>OX457125.1:7218075-10182314 GCA_949752895.1 Dendrolimus pini | reverse complement strand
ATATTAAGGTGAAGTAATACTAATTTCCTTTAAAGTATGAAATGGAACATTCCGAAGAAACTAATGGTTTAAAAAATATTTGCAAAAAAATTGGTCTCGAGAAGATTTATTATTTTGTACCATTTCGCTACAGAACCCCCAAAGAATATTTAATCGAAAGTATATAGGGGTATTTTCGATCTCAAAAACTACTGAGAATAAATATCGTGCTACTGAGCGGATAATGGTGGCTGATGTCCCATAATAACATTAACATTTTGTAATTTACAAAAACAATTGCCTTTTTGTTGACAAGCTGAATGTTTTTGATGTTACGATCAATTAGCGGGTTTTGCTATGTTAAATTTCCTATGTATTTTAAATATTTTTATTACACGCTATTTCTTCAAATGAACTTTCTTTTTAAAAAAGCGCAAAGAAATAATATAACGTACATTATAAGTGTAATTCTATGGGAATAAAGATTTGTAACACAAATACTTGTAACACATACCTATATAAGATTTACGTCCATATTCCTTAATGATAGCAACAAAGAATGTATATTATCTAGGATATTAAAAGACTACAGTCATTGAATGCCTAATATACACCCTTTTCGGTTACAATTTCAGTTTCCTTGTCCAAATTTTGCGTAATGATACCTCCACGGGTGCAGGATGTTATCCCGAATATATTGTTTCATAACGCAAACAATTTCGAAGGTTGTCTTCTCATATTAAGCCAACATAATATTGAACCCTCCCACAATATGGGGTTGCCATTTTACAAAAGATATTTGTACGGGGATATTGGAAAATCTTTTTCGGTTTCTATTTGAAGAGTACCTATTATTGAATTAAAACATGGATCTAATTGAAATGTTTGAAGTATTAAATTATTTTACTTTATAAAATATACAACAGTTTATCCATAACACGAGAAGTACAATATTTTTTATTTAATTGAATTTTGTCAATTATTGCTGTCATTCACCTATTTCTTATTTCAAAAGAGTTTTAGACACACAATAGTCTGTCCCTATCCCCTCCAAAAAGCACGGCAGTGATTTTTTCCCGTAAAAGAATAATCCCAGAAATTGACATACATGTATACAATCAACCCATTCAAATCTCTGATAATGTTAAATTTTTAGGACTCTTTTTAGACAGCAAACTTTCTGGGGTTACTCACCTAAATTATATATGCCAAAAGGCAGAAAAAACATCAACGTTATTAGAGCTCTATCTGGTGTCAGATGGGGATCTCATCCATATTGCCAACAGCTTCTTTACAACGCAATTGTCAGAAGCCATTTAGACTATGGTTGTTTCTTGTTGGAGCCTTGCAATAGGACAGCTCTATCTAAACTAGATAAAATCCAAGCTAAATGTCTTAGAATTGTTACAGGCGCTATGAAATCTTCCCCTAACAAGGCTCTTCAGGTAGAGTGTACTGAACCACCTCTTGCCTTACGCAGACAGCTTCTCTCTGACAGATTCCTCTGTAAAACAGTGGAGCTTTCAAATCATCCCCTCTTAGATATCCTTGACCAATTATCCCAACTAATCACTACCCCCTTCTGGATTCATAAACCCTTACCACTCCTTATCCACTCCTATAAAAAAATACTTGACCTTCCATCTGGCATTTTTCAAAACTATATGTTACCTTTATTCCAAACTAAATTCTCTAGTCTTGTTTTTTCTCCTAATGTTATAACTAACTTAGGTATTTCAAAAAATTCTTCTCAAGCTAATCAACATTTTTCTTCTATAGTCCAAGAACGTTGGCCAGACCACCTACAACTATTCACTGATGCTTCAAAAACAACTCAAAACGAACCTGTTGGAGTTGCAGTGTGGATTCCCAAATATAACATTATTTTAAGTTTTAAAATTGCTCCTTCTAGCTCCGTGTTCACAGGAGAAGCTGTTGCAATTTTGGAAGCCATCCTTTACATTGAGGCCCACAACATCAGCAAATCCGTTATTGCTTCAGATTCACTTAGCTGCCTACAGGATATATTGAAACTCCCCTTTCATTCTAAAAGTAATTTCGATATTACCCTCAAAATCAAAGAGTCTCTCCACCGCTGTCTCTCTGCCGGTCTTGAAATAGTTCTGGCCTGGATCCCTGGCCACTCAGGAATACGGGGCAATGAAGTTGCCGACCTTTGCGCTAAGGAAGCTATTCATACAGGAATGGACAAATATAAGAGAAATTTCCCTCGAGACCTCCGATCCCTAGCTAGACCCCAAATGATCCAATCATGGGAAGTGTTGTGGCAAAATGCTCGTCAGACAGTGGGCAGACACTATGGCTACCTCCAGCCTACTATTCCACCTAAACCTTGGTTTTTCACACACTAAAAAGGTAATTTCATCGATTATCCGTCTTCGCCTTGGCCATTGCTCTTCACCGGTCTTTCTGGCCAAAATCAGAGTCCGAGATCATTCCATATGCGAGTGTGGTTTAGCAGAGGGAACATTACACCATATATTTTTTGAATGCCCAAATATTGTTACTCCACTATATGATATCTTACCCAAAAAAATTCCCCGCCCTATAAACTTAAATTTCCTACTAACTCTGTTTAATCCTGATAGTATATATATATTAAGCAAGTTTATTAATATTATTGATAGCTAATAATATTTATTTATAGTTTATTCTATCTAACATTCATGTTTGTGTTGTCCACAGATTAACAGAAAACATGTAAACATCAAAATTACTCTTTTTAATCATTTAAAATTTTTGTACACCTGTCATTTTTAATTAAACTGTGACGTTGGCAAAATCAATGCCTAATGCGTTGGAGCCATTATATGCAAAAATAGAATAGAATAGAATAGACACACAATACATACACACGGTTTAAATATTTGTAGTTATAACCCCAACATAATATTATGTTGATTTGGGACCCATTTATTTTTGTAACTTCTTTTATTTGTTTGTCAATTAAGCTGTATCATTATTAGTATCGGTAAACTATAGTTTTAATATTGTTAATTATATTACAATGTTCGTATTGAATATAATTCTTTTTAATAATTTTAATACATTTCTTATTAATAATTTTAATATTTAAATTAAAATTATAATTTCTATTAAGAGACTCCAAGTATATTTCTAAATCTTGTAACCCTGTGTCTCTTGTTTGCAAATTGTCAATTTATTGTGAGCCCACAATCCGGGATGCCGCGGCGCGGCGCTCCCGCGACCGCAAACAAACGAACACAGTTTAAAATAACCGGCCACCGTAAGACAAACAACAAAATTGCTTTCGGAATATATTTATATATAATTTCTTTTAACACGAACAAAACCAACTTTAACTTAAAAATACTCTCTCCGTGCGGTAACGGAAAAAGAATACTAATTTCTGCGGCCGGGCGACCTGTCGAAAGAAGCGACAAAACAACCCACGCCAGGTAGTAAGGCATTTGCCAGTCTGGATGGCTACCATCCCTGGTCTAGAGTATGCTGCTATAACAACTTTGAGTTGTGTTCCCGGCATCAGTGACCAGGTTCCAATTTCTCCTTCGAAGCCAGCAGCACATTGGCAGCACCTCTGGTATTACTAAACCATAGGCGACCGGTAACAATTTTCCATCATAGTCGTGCCGTCAACCTTTCTGCAGTGCTTTAGATATAAAATAAAACAAAAATATATATATTTTCTACTTAACCGTCAAGTCGGTGCATTTTGCAATTATGTTGTTGTATTTTATGTTTTACTTAGCACCGTCACTATATTTTTTTGTTTGTTTATGTTTGAAGTTTTAGAAATCGAGTTGATTCGATATTTGTGTTACAATGGACATCACTATTATACGTTTACATCACTATTCTCTCTCAAGAAAATGGCTTCCTGGATGTACTGTGTTCATAAAAGAATTGAATAAAAATCACACATTTTATCACAATTCAAGAATTTCTTTAATTAATCCACAAATGACATCAAATATATAATGAAGTCAGTGTCGTTTTTTGTTAAAAAATATATGATAAATATATGTTCGCGAGGGATTCGAATTTTGTAGATATTCATATCTACTAAACCCTACAGAATCGAAATTAAACAAGAAAATTTTACAGAATGTTCCGTTTCTAATTCGTCATTTTTTATTTAAATCTGTTGAGCCGTTTCAGAGCCTACTTGGAACAAACTTACAAATATACCGAAAGACTATAACTATTTAGTTTTAAAAATGGTAATTTATGATTTGGCATTACAAACACTTAATATTTTCTTAAGTTTTTGCGACTTGTATACATAATAAAACTAACCAAAATCAAGTAAATTACCGCGCTTAAAACGCAGTTTTATTATTACAACTATTTTTCATTTTATACATTGGTATATTTCTATTACATAATTTTAAGCTTTGCGGCGTAGCAATATATGTCTTATATTTAAGGACGGTAACACATGCAAGCAAGTGACATAGGTCCATAGTAGTGAGAAACGTCTAACCACATTAAAAACTAGAGTTTGCTCCGCGGTTGCGCCGCGTGTCAAAACTTTGACAGCTTTATTTTACTTACAAAAATACTATATCCATATTATATAGTCTACACAACTGCCCACGAAAACATAAAGGCGAGTCGAAGCCAACCTGATTTCATGTGGTACAATGACATGACATGACATGTTGTTTATGACAACGTAGGTATTTGTTAGTAAATTAAAAAAACGCTTTTGCAGCGACATCTATTTTGCTAATCCGTCTATTCTAAGGAACCTACTTCATTTATCGGAATAAAATGTATCCTAAGTGTTAACTCAGGTTATAAGCCAGCATTATGTCGAGTTTCATTTAAATCTGTTCAGTAGTATTCACGTGATGCTCTAACAAACAGACAGACAGATTGACGCCTGTTTCAAATTATCCTCCTGATATTTTTCACATTTTGAAACGCATTGTACCAACTCGAACCATTTACAGATTTATAAAAGATAGACGTAAAGCATTGAAGGCAAGCTATTGAACAAATTCCAGATATATTGAAAAAGGTCCTACAGAATGATCTTAACATACATGGTTACGGTTCAATATAATTATTTCGTCGATTGCTTAAGCAATAAGAAAAATTTAGTGTTCAATCAATTAAACCTTATGCTGATATTAGACAGATTGAATCGATTTGGTTGAAAAGCAGGGAACTGAAAGGACACAACGGTATTCAATGATATTGAATGATTCAAGCTATATAAGTCACTTTTGTTGAATCAACCAAATTGGAAGATAGAAATGAACTGTCTACAATGTGTAAATATAAAATATAACTTTAAAATTATGCTACAAAAGCATTTATAATTATTTACAATATTTTAGGATTTTAAAAAAACGTCCATGCTATAATTATTTATACACATTATACATGACGTATTTTATAGATACATTTTGTGGTGGTTTTTTTATGTGTCTATTGTGGTCGTATATTCCTGATTAATATCTGTAATATTATTTAAACGACAGCTTAGATTCTTTTTTTAAATGCTACGATGTTTTGTATCCCAGGAAGCCTGCGGGAAATGCAAATCAAGGACGGACGAAGTCGCGGCATATCCTAGTATTTTTTATAGGCCATATGCGAGCACAGAAACTCGGAAATATGAGGATTCGGATATATTATGAATACTCATAAAGGCCGCTGTAACATCTGTAGCTGTAGCTGTAACAACAAAATCCAATTAGATACCTAATGAGTATTAATTTTACAATTAGTTTTCTGAACACAATTTTTACAACTTTGGACGATAATAATTATGTCATCATATCATAAAAATTCATTAAAGTATATTTACGGGCTCAAGATCTAATTAATAATATTCTACTTTATACACCGTTTTATTAAATATTTAGCTACATACAAACCTGCTTTAATAATTACATACATGCACCTACAGTGATCTTTTGTTTATTGAGAACAAATAAATACATAATTATTATATAGCATGTATCCTACCCCTAATTTTAATTGTTTGGCGTTTTTACAACACTTGTTTAGCGTCATGCAAAACTCACCCTCCTGCCAAATATTATCTATAAAGATCCAGTATCTAGTTTCAGATAAGAATATCAGTAGGTAAGTAAATATATTGTTACGAGTTACAGGACTCGAATTAAAAATGCCGTTGAAATTACTATAGAATTTATTAGAACTATACAAACATGTATAATAAAGGGAAAATTATAACTGGACGCAACCAGTACAACCGTGATGCACGATTCAAAAACACGCGCAAAGTCTGTCACTATATAGCTTATCGAATGTACACACGTCTTGTCCCGCTTGTGCCTATCGCTAGACTGCCTCATCTCTCAGTTGGGGCATTGTTTTATACTGAACAAATACAATATGTCTCGAGACAACTCGACCGCAAAACAATTATTTCCAAAAATCACACCTGGCTAATGACTATCATAAACGATTACAATACACAATTGGATGTTTTTCAAATTACACATTTTAAACGCAAAGTAAACAAAAGAAGTCCAAATGCTGAAAGGCAATAAAATGCAGGTGTGAATTGTTCTTTGTCGGTCGTAACAATATAAAGCGATATATAGGCGACCAGTCGAACATAACGAAAAAACATACGGATACATTTTTGTAAAAATGACTACGGAACCCCAGACAAGTACTAAAATGAATATATGAATAAACGAGTGTGGTAAACACACATTATATGAGTTTCCCACGAGGGTAACAAGTTGTTGCAAGTTAGTGAACTATGTTGAAAGTTTGTACGCTATATCGGCTGTGTTCACTGGTTAACTTAGACAGGATAGCATTTAGTTACCAAAGATATACTTTTATGATGAACATTAATAACAGTAGTCTGCCTGTTAGATATTAATGTTTAAAATAATCAAAATACAAAACTAGAGTAAGAAATATGTATTCATAATAAAAAGGACAGTGTAAATATATATAACCAGAAATAATGAAAATTGTATAAGAAATTTATATTATATTATTATTTATAGTTATATAGGCATTTTTGTAAGAAAGAATAGAATAAATAAATAAAAGAGTCTTAAATACAAGAATAATATGGCAAAACCTAAAATTGCCAATTAAAGCCTGAAACACGTTCTTCGGGGTAGGGCTTAAAAAAATAGTGGTCTGACACATTCCCATCACGGATTGGTGGACGTTTTACTCATTACATAAATATTCGAGGAAACTTGGCGTTTTGAATCAACGATACTCATATCAATCTCACTTCAAAGTTTCCACAAAGTAGTTAATCATAATTGTTTCCATGTTTTCCTTGATTTCTTATATACATCTGTCAAAAAATGTAAATCAATATTACAAAGTACTAAAGATATTCTTGCAGTTTGGCACGCGTAATTTTTAAATATGTATGCGGTGAAATTATCCTATATTTTGAAAAATGCCCTATAGTCATTCCCATTATTTTAAGTATTCATATATACACATACAATTTCCTGATAATCTACAGTGATTCGCTCAAAATTAATCAAATATTGTTTTCAAATGTAATACTTTTTTTAGTATTTTATGATAATAAAAAAATCATTTTTTACTTTATATAACTAACTATGAACATAATAAAAATATTATTTTATTGGATATCTTAAAAGGTCGCAATCGGCTAGGCACTCGCGTTCGTACCTACAGTGGACTTTCAATGTGTCTGGCAAGATGTAAAAACCATTAAAAATGTCTGGCTCTTGAGGTAACATTTTTTTATGGGCCCCCAAGTAACGTAATAATTACCTATTTGGGGCCCCATAAAAAAATTAGCTTTTAAACTATAACGAAAGTATAATATATCAAAGTTTAGGGGTGTCTGGCAGGGACTAGCAACTGGCATAAGTGTCCGGCAATGGATGACGTGATTTGTAAAGTTATCCCGAAGAAAATATAATAAAATTGAGCTATATACTTTAACGAATTTAAGGTTCTATTTTATACACCTTTACTACCTGTTACCTGCCAAAGTAACCACAACCCAAAACCCTTATAGTCGCTGGTCGTTCTTGTCTGTATAGGAGACATGCACAGAAAAAACTTTCCGGTTTTATAAGATGACAAAGGTGTGGCAGTCCTGGGCTCTTACAATATTATTTCACAAGATATTTGTGTATTTATAAAAAAAAAACTTTTGGTGCGAATGATCCAAGTTATTTTTAATTGTATTTCGATGTACTAATGAAACATTCGTCGCTAAAATTTCATGGTTTACCCATGATTCTATAATTTCAAAAACAAAAAACAAAATGTACTTTCAGTTTATTATTTTATAGAGCCGCGTTTTTTCTATCAGTAACAATGAAATTTGTTGTGAACGGAGCATAATTTCCAAATCTGTCTGTAAAGCCGCGTACTCATCTGCGAGCAGTATCTTGTAACCGAGCAAATACAGTAACGTGCTCTAAAGCCGGGTACTCATTAGCGAACTGTAACCGTAACTGTTGCATGTTATGTCATCAAAAATTATAGTGTGTACGTGGTTCGCGAACTTGCCGCGAGCGGATCGAGTAGTAGTTCGCAGCGAGCCGACGATAAACACGTATTCATTATGAAACGTAACCGTTGGACGTTACTGTAACCGCAAATCATAGTGTGTACATGGTATGCGAGCCTGCCGCGAGCTGTACGCGAGCGGCACGCAGCGAGCCGATGGATGTCGGTTTTTGGCGCGAATCAAAGGAAGCTCGCAGTGCGTTCGTGGACGTCGAGAGTGAAGGTCGTTGCACACTGCGAACCTATAAGTATTGTTCTCGAGATGAGTGAGAATTGAATTTTTGTAATGACCACTGATATGTTGATTTTTTTAAAGAAAAAGTAGTTTACTTCTTTCCCTTTACATTCGACGAGTCCACCATCTTCGTGGCCTTTTGTAATTATCGAGTAATGCGTCTATAAGTATATATGCTGCACATTTCGTCCGAAATAGCCAAGCTCCAAACAATGCGTCAGAGCCGGCTTGTCGTTACGTTCACAGTAATGTGGAAATCGGGTACACACACTGTATCTGTTCGGTAACAGTTACAGCCGACTGAATGAGTACGGTGGGTGAGGGCGTTCGATGGACATATTCAGTTCGATGGACACGAAGACTACAACACGTGTACACACTAGAACCACGTTACCCGGCTTTACGAGCGCGCCCCATGTCGCTCGCCTCGATATTGTGAGCCACTTACGATTTTTGTTACTGTAACTGCGACTTACGGTTACGGCGCACAAGGCAGTACGCGGCTTAAGGTTCTATGCTAATTTATATCATAAATGCGCTTACTCTTATAGTTACACTTTCATGTCTTAATTATTCAAATTATCAAGTAATTCAGTTACAGGTTTCCATAAGGAATTTTTTGTTTAGGGTGGTATAATTGAAACTCAACGCGAACGAAGATTCGATAGCACACCTTGTTTTAAAATAAATAATACCAATTTGTTGAAGCTATGAATTAATCCAGGGAATAAATATAAGCGACTCCGTTCAATAGTTAATGCTATGTTTCAATATTGGCCTTTCCAAATGGGCGCCTGATCTGAGTCTTGTGTACACGTCACTTATAATTATAGAATATTCTATTCAAATTTGAATAGAATATTCTCGCCACAATTCAAAGATATATTTGTGTATCGTTAACACAATGATATAGCTTTGTGAATTGTGCTTTGCGTGTTCAATACGATATATACCTAACTATTATAGTGTCTATAACAATATTTAGAGATACATCAAAATATGAATGTAAACAGCTTGGTTAGTACTTTGGTGTACAAGTGCTAAGGTATTTAGCATCTTGCACTTAACAAAAAATTAAGAAGATTTTAATTTATTTGCTACAGTAACAACAGGTAAAAAAAATTTAATAGAAAAAGGAACATTTGTTATTCTGTGGTATACAATTTTGCCAACTTCCCTCGAGCTTCCTCACTGAAATCCCATCCCCTGAATCTTTAACACGGCTAAATGTGAAGAGCTAAGTCTGTCTCAAAAAATGATCATCTATCTATATATATATAATGAAAATGGTGTTCGTTTGAGGCTCAATCACGCTTAAACCACTGATCGTATCGACATGAAACTACCACCATTCGATGCGAAATTTTTCCTAGATGGTTTATGGCTATTTATCTATATATATCTATATATATATATATACCCATGTTTTCTCAATTTGTTTGTTTATTAATTTATTTGAATAAGGCGGTACGAAGTTCGCCGGGTCAGCTAGTCTAACATAAATACAAACAGTAATAAGATACTGTTTGTATTTTTGAATTTTGCAATCTTGCCGCATATTTTGCAACAAAAGCCGGTGCCTGATCAGGTTGCCCGATGAATTGCTATTTCATCTAATACGTGCCGAAAGCTGCCGAGCGAAGGAGATAGTAATATAATAATATATTGTTACCTGGTGATTCGGTGCTTATAAATGAAACAAAGGAATCACTGGTAATCATTTATTTATATGGTTGAAATGGTTATTAAAAAAGAGACCGTGGCACATAAGTCACGACGGACTACAATAGATTAAATATGAAGAGTATTTATAACAGAGCAGTTTGAGACTTTAAAAACATAGTTCACAAGTAGTGGGGTTGTAGAGGCGTCAGACTGTATTTAATAAAGGTTGGTTACGAAAAGTTGATAATATATTTGATAGATCTGAAGTAAATTAATCAAAGATGGTACGACGGTTCCGTTAACATGAATTTAGTTATTAAAAGTATTTGCTTAGCTGTAACGCCTGGTAACGGCGTGGGCAGCTAGCCTGAAGACGGCAGGCGCGTCGGCAGCCTGGCTTCACGTGCTTTTCTTATATCAGCTTACAGCGGTAGTAGTGAGCGGGTTGGAGGGCTCAACTGCCAACTCCAAACACCAGCTCCCGTAAAAAAAAAACCCCGAAGACCTGGAACGCGTCATAAGGCACGCTATTAGTCTTCGGTATATGAAATTGTCGTTAGCTTGCGCGGTTGTTTAAGACAACTGAGACATGAGGGTATGTGAAACTTTTAATAATGAAAAATTAAATAAAAGGGTTAAGAAAAAGAGATTTGCAACAGTCGAGGTTTACTTACGGGGTTCTTTTAGTGAAACAGGAGACCGTAGAAGGGGTACTTAATATTCAGAAGGTTCCTGGCCAAACTCAGGTGGCCGAACGAAATGTCCCCACGGTCCTGACGAGAGGCTATTCATCGTGCCGATTTGGATGTCGGTGACCTAGTTCGAAGTGTTCAACTTATCAACGACCAGTGTCGACCAAGGTTCGCAGCCAAAAGGGAATGCATTCAGTCCGTTGGTTATCAGCGGCTGTATTCACCTTCGAAGTCGTAACCAATAAGGTGGCTCTTTTGCTATTTCTCCAATCACATTACGACAGCTCAAACAATAAAAAGGCTCCACGTAATGTATAATTAAGGACGGCTGACAGTTGTCGGTGTCGTTCAGAAACGAGAAGACTAAGGCACTCAGCCGATACTGTCGGGTTCTTAATTGCCGTTTTGAAAAAGTTGAAATTAAATTTAGTTTATTTTATTTAAATTAATGTTGGTATTTTTAAATGTATTTTGATTATTTTATTTAGTTTATTTAAGAAAGATGTTTTGTTTGTGAACGATTTTGTTGTTGTTGTGTTGGCGGCGACGATTCCATAGATAAGTGTTGGCAACCTGACATTGATATGTTTATTTGGCGGTAATTTTAAATGTGTTAAATTATTATTTTACGTAGGGTTTTTACTACGTAACAGTGCCTCTCCCCTCAAGGAATTTTGCTCCGTAAAATTCTGGCTGGCCCTCCAGCGCATAAAGGAGAAACAAAATAAAAAGAAAAAAAAACATACTATTGAGAAAAAAAAATTTGTAAAATTACACGAGTAAAAAAAATTAATTAGCTAACTTAATGTAGATAAGACTAAAAGATAAAACGAAAAAGAAAATAAATAAATCCATTCGCGACCAATAATCATCGTGAAGGAAAGAAAAAAAATTCAATATTAGAAAAATAATATGAAAAGCAATTAATTCCATATAAAAAAAAATACGAAGTATATAAATTAATGTATTCGATCAGCGTTACTACCGTTGTGTGTTTTGCTGGCAAGCGGAGGGTTTGTTTACTCAGGCATGCTCCTTCTAGAAAACCTATGCATACCAATAACACTCATATTTCTTTCAAAAATCTCAGTTCAAATCATCACTCATTAACATATATTTAATATGGTGTAATATTGATATACTATACATACTAATACTAAATAATATAATGTAATATTTATATTATTCACATTCATTCATCTTTCAAATCATCAGGGTCTCGACAGCAAATTTTACGCTTCGAGACGTTCTACTTGAATTGCGTGTAGCTAGATTTATTTCTAGTCTACACTATACAAACCTCCGGCCAGGAAAACTGGTCGAATATACTTTACTTGGGCACAATATAAAATTATTACTGCTTTGTCCCATGTAGCATAACTATAGCTCATTCTATTTTTGCATGTCTTTGCAATTGCTCAATATTTTGTTTAAAAAGAAATTTTTAACACGATTGTTAACGTAATGTGTTATCGGTTAACAATTACTGCTTATTAGCAAAAGGTTCTAAAATAGAAATATAATGAATTAAAACGGGTAACATTAAGTTCCTATAATCCGAACAAACGAAATGTTATAATTAGAGCTGTTTTAATAACTAAACTATAAAAATTAAAAAATACGATCTAAATTAAGATCTGTTTATATTTTATGAACTAAAAAAAAATATCTGACTATATTACAGTCGAATAGCATTAATCTTAGAACCTAACACATAATAAGTAAAGCTTAGAAAAAGAAATTATGTATCACCAAACTGGTGGTAAGTTGGTATCAGATAACCTGACTAAATAAAATAAAAATAAGAATCGATAAGAGGAATATTTTCCTGAGTATCGAATTCAGACTAAAATAATGTCTGTGTATGCTTAAAACATACTAATGTTCAAGAAAAACTTTATGTGTACTACGTACAAAAATACAAGTAATTTTAATGATGCTCTCATAACATTAAATTACTGTGTTAGTAGTAAATTACTACTTTACAAGGATTTTGGCCCAAAATGTTGTACAGGCAAAATGGAATGAATAACATACAGAACACATATTAGTGTTAACTGACTGAATTATACCAAGAACTATAATTAACAATGTTTAAAGTTTCGGTTTTCAGTATTTATAATGATTATTGAATTTTTATTTATTTACATATATATATTTATTTGTTTATTATTTAAATTTGTTTTTGTAAGAAAAGTTTTATACGCACAATGTTGTCTAGTTGAATTTGTTGTCTTTTGACTATAAACAGTCGTATTTAGGTATACATATATTAAAATGTGATAATTTTTATAACGTTTATTGTTATTCGATTTATTTTTTAAGGTCTTTAATATGCCAACTGCCAATAATCTTTCCCGTTCTTAAGTCCTCTAATTCGTAGACTATAGGAGAGATTTTTCTGATTATGCGGCATTTATCAAATTTCGGCGCAAATTTCGCCGTAAAGAATTTACTTGCATCCGATAGTGGATACGTTTTCTTCCATACTATATCACCTATGTTATATTCTAAATATCGTCGGCTTTGATTATAGTGTTTTGTACTTTTCGCGTGAGCTTTTAGTAGAGCTTCACGGACTTTAGGGAACGTTTCCTCTAGGGAATTTAAATTATTAGCATAAGTGCTACGCGATGCGCAATTTAATGATATAAGATCTGTATTAGTGTCTGTGTTACCGTATGTAGTACCACAAAGCACTGCTTCTCTTCCATGGAGAAGAAAGAAGGGTGTGAAGCGTGTTACCTCGTTTACTACTGTGTTCATGCTAAATTGTATTTTGGGTATCGACAGATCCCATTTTCTGTGATCATCCTTTACTAATATTGATAAGGCAGTTACTATTGTACGATTATATCGTTCTACTGTGTTCACCTGAGGACAGTATTTAGGTGTTAAGTGTACTTCTGGTATATTGTATTTTTTTAAAAAGTTTTGCATCTCATTGCTGGTGAATTGCGAACCATTATCTGCAATCACTGTTTTTGGAATACCATGAACTAAAAATACGCCTTGTTCAAGGCATTGAATTATATTTTTGCCGATTGCGCGGCGTAATGGAAACAAAAGGCAGTATTTGCTAAAACAACATACAACGACTAACAAATATATAAAACCCGCACGAGAGCGTGGTAAGGGACCTACCAGGTCTATGCTTATGCATTCAAATGGTCTGTTAATGACCTTAGGTGCACCTAATAGACCAGGTGTCTTTTTCTGACTATGTTTGTATGCTGCGCAAGTCTCACAGTCTCGAACCCACTTGACCACGTCTTGATAGAGTCCGGGCCAATGGTATCGAAGTGCGATACGTCGGTACGTCTTTAAGACGCCGAAATGTGGATTTAAATCTCCACTGTGATGGCACTCGAGGATATTAGAGCGCTCATTTTGGGGAACTACTAATTTCCAATCGAATTCTGGACTATTCGAAAATTTACACTTAGAATATCTGTACAATTTATTGTCTTTTATCTGAAAATTTGGACAAGAGCTTGGACGTCTTTTACATTTTTCTAATAATGAGTTGTACCAAGTGTCATCATCGACTGGTTTCAACTCGAGTACTGGGACAGCGCGGGAAAGTGCGTCTGGAACTACATGATCTTTACCCTTGCGGTGAAAGATCTCGAAATTGTAGGGTGATAATCTAACACCCCACCTGGCAAGTCTACCAGTTGGATTGGTTAGGTCAAAAAACCACTTTAAACTCGAATGGTCAGTAATTACCTTAAATGTTGGTAAGCCTTCGACGTAAGGTCGGAAGCTTTCAACGGAAAATACGACGGCCAACGCCTCTCGTTCCGTCGCGCTGAAATTACGTTCTGCCTTGTTAAGGGATCTACTTGTGTAGGCGATAGGGTGTTCTTTCCCATCGTCATCCAGTTGAGTAAGGGTTCCAGCTATCCCGAAGCCTGAAGCGTCGCTGTGTATTGTGAAGGGTTTGGAAAAATCAGGGCACGCTAGTACCGGTGCAGAAATTAAAGATGATTTTAAGTCGTTAAAAGATTTCTCCGCGTCTTCCGTCCATAAAAATGGTGGAGCGGTTTTGCTAGTGCTTGTCAAAGCATTAAGAGGTGCTGCTAATGTACTGAAGTTTTTAATAAATCGACGATAATACGATGCTGTTCCTAAAAACATTTTTACTTCCTTTCTGCTTTTTGGAGTAGGAAATTCTACAATGGATTTTATTTTAGAAGGGTCTGTACGTAGCCCATTTTCATTCACTATATATCCTAGGTATTTTAATTCCTGTCTGAAGAAGTTACATTTATTTAAATTAATAGTTAAATTCGCGAATTTTAAACGATCTAATACTTTATTTAATAATTTTAAGTGTTCTTTAAAAGTTGACGAAACTATTATAATATCGTCCAAAT
Organism: Dendrolimus pini; assembly: GCA_949752895.1. Lineage (NCBI taxonomy): Eukaryota > Metazoa > Arthropoda > Insecta > Lepidoptera > Lasiocampidae > Dendrolimus > Dendrolimus pini. The sequence continues at coordinate 10,166,847 of OX457125.1, read as the reverse complement.
ATGCGAATACTTTTCCGTCTAATTCGGGTCCAAACAGCTTATCCATTAAACGCTGTTGTGTGGCCGGTGCGGAAGTAAGGCCGAAGCACATAACTTTATATTGGAAAAGACCACGTCCTGGGACTGTAAAAGCTGTCTTTTCCTTTGAATTCGCTTCTAGGGGAATTTGCCAAAAACTGGACTTCAAGTCAATGGATGAAAGGTATCTAGCATCTCGTAACTGGTCGAGTATATTAGATACATACGGTAGAGGATATGCGTCCTTTTTGCTGACCGCATTAAGTTTGCGACTGTCCAAACAAAAACGCATTTCGCCATTAGATTTAGGAGTTAAAAGAGTTGGATTATTCCAACCGGAAGAGCTTGGCTCGACGACACCCAATTTAAGCATTTCGTCTAACTGACGATTCATTTCTTTTAGCCGTTCGGGAGAGAGACGGTAATATCGTTGTTTTATTGGTGTGTGGTCGCCTGTGTCTATTACATGAGTTATTAAGGAAGTTCTTCCTAGACCATTTTTTTCTGAGCTGATATTTTCAAACTGTTTTATGATGGTCTGCGCCTGAACTTGTTCTTCTGGTGACAGATCATCATAAGGATGGATGTATTTTACTTCATTAACTGAAATGGGAATATCTATTTTATTAACTAAAGGTAAGGTATCGAACAACTCGGGAGCTATATTGAATGACTTCCAAAAGTCTACACCTAAAATAAATTGAGTTGAGATGGATGGTATAACATAAAATTTTATTACTCTAGATTCATTCTTTAAAGTTACAGGTAGTAAAAAATAGCCTTTTACCGTTGCACGGGAATTATTAGCCGTTGCAATAGTTTTAATGTCGTCGCAGCATTGAAGTGTTATACCTTGCTTTATAAATTTATTTTCTACCTCTTTATTTAGAATTGAAATTGAGGATCCGGAATCTAATAATCCGTAATAGGTTTTTCCGTAAACTGAAAAATTTAAATAAGGTCTTTCATCATTGGTTTTAGATTTAATCGTCGATATTTTATTTGTATTTCTTATTTTGGAACTATCTTCCTTGTTCCTGGTATACCTTGTATTTGTATGTTTATTTCTGTTATTTAAATTACGTTTATTTTTAAATGTAGTAAAGTATTTTTGACTCTCTTGATGTGACTGGCAATTGGGACAGTTTGGTCTGATTGTATTTGGTAATCCACAATTGTAGCAAAAAATATTTGGACATTGTTTATTAAAATGACCAAATTGACCACAACGTCTGCAATAAACATTGCATTGTATGTTGCGTGATTTATTATTTTTATAGTTAGTATAATGTTTACGAACCGAAGCGTGGGTATTAGAAGAATTATAAAAATATCGGTGCATCCGGTTCGAGCTTGCTAGTTTTTTGAATTAGTTCTAGGAATTTTTGGTTTAGTACAAATTGGACAATCAGGTTTCTTAGTATTTATACGGCCACAACCATAACAAAATATTTTGTTACAACTTTGGTAGTTATGACCAATATCGTTGCAGCGTTCGCAACGTACAAAATTATTATTATTAGTTTGGTAATTATTTCTTGATGTGACGTTTTGTTTAGGAAAGTATACATAATTTGAATTAAAGTTTCTATGATTTGGATAGTTATTTTGTGGAATATTGCCTTCGTTATTTTTAAAATTGCTATTATGTCTATTTGTTGACGGAAAGTTTTTATAATTCTGGTTTTGAAAATTTCGATTTAAATTATTGTTTTGATTTTGGGATTTATTGTGTGATACTTCTGTTGAGTTACACGAGTTTTGAGAAAAACCTTTAGGTTTTTGTTTAATGTTTGTTATAGTATTAACTTGGTTTTGTTTGTTTGTACAACCTTTGTATCCTAAGTCAGGAGCTACAAGTTGTGAAGACATTTTAGGTGGTTCGATAAAATTTGCCGTACGATCGCGTGTATGGTCTAATAGTTTACATTTACTTCGCAATTCATTGATTGTTGTGAAGTCATAAAGAGATAGTGGCATTTGTATTTCCGGTCGTAAATTTTTTCTTATAATATTTATTTGACTTTGTTCGTTTAATGGTTGCGTGAGGCGCGAAAAATAGTTTATCATTATCGATATGAATGCTGTAGAAGATTCACTAGAACCCTGAGTTCTACGTTGGATTTCTGCTAATAATTTATCATTATAGTCGATAGGCGAAAATTCGGAAATAAGGCCTAATTTTAACGATTCCCAATTGGATAATGTAGGTCTTATGCTACGAAACCATATCAGAGCTTTGTCTGTAAAAAGTTCTATTGAAGAGTTAAAAAGTTGAGAGTTGGAGATCCCCCTGGATTCACACAACTCTTCAAGGCGTTGTAAAAAAGAATGGATACAGATATTTCCATCGAATTTAAGATTTAATTTCACCACTGATAGGTTATGATTTTCTTGACATAAGTTAATTTTTTGAAATGAAGATTTTGGTTCCGGTGCTTCCTGTATATTTTCAAAGGATTCTTTAAAAGAATAATATAAGTTATCTATTTTATTTAAATAAGAGTTTAACTCTGAGTGTAATGTTGAATATAAATTTTGGTTGACACTCCCATCTATTCGGCTAAGTCTATGGAAAAGATGGTGTGATATTGCACGAATACGGTTTAAGGATTTATACTGTGGTTGATGATCTTTGAAAAAATCTTTTATTTCTATTAATTTGGTTTGTATAGTATTTAGTTCTTCCACGGAATCTAAGTCTGTTTCAAGGATTTCATCCGCCGGGATGTCCTTAACAAGTTGTCTAACTTGTACACGAAGTTCAGTCACGGTAGGTAATGGTTTTGCCTCGCGAACTAGGACTTCGTAAATCAATTCATCTTTTCTTAGTAAATTGTAAATAATTGGTCGTTCCATAATTAACGTTTGAGTATGTGACTATAACAAAGACAACAACGCGTAAAAACTAATTGAAGAATAAGAAAAAGTTGTAAAAAAAAATTTTGAAAAAAAAATATTTTTTTTTTCAAAAAAATTAAATTCAGTCTGAACACGCCCTTATTTATGTACAGATAAAAGTAGAGATTTAAGCTCTATAAAGAAAGTTATAAAATTAACTTTTAAAAATTTTCAAGCAAAGCTATATTTATCGCTATGCCTGCTACAATAGGACATTTGCCTTATTTTTTGTTAAAAAAAACAATCAAAATTTAATGTAATATAAGCCTCCTTAAATGATAAAATTGTATTATAAAAATGTTATAAAATGGCTACCTGCTTGTGTAGCTGATATTAATTTTTAGCACTATCATTAAAATATAAATCTGAAGATATGTAGGTATCTATGAATACAGAAACACAATTGAATATTACAATTTCATAGCAAATCCTATGAATTTATTTCAGAAACAAGAGATTTTAAGTTGATACTTTAAAGTAAAACAAATTGCTTTTTATGAAATGTTAGAAGTCATTAAAATATTGAATTTACTGGTATAATTGCTTGAGAATTGCTCGAGTATTACAAAGAATTTATTACTATTTAATTATATGAAGGTATTTTGGTATGAAATTGCAATTGTATATTAAATGCTTTTGCTTAACTGTGAAGTATTACACAATACAAAGTAATATTTTATCTCCTAACCTTTCTTAAAAACAGTCTTTATGTTTTTGCCTCCTATTGTAAGGGTGCAAAAATGCCTTTACAAATTATCTATTTTAAACCACGAATTTGGGCGCCATTGTTACCTGGTGATTCGGTGCTTATAAATGAAACAAAGGAATCACTGGTAATCATTTATTTATATGGTTGAAATGGTTATTAAAAAAGAGACCGTGGCACATAAGTCACGACGGACTACAATAGATTAAATATGAAGAGTATTTATAACAGAGCAGTTTGAGACTTTAAAAACATAGTTCACAAGTAGTGGGGTTGTAGAGGCGTCAGACTGTATTTAATAAAGGTTGGTTACGAAAAGTTGATAATATATTTGATAGATCTGAAGTAAATTAATCAAAGATGGTACGACGGTTCCGTTAACATGAATTTAGTTATTAAAAGTATTTGCTTAGCTGTAACGCCTGGTAACGGCGTGGGCAGCTAGCCTGAAGACGGCAGGCGCGTCGGCAGCCTGGCTTCACGTGCTTTTCTTATATCAGCTTACAGCGGTAGTAGTGAGCGGGTTGGAGGGCTCAACTGCCAACTCCAAACACCAGCTCCCGTAAAAAAAAAACCCCGAAGACCTGGAACGCGTCATAAGGCACGCTATTAGTCTTCGGTATATGAAATTGTCGTTAGCTTGCGCGGTTGTTTAAGACAACTGAGACATGAGGGTATGTGAAACTTTTAATAATGAAAAATTAAATAAAAGGGTTAAGAAAAAGAGATTTGCAACAGTCGAGGTTTACTTACGGGGTTCTTTTAGTGAAACAGGAGACCGTAGAAGGGGTACTTAATATTCAGAAGGTTCCTGGCCAAACTCAGGTGGCCGAACGAAATGTCCCCACGGTCCTGACGAGAGGCTATTCATCGTGCCGATTTGGATGTCGGTGACCTAGTTCGAAGTGTTCAACTTATCAACGACCAGTGTCGACCAAGGTTCGCAGCCAAAAGGGAATGCATTCAGTCCGTTGGTTATCAGCGGCTGTATTCACCTTCGAAGTCGTAACCAATAAGGTGGCTCTTTTGCTATTTCTCCAATCACATTACGACAGCTCAAACAATAAAAAGGCTCCACGTAATGTATAATTAAGGACGGCTGACAGTTGTCGGTGTCGTTCAGAAACGAGAAGACTAAGGCACTCAGCCGATACTGTCGGGTTCTTAATTGCCGTTTTGAAAAAGTTGAAATTAAATTTAGTTTATTTTATTTAAATTAATGTTGGTATTTTTAAATGTATTTTGATTATTTTATTTAGTTTATTTAAGAAAGATGTTTTGTTTGTGAACGATTTTGTTGTTGTTGTGTTGGCGGCGACGATTCCATAGATAAGTGTTGGCAACCTGACATTGATATGTTTATTTGGCGGTAATTTTAAATGTGTTAAATTATTATTTTACGTAGGGTTTTTACTACGTAACAATATGTACGAATAAAAAAAGTAAGCGCCAATAAATTCATGGCGCGTTCGTGCTTTTGTTTGCTCGCGTCTTAATTTATAGAGATACTAGTTATAATATGTTTCAACAAAATGCGTAAACACCAATAATTGCATGCCGTGTTCATCCTTTTGATCGCTAGTCGCTAGTTTCTTAAAGGTAGGCTATAGGGAATCGAGTTGTGTGAAGTACACGCCATTGATACACATCCATATGTCTGGGAGCACCCGTACATAACAGAACCAAAGATTACGACATTGAATTCAATTGACTTTGAATTTTTGAGCAATGTAATGTATCAATACAATTTGCGCTCTGATACGTATCGAAAACTTATGGCACCTGCACACACTTCAACCTTTTATAATAATTCTTTTACAGTGCATGCTGTCAAACTTTGGAATATGCTGCCTCTTACTGTCAGAGAGAAGATTTAGAAAATTTCTCAGAAAACATTATTTGTCCATAAATAGCTTTGTCTGATTAACACAATATAATGATGCTAACACATTTTTTATAATACCTTATGTATTTTAAAATATTTTACTGTATCCGTGTAGCTATATTTATGACATGTATATATGTATGTTTTTGTATATTATTATGTAATTGTTAAATCAGTTTGAGTATTTATGTATCTATTGCCTTTTTCCTGCACCATCTAGATAGCCTGATTCAAATTTGTTTAGGTTGTCTGGAAGAGGTCGCTTTGAGCGATAAGGTCGCCTATTGTATTGCCTAGAAAATATAGTAAATATGGTCTGTTTTTGTAATTGTGTATTTTGGCAATAAAGTATTATCTCTCTCTCAATATTTCTATACTATTATTATAAAGCGGAAAGATTAGTATTTTTATATTTTTTGTATGTTTGTAACGAATAAACTTAAAAACTACTTGACTGTTTTTTAAAAATTCCTTGAATTTCTGATTATTATCAGCTGTCCCGGCAGACGTCGCTCTGCCCTGAAAAAATGAAAATCTAAAACCCGATTTCAACGCTATCTGAAATCTGGCAATGAATCTGGTTAATCTAAACCATTCTTGAATCCACCGGAATACACAAAAAAAATTCATAGAAATCGGTCCAGCCGTTTAGGAGGAGTTTAGTCACATACACACGCACAGAAAATATAAAAATTAAGGATCCCTACTAAAATTTCAATAATGTTATTCAACAATCTGGTGGTGCTGGAATCGGGTTCTAGATTTTATTTTTCAGAGCACGACAACCATACAAATAAATGACTATTTAATGCCAACATAAATAAAAAGAAAAACAGGCATATCATATTTAGCATGAAATTGCAGTAATTTGTTCAAACAATAGTTACGTCTGAAACGCGATTCATATTTCTAAAACACTTTGCCAAAAGCACTTAAGCTGACCCATTTACTAATATGATACAATGTCTCCTAATTTTCGAGTTGAGTCGTAAATACAAGACTAATAGCATACGCCATCGTATGTTTCAGCTTAGTACTAGTAGGAACTTTGCCAAACGGGTTATGCTTGCCAAGCCCACCCTCCCTCCTTTCGAAATCTCATGTTATATCAAAAAAGGGAGTGATGATAAGTTGTCGACGTCGTTACTATTTACGCATACGAGTGGAATTAGTTTACATATAAAATTACTCCATAAAATCAATACATATTTTTTTTCTTTTGTTGTAAGAGTTTGTAAGTTAATGCTATCATATAGCTATAGCTATCATTTGATAAAGAATTATGGCAGTATACTGGATGGAAAATTTGGATTATCGCACGATTAATAAGTTTGTTTTGATGTCAAGTGACTACTTTTCGAGTTACCAACGATTCAAAAATAACAATTGGAAACAATTTAGGCTTCTAGTAATTACACATAAAATAATATTGTGGTATCTATTATATAATTACGAAATACGTCTTTCCAAGATAACAAATTTTATTTTACGTATATAAACGTACATACCAGCGACATCGGAAAGAGTAGCATTCGGGGCACACTTAACGAAGTCTGGGAAGAAGTTTACCATTATTATTCCGCCATTTTCTTTCTGTAACAAACAAACATTATGTATTACGATATTTTCTACTAAATTTCATTAACTTAAGCTATATGTAATCTACTTTACATGTTTTCACTTGAATGATATGTGGCATTAATGTATGCATTTTGTATGTAGTATAAATTAGTGCGTGCCACAATAATTCAATTTTCAAATTCATTCTTACAAATTATATAATAGAGAACTTTCTTCACTTAATTAAATATTACTAAAAATAACTTCGAAGCTGACTTTCGAAGTTAAATGTCCTTGACTCGCAGTTCCACAGTGTTGTAACTGTCTATATACCACTTTTCAGTAGACGTCGTTAGCACTTATATGTTTGATGATAATCAAAAAAACATAATTATCAACTTACTAAAGATTGGATGATATCATCTGGAACATTCCTTTTGTGGTTACAAAGACTGTAGACAGAGGAATGGCTGAAGATAACCGGTGCCCGGGAAACTCTGATGGCAGCCCGAGTGGTGTTTTCACCCACGTGAGACAGATCCACTAGCATTCCCAGCCTGTTCATTTCGCGTACCACTTTCTGATAACAAGAAAAATTAAAGTTAAATAAATCGCTTACTATTTTAAAATAGCGAAATCCAAAGTTGGCTATGATTAAAAAGTAAGCAAACAGTATTGCAGTTTATAATTTTATAACTCGTACTTCAGGAAACAACCGTCAAGGGCACTTATTAAATTTTGCGAACCCCATAATATATTTTGTAAGTACTTAAACAATATTTCGCAGACTGCCAGTTCCCCGTCTTAAAGTTTGCGCCCCTGACAACCACCACCACAAGCCCTAGCTTATGATTCATAAATCCATAGTAGAGAGCTATGGTAAAAGTCAGCTAATTAACGATTAGACACAAAATAGTCACTGAGGCCAAGTTGTCAACCACTTCGCTAACTGGTTAATAGTCGTCGAACAAAATCGACAACTGACAAGTTTACAGTTAAGCCGTTAACTGTGGTCATCAACTCGCTAGATGACTCAAGATTGTCGAATAAAACCGACAACTATTAGTTGTTTTTGAGGAGTCATTCCCCCATTAGCCAAATTGCCATCAGCTGGCTTTTAGCCCGCTGATAACCTAGCATTAGCCGGCTGGCTAAGTTTTTGGAATTTCGGTTGATTACCCACCGAAAATCCATAGTAACGAAAAGCAATAATAAGACATATAAACATTATTGTAAAATATCATTCGCATCGATTAAGAAATTGTTTCTATTGTACATGAATATACATGTACTTTATAAGAAGACTGAATAAGAAGGAGCGAAGTTAATTTCTAGCTAATATAATGACTGTAGTTTCCGGAAACACGCATTTACCGTGAATATCAGAAATTCATTTAACACCATTTTAGTAACATTATAAAAGAATAGGCAGCGCTTGAAATTCATTCGCTTTGCAATATGGTGTAATTCAACTCATACATAGGTAGTAAAAAATAGTCATATGGAAACTGAAAACTATATTTAAAATTACTCATTGATTAGATTTCTCGCAATATAACCAAAACTCAGCATAATTTGGGAACAGATAAATTATGAAAATACAGTTGTTAGTTTTTTACAATAATATATTTAAGCAGTAAAATTCACAATAAAATCTAATATAATCCAAAACAGCAACAAACATTCTATTTCTGAAATGTAATTTGAATATTATAATTTGGTATAACGCAAGCTTACATTACATAAGATCAAGCGATTTGAATTTATTAGCGTTTTACATATTTGTGGCTATATTCTTTTATGATCTTACTTTAATAGATTCCAATTAAAACAAACATACAGAAACGGCTGGTGGAGATCACAGGTGAGTAGAAGGTTGTACGAAAACTGCGAAGGTGGAGTTTGCCTTACCCAAAGAATTAGGATTACCCTTTGTATTTCGCGAGGTAGGTAATGCCAGTAGCAGATTTAGGCTGGTTGACCTCCTAGGCTCCGTTTGAAGTGCCACTCTTTTTAGGGTTCCGTGCATATTTAAGCAGCAATTGTGTAATTGCCATGTCCAGCTGTGCGTCTTATATACATTCATAATTAAACTAATTCAAATGTTTTTTAAATTTGAATTGTCTCTACATTATTTGACATTAAAATTTTGACGATGATGATGAAAATAATGTCACCCTAGGACTCAGGCCTCACGGCCTTTAAGTGTAGCATTGGATAATGCTACGTCTTATTATGCTAGGGAATATTAGACTACCCAGTGATAGCAGTCTGGTGAGGCAGGACCAGGTATAAGTGTCCATTTAACTAATATTTAGTCATTAATTTTATATGTTTTAATTAAATTTAATTAGACCAATAATTAAGATAATATGTACTTAAGGAATTATTTATAATATGTAGTCGTTAATTTAGTTTGGAACTTTTTGATTTCAAATACTTATACTTAATTTGTTACAGAATTACATAGTTCTTATGCCACTGGAAGGGACTAACACCTAAAAGACAGGCTTCTAATTAAGGTCTTAGTGCTAAACAGTCTTAATTTTAAGACAAATGTATCTATATGTAATTATGGTCTCAATAAATATTATTAAAGCAAATAGCTTTTGCGTATTACGATACGCAAAAACTATTTGCTGGCATAAAACTTAAGCACCAATCTCATGGTGATTTTACTTGGTGAATCTCACGTGACTCCCTGTGGTGGGTAGGCCGCAATCGGATTTACCCTCGTCAAAATAAAGAAGTTAAGCATATATAAAACAGATATTAATAGTCAGCAACTAAACACACACACACCCACACAATATACAACGAATCACTTTAGGGTCGAACCTAGATCATAGTAAATAATGAATAATTTGGAAAATGTAAATAAATATATGTATATTGAAAAGTTAATAATTATTATTAAATCACTATTCTGTGCTCCGTCTTCCCTTAGAAAGGTCTACTCATTTAACCCACAGACACGTCGGTCGCCAACTCAATTTAATATTATGCTAATGTCGTTCAAAAGGGAAATGGAGCGATTTTAGAACGATATTAAACAGATTCCTGAAATATAATATAGATACGATATTTTACGTTTACTTTGATTGAAATAATCTTTATTGAAATGAACAACTGCAAGTACTTAAACAAATTTCTTGTTAAAACATATGGTCTGTCTGCAAGTCAAACTCGCTCATCGTAACTATATTATGTCTTAATATAACTCCTCCACTGAAATAACAAAATATCTTAATTAAAAACCTTACTTAGTTCTAACTTTGGTACAATTATGTTAGAAAGAAAATATTGAATTGGTATATATACTATTTTGTTCGGCAAATATTTATGAATAGAATAGAATATACTTTATTGCATTACATTAAGATAAAATTCAAGAAGTTTAAGTACAGAAGACAATAAGCGGTTTTATCACTAAAAGCAATTTTTTCCAGACAACCTTAGGATGGATTATAGAAAATTGTGTAACATGTGGGTTTTGCAATATATTTTGAAATGCCAAGTATAAATAGACATGGAAATAAGACAAAATATATACATATTGATATACATAAATAAATAACAATCATAGTAATAATTTACAGTTTTGATTATTAACTTAAAACCTAAAAATAACCAATTATGTTTTAAATATGCAAAGAATGCCCGTAAACATTATAGTTGATAATGGAATTACGCCGATGTATTGAAATGACTAATTATGATCACTCTCATGACGATAAGCATGAGTGGGCAGCCGCGGATCTTGAATTTTCTAGTGAAGGGGGGCAAAAACTGAAAACTGCCGCCCCCGCTGGTCTCAATTTTTACTTCAATTATCATCATCATTTCAGCCATCAGACGCCCACTGATGGACACGCGTGCGTCTGTGCTTTTTAATCTATGCCTCTGTACACCGCGAAAAGTAATTTATCTGCTTAAACTACTGGACGTCTATGTGGCCAAAGTTGCGTTAATGATGAGTGGTGTATTTGCCTGCGAAGTTTGAACTCGCCACCCTCTGAATTGGCAGTCCGGAGCATGGACCCCGGCTTGCCCCCCTCCCTAGTAGCAGCCCTCTAAGTGGTGGTCGTGTGAACTATCCAATTTTAATAATAATAAGCTAAACTTTATTAAACAAAAAAACATAGAAATATAAACATTTTAAACTGAAATGTTCATTTCTGAACTGACCGGAATTCAATTTACCGCAATAAACAGACACTTTTTTATTAATTTTAATGAAATGGTTTTTTTATTGCATCTGTTCAGCAGACAGACAGACGGCCCGTATTTTTCGGATAAACATTTTTATATGGCACATTAGGACTACATAATAGTGATCTGGATATAAGATTAAAATTCGCAATGTTTGCTTAAACTCAGATATTTTCTACTTAACACTCACATCAGTAGAGTTCAAATTAGCTTACCTCTCCAAATTCTGTCAGTCCATTGGCAGCTGGCGCTTCGTTGGAAGAATCAGCCCTAAAGCAAAGCAACGTTATAGATAAAACACGCGAAATAAGTAAATAAATGGACACACAGGTTAATCACGCCACATTCATTCGTGTCATAGAATAGCCAAGTTCCATTTATACATAATTTTATACCATTGCTTGATTACATTCAATTCGGAGCCTAATTCAGTCATATGATAGAATTGGGCTTATTACAAATCTGTTGGGAGCGTCGAGATTGTACAATTAATGTAAAAATTAGAAATATTAATAGGGGCCCTATTCGATCCAGCAGACATCGAAAATGTAAACTTTGGAATTTTTGTCTGTCTGTCTGTTAAAGCATTACGTTAAAACCATGAATCGGATTTAAACAAAACTCGATACAATCCCGGGACAACATTTAGGATGCTTTTAAACCTTATAAATGACGTAGTTCTCATGTGATAGACAAATACTTTCCATTGCTGTCGACATGTAACCCTCTTTTTACACGCTTTATATTAGCTTCACTTGTATGTCAGTATGTCAGTATGTAACTTGAGCTCGATTTTGTCCTACTTTGAACGATCAGATTTAATTCATACTTTGCACACCTGTCAAAGGTCGATGACAATGCAATAATATAGTATCATGGAGCTGATCTGATGATGGAGTGGGAAGGTGGCCATAGGAACTCCTGTACTAAACAAGATAGACCCTTCGTGTTTGGGCCCGTATGTTTATATCGCGTGACAGTGCAATAATATGGTACCATGGAGCTGATCTGATGATGGAGACGGAAGGTGGCCATAGGAACTCCTGTACTAAACAAGATAGACCCTTCGTGTTTGGGCCCGTATGTTTATATCGCGTGACAATGCAATAATATGGTACCATGGAGCTGATCTGATGATGGAGTCGGAAGGTGGCCATAGGAACTCCTGTACTAAACAAGATAGACCCTTCGTGTTTGGGCCAGTATGTTTATATCGCGTGAAAATGCAATAATATGGTACCATGGAGCTGATCTGATGATGGAGTCGGAAGGTGGCCATAGGAACTCCTGTACTAAACAAGATAGACCCTTCGTGTTTGGGCCCGTATGTTTATATCGCGTGACAATGCAATAATATGGTACCATGGAGCTGATCTGATGATGGAGTCGGAAGGTGGCCATAGGAACTCCTGTACTAAACAAGATAGACCCTTCGTGTTTGGGCCAGTATGTTTATATCGCGTGAAAATGCAATAATATGGTACCATGGAGCTGATCTGATGATGGAGTCGGAAGGTGGCCATAGGAACTCCTGTACTAAACAAGATAGACCCTTCGTGTTTGGGCCCGTATGTTTATATCGCGTGACAATGCAATAATATGGTACCATGGACCTGATCTGATGATGGAGTCGGAAGGTGGCCATAGGAACTCCTGTACTAAACAAGATAGACCCGTCGTGTTTGGGCCTATCGCGTCAAAATGCAATAATATGGTACAATGGAGCTGATCTGATGATGGAGTCGGAAGGTGGCCATAGGAACTCCTGTACTAAACAAGATAGACCCTTCGTGTTTGGGCTCGTATGTTTATATCGCGTGACAATGCAATAATATGGTACCATGGAGCTGATCTGATGATGGAGTCGGAAGGTGGCCATAGGAACTCCTGTACTAAACAAGATAGACCCGTCGTGTTTGGGCTCGTTTTACTTGTCTTGGCTAGCACTCTGCTGCTACATGATATGCAGGATCTCAAAAGCTTGTATTTAAAAACATTTAAACAAAAATCAACTAAAAAATGAAAAATAAATAATAGTTTAAAAAAACTAAAAAAAACACGCTTTTATAAAAAATCCAACTAAAAAAACAAAAAATAAAATTTAATATAATATAAAAAAGCGTGGGGTGTATTCAATTAATAATATAATATCTTAAAAAGCGCTTTGAATACACCCCACGCTTTTTTATATTATATTAAATTTTATTTTTTGTTTTTTTAGTTGGATTTTTTATAAAAGCGTGTTTTTTTTAGTTTTTTTAAACTATTATTTATTAAAAGTCAATGGTAATTGATATTCGTCCAGTAACTTTCTTAAAACTATTATAATATATATTTTTAATCTGCACAAAAGGATTTCATTTTTAAAGTTATTAATTAAAATTAAATAAGGTATACAACCTATCATCTTTGCTACTCAAGGTGGTAACGCCTTATGGGAACATTCCCGACGCGTAACAGTGGTTTGGAACCATTTTTTAATCTATAGTTTTATTGTTAGTATTACTTATTTTTTACGATAATTTAAATTTATAACTATAAAAATGTATAACATAAATATAATTTACAAACATTAAAGTATATAAAAAAATATTAATAATAGTAATAATCGGCAGACAAAACACACTGTATACCCTAAAGCTAAGCAAGTTGTTACTAATATTGTGTTACGGGTAATATATAACGGACCACTCTGGGGCCGATCCCAATAACAGAAAAATCGTTTTCGAAATTTTCTATACCAGGAATCGAACCCGGAGCCTTTGTGTTCCAGCGAGTTAGGCCGGCTAAGACAGCCTGCTCAACCACAAAATACCTGGAAATCACCGCCACACCCCAGAAACGTTCCCATAAGGTTGTCAGCATTGCTGAGTTGGATTGCAACACTTATTCGTTGAAATAATTAATTTAGTTCGTAATAAATATTGAAGAAAATGGCAAATAAAGACTGTTTATGTTGTAGAAAATTCTATTTAATTAACATGTCGGGTTTGTGTACGTAGGTTGACGTTTGCCTTAACTTTGAACGTTCACCGGAATACCGATGGGATGTGGGCGATGCCGCAGGGAAATGGACCGATTCACTGGGACGACTCCAGTCACCGCGAAAAAAGCCTTTTTGTTCGCGAGGATGATTTACCATTGTCCCCTTGTCTACAGTACATCTTGCAGGGCTTGGTAGCACTGTAGCACTTCATTGAGTTGATATTTTCATCAGCACGCGGCGCTCTTAAACGTGCTATAACAATATCAACGTGCCGATCCGAGATAGTCCGTCAGAAGAGACTTTCAAAAGAAGAGTTAAAGAGCACTATCTGTCCTAATTAACTGATATATGTATATGTATGTTTATGAATATATGTATGTATTTAATTGTGCAAATATTTATTTCTATAAAAAATAAATATTTGAATAGAAATAAATATTTATAGAAATATTTATTTCTATAAATATTTATTTCTATTCAAATATTTATTTTCAGATGTGTATACTTAAATGTACATTTAAGTATAATATGCATATCTTCAATATACTCAGCCCTGCCTCTTGTTTTTTCACTCTCACTAGACCCATAGATTTGCTGGAAGAAGACTCTTTTTAGGCTTTAGCTCCCTTTTGTACATCACTACGATTATTCTGTTTTAAATGTAACTATTTTGTGCACAATAAAGAATTATGCTGCATAGAAGAAGAACAGAAAAGAAAAACCTTTACTACAAAACGTTATATAACAATAGAAACTATCCTACGGTAAAAATAAATTGTTTAATTTAGGTCACTATGTGTCCGGAATGGGTCATTGGTTCTTAATGAATTTGAGGATTAATACTCAGACGAACAAAATAGGTAGACCGAGCCCCGAACTCTCAAATTGAGGCGATTAAAGGAAGCCGGTTTTGTAATAAGAAGTCTATCGCGCCATACTACGTTAAAAGAACTTATTAGTATTGAATGATCGATTTGTTACTCGTATATATTAATTGACTATTTAGATGCAAACCACTCGTATTATATGTACAAAATGTGTTTAAAAAGACAATTTTTAAAAATAATGCTTCAATTCTTTTGACGTTTTTGTTGAATTATGCTCCGGTTTACACTCCATCTGAGGATAAATATCGAAATTTCATGAAAAATTTTCCCGTCGATCTTCGATAAATTGCATTGATTAGAACATATGAATATAAAAGTCCAAGTCCTACGCGAACGAAGTGGGCAGTTGAACGAGGTTGTATATAATACTATACTATTATTTATACTAATATTATAAAGAGAAAGAGTTTGTGACTTTGGAAGTTCAGGGTAATCTCCGGCAGTCCTTATCCGATTTTGAAAATTCTTTCACCAGTAGAAAGTTACATTATACCCGAGTGATATAGGCTACATTTTATTATGATTAATGAATCAAAGAAGTAAAAATGTTTTACGGCTAGTGAAGTGGGAACGGGAATGCCTGTCAAATATATTATAGCAATAACGTTCCACAAAGAACTGCGCTCATCCTCGTACTAGGCACTGAGTTGCTTTCTGCGTTTTTGAATTTCTATCTGTCTGTCGGTCTGTCTGTTAGAGCATCACGGAAAAACTACTGAACGGATTTAAATTAACTTATAACTTATATTACTGGCATAAATTAGGATACTATTGATAGACGAAAATAGCGAGAAAGATGGCGCTACGATCGCATCTTTTTTAACCTATTGAACGTATATGAATGAAACTCGACGACACAAGGCTGGCTTATAGCTCAAGTCAACACTTAGGATACATTTTATCCCGATAAAAAACGTCGCTTACTTGGAATAGACGGATTAGCAAAATAAATATCGCTACAATTGCACAAATTTCAATTCACTAACAAATACCTACGTAGTCATAAACTACACGTCATTCGTTGTATTATTTCAAATTAGGTTGGTTGCGACTCATCTGTATGTTTTGCTAGGCAATTGTCTAGACTTTTTGTATGGACTTAGTTCCTTTGTTATTGTACTGAACTTAACAGGAATCAGTAATGTGTTAGGTAAAACCAAGCCTTTGTCTGTCTGTATATCCGGTAATGTTTCCTGAACCACGCAACGCATTTTTCAACGATTTTTATCATTAATTATATACATTTTCGTTGGAGGTTTATGTATATAAAAAACCTAATTATATTTTTATGTACGTAGTATAGAGGTACTGCCTAACGAGTTTCAAACTGCCTAGCCGCGGATAAAACGCTTAAAATTCTAAATTTATTTCTTTGTAATTGAACTCTTCCTAAAACCCTGGCCAATCTTAATAACATTTTGTGTGTATTCTAGTGAGTCCCCGAATGGTTTAAATCCACATTTAGACATGGTAGCTGCTACCGTTGAACTACAATCGAATTAAAAAAAAGTCAATCTTTTCGAATTTATTTCGAACAACACAAAGCGCAGCAGGTGGTGTACGTGAACACTGTCAAATATTTCCGGACCCTATAGGTGCTGTAATCAGGTTCCAGGAATTTTACGACATTTTTTGAGTGTGCAGAATGAGCACAATTGAATTAGGTAGGTGGCGCTGCAATCGGATTGCACACAATTGAACCAGGTGCTGCAATCGGGTTGTAGGATTTAGGTGAAAACATTTTTGTGTATGTTATGTGAGTGCGTCCCCGGACAGTTTAGATTCAGACGGACCCAGTAGGTGGCGCTGCAAACGGGTTCCAGATTTTATTTTTTCAAAGCAGAATGTCTGGCGGGACCGCTAGTAATATAATAATAATTATATTACTAGCGTATGCCACATTAAACGTGGCATATTACCTACAAAGTCTAAAAAACAAATCGTGTAACATATACTGATCACACAAATAGTAGCACGTAGTAGTGTATATGTGACTTGTGCAAACAGTTTTATTTTTCCTTTCAATTTCAGCTTATTTTATTGGTCAGATTTCTTTCGGACTATAAAGCGTACATCGATTTGTATGTATGTCTCGCGTAGGCAGCGCGTGCCGCGGACCCCGTGCCCCGTAACCGTGGTGCGCTTGCATCTGACAGCCTTTTCTGCACGATTGGACCGTGACAAACCGCTAGTACAGGCTACGTTTATGCTTCAAGCGTTTGATAATATGAATTTATTTAATTTGGATCCGAAGGTTATTACTGTAATATATATAATAAACTAGTACAATGAAGAAAAATAAGTAAGTACTTTAATTAGTTATGCATTCTAAGTTTAGGTATTGTAATATCTACTAATATACTGAATCTATTTAGGTCATCGCTGACACCGTAGGCCGTAGACTAACATTATTTACATAGCAGAAAATACTATAATATATCAATTTTTTAAGTATCATCCATCACAGGAATAATTTTTAATTACTGTATAAACAATAATTAATGAGTTATTTTACTCTTTTCACTTGTTCAACAATGACGTCATACTTTTGTACACTTGTAAAAAATCTATGAGCGCAACTTTTTGTAAAATGATACAGTTTCCGGTTGATTCCACTGTCATCTACCCTATTATATGACATTTTACTAACTTGTTGTACATTGTGTGTTACAGTTATTACATATTTATCGTGAGGATACCTGAACATCGAAATTACTGACATATAAACCTCGCTTATTTACCTTAGACAAGGGTGATAAGTACATTTTATCCTAGTCCATTACTACTACTATTTAGGTTAACAAGACAAAAAATGAAAAACCTGCAACCCGACTACAAGGAAAGTAACGATAATTAATTATTACATTCTCGAGTGAATGTTTTCTATTACGAAATAATTAAATCTATAACCTCTTGTAAATGTATATAACTTATGTGTATATTTGTATATATAGTATGGTTATATATTCATTATTAAAATGTAAGTAATCGTACAATAATTATGTATATCACCATCGCCACTTCTAATCAGCAATATTCTTGCCACGGGTTGTCTGGAAGAGATCGCTTTTTAGCTATAAGACCGCCCTTTGTACACAATTAGAATAATAATTCGTAAGTTTTTCTGTAATGGTGTACAATAAAGTGTTATCTATGTATATATCTATCTATCTAATGAGAAATATTGGATAATAACAAAATCCTTCCTTTGTGTGATCCAAAAAGTCATTACGAATACATTGACACCGTAATTTAGGTTTTACAGTGGAGCATACGTATTTACAAAATTACATACTCTCTTAAAACTATAACTTTCAATTTTTATGTTATTGCAATCAGATAAAAATTGGAAGATCCGAGTCCAGAAGTGAGATATTTATTTTCAGTGCTGGAATAGCAGGCTGCCGGCGTTACTGTGATGGAAAAGATCACCGTCATCGTCGTCGTCTATGGATATTTGCAACACCAGAGGTGCTACCATTGTGCCGCCTTCCTCGTATTGGGGGACTGGAATCTGGCAACTAATGCCGAAACACAATTCAAGGTTGTTATTACAGCGTATTCTAGATTAGGGGTGGTAGGTATTCAGACAACAAATACCCTACCACCAATCTTACAGTTGTTTTGTTGCCTCAACAGGCCGCAACAATAGCATTCTTTCTGCGTTCGTGCACGGATTTATTAATTATTTGATAAGTATTATAATTTTTATTTTAGAGGTACAATTTTACAAAATTTCTGCTTCCTTTTAATAAAAAAAAAATAAGAACAATATATCTAGTATACATTAAAAGACAATTAAACGAACCGCTTACTTAAGGAAGGCAGCTGTATACGGCGTAGTCACGTATGGCACTTAAGGCACACTATTAAGTTGCCGAATCTGTGGTATTTCTTATGTCCGTATTCTATAGGCAATAAGACTTTTTGTTTCTTTTAGACGTGGTTTATCACAGATGCTGAAAGTGGCATCTAGGCTAAATCAAGCTTAACGAGACTTCTGATGGTCATTTAGGAAATATTCAGAGTGTAAGGTAAACAATATGCACATTAGGTCCGAAAAATTACCTAAGACGCGTATGCCTCTAACGAGGTTTCAAATCATTGGAGAAAAACGCGAGTGCGGTACCCCAGTGGCAACGACTTATTTTGAATATATTTATCAAATTAGAATTATATATATGTTTGCCTCCTTCAAACCCACTTAGTTCTAACGCTTGCAACATCAGACGGTTATACCTTCGTATGGCAGATGTTCAAAGGCAACAAAAATCACTTACCATCTCTTGAATCATCCTCCCATTTGCCTTACATCACGCAGTTAAAAGACAGAGCCAGTGACTACTCTGCTTTGGACAACGGATCGTTATGGTAATCCAGCGAGGTAACGTAGCCAGCCTTCTGTGTATCTTACCCATAGAAGTACCCATAGAAGACGGTGATCTAGGCTCAGTATTCTACTTATAGTCTTGAGGGACTATGGGTAGAATATCATACAAATAAGTTAAGTTTTCTTTTATTGTATTTGATTATATGTAATTTTTTAATTATGTTGTAGTTTCATTTTTAAAATAGTTTTGTTTTATTTTAGTGCCTATATTGTTATTATTTCAAGTACAAATCATCATTTATGACATGTTTATACTAATATTATTAAATGTAAAGATTTAAAAATTGTTATAACATAATTAATAATTTCATTGTATCAAACAGTCATTTCATTCATATAATATTTGTATTTCGTATCTCAAAAGACTTTAATTACATTAATGGACGTCATTAGCTCTCGTAAACAAATGCGACAAACATGTAAACCCTTTTAATTTTATAGCTTTCATAAATTAAGAGCTCAGCTTATACTAAATCTTACTATTTCAACAAATATTTTACGGCCATAAAGGTTAGTTAGTAGAGAGTCGATTCAGTTTTGTAGTTGATATCAGCACATAAGTGTTCTGTAACTGGGCTCATGCCTACACATTATTTATACCCGTGATGGTTGTTTAACGCTGATTAGTGAGTTGCATAGAAGATCGTTTATTGTAATATGCAGATATCATTCGTTTTCTATTTACATTAAATTTGTCAAGGGGCCTCTACTTGTTGGCCTTCCCATGGCCCCATGCAAGCCCTCCAAAATTCCGGGCCATTTTAATGACCCGTGGTATTAAAAGACAACAATTAAACAAGGCAATTTTTAACTACACTATATTACAGCTTTGTGTACACTCGACTTGTTGTACTAATGTTATGTGGAACAAACTCAAGGACGCTGTATAATCTTCTCTATCCCATCTCTTCCATATGATCTCTCTATCCCATCCTTCGCGCCACCTCCCGGGTCTAAAACCACCTCGGGACCCACTCATTAAATTTCATCAAAATAGTACAACCCGATTCCAGTGCTGAGTGTTTTGTTAGATTAATGAAATTTTATAGTGTAGTATACATTATTATTATTATTGAAGTTTTAGTAAGGATACCTACTTTTTATATAGCCTATATTAATCAGAGATAATGTAGTATTCGAATGGTAAAATAATTTTTGAAATCGGTCCAGTAGTTTTTGAGTTTATTTGTTACAAACATACAAAAATACAAATCTTCCTTTTTTATAATATTAGTATAGATTAAAAACTGGCAACGCGTTGGCTTCGCCTCTGGTGTTGCAAACGTATGTGGACATCGGTAACCACTTTCCATTAGGTGGGCTGTCTGTCCTTTCGCCAGCTATAAAAAGGAGAGAATTCATAAGAAGATAAAAGCTGTTTTAGGTGATATGAATATCATCAGCCTATTATAGATCACAAAAAAGTCGTTATAGCAGTTTAATAGAATTTTTTTTTAAAGATAATCAATATTCCGAGTAAACAAACATTGTCAGCAACCACAGTTGAACAAAAGACAAAATATCCAACATATTTTCGTAATTTTTATTCACTTTGTATTGTTAATTTTTTACATTCTTCATACATTTCCCGCTTTTAAATTTCTCTTTGACACGAATACTTCACATATTTGTGAAAATATGGTGGAATTTAAAGCCTAGGAAACGTATTTTTTTGCAATGCAAAAAAGATTTTTTATTTCTTTGTTATCTACGTAAATAGTAATGTTTAATTTTATATTTATACAATCGAAAGAACAGAGTTGGTTGTTATCAACCAACATTTTGAGTTAGAGCCTGTTTAGAGTTAACTTAACCTTTTGGTTTGTGTTAACATCTTGGTGCTATAATTCGCACTCAACTAACTCTAATAAACGGTATAAAATATCACTTAATCGTGTACACGGATAATCGTGTTATCCGTGTACATCGTGTTCCGATCCGATGCAATGCGAGCCGTTTGGTGGAAATCATCCCTATTACTATATTGTAAACAGGCTGACAACCCAACTATGATGAGTAGTGGTTATCGTCGTCTATGGAAATTTACAAGACCAAAGGTACTACCAATGTGTTTCTAGCCTCGAAAAGGGGACCGGAATCTGGTCACTGGTGCTGAAACACAACTCAAGGTTGTTATTCATCAAAACTCTCATAGTCAGTCATCCCTCAGTCGTAGCCATTTAGATAAAATCTATGGGTAGAATGAGCAACAGCCGGGTTACCACCTGTCCTATTTTGTTGTTTCTTACGCCGACGGGCTGTTGGTCGCAAGAAATAGTATTAACATGATTAATTATTACATGTGTAGAAACTACAAACATACCTAATATTGTTTAGGGTTCTGTAGTCACTTTGGCAATTACAATATCATTAAGAAATCTAAAGAAATATAAGTAAAATAACTCTCAAGTATGGACTCTGTCTCTAACATTGATATGTTTATTTATAACATCAGTGTACATTTCATAGTCAATAAGATTAGGAACTTCTCATGTGCAAATGTCTAATACAAATCTACCATAATCACCTAATTTATTAAGTATAAAATACCAACATAAGTTGAACCCCGTTTTGCATTACAAATTACATAATTGCGGCCCTAGTTAACGTGGATGTATATACTATAATCCGTGTAAATACGAAAGCCAGTTGTATGCTAAGATTTGTTGGTTTCTTGTTGTTTGTCGTAAGAGGCGGGATCAAGGCTGTACAAATGTGCAGTCATTAGTTAAGTAAAGTCTTTGGAATTGATATTTATATGTGCGACATAGTGGTGGGAATACGGTGACGAGCAGCAGCGTAATACGTTTGAGCTTTTATCCTCTATTATACGTATGTATACAACCACTTGACATTAGATTACATCTTGTAGTAACTGAAAACGTTACTGTAAAAGTTTTAAAATTTGGCCAACTTTTTCTATGAGGTATTTATTTGTAAGAACTTTAAATATAATTTATGATTCAAACGATGGATATTAGTTTATTGATTATTGTATTTAGGTTTCCGTAGTAGTTTCGGAAAATAGGCTTTCTTTAATTGTAAGATTTGTACATCAGTGTGTTCAAGTGTTCATCTGTCCGTTTATATTTGTTTGTGATTATTTATCTCGGTAACTACTGGGTCTATTTGGATGAAATGTTAGAAATTCCAGTTTACAAATTTCTAACAGCATGTTGCAAATTCACTGGATAATTAAAAACAAATTTATAGAAATTCACACAGGACATCATTTGTCGAAGCAGCCAAACTTGAAATATTTTGCTCTGAGGGTAATTTAGGTTTGTCTATTGTGTAATTAGTCCATTGTGTACATGCAAATATAATATATAAAAATAATAAATCGGACAAGTGCGTGGCAAGTTCATGAATTATGAAGTTTTCCGTAGAGACTATAAACGTGTACTCTTTATGACATTGCGTTACAGAATCATGAAAAAGCATCTAATACAAACTACTTTTTTGAAAGTATTTTTGAAGCTCAGAAATCTAAAAATTTTCGGAAGATAGAGAGTGCGACTCATTTTTCACGATTTTGCGAGCTATAATAACTTGCTACCTATTGATTTTACTATAAAAGTAATTGAGGAATATACAAAGATGGATGATGATGACGGCCTCTGTGGTTGAGCCGGCTAAGCTTTTGACGGCCTACCTCAACCCCCTCGGTCGGTTCCGGGTTCGATTCCCGGTATAGTAAATTTCGGAAAGGTATTTTCTCCGTTATTTACCATGGTCTGGGTGTCTGGGACCGGCCCCAGAGTGGTCCGTTGTATAATACCCACAACACAAGCGTAACTTACTTCATTTGGGGATATATAATGTTCGTGTTTGTCTGCCGATTTTGAACATGACGAATTCGCAAAGGTTCCGTTTTCACCAAATTGAAATGGCTATGACGTATACATATGGACATGATGAAATTAATAATAAATAAATGATTGGGTTCATTTTGCGTCAACACAACAGTCTTTGGATCGTTCGGACTTAAGGTCATTTTAGAGTTTTTTGGCGGGAATTGAAAGGAGATGTTGTGCTGTGCAGTTTTATTTTCTAAAAATGTGTAAAATTACTCTAAAATGAACAGTAGTTGTAGGATATTGATAGTTTTTGAGTAGTGATTATGTGTTTTGTGAGAAATGTGAACTGTACAGTCAAATGTGGCCTTTTGAGTTGTCACAAGAACTCCGTTGAATGGCACTAGCTAATTACCTACAGTTCAGCTGTGCTACACATAGGCTTAAGAAAATGAAGAAACTAAAATGTAAATTATAAACTAAGATCTGGCTTAAAGGCCTAGCTGCCAAGCCATAAACCTAAATATAAGGTCATTTTAATATAACTGCAAATACTTACCAAGGTGTATTACAAGTGTGTGTAAGGGTCATGTATCGGACGCCAAGCTGGTAGTAACTCCTGAGGACTCCGAGTGAGTTTGCGATAGAATGCCCACCCTCAATGCCGATTAGCGATGCGATCTTCCTGGGACGAGCGCTGTGGGCCTGGAGAATATCTGAAAAATACTTCAAAGTATATTATATGTATACATAGAGAACCTAACTGTCAACCACGTTCATTTTAAGCTCCTAGTAGGTACATAGACGCACTATTTAGGTGTCATATCTCATATTATATTACAATAAGTTATTCAAATGGAACGCGTTTCTTTGTTGTGGTTTGTTAGTCATTATATAACATACCTGCGTTATATTATGTAGTATAGGTACTACATAATATAACGCAGTACTAGCTGTTACCAGCGACCACGCTCACGTATATTTATTTTTGAACATGAAAGCTTATTTCTTTATTTCTAATCGAAAGTCTAAATATTAATTTTATATTATATACCTATTTTATATGTTAAGGAATTATGGGTTACCTATATTAACATTCGTCTCCTGTCTATATCCTCCATCCCATTCAAGAAGTTCTTTCTTAGTATCTCTATCTAATTCTTACTTTGGTTTCGCGAGGAATGCACGCGACTGATTTTGTAAAATCATGCAGACTCGAAAAGAAACTAGAAACACTTTTAATATTAAAGTAAAACGGTGTCACAGCATCAACCGTAACAAGATTTTTTCGTAACTTTTCGATTCTAAGATATATTTAATTATAAGAAACATTAAGTTTTATGACAATACATGTGTGAAATGTTATGTGTAACCAGTAGTTAATAGAAACAACAGATATCATTACCATGTCGTTTCCGCTAGGTAAAAGGGACAGACAGAAACAAATGCGGGCTTGAGAGTATAAGGAGTGATATGCTTACTAATGTTTTCATAATAGCGAAGACCGCGGAAATTGAAGAAGTAAAATTAACAAAGAGAACCGCTAACACTACGTTGATAGTGATATATAATTTATTTCGTCTCCAACGAAATAAACATATTAACATCATAGCCGCTATCCAAGTATAAAGAAATAAAAATAATATTTTTTAGGTATCACCCTTCATACTTGACTTTATATAATAGTTATTTTGACCAAAAAAAAGTAAAACGAATCCCACGCTTTTCACAATAAACCTGTAGAACAAACACTTTATATAAAAAAAATATCTATTTTTGTTCGAGGTTTTTTATTAATTTGTTTACTATAATTTTTATTTTCTTAACTAACTAAAAATTTCCAATCAAGGAGATCGGAGGATTGTATTAAATTTCAGGGTTATCCTGATGATCCTGGTCAAGATAACAGATAAAGTTATAAGTCCTTATTAAATGTGCAGTATTTCAAATTTATCACACGTCTGACTAATAGGAAATGGTGAAAATATGGTTGAAATTATCCATTACAAACGTACATACAAGTGAAGCTAACAATAAAAAAGCGTGATAAAACACTAAGTTTTTTTAATGGTAAACTCAATAGGGGCAATTGTATTTTCTCTAATAAGATTTCCTTTGTGAAGAGTGGTGAAAATAAAACAAAGTGGGGGTGTAAAAATTAATGTTTTCCGAGAGCTTTCATATCGGAACAACGAGAAGTGCCAGGGGTGAGTCTTGACTGAATTAACGTCACGTCGTCCCCACTCACGGGATTCGACGATGAATATTTCACGAGCTACAAGGATTAGAATAACACGATTGAGAGCACAGTCAATTAGATTGTTCACAAGTATATGTTTTATTAAGGTCTTACAATTACGTACGTGCCTAATAGTTTAAGATCCCAGTCACCAGAGACTTACGTGATTTTAGGAAAAACGAAATTTTTAGGATCGATAGTTTAACATAAAACAATATCACATAAAACATATGTAAAAACTAGCATTGCTACTTTGAGGTAAGTTAGCATGGTTTTTTACCACCTTTAATACCTGCTACCTGAAAAACAGCCCCGCTTTCAGCTTAGGGAGTATCCATTCTTTCTAAATTTATGTTAAACCACAGATCCTTAAAGTTTCTTTTTTCCTAAAATCACGTAAGTCTGGGTTGACTGGGATCTCAGTCTATAATTCGCTGAGAATGATTAAACAAAACTTATTCTAAACTACTCTTCTCATAAAAAAATCGAAACAACTCTGAAGTTTGGTTTTTAATGAGTTTAATATATTATTTTTACATTAAACAAAAAAAGACAGTTAATGTTATATATATAAAATGAATCACAAAATGTGTTGGTAAGCGCATAACTTGAGAACGACTTTACCGATTTTGATGAAAAATGAATCGCAAAATGTGTTGGTAAACGCATAACTTGAGAACGACTTTATCGATTTTGATGAAATTTTGTGTGTGTGTTTGAGTGGGTCCCGGGATGGTTCAGATTCACAATTGGAACCGGTAGGTGGCGCTGAGATCGGGTTCTAGAATCCTCCTAATCACCTGGACCGATTATGGTGATTTTGTTTTTGTGTCATGAAAGAAAGTCTTTTAGGAATTCAGAAAATATGGCGGTACGAAGTTCGCCGGGTCAGCTAGTTATTATAAGTTATCGTTTAACGAATATCAATGTTTCAAATTAAAATAAAATTTCTTCAGCTTTCAAGTTTTGTTCAACAGGTATGTTTTTTACTCTGTCGGAGTCCTGTTTGTACAGTTATAGAGTAACCATATAACAGAAGTAGTCGATAACTGGATATGGCATGTTCTTTTATGAAGCAAACGGATGTCGAAAGTCATATAATCGGATGTCAATGTAGAGGCATTTATTATCAAGCGTACGAATATCGGAAATGGAGTAACCGGAAATTGGAAGGTAATACGGATGGCGGATGCTAATTCTATGAAGGAAGTGAAACTGATGTCGCGCCAAAACATTAGCGGATCGTATCACTGCAGCACTCCGCGAGGACCTTTAATACGCAGTGTTCGGGTAGGGACAGAACAGTTTACATTAGTATATAATCAGCAGTTTACGATGAGCAGTCTACACGGGCAGTCTTGGACAACGAGCAGAGATCTTGTGGTGGACAATTACTGCTTGATGGTTACAGTATTCTTGGGGGGCAATTTGTTACTCGACACCTAACATTTTATTATTGTGTCATTTCCACGGGGAACCGCATGGAACGGATAAGATTCACAATGTGTTTTGTGATGTTATCCCACTCTTCCTGTACAGCTGTTACAAACTCACCAAGCGTCTTTGGACCATGGACACCACTAGATGTTCTATGGAATTCATATCGGGGCTTCAAACTGGCCAGCCTATGGCCGTAATACCAACTTCGCTTAAATATTCATTTACAAAGCTAGTTTCTCCATCGGTGCTTTTGGCTCCCCAAACCATCCATGAATCGCCATCATAACAACCGTAGCTCTTTCGTCGATGCAGCACTGTTAAAAACACTGACCCTATCTTCGGTTACTTATACAAGTTAATTTTATTTGCAAATAAAACTGTACAGTAAATCTCAAGTTCCCGTCAACACTCTAGTATTATCTAGTTTAAGTAAGTAGTAAGTAATTTCATTAAAAATAGCCATGAACACTTCGATTGGCAAACTATATCTCTCATCTGGTTATCAGATGAGAAGGTGAAAAGGGTTGATCTTCAGCGTCTCTTAGACTATTAAGATTTCAATAAGCTCATAATTGTATTCTTTTAGACTTAGTGGCAATGTATATTGTACTCTGTTAATACGCCTAAATAAATATAAATAATAGTTTAAAAAAACTAAAAAAAACACGCTTTTATAAAAAATCCAACTAAAAAAACAAAAAATAAAATTTAATATAATATAAAAAAGCGTGGGGTGTATTTAAAGCGCTTTTTAAGATATTATATTATTAATTGAATACACCCCACGCTTTTTTATATTATATTAAATTTTATTTTTTGTTTTTTTAGTTGGATTTTTTATAAAAGCGTGTTTTTTTTAGTTTTTTTAAACTATTATTTATTTTTCATTTTTTAGTTGATTTTTGTTTAAATGTTTTTAAATACAAGCTTTTGAGATCCTGCATATCATGTAGCAGCAGAGTGCTAGCCAAGACAAGTAAAACGAGCCCAAACACGACGGGTCTATCTTGTTTAGTACAGGAGTTCCTATGGCCACCTTCCGACTCCATCATCAGATCAGCTCCATGGTACCATATTATTGCATTGTCACGCGATATAAACATACGAGCCCAAACACGAAGGGTCTATCTTGTTTAGTACAGGAGTTCCTATGGCCACCTTCCGACTCCATCATCAGATCAGCTCCATGGTACCATATTATTGCATTGTCACGCGATATAAACATACGGGCCCAAACACGAAGGGTCTATCTTGTTTAGTACAGGAGTTCCTATGGCCACCTTCCGTCTCCATCATCAGATCAGCTCCATGGTACCATATTATTGCATTGTCACGCGATATAAACATACGGGCCCAAACACGAAGGGTCTATCTTGTTTAGTACAGGAGTTCCTATGGCCACCTTCCGACTCCATCATCAGATCAGCTCCATGGTACCATATTATTGCATTGTCACGCGATATACACATACGTGCAAAATTTCAGCTCAATCGGAAAACGGGAAGTCGGTCAAATTTAGGGGTCGGTTACAGACATACTGACTGACATACAAGTGAAGCTAATATAAAGCGTGTATAAAGATTCTAGTCTCCACCTGATTGCGTTGTTCACTAATTTTACCTTTTCAAATTACACATAAAACTACACACACGTTGCACATACGTTTACGGCTTCATCTGCGATAATGTAAAAAATTTAGACTGTTGCCAAATGCGTCTTGTTGAAAGCGTTACAAAGAATACGATTGACGAGTAGCCATTTTAGTTATCTGTCTATATTTAACGTCATTAACAATGTTGCATCTCAAATAACGCACGAAAACACATCGCTGTATCTGCGTGGAACCGTCCATATCTGTAACATTATCGCAGATGAAGCCCCGACCTTTATGTAAAGCTGTAGCTATAGAGCTATTATAGATACTTATAATCGTTTCTTAAATTTAAAGAAAGTGCTCAGCAACTGACTAGTGAAAATCTTACCCATACGTTAATCATTCAAATTACGTTTATCTGAACTCCTCATAGGTATACAACAGGTAATACACGTTTATAAGTGAAAAAAAGGGATATTCATTGATTGGGACTGATTCTGATTCTCTTACTTAAGAGATGCCTAATCGTTTCTTAACGAAATTATTATAAGTAAGGTCGATAGTAGATACCTTGGTTACCTTTACCTTAGTATATTTGTTATAAAAATGACATTGACAGGTGTCGTGGAAAGGCCTTGACATCTGCCAAGGATACAAAAGCAATCTACGGCCCATTAAATAAAAGACACGCGTGGGTCGTTTGACAGTTATCAAACTACGTTCTTTTATCATTGACATAGTAATACAGAGATCAAACCATTTTTCTTCGTAAAGCTAAAGATACACGACTACAGTGACATGAGACAAATTTGCCACGTGTCGACATCACCTTGTAATCATGAAAATAATATTGAATGTGCTTTATTTACTTGCTTTGTCTAAGATAATGCTTTGCAGGAATTAAAAATCCTGATTTGCATATTATGTGATACTTATTTTCGTTATTTAAAATGTGAGTTACAAAAATATTTTAATCTCATTAAGGCATGTTTAAGCAACTGCAATAATGACTATCATTTTGCTCTTGTCAATTAATTATTTTGTTTATATATCTCCGGAACAGAATCAAGGCTCTATAAGTTAACAGAAACATTGTAACTGAGTGGTCTAGTTTGTGCAATCCATCCTGATACTGTATTAGATACAATTATGTACATTTAAATTAAAAAAATATATATAATGATAAATAATTTTAATATATAATTATTATACCTGTGACGGAGGTAGCGAACTGCAGGTACTGTGGGTATTTGTCGATGAGTCGTTTGATAACGTCGATCTGTTCCAGGGTGAGCTGGACAGCATCCTTGTTCTGGGTGGAGCATGGCACGAACGCAGACCAAAACTACGCAAGAAATATTTTAAATGTTATATTTAGAATGAAGTTAGATATAGTTTTAAAATATTTATTAAACGTCCCCAACGTATAGCGAAATATGGGTATAAAATCACTTTTTATTTATTTCTAGGATTCGCCCGCGACTTCGTCCACGTTTTATTTCTATAGTAAAGATAGCAGTTGTTTTACATACCTTTACTAACTTTAAGAATGTCATAATATTATTAGCTGTACCAGGCAGGCGCTGTCCTGCCTTTAAAAAATTAAAATCTAAGCTATTCTCGAATCCACGTGAACAAACAAAAAATTTCATCAAAACCGGGCCTAACATTTAGGAGTTTAGCGGCGCCACCTACCGGGTCCAATCGTGAATTTAAACCATTTCGGACCATTTTAAACACACTACAATAATTCACCTTAATCCTGGAAACCGATTGCAGCGCCACCTACCTGGTTTAAAATAGAATCTAAATCATACCGGGACCCACTTGAACACACACAAAAATAATTCGCCTAAATCCTGATACCCGATTACAGCGCTATCTACCTGGTTGAATTGTGAATCTAAGCCATCCAGAGACCTACTCAAACGCACAAAAAAAGGTTGGCCAAAATCCTGGAAACCGATTGCAGCGTCATCGGCCGGGACCAATTGTTAATCTAAAATACCTTCAATTCCCTTGAACACACTTAACATTTGATCTCGGTAGATGGCGCTGCAATCGGGCTCTAGATTTTTATTTTTTAATGGCAGGACGTCTGCCGAGTACAGCGCTGTCTACCTGGTTTAATTGTGAATCTAAGCCATCCCGGGACCTTCTCAAACATACAAAAAAAGGTTGGCCAAAATCCAACCAGTTGGCCAGATAGATACAGATTTTTTTATCCAGAAAACCTTTTCGGGGTTAAGAGTAGAAAGTTATGAAAGTTTTCGAATGGTTACCATCAGATAAACCTTGTCATTGGTAATATTCAAGTCCCACTTGGAAATACTATCTTCTTTTCATTTACATGATATAATGAAATCTAACCTTTGCTATCTACTGTGTTTTGTGAAATTACTTCTGCCTGTTTTTTTGTGATGTATTTTATAATAGAATAGTTGAAATTTAAGAGAATTGAGACATTTTTTATTATCTTATAAAACAACGAAGCCGTCTAGATTTTTGCGAGATGTGTACACGTATTATGATTATCCAAATATTGTTTCCATTATATTGACATAAGATATATCTATTACAGGTACCAGTTTGTAATAGTTGTATACTATTTGAATTACTGTCACTATTTAAATCGCTTATTTCTAGACAAGAATTGTCTTAAAAATATCGCTTTATATTCTAGTCGAGTTTTCCCTGGGGGTACGCCACGGGTCAAACCTCGTAAAGTAGCTTTGTTTCATTTATGTAAGAACAATTAAGTTAATTATATTAATAGACAACTCATATTATTCCAACAACGAATTCCTTAATGGCAAATTTGAAACATAATATCAATAGTTATTAATAATAATATTTTAATTAAAGACATTAAATAATTGACAAACACAGATTGAAATAATAATTTAAAAAAACGGACATCTATATAATTAATAAAGGTAATAAATATGATTAATTAATAAATAAAGGTAATACATATTATTCAAGTGGGTAAAAGGTACTTAATAAAATAAATAGGAACTAACTAATTAAATAATGACGATTAAGATTCTGCTTACTTGCATACCAGTGAAACTGATAAAATGTACTGAACCATGTATTTCTAGGAATAACATCTGTATACAACTACATTTATGCAAGAATAAATATTTCATTTCATTTCAATAAAGCTTCAGTGAAAAAAATACTAAGTGATGGTGAAAACTTCTTAAAAATCCGTCACGTGGTTTAACAGTTAGTGAATATACCTAAAACAGACAGACAGTAGCGGGAAGGGACTTTGTTTTATACTATTTAAAGTTAAGTCATCTCTTTCCTGTTATTTTCATTTTTGGTGTACAATTTTAAGCTCTTCTTTACTAGGGGACAAAATTGTCACGCGACTAGGTAAACTTGGACATCATAGGCCAGATATATTATTCTCAAAAACCTTTAGGTAAAATGAGACCAAGCGAGAGCGGGTACTCTCGTAGTCCCAATCGCAGCCTATATAAAATTGTTCGTTTGACACCAAACAACGAAGATCTCAGTCTAGAAAAAACATTTCACTAAAATGTCTTTCCACATAAACATACCACTTTAAATCTTTTAAAAATAATTTATACCCTATAAATATGTAGCTTCTATTTAAAATAAAATTAATACGTATTCAGAAATAAAATTGCATGTCAACACAACACTTCTCACGTTCACGTTAAAAGCTCATGGAAATATGTATGTAGTTACGAGGAAAATTTAAATCTAGTGAAGTATGTAGCGCAAAAACTGAGTAGTTTTGAAATTTTTTTATTGAACATACATTTAGCTTGTTGATTTTACAGTACACGCAAAAAAATGCAAATTCATTTAAAAAAGACCAGTTGCTTATGTATTATATTTGCTATCTGTGGCAGAACCTCCTATTAAAATTAAATTATTTATTTATATTGACCGTACTATATGTATGAGTACGTAAGTAATAGTAATTAATAATCGTTTTTATGTACTGTTCATGCATTAGTTTTATCCCCGTATTATCTCAAAAAACGCTTTGAATTCATCTCTTCCTCTCAAAATTTACGACCTTCTACGAATCTTAGACTTAATACTCCCAAACATTATTCTTTTTGTAACAACAAATATGCAACATAACATCGGACAGGAAGGAACGGCCAACGACTCCACTATCATGTATGGAACCGGAAGCCTAGTGTCTGGTGAATGGGACCACCTCTCTAGGAGGTCACATACGCACACTCACTGGACCTGACGACCAGCAAGGAAACAGATGGCCCCGAGTATCGAATGTTTATACCAAACACGACAACACACCTGCAGCCTAAACCAACTACATCAAAACACCTCAAACACACAACTCACCAATAGATATTCACCAACAAGCACAACATTTATTAATACTCATACTTAACATCATACCCAACTAGTAACACAATAAGAAACAAAGCTTCTTTATTATTATAAAGTAAGTAAGTTTTTGTAATAAACATACAGGCATTAAAACACACTAGAACACAAAACAGTAACTATCAAACTACAACACATAGTAAACACAACAAGCTACGAATACGCAAATACATCTACACAAAACTTAGATACTCGGGGAATAGGGGAACACTATACAAAACAAACATACAGTAATCAAACCAAAACTAAAACTACACAAATACAACAAGTCAGACAGTATATAGTAGCAAACAAAACACAAGCAATAATAGGCACTGAAACTATATACGTTTCTTCAGTACCGTAATTAAGAAGTAAATAGATATTAAGATAAATAGCAATAATAAATAAGTACATACCCCCTAGGAAAAGAAAATGGTCCTTGTAAATATAAGGAAGCCTAGTATAGAAATGCATGCTATAACTACCTGTAAAAAAATTGGATAAGTAAGAAATAATGTAAAAATTTTCGGCAAAATGATTTGGAAATAAATATTTTAATATATATTAGTAAATAACACAAACATTGTAAAACTAGGTTAGAAAATTGTAAATCGTAATTAAAAAGAGCAAATAATTGAAATAAAGAACTCCCAACATCCCCCAATCCAAACCAACCACAACCAACTCTTCCCAACCTCCATACCTTACCCACCCAACCATACCTCCAATCACTCCCAACCTCACTAAACCCAACCATCCCCTAGTAAAAAGTTATTTACCCCCCTAGCTGAAATTTACGGATAGGTAGGTAGATAGGTAGCTATATGTATGGATAGGTGAAAGTAATTTCTATAGTAATAAGTTAATAAAGAGATCTACACCTAGGCAATCTTGTGCGCCTGGGAGAAAGCTGTAAAAAAAAAACATTATTCTTTTTTCAAAAATTGATTTACTGTACAGGCTATTCGACTCTGGAATGAGTTACCTGTTACTGTTAGACAAGCTAAATCTCTAACATTATTTAAGCATATGACAAAAAAGCACTACCTACAACATAGTGATGTTTGATATTTCTACGTATGTTTATGTATGTGTATATATAATAATATACGTATCTATATACTTATGTATGTATATATGTATATATTTATGTTTAGGAGTATTTATATATATATGTCTATTTAGTATAAAATGTATGTAAGTAGCTAGCTGCATATCTTCTAATATTTATGTACACCACCTTTGACCAATTTAATATGTTTTTATTCCTGCCTCGGGTTGTCTGGAAGAGATCGCTTCTTAGCGATAAGACCGCCCATTGTGCACATAAAGAATATTTTTAGGCTATAAGTTCATCTGTGTTTTCTGTAATGGTGTACAATAAAGTGTTATCATTCTATCTATCTATCTAGTTTTAGGGTTTCGCTGCCTAAAGGTAAAAAGAGACCCTTACGGTCCCAGTTCGATGTTTGTTTATTACAGCTGTTTGTGTCAGTAAGTATGGAGGCATTTTATTACAAAATTGCGTTTTTGTAATAAAATGCCAGAGACGTTTTCCAGATACACGAATCAAATGTATATACAGGAATTCCTTTTTTAAAGTCATAAAGTAAAACTGCGCAGCCATACATCTTCCTTCAAGTTCCCGTCAAAAACGTACTGTGATATTTATATGATTGTAAGCATAGATTTCAAGTAGCAACTACATAACAATACATAATCTAGTAAGTCGTGCTTTAAATATCGTATACTAATTAAACGAAAATGGAGGAAGGTATTGGAGTGGTTTTCGACGTCGGATCCCAGCTAACGAAAGCCGGATTCTCTGGAGAGCACTTTCCCAGGGCAGTTTTCCCAACAGCCGTAGCAAGGTACATGATTCACTGATTTGCAAGGGGAAAAGAAAATATAAATATTATATACTAACCAATTTGAGAAATACTTTATTGATTACGCAATTAGTCAAGATTACTTATGCGGAAATGTCTATCAATTTGTGTCCAATTTGCGTGAAATTCATACATGTCAGATTCTACTACGTACGTTGTTTGTTGGGAGTTTGGGACATTTGTTTGTTTACATAACCTTTATTTTAGAAACCATGTTTATAAAATACAATAGAACCCGGAAGGTGAAGAAAGAAATTTTCAATCAAGAATATGCATGAATTCTTACGTATTTCAATTTAAAATTTATATGGGGGTGGGTTATACAGACACACAACTGTTAAATTACAATAAGACTAACCTGATAGACCAAGAAAGTACCAGTTTAGACTGTCCAAATGAGCATATAAAGAAGTTTGATAAATATAACGAAATAAGATCCGGTCTCTGGTGATATAACCTCAATATAGGTAATTTTTAATAGGCGACAAAACAACCTACAGCCAGGGGGCAGGGTGTTTACACCGCTGGATGGCTACCACCTCTGGTTTAAAGTATGTCGCCATAACAACCTTGAGTTATGTTTCGGCATTAGTGGCCAGGTTAAGCGCTTTCCATACGGTGCAGTGGGCCGTCTGTCTGTCTGCTGAAATGACGCAATAAAAAAAGTTACTAATACTTTTACGATTATATATATATATATATATATATATATATATATGTATAAAATCGTATTTTTATAGTTAGATCATAACGGAGTTGGCTCTTTCTTAATATGGTGTGTCAAAGTAGTTATATAGATACAGATAACGTATCCCACATCACCTAACTTTGCAATGAGCACAAAGACTTGATGCGAGATAGCAACTCGCTGACAATGGGCCAACCAGTTTGTTCAACTGAAACTTCAGTCGGCGCTAATTTAATGCGTTCAATGAGTTGGTGGCATACCATTTATGTTCTGCATTACGTATTCATATTCTAGGCCATTTAAATCTTATATTTTTTAGGCCTTAGCGTGCATTTTTCAGGGGACGCAATTTTATTTTTTGGATGTGTAGAGGGGGTTGTTATAAGCTTAAGTTCAAGTTTGTGGGGTCTCCACCCTTGTCCCCTGGCCGCCATCTTGGAAAAGGGGGTACAAAACTTTTTGCGCTGTATCTCGTAAACCAGCAACCCTACAGAAATTTTTATAAAACATTATTTTTAGCAAATTAAATTGTATACAATTCGCTTTATTAATCGTAAAATGCAAAATATAAAAGTTATAAACAAAAATAACTGAAATTTTTTGAAAATATTTTATTTTGGGCGTTATAACTTTACGGACGTTAAACTGGTCATTTTACAATAAAATGACTTAAAAGCAATCTTATAGAGGGTTTTTTAACAAATAATTTCCACTACACATTTGTTTAATTTCATTAATTTATCTGGGTTTTACAGCGCTCCGAAGTTGACCGGGTTTTCTTGAATACTCGTAAGAATACGAACGATTAGACTTCGTTTTGTATTATACTTTTTTTATTCATATAATTTTTTTAACGTTCCCATGTTTTTATAAATTCTAACTTAATCACGTAAGATTTAGAAGTTTTTTTGTTGAACGAGTACCATTACTATTGCAATATTATTTAGCCATTACAATACTATTGTTACGACTCGAATTAAAATGCCGTTAGAATTACTATAGAATTTATTAGAACTATACAAACACGTATGATAGAGGTACAAATATAACTGGTCGCAACTAGTACAAACTGCACGATTCAATAACACGCGCAAAGTCCGTCACTATATCGTTTATCGCAATGTACACGTCTTGCTTGTATCGTAATCGTCGCTTGACTGCATTCCTTTTATTTTGTACAAATACAATATGCCTCGACGCAAAACAATAACAACAAGAATTAGTTCGACACACCTCACTAATGACGACCATAAAACAAGTACAATAACAATAGAATGTTTTTTTATTACAAATTTTAAACACAAATTAAACAAAATTAGTCCAAATGCGGGAAAGGTAATAAACCAGGTTTATGGCAGGCAGATGTGCATTCACTTTTTTGTCGGCCTGTAACAATATTAAGTTCATATACCACCTCCACTGCACATTGAAATAGTTAAGAATATCTTTGAAGTTGGATTACCAGGAAAAAATTGGCAGTCTGAGTCACAGACATTACCTACTAGATTCGAAATCGAGGATTAATGTAAACAACCCATATTATATTATTAGAAATATATCAATTTTAAAATATTACCTATATATGAAAAAAGGGACTCTGGTGTAATTGAATAGGCATGCTGACAGTATAAACAACATCACTGTTCTGATGAATTTAAGTGAAATATATTTGAGCACAGACGAATAGTTTCGGGAAACAGTTTGCATACAAACTCACCGTTAGTCAAACACCGTAACTGAACAAATAAGCTATAATAATATTTTCCTTGTACAGGGACCGGAACGCTATCAATCTTACATCAGTCAATCAATAAAGCTACATAATTCTTCAAAATAAATTAACATTAATATAGTTCTTATTGTTGCATCGCTCCATCACATTGGACAAATAAGTACATATTTAAAATTTTAGATTTTCATGAAATTTGGCAGTAACGTGACTTAACATTTAATTTAACATGATTTAACGCTTACTATGTAGGACATAATTATATGATCAATATATGCTTCAAAATTTAGACAAGTTTTGAAAACGGATGTTATTTAAAAGTTATAGATGATATATAGCTTAAATATCATCAACATATAAAAAAAATGTTTCCTTTTATTATTTTTGTACAAAAGCTTTATCGCGATAATTGATCGTCTAAATCTAAAGCATTTACGCGATGTTTTCACTTCATCGCCGGTCCGCGAAGGTTATTTGCGATTATTTTGCAAATAAAATATTCGTTGAAAAATGAATTGGGTATTTGCAAACTTTGCCAATGACTTACGGTTTCGTACAAAAGGAGATGGTAATAGGACGATTGAATATTAGGTATTATTGACTTTGAGGTTTATTGATTGTCGTATTGTAAAGTAAAAACAAACCCAACAAATCTTGCAAGCTAAATAAACAAGGGTTACAATAAAAGGAAAACCCCAGTCTAAAACAATTTGTTTGTAAACTATGTTAAACCTACTTACATTAGCAAGTTTTACTTCCGTAGGCCTCTAAGAAGGCCTCTGTTGCTGACGATTTTTACTGGACTAAGCTATAAAAGGATGAGTCTAATATTGAGAATCGTACTACAAGCTTAGAGCTTTCGAGCTCACGTTCCACTCTGTTAGCATTCGGCTCATATATAAAACACGATTCGTAAAGATTTTTAAGTTTGCAATTATTCTTCTTTTCTTGCCACCGTCGGGGTACCAACTGTTCTCTAACCGAAATAGCAGTACCACGACGATGGCAAGCGACCAGATGGAATGTCGTTGGCACCTACCTTGGAAGATGGGACGGCCCTTAGTATGGAACGCAATGTTAGCGGCTTCCCATCTTCCAAACACAGCTGTCACTGCCGGAGGAGCGGCCACATATCAAGAAACATTAAAACATCGCTAATATGCATCCACTGGTAATGGATACATACATATTTGTGGCTTTCGGGGTTGAGACCGGGAACTTGGGGCTTGGGACTTGAGACCTATCAACTTTATCGAGACATTTTAAGGCGGTTGAAATAAGTCTCGGGCTGGCCTTTATTTAGCTGCCATACAACGTTTCCAAAATGCTGAACGCATTCCCAAATGTAGTCAGCATTTTGGAAACGCTCCCCACAGACAGCGATCTGGACTACATTTTTTATTTGCAAATATGTTTATATTAATTAGTATTTAATTTTTACGTTTGTTTGTAGTGTAGTTAAACTTTTTAAGATACATTCATTTATAATTCCACAGTTTTAACACGGGAAAATAAATGCAAGTACATTTATTAATTTAATTTCTACAAAGAACTCTCCGAACGCCTACTTAATTGACTCTTTAGGTGTTCAGAGGGCTGATTCCTACCAACCGTAACCGGCGCAATTTGATCTTTAATTAATGTATGGAATAGAACATTTTGTTTAAAAACAACCCTTTCCCTTGGTTTTAAATTTCACATTTCTTCACACAAATTGATCCTTACAAACTACACTATGCTTTATCATAATAATACAGATGTGTTTATTTTTTTTAAATCAGCCGATTCGATTCCTAATGATAATGATGATTTTTCAAAAATCTAATGATACTTTAATTTTCTCAAAATCGGCCTCGAGACTCCTCTGAGTGTTTTCACTATTTATCATGGTTTAGGACTTCGCCAAAGGCCCACTTGAAAAATTCATGTATGTATAGTTATAATAGGTTTATTTTATATATTTATTATTATATAGATATATTAACTTATATGTTCTTGTATGTATCACCATATCTTGTATATGTATATAACTTATGTGTATATTTGTACATATAGTAGAATCGTACAATAATTATGTATACCACCATCGCCACTCCTAATCAGAATGTTCTTGCCACGGGTTGTCTGGAAGAGATCGCTTTTTAGCGATAAGACCATCCTTTGTACCCAATTAGATTAATACTAGTTCGTAAGTTTTCTGTAATGGTGTACAATAAAGTGTTATTAATTATTGTGTGATCATTAATATTTTTAATCGTTGAATCTCATGTATTCTACTAATATTATAAACGCGAAAGTTTGTAAGAATGTATAGATGTATGTTTGAAACTATTTTTGATTCTCTCTTCTTCTCGATTTCGATGAAACTTTACAATAATATAGCTTACACATCAGAATAAAACATCGACTAATTTATAAAGATATAGTGTGATTTTGTGATTTTCCATCATCACGCGGGTGAAACCGTGGGGCGCAGATAGTATCTTTAATAAACCTACGCGTGTATCTGCAAAATCAGCTACCTGTTTAGAAAATATATTTTATAGTTGCATTATAATTATTATTGATAAATCATTCACTGTGGCCAGTTTATATCAATAGCCTTTGACAGTATTAACACCAAATCTAAAATAACCTGTAAGCCAGTGAATAATTGTAGTTTAAAAACCTTTAAAGGTAATGTAACCAAACAAATTTCTAGTTTGGATCTGAATAGCGAAGACCCAAACAGCTTTTATAGTATTTTTTTGTTATACAAGCTGAATTTGAAAACACATTTAAAACAAACAATTAACAGAAAAACATCCATTCTCCTAAAAGTTTAGAGGCGTGAGAAAAATTTAGGATTGGTATTAGAGTAGAGAAGACCCGATCAGTCAATGATTCTGACAAGAGAGAGTAACTCTAACCTCGAATAACACCGTGACTAGTGAATAAAAAATACTATTTTTTTCTCAACTTGGTGGGTTGCCTCAGTGTTGCGGAAGTCCATGGTAGCCATTTGCCAACAAGTGAACCCGTTTGCTAATTTGCTTACATGCAAAACAAAACTAGTAATGAAAACCGAACGAATACTTCTTTTTGTGGTATAATCAGGTTTCGAAGACAAGGGCTCATAGACGGGTTCCCGCTTCTGACTTTCGGAAAAGAGGCTATAGCCAAGAGAGGAGTATCAAATTTAAAATGGCCAATGGAGTCTGGTATTATTAAGGATTGGGAGGAAATGGAAAAATTGTGGCATCATACATTTTACAGAGAAATACACGTACCACCCGAGGAGGCGAACGTTTTGCATTCTGTTCATGCCCTGGTGGAGAGAAAGGATAAGTAAGTAACGTCTGCATATTAAAATGTCACCTACAATTTGGAACTGGTATTTTGATTCAACGCTCAGTCAATGAGGGAATGAAAATCCTGTTTTAATCATATATTAATTACAATTAAATGTTTTATAATTTAATAAGGAGGGAGCTGTGTTGGTGGTTTGATGAAATGAAAGCGGAGAGGTCGCTTATCAGTTGATGTTTTGAGAAGCGCTTCACGCGCATAATATTTTGCAGCTTCACGGGCAAGATTTCTTTATTTTGTTTCTTATACTTTCCACCGGTTGAATGAATATGTTTTGTCCAGCCTTATTTTTCTTTTTAGATTTTTAGGCTTTCTTTTATGGAAACTGTATTTATTGTATTTTAATTAATTTTTTCAACAATTGGATAGCAGACTAAGCCTTTGCAGACTAGCTCACTGCAACTCAGAGGCTCCGGGTTCGATTCCTGGATAGTAAACTTCGGAAACGTATTTTCTACGTCATTTACTATTATATATAGTCTGGATGTCTGGGATCACCCCCAAAGTAGTCCGTAATTTATTACCCATATCACAAGCGTAACTTGCTTAATTCTGGATATACAATATGTGTATCACTTTGATGATCACTGGCCATAAAAATGGCCCGGACATTTGGAGGGCTTGCATGGGGCCATGGAAGGGCCAACACGTAGAGGCCCTTTAGACAAATTTAATATAAATATGGCGTGACAATGACCGGCGATTATCCCTGTCTACACCATATAATAATGCACCCAAGGACAAGCACCGGCCAGTGTAGGACTATTATGGGAAATAAGAACAAAAAGTACCGGGCTATTGGGGTGGACGGCTAGTGGTACTAGGAGTCTGGGAATATGGGGACTATGGCGTCTGCCCGTCGCAATGTTCAAGGGACATGGAAAATTGGGCAGACGGTGACTCGCCACTCCTTGCTGATTATTATTATTATGATGGAAATATTAAACTTAAATGATTGAATGATTATTAAATTATGTATCAACGATCGTTATGATATCCGATTTAACTTAAAACATTATTTAATAGTTTAAGTG
This sequence comes from Dendrolimus pini, assembly GCA_949752895.1. Lineage (NCBI taxonomy): Eukaryota > Metazoa > Arthropoda > Insecta > Lepidoptera > Lasiocampidae > Dendrolimus > Dendrolimus pini. The sequence continues at coordinate 10,125,161 of OX457125.1, read as the reverse complement.
TTTCTCAAAGAAACATTTGTTTATTGATGAATGTTGATTTATTTCATTATTTAAATACTCCGATCTGAGTATCTAAGATCAACCCCAGCTATGTTATTTATAACTAAGTATATTACCCATGAAACACGCAACAACTTACTTAGTTTGAAAATATATAATGCGTGTCGTAAATATCTACAGCTTATTATACAAACTTAAAAATACAATAAAATACTTTAAAATAAACCATAAATTAAAAAGAGAAGTAATATGTGCCACAAAAAAACAGCATTTAAATAATTTGGTCAGCACACAAAGATTTTGTTTGCAATTAAAAAAATCAGGTAGCAATCCTTGTTCCGCAAATAATTTTGATAATGGTCAAAAATTAAATCATAAATAGGTAGCTTACAATAACATGAGTTTGCATAAGAAACATTCAGTCCGCAAAATAACTACTTGATCAGCAAGATTTCATGATTGATCAGCAGAGAAAATATGTCTATAAGCAATGTGTTTGATTGGTATGCATATTTAAAACATGGTGAGCAAAATAACTAATTGGATTGCGTTTTTGTTGAAAAATCTTCAATGTACGTTAGAGTGGGTTTTATAACCACCCAAACTACTTTTATATGCAGCTCAAAATGAATTTTTTTTTGAAGTGAAACTTCTATATAGAGGGGGTCTTATGGAGTTTTGACTCACGAAAAGATGTCACAGTCACGTGATCACCGTCACAAATTCTTACATTTTTAAACTCGTGATATCTTTCGAATGGAACGTCCGAATTGAATAATTCAAAAAGTTATATAAAGGTATTGAAGCAGTCTTGAATATGAAGTAATTTATTTTGATAAGGATTAATATCAAGATACAAATAAAAAGCCTTCTCTAGTGGCGGCATTTTAATTAATTTTTTATAATAAAAAAACGCTTATTGTGGCATAACTATAATAGTTAGATATATGTTGTCGCGATACTTTTTGTAAATAATGATGTGTTCTACAAAGTCGTAGTACATTATTTTATTTTATCATCAATAGTTTTCGCAGCGCACGCGATTTTAGGTATTTTTTTATACCTTGGATTAAATTTTTGGAGTTTTAGTAATGATTCCTAATTTTTTTGTAAATATAATATAGCCTATGTTACCCGGGGATAGCGTAGCTTGCCAACAGTGAAAGAATTTTTCAAATCGGTTCAGTAATTTATTTTATTTGTTATTTTATCATCAATAGTTTTCGCAGCGCACGGGATTTTAGGTATTTTTTTTATACCTTGGACTACATTATTGGAGTTTTAGTAATGATCCCTAATTTTTTTGTAAATATAATATACCCTATGTCACCCGGGGATAGCGTAGCTTGCCAACAGTGAAAGAATTTTTCAAATCGGTTCAGTAATTTCGGAGCCTCTTCATGCAAGCAAAAACCAATCTTATCTTTCCTCTTTATAATATTAGTCTAGATATTCATAAATATATTTATTATAAAATTAATTAGATATTTGCATATTATAAAAAGCGCAAGATTTTGCGCTGGAAGTTGCTTAATAAAATTGGGAGCTGGGTTGCCCGAAAAAGCGCTATATCTAGCTTCGAAAGCGCTAAAGTGGCAGACTTGGTGAGCCGAGCCGAGCGCCGGGGAAGTCCCGCAAACGAGAAAGCGAGCGAGAGAGCGAGCGAGGATATACCTCGTTCTCCGACGACCTCGTCCCTCTAATACCTAAAATCGCAAAGTGCGATGTTCCGAGCCGCTATTAATGGAGGCAAACTTAAGTTTGCATCGAACTATATCTCTGCTCTCCACGTGACAAGGCATCACTGCCTCTATTTGTGGTATGTGTAAAAAAAATATAAATTAATAAATAGAGTTTGTTGAGTAAACAAAAATAACAACAAGAAAACTTTGCCAACTGTTCAGTTTTTCGAAAGTCATAACAAAAGTGAACGACAACGAACAACAAAAATGTTGACGTAAAAAATGGTCGGTGCGTGGGTAGCGTATTACATACACCATTAAAATGTACTTAACCTAATCAAATCATAATTTGCAGTAAACCTGCGAAAAATCGAAATGTGTGCTGGGACACATATTAGAAGTGAAACTTCAACGGACAAGTGGAAAAACGAATCGCAACGGACAAGTGGAAAAACGAATAGCAACGGATAAGTGGCAAAACGAATTGCAACGGACAAGTGGAAAAACGAATGGCAACGGATAAGTGGAAAAACGAATCGCAACGGACAAGTGGAAAAACGAATCGCAACGTACAAGTGGAAAACGAATCGCAACGGACAAGTGGAAAATCTTCAACTGACAAGTGATAAAATGAATCGCAACAAATTTTAACTTGAAGTTTTACGGGCAGATTGTTAATGTACTTGTCCAATTTGAAAACCTGCCCGTAAAACTTCAAGTTAAAATTTTGTTGCGATTCATTATCACTTGTCAGTTGAAGATTTTCCACTTGTCCGTTGCGATTCGTTTTCCACTTGTACGTTGCGATTCGTTTTTCCACTTGTCCGTTGCGATTCGTTTTTCCACTTATCCGTTGCCATTCGTTTTTCCACTTGTCCGTTGCAATTCGTTTTGCCACTTATCCGTTTTTTGCTTACTCTCTGAGTGCTTACCAAAATTTTATTAAACAGGAGCAGCTCATTGCAGCTTATATAATTAATATGCTGTACAAAAATAATTACAGCCATCAGCCAGATTTTGGAATATTTGTTGGCCATGAGTTGCTGATCAATTAGCTATTTCTGCTCACAGATTATATTTTTCGGCTCACAAAAATACGAATACTATGCTAAACATTTAAATAACATCCAATTAAAAATATATTATCTATATTATAAATACATTATGACTATGTAACAAATCGGTGCCAGGGGAAAATGTGCCCAGAATGCTGGCTGCATGTGCACCATATGTAAGGAATATGGAAATCATAGATACGTACGTACATTGTACATACAATAGTATTACTTTAATTACAGGGAACGAATCGCAGAAATTCTTTTTGAATCATTAGCAATAAAAGGCCTCTACCTAGCTAAGACTCCAGTACTTGCACTTCATGCTAGCGGGAGGACTTCGGGTGTTGTCTGGGAGAGCGGATATTCCTGTTCCAATGCTGCACCAGTCTTTGAAGGGTTCCCATTGAAATATTCAACCATATCATCACCGTTAACGGGGAAGAAATTGACGGAAAGGCTCCAGAAGTTGCTAAAGGATACAGGGTACTCCTTCACTACTCCAATGGAAATGGATTTGTTGGATCGAATCAAGGTAAGCAAAAATACCTACATAAAAATACAGAGTGAGATCCCAGTCACCCCAGACTTACGTGATTTTAGGAAAGATGAAATTTTTAGTTTGGATACTCGCTAGGCTTTAAACGGGACCGTTTTTCAGGTAGCATGTATCAAAGGTGGAAAAAACCATGCTAACTTACGTCAAAGGTTGCCTGGAAGAGATTGCTTTAAGCAATAAGGCCGCCCATTGTACTACTACCTACTAATTTTCAGATATGTTAATGTGTCACTGTTTTAAGTTGGTGTACAATAAAGAGTATTGTTGTTGTTGTTGTTGTCAAAATAGCAAGGCCAGTTTTTAAATATGTATTATATGATATTGTTATAAGCAAAGATATACAGTTGCCAGACACTTCCTGTGGGCCATAACTTTGGACAGACATTTTAAAAAAATTGTGGGCACTTCGTCATTTTACGAAGGCTGAATTTTATATATATTATCAAGTATAATATTTAAAAAAGTTTCCAATGAGCCAAACAAATCTGAAGGGCTAAACATCTTCCCAGACTCGTGAAGAGTTGCGCTGTGTGAAGAAGCGCCAGAGCATTAGAGCATTATCACGAATAAAATAAAAATAACGATGGTGGCTATACATGCGCAATTATGTAAAATTGATAAAATTTCCATAGTACTTAGTACCTTAATCGATAGGTCAAGATTGTCTATACAAACTTTTCAATTTTATAACAAATTTCCAGGCAGAAACCTGTTATGTTGCTTTGGACTTTGAAGATGAAATAAAATCAGCAAAATATTCGGGAGAAAATAAACTAAAGTATACTTTACCGGACGGTCAGACAATACTTCTTGGCGAAGAACGTTTTAGGTGTCCTGAAGTTCTATTCCAACCAGCTCTTGGAGATTTAGAGTGTTCAAGCATTCCCGAATTAATATGTGAAGCTATAAGAAAATGTTCCATTGACTACAGGAACATGTTCTTCGAAAATATCGTAGTGGCTGGGAGTTCTAATATGTTTCCAGGCCTGGTTAACAGGTTGACAAAAGAATTAAGTGTGAACAAGAAGATAAGTGGGTTGTGTAAGGTGGATGATTTGACAGCAAAACAATTCGCGGTCTGGATTGGTGGATCGATTTTGACTTCATTGAGTTCTATGAAAGGCTTTTGGATGACTAGAGAGGAGTATGAAGATGATGGCATTGATAGGGTTAAATATAAATTCTTTTGATCAATAAATCTTAAAATGTTGTTATCTAACAATTATAGTTTATTAAATTTATAAGGATACACTTTCTAACTCCTATGTTTTGATAATAACAAGTGGCAGTATTCAGTATAGGGTTCATGTGTTAACCTCGATGTGTTACTATCCTCACGAAGTTAGTCTCAGGAAAATGATCTCTGAGAGAACCTGCTTTATATATACAACGCACTGTGTGAGAAGCTGTTAGGGTATAAATACAAGGAGGTTACAAGTTTAACGGGTGAAAATGACCATGAATTCGTTTCAAGGTTAAAGCATATATAAAAAGTATATAAAGTAATATTTTCTTAAGTTTTCGCGACTTGTATACATAATAAAAAAACATTTTAAATAATTAAAATGAACAAGTTGGCGGTAGGCTAAATAAAACTTTAACAATACACGTTGGACAAATGTCATCTTTGTCGTCCGTGACCACGGCCACTGAAAAGCGGCCGAAACGTCGGATAAACCAAAATCAAATAAATTACCGCGCTTAAAACCGTTAAAACGTAGTTTTATTAAGTATATAAAGGTTAAGTTATATTAAACTTCAGAGTCATTTGTCATCAATCCCTGATTTACATTATGCCAAATTCTGCGTCAGTAACTAGGAAAGTGGCGATGGAATGGGGCAACCCAAGCATCAAATGTATACGTTTCTTTTTATTTATTTGAAGGAACAATAAACAATCTAACATACAAAATAATAAGTTACAATAAAATCAAGTAATAATATTTAAGCTGAGGTCATTTTTCATAGAAAAACATTTATGAGATAAACAATAAAAATGCAAGAGGTACGATGATATTAACAGTAAGTAAAAAGAATGATATTATAATTCATAGAACATACCTATTAGAGAAGGAAGACAAATGTAAGATTATTTTTAATGACATGAGATACAACAAAGTTAAGGAAAGTTATTCTAGCTCGAGTGTACTATCAAAGTCAGTTACTACAGGCAAAATGGACCTTTTAAAGGACAATGCCCATTTTGGGTTCACCCTAAAGTCGGATGAACCTTAACCAAATATCTTTCTAAAATCTTATATTATTTTTCATGTTACAATTGTAAAATTATAGATTTTTTGTAATCCTGCTTAGAAATTACAACTTCCACTATAAGTATTGTTGGTGCATATCTCTACTTTTATATTTTTATTCACTATTGATATCTTTACTCTTTAGTTCAATATTCAACAACTTCGATATTGCCGACTGTCGAACTTACTGTACTTCCACAGATAATATAGATACGACAGAAGTACGGACCCTTATAACGTCACCACCGTGGCCATACAAAGCAAGCCTTGTATTAACTAGCAAACCATAATGAGAGTTAATAACGAACAGAACAGTTATATTTTCCTAGAAATATTGCTCTAAAAAATTAAGACCTCTCTTAAACCTGGTTAAAGGATTTATGTATTTTTAATGTATATGAAATTATTTTAATTATATACAAAACAGTGTCAAAATCACAAAGGCTCGTGCAATTTTATATGAAGCCCAATTCTCCTAACAAATTGAGCTATGTCCTTTGGCAAAAGATCATGCAAAAATATCAACTTTACAGACAAAGTGTTATATGATTCAATAATGACAATAATGTGGACGGACTGGACAATGCAGTCCCGAGTTAGGGCTCTTACATACCACGTTTTTTAAGGAGCCGTCGACGGGCGTTGTCGGCGCCGCTAAAGTTAAAAAAAGGCAGATAACTTTCGATTCTATCGCTGCAAACTCACCAGAAACGCGCTACAGACGCGCGTGAGCAACTCTTTGTAAAGTAAAACGCGCCTAGTACGAGCGCGAACTAGCCACACACGTGCGTGTAACGCGCGGGAAACGTGCGTGCGCATTGCTGTAGTGTTGCCTCGATTGATGCCATCGTAAATCGTAATACTGTCGGCAAGTACCCGATTCAAACGCGCTGTACGTGTGTGTTTGCAGTCGATATAGACGCGCTATAGCGCGTCTGTATCTATAATTTTGCACTAGTAGCCCGTCAAAACAACACGCAAAAAAGTCGTCGTCTTCATGTTACAATTTTTAAAAAGAGTGAATAAGTAAATTGGCTGCGATTGTACAGTTGTGCGAGACGCGCGTCGACGGCGGTTGATAAAAACATGGTGTGTAAGGTGGCTTAGTGTGACATGTGCATAAGTTGCGTTTATATACTGGCGCTGCTGGTTTCCATCGTTATTTTCTTGCTCATTGCCATGAAGTTGGGCATTATGTAAGTTTGAGGTAACATTAATTTGAGTTTTTCGCGCAATTACAACCTTCATGACTACACCATAAATAACATAGAGGGATTTAATGGGGCAAATATAAAAAAAATATGAAAGATTTTCATGGTGTAATCGCGCTTACACATTTTGATATTGTCTATTTTTACAATCAATTTGAAAATAAAATGTCGTTTGAAAAACCGGCTGTGGTTATAGACAATGGAAGTTATAACATCAAAGCCGGTTTCTCTTGTGATAATCATCCGGTGTCGATCTTCAGAACTGTGGTTGGAAGACCAAGCTACCTGCAGGGTAGTTATGGAAGAGAGCCGTATGATGTTTATATCGGTAAGGAACCCGGTTTTTGGAGCTTGATATTTTTTAAGTCTAATACCGATGAATTGCACAATAAATTTAAAGAAATTCTGATCCATGAACACAAAAAGGCTTTGAATAACTTGAACGTCTAAAAAGACTACATACGAATCTTAAACTGGCTTCAAGTAGTATTTTTTTTACTGAATTCATTAAATATCAAATTTATTTGAAGATCTAAAGAATACCTGTATTAAATATTGAAACGGGTCATATTTAATCAAAACTAAAAATACTATAGGTATCAAACTGTACTCAATTGATGATATGTTTTGGAATTTTTAAATCATTACATTTTTAAAGTTTCATTTAATGTTGTTGTAGGTGCTGAAGCAATTTCTAAACCTGACCAGGAACTTAATAAACCAGTAGTGAACGGTAGAATAGTGCATTGGGATAACATGGAAAGAGTCTGGCATCACATTTTCTATAGAGAACTGAAAGTCGCACCCGAGGATAGAGCTGTGATCCTGGCTTGCTCACCTACCACACCCATGGATGAAAAGTAGTTGGCCAAAAGTTCATAATTTTACTTAAAAGATCTAATACGAGACTTATTGAATAACGTCCTTATAAATAATATAGGTATTAAACTGAGTGCTTTCGTATGTAAGCTTATTAGAGGCTGATATCCTCTATAATAATATCAGCCATAAGCATCCTATTGCTAGGGCCTTCTTATTTCAGAAGAACAGAAAATCATGGCCTTTAAGTGTAGTGGTCTATCATAGGCCTACGTGGTTACTTAGTTACCTAGCATTCAGAATTCCGAGTTAAATTCCCGGTAAACTAAATTTCGTAAAAGTCTCTTATTTACTTTAGGTTGGATTTTACTGGAATCGGCTTCAGACCTATTTCATGTAAGTTAGGCATGAGAGAGCGTAGCTTTCTTAGCTTAGAAACACAAAACGTCTATTTCCCTACCGACATTATTTAATACAAAGTATATTTATTATATATTATACAATATTATTATGGTATTTATTATTTTATATGTAAATTTATTTGGTGGTTTTTATGATTTTTAACACACACACACACATATGTATGAATTATAAACATATAATAAGATGATGCTTGGCCGCATCGGGGCCTAGGGCTTAAGCTAGGAATGGTTAGGGTTCTAGAGACAGGAGCCTGCTCATAATACGTGCCGTATTTAAGAGAACCGTCTTCTGTACGTGCTCGTTCATCTATTTACAATACAACGCCTGGTGTTGTCCAATGCCTTGTAAGGTTCGGTGATATCACACAATAAAACAATCTGACTGCTGTTAAAATACTGAACATTTATTGAGAATAATAGGGCTTATATATCTAATTGATTACACACTACAGCCTGGTGTATTTTTTAAAGATTTTACGTGATACGCCAACAAATAGAAAAAAATATCTATAAATATTAGGGAATAAATCGGCAGACATAATAATAATGCGAGATAATGGTCAAACGTGAACCTGTACAGTAATAAAAAAAGACATAACAGACGGTTTAACATAAGACAGACATAACATTTCCAATACAAACAGCAGACACAACATCCACAACTTGAGCAAGTTACGTTTGTGTTGTGGGTAATATACAACGGACAACTCTGGAAACGATCTCAAATAAATAAATAAATAAACACTGAGATCCGAGTAAATAATGGAAAGTTCGTTTATGAATTTTATTTACCCTGCCGGTAACCGAACTCGTCAGTTCCGAGATTCAGTGGACGTCCCGACGCAAAGCCAATTCGACCATAGTGCTGGCTAAATTGTATTTCCGCGTATAGGCTTTTCAATATAATATTCTTTTCTTTATATTTTATACTCAACTAGCTGTCCCGGCAGACGTTGTCCTGCACTGAAGAAATAAAGTTTAGAACCCGATTTCAGCGCCATCTACAGGGTCCAATTGTGAATCTAAACCATCCTCGAATCCACTTGAACACACACAAAAAATTCATTCAAATCGGTCCAGCCGTTTAGGAGGAGTACACTGTCAACACACGTACAGAAGAATTATATATATAAAGATATATTTAGAGTGATAAAAAATACGCCTTTACCAGCCTTATTAAAAGATATTATAAATGTCGATATTTGTATAATTTCTAAAGTTGAATTAAATCATAAAAACCATCTCAAGAAAAATCGGTAAATAAACAAATCGTGTCACGTAGGGGTCTATTAAATATAAACTAAGCGATTGAAGCGTGATAGCTGCCTCCGAGAGAGCGGGGCTTGCACACGACATGAATATTAAGCGGAGTAAGCACAGACGAGTGTATTTGAGTCATTGGTATCCGGACTGATCCATACTATTGATAGATGCAAAGATCCCAGTCGAAAAGTCAATAATCGTTCTTCCCCTGTCACATCTTTATAATATACGTATCAGTGACTTGGATCTTAGTACAATATTAGCATTAATATCGCTAAAACAGTAGGTATATTGGTTATCATATTTGCATTAAGCAGTTTAAAAATACAATTTGTGTGCTTGCTATTTGCTTGTTGGATACAGATGCCTCGTTAATATAAAGGCAACAGATTTAAATAAAACAATGAATCTTAGCCCAGACTTCTTTAAGTACTGCAAAATATAAAAATTAAAAATGGATGAGCCATTAGGAGTTAGCGCGCGTGTAGACGCCACTGTCACCGCAACTTCCCCGCACCGCCACCAGATTTTCACTGGCAAGCGGACATCAGTCGTCAGTGATGGGCGCAGCGATATGAGAGGACGGAAAAGATTCACTACACATACATTCGCAGAATAGCAGCACGGTGGTGGTGTGTCGGCGATGCCGTCTACACGAGATGGATCATTTTAGCTAAAAAACGCTTTAATTATAAAGATAATAAGAACATTATTTCAATAAGAACTAAAGTTGGTCTCAGGCTTTGAGTTCATTACATCTAATACTAAGCTCTTAAGGCCAAATGAACATTTAAGCTAATAACCATGGTATTGGCGGGTATTAATACTTTCAGAAACTTAGTCATTAAAGGTTTGCTTATAATTTTGGAGTGATTATACGTGTATGACATAGTATAATATGAAGTTATTTTCATGAAAAATGTTCATAAAATGAAAACTACTGGGCCAAACTATGTAAAATTTTTAGGGGACCAATTGGAAGCTATTCCGCGTCGAACAAAAAAGAATCACGTAAATCGGATCATAAATGACGGAGTAATCGGCGAACATACAAAAAAAAAGCAAAAAAAAAAAAAGATCCCGACGAATTGAGAACCTCCTCCTTTTTTCGAAGTCGGTTAAAAACATAAAAATTACTAAGCACCGACTTTAAGATGTTTTAGATAATATATATTAATAATAATAGCTTTAGAAATAAGTTATTTTATACATTTTAGTTTTTTCGTTTTTGAAGTCGGTTTTTTTATTTCTAATCACTTTGGTTATTTTATAGTTTTCGTCTATTATTTTATCTTGATATGACAAATCAACAATTATAAAACAGGTTTCTCACAGGTGAGATATCCAATGTAAAGCCCTAATAATACAAAGAGCGACAATGACCATCATATATTGAAGACAACTACTTTCATATTGCGATCAGCAATTTGTTAAACAAGGCGATACAGCAACAAATGAGAAACAATATTTCTGGTAATGAGGCCCGAGCTTTTGTAATAAGGGCAATAAATAAAACATGCGTGGCTATTATTCTTCGATCTGGTGCTATGTAGGCAATGTGCTCAATTACGCCAAAGGGTATTTCCAGAAACAATCTTAGAGCAACATTGTTATCTCATCTGTATATTGGAGTAATACATACTAGTATAAATAAGTCTCTACAATGATTTTCTTTATAGGGTTTACTTGGCATATCAATAACTACCGTTTAATTAAATAATGATTTAATTATTATAAATAAAACATAATTATAAGCATATAAACGTACACGTTTTAAATTATTGTACTTAAAAATTTAAGTTTGTGATGTGGTCAAAGTAATTATAATACTGCAACTGCTTCTAAAAACAGCTTTTTTGGCGAAGAAAACTCCATTTATTTATTTGAAGCTCTGTGGGGATCACAGTGAGAGCGTGTGGGTGACGCCAGCTTAGTTATCTTTGACCGGATTAGATCAGACTTGGCTTGCGGTTTCCTCCTTCTGCGAATCCGTCATGTCGCAGAAGGAGGCCGCTGAAAGAGCTAGGGAGGAGGACGCGTACGCGGACCCCGTCCGCAGGAGGCGGGCCGGCGGTCGCAGGCGCCGCTACGCGCATCTTCTCCTCCCATAGATACCATCACAGGGGGCCGCTGTTACGGGGGTGACAGTAGACTTCCCCCCCCCCTGCTGTACGAAGTGGGTCACCCTGCTCCCCGGGGTGACCCAATTACAGAGCGTAGGGGCGTCATGGTGCAGTTACTCTGTACGAGATCCCGTGACGCCCCGTAAAAGCGCTATAAATGGGGCGCAGGTTTAGGTTTAGTGGGTAGTTTGGCGGCCGTTTCTCGCGACAGCTCCGTGTTAGAAGCGAGCGTGGAGAACCGGTCGCTGAGAGTCCCACACACCCTCGATGCAGGCCTTATGCCTGCATTTTGGCCCTTCCCCCGAAGGACCCGAGGATGGTGTCCAAAGATATTCCCTGCGTTATCAAAAAAAGACTTGTTGGGATTTAGTTGCGTGCCAGCACGCAAAAACCTAGAAAAGGACGGATGTTTGAAATGAAGTGCAAGACAAGATGTTAAGAAAATGAGTGGTGGGAAACGGCTGTCAGTCGGTCAGTACGGAGTAAAGGTAATGTTACAGTGGAGGAGTATGCATCACATTTTCAACCAAATGTGTATACTTTTACAATTAACATATATGTGCTGAATTTGGAGTTGACGTTATTTATTTAAACCAACTTTGCCCTAAATAAGCATGGTGAGTATAAAGTTGGTTTCCACAAAAACGAGGACATGTGCGTAGCAATGGTACGTTTATAGGCTGAAATTATAATATTACTAGGTAGTACTAAGGTACATGACAGGCAAAGCAACTGAAATACTTTTTACCATTATATGACACACCACAGCCTCCTTGTATTATTTTATATGGGTGTAATGCATTATATTATGACATCATAACTCTAACAAGTAAAAATATGCTATTGATTACTGTTTGGATAGTGCTTAAAATTAATTTAATGTTCATTTTTTTAAAGTAAGAATACTGCAAGTTTAATAAAATATAGAGTCTTTGGATTCAATAACCTAAGTGTCCAATCATAAGACCTGTGAATATAAATAATGTGCTTGATTGAAATATTGCTAATAATTTCAGGATCAGATGCTGCGAAATATTCTTCGAGACGCTTAACATTCCAGGGCTGTGTGTTCAATCTCAAAGCATATTATCTCTTTACGGTTCCGGTTTCACAACTGGTATATCTGTAGACCTTGGCTACGATACTTGCGACATCAACCCCGTATATGAAGGTGGACTTATTGCATATGCTCATATGCACACCAAACTCTCCGGGAAAGATATGTATGGATACATCAAGGATAGTTTCGATTTAAGAAATTTAGATTTTGGGCCTAAAACTGCAGATATCATTGAAGGGGTTAAAAAGGACTGCCTGTATGTTACCCAAAATGTAGCAATGTCAAGAAGACATTATGAAAGATTCTATCGTCACCCAAATGGTGATGAAGTAGATGTAAGCCAAGAAGCATTTATGATGGGTGAGATCATGTTTCAGCCGGATCTAGTGGCTGGTAAAAAAACAGATATTATGCCTATTCAAGAAGCAGTGAACATTTCGGCATTGAAATGTGATTCAGAATTAAGAGGGGATCTGTATGATGCAATTGTACCATGTGGTGGTATGTCTATGATACCAGGTAATTGGATTATTTATTGTCGTAATTATTAACTCTAAATTTATAGGGCTGAAGAGCTTTATTTGCTGAAATGCAGCAGACAGCCTGGATTTGAAGGATAGGAGCTGCCAATGTGCTGTCGACAAAAGGGGGGAATGGAATAATCTGGCCACAAACCCCGGAACACAACTTAAAGTTGTTATGGTAGCATACTCTAGACAAGAAAGGCTAGAGCTATCCATACGGGGCAATTGTTCTAACACTGTGGATTGTTTTGTCGTTTTTATATTCCCCGTTGTGGCCCCGGCTATGCCGTTGTTCACACACTAGGAAGTAGCTCCAGCTCTAGTTTTTCATATTTATAAACCTTTATTAAAAATTATCTTACTGTTGGGTAAAACTACTTAAAAATCCGTTGCGTGGTTTAGAAGGAGTTTATTATTTTCTAATATGTAAAGATTACAACATCACACTATTAAGCATAACCGTCGGCCTATTCATAAACGTCAACTAATGTTCCTATAGCGGAAAATGTGTATTAGACTGGGAAAATATTTTAACATATTGTGTAATCAAAATTAAAGGTGAATCAAACTGAGGAGTGCAAATAGTGCTTTTTTAAGAAGAGTACAGAAGATATTCATATAATCTATGTATTATATTATGAATTGTTTTAACGTGCACAATGCTAGTCCTTATATATATTTATATATATTATAATACCTAGTTTTTTTCTGAAATCACAAAGTGAATACTTGTAATATATATTTTATATTAACATACTTTTATAAGAATAGCCGTGTTTTATATTTAGACAGGATGATATAATCAGATTTCATGTCTTGCTTCGTCGAGTAAGCAACATCGCTGAGATTTGAAATACGGACTCTGAGCTAGAAAATTTCTTTAAGATAATCTCCACTTGTATAATATTTACTCGCAAATAGTTTCTAGACGTCGTTGGACAGAGTATTAAATTGAATATTCTAATTGCTTTAATATGGAAAATAGATTGACTGCAAGGGTGGACGTCATTCAATACAAAAAAATATTATTTTGTGTTATGATTGCTAACAAAATGAAACCGAAACATCGCTGTATTTAATTTAGTTACAATTTAAGATATTATTTTACTTTTCATATAATATTTATATTTTATGAAAAGTAAATATTATTTTGATATATTGGAACCATTTACATGTCAGTTATACCAATTAGCTAGTACACTGTTATAGAAAGTTCTCGTCACTCGTTGCAGTCTCGTCTCGTTACCTGAATTAATATTCAGTAGTTATACGGATTTCAGGAGAGAAAAATTTTAAAACTTATCGGAAACAGATATCACAAATGTGTGATTTAGAATAAAACTGGAAGTGACGTAACAAGGGAGACAAGTTTTATTTGCAAATAATCTGAGGTTAGCTAATTTATGGCCGGTTCCTATCTCTTACTATTCACTTACTTACATTACATCGGAAGAAATTCAATAATACCTATATGGAGCTTATGTTAATTTTTAACCAGCAGTAAGGCAAATGAATGGTTAGTGAAATATAGGAACCGACCATTAATAGCAGCTGCAAGCAGACCATTTACCTATTAACTTTTTGAAAGTGCGGTAGGCATCACATACGAACTAGAGAGTCTTCAATTAAAAATTAGTCGAATTGGACTTTAAGCACGTAAACAACTGCCCAACTGTTTAAGTCCTGGAATGTAGGCGACACAACTGTACGTGTCGTGAACTTTTTAACTACCCTGATGTGACGTGCCCACTGTTGGGCAATGGTAAAATCCCGAATTATGTCTGGTTACGTTTCCTGTGAAAATAAAAGTATTCAGCTGAAAAGTTTTCATCAATTTTTTTTTATGAATAATATTATTTATTTTTTACCTCATTTTACAAAAAAAGGCCGGCCTTCCAGGAGTATTCCAGCGAAACCTAGATTTATCTGAGAATCTTGGAATAACAACTACATTCAATCTTTACGTGCAGTTATTTTGAATTTAGTCAACTAGCTAGATATCTGAGAATTATGCTGCCAGGTAGCAAATATCTCAAATAGATTTGAAAGTGAATTAAACTGGTTGATGAATTCAAACAAGACGAGAGCGCTGGAAAGTAATTAGTTAATATCCGAGCTAAATGGTTTGAAATCAGTAACTCTTTGCAGAAATGCTCAGTCGTTTTTGGCTGAGTGTTGGTTCCGAGCACTGTATTTGCTTTTTGCTAACACGTCAAAGCGTCTAAATGTGGAGGTTGTATGTATGTACGTACATAAATTATTTAGTAGGATTACAGCACGTTAATTTTTAAATTAGTTTTATTTTGGAAAACATTAAATTATGCATACTTTTTATGGTGAGCGGAATCCCCACTTAACATATTGAAGGTTTTTGGTTATTTTGAAAATTTTGAGAACAAACGGGACCCTTACAAATTTATATTTTTAGTTATGAGATAAATTAATATTATTTTTGATTAGCATAGCCAGTTCGTAACCAGTCCTGAAATATCCTATTCGTATGGCCACAAAGGTCTCCCAATTTCTAGAATCGGCCAATATGATGTTTTCCTTTATCATCAGCCTGTGGTAATTTAACAATAAACTTATTAGGTCAGAAAACTTGCTTAACCATACATGCCTCCTGACCCGAATGTAGATTGTTCAGCCAGATATTGGTAAAAGCACGACTTTCAGTGAGTAATCTATAGGATTAAATTTTGTAATAATTATGTCAATTTTTATTAAGCTAGCACAGTTATTTTCTAGATACAGGACCATGTTTATTGTAGTTTATAAGCTTCGTCGTTCATTAATTTATTTATATTCAAGAAGTGAAAATGATTATAGTAGATTTCTACATAAAATCCACCAATCATTAGGTGCAATTATAGTGATTCAAGATTCTAATATTTTGTAGGTTTTTGCGAAAGGCTAGCTTACGAATTGGAAAAGTTAGTCCACCGACCTGTGAACGTTATAAGCTCTTCCGAAGCCTATGCTACGGCATGGTTAGGAGGCGCTACATTTGCTGGTCTTCCAGATGCGAAGAAGATGTGGGTTATGAAGAAACAATATGATGATCATGGAGCGAGGATTATAAAGAATAAATTTATGTGAAGGTATTACGAAGTTCATTGGTGATTCCTCCGCGTACAACCCCGCGCTTCATTAGCTGCAGCCAATCTTTATAAGTACATTGATAAAGTCTGAAAAGTTATTATTTTCAATAATAATATGAACAAAAAACACAAGAATAATTACCTATGGTGTTGTCATTGTAGTATTTAGATTTTTTCTGAACGTAGTAATTGTTATTTCTAATATTGTTTCCATAGTCGTACAGTACTATTAAGAAATTCAAAGATACGTATAGTAAAGCATTTAACATTTCAGATATCAATAAAAATAGGTATCACTAAAATGAATATTTTCGACCGTACTCGGTTTATTAAAGCTTGTTATATCCGATTACTTAGTAATTGACGCGAGCTAAATGCATTTGAATATTAAACGGTCAGTCCGTTTACCAAAATACAATTTCACAGAACATAAATTTCTAAATGAATGGCTTGCACATTGATGTTTATTAATGCACGATTCTCATTAATAAATTCTTCATATTTATTGATTTCATTGTAATTAATTTGCAGCCTGGTTGCATGAAATGAATTTTCTGCTCACTCCAACAAATTTGACTAGAACCATTTCGTATGAGAGTGATGTATGACAAGTTACCAGTGTTCCACTCAATGATTACCAAATACAAGAGATTCTTAGAACTAAGTTATTTGATACTTAAAATGGTCAGTTAAATTCATTACATTCAGACAACCCGGAATTCTGTAAAAGGTTTTTATAAATACAAAAATGGTTTGTATATGAAAATATAAATTAACAAAAGTTAAAAAGTAACCTTAATTTTTTTTTTTTTGCATAAGCATACATACGTTCATATACCTAAATAGTTCATAAGTAGTGATTGATAACTAGTCGCTTAAGTGCACATACAGACTTAGTTTTCCTGATAGTGAGGAGATATGTAATTTGTAACACGTGGCAACTCACCTATGCAAATTCAAAACCTATTTTACAATAGTAACTGATGTTTTATTATAAAATATTGTTTGTGTATTGATTTTCTTGCTAAGCATTTGCCGTTTGTAATATTTCAAAAAATTTAAAAACTGTCAAAAAGCTAAAATAAACAGCACTGAAATTGTATGACGTTTAAATTCATGCATATTTTTTGTTCAATTGTAATATCTGTTGCAAACCATTTATTAAGTTTTGATTGTTCACAACAGATTTGCGGTAATGCATGAAGTGTGAGGACACTTAGCCTGAACAAGCTAAAATATTGTTTAACATGTCACAAAATTGAGTTTCTATAATGTATTTCAGCCCTTTCCAGGTCGTCTCCCCGGCTAGGGTTTTATAATTTGATGATAGAATTAACATGTTGCATTAGACGTCCCTTAATAAGTGGCCGGGATATCCCGGGGCATCACGGTCTCGCCAATCCTGAGTCCGTACACTCCACCGCACATGGCCGTATTATAAATTCGCCCAGCAATTTTAAGGGTTGGACGTACATTACCTTAATATGAAAGTGACCCTTCAGCCTTTGCACCTGCCAAGAATGGTGATAATGTATTTAGTCGTCTCGCAGAGTATTGAGTTTTAAGATTTTGCTTTTACCTGAACATGTCTAACTAATATAATACTGTTAATATCATCATATCGTTGGTCTAAATGAACACGGTATTAACTCAAAAAAAGAAGTTTTGGGGATAACGATTAACAATTTCTATACAATATTTCTATTTATAAATTTTTCGCTGTGCAAGACGCTAATTGTATTTAAGGGTGTTAAATACGTTTTGTGTTTCTTAAATGAATTTAAGCAACCTTATGCAAGCGGCCCTAAGTATTTTGTCAATTAGAAAAATACCAAGGTTTTTCTCAATAGAAAAAATTATACATCTCTGGATTTTTTGAAAAAGTTTATCAAGGATACGCAGCTCAGTATACGCTGTATATTAAATAGGCATTGATTATTAGTCGATTCCGACCATTCGAAGAATATCAAAAAGCATTGCTCAGAACAACAAGAAAGAAACAAATACGTTTTTGTTTTGTAATTTTAACTATTTAAATAATAAATCAACTAACTGAACCTGCATGAAAAGCGAGTAATTTTTGAAGTGCAACTTCTATATAGAGGGGGTCTTACGATTTTTCGCTCACGAAAAAGCGTCACAGTCACGTGGTCTAATTCTTACATTTTTAAATTCGTGATATCTTTCGAATGGAATGTCCAAATTGAATAATTCAAAAAGTTATATAAAGGTATTGAAGCAGTCTTGAATATGAAGTAATTTAGTTTGATAAGGATTAATACCACGATACAAATAAAGAGCCTTTTCTAGCGGCGGCATTTTAATTAAAATTTTAAAATAAAAGAACAATTATTGTGGCATAACTACAATAGTTAGATATATAATGTCGCGACACTTTTTGTAAATAATGTTGTGTTCTCCAAAGTCGTAGTACATTATTTTATTCTATCATCAATAGTTTTCGCAGCGCACACGATTTTAGGGTTTTTTTACACCTTGGGTTACATTATTGGAGTTTTAGTAAGGACCCCTAATTTATTTGTAAATATAATATACCCTATGTCACCCGGGAATAGTGTAGGTTGCCAACAGTGAAAGAATTTTTCAAATCGGTTCAGTAGTTTCGGAGCCTCTTCATCAAAACATGAGCTAACGAAAATTTATTGAGTTATTTTTTTTGGAAATATTTTTCTGTTAACATAATTTGATGTCCGAATGAAGTTGATGACGAAAGATGGGCATTTCTTAATGTTCCGTTGTATGTGTATAATTTTAGGGTAGACTATGCATGTTTTTTTGGTTCCGGATCGAATTCAGTTTTTTGTTTGATAATATAAAATATGTTTACATAAAAAATGCATTAATGTATGTACCTAACCTAACCAAATCATAATTTGCAGTAAACCTGCGAAAAATCGAAATGTGTGCTGGGACACATATTAGAAGTGAAACTTCAACAGACAAGTTGAAAAACGAATCGCAACGTACAAGTGGAAAAACTTCAACTGACAAGTGACAAAATTAATGGCAACAAAATTTTAACTTGAAGTTTTACGAGCAGGTTTTCAAATTGGACAAGTACATTAACAATCTAGCCGTAAAACTTCATGTTAAAATTTTGTTGCGATTCATTTTGTCACTTGTCAGTTGAAGTTTTTCCACATGTACGTTGCGATTCGTTTTTTTTATAATATCTTAATTTCTTGATTAATCATAATGACAATTATTTATCCTAGAACTTCACAAGCGACTTAATTCTCTTAAATTTTGGACAAGTATCCTGCCATGCGGAAAATGTCTAATTTTAGATGTAATCTCTATTAATCTTAGAAATGTGAAAGTGTGCCCAGGTTGAACATTAGTTTTTATCCCGAAAAATGGGATAGTTTCCGAGATGAAAAATTATATTTGTCTCTCTTTTTGTTATGCTTTTACGGAAAAACTATTGCACCGATTTGGTTGAAATTCGGCACATATGTAATTACAATACCGAGGGATAATACAAGGGATCTTTTCATCTTGGATAATGGCATAGATTTTGGGATATATTTATGTAAAGGTTATCTCAGAAAGTAGAGTAGGATTTGTTTTTATGTAATTTGTAAGTTTTCGTCATTTTCATCATTTTTGTGGTTTACAGATGATAGACGAGATTTGACACATGCTACTACTTTTTATCGCAAAACTAAAACAAGAACGGGTTGAAATTGGTATGAGAGTTTACATTGGAGACGAATAATTTCTCAAGTTTATAGATATAAAAAATTATCATCTGTGAAAAATGCAATAGTAATTCTGTCTGTCTGTATTAAGCTTTCAATGAAAAACTATTGTAGTGCTGGATTGGTTTTGCTGTAGTATTGTACATAATATTTTGTTTGAATGCCGAAAATGGGCATAGATACCTTTTATCCCGGGAAATGGGATAGCTTGAGATATAAAATGAAGTGAATCTTCCGGGGGCAAATGGACATAAAAATTGTCCGCAGTATAATCTTTATTAATGCTTGCTCTTTAAACAAGAGGCATGCACCAGGGTACCACGCGGTGTTGCCGCAGGGTATAAACTCTTGTAAACTGTATTTAAAAAACAAGCCTATGGAAATGGTAAAACGTATCTTTATTTATTATTATTTTTAGGTATTTTTTTATTAACAAATCTACGGACTCGAGTTCTGTACCCTTTTTACAACTTAATTACTGATAAAGTTTTTTGAGTTCATACACGCTTATTGTTTATTTTTGTTACTGTGTGTGACATTAATTTTGTGATTTTTATGTTGTGTTGTGTACCTTAAGAATAACTTATTTAATATTATTTTTAGGTATTATATTATGATATAGTTTTATTATCAAAATTGAATGCTACGTGTACCTAATTATCCTATTATTATTCCTTAAATTATCAAGCACCCTACGCATTTTTTTCATAAAATCATCTATAAGTGGTTGATTAATTAATAGTTGTTTTCCAGCTTTTAGTTCGGTTTTCTATCAAAGCGTGTTTTTTTTAACTATACTTGTAATTATTATTTAGTTCTTCACTATGGGCCCTCAAGCATCATAGGCAATATCAGATTAATAAATTAGCATAAACGCCGCTAAATTGAAGGTGCGCCTGGCGCGAAATCAACGAAGTTCTTATAGCATCTTAAAAGACCAAATTTCACTAAACAGTTCTCATTTCCAAAATAAAAACATTTCTTACTTAAAACCAACATTGTTCTATAATTATTGTTAACATGCTTCCGCCCGCGACTTCGTCTGCGTGGAAAGTTTTTTGTAGTTGTAGTTATTATCCTACGGGAACTTTTTAATTTTTCGGGATCAAAAGTATCCTATAATTATGTTGACCAGGGATTTAAACTACCACCATACAAAATTTCATTTAAATCGATACAGTTGGTCCGAGATTATCCGGTACAAACAGACAGAGAAATTGATAAACAGAGAAACAAAAAATTTGAAAAAATCTAAATTAGTTCTATTTCACTTCTTACATTTTTTACATTATACAGAAATTCGACCTCTACAATTTTATTTTACGTACGTACGTTTACAACCATTTAAGAGTTTCGTAGCCATTTGGCGTAAACAGAACTCTTTAACTTTTCCACAGGTCCATCTTACGGTCGAATTTCGAATGTTCGGCGACTGCTAGTAGACACCGATATTTAATATATAATTGCAATAAATGGCCTTTAGATAATCGTTAGGCCCAATGGCAATTGACTTACAGTATATTTTTATTATGCAAATCTACTCAGTCTATATAAGATTCTGTATAGACTGGAAATATTTTATTATTACATACTGCAGAAAATTCTTGGGTACAAAGAAGAAAGCGACGAATGTCATAAACGACTATTGTTCTGTCCCCGGGTCACATTATTGAGATAGAAAAGAAAGTTGCGTCGAGCCAAGGCCTTATAGAGTCCGCTATCACTCCCGCTGAATGCAAATGGGTTGGGATATCTTGAATTCTCTTATACGAGAGCAATTTTCAACATGTGCACTGCTTTGATACGCTTCGCATGCAATTTTTGTTTGACGGTTGTGCTTCTCTTTCAATGTGGCTTTGATTCATCTATTAGTATTATCGACGTCATTAACAGTAATATTTGCACTTATATACATTCTAATGTGAAATATGGACTTCGGTGATCAAAAGTGGATTGGTGAATTGCACACAATGATATTCTCGAAGTGCAAGTTTTGATGATTTCTTTGTTCAGTTGTTCAAAATTGCAGGTTTCATCACCAAATGGTTATTCATTGCCAATTCATATTTAAGTTGAACATAGAAAAAATATCAAAACGGTACATGCCTCTTAGCCAGGTTTAGAACTAGTGGGTTTTTTTTACTTCTGTATCTGGCACAGAGTTCACAAGACACTATTCAGTATAAAGACTAGTTCCGCGCGAATAAAGTATCAAGTAAGTCGATATTTTGCCATTGCTGTTTACATTCGTCATTCGTCAGACTAAGAAATCTCGGCAAAGTTTAAAGCCATCTGCTTACAAAACTAAAGAGATAGTGTAAATAAATAATAGTATGAACCAAAACAAGCGTTTTCACTTTACGCATAATCGCAAATATCTTTCTGACAGACAAACACCCTTATATCAATCGGTACAGGAATTTATAAGCGGATCACCCATAGCGTTTCGGATTCAATTACTACAAAAAGACTTGCCGTTTTATTAAAATGTGCTATATGCGTAACACATAAGGTTGAGATTCATTCTTCCCCTACTAAAATAGAGGTCGCGAACGATTTGTTTTGTTCAAGAAACTGTTTTCCTTGAGGTTTTCTGAACCCTACGGAGGCTAACAATGATTTTTCGGTTAAATATTTCAGGATTTTGATAATATTTTTCGTGGATAAAATGAAAAGCAAGCGGGATTTTATATTCTTTTATATAAATATATATATTATTCCTACTTGTAGTAGGAATTAGGGAAAATGAAAAGCTTTTATAAAAAATTACTTATAATTATATTGATTTAATAACATGTAAGCCTATCGCCATATATGCGTGAAACGGCCTATATCGTTAACACAGATGTAATCTCAGCAATAGATGGAGAAATAGACTTGTAGACGAACATGACGTTTTTATAGGAATTTCTTTTTGTCAATATGACTATGAAATTCAAAAATATATTCACTTATAAGAAAGCTTACTCTATAAAATCACCGATTTCTTTGAAATAAAAACCAAAGGTTAATTATATTTTTGCTTTTTATTTGTGTTAGACCGAATTGGAAGCTATCTATTTTACTAAGAAATATCCTCACTAGTAATAAATATTTCTGTTATCATGGTGATTATAAAGTAACTTATTTATAAAGTAAAAAAATGTCAAAAATAGAACCAATTAGTCGAGAGAGAGAAAGAGGGAGAGAGAGAGGGAGAGAGATATATATATAAATATATATATATATATATATATATATCTCTCTCTCTCTCTCTCTCTCTCTCTATGTAAATAATTGAGCATTTCTTCAATGAAAAAAAAATGTAGTGCGTTGCCTAACTGTTTTACTGGTGTTGGCAACCTAAATTTATGGCAGCTAATATATATTTATAGGAGAGGTTATGAAGATACAGTTGTAGTAATTACTCGTATAATAAAGTCATTATAGATTATGTTAGATTTCACGAAACATAGAAGTTTATTGATCTGTTGCGGTGAATAACAAGGTTAGTGAATACGATACTGTTTTGTTTGCTACACTTTTAGGTAGCATTTGTAACAGATATTAACAAGTTGCTGGACATTTTAGATCGCGAATATGTAATTGACGGTAGATTCAAGTAATTTATAGTATTTAAGCGGTGCGTGAAGCGAGGCGGACACAGTTATTCCTCTATTTGCTAGACGCTGCGCTCTTCAGTAAACTCAGTAAGTGACTTATATTTAATGCTTATTTATGGATATATCCTTATCTAATTTGATATTTGTGTATAAATTGGAGATGATATAAAAACTTTGAAATAGTGAGTTGTTGAAGTTGCGATGAACGGGGTGACTGTAAGAGGAGGATGAAGCTCACCGGGCGAGGTTGGACCCATTATTTATGTCATCTTAGTTATATATCCAAAGGTGTTGTTATCAAACGATTAAATAGTTATTTTTTATATTTTCTGTGGCTATGATATAAGTATTTATTGATTTATTAAGCCAAATTTCGAAAATGCTTACTCTTGTAAGGTTCATTTTTCATTCAACCCAAAAATCTTAACGACGTGGAAAAGCTCATTGTAATTAGTGGTAGCGCACTCTTAACGGCTCGTTAAACATCATACTATCACATAATAGGGGTGGACGTTTTCCAGCATTTATCTATTTAAAAACGTCAACCTTCGTCAAGAGGTTGAGATTAAGATAATAGGACTAGTGAAATACCTACGAGACCCTCCGAATATTAAATTGAAAAGCCATTGTTTTGGGCTAGTATTTTGTCGACTAACAGCAAGTCGTTAATGTCCCTTTTCTATGCTTATTGTTAGTTATTGCTATCACCAAAGTTTTGGGACTTTTGGCTCTCGTGGGAAGAAACCCAATTTACTAACCGTATGTCGCTGGTATAGCTTGAAGACCACAAATACTTCAATTTTGCCTTCTTTTCAAGAATCTAGGGATCTACTAAACACTACATCTGCACACCATAAAAACGTACCGAACAAAGCCATAAGGCATTACCTGCCTTGTTTGTAGCCGGTGTACGTTTCATCACGTAACTCGATGAATAATTCAACCAAGTAACGAACTAGCTACCCGCTCCTTGTAGATGCCGTCACCGGGCGGGTTTTGCCCTTTATCTTTGATGAAATGGTCGAATATTGTGGTCAAGTTTATAAGTTCTATAAGTATTTTGTTCTTTTTTTATGTAGAATGTACTACATGAAGAAAATTCGTTTTTCCACTTGTCCGTTGCGATTCATTTTTCCACTTATCCGTTGCCATTCGTTTTTCCACTTGTCGGTTGCGATTCGTTTTTCAACTTGTCCGTTGAAGTTTCACTTTTAATATGTGTCCCAGCACACATTTTCGATTTTTCGCAGGTTTACTGCAAATAATGATTTGGTTAGGTTAGGTACATTTTAATTAATGCATTTTTTATTTAAATATATTTATATTAAATGACAATGTTAGCACTGCGATGTAATAACAAACACAATTACTTTCACGATGATATAATATGTAAAGGATATACTTTAGCCAAAATTAAAATTGACTAATTTGGGCAAGATGCCAAAAATAGGCGTCCAGCCAAATAGAACTCGGTACCCAATTAGCGGTGCTAGAGTGTTTCCCTAATTAGATGTTAAGGAAAGGATTTCAAAAGGCTTATTTATTTTCGTCAAATTAATGTCAACCGAATATTTCCTGTGATTGATTTGTTTATTTTATTATAAGGTCCAGGTGGTAGGGTATTTGCCCGACTGGATGGCTACCACCCCTGGTCTTGAGTATGCCGCTATAACAACCTTGAGTTGTGTTCCAGTATTAGTGACTGAAAGAGAGCAGCAGTGCATCTGTAGCACCTTTGGTGTTGCAAATGTTTATAGGCGATGGTAACCGCTTTCTAACAAGTGGCCCGTCTACCTGCCTGCTGAACTCATGCAATAAAAATAAATAATATAGCATAGAAAAATACCAGCAATAAAGATTTCGTCAAGTAAATAATCTTATAGGGTAAAAGCCGGATAGTTGCCTCGGTCGGATACATGCCCCGGTCTTTAATAAACTATGTTATGATTATAAGTTGTGTTGGCGCTTTACTACAATAAGTAGTGACCACCCCGAAGGCCTCAATGCCGTGTAAGGCATCGGAATAGGCGCATGTGTTTTGTCCGTGTGAGCAAAAATCTTCCGCGGCAAAACTTTGACAGGCGTTATAATTATATTGGTAAGTAATTTCTATTGAATATTTTTACTACTGATCGTGATTTCAGTCAACTTTTTGTTTCTTTGCATGCATTAGAGTTTAAATTACATTGTTTATTATGTTTTATTGCTAAATATTTTTTATTTATTTCGCAAATGAAAAGGGCAAGTATCCGCATCAAAAAGGATAGTCGCCCTACTTTCTGTCGCGGATAGTTGCCCCTAGAGTGAATAAAAAGTGACTAAAAATTTCTTAACAAGCAAAGACGGTTTTTATTTTTTTTGCTGTTTTTTCCAACTTACTTTGACTCTAACTTGTTGTAAATTAAATAAATATCTACTTCACTGTTTCATGTACCTATTTATTCTAGATAAGCAAAATGCCTTGCAAATATAAGTGAAAACCAGGCGTGGTGCAACGCAACATCCACTGGACAGATAGCTATAGTTAGCACTTGCTTTCGAAGAATTCAGACTTAAAAAAGGTATCAATGAAATTTCTCGAATATACGGAATATCTTTCGAACCTTAAGAAGACGCTATGAAAAGAGTAACCAGCAACTGCTTACTCAAGGTATATTTTTGATTTAAAGGTGTATAGGTATACAGTATAAATACAAAATTCTATCTACATACCTACCTTTTTATTTGACCTTATTGTATCTTTTGTCTTTTCTAGGAAAATATCCTGTTCTTGGCTTTGAGAATGAAAAAAGAATGATAGCTCATATATTGAAGCTGAATTGTACTTAATAAAAGATCTCAGTAAATTAAAGACTGTTAAATAAATAATAAAGATTACTCTAGGTAATTGATATAAATTTTCATTCTATCCAAAATAAAAATCATACCGAGGTTACTATCCCTGCACGAGGCAAGTATCCCCTGAAGCATTTTCCACGCTAGGCTACTATCCGCCATAGTAGGCAACTATCCCTCTTCTGAGAGGTGAAATAAAACAGTGTTTATTCAAAACCATTGTTAATTATGTATACAAAAATAGGCTTTTATAGAAGATAAAAGACCTATGTTGTGAGATACATACTGAATAATTTTCAGCAAGTTCATATTTCTAAAAAATAGAGCTTTTTTGAAAAGTGTGGCAACTATCCGGCTTTTACCCTACTGAAAAGAATTTGACCTAAATATTTTTTTAAAGAGTTTACAATTAAAGCCGACAATGTTCAACTTTAAAATAGCACACATCGCTGAATAAATACCGCACTTAATCAAAAAGTAAGTAAAAATTCGTGACATGCAATATTTTACAATGAACAACGTTATGAGATATTTTCATAAGAAAACAAACTCATTACTGCGGCGCAATTTGTAAGGGTTTTGTGCCGTGCTCGAATGATTACTATAAGGGCTTGGACAAACTAACCAAGCTACGAGAGATACGCGTCTCATTGAAATCAATATCTGAATGATTAAAAACTGCTGTTTGATTAAAATTTGCTGAATTGGAGTCAAGCTCTCACCGATGATTGAAATAGAATGATCAAATTTAAAAGTTTTCCTGAAACTAAATTGTACCGGAGATGGTTTGTTGAAGTTCATACAGTTATAAATTAATTCGCTTCGAAACGTGTTATTGTTGTTTTAAGAACTTCTCCTTTAATAAACCAAAAAACAAAAATAAACTGCACCAGTAATTCGGTAGAAAGGTATGCATTAATCCCATCACGGATGCCACAGATTTTTTCCGCATATCTCAAAAGTATCGAAATACATCTTAAACATTATAATAACGTTGAGGTATAACTGCTATAGATGTTCATGAATAGCAATAGATGCTTACTATCACCATATAACAGAGACTACTAATATAATGTTATAATATAATAGAATCATTTTGTCCGTGCAGGAACGGAAAAAGAACACAATATCCTGCAGCCGGGCGGCCTGTCGTAAGAGGCGACAAACGAACCCACAGCCATGACGTAGGGCATTTGCCCGACTGGATGGCTATCACCTCTGCTCCAAAGTATGTCGCTATAACAACCTTAAGTTTTGTTCCGGCATTAGTGACCAGGTTCCAGTCTCTATTAAAAGAGCAGCAGCACATTTGTAAGACCTTTAGTGTTGCAAATAGGCAAATAGGTCCATAGGCGATGGTAACCGCTTTCCATCAAGTGGACCTGCCTGTCTGCTGAACTCCTGCAATAAAAAAATAAAGTAATAATAATTGTTTGTTCATTTTCTTAATCAATCTCGCAATTCTGCAGATCGCAAATTTAATGAAATCTCCGAACTGCGCTTTTGTACCGAGATTTACTTTGTACACACTATGTAGATTCACTACAGAGCACTGGTCTATTTCCCTTGGTGGTTGATGAGTCAATATTTTGGTAAATCTATTTCATAGTTTTGTAAATTTCTTTGTTAAAACAAGTTACCTTCTGAAACTTTTATTAATTACTATTTTAATTTGATCCATCAATGCACCATTTTTAAAAAGTTTAGCGTCAAATAAATACGTAATATTCAGCTGAGACTAAAGTGAAAGTTATGTGGGTTCAGGTTTCAGCTAGTGCCGTTTTTCTTAAAGATTTTAAAACTTGAAAATTCAAGAGAAGTTGATACCAGGGAAATACAAACTTAAACAAATGTGTAAAATGTGAATCTCCATAGTGACCGTTTAATGTAAACGGTCTAAACTTTGTAGCCTCTTCTGATAAGCTGAGAAGTCTGCGCAATAACTAATTTTTATGATAAACCTATTACGCAGATGTCAGTCACACATCCATCTTATCTCTTGTAACCCTCTCTAATACCACCGCCGAACCCCAGAATTATCTCTCTCCTAACCACTTTCTGAATATCAGTCGATACGTATTGGTGAAGTTTTGCAGATTACATGTAAACTCAATTAGTATAAGATTAGTGGATTACATAAAACATTGCTGTACATGTTAACACATTCGCGTCAGCTTGTGAACGTATCCAGCCTGTGGCAATATCAGTATGCCATTATGTATAACATAGACTTAAAAGTATTAGTGGGGTCCTAAACCGCGGAGCGTCGTCTATGGTAAATATTTAACCTTTGACCCTTTGTAATTAGCAAGAATTCAACATCCATAATATTTTTTAAAGTTTTTACGACTTGTATACATAATAGAACTACCTTTTAATACTATATAAAATTATTACAGTTAGGCATGTTGCTGAAGAGTTGCTTGAAAAAAAAAATCGGACTTTAACGATTATTGAAATCTAAAGAAAATTGGAGTGACTTAAATTTTTTTTGAGCTATCCTTTGGAGTTAGTTCTTAAAACATTAAAAACTAACATTGTTCACTCGAGACTCAAAAAACATTGACGGTTTCTTTGCAAAACATTGACGGTTTCTTTGCACCAGCTTTGTACATACTTCCATATTAATATGTAAATATGAAAATGACTCTTTTCTCCCCTTGTTTATACGTTTTCTAATTATTTTGGGTATACATTGTATGTTTTTAAGAATGTTCGTTTGTTCTCCCGATATCGAACTCCGACGCACCGCAGGACCCCGCCCTTAGCCGAGTCCAGGAGCTCGAGGCGCAGTCTTTACTGTATTGATAAGGCTTAAGGCCGCGCGCATTCGCTCCCACGGTACGCGCTAGGCAAGCTTTAATGTATAGCATAACGGCACGACATTGTTTAAGTGTATTATAACTCTAATAATAAGTACCTACGGCGGCGATTTGTAATATAGTAAATTCATTATAAAATACGGTGGTTTCATTTTTTATCGACCCCCATAGATTCAACAGAAGTTCAAAATGCTGCCATATAAGTTTTATTGCTATTGGACTTTGGATTCTGAAGATATAGCATAACATTGATTAAAATCGGGTAGAAGATGTTATTTTTTTTGTTTTCATTTTAAGCTTTTTAGTTGCTCTTGATTTTTAGTTTTTTTTGTAGAATATTTTATCAGTTTTCCCTTTTTTATTTTTCTTTACATATCCTTTATGGACTAAAATAGAATTCTGATATATTTATAGTTGAGTTCAGTTTTTTAGTAGCTCAGCATAAAACAGTACTGGAATTTCTTCATTTCAAAAACACAACATGGGAATATTAAAAATGCATTTCATGAATAAAACAATTGTATGGTTTCGGTTTTATATTTAGTCAGGTTATATTTTATTCGACTGATTTTTCATCTGATGATTGAAAAAATCGGCTCATAGTCATTAATTTATATAATTAACGGTCATGGTTGCCTAGTTTAAATAATAATGCAGTATATATATTTGTATCAAGATGTATATCTGCACATAAAATAGTTTCTGTAATAATCGACTGTGATAAACAGACACTGAAGTCAGACTGATTCCTTGAAAAGGCAGGTTGGCGGGTTTCACACAATCTCAATACGCAAGTGATATTGTAACAATACGCATATTCTGTTCGAAAAACTGTTTAAGCAGCGCATTTTTTCTAGCCGAATCGGTGTCATCGGAATGTAATGCGTTTTTCTAAATCACCAAGCTACAATGAATTAGAATTGTTTACCTTATCCGAATTATACTGGATAATAGACACAAACATAAATTCTTACAGTACATTCGACATTCATGTCTTTTCTTGAAAAATGGACTATAGACTACTGATATTTGCAATGTGGATATCTTCTTGTCCCAAATAATAAAACAGTATGAAAAATTGGTTCGTTCATACTAAAAGGGGAAGGAAACCAAGTCAATTTATTTGGGTTCATATTTTAGGAGCCTTCTTGCATGAAATAATGATGTCTAAGAAATAAATGTACTTTACACAATGTTAGGGGTCCGTGCCTTTGATAAAGTATAGTTTTTTGGATATGTTTTTCTATTGTTCGTATCTTGAATATTATGCAAAATAATGCTCAGCAATAAATAACGTAACTTTGACGCTATGCACACATACGTAATAATAGTCGGTTTTTGTTTGACAATAATTAATATTTTATTTTATCCTTACCAGAGTAATTCATATGAATTAGTGTTAAAGATTTAGGCTGTAGCCGAATGCGTCTTATTTTACGCGTCAAAAATAACGCCGTTAACGCATAGCCACATTAGTGTATATATATACGTTATCTGTCAATATTTAACGTCATTAACAATGTCACATCTTATATTACGTATTAAATCCATCGCTACATCTGCGTGAAACGGCTTATAACTTCATTCACTCACGTAATCATACTCAGTCACATTAATGTATACGCAACACACACACACACACACACACACACACACACACACACACACACACACACACACACACACACACACACACACACACACACACAGACACACAGACACACACACACACACACACACACACACACACACACACACACAGAGAGAGAGACAGACAGACAGACAGACAGACACACACACATACACAGACACAGACACAGACACAAACCACATACCTATACACAAACATGCGCTCACTTACACTCACACAAACACGTCGAGCGCTCATAGCCGCGAACGACAATTGAGTTTATTATTTCCTATGTTTAGTTTTAAGTTTAAATGTTTGCAATGTAATGTATCCTGTGCTATATATAACACTGTAATATACTTCATTGTCTTGTGGTGGGAGTTGTCACTGCAGCACACTTTTATACTTTTGCAGTGCAACGAACTGTTCTGTTATTATGTAAACATTTGTGTTCTTTCAAATAAAATATTTTATACTAGCTGACCTGGCGAACTTCGTACCGCCATATTTTCTGAATTCCTAAAAGACTTTGTTTCATGACACAAAAACAAAATCACCATAATCGGTCCAGGTGATTAGGAGGATTCTAGAACCCGATCTCAGCGCCTACCGGTTCTAATAGCGAATCTAATTCATCCAGGAACCCACACAAACACACAAAAACAAAATCACCAAAATCGCTCCCGGTGATTAGGAGGATTCTAGAACCCGATCTTAGCGCCATCTACCGGTTCCAATTGTGGATTTAAACCATCCCGGGACCCACTCAAACACACACACATCAAAATCGGTAAAGTCGTTCTCAAGTTATGCGTTTACCAACACATTATGCGATTCGTTTTTATATATAAGATTAGCTTCTGCCCGTGACTTCGTACACGTGGAAAGGAAGTTAAAAAACACCCGCGATTTTCAAACATTCTTCATTGATGCTCCGCTCCTATTGCTCTTAGCGTGATGGTTTATAGCCTGTAACCTTCGTCAATAAATGGGCTATCTAACACTGAAAAAATGTTCCAAATTAGACCAGTAGTTCCTGAGATTAGCGCGTTCAAGGAAACAAACAAAGAAACAAACTTATCTGTTTTATATATTATATATACTATAAGACAAAACTCTCTCACTGACACCACACCCTATCAAATTATCCGCTTCTATTATGTTACGTTGCAGAGAAATTACTTTTAGTCTGTTATAAGCTGTTTAAGTAATTAAAGCTTTCTAACTATCCCACGGGAACTCTTTAATTTTTTGGGATCAAAAGTATCCTATATGTTGACCAGGGATATAAGCTGCCACCATATAAAATTTCATTTCAATTGGTCTAGTCGTTTCGAAGATTAGCCGTTACAAACAGACAGACAAACAGAGAAACAAAAAATTCAAAAACAATCCAAATTAGTTCTATTTCACTTCTTACATCCCCCTGACATGGTTTTTAGCATTTTTTTTAATTGTACAGAAATTCGACCTCTACAATTTTATTATAAGTATAGATTATTATTATTCCAGATGAAGCCGCACCACTACGGAGCTATCTCATTACTGAAATTGTTCACTAGGTACAGAAGAATAATATGAATGAAATGAATTTTCCAAAAATAATCAGCTTTAAAAGAGCAAATAATCACAATACAGAAATGTTTGTCTGTCTGCCTGTCTGTGTGAACGTCACGTATAAACAACTGAATGTGTTTAAATGAAACTCGAAACCTGATGGCAAGACGCCATTTTGTACTTTCACAACAGAATATTAAAATTGTAGTGCTATATTTTCCGGGTCTAGATTGAGAAGATCTTAGGCTTTATATGGGAATAAATTCACATTTTACATGTACATTTTACTACAATAAAAGGGCTTACAAAATGGGGAAGCTCGACACCAGCAACGGGACGTTATGAGCTGTTAACTATATTTTATTTTCTATCTATAATTTTATACAATTCTAAAAATGCCGAGTCTGTATATTGAAGCTATTAAAAAAACATCTGAAATTCACTTTATAAACCACGGAGAACAAGATGCAGTTTTTTTAGAGTTCTTGTTTGTTTCTTGTTTTGTCTGTCTGTTCAGGATTCACGTACAAACTAGTGGACCAATTTCAGTGCTGTTTTCGCTAATCTACAGAAAATTCTAAGACTTAAAATTTGCACTACTTTTAATCCTGGGAGTCTCGCGCGAATCATTCCGGAAATTACTTAGAATGGCCAGATTTAAAACAATTCGATTTCAAATGTGATTTAGTCGCTGATCGATAGTCAATTTTGTGTAATAAAATGTGTGATATTTTTTATTCCGGGAATCCTGCGGGAATATTCCCAGTAGCAGTTTGTAGTTGTTCGGATGCATAAAAATTACCTTATTCCGACACAGTTTTCACAGAAACGATAGTTAATATATATTTTTTTAAATGGTACGGTACTTTATGTCCCATAAATTCCGCGGGAATTTTAAGTCAACCGAGGACGAAGTCGTAGGTATATTTTATTACATTAATAGTCGCTAACTAGAATATTCTTATATAATTTGAAACTATTTTTTCCGAGAATACTTTTGGGGTATTAACACTGTGAGATTTATCAATGCCCTCTTAATTTGATGGCTCCGTTTTATGCTCGCTCACCTGAATATTAAAGCAGCATACTATCAGAATTTTCAAAGCGAAAAGCTGCAGTTTTTCGTAAAATCAGACATTAAAATGGAAAATTATACATTTTCATTAAATATCTATATAGTAACATATTATTTACGATAATTTAAAGCATTACTATCGTAAGTAAACTTCTTATTGTCATATTTCTAACTCTAGACATTGTAAACTATGGTCAGTAAGGAATGCTTGAATGTCTAAGTTAAAATAATGCCTAGTATTTTTAAGCCGACATCTACAATTGTCTAATATACCTGCAACGTTTTCAAATATAGCAGATGGGTTACTTACTTGAGCTCCAACCATGCCTTCTCTTAGTCTTGGAAGATCGGTATGGGAGTACTTGGAGATGGACCAGGGTTCGACGACTGTAAGGTCGGTGTCCAGTTCAAAGTCATTGATCTGGTTGCGAAGAAACTTTCTTATGTTCCATGGTAAATCATTATGCCTGTAGAGGAAGAACATTGTTAGCATAGGTACACTTAATTACATTATATACGTCATTCTTTATTTCTAGGTTTCTGTACCCATTTTGGTGAAAAGGGAACCTTTATGAAATTGTAAACTACTTGGTTTTATTTTGGATTAAATTCAACAAGAAGGTTTATTATAAATTATATTTCACTACACAATCGTCTTGTAATATTGCAAAAAACTTAAATTAGGTAATATGTCCGCCATTTATGTGATTTTAAAAGTAACATTCTTGACAGATTTAGCCTAAATTATGTTTTAAATTATAAAACATCAAAAGGCGTCAGAAGAAGGACCTGTGGCACCATTCTTTATAGTGACCATTGACTATTTATGACGTTAATAACTACTAAATTGAGTGTGCTGGTTGAGATGACATGGCGAAAAGTATCTTCCAACACACTTTATCGGTATACGTTGTAATCATATCAACGTAGACGATTTAGTTTAATCCGGAAAAACTATATATACAAAGAGTATAAGAATACAGACCCGTCAGTAAGAGGCACTTCTTCCAGGATCTGCTTAGCGATTTCTAGCCTCTCTCTGTCATAGGAGGCTGCAGCCACCACCGCGGTTACTGCGAGTAACACGCAAGCCACCAACCGTCTCTCGTAGCGGTTCACCATCCTCACTGTTAGATAAAACAGTTAAATTATGTCAGCAGCTTGAAGTAATTTTACTTAACATATTGCTTTGTGTCATACCAAACATCGGAATCCTTAACACCACTTGAAAGCTCATATTTTACTAAAAAGTTACATTACTAGATAAAATAATTGATTTTTATATAAAAATGACATACAACTATTGTCCATTATTTAATTAATTTTATGCAGGAACAAATTTTATGTATAAATTGTATGTATTTAAAATAAAATTATTATAGCAAATATCGCTTTACAAATTTCAACTAAAAATTAACATTTTAACGATTGTTTGTATCATTAGAATACTAATTCCTGCGGCCAGGCGGACTGTCGTAAGACAAAACAACCCACAGCCATGTAGTATGGCATTTGCGCGTCTGAATCTGCTACGAGCACTGGTCTAGAGCATGCCGCCATAACAACCTTGAGTTGTGTTCCGGCATCAGTAGCTAGGTTCCAGTCCCTACGTCGAGTCCAGATGCACATTGGTAGCACCGTTAGTATTGCATATGTTCATAGGCGGTGGTAACCACTTTCCATCACAGTTGGATCGTAAGCCTGTCTGCTATACTCCAATAATAAAAAACTCTCAAAACATCAAAAGAAATCTCCAGCAACAGGTTTTTGATACCGACTAAACATTTTTTTAATAGCCGCAGATTCAAATACTTCAAACGATGTTTCTGTAGAGCCTCCTTAAGATCGTTAAGAAAGGAGAGAGTATAATGTATAAATAGGATACATACAAATAAAGCAGGGAAAACGTTGTTCAAACGTTTCTTGGATCCGTCAGAGGGATGTTCAGTTTTAATTGAAATTCTTTTTGTGTTTTCTTAGTTGCCTGTTAATTGGACGATGTCGTTGGAATGGCGTAGTGGTGTGACACGTGAATAAAATTTTCACTTGTTACTCAAATAATATTTAGCACGCAATTTAGAATTCAAAAATATATCCAACCAAATAAAACATAGTATCTTATACTTAAATATAAGAAAAGTCGAACACTTGCGTATCGACCGACGCTCAGTAAAGAGTTACACATCATCACACACATGGTAACAAACATTCATCCACTATATTAATTCCCCCATATTTTAAAACTATTCAACGAAAGTATCAAAGTCAAAAAATATTGATATCTGAAGTACAAGGTACAAACTTATTTGTTTTTTAACTTGTACTCGAGAGTTTTTTAACTTATACAAGTTACCACAATTAAAAATATGTGTTTTATGTTTATCATAAAAATAGTATCGTCGGGACGTTTTAGATTTTATCATAATACAATATATTTAAATAATATTAATTGCAATTGAGAGGAGATTCGGAAAGTGTTGTAAGGAAATCTCAATTTTCTACTAGTATTGAAAATGTATATAATAGAAAATTTCGTAAATTTGATTATTTACATCTACTCGAGTAACTTTGCGTCACGTCACTATTAGTTAACAGCTCTAAGGCATTGTAAGCTGATACAAATAGATTGTGCAATGCTGAATCACGGATCCATACACAGCTTCGCTGGTTCTAATGGTATTTGGTATATGGACTGTATAGGTTTATATATGAGAGAGTGAGAGGTATGCCAAATCCTGCACAAAACCAATGGGGTAATAAGTACCACTAACCTCGGAATCCACCTCCAATGGGGCAGCTAGACAGCTCCTGATAGTGCACGGCACGAACAGGTCCTCGAATGGCACGTCGGGTTGTAAGATTGGCACACTCACACAAAATAGCAAGCACGGCTTGTATAAAGTTCAATAGAAAGCTCCAAGAATGGGATGTGAAACGTTCACGTGCACGGAGAAAACGGAACGTCCGGACAGACCTCGCGTGCGTTGGAGACTGTTTCGCCACCACGCAATGGCGGCGAAACCGAGAGCCAGTGGCACTTATAAAACTACCCACATTAGAAAAATTGTGAGGATTCAACATACCCCGCGCCGAAATCACTATGATGATTTCCAGAAAACAAAATGAAACGTAGGTAGGATCTGGGAATGTTATAAGTGCCATAATGTAAAATATAATTATATAATTAAAACAAATAATATTCTCATACCCGATACATAAATAAATATAAAGTATGAGATACTGTAATTAACATTACATTAAGGTTTAACAATAGGGTAAAAGACAGATTTTATTAATGGGTCTTAGAAAGAGACCAATATCCGTGCGTAAAGTTACAAGACGTAGGTACATACAAATCAAAACTTATGCCTAGATGAATCTCCTCTACTTTTGTTAACGAACATCTAAAGGCCTGATTAAATTTGACTTTAAAAGGTTGAAGTTGCGAATGGTTGCAAATAGAGCAAAAGAAAACTATTTCACTCTTTGATGAAGAGTATGAACGTAATCTTCTGACCAACGTCTCCAGAAGCTATGCCTTCTATAACAATTGCTATCGAGACAATCTATTCGAAGGCACGTCGATCATTGTGGTCAACTTCTTAAAGTTAGCAAATTGTTACGAAAACTAGAATTATGTTCATAAGGGAGATCTCATCAAAGATTTTATATTAAGTTATAAGTTTACAATTATCTTTATAATTTACGCACTGCAAGATACTTGATCTGCAGTCATAGTAAACGATTGAATATATCAAGACAAGTTACGAACCAGTCAAAAATATATTTAAAAATATTTTAATCAATGAATGTATATGAATAACCACCTAGGTCGCAGCCAACGTGACTGACAACCATACAAGGTTCAAAACGCGAAGTGGGTCACGGACCCGTCAAAGGTTGAGAACCTCTGGGATTAAATGTAATAATCCTAATTACAGGTTTGAAAAGAACTGATCGAATAACGTTTCGAACATTAATTGACAAAATAAATATTGTTTACATAAATTGCCATGTAACGTTAACGGTCCTACATCTAATTATAAGTTTAAGATAATATTTTTTATAATTATTTATTTATAGCTGTTGACATTTACTCCGAAACAAAATGTTGAGTTATAAATTGAAGGTTGGCTAGAAAATTCTTAAAAACCCCACGCCTTGAGAAATTTATTTAAATAACTATAATTTGAAATAATTTAGTAATTGTTCTAATACAAAATAAATAACAGTTAATATCAATCTATTAAATTAATTCTAATTTTAATTCATTTAATAATTGATTTGAATTAAGAGAAATCAATAAGACTTATTTGGGGAACTTCAGTTTTTTCGAAATGATAAGTGTACTTGTAGGCCATGTCCCAAAATGACCGATGGCCACACGGAACCATGAATCTAATCCTTGGTCTAATCTACGAGATAACCACAAGAGTAGATATCTACAATATATGTTTCGCTTCTTTTTGATGCCAACAACATAGTAAATTACATTATAATTTTTATATTTATTTTATGTTACTAACACGGTTAGCAATATAAGATTTTAGTTCATAAGTAGGTGTTTAAGTTTAGGATAAAACTATTGTTCAAACACAGAGTGACTATGTAAAGCGTTACAAATATCTACTTGATGTTTTGTACGACAAAACTAACAAGTTTAATAAAGCAGCACGGCCGCTCGCAACACTAAATTACATTTAAAAATACAAGATTGTACCTTTAACTTACCTAAACTTATTTATTAGTAACCTAAATATGACTTGAAATTATGCTTCGGCAATTGTATAACACAATAATTGAATATGATTGCAATTCCTAGTGAGGACGCCTCACAAAGGTTTAAAGTTGAACGTCAACAAATTGCAGTACTACACTATAATGTCGTTCAATGCGAAGCACAACCAAGCAGGTTACTAAGAAAAACATTGTAAATGATTTGTTTTTAGATCTAAGGGTTGAACAGAACGTCGTCCAACATGCGCACGGCGCTTGAGCCCCGTTTCAGGTGACTCGTGTGATGAAAGCAAGACTTCAAGACTCGTGGCGTCTTGTTGTCTTCCCGTACATTTTTTTTGGGTAATTGTATTATTTAAATTAGAAACAACTTCGCACGGCGAAGACTTCTCTATAAAAGATTTTTTAATAGTCTCATTAATTGTATTGTGTTCAGTAGTGTACGACACTACAGATGTGGTTGCAACTGTGTGGCAATCGACATTGTTACTGGAATGAGACACGGTCAAATTTCCAGTGATAATGTAACCGAAAACACTTCCTAATGCAAGAGGAATGTCGCGGCTAAATATAAATTTTCTACCGTCATAAACGTAGGGAAATACGTCACTGCCTAGAATTATGTCAATCGGTGACGTAATGTGAAAGTAAGGATCCGCTAAGTTTAAATTCTTATATTGATTAACAACTTGTTCTGGAATTTGGACGGTAGGTAAATCAGAAGTTAATTTATTTAAGATGACTACATCAACATTAAAGGATGGCTCGCTTTTGTCGCGCGGTTGTACTATGCATGACGTCATGCCATAGTTTTTAACATTTTCCCCGGCTAAACCATAAATATTAAAGGGGCATTTACGTTCTGGTAAGCCGAGCCGTTGTGCACAAGACAATGAAATAAAATTAGATTGCGCGCCGGAATCAATCATAACACGGCATGATTGAAACTCATTATTCGCATCTAAAACATGAACAAGTGCGGTCCCTAATATAACTGCATTATTTCCATTTTGTACCGATGACGCATGGCAAGTACTCAAGCCGGTGGTGGTAGGCGTCAGCGGCGCGGGCGCTGCGGGCATCGCGGTTGGCAAGGGAGGCGTGCGGCTGCGACGCGTGAAACCGGTTTTCTTATCAGCCGAATCGCAGATATCAATATGCAGTAACAAGTGATGCGGCTGTTTACACACTATGCATCTATATTCGCTAGGACAATTGTTTGCATTATGATTTGGTTTTAAGCAGTTGTGACACAATTTAAGCGCGTCAGCACGGCTGACCCGATCTTTGTTTGATAGGTTTTTAAATTTGTCACAACGATAAATCATGTGATTATTTCCACCGCAGTGCAAACAATGCAAAACATTTAAACGCGAAGAAGAAGAATGCGAAACTCTTTTATTAAAAATGTTTTTATTATTTTTAGTTAAATTATAATTTTGTTGTCTTTTATTTTCTTGTGTATTTGAATTAATGTTATAAGATTCACTGTGATCGAGAATCTTTATTTGATTGTGTACGAAAGAAATAAGTTCTAAAAAGTCGGGTAAACATTTTTGGTTTAGAATTTGTTCAAATGATTTACGAGTTTCGATATTTAAAGCTCTTAAGGCTATATGACAAAGTATATAACTATCTAAATTATCAATTTTTAACGCTTGAATAGCTTTATAGGAGTGTTCAAAGGTTTCCAAAAATGAATTTAATTGAAATGAAGACTCCTTATAAATAGGTGAAAAGTTTAACATTTTGTCAAGATACCTACCGACAAGCATGCGATTATCTTGATATTTGTCAAGTAAAGATTGCCAAACAACATCGTAATTACTGCCAGTAATCGGCACACTTTTTACAATGTTTAAAGCGGAACCCCTTGTGCATGATAATAAATAATGAAACTTATCAATCTTTGGTATATTAGGTTGATTATGTACCAACGAACAGAATGTCTCGTAGAACGTCACAAAGTCTTCAATGTTACCATCAAATATGGGTAATTCTAGCTTCGGTAAACGTGGCCGAGAATGAGAAAGTTCCGAAGGAATTTCAACCTTATTGCCACTAGTTGTAGGCAACAACTTAGACGCACACATTTTTATTTTGTAGTAAATCTCATCAAAGCTATTTAATTCTCGATTATTAATTGTTGCATTAGGATTATCATTGAGTTCATACTCATATATTTTAAATATTTGCTTTTCAAAAGATTTACGTAACTCGTCTATTTCCGAACAATGTAATAAAAATAATTGTTCAGAATCATTATCGATAAGGTTTGTCGATAAATTATATGTTTTCTGAAGTTTTTCAAATAATCTTTCTTTCTGACTAATAAGTAATTTTAGTTCAGATGAAATAGGACAGGAATATTCATCTACGCGCTTTTTCGACATTATGAAACTGACGAATGACCTAACTACTTCTTTGAGAACAAAAGAATATATCTAATTTACGTAAAAACACTTTATGTTCTTGTACGACAAGAAATACGTATAATATATATAAATAAACACTATAAATACAACATAATACGTGTAATATGGGCTTAAATATGTAATATGTGAAAATAAAAAAGTACCTACATAAAATATAATGAACTATGAATATGGGACTTTTTACATAAAATAATGATATTTTGGCACGGCCAATAAAGTATATAATATAAAAGGAAGGAATTTAGAGTAATCCGGCTCGAAGGACCAAAAAACTGTGCAATGCTGAATCACGGATCCATACACAGCTTCGCTGGTTCTAATGGTATTTGGTATATGGACTGTATAGGTTTATATATGAGAGAGTGAGAGGTATGCCAAATCCTGCACAAAACCAATGGGGTAATAAGTACCACTAACCTCGGAATCCACCTCCAATGGGGCAGCTAGACAGCTCCTGATAGTGCACGGCACGAACAGGTCCTCGAATGGCACGTCGGGTTGTAAGATTGGCACACTCACACAAAATAGCAAGCACGGCTTGTATAAAGTTCAATAGAAAGCTCCAAGAATGGGATGTGAAACGTTCACGTGCACGGAGAAAACGGAACGTCCGGACAGACCTCGCGTGCGTTGGAGACTGTTTCGCCACCACGCAATGGCGGCGAAACCGAGAGCCAGTGGCACTTATAAAACTACCCACATTAGAAAAATTGTGAGGATTCAACATAGATATTTGACGCAGTGTTGTATTTTTTCTATAATTATATTTAAATGTATATTATTGTTGAGAAATAGTAAAAGAATATAAAAATAAAATAAAAAACCAAATTTCGCAGTTGGCTATATTATAAGGTTTACTAATAAATTAGACAAAAACATTTTTTAAACATTCTTCTGCCAGTTTTATCAAATATAGCCCGCACCATGGTTTTAATGCCCTAGACTATCTGGTTTAGTATAATAAACTTAATATGAGTTACTTAGAGCTATCACTGAGATAATTGAATTAATTATGCGATATGAGTTACTAGCCATAGTTCTGATAGCTTATTGATTAACGCACTCGAGTCTTATGCGACGTCAGTGCATTAATATCAATAGCCAGAATTCGGTTTGAATCTTGGCCAAAAAATGCAGCGAACGCAGTTTAATAACCTATTGTTCATATTGTTACCATTACCACGTACTGAGTTAAACGGTGAAGAAAAACATCGTGATGCAACTTGCACATCGAAATAACCGATGTGTTAAACCTGAAAAGCCGCCTTGGAGAAGCGGGGCGGTCATACTGTCCGTTACTCTATAATGGGAGGCCCGAGCCCAGCAATGGGACATAATAGGCTGTTATTATAATTATTATTTTTGATCTCTAGCTTAGCTTAGGCTTCTCTTTACGGTTCTTAAAAAACATCAAACTTACTCAATATGAATAAGAACGTAAAAATACAAGAATTCCTTTTTGCCTTTAAATGTCTAAACTCTAAAATTACCTTACGAGTTTCACAGCTTTGGATCGTTCGCTAATGTTGTATATTATACTTTTGTAGCATTTAAGATTACTGGCGAAAACTGTTTTGTACTATAAAAGTAAAAAAGATTGTTTTGCAAATGTAAATCATATTGCTTAAGACAAGCGATGGACGAACAAAAATACGGTTAACAATTTTACTATAACTATTTATATTTTGTTTTATATTGTTAACCAACTAAACACAAAAGTTTAAGTTTCAATATCCACCGAAGAACATCGAAATCGAATGTACTGGTCGCCATTATTAATTCACGTCAAAATCACCCATCGTTAAAAGAGGACAAAACATAAATCAAAATGAGTGAGACAGAGACGGAGTTAGTTTCATTGTCATACCCCGGGCAGGTAATCCCGGGCTCCCACGGAATACTCCATAAAGACCAGCAACAAGGGCGAAGCTTTAAAAGTAATTAGAACACGCCAAAGATTAGTATTTTGCCTAAATTAATTGAGTTTCGGTGAAACGCTTTTAGGCGACGTGTAGAGACATAAAATTATATTACGCAAAAAAAGAATCTTTTAGCGGGTTATTAATTTTAATCTCCTTTTAGTCTTTTTGGCGGCTGCAGTCGCATAGATTCGTGTATCCGAATATTTTTAACCGATTTAGTCCCCGAAAAAATTGACATAGTTTGGCCCAGTACTTTTCATTTTATATGAAAAGATATAAGATGAATTTTCCATTCCGTTCCATATGTACACCGATTACGCTAAGATTTATGATT
Organism: Dendrolimus pini; assembly: GCA_949752895.1. Classification (NCBI taxonomy): domain Eukaryota; kingdom Metazoa; phylum Arthropoda; class Insecta; order Lepidoptera; family Lasiocampidae; genus Dendrolimus; species Dendrolimus pini. The sequence continues at coordinate 10,082,419 of OX457125.1, read as the reverse complement.
CGATTTACGTGATTCTTGTTTAGTTTGATGCGGAATAGTTGCCATTTGGTCCCCTAAAAATTTAACATAGTTTGGCCCCGTAGTTTTAATTTTACGAACATTTTTTTGTTCCCATTTCTTGGGACCTATATTTTTTAAGGAGCGTGACACCTTTCGTAGGTATAAATTGTTGTATAACTGATAGTGTGCATTTTTTAATGTAAGCCATAAACTAAATTTAATCTTTTACCATCTCCCGTCCATCTGTAAACAACATAAATTACAAAACTTGTCAAAAATTACAAAATAGATAACATGGACCAAGTGGATCAAGTAGACCCAGTGGACCCAGTGGTCCAAGAGGACTAAGTGGACCCAGTGGACCTAGTGAACCAAGTAGAGCCAGTGCACCCAGTGGACCAAGTGGACCCAGTTGTCTAAGCGGACCCAGTTGTCCAAGCGGAGCCAATGGTCAAAGTGGACCCTGTTGTCAAATTGGACCTAGTTGTCTAAGTGGACCCAGTGGTCTAAGTGGACCCAGTGGTCCAAGTGGACCCAGTTGTCCGAGTGATCCCAGTGGTCCACGTGGACCCAGTTATCCAAGTGGACCCAGTTGTCCAAGTGGACCCAGTGGTCCAAGTGGACCCAATGGTCCAAGTGATCCAAGTGGACCCAGTTGTCCAACTGGACACAATGGTCCATGTGGACCCAGTGGTCTAAATGGACAAAGTGGACCCAGTGGTCCTAGTGGACCCAATGGACCCAGTAGACCAAGTGGACGAAATTGACAAAATCACAAACCTATTTTAGTTTCTTTTTTTACATAAATCTATCCCAAAATCTATCCCATTATCCGGGATGAAAAGTATCCCATGTCCACCCATGGTATAAAATTTACATATATACCGAATTTCAGCCTAATCGGTCCATTAGTTCTTCCGTAAAAGCATAACAAACAAAAAGACAAATATATTTTTAACCCGGAAACTGTCCCATTTTTCGGGATAAAAAGTATCCTATGTTCATTCTCGGAATCGAAAATATATATATATATATATATACAGACAGACAGACAGAGTTACTTTCGTATTTATAATATTAATAATAATAGCTTTAGAAATAAGTTATTTTATACTTTTTAGTTTTTGAAGTCGGTTTTTTTAAACTAAGTTTTTTTAATATTTTTTTTCGGCCAACGGATCAGTATGGCGATCCAGCGAGGAAACGTAGCCAGCCTTCTGGGCACCTTACCCATAGAAGACGGTGATCTGGGCTCAGTATTCTACTTATAGTCTTGAGGGACTATGGGTACAATACAAATAAGTTAAGTTTTCTTACATTGTATTCAATAGTATGTAATTTATATTATCGTTATTACTTAAGATCCATTTTTTAAGGATTACATTCACCTCCTATATATTTAATTAAATTTAGTTTATGGCTTACATTAAAAAATGCACACTATCAGTTATACAAAAATGTATAGTAATCCTTTATAGGTTTGCCTTGCTCTAAAATAGCACCTGTACGTTTCTCCTTATGTTCTGTGTAATGGCATTTAAATATAAAAGTAGATATGTATTAAACGCTTGTAGTACATTAGCCCAAGTGGATGTCAATCTAGCTTTGTTCTAAAAGTTTCACGGGGGCTTTGTGGCGAAGCCTTAGGTGGGTAGCGACACATCGAACCTGACTCCGGGGGGCCAAGGCGAGGCCCCCGTCTCCGTGCTTGCCTTAGCCAGCCGGCACGGAAATCGCTAGAGCTAAGAATAAGGCTCCAGAGGTGGAAATGCTAAATGGCATCACGTCAGAAGTAGCTTCGGTCAACCTGCAGCTCACCTCTCTACACCCCTTGAACACTCACACCAATGTTGCTCCTGTTTTTTATGGAATTTTTAGGGGCCCACGCAAGGAGTCGCGAGTTACCGTCTGCCCATTTCTCCATGTTCCCTGAATATTGCGACTACTAGCAGTTCACCCCAATAGACTGGTACTTTTTGTTCTCATTTCCCACAATAGTCCTTCACTGGCCAGGGTTTGTCCTTGGGTGCATAGTTATATGGTGTAGACAGGGATGGTCAGGGATATCTACCTGTTGGCTTTCCCATGGCCCCACGCAAGCCCTGCAAAATTCCAGGCCATTTTTATAGCCAATGGTCTCTAGAGACATACAAAAATAATAATAATTGGCAGACAAACACACATATTGTAAATCCCCAAGCTAAGCAATTTACGCTTGTGTTATGGGTAATATACAATGGACCATTCTGAAGTCTATCCCAAATACCCAGACCATAGTAAATAATAGAAAGTTCGTTTCCGAAATTTACCATTCCAGGAATCGAACCCGAAGCGTCTGGGTTCAAGCGAGTTCGGTCGGCTAAGACTTAGCCCGCTCAACCACAGAGGCCGTCAAGTAGGTAATGCTAAGTTACCGTGGGTTCGACTCTTGGCTAGGGAGTATGCATTTAAAGAATTTTTATAATACCATGTGGTAAAACGGTGTAAGAAAAATCGTGTGGATACCTGTATATTGAGATTACCAATATGTATAAAAGTGTGAAATCCGTCGATTTACCCACCACTCTTGTCAAATAAACGTGGTGGGTGTATACCCACCACGTTTATTACGTTAGGGAAACAGACGGTACAGAGGTATCTCTGTACCGTCTGTTTCCCTTAAAAATGAGAAGGGCAGCAAAAAAATATAATTAACTTTTAACTGTTTCCTAACGTCTATTGCATAGTGTCAATGTCCCTATTGTTTCAAAATCACATCTCAAGCGCCAATTAATTGTCTTTAAACGTGTTAGTTGAGTGAGCTTCGAGCAAATTGGATTTGAGACGAGTCATAGCGCACTTTGTGTCGCGTACAGTAACATCGTTTCCAACGTCAAAAGGGCTATTAGTAACTAGAGTGGGATAAATACTTGTATGAATATTATATAGTGCTTCTTTAGAATGTACCCATTATTCGAATGCCTCAATAATAATGATTAGGTACATGATCATGTTTTCCAATCGTGAGTATTATGTGAATCGAAACAGATATTTAATTAAAATACAATTTTTAAGAGAAAGATTATACATTGTACTATAAATATATTTATAAAGAATAAAAGGAAGTTAAATAAAAAAAGGCAATCATATTTTTATCTCACCTGAAAAGCTGGAGATGTACAGTTATAATCTTTTACTTATAGTATATGTTAGGGTAGTAGGGTAGTTCTAACTTCTTTTCACTTTATAACTTATAACTGTAACTTATTCTATCTCAATTCAAAGATCAATAAAACTGTATTTATATGATTCACTCTACTCATGTTCTTTGGAGTTTCAAAATATACCAAATATCTCAAGTCAGTAATGATATGTAACTAAGCCAATATCGTTGTGTTGATGTGTAGCGTTGAATAATAAAGATGTGTATTAGGCGAATATTAGACGGTTCATTTTGTCTTTCAATTTGGTTGACTCAACCAAAGTACATATATAATAGATAAACTCGACTCGTTCAATTTTAATAAATACCGGTGTATCCTTTCAGTTCTGTTGGGATCTGTACTTAGTACGTCCGGGGATATCGACCATGACGTCAAGGCCCGTATCACAGCAGCTTGAGCCAAGTGGCGTGAGGTGACAGGTGTCATTTTTGACCACAAAATGCAGGTTAAATTAAAAGGACAGGTCTATAAATCCATCATTAGACCTGACCTTTTGTATGGCAGTGAAGCGTGGCTTGTACTTGAGCAACTTGATGGATGTGTGGAGTGACGCGGAAAGCCCGGGTCAGGAACTTCCGTATCCGCGGCAGTCTTCTTGTCCGTGACATAGCAGACAAACTGCAAGAGTGTCGCTTTTGCTAGTACGGCCACGTTTCCGGCTAATTATGTGGGGATCAAATGTCACGCCAGGCCTCCTCCGCCAAGTCCCGGTCGAAGGGTAAGGCCCAAAAAATGTTGGCTCGATGTTGTGAACGAATACATGCGTACCAATAGTCTCAAAAGCGGGGATGCTGAAGATCGCGCGAAGTCGAGTAGAAAAAGTAGGAAAGTAGGAACGTTCCGAACGTAACCGGGACTTAACGCACGGATGATGATGATGATCTCCTTTCAGTTTTGTGGCTTTCAATCTAATAGATTTAATTTATTTGATCCATCAAATAACAGCGTTATTGATGATAGCTTTCTGCCATCTGTTGAATTGCTGATGTTTAAACCTTCTATAAGCAAATGATTACATTTATATTTTCCAAATTTCCGAAGCATTCAGTCGGTAATAATCTTGAATTGATAGATAGAAAATAGATGTAAGTACATAATATACCAAATGATATATGCGTAGATATGCTTCACTAAACACAGTATAAACAGTGAAAACACAGTATGACGAATCTAAATAATTAGAAAAATAGGTAATAAGAAAACAATAACTTGATCCAATCACATAAACATTTTGGTCAGCAATTCTCGTTACCTACAGAAAACGGATGAAAAAGCTTGAAAATGCTTTTAAGCACTTTCAGGAGTCTTACGAAGTTGTTACTGTTTAAAATTCTCTTAATTTTCTCAAAGATTTAAGGTCAGATAGGCTATTTTTGCAAAACGATTCGTACCGTTCGGATATTTGACGAGACTCCGCATACGTATCATCTTATTAACTCAGGACTTGGCCGGTTTTGGGAAAGTGTTTTGACAATCTGCAAAACGAACTCCTTTGTTACGTCATATGAATTGATTAAATTCGATTAAAAAAATACATCAAAAAGGGGAGGTTCTCAATTCGTATGTACTATGTTTTTTTTGTATGTTCGTTACTCAATTTAACCGTCAATTGTGAACCGATCTTCAAATCCTCAAATCCTTGGAAAAAAGCTTGTACATGCCTGTAGGTATTTCTACTGACGCTTAATTTATTTTTATGCATGTAATGCGATTTCTCCTTTATTGTAGACCGATCTTCGTTTTTTTTTCTATATTCGTAAGATATACCCGAGGTGTCCCCGTGAAAAATCTAATAACTACTATATTTTGCACATTTATTGTTGTTTTTTATGTTTTACTTGGCACCGACTTCAAAATGTTGTAGAAAGAAGGCGGTTAAATATTTATTTATTGCTTTTTAGGTTAAAGTCGGTTTGGTTTTTGTTAAAAAAATATTTATTTGTTCGTTGTTACACTTATCATTGTGTTGCTTATTTGCTGTAAAACAAAAACAATATTGCAACTGTTTTGCTTTTTTTATTTAGCTTTATCATGTCATACTTGATGCATGTTATTGAATAATATACAATACCTTTGCAATTAATCCGTAATTAAAAATTCCACACGTGTTTTACCAAAAAATTTAGATAAAACTTTGTAGTTAATAAAATCTTTACAAAACTTCTTGCCATCCATAAAATAGTTTCCAACAAACATTTAACAATGCCGCAACGAGTGAGGAGCCTTGATTTATCAGTGCGGATATATCCATCCTCTGGGACTTTAATAATTCAGTCGATAGTGAAAATTGTTCGTAGGTCGAAAGGATTTTGCTTGTAACTTCCGTATGAGCGGCTAAGAATTCTTTTATACGTATTTGAGCGAGTATGTAAGAGAAAAGTTGCGTTCTAAACTCGAATTCGTAATTTAATTGATGTAAATGAATATAATAATATATATATGTAGTAGAGACGAATTTGTATAAAGACATAAATAGCAAAAAGTTAATTCACAGGAAAGTTGATCCACTGTTTTTGTTGAATATTTCCACTGCGTCAGAATATTGCCGCCCCTGATTTATTAATTGAAAGCTATTATTCTGAAATGTAATCCTGATATCAACATTAAATATAACGCTCTGAATATTCTGCAATGAGAGAAAATTCATTAATTTCTCTGTAATGAATAAGTATTCAATTAATTTAAAATAAGTATTCAAATCATAAGTAATTTATGGGATTATTGTGGCGTGTTTGTCAAAGTGTTCATTTGTAATAAAACGCTATTGATTTTTATTTAATATATTTTTTCTTGTTGAGAGACTTAGCTCTATATAATTATGATAATAACATTATTCTTATAATTATAAATTTTAACTGCATTGTTAGACACGAATATTTATATTAGAAATTTTATTGGTATATAGTTGATTTCGGTTATAACAACGATGAATGGACCAGTATCATTCCGTCGCTTTACGCGGAAGTCACTATATATAATGGTAGAAAGAAAACGATACTTATTAACCCCGAAACGCGTATATATATCGCCTAATATCTACTTAATAATACTGATTCTTGGATTTAACTTTACCTACCTGAATACTTATAAAAATTGTATTATAACAACTGCTGGCCATCTGTGAATGTAAAAAAACAGACTTCAAAAACTAAAAAGTATAAAATAACTTAAACAAGTTATTTTCAAAATATAGTAATTTTTATGTGATATTACTTTGCACCGACTTCAATAATAATAGCTTTAGAAATAATTTATTTTATACTTTTTATTTTTTTTTTGTTTTTGAAGTCGGTTTTTTTAAACGTTACTGGGCCAAACTGTGTTAAATTTTTAGGAGACCAAATGGCAGCTATTCCGCGTCGAAAAAAAAACGATCACGTAAATCGGATCATAACTCTCAGAGTAATCGGTGAACATACATAAAAAAAAGATCCCGACGAATTGAGAACCTCCTCCTTTTTTTGAAGTCGGTTAACAAAAGATAAGAAGACTTTACGATTCTATGAATAAACCCTTGTGTATATTTTTGTTGACTCAGTAAGCACGGTTGAGTTTACGCAAATACTTGTAGTATTTGCTTAAGCTCGGACGCAATATCTGCAAGGGATTTCTAGGTACTTGTTGTTTTTTATTGCCTGAAGCAGGCAATAAAAAACAAGGTCCACTTGTTGAAATGTGGTTACCGGTGACTTTAGATGTTTTTAAGACGGCCAAATTAAAAGTTTTTAGACAAATTTATGTGACGTCAAAGATAGATAGATACAGGGACGATTTTATAGATTACTGTTTTTTGTTGTAAAATATATGTTTTGGAAATATAAATGTAACACACAATTAGTCTAAATCACAATACATTTCACGTGAAGTTTAATTTCAATTGTAATATGAGTACTTTGAATTTAGTTTCACAGAACATATTACTTGGTTTCCTAACAGCCATTTGCAGACTCAATACTCGATTCAGTGCCTAATTACCTCGAAGTGTACATACCGGTCGGATATCGTATCGAAATATAGGGATGAATTGATATCCGATATCCACAACAATTAGTGATGTGGAGCCTTCATTGAATCCGAATAATAAAGTGGGCTTTATTTCTGACCGATGGCCGCGTTCGAGTCGTTAGTTCAACTTTAAAAATAGATGTAGATTTTCATCATTTTATATGTTAAAACCATCACAAGTTGCTCGCCGTTCAGACGCATATAGCACACATGAAGAATTTTTGTGTATCCCCAAAAATGTGGTGTCACATTTGCGTAAATATTTTTTTAGTACCGTAAGAGGGTCCAGAATTAAAAAGTTGAAATTTAAATTTGAGTAATATCAGAGCAAGTAGGTGCACGTAAGGGCAAGTTAAATTCACACATGGGTTTTTGTTACATTTACTTCAATTGATTATAAGTTTTCAAAATAATAATAATAAATCGACTCACAAAACACACAACATTATATATCCCCAAGTTAACTAAGTTACCCTTGTGATATGAGTAATATACAGCAGACCATAATGGGGTCGATCCTAGTATCTGGGTGAGATATAAATAACGGAATTTTGTAAACACAAAATGTATACCAGGAATTGAACCCGCTTAACCACAGAGGCCGTAAATCAATAAATAAATATTAACATCATGAATTCCCTTCAATTATGGACAAAAGAGACAGGGACTTCTGGGTCAAAGAAATGTAATGAGTTAAGATATGGCTTTAAAAACCGTTGTAATTTCCTATTACAAAATGGAAAACATCAGCCCTTAATTCTATTTGGATGACGAAAAACCTTAAAAATAATGTCACAAACACGATAATGTTTAATATTTTTAAAAGGTTTTTTGTTTAATAGCGATTTCACCGCGTAAGATATCTGGGTGCCTAGAATCTCTATGTTAAGTTTCACCTAAAACTTTACTGTTTCTTGTTAAATTCACTACAATAACAAATAAACTAAATCCATATATTCTGTTTAATATATTTGTCAAGGACCTACCTAACTGTCTTCAATATCTAAAATTATTAAGAATAATTAATTCTACAGAAGACGTGTTTTTACTTCAACAAGACTTAAACAGTTTGGGCGGGTGGTGCGTATTGAACGGAATGGACTTAAATGCTTCAAAGTGCATGCACATTAGGTTTTCTCGAAAAAGTAATAAAATACCTGCAGAATACGCAATAAATGGCAACAAAGTTATTGAAACTAACTGCGTGCGAGACTTGGGGGTACTTATTGATAGCAAAGTTACATTTCAGGACCATTACGAGAATATACTCAAAAAGGCTTTTAACATGTTGGGGTTCATAATACGTAACGGGAAGGTATTCAATAAAACTAGTACCAAAATAACATTATTTAATAGCTATGTCAGAAGTTTACTAGAATACTGCAGTACAGTATGGCGACCGCATTACTCAACTCATTCTCTAAGACTCGAGCGCGTCCAAAAACGCTTCCTATGGCACTTGTGTTATCGGACAAATCTATCAAAAAGACATGTATCTTACGGAGAACGTTTGAGACATTTTGGAGTTGATTCCTTGGCGAAGAGGCGCGATATTTTGGACCTGATGTTTTTATATAAATTAATACATTATAAAATAGATTGCCCTCAACTACTAAGTAGAGTCAACTTCAGAGTGCCTGCAAACTATCCCCGCTCACGTATCACTATTTTTAGTCCACCTTTGCGCAAAACTGTCTTAGGCAGCACTTCACCCATTCCACGAATTGTTAAACTATACAACAAATATAGCTCCACTTTAGATATATTTGCCAACTCACTATCGAAGTTTCGCCGAATATTGCATATTATGCTTCCATCTGATACTTTTTAATTATCATTACTAATTTACCTTTTTTACTATTTTTTTTATAATCCTCATTTACTAGTAAACTAAAATTGTGTGCTTGTGTATTTCTATAGATTCATGTCTAAATTTATTTGTCCTTATATTTTGTGATTTATTTTTATTTTAATTTTAATATTTTTATTAACTTTCAACCAAAGCTGTGTTTGTTTGTAATAGGTTACACACTTATATTAGTATTGAACATTTAAATTGTCTCCTACAATGTTATGGTGTAGTAACTGTAAACGAACCAAATAAATAAATAAATATAGTCTACACAACTGCCCAGTAAAACATACAGATGAGTCGAAGCCACCCTGATTTGAAGTAATATAATGAATGATATGTTGTTTATGACTACGTAGGTATTTATTAGTGGAATGAAAATACGCGATTATAGTGCCATCTATTTTGCTAAGCCGTCTATTCCAGGTAAACGACGTCTTTTATCGGGATAAAACATCCTAAGTGTTGATTTGGGTTATAAACCAGCATTATATCGAGTTTCATTCGTATACGTTCAGTAGTTTCCAAAAAAGATGAGATCGTAGTGTAGTCTCCTTGGCTATTTTCGTCTATGCCACGGAAAGTACGTCATTTATCGGGATAAAAATTATCCTTAGTTACTCTCCGTGATATACGTTAGCTCCGTTTCGAATTTCATTTAAATCCGTTCAGTAGTTTTTACATGATATTCTAACATACAGACAGCCAGAAAGATAGACTGAAAAAAAAGTAAAAATTGCATTTTCGGAATTTTAAACATATTGTACGAACTCGATCCACTTAGATTATAGTTATAGGAATTTTAATACAATATTAGAATTATTATTTATCTAGCTGTCTGTCAGGTCTTATGTATTTAAATAAGGTTTCCTACACATGTATATATTTTTAAGAGTTGTTTAAAAAATATATATTAATGGAGATACTCTTATGTCTAAAGGATTATACACAATACAGCTGTAAGTGTAAAGGTATATAAGTTACCGATTACCATGATCGATGGAAGTGAATGTATTTTAACAATAATATGAAAACACACCCCATGATTAATTTATTTAAAATAACTAAATTCACTACAATTAGAAAAAAAATATCAAAAAATGTCAATATAATAAAAAGAAAATTTAAAATCACTCTCAAAGAAGTACGTATGTACGAAAGCATATCCGTCTCCTTTTTGACTCTGCAAATAACTTTGTACATACAACTAAATAACTTTAATTAAAGCCGTCATTAACCTCTCACCCGCAACCAGAAAAAGTAGGTCGAGTTGTCACTCCTCCATAGCAGTTAAGCATGGGTTACGAATTAAAGTAAACGATAGCGTAGCTGCTCGCTCGTTCTAATCTAGACCAATAGGATGTCGGTTTATGATTTCAAAATAAACTACAAAATTTAATTAAAAACTATTACAGTGGCTGTCGGTTATAACTACGATGAACGGACGACCATAGTCCCGTCGCTATATAGAAGTAAGAAAGGAAGCAATGTTGTGTATATAGTATATCACTCAATTTCTACAACTAATTCTTAGATTTAACTAGTGTAACAGCCTTGCAGAGATTTGGGTATGAAAGTATCAAATATTAACTATTTGGGCAGGGATTCTCCTTAATTTTTCAGCCTTTGATGTAACTATTCACACTGCAATGTAAGCAATGAACACCGTTTTTTTTTTTTTTTTGACTTGACTTTATGTTGTTGGTCCGAAGACCTCACAACTTTACCGGGGTCTTTGGGGCGAGCGCCTTCGCCAGGCGATGGTGCTCGAGCCCGGGGGCAACTTGCTTGAGGGAGCTCCCTAGGGAGTTTTACCTCGGCTGGACTGTTGCCATGAGAGGGGGATAAATCTGATGATGCCCGCCAATGGGCGACACAATGAACTAATTGAGAACGGGCGTCGGGTAATATAAAGCCCGAGAAGAAGGATCCCGGCGGAACGGGATCGGCGGTTCGCGGCGGCCTACGCTATCTTACTGCCGTTTCGCAACGTGTAATGGCTGGGAAAGAAGAAACGGCGAAAGAAACTTCCCAGCAACACGCCTAGTCTATTCTGTGGGGGGGCTATGTCTCCTGGCGTCCCTCTCGAGGACGTGGAGAGATCGTGATTGGCGTTGTCTGAGACGCCGCCGTCTATGTCTGTCTGTCGGTGCCTGCCAGCCTGCCGTACTAACCGCGGGCGGGCTGATCCGGGCCAGCCGTTTTGTAATAGCGTCGACCTTGTCCGTAAGGACATTACGCGGTCGTCGCACGAGAGCCTTTCGCCGAGGCTTGTAATCGGACGCGGACACGACGAGCGGAATTCGATGGTGCGGCGCGAGATCGAAATACTTACGCGAGAGCGACGTAATGTAGTTTTTGATGGAGGGAAGCTCCAGATCGCGGTGAAGGTCGACGTTACGCATATAGAGGGGAGCACCGACGGCTCTGCGCATGAATTTAATCTGCACGATTTGCAGTTTATTTAAATGGGTAGGCTTGGCATGGCCGAATACCACACTCGCATATGTCATAATCGGGCGGATGCATGTTTTATATAGAGTAAGCTTGTGTCTGAGGGACATTTTGCTTCGGTTATCTATCATGGGTGCTAGACGACCCATCACAAATCGCGCTCTATTTCGGACTATAGTGATATGCTCGTTGAAGCGCAAGTTCTGATCTAGGGTGACACCCAGGTATTTGGTGTGCTTTGCCCAGGGAATTTCTTGGTCATAGAGCGAGATGGCTTTTAGGCGAAGGGAAGCGCGTTTGGGGGAGCGAAGCGTGCCCGAGGAAAAGAACATTGCTGCGCTCTTCTCCGGGTTCACCTCTATCCTCCATCTACGAAACCATTTGCCTAGCTCTGTGACAGCTACCTGCAGCCGGACGCAGGCCATTTGTCTGTTCTTATCTGATGTATAGAGTGCGGTGTCATCCGCGAAGAGGGCCAGCTCCACATCTGGAGTTTTTGGGATGTCGCTGGTAAACAACGTGAAGAGTAGAGGGGACAGGGCCGAGCCCTGTGGTACACCGGCTGTGAGTGGTTGAGGAGACGAGCGCGTTCCCTCCACTCGAAAACGGAAGCTACGACCTAGGAGGAAGTCTCGCAAGATGAGCACGAGTCTGTCTGGCACACCGAACTGGTACAGCTTGTAAATCAAGCCGTTGTGCCAGACCTTGTCGAAGGCCTTAGCTACGTGTAAAAACAGGGCGGCTGTTCCTATAGAGCGGGGGCGATGGGCAAAGTGAGATAGTATGTGCTCCGTGATGCGGTGCACCTGTTGCACGCATGAGTGACTGGCACGAAAGCCAAACTGCTCGTCGGGTAGTAGATGTTTGCTGATGGCAAAATCTGTAAGTCTAGAGAGGATGACCCTCTCGTAAAGCTTGCTGAGTGCGCTCAGTAGGCTGATCGGACGGTAGCTGGACGGTTTATTAGCCGGTTTTCCAGGCTTGTGAATACCGATGACATCTGCCTCCTTCCAAATCGCGGGGAAGGAGCAGTTTGTTATGGCGGCATTGAAGATGCTCACCAATATTATAATTAGGTGGCCGGGGAGGAGTTTTAAGACGCGATTGTTAATGCCATAGGTCCCTATGAACACCGTCTACACGCCACTACGCCTTTTATACGAAAATGCTACCCTACAAAACAATAACATTGCATCATTGCTAAACATAGCAATTACATCACCGTGTTGCCAGGATCACAAAAACAATTATAATAATTACTAGCCGGTACAAAATGGTAGTTTAATTATAAATCGAATCATCTGTTAAATCGACCACAATATTGGTATCTATGACGACCGTCTATGTGATATTAATATGCACTATGGTTCTTATGACCACCGTGGTGGATATCTTGCAACACTAGACCTACCGGCTGAGTATCTGTGGATGTAAAGGATAAGAAAGTTTTATGATATTACTAATAAACCTTTGTGTGTTTGTTGACTGGGTCCTTGTGTGTAGACTCTAACGCAATATCTGTAACGGGTTTCTAGAAACTTGTTGCTAATCGTTTATTAAAATTACTCGTTATAGCCCAAATCGGTCTTGAATCCGAAGGAAAATATACTTTAAAATCAGTATTGCGTGGCTGTTACCAAAAAGACTTTACAACCAAGTTTATTATAAATGAAATAGTATGTATATATAATATACACCTGTTTTTCTGTCGATCTATCTGAAAGTTTTTCTCGAACATGTTCAGAAGGGTATGTGTAGATATAAATAAAAATATTATTTATACCTATATATATTATAATAAAATTTAAATCTGAATTCGTAAAAATATTTTTTAGGAATTCAGGTATAAATTTTATTTTAACATTATTTCCGTGTCAACGAAATAAATATTTACTCACACTTCCTCATATTTTAATGTAAATATAATTTATAATGATGAACTAAAAACAAACTAAGTTATAAGTTAAAATAAACTATGAAACAAAGTTTCGTGTTATGTTTCATATCTTGCAGGATTGAAAACATATGAACATAAACTGCAAGGCCCGCGCGGTCCAAGTTAGTTTTAGATATATACACATACAAACAGTAAAAACGACACATACAAGTAATCTAAAAAAATTGCATCTTGTTCTCCATCGTTTATACACTCTATTCTAGTTATTGTATTTAAACAGCTTCAATTGACAGACACGGCACGTTTAGAATTTTATATTTTAGATAAAGCAGCATATTTCATCTTTTCATAATTAATATAGGTATATTTATACAAGTTGGTTGAGATTTTAAAATCTTAATTAGTGTAATATTGAATAAGTTTACATACTTCTGGTGAAACAGCTAGATATGTTGGGTTTTGGTGTGGGATCTGAAACAAATTAATAGTATATCATTACATTTGTTTAAAACTCTTAATAAAGCGATCCAAAAGTTAGATCGTATGAAAAGAACAGATATTAAATTTCCTATCATATACATATATAAACGTTTTATTTTTTGTTATTCACTTGCTAAGCAATGGCTTAAAATTTAAAAGGTGTTTAAAAACACCTCTACTTAAAAGTAAGATCAATGAATGACAAAACACTTAAGAGCTTCTTAACTAAGAGGTGGACAATCATTTCTTAAAGATATTTTTATAAGTAAGGCTGAAATAGTCCACATGAATGCAAACAAAACTCATATTGTTTCTGTACAATGAGCAGTCTAACCAATAACTGTGACCGGTTGATTATACTCGCCATCTGACATCGTCATGTTCCTAATGATTTGGAGTCGGTACAGTAAGTTTTTTCATACTTTTCATGTTGCATATACACTACTTTGTTTTGGAGTGAATCTTCCAAGCGAATTTATCGTTTTATTTTACAATCTTTTCTGGATTCAAGGCACTTTGCCTGTTGATAACAATAACTAGCATTAATCGTTGATTTTGTAGCCAAAAATTAATCATCTAGCACCAGGGCCGGATCTAGGGAGACGACGCAAGCCAGGGCAGACAATTCAGAGGGTAGCAAATTCAAAGTTCGCAGACAAATACACAACTCATCATTAACGCAACTTTGACCACTGAGACGTCAAGCACATAAATTCCTTTTGGCGGTTCACGTAGGCTTATGTTTAAAACCACAAGTGCACACATGTTCATCAGTGGGCGTGTGAAGGCTGAAATGATCATCATGATTAAGATAAAAATATAAGCAAGCGCCCGGCATTTTCCAGTTTTAGCCCCTCCCCCCCCTCGAAAAATTCAAGATTCGGGGCTGTCTAGCACGATTATTTAAATAAATTTTTAGGGAGTCTTAGAATAGAAATGAATACACAAGGGAGTCTATAAGAGGTGTAATCGGGACTGAAAATTCGAGAGAAAGAAGATTAAGGTGGTATGTATTGAGGAGTGCTGAAAGACATGTGACAAAGGGTATGTTTAACTGGAAGATCGATGTATACAATATATGTATGATGTACGTGTAAATGTTGAACCAAAAAAGCGATGGATGGATTGTGTGAAGGATGACATGATGATTTATGGTCTGACGGCGGACATGTGCTACAATATGGAATATGTATGGAAGGAAAAGACATATTGTACCGTATAAATAATTGGGATAAGGTGAAAGAAAAGAGAAAGAGATAAAAAACGTGATGACAATCATCACGATAGCAACAGCCGTAAATGCCAATCCCTTTCATAATACTGAAAACATAAGAGTCATTTTAGATACAAATTACCATATTATTCGCATGAAGCATCATTATTCGGATTTCACGTTTCATAACATTGCAGAAATAATCCTCTATATCCGTACTAACGAGTACTTTTGTGTGTACATCTCTATTAATCCTTTCATTACTCAAGGCATATAAGTAAACTTTGAATATTTATATGGATATTAAAGGCGTGTATGTGTTAAGACGTAGTAATATCGTGGTTAAAGCTTTTGAGTCTCAAATTCGTGTTTGGAAAGAGATGTTCCTTCGTATCCTGGCTGGGAAGCATGCATCATATCTTGTGTGCATAATTGCATACTTATGTACATGTAAGCATGTAAAGTTCTGTAATGTAAGCGTGGTAATTGCAACAATATGTGTATCATTACCACGTGCGGTATAGTAAAAGATCGTGTTGAAATGTACACATTAACATATCCGATATGCCATGATTTTAATCCTTGAACAGAGAAAGAACACAATTTCTTGCAGCCGGGCGACCTGTTGCAAAAGGTGACAAAATAACCCACAGCCAGGTAGTATGCTATTTGCCCGACGGGAAGTCGACCACCACTGGTCTAGAGTATGCCGCAATAATAATCTTGATTTGTGTTCCGGCATTAGTGACCAGGTTCCAGTCTCCCTTAGAGAGCAGCAGCGCATTTGTAGCACCTTTGGTGTTGCAAATGTCCATAGGCGAAGGTAACCACTTTCCATCAACGGAGCCGTCTGCCTGTCTGCTGAACTCATGCAATAAAAAAATGCCAACTCTACCAATCGGTCTTATGCAATTATGGTGAATATTCTATCTGTTACCCCTAAAAATGGAGAGACAGCATACCAGTGGAGTGTTATATTTGTCTCTTGTATAAAATTGTGAATAATAACGAAGTCACGGCAGCTTAAAAATAAATACATCCGCAATAAATTCTAATTATTTGGGTTCGAATCTTGACAAAGAGTAAGCAGAAAATTGAGAACATAGAAAACATCTCAAAAGACGTTTTTATTCCTGAATAAACTAAATATACTTAGCACGACAAAATGTATTACGTAATTCCGATGACACATACGAAAACAAATGTGAGTAACATTGCGAGGGTCTCTGTAGTATTAAAAAAGAATGTTTATTATTCTGACAATAGAAAAAAAAGAAAAGAGGTATACAAAAAAATATTTCATCTCCAAAATGAACGCGGACGTCCATTCTGTCTATACACCACACATTCGTAAATTTAGAAACAGAGACATGAGTAGAAAAATACAGTAATAACACTCTGAGCGAACGTTTTTGGCTTTTCAAAGGGACCTAGTTGAAATTTTTAAATGATCTTATTATTTTTTCATTCGTCAGTTACAATTCTTTCGGCTAGTTTTTAACTAATAATATAAATGCGTTTGTTATTATATTGTTTGTTAGGCTTTCAAGACAGAAAAAAAGGAAAGTTTTTTTTAGAATAAGCTACAAAAAGGCAAAAAATTAGTATAACATCAATTATGGTATCCTAAAAAGGCGCATGCTCACTTGTGAAACCATTATTATGCTGGTTTCACAACCAGAGCTGATGTTCCACAAGCACCTGTAAGTGATGCCATAGCTCTACAAAACAAATTAGGGCCTTACTTATAATAATCTCGTTAAGAAAGGATTAGCCATCTCTTAAATAGGAGACTCTTGAGCCCCTAATCAATGCTTGTTTCAAATAAAACTTGCCATCTTGCCTCTTAGCAGTCACTTAAACTACCTCTCGATGTTGGTTATTTTTGACAGTTATTTATGAGTTACTTTACCACCACCTCTTATCCTTAAGAGCAGTTTATGGGTAAGATATTCGTTAACCAATTGCTGAGCAGTTTCTTAAAATTTAACAAACGATTATAAGTAAGGCTATTAATGTTTATACATTACTTAAAATGGCAATTAGTTTATATAATCAATTAAAAATAAACAAATGAACATAGGTGACAAAAAAGACATTAAAAATAAACATAAATACGCCTTTCACTACTAACTAGGCAGCAGATTCTTACGAAATTTGCATTCTCGTTGTCAAAGGTGTAGAAAAGTACTATTCCCGAGGGATAAACGAATATAGTCGTGCACTACCGTTGCAATTCAGTAGTAAATACATCGGCAATCAAAGTGACAACGCCCCAATTTCAATATTTAATAATTTCTTTATTTTGTCTCGATCGTTATTCGTCGTTGTATCAATATATATATATATTACTTTCTTAAGGTTGACTTAGCTTACTGCAATAATTTTACTATATCGTAGTTACTAGTTGGTATAGGCAAGCATACACCTATTGTGGTTGAAAGGGCCCATTCTTGGCGGCCATCATAAATCGGAGGCCGCACGGACAAACCCCACGCTCCTAAATGAAACAATAAGAGTTGATACAGACTTATACGAATTATTTTGTATTTAACGGAAACAAATTTTTAAATGTATTTTATATAAATGTGTAAATGTAATTAACATTAGTTATAATAATTGTAAATTGAGATGACTGGAAACCGTTAATACTTTAACAAGTTCATACTACACCAACCGCTTTTAAACCGCCGCAGAGACAATTTGATATGTAAATTACATCGTAGTTAGTTACTACACGGTGCCGTGTGCTGCCCCGATTCACGGGCAGGAGGAAATCAATCGACCACATGCAGCATCAAACCGCAACTGCTAATGCCACTCATACAAACTACGTGACGCCGACGGCATGCGGCGGTTTCCCTTGTTTGCATCATTCTTCATAAAAGCTTTTAGGGAGGGTGATGGTTGTGCATGATTTTTAGATCTATTTTGAAGAATTAATGGTTTTTGATTATATATTTCTACAAGTATATTATCGAAGATAGCAGTAAACCGCAATACGCAAATATTAGACGATAGCTTTTTCGGAAGTTTTTATGCGTTGGGAGATTCAGCAAAATTTTAGCCTTACTTACGTGAAATGCCTAGAACAATTTCGTTATTCTTCTGATATTTCATGCCTTAAATAAGAAAATCGAAATCCAGCAGTAGTAAAGCAAAACCTTACCTGACCCTTTTCGAACTGTTAAAAACATATCTATATTTTTTCCATTTTTAATAATTTGTCGCCTACTGCTCGTGGATAATAATAGGATGGATGTCCTGAATTACTTCTGATGCTCAATTAGACCAGTCTAGTGCTTCATCGCATCGTCGTATCTCATAGGATCTTAGGAATTAAAGATGCATCCGATAATCCTGACGGCGTTGGCTTTAGGAGTATCTTAAAATTACAAACACATGAGGAGGAAACCGCAGCGTTAACTCTAGACGTCTTAACATTACCTCAACGGTGAGTATCCTTGCAAAAAATATACCTATAATATTCTATTAAACTTAGCCTATGAGAGAGATAAGAAAAGAAAACATATGATCAATTGTAAACAAGCCCTCGAATACGGTGCTCATCCTCCGTTAAATAACGTCTAGCATTTCAATCTATTCGAGACGGTTTACGGCGATTATGATTTGACGACGGTCTTCAGGGTATCCAACATGACCCATAATTGCATTTTACTTTTTCAATACTTCTTTTAGATATGTCACTATAAATTATAATCTTCATAACTGTTTAGCAACGTTCAAATGAAGCATCAATAACAAAAATATGTCATTGCAAGAAATTCGGAGGAAAGAGCATAATGTTATCTTAAGATAATTGTTCAATGTAAAATTTCATGTATGTTTTACTTTAGGATTTATGTTTGTTAATAAGAGATGTTATTTCTTAAGTGAACACAACAAGTTTATGATCATACATAATACCGGGTAGTGCAACATAAAAGTGGTAGTAAACTCCCGAAAAAAGGACGAAAAAGTTACACGTACCAACAGTGAGTATCAAGACAAATATACTTTTAGGACTGTCTCACTAACACAAATACGTGTTAATCGCCACTTTACGTACTTGGTAAAGTTTGCCATTATAATACCATTAAGTTAAGAAGAATCAGAGTTTATAACTAAAACGAATTGGAGACCTTTTTTGTTTGGATGAAAGGTTTAATGGGAAAGTAATTTTTACTGTTCGAAAATAACTTTCCCATAGCTAATTTCGTAATGGTATAACTATGTACTATAGTTCTGTCTAATCTATCATGGGCAATAAAACAAGAAATACAAAAAAGAACCCTATCCCCCTTGAGTATAATACAAATCGACAAAAAAGAATTCGGTCGAGAAAAAAGGGAGGAACCAAAAATAAAACAGAGCAGAAAAACTGCTTAAGCAGTGCATTGAAAGACATACGTCTGTTTTAAAGAACAAATTTTATTCAATATTATTCCTATAAGTTTCCTACATAATGTGAAATGTAAATCTACTTATAGCGAGTGCACTCAGAACCAAGACAGAGGACTTTCTGTTCGGTCCTTGCCTATGATAAGTAGGTAAAACATCGCTCCGCTGATTTTGTGTGTATCTTCTTTCCGTTCGAGTCGACAGCCAATGTACAGCAAGGTAGCAAGCAGCCATTTGAACAGTTGCTGT
Organism: Dendrolimus pini; assembly: GCA_949752895.1. NCBI lineage: Eukaryota > Metazoa > Arthropoda > Insecta > Lepidoptera > Lasiocampidae > Dendrolimus > Dendrolimus pini. The sequence goes on along the minus strand of OX457125.1, from coordinate 10,062,665 downwards.
CGACGTTCAACGAGAACCATATCGCTCTGTGCGCTCATCTTTTTTATATATATATAAATTATTGTAATAACTTTTATTCAATAATTTTTATTAAACCTAATCTGTGTACAAAGTGATAGCATTAAAGTGAAACCATAGTGCCGTATACTGTTCCCGAATGCAACTTGAACCGAGCCAGGAAGGAGCTGATCTAAAGGTTGGTGACTCTTCTGCTTTTATAGTGCAAGGCCCTAGGTCATATGTATCCTACAGTCCAGATAATTGAACCAGTATAACCCATGGGTTAGAGTGTCCCACACTTTCCATTTCCGATCGAAGGACTCCGGTGGACATTTAAAGTCACTTCACCAAATTATTCCATGTCAAGTGACAAAATAATATAAACTGACGCTGTTAGGTGTGAGAAGAGTATTTGATCTACTAATTGAACTAATGAGATATATTGCCAGCTTCTGGGCACGCCACTAGTGAAAAATGGCAACCCGAGGTCGTAACCTTCAAGCACTATTATAGGCAGAATTCAGAACTAATATTATATTATAAATTTTGTCAATTATTTTTATTGTGTTTTTTTTATTTTAATTGTGTTTTTTTAAGAATATCGGTAAGCAAACACACACATTGTATATCCCCAAGCTAAAATGGAACTTGAAAATAACCTCATGTATTTAAAACATTTATACAAAAAACATAAATAGATGCGAAATGCTGTAAAACAGAAATATACCAATAAGCTGTTAAATTTATTTATTAACCGCGTATGTAAAATAAAATATGTCAACAAATCTGCAGAGGAAAAAATTCAAACCTGTATTTCCTAGAGTACATTTTTAGAGCGCTGTAAACATCACTGAAACACATTTTATTTTTAACGTAAAAACTGCTGGATTTAGACCCCTTTTTTATCTTGCGCCCAGATTGATAAACGAATTGATATAAATTTAATTAAAATATCCGTCGTATAACTCGGAAAGGGTTGAAGTATTCTAGGAAATTTTTGCGTTTCAACAAGACATGAAAAGGAGCAGATTATACATTTTTATTTCTTTAGTTTAGTCGACATTAATGGCAGTTTAAAGTAAGTTTTCATGACGGCAACACGAAAAAGCATGAAACATTCATTTTATTATTTACTAGCTTCTGCCCGCGACTTCGTGTGGAGTAGTTTAAAAAAAAGTTAGTTAAAAAAACCCCGCGATTTTGAAACATTCTTCATTGGTGCTCCGCTCCTATTGCTCTTAGCGTGATGGTATATAGCCTATAACCTTCCTCGATAAATGGGCTATCTAACACTGTTTTTTTTTCAAATCAGACCAGTAGTTCCTGAGATTAGCGCGTTCAAGCAAACAAACAGAGAAACAAACTTATCATCTTTATATATTATGTATATAAGAGAAAACTCTCTCACCTACACCACACCCTGTCCAAATCTCCGCTTCTATTTTGTTACGTAGCAGAGAAATTACTTTCAGTCTGTTATAAGCTCTTTAAGTAAATAAAGCTTTTTTAAACTATACCACGGGAATTCTTTAATTTTTCGGGATCAAAAGTATCCTATATGTTGACCAGGGATATAAGCTACCATCATACAAAATTTCATGTAAATCGGTCCAGTCATTTTGGAAATTAGCCGGTACAAACAGACAGACAAATAGAAAAACAAAAAATTTGAAAAAATCTAAATTAGTTCTATTTCACTTCTTACATACTTACACATACTTTTTTCATTGTACAGAAATTTGACCTCAACAATTTTATTATGAATGAATGAATAAATGAATGAATGAATGAATAAATGAATTAATGAATATGCTTTATTGTGTTTCAAAGATACAGTTAACAGAAACAAAAATTTACAGTACAATAGGCGGTCTTATCGCTATTATATGAAATGATATCCCGGAGAGTCCAATATTTACACTGCTTACCAAATTATCGATAATAAAATCTGTGCTACCCGTCCAACGTGGAGGATGTCGCGGGCGAATCCTAATTAATATTAATAACTGAGAAATCTACTTTATATTAAATTGTATCCATAACTTCAAAGAAAATAATAAAATATTGGCTGAGCTTTCTTTACTTATTTATAATTTACTTGGTATCAATTATTTAATTGTTAGAGTTGTAAGTTCTCCATTAAATAAATCATATAATGATTAAATATAAAAGTGAAACAATTAAACTATTTCATTTATACATTTTAATTACATAACGTACTAGTGATTTCGTCCACGTTGCACGGTTAATAAAGACAAAAGTTGTACTGGCAAAATGCAAAATGAGAGAACATTCAATTTAGATACATTTATTAACGTAGTTAGAAACGCAACCTTTACTATTAATAATTTGTATGTCTAGCACTAAAGCGGGTTTTTATGTAATTTAGTTTACAATATTGGGTAGGGTAACAAGTCAGAAATATTGTTATTACATTTATTTTAACATACCTATACATTTTCGTCATTACTTTGGCAGTGTTATTCCAGCCATTTCAGTGATTTCTGAATCCGTTTGATTGGGCCATCACACCCATGTCACGTGCCTCCCATCTCCCCGCTTCGTTATACCATTCAGATCCCATCTGCTATATCATTATATGAATTTTTCGTATCGTTAACTCCTAAACCATATCAATGGCCAAATCTTTAAGGCAAAAGATTTTGATATTTTTATTGTCAATGTATGAATGCTATGATAACGTTGTGATTTTATTGAACTAAAACACAAACAAAATCAGCGTACAGCGTAGCGTAATCCTAAGCTCAATAATTGATGTGATTTGTATTTTGGCATAGATCGGACATTTAGGGCCGATATGACCAAATACAAAGTAACACCAGTATACGACAGGTTCTGGAATAATTTTACTCTTTGTATTTGCTCTTTGATAAGGTCGATTGCATTTTTCAATGCAATTCTAGATATAAATAATATTCCGTATTGTTACTCTATTTTTAATGAACGAATAAAGAACGAATTGACAATCCGACTAAGGTTCATGACATACTACTTTTACCCAGTCGACGCGGTCAGAATAACAATTTAATTTCTCAATATAATAGTAATGTTAAAATGAAAAATAAAATATTATTTCATTTAGAAAGTGCGTGAAGTAAACTTGTGGTTATGGTTTACCGTATTTATTGTTTTAAAATAAACACTTATACTTAAAATGTATGAGGAAAATAGTATTTCTTTCCCTAATTAACTTTGGTGGCCTTGCCAAATATTCATCATCACTATTGGAATATTCGAACATATTTCTCAAGACGTCCACTATTTAATTGGTAGATATACGAAATCTTAGATATCTATCTAGAATTTATGTGGTAGGTATAAATCTCATATAAGCACTATCAAACGTGGTAAAGCCATGTTAGAATCAATTTCTAAATTACAGGGCTGACTCGATCTATGTAATACCATGCTCTCGAAGAATATCGACGTGAAACGGTTAGCCTGTAGCTAATCGTATTTCGTGCGATGATGAGAGTTCCAATTACTCCTTCTTCCCCCTCCATCTGTCCTCTCTATCTCATACCCATTGCCTGAACCGTCTACCCGATTCCCCTATCCATCATAAAGGTTGGCAACGCTAATCTTTGTTCATGGTGTTGCAACCTATAGGCCACAATAACCACTTTCCAAGAAGACAGTTGAAGACAGTTCTGTGCCCGATAGCAAAACATTGCCTAATACAATTTACTCTTGAAGTACGTTCATTTCTCCGTAAATTTTCGTTATAATGTAATAATAGTAATAATCACTCTCGAATCTTAGCTACCTTACCTACCTTACCTAAGTTAGAAGTTGGTAAAACGTAAAATTGGCTTACTCAAGAGTTAATCACTATTTATTCTTAGGTTATAATTTACTCCTACTTGGTCGAATTGACCCTTAGACCAGTAACGCCCAGACAGACGAAGATATAGCAATATTTGAAAATCCTCTACTCAAGAATGAGCTAAGCAGGTTATCACTTAGACAACTACACCAGGTGGGATGTTATTTCAATTCAATCATATCTTATTTATTTTGCATAAGACACGGTTATAGACAGGTCTTACATTAAATTTTGATTGCGTGGGTCTAATGCTATTAATGAATATATTCCACTCTTTTTTAATCGTCTACATTACAAAACATGGAAACACTGTTGAGATTTTACCAACGGTGAGTCATTGTGTAAAAGACGCTAAGCCGAAAGCGGAGTTCTAACGGAAGCGGTGTAATTTCGTATGAAGCCACAATCGCCCAGATCCTACTGTCGCGTCGTAATGAACAAAGGATGACTAATGTTGAATATAATCTTGACATATCAATAATTATACTTATCTATCTTATATATAAAATTCTCGTGTCACAATGTTAGTTACCATACTCGTCTGAAACGGTTTGACCGATTCTCATGAAATTTTGTGTGCATATTGGGTAGGTCTGAGAATCGGACGACATCTATTTTTCATCCCCCTAAATGTTAAGGGTAGTCCACCCCTCATTTTTTTCTTTAATTTTTAGATATTTTTTTTATTTTATTATGATGCAGCATTAAAAAATACATAGAACCCTAAATTTTCAACCCTCTACGATCAACCCCTATTTTATATTTGTTAAATATCGATTGAAACTTTTCCGGGCAGGACGACGTCTGCCGGGACAGCTAGTAATATTATAAAGTTCTAAACATGCCGTGTCGGTACATTAAAACTATCTTTAAAATGTGTGTGTGCAGTTCACACGTAGTAGAAGTGAAACGTCAAAAAATATACGCATTGATAATTCTTCTCTTCATTTCATTAACTTTGTAAATTTATATTATTTACAATAAATAATCTAATACAATAAAATAAAACTTATTTATATTGTATCTACCCATAGTCCCTCCAGACTGTAAGGAGAAATACTGATCTAGTCACCATCTTCTATGGGTTAGGTGCCCAGAAGGCTGGCTACGTTTCCTCGCTGGATCGCCATACTGATCCGTTGCTCGAGGTAGGTACCAGCCCTCTAATCAACTGAAGAGTCAATTAGTCGTTTCGATAAATTTTGGTTGAGGCTTATGGCCTCAGAACCCCACGGTCTAAGTGTCTCAACAGCAAACGGCACAAACATATAACTTTCACAGAGGCTTGCAGATTTGCACCGCTTGAGTGATTCAGCTGTTTGCGCCACCGAACTAGCTGATCTAAACGTGTTTGGTAAATAGGATGCGGCCAACGTGTCAACGCAGGTCGCATCCCAGCACGCTTCCGGGGAATTAGAATCATTCAGTCAGGACGCCTACCATCGTCATGTGCTCCATTTGGCTCGAATAGAGCTGGCACATTAGCGGTGGCAAGCGCCCTCCATAAGACATCATTCAAGGCGGAGTGTGGTGTGATCATCTGCCGGCACTACGGCGGCAAGAAAGACCATGGTAACCTGGGTTGGTTACCTGTGTTCCACAGACCTAGTATGTGTTGCACATATGTGAGAACCTAAGCGCAGGTTTATATCTTAAGCTAATAAAGTATTGTCTAACAGTGTACCTATTTTTGGGGAGGGGACAGCTTGGAGCCAGAAACCGGTTCTTTACGACATGGATGCGGACACGTCATGTAGAGTTAGTTGAATATAAATTAAATTAATATAAATATAATTCCTTTAGCCTACATCCGTCTACATACTAGAAATCAGAATATAATAATGCAAAATAAACTTCTCAAGTATTACTTTTAATTGTTCATTGTTTTAATCTAAAAAATATTATTATCAGTTTCATTTCGGTCTAAATTGTACGTATGTTTAATTATCGGTCTTATTGACTCTCTAATCTGTGCTGCACAATGTAAAACTCGGATCTCATTCTCTCGCAAGTTTAGTCCTATAGATTTATGTGTTTATCTCTTTTAGTGTCGCTTTTTCGTTTCATTGAATTTTAAATGACAGCTATTCTAAAGAAGTTACACTTCAAAAACCTACTGAAATAGACTATATAAACGATGGAGAATACGATGTTATTTTTACATTTCTTGTCTGTTTGTGCGGGATTCACGTAAAACCTATTGATCCGATTTCGATGCGGTTTTTACTGATCTACAGCTTATACTTAGACTTAAACTCTGCGCTACTTTTTATCATGAGAATACTTCGGGTTTTTTTGGGAATTATTTAAAATGGCTTGATTGCTTGATCGAACTTCGTAGGCCACGTGCGCATCATTCTAATATCAAGACAACAGAGGGACCGCCGCTTTCAACGTCTGTAGCAGGCCACGGCTTTACCGTTATTGGAATCTGCTAAAGTGTCGGAGACTCGATTCACGTTTTCAATTGATCGCGCATATATTTTTTGACGTCCACTTGAACGGTGTAGTATTAACGCTGACTCGGAACTTCATTGCATAACTTGATTAACTAAACAATTTATTAAATTCTGAAACACTGGCTACCAAAATGATCACAATTGCAGCTTGCAACAACTTATAGTATTCTTCTACATTCGAAAAACAATTACAGAAGTACGCCTCCACTCCGTATGCCCAATACACATTGGATCACTGGTAGTGACTATAACATCCGCACCAATGAGGTATTGAACGCAATCTCTCACCCCTCTACATACTTACATATTCAAGTTTAATTTTTGAGCTAAGTTATCCTTTCCAAAAATTCATACAGCCATGGTCTTTTATAAATCTCTCATGGAATATTTTTCAAATCAGAAAACAAATTATAAAAGGCTGTGATTAACACTTATGTTTCCAGAAATAAAATCTGTTTACAAATCCGCTATCATAAACAATACTTTAATTATAAAAATCCTTGTAACAAATACCTCCTAATTGCAAAAAATACCTTTTCAACAAGTCAGGTTGTTCGTTGCATATTTAATTAAAAGACCCTTATTATGTCGATGGCAATTCGGGAAATTAAAAGCCTTTCATATTTTTATATTCAAAATGGTTGGTGTATTTGCATCCGTTGCGTCAACTAAAAGAATAAGGTTTGCCAGCGATAAGGTTGGAAAACCGTAGGCACGATACAAAGTGAAAAGGCAGGGTTCTAGACACGATGAAGTTGAACCTGTTGCTGGGCAAATGTTTTTTCAGGCTTTGTAAAGGGAAAACAAACTGTGTAGCCTTTGTCATTTAGATGAGAAATAAAATTTAATTCAATTGTCTTTAATAATTCGGTTTTAAATACATTTTTAAAGTAAAAAGTCTTTGTCGACTTAGCGGAGAAATTTATTTCTTTGGTATGATGTGTCACGTTTTATCCTTTTTCATTTATAATTTGTATATATACAGTTTTATAGGGGTATTACTGTTCACTGTTATAGGGGATGTACCTACTATACTTTCTGAATAGTTAATCAAATCGGCGAAATGCGTGGCAGTCCACGATCTATGTGGAATTATATAGAGATGAAAACATGTACGTACCATTTTCATGGTTTGGCTATTAAACCTAGTTGAAAATACTTTCAAATATAAAATGAATTAAAAATAATGTTACAAAGACCATTTCCTTCATACATTAAATAGTTTTTTGTACAGTGTATATACACGGATCATACATATATATATATATATATATATATATATATATATATATGTGTGTGTGTATATATATATATATATATATATATATATATATATATAAATAGCGCAAAGACCATCGTTCTAAGATACTCGTTCCGAAAATGCACTAGGTAACGCCTCGATCGCAGTTGAAACTCAATAAGCTCTGTCCCAACTGACTGACCTTATATATTTGTAAAATTGCCATGGCCTCCTCCAGCAACAAGTTCACGATTCCTTAGAATTCTCGACTCTTAATCACTTAATGGCTTCTAAAAATGTGCACGAAATGCAAACAATAGAAAAAAGGCTTTATGATGTCTTACTGGGAGGCAAATGGTGAACGCGAACGCAAACAACAGATCTTTTAAATTCGCAGGGGCAATAAAGCACCTGTACAGGATTATTATCGGTTCTGACCAATATATGATTTGGATGGCCTATCTAAATCAATAAATTGAGAACATTCGACGATACAAACGTCCACATATATTAAATTTCATGAATTATTATAGAAGAGCTAGTAACAAACTGAGAGCGGTAAAAATACAGTCCATATAGGGAACTAAATGATGAACGATGCGAATTGTTCCATTTCTAAAAATTAAACACTCCAGAGTCACCAGTCTTTATCAAAATACGCAACAGCTATAATAAATTACCAACGTGTAATAAAGAAGTGGCCATCGGCGACACTGCGGCAAATAACTTGCCAAGTTACCTAATTAGCCAACTTTTTATTGGCCAATAATTAAACAAGTACTAAACTTAATCCGCTGGGATGGTCGTGACCCCAATTGACTTATATACGACATAGTAACTGTCCATTTGTGTCATAGGGAACTGTGATCTGTGCTTGAGTAACACAAGCAAAACCTGCGTCTCATAGAGATGAATACGGTATTGTCGGTGGGAAAGAACGCGTTAGGAAATCCCGTAATAGCGTCGGCTTTTATGTCTATAAATTAGACAAACTACATGTGAGTCGCCTATACTGGTAAAGCCATGTTTTATAAGAACATCGCATAACAACTCCGCAAATTTCGGTAATAGGGGTAGCAAGGGCAAGAGTTGCTAGCTTCATATCATAAGGGTATTGATATAGTATATGGTATGCAAGCCAATTGTCACACTGTAAGAGATGACCAAGATCATAGGAAGCAAAGAAAAAGAGCAGGAAAGCAAAGCGATGCGGGGGACCTTCAAAGCTAAAGAAAGCGGGTCATCGGTTTTGTAAACATAACCTTTCTTATTTTTTTTAAACTAATATTGTACATATAGCATATTAATAGTTATCTATACATATAATAAAATTATAGAGGTCAAATTTCTGTACAATGAAAAAAAATTGCTAAAAACCGAGTTAGGGGATCTAAAAATTGAAATAGAACTAATTTAGATTTTTTTCAATTTTTTTGTTTCTCTGTTTGTCTGTCTGTTTGTACCGGCTAATCTCCGAAACGACTAGACCGATTTACATGAAATTTTGTATGGTGATAGCTTATATCCCTGGTCAACATATAGATACTTTTGATCCCGAAAAATTAAAGAGTCCCCGTGGGATATTTAAAAACCTTTAATTACTTAAATACCTTATAACAGACTGAATGCAATTTCTCCGCAACATAACATAATAGAAGTGGAGATTTTGACAGGGCGTGGTGTAGGTGAGAGAGTTTTCTCTTATAAATATAATATATAAAGATGATAAGTTTGTTTCTCTGTTTGTTTGCTTAAACGCGCTAATCTCAGGAACTACTGGTCTGATTTGAAAAAAAATCAGTCTTAGATAGCCCATTTATCGAGGAAGGTTATACGCTATATACCATCACGCTAAGAGCAATAGGAGCGGAGCACCAATGAAGAATGTTTCAAAATCGCGGGGATTTTTTAACTTACTTTATTTTTTAAACTATTCCACGCGAACGAAGTCGCGGGCAGAATCTAGTCAATTAATAAATGGATACCAGTCTGTTCTGGCACTCGTCGGAACGCTCGCTTCGCTCTCTCGGCTTGTGCGGTTTCGTGTAATTTTTTTTTTTTTTTACAGGGGAAATCCGTTTGAGGACCGTAGGCGAAGACCGAGAGGGAAAGGTCGCGGCCCGTGTGTGGGATTAGCCGGGTCCGGGTGGCACTAGCATCCCACGTTGAGATGTGGGGAACTATTGCCTCGCCGCAGTTAGGGATACCCACTAAAACCCCTGAGCGATCACGAGAGTCCTTTGTCCAGGCTGTGGGCTCGCTCGCGCATGCACCACCAGCCTGGACGGACGGTGGCCGGCCCCTTGCGGGCTGGCCTCTCCATTTGGTAGATTTGGGTCTCTCCGGCTTCTCTATCTCACCGCGAGGTGAGAGAGGGCGCGCGGGTCGGCGCGCGTCCCTCCTCTCCGGCCTTTATGTGCGGGCGGGTTCGGTTTCCCCGCCAGTAGCTCGCACGGCCGTAGCCTACGGCGGCTGGAGGTAGTCATGGACGACTCTCAGACGCCGCCGCCGACTCTGACGGAAGGGGAGCGTCGTGGATTGCTCCCTCTCCCACTCCGCCGTCTCCTTCGCGGACATGACGGTCTTGCAGAAGGAGGCGGCTGCGTCCCACGCGTCTGCGCTCCCAACCATGGCCTTCACCACGGTCGGGAGGGACAAATCCACCCCGATGGCTGTGACAAGATCACGGAGCTGCTCGTCCCAGGCTGGACACACCTGGAGGGTGTGCAGCGCCGTGTCTTCTTCTTCGCCGACGCAATGGTGGCACCCTGATGTCTGTTCGCGCCTTATTTGACACAGGTACCTCCCGAAGCAACCATCCCCCCCCCCCCCCCAACCCCGAGAGGACCTGCGTCAGGCGAAACGTCAGGGTGCCATGACGCCTCTGCAGCCATTCTGGCATGATTGGCTTCACCGCTTGGATAACGGCGAGGCCTGCGCTGGGGTTCAGAAGGCGTTCCGCCCACTCTGCCACCTGGAACTGGCGCAACTCGTCTCTGCGCCCCTCTATCTCGCGGGGGGCAGGTGGCCAACACTGGCCTCCTTTTCCTTGCGCCACACGTACAAGGAGGCCAGTGTTCTGGCCGAAGACAGATCAGTAGCTGCAATCTTATTAGGAGGATTGACATCCCGTTTTGATCCGTTGATCATGGCATTAGAAAGCTCTACAGGAGGGATTTCAACTGAATTTTTAAAGAGTAAACTATTAACAGAGTTTGCGAGGTCAGCTGAATCTGAATCATCTACGTCTGATGCAGCGTTAAAAGCAAAGCACAAACCAAGTAAAAAACCAAAGGTTCGAAAAATAATTTGCTACGCCTGTAAAAAGCCCGGTCATAAAGTACCAGACTGTCCCTTGAATAAAAGGAACAAGGAAAGGTGTGAGCAAGGTAACATTTCAAACTTATTCGGTGCTTGGAATACTGCTGGAGAAATAAAATCTGACAAATGGTACGTAGATTCTGGAGCTAGTGCACATATGTCTGGTAGATCTGATTGGATGGAAAATATTAGAGATTTTCCAGTTACCAAAGTGACAATTGCAAATGGTGATACCTTATTTAGTGCTGGAATAGGCAATGTTCCTATTGTAAATAATTTTGAGACTCTAAGTGGTAAAAATGTAAAGAATATTTCAGATGTTGTATTTGTGCCAGGTTTAAATACAAATTTAATTTCTGTAAAGAAAGCCACACAAAATGGCTTTTCTGTTCTTTTTGATACAAAAGGTTGTACATTTTTTGACACTTCTACTTTTTCTTATACAGGTAATGCTGTTTGTCACGGGTCTTGTTGTGGTGGATTGTACACTTTAGATTGTACTGTAAGTTCACCCAAATCCTTATCAGCGTTCGAAGTACAAAGTGACGTTTCAAGTTATCGCCTATGGCACAAGCGACTTGGTCACTTATGTCGTATAGGTTTAGACGCTCTTAACAAAGCAAATCCAGATATTTCGTACAAAGACATAGATAAGGAACCCTGTATAGCATGTATAGAAGGTAAGCAAGCTAGGAAATCTTTTAAGAAAGTACGTTACCACAAATCGTCTTCTAAGTTAGAACTGATTCATTCGGATCTTTGTGGACCGATATCTGATTGCTCTTTTCAATGCAATAAATATTTTCTAATTTTTGTAGACGATTATACTCGTATGATTTATATATATTTTATTAATTCTAAAGATCAAGTCAAAAGTAAGTTTAGTATGTTTAAAGCCATGGTAGAAAGGGAGACCGGTTTAAAAATTAAAACCCTGCGGTCAGATAATGGTACTGAGTACGTAAACAGCGAGTTTTCGGACTACCTAAAAGGAGAAGGCATAAAGCATGAAACAACTGTTCCATATAGTCCTCAAACGGCCTATCTGAAAGAACGAATAGGTCGATTGTAGAAAAGGCACGTTGTATGCTTTCCGATAGTTCTCTCCCTAAAGGATACTGGCAGGATGCAGTTGAGACTGCTGTCTACTTAAAAAATAGATATCCTCACAGGAGCCTCGATGGTCAGACATCTTTTGAAAAATGGCATGGTAAGAAACCAAACTTGTCTCATTTAAAAGTTTTTGGTTGTCGTGCAATGGTCAAAATTCCAGATGCTCGAAGAAATAAGTTGGATCCCAAAGCTAAAGAGTATATTTTCGTTGGATACTCAGAAGATCCTCGAAGTTACTATTTTCGGAAACCAAATTATCCAAGAAGATTGACCAAAGCGAGAGACGTAGTTTTCTTCGAAGGAGTATTCTGCGATTTGAAAGCTGAAGACAAAGAAATTGGTAATTCTTCAAATATTTTTTATATAACTCATTTAAACACAGATCAGAATCCAAGGTGCAGTCATCAATTGACGGAGGAAGCTGAACTGGCGCCGCTCCTTGTGGAGCAGGTACAAAATAATTCAGATTTTCCTAGGATAAGCGATGAAATTACTACTGACGATATCAATACAGTGACGCAGACTGTCGATTTATCTGAGAAACGATATCCACTTAGGAATAGGCTACGTCAACGTTTTGATGCAAACCTTATTAGCCAAGCTGACTACACAGACGATCCCCAAAGCTATAAAGAAGCTGTGGACGGAGGCGATAGTTATCAGTGGACATTAGCAATGCAAGATGAGTATAATTCACTAATAAAGAAACATACTTGGGACCTAGTGGATAGACCAAATAAAAGGGTGATACCATGTAAGTGGGTCTTCAAGTGTAAAAGAGATGCAGAAGGTTATATTGTCAAATATAAGGCAAGGCTGGTGGCGAAAGGTTTTAATCAAGTTTGTGGTGTTGATTACAATGAAACCTTTTCACCAGTGGTGCGAAATTCTTCTTTACGAACTCTGTTTGCCTTGGCTGCAGAGATGGGTCTTAATATGCACCACTTAGACGTGGATACTGCATTTCTGAATGGAGATCTAGAAGATGAAGTATATATGCAACAACTGGAAGGTTTTTATAAGCAAGGTGCAGAGAACAAAGTTTGCTTATTAAGGAAATCGTTATATGGCCTAAAACAGGCTGCACGAGCATGGAATATAAAATTAAATTAAATTTTATCAATTATAGGTTTTAAGCAGACCTCTTCCGAAACTTGTATATACTTAAAAAGTTTTAATAATGAAACTGTCATACTCACTGTATATGTCGATGATATTATTTTATTTTACAAAGAAAAAATGTCATTGGACATTGTCAAAAGTGATTTGGAAAAATATTTTTCATTAAAGGATTTGGGTCCATTAAAATATTGTTTGGGCTTAAATATTACGAATGACGAAAATAAGAACATATCAGTCAGCCAAAAAACATATATAAAAGTTATTTTGGAACGTTTTGGTATGAAAGATTGTAAGGAGAAGTCTACACCGTTACAAAATAATAACCTCAAAAAGAGTAAGCAGAGCTGTGAGTATCCTTACCAAAACTTAATGGGATGTTTAATGTATATAGCTGTAAATACTAGGCCTGATATAGCTTACGCTGTAAGTTATTTGAGTCAATTCAATAACTGTTATGACAAGAGTCATTGGTTGGCAGCCAAGCGTGTTTTACAGTATTTAAAAGGAACTGTAGACTATTGTATTACTTACAGGAAGACGGGTAAACTATTATGTGGGTATACGGATGCGGATTGGGCAAATTGTGAAATTGACAGACGCTCCTACACCGGTTATTGCTTCAAGCTAGCAGATGGCCCTATCAGTTGGGAATGTAAGAAGCAACCAACGGTAGCTTTATCCTCAACGGAGGCCGAGTACATGGCGTTAACTAGTGCCGCTAAGGAGGCAATTTTTCTTAGGAGGTTAGTATTTGACATTACTGGTAACACTGATAAGGTTACGTTATTTAGTGATAGTCAAAGTGCGCAAAAAATTGCCTTAAATCCAATCCACCACAATAGGACAAAACACATTGATACAAAGTATCATTTTATAAGAGAGAAAATTGCTGAAGGCATAATAAATATACAATTCTTGCAAACTAATAAAATGCCAGCAGATATTCTGACTAAGCCTCTAAATTGTATAGCACACCTTAGGTGTACTTCGGAATTAGGTTTAGTTTAAAGCTGTAAATATGTTTTCGTTTTTAAGGTTATTTGTTGTATATTGTATTATTTTCTATTACTTTGTTTTTGCCTTGTTTTCATATTTTCTCTTATTTTGTCTATTTCCATTAAGGGGGGTATGTTGTAAAACCTTATTTAATGTCATAGACAAAATGTGACTGATGTGTAGAATATAATTTTAATTCAAATTTACTTCAATAAAAAATGTCGAACAGCTCACACAGTCTTTTACTAAAAGATATTTTCCAACAGCACCCGCCGCTCTCTTGATTCTGGGGGCCATCTGCTGGAAGTGAGCCGAAAAGTCCCATCGGCTGTCTAGAACCAATCCCAGGTACTTCATTGTTGGCTGAACGCCGATGCGGACGCCTCCAACTGTGATGCCGGAACCCGCAGGTGGCTTTCTCCGAGGCCCGTGAAAGACCACGGCCTCGGACTTGTGCAGCGCCACCTCAAGACCCAGCCGCCGGATTCGGTGGACCACCTGTGCAACCCCAGCTGTCGCCAGAATGGCTGCCTCAGGATACGTCCTCCCCCGTGCGACGACCAACGTGTCGTCAGCGTAGCACGTGATGCTTACGCCGCAGAGGAGGACGCCCCGCAACACCCAGTCGTAGCCGATGTTCCACAGGATCGGCCCCAGTACCGATCCCTGTGGAACGCCGCACGACATCTCCTGGCGTCCCCAGCCGTTTTGACCCGGGAAAATGAGAGCCCGTTCACTGAGATACGCCCCGACTATGTGGCGGAGGTAGGTCGGCACCCCGTGATATCGGAGTGCCTCCCTGATGCAGCTCCAGGGCATGCTGTTAAACGCGTTGGCGATGTCCAAGGACACCGCCATCAGCACTACTGGCCACGACTTACAGCCACCCCTCATAACTTTCGTATTCAAAATCGATATTATTGACATAATATCTATCGCTGTTTTTAATTTTTTAGTAATTAATTGAAGACTTGTTAGTGAGCCTCAAAATCTTGTTATAGTGACTATAAATAAGTCATGCAACTCATATCTAAAGCGCAGCCAAGATCTCTTCAATATTAACTTATTGGCGCTGAAATGCCGGTTTTGAATAGTCCCATTCTGAAACAAACCAGCTAAGAAAAGCTGTCGTGCGTAGTCTCATAATATAGGATGCCGAAGACTGATCGCAGAAACGCAAGTCAAGTGCTGGCTACCGTTAACACATATAAAAGCAGTATTTGTACAAACAGAACTTATATCTAAGTTCTAACAAACGTAATACGTAAGTCTCCAACTTAGTCAGTTAGCTACCTATTCTTTCCTTTAACATGGCTTTGCAAGATTCGTGCTTCTTAGTACAATGAAATAATTAAAACTTCTATGTTTGATTTTGAAACGGCTGAGCAAACCACACAGGCCTTAAACCTTTGCGCTATCCTGAGTAAACAGTTGCACGTTTTATAATCAATAATTAAAAATAATCGCAAATTGCGTAAATACACTTATTGAAACGTAAGCAAAAATAACAGATTTCTTTTTACTTAAATAAACAAACAAAATCATAACCCGGACAAAGCCTGATACTACCGGATAGTATTTTTTATTATCTGTCCCACATTGAGCCTACGATAAAAAGAAATTACATGAAAATATGAATTTTTCTATTGTAGCTTTAACTCTGAATTGAGTTTAGGACCCCACGAAATCCTTTGTTATTAATTTAGCTGCTATAACTTTACTACATCATTCCCACCGGCTTGGGTTGTGTAAATTTTGGATCGGTATCCAGGAGGATACCGATCCAAAATTTACACAACAACAAGATTATGCTGAAAAATAAGATAGTTTAATCTTATTTTTCAGCATAATCCTCGTTTTTTATGTATTATTTAAATAGATTAAATGTGAATCAATTATGATCTTAAAATTATTGACTGTCCCTTGACAATTTATTAGTCTTGATTGAGACTTATATTATCAGCATTGAAGAAAATGACTAGATCCGTTAAAGATTCATTTGAACATTAATTATTACTAGATCATTATCGATCCTCGTTTCCTTATATGTTTAATTGTATATACTAATTCGAATGTAACAAGTTTTATAGCCTTCGCATAAAAATACTATATAATAGTTATTTGTTATTTAATGTTGTACAATGGTTTTTGAGTCATGTTGACCCATCTCATGTTCAAACTTCAGTGCAATTTCTTAATACATGCATATTTCCTTCTCTTTTTGTGTACCGGTATGTATGTATATCTATCTCTCTCGACCCCAATTATGGATCACTTCACGAAGATGCCGCCATTGTGGTCGGATTTCGTTTACGGTGTTAGCAAGTGCAGTGAGTTGATGAACTTATTAAACTGCCCTAAAAAATATTGCATTTGATGAGAGTGATTGATTGAGCTAGTTTCAAGATATGTGCAAGATATAGTTTTGAAGCCAAAGGCGGTCATAGTGTTTGGACATGAGTTTTGGATCAGTCTGTATAATAGTCTATTCTATTTATTATTGTTGTAACAAGCATTTACACAACAACTGAAGGCAATCAAATTATACTATTAGCTTCAGCTGTTTCGTGTGTACGGAATATCCGGGAGTTGTTTTTAACTTCGGATCCGCGCACAGGCACACACACTAGGTGTTGATTGTTAGTGATAAGTTTAAGTGATAAAGGTAGGGGAAAATTCTATATAGATATAAAATATAATACTTGACACCATATCGAGGATATACAATAAATCCTACAGACTACGTAAATACTACAGACTACGTATTAATACAAATGTTTTACACAATTCACACCAATACAAAGCAAATTACAAATAGTCCAATCAATGCAATTTGTTTCTAATCAGACATGAAGATTTATAGACAAAAATATCCCACAATCTCGTAGAATCACCAACAACCTGATTTACAGATTCCTCACACTAGTTACGGACGTGTTTAATTTTATACACCTAAACTCTTCACGTACGATTAGATAAGTAAACAAAGAAGCGCTTAATAATGTCAAGAAATAAAATTAACGGCCTGAATCTCTTCTTTGGCTGATATAGAGATTCGTAACTTTGTCTGTAACAAGTTTCTATATATTAAATAGCAACGAGGTAAACAGTAAATTTACTGTCACATTTATATACGAGTTGAGCTTAAGGTAAAAAATACATTCGGGCAAATCCGGACGGTTCAACAAGTCTTACATAATGTTATAACACCTCTACGGACAATAGGGCCAAAGTTTGAAAAGCCATTGTACCGTATTAAATTTTAGGCATCAATCACGTGCTGTCTTCAAGGGTACATTCATCATTGTGGAGACTGCTCGAATATATTATTACGTTCAACGTTTTATACTATCGACAAAATGATTTTTGTACCCATAAATAAAAAGAGACTTTGTTATGATATGAAGTTGTGCAAAACCGATGTTTTTCTATCATTATTCATTTATTTCGAACATTTCCATCCTTTTTGAGTCTTACAACATTATACCACCTTAGGAGGCACTGTTTTATTAGAACCTGATGGAGGTGACATGGCCAGATATCTATTTCATCCCCTTTAATTTATCGGTTTCTGACAAAGCGGCCGGAGTTAGAGAATCTCTTACAGTTTGTCAGCTCTGATACGGTTATGAAAACTATGTATTATTTATACCTTGAACAGCATAACATTCATCATTGTGACAGCGAAGCTTGGTTTTAAACCTCACGACAAGATTATCACCTATGGACAACCTCATCACCAGTGAATCAATAGATGTTTAGATCTTTATTCGTATGTCAATCTTTGTTTGATTTGCACATACCTATTTGGTTTTGAAC
Organism: Dendrolimus pini; assembly: GCA_949752895.1. Taxonomy (NCBI): domain Eukaryota; kingdom Metazoa; phylum Arthropoda; class Insecta; order Lepidoptera; family Lasiocampidae; genus Dendrolimus; species Dendrolimus pini. Next base: position 10,044,748 of record OX457125.1, on the reverse strand, counting down.
TTCATACATTTACACTTGTAATAAATACTCACACAGAAAATGACATAATATGTGTAACAAGTTAAACAGTCACTACTCTAAAATACTCGCAGAGTCAATAGGTTGAAAAGTTTAAGGCCGTGGGCACGTTCATCTACATAGATCATACTTTAAGAATTGAATGGACGCTAATAACATTGTTAAGTAAATGAAAAATATTTGTTCTGTTGCGAGCAATTCACAGAATTTTCCAAGAAACCCTACAATTAAATTAAGCGTGCTGAGCATAACCAATTCAATTAGTTAACCCTTTATGCTCTTCTTTGAAGGATTGAATTTTTTATTTTGTATTATATTTTAGTCGACTTTCGTAAATAACATGTGAAAAAATTACTGGCAGTAGAATATAAAAATATATTAAATAGAAATTTGTTTGAACAATATTAGTAGTGAAGTCTTTGAAAATGTAAGCATTATCTTCTTTGTAGGTATTGCATATATATCTTCTATTCATGTGCATGCCACTGAACTCCTCCTAAACGGCTGGACCGATTTTGATGATTTTTTTGTGTATGTTCGTACTCACACGAACCCATACCCACACCCGGGTTGGTTTAGATTTACAGTTGGACCCGGTAGGCGGCGCTGATAGTGGGTTCCAGAATGTTGATGAAATCTTTGGTGTGTATTTGAGTAAGTCCAGGGATGGTTAAGAATCACATTTTGATCTATTAGATGACGCTGGCATCAGGTTCTAGATTTCATTTTTTCGGAGAAGGACAACGTATGCCAAGCCCGCTAATAATCGAATAAATATTTTTAGACTTTCATAGCTAAATGACAGAGTAAGTGAATGTGCGTCACCACTTGAAGAACATTTCTACGATGAAACCCATATGGATGGACTGGCCGACACTCGGCTGATATTTATACAAAATAATCTAAACGTTTTTATAACAAAACAAGACAATTCGTTAACTGTTATGTCCCTGCTCTATTTGGGCGTCTTGTCTATAGCGTTAAAAATAACGCCATTAATTATTAGCCATATATTAGGAGTAGTGTACTGTATATACAAGTATACATATGTTAAATGTTTAACGTCATTTACAATCAATAGAAATGTCGTATCACAAGTAACGCATATAACATATCGTTATACCTGCGTGAAATTGTCACTAACATCAACATTATCCCAAATGGAGCAGCAACATTACAGTGTTCGCTGTAGCCAAAATCGGTTTAGACAATATTGATGTAATATTTAATGGCAACTATATTGTCCTAAATGATTTTCGTTACAATGGAGAGACTTAAAACACTGCAAAACACAAAAGCATCCAACACTTTCATTTTAAATGGAAAAATAAATAGTTGTGTATCCATTGGACCAACACTTTTTGAGCTCCTAGAGAAAATAATAATACGTTTTATAAACAGTGTTGAAGGGCTTGAATGACTATAATGGAAACTTCTATTTGTGATACACAAATGAAAGTCGCGATTGTTATATTCGATTTATGGTTCCGCAGATAATTTTGAACGAGAAGTTGATCAAGTCTTTAAGTAACTTATTAATGACCGGTTCCTATATCTTACTGACCGTTCATTTGCCTAACTATCGGTTAAAATTTGGCATAAACTCCATAGAAGTAATATCAAAATTTATTACGTGCACGGTCAGATGGTGAGCGTCTCAATGCTCTACTTCCTCACCTCTTCCCCACCGTTCATGCTGCACGTCGCATACTACAGGACATAAAGTTGAAACCGTATTGGACCTAAGCTCAAACTGGACACGGAGAGTTCGCGGCTTATCTGCACAGGTTTAAATTAAGAGACAGCCCAGCATGTTTCTGTGACTCCGGAGGAGACGATACCATTCAACACTTGTTGTTAGAGTGCCCGGTATACAGCCAGCCCAGGTGCGACTTCGAGACCTTTACTAAAACCAGGGTCACAGAGGTTACTATTTTTGATTTGATGTCAGGTAAGGACTCGAAGCTGCATCTGAAGCGGTTTTGCTTGCAGCTGGTTAAAAAGGCTATGAAGCGCAACAGCACGAGGTGATGGAGGGTTCCGTCACCTCTGACGTCATATATGTAATAAAGATTATATTTGATAATGTGTGTGTGTATGTGTGTGGGTAGTGTGTATGATAAATGATATATTATATAAAGATCTGACTTGCAAAAAATAACACCTTATATTAAAATGTTGTATAAAGGCCCTGACTATGGTGAAGAGAGGTCTGAAGGGCCCTTAAATATAAAACTTCAACGGACAAGTGGAAAAACGAATCGCAACGTACAAGTGGAAAAACGAATGGCAACGGATAAGTGGGAAAACGAATCGCAACGGACAAATGGGAAAACGAATCGCAACGGACAAGTGGAAAATCTTCAACTGATAAGTGACAAAATGAATCGCAACAAAATTTCAACTTGAAGTGTTACGGGCAGATTGTTAAAGTACTTGTCCAATTTGAAAACCTGCAATTGTTAGGTGAGGTAGATTTTAATGGTGTAATACGCTACACACGCACCGACTATTTTTTACGTCAACAGTTTTGCCGTTCGTTGTCGTTCACTTTTGTTGTGACTTTCGAAAAACTGAACCGTTGGCAAAGTTTTCTTGTTGTTAATTTGTTTCCTTAACAAACTCTCTATTTTTTTTTCATAGACCACAAATAGTGGCAGTGATACCCAGTCACGTAGAGAGCAGAGTTATAGATATTAAAACTACGTTTTAACGGTTTTAAGCGTGGTAATAAACGTAGTTTTATTATGTATACAAGGCGCGAAAAGTTAAGAAAATATTAGCAGAGGTATAGATGCAAACTTAAGTTTGCCTCCATTAATGTCGGCTCGGAACATCGCACATTCCGATGCGCTGAACGCGATTTTAGGTATTAGAGGGACGAGGTATATCCTCGCTCGCTCTCTCGCTCGCTTTCTCGTTTACGGGATTTCCCCGGCGCTCGGCTCACTAGGGCTTCAATAGCGCTTTCGGAGATAGATAAAGCGCTTTTTAGGGCAGCCCAGCTACCAATTCTATTAAACAACTTCTAGCGCAAAACCTTACGCTTTTTATAATATGCACATATCGAATTAATTTTAAAGTAAATATATGAATATCTGGACTAATATTATTAAGAGGAAAGATTAGATTGTTTGTTTGCATTGAAGAAGCTCTGAAACTATTGAACCGATTTGAAAAATTCTTTCACTGTTGGCAAGCTACACTATCCCCGGGTGACAAAGGCTATATTATATTTACAAAAAATTTGGGATCCTTACTAAAACTCCAATAATGTAACGCAAGGTGTTAAAAAATACCTAAAATCGCGCGCAGTGCGAAAACTATTGATGATAGAATGAAACAACTTTGCAGAACACATCATTATCTACAAAAAGTGTCACGACAGCATATGTCTAACTATTATAGTTATGCCACAATAAGTGTTCTTTTATTTTAAAAAATAAATAAAACGCCGCCGCTAGAAAAGGCTCTTTATTTGTATTTTGGTATTAATCCTTATCAAAATAAATTACTTCATATTCAAGACTGCTTCAATACCTTTATATAACTTTTTGAATTATTCAATTCGGACATTCCATTCGAAAGATATCACGAGTTTAAAAATGTAAGTATTAGACCACGTGACTGTTCCACTTTTTCGTGAGCGAAAAATCGTAAGACCCGCCGTCTATATAGAAGTTTCAATTCAAAAAATATCAAAATTTAACCGTCGATAAGGCAAGTGAATGGATAGTAAGATAGGTATAGGTACCGGCCTTAAGAGAGTTTAAAACCACTTATGTGAGTTACGTTATGCTCAGAAAGGAAAATATTATAAATCTTCATTTATTTCTCTTTACAAAAAGCTAGATCTTATTTTAGTAATACTTTTCGAGAATATAACGACTATTTAACAACTCAAAATTAATTAATTATAAATAACAGTTGTATGAATGGAACAGTTGATTTGTTTTAGTTTTGAATTTAGTCAGGTTATATTATTCGACTGATAACTTTTATCTGAATATTTCAATATCGGCCCTTAAACATGTTAAAAAGGGAACATATGTGTTTTATTTTACTACAGTTTATATTTTTCAAGATAAACTATTTCATAGTATAGCTTGATTTATGATTTCTATACTAATAACAAAAATATTGATTGCTAGAGAAGATCCTGAGGTAACAGGCCGTAATAAATGAACTAAAAGGCACACAGGCAGAAAGTAACCCATTCACTGTTTGTCTGTCGGGGTACATCGATATTTCCATATTATAATAATATTATAAATGCTAAAATAACTTTCCTATCTATTACGCTTTCTCAGAAAATCCACTTTACCAACTTTTTTGAGATTTGGTACATATGGTGTCTCAATTCCGAGAATATTAGATACCTTGAAAATGTTATCATTAATTGGGATATAATTTTCCTGGGGCCAATGTTTGGTTAAATTTTCCTAGACGTAAATTTAATTCAATTTAAGCTATATTAATATTGCTATCAATATAAACCAGCGTTAAAACTAGGGTTCGACCCGCCACCAAGCTGCGGGGAAACTTATATAAATATACGAATAAAGTTTGTTATTTACCAAATGTGCTACGTATTAGAATCCTAAAAATCTATCTTGCATATCCGCACGAAGCAATCTTTGAAAAGCCATCTTTAACTGGTTCGCCATAAAATCCGTTCACACGACCGACAGTCGTAACTCAACGAGCTACGTAACACAGAGTAATGCAATACATTTCGATAACGTTGCGGACCCCTAAATCCCACTGGGGATTTGTTGGTGGATCTTTTATCTGATGTTCATTCTTTTAGCCGGAGTGGTTCTGTAGTTTGGTGCCTGGGAATAACATTGAGTGCGGCAGGTCCCAGTAACACAATTTTGTGTATTGTAAGTTTTCGCATAACATATTTTGTTTTACATAATTTTACGACAATATATTATGGTTTTGACTTTTTTAGGAAAATATAAAAATCATGTACTAATTTTTTTCCAATAAGCTCATTTCATCATTATTTTAGCGTGTTAAAGATTGGGTTCGGCGCATCCGCTTCGGAGCCCGTAGTCTGCTTTTGTCATATCAAGCAGTTTTTGGAATACCCTATCATTATACTAATGACAAGCATAACATTCCTTATGAATCCTAACATTGGGCCTCCTCTTCCGTCAAGACTTTACAGAGGCGGCCTTCCAATAGATTTCGACACCATCAAACTGCTACCTTTTTGCCAGTGTTAGTGTGCATGGCCAGAAAAATGTTCAGCCTTTATAAATAATAATAATAACAGCCCATAAACGTCCCACTGCTGGGCTCGGGCCTCCCACTAAAGGGGGAATGGACAGTATACCCGCCACGCTTGTCCAAGGCGCCTTGGCAGGTTTGACACATCGGTTATCTCAATGTGCAGGTTGCATCACGATGTTTTCCTTCACCGTTGTTAGCACGTGGTAATTGTAACAATATGCACATTAGGTCAGAAAAATGCCTAAGTGGTGTATGCGTTCCGGCCAGGATCGAACCCGCGCCCTTTGGGTTTCGGACGCGTGCACTAACCATTACGCTACCACGACTTTATACTATTATGTAAATCTGGCTTATGTGGGCTCCAATTCCATAAGTTTTAATTTTTATTCATGTAGTAATATTTGTATGATTTATGGTCAGGTCCTTACTCTTAATTTTGCGATTGTTAGTTTACTTATTTACTATTAAATTAGACATTGCAACATTATAGTAAGGCAAATGAACTGTTGGTAAGATAAAGGAATTGGTCATTAGTGTAATTTAGTTAGAAGGTATCGAATTGTTCCACGTGTAAGTAGGTAATTTCGAAACATAAAGAGTATGATTTGCTTTGCAGTTTTATTTTCAAATAATTGGCCAAGCGCGTATCAGTTCATGCACAGTATAAGGTACCGTAGAGGTAACAAATGCTAACTGTATTTGTTATTTGGCTACCACGGAATCGTCAAATAAAATATAGAATACACACTCCTGATAAACATACATTCATTTTTGAAGGTCATGAATTGAAATTATATGTTATTGTTACGTGTAGTGGGCATTAAATCAAATGTCTATTTAAATATAATATACTTTTTTATAGTACTTGCAAACAGCCAGAGATATATCGTTAAACGCACACTTAGTCTAAGATTTCTGTTCCGATTTCACTTAAGTAATGCTTAGTCTCGCGGTTGAAACGCACTATCCTTCATCTCGTGGAGCCGATCTTAATTAAAAACATAATATGCGAAGAGAAACGCTTACGGTGTACAAGCTGTAAAGACCAGCAACGAAAATTCCCCGAATGCCACCAACACGCATTAATGTTAGAGTGGATTAAACTTATTTAATCTGCGTGGTGACATCACAAAGAAATTCCTTAAAGAACGCATAAACAATAAGCGGTGGCCTTTAATAGACGTGTCTTATGAAACTGGTGCAAGTGCCCCTCTTTCATCGTAATATTATCATTTACTCGTATCGTTGAACTATAGTGGTAGGGTACTGATATTTGTGCAAAAATTGTTGGTTGTATAGAAAAACTTAACATTTTTAGTATAATGAGAGTTTAAGCTTAGATCATAATCATCATCGACATGGTTTCGAGTTACCACAAGAACTCAACCTGCACCTTGACTGAGGCTGAGGTGATCATAACATAATAATATGGGACTCCCGTTGGTAATTAATTGTTTGAAGATTATTGTTACGCTTAAATATTCATGAATACTTGACGCTGACTAGATATCTATATAAACCAAGCAAAGCTAAATTTTAAAATAATAAGAAATTCGCAGTATATCTTAATTTATTTGTTACCGCTGACACCTGGTCTAACTTTGAGAAGGGTCCCCCAGGGTCACATTCAAAACGTTTCGGTAAAGTTTATTTTGGATTCAGACCTTAGGACGACTTTAATTTTGTTTCATTTCATGTAACTGCTAAAATTAACGCTATATTTATTCTAAAAATTCTAGAACTTTTAGTGCATAAATATTTCCTCAGTACTGAAACAACGAATTTAAATACTTAGAACCGTAGACTATTTTTGGTCTAAGCATGGCACCAACTTCATAGTTATCTAAATAAATAAAATAAAAAACAACAAATAAGCATTAGAATTTATTGTTGAAAACATTAACTTTTTACTTTTCAGATATGTTAATTAAATTGTTTTTTTTATTCGTCTTTTTTAAAACATATTTGTTACTTTCATTACGTATGTGTTGAAACTCTTAATAATTATTTTTATGACTATTGTTTGCATGCTTTCATGAATATAGCAATTGACAACAATTATTAACGACACCCCACATACACATACATGACTATGTACTTTGAAAAAATACAATTCTTAGTTACATGTATGGCGGCCACGAATCTTTACTTTGTCACGATTTCTCTACATAACTTTGTAACGTTATACCAACTACACCTTCCTGTAAAAAATCTCTCTACGTAGACCCAGTGGTTTCCAAGAAGAACAACTGTGGTATAACAGATGACAACCGGACATGGCGGTTACATTAGTTCCGTTCTTGTTCCAAAATGGGTGTGGAGCCTTAAAAAGGTAACTCTAAAAAGCCCCTATATTGCATGTAACTAGATATCGATGCAAGTCTTTATCTCTAGCTTTACTTAGGTCGTTTTAGTATTTAAAACAATTGAAAAAAAAATGATTTTAAAAAAGCAATCATAACGTCAGGTGAAATTTATAAGACTGAATTTCCGTTTGAGGTTACATTTTCTACTTAGCATAGTGTCTTTCATACTAACAGTTTAAATATTTACTTTCCAGCGTAATTCGGAATTCCTAAAATTAATTTCGGGTTACCAAATGACGTTGGTGTATAAAAATTAATTTTACTTTGTTCTGAACGTGTTTGTGTACATAGTTTTTGACGGGTTTGTGATTAGGTTGGAGTTTCTAAACTTCTATTTGAAATGTAGTTTTATTTGGTTACCTGCCTACTTATAGCACCTTATTTGTTGCAATACTTTGATGCTTAAAAAGGTTTTTCAATACATTTGCTTAAAAAATTAGTTAACTAAGCCTGTTCGATTGTTCGAAAGTTAATCAATAATTACTCACCATATAACGAAACGAGCGAGTAATGCACGATGCAATTTTAGAATTCTTTAAAAATTTGGAGCGACCTCTTAAAAAGTTTTTATCCTGTCCTTTGGAGGGAGTTCTTAAAACATGAAAAACTAATCTTTTTTCACTCGAGACAAAAAAAAAAATACTCTTTTTTTGCACCACCCTAATATAACTGAATAATCAAACCTCCTTGAAAGCGCTTTTGTTCAATATATTTGTTTTACTTTAATACTGTAAAGAAAATGAGACGAAAGATGTAGTTCTAATTTTTACCGCGCACATGGCATGCCATTTCCAATTGTACGCCATTTTCATAATAGAAACGTCAAAGATTACAGCGACTTTCCGCCTAATATTTATGTTTATTTCCTCTCTACTGTTTTCTCGAAAATGTTTTGAAAAACGTTGTATGACACACGTGTCGTATGGTGGTTGTTTTTTACAAATTCGTGCCTATGGTAAGCCCTCGACTTCGTCTTAAGCTTACATTCGTCTAATCGTTCGTGAAAACCAATTTACCGCACTAGTATCATAAATAACTATTTTTCAGTAAAACTAAAATAATATAATCTAATACAGTAAAGAAAATTTCACTTAGTTGTATTGTGTTCAATCTATAATCCCTTAAGACTGTACGTAGAATACTGAGCCCAAGTCATCGTCTTCTATAGGCAGGTCTGTGCTAGCTACGTTACTTTGTTGGATTGCCATACTTATCCGTAGTCTGAGGTGGGCACCAGCCCTTTAATCACCTGAAGAGTCGATAAGCCGTCTTGATAGCTCAATTAAATTTTAAAATATTATAATATCTTCATTTTTAGGGGAACGGATATTTTTATACTTGCCCTCTTATCTATGCACTATTATTATCATAAAAGCATAAATCTTAAAGGGGTGCCTTTAAGATTTATGCTTTTATGATGACATAACTAAAAGTTAGTTAGTTAATTAGTTTGTTTTTAATTAATAACATAGATACAACTGTTAGATTTATATAGTTTGAAATATTTATTAATTAAAATAATTTATTGTCACTTGCGAATCCAGCAAGGACGCTACCTCTATTTATTCTTATTTGTCACCAGATATGCAGCTAGGAATGATAACTGACACTTGCTTGGTTTTTTAATAATAGACAAACATTAATAGTATATAATAGAATGTGTATAAAGTATAAAGAACAATGGGCTTTTTGTTACATACTGTAATTGCTGATTATTGATGAAAATTATGCTTCTTGATTACTTTGGTCGATATTACGATATCGACTCGTATGTTAGTTACTGCTGTAAAGTAAAAAAAAACTGCTTGAACTTACTTCATATACGTGACAAAGCAGAAAAATTGCAAAAGTGTCGCCTACTTTGGTACGGTCAAGTTTCACAAAAATCGACCTGTGTTACCAATCTGCCTAAACCTAGCAGAGAGAATTCTAACCGAAAAATGCTAGGTCACAGATATCAGCGATTATATGAACATACCAATGGGCTCATTATACGATACGAGACGGGATGTCGAAGACAGCGCAAAGTATAAATGAAAAAGCAGATTAGCGGACGCATCTTATGCCATCTAGGTTTATTATGATAGTCTAATATTATCATATTGAAGTGATATTGTACCGGTTAAGTCTGTCGTAGGATCGACGGTCGATGGAATAAACGAGTCCTGGAGTGCAGCGTCCTCCAGCCTGGTAGATCGATAATCCGCATAAGATCGCCGGTAGGCGATGGATGAGAAACTGGAGGGGGAACATGTGGCGCAAATTTGAAGTTTTACGTTCAGCAGTTGACTGTGATTAGCTGATGACGAGATCTAACATAAAATTAGACACAAAAACGTTTTCTTACGCCTAGTTCCTAGGGTTTCATTATTGTTACAATTGCCTTTATAAATAAAATATTTTAGTAATAAAGTAACATTCAACGAAAAGTTAGGATTGTTACATTTTGGGACACAGTTACAGATGCTACAATATACTCGACTATATATAAATATTTACGAGTATTTTTCGTCTCCATATATTGGCCTACGCTCATAACACTCAACGCTCTTACGTATTCAAAGAGGCGTAAATCTGAATTTCTTTTCTAATATAATATTTAATGCCAGTAAGAGGATATCAGTGTTCCGGGAAATTCTCTAATAGAAGCTTTACATGTTCAAATTTCAAGCAGTTACAGTGTTTTAATATTTATTGTTATATAGATTTTTAATTTATTATACAGACATTTGCCATACAGATTCACTCGCAAAAGGGAGGAAAAAAATGAACAATACTTTTTCATATTCGAACATGGCCTACATGAATTGAATTAAATTATAAATAAATGTAACTATCCAATAAATAAATGAGTTTAAGTACAATTCATATAACTTTAAACCATTGTCCCATAAGATACGCCAGTTCTGCAGTAGTGAATGTTATATTCGAACGTTACCCAAAGTACAGGCTAGCCGTTTTTGCCGGCTTTCTATACCTTGCGACTTTTTCCTGCAAACCTATCCATTGTTTAGTGACACCTCTATAAAGTAACTGAGCATTGAAGTCTTATCCAATATTTTTACTGCAAAATAACTTATAAATTATCATATATTCTAATTCAGTTTCTGATTTAGATAATGCAAATATACCAAGTAATTAAATATATTCATAGTAAATTGGTATGATGTTATTAACCCCACAAAAAGCTCTCACTGCGATTGACACTAATCACATTTCATTCACAAGAAACTAATAACTACAAGTTTGATCCCATATTGATATGTGATATATAGCAGGCATGAGGACACGTCAATTGTAAGATACTTAAAACAACACCAGCAAACTGTTACTTATTCTTGTGTGAAGAAATGAAAAAGATCTCAAAGGACGTGTTTTTTATTCATTCTGAAATGAAAGCCCATTCCAGCAATTATGTTGAAAAATCCGAACGTAATGCTTTCTTCCGACAGCAACACAGCGAATGATAAAGTTCAGTCTAAAATCAAGGCAGCAAGTTTCCGAGTCACAGATCGTCAATTTATTGTCATACAAATACAAAACTGAAAGAAAACATATTTGATTGTTTAGATATTATTGTAGTTTAGCTTTCTTATAAACAACTACACGTTCCTAAGTGGACGTTAGGCAACATAAAAATTATTTTAAAAGATACCAAAAACAACTTTAAACTGAAAAGAAAAAAAAAACTATATCTTGAAGTCGGTGCAAAGTAAAACATAAAATTTACCCACCATATTATACAAATTTGTTGTTTTTTTTTTACTTGGACTCCAAGAGAAAAAAAATATTTTTCTCTTTAATTTGATGTCAGCATTAATTTTTGTTAAAATATTTTTATTTTCTACTTTTTATTTACGCATACAATTGAATAACTTTATAAAGTGATATATGAAACACGTTGTACGTGACTATAATATACAAGGGTTGCCGGCGATTACCCTGGAATCCACTCATCAAATCCTGACTTGTGACAATGGTATCACCTCAGTAGTATACTCTTTCGAATGAAAATAAAATTAGAAATAGGTGCACAATTGACAGAGAAATTGCGTAACAAACAATATTCTAGGGTTGCTCTTGACTTTCGTAGGAGGCACTTATCAGATTATATCGCCAAGTTATAACTCGCTACGATTTATAAATTTCTAAAGTAGGTACAATTATAAAGCGTCAATAGCACATTGGTTATTGCTGCTTACTTCCGTGATAGTGGGACCACCTCACAAGCGTACTCTTTCGAATAAAAATAAAATAAAATCAGTTCACAATTAACTGAGAAATCCCGTGGAAATTTCAAGTCAATCGTGGACAAATTCGGGGACATGTACTACCTAGTTAGTCATAAAATTGTTTTTATGTCATTCATATAAAATACATGATATTTAATAAAATTAATACAAATAATATTTTCTTAATTTTTCGCGACTTGTATACATAATAAAAATAAATAGTACTTTTTAACGGTTTTAAGCGCGGTTATTTAAATACAACTTAGTAAAAGAAGTTATGAAAATAATAATTTAAAATATATTTAAAATGTACCTAACATTGTTACGAGTATAATGTTTACAGATTACCTTTTAGGGTTGCAACAGATTACGACTTATGTGTATAATGTGCGCTCAAGTTAATACGATGATATTCTACTGCATAAAAGTAGGAGGAAAATTTAATCCTGTACCTACCACAATAAATAGAATACCCGTTGGTGCTTAGAGTTAATAAGAAAGTAGTTTGCGCCAACTTTTACTGCTGGCTTCATAACGTATTCTATTATAATACTTACTTTTTATTACTAAGTACATTATTCTAGGTATCACTTTTGATACATATGAACGAAATAAGCCATGCTGTTTGAAAAGACAGAATATTCATTTTTATACTAATGTCTAAAGGGGTATATATATAACTAGATATGGATACTTGATGATTCCTTCTGCACGGCCTTGAGAATCAACAGATTTTCATGAACTTTGATGAATAACTTTTGAAAAAAAGATAAAGATAGTGTCCATCAGACGGCAATCCGAAACTTACGTGAGAAAAAGTATATATGAATTATTTATACTTTCGTATTTTCGATACTAGGGATAACATAGGATATAAGTTCCTAGCACGGATTTTTAGCGGTTGGCGGAATATTATAGACTACCTTGCGCATTGAACGTAGCTAATGTTATGTGATTTATCGACATACCAATAATATCATGGTTTTGTCTCTTTACTTGAAACGAATAATACTTCATACTTTGAAAAAGATTCGAAATTTCACTTGGACTTAGGCTAAGATCAACGCTCAAGAATCGTGCCGGGGATTATACTTATTATGGAATAGGTATATGAAAAGCAAATGGAACATTTTTTACGGAATAAGAAACCGAAGTCAAAACGAGCGTAGTTACAGTGAAATATAAATGTTGTCTAGGGCAAATTAACCTAAAATGACAGGAAATAAATGATTTTCCAATTACGTAAAACGTGATACCAAAACCTCTTTCTCATTTATTAAATCGTTAAAATGCTCCTTTGGAATTTTTATATGTTAGTAAGATTTTAGCGTGAAGTATTCTTATGTTTTAGAGCGGTAAAGAGCATCAGTGAAGCGGGAAGTGGAAAGCAGATGGAATTAATACTCAGAATGATGGTCAAAAGGTCACTTTAATCCTATTTCCCGCGTTTTATGGCCACAGATACCACCGATTTCTATTCTTAATTAAAACGCGGAGTAAATCCCGGAAGAAGCCTACACAAAGGTTCCTGTTCCAGGCTTTCATTTAATAGCAGTGAGACCAGTCATTTGAACAGAATATTTGTTATTTGCCTTCATTGCTGTAGTGTAAATTTAATCTTTTTTTTTCTATACCTATGTCAATTCATTCAGCGTGTCTTTTGAGAGTTAAGCCTCCTCCAAGTCCATCCAGTCATTTCTTGTCCTTGCTATCCTTCTCCGTATAACCTCTGCTAATTGTTTTATATCGTCTTCCCATCTTCTATATCACCGTCCTCTTCTCTTTCCATTCTTCAGTTCAGTTGCTACGCTGTCAACTGTATTATATCTTCTACTTTAGTTTTAAGTCTATGGATGTCTATTTATCTCCTAATTTAAAATCTACAACATTTTTCACAACAGAATATTGTGAAGTGTAAATAATTTTAGGCCTGACCGCTACCTTATTGCTCCTCTTTCAAACACTGACACAGGTTGATGGATGGACGGACGGACGGACGAGCAATCATGACAATGGTATAAACTGCTAAAATGGGCACAGTACCCTTAAAAGACTGGCCGGCTTAATATCAGTAATAAATTTTATAGAGATGTCACCTAATTGCTCAACCTGACTACGACTGGTACTTACATACTTAGTAAAAGATTAATTAAACGAACTTGAAAGTTATCAATTTTTTCATTAAGATATAATAAAGTAACCCACAAACTAAGAATATCCAAAGTAAATACAAAAATAGTTTGTAATCTGCTTACTGCGAGTTTTTTTACTACTCAGACATGTTCAAGGTAACGCTATTTTGTATGGCATGAATTATATTTCCCTTCACACTCACGAGGTGGCGCTAAGCCACTCCCATAAAGGAAATAAATTCATATGCAAAACTAAAGTAGGAAACTACCCGACGACTAGTCAAATTCTGTGACCGGGTCCCGGATTCCTGATTAAGCGTGCAAATGTATACGTTTGCATGCAACTTTACTTTACAAGGTTTATAGTATAGGATCCCGCTATACAACGACCTTCACCGAGATGCTTATTTGATGAAACCTATTTTATATTTAATTTAATGTGTCAATAAATATATTGCATATGGGTTGCCTAAAAAGTTTCAGTCCAGTATATTATCAATTAATAATTATTAAAAAAATAACATTTCACCGGTTTGTTTATTAAACAAATTCTATACCAATCGAAAGTATGTAGCCCATAGAATATGCAAATGTTAGGTTGCCTATTCTTTTCCGGTCATAACTCTTGGGTAGCCAGGTATAATCCTTTTCATGTTCAAGATCAAATAGCATGCGCACTCTCTTTCTTTAAATGGACGGACTTCAAACAGCTGCTATGCTGTGTCCTTTTCTATCGCATGGGATATGGTTGGTTGGGACCTCCCAGCCACAGATATTCTCTCGCAGCAATATTTCACTTTTCAAAATTCGACAACCGGAATTCGGGACTGATTTTTCGCAGGCAACCTTATACCACCGTGTTCATAATGAAATAATCTTTATTTTCATTTAATTTTAATTCCATCATCAGACCGGTGCAAAATGCTAGTATCGATTTACCTGTTTATACCTGGCTACCCGAGAGTTGTGACCGGAAAAGAATAGGCATCCTAACATTTGCATGTTCTATGGGCTTCATACTTTCGATTGGTATAGAATTTGTTTAATAAACAAACCGGTGATATGTTATTTTTTTTAATTATTAATTAATCATATACTGGACTGATTTTTTTTAGGCAACCCATAGGTATGCAATATATTTATTGACACCTTTAATTAAATATAAAATAACTGTCATCAAATAAACACTCGGTGAAGGTCGTTGTATAGCGGGATCTTAGCCTATTACAAGCAAGCAATCAGAGTAATTTGCATTAATAACTGTTTGATAATATGCATAGATTGATCTCATAAACTTAATATAAAACTATTTTTTCAGAATCCTGTAGTCTATTTTTGTCTCCAATAGTATCTTAATATGTTTGTAAATAAAGTTTAAAAATGTACAAAAAGTAATAAAGGGAATCAATAAAGATTATCACAAGATCCATAATCATTAAAATACACTGAAGCTTTTAACTAAAATCTTAATAATTCCTTTATACCAAAAATTCAATTAGACTTATCATCCAATAGCATGTAAGGTAGAAAGATTAGACACAGTGTAGGGAGGATAGTAGTGAAGTTTAATCTAACATACCTTATATTAATAGCATTTAAAATAGCCTTAATTGCTGACGCATATTGAAATGTAATTGTAAATCACTGAAAGTGAACCTAAATGTCATACGGAAACATTAACCAATATCTAAACCACGGTAAACCACTTTGTACAAGAGTAGTAGTTATCTTTCTAAAGTACTTTAATGGTGCAATAATATGTAATAGAAATAGATTATTATAACAAACCTTTAACAAAGAAGATGCCCCTTAAATCACGTTTGAAATACTAATCTTATGTTTCTCAATATTCTCTGTTCAATGCGCAAGTTTATGTACTAATTAATTAAAACAGTAATGTATAGAGGGAAAACATTATAATATATATCCACTGCAATTGCATTAGGAATCTATACCTAACAGCTGAGAATGCAGTTTTGTTATGCGCGTGATATAATGGCAGTTATGTAAATACATACACAAACTTCTTAACTTTACTCTTCTGAAGAATTATCACTTAAATATTTTGTAAATTGTTTGCCCAGTACACTCTTAAGTTAAAACCGGACAAAGAATTTTCCGATACGATTCTATCTGGCTTAACTCCAGTCCCGGATATCAGAAAGCTATTATTATCCGTGTGTTTGACAGTCTGAATTCTCGACTCGGTTATACCAGTGTAATTGCCCTAACTGGGTTTTGGTGCCTCATTTTGCGTTCTCTGCGCATGAAATCATTAATAATAAACCTACATGTAGTTAGGTCCTTCTTTTCTCCTCAACTATATGGCCCCCTATGGTTGTCAAAAAATATTTCACTTTGCGACATTTATAAATTACTATCTCGGTATCCAGGAACCACAACCGAGGAACAATTATATAAATGCATCTTTTACCGACGCAATTCTCAGAGCAGGGCGGCCACAATATACCTCAGGCGACTTTTAAATTTCATACTTCATGTAGTCTCATTTGGTTTAATTGCATTTGGTGTGAGCGTTACGTTTGCAGTCAACCTACAATACACCGCCCAGCCGCGCAATTACTTCCACCAGAAGAGCAATGTGATATGATCTGTTTGCTAATTACTTGTCAGTCTAAATGTAATTGAGTTATCGTAGTGTTAATAATTGAGTTATTGGAGATATCCAATTTTAATGGTATTCGCTTAAAGTATCGATCCTTCCTCCTAACTGTCGTTGTCGTATCTATCGTATTAATTCTTCTACTTATAACTTTGAAAGTTAGAGAAACATAATGTTTTCAAATGAAGAAAAATGCTTATAAATAAAGAGAGCTTAAAACAATTTAAAACTTACACAGAAATATATTTCAATATTTGTTCATTCTAAAGTATTATCACTCACAAACAAACTATGGCTTTTTAAAATCTTTCCTTATTAAATTCAATATTAAAAGTGACACGTTGTGCAAATCATTTCACTTCACGCATGGCGCTGACTGAAACAACGTTCACGGGCGTTCAGTATTTTCCAACACTTGCTTTTTTTAGCCTCGTTTGTATAAGGTTTGTGCTATATAAGAACGTCTATGCTATCTTTGCTATTCGCGACAGCTGTGATATCTGCAGCATTAAGTCTTTATTATATTAAGTATCTTAGACTGCATTATGTAAATATTAATAATGAGCTCTGAAGATTTGTGGGATGACTAACCCGACCTCCAATAGAATTGATCAAACTCGAATCCTTATATTTCAACAACAAGAACCGGAGGTAAGTTCATTTGAATAATTCAATTATAATCTTCTACTGACTTTCCCTGCCGTTCGGAAATTTAATCAAATTACTAATTCTTGGATGGAAATTTGATACTCAATTCAAACGGCGGAAACTAAAATCAGTAATGTTGATCTTGTATTTGAAATTTAATATTTTCTTTCTATTAGTTTTGGCTGTAATTTCTAATCGAACTATAATAAAAGTTACTGTCGACTATTGGATAATGCGTATATAATATACAAACAACAGTAAACACGATTTTATTTATGCCCTAAATACCGCAAATACCTAAAATACTTTTCAATATTTCAAAATTTTTGTTGCTACAAATAATTAAGTGCTTCAATATTCTTGATGTGAAAAACTAAAATCTGTTTGCTAACATACTTTGTATCTGCAAACTGCATACTTGTGGACTATATAAAACTTAACTATGTCACACACACCAGAGATTTATAATTTTCCTCCATAACATGCCGGGCAAACTAAGAGCTTACATTATTAACTCACAGTAAATTTTGATCAAGATCTTTCAAGTAGTTGAAGTAACTCCGAACAATAGACGTAATTTATCAACCTTATATTCGACCATCCAACGTATAAATAAGACCGATCGACTAGCACACAGACTATGTGTTATAACTACCGACTAACTAACAAAATGTCATTTCAAATTTAATAGAATATTTGTATAAACGTATAATAATCTTGATTTTATGTACTAAAGTCAGTTTAATATTTTAGCTGTCTATCTGGAGCAAATACTTACGCGCTGTTTTAACAGCACAAAGTGTCTTTTTGTGAATGGCCACCTGTATTTGTGACTTTTCCATATAGGTAGAGTTTGAAAAACTACTGAAATAGACATCTTAAGGGTTTCATAGTCATTTAGACAAAATGGAATCCTTATAAACTGTTCTGTTTTTTCTTACATTTTTACATATTATACTAATCATGAAAAATTATAATCACGTTTATAAATTATTTGTTTACTAGAATATACAGGTAGGAATATATTCGCTTCGAAAGGTATATATTACATTTTTAATTCAATGTTTTTTTAGAATAGCATAACTATCGTCTGTTGCTTTTATTGATAACTTTAGTAATAGTTTTTTACTAGTTATTAGAAATACCTAATAACTAGTAACATAATTTATTTTATACATATTTAGGAGAGTTTGCATTGCCAGATGAAATATTAATGGTAATAAAAAGATTGACTAATTTATGAATTGTCTCAACATCCTCTATTTTTTTTTGTGACAGCTACCGGGCTCCGAACACGCTGTCCTACCCTTAAAAATTAGAACCTGATTGCAGTGCCACCTACCGGGTTCAATTGTAAATCTAAACCATCGCAAAAAAAAAACTAAATCGGTCCGACCGTTTAGGAGGAGTTATATATGTTTTTGCATATCATTTACTGCGTCTTTTGCAGAGTAGTGGACAAATTGTCTAATAAAGCAAATAGTTACTTGACCTATCTTAAATGTGCCTGTATTGGATTCTTTGAGAACTTTAAGCTTCGGGTTTTTGTTTTACTACATATGTAATATTTCATTCTCAGAACAATAAGTTCAAAGTAACTTAGATTTGGATATTTTTGTGTTTCTCAGAACAATAACTAAATCTATTTTATGTTCTATGATGTATTTAATCACTGTAACATATTCTTAAAAGTACCTATATATAGTTAGATACACCTTTCGTTCAAATTAAAGTATATAATTACAAAACTAGAGTTTATTTATTTTCGTGTTCTGTTAGCTGCAACTCAGTTTATTCTAGATAAAAGATTTGTAGAAGATGTTTATTTCAAATAAATAAATAAAAACAGAATATATCTTTGCAGGCCAAAAACGGTGCTACATTACATAAATAAATTCTAATAAACATTATGGAGAATGTTTATAAAATAAAGAAACTGCGTTTAAAAAACCGACTTCAAAAACTAAAAAACTAAAAAGTATAAAATAACTTATTTCTAAAGCTATTATTATTAATATATAATATCTAAAATATCTTAAAGTCGGTGATTAGTAATTTTCAAAATATAGTAATTTTTATGTTTTACTTTGCACCGCCTTATCTCGGAGTAATCGGTGAACATACATAAAAAAAAACAAAAAAAAAGATCCCGACGAATTGAGAACTTCCTCCTTTTTTTGAAGTCCGTTAAAAAAAGATCTTTATAGAGAAACAATTCAAATAAAACAATTATCTACATTTATAAACTTAGACTAGTTTCGAGATACTGCTATTAAACATAATATATTAATATTTATTCTAACAGAAAAGCAAGAACAGTTCACAGTCGATGAAGCTGTAAATAAAACCACTGATAAAGAGGGACAGCAATAGCATCTAATTATAGTGCTCTTTCTTTGACATTATCGATTACGTCTTCCTAAAACTACTTACTACCCAAAGGAAGAGCAAAATAGACATTGTAATTAGTAACAAGTTGATAAATACGTATGTATATATTTAAACTTTTACATTACTGCGACAAGAAGTCGTAGAAAATAATCATCCGAATATCCAGTCAGACAGATTTATAGTGTGAATACGGAAAGTCGCGCAGGTGTATCCATTACTCAGTACAAAGAGCGTAACAGCAATGCTGAAGGCAAGCTAAATGTCGCACCAAGTGAGTGCATTAGGGCTGGGTTACATCCCTTCGGAAAAACAACTTATTCGAATATCTTTTCGAAAACACTGTTTTAACGACATTCCTTGATTTCTTCAGCAAACATACATGTTACAAACTTAAGTCAGCTATAGCATCTTTTTAGGACTATATAGCCACTTTGACAAAATTGAACCGATGTAAAGTTAGCCATGTGTGACTATTCGATTGTCTGTCTATCGATCTTTCCATCTTTTTATGTTTGTCAGAGTCATTCAATGATGGCCTCTTTGGTTGAGTGAGCCTTTGCGTATCAGTGAGGGCCAGCCCTCACTGATACGCAGAGGTCCCAAGTTCGATTCCTGGAATAGTAAATTTCATAAGACAATTTTCCATTATTTGCTATTGTTTGGATGCCTGACATTGGCCCCAGAGCAGTCTGTCGTATATTACCCATAGCACAAGCATAACTTGCTTAGCATGGGAATATAAAATGTGTGTGTTTGCCTGACAGAAAAATCTGTATTCAGATACAGAAAGAGGGTCCCGCTCAGTACATGGGTAAAGGGCCAGCCATGTGTTTAGTGGGAGCCTCTCTATATATTATTATTATATGTACCTATGTCTCTCAAAACTACGGGCCATTAAAATGGCCCGGACTTTTGGAGGGCTAGCATGGGGTCATGAGAAGGTAAATACGTAGAAGCCCCTTAACAAATTTAATGTAGCATGACACTGACCGACAATTATCCCTGTCTACACCATATAAAAGTGCACCTAAGGACGAGTCCCGGCCAGTGTAGGACTATTGTAGAAAATGAGAACAAAAGGTACCGGGCTAATGGGATGAACTGCTAGTAGAACTAGGGATCTGGGCTATGGGGACCATGGTGTCTGCCCGTCGCAATGTTTTGGGAACTTAGAAAAAATGGGCAGACTCGCCACCCCCTGCATGAGCCCCTAAAAAAATGCCGTACAAATTTGTCGAGGGGCAACATGGGAATGAGTGGCTAAAGAATGTAGAAAGATGGGCTGCAGGTTCACCGAAGCTACTCGACGTTATGCCATTTATCACTTCCACCCCTGGAGCTTGAGTCTTAGCTCTAGCGATTTCCACTCCGTAAGCATGGAGGCGGGGGCCTTGCCTTGGCCCCTCGAAATCGGGTACGAGGTGTCGCTACTCAACTAAGGTTTCGCCACAAAGCCTCCCTGCAGGTTTACCGTATTTTTTATTTTTTTATTTCACAACGTACTAGGTATAATTAATCTCTTCTTTGCCCCTACAAAAGAGTGTATTAACATCACGAAGAAACTATAAATAAGATATTGCCCTCATACATGTAAGTAAAGCATAAGTTTTGATTTCAGTGAACATATGCACATATATAGGGAATCATTAAAAAGATCATAAACTTTTTAATAACGTTGTAATTTACCTTAATAGGTGTCGTCAAAAATCGTGAGGAAATCTGCACATTTATAAAATTCCATCCGTTCTACTCAAATGTCGAGGGCCGAATTTAGCTTTGCTACGTTTTTGGGTAGCTATTATTAGTAAGTTACGTAATGCTATGAATTCGTAATATACAAAATATTATACAGGGACCGATTAGGGTAAGCGTCATAGCATACATATTGACCACAACCGCACGCCAGTGGGTTTGAAACGGAACCCTCACTTTATTCAACTTAAGCAGAATTAAGTTGTGTGCGGCTAGCACAGAAATGGGTGAGCTAATGCGATATCAAAGATGACTGAGCGAAACGAACAATTTACCAGTCCGCCGCACTCTAGTCACGTAGTCTAAGCGCCGCGGCCTGCTTCACGAGATACAGCTTGAGTCATACTAAAGACTGTGAAATATCTCTTCCCAGTGTCCAATAAATCTAAATCAATTACAAATATTACAAAAGCCTGTTGGTTTTTTAATAAACCCTTTGCCTTTGCTCTACTTTGGTGAATTGCGTGCCTAAGTGACTGAAAGTTTATTTGCAATTTTTTTATAGAGTCATAGAAGTCAATCATCCGAGCCTCCACTTTTACATCTAAATTATTATCCCGCAAACTACATCCAGATTTCTGTCAATTTCTGTTGTAGATACGAACTAGACCAAGTCACGTACGTGGTCCAATTCTGGTATGACAATTTATAGGTACAATAAAATTAGGCTTTTGGGTTTTACAATGAAGTGTACATAGTCCTAATACACTACCTTTATTACACCTTCGTGGTGTTAGAGTATAATAATTCAAAGTTATAGCTTTATTATAACGTTCCTCGGTTGGGAACGGTCTAGAGTAGGTAGACTGGGTTTGATATAAACCGTGAGTAAAATGGGAGTCCAGACAAGTTAGACTTATGTCATAGTATAAAGGCTGAATTTTTCTGTGCATGCAAACCATTACAGGTAAAAACAAATGACAACTATGAAGCTTGAGTCGTAGCGCTTTGGCAGTGAGCACATAACGAAAATATTGTTACATACGGACAAAGAAATGCTCACACACCTGGCGGTCGCAAAACGCAGTTTATTACCTTTTCTGCATTCGGAGTTATTTTGTTTACTTCGTGTTTAAGAAAAACATCCTATTGTTATCTTACTTGTTTTATGGCCGTCATTAGTGTCGAACTAATCCTTGTTGTTATTGCATTGCGTCGAAGCTTGCCAGATGTGCGGATTAATTCAGTGAACGCGGCCGTTTGTCGGTATTATACAGTTCAGTATAAAACAATGCCCGAACGGAAGGGTGGGGGGGCAGTCAAGCGACGATTACGATACTAGCTAGACGTGTGTAGTACATGCAAAGAGCGATATAGTGACGGACTTTGCGTGTTATTGAATCGTGCTGTGTTACTGGTTGTATCCAGTTATAATTATGCCTGTTTTATACGTGTTTGTACAGTTCTAATAAACTCTATAGTAATTGCAACGGCATTTTAATTCGAGTCCTGTGTAGCTCGTAACAATATATAAACTTCTATCTTCTAAACTGGAACTTCTGGGGTGGAAACTTCTGAGAACGTTCCAGGTGAAGAGTTTAAAAAAGACTTAAAACCAGAATTGGTTTGACAGAATTGGTTGGTTATACATGTGTACGTGTATATATATATATATATATATATATATATATATATATATATATATATATATATATACGTACACATGTATAACGAATCTCGTGTAAAACAAAGACTTTCAAAAATCGTCTACAAAGAAAAAACAAAGCTACAAACACGCAAACATCTAAATTAACGCTTATATGTTTTATTAGGATATGCCTTTGACTTCAACTACGCTTGACTTAAAATTCCCGCGGGATTTCCGGGACACCAAATACCGTAGCATTTGAAAAATAATGTAAGCTATCGTTTTAGTGATGAAAACTGTGTCGGAATAAGCTAATTTTTATGCAGCCTAACAACTTCGAACCGCTCCCGGGAAAATTCCCGGGATTAAAAGTAGCGCAGTTTAAATATAATCATTACTTGTCGATCAGCGCAAACCGCTTTGAAATCAGTCCCGTAGTTTTTTATCTAAAAATCTACAAATCTAAAAGAAATCATCATGTTCTCCATCGTTGATATTGTGTATTCCAGTTGTTTTAATAGCTTTTATGTACAAACACGGTATGTTTAAAATTGTATAATATTATAGATAGTGTTTCAGACAGAATCAGCCCCCTAACCTCTCCCCCGTATATCCCGTACCCCACGCCCCGCTTACCGCGGAAATGTAGCTCACTCCGTTAGCTGCTAAGCGTCTGCATTTTTGTAGTACCTTAGTAAGCGTGGGGCGAGCCTACGGCAAAACTTCGTCGGTTGAATATATACACACAAGGAAAAGTATATACACAGAAGGAAGACACAGAAGACCAGGAAGATCAAGGAGCATTCGGAAGACTCTACAGCCAACGGACTCTCAGCGTGACTACGTGGATCTTGTAGACCACCAGTGATTGTGATTAGTGCCACTCGTATCGATCGGTGTAATCGATATAATTAGTGCTATCTATCTACGTTCCGTGTAACGTCCGGGGCTAGTGCTAAGCTGTGCCGGTTAAACTTGAACGTGCTGTTTGATACAGTAGTGCCGATCGCACCTGTTGCTGTTGTAGCGCCTATAAATAAATTTAGTCAACTTGCTAAGGGGTGTTTCATTGAGGGCGACCCCTGCCTCACACCCAACAGATAGATATAGATATATTCGTTCATAGATATAATGTTATTAATTTGATTGAAAATTCAACACCACTGGTACATTAGTAATATAATATGTACAGGAAGTGGTCATAAAAGTTTTAGTAATTAAGACAATTTGGTCAAGCGCAGATCTCCTCGTATAGCGAAGGGATCGTTACATGTGTGAAACGTCCGCTGTCTTTGTCATTTTTCTATGATATACTAAAAATAATTTGATTTGAACTAATGCTGATATTAGAGGGGTCAAAAATTAATTGAATCAATTAGGTTACAAGTCACAGAACAGGGAGGACACTACGGTATTCAAGTTAATATTTATATAGATAACTTTGGTGGATTCATCCAAATTTTAAAACAGAAATGATCTGTTTAATGTAGTAATGAAAATTACAACTACTGTAATATATCGATCACTGCCGTGAAGTTATTTCATTTTGTCACTGCTATTTCAACGGTAAACAATCACCACCTAGTATTTTAGAAGTGACGATTAAATAACAGTATAGCGACGTGATACGGTGACGCCTAGAACTGCAAGTGCTTATGGATACTGTGAAATGAAATAATACGTTCACTCTCAGCATTACGTACTTCAAATTGTTATTAACACCTTAAGCGAATGAATGCTCAAGGTTTAAAGAATAAGGTTCAGTTTTACTCAAATAAGTTTGCTCGTTTATCGGTTTGACTATCTACTTTAGCTATTTTGTACTACATGGCTCTTTAACGGTTTGTCTCACCTGAAATAATACTCTGGTAAAATTTAACAGCGTTTTCCTATACTTGTAACTGGAGTGACAAGTGTTTTATTTTATATCACTTTTATTTAACTGGTGACCAGTGAAATGTGCCATCACTAGTTTAATGGAGACTTAAGACAAAAATATGTGACTTGCATCACCTACGGATTCCTTTACTGTATGGATCGCTGGAGTGATACGCACTTGGTTGAATTTATATATATATTTATTTAAAAGTAACTAGGCTTGTATAATACAACGTAACTTAAATATAGGATTAGTAAAATGTTAAAGTCGCGCAGCCCTATTTATGCTATGTGCAAAATACTCTAGTTTTTCTGAATTGTCATTTCAACATCATTGTGCAAATGCGCTCGAATATGATGAGCAATAACACTGTTTACACTCGGTATCAGTGAAGTGACGACTGAAAGTAAGTGAGTGAATGAGCATTGTGAATAAATCATTGAAGCGAACGTCGGGTGCTCAGTCGACAGTCAAAAATTAATTTAGCGATCATTCTTAACGAGATTTTCCCGTATTCGCTTTGCGTATGGAAATTTATTTTGGTCCCTACTATTAGTTCACGAATGGCGATTCGGTTCTCATAAACACAAAAGCGGTTACTAAAAATTGAGATTTCTATTCTTTCATATAGCTGACACCTTAACAAATTACGTACCTGACTGACTAAGCAAACTGTACCGATTTTGGAACATTGTAAAAAGTGTTATGTAATTAAATATGTAATTAAGGTAACAAGAAATAACTTGCACATCATGTCAATTTTCTCGAAACATACCTAAGCTGAGTTTCTGGATTTAAGAGGCTTACTCTTAAGCCGCCTCTCTCTCTCTCTCCATAAGCATTAGTAAATGATATTGTCTAAAAAAATAGGGGCTGATTTTTCAATCCTCAAATAAAAGATGGATATCTTTTCGACTTTCGACTTGACTTTTTCGATATCGATGAAATGACGTGAGTGAATGACAACTTTTAATTGATTATTAAAATATGCAAAGTAACATAGAATATTATTTGAAATACTTCAATTCGAATATTTTCATATTTTGGTGTCTTTGACCGATGTCGTCATTTGACGATTATGGTGTTGTTATTGTTAACAACATTGTTGTTAACAAGTAATTTAGAATGCAATATTTAATCTTATATTTGTTATAATCTTATCATATTTGTTCTAAGGTTTATTCATAGTATAATAGAAAATAAAAATCACGTCCAACATAAATATTTGTTTAAAATATTAATAGTCGAAATGATTTTCTTGTATCGTTGTCACAAAATATAGTTCTTATATATATTTTAATGTATGATGATGGTCAATATTAAGAAAATAATAATCATTTCATCTAAATATAAATGACGAGCAATTCCTGGAATTTTTTAGCAAAAATGAAATTTTAACAAATAATCAATTCTTATCACCAGTTCGAGTTAAAGTGAGAACGAGAAAGGTTTAACTGCTTACACTTAATACTATACCGCTTTGATACGTATGCTGTACGAGATATATTATTAACTTATACTATACTTGTTTAAAAAACTCGTATAGCATCACCGTCTAAGCTCACTGTCTTTTTTCCTATTCAACAAGTTCAACATATATCTTTCCTTCCGTACTTCTAATATTTGGTTTAGTACATGCCTTATGTGAATAAGGCGTATACGGTTGCGTGGTGTGGACCACGAAACCGTAACAGTATGTTATCCGTCACAAAATTCATCCATCTCGTTAAAGCCTACCTTTACTCCAATATTCTTTCATATTTATTTTTCTATGAAATATTTGCTCTGTTTAACGGTATACTAAATGATACCATCTTATAGCGATATAAATTTTATAAAAATTCTTAGGGGCGCTTGCATAACGTTGCTTAAATTTATTTAAGAAACTCAAAACGTATTTTACCCCCTAAATACAATTTGACTTGCACAACGCAAAATTTGCCGCTAAATATGTTTAAAGAACTGTCAATACGTATTGTGTAAGACGTATTTAGGCAGTTTTATATGATTAACTAATTTTATTTAAAGGCGATCGTTATGCAAGCGGCCCTTAGTAGTGGACCTTATTCGTAATTCATGGGCTTGATTGAAGAATATTCTTTTCTAACCGGCACGTTAGCCCTGACTTCGTCTATAAATACAGGATGTATTTTAAGTACTAGACTTAAATTACATACTAAGTTTTCATGTTGTAAGAGCTTTAAAAAGCGTTTTACAAGAAGTGAATGAGAAATACGTAAGCTAATGGACAAACGGACATGATAATTTTACAAGGTTTCCGTTTGCTCCAAAAAGGGCTACAACTACCTAACAAACTATTATCAGTTATAATAGTAGAAGATATATCAAATGCTAAGATTAACGAGCGTGAATTGTAGATATATATGCCTGAATAACAGAAATATCAACGCGAACTACGTGTTTATGGTGTGTGTGTGTAGGTACTCAATACATTTCTCACACAAGTGTACACAACGTCGCTTTGTTTGGAATCAAAGTATTGTTCTCATAACATAAGAGCAACAGATTTGTTTTGAAACTGATTGTACAATATTTTGTTATTTTGTCACAACCAAAACTGAATAAATTACGGGGGAACACGTGGGAAAAGCCTTCTATTGTTACAGCAAGGTAGACCAAAATCAGATACGCGCTAACTCCTATAAACATATAGCACCACAAATTTGTACTTTCTCATTAGATGTGAATTTAATAGTAAGCCTCTGAAGCTTGTCTACATCAAAATTTATTTAACATCGGTATAATATTAATTAGACAAATGGATTCCGGATCGAGTTACTTAATTAATTGACGGATAAATAATTAGCTGAGTGTAAAATAATTACTCTTTAACGTGTAATTAATGTTGCTTCAGAGAAGCACATTTCTATGGTGTTAAAAATTATTTGTCTGTAGAAAACTCCAAGCTCTTGATTAGAAAGGGGCTTCACGGTAAATATAACGAATTTAACTGTGTCATTATTATGGTCTATAATAGATACGTGTAAATTTTTTATTACTTTTTGCTTAAGTTTCGGAAGTTTCGAGCTATCTGTATCAGTTCATTTAGTTTTAGGAAATTATTAAGGCTTGAGATGTCTAATTTGAATAATCCTGCCCCATTGCCAAGAATAAAAAAAAGGTTTTCTTTGAATGTGACGAAAGTTTTTATTAGAAAACCAAGACGCCTTTAGAGGTAAGACGATTTTCAAAAGCTGCATAGAGACGTATGTAAATGATGATTGTTACCTATATTTTATATAATTAATAATATCTATTTGTTAAGTAATTTTGAAAACTTTTAGATTAGTGATGGTATGTATAGGGCAAGTATGCATGTAAGTCAATGATATTATAATATCATTGATGTAAGTAAGTCTCAAGTGCAGTGCTGGATTTAGGTATAGGTAATGTAACGACAACTGGAAATCAAAAACCGATTTCAATTAGTTTATTTATGAATGTAAAAAAACGGACCGCTGGACATAGCAATTGCATTAGGATTCCGGTGCTAAAATTCTGCTAAAATGTCTACGCCATAAAAAGAGCGGCAACTCAAACGGGGCCTAGGGCGGCAGCCAAGCTGAATCCGCCATTACTCAAGCGGGTACTAAAATATGTATATAACTTATGTGTATATTTGTATGTATAGTATAGTTATATATTTATTATTAAAATGTATGTAATCGTACAATAATTATGTATACCACCATCGCCACTCCCAAACACAATATTCTTGCCACGGGTTGTCTGAAAGAGATCGCTTTTTAGCGATAAGACCACCCTTTGTACACAATTAAATTATTACTAGTAGTCCGTAAGTTTTCTGTAATGGTGTACAATAAAGTGTTATCTATCTATCTAAAATGTAGTATCAAATTTACGAAAACGTTAATAAATTAAATTCGAAAATTAAAGAGGATTTATATTTTCTACTAGGGCATACCCGCCACATCGTATACACTTGACTTTAAATTCCCGCGGGATTCTGGGACACAAAGTATTACAGCATTTAAAAAAGAATGTAACCTATCGTTTTAGTCAAAACTGTGTTGGAATAAGCTAATTGTTATGTATCTGAACAAATTCGGAAATCGGCTCAGGAGTTTTTACGTGAATCCCGAACAAACAACCAAGAAATCTAAAAAAATAGCATCATGTTCTCCATCGTTTATATAATGAATTCCAGTTGTTTTTTAAAATAGTTTAAATGTAAAAACACGGCATGTTTTGAATTTCATAGTATAGATTTACCTAATCTAAATATGAGATAGATTTTTTTTTTAAATTATTTTTTAAATACAAATAGAACAAAGGCTCGTTAAACGGTCCCGATGTTTAACAAACGTTGACCTGTTCAAATATTAAACAGTATACAAATATTTAGAAACGTTATCGATTTCATAGGCATACGAAGGACAGGAACAAATAGCATGTATTTTTCACGAATAGATGATTTTTATAGTGCAACTAGCTGCCCCGGTAGACGTTGTCCTACCCTGAAGAAATGAAATTTAGAACTAGATTTCAGCGTCACCTTTTCCAATTGTAAATCTAAACCATTCTCGAATCCACCTGAACACACACAAAAAACTTCATCAAAATCGGTCCAGCCGATTAGGAGTTCAGTCACATACACACGCATCGAATAATTTTATACATAAAGATAATTTTTGGGTACCCTCTACATTTTGATATAAAACGAAACTTGTATGAAATCTTCATACCTATTGGTCCTTGTATGTAGGTAGCTATGGTTCTTCTTAGGTATATCAGTGCAAATAATAAAGTGTCTTGGTTCGCGCTTGTTTATTACTAGTTATAATGTAGACATTAAATTAAGCTGGAATTCAAAATTAATACTGAAAATATAATTAAACTACAACAGACCTTAAAATTATATTATAACGAATAATATTTTACGAAGCGTCACGGTACCGTGTGTCATTTTACTGATTATAATTTCATGCGTTAATTTACATGAGTGTTGTACTAAAAAACACGGATCTGAAGGGTAAAATAAAAAATAAATCACAATTAATTTTAGGTTACTTGAAAAACGAATTCCGAATGTATAAATAAAGTGACATTATTAACGACTAAACCTTAAAATACACTTTATAGTTACTGTTGGAACTTTTTAGAATGTATTATTTTTCATTATTTAAATTTATATGTAATATCATTTCTTTGTTTTTTGTTCATGTCACTTGTAAAAAAAAATCTAAAGGCAAGTCAATATAGTATATCAAGAAGCGAATTATTATTTTATTTAAGTTAGATTTCGCTATAATATAACATAATCCGTAAAAGTTACTATAATTTATTGATACGCCATAACCTTAGAAAACAGACTTAAATTCTCTTTTAAGTGTTTTCATATGTATTTCGCGCCAGTCATTAGCAAAGTAAATAAAAAAAGTGAACATTTCGTTCTTCCGCTATTAATAGCTGCAGTTTTGCTGAAATACTGAAGTAATTAAATGAAAGTCGTCAATAAGCCTACGACGACATAAGGATAGAAGAACTATAAATCGAATACGTTGGTGCAGTAAAAGCTACAAAACAAAGTTCTACCAAAGTTGCACATTTTACATTTGGCAGACTAGCTGTGAATTAAAACGTAAATATAGTAGTATAAAACAAAGTCGCTTTTCGCGTCTATCTGTATATCCTCTAACACCTTTTAAACTACGCATCGGATTTTTAAATGGTTTTCACTATCAGTTAGATAATTTTCGCAGTAATTTATTTTAATTAGGTTTTTATATATTATTTATATATATAAAAAACCTAATTAAGTTTTTCTATAAGTAAAATAAAGCTAGACAGGGACCGGTGTTTTCCCTCGGCTACGCCGTGGGTCAAACTCTCGAGTTTTGATCAAAATCATTTTAGTTTATTTTTATAAACAAGCTGAATATCTAAAATCCAATCTCAGCGCTACCTATCGGTTCAAATTATAAATTTAAATAATCCGGGGACTCACTCAAACACAAACAATTTCATCAAAATTGGTAAAGTCTTTTTCAAGTTATGCGCGAACATACATTTCCACGATTCATTTTTATTTATATAGATAAACAGAAGAAGAAGATTATTGGTAAATAAAACATGTTTATGCGTTTACGTATGTATAAGAAATGTGTTATTTGTAAATTGAAGTCCATTAATATCCATAAACGGAATATGGTGGTAAAATGCCCAGTCAAATTTAATCTTACAATGTGAATATTACCTAATTTTGAACGTACGTAAGCGGAACCGCTGGACGAGTCAAGTTACCTATAATTGGTTTCCACTCCGCCTGTCAGCTATTTGAAAAATGTGTCCGATTTTGTCATTTTTACGCTAAGCGAAATTGGATTTATGTGAAATTAATCTGAAAGCCGTTTAGGTGACACAAACATGGCTACAACAAACGACTTGAAGTAATCACTTAGATTGCTTTGTTTTCCTTTTCATCTGGTTTAACTAATGAAATTACCATTTGATTTATAAAATTTGCGACTTTAGGCTAATATTTTTCAATAAAATGGTCGTATACCAAATATGGTTTCACAAATCATATTAACTAGCTTCACGGTTTTTTCTTTTACTAATAGCTGATTAAAATTAGCGAATTGGGCTAACTGACTAGAAAATATGGCTGGCGTAAACTTGAGGCCTATAAATGACCTAAAAGACATATAATATTCATATAGATTTCCTTCTAGAGCAGACGTTGTCAGACGGCGTGCAAAGTGTGCCCCGCATGCAGGGCATGCAATTTCAAGGAGAGGCAAATCGAGCCATCTATTACCCAATATTCTTAGTCAGTTAAAAGCGCCGCTTCTTAGACGTACATATTTATATGCACTAAGAATACCTGGCTGCTTTAGATAATATATGCATTCAAATATTTTCGATGGTCTGGTGTACCATGTTTTGTATGTCTAATAAATGTCTTGATAAAAAATTAAATTAAATTAACAATAAATAGACAACATTTACAGTGCACCTGCAAAGATTAAGTAATTTAGGTATAGTAACAATTAAACATGAAAACCAACAGAGCTTGGAATTAAGAAAAGTGGTAACAGATTTCGCTTACATAGTAATAATATGTAGGCGAAAGAACCTAATGAAATCTATTTCTATAGACAAATACGTTTATGTTTTCAGTGAAAAAAAAACTAAGTAATGAAAACAAACATATTGTTTAACCCATATTATATTTAGACTATTTATTTCTTTAATCACAGCCTTATGAAATAACACTAAAAACCCTTAGATACCAGCAAGCTCAGCATAGGTGGTCGTAGTTAAACAAAGGGGCAGCGTAATTGATAATACAAAAGGGCGTCCAAACAGTTGATAGGCTTGTTCACGTAGTAATCGAAAAAGCACATCGGCCCTAATAGCCTGTGCAAAACCTCTGCTACTAAAATTCGAAGCTATTTGCTAAAATACACGCTAGTAGGTACGTAGGAAATACATTTTTTAAATACATAAAATAGTATTATAAAACGAACGCCCTTTGTTAAGAGAGAATAAAACTTTATCATCGTGTACTCTGTTCATTCGCCGGGACATTTGTGAACAATAAATCTGCATGAATCGAACCGGCGATCGTGGATTGCCGTAA
Source organism: Dendrolimus pini (assembly GCA_949752895.1). Lineage (NCBI taxonomy): Eukaryota > Metazoa > Arthropoda > Insecta > Lepidoptera > Lasiocampidae > Dendrolimus > Dendrolimus pini. Next base: position 10,012,251 of record OX457125.1, on the reverse strand, counting down.
ATAAAATTAACCCGCTCGTAGAATTATATAGGTTCCTTTTTTATTTTTTAAAGGCACGTAATCGAAGTTATTCGTTTCTCCGGCTGAGGCAGGCTAAGGCATTTCCTTGTTTCTTAGTATACCCATATCGGAAGATACTAATACATTATTATGCATTACTTATGTCTTATTGCAAATAAAGCAAATCAACTGAGTATAATACAAACCCATAGTTTAAACGAGTAGTAATAAGTGAAAAGGTGTAATATTAAAAGACAGTCCATTGTGAATATAAAGTAATACGTCTGAAAGTAATTTTCAGCCACCCGTAGACAAGATGTCATTTATAACTACAGGAGTATGATATTATATAAATGTATAGGTAAAGTTTCGCTAAGTTTTTGCGTATGTAGTCGTAATTGCATATTTACAGGACTTCTAAACTTGAAACTTAATATTCCTTGTACAATCAGCAAAAAAAGGTTCGTTACATCTTGAAGAAAAAAAAATACTTACAATCAAAATTCTATGGTAATAATCAAATAAATAATCATTGTTTACATTTATGATTGTCTTGAGGTTTGATTATTTGGTATTAGATTGATAATTGTTGAGTTAATTGATTTTATTTGTGTTTCATTCTTATTATTTATTGTTCAGTGTTATAATTTCTTGTTATTTGATATTAATTTATTAATTAAAAATGGTTCCGATCTTAAAACACCACGTTTTAAAGGTGAAAGGCCATCTTCGACTATAAAAGAAACTAAAAAAGTTTTGTGTAATTTGTACAAATATGTATTATGAAAATGTGTGCAATAATAGCAATCCGAGCTGTATTTCGACTCCCGCTCAATTAGTTGCTAAATCAACCGAAACTTCATTGACTTCCATCAGGAAGGTGCTATCAGTAAGCAAATGTTCTTCAGAACAGGGACCAAAAATTTAATATTAAAAAGTATGTTTATAATATATATTATTTTAATATCGTTTAATATTACTAGTTTCTTATTAAACATCTGCCTATAATAATATATAAAAAGTATTAGTTTATTTATTTACACGTGTTTGGCGAGTCCCTACAAAATGTATGATAAAGCGTGTGAACTGCTTATTGCTAGCCACCGGTGGTCGGTGGCTCAGCTTTAGTCTTTTCATACGTGCCTGTTTGTTTGAAGACAGAAAGGTCTTCTCTCCCTCAAAGGTTATCTATCCTTTTGTACACAATTTGATCATATCAGACAATAAACTTCCTACTGCTTGATATATATCGCCACACTTGCAAGGTAGCCTGTTGAATTACATACTCGGGTTTTATCGCTGTTATTGACATGTAAAAATACAATTGATAAAATATTACAATTTCACCGGAGTTTTGCCAATCACGGTAACAGAGGTTATGAAATGGATTTATAAACACCGCAGTACGATATACTCAAAACTGCATATCATCTGCAATGTCCACAAGAAATATTAATACTGTTAGAGATGGTAAGGGATGATCTTTAAAACTATGGTATTGTAGTATGTAAGCATTCGTATTGTTTATTGTAAGCGGGACCAGCGCACAATAATTAAGTATTTGCACAATTACCAATAATAAAGCTTTCATTTTGTCAAACGTAGAGAGAATAAAGACAACATACACATTGGGACAATGTAGTTTTAATACAACTGTCCACGAGCAGCCTCCGACCATACCACATGGCGATCCTGCTAGTTGCAGGAACCCTGCCAGCTGTTAGACGATAGAAGACGTCTCTACAACGACGCAACGCGAAATTTACTTGTGTACAACAAGCGTCGTCATACCACAGACAAAATTATAACGATTTTACTGCGTTTTCTTCTGCTATACCTCTCTGATAATTTATATCGCCATGAAAAAAGAATACTACATACATATCACTGAGGGAATGAATGCATCCCCTCGGACCATCAGGTGGTCTACAAAGAGTATGTAGAGCTCCAGATTCTGGCTCTGCTCACACCTTCTATCAGGAAGGAATTGGGAGGTACTAGCTGCCTAACTACCTACAAAATCTAATAGCGTTCCTCCTAGTCTTTGTGAGGCGCCACGAGGCTTACCCGCTGCGCAACATTTCGCCCACTACGTTGCGCAGCGAGAGGTCACGACCTATAATATATATTCTTCGTAGCCCTGACGTTGCGGACACAAAGTACGCGATATGCTCTTACCACCTAGCGCCATGAACCGGCTCAATACTCGTATTGTTAAAGAATAAGAACAGTATTCCACATAAAATTGTACGTTGTTGACGTGGTAGAGCTCGTTGTGATACTACGCTCTCACAGAATAACGGCGTGAAACCGTTAGCCTTAACCTGATTAGGTTTTTTACGAGAAGTGAGAGTCCCGTTGGCCCACTCCCACTTCTCCTATCCCATCCTAAAGACTGAAAACGCTGTCCATTGGCAATAAAAAACACTTTCCATCAGATGTGCCGTTTGCCAATATCCAGTTCCGCAATAAATAACCCTTGGTGCTATTTTTTTCGATAAAGCTTTAGGCGATTAATGAGAGCGAAAGAGAGAGAAAAAATAATGATCTAAGAATTATACCTTTTACACACACATACAGATATTTTGTATGTGTTTGTTTGTTTTTGTTGTATGTTCTGCAAGCATAACAGACATAGGAATAAATAAATGAAGTCTCTGTCGGCTTCACTCGAAGAGTGCAACAAGTCCTCTACTTCCATACAAGTCTAACCGGTCTCCGTCACCAGTGTCTAGAGAATGCTCAGGGAGTTAAAAAGTTACTGGCTGTAATTTTTAAATTAGTATTTTATCCATACAGCTCCGACCAGCCTTAACGAAATAAGTCAGTTCTAAATATATATTTTTGTCGTATTCTGTGAGCTCGAACTCCATTAATTCTAAGAAAAAAATGTATAGCTTATTTATGAAAAACAAAAGACTGAGACAAGTTGAAATAATGATAAGAATTTTAACTAGATGTGTTAGTGGAGAGTTTCTTGCCATTGGTTCGGTGTATTTTATTTATGTGTATGACTTTAAAAAATGCTTTTCAGTGGGAATTAAATTAAATAAAAGTTTAAATGGTGGGTACCATGTAATTCTGCATTCAGATTTGTCGGTACAAATATGTAGAAACCAAAGGTAACACTCGTGATGTTCGGAACTACTCAATTTATTTGGTCAGTCATTCAAAAGAAATATTTAAACAAAATAAATACCGATCGTTTGTTGAAATTGCGTTTCATGGTATCAACGGACGCAGGTTGAATTACTGGTGCAGTGGTGAAAAACAGGATCAGGTTTGTATCCGGTTCATATCCGGCGGTAAGTGGGAATCCCGGGAGACGTTACCTCCATTTTTCTCTGTTATTTTCCCACAACCGAACATTCCTTTTTGTGAGGTTTCGTTTTATTTAAAAGTGATTGATTTTGTTTCGAAAATTTCATTCGGTAGCAATGTTATATTACGGCAAGGTAAAGAGACCGGTAATAGACTTTTCCGTGATAAGGGCTTTGAGAGAACTCGTATTCAATATTTTAAGAACAAAAAACCATCTCTTGAATTGGAAATCCATCCACATTTTCGATTGGACGAATATAATACATACATTCACAAACTTACTACGCTGTTTTTTTATTGTTGGATTACAGCAGACAGGATGACGGTCTACCTGATAAAAAATGGTCACTCTCGCCTATGGACTTTTCGAGCATCAATGGTGCTACCAATGAGCCATGCGAAGGGGTAACTGGAACCTGGCCACTAATACCGGAACATAACTCTCAGGGTTATGGCGAAGACAGACAGAAAAATGACCCAACACATGGTTGCGGGTTGTTTTGTTGCTTGTTACGTCACGCTACCCGGCCGCAGAAATTAGTATTCCTTGTCCGTTATTGGACGGATAAATTTTATTAATTATCAGAATAAATGATGTACACGTTTTAGAACATCCGAATTTAGTACCATTTTAATTTTCTAGCAAAGACGTCAAATTTAAAAAAAAAATTGACGTCTTTGCTATTGTTATTCGTTGTGCAAATAATATAAAACATCATATTTATTATGCTTTGTATTCATTAAGCCTATATTAGGCGGATGAAATCTGTCTTTCAATTTGGATGAATTAATCACATTGATCGATGTAAACATAAACATGAATCATTGCATGTCATTGAAGACCGTCGTGTCCTTTCGGTTCTGTTATGTTCAATTAAATTGATTCGGAATTGATCGGAATTACGTAACGTGTAGTTGAACTGTGGGATTGATTCCCTTTATTCCATCCCATCTTCGGACGATAAAGCAGTCTGATCTACATATCATTGTTTCAGATCACAAATACCACCAGTGCGATCGAAACGCTTTGCCTGCAAATTCCACATGTGGACGGTATAATTGTGGAATATTCTACAGTTACGTACGCCTTTGATCCGTGTTTCCCAAAAAAATACAATCTGGGTGTATTCAAGTTTCGAGTGAATAGGTATTTTATAGGTAAGCGTGCCCGAACTTCGACCGCATCTTCGTGATTAAACGCGTACCTATTTAAATTACAACAAATGGACATGTGTAAGTCTGAATCACGGATGTATGTATGTACAGTAAGAATTTTAAGTCTTATTCGCCAGCATACTTTCTTTACCATTGAACCCAATATTTTTTTGTTTTGTAGAAGACTTGAGATTTGATGAAGATTGATGCATTGGAAAACGTATAAGATGTGTAAAAAATTAATTAACTTTTTACACATCTTATACGATTAACTTAGATATAGTTGTTAAACGAAATGCATACTTGCAAAATTATAAATCAAGTGGGAATAATTGTGATTATTTCGAAATTTTCGATTAATAAACTTCAAAGATTCCCCCTTCAAAGAAGGGGCCCGGCCGGTTATGTTTTTCACATTTTTAGATAGCTTGAAAAAATTTCCATTACTTATTTATTTCACTAATAGAATCCTTTTATTAGATATTTCATTTGATGATATCTTATTAAAGATGCTAGTAAATTTTGGTAGGTACACATACGATACTTCCACATAATTTTGAAGGTACCAAATGTCATTTATATCTAACCTTTCTAGTACTTGAAATAATCAACTGTTGACACAAATAAATACCGAAGTAACTTTAGAAAGGTTCCTTTTTTACCTTTACGTATAGATACCTCATGAAAATAAAGGAAGAATAATAATAATATATTTCGCCTACGTTTCTTAAAAACTTTAACAACACCCTGACCCTCGGGATATTTTGACGAATTGACTAATGGTTTCAACTTGCTATTAATGACAATATAGTACCTACTAAAATAATCTTACTGATTTTAAAATATAAATGTGAAAGTGAGTTTGTTACATGACCATTTGTTGTTATGTTTTTTCTTTAAAGACATTTTATGGGTTGTTCATAAAAAGTTATATATATTCCCCGTTCACGATAATTTGGAGCGCAGGTTTACCAACAGACAAAAATATTAACACCTAAAGTTAGAGTCAAAAACATCTTAAATCGGTATAGTAACTAGAAAATTCCAACAAAAATTAGGAGTAATTTATATCTTGTATTCATAACCTACTTTAAAACACGACATAAAACTGATGTTAATTTTTAGAATTTGATAACCTTGCGCATCAAATTAACGTGAACGGGGTATAAACACAAACATGAGTTATTAAATGTCATTGAATTGCCGCCACATCATATCCTTTCAGTTTCATGCTTTTCAACCAAAATTATTCAATTTTGTTGATCTGTTAAACATCAGCATTATAAAATCATCATATCTATGTATTTTACAGCAAGTTTTATCATCGAAGGACAGGGTTAAATATGGAATGGGAAGAACTTGTATTCCATACACCGCCTGCATAACAGTGGAGGGAATAAAATCGTAAAAAAATTTAAGCGGGTTTGACCATCATTTAGTCAGTTTTTCAAGGAACGTATATATATACCAGCTTTTGCTGGCGGCTTCGCTTGCGATTTATAAAAACTTGTAGCTTTTATACTACTTATAGCTTTTATACATACTAGGGTTTGACCCACGGCACAGCCGCGGGGAAAATTCTGGTTCGTATAAATTTAGAGTGCAAGAGCTTAAAAATATTTTCGATGAAAATTGGTTAAATAATATCTGATGAGTAGTTTTTATAATATCAGACATTTTCAAAACAATTAATATTTAAAGATTCTGTAGCAAAATGACAAAATCAAAACGTTGTCGTACATCACCTCTAAATAACCCTTGAAGTTGCATGGACTGACATGTACTTGGCAGATTTTAATTTAGCTTTTAGAATTCAATATTGAAGAACTGTCTAGCCTTAGGGAACTATAGGGGCAGAAGATAGCGGCCTTTCAAGGTGGTGAACATGGTCTATGCAAAACTACATTAAATCATACAAAGACCACTCAAAAATCGACTTAGCATGGAACAGACACAATGACACTATGTACCCAATGTATACCAAGTCGATTTTTGGTAATACGTATAGTAGTATAAGCGTAGTTTACGTAGATGATCGATGTGTTTCAGATTTAGAGCCTTTGTTAAAGGCATGAGTATTTGGGCATATAACCGAGCAGTTAATAAAGAATGAGATTATGGCTAGAAGTGAAATCGCTGTTTGATGAAGAGGATCCACTTCTAAAGTTTATCCAGAGAGCTGCGTAGACTGATTAAGCAGAAACAAATTGCTAACGACAATAAATATTTCTAAGTAGGTTCCTTGACAGCTGCGATACCCGCTAAAGCTTATAACTAAGCCCGCCTCCACATTTAATATGAATACGAAGGTGGAGTGAGAACGGTTTATCAATAAGGTACTGGACAATAAAATTCGCCGCTCCCCGCGTATTGTCGGCACATAATAATTGAAAATTCTATTGGCTGGATTTTATTAGCTATAAATATTCCCTCTCCCTCTCAAGATGACGCCAAACGAAGCACATTCCTTCAAGCTGTTGCGTTTATTGTAAATTTTCACTTAGCCTCTTTTACGAATCGAGAAATGATTGGGGTGCGTCACTGTAACGAAGTAAAACTTCCTAACTTTCTATTAACGAGAAAAATTGACCTAATTGTTTATTTTTAATCAATAGCTTTTTCGTAATATTTATTTAAGGACCAATTCTTCCGACGGGTAACCTATGATGGATTCCTTAAAAAAATGTAATCTTTACATAGTATAAAACAAAGTCGATTTCCGCGTCTGCCTAACTGTCTCTATATCCGCTAACTCCTAAATTACGCAACGGATTTCCAAGGCGGTTTTGACTATCAGTTACATAAATTTTCACTGAAGGTTTATTTATATAATTTAAATCAGCGTTATAAGGTTTTTACCGGGTGATTGTCATTCACAGTATTATTCATCTCTGGCTCTCATTATCATACAAACAAACAAATGTCTGTATTATTAATAATAGTATTCAGTAGTAATTATACTAACACAGTTAGCGCGGTAATTTAAAAAAGCTTTAGTCGTTTAATAAGCTTTCTCGCACAAACGTTGCAATAGGTTTTTATTTTATAGTTAAAATTTTTTAGTTGTTTTTTTATTTGTTATATTCTAAATATAACGTAATTTAGTTTATAGCGCAATTTAAATCATATTTTTGAAGTGAAACTTCTATATAGAGGGGGTCTTATGGAGTTTTGACTCACGAAAAGATGTCACAGTCACGTGATCACCGTCACTAATTCTTACATTTTTAAACTCGTGATATCTTTCGAATGGAATGTCCGAATTGAATAATTCAAAAAGTTATATAAAGGTATTGAAGCAGTCTTGAATATGAAGTAATTTATTTTGATAAGGATTCATATCAAGATACAAATAAAAAGCCTTTTCTAGCGGCGGCATTTTAATTAATTTTTTATAATAAAAAAACGCTTATTGTGGCATAACTATAATAGTTAGATATATGTTGTCGCGATACTTTTTGTAAATAATGATGTGTTCTACAAAGTCGTAGTACATTATTTTATTTTATCATCAATAGTTTTCGCAGCGCACGTGATTTTAGGTATTTTTTTTATACCTTGGATTAAATTTTTGGAGTTTTAGTAATGATCCCTATTTTTTTTGTAAATATAATATAGCCTATGTCACCCGGGGATAGCGTAGCTTGCCAACAGTGAAAGAATTTTTCAAATCGGTTCAGTAATTTATTTTATTTGTTATTTTATCATCAATAGTTTTCGCAGCGCACGCGATTTTAGGTTTTTTTTTTATACCTTGGACTACATTATTGGAGTTTTAGTAATGATCCCTAATTTTTTTGTAAATATAATATACCCTATGTCACCCGGGGATAGCGTAGCTTGCCAACAGTGAAAGAATTTTTCAAATCGGTTCAGTAATTTCGGAGCCTCTTCATGCAAGCAAAAACCAATCTTATCTTTCCTCTTTATAATATTAGTCTAGATATTCATAAATATATTTATTATAAAATTAATTAGATATTTGCATATTATAAAAAGCGCAAGATTTTGCGCTGGAAGTTGTTTAATAAAATTGGGAGCTGGATTGCCCTAAAAAGCGCTATATCTAGCTCCTAAAGCGCTAAATTGGCAGCTCTGGTGAGCCGAGCGCCGGGAAAGTCTCGTAAACGAGAAAGCTAGCGAGAGAGCGAGCGAGGATATACCGCGTCCTCAGACTACCTCATCCCTCTAATACCTAAAATTGCGTTCTGCGCATCGGAAAGTGCGATGTTCCGAGCCGCTATTAATGGAGGCAAACTTAAGTTTGCATCGAACTATAGCTCTGCTCTCCACGTGACAAGGCATCACTGCCTCTATTTGTGGTATGTGTAAAAAAAATATAAATAAATAAATAGAGTTTGTTGAGTAAACAAAAATAACAACAAGAAAACTTTGCCAACTGTTCAGTTTTTCGAAAGTCATAACAAAAGTGAACGACAACGAACAACAAAAGTGTTGACGTAAAAAATGGTCGGTGCGTGGGTAGCGTATTACATACACCATTAAAATGTACTTAACCTAACCAAATCATAATTTGCAGTAAACCTGCGAAAAATCGAAATGTGTGCTGGGACACATATTAGAAGTGAAACTTCAACGGACAAGTGGAAAAACGAATCGCAACGGACAAGTGGAAAAACGAATAGCAACGGATAAGTGGCAAAACGAATCGCAACGGACAAGTGGAAAAACGAATGGCAACGGATAAGTGGAAAAACGAATCGCAACGGACAAGTGGAAAAACGAATCGCAACGTACAAGTGGAAAACGAATCGCAACGGACAAGTGGAAAATCTTCAACTGACAAGTGATAAAATGAATCGCAACAAAATTTTAACTTGAAGTTTTACGGGCAGATTGTTAATGTACTTGTCCAATTTGAAAACCTGCCCGTAAAACTTCAAGTCAAAATTTTGTTGCGATTCATTTTATCACTTGTCAGTTGAAGATTTTCCACTTGTCCGTTGCGATTCGTTTTCCACTTGTACGTTGCGATTCGTTTTTCCACTTGTCCGTTGCGATTCGTTTTTCCACTTATCCGTTGCCATTCGTTTTTCCACTTGTCCGTTGCGATTCGTTTTGCCACTTATCCGTTGCTATTCGTTTTTCCACTTGTCCGTTGCGATTCGTTTTTCCACTTGTCCGTTTTTATTTACGTACTTGTTGATCATCAATTTTGTTATTTAATATTATTTATTGTATTCGAGTTACCACTGGGACCATAGCTTAACCAATGGAGCTGATACGTAAATAACGCAGCAAACTACAACTTCACGCCTGATACATCACAGTGGGAGGGCAGCGATTCGTAAAAACCATTCGGCCAGATGAGCAAAACGCAACTTCCGCGTCATTTGGGAGCTATTATTTAGGCAGTGTGTATAATTTGGTGCCTGATAAATCAACATAAATTTGTAGCACAAAGAATAGCTACGGTTACTAAAATGTTTAATGGAAATGAGTTTATTTGTTCACATACTTGTTACTTCTTCTTATTGTTTTGTAAATATCGCTTTGCAACATTTGTATATCTGCCATTGTCAAATAGGCAATATTAAAATTTTCAAATAATATTCAAGAGTACATAAACTAGAAATATTTTTTTAATTATTGTAATATGTATAAGATTATACCAAGTTTCTTACCAAATGTCTTTCATATAAAGTGTTTTTGAACAAACAAAATATTGGCTCTCCAAAAACTCCAATCATCTTACCAATTTGTGCTGTTTGGAGTTGAAGCATTAGGTCCATGGGGACCATCAACAAAGAGTTTCTTCAAAGAAAGCAAGAAACTGTTCGATGCCAACCGTGATCAGAAGGTTGGCTCATATTTCGCCCAACGAAATGTCATCGCCATGCAGCGCGGCAATGCTGCCAGCCTTCTGGGCACTCTCCCATCTGGCAGCGATTTGTTACATAGTCTTTAATCATTTGTATTATTTATAACTTCTTTTATTTTTATATTATATTTGTTATTTAACAACAATATAATAATCCTCTCGTGTGTAATGGTTTTATTTAAATGAAATCTATCATACTGTGTGTAACTAAAAAAATAGTTAAGGATGACTTTTAGTAAAGAATTGTGTGTTTGTTTTGAAAATCTCAACTAATTATTGAGGTGTGCCTTTCTTTTTTTTCTGCTGCGTAAAACTCCCTAGTCTGGCGACTGGCTGAGGTTTGAACTTGAAGATTATTCGAAAATAATGTATATTATTTATGGATAATTGACACAGACTAGACACATAAATTATATACAGCCATATTAAAAAAGAAAATCATGAAGACACTTCGAATTCATGATGGTTTAGTCTTTGTCAATTGGCTACAAAACGCTTTAAAAAGCAAAAATAAATGTTTAGAAATAAACAAGATGTATGAAAGGCTTTAAGCCGGTAGAAGCGTAATGCCTGAAAAAATACTGTTGACGACGAGTTTAAAATGGGCATCCAAAGAGTAAAACGGAATGTTTTCAAACGACAAACTCACTGGAGCCGGTTAAATTGGAGTGGTCCGCAAAAACTCCATGTAACGAACAGTGACTGTAGTCGCAATTAATTGGCATCACAAACTAACTTCGCCAGTTTCTATAACTAAAATTGAGAGTTAAATTCCCAACAAATAATTACTATAATATAACTTTAGAGACAATGATAAACGTGTTCGCGTCATAATGGCGTACAGACAAACATTACATTTTGTAAGTAGATTCTTTTATTTAAATATAGGCGTAAAACGATTAGCGTTGAGCCAATTGTATTTTGTGCGATGAGTGAGAGTTCCGATGGCCCACTTGTCCTCCCCCTATCTCACCTCTCTATTAATACCACCGATTCTATCCCATTCCTCCTGTCTGATCCATCTATCTTTTCTATCCTATAGCCTTTATCCCAACGTAAAGGCTGGCAACATGTTGGCTTTGTCATTGGTGTTGCAGGCGACTATAGACAACGGCAACCACTTTCTACGAGCTGGGCCGTCTGTGTCTACCACTATAGCAATAAATAAATAAATAAAATTGTCATAGTGGGTAATATTTTTTTAAGTGTAAGTGTTATATTAATCAATTAATAAATAATTTGTAATCCAATTTGAAAACTAAATCTAACATCTATTAACAAAAACTAAAATATCCTATAAATAAACCTAACTTAAAAATATATACACAATAGTAAAAAAACTATAATTAAAAATACAAACCTAGTGTAAGTTAAAGTAATATTTACAATGGAGAATAAAAACGGACAAGTGGAAAAACGAATCGCAACGTACAAGTGGAAAACGAATCGCAACGGACAAGTGGAAAATCTTCAACTGACAAGTGATAAAATGAATCGCAACAAAATTTTAACTTGAAGTTTTACGGGCAGATTGTTAATGTACTTGTCCAATTTGAAAACCTGCCCGTAAAACTTCAAGTCAAAATTTTGTTGCGATTCATTTTATCACTTGTCAGTTGAAGATTTTCCACTTGTCCGTTGCGATTCGTTTTCCACTTGTACGTTGCGATTCGTTTTTCCACTTGTCCGTTGCGATTCGTTTTTCCACTTGTCCGTTGAAGTTTCACTTCTAATATGTGTCCCAGCACACATTTCGATTTTTCGCAGGTTTACTGCAAATTATGATTTGGTTAGGTTAAGTACATTTTAATGGTGTATGTAATACGCTACCCACGCACCGACCATTTTTTACGTCAACACTTTTGTTGTTCGTTGTCGTTCACTTTTGTTATGACTTTCGAAAAACTGAACAGTTGGCAAAGTTTTCTTGTTGTTATTTTTGTTTACTCAACAAACTCTATTTATTTATTTACATTTTTTTTACACATACCACAAATAGAGGCAGTGATGCCTTGTCACGTGGAGAGCAGAGCTATAGTTCGATGCAAACTTAAGTTTGCCTCCATTAATAGCGGCTCGGAACATCGCACTTTCCGATGCGCAGAACGCAATTTTAGGTATTAGAGGGATGAGGTAGTCTGAGGACGCGGTATATCCTCGCTCGCTCTCTCGCTAGCTTTCTCGTTTACGAGACTTTCCCGGCGCTCGGCTCACCAGAGCTGCCAATTTAGCGCTTTAGGAGCTAGATATAGCGCTTTTTAGGGCAATCCAGCTCCCAATTTTATTAAACAACTTCCAGCGCAAAATCTTGCGCTTTTTATAATATGCAAATATCTAATTAATTTTATAATAAATATATATGAATATCTATACTAATATTATAAAGAGAAAAGATTAAATTCTTTGTTTGCATTGAAGAGGCTCCAAAACTACTTAACCGATTTGAAAAATTCTTTCACTGTTGGCAAGCTTCACAATCCCCGTGTGACATAGGCTATATTATGTTTACAAAAAAATTAGGGATCCTTACTAAAACTCCAATAACGTAACCCAAGGTGTAAAAAATACCTAAAATCGCGAGCACTGCGAAAACTATTGATGATAGAATGAAATAATGTACTACGACTTTGCAGAACACATCATTATCTACAAAAAGTGTCGCGACAGCATATGTCTAACTATTATAGTTATGCCACAATAAGTGTCCTTTTATTTCAATAAATTAATTAAAATGCCGCCGCTAGAACAGGCACTTTATTTGTATCTTGATATTAATCCTTATCAAAATAAATTACTTCATATTCAAGACTGCTTCAATACCTTTATATAACTTTTTGAATTATTCAATTCGGACATTCCATTCGAAAGATATCACGAGTTTAAAAAGTATTAGAACACGCGGCTTTGATGATTTATATTGACAGAAAAACAGTATTTCAAAAAATATTTCAAATATACTTACACACCGCGGAGAATACCAACAGAGCAGATGTAACTCCTATAATATATATTTTGTCTGTATAGTGTAATACACTACACACGCACCGACAATTTTTTTCTGTCAACACTTGTCGTTCACCTCGTTGTGACTTTCGAAAAACTGAACCGTTGGCAAAGTTTTCTAGTTGTTAATTTGTTTTCTTATTGGAACATCCCACTTTCCGATGCGCAGAATGCGATTTTAGGTATTAGAGGGACGAGGTCGTCGGAGAACGAGGTATATCCTCGCTCGCTTTCTCGTTTGCGGGACTTCCCCGGCGCTCGGCTCGGCTCACCAAGTCTGCCACTTTATCGCTTTCGAAGCTAGATATAGCGCTTTTTAGGGCAACCCAGCTCCCAATTTTATTAAGCAACTTCCAGCGCAAAATCTTGCGCTTTTTATAATATGCAAATATCTAATTAATTTTATAATAAATATATTTATGAATATCTAGACTAATATTATAAAGAGGAAAGATAAGATTGGTTTTTGCTTGCATGAAGAGGCTCCGAAATTACTGAACCGATTTGAAAAATTCTTTCACTGTTGGCAAGCTACGCTATCCCCGGGTGACATAGGGTATATTATATTTACAAAAAAATTTGGGATCATTACTAAAACTCCAATAATGTAGTCCAAGGTATAAAAAAATACCTAAAATCGCGTGCGCTGCGAAAACTATTGATGATAAAATAACAAATAAAATAAATTACTGAACCGATTTGAAAAATTCTTTCACTGTTGGCAAGCTACGCTATCCCCGGGTGACATAGGGTATATTATATTTACAAAAAAATTTGGGATCATTACTAAAACTCCAATAATTTAATCAAAGGTATAAAAAAATACCTAAAATCGCGTGCGCTGCGAAAACTATTGATGATAAAATAAAATAATGTACTTCGACTTTGTAGAACACATCATTATTTACAAAAAGTATCGCGACAACATATATCTAACTATTATAGTTATGCCACAATAAGCGTTTTTTTATTATAAAAAATTAATTAAAATGCCGCCGCTAGAAAAGGCTTTTTATTTGTATCTTGATATTAATCCTTATCAAAATAAATTACTTCATATTCAAGACTGCTTCAATACCTTTATATAACTTTTTGAATTATTCAATTCGGACATTCCATTCGAAAGATATCACGAGTTTAAAAATGTAAGAATTAGTGACGGTGATCACGTGACTGTGACATCTTTTCGTGAGCCAAAACTCCGTAAGACCCCCTCTATATAGAAGTTTCACTTCAAAAAAGATATTATTGTTAAAAATTATGGAATGGGCTAGAAAATATTCTACTCTTAAGTATTAGTAAGTAATTAGTAATTAGTTAATTTGCGAAACTGAACTGAACTGAGTTGAGTTCTTATCATCGTTTGAAAACACATTGTTCAATTAAGTAACAAGTTGTCGATTAAATAGATGTCTTTTCACACAATGATAACACATTCGCAAGTTAACTAAGTATACGTAATGTAATTTAAAATTTGTTAAATGCTTCAGACGTAGTAATAAGAAAAGCTCCAAGAGTTTTACTATGCTATGTTTAAATCTTGTGTTTTTCGTTGTTTTTTAATTAAAAAAATAATAAAGTAATGGAAACGTAAATCAGGCTTAAGTGGGTGATAGCCGAAATAACTTTGTGAAGCTTTGATCTATACTAACACAATCGATAGCACATAAATACCTAAATTCAAGAGATTTGAGAGATTTTCAATTTTGTTGCTCAATGTGTCTTCAAGTTTGTCTCGAATAAGCTTTAAAATGGCTTGATGAGTTTTAATAAATAATTTAGATATAGAAAACTAAAATTTTATTTTAAAAACGAATGTATGTTTGATTTAGATCAAGGTTCAAAAGATATAAATGTACATACCAAGTCCCGTGCCAACGAAGTAGCAGGCGGTATATGGTAATAATAAGATATGGTATATAGAAACAAATGTGTAGCTGAAACAGTGTGGGTATTTTCTTGTCCCTTTTTAACCCCTTCGATATTAATCGAGTGTCTTGAAGTATATAAATACATGAACTTTTGGCCTGTTCGTGTGGAATATAGGTCGTAAGTTTGCGCAAGTGATACCACATGCAAAGTTCTACAATACAATATGAGAATAATAAGTTTTAGTAAAATATTCGCACAAGATAATATGGTTTAAAGCAAGTTTTGTAAACGAATTGTATTCTTGAGTCAGATTGTACACCAAAATACATGATACCAAATATTTAATGGATTCATAAATATATAGTTATAATATGAGAAAATAATAAATAAAATAGTATTTATTCCTTTTCTTTTTACATATCGTCAAATGTAAAAATTGTGGTTACAATTTGCTGCACTGACCTACTTCAGCAAATTGTTGTTACATATTACGTGTATTTATCACAAATTTCACGAAAAAATAATTTTACCAAAAACTGTAATTACGAGGTCCTGCACTGACGCCGACGACATGTACTAAGTATACGTTTATTTACTATTATATTATTTGAAAGGTTTCTCCATACTTGGATACAATTCTATATGTATATTATGTTATTAGTTCTTGTGTTACTTGTATAGCCCAGTTCTTTTTTAGAGTTTCCCTATGGTTGACGTGATATGAGCACCTAATTTTAGGACACGTCTTCTCTTGCCTGCTTTCTCTTGGGCACCAGAAAATAATCTCTATCTTCATCTATTATCTATAATGTCATTGTGACCTGCTCACTTTCATTTTAAGTTCACTGCCACTTACTCTGTTGATAAGACTTGTAAAACAATTATTGTTTCTCACATTATCAGCTTACATTATATCAAATCATCATCATCATCCGAGCGTTAAATCCCGGTTGCGTTCGGAGCGATCACTTCAAAGCCCAGGGTCCGCTTTCCTACTTTTTCTTCTCCACTTCGCGCGATCTTCGGGATCCCTTGTGTTGAGACCGTTGGTACGCATGTCATCCCTCACAACGTCAAGTCAGCATTTCTTGGGCCTACCCCTTCGATCGGGACCTGGCGGAGGCAGCATGGCTAGACATTTGTTCCCCACGTAACTAGCCGGTTTCCGTAAAAAGTGGCCATACCAGCGTAAGCGACTCTCCTGCAGTTTGTCTGATATGTCACGGACGTGAAGGCTGCCGCGGATGCGGGAGTTCCTAACGCGATCCTTTCGTGTGACTCCACACATCCACCACATATTCATTTCCGTGACACGCAGCTCCTGCTTGTGTCGCTCAAGTACAGGCCACGCTTCACTGCCATATAAAAGAATAGGTCTAATAATGGATTTTTAGACCTGTTCTTTTAACTTAAGCGGCATTTTGGGGTCGCAAATGACACCTGTCACCTCACGCCACTTGGCCCAAGCTGCTGATATTCGGGCCTTGACGTCATGGTCGATGTCCCCGGACGCGCTGAGTACAGATCCCAGGTACTTAAACTGGTCCGTGCGCTTGGCCGTGTCTTCGCCTATGCCCACGGACGTGGGATCCGTAACGTTGCAAGCCAAGTACATCGTCTTCGCCACACTTAGTTTTAGACCACCGTTCTCAAGCGACTTTTGCCACGCATTCACACGTCGCACCAGGCGCGCCCTATCCGCATCTGCCAGCGCGATGTCGTCCGCATACATAAGCAACCATGGTGGTTGCTCATGTCGGTCTCTGATGTTGTTGGACACTTCGTCTAATGTCACGCTGAACAGAAACGGACTGAGGACAGATCCCTGGTGCACTCCGACGGTTATAGGGAATGGTGTAATGTCGCCAGCAGCGGTCCGAACTATGGAATCGGAATCACGGTACATGTCTCGAATAATATCAATATAGGTTTCAGGCACCCCTTTGGACCTCAGTGCCCACCAGATCATCACCCGAGGAACACGGCCGAAGGCCTTCTGCAGATCCAGAAATAAGAAATGTAGAGACGTATTCTTCGTCCTGTATTTCTCAATGATGATCCTTATATACATTATATCAAATAAGACAATGTAAATAAATCAGCTCATAATCGAACTCAGCTGCTGATATGTCCACACTACCACTTAATCTCTTAGTTATGGGCATAAATCTGAAGTTGTTATAACTTTATCAAAGAAGTACCGAACAAGAACAACTGTGCTTATGACGTGTGAAAGTTTTATCTTAATATTGAGTGGGGTATGGTGTTTGGATGGTTGGCAGCACACCCATTCAAATAACATTTTTGGGTTCCGTAGCCATTTATAAATTCAAAAACACACCCACACATATATAATTATATATATGTGTGTGTGTG
Organism: Dendrolimus pini; assembly: GCA_949752895.1. Taxonomy (NCBI): domain Eukaryota; kingdom Metazoa; phylum Arthropoda; class Insecta; order Lepidoptera; family Lasiocampidae; genus Dendrolimus; species Dendrolimus pini. Next base: position 9,994,682 of record OX457125.1, on the reverse strand, counting down.
TGTGTGTGTGTGTGTGTGTGTGTGTGTTATATATATATATATATATATATATATATATATATATATATATATATAACACACACAAACCGAATACTTATAATCTAGAAAAAGGAACAGAAAATAAATTACTCTATATCTAATATTGTGAAACTTCGGAAGGGAAAACTAAACACAACTAAATTATTAGGTCTAAATACAAACATTACATTCATTTTCAATCTTATTAATAAGTTTACTAATTACTGATGTCTTGAATATTTGTATCGAAGAATTAAAAATGTCTGTCACTAAAATATTTGTTGTAGGTATTTGTACAACAACGCAGATATGCATTCATAGTTTGTTTTGGAAACAGGGGTAGCAAACAGTTTGAATGAGGAAGAATTACGCTGTGGTATACATACATATTATATGTGAGTGCATCCACGAGCTAAGCCTGTTATTGATAGCAACATCAATACAATAATCGAAATAGTTACTGTTTATTAATTATTAGCTATTTGGTATACGGCTGAACGAATCGTAATTAAATATGGCAAGATTAATTATGTAATCAAGGTTGAGACATAATGTTACCTTTTGTCTTCAAAACGGTTTAGTTGAACGTGAAAAATGTATTAACAACTTATAATTCTTCAAACCATGTGAAAATTCATAATTAGAGCTGTAGGTTTCAGGGTTGATGTAATGTTTGACCTCTATTCAGAAAGTAATAAAAATATGGAGGAAGTCGTAGGTAACAGCCAGTATAAATATGAAGGCGTAGATGTTAAAATACGAGTATTGTACATTATCAACTCGACCATTCGTCATCTGATGCGACAGGTTTACCGGTCTCTTCCCGGGCAAATTCCCGTTTCGTGTAAAAAAATAAGCGAAACATATAAGACTGATTTACGTTTTTCGCAATGTGAATGTTTGTAAAAGTTTTATACGTGTTTTTTCATGACGTTTAGGGTTCCGACATATGTTGATTGATGGAGTGTAAAAGGCGGAATGATACCCTATTTAAAGTCCAAATGTTAAACCAGTATCAGATAATAAAATTAATTGCAAGGAAAAAATTGTGGATAATTTCGTATGTATTGTTACGAATTAGCGGGACTCGAATTAAAATGCCGTTAGAATTATTATAGAGTTTATTAGAACTATACAAACACGTATAACACAGTTACAAATATAACCGAACACAACAAATCCAAACGTAATGGAGAAGGTCGTAATTCAATAAAACGCGCAAAATCCGTCACTATTAGATTCCCGAATGTACACACGTCACGCCCGTATCGTAGTCGTTGCTCAACTGCCTCCTCTCTCCATCAGGCCGTCGTTATATGCTCCACAACTGTAAATGTACCCGCCCGGCAAAGTCGCCACAGTTTCCTAGAATTAGCTTGTAATATGTGGCTAAAGCTGTCTACACACCGCAGCCGCCGGCCCGCCGTCACGAACCCAGCGGGTTAGTGCCGGCGGTACGACAGTCGCGGCATGCAGTATTCACAATTAGTGATTGCGCGCGTGTCTTCCGAATTATTACGACGTTTTAGTATTAGACATGAACGAGGACGATGAAAGTGATCTAATATTAGCCACTTGTGCAGTTATTATAACTGAAGAGCGGAGAGAGGCGTGCCGCGGGGTAGATTGCGCGGACGCAAGCCGCCGGCAAGATGGTTAAAATCAGGCCGCCGGGTTCGTGCCGGCGGGCCGGCGGCTTCGGTGTGTAGACAGCTTAATGATGCTAATGAGCGAGTACAATAGGACAATAGGCTGTTCTCCACTAGAAACGTATGCCAATAAATAAGTGAACAAAAGAAGACGATCATAAACGGATTACAATTAGTTCAAATACCGACAGGTAATAAAATGTGCTTCTACAGATCTGTACGTGGAATTTGTTTTTGTCGGCCCCTAGGTTGTAACAGTATGATTTGCTTTTAAGCGTGAGAAAATCAGTTTGAAGGAAGTCGTGGTAGCTTACATATTACCCCTGAGACATAGATTAATATTATACCCTTCGACCGGGACCGCTTGTGCCCGGCCCCGGTCCAAGTGGGAGGTCTAAGAAATGTTGGCTTGACGTTTTGGAGGATGACATGCGTACCAATGGTCTCAAACTGAGGAAAAAATTAATAGTCAATTATATTACCAACATACAATAAGTGAAAACACCATAAGAAATAAAATCTCTGTAATAACATATTTTAAATAATTTATCGTGTAAGAATTAATAATAAATACATTGTACTTAGATTTTTAAGGGTACGAACCTAGACTCTGTAGTAACATAAATTAATATTTAAAAAAATAGGGGTATGCCGAAAACCGCGCGAAGTGGAGAAGAAAAACTAGGAAAGCGGACCCTAAGCGTTGTAGCGAGTTCTTCGAACGCAACCAAAATTTAACGCTCGCATGACGATGATGACATAGATTAGTATTATACGGCAATATCCTTACCAGCCTTCTGGGCTCATTACCCATAGAAACCTAGGCTCAGTATTTTACTTATAGCCTTAAGAGATTATAGATAAAGCTAAGTTAACTTTTCTTTATTGTTATATATATAGTTTATAATATTTAGGTCAAAATATATTTAATATTATACAAATATGTAGTGAGGTATTGTTCGACCTACGTGATGATACCATGAGAATACCTGGCAGCATAAGAATAATATATTCAAATATTTATTCTACAGTCTGACATACAGACAGACATTAGCTTTCTGTTTGCTACCAAGTGAATATCTAAAATAAATTGTCTTGCCTTTACTCTGTTATATTTAATTATAATATCTTACGACATAAAAGGTTATGGGCAAACATGTCTAATCCACAAGGAAATTCATCCGAAACGAGCGTAACAGGGAACCTCGTACAGAACGCTGCTGCGGGAAGTTTAATCCCATCCGGAGTGCCACCAATACCAAAGCTGGAAGGGCGCTCTAACTACGCTTCGTGGAGCTTCGGTATAAAGATGTTTTTAATAGACTGCGGTCTATGGAACTGCATCGAAGCACCTGAGGATCTAGCAAGACAGAGGTCAGATTTTAATCGTCTCGACGAACAGGCACGTGCAAAAATATGCCTTAGTGTCTCGCCCCGTATTTACTCTATTGTCAAATCGGGAAGATCTGCCCAAGAAACTTGGAGAAAGCTACAAGTCCAGTATGCTGACAAAGGTTTGGATAGAAGGCTGAGTTTATTGAAGCAACTGTTCAACACTAAACTAACAGGTGACATAGAGACTTATATTAATACCATCAGGGATGTACAGGAGAAGTTACTCGAAATCAATGCACAACTTGAAGACGAATTTATAGGGGTCATAATGCTTGCCGGACTACCCGATGAATACAAGCCCCTTATTATGGCGTTAGAACACTCAGGCGCACGGATCACGTCAGATTCAGTGGCTACAATGCTTTTGAAGGAAGACAGGAGAAATAGCAGTACCACAGTCGGCGAGCCATCTACCAGCGCACTAGTAACACATTCTACAGCCAAAATTCAATGCAAGTTTTGTAAGAAATTCGGTCATGTTATATCTAATTGTAGGAAACGTAAACAACAAAACAAAAAACTAAATGTAATTCAAAATTCAAAAACAAATATTACAACAGATATAACACTTTCATCTTCTTCATCATTTCACACTCATCCCTCTGGCTCTGAATCTAATAAAGATTCTTGGTTGTTAGACTCCGGAGCAACTTCACATATGTGCAATAACAGAAGTTATTTCCAGGATATGTCTTCGCTCTCAAAACCTGTGTACGCTGCCAATAATGATCGCATTACATGTGAAGGCAAAGGTACAGTTAATCTGCCTCTACCAAATGATCTAAGCACTATTTCCAACGTGCTTTATGTACCAAGCTTAGCATCAAATTTATTATCAGTTAGCAGTCTGGTAAGTAATAACTATGTTGTTGTATTTTCACAGCGCGGTGCAACAGTTTTACGTCGTCAAGACTGTAAAGTTTCTGGACACGTCGTAGGTACAGCCTCAAATTATAATAATTTATACAAGCTTGATGTTCCCTGCCAAGCTAATTTAATCAACAATAATAAACAAGAGGCGTTACTATGGCACCGTCGACTTGATCATTTAAACGTCAAGTCACTGAACATACTAAAAACTAAAAAAGTAGGCATAGAGTTCAATGACAGGTTGAATGAAACCTGCATACCATGTTTAGAAGGAAAATTATCTAAGAGACCTTTCTTAAACTCCAAAAGTATGTCTACAGAGCTGCTACAACTAGTTCATTCTGATTTGTGTGGACCTATGAGTACCCATTCATGGGGTGGCTCTCTTTATCTCTTAACGTTTACAGACGACTTTAGTCGTAAAACTTTTGGATATTTTTTAAAATCTAAAGCCGAAGTTTGTACAAAGTTCGTCGAATTTAAACATTTAGTGGAGAACCAAACGGGTCACAAAATCAAGGTTTTACGCACAGACAATGGTCGCGAGTATGTTAACCGTGACATGACTACCTTCTTGAAGGAAAATGGAATCGTGCATCAAACCACAGTCCCATATACTCCTCAACAGAATGGAGTTTCAGAACGTGCGAATAGGACTATAATAGAGAAAGCGAGATCCATGCTACAAGATGCAAATCTACCTAAAGCTTATTGGGGAGAAGCGGTAAATACGGCTATTTATTTAAAAAACCGTTCGCCTACACAAGCCTTAAAGAATAAAATTCCTGAAGAATTGTGGACTAAAACTAAAGTCAACCTTTCTCACTTAAGGGTATTTGGTTGCGAAGCCTACGTTCTCATTCCTAAAGAAAAAAGGTCAAAACTGGAATCGAAAACGCAATCTTGCATTTTCGTAGGCTACTCTACAGAGAGTAAAGGCTACCGTCTCATTGATCCCAATAATCCTAGACAAATAATTATCTCTAGAGATGTCGTCTTCATTGAGAATAAAATGTATCAACAACCTGAAATTAATGACGTTCCATCCTCTTTACAGCCCCCAGACACCCTTGTTCCTATTTATCATCCAGTTCAACAAGTTCAACCTACTGCAGAACCTGAAACTTTAGTCTGTGAACAATATAACACAGAACCTGAAGTATCTACTTCTGCTGAGCCTACAGCCAATGATGACATTATAACTTCCGAAACTAATAGCGATACGGTAGAATCTGAGCCAAGAGAACTGTCGTCTGAAAGAAGATATCCACTTAGAGACAGACGTCCTCCCGAGAGATATCAAGCAAAACTTTATCTTACTTCAGATTTTGAACCCGAAACATATAATGAAGTTTTAGATCATCCGCAAAAAGAACAATGGCTAGAAGCTATGAATGCTGAGTATAATTCTTTGGAAAAGAACGGAAATTGGATTCTAGTAGATAGACCTTCTGACAGAAAGACAACTAAATGTATATGGGTCTATAAAATAAAAAAGGACACAAGTGGACAAATTGTCAAATACAAAGCTAGATTAGTAGCAAAAGGTTTCACTCAAGTAGCTGGAATAGACTACAGCGAAACTTTTTCACCAGTCGCCAGACTATCTACAGTACGGCTACTACTAGCAATTGCTGTACAATATGATCTACAAGTTGACCACCTCGATGTGGAAACTGCCTTTTTAAATGGAGATCTGGAAGAGGAAATATTTATGGAACAACCAGATGGCTTCTCAACAGACAAAAAGAGTAAGGTTTGTTTATTGAAAAAGTCTCTTTATGGACTCAAACAAGCTCCACGTCAATGGAACTTGAAGGTGTGTGAAGCTATGCATAAACTCTCCCTAACTCAGGCATCTAGCGAACACTGTCTATACTATAAACGTGTTGATAGTGACTTTCTCATAGTAACGGTTTTCGTTGACGATTTTTTCATAATTAGTACAAAATGATGATATGAAAAATCACTTCAAAAGCGAACTTAAAAGACTGTTCACTGTGAAAGATCTTGGTCCTCTCAAAGACTGCCTAGGGATGAGAGTTATACAAAATAGCGGAACCATAACTCTCGATCAGACAAAATACATAGAGAAACTTTTAACCAAATTCAGTATGATGGACGCTTTATCGGCAAATACTCCGTTGGAACCTGACTTGAAACTTACACCTCCAGAATCTGAAGAAGATAATGCTGAAGTGCCTTACCAAGAACTCATGGGCTCATTAATGTACATTGCCATCGGCACTAGACCTGACCTCTCTCACACGGTCTCTTACCTATCCCAATTCAATGCACATTAAGGGGGAGTACATTGGAAAGCCGCAAAGCGAGTTCTAAGGTATCTCAAAGCCACTAAAGATTTAAAACTGCATTATAAACGCAATGGTCCCAATTATCCAATCGGATACGTAGACGCTGATTATGGCAATAATTTAGTTGACAGGCGCTCATACACATGCTTCGTTTTTATGATGAGTGGAGGCCCCATATCCTGGGAAGCTCGCAAGCAGCGCAGAGTCGCACTTTCAACCACAGAAGCCGAATATATGGCTCTGGCCGAAGCTTGCAAAGAAGCCATATACCTCAAAACCCTCATCGCCGAAGTCTTCGCTGTCACTCATTCCATCACCATTCATACTGACAATCAAAGCTCAATAAAACTGGCACATAACAACACATATCACGCACGCACTAAACATATTGACATTAAACACCATTTTATACGAGACTCTCTTTCACAGCATCATCTCCATATCATATACATACCAACTCAAGACATGATAGCTGACATTTTGACTAAACCGCTCTTGAAAATAAAGCACTACCAGTGCACAAAAGCGTTAGGTTTAAGTTCAGTTCAGTTTGTAAATATGTCTTAGTTTCGGTTGTTTTATAGGAGTGTTGTGTATAGTTAGTGATAGGTAATGGTAACTATAATGAATATGTTAGTGTTAAGTTTTGTAAGGTGTACAGTTAGGATAGGCTTTGATATATGTAATTTTTATTATATACATGCACAGGTGTTCTCATTGCGGGGGAGTGTTCGACCTACGTGATGATACCATGAGAATACCTGGCAGCATAAGAATAATATATTCAAATATTTATTCTACAGTCTGACATACAGACAGACATTAGCTTTCTGTTTGCTACCAAGTGAATATCTAAAATAAATTGTCTTGCCTTTACTCTGTTATATTTAATTATAATATCTTACGACATAAAAGGTATGACAAGAAACTTTTAGTGGAAATTATGCTTCATCTGCGTTAAAGATTCAGGCTGTTGTCGAATGCGTTTTATTTAGAGCGTTAAAAAATAAAGTCGTTAACGCATAGCCACATTAGTGTATGTACATACATACGTTATCTGTCAAGATTTTACGTCATTAATAATGTCGCATCTGCACCCATCACCACATTTGCGTAATACGGCCTACATCTTTAACTTTATCCTAGATGAAGCCGGATCATTAAAAAAGTTAAGGACAGAAAACTTCCAATTAAGACGATAGAGAAAAAAATTGAAGCACGTTCTATTTTTTATGCACCACGCCCGCGCGTGTCCTCTTCGACAATTAATCAGTTCAAAAGATCTATATGGGTATAAGGATACGTTCTTTTTATTAAGGAACCTTCAGATCCACCCTGCTTCACCCCTAACATACTCAGGCTCTTTAAACAGCTATTTTAACATTAGATGTTCTTTTCTGAATCCACACCTTCTATGTTACACACACCCACGACCAGATATTTATGTATACACTAGTTGTACCCGGCAGACGTTGTCCCGCCCTTAAAAAATAAAAAGCTAAAACCCGATTGCAGTGCCATGGACCGGGACCAATTATTAATTAAAATCATTCTCGAATCCACTTGAACAAACACAAAAAAAATATCAAAATTGGTCCCACCGTTTAGGAGTTTAGGGGCGCCATCTACCGGTTTTAAATCGTGAATCTAAACCATCCCGCGACCCACTTGAACACGCACAAAAAATAACACCTAAATGCTGGTACCCGATTGCAGCGCCACCTACCTGGTTCAAATTTGAATCTAAACAATCCTGGAACCCACTTGTGTTCAAGTGGGTTCCAAAACCCACATATATCTATGACGTCAGAGGTGATGAAAGTCTCCATCACCTCATACTGTGACGCTTCACAGGCTCCTTTACCGGCCGCAAGCAAAATCTATCGGCTGGTAAACAACAGCTTCAGGTGCGGCCTGAAGTTCTTAACTGACAACAAACCAAAAATGATCTAGGTTTTTGTACCGGTCTCGAGTACGCACCAGGGCCGGTCATATACCGGGCACTCTAACAACAAGTGCTACATGGTTTCCTCACTTTCGGAGTCGCAGAAACATGCTAATCTTTCTCTGAATTGAAACATATTCAGTTAAGCCGCGAATCCTCCGTGTCCAGTTAGAGCTAGGATCCAGTACTTTACGACATGTAGCATGAACGGTAGGGGAAAAGAGCTTTGTGACGCTTGCCGTCTGACCGTCCACGTATTTTTGATTCCACTGTTGCATCAACTCCGTCCCAATGAACTGCTTCTGGTAAGAGACGCGTCATTTGCCATATAGAGAGGCCGCATCGAGCTGCGGTGCCGCTTGTTTAGCCAGTTCGTTTGTCCGCTCATTACCGGGGGTGCTGACATGAAGTCGAACCCATAACAGCCAGGCGTTGCACCGTTTCCCTATGAGCTTCGCTAAGTTCTGACACATAGTGGAGCCGGGGAGGTGGATCGTGTATGGATTCAGACTGGCCTTGTTGACACAAAACAATAGACCTGTATACTGTTAATAATATTTGTTCCAAGTCATGCCACCTGTTATTATTGTAATTTTTTTTATACATGTTTACTACTCAGCTACTTTCGTCCCACCCTCGAATATAAAAACGAGCAGGCGCAGCGACAAAAGATCATTCTCACTTCGACTTTGATTGGAAGCGCACGTTATAGTATCGCTCTAAAGTAATTAACTATTGTACGAAAATCATAAGTCCTTTGTACCTTATTTTACCTTACTTTTGTACCTTAGTTTGGTATTCTTTGTATGGAAGTCGAATTAAACAGTTCTCCAAGTTCTATATATTTTGCTGTGTAAATCCCGCACTGACGATACCAATAGTATAAACAGGAGGCTAGTACTTACATAAATTAATAGGAGAAAGAAAAAATATTATGATTATGAAAAGCCGTGGTAACTTATTGGTTAACGCACTTGTATCTCAGATGACGCGAGTTCTTGGAATGTGGACCGAAAATCAAACATCACTGAGGCAGTTTTGAGACCTAATATGCATATTGTTACAGTCACAGCACGCTAACAGTAAAGGAAACCATTATTTTTATTTTTTAGAGCGTTTTTCTGAGTGTATTTTAAATAAACGCTTTGTTAAAAGAAAAAATGACATGTAAAATAATTGAGATGTATTTGATCTAAGTGTAAAATATTATTTTCTTCTATTTTGAGAGGTGGTTATCAGTGAATTATCACATAATGTACTTTGAGCATAACAAGAACAACAGAAACATGCTGCTCATGTCTAACTCTATCTTATTTAATTATGAAAATGTTTTCCGTTATTTCATTGCTTAACCCATACGTAGGTTAGCTGAAGAGAAAGGAATAAATAAATTCATGACGACAAATTACATTTATTTAGAATATTACTCCAAAACATAATTATTTCAAACACATTATATTGCTTATTAAAATCTGTTTATAAAATAAATTAATAATTTTGAATTTTTATCTAAAATAAAAACCAAAATCTTTTAAGATTTATGATCATGTTAAAAAAAAATAACACAAAATATTTAAGTGCAAATAAGTATTTAATAAACACAAATCAAATATTACTTAATTTTAATAAAATAAATAATATTCTTAAACAGTTGAAATTCAAAATAGTTTTAGAGACGTACCTCGTTCGCTCGTCTCCTTTCGTGGTACCGGCTGCATTCGGTAAAAGCGACCAGCGCACTGCAATCGTGGATTACTACTATCTTTCGACTTGACAGTAGCATCGCCGTTTCGGCGGGCTCATGCTCGTAGTGCGGAATTTCATCGATAACTTGATCTTGAACTATCGACGTTATCTAACTACAACAATGTTGACGTTCTGTGTGTGTACATGAGCATTTATTGTTAGTGTATTTGTTTTGTTTGAAATTATTGTGTAATTGAGATAAAGGTTCATCATCATCCATCCTATTAAGAATATTGCACGCTCTCGACTTACGGTCAAATGTACTTACATAGAAGCTATGTTACTTTCTCAATTGAATCCTGTTTCAACCCTGAAGGGTGGAATTAAAAAAGCACTACGGAAATATATTTTTTTATCCTGCGAGTAAACGTAGCCAGCCTTCTGGGCCACCTTACCCATAGAAAACAGTGACCGAGGCTCAGTATTTTACTAATAGTTTTGTAGGACTACGAGTAGAATACAATATACCTATCAAGTTAAGTTATATTTTATTGTATTCGTTTGTAAAGTCATTGAAGTGATTTAGAAAAAAAAAATAAGTAAAATACATTCTTCATTTTTAATTTACGAAGAACACCAGCTAAAATTCTCGGTATAAAAACGTGGTGCTATTTAAACAGTCAATTCATCTACAACTGCACAAAAATAGTAAACGTATGGCATTGTCTATGCGTTATAATATGAGTAGTAAGTTTTCAATTCAGCTTATGCATGATTTAAACCAGACTCGTTTCTATAATATACTTTATCAAAGCGAACCATGTTTATAAGCAATTTTCCTTAAGACTTGTTAAATAATAAATCGCAGTTATGACTTACCGATTATTCTATTACCTATATACTTGACCGTACCTATAGGCTGTGGATCGCAGCTTGGGGCGATCTCTGACGTCATCAGTGAGCGGCGGCAGAGGGGAGCCGGAAGCAGCCAAGACGTCCACACTGACGTCACTGATGAGTGACGTCATAAGGAGGTGCAAGAAGGAAAGGGACAACTACAAGGCGCGTAATCAATTACGTCATCAAAGGTGTCATCGAATGTAGTGAGTGGTGATTGGTGAAGTGAGCGGGACAAAAAACTGTGAGTTATATCTATGAGTTATAGCTTCTCTTATTTATTTCTTAGTATTCGCAAAAAGTAGCCACCAAATCAATATATTGAAATCACTTGACAGACAACAGACAGATAAAGTATATTTCTGATTCTTATATTATTGATATGAATTATGTTATGATAAGATAAGCAATCTTATTTTGATGTTAAAATCTTATGGCTTAATAAAACGACAGCTATGAAAAGCCACCCCAACTCTCTGAACTGTCGATAAAATACTATTTACCCTTGAAAGGTGTGTTCGGGCATCCCTATTATTCGCGCAAGCGCTAAACCACCCTTGAAACGATTGCCCGGCACAGTTACCATGCTGATTGATTCACCAACTTGTGCGCAGGTTAGCCCACGTGCCACAAGCCATGAGCAGAAATACGACATCCCAGCCACAACACTACAGCCGCTGACTGCTGATCACCAACTGTTATGCCCCTGCTATACCGGGGATAATATTAGTGACCCTGTCGCACAGATATAGCTAAGTGCTTAGTGTTTTATTTGAGATGCGACTTTATTAATAACGTTAAACATTAATAGATAACGTGTGTATATACTAATGTATCTAATAATTATCTGCGTTATTTTTTAAGCAATAATCAGTCTCGGTCAGTCAATTTTATTCTCTAATGCGAACACTAACATATGTGAAGCCAGTGCATTGCCGTGATTTACTTTTAGTTTTAGTACTCACTAGCTGCGCCCCGCGGTTTTGCCCTTGTGGTGATTAAAAATTGTTATATTTTGTATAATTCACACTACATCTTTATAAGTATGAGCCTATCTGTTATTCTGATGCGTAAACTATTTTATTGTAAAGTTTCATCAAAATCCATTTAGTAGTTTTAGCGTAAAAGAGTAAGTAACATACATACAACCATACATTATTACAAACATTCGCGTTTATACTATTTTTAGGATTTATAGGATTAATTTAAAGAATAGTCATATTAACAAGGCCTTTCCTACAACTTCAGCCGTATAAATTCCTGTTTTATATCTCGCAAGAAGTTTATATTTTCCAGTATAAAAATATTCTAGTTCATCTCTCTTATCAAAATTACCTTCCTGCATATCCATCAATTCAGAGTTTACTAAAATTATTTAAATAAATATGATTGCGACAATGAAATGATCTTTGTTCTCTACGTTTTGGATAAGCAATAATATGCAAATATGTTTTAAACAAGATCTAAATATATGATTAAATTTGGGCAGTAAAAATGTCTAGTCTCCTATGTCTTATTATGATTTTAAGTACCTAATGTAATATAATATTAATTTTACTATCCTTGAATTTGTACGCCTAAGAGCTAAATAACATGTGAAACTGTATATGTCCTAACATCTAAGTATAATGTGTACCATCTTGTTTAAACAAATAAATAAATTTATTGATTCAAAGAAAAGCCAGTTTAGTGACTGTCAGATTAGATGTCTAAATATCTCGTTAATTGCAATTTACAATAGTGACAGTTTCAATATTGATTGATAGGAATTAACAAAGACGTGCGACAATTTATTGGAGCATGGTAAGAAGCGTTGTGAGCTCAGACAAAAGCGAAAGCATTTGAAAGAAAGAGCTCTCTTAGAAGAGTATTTTACAAAAACATCCTTTAGTTATTATCAAGGTTTATTTTTTAAATCATAATGAAAAAATCTTTTCACTTTATTAAGATAGGTACAGCTCTATCGCCAAATGTAAGGAAGGGTCTTCTTAGAATTGCCGGCGTTATCTCTCCGCGGCATGTTCCCCTTTATTTGTTTAAAAAATGGTATCGCCAGTTGCCACAAGTTCCTGTTGCGAAAAATGAGGTTTTATTAAAAGAATCTTCCGTTTATTGTGTAAGATTAATATTTTAAAGGACTTGCCCGCGACTTCGTCCACACTTGGCTGGTAACGTAGATTACAGTTATTTTGCCAGTATCTAAATTCAAAGGGTATTTTCAGCAGAGCAACAAATCTTTTAGTATGAAAATACATGGATTTCGAAGATTCCCGTCTAAGCCCGGAATAATTAATGTCACTAAAGGCATACGTACGGCAACTACCGCTGTTCTGCTAAAGATGTCTAGTAAATATAAAAAATATCATATTAAGCGAGTCCAAATATGAAGTATTTCGAAGTTAGGAATTCCCGGAAAATATAAAAAGTCCCGGATTATATTGTTTTAGTATCAATAAGTTGCGAATCAGCTAATTTCTATATATACAACCCAATTGAGAACATTCCCGGGAAAATACCCGTGCGATTCCTGGAACACCAAGTACCGCAGCATTTAAAAAAGAAAGTAAGTTACCATTTTAGTGAAAACTGTGTTGAAATAAGCTAATATTACAGATGAACAATACCAAATCGCTACGGTGAAAATTCCCGAGGGATTCGCGGAATAAAAAATTCACACGTTTTATTACATAAAATTGGCTATCGATTTTACATCACTCCCAGAAAAATTTCCGCGGGATACCTAGGATAAAAAGTAGCGCAGATTTTTAGTCTAAGAATTAGCTATGAATTAGCGAAAACCGCATCGTAATCGGCCTAATATTTTTTACGTGAATCCCGAACAAAGAGACAAGAAATCCAAAAACTACATCGTGTTCTCTGATGTCCATATAGTCTATTCCAGTTGGATTTTTATACTAGGTTGATAATTTTTACTACATACCTATATTTTAACTTTTGTACAACGATAGATTCAGTTAATAGCAGTACACCACACCAAAGTGTCCCTTTTTATCACAACCTTATAGAATCAAATGGATTTATCTTAGCTGCGAAGAGAAACCAAACGAGAAATTAAGCAAACCTATTATATATCCATGATGCTATTGCTGGAGTACAACAGTCACGTTAATGGTCTATCTAATGTAAAGTAGTTATCGTCATCTATGAATATTTGCAAAAACAAAGGCGCTACCAATGTGCTCCTGGCTTCGAAAAAAGGTCTGGAACCTGAGTAGATGATTGATGTTTTGATTGAAACATAAGGTTGTTATGGCAGCATACTCTAGACTAGTGGTGGTAGCCATCCAGACGATGACCTATCTCTTAGCAGATAGATAGATAAGTAGGACTTATTATATTAATAAGGCTGTGTGCATATATTTGGTGTGGTAATCAGGAAGAATTTATATTTGAGCGATAAAAGTTAAAGCTGCTTGTCACTGAGATGCGTATATTGTGATGATTGCGTAAAACATGTAGTCTTCATATTGGTGAAATATAATACAAATTGGAAAGAATTTATCCGTGCAGGACCATTCCTGCACGGATAAATTCTAAAGAAAGAATACAATTTCCTGCGGCCGGGTGGCCTGTTGTAAGAGGCGACAAAACAACCCACAGCCAGGTGGTAGGGCATTTGCCCAACTGGATGGCTATCACCCCTGGTCTAAAGTATGTCGCCAAAACAACCTGGAGTTGTGTTCCGGCATTAATGACCAGGTTTCACTCTCCCTTACTCTTAAGGGCAAGCAGCAGCACATTTGTAACACCTTTGGTGTTGCCAATGTCTATAGGCGATGGTAACCGCTTTCCATCAAGTGGGCCGTCAGCCTGTCTGCTGATCTCCTGCAATAAAAAAAATTAACATGACGTCTCCACCGGATCCCGGTAAATGGAGCAAAAGCTCGCCAAAGAAATACTAGCTTGGTGTCATAAGGGGTGATGTTCGAGCCAATAGTCTCACAACAAAAGATGCCGAAAAATGCTCAAAGTAGAGAAGAAAAAGCAGGATAACGGATGCAAGTAATGCAACCAGGATTTAGTATGACTATGACAGTCTGTCTATACAAAGACATAAACCTGAAAATGAGTTTACTTATAAGTATATTTTTCGGTTACAAAGCCTAAATATGAACTGATTTTCTTGGTAATTAGTACACAGGTACATACAACTTGGCCATTATGTTTAGGAGATGAATTAATTTATTTGACTGCTGGCAATATTTTATTATGTAAAACGAAAAATAAATCTGTCTCGGTCCGGTTTCGTTTTCTCTAGCACAGCTGATTATCTCCGTAACTACTAAGGCTACAGACTATATTTGACATACTCATGAGCGTAAATCCTAAGTTTCCAATCCTATAATTTTTTAAAGTTAGCACAGGTGAGTGATAGCAATATGACGACTGCATTTTGTAAATTATTATGTCAAACTAGTCCTCTTTCTAACGGAAAAATATTATTTTGTGTTAGTAGATACACTTTTTTTTGAAAATTGTTTTGTGAAAGTTGACGTAAAATATTTATTTTGAATATCAAAAGAGAGGCTTACCTATTCAAAGGTAAAAATAATAACATCTAAAATTAAAATAAAATATGTTTATATTTAAACATTTTAAAAAAAATTAAGTATTATTATTTTTTGGGTAATAATCAAAATTTTTGAATAAGATTAAACCCACCCCTTATTCCACGCTCGTATTCGACGTTGTCGTCTCAAAAATCTTAATTGTTTTAAAAAAGAGAAGAAAACGAAAATAAATATCCAAATCTATTGAGAAATGCCCATACCTAAATATGTTTGGTGCATAACGTTTATACCGGTTCGGGCAGGCTAAATTTAGACATATTTTGATAGAAAAATACTTATGTTTTCAAATAATAAAGTACAGAGTTTTAAATTACATATTCGTACAACAAATTATAAATAAATAATAAGGGCTTCGTTTCTCCAATGTACCTTCGCGACCATTCAGTGAAAGCTACCGGTGAGTATCACAGTTGACTAACAACGTCAGTGCTTAAAATGAAATAGTTATGTATATTAACACTTGGACCAAGTATTGTAAGTAATAGTATTGTATTCAACCTACATATTCCTTTTGCAAGTTTGACTTGAATAGGGTCATTTGTTTCTAAGAACATCTAAAACGTCTGCCCGGTATCTGTTTATTACGTTTCGGGTTAAGGGTTAAGATGCCTAACAAGCGTATGTCAGTTTAGATTGGTATTGACAGTAAACAAGTATACCCTCGTGTTTTACCGGTACATCTTAACGAAATGAGTTTCCCCAAAGTTGCCCGGTCACCGTCGGAATTAATTACCCGCCATCTTGGTAACTTTGATCGGTAATGACCGTTTTCCAAATCATGTTTAGCATTGCCTTTCAGTTCTCCATGGCTTAAAAAGCAAACTCTGTGACGATATGCTTAAAAGAAGGCGTAGAATAAAGTGTAATTACAGACTAGAGCGACTAACCAAAGAACACAGATGACATATTTAAAAAGACAAGTGAATATAATATCGAATATATATATATGTGAATGTAGTAACAATTTAAACAAAAGAGCGCTATTAATAGTACATTATGGTACTAGTGTGTAACATTGGTGATTACCGCCGAGGCGCCATTGAGAGAGAGAGAGAGCCGAGGACTGTAATCATCAATACACACGTGTATCATACGACGTTTTTCAACACACTTGTGAATAAAATAACAACAAAAACTCATTTGATTTAGTAGATAACAGTTTTCCTATGCGCGCGCATTGCGATCGGTCACAGACTAAAGTGATGAGGTTTTTTTTTTGTTTTCCGCGCATAGGGTTTGCGCCTATTCTGCCACGTACAAAATGGGGAATTTAAAGTTCTCTTTTATTACAGAGAAAAAAAAGTTATATGTGAGTGAAAGTTTTATTTATTAAACACGTACGAGTTAAAATTGTCTATTTAAATAAGAAGTTGCATGAAATGAGCAAGCAATAGGAACATTAATTTATTTGTTCTATAGAACACGATCTTTTTTTTGAATAAAAAATTTTTAAGGACAAAGCAACCCAATAAAATTTAAAAAAAAATCTATAACTCACTAGTGAGTTATATTTTTTTTTTGTCACAGTTTGATTATGGGTGTCATTCTGTGCCTAATTGCGGTGACTATAGAGCCACTTTATGAGCCAGTGTGTTGAAAAAATCATTATATCTGTTTATCTGTCGGTCTATGTATAACAAAATACCAGAAATGTCTACATACGCACAATAAGTTTTTTTTGACATCGCTTTCCTGTATATTCTAACTGAGATAAAACATAATTTCAGGTAACGACCAAGCTATGTGAACGCTATCTTTTTTAAGAAAAAGAAAATTAATTTCAACAATGTAGAATGTTAGACAGTAGCCTGCGGGCTGCGCTCAAGGCTATAGATGAAATTAAATCAATAAATTATAATATTTCGGGTTAGAAAAAAAGTGTTAATTCCCTGTCCAGATATTATAGTATGTTACACTTCTGTAATTTTAACTTACTTTTTGATGATGACAATCCAAATGAAAAACCAGGGGGAAGTTAGCCTCATCTATAGAACCTTTTAATGTGTACATTGACTAATGTACTATAATTAATATTAATTAATTATATAGTTATTTTAGCTTATATTAGCTTTATCGTAGATGAAAATATGATAAAATTCTTGCATAACAAGAGTATATACTTAAAAAGTGAAATTCATAAAAAGTTGCTTTATAGCAATGAGTCATGGCATTTAAAAGTTAAGGCGGAAAAAACATGAAAGTAAAAACTTCACAACTCTTATTTGGCCAGACGTGTAAAAAAAGAAAAGCTATAAAAAACCGGCAAGTGCGTACTAGTACACACAATCAGGGGTTTCGTTATGATTGATGATGATGTTTTGTCAAATTTCCAACTTATAATATTTTATCGAAAACATCACATAACTCAAAAACTGCTCAACAGATCTTTTTTATAAGCTCTAATCACCTTAATTAACATCACTCTTTGAAGTTTAGATGGTAGAAATTTTTTACAGATTTGAAATGCGAACATCTCCTTTTCTATTGATAAAAATAAAAAAACTTATTACGAAAACTCCTTATTTTTTTTATGTGACTAACGACACCCCACTCACCTATCTGCAAGGAAAGAATAAATTTCATCTCTGAGTTACATGTGCAACTGTGGTGGAATGAAAATGTTCGACTTAATTTTAAAAGGTAACATGTGCTCGCGGAACGTTAAATGAATCTATTTGAAAACCGGTGAATATTTTCGTACGAGAGCCATTTCTAATTTCTAGCCTTTCTGCGAATTAACTTTATCTATAAATATTGTATAGAGCCAAATAAATTACACCTTCCTGTTATATTTAATCCACATAACTCCAGAAATTTCTGGGGAGTAGCTATTCCTGGACAAAGATAGAAGACCATAGGGACAGGTCAGTCACTACACTTAGTAACACAGGATTTCTATGTAGTCATGTTGCATATCTCGTTACTTTATTAGTTCTTAAAACAATCAGCTGTCGCTCGCACTTGGGCCCCCGAGACTGCGGCGCGATATACGGAATAACGTATACGCAGAATAGCTTTCAGCTGTCCAAAGAGTTATTTCAATAACTTTTCGTAGCTGTTCGCTCGCATGAACTTCTGCTCCTGATGTTGTGCATTTACGAGAGAAAAAGTATTAGTATAAGTAGTAGGTATATGATTATATACGATGTCAATAATAATGCGGCGCCGAATTTAATTAAAAAATTACGGCTCTTATCTCTGACTGTGAAGACAGAACAAAATCAAAAATGAAAAACAATGTTCATAGAATACAATTTATGCAACAAGGTTCTGTATTTGAGTGTATAATCTATATTTTGTTGTTATTATATTTTGGCTAATATGAATCCTAAAGAATAAACCGACGTAAATCATATACTGCGGGTACAATAGGCGTTTTAGGTAATAACTCTCGTCGAAAATGTACCACCCAGTCTGGGAAGAGGGCAGGACAATAATGGTCTCACTCTCAGATCTAACGACAAATATTTCTTTGAAAATAAAAGGCATAAATTGTTGCCTTAATTGTAATTGTCTATAAGGTTATATAGAATCACAGAGACAGTAAAAGTGGTTTTTTTAAACTTAACTCTGAAAAACCTTAAGCGAAGGTACACGGATAGGTGGTATATTTCTTGTAATTAATGCAGACGAGCAGTTTTTACTCATGGTAAACACGTAACTGTGTGTACGTGAGACGAAAAGCAGACATGATCTGTAAGTTATACTACTACAAACAACAAAAACTGTGTATTGTTACGACCGACAAAAGTGGATTCACACCTGCATACCATAAAAGCACACTTTATTACCTTTCTATGTAGTCATTTTCCGCATTTGGATTTCTTTTGTTTACTTTGTGTTTAAAAATTGTAATTAGAAAAATAGGCCATTGTGTATTGTAATTTTTATGATAGCCAGGTGTAATGCTTGGAAATTATTGTTACGCGGTCGAGTATTGTGTCGAGACATATTGTATTGGTACAGTATAAAAGCAAGGCCCGAACGGAGGAGTGAGGCAGTCTAGCGATAGTCGCAAGCGAGGCAAGACATGTGTACATTCGATAAGATATATAGTGACGGACTTTGCACGTGTTATTGAATCGTGCATTACGTTTGTACTAGTTTTGTTCAGTTATATTTGTACCTGTGTTATGTGTGTTTGTATAGTTCTAATAAATTCTATAGTAATTCCAACGGCATTTTAATTCGAGTCCCGTAACTCGTAACAGAATGTTACACTACTGCAAACACAGATACGTCTCCAAGCCGATTTACGTAAACGATTGTGTTTCAATAATATACCAAAACACCTTTGAAGCCGATCTACGACACACAGACCAATGGAAATAATGGAAAATACCATACTTATCTAGTGAAATTCCATTGAACTAGAATAGTTCAAAGCTAGCTAGTCCATGGAGGCCATCGTATACCGGTAACCTGCAAATAATTGCCTTTCTTCCCACAAAATAAATTGCTTATAAACTAACTACAACTGTTGAAAAAATCAAAAAGAAAAAGTGAGATTTCTAAAGTGACAGTCTTATACGTATCATCGCACTCATGAATCGAGATATTTTTTATCAAATCTGTTCCAGCCGTATTCTGAGCAACGTAGTCCATTAGTCTCATCCGTTTTCGGGGAAATTATTAATTACATTGCACGTTCCCACCGAACTGCGGATTTTTGTCCCAAGGAAAAATGATCGTCATTTGTTACCGGAGAGTGTCCTCCGATGAATTTTTGTCAACGAACCGACATTGGTAAATTTGAAAATTTTTGTTTGTACACATTGTTCAGCTAAAATATCGACCACTGCCTGTCTGTTTACGCACAATAAATGGCTCCGTGGGATTAACGAACAAGAACTGTTTTATAATTTGACTACGATAACCTAAATCGCAACTAATATGGGAGGCCCGAGCCCAGCAATGAGACATTAATGAGCTGATATTATATATATATATATATATATATATATATATATATATAATATCGATTTAAATATATATATATATATGTATATATATATATTTTAACCTAAATCGAGAATATCCGATAAACATAGCAACTTTTTTTAAAATATATTTTAATTTTGAATTCCTTAGCAAATTACGATTGTGTTCTGGGTGTTGCCCAAAAATAATTTAATGGTAATGAAACTTGTAATTAGTAAAATAATGGATTTTTTGTAGACGCACAGGATGTCCTATAATGATAACAAAATATAAGAAGAATAGAAAATGATGACATGTATAGCATAGACTTGTTCTTTATACGTCCATAGCATAGACTTATAAAAATATATAGACAAAGGAGAGGAGAGGAGTCATTTTCTTAAACACATAACAGATACCTAAGATCGATCTTGACTACCCAGACGAGATAATGGGAAACTCAGTTACAGCCCTTTGGGTAATCTAACATAGAACCTTTGCGTTCTAATGAATTATTTGGAGGGAAGGGGCAGGGATCCTTTAATTCGATCCATTACAGGATACCTTATTTTGACTTAAAACCAACAAATTCCAAAGCTTATCTCAGATTTTGGCTACGTTGTGAAAGGCGTCATCCGGTGAATTTTCCACGGGCCTCAAAAACATAGCACAACTACTAAATTCAATAATAACAGTTATGAACACTTCATTACCTGATTATTCACAACTCATAAGTGTTAATTAATAAAAACATCAAAGCATATTATATTAATCTCTAAAAGTTATTTTATAAAACGAACCACATATAAATTATGATAATTGGGTAAAATTGCCTTCACTCAATTCGTATTCACGAAAATATAAGAATTCCAAAAAAACACGACGCACCGGGAGGTTACGGAAATGTGCGGATGAATATGGATAATCCTAGCAAACGAGCAGCACAGGTTTTCAATCAGTGGAGAAATGGATCAAATCAAGGCAATTTATTCCGCGAACGAACCCATGGTAAGTTAAGGGCCATTCACACAAACATTTGACGTTTTCAAGTATCGTACTTGACATTCCTTAAATATCTTTCTTGTATGACAGTGTTTTAGGCTCTTTGGAGTGCCGCTGTCAGTCCCAATCCCCATTGAAAATCGTTGCACGTAAATGTATAAACCAAGGACCTTTTCCATAAGATCCTTGGTATAAACTTTCACTTCAATATATTATGTCATACTTCACGTTACTTAGTGACAGGTGATTATTAAAAATCAATAGATGTTTACATACAATTAAGACAGATAGCTCTAACCCTTACTGACTGTTTGATGTGATGTTAGACTAATTAATTACATATTTTATTATAACTTAATGTTATTGTTACGACCTACAAAGAACAATGCACACCTGCAATTTATTACCTTACCGCATTTGGACTTCTTTTGTTTAACATTTGTCATTAGAAAAAAACAGCCTATTGTTATTGTACTCGTTTATGGTCGCAGGTGTGCGGATTACGTTTTCATGGAAAATTCAGTCCACGCGGTCGAGTTGTATTGTATAGTTGTATTGTTGTTGTATTGTATAGTTTAGTATATAAAAAATAAAAACTTCGTTTAAAAAACCGACTTCAAAGTATTAAGTTATTTTATACATTATAGTTTTTTAGTTTTTGAAGTCGGTTTTTTTAAACGCAGTTTTTATTTTTTATTTGTTACTTTTTAGTGTCTAGCTATGTATGGGTGGACCTACGAATGGTGCCGCGCTTCTTTAAAAATATAGGTCCGAAGAACCGGGAACAAAAAAATGTTCGTAAAATGAAAACTACTGGGCCAAACTATGTCAAATTTTTAGGGGACCACATGGCAGCTATTCCGCGTCGAACAAAAAAAGAACACGTAAATCGAATCATAAATCTCAGAGTAATCGGTGTACATATGGAACGGAGTGAAAATTATTTTCATGAAAAATGTTCATTAAATGAAAACTACTGGGCCAAACTATGTCAAATTTTTAGGGGACCACATGGTAGCTATTCCGCGTCGAACAAAAAAATAACACGTAAATCGAATCATAAATCTCAGAGTAATCGGTGTACATATGGAACGGAGTGAAAATTATTTTCATGAAAAATTTTCATAAAATGAAAACTGCTGGGCCAAACTATGTAAAATTTTTAGGGGACCAATTAGAAGCTATTCTGCGTCGAACAAAAAAAAATCACGTAAATCGGATCATAAATCACGGAGTAATCGGCGAACAAACATAAAAAAAAAACAAAGATCCCGACGAATTGAGAACCTCCTCCTTTTTTCGAAGTCGGTTAAAAACAATGCCCGAATGGAGGGGTGAGGCAGTCAAACGACGATTACGATACAAGCAAGACGTATACATTCGATAAGCTATATTGTAATCGATACGTGCCAAGCATAACCTGCAACGCATATTAAAATTATTAAAAATAAAAATTAATAGCGTAATAATATATATAAATACTTACATGTAATAAACGCAGCACCGCGCCTTGAGTATATAAAGCAGCGCACCCCCCAACCCGCCAGTTGACCGGTAGCACCTGCCCGCGACGCAATGTACATACCTCCGTTATATCCGCAAACTCAGTGCTATTTTTTTAAACTACAATATCGTTTTATTTCGCGAACTTCTTAGTCACCACTCACGTGAGATCCAGCATCCTTTATATATATGATGACGGACTTTTCGCGTGTTATTGATTTGTGCAGTTTGTACTGGTTGTGTCCAGTTATATTTGTACCTATGTTATACGTGTTTGTATAGGTCTAATAAATTCTATAGTAATTCCAACGGCATTTTAATTCGAGTCCCGCACTCAAAATTAAACTTAGATGTTTTATTTCATTTTGAAGTTGTTACCAAGTAAAATGTAAACTTACTGCGGTGTGCAGGTTTCCTCACGATGATCCTCTTTGAAGTTAGCAAATGGTAATTGTGAGAATATGATTATTCACATTTGATCAGAAAAATTGCCTAAGCTAAAAAAAATTATTCATTTAAACTTAATAACCAAACGACTGTTTGCTGATGAATTTATGTCACCCCTAAGGTCGTATTCCCAGCGATCTCATGTCATTGCTACCACATTTCCAGAGTAGATCTAGGTAATAATCATTATCTAAACTGTTTTGTATCACTATTCTTGGTAATCAAATCTCTCTTGCGAAGTATAACTTTTAGATTGCCGTAGCCATTTTAGCAAGATCGGAATCCTTATACAATCGTTATGTCTGTGAGTCTGTCTATATATGTCATTACTATTTTTCTCAGAAACTACTGAGACTTCATGTAGTCTTAATAGCATCACACTTTAATATATTATTTTAAACTACTGGGCCCGGCAAACGTTGTCCGGTCCTTAAAAATCAAGAGCGCAAATGCAACACCACCTACCGGGTCGAATAGTGAATCTGAACCATCCAGAGACCCCACTCAAACACAACAAATTTCATCAAAATCGTTCAAGCAGTTTTTAAGTTTAAGCAAGAGTAAAGAACAACAATTGATCTTTATATCTATTTGTACATTGCGTTTAAAAATGTAAAAAAAACACGGGGGCAGTTTGGGCCATGAGATTTCGAAAATGCCATTTTTAGAATTGTTGTCTATGTGTCTTTCTGTCTGCTTGTCTGTTAGAGTATTACGTAAAAACTACTAAATGGATTTAAATGAAATTCGAAACGGAGCTAACTTGTATAAGATAACAGAAGAAGATAATTAAAATCTGACCAATCCCTTGCTATATTATATCGAATATGGACAATGTAATGAAAAATTGCAAACTTCCAATCGGTTTACATTTGAGCTTTCCTGTAAGGGCTTTGTGCTACGTATATAGATAGGTATTAGCTCTATAGGCTGATTAATCGGTTTTAAAAGTAAGACTGCCATCCGTTCGGAATTTTGCGAACATGTTCTATAAATCGATAATACAGATTTTGTCCCGCCTGCGGGGATATCCAAATGGCCCGGACCGTCTGTTTAATGTGAACAAAAAAAATTAACAATCGAAAAAACAAACATTAACCGTCGAGACACTTCTTGATTACATACTAATGATGATATGTTTATTCTTATTTATACATTGTAATATGCACGTAAGTGAACACCATTTAATTGACGTATGTACATAAGGACAATGGCGGGGGAGGAACAATATGACTAATATTGAGTGAAAACATACCATTTAGCCTTGTACCTCAAAACGGCTATTATAAATGATCGGAATGCCTATAAAGTTACCTAGTAATCTTGTTTGACACAAAGACGTCCAATGGTTTTACGATAACACTCTAGTGAAATTATTTGCTACTGCTTTTGTAATTATTTAAATATTTAAATGTATTGGTTGGCACTTTGTCATCAATCACTTGCGCTAAAGCGTTTTGCTGTACTGGCAATACTGTTATACAATTTAATTACACTTCTATCGACAGACCTTTGTCAAACGAGTAGATTACGAATATTTGGCACATTAACAATGAGATGTAGTTGAATGATTAACATACATACATACATAACTTCACGCCAGGTCCCTTGGGCGGTAGGCACGAACAACAGAGCGCCATTCAGGCTTATTCTTACACACCTCACTTGCTTCTTTGACATTCATAGCTCTTTTCATGCACACTCGTCTGTTTTTAAGGCTCCCAACATCACCTTCTGCTAGTACACGATCAATGAATGATTAACATAATGACAAATTGCGTAAAATAGCGTAGTTGGTGAAATAGCTCCAGACCTTTGTTTGATTTAAGTATTGTGTTGCGGCGAGATGTCAGAAGACCGAAGTGGTTTAGTTGGTAGGTCCGAGCCTATACCTACTGGGCCCGACATTACTCCGCTACTGACCTCGAACGGCAGGGTATTAATGATAGATTGCGCCTCAAAAAAGAATGAATCCATAAGTTAAATTTTAAGGCCTGTGAATAGGGCACGTTTTTCTAATTTCAGCACTAGATCTCAAACACTTGTATTAGTATCTGCTTTTTTGATTACGAGTGTCTCTAATCTATCGCTACTTTATAGGTACCTACAGTAAATTTGAGAAGACCAGTGATTATGAGAGTCAATCTTCACGCCATATAAATAAGAAACAAATTTAAAAAGTTATCTATCTTAGCTATCTCAGTAAATAGGGAAATTACTAAAAGTTTGAGTTGAAAACACAATTTAAGTCCCTATCGCTATTTGGGGCAGAAAGTTTTTAAATAATTTGTTGGGAAAGTGTAAAAACATGGGCAACGGTAGGGTCGGTACATTTTTCGATATTGCGTCTTTTATAGCCTTTTCACTTGTTTGATGGTCGAGCACACAAATCAGTTCTGTTTATTATTTAAATTTGCGTTACTTACTAAGCACCGCTTTTTGCTAGTATTATACACATTTCCACGGCAGCAAGAAAGAAAGTGGTAAGGGCAGTAAGAGTGTACCATGTGTGTGTTTTATAGAAAAACGACAAGTATATAACGGAGCCCAACGAAACGTGACTTCTGGTCTCAATTACATTTTATCTTACATAAATCCCATTATGAACATCCCGCAACAATCGGAAAATATCATATTACTCTCGCCTGTCAAATACAGAGCGAACAATAAACAAACATCCACGTCCTAAAAAAATACATACGCATTTCAAATTAACAAGATAATAAGAGATATCTCGTTGTTTATAACGTGAAAAATAGAATTTGTATCAATATAAAATCTATTTAAAAGTCATGTGTATTTTATCTTTAGTTTTGATTTCATTGTAATAGATAAGTTTGGCGAGACTCTGTAGTGTAGCGGTCTAAGCATATTCCAGGGTTTAATTCCCAGCAAAACAAATTTAGTAAAGGAACTTTTTGTTGCTTACTTTGCGGAGTCAATCAGAGAAGTCTGTTGTATATCACATCTAAAACACAAGTGTAAATTATCAATATATATATATATATATATATATATATATATATATATATATATATATATATAAGTATATATTAGATATCTATTTGTATGCATGTAAAAATATTACAACGCATAGTCTCTGAGTATTTACAAACTACAAAGTTAAATTTTGAGTAATTTAATCCAAGCACGCTTACGCCCTTGATTTCCAAAGAATTTCAAAAATTGTTTATTTAACCTCTACCTAATCCTAAATGTCCGCTTTCGAAATTTATGACTCGAATAGATTCTGTCAACGGATATTAATAAAAAAATTACAGGTTCAATCAGGAGTTTCATCTTAAATTTGCATACATCTTTTTGATGCCTTGCTTGAATTTTAATATCAGCCACAGTTATATTTGAAGTAGGTTTATAAATGACTATTTTTGTAGGACTATCTATCTATCAGTCAACCATAAGCATTTACCCGGACGATATCATAAAGTCGGTAGGGTAATATATCTTTTTTAAATGAGCACTGTCATTTCGTTCTCGAATCACCCGCCGGTCATGTCGTTAGAAAATGTCGAGAATTCATCGACGTTATGACGGCTCTGCTCGAGCACTTTTCAATTTCCGTTCTACAGTGGCAGTTTGAGTTTCAAGCTTTGATGCAGGCAAGTTAATACGAAATAAAAAAAACTTCAACTTAAAGTTCAAATTTTGTTGTGATTAATTTTGTCACTTGTCAGTTGAAGTTTTTCCACTTATACGTTGCAATTCGTTTTTCCACTTGTCCGTTGCGATTCATTTTACCACTTATCCGTTGCCATTCGTTTTACCACTTGTCCGTTGCGATTAATTTTTCAACTAGTCTGTTGAAGTTTCACTTCTAATATGTGTCCCAGCACACATTTCGATTTTTCGCAGGTTTACTGCAAATTATAATTTGGTTAGGTTAGGTACATTTTAATGAATGCATTTTTTATTTAAACATATTTTATCAAACAAAAAACTGAATTCGATGCGGAACCAAAAAAACATTCATAGTCTACTCTAAAATTATACACATACAACGGAACATCAACAAATGCGAATCTTTCGTCATCAACTTCATTCGGACATCAAATTATGTTTACAGAAAAATATTTCCAAAAAAAAATAACTCAATAAAATTTCGTTTGTTCATGTTTTGATGAAGAGGCTCCGAAACTACTGAACCGATTTGAAAAATTCTTTCACTGTTGGCAAGCTACACTATTCCCGGGTATATTATATTTACAAATAAATTAGGGGTCCAATAATGTAACCCAAGGTGTAAAAAAATACCTAAAATCGCGTGCGCTGCGAAAACTATTGATGATAGAATAAAATAATGTACTACGACTTTGCAGAACACATCATTATTTACAAAAAGTGTCGTGACACTATATATCTAACTATTATAGTTATGCCACAATAAGTGTTCTTTTATTTTAAAAAAATAATTAAAATGCCGTTAGAAAATGCTCTTTATTTGTATCTTGGTATTAATCCTTATCAAAATAAATTACTTAATATTCAAGACTGCTTCAATACCTTTATATAACTTTTTGAATTATTCAATTTGGACATTGCATTCGAAAGATATCACGAGTTTAAAAATGTAAGAATTAGACCACGTGACCGTGACGCTTTTTCGTGAGCGAAACATCGTAATACCCCGTCTATATAGAAGTTTCACTTCAAAAATTGAAGATTTATTCGAAAATTTTCGAACATTTCCATACGACTGTATATTAGAAAATTAGTGTTGTAATAAGAAAGGTAAAATAAACAATTATACTTAATACAAAACAATTATTCACTTGAAACTAACACTAAACACTGAAGTCAAATCGCAACAGCCAACAGTACAATATCAAGTATCAAACAAGTCACTGTGGGCATAGTTTTTTTTTTTTGAGGCGAGGGAAAATGCTACCGATTTACGCACAGACTGGGTCGTTGCTAGGGAACGACGACACACGTCGGTCGGGGGCGGTATCACTGCAGCAATAGTATGCTCTTGACAATGATCCGTCCGCGATCGACGCAGCTAGTGTGGAAAGGCTCTGAGGAAGCTGCATACGGGCAAGCAACCACAATACCCACTAAAAACCCCCTCCTCCCAGTCGACCCTGCGCTTTAGTTTGTGAAGGAAAGGCTGAGATTTAGAACATAGTTACGCCCAGCCGATCCAGCGCAACAAAGTGCCTGGAGTGTGCCCTGGGAGAACACACCCCACTTCGTTAGACAGGGGTCGATGGTGCCTTGCTTTCCTAGCTAGCTAAGGGCCCCCCGTAACGGAACCTAACTCAGGGCGGGAAGTAGTGCGCGTACCTGCCTCTCCGGGTGCCAGCTGAAGGCCGGCGACCTCGAGTAGACGCATTAGCACGCGCTGCAGGACTTCTCTCCCTGTCGCGTTCTGCGGCCTCCTTGAGAGATATTACTGCCTCGCAAAAAGTAACCGCAGCCCCCCAGTTGTCGCTGCTCTGCAACATGGCCTTAACCAGGTCGCAGAGCGAGTCGACCGGACCTACTTGTGTCTCAAGGTCGAAACGCTGCGGCGCCCATGCGGCGCACTCGACTAGCGTATGAAGCGCCGTGTCGGGTGCGCCGCACTGGCGACAGTCCGGAGAAGGCAAGCAGCCCATAATGCGATACAGATACTTATCGAAACACCCGTGTCCGGTAAGTATCTGCGTCGTTCTGAAGGTCAGGGTGCCGGTGGTGTGGTTGACCCATTCCATCAGCTGTGGCCTGATTGCGTCCACCGTGTAGTCGCCGGCCGCAGGGCTCTCGAGCTCTTGAGACCAGACGGCTATCATGGAAGCGGTTTCCCGCTTCCTGAACACCTCGATTTCGACCTGACAGAAGGTCAGGCCTCTAGCTAGGGCAACCTGCCGAGTGCGACGCACCGCTGTCAGGACGTCCGCCTGGAGATTCCAGGGCGGATCGCCTGCCAGAAGGGTGGCCGCCGTCCGCGAGACTGTGCGATACCCCCGTATGGTCCTCACGGCCAGAACCTGCTGCGCCCGGTGCAGAAGAGTTCTATTATGGCGGTGAAGTGCAATGGACCAGACAGGTGCACCGTACAGCGCCATGCTCCTCAGGATGCCAGAGTATAGTTTCCGTGTCCCGGGCCCCCCACGTTGGGAAGCAGCCAAGAGAGGGCGCCCGCGGATTTAACGAGTTTGGGAACTAGCTGCTCAAAGTGCGCTTTGAACAGCCATTTCCCATCAAGAACTAGCCCCAGATATTTCATCTTGGGCCCTACTCTGATTGCCACCCCCTGGATTGTAACGGACAAGTCTGGGGGGGGGATTACGAAACTTCCTATGGAAAATGAGGGCCTCCGTCTTCGCGGGGGAGACCCTCAGTCCCAGCCTAGCTATTCGATCTACGACTGTCGCCAGCCCGGAGTTGGCGACGTCCACGGATTCCACAAAGGACGCGGCGCGTGCCGTGAGTAGGGTGTCGTCCGCAAAGCAGATCAGTCCTACCCCGGGCCTGACCGGAACCCGAAGAATCCAGTTATAACCTACGTTCCAAAGGATCGGTCCGAGAACCGATCCCTGTGGAACGCCGCACACGACGCGTCGCCACTGTGGGTCTAGTTAGTTTGTGTTAAGTTTTAACAAGACGGGTTCAAGTCGATCTGCATTCAGTTAACGCGATTAAGTTTCAAGTGGCTACGCTTTGATTTCATCTTTGAAGTTACTCGGTCCTTAAAAGTGGCAGTATTTAGTAATGTATGGTCTAGTCACACAGTCATTCATGTCCAATGTGAATTTGCGAGTTTTACACAACGGTTATCTCGATATGCAGTTTTCTCACGATATGTTTTAATGATGATTCCATAAGTTCCTATCTGTGATTTCAAAATTAATGTCAAACATTTACAATGCCTAATAATAAATTACCATTTATAGATTTTTTGTCTCAGCCTGTCTGAAAAATTGACTCAAATTCTTCCCGAAACGGTTTAATGAATTACAATAAAATTATTATAGATTAGTGCAGTAATTTTATCTTAAGGGCCTTACTTATAATCGTTTCTTAAATTTAAAGAAACTGCTGAGGTAAAAATCTTACTCATAAACTCCTCTTTAATTGAATATTTTGGGTACAACCCACGTTAATCATTCAAATTTCGTTTATCTGTGCTCCTCTTGGGTAAACAACAGGAAATACACGTTTATAAATGAAAAAAAAGATATTCATTGATTAGGGTCTGATTATGATTCGCTTACTTAAGAGATGCCTAACCGTTTCTTAACGAGATTATTATAAGTAAGGCCGTAAATGTTTATGGATGTTTTATTTCAGTATTTCTCTTGGTTCAGAAGATATAAAGTTCAGATCACGTGTTAATGGTAAAGTGGGCACATTTAGTCACATAAAAACAAAACTGACTTCAGAAGTAACTAAATAGCAAAAACTTAATATTTTCTACAGCATCTTGAAGTCGGTGCAAAATTAAACATAACAGTTACAACGGTACCAAGTAACAACAACAAAACTGTTGTTACTTGGCACCAACTTCAATATGTTGTAGAAAATATTAAGTTTTTCTATTTAGGTAGTTACTTCTGAAGTCAGTTTGATTTTTTGTTTTTTAGTTAAGCAAATACTTGAATAGCTTTATAAAAAAACACGTTGTACATGCCTATAATATTCGATGGTTGCTCTCGATTTCCCTGGGACTCATTCATGAGTCCAGTGAGTAAATGAATAAAAAATAAATTGAAAATTGGTCCACAATTGACGCAGAATCGCGTAACAAACATACAAAAAATACCTCCTTAAGAAACTCCTCCTTTTTTTAATTCGATCAATAATAATAACAATAAACAATACTCGTTATAATTCAGTGAATTGTAATGTTTACGTATACAAACACAGGAGAGAGAGAGGAAAATTACTATATTAGTGCACCTTTGTTCGGTTCGCTACTTGAGGTTAGAAATTTGTCATAGTTAAACGGTGGGAGCACTCACTCGCTCAGGGAGGACCTCGATAATTAATCTGAAGCCGCACATCGGTCTGTTGGACCGTACAGCGTTAGACATCTATTAACAGTCTATTCTATAAGAGCAATATATAATGAAATTAGTATAGAAATATCCCAAAATCAAACAAGAATATTTTTGTTGTTTTAAGGGAAAACTTATACCAAACTCGTAGTTAAATAAAATTTACGTGGATAGCTAAAACTGAAAAAAAACTATACAAATAAAGCTTAAGTAGTTCTGTGCATTTGCTAAATAAATGCCAGATTATATTTAATCCAGTCTGATTGAAACTTTTATGTCTGGAATAAGTTTCGGAACTTATTTGAGACAACTTTCAGAACAGAAGTCGTGGTAGCGTAATGGCAACTACACGCGTCTCGAACTCAAAGGTTCAACACTAACCGAAACGCATGCCTCACTTAAGTAGTTTTATGACCTCATGTACATATTATTACTATAATTACCACGTCTTAACAATGGTGAAGGAAAATATCGTGATGACACCTGCACGTCGAGATGTTGTCCAACCTGTCAAGCCGCCCTGGCAAAGCGTGGCGGGTATATTGGTCGTTACTCTTTAGTGGCAGGCCCGAGCCCATCAGTGGGATGTTTATGGGATCATTTATGACAAGTAGATTGGCAAACGTTGGTAAGAATCGTTCTAATTTTTGAACTGGTTTTCTGTTTTTTGAATGCTTTATGCACATCCCAATACGGGTAGATAAACAGTGACGTAACATCTGATTTGCGACGATTGCTGGATACTCATTGAAATATCTGGGCGTACTTCTCACCTCAAGAGTTATTATAGCCAACGACACCACGACCTTGGAAGGCCCGCCCGTTACAGGGGGCCGGCTTTTCTATTTAAACTAATTTATTCCAAACAAAAGTATCAAGGAATAAAACAGTAAACTTACAAAGAACAAATTGTTAAAACGAAAATACGAAGGGACTAACCACACTGGACTTTGAGCCAAATAAGAGCCGTATCTTCCCATTATATTGTTTCGCATAACTTTACTTGTAGTTTTACAGTTATAAAGTTATTTATAGGCCTTTTTAAGTAAGGCGTAAAGTTTTCTTATACGCTATTTTTTGCGTACGCAATAATACATGTGACATAGACAAACCAAACCAACAAACTTATAGAGTCGCTTAAACTGATACGGCAACGTTTTAGGAAAATCCGGATAGTTGGGTATGAGGATAAATGTCTAGCCTCTTTCAGGTCCCGATAGAATAAGTAAGCCCGAGAAATACTGGCTTGTCATGGTGAAGTAAGATATATGTTATGCATCCAACAAGGGATGCAGAGATGTATATTGAACATGGGTACAATGTACATCTCTATAAATATGTGTATTCAATAACGTGAATGTACGTGATGTTTTACATGACGGATAGTTTACAAACTATCCGTCATGTAAAACATCACATTATAAATATATTATTTGTCTGGGAAATACATTTCCCAGACAACGTGTGAAATTATTTATAAAAGTTGCTAGTTCCTGACCATTGCGTTCTCAATTATTTTGAGTAAATTATTCCAGTCGAACGAAATTTACGAAAAGATTGACAAAATATCAAGTGGAATGAAACAAGATAGAATATGAGTGATACCAAAAAATAGTACTTATAAAGGAAGAATATCTATACAGTCCTACTTCGACAACACAAATAACTCAATTGAAAAAGAAATCGAACTCTGTGTGGCTCTACATTAGTATATATATATAAATTTTTTTATTCGTTTTATTTATTATTCGAATAAGTTTTTTTATTATTATTTTTAGAAGTACCTAAGTTAATATATTATATTTGTAGGTATTTAAGTTTCAAAGCTTAATGCAAAAGTCACAGACTGATCCATCATTCGAGAACTCAATTCAATATCATGAATGCACCCAGGTACGCTACTTTAAAGGTCAAAGAGGCTTGAGAGTTCATATTGGCAAAGCACATAAAAACCGAAATGAAGTTTCAATCTCTTTGCTAAACCCTCCATCGATTCCGGTTTTATTATCCCATAATTCGTCACAAATTCCTTTTTGGCAAAAAATTTCAACATTTAAACAATTGGCATAGTAGTAAAAAGAATTCCTCTAGGGGCTAGAATTAGTGTTTGCCAAATTTTTTCACAGAAAAGTTATAAACGAGAATTCCTTACGTACCTGGGAGCATTTATTGCTACTCCCCTCATCATATCCTTAATATTACCAAGAACGAGCATGGCAATGTTACATCAAAAATTAAAGACAATTGCAAACATATTGAAAATAAATTTGACTTTAATGAAACCAAAACATACAAGTATCCGGATAAACGTTTAGGTCATATGATTGAAAAAAAGCTTTCAGATGGGGACATCAAGACAGCAGCAAGATTTCTTTTCTCGAATGATGATATAGCACCTTATGATGAGACAACTCTGCATGCTTTAGAAGACAAACATCCACCTTCCGGAAGCACACGGTTGCAAGATATGCCTGAGGACCCCATTGCAAGTAATTTAGATGTAACCCCAGAGAGCATTCTTAATGCCGTTATGTCCTTCAGAAGTGGCTCGGCCGGTGGGCTGGATGGCCTCACTCCACAACATCTTAAAGATTTGTTGAGTGGGGGCACCGGCAATGCCGGTGAGCTGCTGCTCAAGGATATAACGGACTTGATTAATCTAATGCTCTCTGGTTGTGTTAATAAAGACATCCTCCCAATAATATACGGTGCCAACTTATGTGCTCTAAAGAAAAAAGATGGCGGCATTCGACCTATTGCAGTTGGCACCACGTACCGACGCCTCGCACCCAAAGTATGCTGTCGAGCTATAACAAACCGTTGCTCCAGCTATTTTACGCCGATTCGATTAGGTTTTGGCATCAAAGGTGGCTGCGAGGCAGCGGTACATTCTCTGAGATCATTTGTCACCACCGATTCCTGTAAGGCTATCCTGAAGGTGGATGTCAAAAACGCATTCAATTCGGTCGATAGGTGTGCCCTGCTGTCCGAAGTTAGAACACATTTTCCCAAAATCTACAAGTATGTTCATCAGTGTTATAATGAAAATTTCTATCTGGTATACCAAAATAACCTAATACATTCGGCAACGGGATGTCAGCAGGGCGACCCTCTCGGGCCAGCCATTTTTTCACTTGCCATCCACCCCATCATTAAACAACTAAATTCTAAATTCAATGTGTGGTATCTCGACGATGGGACCTTAGGAAGTGATATAGATACAATGAAAAAGGATCTAAAAATTTTAATACAAGAGTTTGGAAAAATTGGTTTATCTTTGAATTTTTCTAAATGCGAACTTTTTCTTGCTTGTCCGATGAAGAACAACATCAACACTATTTCCGCTTCTACAGATTTAGCCCCCAACCTAAAAATTGTTAATAAAAATAATTTAAGCCTCCTTGGGTCTCCCATCTTCAATGAGTCTTTCCCGTCTTTCGTAGAAGACAAAATTGACAATTTTCAATCAAAATTATTAAATTTAAAACAATTAAACACACATAGTTCTTATTTTATTATTAGACACTGCGTTTTCACTCCCAACTTTACGTATGTTTTGCGCTGTTCCCCCCTTTGGAGACATTCCAGTATTTTTAAAAATTTAATTATTCGGCAAACAGTAACTTCCATCCTAAATATTTCTTTAGATGACCGATCGTGGACCCAGGCTTCCTTACCGATACAGCTAGGTACCGATAGGGATACGCCAAATTTCTGACGTAGCACTACCTGCCTTTCTGTCCTCAGTCTATAGTACTGTGGACCTCATCGGTAATATAATAAATCCATCACTCAGTGATTTTGAGGTCCCATATTTGACTGAGGCCAGAAATGCCTGGTCTTTGGCTTGCCCGAATGAAAATTTTCCTTTAAATCCAAAGATACAGAGGCTGTGGGATGGGCCGCTCAGTAAGTCGGTGTATGACATTCTCATGTCATCTTGCACCAGCGAAACTGACCGTGCTCGCCTCCTAGCTGTTTCAAAATGGGAGTCTGGTCTGTTGCTTCAGTGTCTACCCTCGGCGAATCTAGGTACACTCCTGGATGATACTACATTCAGGATTGCTGCCTGCATTCGCCTGGGGGCAGACATCGTAGTCCCACATCGTTGTTGGTGTGATGATAAAGTTGATAGACTGGGTCACCATGGCTTATCTTGTTTGAGGAGTACTGGTAGAACTTCACGACATGCGGCTATCAACGACATAATCCGCCAGTCTCTTGTCACCGTTGGGGTTCCAGCTGTTCTTGAACCGAACGGACTGTGCCGCGACGATGGCAAGCGACCAGATGGAATGTCGTTGGTACCTTGGAAGATGGGACGCCCCTTAGTATGGGACGCAACGTGTGTCGATACGTTGGCGGCTTCCCATCTTCCAAATACAGCCGTCACTGCCGGGGGTGCTGCCGCACTTCAAGAAACCCTGAAACGCCGCAAATATGCATCCATCGGTGACGGATACATATTCGTAGCTTTCGGGGTTGAGACTTTGGGGCCATAGGGACGTGAGGCTTATCAACTTTATCGAAACCTTTCAAGGCGATTGAAAGAAGTCTCGCGTGACCAAAGAGCTGGCCTATATTTAGGGCAATGAATAAGCGTTGCCATACAACGAGGGAATGCGGCAAGCATTTTGGGAACGCTCCCCATCGCCAGCGATTTGGACTACATCTTTTACTTGTAAATATGTTTATAGTATAGTATTTAATTTTATAGTTTAGTTTAATTTTTAATATTGTGAAATGATACGTTTCGACCACCTTTCAGTAACTCTGATCACGGAGCCAAAGAGTACATTGTATAATGTATATATATAGACACGGAACACAAAAATGTCGTGTCGTTGATTAATGTTAAAGTTATTATTAAGCCTACCTCAAACTTGTTCATTTTAATTATTTAAGCTTAATTTTTGTCTATGATTTTTACTTACTTTATGGTAGCCTAATGTAATTTTATATAGATAGAATAGAAATAAAAATCAAATGTCGCGCTTAAAACCGATAACATAGTTATCATTTGTACTTATTAACGCATCCCCATACCTTGATGCTGTAAGTCTAGAAGTATTTCAGAACAAAGAAATTAGGGATATATTAGACACCACAGTATACATAAGTATTGAAATTCTGCAGCGGAATCTGAAAACAGAGTTGGTGACAAAGGTAGCTCAAGACTTCATCATCAGGTAAATGTCGAGACGATCCAACAGCTAGACACCACAACCCTGGTGCGAAGACTCGAAAGAAATAACTCGTTTCAATTAATGTAGTATATAATAGTGAATAATAAAAAAGTTGATAAATGATGTTTAATAAGGACACGAGAACATGTGATCGCACCCAACAGACTGGACTGTAAGCTAACTAAAATGCCAAATAACCATGTTTCTGAATTTCGTGAAAAACTCAAGTGGCTCCCTATTCGCTTTTGCCGGAACACTCATTTTCTCACACTGCTTTACAACATACTATTTATTCCTAGTAGTCCTCCTTACCTTAAGGAACGCTTTGAATTCCTTCGCCTTTCTACTTCCCACAATTTGCACACTCATACATATCGTAAACTCACTACACCTGCACACACTTCATCCTTTTATGATAACACTTTTACAGTGCAGGCTGTCAAACTTTGGAATGCGCTGCCTCTTACTGCCAGAGGCCAAAAAATCGCCTTCATTTAAGAACGCACCCAGAAAACACTACTTATCGTTAAATAATTTTGCCTAATAATTATAATTTTATACTATAGACTATTTAATATATATTATGTGCGTGTGCGTGTATATGTATATATACATATGTATGTGTATTTAATTTATAAAATATGTACATAGTTTAAGTAAGTTTATTTATGATATACCCAATAATCCCCACCACCTACATCGCCAGATTAGATTCAACTATTCCTTAAGTTAGGTTGCCTGGAAGAGATTACTTTAAGCGATAAGGCTGCCTATTGTTTCTACCATGACAATATTGTAATTGTGTATTTTTGAAATTGTATATTTGGTGAGCAATAAAGTGTTATCTATCTAAAATGCTAATCAGCACATCCTTATATCCCTGCTCCATGTGGGATAATGCTATATTTAGCGGCTGGCTAAATGAGTATTGTTTATAGCGCCGAAAACAACCCTTTCCCTTGGTTTGCCGTTTGACATTCCTTCATAGAAATTGATCCTGACAAGCTACATTATGATTTGTTATAATAATACAGGTGTGTTTATTCAAAATCATTCGAAACGGTTCCTGACAAGTGTAAATGCTTTTTCAAAATCTAATGTTACCACTTTAATTTTCGTCAAAAATCAAAATCGGCCTCGTGTTTTTCGGTATTCAGCAGTCTAGGATTTGGCCCTGGAGACCTTGAAAAATTCACTTGTAGAGCTTATACATAATTGTTCCTGTTAAAGGGATTTTCCGTTTTCCATAGGCAAAGCACAAAAACAATGAACGTCTATCACCTCTATGGAATCGTTCACCGCCTGTGGAAAACACTTACCCAATTTTTTATATGTAGCTTTATTTATGAAAATAAAATAAAACAGTTACGTATACGTAAATAATTTATTCCTCAATATTAAGTCTATAATGGATTTTAGATGTACATAACTCTACTGAAATAGAGATTATCTATTTAATACATACACTAAAGGGTATCTTAAAAAATCACAAATATCAAAAACATGCGGAATATCCTGCTTCTGCGATAACAAGACAAATCTGAACAGAGCAAGTAATGCACCTAAATAGGAAGTGATTTTTTGAACTTACATGTTTTACCTTTAGAAAATGTTTTCCGACCGAATTTCAATATCTATAACATCTTCCGATGGAACAACAATAGATTTAATAAAACCAATTATCCTTCCTGATAATTAAATCGATAGAAAATAATAATATTCGTTTACTATTTCACAATCATAAGTCAACATTAGTTGGTATTGAACACGACCTACACGTTTTATGCGTAATCACTTTCTATTATGTAGAACAGATAATAAAATTGAATGCAAAATTTATTTTTAAACAAAAATCTTTATGTAATTTGGATTAAATGGAAAATAGTTGGGAGTGTAGGTATAAGTGTCAAAGATAAGACGCGCTCCCGTATTTACTCCATAAACGAGTGGGATATGTAATGCCCGCTGTATGACAGCTGCAGATCTTAACTGGACAAGTCAAAACGCATCCCCTGCAACTAATTTTATATTTATAGTGTGTTCCAAATCTGGAAAGGCCTATCTCGCATTCTGATCTAGTATCGTGGCGGCACAACACTAGACTAGACCTCACAATCTAGGACAAACCCAATTAACATAAGCTTTATAACGAAATAATTGTAACTAACGTATGATTTAAATACACAAAATCACGGCTGCAAAGAGATGTAAATATATAAGACATTGTCGTAATTCGTAAACCGCCTATTTCAAGACAAAAAAAGAGGAGAATCAATCGCCCTCCGAACACTACCATGATTTCGACGTTCAAGTTTCATTTAGCGACCACAATAACAGAAAAGAAAATAAGTCTCTGCAGATCATTTTTTTTCAAAAGTGCATCTATTTATCTATTATGTTCCTTCGAAGACCGATTAATTTTTTTTAGATATATCAGCTGTGAGACAGCTTCAAAAATAGGTAGAGACCTACTCCAATAACATTTAGGTGAGGTCTGCTGTTCATACAATGTTCAAACATAAATGACCGTATATAGAATATTTATCTGTCGGTCTGTCTACAATAGGCTAAGGAAACGGTCAACAGATTTCAGATATCAAAACAGAAACAATGACCATTATCTTAAATTTTCTTTCAGTTATTTCAGGGTTCAGAATGATATGATTAAAAAGTACAAGTCCCATACGAACGAAGCGATGGGAACAGATAATAATATATATAAATATATCAGTTTCTAATTTTCGTGACAATTCTAAAATTACCATTACGACGGAGTGTATTTGTATTTAAGAATGAAGGGGTCTTGTGGTCGACAAATGAAAAGCAATTATAATTATTGAATATTATTGCTTGTTACATTTTGGTCCCACAAGCAATCAGACTGCCACCTACAGGGATATTACAAAAATCAAATTTTTTCTTGTATAAAAGGATGTGCCAAACACTGGTTTACAGGTGCCCTTTTGGATGGATCTAACATAAGCATTTTTTCTAGAAGATCTTTTAGTTGCGTTATTTTCTTGGCCTCAGCTGGTGGTAGGCGATGATGCCGCGGGGCCAGTTCCGATTGCAAATCTCTTGTAGGTATTATGCTTGATATTATGATGATTTTTTCCTGAAATCATAAGTTCAAACTAAAGGACTTCAAGTTAAAGTAGTAGCTTTAACATGTAGTTTTACCTGTTTATATAAATTAAAGTGCATTTTTTAAAGTATTTTTTTTATGAAAATTCTAGATATTAAAATATCTATCTTGAATTTTCTATACAAGATTCATTCTATATCTTGTAAGCTTCCGATGATACGAATTGATGATACGATTGCAGCTAAATAAAAATATGTTTTAAGATTCTGTTCGTAACTTTTGCTATTTAAATAATATCAACCCATTGCTCAGCTTAAACTTCACTCTTTGAAAGAAATATGCTACACTACACTCGTAACAATTGAAGACATTAGTGGATGAAGGTGATAAGTCGCATAATTCCAATTCTGAGTAAATCGAGATAAAAGTTTTACTTTTATTTGAAACTGAACTGAACTTAACACCTTTTTCAACTCTTTATTTTTTAAATATGCCTTATATCTATGGTCTAAGGTCTGTAGTCATTTGGTATCGACTTATAACATTCATCTACGCAAAAAAAGCAAAAAACCGAATATGCGACATATCACCTTCATCCACTCAATACGAATTTAAGGGTTACTATTTATATTAAATTAAAACCATTTAAGGCCGATTTTAATTTTTAATCATTAAAAAAAATATTAAACAATTATTTATTTATATATATATGTATATATATATATATATATGTGTGTGTGTGTATATATATATATATATATATATATATATATATATATATATATATATATATATCAGGCAGACTAACACAAATATTGTAAATCCCCAAATTAAGCAGGTTACGCTTATGTTATAGGTAATATACAACGGACAACTCTGGGGCCGATCCCAGACTTCCAGACCATAGTAAATAGTTTCCGAAATTTACCACGCCAGGAATCGAACCGGAGTGAATGTAAAAATGAAACAGCTCAACTGTTTTATTCACGCAATTGTAATTTTTAATTTATTCATGTTGTATTTTGTTCGTAGAATAAATAAATTGTATCTGACGATTGAAAAATCGACCTTTGGTATTTAATTCGAAACATCATATTATATATTTTTGATAATAATTAAAAACGTACCCTTTCTGTAACTCTATCCAACTCTTGGTGTAAAAAATTAAAGTTAGAATCAAAATGTTGTTCCTTGAAGACTCCCTTCTTTATTAATTTATTAGGAATTTTTCCCTTAAAATCCATGAAGTATTTCAACATATCATTATTTGTTAGGCCAGCAAACATCACTTTACCAGTAGACAGCTCGTATATAGTACATCCAGTAGACCACATGTCAATACCGTGATCGTAATTAACGCCTAATATTATTTCAGGCGCTCTATAAAATCTTGAGACCAGATAAGGTGTGATTTCGTTGTTTGATATGTGAGAAGCGGAGCCAAAGTCGCACAATTTTAACACTAGTTTGCTGTCATTTACGAGAATGTTGTCGGGTTTTATATCTGAAAAATATTTTTGAAATGATAAATAGATGACATTTACCTAGAAACCAATATTTGTACTCAGATACCTAATACTGTTACGAGTGCGGGACTCGAATTAAAATACCGTTGGAATTACTATACAAACACGTATAACACAAGTACACATATAACTGGACACAACCAGTATAAACTGCACGATGCAATAACACGCGCAAAGTCCGTCACTATATAGCTTATCGAATGTACACGACTTGC
Source organism: Dendrolimus pini (assembly GCA_949752895.1). Classification (NCBI taxonomy): domain Eukaryota; kingdom Metazoa; phylum Arthropoda; class Insecta; order Lepidoptera; family Lasiocampidae; genus Dendrolimus; species Dendrolimus pini. The sequence goes on along the minus strand of OX457125.1, from coordinate 9,953,431 downwards.
TCGTATCGTAATCGTCGCTTGACTGACTCACCCCTCCGTTCGGGCATTGCTTTATACTAAACTGTAAAATACAACAATCTGACTGACTGAATTTTCCAACGTAATCTGCACACCTGCGGCCATAAACAAATACAGTAAGAATAGGATGTTTTCTTGTTTAAAAATGTTTAAACCCAAAGTAAACAAAAGAAGTCCAAATGCGGGAAAGGTAACAAACTGCAGTTGTGCATTCACTTTGTCGGCGTGTAACAATACAATCATACTAAGCGCGTAATACGATTGTCAATACCGGAATCATCCTTCCAAAGTTGAGTCAGGTATTGATATATGGTAGAGGGATTACGTGAATAAAACTTGCTAGTGTAAGACCGGCATTACAAATTAGTTCATATTCATTCGTTCATGAAATAAAATAATTATTATTAAAATATCGAAGCTTCGTTAATAAACACATACCAGCGTGTAATATTCCAGTTTTCTTCAATAACTTTAAGGCTAGGAGCAGCTGTTGTGTGTAACTTCTGACCGCCTTTATATGGATACCGCTATTTTTACCATACTTTTTGAGTACTTCCCTAAGGTTCATCGACAACGGCTCCAAAACCATACATAAGTGCCGCTTGTGGAAGAAATGACGGAACAATCGTAAGCAATGGAACTTGTCATCCGGGTCGGCGTCGTTCAGCCGTTTCAGGATTTCCAATTCGCGAAGACCGGTTTTATGCCTACGGATGTTTAAACATGCTTAATATTACCATAGAAAAAGACCGTGGCCAAATATTCTCACTTTTTATGTTGAATTATTTAATATACATTTAATTTTTTTAAAGACCCATTCAATTAATGTTTCTTTTTAGGTGTAAAGACGTGTTACAGGGATGAAACAGAGTCAATTCAGTAGTTAAGTATAAAAATGAAAAAGATAAAAACACAAAATAAGAACAACAAATACCCTTGACAAGTGTGTGAGTTAGGAGAAGGAAAAAAATCCAGAGGTTACATTTGGAATGTCTAAAGTAGCGTTACAAGATATAATCGGAAATTCGGGCACAAAACTTATAGAGTATAAATAAATACACAAGACGTTTGCTGAAATATTTTTCTTATAGTAGTATAGGTGCGCGTTTGGGCACGATCTCGGCCTATCTGGAGCTAATATATGGTCTAGGATGAAACACTCTATCTAGAAGGTGCCTATTCACACGGAACTTGAAGACGCCCAGGTTGTAAGTATTGCGAAAGACAGACTCTGGTGCCGGATGCCGGTGCATCTGGTTGCCCGATAATGGAAGGGAGATGGCGGGATCAGATCGATATATATACCAATTCGTGCCTTGTTCGGGTTAAGGAACTTTGTATCTCATAAAATAATTTTACAAGTCACTTAAACAATGAGTAGTTAATTATGAATAGAGACTATGATAAATAAAATAAAAATATACAATAACGAGATAGAGAGCAGCAATAATTAAATTGCAGGTATTAATGATTTGCTGTTGTTTGTATAAGCAAATACAGAGTCCCTACCAACCAAAATTCATGATGTCTCTAATCGAACATATGTTCCAATGAACTAGTAACGAGTCACGCTTATATTACAGGTACAATACTTACATAATCTCGTTATTTCTTATGATTTTAACAGCAACTTCACTGTTTCCTCTCGCTTGGTCTCTTGCCCGTACAACATTAGAGAAAACTCCCTGACCAGTGTAACCGTAAACATTGTACCTGTTATCTAATGTTTCACCAATACGAACTCTGGAATAAGATAAAAATTATAAAAATGTACGTACTGGACCAATTGTAATATTTGCAAGTCGAGTTTTGAGATTTGAAGATTATTTATTAAATAATTGTGTAATCTGTGGCGATCTATATATAGCTTTAACAGCTACGCTCAGTAGGGCCCAGCACTAATATCGCTCGCCGCTGCGTCATATAAAAATTCTTATTATTTAAACTAATACCGCACTGTGAAATTTCTTTTCAAAAATAAATTAAATGTATAACGCGTATTACTAAAAAAAAAATTATAGTACTGAGAAGTCATTAAAATTTCAATTTGTTTATTTAAATGTTAATAAAAGATATGATAATAAACAAATGAAATTTGCAAAAGAATTTTATGTGAAATTATAATTATATATATTTTACTATAATCGCTGAAAATTTCGTTATCTTCAATAGTTTTTTTTTTTAAAGGACCGAAAATCTTCACATTAAAAAAAATGGTGTTAAATTCAAGATTTTTCCAAAACTGTTTCGAGGGATGATTTTTAGGTATGGCTACTTTCGATAATTATATTTGAATAAGTTTTCTATCATCAAGTTGTAAACTTGGGGGTGCACTTGACGTGGTCTGACTTAGATTATAGTTTTAAATACTTGACTTGTACATATTGGACGGAACTTAACTTTCTGTCGCACTTAGACATAGTTGAAAAACATCACATACATACCTATAGTATCCTTCTGCATCATCCCAGTTGTCTGTCAGGGACGGATTCTCTAGCGTGTTCTTACTTTTTTGTTTTCCCTTTAGCGGAGCCTATATATGAAAATCACGATTAAAAAAATATACGATTTCCACGACTCAGTTTCTACTATATAAATATACAAAATAACCAAAGGAACAAACATATTTCTTCGTGTCATAACAATTGTACAATACATGTGGATCAGTTACTTCAAAGCAATCTTTGTAATACTTCCAAAAACAATAATAAGTGAAACTAACATGAACAGTGACATAATCTTGATCTGCAAACATATCCCATCCACTAGTGGTGGTTGATACTTCCAAATTCGTTTCTGGTGTTGTCGAATCATTATTAATATTCTTCACTAAAGCTTGGCTATTATTATCACTTTCTTTCTGCAAATAAAATAATATTAACTTTATAATTACATCTACAGGTATCACAATATTAATCCCATTTGTATACTGTGTTAATTTTATGTATAAAATTGTGGACTCAAAATCAATCTAGAAAGGATAAAGCAGGTGATAGACGTGCAAGCAAGTATGCATACCTATAGCTCGATATTTTTCGCCCCTGTGTCCCCTTAAATACGCACGAAATTTCAAAAGCGAAAATCGTTGAGCCACAAGTACATGTACATGCTGGCGCTTGCAGGTGTATCGGCGACTTTAATATAATTTTATAAATATCGTAAAAAAACAGAATAAATCATATCATAAAGGAGTGAGTCAGTCACACACTACGAAAGGTTCAGAAGGAGTGACGAACATCCACTGCTTTCTTTGTCAACTATGAGACTGTAATAAAATAATATATAATAATTGAAAATAGTTTATGGCACCCCCTACTAGTTTTTTTTTTTGTTTACTTTATTGTTTAGCAGCATATATGATGGACCTTCCTGTACAATTTCATTCATATAGAACCAATATTTTAAAAAAGGACTGTAATGTACAAAAACACAGAGATGAATACTTCGTAAGGGTTCAGTTTTTGCTAAAATGACTACAGAATGCAAACAACCTATGAACTTTTCTAAACAGAAAATTTAATTAAATTTATCATATTTACTTTTTAATTTGAACATTCAAAACATTGCTATACTATACCTGGAGGTCATTATCTTTGGTATTGACATCTTTATACTTTACAGTCTCGTTAGTGTCTTCTGTATCATTAGTTTCAGGGGCAACTCTTGTCGGGGTTGTGAATGCACATGTACTTTCCGGTTGGTTGACTGTTGATTGATTTGCGTCATTCGTTGGTTGTTCTTCTTTATCACCAGTTAATTTCTAGAAATCGTGAATTATCATTATACAATACAAATAACAGTATTTATAAAAGCCTGGATAAATAAAACAATAGTAAAAACTGAAACACATTCTTGAGAGTAAAAGCACTGTACAAAATGTTGAGTTGTCTCTAAGTCTCAAACTGAGTACAATACGTGTCATTTAGATGTATTTTACGCTAATTTATAGTTTGTATAATTATTAGACGTCGGATTATAGGCAAATGCATGCATGATTGAAAACACTTTATTGTTCACCAAAAATTAAAACTTTCTTAAAAACGAGATGCAATAATTATTGTTGAACAAAAGACGACATTATCGCTTAAAGCGATCTCTTCCAGTAAACCCCCTAAACTAAGTAATATATTGTTGCGAACCGGTTCTTACAGGTGTTTCATTACCGTTTCGAATAGATGATCTCTTCTACGCGCTACGCCCTTTGTATTGCGCCGCAGTAAGACGTCATAAATCCTTCTTTCTATTGTTTGTTTCAAATTCTTAGAAGCCATTAAGAATTCAAAGGGCACGTTGCTAGGCTATTTTACAGATATAATATAAGGTCGGTCAGTCACCAACCTACATAGTGTTCTTTCATACGCTGCGCGATTTCTGTTATTACGGTTATTTGCTTTACGGTTTTGTTTTGTATTGTTCGGTTGTATTTGTAAAAACTATGAATTACGTATGTGTACTTCTAATAAACTTTGTGATAATTTAAAACGGTATTTTAAATTCACATCCCACAAATTCGTAACAATATTAAAACGTGACAATGGCAGTCAATAACAAAAAAAAATGAAACATTCATAAAATAAATAATAATGTTATATACTATACAAACATAAAAACATATCATAATACAGACGGAATAAGCAGCACTGGTAAACCTGAGAGGACCAAAAATAATTAATTATTAACTATAACTTTAAAAGACGATATGACATTATATTTGTAACATTAATGCATAATTTCGGGCTTGTTTGCTGATTGTGCTTATGTTGGTAACGAAATGTTATTTTCATCAGGGTAATGAATGGATATTTTGTGTGAAAATACATGAATCCGCGAAATTCCTGTAAAAACTCGGAATAAGTTATGTTACTAAAGGCATATACAACTACAATTGTTTTACTGAAGGTTATATCGATCAGTGAAAACTTCGCATCGGGATCAATTTTTTTTCGAGCTGGCCACTTTAAGCCTCTCCCAAGAAAATTCAGGTAGAATTCTCAAGATATGAAGTACCACAGATTTTAAGTCCGGGAATTTACCAGAATCAGTAAAAATCCCATCGAAATCGGCCCAGCAGTTTTACGTAAATCCCGAACCAACAGACATACACATAAAATGTAAGAAACAAAACACTACACTTGTTAGATACATTAGATAGATTACATAGATATTTCTTATGATTATACATACACACTAGCGTACAACAAAAAGACGCACAGCAACATTTATAACCCCCCACCAATAAAGAAACGAATCACGAATGGCGGCACTAATCATTCACTCTCACTCACACATTATTCCTTTCTTTACTCACATACGTCGGTACAGCACGCAAAAAAAGTCAATAAATTATCGGTCTGGACTTACTTACACGCACTAGGTTTTTCTAAATTCGTTGTTAAATTGTTTGCTAATAATTAAAATTGCTACTAATTCAATACGATTAGCAAAATAAGCACAAATCTAAAAATATGACACTGCATAGTGCATATAATCCGATGTCTAATACAATTAAAATATTTAGTGTTTGAAAAGTAAATAAATAAATATGTTCTAATTAACTAATATATGTATTATGTATATTATACATGTATGTATATCTGGATGTATTTTAATATGCAAATATTTATTTTCAGATATGTAAATGTACATTTAGTTATAAGTACTTGTTAATGAGTTTTCTTACAGCAAACCTATGTACTACTAGTATATACCTATATACATGCATATTATTAACTTTAATGTGCATAACACTGCCCCTTGTTTTCCCCACGCTTGTCTTCGCTAAACGCATCATAGATGAGTCTAGCGAGGTGTGCTAAAAAAAATGTTTTAAGGATCAATTATGCTCATCTTTGTACATTACTACTATTTTGTAGTTTTATATATAACTATTTTGTATACAATAAAGAAATAATAAATATGGATAACATAAATAAAGGAATACCTTAATTAATTGCTTCCTTTGTTTTCTTCTCTTTTCAATTATTTGCTCCACAGTTTCCTCGTCGTCATCCTCTACATTTAGGTCGATATTTACATCTTCGTCACTAGAACTAGGTACTAAGTATGATGGTTCGTTTGAAGAATTCTGTAAAAAGGATTTCAAGCTCAGTTTAATTTACTAACGGAATATGTTTCAAAATGAGAAAAATCAGTGGGGAATTTTAGAGCAGCAGATTTCCAAAAGGCTACTTAAATTTTTTGTCTTTGCTGTCATGTGAAAAGTCCTAAACGGATTTAAACGAAACTTGACATAGGTTATCCCGAATCACCACTTGGGTACTTTTTATCCCAATAAACAATGTTTTCAAGGGCAGAAGAATAATAGCCAAAGAGATGGCACTGCGATCACATTTAATTTTTTTTTTTTTTTTTTTTTTATCGGCAGACAAACACACATATTCTATATCCCCAAATTAAGCAAGTTACGCTTGTGTTATGGGTAATGTACAACGCACTAACACTGGGGCCGATCCCAGACACCCAGACCATAGTAAATAACGGAGAAAATACGTTTCCGAAATTTACTATACCAGGAATCGAACCCGGAGCCTCTGCGTTGTAGTGAGGTAGGCCGGCAAAGGCTTAGCCCGCTCAACCACAGAGGCCGTCAATTGTTGCCACCATTACAATTTGTTAACAAACATCATGGCAACACGACCAAAGCTTCGCTGGCACAACTGTGCCAGCCAATGTGATGTAGGTATAGGTTATAGGTATATATATATATTTTCAATTTTTTGAATTAGTAAATTTAGTAAAGGGGGTGTTGTTTAAATTTTAATCAAATTGTTCAAATTTGCAGACAGACACAAGGGACTTATAATAGTTTTTAAAATAATAATGAGCTGTGACACAAGCAACAGGCAACAGAATTAGGCCATAAGGGTTGCTTCTTAATTTTAGGTATTGAAACCCTGGAAGGATAAGGATAATACTGAAGTAACTTCAGTGCGAACATAAACATACCTTGCGTTTTTCTCTATTGTCATTGGTAGACTGTGTCTTCTCCCTATATTTTTCACGATTCTTATCTCTTAACCTTGTGCTATCTTTATCATTTCGTGAAGAAGACCGATCTTCGATTCTCCTGTGCATAACAGAGTTGTTATCCACTTTTCTTGATTCATACCCTTGCCTGTCCCTTTGACGCATCCGGTCCCGTTCTCTTTCCTGTTCCCGCTCCTGATCACGATCCCGCTCTCTCTTGCGATTTCTGTCTCTTTCCCGCTCTTTTTCTCTTTCTATTTCCTTTTCTCGTTCTAGTTCCCGCTCCTGATCACGATCTCGCTCTCTCTTGCGATTTCTGTCCCTTTCACGCTCTTTTTCCCTTTCTATTTCCTTTTCTCGTTCTAGTTCCCGCTCCTGATCACGATCCCGCTCTCGCTTGCGATTCCTATCTCTTTCACGCTCTTTTTCTCTTTCTTTATCAATTACTTCTTCTCGCTCTTGTTCCCGCTCCTGATCACGATCGCGCTCTCGCTTGCGATTTCTGTCTCTTTCACGCTCTTTTTCTCTCTCTTTATCTATTTCCTCTTCACGTCCCAGATCGCGGTCCCGATCTCGCTTGTGACTTTTACCTTTTTCACGCTCCCTTTCTCTTTCTTTATCTATTTCCTCTTCTCGATGTCTTTCACGTTCCCGATGCCGTTTTCTTTCCGTTTCCTGTTTAATTTTATGCCTTAAGTCTACTTCGTGGTGTTTTTGCTCATGCTTTTTCCGCTCTGATGATCCATCCTTAACTGACACATGTTTACTAACGTGTTTAACTTTTCTCTGCTCTTCCCGTTTCGGCGGAAAACAAGATAATACATCTTCATTTATGTCGCCATCAATCATTTGCTCATCACCTAGCTCTTCATCACACATATTTTCGTAAGCATCTAATCTCTTTTGTAATAAATCCTTTTGCTTCATGAGCTCTTCAAGATTGAAATCTTCTTCTATTAATTGCAACTCTGGACTGATACAGTCCTCCTGATAATTCTCAGTTTCTGAGGTAGGTAACACATATGCTACATTTCTATTGTCCTGTTGTTTATGACTTTCTACTGTCTGTTTTTTGATAGGTTGTGCATCCCAGTTTTTAGTATGTGCATGCTTGTTATGCTGGCTCAATTTAGATGTTTTTCGAGTTATGCATTCTTGAGATTTCCTCATCAACTCTTCCACATCAGATAAAGATGTTTCACTTCCAGATATGAAATTACTATGTTTGTCTTTTTTTGCCTTCTTTCTTTTCTTGTGGCCTTTACTGGGTTCTTCGCTCTCTCTTTTCCTCTTTTTCGTCTTCTTTTTCTTTTTGTTATCATCATAATGCTTCCCATTTGTGTTCTGCTCTGAATTTGTTCTGTAAAAATAAAAAAAGATAAAGTACTTACAAGGTTTTGTCTCGATGGATCTTGTTCTTTGTTGTTTCCATTCAAAACGTCTTTCACAATTCTGCAATATCATAGGCTTATGTTACTACATTTTCATGAATGTTAATAATTTTTTTTTTTTTTGCAATAAACCAATCAGTATTGTTGAAACAAAGATGCTTTAGGTTTAATATAAATATCATTGTTATTTACTATTGACTTAAATAGCAACTACTATATTATGTTGTCAAATAATTCCTTTTACAGAAATTTTAGAAATATTATTTATATTTTTTTTAAATAATTCACCTCAATGTAGTCCAATTTGGTATCTTATTCTTACATCACAGTACTATAGAAAATTCTTGTGACATTTAGCAAGTATCACAGAAAAATGTAACCATTTTTATACCAACAAACAAATCAAATAAAATTAATTATCACCAAAAATTAAAAGGTAATGTGTTTTAGGATTTTTGTGAGCTGGACAAAAAAGAACCTCTACTTAATAAAAATAATTACAAAGGTATTAAAGTAAGACCAAAACTCTAAATTACCTTATCTTCAATTTTGGATTGGTAGCTATTTGTACTGATATACTTATGGATATGTCAAAAGTATTCATTATTGTATTAATCAAAAATAACAATGAGCATAGCTGTTTTAGTTAACAACATTATTAAATATGTCTTTATTATTAGTTTATGCATTCATTATTACTGATAGACATTTTGAATGAAAATTCAGTGACTGACACTTAATTTCTGAAAGACATGTTCCATAAATTCAGAGGCCAGTGACTGAAAGTTTACTTGTAAAAAGGACTAATATTTATTGCCACTTAAAGACTGGTCCACTCCCAAAAAATTTAAAACCGGTCAAAACATAAGAATATCCACCATTTTAAATCTAGTTAGAGTATACCCCTTAAGAATTAATTTACATAATTATAAGATCCCAGTATGAAAATTTTATGATTTATGAGGAATGAAATAATACAAGTGTTGACAAAAAAGCGTTACGTGTTATTTAATATTCAACTAGGATGTGACCAGGACTTCGTCCACGCTTAGCGGTTGACGTGGATTAGAGTTAATTCGCCACTATTTAAAATCAAAAGGTATTTTGAGCATGTCAACATATTTTTTGTATGAAAATAAATGAATTCTGAAGATTCCCGTAAAATATCGAGATAAGTAATGTTACTAAAAGCATACATAAGTAAATCTAATAAAGTTGTCTAATAAACATAGAAACTACAATGTCAAGTAAGTTTTAATATCACGTGGCTTCGAAATTACCAAATCCCGGTAAATATATAAAGTCCAGGATTAATTGTTTCAGGACCCATAGGATCCAAATCAGCTCATTTTTATGCATACTACCCACTTTAAAACGCTCCCGGGAAAATTCCCGCGGGATTCCCGAAACACTAAATACCGCAGCATTTAAAAAAATATGCAAAACTAAAAACTGCTCCCGAGAAACACGCGCGGGATTCCCGGGATAAAAAATCAAACATTTTATTACATAAAATTCTCTATCGATCAGTCAAATAATCACATTGGATTTTTTTTTCAATCTGACAATTCCAAATCATTCTCAGAAAAAATCAAAAGTAGCCCATATTTTAAGTCTAAGAATTTGCTGTCGATCAGTGAAAACCGCATCGAAATTGGCCCAGTAGTTTATACATGAATCCCGAACAAACAGACAAGAAATTCAATGTACAGACATTGCATGTTTAGAATTTTGTAATATTACAGATTTTGAACTTAAATGCAATGAAGATCTAAAATAACATCCAGCAGTGCATATTCAAAGAAAATCATACTTAAGTGCTCCAGTCGTGCAACAAAGATGACACAGATGACACACACATTTTCTAGTTATTATATTCTAGGGTCTAAACAGACATAAGTATAACCGTGTATTTGTATGATACTTATCATAGTTTACTAATGATTTGAATTTGTATTGGAACAAAAAAAACATTAACGAACTTTGTAGTTGTAAAATTGCCTTTGTTCTTTATTATTACTTACACTTTTTCCATTTCAGCACAGTTGCCTCCCTTGAGACTATACAAGTATATCCAAAAAGGTTCTGTGGACAAAAATAATATAATTAAGACGACTTATTTTAATCTGATATTACATGGTTCACTTATCTTTCAATTTGGACAAAGCAACCAAAGTGATTTATTTATGTAATCATGAAATTAAATATATCAATATGGAATGTTGTTGATTCCTTTTATTTCTGTGCCTTTTTTTCAGATAATGAAACTATATTGATTCAGTCATATGCATTTGTGTACAGGTAAATAAAACCTTATTTACATACTGGCTTCTGCCCGTGACTTAGTCTGCATGGAATGTTTTTTAACTATCCCACAGGAACTCTTTAACTTTTCGGGATCAAAAGTATCCTATGGTGGTAGCTTATATCCCTAGTCAACATCAGGGATATAAGCATCAGGAATTTACTATAAACTTAGTTACATATTGGCTTATTAACCTTCAAGACCTCTTTCTGAATTTTTAAGTAACTGCTTTTTTTACTAATGCTCCATAAAAAACCACTTCATACAATAGAAGTTTTCTGTATAAATTTCTTCTAATAATTTAAAATAACAGAACTATGTATTTGTTTATTCATATTTGCACTTGTATGAAAGATTTTAATATATAGTGAACAATTTAGTAAAGGTCTCACTAGTTAAGTATTTATATAATACTTGCTGCGCCTGCAGTTTCACCCGTGTGGTGATGGAAAATCATTTTAATTTGGATAATTCACACTATATCTATCTATTACTGTAAAGTTTCCTCAAAATCCGTTCAGTAGTTTTCGCATGAAAGAGTAACAAACATACATCTATACATACATTCTCACAAACTTTCACATTAACACATTCGCATGAGCAATGTCTTATGGCGTCATGTTGAGCTATTTATGAAACGGCAGAATGTTATATTACGTCTAACGTAAGGGTGAATTCTTATGACGGAACTCCTTAGCGCCACAATACACTAAATTTTCGTAGTATATAACCGCCGCGTGACTTTCAAAAGTTCATTTTCATGGATACACACACCCATGTAAAAGTACTGAAAAGATGCGCCTTAGCATATAGATTCAGAAGCAGGATTGCTCATGCGAATGTGTTAATAATATTTATAGAATGCCCTGATCAGTAAAGTAAAAGTCTGGCATCTACTCATTACTAGGAGCATAAAATACAAATGGTTCCATTGATTCTGAACATGTTCACAGAAGCTGCCAATGCAGCATCAAAGATCATCATTTTATAGCTGCTGATCTCAAAAATATAAGCTGAATTGAAACATTCGCTGAAGTCAATTTGTATATTGCATTAAAACCTTCGCTTTAAGATTTAAAATTCAAGGACTTTTGTCTCATTTCCCTTATTCCCACTCCCATAGCAGTGGGCAGGGTAGTACTAAAGGAAATGAGCAGCGCAAGTATGTACATGGGTAGACCTCCTGAGGGGAAACATTGAACACAACACATTTTCTTAAGCTAGATCATTTAATTTTGGTTACATTATCGCTGATTAATATTCAATATTATTACCAACAATGCACTTGAGACAGAAAAATTCTTAAGATATGTGATTTACAAAAATACCTTGTTGTGGCCAATGATGCCTGTAAATGGATACAGGAGATTCACTCACTTGTTACTTATTAAAACATTTAATATAGTTCCCACTTCCCTCGTCGTTTTCTTGCTTGCTTCCATGAAAAGGCCTTAATATAAAGGGGTTAGGTAGTCATAGAAACTCCTATGCAAGTATAATGATGTATAAATGAAAAATCATTTTTAATTATTTTTTAAAATACAAATAATAATTATGATATTAGACGAACTAACCAGATAGTATCTATTTGGTTGAAAGACACTTAAACTGAGAAGACACGACGGTACACGACATCGAATGATTAACTTTTATGTTTATATGGATCACTTAGTTCGTTTCATTCAAAGTAAAGGGCATAAATGAACCGTCTAATACATTAAGATAATCATACGATGTTTTTCACATAAAAATTAAATTGGGCACAACAAATTTTAACAAAATTTTAACATAAAAGATCAATATACCTCTAGCGTGACTAAATAACCAACTAGACGCCCAATAAAGGTGTTATTAAACTCCAAGTGTGTGTATCAAACTATTTCAATACAAGTCTTTTAAATTCAATAATTTATTGAAAAAATAGAAACATAAACGCTTTAATAATAAAACGTGACATTACCAAGGAGGAAGAGCAATCCAGAGCCATAGATAATAATGGTCTTACTTATAAAAATCTCGTTAAGAAAGGTTTAGCCATCCTTTAAATAAGAGATTCTTAAGCCCCTAATCAATGAATATCTTTTTTTCACTTATAAACGTGTATTACCTGTTGCTTACCGCCAGCGAAATTCTTGACAGTACTACATTTTTTAGTCTGTATCCAGTGACTTTGTTGACGTTGACAGAGTTTTTGGCGGGAACTGAAAGGAGATGTTGTGCTGTGCAGTTTTATTTTCAAAAAATGTGTAAAATTACTCTAAAATGAACAATAGTTGTAGGATATTGATAGTTTTTGAGTAGTGATTAAGTGTTTTGTGAGAAATGTGAACTGTATAGTCAAATGTGGCCTTTTGAGTTGTCACAAGAACTCCGTTGAATGGCACTAGCTGATTACCTACAGTTCAGCTGTGCTACATGTTAAAACCTATGTTTTCTTATAATTAAAGCACTGGCGACTTTTGGAAAAGTATTCAAATATTGACTTGACTTAATTTTTATACCTTCTGTCACTGTATTATGAAATACATATAAAATTGCATCTGGCTCAAACAAATGTATTATTTTCGCCTAAACTAGTTACAGCCTAATAAACTGCAACTCTGTGTGAGACTCAAGTCCCACAGGTTATGGTCCCTCATTGCATTTTTTGGAAGAAAGTAAAACACATTATCCAAGATGAGTCAAACCCCATCGTCGCCGTCGACACCACAGCCTTCTCAGACTGCCTGCGGCATGTCTCCGGTAGTGGTCAGTAGCAGCACGCCTAATTTTGTAAAACTTCAAGGTAGCAGCAACTACGCGACATGGAGTTTCGCAATGCAAATGTATTTAATAGACACTGAACTATGGGACTGCGTAATTTCATCCTCTGAAGAAATTCCTGATCGTGAATTTGAACGCAAGGATGCAAAAGCAAGGTCTAAAATTTGTTTAAATGTAAGTGAGCACCTTTATCCCATAGTTATGACAGCTAAAACGTCTAAAGAAACCTGGAATCGACTTCGTGAGTCTTACGCCGATTGTGGACTAGCGCGACGGTTAAAACTCATGAAGAAATTGCTTAATATCAAACTTGAAACCTACTCTGGTATAGAGGCCTACATAAATGAGATACGTCATGTTCAACAGCAACTGATCGCTATTCAATCTGGCTTGGACGATGAACTTGTTGGTGTAATTATGCTGGCAGGACTCAACGACAGCTACAGCCCGATGGTGATGGCAATAGAGCACTCCGGCATGCGGATATCCATGGACTCCGTTGCATCGATCCTGCTCAAGGAGGAATACCGAGATGCTCCTACTACGTCGAGTTCCTTATTATCTAATGTGCCCGTGTCTAATAAAGATAATACTAAATGCACTTATTGCAAAAAGATTGGTCATGTAGTGTCTCAGTGTAGGAAACGTCTCAACCGACAAAAGTGTCAATCGTCATCAGCATCACCATGTCAACCGTCACCACCATCATCATCTTCATCATCTCATTCATGTAATAATATATCAGAGGTTACACTTTTATCTGGTTTTAATCATAATTTTCCTACAGGTTTCACTACCCCCTCACTTTGTGCCACCACCGAATGGTATGTTGACTCAGGTGCTACGACTCATATGAGTAACAAGTGTGATTGGTTCCTGGACTTGCAGCAGGAGTCTAAACCAGTTACTCTTGCCAATGGTCAACAAATTAAAAGTGAAGGAAAAGGTACGGTCTCTATAAATGTGTCTGATAGGGTTAAGCAAATTTCCGATGTTTTATACGTTCCAGACTTAACTACAAATTTACTTTCAGTATATAGCCTAGTTCAGAAAGGGCTTATAGTAGTTTTTTCTCCAAATGGTGCCTCAATCCTTTTGAATAAAGGCTGCAAAGTGACAGGCTGTGTGGTTGCAACAGCGTCAAACTTTAATGGTATGTACAAATTGGATACGGCAGATTACAAAGCCAATGTCACACGAGCCAAAGAGTCTGCCTTACTATGGCACAGACGTCTTGGGCATTTACATCCTAAAGCCCTAAATATTTTAAAAAATTATAAACTAGGTATAGACTACACAAATATATCATTTAGTGATTTAGATAAAACCTGCGTGCCGTGCCTACAAGGCAAAATGTCGAAGAAACCATTCGAGAATTCACAAAGTAGGTCCAATTCTAAACTAGAATTGGTACATACAGACCTTTGCGGACCCATGAGTACGCATTCATGGGGTGGAGCACTTTACCTACTAACTTTTACAGATGACTTTACGCGTAAGACTTTCGGCTACCTGCTAAAATCGAAAAGCGAAGTTTTCTATAAATTCGTTGAATTCAAGAACATGGTGGAGAATCAAACCGGTCTAAAAATAAGGTGTTTACGCTCTGACAATGGAAGAGAGTTCGTTAACCATAATTTCACTCATTTTCTCATCGAAAAGGGTATTGTTCATCAGACAACAGTACCCTATACCCCGCAGCAAAACGGAGTATCAGAACGAGTTAACAGAACCGTTGTCGAGAAAGCCAGAACTATGCTCCAAGATTCTGGGTTACCACGAGCATATTGGGGTGAAGCTGTTTTCACAGCAATATATCTCAAAAACCGCTCGCCAACCCATGCAATAAACAACAGAATCCCTGAAGAGATGTGGACTGGGAAGAAGGTGGATTTACGTCACCTGCGAGTTTTCGGTTGTGAAGCGCACGTTCTAATCCCTACTGAGAAGCGCAAGAAACTCGACTCTAAGACTCAAACCTGTATTTTCGTTGGGTATTCAACAGATACTAAAGGATATCGTCTTGTTGATCTCCAGAATCCAAGGAACGTCATCATTGCAAGAGACGTCGTCTTCGTCGAAAATAAGCTACCACCATCTAGAGAACCTGGTGAAGAAATAACACAAATGTCAGACCCTCGGCCTGAAAATCTGGAGGTCTTCACACCTATTACTCAAGATTCCTCGCTTGCACCCCACACACAGCCTACGGAAGTTATCACACCATGCGACAACTTCAACATTCATGAGCCTATCGACGAAGAACATCCCGAACTTCAAGCTCCAACAGAAGAACATGCTGAGTTTCGTGCTGAAGAACCATCAGCTTCTCAGTCGGAACCAGAGTTATTTGTCGATCTTCAAGATGTTCCTGTAGCTGTGTCACCAGTAGTTGATATTTCTGAAGACATCACTGCTCGAAGATATCCTCCTCGTGACCATCGTGCTCCCGCGAGATATTCTGACTCAGACTATGCAAACCTTAGCAGCATTGATTACGAGCCGCAAACTTACAAGCAAGCTCTGGAAGATAGTCGTAGTCAAGAGTGGCTGAAAGCTATGCAGTGTGAACATGAGTCATTGCAAAAGCATGGAACATGGATGCTCGTAAATAGACCTGTAGATAGAAAAGTCATTAAATGTAAGTGGGTGTACAAAGTCAAAATGGATACAAATGGAGACATTGTGAAATATAAAGCAAGACTAGTTGCCAAAGGATTCACACAAGTCTATGGTGTTGACTATAGTGAAACTTTTGCACCGGTAGCAAGACTGTCGTCGATTCGTCTTCTACTGGCTTTCGCCGTGAAACTAAATTTAGACATTGATCACCTAGACGTCGAGACAGCATTCCTTAACGGCGATCTAGAAGAAGAAATCTTCATGGAGCAGCCTGAAGGTTTCTCCAATGACAAATCTAAAGTTTGTCTTCTCAAAAAATCTCTTTATGGTCTTAAACAAGCTCCACGGCAGTGGAACAAAAAACTTTGTGAGGCTATGGACAAACTTTTGTTCAGACGTTCCGAAAAAGAACACTGCATATATTACAAGCACGAAGATACAAAGTTGCTTATTGTAGCTGTTTTTGTCGACGATTTCTTCATCTTCAGCAATGATAAGAAGATAAAAGAAGAATTCAAAGCTGAGTTAAAAAAGTCCTTTGTAATCAAAGATTTAGGCCCACTAAAAGACTGTCTAGGAATGAGAGTGACAAGAGAGAATGGCTATCTATCACTTGACCAAACAAAATATATTGAGAAAGTGTTAGAAAAGTTTGGGATGAAAGACTGTATTCCTGTATCTACTCCCATGGAGACGGGTACGCAACTTGTCCTGCCAAACCCTGGCGATGAAAAGCCGGATTTACCATTCCAGGAGCTCATTGGATCATTAATGTACCTTTCCATTGGTACCAGACCTGATATAGCTCATTCGGTATCTGCTCTGAGCCAATTCAACGCACATTACGGGGAGGTACACTGGAGAGCTGCAAAGCGTGTTCTCCGTTACCTAAAGGCAACGAAGGATAAAAAGCTTACATACAGAAATACTAGTGATGGGATTGGATACGCTGATGCTGATTACGCTAGTAGTCTGATAGACAGGCGCTCCTATACAGGGTATGTGTTCCAGATGAGCGGTTCATCGGTGTCATGGGAGTCACGCAAACAGAGAACTGTGGCTCAGTCTACCACAGAGGCGGAGTACATGGCTCTCAGCGAGGCCTGTAAGGAGGCCATTTATATCCGATCGCTCATTAATGACATCTTCCAATCATCACCACCTTTAACGATATTGTGCGACAATCAAAGTGCTATCTCACTCACTAGAAATAATACACATCACTCTCGCACCAAACACATTGATATTCGACATCATTTTATTCGTGACTGCATCTCAACCAAACAAGTCGTTATAAAATTCATACCATCAACTCACCAAACAGCAGACATTCTCACTAAGGCATTGCCTAAGCTGAGACACTACAAATGCTTGAGCTCTTTGGGGTTAACATAGTGTTTTCATATTCAAATTAATTTATTGATACGTATTGTGTGCAGGGGCCTGTAGGGTTAATAGTTTAAATACCTGATACAGTACAGGGTGTATATCTTTACTGTACACAGAGTGCTTTGATTACGGGGAGGTGTTAAAACCTATGTTTTCTTATAATTAAAGCACTGGCGACTTTTGGAAAAGTATTCAAATATTGACTTGACTTAATTTTTATTCCTTCTGTCACTGTATTATGAAATACATATAAAATTGCATCTGGCTCAAACAAATGTATTATTTTCGCCTAAACTAGTTACAGCCTAATAAACTGCAACTCTGTGTGAGACTCAAGTCCCACACTACACATTTAAGAAAATGAAGAAACTAAATTTAGATTATAAACTAAGATCTGGCTTAAAGGCCTAGTTGCCAAGCCATAAATATAATAAAATAAAAATTGACGTTGACACTAACAACTGACAGCTGACATAGCTGAGTTGTTTATGTTTGTCGTGTGTAAATAGAAAATAATAGAAATTGATAAAATAATCTTTAAATACATCACAGCGGAACGCCATGTGAAAAGAATACAAAAAAACTTGAGTGAAAAGCAAGTGTAAGCGTTATAGGGCATAGCATACGTAGCATCCTCCAGCACAATATGTAAAATAACTATATTAATCCTTATTTTTCTTTGAATACTCTTCTAACAAGAGCCTAATGCACGCTAACATAATATTTTATGGTTTTTTAGCTAATTCTCGAAATGCTGGTACATGAGTGTGCTGATATTATTGAAAAAGAAACGAGAACAAACGCGGAAGTCGCCAAAAAGGTCGCTTGGCTAATATGAAAAACAAGGCTAACAATCTGAGTTGGCATTTAAAAGAGCGAGAACAATGACTGGTGGAGGAGATTTTCCGCCTAGGTAGCCGGCCTGTTGAAGTTCAGATTTTGATGGAGACCATATCCCATGAGTTTACTGTGGATTCCAACAATTTTGAAAGTGATATTATTCATATTAAACAGGCAACTACAAGTTTTTATTTAGTACATTCAAAAACAAAGAGTCACTGTCTCTATGATATATATTTTCGAATCGCTTTCGTTTTTATTGCCACACAAAGCCATAGTAGATTAATGGATAGTACATAGGGGGATACATGGCCATACGGGCCATTTAAATAAAAAGGTTAGTTCATGTGTCCTAAACGTAGTGCTCAGGTTCGAATCCTGATTGGAGAGCATACATCACTCAGGTGATTAACAGTGGAGAAAAAAAAACATTGAGATGATTCCTGCAGGTCGGTAAAACCAATGTGTTAAACCCTTCCCTTTCCAACCAATGTGTTAAAGCCCAATATTGGTATGTTTATAGGTTGTTATTATTATGGCTTTTGTTTTCACAGACATACGGGAGACTAATGCAAGGGAAGCCATGAACAAGCATTGTTCGTGTTAGCCAAAGCAGCACAGGAAGAAGGAATGAAGTGTAAAAGAGAAGCTCTTGGGTGCAAGATGAGGTGTGATAAGAGTTGCATGAAAAGCGATTGAAAATAATGTCTCTGGAAGAAGATTACTGGCTATAAAATACATAACTGTGTATAATTTTTTATTAAAATTGTGCATTTAAATTTTTTGAGGTGTTTTAATTGTTAAAAATGTTCCCTTTTATTTGTTCTACATGGTCATCAATAATATCAATAATCTGAGCTGCAAGTAATGGCAGCCCTCAGATATTTGGGCCGCCATAAGGTTGGTAATTTGCTTAGGTTTAGTGGTTTCTGTAGAATTCATATTGTAATAGACTGCACTCAATAAAATTAAGGAAGGTCAGTGATAATGTTGATCAGTATCATGTCATAGAAAGGGCTATTCTTTATCTTCTCCATTATACCCAAATAAGAATAAAATTAAATCATTATTAAAATCTTCATACAGGCACTTCAGGTTGAAGATTTTCTCTATCTGAAAACAAACAAAAAATCAGTAATAAGGTAAATATTAGTAAGATATAGGACTAGAGTAACTATTAGTCAGATATAGGAACTGGCCAAAGGTCATATTTTATTATATGAAAAAATATTAAGTTAATATGAATATACACCTTGTTCTTCATTCAGCTTGATCACTAAATTGTGCAATACTGTACAAGCAATAATAGTTGCCTGTATTGAGGTGTATGAGCCTATCATGGCTTCTAACAATATTCAGAACCATTGTTTCCATACACCAAAACATCTTTGAATAACATTACAAGTTTGGATATGACAGTGATTGTAATGCTGCTCTTCTGCAGCGTGGGGCCTCAGCAGTGGTGTTACAATGTGAGAAGTCCTTGGATAACTACTATAACCAATTAGCCGTTCAACAAATTCATTTCCTTCAAATTTCCTCTTGACTGAGCTTTCTCATTATATCCTTACATCATGTGTGCTGCCTCTACAATGACCACAATGTCACAATTTTCGCAAAAATCCGCGTTTCAAACGACCTGTGGGTTTTGAATAAGATTGCATTGACTTCTTCTGTTAAATTTGATGGCATTTTTATGTACCGCCAACTTTTCGAAGCGAACGCGATTGCTACCTTACTCCATATGTGTACCTCGAGTATCCACTTGCAGATCAGCTCTTATTATTTCTATTACTTTGCACATATTCGTCTTACTGAATCAGTATCATAGTCTGAACCCATCATCTGTTAAATCATGCAACGGATTGAAACGAGCTCTGTATGTCTTTCTCCGTCTTCTTGTTTTAATAATGATTTAATTTTATTCTTATTTGGGTATAATGAAGAAGATAAAGAATAGCCCTTTCTATGACATGATACTGATCAACATTATCACTGACCTTCCTTAATTTTATTGAGTGCAGTCTATTACAATATGAATTCTACAGAAACCACTAAACCTAAGCAAATTACCAACCTTATGGCGGCCCAAATATCTGAGGGCTGCCATTACTTGCAGCTCAGATTATTGATATTATTGATGACCATGTAGAACAAATAAAAGGGAACATTTTTAACAATTAAAACACCTCAAAAAATTTAAATGCACAATTTTAATAAAAAATTATACACATATGTATTTTATAGCCAGTAATCTTCTTCCAGAGACATTATTTTCAATCGCTTTTCATGCAACTCTTATCACACCTCATCTTGCACCCAAGAGCTTCTCTTTTACACTTCATTCCTTCTTCCTGTGCTGCTTTGGCTAACACGAACAATGCTTGTTCATGGCTTCCCTTGCATTAGTCTCCCGTATGTCTGTGAAAACAAAAGCCATAATAATAACAACCTATAAACATACCAATATTGGGCTTTAACACATTGGTTGGAAAGGGAAGGGTTTAACACATTGGTTTTACCGACCTGCAGGAATCATCTCAATGTTTTTTTTTCTCCACTGTTAATCACCTGAGTGATGTATGCTCTCCAATCAGGATTCGAACCTGAGCACTACGTTTAGGACACATGAACTAACCTTTTTATTTAAATGGCCCGTATGGCCATGTATCCCCTATGTACTATCCATTAATCTACTATGGCTTTGTGTGGCAATAAAAACGAAAGCGATTCGAAAATATATATCATAGAGACAGTGACTCTTTGTTTTTGAATGTACTAAATAAAAACTTGTAGTTACCTGTTTAATATGAATAATATCACTTTCAAAATTGTTGGAATCCACAGTAAACTCATGGGATATGGTCTCCATCAAAATCTGAACTTCAACAGGCCGGCTACCTAGGCGGAAAATCTCCTCCACCAGTCATTGTTCTCGCTCTTTTAAATGCCAACTCAGATTGTTAGCCTTGTTTTTCATATTAGCCAAGCGAGCTTTTTGGCGACTTCCGCGTTTGTTCTCGTTTCTTTTTCAATAATATCAGCACACTCATGTACCAGCATTTCGAGAATTAGCTAAAAAACCATAAAATATTATGTTAGCGTGCATTAGGCTCTTGTTAGAAGAGTATTCAAAGAAAAATAAGGATTAATATAGTTATTTTACATATTGTGCTGGAGGATGCTACGTATGCTATGCCCTATAACGCTTACACTTGCTTTTCACTCAAGTTTTTTTGTATTCTTTTCACATGGCGTTCCGCTGTGATGTATTTAAAGATTATTTTATCAATTTCTATTATTTTCTATTTACACACGACAAACATAAACAACTCAGCTGTCAGTTGTTAGTGTCAACGTCAACAAAGTCACTGGATGCAGACTAAAAAACGTAGTACTGCAAGACTTTCGCTTTTTTCCGTTCTTTAATCGAATATTTTGGGTACAACGCTATGTCAATCATTCAAATTTCGTTTCTCTGTGCTCCTCTGCGGTAAGCAACAGGTAATATACGTTTATAAGTGAAAAAAAGATATTCATTGATTAGGGGCTTAAGAATCTCTTATTTAAAGGACGGCTAAACCTTTCTTAACGAGATTTTTATAAGTAAGACCATTAATTTTTTACCAGGCCAACTCAATTTTTTTGGCTTGGCAAATAGGCTTTTAAGCCACAACCAAATCAGAAGGTCCACACTTCCACAGAGAAAAATTGTATATATGCAAAACGTACGCTGTAAATCAAATTAGGCTTTAGGGTCTCCAGACTTAAGATGCCCACACATTACATGACGCGTCCGTCAGCCGCGATGACGAATGTGTATAAATGACCATAACATACTGTCCAATTTCCAAATTGCTTTAGGACGTCCGAACGCTTAAGATCACGTCCACAACTTACGACATATAATGCGCACACTTCAATAGACTTTCCTTATGCAGAGCCGTTGTAAGGCACGCACCGCAGCCCCCCGCCCGTCAGCCGTGACATAATGTGCATACAGCTTAAGGAGTCTTAATTTTAATTTTAGTGCTGCTTCCAAAAGGTTGCAGCAGTTCATTAACTGAGTTAGATTCAAGAAAAAACTGTATACATATTTATTCCAAAATCTTACATTATTGAAGTGAAACTTCTTTATCGGCGTTGGAAAAAAAATTGCGGTCACATTTTTCGGTTACGCGTACCGTCACATTTTTCGGTTACGAGTCACATTATTTTGCAGGATGGCCGAGTGTAGGATGGTGGTTGCGTAGCATTTAGCATCGAGTTGTTGATAGATGGATTGTAAGACGAGCATTGTAATATTTCTTTACTTTATTGTTTTTTAATTAATATATGAGTTTGATGATTGTGCGATTGCCCCTTTTTTAAGGACTTCGGGTGTGTATTTGATGCAAGCGTTGCAAAACCTGGGCTCTAGGAGGCTATGAGAGTGTAGTGCAGACTTTATAATCTTAATTCTTAACTAATCTGTGATTTCATCCACAGAGTATATCCAATCAAGAATATAATAATGAAAAAAACTATAAAAAATCATTGTTTGAATGTTTATTAATTCGTGTTAACACAATGCCCGTATAAAATGGAAGAAATAAGGTCTAATAAACACAAATCTGTACAAAGTGCAGCTCATCACATAGCACTGGAGTGCATACATCCTCAGGTAACGAAAAAGATTACGAATTGATTGAATTAAGCTTAAATTGTGATATTTATTACCATGTAATAGCTATAGGCTAATAAATAAATATATAAACTGTTCATTACTTTAACGAATTAAATAAAAACCAAAAACCCTTATATTCTCACTCTAGTCTCTTTGTTAACGCTTAACTCGATATCATTGTTAGTTCGCGACAGAGGGCAGGAAAACGACGACAATAGCGGGCTCCGTAAGTATGTAAAAACCACACTTGCCATGCTACTGTTGCTGCCACGACCACGTTCTTAATCTGGTCTCTTATTCCGTTCTCGTCTTGCAGTTAAAGGTCAATCAGCACAAACCCTATTACATGTTTACATACTGCATTGATACTCACCTAATAAAAAATCAATCAAAACACTTAAAGATTAAATAGCTATTTACAACATCCTATTAATATAAATTCATATCTTCCACAACAAGCTTATTCTTGTTTGTGTGATATTATACTATTTAAAACAAACAGATAATTAAGCCCATATTGGATGGTTTAATTTTGTATTTCAATATTGATGAATTAATCAAAATGTGCCCTGTAAATACAAAATTGATGTCAATCAATGTCATCGATTACTGTTGGTCGATGTAATTTATCGTTGGTCAAATATTAAACACAATTTTATGCATGCAAGAATGGAGAAAGAACAAAGTTTCCTGTCCTAAGAGGGGATGAAACATCCCACAGCTAGGTGGCAGGATATATGCCCGTCTAAATGGCTACCACCCCTGGTCTAGAGTATGCCGCCATAACAACCTTGAGATGTGTTCTGGCATTAGTGGCCAAGTTCCAGTATCCGTTAAGAGAGCAGTAGCGCATTTGAAGCAACTTTTGTGTTGCGAATGTCCATAGGTGATAGTAACCACTTCCCATCAAATGGGCCGTCTGCCTGTCTGCTGAACTTATTTAATGAAAAAAATGCTCAATATTTTCAATTTTGTTGTTCCAAAATCAATTCAAATGAATGACCAAATGTATGTGTAAACACAAACATTAATTGATTTCTCTGATTTTCATTTATCAAGAAAGAAAAATTGGAGTAGTATTATTTTATAATTATATAATGGTATTCAAGTGGAAAGATCAACACAGTAGTTTATTTGTGGAGCATTTTAAAAAGTATCCTAGTCTGTAGAATTACAAAACAGACGGTTATAAAAACAAAGATATGTGGGAAAATGCATTCCTATCATTGTCAATCTTTCCTGTTACATGAATTGAACTGATCAATTATCTAAATAGAGTGGCAACTGTGTAAAATCACATTTCAATAAATTCTGTGGAATGGAACAGAATTGACTCAATGTTTCTGTCACTTTATTTTTTTTCAAGGGCAAATGAATTAAAAAATATTACCCAATCAAGTATTATTTGGAAGAAAATCTCACAACATTTATACAAAAGTTGACCATTTACAACTAAAATCTTGTTATATGTATAAATTCAATTTTTTTAATGTTTTTAATATATTCAGTTATTTATAGAATGACAACAAAATTTTGTATAAAACATTAGCTATAGATACCGCTGAGGTTCAGAGCCTAGTTATTTAAATCTTTTATTGTGGATCCAACATTCCTTTTATGAGTACCTCCAGATATCAAAATTACACATGAAAATAGGCTTTATTGCTAGCTTATTTTTTTATTAATAAGTATCTAGTTATATATCTATCCTAATAAACCAGATATTTTACCAATTCTCTTTGCAGAAATTTATTTATGTGTTCATTATTTCAGAAATAACTTTGTAAAGTTTCAGCAATGAAGAATAGGCTATACAGAAATGTATATACGGATGGTCCAATCAAGGATACTAAAGTAATTTCTTTTGTGCTATGTGGAAATTATATTTTAACTTGTATTTTTTTGTGTTCATGTATATGCTGTGGTCAGATGTCCTATAATCCAATATTTTACATATATTTATGTATTTATACATAAAAAAATTGTGTCAAGAATCTTACTCGAAGTTTTACTTGATATACTGATAATAACGTATTAATTGTAATACTTGCTTGTCTTTACATCTATAATTGCATATTTTTTGTTATTCTTTTTATGTAATCTTAACTCTGAATTCAATACTACTTATGCAAATTTAATAAAACATTAGAAAATTTTCAAGATATAAAACTATTTCTGATCACAGCACCTGAGTGTAGCACCAGCACTTTTATTCAAAAGGAGTTTAGAGTTTCAATTGTTTATGAATTCAAATTAATTGTAATGAAATATTAAGGCTTGTTACATGGTTTCATGCATTTGAGAAGAGAAATTTGGTGTTGCAAATGTCTATAGGCGATCATTGATGGATGCGGCGAAATTTTCAACTTTCTGCATTTTTCCAAAATTGAGAAGTTATTGGTTCCTTGCCAAATATTAAAAATCGAGTTCTCATGTGATATTTAGGTTTTGAAAAAAATATTCGCAAATCTAAAAGTCAGGCGTGGTTTTCTTTAAAAAAATGTATAGTAATTATGATTTTAAATACCATAACAAATATTCTTAGAGTAAGTATTTGATAATAGTACAAAAAATCAACTATTAGCAATGTATTATACAGACAGGTCTTTACTCAAATAATGCAGGATATAGAATTATAGATAATAGGGTGGTATTTTTCATGGTGCCGTAGGGCGGCACTAAAGATAAATCCGGCCTATAGGCGATGGTAACCGTTTTCCATCAAGTGGGCCGCCTGCCTGTTTTCTGTACTCCAGCAATAAACGAAACCATGTAAAAACAGCCTATTACAGACTTTACTACAAAATTTAAACAGTAAAATTCTATTGTATGTGTACATTAATGTCAAGAGTTTTTATTGTTTAAACTAAGCTTGTTTTGTCCTGCATCGCTGGTTCCGAAATTAAGCCATTATCAAGAAATATTATTGTATGAAAAACAATAATATAATGTCTACCACTTCACTATATATTTTTTATAGCAGGGATAGTAGTTGTTTTAATGCCGAAAAATAAAATATCTTCCATGGAATAACGATTTAAAATAAGTGTAGCCAGGTGGAGCTGCCTTCTTTTAAATAATCTGGATATAATTCTCTGAACTCCTTATATAATGGTTGTACAATGCACAATTGTTCACAGTTCGTTTTGTCCGATTATGTCTGTGCCTTTGGAACATTCAGTCGGTGCACGGTTCGCCGTATCATGTGCACCCATACCCGTCCCCCGTGAGACTACAGCATGCGTTTCAGCCTCATAACAGCCCCAAAATGTTTCACCCCAAAGGGCTCAAGCCGCATCTTGTAAGTATTCTTGTGTTATCCTTAAACCCATTTAAATATATTGATGATTACATGTTTACATATTGAGAACTTGATAGGCATACCAGCTAAACTACATTTTTCAAACCATTTAAAATGTTCTAATTATTGAGAATATATTAAAGATTTGATGAAAAAACTAAATCATCAATAATAATAATAATTAAATTAATTCCTCTTGAACATATAACGATTTTTGCTGTTTGTACAAGAAAATGTAACAATTCAACTGTTTTATTCATGTAATTGTAATTTTCGATATTCCTTTTAGTTTTATTTATTTATCAGTTTGTCATTTCTTGTAAAAGCATGTAAAAGTTGGCTGTTTTTCTAATTAAGGAATATATAAATCTGTATTGGCATATTAGGAACAGGAACAAGACAACTATTTAACCCAGCTCACTCCAGCCGTCCGTCACTTTAAATGTATGTGTTATATCAAAGTTTAATGTTGTGATTTATTTATAAATATTATTAGTAAGTATTTTAAACTTAAAAATATTCTAGTCACATGCATATCATATCTTAATCTGGGAAATAATTTCATCAAATTTGTCATGGTTAAAATGTTTAAATTTGATGAAAGATGACATGTATTTTTTGCAACCCCCATTTATTTATTTAAATATTTTTATGCTAAAGATTTGTTCCGACATGATCAAATTAAACTATAGTTTATAATTTACAAGTTACTAGTTGTAAGTTTGAAGTTCAGAATAAATTGTAATTTGACCTGAATTCTTTCACCCAGGATCCTAGGACGTACAACACACCAAATGATAGTCCAGTGTTGGGAAGAGCTCTTTGCCTCACACCAAAAGGTAGCCCTGTCCCAGGGAGAATTTCTCATCTAAATGAGAAGTTTCAGGATTCATTAACTCTGAATTCTGATACAGATGCTTTGGTCGCTAAGATCAGCGCTATGTTCCCGACTGTCAGTGAAACACATATAAAGATACTACTCAAGAAGTAAGTATAATATATATAATATTTAAAAACATAAATAAATAGAAATAATTTAGTTTTTAATTTAAATATTCAATCACATTGGGCGTATTTATACTTTCGTTCCTTGCAATCAGATACTACAATCGCGAAGCAGTAGTTATAAGCGCCCTGCAAGTAGAGAAACATCCGATCACAACACCAGGACCTCTGGCCATGACCCCGCCAGCTGCCAGACTACAAAAAGGTGCCATCGGGGTCTATTCAGCTTTGCAATTGGCTAAAGGTGTCACCAGTTCTATTCAGGGCTCCAGTCATTTCACACCATTAACAGGTACACCTCAAGGTAAATAGTAGCTTTACATTTACGTTACTTATCTTTTACTATATATGACCACTTCACTTATTCCACTTTTTTAGACAGACTGGCAGACAAAAATCTTAAAAACGGTCGTTTATGATTATTCATCATGTAAATAGCAGTTTTCACTTTATCTGCCTTTCGCCCAGTTTCCTAGCGAGAGCCTCTCTAGATAACGGTTGAGGCTTTTCGCTATTATACAATATTTTTAAATAGTAGCCGATTTATGTAACTGAGTCAATGTTTTTTTTGTTTATAACACAGGCGATACCGTTAAATAAATAAGTCTGCAAAAAATCATTATGGTGTTTCTTACTGGCTTTTCTCTAATTTTAAGTTAATGTCTTAAATTTAAGTCAATACTTAACTTAAATTTCGGAGTGGAGATAGAACGTTCCACAAAAATTGATTCAGATTAGTTTTTGTATTATTCTTAGTCATATGAAATCATACTATAGTTATCATGGTAAGTTTTATATCACTAAGAATAGTACTACACTGTTAGTAATATAGGTACTTATTTTATCTTATTTATCAATATAGCAGGCATAGATGTGAAGCTCTGACGAATATATTGATAAATAAGATAAAATACGTGTCTAAACCTTGGGTTTAATATTCTTATTAACTGTGTTCACTGTGTCTATATATCACAGATTAGTTTAAATTGTGTTAATATGTATTATTAATATTATGTGTTAATCAACTGTATATATATACATAAAAATCGTATAGATCTAAGCAAAATGCATCCAAAAGTAATATTTGGCCATGGATCAAAATCACGTCTGTATTGTAAACCGATGCGTTTTGAAATTTCAGGCTCGCCCTCTTTGCTTCGGCCAGCTTCTGGTGCTTCCAGCTATTTTGGCGCGCGGTCCATAGATGGTCAGCCAGCCAAAAGTCAGTCGCCTAAGATGAAACTTAAGTGAGTCAAAGGGTGTCTCTGTATATAGATTTTGTTCACGTGTAAATGTATGGAAAAATAGAGTACTGTTCTAGAATAAATGGCAGAGCTTTTCAATTCGTTTAGCTTAATGTCTACATCTATTATTATTTCCCACATACACATTTAACAACAAGGTGACGAGAACTGGAAGGTGTTCGCATTATAACGTAGTAGCTAAATGTGCGCTTAGACTCTCAAGTCAAAATTCATATATTGAACATTTTTTGTTGTGTAAAGAGGCAAGATAAAATTAATTGCATCACTTTAAAAAAATCTTGTGCAATCTTTATAATATATAACTGTTTGTTGTGCTTTACCATAGCAATAATATTTCTTTTTTTGTAGTTTCGCATCAGAAAGATAGTTGAAATATTAGGCAAATAACTTACTAGCTAGCGTAACTTTGCTAGCCTTCTGGGAGGGAGGAAACCTTAACATTGACTTCGAAGACTTAGTCTCAGTGTTGTACATACTGGCTAAGATTATTTTAAGGGATTGTGGATAGAATACAATATAAGTTTTCTTCATTGTAGTAAAATATGTTTTGAGTTAATATATGGTTATTCAAAATGTTATTGAAATAATTTTAAGTTTGTTTTAATTTAATATATCATTTTTATCACACATTTTGGGTGCTTTTCAATTCTTTATTTGCGATAATTGATTGCGTAAAGGACGCTAAAGCTATTTAATTCAATAGAGAAACTTAAATTATGACTTCCAATAAGTGATCTGTATGATTCCATTTTCACATCAGGTTTTATCATCGAAGATGAATACTAGCAATGATAATCGAATATGGATACTAAAATAGATGGCCGCTCACATAATTTTTCTCTTGTTTTTTAGATTTTATTATTTAAAGCATATTTTACAAACAAATTCGGCTAAAAGTTAAAATTGACAACTGGAACAAAAACGCAAGAAATCTCGCGAACTGCTTTAGACAAACATGGAGAATATACTTAGTACTAGTTTAGTAATAGTTATAGTAGTACTGAATTTAAAATGGGTTGAAATTGTTTATATTTCTTTCCTGTAAAGGTACCTCAAGAGCATATTTCCAAAAGCAGAAGAGACCATAATCTTAGATGTTCTGGCAAATAAGGACAATAATGTTCAGAAGGCCAGTGAGGAATTAATAGGTATGGGATTTATCAAGAAAGAGACAATTATCAATCAACAAAAAAAGGAGAGTCAGGTTCCACAACCACCAAAGAAGGTCGTCACCATAATGAGGACTTTGGAGGAAAAGAATCAATGTAAGTAGCTTTTTGTTCTCTAATCGTATAATTATATTCCTAGGTATGTTCTGAAATTTGGAATGCACTTGTGTCACACTGGGTATCTTTTAGATACTAGGAGTTATAAAACTTTTTTTTTAATCCTGTTGAGTTTTAATACAAATGGCTTCACACATTTAGAAGGTTTAGTCCTTGGTAAATATTAAAGAAATTTCAATAAAATAGAACCTACTGCATATCCTGTTATGACCTGTTCTACAACAATACGAAAAATTATAGACAAATATCCAACCATTATCAACGTTTATGTTATGGATTTTTTAAAAGTTGTAAAATTACTTCTTAGCTTTTGGCGTGTTGGAAACACCCATTTTCATGTTCCATACTTTCAATCTGATGGTCTGTTTAGTTGTTAATTGAGCTGATAGAGCACTATTAACGGGAAATACACGCAGTTTTTTTTACCAATTCTATCAGCCCCTATTGAAAGCCCCCTTTTGATTAAAGTGAGGGAGAATCTTCAGAAGAAGTATGGCACGATAGCGGAACGTGTTATTGCAATTGCTTTAGAGAGTGTTGATTATAACGAGGAAAGAGCTGAACAGATACTGAATGCTGTCCAGCTTGAAGAGGAGGCTCCGAAAGTCACTAAAATCACTGAGGTCAAAGAAATTCGACGCAGCACTACTGAGCCTATAACTGGGTATGTTTAAATTCTTTATATAATCTAAAGACAGGTTTTCGAGTGAATTGCTGTTGATTTAGCAATATGTTTCTTTATTCTAGTAGACTTAGATGCATTTCTGTGATCAATATTCTGTCATAAATCGAGAAAAGAAACATAGAAAATAAGTTTAGTTCAGTTTAACATGAACATTCAATATCAATAATATTGGAGCCGGCAGTCAAAAGAACTGAGATATTTTTTATAAACTTACAGAACGTCGCTGCGTAATATATTTAGTAGGAACGTAGGTACGTTCGTAATGACATAATTATTTATGATAATAAAGTAGGTATTTATGATGTCAAAATTAAGTACAAGTAAAAGCAGTATAAGAGCACATAAATTATTATTTGAAAGTAAAAAATATTTCTATCAAGACATTTTAAAAGTACACTGTTATATTAACGCCCGCTATGTGTACAAATATTAGTATTTATTGTCATATAATTCTATAAAAATTTAATCAGCTCTCTTGTTCTTTTTTATATTTACATTAAAAAATCAGGTACATATAAATTGTTGTTACCTCAGTTAAAATTATGTGAATTACATAGAAACATTTTTATTGTATCATACATATGAGATCTCTTGAACATAAAGTGATCTTTTACATACTTTGTTTTATAATAATATTTAGTACAAGTACAAATCAAAGGAGATTTGAGTGACCTTTGTTAATAAGTAAGACGGTATTTTGTAGTATTGCTATGAAACTGAGTACAGTGTTTAGCGTGAATATGTCTAAATCATATTTTCTATCAAGTTCAATAGATACTTATACTTTATAGACATGATTGCAAAAATTACTCCAATTTTAATTCTAAACTAATATAAAAATAGGGATAGTTTACTTAATATTAGCGTCATGATACGACCGAAAGTGAATAAAAACCATATATTGTTTCATATTTCCGAATCCTAGAATCAATAAGTAAAATAAATTTTAAAAGTTTTCACAAATTTATGTCATATCTTGTCTTTATCTCTAACTTTAGGTAAATTAGCCCTACTTTTCCGATTATTGATAATCTTAATATATATAAATTACGTGTCACGTTGTTTGTCCGCGATGGACTCCGATTTTAATCAAATTTGCACACCGTGTGCAGTTTGATCCAACTTGAAAGATAGGATACTTTTTATACCGTTGGAACTGGTAGGTGGCGCTGAGATCGGGTTCTAGAATCCTCCTAACCACCGGGAGCGATTTTGGTGGATACTTTTTATATCGTTGGAACTGGTAGGTGGCGCTGAGATCGGGTCCATGATTTTTATTTTTTCAGAGCAGGACAACGTCTGGCGGGGCCGCTAGTTAAATATAAATGCTGATTTGGATAACACGATATAAATAGTTTTTATCTTAAGGAAAAATATATAAACACAGCAATTCACTCGAAAAGAATAATATCCTTACAAAAACAACAATAGTGTACAACTTGTTTTTATATTTTTACCAATATTTATATACCAAATCTAATCTAGTCTGATGAGAGTACTTAAGTGAAGTAGTATACTCAACTTTCTGTTAAACTATCGGTAATTTAATTACATTATAACATTTATAGTTTATAGTTTCCAGCTGCCCATTTTTTATTATTACTATTAGTAAATGCAGATCCAAACACTATTGTAACTATTATTGTTATTGTAAATTTATTTTTAATATATAAAAAACACAAAGTTTTCAAATTAACCTAATCCTTTGCTTTTTAAGCTTCTTAACCCGTACTCACTGTAAGATATCGATTAAATCATGTATTGATACAATGATAAAGAAATAAAATCTTGGCCACTTAAGAGTAAACAAAATGGCATCTTAATTTAAAAGTACTATATTTTTACATATTAATTTACCTATTTTAGAAAAAAACCTTTTTAATCTGTCCGCCCAAGTAATGAGATCAATCATTGACTTTGCAATATAGGGTAAACTATACCATTATGGGTATCCCAGTACAATAATTTGCTCCCAGCCAGAAGCCATTAGAAAATCTTAATATCTTCTATTTTATAGCGATTCAATAATAGTATTATTATTCTATTTTATAGCGATTCAATGATACTATTATTATCATCATTGTATGCCTACAAAATAAAGAGATTATTAAGATTTCTTAATGTTTTGAATAAAGTTGCCAATAATATTATTGAGATACCAACAATAGTATAGTCTCCCCTACAGTAAAACTTTTACAATAGATAATATGATCTGTGTTAAAGTTATGTGATTATATCGATATTTTAACATCACTAATACATACATACTCATAACAACTATCATCTTCAATCGGGTTGATCGGAGACTTACAAGTATGACAGCTTAAAACCTCAAAGTGAATATTTATTTGAACTGGTACCAGCAAGATTTGCTAATTTTTTATTTTTATGAATATATATTTCATCACAAATTGCAGTATTACAAAAATTCGTTCACTGTTTTTTAAATCAGATTTTGTTTGATGTATCGTACACACTAATCTTTTTTACACCACACTTATTGTCATAGACAAGATTCTATGTACTTTGCTATTTGAGGATTTAATAAATAACACAATTACTTAAGAATTCTAGTCGTATTCATAAGTCTCATTAAACTGTAAGTAAGGAATATATTTTCACTGTGGGTGAATTTAACATTATCGTGGTATTAACATGAATAAGTTGTTATCTTCCTATCAACCCGTATTTTTGGTTGGTAAATCGCACCGCGTCGTACAGTAGTTGCGTGGCGTGGGAACCTCACGAGCCGACGCCTGCGCCAGCGCCGCCGCGCCGCCTCAAGACGTGGACCGACCACTTGAAGTATGTACGCGTTGCGTGTACTTGTGGTGGCTTTGCATTTTGCATTATTTGTCTTATTTCAATGGATTTTACCTAAAATGTGAATTATAGTTTCAAATTAGATTTGCATTTGACTGGTCAAATTTTAATAGTTTTACATTTTATGTTATTATAGGAATCCTACATAGATGCTGGCTGTTTAGAAGCCACCTTATTTTATAATTAGACTGTATGTGTTGAATAATATTGTCAACTAATAGTAATACAATTTTCAAGAAAATAAAGGTTAATACGGGTTTTCTTTAAATTAACAAGATACGCAATAAATATATAGTTTTTTTGTTAATTTACCGAAGAATATAAAAACGGCATGGCTCTCAGGACTAGATCATCATATTAAAATACACAAAAAATAACGGTTAGTTTGAATAATATTCCAATATCATTGTGTCAATATCGAATGTTTATTGTTTACGTTCATTTCCAAAAATAAAAGATTAACGGTTCTACCAAAAAAAAATAAGCGCAAAGCCATCACAATCTGTGTCTGCATGTTGCCCAGAAGTCTTCTTTGATTGCTTCGTGTGTATATTTGACGGTTACATTTATATTATTCTTTAATAGGATGCTATAATACTTGTATATTGTCGTGATTCGGAACACTGAAAATTCCACGTGATATAGGGATGAGATATCGACAAATTGACTGCTTTATATCACTTCGACTTTATATACTCGTTACAAACACAATAAATTGTTTACTTTCTGACTTGACAATAAAGATTGCGCGAGTGCAAATGTCGGAATATTCGCAGTTTTGCTGAAAGTAGTACGAAAAAAGCGGAAAAGACAGCTTGTAAGACATGCTGAATGTGAATTGCAGTGGCGTTGCGAAGTGAGTTTCCATTGCGATAGTGTTAAAAATTCGTATTCTACTAAACCCACAATGTTTTCTCGATATCGTCGCCGCAAAATTTAGAGTAGATTTTTTAAAATTACTACTATCAGAAAAAGCGTTAGCCAAAGTAAGTATCGAAAAGCTACCAAAATTTTAAACATTTATATTACAAAGATAAAGTGACATGACACGGGCACGCCATTGAAACTAACAGAATACTGATCAGGCATACCTACGATTGAGGCTCGATTCCTATATCTTAACGAGCGTTCATTTGCCTTACTATCGTTTAAAAAACGAGACAACGGAGGGAAGGGAAGTAGTTCAAACGCGTTCAAATATATAAAAATAAAAATTATCACTCTTTAAACATAATGCAACTCTATCTCTTTAGAAACTGGGCATTGAATTGATAGTTAGCTCTTTTTTGCGCAAATAGAAAAAGATTTTTATCCTTTTATCGGTTTACACATTAAATAGTCAATTCTCGTTATAAATCAAGAAAATATAATGATAAAGTAATAACAGAAGCAATATATGTCAAACAAAAAATACTTAATATTTTACAAATAAATACATATTCTTGGTATTATTTCCTCCTTTGGTATTTAGTGATATACCTCTGTTCTTGCATCTTACAAGCATGGCAATATTAGTGATTTTATCACAGTCAATTGCTTTTGTCTATAGTTTATAGAAAATTGTCTTTATTATGTTCAGTGGTATACCTGTTTGTGGTAATAATAAATGTTCTAATTAGATGTTAGTTCTGTGCATAGTTTGTTAATGTTAAGTGTGAAAGTTCGGTATGTAATTAACAAATAGAAACGATAGAGTGTCGCCATGACAATAGATCAGATAGACTAATAAATATTTTTTTTAACTTGAGACGCTTCGTAATATACCTGCTCATATCTTGAGGTTGTTCTATGATCATGACTATGATAAGGTTATTTTTTTAATGATTGAAACCCTGCCTATAACGATATGTATTACAATAAGATAATTGGATACGACTGAAAGTTTACATAGATCAAATTGTTAATTAAATAAATACTTTAGACTTGGAAGTCTATGTGTGTGTCAAATTGTATAGATAGTCCTGTCCGGCTTCAAAGCTTTAAAGCTTCAATCGAGATGCCGACAGCAGCGCCACCTACCGGGTCGAATTGTGAACCAACTCAGAAACCTTCTCTGGCTCATGCACAACAACTTTGCTAAACATCATCACATGATCAAATGTATAGTTTACGATTCTTTATATAAAAGACATACAGACAAACATTCATTTTTATATATAAGAGAAGAAGAAGATATTCACTCATATACATCCTGGTGATGGGCTCCGTCCTCTCTATGTTATGTAAAAGGCTAGAGAGCTACACCGAGATGACATAATAAGTTTTCCATTACTTTTTAATATCGGTACCTTAAAATTAAGGCTTGTATTATGAAGCAATACCTTCTTAAGCGGAAACTGATACTGGCTATGATAATCCTATTAAATTAAAAAGTATATCTGCCCTATGCCCGGTAGGGTATTCGATTGCAAGAGCAATCTTGCAATCGAAAACCTTTTTTGAATATCCATACCCTATCGTTTTAGGTGATATGGCCGAAATACATAAGATCTAGATATCAGTAGTTTATGGGAGGTGGTAATGTACTTCTGGTAACTATAAAAGCTCGTCAATACTTGCATTATCGGCCAATATGATCATTACGTTGAACGGACCCGTTACATAAAAAAATCATTAAATTCGTGTGACGTAATTTGTGGATGATGCGCAATCATACAATGCAACGATGATCGTAGCAACCAAATGATTTAAGTGTAAACAACGTTACCAATTCGGCGAAATATTCATTATATTATATACTAGCTGACTCGGCGAACTTCGTACCGCCTTATTCAAATAAATTAATAAACAAACAAATTGAGAAAACATGGGAAATATATATATAGATAAATAGCCATAAACCATCTAGGAAAAATTTCGCATCGAATGGTGGTAGTTTCATGTCGATACGATCAGTGGTTTAAGCGTGATTGAGCCTCAAACGAACACCATTTTCATTATATATATATATAGATAGAAGATATAATAAAGAAGATAGATAACCATCTACGATTAATTCCGCGTCGACTGGTTGTAGTTTCATGATGATCGGTCCAGTAGTTTTCGAGTATATAGATATATATAGATAAATAGCCATAAACCATGTAGTAACGTACTAGCTACTCTCCGTAAATGCGACGTAACTTCGTTTCGACGATTAGCGAGGTTCATTACCTATTAGAACTGTGTGGGAAATTCTAAGAATAGCTTATATGTTTCTAGATACATATGTTCTAAAAGCGTTAAGATACCGATGGTTGGTGTAAAAGCTGTCTAGTGAGCCATGTTAAGCGTTTGTAGACTGTAGAGCATGCAGTGATTATGACCAGCAGTTCGCATGTTCTTTTGATTCGTGTATCGTTCGTTCAGAATACAACGCGATAATGTCAACGCACGGTGACGGTTTTTGTATAAGTAGATTTTGTATAGTGATCTAGATTTCTTTTGTTTGTCATGACCATTGTTATGATTGGTTTAGCAAATCTTGTCACTGAATTGAATTGGTTTTTTTTTTATACATAGAATAAAACTTTTATTGTATCTAGTAATTGCATGAAATGAAAAAGATTTTAAAAATACAATTTTTGTACCTATATTGTATTTGGAATATAATTATCACAGTGGTTATTTTTAGGTTCAATATTTAGTATCAGAAAAGTTACATTTATTATATATTGAAACAATTATTGAAAATATACTTTTTTACCATTTAAATAAAAATATTTTATGCTTCATTTTAAATAACATGTAATTAATAGAATGACATAAAAAACAAAAGTAAGACATCCGTGTCACTTGCTTTGTATGTGACCAGCAAGTGCAAGTCACGTGTATGAAATGATGATTTGAAAATATTTTTACTAAATTATACCCGGTATAATGTTACCAGGTTTTTGATATATAATTTTCTCTTAAAATTTGTATACACTTTTTCACAGATATGGAAGAAACAATTATTATACTAAATTCTGAAAATCCCAAATCTTACAGCTACTTTTTGAATAAAAGTTGCCAGATATAAAAAAAATAGTTTAACTTCTAAATTCATGTCTCAATGAATTATTTGTGAAAACATTAATTACCATACTGTTTATTATGTATTAAAATGTTGTGTTACAGACCTATTCTAAAGTCTAGGACCAATGTGGATTCAAAATACAAATCACAATTTGCCATTAAAACCCACGGACCTGATGCGTCGTTAAGACAGGGACCCCAAGACAGCTTGCTGTTGTAAGTATTTTCTTTTTACGAGTAGTGCTTAATTCGGATTCTATACAGATCAATATTTTTAAGTTTGACATTTAAAATTGTCAGTTTAATCTCTGTAAGTACCTACTGTAGTCGTCGATTGAACTCTTAAGTGCGATATGAAGATTGTAATTAAATTTTACATGAAACTAATAAATCGTAGGCTGGACTACATGCCATGGTCTGGGCCGGACCGTGAGCTCCGCAACGGTCAGACGGCGAAGCCAGAAGGCCCTGAACCTCGGGATAGTCCAACATCACTCGCTCTTGGCCCTTCAGGTCTTGCAAAAGGGCCCGCTGGTCTTGCTAAGGGATCTATATACCAGAAGATCAATAAGAAATCTACCAAAATGTACGTAAATGTTTAATGTTTTTTTAATCATCAATTGAACATATTCAAGTGCTGGGATTGTAAGTACTAGTAATAACCATGGTTAAGAATAACTTTATTTAAATTTCAGAGTTGGTTAGGAGGACAGAGAAAAAACTCCAGAACGCCGTCGAATAATCAAATATGGGAAATTTATTTTTAATATTTTAGAAATCATTAATTAAATTAAATTAATTATGTTATGTTTAAAATGACAGTAAACACTTATGAATTTAGTTACTATTCTTAAATAACTCTTACACTAAATTCTAATAATGATCTGGGTTATTTTTATATAATACATTACGTTGGTGTTTGTTGTTTTGGTGTTGGTGTTTGTTTGTCCTTTAATATTTTCGATTGTGGCTAACCTAGTTATAATTTTAAACGTCGATTATTGATAACATTTAAAATTAGTTTGCAGTCATTTTAAACAATACTTAAGAGTGGAGTGTTCAATAGAAAATGAGAATGATATGCGTAACTTTTATTAAGTGCTATTCTATTTTACAATATGTTTACATTTTCTTGAAATAAACTTGAGTTAGCATTTTTTGTAGGATTAAAATTACTTTTAAACATTCTCCATCGTTGGTATATAATGGTTCATGTACTGCAGCAACTACTGCGTCATCATTTTAAATATTCTGTGTTCTAAAATATTTCTTCTGTTCTAAAATACTTGTTTTTCTTATATAAATGTTAAAATAATGTTATAAAATTCTAAATATGCCGTATCTGTACATTAAAGCTATTTAAAAAAACATCTGGAATAGACTATATGAACGATGAAGAGTATGATGCAATGTTTTTAGTTTTAGATTTCTTGCTTGTTTGTCTGTTTGTTCAAGTACTGGACCGATTTCGATGTAGTTTTTGATAGACAGCAAATTCTTAGACTTAAATCTGCCTCACTTTTTATCGTAGTATTTCCGTGGAAATTGTCAGTCAAGCGTGGACGAAATCATATCCTAGTATAGAAATAAAAAATGACAGGTGCCATTATGAATATATTTTATGAAGTATTCTAAAGCCCGTCTCGGACAAAAACCATCTCAAGCGCAGACTTGATCAAGGCGTTATCTCGATTAAATTTATTAAAACATCTTTATGATTGTAACAAAAGTAATTCAGCTTGGCCAGCTAATTTGATATCCAAGAGTTAGTAATACATTCTCATTTTCGATTGTACCGTATAACTTAGATTAGTATAGTTAATAGAACCTATGATCTCATTTGCAATTCCATAGTCTTAACTATTATTAGTTTTAGCTTGTAGTGAATTTAGAAATATTTAATTTCACGATTGTTTAGATTCTATAAAGTGGTGTAACTATTATGCCTAAATTGATGCATTTCTCTTTACCCCTTAAAACTTAACAGCTTCAAATATTAACTTTGATACAACAATTTATTATCAGATTTTAAATTAATATTTAAGGCATGAGTAATGAGTGAATGCACTCATTTATCAACAGACAGCATTTAAGAAACTGTGCCGGGTTGTTTTCTTTACACTTTTATATTTTATAAAGATTGTATCAGCCCTAAATCATTGTAAGAATATATTGGTGAATTAAGAAAAGCATATAAACCTTTGAGCTTCAAAGTATCAGATAAGATGGGAATTTGACCACTTCCATGAAATTGTTCCAATCCCATGTCAAATATAAGTATTGCCAATTCTGTTTCCCCAAAGTTTTTATTATGGTATAACTGGTCGTGTGGTACTCGAGCTGGAAAGCATGCATTACAATAAGAACAAAGAGCTCTAATACAATTTGCTATTTCTGTTACCTATGATGTATTAGATACATAGTTACCGTCGAGAATATTTGTCTGAGTATGCTCACGTGCTTTGGCACTTGTTAAACATGGATCCAAGAACCACAGTACTATTCAATATTAATAATAATGCAGTGTTTTCGAGTAATATATGACATGTTGATATGTTTCCAACGAGATTGAAGTATACGTAATAATAATCCATAAGAGTGCTGCTTATATCTCTAAACCAGTAAGCGTGAGGTTAAATCTTTTTCAATCATAATTATTACACGGATAAGTTGGTTTTTTTTCCAATAGCATAATAGTTACCTTCATAAACTGTATAAAATAGCCTCTTATTACTTATATCAGTAAACTTCCATTTTAAAATACACTTAAATATTTAAGATTTACATATCCTATCCTGTTTGTAAGACTATACACTATTGACTTACTTAATTTTTATGATTCCGATATCTGAGAATGAAAAGAAAACAATATTTCTCTCTGACTGTTATTTGCGTAACTTGGATCTGCTATTATATGTACAATGTTTATTTACTTATTGTCCAAGAAGCAACATCTTTTATTGACGTCCAATGACTGGCATTGGACGTCATTTAATATAACGATTGCATTTAGTGTTGGAATATCAGAAAGCCCAATATAGAACTGTCTTCAATGTAGAGCTATTATAGAATAGATACTAAGTATACTCGTTAAATAATTTTGCCAAATATCTGTTTGTGTTGTGCCAAGTTCTTCCGTAATGTTTTCGTCACATATATACGTAATTAAGATTTAATAATCGCTCACTGCTACATCAGTTCAAATACAACACTGCTCAGCTCACGATTCTAGAGCAACTTAAATTGTCGTTAATTCTGGTAAATAAAAATGTGATTTTTGATCAGATATCTAAAACTTATATGTATGTAGAAAAAATGTATACTTTAAAATATCTTTAGTAGATTTAGAATAAAATCCGGCCAAGGTTCGTATAAAAGTATATATTTCAAAGATAAAGAGACAAAATGTTGAAAAAAATCGCTTGTTTAAATTAACTGGTCTATAAATCTGGTCAATTAGGTCTAAGATAGTTTGTAGATGTTACATTCTGTATTTTTGTGAGCTATGTTTTGAAATAAAATAATTTTCGTCAAACCACAATTTTATTTATTTTCCTCATAATGGATGGTAGGGGGAAACTGGATACCCTTTAACTGTAAAGAAACGTGCAAACACGTGAATTATCTTGAGGATTTATTTTTTTCTATTCGTAAATGTAGATGTATGGATTGCTTTCTATCAAAGCGATGTCTTTCTCTAATTGCTTGAGTTCTTGCTCCATTTTAGTTTTCTTGAGGATTTTTGGTATGGTGTCTGTTAGCATTGGTAACTGCAGAAAAGCTTTTTGCATTAACGCCCAGTTGTGTTTCAAATCCTGAAAAGCCAAAGGAAGGAAATGAGACGGAGCAACAGAGTTCTTTTTTTACACCGGTCAACCTTTATGTACCACCTATAATCTTTTAAATGATTTCATTATAAACTTTAGTAGCGCTATGCTGACAAACTACTTTCCTGTCTTTGTTTTGACGCGATAGTTTTGAGTAAATAACTGTAACATACGAAGACAGGCGGACGGAAGTAACGAGTATACAAGGATCCCGTTTTGCCATAATAGCCATGGAATCTTAAGAAATGAACGGACATGTGTATGTAAAGTGGAAGGCAAAAATCCTGGCAAGGATCGGAAACCATTGAAAGATAATAAGAAAGAGTTTAAGTACTCAAATTTAAACGTTTTTATTCAAAATAATTTTCACTGGAGAACATTTTTTGACGTCATACATCTTTATATATATAATTCTTCTGTACGTGTGTTGACAGTGAACTCCTAAACGGCTGGACCGATTTGAATGAATTTTTTTGTATGTGTTCAAGTGGATTCGAGGATGGTTTAGATTCACAATTGGACCCGGTAGGTGGCATTGCAATCGGTTTCTATTTTTTTTTTCAAGGCAGGACGTCGTCTGCCGAGACCGCTAGTATAATTTAAAAAATTAATGGCCGGTTCCTATATTTTAATAAACGTTCATTTGCATTACGAACGCGTTAAAATTTGACATACAAGTAACATCAAATTACTGCGGATGGCAAGTTAAAGAATAATAAGATATAAGGGAGTCTTCCCATTCTACGTAGTTGTCGTATTATCCCCTAATACTCGTATAACTTTAAATACTTTATACTTACGCTCAATAGCTTTTGGCGTTCCTCCTCGTTAATAATTTTACACAAACTTTCTCTATTTTCTTCAGCTAAACGTATTTTCTCCAGGGCTTTTTGTATTTTCCTATTTCTCTTGACGAGGTAAGTTGGCATTTGACCAAAATCGGGCCGCAAACAATATTCGGGAACTTCTCCAGAACCCTTAATCTTCTTTATGTGGCCATCTCTTGTATCCACCAATCTTTAAAACGGAGTATGATCAATTAAGCTAAAACTACACCAGGCACACGTCGGTCACGTACGCCGATATGGCCACGTCTGAGGCCCATACATTTTATTTACCAGTTTAATTACATCCACTTCATGCGATGTGACGCTACGTACGCGACGCAAATTTGGCAGTCACAGATTTTAGTCGGATGGTGGAGGCGCATGACGGCGTGTACATAATCTAGCTCTTTTATGTTTCAATCGTCGGACGGGTGCGTCAGCCTAATGTATTTCTCGCTTTATATTAATTAATACAATTTTCACAGTAAATTAGTGGTTCTCTATAACGCTAAGGTATCTCATTTTAATATCGTATAATTAAAGAGATCGTAGAGCATTTAAGGTTCAGGGTGGTTTTCTAGTCTAATATGCATATTGCTATAAATTTATATATTATTATAAATTTCACTTACAATGGTTAAAGAGAATTTCTGAGCTAAACCGCACATCAAGGGTACTGAGCCTAACATTTTAGTGTGCTGCTTATGATTAGATAACATAAACCATTTAAAAAGGTTTGTAGTTAAACGTTCCTTTCGTATATTTTTCTGTCATCCCCTCAAATGTCAGGCTGGACCGGTACATCAAAGTTAGTTTTTTAAAGCTCATATAACTACCCGCCTAACTACTTATTACGTAAGTATTTGTCATGCGAGATGTGTTGGTAAACTTGGTGAGCAACAGTCAAAAGCATGTCGTTAAATTCGTTGTTATATTTATAGGCAGTATTAAGTCGTGCGTTAATATTAAGATAAATATGGAACTCATCCCAAGTGTCTCTTGAAGTCAATATAAATATATACAATATGACTACAATGCGGTTCGTATAGTGTCAGTTGGTTCGCGAGGGGTCTTTTTGACTTTTATAAACTTGGTACAAAAGACTTCTGCTCTACGGGTTGGTGAACTTTTAGATGGCGTTTAGTAATTTATTTCTAAAAACACAAATTTAATAATTAATTTAACGTGGTTGGGACTTCCCAAAGGTCTTTTGTTCTAAGAATCTTTCAGTGACTCCTATGATCAAAACTAATGCTAATATTAAACGGATGGACCAATATAATTATTTTGGTTGAAAGGCGCAGAACTGAATGGTCACAACTGCAAGTATTCTAAGACATTGAATGAATCGAGTTTGTTTATATGGATCACTTTGGTTGTT
Source organism: Dendrolimus pini (assembly GCA_949752895.1). NCBI lineage: Eukaryota > Metazoa > Arthropoda > Insecta > Lepidoptera > Lasiocampidae > Dendrolimus > Dendrolimus pini. The sequence goes on along the minus strand of OX457125.1, from coordinate 9,910,054 downwards.
TCATCAAAATTGTAAGACAGAAATGAAGCGTCTAATTTGAAAATCCTTCAAATTACCTGGGCTCTACAGGTTTCCCTTTAACCTTGATCGCTTTTTTAATATTTACTACTTTAAAATTAATTTTCGGCTTCTCCGGCTTTTTTCCTGGAGGTAAACGTTTCGGTACTGGAGGCAGATTTCCAGTGACGAAACATTTATGATCAGATTTCTTCACAGGTTGTCCAATGCCCTGACCTTTCTTTAAAAATTGGTCAGGAGTCGTTAGAGGAACTTCGGCGTAACCAAATGTACGACGCAACTGGGGTATTTTCTTCTCTTTCAACTCCCTTTCAAGTTTTGATTGATATCTTTAACAAACGAGATACTTCAATAGATATATAATGAAAGAGAGAGATACCTAATGAAAGAAACTACGAATAGTTAAATACATCTCTTATAGTACGTAGGTACCTAATAACATTAGCAACGTTTAAAGTGTGATTAAGGGACCTTAATTGAAGAACAGTATTCTTTATCCATGGTCATAGTTAGGTATATATCAGTGGTGTGGAGGTACAACTCGATTCCTTATAGCCTACCTTTAAGAACTAGCGCTAGTGACTACGAACAAAACCAAAAGGTTAAAAGCGCCATGCATTAATTAGTGCTTAGGATTTTTCGCTGTTTCGTTATACAGTGTTTTGTCCTTACTGTATTAATATGATTCGCTATTAAGGAGAGCATGCTTGTGAGCTATATGTTTGTGTTTATTGTCTTGTTCTTTGTTTATTGTAGTGAGTATTATTTAAGAAAATGGATTTAATTCATTTAGAATGCTGCTCCACTGACTACTTGCTTAACGGGGAAACTTGATTTTTCAAACTTCGTTTTGAAAACAAGAATCATGTCATCTGAGGTCGGGCTGTACCAAACATAATTATTAATTAAAATAGGCGAAATGGCTTTTTTTAAACATTTTCATATCTATACTTTGATGACAGGTTCCAAACAGAATAAAATGTTTTGTTTTCTGTTAATGTGTAATTAATGCTGTGTTCCTGTATTTTATACACAATCACTGTGTTAAAACTCTTTTAATGTTTTATTGATCCAGCTACTGACTTTAAATTAATGCTCGTGCTAGTGCCGAGAACTAATTCACACTGTTTACATGCAGTCAGTAGTCTTTATTTAGGGTGTACTTACATTCTTGAAGTCAGTAAGGAAAAATTAATTCTCGAAAACGGCAAATTTTGATGCGATTGAATTATTCCTTGAGATTTTTTTTCTATCTACTGTTAAAAGAGTTGGCGGAAATGTTAGAAGAAAAGATATCTAGAAAGAAACAACTATTGATAAGAAAATGGATAGTCAATAGAAATGAAACTAGAAGTTCTGCTTTGTTGTAATAACAATTGAAATTTAAAGATCCTGCAAATTGCAATTATTTTAACAATAAAGCTATTGTTGACTTCGTCGTTTACACGAGTCCAGTATCGTTGGCACAGCGGGGGGAGTGGACTGACTTCAAAATATTCAATCGGGAATTTTGAAGTCAGTACTGACTTGACAGCGGTGTACTTACTCCAAATCAATTTACACGGTACCAGTAGTGCGTCAGCACTAACTTACGTCGAATTTGAAGTCAGCAGCTGGATCAATGTAAATCAACTTTTATAGCGACGCGCCAGACAATAATTCTTACGATTTACAACAATATAAACACGATATAGGTGTGAATCAATGGTTTAACGTAGTGGGGGCCTAATCCGCCCCGGCCGGCACTTTTTAGGGGGCGGCAAAATTTCACCCACGCTACGCCATTGGTGTGAATGAAGCCTAAATACAAAAATAGCCAGCGTTCCTATGTGTATTGGTACGTCAAAAAGTACTCCAATTCGTGGCTTTGTAGTGGTTTTATACGGTTATCGTGATAGAGATGTTGTTGCTAGGAGTCGCTTTGAGGTTGAAAACAAAACTTTACCTGGGAGTCTTAGGAGCTTCCGGTGGCGGTTTATCTAAAATCGTATAAATATTTTCGTTATGATATACAATTTCCACTAATGACATTATCTACTTTAACTATAAAAGAGGTATAAAAAATGTTCCCGTCACAAAGTACATTAACTAAGGTTCCCGTCGATGACGCAAAAACAAAGTGATTGAGGTTGCCATGGAAATGGATATTCAATGTACTCTGTGGAAATGGATTAATGGATAAGTACTCTGTATATAAACTGTTTTGATCGATAAATTATTCATAGCAGGATTAGGTTTTAAATAACCACCACCTACATTATGTTATGATTTAAATATTCGCTTTTCCTATTTAGGTATATTCATTAACTTATCCAGAAAATTGTTAAAGCCAAAAGAAGATGAGGGTATGGAGATAAGAACCTCTCCGGCACACTGGGCATTGGTCGGTCGACTAAATTGATGATTAAGGGCCGCTTGCATAAGGTTACTCAAATTTTATTTATACAATATAATACTTATAATAACAACAGCCCGTAACTGTCCCACTGCTGGGCTCGGGCCTCCCGCGGTAGGGAATGGACGGTATACTCGCCACGCTTGTCCAAGGCGGCTTGGCAGGTTTGACACATCGGTTATCTCGATGTGCAGGTTGCATCACGATGTTTTCCTTCACCGTTGTTGACACGTATTAATTGTAACAATATGCACATTAAGTCAGAAAACACCCTAAGTGGTGCATGCGTTCCGGCCAGGAATGAACCCGGGACCTTTGAGTTTAGGACGCGTGCGCTAGCCATTACGCTACCACGACTTTATATATATAAAATTTATTTAAGAAACACACAACGTATTTAACGCCCTTAAATACAATTAGTGTCTTTTTTTTACTGATGGCTGCAATGCAATAAATAAATTAGTGTCTTGCACACCGTAAAATTTGCCGCCAAATATGTTTAAAGAACTGTCAATACGTTTTGTGTTAAACGTAGGTATTTAGGCAGTTTAATGTGATTAACTAATTTTATTTAAAGGCGATCGTTATGCAAGCTACCCTTTGTTTGTCATTACAAGCATATTATTATAGCAATATTTAAATATAAACAGAAGCAATATACAGCCAAAGCTTCACCAGTTTTTTGCATTTACATGTCTAAAAAATGTGGAGGTCTTTTAACAAGTGCTTTTGAGCGGTTGCTCAACCGCACCCTGCCTTAACGGCGCTACCTACTGTATGCTACTACATACTAGTATATATTTAGGTATACAAACAAACCTTAATCTGTAAGTATAATAAATATGAAACCCACAATAATTCAGTTCAACTAAGGACGTCAGAATTGTGTCAAAATATTAATTTATATCTAACATGCAGATATATCGACGAGCTCGCGGCAGCGAAATGCCCTCATCACAGTCAACAATGGGAGTAGCTTCGCTGATCATCTCATATTCTTCCACACAGGCGTCGGGTATGTTACGCAGGTTTAGGTTTAGCGGATTAGTTGGTTTTGCCCAGCTTGTGCGTGCTGCGCGGCGCTTAACGCTTATCGCCGCGGTCCGGTCCCAACCCTCACAGCCGAGAGAGACTCAATGTGGTACTAAATTTATTCCCCCTGCGCTTCAAAAAAACTCGCAGGCAGTTCATAGCATTGCCTTTTTTTAAATAACAATCTTTTTGGTGTCCTTTTGAGCTGTTTAAATACAAATACTGTGCGAAGTCTTGTCAAGTTTAAAATTATATTGGATTATTATTTATGTTTATGGCTTGGCAGCTAGGCTTTTAAGCCAGATCTTAGATTACAATATAGTCTTCATTTTCTTAGCCTATGTATGCATGGCACTAGCTGATTACCTACAGTTCAGCTGTGCTACACATAGGCTTAAGAAAATAAAGAAACTATATTGTAATCTAAGATCTGGCTTAAAGGCCTAGCTGCCAAGCCATAAATCTAAATAAATAAAAAAATGCCTGTTTAATTCTTCATGTGAAGAAGAATCTTTATTGTTGTCACTGTTTTGTTGCAATATAACATTAATACAATAGTAAATAATCAAATAAAATGCCGAAAAATATTACTAGTGAAGTGCGTGAGATAATTCTTCGAGTAAAAGAATTCATGGATGAAGAGAAACGTATGCAAGTGCCGATTATACCACTTGGTAAAGTCTACCTGAGAGTATCTGCTGCCACTGGTTAGTTTTTCTTTACTTTTCTTTCCTTTAATTAATAACTTTCTGTTCCGTGATCTCTAAACATTTGAGGTTTGTTAAGAATATTTTCACATCTTTCCTATTCAAACCTACTCCTTGGCATTGCGAGTTATTGTTTAACAATTATTTATTTTTTAACAAGTATGAATAATATTATTATTATTTTTTTAACTTATCTATGACCTCCAAAACATGTTATCCAGTGAAACTTATATTGAGTAAAAACTTTTAAATTTGAATAGGTCTATTTGCTGCATATTATCAGCTGGAATATCAAAGTTTGGTAATTTAAATATCTGTGTATTCTAAACATACCCAGTCATATACTAGACACCTATTTATCCAGGCAGGGGTATACTTAGTTACTCTAATGGGTTTTTGTTTAATGTTAATACTACAAGGTATTATACAATCAGGTCAACCTAAGAAAAGAGGGTCACACAGAATAAGGACACACCATATTTTACAACACCTGACATTATGCATAATGCATCTGAATATTTTTTTTTTGACATTAAACCAAGACATAAGACCAATATTATTATAGCCAGCTTCACTACACATCAGTGATAGGTATTTATTGCCTTTTTGATAGTTTTTATTTGATAAAACACTATATTTCATTACTAAAACTATTTAAAAAACGGACAAGTGGAAAAACGAATCGCAACGGACAAATGGAAAAACGAATAGCAACGGATAAGTGGCAAAACGAATCGCAACGGACAAGTGGAAAAACGAATGGCAACGGATAAGTGGAAAAACGAATCGCAACGGACAAGTGGAAAAACGAATCGCAACGTACAAGTGGAAAACGAATCGCAACGGACAAGTGGAAAATTTTCAACTGACAAGTGATAAAATGAATCGCAACAAAATTTTGATTGTTAATGTACTTGTCCAATTTGAAAACCTGCCCGTAAAACTTCAAGTCAAAATTTTGTTGCGATTCATTTTATCACTTGTCAGTTGAAAATTTTCCACTTGTCCGTTGCGATTCGTTTTCCACTTGTACGTTGCGATTCGTTTTTCCACTTGTCCGTTGCGATTCGTTTTTCCACTTATCCGTTGCCATTCGTTTTTCCACTTGTCCGTTGCGATTCGTTTTGCCACTTATCCGTTGCTATTCGTTTTTCCATTTGTCCGTTGCGATTCGTTTTTCCACTTGTCCGTTGAAGTTTCACTTCTAATATGTGTCCCAGCACACATTTCGATTATTCGCAGGTTTACTGCAAATTATGATTTGGTTAGGTTAAGTACATTTTAATGGTGTATGTAATACGCTACCCACGCACCGACCATTTTTTACGTCAACACTTTTGTTGTTCGTTGTCGTTCACTTTTGTTATGACTTTCGAAAAACTGAACAGTTGGCAAAGTTTTCTTGTTGTTATTTTTGTTTACTCAACAAACTCTATTTATTTATTTATATTTTTTTTACACATACCACAAATAGAGGCAGTGATGCCTTGTCACGTGGAGAGCAGAGCTATAGTTCGATGCAAACTTAAGTTTGCCTCCATTAATAGCGGCTCGGAACATCGCACTTTCCGATGCGCAGAACGCAATTTTAGGTATTAGAGGGATGAGGTAGTCTGAGGACGCGGTATATCCTCGCTCGCTCTCTCGCTAGCTTTCTCGTTTACGAGACTTTCCCGGCGCTCGGCTTACCAGAGCTGCCAATTTAGCGCTTTAGGAGCTAGATATAGCGCTTTTTAGGGCAATCCAGCTCCCAATTTTATTAAACAACTTCTTTTTATAATATGCAAATATCTAATTAATTTTATAATAAATATATATGAATATCTATACTAATATTATAAAGAGAAAAGATTAAATTATTTGTTTGCATTGAAGAGGCTCCAAAAAAAACTACTTAACCGATTTGAAAAATTCTTTTACTGTTGGCAAGCTTCACAATCCCCGTGTGACATAGGCTATATTATGTTTACAAAAAAATTAGGGATCCTTACTAAAACTCCAATAACGTAACCCAAGGTGTAAAAAATACCTAAAATCGCGAGCACTGCAAAAACTATTGATGATAGAATGAAATAATGTACTACGACTTTGCAGAACACATCATTATCTACAAAAAGTGTCGCGACAGCATATGTCTAACTATTATAGTTATGCCACAATAAGTGTCCTTTTATTTCAATAAATTAATTAAAATGCCGCCGCTAGAACAGGCACTTTATTTGTATCTTGATATTAATCCTTATCAAAATAAATTACTTCATATTCAAGACTGCTTCAATACCTTTATATAACTTTTTGAATTATTCAATTCGGACATTCCATTCGAAAGATATCACGAGTTTAAAAAGTATTAGAACACGCGGCTTTGATGATTTATATTGACAGAAAAAAAGGATTTCAAAAAATATTTCAAATATACTTACACACCGCGGAGAATACCAACAGAGCAGATGTAACTCCTATAATATATATTTTGTCTGTATAGTGTAATACACTACACACGCACGGACAATTTTTTTCTGTCAACACTTGTCGTTCACCTCGTTGTGACTTTCGAAAAACTGAACCGTTGGCAAAGTTTTCTAGTTGTTAATTTGTTTTCTTATTGGAACATCCCACTTTCCGATGCGCAGAATGCGATTTTAGGTATTAGAGGGACGAGGTCGTCGGAGAACGAGGTATATCCTCGCTCGCTCTCTCGCTCGCTTTCTCGTTTGCGGGACTTCCCCGGCGCTCGGCTCGGCTCACCAAGTCTGCCACTTTAGCGCTTTCGAAGCTAGATATAGCGCTTTTTAGGGCAACCCAGCTCCCAATTTTATTAAGCAACTTCCAGCGCAAAATCTTGCGCTTTTTATAATATGCAAATATCTAATTAATTTTATAATAAATATATTTATGAATATCTAGACTAATATTATAAAGAGGAAAGATAAGATTGGTTTTTGCTTGCATGAAGAGGCTCCGAAATTACTGAACCGATTTGAAAAATTCTTTCACTGTTGGCAAGCTACGCTGTCCCCGGGTGACATAGGGTATATTATATTTACAAAAAAATTAGGGATCATTACTAAAACTCCAATAATGTAATCCAAGGTATAAAAAAATACCTAAAATCGCGTGCGCTGCGAAAACTATTGATGATAAAATAACAAATAAAATAAATTACTGAACCGATTTGAAAAATTCTTTCTCTGTTAGCAAGCTACGCTATCCCCGGGTGACATAGGCTATATTATATTTACAAAAAAAATTAGGGATCATTACTAAAACTCCAAAAATTTAATCCAAGGTATAAAAAAAATACCTAAAATCGCGTGCGCTGCGAAAACTATTGATGATAAAATAAAATAATGTACTACGACTTTGTAGAACACATAATTATTTACAAAAAGTATCGCGACAACATATATCTAACTATTATAGTTATGCCACAATAAGCGTTTTTTTATTATAAAAAATTAATTAAAATGCCGCCGCTAGAAAAGGTTTTTTATTTGTATCTTGATATTAATCCTTATCAAAATAAATTACTTCATATTCAAGACTGCTTCAATAGCTTTATATAACTTTTTGAATTATTCAATTCGGACATTCCATTCGAAAGATATCACGAGTTTAAAAATGTAAGAATTAGTGACGGTGATCACGTGACTGTGACATCTTTTCGTGAGTCAAAACTCCATAAGACCCCCTCTATATAGAAGTTTCACTTCAAAAATTAGGCACTAAAAATAAACATATACAAGTTAAAATTAATACAAGTTAAAATTAATAAATCACCTTCAGATGGGAGAGAGAGAGAGAGTGAGAGAGAACTGAAAAAATATTGTAATAATAAATAATTATAATTTTTATCCAAATTTTAAAAATGTAAGACTACAAGAATTATTTATGTAACATTTCATAGTACAAGTACCTAAAACTGCAGATTTGCAGGCTATCTTTAGCCAAGTTACAAGATGTGGAAATAAAATTGAAGTTGGTTCGTTTTTGTTGTTGTCAGCCAGTAACTGTCCACTGCTGGACGTAGGCGGCCAAGTTGATGCTATTCATCACAGTCCTCTGTACAAAGTTGGTTCAGTGTTTTATAAATAAATGTTTAAAACAGTTCTTAAGATATGGAGTAACACAGATTTTTTATTCTTTTTTCTCCATCTGCCATCAGCCAGAAGCTGTAATCAGATTTGTGGTCCTTTCAGTGGCTTTTGAGTTTGGCACATTCTATTCACTGGCATCAATGCATATTTATTATCTTAAAGAATACTAACACAGATTTGAAGTGAGAAAAACACTGACATCCCATTTAAATGATCTGCATCAGTTCCCAATAGATATTATACTAATTATTTACTAATACTCTCCAATGTGTAACAATTTACAAAACAACAGTCACATTTTACAATTAATTCAAATATTTTTACATATACTAGAACAGGTGTTAAAATAACATCTTATCCTCTAATTTTTAAAATATTGTGATAGAAATATTTTTTATTACTTTTTAAACAATATTTGTCATTATAAGTGAGTACACTACTACAGAATCTATGGGGATGCAACACTCTGTCATTCTATAAAAAGTATTTCATTGGATTGCATTTTTGATTTTATTATATTATTGTCAACAATCAGAAAATATGTTATGAGTTAATATAATCTACAGGAATAAGTAAAATTGTAGTGTTTCTTTGTGATTTCAAAACTACTATAAATGGTGACTACTGTACAGCAGTCACCATTTATAACAATTTTGAATTATATGGGTTAAATATACATTTTAACTGAGCTGGTCAGAATGTTTGTCTTTAATTAAACTCTGAAATAGGTGAGAAGTTTTCAAAGAAAAACTTCAGGATTAAAACAGGACTTTTATCTTAAATATAATATTATAATAATTGTTCCCATTCACAATAATATTGAAGGGTTCAAGAGATATATGTGAGGCATGAAAAAAAATCATAGATAGAACTATAAAAAATATATTTTTATATTAGTGATAAATATTTTTTATTCATAATTGCAGGTGTATCAGAACGTACAGTCCTCAACATAGTAAAGGAAGCAAGACTGGTGGAACAAGGTCTTCTTGATCCAGAAACCCTTAAAAAGACACCCAAAAAGCGAGTACGAACAAAAGGTAAAATTGAGGTTGACCAATATGATTTACAAGTAATAAGACGGAAGATACATGAGTTTTATGCGTTCAAAAAAGAAGTGCCAACAATAAACAAACTATTACAAATATTGAAGGAAGAGATTAACTTCAAAGGCTCCAGGGAAACTCTGCGAAAGATTTTACGTAAGAATGGCTTTCAGTTTAGAAAGACAAAGAATAATAAGGAGAAGGAACCTGCTCCTGAGTCAACATCATCAGCCCCACCTATGGTTCCACCATACATTCACACTATGTTTGGGCATAAGAGCATACAGTCATAGGTTTTTGTTTTGTGTTTTTCTATATCACTAGCATATGTACGTAGTTGGAACTCCATCTTAGCTTATATTTTGTATATAAGAGTGAGAAGGATTGTTTTCCATACAAAATGAAGTTTGTGTTTAGTATATTTAAGAGCTTTTAGTATGAAACCGAAGACTGAATTTTTATGGACACTATGGAAGAGGACTAGATTCTTATCTTACAAGGCTCACGTTCTTACAATCACCCAGTAAAAGAGCTCCTTTACTCTACATGGTTAGATATTGCTGCAAGTTATTCCTTCAACCAAGTTTCTATGATTTAAAAATTGTATGTTAACTATAAATAATAAAACATCAAATGCCAGAGATGAATGACTATTACATCATTACTGGATGATTTTCATTACTAGTATCCTGCTTCCATAATGACATTCAAAAAGTCTTCTTATTTTTAATTTAATTGATAATACAGACTGCTTTTAAGCCAATGTGGTTGGTTATATCGGCCATTTTGATGTTTCATAAAGTTTTATTGAAACTCATGTATTACATAACTGAGAATTTCTAGCTGCGGCAACTACTAGAACACTAAAATAAACAAGTGGCTAATGTTAGTTGCTGCAAATAGGTGTGCAGCTTGCGTCAGTACTAGTTTGAGGCATGAGAATATTGAGAATGACCAACTCAGAACCTGCAAGTGGCACCTTGGTTATGATAATTTCGCCTTATTTGATATAAGTCCTTATAGATTATTCTTAAAGTCAAACAGTCTGAGTAAACTTATTTACATAGTTCTAATACATTGATTTAATATGAAATTGAAAGGCAACTTTGTTTTCAATAATAAAACACCCAAAAGCCAGAGAAATACTGTGCAGTGGTTTTATGTAGTTATGTAGGATTTAAAAGATTTATATAATTCTGTTTATTACTGCGGTTTGTCATTCCCAGTATTACTCCTTCATAGTTATACATTTTTATAAATACCTTCCATTGATTTAATGTGTAACATTATAAAGTTCTAAAGATGCCGTGTAGTACATTGAAGCTGTTTAAATAAAAACAATGGAGATTTTAAACAATGGAGATTTTGAGACTTCTTGTCTGTTTGTTACTTTGGGATCTCTATTCTTCGGGATTCACTTAAAACTACTGGGCCGATTTCGTTACGGTTTTGATGATCGACAGCAAATTCCTAAACTTAAAATTTGCGATACTCATATTCTGGGAATCCCGTGGTAATTTTTCTGGGAATTATTAAAAATGCCCATATTGAAAACAAATCGAATTCAGGTGCGATTTTTCACTGATCGATAGTAAATTTTATGTAACAAAATGTGTAATACTTTTTGTCCCGTGAATCTCGCGAGAATTTTCCCGGAAGTGGTTCGTTGCTCGGGTGCATAAAAATTAGCTTATTCCGACAGTTTTCACTAAAACGATAGCTTAGTCTTTTTAAATGCTGCGGTACTTTATGCCCCGGTAATCCCGCGGGAATTTCAAGTCAAACGTGGATAAAGTCGCGGGCCTATCCTAGTAAGCAATATAATTGATACCTGTAATATCAGATAACGCTCCTCAAATAAACAAATTACTTTCAGTATTTTTTGATATAGATATTTATGTGATAACATCTATGCTTTACACAGTACTATGCACATAACGAATACTATTTAAAATTAATTATATTTTTCTATAACTTGCCCTGACGTTTTATGCAGCTTTTAGTGTTCGCAATAATTACTAGCAATAAATATCTGATTATAATTAAGAACCCTCCAGTCTTATTGTTCAAAATATTTGTCCGAGGTTTAGAGGCCGATTAAAAAGTTATCAAGTGTCATACATAATAGCATTATTAATGCGATTATTTGTATCACTTAGCTTTTAATATTTTAGAGTTAGGGTTTAATAGCTAAGAGTAGAGCTATTTTTTAATGATTTAATGTAAATACAATACTCTCATTTTCAATGGGCTCTCCACAGATTTGCTTGCATGATCTTTGGATCTCAATCGCAATGAAACTCATTTTCTGGGACAAAAGAGATTTTTTGTTTGTCCTCATTATTCTAAGTACATACCTACATCTGTTAAAGTGTCTGTCGGTGATTTCAAATGCAATGCGAAAACTTAAGTTAAACCTGGATAACTTATAGGATGCTTAAATAAAAAAATTACCTACTGTTTTAAAGTTTTCTCAGTCCGTTTTCAAGATTGTCTCGATGAGAATCCGGGAAGTTCCAATAGTGTTTAAACAGTAATTTTTCGTGTATTGTCTCGTTGATTTCGATATCTTATCGGGTACACAAAACATTCATATAAAGCCCAAGCGACAAGAACGTAGTGGTGAGCACAGTTAGTTTCATATAATCGGTTTATTTGTTGAGTCTTGAAGGGGGTACAAACATTTTCACAGTTCTATACTATTGTGAATTAGATAAGGAAATATTGTAGATATGGTTATTGTGAATCACAATATCATTTATTGTCAAAACATCAACTTGATATAAAAATATCATCTGTTTTTTTGTAAGATTACGGATATTTTTGATGTACTGTTGAGTATTTGAGTTTTATAATAGACTAGTTTACTTTTAAGATATTAGAATGTAATATATGTTTTATTACTTTGATTAGTGCTTGTGTTGTATCTGTGGCCATAAATTGACATGGCGACACATTTTAGTAGTTTTATTATTTGGTTGTAAACCATGAGGACTTTCTCTGCTCCATTGGTATCTTCAAGATGTGATTAGGTACTTTTGAGATTAATATTGTTGGATAGATAACTGCTTGAGAAAAGTAAAGAGTGAAAAAGTAGCATGAATGAAGAATATTAGGACATGAAATAACGTAGGACCATTAAGAACCTAACTTTGAAAAGCTCACATTCTAAATGACTAGATGTCTGTAATTATAAATATCATTTTTCTCTCTTTTTAAAGTAATAATGTTAGGGAAATATTTCGTTGACGCAAACATATATTTTAATAATAAAATATTAAAAACCGAGTCTAGAACTCCTTGCGATGTCACCTAGACCTGTATTAATAATTATTAATATTAATTATATAATTTAGGATGTTTTAGGTTTTTCAATCTTAGCATTCTTCGTTGATGAATAGTGAATGAGATTTAAGCTCGATTCCGACTATGATGCCGTTCAAGGTTTAATCGCGCTCTGATTTTGCTGTCTCGTTACTAATCTGTAGCGGAAACTAAATCGTATTCACACTGTCGATAAAACTCATGATAAGTCGGATCTCAATTATCAAATATTCTTTTTCGACGGATCGGCGCGATATCGGATCGGAACAAGAACGATACTATAGTAAAAATTCACTAATTATTTCTTGTTTAAATAAATTTATAGTAATGTTACGTAGTAGGTAGTCAATATCGATATTATTTTTTTGGTACGCAACAAAATAAGTTAAATTATTACCACCTTTTTATTTCAAGTCATATTTACAAACATAGCCCTATGTAGTGTATTGTTGACAGGATATTTATAAGAATTATTTTTCCAGTCAATGGCACAATTTTCTAATACTTTTCAGGCTAATCCTCGTGCTTGAAAATAGATTATTGGTTTGTTTATTTTAACATGCGATGAAAAGATAACCGAAGTCATTTTCAATACAAAACTATTATATAACCAACAACATAAGCGAGATCGTTATCGACAAACGTGGTGGATGTGGACTCGTGCAGCACTAAAAGTACCTTAATAAAACTAGACCAGTGGGCTCAAAATTTTCCGTAGATCACTCAGGTATATAAGTTATCTTAAAATATCAATAAATAGGCTATCTACGCATAAATTTTCCCACCAAAAGGTATTTCATAGAGAAGTAGGGAAGGGGCTAGGAGTGTTTGGGCTTTACTACCTGTTGTTTCTTTGCATTTTCGGAGAACATTTACCTTAGTAATGTATATTTTTTACATCATCTGAAAGAAGAGATTTCAAAGAACAAAAAGCCCATTCTTAAAAAAAAACTGATATTCTCGCGTCAAGAATTTTCGATTGAAAATTAGGGTGGTTTTTTGATATTACGTTAAAATGAGGTGAAAATATAAATATTTTAAATAAAAAATACAGTGTGTTTGGGACATAAAAAGGCAAGTTTTCACCAAATCTCGTGTTTTTTTTTAAAACGATAAAAATAAAAAACCAAAAACTTGGTTATTTGAATTTTTCACATAAATTTTGAGGATATGTGAAAAAAGTGTTAATACAAAAGTTGTAGATCTTTTTATTATTACCCACAACTTTCCCATTTAACTTTTTTCCATAGGACTTGTAAATCATTGTTCCTTTCATTTTTGTTATATTCTCTTCCTTTTTCATTAGATGACATCGTACTATATTTTTTTTGTTTCGAAATGTATCTACCCGGGTCTAAACTACATTTTGACGGTTTTAAGCGCGCTTAAAATAGTCAAAACGTAGTTTTATTAGGTATACTAGTCTTTACTTAAGAAACATTAAAGCTAACTCGCCATGTCATCTTGTCGTTAACGATAATGTAGTATTTAGAAATAAAACTGAATTGAGCTTAACAATATGAAAGCAGGTCGTCAATGCGAGTACTTGTCTTTTCTATAATGTAGTTATCACTACCAAATTGCTGATATTATAAGCAAAAGTTATGTAATGCATAAGATGCGAACTATGAAGACATTAATCCTTAATGCCGGTTTCCTCTTTCTTTAAAACATTGTCCCGTGTAACTTCGTTCGCGTTTATTAACAATTCAATATCCATGTATATATAACACTTGCATTGATCAAAGTATAAAACGGATTCTAATTTTGTAATGTTAAATTTTTAAGATTAGGTATTTAATAAATAAAAATACAAAGACTGAGTTTCAATCACATTTATTTTATCCATTCCTTACAAAATACCACAGAATCATATCTTAACAGAAAAATAATATAGAGCGCTGGTTTACTTGAGATTAATAGTAAAGTCAATTTTGTACCAGCGGTAAGGTGAATAAATGGGTTGTAATGTATAAAATCCAGAATAGTTTGTGTGAAATGTAAGTTTCAGAAATAATAAAATGTGTATTAAGTCTTAACTAGAAGCTAATATAAGTTTATTAATAAAAGTTATGATATATTCCTTATAATTATATAATTGTGGTCAAATACTGAAACACTGCACGAGATTTTAAGATTTTCGGGCACACAGAACAGCGGTCCGTGGCCTTATATTGATGGAACGACCAAATTCCCAGCTTTATATAGAGTGCAAGAATGGGCGCAGTAGTCAAAATAAATATATATTTTTTGTTCGATGTTTATACCAAATAGTCTGATGAATTACGTACGTCATTCATCTGACTGTTCAGATGAGTTACGTTAGCATACATATAAATGCAATACGTATAAATTTTTTATATAATAATGCCATCTTATATAACTCAAGAAAAGTAAGGAGTTGGTCAAACTATTTTACAGGGTTTCATCAACTAAATAACTACTTACTTCACTTAGGTGGCGTCGTACTGCTAAAATAATATATATTAATCAAATATTTACATTACAGTATTTAAATGTATTGGAATTGTTTGAAAATGTTTTTGTTTCGTAATACAATTAAAATTGTAAATGTACAGCCTGTAATGCCATCTATGCGAAAAAGGTAGTCGGTCATCTTCAAACAATCTGCGCATGTTCATCGTATATCGGCGCATGAACATGCGCAGAATAAACTGGTCTTCTGCGCATGTTTGGACGTGCGCAATTTGTGCATGAAGGTGACGACTTACACAGACGGCGATAGTTTTCGTGCAAGTTGTTTTGATACTTATTTTCTATTATCTACCGCCTTATTGAATAAACCATCTCCCGTACCAAGAGGATCAGCAATTACCATTATTTTCATTTCTTCGTATTGTGACGTATCAACAAATATAAAGGCTCTTATTATTTGGTAATTTTAGTTTTACTGATTCTTTTTTGTAATATTTGAGGATCAATTTATAGTACTTTATTTAAAGGTACATAAATATAAGTACAGATAGAAATCTGGCCAACTCCATAGAAGCTTTCCTGAATATTTATATAGTATTAGAAAATTTTATTATGCGTGTAATTTAATTGCATTGCAAATAGTGTCAAGATCATATCTATTGATGTTCATATTTCAGAAATTTATCGTTCAAAGTAATTCAATACTTACATTGAGGATCTGTATATCTCATTTCATAATCATCTTATAGCATTCAGATGATTATGAAATGAGTCCATTAAATAATTCACATACTACTACACTCCTCTAGGTAACCGCTGCAGCAGCTTGAAGTTCCTGCCAGCTACTGCTTTACGTCATACCAGAAACTATATATCATTTATATATATATAAATGGTAACGATAATGAGTTATTCCAAACTGTCCATATATAAAGTGTACTATTATTTCAGTTACGTATATGCATACCATGTATAGATTTCTGCAGGTTTGATTTTAGTTTATTTGAACTTAATGTTTGAAATATTAATTGTCCATTGGAAATAGTCCCGTAGATATCCCACTTACAATCTGTGCCATGTGAATCGATATCCTGCTACGACGATTTATTAACTTCAGGTTCATTCTCGTCCACGGATACTTGATAAATCATGTTAAATATTATAATAGAGACGTGTAAAATTTCAGTTTTCGACCAGAATATTATATCATATTATTTGATACTTACCTAACGAGACCTACAACATAAATTTGATCAACTTCATTAGAATAATTAAGAACTTGATAGTTTTAAAATTCATTTAGGTTAGCCGTATGTGGCTAGTTCTAATGTGGCATTGTAAAAACATTTGAACCGTGATTCATCTATATTAGTTATTTGCATAAATTACTTCTATAAAGCATGAAAGATTACTAGAAATTATTAGTCGCCCAGTAAAAATACAACTGAAGAAATACCTATATCCTACAGTTTTAGAGGGCACCACAAGGAATCTTGCGATTTGATATAAGTATTAACTTTGAACATTTTATTATTTAAATATATTCATATTATATTTTGATTGAATTAAGTATAAAAATATGACATTAATAATAAAATGTTACTTGAAAATCTATGGATATTTATCTATAGTCAGGCCTTTTTTGGGGCACGCTAATTCTCGAACATTGTAAGTCCATAATTTTTTGTTATTTCATCTTTTTCAGTTTTTATGGGAATTTTTCGTTATTTCAGAAATTTCCTTTAAGGCCACTGCGTGCCCCCACAAAAAACCCTGTCTAGTTATATTAACCACGCAGCAGAAAAATGTAGGTTCACAGGGCTTTTCATGGATATTTTACTTAACTTTTGTCATTCTTAACCTTCTTCCCTGGTAAAAGCAACATTTATCACATGCTATGCAGCCTTAATAACCCACCATCTGTTAGAATATCGAAATCAATAGTGGTATGAACATACGGACGATGCTGTGAAGCATAGAGTCGGCTATTCCCAGGAAACTAGACGAGTCTTCTGAAATAATTCTTTCTACCTAAGATCGTCGAAAATAGCTGTTTGTTTCGTAGTTTATAGGGTTTATATAAATAAACCCTATAAACTACGTAACAGACAAAATAAATCGTAGATCCAAAATTAACGTAATATTAGTAAATAATTAATTCAAGTTATTGTTTTTAAAAATGTTAAGCCCTTTATGAATATCTAAGTCCTAAACTATGTTTTAAATAAAGGAAAACCACTTACTTACTAACATTTATTTAACTTAACAAAATCTAATTTGAAATAAAATTTGTGTAAAGCATACAAACTTAATATTAATAATCTTAAATAATAATGTATAGCAAAATATATTACAAAACTTAACCCTACTATTTAACAATGTTATAACGTTCGATTTTATTTCGAAAAGAGTTCAAATTTTTATTATTTTACTGTCATACAGATGTTTACCACTAAGATCTTATTAAGTCCAGTAATGATGTATTTAGGTGCCGTGATTAGAATATCATTGTGCAATGTTTGATGAACGCCATATTAACAAATGTAAATAAATGAACAAACATTTATTAAGCGTATATTAATCGTAATAGACACAGTAAGCAGGAATGTAGGGAACACGTGTTGGGTCTTTATTGAAATTTAAAAGTTCTGTCTTGTTGCCATAGAATAGTACTTGAATGAATAATCGCCTTGTAAAAAAGAAACAATTAAAATCTCCTATATATCATCATTAAATGGCACTTCAGCTCATTCTTGTTTCGCTTTTGACTTAATATTATTTATATAAGTATTTGTTAAACCAAATCAATCTAAAATTGAAAGACGTAAGTTAATTTTCAAAATTTATCCGATGTATATTAAAAAAAACCGTGTTTTAATGACTAAAGTATCAAAGAAGAGATAAAAATGATGACTGAGTTAGAAGCTCTAAAGAGTTAAATTTGTTACAGAGTAATTATCATTCCTTGTTTGTTCTTCCACGGAGCTAATTCCAGTATTAATCTTTAACGAATTCCAAGTATATGTATAGCACAAATATATGGGGATTAAAAAATGAGAAAGGAAGATTTCGAATCAACTCCTAAAATTTCAAAACATAGACTGAATACATCCTAATACGCTGTGGTACGCTATGGTATAACAATGACCATACGCTTCATTATCCTACAGGTTTCATTAAACTGTACATTTCTTTTAAGTAAATATTAAATAAATTAATCCATCCCAATGGTATATATCCCAAATGAGATCAAAATGTCCAATATATATTATAAAGTTACCCAACACTTATATCTATACTAATAATGGAAAAACATAATAAAACACAGTTGAAAATTTCATGTAAGTATACGTAATAATTGTGTTTATGTCAGTTATTGATTTTTGACAAATCATTTGTTGAATTTCAACAGTGTTTTATTTATGTATAAACACCGCGATATTGTATGACTACATTAAACCGGAAAATGGCTTAGCAGAGGTCGTCTTCCTCGTCTTCGTTCTTCTTCGAGTAAGAAACCGTATCATATGTGTACTCGTCATCTTGTGGGCAAAGCTGAAACAAATATAAATAAAATAAATCGGAAGACCAACACTATCAGACTAGACAAAGACTGTAATCCATTAATTGAGTCTATATTCGAGTTGGCCAATAATACTAGTAATCGGCAGACAAACACACATTGTATATCCCCAAACTAAGTACAAGTTGTAAGTTACACTTATGTTATGTGTAATAATAATAAATAATGTAGTCGGTGTCGATAATAATTGTATAGGGTAGTCTGGAAGCGACCGCCTTTCTGCGCTGCAGTAAGGTGGGCAGGCCAACGCTTAGCCCACTCAAGCACAATCTTTATATACTATTACAAAATTCTAAACATGCCGTGTCTGTACATTGAAGCTATTAATAAAAACAACTGGAATCAACTATATAACCGATGGCGAACACAATGTTTTTGTTTTTTTTTCTTGTCTGTTAGGGATTCACGTATAAACTACAGGGCCGATTTCGACGCGGTTTCCACTGATCGATAGCAAATTTTATGTAAAAAAACTGGAGAGGTGTCAAGGGACATCCGGATGGAACGAAGTTCCTATCGACATATACATATGTATATATACACATGTATATATATGTACATATGTTCTTATATATATGTATATACATATATTTATATATACTAGAGTTTACCACATCACCCACTTCGACCATACCGACCATACGAACCACAGCGACCACATCGACCACACCGACCACATCACCACCAACTACACCGACCACATCAACCATACCGACCACACCGACCAAATGCACCAAAATGACAAAAATGGCAAATCACAAAAAAGTGTCGTTACAACATTTGGTGTGTCGTTACAACTTTTTTGGTCTTAAAATTTTCCGTCTAGCCCCTTTTCGCCATTCGCATGATAAGGAACTTTGTTCCAAAAAGTGTGACACTTTTTATCCCGGGAATTTTCCGGGGAGCGGTTTGTTGTTATTCAGGTGCATGAAAAGTAACTTATACCGATACAGTTTTCATTAAAACAATAGCTAACATTCTCTTTTTTGTGTTCCGGGAATTTCAAGTCAAGCGTGGACGAAGGTGCGGGTATATCCTAGATAATAATATGAATTACTTATCTGCCAGTGAGCAGGTTACCTTACCGTGCTTTTGTTCACCGTCACTAAGTGATAAGTATATGAACAAGCACACTATGATAGAAACTGTTCAATCGATTTATGTTTCAACTGGGATTCAAATTTACATTGTTGTAATGAGAAGCAGATGTCGTCCTCATTAAGCTATCACGATTTACTCTCAATTATAATTGGACGTAGTTACGCAAAAAGGATCCAAACCCACAAAATGTTACTTTTGAATTATTAAAGATTAAAGTTTTAGCTGTATTTCCGCATTGATGCAGTTAAACTTGTTTGTATAAAAAATGATACATTTACGCTTATATTTTCCTAGGAACCCCTAGACACAAACAAGTACATCAATGCGGAAAAACAGCTAAAACTTTAATCTTTAATAATTCAAAAGTAACATTTTGTGGGTTGGATCTTTTTGCGTAACTACGTCCAATATTGACTAATAAAAATTAGCTCGAAATTATACAATAACAATAGACCTTAATAGCTTTTAATCCTTCATTGTGATTTCGGAGCCGTGTAATAAGAGCAGCAGTAATTGTTCAAAAACCTACACAATTTAATTATTCAAACCCCTCAAAACAATACAAACTGGTATCGCAGTATAGCCTACATTATTACAATTAAATATTTATAAAAAAAATTGATTCTCATTTGAAAAGGCATAAAATTGAAAATTGAATGTCAAATAATATAAAACTGTGAGTGCATATGAAACCTTTCAAATACAATTTGCTACAATAACGATTTGCATGTTTCTTCCGATATTGAAATAACATTCCCGTCAATATCTCCGCCGATGCAGACGTCATGCTGTGAATTTAATAGGACCCGTAAACAACCGCATTATTTCCATTTCAACTCATCTGCACAGCCCTTGAATAAATGCTAAAACAATATTGCAGAAGCGATCGATTGAAGAAAGAGCCAAGACAATATTGCATCCTTGACACTACATAACTGTTCACAACCTATTGAATATGCGCAGACAATGTATGCAATAAAACCTGAAGATATTTATTCAGCTATCAAACCTTATATTATCTGGGTAATTTAAATTTGTTATTATATATATGTAATTTATTTCACTTAGCAAATAATGCTACGCGTCTGATATTTGCAGTTTTCAGAAGTATCATCGAAATCCATTGTCTAAAAAAAGCAATTACATAGTTTATTCAATTGAATCAAATTAAAATACTACGTCATTGTAGTTTTTTTCCTATTTCTCAAACAGGACAAACCCAATTCTAGAAATCTAAAAGTAATACACTAAATACTAGTTACGTAAATCTTCAATAGAATATTAATATTGTATATTAGAAACTCACGTTCTTTTATTAATATTGTTACTTTGATGCATCTTTTAAATTACGTTAAATTTTCCAGTAACGAAGAGAGCTCAAGAAAATTGAATAAGAATCGCACCCCTTGTTAAATTGCAATAAAACCTTGTCATTGAATATAAATATTAAGAAGTCAATATCTTTTGTATCCAAGTATTGCATTTTCTACATTAATTTAAAATATTGTAAGCTGAATGTCAAAAGCAGAACATCGATCCTATTTCATTTTAGACTACATACTGGGACCTTTGTAAAAAGTTTTCCTTTGAGCACTGTAAAATAATCACATCCTTGTCGCAGTTTAAACATTGCATCGAGCCAAATGTAATAAAGTGTAACTGCCCCGGGGAAACGCTTTTCCGTGTAACAGACTGAAAACGTGAATTTTGTATGGAAATATTTTAAATAAACTATTTGAAGTATTTATTCCATATCGCACGTAAAGGGATTCATATGAACTCCAGGGCACAGGGTGAATATTACTTCGGAGAACTGATGAGTTTATGTAAAGATAATGACAGATTGAAAAAAATATTCATGTTTTTAAATTTACAGTTACCGATATTCGATGAATGAGCGACTTTTCCTACAGAAAAAAACGTTTAAAATAGCATACTCTTACAAAAAAAAACAAGTAGTTTAATTAGGATAATTTGAGAGGACTGCTATCAAAAACCACTTTACGTACAATTGTTTTCATCACTGAGTCTTGTAATAACAAATCTGTTACAATATTACAAAGCAACGGAGAAGACATCAGTTCCAGGAATACTGTACATATATTACATATGTGAAATGGTTACGAAGCAGAATAGATTAATAGAAATACATGGGTCATTAATTCACAAGCCAGTTGTGATAACAAGTAGGAAGATACGTATTAAGTGACCCCGTGAGTCTTTCATAAAGGTGTGATCAAATCGTTGTTACTTCACAGTGTTTTAAAGGCCAAATGTTTTACATTTGCCAATAAATATAATTCGCACATCAAAAATAATTTACGTTTAAATTTTAAAATAAATTTCAGAAAGATGAAAGACAAATAAGTTTGGAATAAATTTTGTAAACATTGTTTACAACACGCGCGTGTCAAAAGCTGGCAAGTAGATCTACGTTACTTACATAAAAACTTAATATCATATATATACATATCAAGATACACACACACTTTTACATATAAGCATATACTTTTATTTTATTAAATTTATCTAGCAGAATCTAGCTGGTGGTGAAAATCGCCTAAATAATCCGTTGCGTGGTCTAAAGGACTTAGCGAATATACAGATAGATAGACGCGGAAAGGACTTTGATTTATACTGTTAACTAAACATATTACATGTTTTATAGTACATTATATGGCGAAAACACATTATTAACACGCCACCGGACCCTACCTATATATTCAAAATAACCGCTGCCACATCAATATAACAACTTCTGGAGTATAGTTACGAGCGATATCGTTTGGCAATCTCGATTAATTGTTCATATGTCATTTCTTGTAAAGAAAGAAAGTATATTCCATGACTATTTTGGACAATTGACATATGGCATCGGAGGTTGTCTAGAAAGACACTTCGTGCAACGCTTTGGATGGCCTTTTTACCGCCAATTTTGTCAACATCCTGTCCTAGAGCGAAAGGATCGCGTTACGACACTGTTAATAACACACTTATTCTGGCCAAGGAAAAGTGTAATACTGTTATAATTCAGGTCCCGACAAAAACAAAATCCACCTGCATATCTGAAACATTTATTACCAGTCGGCATTTGAACTAATTGAAATTCTTTTATGATCGTCTTATTTTGTTTACTTATTGGCATACGGCCTATTGTTGTATTGTAACAGCCAGGTGTTACGGATTTTAAAGTAAAAACTGATTCTAGGAAATTCGGTTCACGTTGCCGGGCGGACGTATTGCATTTGTGCAGTATAAAACAAGGGCCCGATTGAGGGAGGAGTTAGTCGAGCGAGAACCACGAGCGAAGCGAGACGTGTTTACTAGGGTGATCCAAAAAAAAAATTTTTTTTTTCAAACAGGCTCAAAAGTTTCTTTTGGGTGTAAAAAAAATTCTGTGAAAAGATAAGCCCTTAATATTAATATTAAGCTTGTCCTCATCGCATTTTTTTAATTCCCATAAGAATAACACAGGAAACATTTTTTTTGCTTCTTTGATTTTTGTACCGTTCAAACGACTGGTTGACTGATAAATCGCTGTTCCAATCTTTATAGAGAATTGAACGCTCTACAAAAAAGGTCTGATAACATTTTTTGATTTGTCGATTTTTGATTTTCGGCTACAGTCCGACTCACGCCTTCAACACGATCGCACGACATACGTGTTCGTGTACAAACGCTAGTTTTCGCGCTACGTTTGGACTTGTTGTTTTCGGTTATATTTGTACCTGTATAGTTCTAATAAACTCTATAGTAATTCTAACGGCATTTTAATTCGAGTCTCGCGACTTGTAACAATACAATTTGATTTAACTGCGATTTAATTTTGATTTGATTGCGTCCCGTGTTAGTAGTATGTTTCCATCGTAACTCTCAAATTATCATTAATACTCTTAAATAAGTCTTTGAACGAAACAACAAATTCATCACTGTCAACAACTAAGAAAAATTCACAAGAGCTTGGATCGCAGATGTTTTGCGCATAAAAAAAATAGCCTTTTCATTTGGTCCATAATAACATAATATTACAATATAAAATAATTTTCATCATCATTTTTTAATTTTATTTATTATTTTATTCGTCAATTTATTATTTTTATTATTCTACTTTTGGACCCCTCGTCCGGGTAAAGGCCTCCTCCAGTTGCGCCCAGTGCTGTCTGTCCGCGGCTACTGCGAGCCACCTTGGGCCCGCGACGGCACGGATGTCGTCGTCCGCGGGCCCTTGGTGGCTTGGTGGCAACGCTTGAGCGGGCGCCCCACACGACGTTTGCCATACATGGGGCCACGCCATTCCGTCACTATTCTTGTCCATCTCTGGTCCGAGTATCGTACCACATGTCCAGCCCACTTCCACTTGAGCTTTCTTACATGATGTATGGCATCTTTAAATTTAGTTTTCTTTCTTATATCTAAATTGTTTTGTCAATCTTTTAGTTTTATGTTTAGTGAGCTTCGTTCCATTGGTCTTTGACAGACAGAATTTTTTTTGGCATTTCTTTCTGTAAGAGCCCATGTCCATGTCTGACAGCCATATGTTAAAGTTGGTAAAATGCGTGTGTCCATTATCTTCTTTAGCCAGGTGTATTCGATTTAAAAATGTATTTTAATGACCAATATTTTTTCCACGTCAATATTCAATATTCTTTCAATTTCGTCTTGGTGCGTTTTTCGGAAAGAAATTATTTTTCCTAGATATAAGTAATCGTCGACATATTCAATGATATCTTCATTTATTTTTATTTCGTTTTTTATATGATTGGTCATCTTTTCTTGTCACCTTTGTTTTCTCTAAGTTTTGTGAATACTCGTCAAAAATAATAAAGCAAAAATGTATATTTGATGTTTTTTAGTTCAGTAACAATGAATGATTTATTTATATATAGGACTTGTATTTAAGTCTAACAATACACAAGCAAAGATTTTCATGGAAAAATATACAAGGACAAGGATATCAAGCGCTAATAATATCAAGAGAAAATATTTAAGCCGCTTCGATTAGCACTCTCACAATCTAAGGAGGAATATTGAAATATTTCTTAATATTATAATGTTTATTTTGCTTGTGACGTTGTGCTAGACACGTCATATTAATCCACGACAAAAACTACAAATCCACTCATAAACCTTTTATTTATAACACCAATATACAGATATATCCACTAGAACAAAATAAATAATAAAAACTTAATTAATAACCTTCCATACATAATAATTAAATTACTTCGGAACCATGTAATTCCACTAACCACCTGCACGGCTTCCGGCATCTCGAAGCCGCGTACACGCAACATAGCGGGACCCTATACGAAATGAGCAACTCAAAATCAGTGCGCTGGCGTTCACCGCTCAGTCCACACAAACGTCTCGCACGCAACACTCGTGTCGGAATTTTACTGAGTCTACCACTAAAGTATTTAATTCCGACCTACGTATACAACCTCTACAGGTGAGCTTTCAGTATTTATAATCCTATCTAGCCTTTTGCTAAATCTTTCTAAGCACAGCTATATCGATTACACACGTATAGACTGCCTTAATTGTAAAATTGTCACACTGCTCTGCTAGCTTCAACCGTCCCCCATTCCGTGCTTTCCCCTACCTTAGCGGCGCGGCCGACGCTTCTTTTAAATCGCCAACGGTTTGAGCGCGCAGGAGCTTGGCAGGCAGTGGCTGTGAACGTTTTTTTAAGCACCCGAAACGTTCAGGTTTCAGGTTGTGGGCTACAACCTAGCGTAGCCAATCTACGGGTTCTACCAACCTCGTTCTACCCCTTCTACCACCACGGCATCCTACACGCCGTAGCGCCGGAATTCTACCTTCCGACGCATCTACCACGTCGACGCTACACGTCGGCCTGCTGCCTACGGACTGCTGCCAGCTGAACGCGACCGCCGTCCGTCGCGTGTTCTACCAGCGATCAGGCCAGTGCTGTCCTTTCTTCTTCTACTTCCTACCGTGGTCGAAGTAAGTTACTCGCGATTGTGCAAAGCCAACCGGTACATCGGATCCCCCCTGACTATTTAATTCTACCTCTTATTTCTAATTAATTTCTTCTTTTAATTGTCTTAGTTTCTTTTAAGTGTAATAAATTGTTATTTTAAAATATTTTCTTTTATTCGGCTTAACAGACTTCTTTTCTATTCTGCGGTGGGTCTCCAAAAACCCAGACGCCGCATGCTATACAGATATATTCGTCTTGGCTTTGCCCGGGACTTTTCTTACAGTAAAAATGTTCTGATGAGATTCTGAAATATCACAACAAACTAATATACACGAAAATTTGAGAGAAAAGGCTTCAAAATAGCGTCACAGAATGACGCGCGTCTTCAAGTCTCAAGAAAAGTTACCGATTTTTATAATTTTATAACATACTAGGATATGCCCGCGACTTTGTAAGCTTAATTTAAAATTGGGGTTCCCGGGATACAGAGTACCACAGCATTTAAAAAAATGCAAGCTATCGTTTTTATAAAAATTGTGCCGGAATAAGCTAATTTATATGCACCTGTAGGATAAAAAATTTGCTATCGATCAGTGAAAAAAATCACATTGGAATTCGATTTGTTTTTTAATCTGGCAATTTAAAATCATTCCCAGAAAAATTCTCGCGGGATTCCCAGGAAAAAAAGTATCGCAGTTTGTAAGTATACGAATTTGCTGTCGGTCAGCGATAACCGCATTGAAATTGGCCCAGTATGTTTTATGGGAATGCCGAATAAACAGAAAAATCTAAAAAAAAGCATTTCTCCGTCGTTGTATAGTCTATTTCAGTTGTTTTTTTTAACTAGCTTCAATGTACAGACACTCATGTTATAATATTATAGAATAAATAAATGTTAAGCTTGGCTTACATTGTTGGCCCATTCCTACAAGCCAACCGTTCATTTGCCTTACTATCGGTTAATTTTGACATAGCTCCATAAAATTAATGTCAAAATTCTATCGATGATGATGAACCGCCCGCAAGTAAGTGAATAGTAAAATTTAGAAACCGGCCATAGGACTTTTATTTTCAATTGAATGATATGATGATTAAAGATGCAAATATCCAACTAAGTGCAATTAAAAAAGTACTGCGAAGATAAGGAAGGTCACTGAAGAGGTTGAATTATTTTGAGGCTGCCATGAAAACCTTTACACATGGTTTTTGTATGATTAAAACTACATTATATAAAAATGCAAAGTTGTGTGAAAAAATTTGGACCTTATTTGACTGGACTATTAAGCAACGTAGACGCGTACTAAGAACAGATTTTAGGAAATTCGTACCCAGAATATTTTTTAAGTATCATCATAAACGATAACATTATACACTTTTTTTTAATTTCCGAGATGTTACGTGACGGAGCGCGTTTATTTTCTACCTTGTCTCTGCTGCTGTTCGTTGACGTATTAAAGGCTGACGAAAAAAAAAAAATTCATGTAATTAATCATCATTACAACTTTATTAATGACTAGCTTCTGCCCGCGACTTCGTCCGCGTGGTGCGGTTTTTTAACTATCCCACGGGAACTCTTTAATTTTTTGGGATCAAAAGTATCCTATATGTTGACCAGGGATATAAGCTACTACCATACCAAATTTCATGTAAATCGGTCCAGTCGTTTCGGAGATTAGCCGGTACAAACAGACAGACAAACAGATAAACAGAGAAACAAAAAAATTAAAAAAAATCTAAATTAGTTCTATTTCACTTCTTACATCCCCTGACTCGGTTTTTAGTTTTTTTTTACATTGTACAGAAATTCGACCTCTACAGTTTTATTATATGTATAGATTTGTATTCACAATTGGACCCGGAAGGCAGCGCTGCGATCGAGTTCTTAATTTTTTCAAGGCACGACAACGTTTTCAGGGTCAGGTAGTTCTTATTAACTGCACCACCGTCAATATTAAAAATTTATTAATTCTAGCTTAAGGTTATGTGAAAGTGATTACTTTTTAGAGATACAGCCATCTATTGAACTGTTTCTTTTTATCTTATTTTTACGTATAAATACTTTGTTCGTTTAAGAGTTATCTTACTACCAAGACATTGTATGTTATGGAAAATAACTATTAACATTTTGATGGAAAACAACTTAAGAGCCTGTATACTACTAATTCAAATCGGTGTTTCACATAGTTTACCCCCGCGCAACCAATGTTTACTTCGATGGGACAGCGCCAATTTAAGGCGTGCGTGCGTGTGGTAAAATATTGTATATCACCGAACATACGCTACATAACATAAATAGGTGTAGCTAACGAACATTGCACGGCACCGATATCACACTATTCATGCGGCTGAGAACAAGAGGAAGCGAGACAAAACATGATAAAGTGAGAGAAGTTCACGTGGATAATAGGTATTGAAAATTCGACACGAGGTACTAAACATGTTTGGCCTAGTGGTTTTCTAATACTAAGGTAGTGAGGAGGTTGAAGACTCGATCCCGCACACAGGTGGTTTTTTTTTCTCTTTTTGTAACTAATTTTGATACGTTAAACTTTATTCTAATGATATTAGTTTTTAGATGTAAATGTTATAAAAATCATTTCATTGTATTATGGAACAACAATGAATTCATATTATCCCTATTGATATTATAAATGCGAAAGTAACTGTCTGTCTGTTTGTTCCGTTTTCACGGAAAAACTACTGGACCGATTTGGCTGAAATTCATTTGATATATATTTTCGATGCTGAGAATGAACATAGGATGCTTTTATCCCGAAATATGGAATAGTTTCCGGGATAAAAATATATTTGTCTTTTTTTGTTTCTTATCCTTTTACGGAAAAACTACCGAACCGATTTAGTTAAAATTCGGTATAATGGATTTATGTAATCAATATTATGGGTTATCCCAAAAAATGGGGTAGGTTTTTTGTGATTTTCCATTTTGGTCATTGCAGCCATTTCAGTCATTTCAACCATTTGGGCCATTTCAGTCATTTAGCCATTTCGGTCATTTGAGCGATTTGGGCCATTTCAGTCATTTCGGTCATTTGGGCCATTTTGGTCATTTCGGCCATTTCAGCCATTTCGGTCATTTCAGCCATTTAGGCCATTTCAGTCATTTTGGCCATTTCGGTAATTTCGGCCATTTCAGCCATTTCAGTCATTTCAACCATTTGGGCCATTTCAGCCATTTGGGCCATTTTGGTCATTTCGGCCATTAGGGCAATTTCAGCCATTTCGGCCATTTCAGCCATTTGGGCCATTTCAGTCATTTTGGCCATTTAGGCCATTTGGGCCATTTCGGTCATTTCGGCCATTTGGGCCATTTCAGTCATTTCAGTAATTTTGGCCATTTCGGCCATTTAGGTCATTTCGGCCATTTCAGCCATTTCGGCCATTATCGTCATTTCAGCCATTTCGGCCATTTGGGGCATTTCAGCCATTTTGGCCATTTGGGCCATTTCAGTAATTTCACCCATTTCGGCCATTTCGGTCATTTGGGCCATTTGAACCATTTCGGCCATTTTAGCCATTTCAGTCAATTCAGCTATATCGGCCATTTGGGCAGTTTCAACCATTTCATTCATTTCAGCCATTTCAGTCATTTCGTCCATTTCGGTCATTTGGGCCATTTTGGTCATTTGGGCCATTTGGGCCATTTCAGCCATTTCGGTCATTTCAGCCATTTGGGCCATTTCAGTCATTTTGGCCATTTAGGCCATTTCGGCCATTTGGGCCATTTCGGTCATTTCGGCCATTTGGGCCTTTTAGGCCATTTTAGTCATTTCGGCCATTTGGGCCATTTCGGTCATTTCAGCCATTTGGGCCTTTTCAGTCATTTTGGCCATTTAGGCCATTTCGGTAATTTCGGCCATTTCAGCCATTTCAGTCATTTCAACCATTTGGGCCATTTCAGCCATTTAGGCCATTTCGGCCATTTTGGTCATTTCAACCATTTCATTCATTTCAGCCATTTCAGTCATTTCGTCCATTTCGGTCATTTGGGCCATTTGGGCCATTTCAGCCATTTCGGTCATTTCAGCCATTTGGGCCATTTCAGTCATTTTGGCCATTTAGGCCATTTCGGTCATTTCGGCCATTTGGGCCATTTGGGCCTTTTAGGCCATTTAGGCCATTTTAGTCATTTCGGCCATTTGGGCCATTTCAGCCATTTGGGCCTTTTCAGTCATTTTGGCCATTTAGGCCATTTCGGTAATTTCGGCCATTTCAGCCATTTCAGTCATTTCAACCATTTGGGCCATTTCAGCCATTTAGGCCATTTCGGCCATTTTGGCCATTTCAGCCATTTCAGCTATTTCAGTCATTTCGCCCATTTGGGCCATTTCAGTAATTTCACCCATTTGGGCCATATCAGCCATTTCGGTCATTTGGGCCATTTTGATCATTTCGGCCATTAGGGCCATTTGGGCCATTTCGGTCATTTCAGCCATTTGGGCCATTTCAGTCATTTTGGCCATTTAGGCCATTGCAGTAATTTTGGCCATTTAGGTCATTTCAGCTATTTCAGTCATTTCAACCATTTGGGCCATTTCAGCCATTTCGGCCATTTTGGTAATTTCGGCCATTTGGGCCATTTCAGCCACTTCGGTCATTTCAGCCATTTCAGCCATTTAGGCCATTTCGGCCATTTTGGTCATTTCGGCCATTTTGGTCATTTCGGCCATTTCAGCTATTTCAGCCATTTGGGCCATTTCCGTCATTTTGGCCATTTAGGCCATTTCGGTCATTTCGGCCATTTGGGTCATTTCGGCCATTTGGGCCTTTTAGGCCATTTCGGCCATTTTAGTCATTTCGGCCATTTCGGCCATTTAAACCATTTCGGCCATTTCAGCCATTTCAGTCGATTCAGCTATTTCGGCCATTTGGGCAATTTCAGCCATTTCATTCATTTCAGCCATTTCGGTCATTAGGGCCATTTCAGCCATTTCAGTCATTTCAGCCATTTCGGCCATTTCAGCCATTTCAGTCGTTTCGGTCAATTCGACCATTTGTGTCATTCAGCCGTTTGATCATTTAGGCCCGTTCGGCCAAATATATTTTCATATTGGAAACTATCTCATTTTTCGGGATGAAAAGTAGTTCTTGGCCACCCTCGATATTAAAATAACATGATTATGTACCCAGTTTCATCCAAATCGGTTCAATAGTCTGTCCATAAAAGGATAACAAACAGAAAGACAAATATGCTTTTGGATTTTTTTTCGCGGAACCCTAAAAACGTAGCCTAAGGTACTTCTTATAACATCAGCTATCTGCCATTTAAAATTACGTCAAAATCGATCCAGCTGTGTCCGAGATTATCCGGAACATCCAGACACACAGACAGACTCACAAAAATTCTATAAATAGCATTTTCGGAATCTCCTGGTCCGATTTTTTTTAATTTATTTTGATATTTCAAACGGGCACTTCACTTTGCGTTTTTGGAATCTCCTGGTCCAATTTTTTAGTTTTTATTTTGACATTACAAACAAACCATTTGTTTATCTGTATAGATAAGAACTTTAAAATAAATTATAATAGATAAAAGATAAAACAAAAAAAAATTAGACAGAAAAATGAAATGAGCACTCGAACCATGAACTCTAATCGTACGTGTACTAGTATCAACTCACTCTACCACAATAACATTGGAGAAAGTATTGAAAGTTTTGTAATATTTATAACTCTACTTATCCACGTGTCAACGTAATTTTCTATGAAGAATCATAGATGGCGCTTTCGAATTTTAATGTTACCGGTAAGATTGATTTAAATACGTTTTATTGTCAATAGTATAAAAGTCCAGATGAAATGAAATATAAAAATTTAGAAAAGTATTTTTATTGCATTTTATAAAATTATTTAGGAAGAGAAAAAGAGCATTTTATCAACTTTCATATCAAAATAAAAAATCTTCTAGATCAAGTGAAACTAGTAGGGTTCGAACCCACACAGCTAGTGATTTAGACCAGACCTCTACCGTATACGCCAAACAAGTATAGCGCGACCGCTTCAAAATTCTTGTTATTATTGCTCCTTCGTTTATTTAAAATTATTTTTCAATGGCGGTCGCGGAGCAGAGCAGCGCGTGCAGTTTAGACGAAAGCCTCGGGCGTTATGATAAATTCCATACATTGGGACCGGCAGGCGGGATTTTTGCAGTCATTTTTAATAAAATAATTAATTACTTCCAAATTAAGTTAAGTAACCCAATAAAAGATCTATAATTGAATTTGTTATAATATAATATGTTACTGTTATTTATTTTAGCGATGTACGATTAACAGTAATAACAATAACCAAGATTGAATAACTCGTTTAGAGGTTACTTTGCAATTATTTTCTATCGAGAAAATTTATCGTAAATGCGTTCTGAGTACAAAGTTTACGTCAGAAATATGATCAAGATTGACATATATTTTTTTCACCGCAATAAAGTGTGTATAACTACTGTAAAAATGGTTGAGAAAATGATCTAAAAACGCATTCTGTCAGTTATCACCTTGTTAACAGACAACGAAATGAACTATTAATGAAGTATACTAGAGTAATTTTTTGCAAAAATAAACCTATGCGTTTGGACGGTATAGAAAATTGAATTTGACGGATTTATAATTAAAAACCCGAAACGACACTTGAATAGGTTGCATCAAATATTTGGTCAATTGTATTCATACTGCACCCAAATACTCGTATTCCGCGGAGCCCCGATAACTGGATTCCCCTTTCGGCGCAATATGGAAATCCTGATCATGTCCATTGTTGCAAAATATTGCAATATTTTAAAATTTCATCTGGATCTGAATTTTCGCGATGAATCGAAATATATTGAAAGCTACAAAAGGTTTACTCTAAACCAAAAATGACGAAAAACGACTTGCAAACTTGCGGCATTTCAGATCTCATCGTCAATATACGAGTAGTATAATAAGCTGCTTCCATATAATGTAACTAAGTATGCGGCATAGGTGTCTATTTTCGAGACCGATATACAAAACATATCAATAGGATTACTTCATAGGATAAATAATATGGGCCTTTGATGTAGTTTCATTTGAAATTCTTCGATAGAAATATAAAAAGATGTTTATTATTTATTTCATGTTGTCATGTCATGGTATCGCCATCTCTTGTTCAAACGATAATACACATTCCTTCTCTTTTTGTATAATAGTATGTATGTATATCTATCTCGGTCCCCCAATTTCCCCTTACAACTTACTTGGAAGATGTCGACATTTTGACGTCGGATTAGTTTGCGGTGTTAAAAAAAACGACATAACAAAACAACAATGCGTTTCATGAATGTTGGCTAGAGTTAACTCGTTCAAACATGTCCTCAGCGACTCTTATGCATTTGATTTTTTGAAGAAAGTTCAGGTCTTTTGGGACTAGACGGGCGGCAACATGTTTCATACACAAGTTATTATATATGATACGTATCGAATCGTGAGATACAAAAATTTCCGTGGCTATTTCTCTCAAACTAAATGAGGTCAGTCACTATTTCTTTCACTTTTGCGATGTTAACTTCAGCTAAAGACGTTGACGGCCTACTAGGGCGAGGCAAATCTTCCAGCATATCTCGACAGCTTTTGAACGCTTTGTACCACTCATAAGGTAGTGTTTTTGATAAAGTTGGTTCACTGTAAGCCTTCTGTAACCTTTTCAGTGTCTCCGAACACGAAATTCCATAAGCGATGCAAAATTTAAGACAAATTCTTTGCTCGATGTTTTTGTCCATTATGTATTTAATCTAAATGACTGATGCAACTCAAACTCCGCGCCAAAATAAAACAGTTGTACCAATCTAACCACAACAAAAAAAACAAAAAATTGAATTTGGGACGATAAACAAATTATCCATTCCCGATACTTTTTTGACCGAATGTATACCTAGACATATACAGCTGCAGCTCGCAATTACATTAGTCTAGAGCACCGCACCGGTGTGCTAACGAACTTATTCCACATGTGTTGGCGCATAACTCACTCAACGCAGCTTACAACGTTAAGAGTTAAAGTTACGGCAAAATCTTCTACTCTAGTTATTTTGTTGCCTAGGCTAAAACCTAGCCGGCGCAGATCCTGGGTGTCATGCAGTTTGCAACCTTACAAACTTTCCTGTCCCTTGGCGCAATTTGAGATAAAACGCAGTGAATTTTGCAGAGTTACTCAGTTCTAATACGGTTCCACTCACATCGTATGTTCAATTCACAGTTGCTGTAAGATAGGGAGCTATATTTCAATAACATAAATTAGTTGTAAATTTTAAAAATGTACAAATTACTCACCGCACCGGCGACGTTCTGGCTCACATATGACGGAGCAGCGTTCTCCCGGACAGCGGCCTTTGGGGGAGGGTCAATTGCCTCCGGAAGAGGGACGGTGGCAGCCAAGCGGGCGTACTCCACGTCCATGTTACGAATGAAAGGAGAGTTCAAGGCTCGTCTGGCGGACTCGCGATCCTCTTCATCGTAAGCTTGTAAAAGCTGCTCGAGGGTCTGCATTTCACAAACTTCGCAATTGGATCCCCACTCCTATATAGAATAAATACTATGCATAAATATTTTATTCAATCCTCTTCAGTGGAAGAGCTCGTGTAGAACATAATAATGGCAACTCATGAAAATAAAATCTTAGAATAATTTGCATTCGAGTTTATTCTCGTCGAAGTATAAGTCGGAGTGGAGGAGCCTACTCTTGTCATAATTTCATACTGCTGCATGCTCGCAGCGTGCGTCTACGTTTATGTCAAAATGTAATAAAAAAGATTTTCTACAAAGTCCGTCTTGATATTATTTTTATAGGGTACGATATACGTAGATGTCTAAAAAGAATTATTTTTGTACTGTAGTACTTAGCGACATAATTTTGTTTTGCACAAATTTTACCATCATAAAATAAAGAATTTTAAATTAATAGATTTTATAACACAAATGACACAAGACTTACTGTAAATTTATAGTTATTTTAAATATTTCGCTCCCCATATGAATACACCAACGTCATATTACAACTTCGGGATAAATGTTTATGCCGTAGAATGTGAACTTATGAGTAATCCTTTGAATATTAAGACTTACCAACTATGTTATAATTTACCTTATACGATTTTTCGGCGGCTACGATATCGCCACGTGCGAGTTGCACAAGGACAATGGCCACCGTCAAGCGCCCCACAGCGCCGGTGTTATCAGCTTCCTGGTGGAAGCAAATCTCACGACGGATGCTGTCCACGGCCTCATCGTAACTTCATAAAACCGTGGAAAAAGACAATATATATGCTAGCATTTTCCCACAGCTTCGTTCACATTGGACAGGTGACAAAGATTACAGTTATTTTGCCAATATTGAAATTCAAAGGGTATTTGTAGCATGTTAATGGATTTTTTAGGATGAAAATAATTCCCGTAAAAACCCGGGATAAATAATGCCCAGGATATAAGTACCACAAATTTTATGATAGAGAGTTTGCCATCGATGAGTGATGATAATATTCCGTAGAAATCATATTTTTTTTACTTGGTCACTTTAAGCCGTTCCCAAAGATTTCCCGCGATATAAAGTATCGCAGATTTTAAGTCCGGGAATTTGCTATCACTCAGTGAAAACCGCTTCGAAATCGGCTTAATATCCCGAACCAACAAAAATACAAAACAATCAAAAAAAAAGCTACTAGCACCGACTTGGGGTGATTTAAATTGTTCGATCATTTTATTTTCAGCCCCACCTACACCATAAGATTAGTTACGAATTTCCTTTAACTTATATTGCCGGAAAAAATCGTTTCTATAGATAGTTATGAGGCCGCTTATTGTTTGCCAGGACGTCGTACAGACATTCATTTCTGTAATTGTTTATTTTGGTAAGTAATTAAGTGTTATCGATCTGTTGGAGTCGTGTTTGTTATTATAGAATAACCATATGACGGAAGAAGTCAATAAACGAATATGGATGGAGTATTCTTTTATGAAGTAAACGGATGTCGGAAGTGCAGTGGATAGTGTAACTAAAGTAGCACCAATGCATTACCGGAAGATGCCACTACGGCGCGCTACGAGGACCTTAAATACGCGGTGTTCACGCAGGGAGAGGGCAGTCTACAACGGACAGTTTGCAGCAGACAGTCTGCAGCAGGCAGTCTGAATGAGCCTTAAACAAATAGCGCATGTATGGTGGTCGATAATTACTGCTTGATAGCCGTCTTGATAGTCAGGGTAGTACTCTTGGAGGTCAATCATTGCTCGACATCTGGAGTAGATAGAACTCTTGGAGTTGTCCTGATATTACCAATTAGTGTGCTATCTCTATATAAATATTATAAATACGAAAGTTTGTAAGAATGTATGTATGTATGTATGTTACTCTATCACGCAAAAACTACTGAATGGATTTCGTTGAAATTTTACACAATATAGCTTACACATCAGAATAGGCTATAATTTATAAAAATGTGATTTATCCAAAATATAACGATTTTCCATCATCACGCGATGAAACCGCGGGCGCAGCTAGTATTTAATATTGTAATTGTAATAATTCTAGTGTATTAAACTTTGATTAACGCTTCAGATTATTGTGTTATTCTCGGTCATTTGCCGTCGTGAGTTTACTGCAGATCTTAAAGTTCACGAGGATGAATCAAACTAACAGTTTGAAATTCCATTTAGATTCAAAGGGACACATTTTGAAAAATACGTATTGAGGAAAAGTAGAAATATACAAGAACCAATCTGACCAAGGTAGCATAACTTATATTATTTTTATATAATTAAAATAGTCGGAGCGCCATAGGTGTTGGTACATTGACGCTATTAAAAAAAACGGGAATAGACTATATAAAGTATAAACGATGGAGAACATGATACATTTATTTTTTGGATTTCTTGTCTGTTTATGTTTGTTCGGGATTCACGTAAAAACAACTGAGCCGATTTTCATGCGGGTTTCGCTGATCGACAGCATTTTCTTAGACTTAAAATCTGTATTAGTTTTTATCCCGGGAATTTTTCTGGGAATTATTTAACATGTTCAGATTAAAAAAACGAATTCAGATGTGATTTTTTTACTGATTGATAGCAAATTTAATTTAAATAAGAGTCATAATTTTAATCCTGGGAATCGCGCGGGATATTTCCCGGGAGCAGTTTGTAGTTGTTCGAGTGCTCAAAAATTAGCTTAGTCCGACACAGTTTCCAATAAAACGATAGCTTTCATTCTTTTTTAAAATGTTGTGATACTTTGTGTCCCGGGAATACCAAGAGAATTTCAAGTCAAGCGTGGAAGGAAGCGTGAAGTCGCGGCCATATCCTAACTTAAGATAACATTACTGTTTTAATCTCTCGTACTTGGTATATGTGTCGAGCCGTTTTGAAGTATACGTACTTTCAGACCGACACACAGAAATAAAAATTAAAAACGGTATTATAATTAAGCTTCGTTTATAATATATTATAGCAACCACAGGCTATGCCACATTTGTCTTTGTCAATTTGAAATCGAATTCAAATCAAATGTCATGAAAAAGTTTAGTACCTCTATTAGTCGCATTCATAAAAAAAAAATTAGATCGCTAATAAAACTCTAGCTCGAAAGAATAATAAATTTTACTTCTGAAGTTACTTTATCCACTTAATCTTGCTGAGAGAAAGCGCAAAATTTAAATAAATATTACAAATAGTTTACTCACCGGGATAGCTTCACCAGAAGGCGTGACGCCTTACTGATGTACTCAGAACCTTGATGCTGGCTGCTTTCCGTCTACACAAGTACAAAAGAACATTTATCGACTGAATATTCTATCATTAAAACATTATCTAATAATAAATATTAAAGCGAGGCCACCCCTGAAAGTTCTGAAATATCTCGAATTATGGGGTAAGATGAGAGGAAACAAAAAGAAGAACGGAAATAGAGAGAGACAAAGAATATTTATTATATCATTAATTCTTTCATTTACTGTTTAGAGTATTTAATATATTTCGACACCAACCTATTTAAGTTTCGAGAAAGAAACAAGTTCATCAACCTAACTTACGAAGCTGTAATCCGAAAGCTACTTAAAGGTTGTTGCACCACAGACTAGATATGAAACAATGCTTACTGAAGATACATCGGCGGCCTGTTGGAACAATTTGATAGCGAGATGTGGGGCTTCTGACTCCAGGATCTTTCCGGTCTTGTCTAAGACAGAGGCACCGCTGTCACCCGACCCGTGCTGCTGATAGAGGCTCGAGGCATCAAGAGCCAGGTTATACAACTTGTAATAGAAACAAAACTATGTATAAGACCACATCTATACTTATAATAAAATTGTAGAGGTTGAATTTCTGTACAATTAAAAAAAATGCTAAAAACCGAGTCAGGGGGATGTAAGAAGTGAAATAGAACTAATTTAGATTTTTTTTAATTTTTTTGTTTCTGTTTGTTTGTACCGGCTAATCTCAGAAACGACGGGACCGATTTACATGAAATTTTGTATGGTGATAGCTTATATCCCTGGTCAACATATAGGATACTTTTGATCCCGAAAAATTAAATAGTTCCGGTGGGATAGTTAAAAAGCTTTAATTACTTAAACAGCTTATAACAGACTAAAAGTAATTTCTCTGCAACGTAACATAATAGAAGCGGCTAATTTGACAGGGTGTGGTGTCAGTGAGAGAGTTTTATCTTATATATATATAATATATAAAGCAGATAAGTTTGTTTCTTTGTTTGTTTGCTTGCACACGCTAATCTCAGGAACTACTGGTCTGATTTAAAAAAAAATTTAGTCCATTTATTGATGAAGGTTACAGCTATAAACCATCACGCTAAGAGCAATAGGAGCGGAGCACCAATGAAGAATGTTTCAAAGTCGCGGGTGTTTTTTAACTTCCTTTCCACGCGTACGAAGTCACGGGCAGAAGCTAATCTTATATATAAAAAATGAATCGCAAAATGTGTTCTCAAGTTATGCGCTTACCGCGCATAACTTGAGAACGACTTTACAGATTTTGATGAAATATTGTGTGTGTGTTTGAGTGGGTCCCGGGATGGTTTAAATCCACAATTGGAACCGGTAGATGGCGCTGAGATCGGGTTCTAGAATCCTCGTAATCACCGGGAGCGATTATGGTGATTTGATATTTTATTTCAAGTTAGATACGTCTATCAATGACCCGTAAAACAAGAGCACATTATTTATTTTCTGGAACATGAAAAACTAACTACGCTAACAAAAACATAACAAGAATCTTATATACCTATAAAAAGAATATTATATGATTAGCTTTCATACTGTTTTCTACTACTACCAGTCACAGAAATTACTGCTTGATAACATTGAACATAGCTTCACTCTATTCGACAGACGAACACCGAATCCTCTGTCACCGAATCCCCGTATTAGGCGATTTCGTCTCCTTTTATATTGTTGAACCATCAACACCGTGTTCACATTTTAGCAATCTAATAATGTAGAACTAATTAGAAAAGTTATCAATAATGCTATAAAGATTTATCAAATACCAAATAATATAAATAGAACCTAGTTTTTTATTAAAGCAAAACACATTACTCACTCAATAACTCAAGTGTAGGTAGGTAGGTATCCTTTAAAAAATAGAAGTACCTTCAATTTAACATCACAATATATCACGGCTAGTACATTACTTCAATTATGTAATATTTTACATATAATTTACCACGGGTAACAACATTTCTGGTTTTATTAAACTCCCTCTAGAACGTTCATTTTCGGCTACAATATCACTGATCAATACTCATTACTATTATCAACAAGGCACTCGAAACGCAATAATTCTTAAGAAGACATAGGCTTTAGACAAACCCTGGTTACAGCCAATAATGCGCGCAGGAGATTCACCCAAATACCTTTAAAAGTTAAGAATGAAGGCCTTACTCTCATACGCTTTTCGTTTTTGTCCGGTAAGCCCGAAAGAGTCCGTGAAATTTAAGATAGTTCTTTAAAATAACAATAATATAGTCTAATTATCATAAAAATAAATTTAACATAATGAAAAATATGCTTAAATATATAAAAAAACAAGTAGAGTAAGCTCTGAGAACTAAAAACATATTTCAAATATTATTTTTTTAACACAAACAAAATCGACTTCACGCTAAAAATAAAAAAAAATATTTAACCGACTTTTTTTACAACATCTTGAAGTCGCTGCCAATAAAACAAAAAAGAACAACAACAAATATATAAAATATATTAATTTTTATACTTGACACCGATTTAACGATGTTGTGCAGAAAAAAGTCGGTTAAATATTTATTTTTTTGTTTTTAGTGTGAAGCTAGTTTTATTTTTGGTAAAAAAAAAATTACTTTTTAGTTCGGCAAATACTTCAATAGCTTGATGACTATGGGACCATCTCGGAAGTTTGGAAAAATGTAGGCTCTCGGTGGTTTTTAACAAGGGTTTTTTCTGCGATCCACAGATCAGATCCTGACTTGGTGACCATGGGACTATCTCCGGAGTAGTACACTTACGAGTAAAGAAAAAAAATTAAAATCAGTTTACAATTGACGGCGATATCGTGTTATGAAGAAGTTGGTTACAATTTTCGGAAGATTCTCTAATTGCTTGAAATCCACTACCCGGTCCCGACATGGTGACAATGGGACAAATTTGGGAGTATAAACTTTTGATCAAAAGAAAACAATTTGAAAATCGGTTTACAATTAACGGAAAAATCGAGTAAGGAACACACAAATTGGCAACCTCCTTTTTTAATTCGGTTAAAAATACTCAACAGATCTTATTATAACCAATCGAAGTAAATAAAATCAGTATGGTGTACTGATTTTTTTATCAAATAAAGGAGGCAGGGGCTATTTTTATGTCTTTGGAAGTGCATATATCCCAAATGATTGGCATAAATAACAATTCTTTTAAGAAACATCTTGTCTATGGACACTAAAAAAAAATGTTTATCCCTTAGATAAATGTATGGCCGTTGTCCCTAATTTTGATTTTATTTACGACTCGATATAGAAATAGTTTTCTGCCAACATTCCTATGAAGCTAACTGTAGTTTTTAAGTAAAATGACCATGGTTTAAACTTGCGAGCAGACGGACGACTTTGCTGATTTTGTATAGGTTCCATTATTATCTCAATGACTCGGGGCACCATAATTGTCACACTATAGGTACGAGTAAGTGGTTTGTACGTGGTCAAGGCTGGGATTTACACAGGTTATAAAACAAATAAAACACATACATCATCCGGGCTAGCAAAATCCTTGCTAACGATGATCGCGTTCTCCAGAGCTTTGGCGGCATGGAACAGCGCTCTATTTTTCTTATAATATTCTGATGCCTTAACGTGGCAGTCCCGGGCACTTTTCATATCCCGGGCGATGCGGAAGCACTGCGCTGAATTGGTAATTATATATACAATTAAATTCATTATGTATTTAATTTATTATTTGTATGTCGTTGAAGACTACGGGCCAACATAATGGCCCCGACTTTTAGAGGGCTTACGTGGGGCTATGGAAAGGTCTATTTAACAAGTTTAATGTAAATGTGGCGTGATATTAATCGACGATTATTCCTATCTACATCATATAAAAATCCATTCAAGGACAAGCACCGGTCAGTGTAATACTATTGTAGGAAATGAGAACAAAAGGTACCGGGGCTATTGGGATGAACTGTTAGTGGAACTAGAGATCCGGGTCTATGGGGACTATGACGTCTGCCCGTCGCAATGTTCGGAATGACTGCATATGTCCGAAAAATGTTCTACAAGATCGGCGAAAGACAACACTGGGCTAGAGTATGCCGCCAAAACAATCTTGAGTTGTGTTCCAGCATTAGTGGTCAGGTTCCAATCTCGCTTTAGAGATCGGCAGTACATTGTTAGCACCTTTACGAATGTCCACAAGCGATGGCAACCGCTTTACATCGGGTGGGCTGGTGGACCTGTCTGCTGAACTCACCCAATAAAAAATGTAATAATAATAATAGCAGTCCATGAAAACCACGCTTACTTTACTAAACTTAAATTTAATTTAATTCATAGTACACGTAGCTAAAAGGGTTGGATGCAAAATGATCGCGCAGTATGATGTTTCTCAGCTTTATAAAAAGAATTTTAAATTTAAATAAGTACAAAGAGTAATTTGATCATACCTGCTTGACTATATTCATCTGCCGCGGAATCATAGTCAGGCTTCCAGCGGAAAATGGACACCTTCAGGCTGTGTAAGAATAAAAAACATGTTTATAAATAATAAAGTAATAAGTTACAGATTCACGCTTCACTGTGTCTAGATTACACACACACATACACTTTTGCAGTATGTACGTGTGTGTATAATCTAGACATAGTGAAGGATACTATATTCGAATATAGACTTCACTGTCATATCATTAAAAAGCTAAAGAGAGAAACACTTAAAATTTTTAGAAGCAAGCATAATATATCTACTATTACTAACTATCAACTTATATAACCAAATTACTTAGAACACACATACATCCCGAAATTTGAATTTACTCTTATCAAAACCCAAGTGATTTTATGAGTACCTACTGAATTACTTTATTTTTTAGTTATATATGCATATATTGCCATTATTAATAGCTAAGGTTTCATAATCAGCTGGGAAAAATAGGTAATCTACAATTATCAGGTTCCTCCATTCATGTCTGTCACAGTAGGGTGGTCCAAAATATATTTTTTAATCCAATTATCTCTAAAAACTAAAAAAAAACTATTCAAAGCACACCTCAATATCACAACTTTATATGACGTGCAATGATTTCTCATTATCCCATTTTTTTTTTGTTTTTTACCTCATAAAACATCTAAAAAAATCTCAGTTATCAAATGGATATTATTTTTTAAGGAAATTTAATTCTCTAAGAAAAGCTCCGACATGATTTTCTCATAATCCTTACAGAGAAAAAGTTTAAAAGAAAAGTTTACTTCAATTTTCAACTAATAATTACAGTTCCCAATTAGTTCCATTATTGATAGGGTAATATAATTTCTGTCATTGTAAAACTACAAGTAATTACTTTGGGATGAAAATGTATACCTTGATATAAACTCACATTTTCATCAAATAAAAAAATACAGCTTTTATGGAGTAATAACGAAAAAAGAATTTCCTAATGCAATTTATACGAGAAAATGAAAAATCATTGCACATCTGTAGAGTTTCAATATCAAGCTGCGCTTTGAGCAGGATTTTTTTAAGCAGAAGAGTAACTTTTAAAATGACCACCCTAATGTTACAGTAACATAATTATAATTATTGAGAATACAGTTGTACATTTGACAGAAGGGTGTATTCTATATGCTGCTACATGATGATGTTGTGTACATAGTTCTATGGAGTATCATTAGCCAGATATTCAACAAACATAATGTTGTTAAAAAGTCTTTTGTAAGAAGAGACAATACATCTTACAGCCAGGTGGTAGGGCATTTAAATAACTGGATGGTTATCATGCCTAGTCTAGAGTATGACTTGAGGCTGAGCACATTTAGCAGCCCTGGCGTTACGAATGTCCATAGTTGAAGGTAACCACTTTCCATCAGGTGGGTGGTCTAATATGAACCAGCAACAAAGAAAAGGTGATAGAACATAAAAAAGAAATTTAACAAAATATCATTGAAGATGCTATATGACTAATTTATGAGATATGTGGTATTTTAGAAGCTTTTATTTAACTTGCAATGGATGTACCTATGTTTATATGTATGTATGTATATAAGTTAGTTCGGGTGGAATCTTGCAAGTTAAATTGGATCAACTTCCTGGTTTCCGATTGAGCTGAAATTTTGCATGGCCATAGGAACTCCTGTACTAAACAAGAAAGACCCGTCGTGTTTCGGCTCTTTTTACTTGTCTTGGCTAGCACTCTGCTACTACATGATAACCATGATCTCCAAAACTTGTATTCAAAAACATTTTTAAAAAACGTTTTTTGTTATAACGTTTATACAGTAGGCAAATGATAAAATTGGTGGATATTTTCAACTCTATGTAACCCATAATTGTGTGCGGATTATCATAGGCTTGGACATTTCCATTATATAAATATTAATTTTGTATAGT
The DNA here is from genome assembly GCA_949752895.1 of Dendrolimus pini. NCBI lineage: Eukaryota > Metazoa > Arthropoda > Insecta > Lepidoptera > Lasiocampidae > Dendrolimus > Dendrolimus pini. The sequence goes on along the minus strand of OX457125.1, from coordinate 9,866,271 downwards.
GTTTGAAACTGGTTAAGTATGACATTTACAATGCCCATAGGCTACCAGTAATATGGCTATGAAATGCATAAACTCTCAGATATATTAATAGATTTGATGAAAATATATGGTTGTTATAAAATATTTTCAGTCTGGCCACATATTGGTATAGCCTGGCATATCAAACACCTATAGGTGGTGATTGATATAACTTATTCCTAAAGCTATTTTAATTAGAATATCTTATTTTTAATATATATTATCTAAAACATCTTGAAATTGGTGCAAAGTAAAACATAAAAATTACTATATTGTATATGTATATAACTTATGTGTATATTTGTATATATAGTATAGTTATATATTTATTATTAAAATGTATGTAATCGTACAATAATTATGTATACCACCATCGCCACTCCCAATCACAATATTCTTGCCACGGGTTGTCTGGAAGAGATCGCTTTTTAGCGATAAGACCGCCCTTTGTACACAATTAAATTATTACTAGTAGTCCGTAAGTTTTCTGTAATGGTGTACAATAAAATGTTATCTATCTATCTATCTATATTGTGAAAATCTCTAAGCACCAACTTTAAGATGTTAAAGATAATATATATTAAAAATAAGATATTATAATTAAAACTAGCTTTAGAAATAAGTTATTTTATACTTTTTAGTTTTTGAAGACGGTTTTTTTAATTTTATGTTAGTATGAAAACAAAGCCATGCTATCTCTGTCTGGTCCAATATATGCTAGGTTAATGTCATAGGGGATGAGATATGTGTTATTCCTATAATTGCTGAAGATGGGTCATAGCAGAATCTCAAAATGAAATCCATCCCATTCCTCTTACCTGATCTCTCTATTTCATCCCCCTTTCCTATCATCTATAACCCATCCCTTTTATACCATCACCTTCGATTCTATCTTAAAGCCTGGCAACAAGTTGGTCTAGCCCCTGGTGTTGCAAATGACTATGGATGACAGTGACTAATTTCCATCAGGTCTGCCTGTTTGACAGCTTCGCAAGTAGTGCAAATGAATGCAAACACAACTGGTATCTAATACTAGTATGATAGTGGTGGTAACCAAAAGTTGTAGTAGCTTAGTGACGACTTCACTTGCCTCTTATTCTATTGACATGGGTGAAAAATCTTGGTTAAGAAGCTTGCACATTATAGGCATATTTTGAACATATAGTTCCACTTATTACATGCTAATGATGAAGGAAAAACTTATGAGGAAACCTATGTTTAAGTATTAACTAGTGTGTGAAACCTATCAACCCAGAACCCAGCTTGGAAGAGTAGTCTTTTACTGTCCATCACCCTTAAACCAGGAGACTTGAGTCCAACATTGGTACATTTTTGGGTTATATTATATTGTCACTGAAGTTATAAATACATAAATTACTTTAAATAATAGCATTTTTATCAGGTCAACTTCAATACTGTAGTACCCCAATACTATAAAAGAATAAAGTTGTCTATTTCAACAGTCTTGACTCTGTTGTCCCATGGCTCTTAGAAACTCTTAGAAAATGTACTGGAAAAAAATGTTCTTTGTCAACTTTCAAATGCCTATCTCAAAAAATTGATAATTGAGTAAGAACTAAAACTTCAATGAAATGTTAAATGAATAAAAAAAGTGTTAAAACTATAATAATTTAAAAATTATAAAAAAGCAACAATAATAATGTTGTATGTAATAACAACACAATGCATTATATTTATATGATTACTTTTGTGTTTAAAATGTTATAGATTTGGTGTAAATGATAAAGCAAAATTGCAAAGCCATAACATTTCTATATTTTCGTAATTATTCTTTGTTTTGAATGAATTCTTGAAAATCTTTTAAAAATAATAAATAAAGTCTCTACTTACAATTTCTCCGCGGCTTTGGCGTGTTCCTGGGCTTCTAATTGTTTCGACGTCATTGTTGATTTGTATTTAGATATTTGAGTGAACAACAAATTAATAACAATCACAAGTTAAATCAGAGAGTTGGCAAATTTTAATAGTAGATTTCAACAGAACAACGAAACAAGCTGCCGTAACTGCAAACTGCTACAGAATGTATGATAATGAAACTGTGATCACCGCAACAGTGTGACCAGATTTTATTTGACGAATCTACTGCTTGTGGAGTTTAAAAACTACTGAATTCTACCAAAAGAGAACAAGAAAATACTAAAAATCTACTAGATTTTTTGCTGTCGTGTTACAACGTAAAACATGAATGTTTTCTTGATTAAACGATAAAATAATAAAAAGAACAAAGAAACTACCATTAATTAAAGAAACCAATGATTTTAAAAATTAAATTTTACAATTTAATTTAAAAAAAACATTGGTTTCTTTAATTATTTAGATAAAAATATAATTAAAAATTACATTACATTCCACATTTTAACGTAAGAAACTTGCATACCTGAAAAGTGTGTTTGCTATTTTTTTGAAAGATGGAGTAACAGTGGTGTAACAGGTGATGCTAGTGAAAGCAAAAATTAAGAAAGGTTTGCTAAAGTCAAAGTAGTTTGGGCGATACATTGATGTTAAAAAAAACGATGTTTCATTTGCATCGCAGGAACAAGCGTCAAGTTTATGTAAATGGTGATAAAAAAAACTACGTTTAACAAAACCGACTTCAAAAACTAAAAAGTATAAAATAACTTATTTCTAAAGCTATTATTATTAATATATAATATCTAAAACATCTTGAAGGCGGTTTTTTTAATCGAAGTTTTTTTATTTTATTTGTTACTTTTTAGTGTCTAGATATGTATATGTATGGGTAGACCTACGAAAGGTGCAGCGCTCCTTAAAAAATATAGGTCCCAAGAAACGGGAACAAAAAATGTTCGTAAAATGAATACTACTGAGCCAAACTATGTTAAATTTTTAGGGGACCAAATGGCAACTATTCCTCATCAAACTAAATAAGAATCACGTAAATCTGATCATAAATCTTAGCGTAATCGGTGTACATATGGAACGGAATAGATTTTTTTCATAAAAAATATTCATAAAATTAAAACTACTGGGCCAAACTATGTCAAATTTTTAGGGGACTAATTGGAAGCTATTCCGCGTCGAACAAAAAAGAATCACGTAAATCGGATCATAAATCTCGGAGTAATCGGTGAACATACATAAAAAAAAGATCCCGACGAATTGAGAATCTCCTCCTTTTTTTGAAGTTGGTTAAAAACATCGTTCATAAACATCGATATATCGTTCATAAACATCGATATTTTTAACATCGATGTTTCACTTTTGAAAACATAGATATCCTAACATCGATGTTTTTTATGAGCGATGTTGCATACCTAGATATGCCAAAAAAGCACTAGAATAACTGAAATGCGTGAATTCTACTAAAATCTACCAAATAATTTTTACATACTAAATTCTGTTGCCAGTACCTCAAAATCTACCAAAAAAGTAGAAATCTACTAAATCTGGTCACGCTGCACCGCAATGAGTTTGACAGCCTGAATTGACATTGACGTATTAAATTTTTCCAAAGTAGACGTTTTACAAAATGTTGCCAAACTTAAATTTAATTTCATACCATAGTTTATTTTGATAAACAATAAGTTCATGATTTTTTTCATGTTTGTTTGTTTTCTACCGTATGCAAATTTATGCTATGCTCATTTCCACGGCATCAAGAAGGGAAGTGGGTAATGCGAGTTTCTGTTTTAACGAATGAAAATTTGGGAAATTCAAGAATATTCTTATCATTCATATTTTAAAATAAATATAAAGTATTTTTGTAGTAAGTACTCTTTATTCTTATAAAGCGTTTTACGTACACAAACCGTATTTAATTGTTTGGAGTTATTTTTGTGGTGGGAACGGTTATCATGATACAGATATGTTTTATGGTCAGTGTGTATAGGCGTGGGAGAAATGTCACATTTTTGAGATTGGAACATTTGTATCGGGTGCGGTTTACATATATGTCCCCGGAATCATATGTAATGACTTACCCCTTCTGCAACTCATATGTGCGGGAGATGTATAGTTCCTGAGTTATTAATGTTTTTGTCAATCTAACCTCACTTCTGTTTTTCACTAATATATAAAATAAATAGTGAATGGTTACAGTCGGTTCTGGCTCTCGCCGGCCGCTACCGCGGCACGCTCGCTTCGCTCGCTCTGCTCGTGCGCTTTGGTCTACACAAAACCTAACCTAACCAACTGTTTAAAACTCCACATATTTAAATTTTCGGATACATACAGTCTCCTATTTCGATAAATCCCGTCAAAAAACGTAAAAAAACGTCTCGGCGACAAAATTACCAGATCATTGTCGTGAATTTCAAACTTCGATAATAAATTCAATATGTATTTTTTCCACTCAAAACCAATTTCAGTTGTTATAAATAAGTCTTAAATATATTCGTAAACACATTAACCATTAAAATCATCCAGGAAATCATACGGGGACATATATGTAAACCCAACCCTTTGTATCTGGAACAGTAAAATGTTCCGGATCACTGATATGTTTCATTTGGAACATTGAGTCAAATATATAAAATCATGGTTGTCTTGTTATGGTACGTATGGTTTTATTTGAAACATCGTGTCAAACTTGTCAAAGATAAAAATACAGATATATATATGTCGTGTCGCAGGCATATTGAGGCAGACGGTGTTAAGGTTGAAACAAAGATGAATATTCATAGTAATATTTGAAAAAATACAAATTGTGAGATTATTAATAAAACCGATTTCCCTTCATACTTCTTCTTCTTTGTTCAATAATGGCTTGGCACGGTTTGTGCATTCAGCCAGAGTCATGTGTAAATGGCTTTGCAATTTAGTTTTATAAAACGAGGGAAACATAACGCGAGAAAATAGAAAATTTTATCGAAACTGTAGAAAAAAAGTGTCAAAATAATTACTAAATATGTACAAACTAATAAAATTAAAGTTTAATTTGATTATTTACAATAAATGAATTTAATACACTATATACATCAAATTTACAATCCTTAAGTAATAAAGACATAGAAGTAGGAAGAGGAACGGAAAGAGAAATTAAAGAGTCGTAAAGAGAAGTGTGATCATAGATAGGACAGGACAAAAAAACATGGTTCAGGTCACAATAATCTTCACCGCATTCGCAAGCTGGACTGGAGACAATTCCAAGCCTATGTAAATGCACCGGAATACAGAGATGTCCAAGGCGCATGCGAATCAAAATGGAAGTAGCAGTTTTACCAAACGAGAGTTTAGCGAACCAGGGCTTCTTGGGAACCAACGACTGCAAACCGTACAGGAAACGACCCTTGATCCGACCACTCTCGCTCCAGCACATGTTCCATGAATCATGGAGGTATGTGCTAGGCAAAGAAGCAAGATCATGGCCAAAATTCCTGTACGGATAAATATCTCCATCCATAGTAGCATCGTTCGCCAAACTATCAGCTCTGACATTTCCACTTATACCGCAGTGACTAGGTATCCAGCAAAAGGTTACTAAATAATTATTAATTTGGCAATGTAACAGCTTTCTCTTACATTCAAATATGACATGAAAATATGGGTTTGATTTTAATGAAAATTTTGCCAAGGCCTGTAAGGAGCTTAGAGCATCAGAGAATATAACAGTTCTGCTTAATTTGAAAGTAATTACATACTCAATGGCTCTTAAAAGACCAAAACATTCTCCAGTAAAGACGGATGTTTCAAGAGGAAATTTAATTTTTTGAACTATATTAAACTGTTTATGGAACACACCGACACCAACACATCCCATAGAATGCTTTGATGCATCGGTATAAATATGATGCCAGTTTTGCCATTTATTGTTAACTATAGAATTAAAAGTGTTGTTGGCATTGGAGTCAGACTTTTTAATGTCAAGTGAAAAGCAAATATCGGGGTAAGAAGCAAAGATTCGTATGAACCACTAAATAAAGGAAGTAAATGAAATGAGTGTGTAGGTGCTCGTATAGTCTCAAACTTCTGATAGCTTTGAACTAAACATGGTGAAGGTTTACGAGACCAATACTTAGAGGAAGATATTTTATGGGAAAGAAGTTGAAGTTTAGAAACAAGGGGATGGTTAGAAAACTGTATGATTTGAAAGACGAATCTGTCAGAAAGATACTGCCGTCTTAAATGCAAAGGGGGATCGCAGCATTCAATTTGAAGGGCATTGATGGGACTAGACTTCATAGCTCCGGAAATAATTCTTAGAGCTCGTGATTGTACTAGATCTAATTTCTTAAATCCAGCCACACTACCCGGATCCAAGAAATATGTACCAAAATCCAAGACACTTCTAATAACGGCATTGTAAACCCATCTCATTGTAGTCGGGTGCGCACCCCACCAGACACCACGTAGACATCGAAGTATGTACAAATTCCGTTCACATTTTGCAGCTACGTAATCGCAATGAGGGAGGCCCGTCAACTTAGTATCAAGTATAGTTCCTAAAAACTTTACTTGATTTTTAGTTGGTATGGGTATATTGTTGTAATTTATACTTACAGGAGGGTGAGCGCGAGATCTAGTAAATACAATGGCTGTGCTTTTGGAAGGTGACAGATCTAACCCGTTATCATCCATCCATACTTTAAGTGAGATCAGTGAAGATGAAAGGAGTAGTCCAGCAGTGGTAATACTATTATCTATAGCATAAAGTACCAAGTCATCCGCATATTGTAGAATACTGACAGTATCATCCAGTGATCCCTCTAGGTCATATGTATAGATGTTATATAGCAAGGGGCTCAAAACAGATCCTTGTGGCAAACCTTTCCAAACCAGTCTACTCGGTGTATATGGGTCTCCTACATCTAAAGTAATTTTCCTCTCAGAAAGTAAATGTACAACAAAGTTTGTTAAAAGGTATGGGACATTTAAGTTATCTAACTTTCGTTTGAGGACAGGAATTAAGACATTATCATATGCAGAATTAATGTCTAAGAAAGTGGCAGCTACAGATTTGTTTTCTGAAAAAGCGTTGCGAATATCAGTAACAAGGATTCCTAAATTATCAGCAACACTTTTGCCTTTCCTAAAACCGAATTGAGTCTGGGAGAGAAATCCTTTATTTTCCATATACCACTCAAGACGATTTTTCACCAAATGTTCAGCAATTTTAGTAATAACAGACGATAAAACGATTGGGCGATATGATTGAGCGTCAGAAGGTGTTTTATTTGGTTTTAAAAATGGCAACACTATTTGACTTTTCCACGATGCGGGAATGTCACATGTCGTGACGACTTTGTTTATAACATTTAGAAAATAATTTAGACCGTTTTCGCTAGATGGCCTAGATTTATGTGTCTTAAATGACGGCTCCCCTACTCGCAGAGTTCCTCCCACTCAAAACGTTAGCGCCCCAGATTTATCCTTATGCTCTCCCTCTTTAACTAGGTTACTTTCTTGGTCAGTTTTGCCTCATTCTCTTGGCAGTGATCACCTTCCCATTTTAATTTCGTTTGCTAATTCTTTCTCTCCCAACCCAGTTCTCCCTCCTCTTTTAAAATTTAGAATTAAAAAGGCTAATTGGGATAAATTTTCCAATTTAGTTGAAGATAAATTACTGTCTCTCCCTTCTATCACCCTTGATAACGTTGCTTCTGTCTACAATGAATTCACCTCTATTCTAATCTCTGCTGCTAATTTATCTATCCCGTTGAAAAATTCTGCACGTAACAAACTGCCTTCCCCAGCATGGTGGGATTCCGAATGTTCAGTAGCTGTCAAGGAAAGAAAAGAAGCCGAAACAAAATTTTCTAGGGACCTTTCTTTGGAAAACTTTGTTAACTTCAAAAAAATATGTGCTCGTACTAAACGATTCCTACATTCAAAAAAGAAATCCGGTTGGCTTTCATTTTGTGAGTCTCTTTGTCCGAGAACTCCTTCCACTCTTATATGGAGAAAAATTAAAGCTTTTCGTTTCTCTCAACACGATCCTAATATTGCCTCTAATGACCCTTCGTGGCTTCCTGATTTTGTTTCAAAACTTTCTCCTCCTTCCGTTCCACATATAGATTGTATCCCCTCCCTATTGCCTTCCACTGCTGACTCAAGTGGAATGAATTCAGAATTTTCTTATGCGGAACTATGTTGCGCCTTGGATCATCTTCGGGATTCTGCTCCAGGTGTCGATGGCATCCCATATTCCTTCATTACTAGATCTTCCGAAACTTCGAAACGTTTTTTTCTCAAACTCCTTAATATTATATTCTTGTCCGGGTCTGTTCCAGATTCATGGAAAACTCAAGTAATCATTCCAATATTAAAACCGGGTAAAGACCCGTCTAATTCAGATTCCTATAGACCTATTGCTTTATCGTCTGTCCTCGCTAAAATAATGGAACATCTTATGAAAAATAGACTTGTATGGATCGTTGAAAGTAGGGGTCTTCTTGCGAGCAGCCAATTTGGCTTTAGGAGAGGTCTTGGCACTATGGATAGTTTAAGTTTACTAACCTCTGAAATCCATCTTGCTTTTTCTCGCAAGGAGCATGTGATAGGGGTATTCTTAGACGTTTGTTCCGCTTATGATAGCGTTGATCTTTCCTTACTTAGATCGAAAATGTTTCGCCTGAGTTTACCTCCAAGAATTATCAATGTCATTTGTAGCATGTTTATGGATCGTACCATATTAATACGCTCTGCTAACTGTGATATTCCTCCGAGACGTATCTGGAGAGGCTTACCTCAAGGTTCAGTACTTAGCCCTCTTTTTTACAGTTTGTTCACAGCCGATTTGGAAACGTCAGTTAATTGTTTTTGTAAAATTTTGCAATACGCTGACGATATCGCTTTATTTGCCTCCTCATCTTCTTTTTCTGATGCTTGCAACCGACTTAATTCTGCTTTATATTATTTAAATCAATGGCTCACAGATAATGGCCTCTCCCTCTCTCCTCTGAAAAGTTCGGCTGTCATTTTTTCACGTAAACGTTCTGTTCCTGCCATTGATATACACATTGATAACCAATCCATTCCTATTCATGATAATGTTAAATTCTTAGGCTTGTATTTGGACTCAAAATTATCAGGCATCCATCATCTTAATTACATTTGTGCAAAGGCGGAAAAGAATATTAATATTTTGCGGGCTCTTTCTGGCGTCAAATGGGGGTCCCACCCCTTCAATCAGAAGCTCCTTTATAATGCCATTGTAAGGAGCCATTTTGATTATGGCTGTTTTTTATTAGAACCGTGCAACAAACTTGCCCTATTGAAGCTTGACAGGATTCAAGCTAAATGTCTGCGCATTATTACAGGCTCCATAAAATCTTCTCCCACTAATGCTCTCCAGGTTGAATGCTTAGATTCCCCCCTCTTCCTGCGACGGCAACTCCTGGCCGACAGATTCTTCTTCAGAGTGGCAGAGCTAGCTAATCACCCTCTGTTAGGTCTTCTTGATAGTTTACTCCAGCTTACTTCTACGTCTCGTTATTGGAGTCACAAGTCTCCTACAAATTTGATTAAATCTTATAAGAAATTTACTGACCTCCCCTATAAACTTTTCCAAAATTCCAAAAATTTCATTTTTGAATTTAGTTTTGAATGTCTTTTGTTTCAGCCAAATATCATCTTTAATTTTGGTATAAGCAAAGAAACTTCTGGTGCTAACCAAGTTTTTAACCAAATTACTCAGGAACATTGGCCTGGCTGGCTTCATATCTTCACTGACGCTTCAAGACTGAATGACGACGGCCCTCTTGGTGCTGCAGTCTGGATCCCTAAGTTTAAAATAATCCTCAATTATAAAATTCCCCCTCTTAATTCTGTCTTTTCCAGTGAATCTATAGCCATCCTTGAAGCTGCCCTTTATATAGAATCCCATCGCCTTAATAAGTGTATTATTTTTACTGATTCTTTGAGCTGCTTACAAGATATTTCTAAATCCCCTTTTCGTTCCAATCAAATTTCCCCACTTTCCTTGCATATTAAACAGACTCTTTACAACTGTTACTCTTTGGGTTTGGAAGTAATTCTAGCCTGGATTCCTGGTCACTCGGGCATCTGTGGTAATGAAAGTGCTGACAAGTGTGCCAAACAAGCTGTCTACGCTGGTTGTGGTAAATATGCCAAGTGTTTCCCACGCGATCTTCGAGCTCTCGCTAAACCCGAGATGCTGAAATCATGGAATGACTTATGGCAAAATTCTTCTCAAACTGTTGGCAAACATTTTGCTAATCTCCAACCCCTTATCCCCTCGTCTCCCTGGTTTTTCCGCTTCCGCAACATCGCTAAAAAAATTTCATCTATCATAATTCGTTTACGACTTGGCCATGTTTGTTCCCCTGTTTTCTTAGCAAAACTCAGGATTCGTGATAGTTCTTTGTGTGAGTGTGGCCTGGGCGAAGGTTCTATAGAACATATCTTTTTCCACTGCCGTAAAATTGTTACTCCTCTTTATGACATTCTTCCTGTTAATTGCCCTCGTCCTGTTAATAGTAGTGCTCTCTTAACTTTATCGCATAAGTCATTTGTATATATTCTTTGTAAATTCTTGACTGTGAATAATATTATTTTATAATAGTTTGTATATTATATATGCATGTATATATTTATATATATATATATATATATATATATATATATTCGTATAATTATATGGATTGTATAGTATATATATGTTGTTGTTATAGTATATATATATTATACTTAGTTTGTTTTGAAGTTAGTTAATAAGTTAAGTTAATTTGTTTTTTATATTGTATTAGATTTGCAGAATTTTCTTTTTAATTTACCGGTCAAATTGCTTTTTATTTAGCCACTTTTTTTTTCACCTGGCTTTTCTTTACTCTCGACATTGGCAAAATCAATGCATAAACGGCATTGCAGCCAGAAATTAAAAAAAAAATAAAAAATAGACCGTTTTCAACTTTTCACCTAGATGAGATAAAAATGAATATGGAATCCCATCTTCGCCAGGGGCGCTATCCTTAACATGAGCGAGGACTCCTTTCAACTCAACTAATGTAAAAGGCTGGTTTAAAGTGGAAGAAGGATTGACAGAAGTAGATACTGAAGGACAAATTAAATCATGCTGTGGGGCAGAAGCGGGGGCCAAACGGTCAAGGAATTGATCAGCTAATACAACAGGAAGGAGTACTGTGTTCGAATGGTTAGTTGCTGATCGAAATCTTTTGATATTACGCCAAATAACAGTTGAATGAGTTTCAGGTGTCAAAGAACTACAGAATGCTCTCCAACCCTCAAATTTCTTCTTTTTAAATAACTTCCTTGTCTCCTTCTGTATATCCAACAAGGCGTCGTAATTCTCTGAAGACATATTACTTCTGTAATTCTTCTCAGCTGTTTTCCGTTTTTTAATAGCACTAGTGCATTCTTCATCCCACCATGGTGGGGATTGCAATTTATTACTATTTGGTGTTTTCTTGGAAAAAACATTATCAGCCGCTTGCAGTAAAATGCATTTAAAAGAATCTGAATTTATATCTGAGCGTTGTGCAAGGTTTTCTTCTACTGATAATTTGAATTGCTCCCACTTAGAATCAACTAATTTGTATTTTAATCGAGGATATTTTATGATAGGATTTCTTTTATTTTTGCAGGGCAAGGAAATAAGTATTGGATAATGGTCACTATTAAAAGTAGAACTTAAAGTAGACCAAGACAAAGATGAAGCCAAATCTGAAGTACATATAGACAAATCAACAGCACTGATTGCTTCGTCAGGTTTAGTGAGACGAGTAGGAGTGCCTGAATTTAAAACACATAAATCATATAAGTCCAAAATGTCTAACAGTTCATCCCCAGAACTGTTAGACATTGAACTGCCCCAAGATCTATGATGAGAGTTGAAATCACCGAGAATCAAGAAAGGTTTAGGAAGAAGAGAAATCAAATTTTTTATTTCATTGAAAATTTGTGAAGAAGGATGAGGGATATATATAGAAACATAGCATATATTATTCACAATAGCAGCGATAATAGAAAAAGTATCACTGTGTGGGGGAAGAGGAAAAGGAGATATAAAATAAGTATTCCTGATGAGTAGGCACACACCACCATACCCATCAGCCCTGTCATTCCTTAAACAAGAATAACCAGGGATTTTAAAGGTGTAATTTGGCTTAAGCCAAGTTTCAGATAGTGAAAGAATAAAGGGATTAAATTTATTTATAATGTAAATTCATTCATGTTTTTTATTTATTGCACTTCTGCAATTCCACTGGACTATTTGGTCCATGTTGTCCATTTTTATTGACATTTGTTGAATAAGTATTAATTAATGTAGCTGCGTTGTTTGGTATGCCTAAGTTGGATTGAGATAACAAGTTTATTAAGGACAAAATAATATCTGCAAGTGTTTGATTGGAGTCATTGGAAAGAGATGGTAAAGCACAACCATTGGAGGGGGCAGGCATATTATAATTTTTTGTTAAGGCACCATGGGCCTCATGGTCATAGCCTTTATTTTGTTTAGGAGGTGATCGAGGTTTGACAAAAACTTTTTTTATATGAAACAGTTCTTTGGGGTGGTGAGCCAGGAACAATTGTAATTTCATTTTGGGCAGATTTGCTTGGTAAAGAACATAAAACATCGGCATATGGTTTCGTGACTGTGGGATGTAATTTGGAAGCCTCCATATATGATATGCTATTTTCAGCCATAGTAATTTTAATTTGTTTTTGTCTCGAATATTCTGGGCAATTTTTGCTAGAAGCAAAATGCAGCCCAGAACATAAGCAACAAGATCCGCGATCCTCCTCAACATTGCAACTGTCACCAGTGTGGCCCTGACCACACTTGTAACATTTTGGTCTTGAACGGCACTGTGTTTTGGTGTGTCCAAAACGACAGCAGTTGTAGCATTGTATAGTGGGGTAGGTATATAATTCTACTGGTAACGAATTAAAACACATAAATACACGCTTGGGTAAAACTTGACCATCAAAAGTGAGTACTACAGTTTGTGATGGTTTCCATGTAGGGGAACCCTCAATAATCACTTTGTAGTTTAGGCGCCTAATTTTAATTACGTCACCACAGCCAATTGGTACATTTGTGTTTTCTTTTATTTCATCAGGAGACCAGTCAGCAGGGACTCCTCTAACTAATCCCATTCTAGTAACATTAAATGTAGGTATAAACGCTTTGAGATTATTATTAGTTAAGATATTTGAAGAGACAAAGCTGTTAGCATCAACAAAATTTTGGAAAGATAGAGACATTTTGTTTCTCCCTATTCTTTTCAAACTGCCATTAACTATGTTTTTAAAAGTATTTTTCTTTAAAAATCTTCCAAAGACGATGGGGTTTAAAGAAGTCCCATCATCAGCAGATGTCTGTATTTTTTGTACGTGCACAATAAAAGGCCCATAATCGTTTGATTCGTATTGACATCTGCCGATTTGTGTGGGAGGCTGAGGAATAGCAGTATCAGTGCATTCAGTTGTTGGTAAAACTGGAGAGACTACGACCAAATCATTATTATGGCCATGGCAGTGGCAATCGGAGTCCTTAGCAGGATTTGCCTCTGAACTATGCTTTTTCTTTCTTTTGTTGCAGTGTTTGCATATTTTATGAAGTCGACTACGCTTTATTGTTCTTTTCTGCACAGAACCGTCCGTATCCATTCCAGACTCATTAGACATTATTGTGACATAAGAACTCGCGGGGGGCACCGAGCCCCCCGGGTCCGGTGGTTCGTTCATATACAATTGGAAAAAAAAAACATACATACATACATACATAACTTCACGCCAGGTCCCTTGCGGGGTAGGCACGAACAACAGAGCGCCATACAGGCTTATTTTTACACACCTCACTTGCTTCTTTGACATTCATAGCTCTTGTCATGCACGCTCGTCTGTTCTTAAGGCTCCTGACATCACCTTCTGCTAATACACGATCAATTTGATCATGGAAGGTGTGTCGTGGCCTTCCGCGACTTCTGCATCCATCCACTTTTGCATTGTATATCTGTTTAATCATTCTTCCATCATTCATTCTTTCCACATGCCCGAACCACCGGAGCATTCCTTTCCTTACCTTCACCCCGACACTCTCTTTCAGACCAACTCTCTTTCTTACTTCGGTATTACGAACGCGGTCCGCGAGCGTCACTCCGCAGATTTTGCGCAGTGCTCGAAAAAAAAAACTTACCCTAAAAGAGAACTAGACTAGAAATTAATGAATAGAAATATATAAAAATACAAATATTTACAAAGGATAACTATTCTGACCACTATTAGCTTATGAATTAATTTGTAAAACTAAAATATTGAAAAACTGCGCCCGCCAACTTCGAAGGTTTCCCGCGCTTCGAGACCATCTTCCCCTTCATACTTTATCCAGGCTTAGGACTGGCGGCCTGACGCTTAGGCTAGCGGGGGTATTTTCTCATTTGTTATCTCATTCTCATTTGCTTATATTTTGTTTTCCTGCTCTCTCGCTACGCTTGTTGCTCTGTGTTTCTTTATGCTTTGGTCGGTCTCTCTCACACGTAAGCGTCATGATCGCGCTGAACAGAAAGTCAGAGAGATCGCGATGTTCCAGATCCAAATGAAGCATTTGAAACATTGTTGATGTTCCAATCTTTTGGAACACCTAAATGTTTCGGATCAGTGAGTCGGTAAAGAGTTACACACCTTGTGTAACTAAGCCTACCACATTTTATGTTACTATTAATACATCGATAACATAGGCACATACTTTAAAAGTCCATAAAGCGGTTGTGGCAGCCATTTGTAAACATAAGCAATTATTTAGAAAGAGACTTTCAATACACATATTTACTAGCAGTAACCGGCAGACAACGTCTGCCTTTAAATATAAAAATCTAGAACCCGATTGCAGCAACATCTACCGGAACAAATGTTAATTAATCTAAAGTATTGTCGAATCCACTTGAACAAATAAAAAAATTCATCAAAATTGGGTTCACCGTTTAGGTGTTTATATATATATATATATATATATATATATATATATATATATATATATATATATATATATATCATGATATTATTATGATAATATATATAAGGCTTGCATAGTAGTCTAGTATATGCATGTGGGGTTCCACGTTTAGCTAAAACTTGGATGAGCGACAAGGGGACGGCACGGACTCCTCGTTATTGCTTGGTTGCAAAGAGAAGCGCCAAGTTTTCCATCGCGAAGACCTCAGATTGAAAACGCGGACAGGAGTTATGGTGTCTTGCTTCCATATAGGATCGCACTGGCACCAGGGGTTCGGCGGGTACAGCTGTACGCAGGGAATATCGGAGATGATTTCGCGAACACTTTTTCAAACGCTTAGACGTAGCAGGTGTGCCGCACGCCCCATTTCACTTTTTGCGGGGTTTGTACACGAAACCTCCTACGTGGTTGTACACAACCGCGCGTCCCACGCTTGATGATGAAGAAAGATGTCAGGGATTACTCCTAGTAATTCATAATAATAGCATTCGTGCCGTGACATGCCGTTTTCGCACAACCCTGGCAAAAAACAAAGATGGAACATCGGAATATTTTTGTGGGTATTCGGTAAGTTGGCGAGTCCCATACTCCCTCCACAGCGTTTCCCTGACGGAGGATAAATAGAATTACACCTCAAAAAAGACATTAGTGCAAATAGTAAATACATACAATGAATATAATTTATTCACACTTAAAACTTCTTAACAGAAAAATCCGTAATTTATGATACTAATATTGTTTATTTTTTTATGTACAAACACTGATTTTATGAAAAACGACACATGCGCACTTTAAGGAGTGCGATCCACTCCACGCTCCAAATGTTCGTTCAGCCATACCACATGACGATCATGGTTGTTACGGTTGAGAAGAGAGGAGTAACGGCTGTTGACGTGATAATTTTCGATCTCACCGACCTTACAACAACGACCCAACTCAAGAAGTAAGTCTAAGTGGACGCTCAGATATGGTGCAATTTTTAAAACAGAAAATAGATGGCCACAGAAAAATTACTTTGGGATCTTGAAAAGATATGAACAAAGATAATTAAATTAGGGTTTTTGAGGTTCTAGAAAAGTATTCTAATTACTGCTAACAGGATACGTTTAGTGATAATAAATTAAATACATTTGTTACATATTGTTAATATAAATCAATAATTATTTAAGTCTAGTCTTAACTTTCCCCGTAAATGACAGTGGTTTGGGACCATCAACTCATCTTTAGACGTTTTTCCCCTTTTTTATTTAGTTTTAGTTTTTATTTATTTAGTTAATAATCGGGTTTGTAGTTTATATTTAGGTTTATATTTATAACTTATTTCATATTATTAATTTTTAAAATTTTATTTAAAAGTGTAGTCTTAATTATTAAAAATTAAATTGTATTGTAAAGCTTTTGATTTATTTTCGCCATTAGCAATGTTTACATCAACGGCGCATAAAACACTACATAATTTACTTGAATTAATGATTATATCACTCATCAGCTAGTGGAACGGACGTGAGCGTGGTGGTTGTGAACTCTTGGTGGAACGGACTCATGTGGATTTAAAAAAATTTCACCACCCCGCTACCTCTTCGCGCCATAGCCTACGTGTATGACCCTCCATACCTGCGAACATGGTTTTTTTTTCAGGCGGGGGAAATTCATTTCGCACATACCGGGTCCTTTGCTAGGGATTAGACCGTTGTCAATCATAGAGGCATTCCACTGAGGGCAATCCAAACAGTAATCGACCAGCTTGTGTGGAGACTCGAACCAATGGACAAATGCCCAAGGGCTAATACTCCACTAAAACCACCCTCCTCCGTTGCCCCGCGCTTATGGTAGGAAAGGCATGAGACTTAGAACGTAGTAACGCCCACGCCGATCCTAGCGCAATAAGTGCATGAGAGTGCCCCTGTAATAGCAAACTCACTTCGACGACAGGGGTGAAGACTCCTCTGCTCCCTAGATGCAAGAGGGCCCCTGAAGCGGTATTTTTCAGGGAGGGAAGTCATGCGCATATCTGCGTCTCCGGGCTCCCGGCTGACGCCGGCGCCCGTGAGGAGGCCCATAAATTCGCGCAATTCCACTTCTCTCCCTATCTCGTTCCGCGGCCTCCTTATGAGACATCACTGTCTCGCAGAAATTGGCCGCACCCACCCAATGATCATCGCTATGCAGCATGCCTTGCACCAGGCTGCCGAGCGAATCAATCGGACCTACTATTGTCTCGAGTTCAAACCTCTGTGGTGCCCAGGCTGCGCACTCGACTAGCGTATGAAACGCCGTGTCAAGCGCGCCACACTGGTGGCATTGGGGTGAAGGCTGACAGCCTGCAATCTGAAGGTCAGAGTCCCGCGTTTCCGCAAGAGCCATCGCAACAGCTGCGGTCGAATCGCTTCCACCGTATCAACGCCGGCCACATGGTTTTCCAACTCTACCGACCAAGATTAGCAGAACCGCGGTGGGCGGAGCAGAGCTCGACGCTGGTGGTCGTCATCGGAAGGGAGGGGTGTTTGGGGAGGAGGTTTGGGAGGAAGGGGAAGGAATACAATTTTGGTTTACATTGGTTTTCCGGAATATGCATAGCCGCCTTTAGCCGCTTCTCCTTCTTCTTGAGCATGTCTCTGTCCACTGCTGGGCGTAACCCTCTCCAAGTCTCCCATCTTTCTCAATCAGTTCTTGGCGGCGACCTTGTCCAGGTTGTCAGTTCGCTGTCGCCGCTATTAAGGAGCTGAAACAGGCAGATGGCCCACCTGATGGAAATGGGTTACCGTTTGCAACACTAAAGGTGCCGCCAACGCGTTACGTCATAGCGCAAAGAGAAAATCGCGGCAGGAAGTTCCCTCCAGAACATTGCTATATGTGGAATAAATGTTCTAGAGAACCATTGGCCAGTGGAAATAGGGGTTTAAAATTTTATTAAAATCTGCTCTTTCTAAAAATTATATTTACAATAATAAAACATAATAAGTAAGAAATGAATTGCCCATAGCGCCTAATAGTCTAGGACTGAAAATTTCAGACTTCAAAGAGTACTAGAAGTATTTATTGTCATTTCAGTGTGAGGCAAGTGTTAGCCACATACATTAAAGACTATAAGGCAAATTACACGATGGCACAAAGAAGCAAGGCAAAGTAATTCAACGCATTATATTCATGTAGATCATACTCGTACATGTCATCCCAGACGAACGTTAATAAATAAACGTCAATATACATACATTGTCAACTGAGCATGGAATGTTTCTTCTCTTTATATATTCAATATACTCTTTGGTTTTTTCGGTTGCTTTTATTATCATAGCAACATCTTGCGATAATTTATTGTTTTCACAACGAAGCTGTTTCTATATTATACCATCCTTATAATTTCTGGCACCCATCCGCTTTCTTACGAACGGCTTGGCTTTATCGAAACTATGATGTGTATAATTTTCCATAGATGTCAGGTATGATTAGGCAAATGAAAATTCAGAAGCATATTTCCAAATGGGGTTGCTTTCATGTTACAAAGATAATGAAAATAATTTTTCATTTAATCCCATTCATCAGTATTTATACTTAATACATTCCTAGAATATAATTACCAAATTTACAATATTACCAGTTTAGCATTCATTCCGTGGCTAACCTAGCAGAGGCAACAACAAGCCTTACACACATACCCACACCAACGCGCACTACCACTGCATTGCATTACACACACTCACTTCACAAACAAACCAAAACATACAAAGAGCATAACAATTAATAACCCAGACACAGAAAGGAAAAACAACACACGTACATGGCACTAGTAAGGATAATATATATAGGTATAGACATAAGGCACACACTGCACATGCACTTCCTCACAATACCAGCATGTAACAGATACACTCTACATTAGTATAAATTTAGTATTAAAATTAGAATAAATTAATATAATAAGTTATTCTTAATGTACACCACAACACAAACATACATTAATTAAATGTCACACACAATAACAAAAGTAACAAATAAGCGTGTACAACTTCTAAACTTTCTCTTAAATTAATTGTAAAAAAACTAAAAAGTCTTAAATAACTTATTTCTAAAGCTATTATTATTATTAATATATATTATCTTAAACATCTTAAAGTCGGTGCTTAGTAATTTTCAAAATATAGTAAGTAATTTTTATGTTTTACTTTGCACCGACTTCAAGATGTTTTAGATAATATATATTAATAATAATAGCTTTAGAAATAAGTTATTTTAGACTTTTTAGTTTTTTAACCGACTTCGAAAAAAGGAGGAGGTTCTCAATTCGTCGGGATCTTTGTTTTTTTTTTTGCTTTTTTGTATGTATGTTCGCCGATTACTCCGTGATTTATGATCCGATTTACGTGATTTTTTTGTTCGACGCGGAATAGCTTCTAATTGGTCCCCTAAAAATTTTACATAGTTTGGCCTAGTAGTTTTCATTTTATGAACATTTTTCATGAAAATAATTTTCACTCCGTTCCATATGTACACCGATTACTCTGAGATTTATGATTCGATTTACATGATTCTTTATTTGTTCGACGCGGAATAGCTGCCATGGGGTCCCCTAAAAATTTGATATAGTGGCCCAGTAGTTTTCATTTTACGAACCTTTTTTTTTTGTTTCCGGTTCGTGGGACCTATATTTTTTAAGAAGCGTGGCACCATTCGTAGGTCCACCCATACATAGCTTGACACTAAAAAGTAACAAATAAAAAATAAAAACTTCGTTTAAAAAAACCGACTTAGTAGACTTAGTAATTTTCAAAATATAATAATGTTTATGTTTTACTCTGCACCGACTTTAAGATGTTTTAGATAATATATATTAATAATAATAGCTTTAGAAATAAGTTATTTTATACATTTTAGTTTTTTAGTTTTTGAAGTCGGTTTTTTTAAACGAAGTTTTTTTATTTTATTTGTTACTTTTTAGTGTCTAGCTATGTATGGGTAGACCTATGAAAGGTGCCGCGCTCCTTAAAAAATATGGGTCCCAAGAAACGGGAACAAAAAAATGTTCGCAAAATGAAAACTACTGGGCTAAACTATGTTAAATTTTTAGGGGACCAAATGGCAACTATTCCGCATCAAACTAAACAAGAATCACGTAAGTCGGATCATAAATCTCAACGTAATCGGTGTACATATGGAACGGAATGGAAAAATTTTCATATAAAATGTTCATAATGTTTGTAATATTACTATATCACTTACGTAACATGTCTTGCTTGAGAATATGCATAATTATGTATACGTCGGCTGAAATAAGATAGGAGTAAATATATATATACGACTAGAAAGAAGAGAATATTCGAAGTATGCACGATGTAGTTAAGGTTGCGTACCATACTTTATAATAACGTATCCTACTTTATTTGTCGTAAGTACTTTATACTTTTGCATACAAATAAAGTATGTGAAAATACACATACTTTATTCACACACACACACACACACACACACACACACACACACACACACACACACACACACACACACACACACACACACACACACACACACACACACACACACACACACACACACACACACACACACATATATATATATATATATATATATATATTCTACATATATACTTTGAATTTGAATTCATAACTTAGGGTCATTGAGATATATACAGCTCAATGCTTAGGGCCGATTTTAGAATTATGTACCAGATAATAGTTATTCATAGAATAAAATACAACGTGAAAGAATAAAAAAATAAAGTTTCATCAATAAAACATTTGAATAGTTCACTTTTAGATTGAGTCAAGTTATAATTTAGTGTATAGAAGATAACTTTTATATAATTAAAAACTCGGCCTTTAATTGCTTAAAAATGTGAGCTGCAAATTTGGCAGTAGTTGCTATATTGACATCATAGTTTACCTGTATTCACGAAACAATTAATTTGGCTTTAAGTATAATTCAATAGTCTAATGTACAACCTATCTAATATCTATCTACCGACCCCGACTCGGAGTATTTCAAGATCACTGGGCTGATTTTAATGGGAAACTGGCAGACACCGGGAGTTCCCAGACTATGTCACTGTTTCTCGCGGCTAGTGAGATGATGAATGCCCGCCCTATGTAGGTAAACTACTGTTAGTGTGGTTTTCTCTGCTATTGATTGACCTGAAATAGAGATAAGTCATGAAAATGATATTTTTTAATCACAACTTACGCTTAATGGATTATTAAAAGACTCTGAGTACGAAGGCAAATGTTGTTGTTATCATTATCAAGTATTAGATAGGCGCTAATAACGCGCTGTTGTAAGGAACCTTATTACCCCTAACAAATAAGTATATTAAATACATTGAAGGCGGCTTGTAAAAATACATATTTTACCCTAATGTACATTTGATTGTACATTCCCACGTTTCCATGGTGGGCGATGTTCAATTTGCACAAAAACGTAACTATTTTTAGATATTTCTTATTTGTTTTGATTCTGTAACCAATATGACAAAAATGAAACCCTCAAGGAATCGTCATATCTATTGCCTTGTCTGTCTGTCTGTGTACACACATAACATAGCAATATATATATATATATATATATATATATATATGTGTGTATATATATATATATATATATATATATATATCTCTCTCTCTCTTCTTCTTATATATTCCTATCTTCAGAACCTTGCAAGATATTGCGATGAAAATTGAAACGAAAATTTACGACATAATACCGATTTTAAGCCTCTAAAATTTTCATTGAATGCCTTTGACCCCTTTAAAAGCATATTCGCGACCAATTTGCAGCCAGTCATTTATTATTAAGCATCGTATTGAGCCTATATTTGTCGGTTCTATACGACGGTCCTATATATCTAGATAAACTGCCGTGGCTTTTTGGTTCTGGGCCTTTCAACCAAACTAAATGAATTTGGTTAACGCGTCTAATATCATCATTACTGACAGTTTCCATTTAAACGTTAGCATTAATTTTGAAATAACAAATAGACCCTACTAATTTCTTTCATATCTATACATATCAATTGCCTAGATTTAAGATTATAGTGAACAATAAAGAGTTTTCATTCATTCATTCTTTATTAGTATATAGTTTATAATTCATTACCATTTTTTTATACAATGAGGTCATTGTATAAAAAATCTAGACGTACTACGTAGTACGTCTAATTTACTTTTGTTTTATAATAAAGTTATAAATTTTAGAATATTACAGAAATGAACATTTATATTATTTTATATATTGATCAAAGTAGATTTTGTCCATTAGCGATCTTATGTTTGTAGTTAATACAATAAGGTCGTTATCTAACTTCGCAGTAGCAAATATTTGCGCAAATACACTTTTTAGTGTTTATTCAAATATATTGATTACGCTGGAGGGCGGTTCAATGAACCATTCCACAATCACTACCGGGTTACACGTATGTGTAACATGTACATCGTATTATCATCGATGTTTCGGGATAAAGTATAGGTACTTGACAGCCTCCACGGTCTAATGTTTATTATATTACATATAATATTTGTCCGATTAATTCACTGGAGCGCAATGTTTAAGGCAGGGATTCCCAAAGTGGTCGATATCGATCCCCTGGGGTCGAAAATCAAAAAGTTCGACATTTTATAACATGCTCACTTCATGACATACATATCCATTTTTAACGCGAGTGTAACACATTTTGACTCCTAGTAATTACTACCTATTGACTTATTTTAATGGACTCAAAGGAGTTATTTGAGGAAAGCTGCTTATTGATGTTTTCAATGATTGCAATATAAATTTTCCCACAAACAGATTCGTGCCGTGTTAACGCCATTTTGTTAACCATTGTAATTAAAAAAGTAAAAGTTCGTACAAATACCTTTCAAGGTTGTTATTTTAACCCTCGGGAACAGTACTGGATGAACATTACGTCCTTTTATGTACCCCTGACAAGGTGTTTGCAAAATTTTATTGTGATCGGTTGAGTAGAGAAGAGTCCCGATAGCTTAGTAATTAACGTGTCTATTAATCTTTCTAATAATATGGGGTACAATTAGCGTTGCCCGGTGTCAGAATTTGCGCGGAACTTCCCGATTTCGAGGGATCTGGGGACGCGTCTCGATTTGCACCTGATCTGGACACTAAATGTCCTGATAAATCAATAAATTGATTAGAATCTATCTTATTAGAAAATTAAGAATATTATTATTACAAATTTAACTAATTAAAGTTTAATAATAGAAAGCCTTGTTATTATGTTCTTCCAAATCTATAAACCTGAATACCGATTTGTTTTACTTCCTGTTCCGATTGAAAACAAATTGGACCTGGCAACACTAGTTACAATCCGGACGCAAAGCATTCGCCACTTGGACAATTTTAATGATTTAATGTGTATATTGTTATAGTTACCACATGCTGACCAATAAGCATGATGAAAAATATCGTGATGTTATCTGCATTTCGAGATAGCCGAGGTATGAAATCTGTCACTTCACTTTCGATTTTGGTTACACTTGGCAGGTATATCTACTGTTTATTTCTCTATAATGATTCAGTCCCAGCTCAGCAGTGGGCCGTTTGTAAGCTGATATTATGACTAAGTTATAAATCATAAACATTAATTAACGCCGTAGTTATAATAATCTGATGTTTTAGATTCGTATTATTGCAGTAGGTAATTTTACGCCCTATAGTGTAAGTGCAACCTAAAACCACTTAGATGCTATTAACACATAGATAGAGCTAAGGTCGTCGACTAAAGCCTTACAACGGAGTTCCTCTTGCAATTCGAGTAGACATACTTATAACACCGGAGAAGATTTCGCTTTGACGCATAAAGAGATTGCATTCTGCTGTCTGAGACTCGTGAAGGCTTAATATTGCATTTACGAAGATTGAATATTATTTGAGGTACGAAAAAGGCGTCTTCACAAAATTTGCAATCTCTTTTCCATAACTATGTTGTGTTGCCCGAGCGTCGTCTGGGATAACGTTACAGTGATTGACCATGTCACGCAGATAAAGCGATGGCTTTAATACGTAATTTCAGATGCGATATTGTTATGGTGTGGCTGCACTTGCGATAATGTTTAATATAATGACGTTGGTCGAATGCGCCTTATTTAAAGTGTTAATAATAACGCCGTTATGGATTAGCGACATTAATGAAAGTGTATACGTTACCTGTGAATATGTAACGTCATTAACAATCAAAAACGCAAAAATCGCATCACAAATACTGTATTACACACATTGCCACATCTGCGTGAGACGGCATACGTATATAAATATAACATCAACCCAGATGAAGCCCCACCATTATTAGTTTTGAATCACACGATATTGACAGATAATGTATGTAAATATATATACTAATATATTATTAATACGCGGTCAGCATTTAGAGAATATTCTAAATAGACCGAGATTTCGGACGTATATATATCTCATTTGTATTTACTTTTTTAGTTATCCTATTAATATGTACTATTACGTTTACTGACACTGACAAAGGATTTGCAAAAAATAATTTGAAACATTTACGTTCTATTTGAACTTTTAGTACATATATTAATAAAGAAAAACAAACGAAGACAAGAATAGTTCAGTAAGACGTAAATTAAACAAATAAAGATGAGTTTCGTGTCGTATAAAGACCTGAAACAACTTTCGTCGAGAAAATTGAAACAAAACCTATACAATACAACTACTATAATTTACTTGAACATAACACTTATTTAATTTTTGAACCAGAACATTTTGATTCGTATATAAATTGTAATGTAAAGATACAATTCCTCATTGAAACGAAAACACGTGTGCAAATCCCACCCTAAGGAATCTTGGACAATTCTGACCCTAAAAATCTTTAAATATCTACTACGCAGTTTCTAAAACACACTTTGTTCTATTATTTATGTATTGCATTAATATTTTACAAAGGAACATGTGACATACTTTCGTCGATGTTGATACTTTGATATAATACTCATTAACGTTTTAAATAATTACCTACCTATTCGATACCATTATTATAAACTTGCTAAGTTTAATTAGCTTAGCGAATAATGTAACCAAAGGAGAGAACATAGTGGGATATAAATATACTAGAGAGATAGAAACATTGGCCAGACTTTGAAAAACAAGGCATTTTTACTATAAGAATATATTTTAAAACCTAATTTATTTTTAAATAATGTCTTGTTTTCCAAGGATTCTTTCTGATAAGAATATTTAATATTCTTATATGAAATTAATTTCAGTTTATCTTCGTATAAGCTTCATTTTGGCATAATCAATACCTTAAAAAGAAAAGTACAGAACCATATACTTTTTGGTTTAATAATATAGTCATCATATAAAGCACATTGCCTTGATACAGCGATTTGGTTAGGCTGGGCCGATTTGAGTTTTTGTATGTATTTTATATTATATCTATTTATATTATACTTATATAATAATATCTTTGTTGTATGTATGACGTATGTCAGAAAGAAAGCCAGAATAGAGGATTATGGAAGGAAAAGACATTGTGTCGACCCCTAAATACTGGGAGAGTAGAGAGTGTATAAAATATCATAGTTAGGTTTTTTACTTATACTCGTATGTATTCGTTTTTTTAAATTTCTATATACTTAGTTTATTTTCATGATATAATTTATTTTAAGGTTTTATTCATAATTCATTGTTATTTTTTACTTTTTGTTTGCTATAACATGAACATTTTATAACCTCATTATAAACTATATAAGGTATGGCCAATTTTGTATGAAAAGCTTTTCATGTTGCTTGCTTATATTTTGCAACTTTCTTTAGTGTTTAAGAAATAAGTATACATATTGACAGTCGCTTCGTGGCAAGAGATAATATTTTCTCCTTCCAATTATGTTTATTTACAGTACCGGTCTCTGAGAAAAATCGATACGACGTACACACCTACATAAAAAGACGGGCGTAATGAAATCACAAGGGCTACTTTGTTTATGGAATTCTAAAATTCATAAAATATATTAACTACCAAATTTTATACGTATAGCTGTTTTATTTCTTGATATACTAAGTTGTGACAAGCAGAAAGAAAGACACTGGAGATGCATTACAAGGAATGTTCATTTGCGTATATTTTTGGAGTTCTAAAAAGAGATATACTCCTTTATATAAGAGAAAAAGAATTTTTATTGCCTGTGATAAGAAAACAGGTAGACAGCCCACTTAATGCAAGGTAGTTAGCGTCGCATATGGACGACTGCAACAACCGCAGTTTTGTTAACGCGTTGACGGTTTCTAAGAAATTTTATAACACCCCTGTTAAACAACTCTATGTCATAGCGCAGAAAGAAATCCTCGGCGTGAAGTTCCCTCTAGATCATTTTTGTACGTGGAATAAACGTTCTAGATGAGATGTTGGTACCAGATCAAACGATCCCTCAGAACTCTCCCAGTTCTACAGGCGATCAATTATGTCCCAGTTACAATATAAGCTAGATTTTTATTCCCTTGACTTTAATAGGGGCCCCGTGGGAAACCATTACTGTCACCCCCGGCAAAGGCGCCCTCCGCCTTCTTACACTTTGACCAGACGTAGGGGAGATTACTTTCATAAATCGCACACCTGCGCACGCGCTTTTAACTGTACTGTGTGTAAAGATTCTTACCCCACATAGTCGTACACTTAGAATGTTTTCAAGCGGAACTTGCCATTTTTAAAAAATATTTAATTCAAAATATTTAAAACTAGCTTTAAACGCTTGACTTGAAATTCCTGCGGAGTTCCAAGGACACAAAATAAAGAAGCATTTCAAAAAAGAATGTATGCTATTGTTTTAGTGAAAACTGCGTTGGAATAAGCAAATTTTTATGAATACGAATAATTTCAAACCGCTCGCGGGAATATTCCCTTGGGATTCCGGGGATAAAATGGATCACAAATTTTATTACATTAAATTTGCTATCGATCAGTAAAAAATCACATCGGAATCAGTTTTTTTCTAATCTGGCCATTTAAATAATTCCCAGAATAATTCCCGCTGGATTCCCAAAATAAAAAGTAGCGCAAAGTTTAAATCTAAGAATTAGCTGTTGACAGCGACAATCGCATCGAAATCGGTCCTGTAGTTTTTACGTGAATCCCTAACAAACAGACAAGAATTCTAAAAAAAAATCATCGAGTTCGCCGTCATTATCACGCTTTTATTAGCTTCACCTGTATGTATGTATGCACGTATGTATGTATGTTTGTAACCGACCCCTTTGAGCTCGATTTTGTCCTACTTTGAACGATCAGATTTAATTCAAACTTTGCACACCTGTCAAAGGTCGATAACAATGCAATAATATAGTATCATGGAGCTGATCTGATGATGGAGTGGGAAGATGGCCATAGGAACTCCTGTATTAAACAAGATAGACCCTTCGTGTTTGGGCTCGTATGTTTATATCGCGTGACAATGCAATAATGGTACCATGGAGCTGATCTGATGATGGAGTCGGAAGGTGGCCATAGGAACTCCTGTACTAAACAAGATAGACCCGTCGTGTTTGGGCTCGTATGTTTATATCGCGTGACAGTGCAATAATATGGTACCATGGAGCTGATCTGATGATGGAGTTGGAAGGTGGCTATAGGAACTCCTGTACTAAACAAGATAGACCCGTCGTGTTTGGGCTCGTTTTACTTGTCTTGGCTAGCACTCTGCTGCTACATGATATGCAGGATCTCAAAAGCTTGTATTTAAAAACATTAAAAAAAAATTCAACTAAAAAATGAAAAATAAATAATCGTTTTCAAAAAAACTAAAAAAACACGCTTTCATAAAAAAAGCGTGGGGTGTATTCAATTAATAATATAATATCTTAAAAAGCGCTTTGAATACGGGGTGTATTGCTTTATGCTTTTTTACAATAATGTACATTCATTTTTTTTTACACTGTACTTAATCAAATTGATTAATTATTTCTTTTTTGCACTCCACGGTAAGACCCCATTCATCAGAAACCAAATTTATTAAATTGTATTTTCTGGGTTTTTTTATATTATAGTCAGTGAGTATAGTAGTATAGTATAGTACAGTTTACCCCGTGAGTAGAGCGCGTGTCAAAGTCTAGTAAGTGTCTCTTGTTTGAATAGCAGGCGTTAATACAGGTTACATTGTATTAAATTTTTATGTTAGTGCTATTCGTCCCCGGAAACTATCCCATTTTTCGGGACAAAAAGTATCCTATGTTCATCCTCGGAATCGAAAATATTTATACTGAGTTTTACCCAAATTGACAGAATTACTTTCGCATTTGTATCTAATATTAATAGGGATTCCAGTTGTTTTTTTAAGTAGCTTCAATGTACAGACACAGTATTTGTAGAATTTTATAAATGACTAAATTATATGTATTTAAATATTAATCTATATGTATGTATATATTCGTTTTTAGTTCAGCGTTCACTCATACTTTGTATTTTAATAGTCAATATTAAAAAACAGCTATGCTACTTTTATATTTTATATATATATATTATCACAAAAATTATAAATAAAATATTTTATAATGTGACCAGGGTGACAAAAATCTTTCTGCATGGCAATAACAAATCCAGTCTGTCGTTGAGCACGCCAGTCTGCTTCATTTCGACCAATCCACCTTACGTTGTTTGATAAGAGCAAACTGAGCACAATTGCTTCTGTTTGGACCCCGAACATATTTGATTTTACTATATTGATATCTTTCGTGACAACTTTATCCAATTTAACAAGTTTATTCATATAAAATTAGTGGTCGCTCTTTGCTTAAAAGTCGACCCTAATTCATGAAATTGGATACATTTAATTTTTGGTAAAACACTTTGGACGATATGTTGATTATCTGCTACTTACAAAACATATACATATACATTGAATTATTAATAACGAGTCTCAAGTCGATATTAAACTGGTCGTTCGTCGTTCGTTTCTGTGTTTCAATTTGGGTGAAGGGGTTTATATAAAATCAGACTTGAAGCATTATATATTCAATGACCCAATGTCATAGAATAATACTGTCATATCCTTTCAGTTCTGTACTTTTCAAGCTTTATTGAATTTAATTGATCCGCGTAATATGTCTGTACTCGTAATATAAAATCACGTCAGATATTAAATAAACTTTTAAACAGTGTCCCTCCGCCTTCTAATCTAGAGACGTGGGAAGAATGCACAGTTGTACACTCACCTGCGCCAAGCGACTAATATCGTTTGTAGCACAATGACGTCATCGTGGGAAAGTAAAAATCAGCGTCGTTCTTAACGACTCCCTCCGCCTGCTGTAACGTTCTAGACGGGGGGAGAATGTAAATTGTAAGAGGTACGTACTACGCACACCTGCGCAGTATAACTGTACTATTAACTGCGTAGTATGTTTAACGGTCTTCTCATAAGCTTTTTAACACCCGATGTAAAATCGGGATAATAAGTTTAAACATTCAAAGTTGATTATAAGTTTCATTATCTATCTTCTATACATATAATAAAACTGTAGAGGTTAAATTTCTGTACAATGAAGAAAAATGCTAAAAACCGAATCAGGGGGACGTAAGAAGTGAAATAGAACTAATTTAGATATTTTTAAATTTTTTTGTTTCTCTGTTTGTCGGTTTGTCTGTTTGTCTGTCTGTTTGTACCGGCTAATCTCCGAAACGACTGGACTGATTTAAATGAAATTTTGTATGGTGGTAGCCTATATCCCTGGTCAACAACATATAGGATACTTTTGATCCCGAAAAAATAAAGAGTTCCTGTGGGATAGCTAAAAAACCGCAGCACGCGGACGAAGTCGCGGGCAGAAGCTAGTTGATTATAAATGTAATAATTTATTATAAATTCGAAAATTATTTCTCTATCTGCGGCAACTTACTGCTCAAATGGTTGGGGCTATTTTGATACTGTTATTACGGTTCTATCAAATACATTGCGAGCGATTTTAGAATCTACAGGTACATCATATTTATAACAAACAATTTTTACACTAAGCTTATTTCTGTGTACAATGCTAATTTTCGGTGCTAGTTTTCTTTTTGCCGCGATACCATGGAAAAAGAATACCTGAGCAATATTAATTATGTAATCTCATATTAGTCACTTTTTTATTATTATTACGAAAGTACCTACATCAAATACGCTAAAGGCCCTCTGATATAGCGGACTACCAGCCTCAAAGAAATTTCATGAGACAAAAAAACTTCAATCTCCGTATCGAATTATTACTACAGGCTGATCAAATAGAGAAAAAATATAGGGAAGCCACTTTCACATATTTGTTCAAAATCTAGCAACTCCAATATTATGCCATAAGTAATTTTGATACTTATAAGTAATTTTATACGTAAAACATCATGCAAGTATCCAGTTGCGTTATTTACAATATACACATTTTGTTAATATAACAATTAGAAGGAGTTAGTCGACGGTTATATCTATGGAGTTTTCACAATAGCTTTCTTCTATAGAACCAACTTGATTACTTCAGTAAGCCACGGTGCAGCTAGGTGCTTAATTTTGATAGCTCGAACTCGTGCGTACTTCTCATACAATTTTCTGAAGTGAAACTTCTATATAGACAGGGTCTTACGATTTTTCGCACACGAAATAGCGTCACGGTCGTGTGTTCTAATACTAACATTTTTAAAGTCGTGATATCTTTCGAATGGGATGCCTGAATAGAATAATTCAAAAAGTTATATAAAGGTATTGAAGCAGTCTTGAATAAGAAGTAATTTATATTTGATAAGGATGAATACCAAGATACAAATAAAGAGCCTTTTCGAGCGGCGGCATTTTAATAAATTAAAAAAAAACACTTATTGTGGCATAACTATAATAGTTAGACATATGCTGTTGCGACACTTTTTGTAAATAATGATGTGTTCTGCAAAGTCGTAGTACATTATTTTATTCTATCATCATTAGTTTTCATAGCGCACGCGATTTCATGTATTTCTTTTACACCTTGGGTTACATTATTAGAGTTTTAGTAAGGATCTCTAATTTTTTTGTAAATATAATATAGCCTATGTCACCCGGGGATAGTGTAACTTGCCAACAGTGAAAGAATTTTTCAAATCGGTTCAGTGGTTTCGGAACCTCTTCAATGTAAACAAACAATCTAATCTTTCCTCTTTATAATATTAGTATAGATGTTCATATATATTTATTATAAAATTAAATAGACATATTAAATAAATAAAGAGTTTGTTAAGGAAACAAATTAACAACAAGACAACTTTGCCAACGGTTCAGTTTTTCGAAAGTCACAACAAAAGTGAACGACAGCGGACGATAAAACTGTTGACGGAAAAATGGTCGGTGCGTGTGTAGCGTCTTACACCATTATAATGTACCTAACCTAACCAAATCATAATTTGCAGTAAACCTGCGAAAATACGAAACGTGTGCTGGGACACATATTAGAAGTGAAACTTCAACGGACAAGTGGAAAAACGAACCGCAACGGACAAGTGGAAAAACGAATGGCAACGTATAAGTCGAAAAATGAATCGCAACGGACAAGTGGAAAAATGAATCGCAACAGACAAGTGGAAAATCTTCAACTGACAAGTGACAAAATGAATCGCAACAAAATTTTAACTTAAAGTAGGGAAGTAGTGGCGTTCGAAGGTATAACTAACAGGCCACATGACTCAAAAAAAAATTTAAAGCATAACGCAACGTGCAATCTGGTGTTAAGAGGCTTGTGTTAAAATCACTCATAATAATGGTATGATTGCAGGAAGGCAAGAAATTTTCTAAAATAATCTCAAAAGATGAGAAAAAGTTTATACTATATGAAGGGCAGTACCAAGTAAAATAGTTTAGTGTGTGTAAGTTTAGTTCGATAAAACTGTATCCACCTGCATTTGGAGGTGGCGGTTGTGTTGATTGACTAACTAAATAACTAAGTTAAATTTTCTTTATTGTTAATATGTATAGTTATATATATATATTTTTTAATTATACGGCTTATTATTTATAACATATTTTATACTTAAATCTATCATAAATTGAAAGTGTTAATTAACTCCTTTTCAATTATATAACATAACATTTAACTATTATTAACAACAACATCTCTCATTACTACCCGCTAAGAAATGCTATTATTCCCGTTAACTTAGTGCGATACGTGTGCGTGCGCAGGTGTGCGTAGTAAGAGTGTTCTCCCCTTCGTCTCTGGACAAATAAGAAGGCGGAGTGGGTTTCCCACGATGACGTCATTCTTTGTGCCTCAACCCCTGTAAGGGCCCATTGTTTGTCTATAAACTTAAATTCCTTTTATGACTAAGACTGAATCTATTTTATAAACCAAAACATTTATCTCTTATAACTGATAAATTATATATTTTAGTGCGTTGCTTTCATAATTTTTCCATAATTAAAACGCTTGTATTGTATTAAATGTAGCAGTCTTTATAGAAGCCGCTTCTAAGCTTTTTGACGTTTTGTTTAAGGCCAGCTTTAGACTTAATATCTCTAGTAATAAAACATGTCGCTGGGCGAGTTGTATTCGAATATAGATGGTTCCTTCATCAATGCAAATTTATATTATTATTATTAAATCCAACTATGAACATAAATATTTTTGTTTATAATTTTTTTTAAATACTGACAAATCCCTGCAAACCTTTGATACAACAGATGACGTCAATTTTGGATTTAAACATTCTCTTCAAATTCTCAACTTTTAAATTACGTATATATGTTATTTTCAACTATATGCGCCGCACCTCCCGCCTATTATTACGCAAATTTCACGATACGTACAAACACATACACCTATGACTTCGATAGAAAATTTACTGTTACTTTTTGCAAAAAGTAGATACTTTTTGCAAAAAGTAACAGTAAATTTATTTATTTTTGTTGTAAACAGATGTTTACAACTTTATGAAAGAAGCAACCTCTTTAAAACTGTATGAAAGAAGCAGTTTTAATAAAATTTGCTAGCTAAGCAGGTGCTTATTATACCTCAAAAATTTGAATTTATGCAGGATAAGAATACAGAGTTCAAGAGAGCGAAACTGCTTGCAGAGCTTTAGTGCTAAATATTTAACATGGTTAATAACACCTCTGTTCCTAATAATTTAAAATACCGTTGGTTTCCCACGATGTAATGCGGCACGGGGCAATATCGCACCTGGCGTAGGGAGACCTTACCCACCCGCCTCATCGAAAGTGTCGCTAATTGTACAAGTCATAGATAGTCCTACTTTTTACTTTCACTGTTTACTCATGTTGCAAAGATAAGATAGGTAAGAGATAGGATATTAAATAAACATATAAGTTAAGAATAAAGTAATTTATCTGTATTATTTAGATGGTATAATTGACGTATAGTTGGGGGTGTCGAATTGGTATAAAGGTTAATTTGAAATTGAAAGGTTAAAATGAGAAACAATCTGTTCTTTAATAGCTGTCCTGGATCAGAAATCCAAGTGAATAAAGATTAAGGTATATATTTATCATAAATTGCCTACACTATTATATAATTATACGAGACATGTAATATAACTGATATGTTTGTTACATAATACGATAACTCGAA
Source organism: Dendrolimus pini (assembly GCA_949752895.1). Classification (NCBI taxonomy): domain Eukaryota; kingdom Metazoa; phylum Arthropoda; class Insecta; order Lepidoptera; family Lasiocampidae; genus Dendrolimus; species Dendrolimus pini. The sequence goes on along the minus strand of OX457125.1, from coordinate 9,832,784 downwards.
GACTTAGAGTGCATAGGTTGTATTTTGATTACAAGTACAACAGCGTAAACAGCAAGACATTTGTTATTTAATCTGTTTTAACTCTGCAACCATCTGAAACCATTTTAGAAATACATAATTATAAATAGTAGGTATTATGTAATCTATACGCCGCTAACAATGCTGTCGTATATTTCTTTATTATGATATGCCAACAATATAGCTGGGGGTAAAAAAAATAACTTAAAATATTTCTTATTAACTTTTACGTTTAATTCAAAAGTAAGGTACTTTTTAATTAAACGTAATTTAATTAGTTAGTTTATTTAATTATATTATTAATATAATTTTACATATGCACGTTATATAACTAAACAAAGTTTTTTAAAATTATTTTTGTAATGTTTTAAATAATAATTATGTAAACTAAAAGTTGACTAAATATTTTATTAATATAAAAATTGTGCCCCCGTATGTTTTGAACTTTGAAGTGGAAATAAAAAAAACTGTGTCAGTTCAGTGATAGAACATAAAAAAATATTTAAAAGGAATTTTGAATGGGATTTGAATTGACTAAAGATATTGTGCGGGCGCGATGCGATGGCCGGGAGAAGGCAACGGGACGTGGAAGAAGACTTAAGGGAAGAGTGACTTAACTCGTTAACAGTCCAGCGCCACTGCACTCATCCCCCGGGGTTTCACACACTTTACTTTGATTTGTTTAGCTGAATTAAAGTTATTTAAATTCAATTATAATGGTTTTCTTTTGCATTATGTTTCAACTATATTATTTTGCTATATATTGCGGTGACAGCACTGACCGATTTTTGTCATGTTTTGTGCATTCTTTCTTTACGGTTTTTTCTTTTCTTAATGGTGAGGATGGGGAGGAAGAATTTGTAAGGAGGTGTTCATCGGCGCAACTTAATACAACAATATTGTGTATTTTCAATTCAATCAAACTTTTTTTTACTGATTCGTATTCGAATGACGAAACATTGGATATCCATCATCTGTACGGAACACTTCAATATGCGTGGTCTAAAGTACGCTGGACCGATTTTGTTAAATACTAGTTGCACCCGGCAGACGTTGTCTTGCCCTTAAAAACCAAAAAAAATCTTGAACCCGGTTGCAGTACCATCTACCGGAGCTAATTGTTTATCCAAGCAACTCTCGAATCCACTTGAAGAAACTCAAAAAAATTGTTCCCACCCATCTACTTAAAAACGCACAAAAATAACTTCACCCAAATCCTGGAAAATAATTGCAGCGCCATATACCCATTTCAAATTTGAATCTAAATCATCCCTGGATCCACTACAAGGCACAAAATTAATTCACCTAGATCCCGGAACCCGATTGCGACACTACTTAAATGGTTCAGTTGTGAATCTAAACAATCCCAAGACTCACTCAAACACACAAATATATATTTTTTTATCAAAATCCTGGAAACCGATTGCAGCGTCACTTACCGGGACTAACTGTTAATTTTAACCATTCTCTAATTCACATGTCACATTCACACGCACAAATCCATCACAGTCGGTGACACTGATTAGGAAAAAGTTCAGTGGCGCCATCTACTGGGTCCAATTATGAATTTAAATTATCCCGAGACCCACTTGAGCGCACACAAAACAATTCATCAAAATCAGTATAATCGTTTAGGAAAAGCTTATTAATATATACTCACAAACAGAAGAATTTTATACATATATAAAGGTTTTTGGGCCAGAAACCCTCTCGAGCGTCCTCAGTACACCCTACTAAAGTTTCATCAGAATCTGGTCAATGCTTTAGGAACACTTTGAGTACAATCATACAAAAAATAACATATTAGACAACCATACAAACATTAAATTTTATTAATATAGATTTTTGAGTCAGAAACCCTTTCAGGCATCCTCAGAACACCCTACCAACATTTTTATCACAGTCCGATCAATAATTTGCAGGAGCGCATCGAGGACAAACATACAAACAATGATTTTTATTTATAAAAATACATTCGCATTGTAATTGTGTGTTTCATATTTCTAATAACATTAACGCTCTCAACTAATAAATAATATTTGATTATTATTATGTTATCTCTTATTCAAGTAAAAAAAAAAAACTATTTCAAATATCCCTAATCAAATCTTTTTATAAATATCTATTATGAATATATAATAATAAGCCTGATTAAGATTAGCATTCGTAATAAGAAGCAGTTGACTGGTGACCTATATACCTTTTTCGATCTTTATCATCGTTTGGACAGAAATTAAGTTAAGTGAAAGTTGTTGATTATGTTGATAATGGCCCGTTCCTATTTATTATCAAACGTTCATTTGCCTTACTATCGGTTCAATCTTGCCATATGCTCCATACAAGTAATGTCAAAATTCAACCAATGGTAAGGCAAGTAAACAAAGAGGAAGAAATAAGATCCAGCGATAAGCGGATAGCGTTCAAACAAGGATAAGAACTTAGCTCGCTAGTTTCGCAAGCTAAGAAGCCAGTGCAAAATTAAATATAAATCAATTTATTAAAGAACAAATGAATATTGTTTATCTGCCCCAGAGTCCATGCAATCTACGGTACAAACACTTGTTGCTTCAAATAATGTCTAAGGGGGCCCAAAATGTAAATTAATATGCGCCATTTAGGCGGTAGGCCGGGTGGCTTTACAACACACTTAGGTAAGGCTGTTTACAAATTCTCCTCGTATTATTTACTTCATTAGTATTGTTTTGAAATTATAATACTTCTCGCAATTTTAAGCTTGCTGCGATTTAAGTACTTGTCATCGTTTGGACAGATTTTGTTTAGTTAAGTAAAAAGTTGTCAATTAAGTATATCCTATATTTGCAAGTTAACTAACTACTTAACCAATACTAATGTAAAGTATACTTTATGAAATATCTAGTTTTCCCCGCGGTTATGCCGCGTGTCAAGCCCTGGGAAGTAGCTCTACTTATGTAAAAACTTAATTAGATTTTTTATATACAATACACCTTCAGTGAAAAATTGTCTAATGGTGAAACCCGCTTAAAAATCCGTTGCCTAGTTTAAGAAGAATTAGTGGATATACAAACAGACGGACAGACGCGCAAAATGGTTTTTTTATACTCTGTAAAAAAGAAATACTATTGATACGAGCTACAGGACTCGAATTAAAATAAATGCCGTTGGAATTACTATAGAGTTTATTAGAACTGTACAAACACGTATAAAACAGGGACAAAATAAAACTGGATGCAACCAGTTTACACTGCACGATTCAACGCAATTCAACACTCGCAAAGTCCGTCACTATGTCGCTAATCGAAAGTACTACACACGTCTTATTCGTATCATAGTCGTTTTGTGAGACTGCCCCACCCCTCCGTTTGGGCATTGTTTTATACTAAACTGTATAATACCGACAAAGGGTTCACGCACATCTGGCAAGCTTCGACGCAATGCAATAAAAACAAGGATTAAGTCGTTCGACACGAATTACAGCCATAAAATAAGTACGATAACAATAGATGTTTTTATAGTTTAAACACGAAGTAAATAAAAGAATTCCAAATGCGGAAGGGGCAATAAACCCGGTTCGCAGCATTTCTTTGTCGGTATGTAACAATAGTTATGCACAACAACACTATTAAAGGATGTTTAAAACATAATTATATAGGTAATTAATATTCACACTTCAATCATTGTGCTACATACTGTTAGATGCAAGAAAACAAATTATATCAACACTGTGGGTGTTACATATACAAAATGAAACTGAATTACTTATTTTTTCATAATTGCTGTACAGCAGCACAGTCTATACTATGACACTAAAAGACTGACTGTAAGTGTGTAAGCCTTCGCTTAGCATTCCAAATCCTCACAGTGCCCAGGAGAAATGGAAAAAAAACTAAATTAAAACAACGGGCACAGCTAAATATATTTTTTATAACTATAATGCATTAGCGTTATTTTATCATTTGTTCTGAATAGACATCTTTAAAAAAACTTATAATGTATATTAAAATTTAATTGACATAAATGCGGAGATACGCTACTTGAACAAATAGAAGTGCAAACGATATGCAACTAATTGGCTGTTTCTCGTATATACACATCGACTCTTTCAAGATAAGCCGCTTTGCAACTTGAGAGTTCTAAAGAGCGCAGGTCTTAAAAAGCCTCTTATAACCAATCACCTACGATGTATAAGGTCTTTTGAAACTTCAATATTAATATCAGCTCATAAACATTCTATGAATTGATATTCAATTGTCATGGACTTTTTAGTCCATTGAAATTTTACATGAGCTTTGCATTTCTTAGAGGACGCAATTTTATTTTTGGGACATGTGTGGGGGGTCAATAGAAGCTTAACCTCAAGTTTGTTCGGTCGCCACCCTTGTCCCCCGGCCGCCATCTTGGAAAAAGTGGTGAAAATACTTTTTTCGCGATATCTCGGAAACTATGCGTCTTACAAAAAAAAAAAAAAGTCATAATTTGTAGCAAATTGTTTTGTCTACAAATATGCTCGTACAACTTTTTGCCCTAAATTAAAAATTAAAACAGTTATAAGCAAAAAAGTGAGAAATTTGTGATTCATTCCTAACTCTTTTCTTTACCATAGAACTTACCAAATTTAACTTATGGAATGTTAAGCAGGTAGAAAAGGTCCCCCGTTTTCCCCGCCACTGGCGAAACATGCAGCAACATTATGGAGATATCAAAGTTAATGGAAGAAAATGAATTTGAAGATGAACTTCCAACTATGACTCCAATTTTAACTCCTGTCATTCCTCAAACTTTCACATTTGACGTTGATTTAGATTCTGAGCCACAGCCTGGACCATCGAAGAAAAGTCGATTAGAGTAGCTAGCTAATAAGTGATTAAAAATTTTATGATGTCGAGGATTACCTTATAAGCAAGATGTCCGTGGAGTAGGCCTACTGGGGATACCACGTAAAAAAAAACGCGCCTACGGACTCTACCTTATCGGTGGCGGGGAAAACGGGGGACCTTTTCTACCTACTTAACGTAAGTTAAATTTGATAAGTTCTATGGCAAAGAAAAGAGTTAGGAATGAATAAAAAAATCACACTTTTTTTCTTATAACTTCTTTAATTTTTAATTTAGGCCAAAATTTATATAAACATATGTGTAGGCAAAACAATTTGCTACAAATTATGACTTTAAATTTTTTTGTGTGTCGCATAGTTTCCGAGATATCGCGAAAAAAGTGTTTTCACCACGTTTTCCAAGATGGCGGCCGGGGGACAAGGGTGGCGACCCCACAAACTTGAGGTTAAGCATCTATTGACCCCCCACACATGTCCCAAAAATAAAATTGCGTCCTCTAAAAAATGAAATATTCGGTCCTTAAATTGTAAGATTTCAATGGATTATTTCTTTTTCAAGAGAACAGTCAGTATAGCCTCCACACTCACTTAAGATGGTGGTAACATCTAAACGCGTATTTTGAAAAATGCCACGGGCAAGATAACACTTTACAACGATGAAAAGAAAATAACAATGTTGATCATATTTCTGAAATACATACATAAGCCTTGGTTAATATGCATTTCTAATCAATTTTCTAGATATAAAAAATTACAAAGTAATATATAAAATTGTATTTCTAAACAAGCGCTAAAACGCTCGAACCCACGTTATTTTAATTAGATGCGGGTATCTGGGAACTTAGCGCCACAACGTAATTACAACTTCAATTACTTTACCTAAAGTAAAATATGGAAATTCGTATGGACAAGTCCTAAAGGCGGCCATACATCCTACTGTCCACTGGAAAGGTCCACATGTGCAGGTATGATTGCACAGGTAGACCAAAACCTGTATGGAAATAAAGCTGAGCAGTATTTTAAAACTTGCACAAGCGACTGGCACAAAATCGATTCGGTATGATCTCTGCAGGGATAACTGCACAGGTAGACTTTATCCGGTGGACCAGAGCATAACTGCCATCTTTGCTTTGGCTAGAGATTTCTAATGAAAGAACACCAATTATTAGACGGGTTTTCCAAAGTATATTATATGTAGCAACTTACATACATACATAACTTCACGCCAGGCCCTTGCGGGGTAGGCACGAACAACAGAGCGCCATTTAGGCTTATTCTTACACACCTCACTTGCTTCTTTGACATTCATAGCTCTTGTCATGCACGCTCGTCTGTTCTTAAGGCTCCTGACATCACCTTCTGCTAGTACACGAAAGTACACCTGTAGCAACTTGAAAGCGTATTAACTCGTAACTGTTGTAATATTATTCTTTAGAGCAATAAAAAAACATATATGTCTTACTTTGAGGCGTTCAAAGAAAAATTTTAATATTTATACTGAATAATAAAGGAACTCTACTCTGCATGTAAGTGATTACTCGCATGCTCAAGATTCCTATATTCTGGGGTTGGTATATATCAGTTATAGGTACCTAATTAATATCACTATTAAAGGAGGCTAATCTAAAACGAACGTAGCACGTATAATTATAGGTACATTTGCCATAAAAGCGAAACTTTAATATTTGTAGCATTCCATGTTTCGCAAACAAAACAAAAGGACTTTGACATAAAGCAGTGCCCAGCAGCAATTTCGAAATACGATTTAATTTTAAACACTTTTTCCAGAAACTGCATAGATTCTACGAAAAACTTTATTCCACGGTATGTAGGCAGTGTGTGAAAATATGCATTTCCAGGTACATTTTCAGTCTTTGAAAGGTTCATTCCTGAAGTTCCATTTGTCGTTCCGCATGACTTTCCCTGCATATCGTCGCTTTACTGAGGCGTCTATTTTGAACGTTGGTCAAGTGATGGCACTCAGGGATAGTGTAAGATGCCGTAGAGGTTAAGAACTTCAACAGTTTTAGTTTTTTGGATTGGCAATCTGCAAAGCTATTTTATGGCAAATAGAATAGAATAGATAACGCTTTATTCTTCACCACATGCACATTAACAATTTACAGTAGTCATTAAACACTAAAGGCAGGAACAATGGGCGTTCTTATCGCTTTACAGATCTCTTCCAGAATACCTGGACTATGTGACCATGTCTGTGAAAAGCGAGGTGTTTTTCCAGAGCTGGCATCATATGAGGGTGTAATTTGGACAAGAAAAGGGAATATCGGGTGACGGTATAGGCCATAATATGTGTATTAATTTGGAGTAAGCGATCTGAACATTCACGGAAATTTTGAATATTTTATTCTACGAAGTCAGGTATTGACTCATCTAAGATTGAGGCACCTAGGAGATGAAGTGAGGAGTTGTTTACATAATTAATTCCAGGTGCTATTTATTGTATCTAGTTAGAAATTATTTCTGTTTTATGTTCTGTATTATATATTTCGTTTGTTTGACCCATCTGCCTACACTGCCACGCTGGATGGCAATGGTATTTCGCTATGCGAAGCATAAACCAGTCTTCTAGTCATTAGTGGAAGCAGAGATTTTCCTATAAATTGCTTTATAGAAATTCTTTACAGATGGCATCCCAGAACTAGTCAATTAATTAGTTTCTGAATTATGGAGTTTTTTTCGTTTAAATGCTCTTAGGGTTCCGTAGATAAAACATCAACCAAACAGTTGGCTTTTATTTACTTTAAAGAAAATGTGTGCCCTGATACGCAGTTATCGTAGTTTTTTAGCCTTACTCAGTACTAACTAACACCCACCATCCACCCGCCGGAATTTCGCCGACGTGCGACGTCGAAAATAGACAGACCCCGTCGGACATCTTAATGCGGCGCTCGACACGTGTATCTAAACATAACTTATTTCGAATCAAAGTAATATTATTAATTAAATTAAATGGTTTATAGTTATAAGTCTTTGAAGAGATATTTCCAGTATATAGTATTCCCAGTATATATTCGCAGTATATATATAGTACTGATAAATTACAGAAAACTGATAAATGATTTCTTTCAAAATCAACGAATCATAATTTATCAATTATATTTGTGTGTAAGTGAATTTATTTATAACGAGTTGTGCCTTCACTTTATTGGCGCCGGACTTTACCATCTGAATCCTGCAAGACATCGAAATGGAACATAAGGTAATAAATATTTCCTATTGTAAACACGTTCAGCCGTTATGAAACCTATTCCATACACGTTTTCAGATCGATACACAGTTTCTGGCATTTATTTAGAAATTACAGACAAACACTTCAGTAGGTACCGCTAGTGCCGACTGAGTAAGCACAAGTATCGGCGCATTGGTGCCATGAATCTGCTTGTTTTAACTTAGTATTTTATACTATTACATAAGTTAGGGTTCGGCGAACCCTCACTTAATCATCATATCCTTCCGTCCCTCTGTCCACCTAACTTTGCACCTCACAGTAATTTCACATTCACAGTCATTTATTTAGATACAGAAAAATACACACACCGGAAAAATGAGCGGAACGCTAGTTAAAACCCCAAAATATCAAAAATATCTTTTTCAATAATATTATGCTTACTTTCGGGCTATATGCATGTTATTATTTAGTTCTCATAAAAAGGAAAAGCTATCGGACAATTCTTTCATTATTTTGTTTTTGTTGAATCAATAGCATCCGTAGCATACCCAGGCGGATGAAAGCTGTTGAAATGAAATGAAATGCCAGAGCACGGGGAGGACACGCGCGACACAAAACTTTCATTTCTTTATAGTAAAGCATGGTTTTACATGTCAAATTTTTTCAAGTTTTCTCAATTAACATGAAATCTGAAAAAAGTGCTCTTTGCTATATTTCTTTTTTTGAATGAATGAATGAATGAATGAAAACACTTTATTGTTCACCAGAATTAAAACTATGTTCTTAAAAACTAGATACAATAAATGCTGAACAAAGGGCGGCCTTATCGCTTAAAGCGATCTCTTCCAGGCAACCCCTTAAACTAAGGAAAATAATTAAAATATGACAGTGGCGGTGTAGACAATACATAATATAAAATATTCAAAAATATATAAAATAAATAAATAAAAATCTTAATTATATACTATATAAACACAGTAAATATCATAATACATACAGAAAAGCAGCACTATTATACCTGAGAGGACCAAAAATAGTTAAAAACCATGATTTTAAAAGAGGATACTGACTTAGCTTGTCTGATGTTGAGTGGCAGTGAGTTCCATAAGCGGACAGCCTGTACCGTGAAAGAGTTGTCAACGAAGGAAGAAGTGTGTACAGGTGTCATTAAGGAGAGATTATTACTAGAGCGCAAATAACGGGAATGAGAAAGATGTAGGAAGTCAAAACTTTTTTTGTTCATTTAAAGTTACTTAAGAATCCAAAAATACCGTAAGAGATGTTAATTTAGTCCTTATTTGGTTCCTAATTATTATTATTTTAAATACAACCAGTTTTATTTAGTAAAATAATATGAATAACCTATAGGTAAGTACTTATTTTATTTTTTTCTGTTCAGCTAATTGTGTCGGTGTTTTTATTAGGTATGATACAACACTTGAGTTGTATAATTTCGAAACCTAGCAAGTGCTTCCCAAGAAATTTTATAAGAAGAATGTCTCGAAATTAAAGAAAGAAATGCTGTTTCATAATTATTTATTACAGACAAACCTTTTCATTTTTTATACTTGGAAAGTACACTTAGAGTTACCTTAGCACAAAACAAAACAAAGAAAACAGTACTTTTCGTCCCTGGGAAATAATTAGCTATCCTGTCAAAAACTTTAAAAACTATGCGAGTCATTTCCGCACATATAATTAAAAAATATCAACAATGTTGTAACGTTATTTTATACTTATAATTTACTTTTTATTAAATTATTATTTACTTTACATAAATTTGAGCAAAAAATTTACTACCAAAAATTAAAAAAAAATTAAAAATGTCGAAATCGAAGATCTGGGCAGACCAACGGGACGGCGCAGTTGTTCGGCCCAGATATCGCTGGAGCGACGTAGTGGAGGCTAGCCTGAGTGAGCTTCTCACCTATGGCTGGCAGGAGACAGCACTGAACAGAAAGGAGTGCAGTAATCTTTCTAAATATTTCACTAATCGATAACTTGTTAAGGGATTGAATGCGAGTGTCTTTTGATCTCGGAAGTCTAAGAAAGTTCCTGATCGCAGACAATACCTATAAGATATAACAAGTATCACCTACTCCTATTTAGTTTCTTTCTTCTCAAGATAATAAGTAATAATTGTCAAGTTCGTACATTTTCAAACAGGTATATACCTATGAAAGAATCCTGAGCAAGGTGTTTTTAACGCAACATATAAAAACTAACTTAGTCTCAACATCAGTAACCAATATAACTAGTTAATTAATTGGTCGTTAACGTAAAAACATTTTAGGTTTATTTTATTTTAAATAAATATTTGTTTAAATTAATGTTTTGCGATGTTCTTTTGTAAAACGTTCATTTTAGTATGGTTGGTAAAAATTGTTTAATTTTCGAATGCATGTCGGTCATATTAAGAATACTTATTTTATGTAGTTATCACAATAGCACTTGACTGTGGTACGCTTTAATAATTTCTTTTCTACTTTAGTCGGTACTCAGCATCGCTTGTTGCTGGAATATTTAATTTTTCACATGACCATATATCGTTATTCTAGAGCCTTACACCATTTACCGTAATCTAGCGGAAACAGAACATTTTGTGGTATCACTCTATTCGTGTTGTGTTCAGTTCCACTTGCTGTAATTTCCAGTGCCACAACAAGCGCAAGCAGAGTAATATGCTTAACCGCACAGTAATTAAATTCGTTATCGGGCGTTAGCTTAGTGACAGCTAAAGCAAAACGTGAAGCTCTAACTTTGAGGCTATTACGGCGTTATTGGATATACAACGAATACCTGACGGAAGGCCAGACTAAAGGAAAACATGGTCATTAAAATAACCAATATATAAAACCCGCGTACTATCTGCTTTGTATAAGCGTGGCGGAGTAGGGCCAATTAAGCGTAAACCTAGGGAAGTTGGGGAAACTTTATCACTTCACGTTATTTTTGAAGTGATAACTTGTCATGAGAGGGTAAACCGCTTCGTTACGTAACGCGTTACGTTTCCAGTCTGTCTGGCTTCCCTTTCTCTCACGTTAAATTAGTTTAAGTTATCACTTCTGTCGGGCGTCCCGAGACGCACGCCGTCTTTTTTAATATTCTTACATCAATTTCTTTATTCTTATCTGGTAGAGGTTTTATTTGAGGTTTGCGATACCTATAGGTAAAAAAGTCTGTTTGGTTTTACTACATTCACTCCGGTGTTTGTATGATTATCTTAAGAACTACTAAATACTAGAGTAAATTATAGCTCACATGTTGAAGTCTTATGTATTTACAAATATTTAGTGTCAATGTGAAATTTGGTAACATATTTTATTGAAACCAAAAAGGGGCAAGCCCTGCAAGAGAAATGTAAAGCTTAAAGAGGTCTTTTAGGTTTCAAATTTCTCTTGCTAAAATGGTAGGAGTGGTAGGGTATTTGCCGGACTGGATGGCTACCACCCCTGGTCTAAAGAATGTCGCCATAACAACCTTGAGTTGTGTTCCGGCATTAGTGACCAGGTTCCAGTCTCCCCTAAGAGAACAGCAGCGCATTTATAGTACCTTTGGTGTTGCAAATGTCGATATGCGATAGTAACCTCTTTCCATCAAGTGGGCCGTCTGCCAGTCTGCTGAACTCCTGCAATAAAGAAATTTAAAAAAATGCATTTGCCCATATGTACATTTAAAAATCTATAAAACTCATCCGTGTGGCTACCGTAAAAGTGCGAATATTTTTACCACCTATAATGACGTGTCGGCTTTTCCATCACTAACTAAATTAAGTGAATTTTAATATCAAATGGAAAGTGCGTCTTTTTTTGCTGAATACGATCGCGCTTGAACCTCATTTCCCAGAAAGTTAAAATCACAGTATAATTGTATTTACTTTTATGTTTAAATTACATCCCTTTGACCTACAATATCGACTGCGTTTTGACTACACGTTACCTACATTGGCGAATTATTAATTGCTGCAGGATCTTTTTATACTGTGTTTTTTTAATCTTTTGTTAATGGGGTAAAATTACGGGTACACATAGAGAGCTAATCTATGATTAACGTAAATAGTACAGTTAATTGGTTCACAAAAATGAGATTATGTATAAAGTTTGCTTCGAATAGGTTCTGAAACGGCTTAATGGATTCAATGAAATTTAAAGATTGAAATGGCAAATTTATTTAAAATTTACATGCATTTGTCATTCAAATATGTTGTGAGGTTCAAAAAGTTTAAATATAAGTTCATCTCCCGCGGGAACTAGTATTAAGAGTTTGTATACTTTGTCTTAGGGCGCGTTCCCACTTTGTCGTGACGACAGATAATCGTGTATTTTTAAGTGTCGTGGCTTATATATTTAAATGGAGGTGTTCACATATAGAACGACACGATTTACTGTCGTCTACGACATTTTTTGCAGTGACGACAGATTGACATCATGACAGTGGGAACGGCTAGCACGACAGTCGTAAAACGATAAAAAATCGTTGCGACTAAATCGTGATGGCACATCTATCGTAGCCACGATAAAAATATCGTCTCGTCGTTTACACGTGTTTACACCCCTCTGGTAATGATGTGTAAACGACAAAGCGACTGCCGTGAAACGATAAAATGTAGTCGCGATCCAATGGGAACAGCTAGATACGATAGTTACTAAACCATAAAAAAAATTGACGACAAACAATAGTTAGTTATAATGGGAACAGCTAGAGACGACAGTCGTCCTACGATAAATTAATCGTTACGACATAGTGGGAACGCGCCCTTACCTGTGCATTTTACACATTTTATTCTTGACATAGCGTGTACCTTTCCCGTAAATATTTTGTAACACCCAATCTGCTTGTTTTTAGTTACAATTTTAGAATATAATTGAGCACATCCGCTTAGATCTATACCTAGTCACTATTTATGTTATTATGTGCGTTTGTAATTATATACAGTACTGTGGACTAAACTAAAAGTATATATAAACTTATAAACAACTTTAGTTAATAATTGAAAGTACAATTTAACGATTTTATGCGCGAAACCTTATTTGTTTTCGACGTTTCGGTCACTTTTCAGTAGCCGTGATCACCGAAGACAAAGACAAAATATGTAATAATTTAGAAAGAAAACCGTGGGAAAACATAGAGAAATTTTTTTCCTGAAATACGAAAGAATAAAAATATGGAAGCTGATTTTTTATATAAAAGATACGTCCATAAAGCTGTGTACGTCAATCAAATTTGTGGTACGGGGACAATACAGACACATGTAGTCGTTCAGACAATATGCAAAATACCACTAAAATTCGTCATACACAATGGTGACGTAATGCATTTTTGCCGAATACGTAATTGAAATAAATTTTTCATGACATAAACAGACAACGGAACGTTCAAATAGTAATTGTCAATAGCTGTTATCGCTGACAGGTTGAAGTGTCAAAGTGAGATGCTTCATATGATATTATTTTAATATACCTTACTTTGAATGTAATCCACGATGTTATTGTCACCGTCGGATGCTAGACATTTATGTACTGAATGAAATATGCAGCAACAATCTTAAATGACTAATCAAGACCTCTTTGGTACCTTAGCTAAGGAGGGTTGACAAATCTGTCGACACTTTAGTGGCAAAGGTGAGCGAGCTAATACAAAAGTGAATAAGCTGATTTCGATGAACGTTCATTAGTTATTATATGTGTGTGTTTATGTATGTATGTATGTATGTATATATACTATTGTCCGAATAAAATTATTTTTTCCTCAAGCTATTAATTTTAATAATGTTGACCAAAAAAGTTCTCTAAGTCTAATTTAATCAAATATAGGAATTCTGCTTAAACGGCTTACCCTGCTCTCGGGTTTATCTCGTGTCCAAGAAGTTGACAACAACTGAAAAAAACCCAAGATCACGAGAACAGCCACCACATCAGAAAATCATGTGCGCTTTCAGTTCACGTGATTATCACACATGCTGTGTAGAATCCTTGTTTTACTACTTTAAACAAACGCCTTTTATTCTGACTGAATAAAAAGAAATATTCGAACGTTTTTTCAATTCGTATCAACCAGATGTATAACATTTTGTATTTTAATCGTGTTCTATTTTAAACAAAAGTCTATTTACTCTGACTAAATAAAATTAAATATTGTAGCGTTTTTTAATTCGTATCAACCAGATGTATAATATTTTGTATTTTGTTCGACTTTCAATAGTCTAATAAAGTAAAAAAAAAATGCCAGTCTAAGATGAGAAAGAAATTAGGTCAAATTTTAATAATTAAAATAATCAAATTTGGTATATTTTATATTCTTAGACACTATGCCTGTCATCTACAATAGTGATACTTTTGCTATTGTTCTTTGTCTTTGTACAAAAAATAATATATACAAAAAATAATAAAAAAATGTACACTGTTATCAATTAAACATAATTAAATAACAAATAAGCAGTTAATTAAGTCACATATGAAACCTTTTTTAATATTAAATTTGTTTATTTTTAACTCATTTCTATCAAAATTAGAAGGGAATAAATCAAGCGTTTTTTGTATTAAATATACCGTATTTTAGTAGTTTATCATGATAGAAGAACACAACAAGTGGCCGTCTGCGAAATTGATAAGCGCATTAAGGATTCTTCTATAAATGTGAACAAGTAGACTTATTTAAAATGATCTCGTACAACAATTTATGTTTATAATAATTAACCAATTACAACACTTATCCAGCCCATATTTTCGCATGGCATTTACAGCGTTACGAAATATTTGCATTTCTTGAACTTTTTGTGTATATGTCATAAATGACTATATTGATTCATAAGCTTGTAATAATGTAAAAATATAATGACTACATAGAGGAAAGGTGGTCATTAGGGCAGCTTAGGATATCCTCGAAATGCATAACAAAACACCATTAGACAAGTGGGTATACCATTCGTTGTCCTAAAATTATGATGTCCAACCCCCAGCAGTGGGATGTTTACTAGCTGTTCTTATTATATCACCTTAAACAATACAGAAATCAATAATATAAGACAATAAGTAAACTAATCAGACCCCTTAACATTTTAAACTTATATTAGTATACTAAAAATAAAATCAATATTAAAATAGAAAAGATATCCCCGGATTGCTGATAGAACGTAGCCTTCTCAAATTGACATTTAAGTGATTACAAGACGGAAGTGTCATGGTTGACGAGTGCGCTGGCCGTCGTCACAGGGTAGTTTTATGGCAGGGTCCTGTATATAATTAGCTGTTCATTACGGATTAAAATTTAAGGTAAGCTAAGATATAGGAACCTCCCAGTAGTCAAAATTCCGCAAAGGACTTTATTCATTCATAAGCTATTGAAAACGTTACAAATAATTGTAACGATACTCGTGAAAATATACGTACTTAAATTGGACTACTGAACAGTGTACCTAACGTTAGTCATGTTTATCACTTTAATCCAAACCATACATATTTAATAAAACACCGTTTTCAGCTAAAAAACTTAAAAATTAGACGAGTTTTTCAAAATTATAATTGTAATTTGGAAAAGATTTTTTCTTTAAATAAACAACAATATCTTAACAGTTTAAAGATGTAACTTTTAAAGCTGCCACAGCAGTTGCGTTATTTGGTGTCAGCTTACAATACGGCTAAAGCAAGGTTTCAACAAGTGAATATTTAAGAAATAAAATTACCGTATATCTACTTACTACTTATCATAATGTATCTTTAATATTAACAGCACTTTATCCTAATGTAAAGTCAATATAATAATCAAGTTAAATGCAAATAGGTCTTAGAATTAACCTAGAAGCATCTTTATAATATCGAAGAGTCCCGTTTATTTATTTTATTTTTATTTATTAATTTAAAGGAACATCAAACAGCTACAATATTACATATAAAATAAAATATTACAATAAGATCACGTAATAATATTGATACCAACGACGCTGTATTAAAAAAATACACGAGGTACAAAAATACTAACAATAAGTAAAAATAAGGATATAAAAGTAATTCATAGAACATATTACAGAAGAAAGATAGATGTAAGTTTGTTTTTAATGACAAAAGATGTAACAAGTTAGAAAATAAAAAATAAATATAAAAAGTTACTCCAGATCGGTGTGTTCGAATTCGAGTTTACGTAAGAATATCGTCACATCAATGTTATGTTAGCCTGCAAAGTATTCGTGGGCCATCCTGGTACGTTGCTATGACACCCGCCGTGGGGGGACAAGTGATTTCGCCATAGTAGATACAGGTTGAAATGAAAGTTCATTGGAATTCAATTTATTAGGGCGCACTAGGCAAGTTATAAACTAAAAAGTTCATAATATACCCACATCCGACCGCCCCGTTAATACATTACGTTCGCTAACTTTATACTCCTGACCACGGATGCACTTAGTAAAATGTCCGCATGAACTGCTGCTACGGTAATTATGTTATAGGTGATTGGAAATCTACTTTACTGTCACAGTTAAAGTCAGTAATAAATACGAACTGTTAATATTAAACATTATTGTTCACACGTATATCTATTAGAAGTCTATTAATATTTATAAATCATTAGACCTGTCCTCTTATGTGGTGGTGAAGTGTGACCTGTGCTTGAGAAACACAAGCCGAAGCTGCATATCACACAGATGAATATGCTTAGATGGATGTGTATAGTTATGCGGGAGAATCAATATAATAAGGGCTACCGAAGACAATGTAGAGACGAAATAGGACTTCAGGGTCCAACGGACACACTTTGAACGCACACTAGGATTATGATGACCAATTCTCAAGAAATGCTCTGTATTCTTTCCGCTCGTAAGTTTTAATTTAATTATGTAGTCAGCTGATATGAAGATTACACTGATATTGTTTCAGTGTTTTACATATACTACCTATTACAAATCTCTCCCGGAAAGTTCTTGTCTCACGGGATTTAGAGTAGTACAGGTACTATTATGTTAGAAAATTTACTATGCAACAAGGAAAACGGCAAACACAAAATTTATTGTAATATAAATGCTATTCTAAGTTTGTATGAGAAGCTTGAGTATCACGTATTAATTACACGTTCGTGTAAGAAGTATAAGTGGTTGGAAAATTGCGGTTTTCCGTCTCTAGACTAAGCTTACTGATATTATCATAAGCGAGACATTATTAGATGACGCGTCGATTGACTGGTGTTATTTTGACAGGTTATTCTATAATGATTTTGATTGGTCAAGAACGTTAACACGTATTTATTGGATACTAAAATATTTAATTCATACATGTTTAGCTGTTAAGATATCAAGAGGTATGGTTTTAAAACAGGCCGATAAGGACGCCTCGTCATTCGTCAATTCGTCAGACGCCAGTCGTGCATTTTTCTAATTGTATATTTGATGAGCAATAAATAATTTTTAAATATTTATTGTGTTGTGCTATAATGTTATTTAAATATTTTTTTTTAAAAACATGCATATATAGAAAGCAGTAAGGTTTATGGTAGTTTTTATTTATTCATACAAATGAGACAGGTCTTCAAAAATAGGCAAGATATTCGTTTTCAATTCTAACTAGCTTTTGAATAGTGAGATGTAAAATAGTGAAATATAGAAGAAGGTTGGTTCATATATGCGGTGGATAATTTTTGAGCTATGGACATTTTCAACTAAAATCTTTTTTTGGCTTCCGTAACCAAATTACAAGAACAGTGGAGCTTCGTTAGCTCTATGCAACTAGATGTTGGTCGATTTTGAAGTGAAACTTCTATATAGAGGGGGTCTTACGGAGTTTTGGCTCACGAAAAGATGTCACAGTCACGTGATCACCGTCACTAATTCTTACATTTTTAAACTCGTGATATCTTTTGAATGGAATGTCCGAATTGAATACTTCAAAAAGTTATATAAAGGTATTGAAGCAGTCTTGAATATGAAGTAATTTATTTTGATAATGATTAATACCAAGATACAAATAAAAAGCCTTTTCTAGCGGCGGCATTTTAATTAATTTTTTATAATAAAAAACGCTTATTGTGGCATAACTATAATAGTTAGATATATGTTGTCGCGATACTTTTTGTAAATAATGATGTGACGCGATTTTAGGTATTTTTTTATACCTTGGATTAAATTATTGGAGTTTTAGTAATGATCCCTAATTTTTTTGTAAATATAATATACCCTATGTCACCCGGGGATAGCGTAGCTTGCCAACAGTGAAAGAATTTTTCAAATCGGTTCAGTAATTTCGGAGCCTCTTCATGCAAGCAAAAACCAATCTTATCTTTCCTCTTTATAATATTAGTCTAGATATTCATAAATATATTTATTATAAAATTAATTAGATATTTGCATATTATAAAAAGCGTAAGATTTTGCGCTGGAAGTTGCTTAATAAAATTGGGACCTGGGTTGCCTTAAAAAGCGCTATATCTAGCGTCGAAAGCGCTAAAGTGGCAGACTTGATGAGCCGAGCCGAGCGCCGGGGAAGTCCCGCAAACGAGAAAGCGAGGGAGGGTATACCTCGGTCTCCGACGACCTCGTCCCTCTAATACCTAAAATCGCATTCTGCGCATCGGAAAGTGGGATGTTCCAATAAGGAAACAAATTAACAACTAGAAAACTTTGCCAACGGTTCAGTTTTTCGAAAGTTACAACGAGGTGAACGACAAAAATGTTGACAGAAAAAAATTGTCGGTGCGTGTGTAGTGTATTACACTATACAGACAACATATATATAGGAGTTACATCTGCTCTGTTGGTATTCTCCGCGGTGTGTAAGTATATTTGAAATATTTTTTTGAAATACTTTTACTGTCACTAAAAATCATCAAAGCCGCGTGTTCTAATACTTTTTAAACTCGTGATATCTTTCGAATGGAATGTCCGAATTGAATAAGTCAAAAAGTTATATAAAGGTATTGAAGCAGTCTTGAATATGAAGTAATTTATTTTGATAAGGATGAATATCAAGATACAAATAAAGTGCCTGTTCTAGCGGCGGCATTTTAATTAAATTTTTGAAATAAAAGGACACTTATTGTGGCATAACTATAATAGTTAGACATATGCTGTCGCGACACTTTTTGTAAATAATTATGTGTTTTGCAAAGTTGTAGTACATTATTTTATTGAAGTGAAACTTCTATATAGAGGGGGTCTTACGAATTTTTGGCTCACGAAAAGATGTCACGGTCACGTGGTCACCGTCACTAATTCTTACATTTTTAAACTCGTGATATCTTTCGAATGGAATGTCCGAATTGAATAATTCAAAAAGTTATGTAAAGGTATTGAAACAGTCTTGAATATGAAGTAATTTATTTTGATAAGGATTAATACCAAGATACAAATAAAGAGCCTTTTCTAGCGGCGGCATTTTAATTAAATTTTTAAAATAAAAGAACACTTATTGTGGCATAACTATAATAGTTAGACATATGCTGTAGCGACACTTTTTGTAAATAATGATGTGTTCTACAAAGTCGTAGTACATTATTTTATTCTATCATCAATAGTTTTCGCAGTGCACGCGATTTTAGGTATTTTTTACACCTTGTGTTACATTATTGGAGTTTTAGTAAGGATCCCTAATTTTTTTGTAAATATAATATAGCCTTTGTCACCCAGGAATAGTGTAGCTTGCCAACAGTGAAAGAATTTTTAAAATCGGTTCAGTAGTTTCAGAGCTTCTTCAATGCATACAAACAATCTAATATTTCCTCTTAATAATATTAGTCCAGATATTCATATATTTACTTTAAAATTAATTCGATATGTGCATATTACAAAAAGCGTAAGATTTTGCGCCAGAAGTTGTTTAATAGAATTCGGAGCTGGGTTGCCCTAAAAAGCGCTTTATCTATCTCCGAAAGCGCTATTGAAGCCCCAGTGAGCCGAGCGCCGGGCAAATCCCGTAAAGCGAGCGAGAGAACGAGCGAGGATATACCTCGTCCATCTAATACCTAAAATCGCGTTCAGCGCATCGGAATGTGCAATGTTCCGAGCCGACATTAATGGAGACAAACTTAAGTTTGCATCGAACTTTGCTTTGCTAATATTTTCTTAATTTTTGCGCCTTGTACTCGTATACATAATAAAATTACGTTATTACTGTGCTTAAAAACGTTAAAACGTAGTTTTATTATCTATACCTCTGCACTCCACGCGACTGGGTATCACTGCCACTATTTGTAGTCTATGTAAAAAAAAATAGAGAGTTTGTTAAGGAAACTAATTAACAACAAGAAAACTTTGCCAACGTTATAGTTTTTCGAAAGTCACAACAAAAGTGAACGACAACGAACGGCAAAACTGTTTACGTATAAAAATATTTGGTGCGTGTGTAGCGTATTACATTTACACCATTAAAATGTACCTAACCTAACCAAATCATAATTTGCAGTAAACCTGCGAAAAACCGAAATGTGTGCTGGGACACATATTAGAAGTGAAACTTCAACGGACAAGTGGAAAAACGAATCGCAACGGACAAGTGGAAAACGAATTGCAGCGGATAAGTCGGATAAGTGGGAAAACGAATCGCAACGGACAAGTCGAAAATCTTCAACTGAAAAGTGACAAAATGAATCGCAACAAAATTTTAACTTGAAGTTTTACGGGCAGGTTTTTAAATTGGACAAGTACATTAACAATCTGTCCGTAACACTTCAAGTTGAAATTTTGTTGCGATTCATTTAGTCACTTTTCAGTTGAAGATTTTCGACTTGTACGTTGCGATTCGTTTTCCCACTTATCCGACTTATCCGCTGCAATTCGTTTTCCACTTGTCCGTTGCGATTCGTTTTTCCACTTGTCCGTTGAAGTTTCACTTCTAATATGTGTCCCAGCACACATTTCGGTTTTTTTTACATAGACTACAAATAGTGGCAGTGATACCCAGTCGCGTGGAGTGCAGAGGTATAGATAATAAAACTACGTTTTAACGTTTTTAAGCACAGTAATAACGTAATTTTATTATGTATACGAGTACAAGGCGCAAAAATTAAGAAAATATTAGCAAAGCAAAGTTCGATGCAAACTTAAGTTTGTCTCCATTAATGTCGGCTCGGAACATTGCACATTCCGATGCGCTGAACGCGATTTTAGGTATTAGATGGACGAGGTATATCCTCGCTCGTTCTCTCGCTCGCTTTACGGGATTTGCCCGGCGCTCGGCTCACTGGGGCTTCAATAGCGCTTTCGGAGATAGATAAAGCGCTTTTTAGGGCAACCCAGCTCCGAATTCTATTAAACAACTTCTGGCGCAAAATCTTACGCTTTTTGTAATATGCACATATCGAATTAATTTTAAAGTAAATATATGAATATCTGGACTAATATTATTAAGAGGAAATATTAGATTGTTTGTATGCATTGAAGAAGCTCTGAAACTACTGAACCGATTTTAAAAATTCTTTCACTGTTGGCAAGCTACACTATTCCTGGGTGACAAAGGCTATATTATATTTACAAAAAAATTAGGGATCCTTACTAAAACTCCAATAATGTAACACAAGGTGTAAAAAATACCTAAAATCGCGTGCACTGCGAAAACTATTGATGATAGAATAAAATAATGTACTACGACTTTGTAGAACACATCATTATTTACAAAAAGTGTCGCTACAGCATATGTCTAACTATTATAGTTATGCCACAATAAGTGTTCTTTTATTTTAAAAATTTAATTAAAATGCCGCCGCTAGAAAAGGCTCTTTATTTGTATCTTGGTATTAATCCTTATCAAAATAAATTACTTCATATTCAAGACTGTTTCAATACCTTTACATAACTTTTTGAATTATTCAATTCGGACATTCCATTCGAAAGATATCACGAGTTTAAAAATGTAAGAATTAGTGACGGTGACCACGTGACCGTGACATCTTTTCGTGAGCCAAAAATTCGTAAGACCCCCTCTATATAGAAGTTTCACTTCAATAAAATAATGTACTACAACTTTGCAAAACACATAATTATTTACAAAAAGTGTCGCGACAGCATATGTCTAACTATTATAGTTATGCCACAATAAGTGTCCTTTTATTTCAAAAATTTAATTAAAATGCCGCCGCTAGAACAGGCACTTTATTTGTATCTTGATATTCATCCTTATCAAAATAAATTACTTCATATTCAAGACTGCTTCAATACCTTTATATAACTTTTTGACTTATTCAATTCGGACATTCCATTCGAAAGATATCACGAGTTTAAAAAGTATTAGAACACGCGGCTTTGATGATTTTTAGTGACAGTAAAAGTATTTCAAAAAAATATTTCAAATATACTTACACACCGCGGAGAATACCAACAGAGCAGATGTAACTCCTATATATATGTTGTCTGTATAGTGTAATACACTACACACGCACCGACAATTTTTTTCTGTCAACATTTTTGTCGTTCACCTCGTTGTAACTTTCGAAAAACTGAACCGTTGGCAAAGTTTTCTAGTTGTTAATTTGTTTCCTTATTGGAACATCCCACTTTCCGATGCGCAGAATGCGATTTTAGGTATTAGAGGGACGAGGTCGTCGGAGACCGAGGTATACCCTCCCTCGCTTTCTCGTTTGCGGGACTTCCCCGGCGCTCGGCTCGGCTCACCAAGTCTGCCACTTTAGCGCTTTCGACGCTAGATATAGCGCTTTTTAAGGCAACCCAGGTCCCAATTTTATTAAGCAACTTCCAGCGCAAAATCTTACGCTTTTTATAATATGCAAATATCTAATTAATTTTATAATAAATATATTTATGAATATCTAGACTAATATTATAAAGAGGAAAGATAAGATTGGTTTTTGCTTGCATGAAGAGGCTCCGAAATTACTGAACCGATTTGAAAAATTCTTTCACTGTTGGCAAGCTACGCTATCCCCGGGTGACATAGGGTATATTATATTTACAAAAAAATTAGGGATCATTACTAAAACTCCAATAATTTAATCCAAGGTATAAAAAAATACCTAAAATCGCGTCACATCATTATTTACAAAAAGTATCGCGACAACATATATCTAACTATTATAGTTATGCCACAATAAGCGTTTTTTATTATAAAAAATTAATTAAAATGCCGCCGCTAGAAAAGGCTTTTTATTTGTATCTTGGTATTAATCATTATCAAAATAAATTACTTCATATTCAAGACTGCTTCAATACCTTTATATAACTTTTTGAAGTATTCAATTCGGACATTCCATTCAAAAGATATCACGAGTTTAAAAATGTAAGAATTAGTGACGGTGATCACGTGACTGTGACATCTTTTCGTGAGCCAAAACTCCGTAAGACCCCCTCTATATAGAAGTTTCACTTCAAAAATAGAGAGTTTGTTAAGGAAACTAATTAACAACAAGAAAACTTTGCCAACGTTATAGTTTTTCGAAAGTCACAACAAAAGTGAACGACAACGAACGGCAAAACTGTTTACGTATAAAAATATTTGGTGCGTGTGTAGCGTATTACATTTACACCATTAAAATGTACCTAACCTAACCAAATCATAATTTGCAGTAAACCTGCGAAAAACCGAAATGTGTGCTGGGACACATATTAGAAGTGAAACTTCAACGGACAAGTGGAAAAACGAATCGCAACGGACAAGTGGAAAACGAATTGCAGCGGATAAGTCGGATAAGTGGGAAAACGAATCGCAACGGACAAGTCGAAAATCTTCAACTGAAAAGTGACAAAATGAATCGCAACAAAATTTTAACTTGAAGTTTTACGGGCAGGTTTTTAAATTGGACAAGTACATTAACAATCTGTCCGTAACACTTCAAGTTGAAATTTTGTTGCGATTCATTTAGTCACTTTTCAGTTGAAGATTTTCGACTTGTACGTTGCGATTCGTTTTTCCACTTGTCCGTTGCGATTCGTTTTACCACTTATCCGACTTATCCGCTGCAATTCGTTTTCCACTTGTCCGTTGCGATTCGTTTTTCCACTTGTCCGTTGAAGTTTCACTTCTAATATGTGTCCCAGCACACATTTCGGTTTTTTAATAAATGTTTGAAGAGTGAAAAATGTTTTTTGTTACATTGTCTTTAATTATTTACTTAGAATACTTAATTTAGAATACAAAGGAAATTTCATGTCGGTTCATATTTTTCAAAATGTAATTTCAGCGAGCTGATGAGCTGAAGGGCCGATGTAAAGTATCTTGAAGATACAAGCCGTTGTTTACTTGATTTTAAATAAAACAAATTGTACTCATACTTAGGAAATCGATTACTAGAAATTCTTAAAATAGTGATAGTGATCAAATATAATAAATATAACTGTTTATTTTTTAAATATTAGATAATACTATAAACAAATAAGTCTTTAAATGACACCAAATCAATGAGTTTTTTTTGTAAGCCCATAAAAGCATATGTAAAGTGAACCTAAGACGGTTCATTTCAGTCTTACAATTTGGATGGATCAACGAGCTCTATGCGTTTCAACCAAATTGATTCAGTTTGATTGATGCGTCTAATATACATTGAAATTAAATCCAAATTGATAGCAGAAATGAAACGTCTAATAGCGGCTTAACTAAATTTTCAACCTAATTTTCAATCAATCCTTCTATTTAATTTGAAATACTATAACAACTTTGTTCTGATATCCTGACTAGGATCATCAGGATTATATTAGAATTTTATACACTCGTCAGACCTCTTCTTTCCATTTTTGCTACCCTGTAATGTTTTCCTCGAAAATTATCGTTGTTTTCTCAAATTTTCCATTAAAGTTTATTATTATTTTCCCTATTTCTTCAAGGAAACGCCTACTTCTTAGTGCTCCAATCGACTGGATCTCTCAAGCTGTTGCGCTTAAGATCTCTTCCACCTTTCTGCTCGGCCACGAAATGCCTTTTCTGAAAATATTTAGCCCGATAATTTTTTCAAAATATCTATTCGATTTTCAAAAATGAAATTATAAGTATTAATAAATAAACACTGAGAGAATGTTGAGTAATTAACGCTATATCTTTTTAGTATGGGATTTGGGCATATAGGCCCACTTGAAATATTCAATTCCTGTATACCTACTGTGTATTTTTTTTTGTCATCTTTATCTTGTAGTGTCTTTTTGTATATCCGCTAACTCTTTCTTCACCACGCAACGGATTTTAAGCGCATTTCACCATCAAACTACCAATCGTACTAGGGTTTTCCCAGCGGCTTCGCCGTACTATTTATACAGAGCATTAAATAATCTAACAATTCTAGCCTAGGATTCTTTACAATTGAGCTAAATACAGTTTGTACAATGTTTTTTTCAAAATTATTTTACAATTTCACTGTATGCACAGCTTTTACAGTCTATTTTGTATTTTAATGTAAGGCTTGAAATTTAAACGGACAATAAAGCACTCATACAACTATAATGTTAATACTGTAGACTTTTCAAAGTGTTAAAGTACCGGACTTTGTAGCTAACTGGCAAAAACGAACACATTCTAATTTTATCTGTCTGTGTAGCCTTTTAACTCAGTGATTGCTATTATATTTATGAAATAATAAATATATTGTACATTCTGAAATCATGAAAAAGAAATATTCCTTGCTAAGTTTTAACCATATAGCTCCAGTCTCAAATAGTACAGCCAGTCTTTGTGAAAAATCACTATGACATGGGTACATACACAGTCAAATATCACTAATTAACATTAAACAGATTAATTTATTTTTCTGAGTACTGGGTACTTAAAAGCACTAAGTAACTTTAAACTGATATGTCTTTGAGTACGGTGGTAAGTGATTGATCTACTTAAATTTCATGTTGGCAACACCGATATGACGCAACTCGCTGTGACGTCAATTCACAGGATTGGCTATCCCTGAATGCAAATGGACCTATGGCAAACGTTTACGTAACAGGAAATTCAATGCAGCAACCAACTGCAGTTCAATAAAGCGCATACATCATACGACGCACTTTGTCGTTTCAACGGACTTTCATATTAGTTTAAGAGCCAGTGAACGGCTGTATGTATTTGACCAGACCTGAGGTTTTGTACATTAAGGCCCCTGTACCTACCATGAATGGTACGGGGACTCACTAAGCTCAAAGTGGTGGACGCGACGAGCGCTGAGTTAAGAAGGTATCGATTTTTGAAGAATTTTAAATCCATTTGACCACGTCTGCCGTTTTGAAATTTGAAAATATAGGCTTATTATTATCGGAAAATAAGAATGGCAGACCATTATCGCGCGGTTTTACTTTATGGCAGACAATTTTGAATATACTTAAAAAAAATTAAAGAAATTGACCAGATCTGCCATTGATATATTTTATTTATAATATTCTTAAAAACTTATATTGTATAAACGTATTCCACCACTTTGAGCTTAGTGAGTCTCCGTACCATGCATGGAAGGTATAGGGGCCTCAATGTACAAAACCTCAGGTCTGGTCAAATACATACAGGTAGCCGTTTACTGGCTCTTAAACTATATTATTTTAAAGATAAAAGAAGGCATGCTTCGTAAATAAAATATCTAGCAAAGGGCCATGGGCAAATTAGTAGGGATTCTAAGGCTGAATATTCAACAGTGATAATAAATGGTATGCCATTGGAAAGCTTTTGGAGTTTTATTTAATTCATACTATCGCAGCCATGTCGAAATCTTGAACAAACATGGTGCTTCGGAGTTACTGACGAAAGTATACTGATTTCTTTGGGAGTTAATAGCATTAGCATATTGTGTTTTATATTTAAGAAAATAAAAACTTTTTCTTTGTATGAAAATGCCTTATACACAAAAGTATTACACCTATACATAAAAGTCGACATAAAAAATATAATAAATAAAAACTAGAATGAAACTTATACATCATTTGAAAGGTACTGTGTTAAAAATGCCTAGGTAAATCTGGTTAAATAATAGTAGGGCAATCAAAACAGCGATTATATTATGCCTATAATAATTTCATCTAAATGCAGTGCTGGTAGATGAAATCCATTCAATCTACCCTGACCCAAGAACCATATTATAGATATAACACGGGCACAGCTCCTTATAGTGCATCTACCGGTAAGACATTCCCGATTTGATCATGGTCAACTAACATAATACGTATCGTATGTCCTCGCTCTTACGTGTCTGGCTGGATTCCTCTTCTAAGCAATCACAAGTTATTTTGAAATATATTGCATTGTTGCCAATCCTTTATTTCTATTATATACAAACCGTTGTAGCGTAAATGTTCGCTAGCGTATGAACGTGCGAGTTTCAGCTAATATGAACCGAGGGAAATGGACAGCTCTTCCTTGTGTTGCTCAAATAGGGGAGACCTTTCAGAGTTGTGACAAATATTACTTTGATTAACATATGTCTGTCCAGAAATATATATCAATGATATCTATAAGCCAAAGTAGCTCAATCCATAGTCTAAAAAAATAATCATCAATATTGTTACGAGCTACAGGACTCGAATTAAAATCCCGTTGGAATTACTATAGAATTTATTAGAACTATACAAACACGTATAACATAGGTACAAATTAACTAGACACTACTAGTACAAACTGCACGATTCAATAACACGCACAAAGTCCGTCACTATATAGCTCATCAATGTACACGTCTTGCTTGTATCGTAATCCTCGCTTGACTGCCCCACCCCTCCGTTCGGGCATTGTTTTATACTAACTATACATTACAAAAATCGACCGCGTGGACTGGGATTTCCGAGAAAGCGTAATCTGCACACCTGGTTAATTATTCCAGCGAACGGCCAACAGAGTCGTAAACAATAACAATAGACTATTGTCTTATTGCAAATTTTAAACACGAAGTAAACAAAAGAACTCCGAATGCGCGAAGGGTAATAAACCAGGTGCGCATTTCTTTGTCGGTATGTAACAATATAAATAGTAATTTTAAGGTTCTTGAGAAATTTTACAAAAATAGAAACTACTCCTTGTGTCACAAGCGTCCTAATCCTCAGTATAAGGAGTATCCTCGGTATAATTTGTGACGGATTCCAAGGTAAGTTGTGACACCTATTTACGAACGACACTAACGTGTAACATCAACATAAAAAATATGAGTATGCAAAATAATATAGTACAGCATCCTTCTAAGACCTGTTGTACCTTATATACATCAATTTAATAATCAAAGTCATTGATATATATAAATGAATTTAAAAATGAAATAATTATGATAAACATATAGGGGCCCACTTATATGAGACGAGTCTTGGAATCCGAAGCTCTTAACCCTTTTGATTTGCTTGATAAAGGGTTAAAGGTAAACCAATAATTTTCTGCATTTTCTTCGTCATAAACGTTACTTTTCTAATTAGTCTCTTTTTTAATTGTTTAAATTTCTTTTCCTAGGGCTGCAATTTCATACTTGGTAGGTGTGTTGATCATCTAAATTAACTTAATATGCCTTTTTATTGTTAAGATTGCAAGAAAATGTGCCTGATTGACGTTACAATAAGATGCGGCACTTACAAGACTGAAATATTAACGTGACTACTTCAGAGAGCACAGTGCCTAAATTTTAACCCTAGCAATGTCAATCAATCATAATATCAGTCTTTCATATATTTAGAATTCTGAAACAAAGAAACGGAAATCGCAGCATGCAAAATCATAAACGATCGAAAAACATTAACGCATTACAAACATTACAAAGATTAATCGAAATCGAAAAACATTACCGCGCTATGAAACTTAAAAAACTGAAGTATACAAGAAAAATAATCATAAAGATGCTAACATATATGAAATAAATAATTATGAAAAATTTGCTTTTTGAAATTTTTTCTATGCAGATGTCATAGAGTCATAACCCCTTCCTATACGCCATTGGAGAGCGCACTGCGTTAGATAGCGCGTCTCAAAAACAATAAGTGCAAGTTATTGTCACATTATTAACAATCATAGTTTCCGAGAAATCAACTATGTTACAACTCACAACTCTCCTCGGTTCCCTACAGGCCACGCTTCACTGCCATACAGAAGGAAAGGTCTAATAATGTTTTCGTAGACCTGTCTTTTTAACTTTAAAACCTGAAGATGGATAGTAATATATTTTTTAATAAGACAAATAACTAAAAAATTACTGCATATTACATTACATTTTTAGATTAAAACAATTTATAATTGTTTACAACTTTAATCAACAACTGTTCTTTAAATACAGGAAATAAATTAATTTAAGACTATATTTAATTAAATATAAACTGTTCTTTTGTAGTTTAAACATTTATGTAGCCGTGAAAGATCTTATTAAAATATAATTTACGTTTTAGAATAATATAATTGAATTTGTGTATTTGTGAATATGTCGAATAATAAATAGAGTCTATAAAAATAAATAAAATCATATCCTTTCAGTTGTGTGAGTTACAGCTTATTCTATCGCTAATTATGTTAGTTCGGAGAAACAAGTATTCCATACTGTTTCCAGGTAAACACCCCGTCTCGCGCATCATCCCCCGCACCTGGCACCGCCCCCAAGTTCAGCCCCTCGATACAACTCCTTCCATCCAACCCTAGCCGGGCACAGATTTTTCACATTCACTCTGGAGCCGCCACGGGAGTAACATCCTGGGGAGTCTTCTCTCCTTACCTTAGTTTTATTTGTTCAGTTTTTTTTATTTATTTATTTGTGAATTATTTTTTATGATTTGAAAATGAACGCGCTACTAGATTCTCAAAAAGTGAACTTGCCGACGCTGGATTTATCAGGTATGTTAAATTTTGTGAAACTTTCCTTTGTGATTTATTTGAAAATTCTTAGAAAAATATTTGTTCGGAAAATCAAATTTGTGGTAAATTTTTAAAAATACTAATTAATAATGTGTGTTAATTTAATTATTTTTTGAGTGCCAACGAAAATCTTTTGGAAATTTAATAATATCAATATTTGCCAAGTAATTTAATGATTACATTTTTCCTTTTTTTATTAAATTTAATTTAATAACGTTGTTTCACTAAGCGAAGCGTTAATAAATGTATAAATTGTTGTCTATAATATTTATTTTTCTTAAATTATATTTATGTGAAATTGAAATCACAATATTTTATACCTCTACAAACGTGAATATAAAACGAAAAAGTTCTGTTTTTCAAATGTTTACAAAACTTTTAAAATACTTCAGGCTGTTGTTCCGGTCTTTGACCGCGGCTATGTAACTTTTGCTACAATGCAATGGTTTCGTTCTTAAAAATTGCTGAATTGGCTACAAAGTTATTTTGCTAAACTTATTTAAAAATAAATACCTATAATTTTTACTAAAAGAATTATGAATAATATTTTCTATGCGTCATATTACTTGTGTATGAAATCAAAAAAAAAAATATTTTACAAAATTTTCCAGATTCCAAGATTATATATACAAACGTGATTATTCTTATAAAAAAATTAATATAAATGTTTATTTTATAAAACTAGTGGTCACCCAGTGGTCGAAATTCGATGATAATTAATTTAAATTATAAGTTTGAAAATAATTAAGGTTCTGTTATCAGAGACTATACTTCTACAATCACAAATTTCGCCAAGGCTACATACACATTGTTAATATGGCTTTAACAATAAACAAAAGAGTATATATGCGTGTGTGTCAAATACATGTGTGTGTAATGTTTTTTTTATAATAAAAAGAATATTAGCATTCTACACTCCTTCTCTATATAAACTACTTATAAGTGTACGAAATTTCATACTCCTCCGTCCGCATAATTTTCGTAAAAGGGGAACAATTTTTTTGCTTCACGTATTAATATAATGACTAATTATTTTAACAAATAAACAACCATAACAAACTTTAAAACCAATAAAGCGTGTTTTTATGCAGTAAAGATAGTCGTTAATACAGTGATACTCATATCAGGTAGTAAGTCTTAGCTCTATCACTAATCAAGTTGTTTCCAAGATACTAAGAGGCAACCAAATTAGTGCATCGCTACCCTCAGCTGACAGTCGTTCATTATAAGTATTGTATCTCTTCAACCCTTGGTATTTCGAACTGTTTCAATATGCCCCTACCAAACTGGAGTTTACGGTCAGAACCGTCTGGTATTCCAACATAGGTAATGGAATCTTGCTGAGTGTATTTCAAAACGTCGTAACGTTTTATAAATATATCTAGATTTTTGTCTTTTGAGTTCCGTAGCCATTTGGTTAAAAACAATTTGGCCATTAGGCCTCTGCCTGACTTCACTTCATCCGTACCTTTATTAAGAGTGTCGATTAACTTATCCACTAACACTTAGCCTTTTAAAGATATATAGTTCCGAAAATGTTTTATAACGTCAAAGTATTTATTTAACAAACGACAATAATAATTAAAATCGATAAATTTGATTTATCTGCAGCTAGTTTATATCTTATAAGAATATAAGCTTAATAATTAAAGATCAATATTATTAAAAAGAAGTTTATTCATTTAAAATTCGTCATTGTTTTCAAGGTAAGTATAAGCATTAAATAGTAATTAATTATCATTACATATCCGAAGCTTGGAAATTTAATGCATAAAAATATTTACCCGTTAACTTAATCTCTTTTCAGCTTGTCCACTTTGCTGTCCGGTCGACTACATAAAATAAAAGAGTTGTATCCGGGAGCGAACTTCAAGGAAGCCTTCAAACTGCATAAATGCAAATAAAATACAAACAACATAAGCGCTCTTGTTTGAATAAAAAAATCGAAAACTCCAGTTTAAATATTGTGTGCAATTCCAATTAGTATTTCATAGAAACAGTTTAGAGGGTTTGTATTTTACAACCAGATAGAAAAAGCATTTTCCTTTCATGCGTATATCAAAGAGAATATACCTAGATTTTTCGACTGTGTTGTTATACTGTATGGTTTTTAAGAATCCTTTTGTTCTACGAGTATAAATGATTTTTGCTATATTTGAAATAGAATTTAGAATTAGGGAAGACAACGTAACCTGGAGGAAGACTAAGAAGAAGTTACAAGAATTATGAAAACGGTTGTTCGGGATCAACAGTTTTATATTGATATTGTTACAAATATTGTACAATTAAATGTATGTGTACTTAAAAATGAAGCTTATTACAATAAGAGCGTTTTATTTTGAATAAATTATCTATTTGTGATTACCTGACTTTTATTTATGTTTATATAAATATTCACATTCTAAACCAGAAATGGTCAGGCAATAAAATAATTTTCAGACAATATTTAATAAGGCTTAAAACTGTTTTAACACGAAGAATTTGCCCTTTACACTCACACTATCTTTGAGACGCCCCATAGATCGGCAACTTGATGCAATATTATGGACTACATATTGCATATCTTTATTACAAAATATCGTAGGGCTGTTTAGAAAATACGAGAGTTTCATCTAGGTTGCTTTGTAATAAAAAAGTCATATTTATTTATTTTTATAATCCCAATACTATCTTAACACATTACAAAATTAAACGTAGTTAAGTTAGTAGTCTGCCAGTTGCTGTCTTACATTTCAACATAAAATCCTTTTTGTGTTTCAAAATTTACTTTAAGTCCTTAAAAGTTGTAGCCATTAATTTTTTAAACTATGTTTCATTACAAACTATACACTACATGTCGCTCCAATCTTAAAACAAATAATAATAACAACATTTACATTAAAATGGTTGGAGGGGCTTCACCTGTTGGTATCCCACGGCCCCAAGTAAGTCTTTCAAAAGTCAGGGCCATTATTATAATCCGTGGTCTTCAGCGACATACAAAATAATAACAGCCCGTAACATTTGTCTGCTGGGCTCCAGTTTCCCTAATTTTAGGGGTAACGAGTAGTATACCCGTCACTTCTACCTAGGACTGACAGATGCGTTGACACATCGATAATCTCGATGTGCAGATTTCATTACGATGTTTTCCTTCACCTTCGGCACGATGTTATTGTAACAAAATATGCAAATTAGGTCAGAAAACTGCCTAAGTCGTGTATGCTTCCTGGCCAGGAGTCGAATCCACGTCTCTTTAGAAAGACAAATTTCAGACTTGAGAGCTTTATTTAATAATCTTTTTTTTATTACATGAGTTCAGCAGACAAACAGACGGCCCACTTGATGGAAAGCGGTTACCATCGCCTTCAAGAATGTACACCCATCGCCGCCTTGAAATTTTTAGAGGTTTCCACCCAACAGTTCACACTTCACACATATTCATGTAAATAAAATAGTAGTCAGATTTTTCAAGCCATTGTACATAGACAACATATTCTGAAAAAAGTCACGGCAGCTACCCCTAATTTTTGATTATTTCATGAATATACGCTACTTCATAGCGGCATATAGAAAAAACCGTTCTGCGAAATTCTATTTATAAGTATTTACATACATTGTTCAAGCTATATCTTATATATAAAATTCTCGTGTCGCGGTGTTTGTAGTTAAACTCTTCCGAAACGGCTTGACCGATTCTCATGAAATTTTGTGAGCATATTGGGTAGGTCTGAAAATCGGAGAACATTTATTTTTCATACCCTGAAATGTTAAGGGTAGTCCACCCCAATTTTTATTTTAATGTTTTATTTTTTTATGAAAATTAAAAAAATACATACAATCCTAAATTTTCAACCCTCTACGATCAACCCATATTTTTTATTTGTTAATTATAAACTTTAATGCTGTCGGCATAACGATGGAAGCGTGCCCAGAAGGCTAGCTGTATGACAATACTGATTCGTTGCGCGAAATACGAACCAGCATTCTGATCACGGGTTGTATCAAAGAGTTTCTTACAAATTTCTTTGAAGAAACCCTTTGCCGATGGACCCACCGGACCTAAAGTTTATAGTTAATAATCTATAGTACAATCATTAATTGATAGTTTTACCTGGAAAGTTTTCCGGAAGTTTTGAAAATAGGAAATTTTACAGATTCTGATGTATTCTTTCTGAATTTCAACTGTGCCTGTCTCTAATATGTGGTTCGCGCCCGATCTAAATAAATAATAGTTTAAAAAAAACTAAAAAAACACGCTTTCATAAAAAATCCAACTAAAAAACAAAATTTAATAAATTTGGTTTCTGATGAATGGGGTCTTACCGTGGAGTGCAAAAAAAGAAATAATTAATCAATTTGATTAAGTACAGTGTAAAAAAAATGAATGTACATTATTGTAAAAAAGCGTGGGGTGTATTCAATTAATAATATAATGTCTTAAAAAGCGCTTTGATTTTTCATTTTTTAGTTGAATTTTTTTTAAATGTTTTTAAATACAAGCTTTTGAGATCCTGCATATCATGTAGCAGCAGAGTGCTAGCCAAGACAAGTAAAACGAGCCCAAACACGACGGTTCTATCTTGTTTAGTACAGGAGTTCCTATGGCCACCTTCCGACTCCATCATCAGATCAGCTCCATGGTACCATATTATTGCACTGTCACGCGATATAAACATACGAGCCCAAACACAACGGGTCTATCTTGTTTAGTACAGGAGTTCCTATGGCCACCTTCCGACTCCATCATCAGATCAGCTCCATGGTACCATATTATTGCATTTTCACGCGATATAAACATACGAGCCCAAACACGATGGGTCTATCTTGTTTAGTACAGGAGTTCCTATGGCCACCTTCCGACTCCATCATCAGATCAGCTCCATGGTACTATATTATTGCATTGTCATCGACCTTTGACAGGTGTGCAAAGTTTGAATTAAATCTGATACTTCAAAGTAGGACAAAATCGAGCTCAAAGGGGTCGGTTACAAACATACATACATACATACAGGTGAAGCTAATAAAAGCGTGTTAAAATGGTTAATCGTATACAAAATTGTAAAAATAAAACTTATAGACACTTTTATGCTCTACAACTTTCATTATATATGCAATGATGCTTTTATGCATAGGAAGCGAGATATTTGAAAGAATTAAACAGTTTTCCGGAATCTTTGACCTTGAATATCTTAAGATGCGATCTTAATATGCGATCTTTAAGACAACATGTAGAAAATGAACATAAAGGTTTTTACAAGAGTTTGTTGGCTTTCATTACGAGGTGAAACCCTAATTTGACTATCTGACTTGATTTGATTTATCTTATGTACAGTCAATGTCCGTCAAAAATAAACATAGCGAATTTATAAACTACTAGCTGACCCGGCGAACTTCGTATCGTCATATTTTCTGAATTCCTAAAAGACTTTGTTTCATGACACAAAAACAAAATCACCGAAATCGCTCCTGGTGGTTAGGAGGATTCTAGAACCCGATCTCAGTGCCACCAAACAGTTCCAACGGTATTAAAAGTATCCTATCTTTCAAGTTGGATCAAACTGCACACGGTGTGCAAATTTGATTAAAATCGGTTAATTAGTTTAGGAGTCCATCGTGGACAAACAGCGTGACACGTAATTTATATATATTAAGATATTATAATTTTAACATTCAACCAAGATTAAAATTCACTAAAAATAACTAAATACGGATCTTTTAATATTAAGTTTTATACGAGCGGTTTTAAAATTTTACGAAGGATGTCTAACGCAATTTAAAGCCAAAATCTTTTCAACATAATTTGACGATATTTACTAAAGAACTACCGACATGACACGTTTGTAAGTGTTCGTTTAGCTTATTTTAATCAAATAATTCTGACTAGGGTTCAAAGCTCTTTCTTAACAAATTGCATAATATGTCGTAAATAAAGCAACTTTATACATCCATGATGTTTTACATACTACTTAAAATACTAGTAATTATGAAAATTACTCATAACATAATATTAGAGTTGCTAGAGCTTAGACAAATATTTTTTGAGCCAGGCTGTAAACACATTTTTCCTACGAACTATAAAATGATATAATAATACTTTAAACAACATAGAAATAATAGTCAGACATGACACAAAGAATGACAAACCCTGTATCTTAAATACTATTTGCTACAACTCCATTAATTCTTCAAAAGTCATTCTGTAACATAATTCTGTATAAAACTTAAAAAAAAGAACTTGAAATATAAATAGAACAAGAAATATAAGGAAAAACATTTTTTAGCTAGACGTGTTGCTGGGGAGTTTCTTGCCACTTCTTCTCCTTAACAGCAAAAACACGTTGCGAAGCGGTGGACATAGACTAGGAAGTAAAATTAAACTGTAACCTGTATGTATGACCTTAAAAAAGTGTTCTCCAGTGGAACTTATTTTGAATAAAAACTATTGAATTTGAATTTAAATTTGATTTTTTTTTGTAAACCTTCATGAAGGTACTTGTTTATCCTAATCACTCTAAACATACTTTATATTGCATATGCAATGCAATTATCAGTTCCATTCGTTATATTTAGGTAATACAGAAATGGAATTAACGTGAACATTTGAATTACATAATGAGTTTTGGAGAGCTTTATATCCCATGTT
Source organism: Dendrolimus pini (assembly GCA_949752895.1). NCBI lineage: Eukaryota > Metazoa > Arthropoda > Insecta > Lepidoptera > Lasiocampidae > Dendrolimus > Dendrolimus pini. The sequence continues at coordinate 9,796,434 of OX457125.1, read as the reverse complement.
ACATGCATGAAATACTTTAAATACAAATAGCTATAGCGGCTCGGATTTAATTAATTGTCAACTAAGCGAGAATTGATCCACAGACGTGATTTGGTATTAAGCCAGGGTATAAAGGCCTCTATAACGGACTATAGAGAATGCTATATTATATATTATATTATAAACGCGAAAGTTTATAAGAATGGGATTTTGATAAAAAATTAGTTATATAGCTTACACATCAGAAGAACAAATAGGCTATAATTTATAAAGTTATAGTATGAATTACCACAAATATAACGATTTTCCATCACCACGCGGGTGAAACCGCGGCTCACGGCTAGTGTGTTATATTTCCCGCGTTGTAGCGATAAAAATAGGATTATAATTAAACTTGCACATCGAAAATATCGTCGTGTGAAAATCGTAAATTCAGTTTTTGTCGTCCGATCTGCTTCTCAAAGTTGTTAACAATTTTGAGAAGTAGATCTTTTTTATGGCAGCTTCGTAAAAACTTAGTTCATCCCAATTATATTGTATTTCATAATAACTTATTAATTATCCAACCCGTAAAGAAAGAACCAACAACAAATTCATAGAAAGACATTATTACATTTATGCAAGAGACGATTGGGATTTAGGGTGTTGATATTGATGGGAACAATCTCCGGTAAATATATGTCTGTTTATCATAAATGATCTACATTGAGATTAAATGGCATAATAGTTCCTGATTCAGCTGAAAATATTAAAGCTTTCTCAGTATGGGTATGCATACAGTAAAAACGTAAGCAAGCGCGTTGCAAGATTGCAGGTCCGAGTAGGCTTTAGTTCAGGAGTGCTGACATGAACGCCTAGTGCGGCAGGTGTGCGTATGCGCAGCGCGGGCGTCAGTCTTTCGCGGCTTGCGCTCTTTGACGCACGTCTCACGCACGGCGTACGCATTCGCAGCGCGGGGGCGGCAATACCGGTCGGCGGCGACCCATCGACCTTACTTACCGTTCACTGTACGCAAACGCAACAGAAGTGCTAAAAACATTGCGGTTTATACAACTAGTTCTTTTTTAATTGTACAACTTGGATAATCTTATTTACATTATAATAAGACTTCTATTAAAAATAATCTTCAGCTCTCTAAAATATCTCTAATCGCTCAACAGATAAATAATTTATAGGGTACAAGTGTCATAATTTTCCACATGGACTTACTTAACAAAAGATTTGACGCATAATTATTATTACAATAAACAAATATATCTCGAACCAAAAGACGTTGCATATCACTCATTTATCGACATCAGTGAACAATGTGAACTAAAATTATTTCAAAAAGAACTTTTGAGTGCCCTAATCACTCCCATACAATAGAAGTGCAAAAGTGTATTTTTTTTTTAGAAAATATGTTTATTGAATAATAAAGGACTTGAATACGGATTACTAAGAAACTACTCAGATTTGTGATATGTACGTATTTTAACTTTTAAATGAACTGACCGGCAGGCGTTCCTATTAATCTGAATTTCAATAAGTTTGTTTATGAAGGTTTTGTGAATTAGTGAAAAGCTATTGGAGATGTTTACACGGTTATTTAGTTTTATAAATAGTACATTCAGAACTACACCAATGGGAATTTTTACACGACACTAAAATATAAGAATCGGCCGATATCTTTATAGTTAGTTATGATCGAGACAGATAAAATTATAATTTTCTAAAATTATTTGAATTTTCAATTTTTCCTGTAAACAAAAAACATCTGATAAGTATCTGACCAACATGAACGGATGTACGAATATGAACGGTCATTTTTTGCGATTAGACTGTGAATCTTTAAAACAGCAAACAATTGTTAAAAATAACCCATATTTCTTTTGAGTTATTCAAGTTTTCCAATTTTTCTGTCCTATGTTCTGAATACCGAAACTACGAATACAAGGATATACAATACAAGGAAAGGACAGTATATCCACCATGCTTATGGTTTTCCTTTTTACGTCAGCGCGTGCTAACTGTAACAGTATGCTGATGCCAGGTGCTGGAATAATTGACTGGATGGTTACCACCTCTGGTCTAGAACTCTAGAACATGCCGCCATAAAAACCTTATTTTTTTCTTGTTACTAATTTTCATTTATATAGATCGCGTAGTTTCCGAAAGCGACTGTGACAGGCATACACAGACAAACAAACAAGAGATTTCATAAAAATTGCCGTGTTTGCCGAAATGACTAGGGAATACTAAAAAAATAATCATTTAATAAATAATTCATCATTAAATCGTAAGTTACTTAGACTATGTATAGAATACTTAGAATATATAGAAAAAATCCACAAAAAGCGCTAAAAAGCTATTACGGACACATTTCCAATTTATTATAACCTTTATATATCCGCGCTAACTTACTGGTGCACGCACTCGCATCATAAACTCGAATGACGCGGTTTCGGGCGTCGGGCAACCCGGGCGAAAAAGCTCTTCTTAGGCGCCTTTCTGACCCAAAATGTACATATTATTACAATAACCACGTGTCGATGGTGCAGGAGAACATCTTAATGAAACCGGGACCTTGAGATGACCGATTTGTCAAACACGATAAGCCTTGTTCCAGGGTGGCGGTTATACGGTCCGTTCCTATAAGAATTAGGAGGCCCGAGTAAAGCAAGACGTTTACGGGCTGTTATTATTAATATTTTATTATTATAACCTACTTGGGACTAGTCGTTTCGATTCAGTAAACAAATTATACAAATTAGTATAACCTTATTCAAGTATTACGGTTATCAACTACCGTAATTTCATTTTTATTTGTATAGATATCCTTATAAATAACCCGTACCTAATCAGGGCTCGATTATCTTCTTCGCTTTTGAAATTTCGCGTAACTAAGGTGACACAGGGCGGAAAAAGGTCGCCAAGGCACAAATACATGGGCTTTTCGCCAACTACGAGTATCTATCAGCTACTTAACTTTTTTGCTAGGTAATTATTATCAATCGCGGTAGTCTATTTATTCAGGTTTGATTACATTTCAAGAATAAAGATCTAAATAATGGATTTAAGTGGAAAGTTAAAAGATCAACATTTAATCTGAAGAGTCCTATATCTGATTCTAAATAAGTTAGTTAATGTTGCAGTTACATTGACGTTCTAGTAGCAATTAGAAAAAGTTCGAAAACTTGTAAAGCCACGTTTAAAATAAGGATCACAATTATTAAATGTAATCTGTCGAAACTATCAAAGTCCTTGTAATTTTAGAACAGGCTATATTCTATATACCTATATAGAATATTTATAGACGAAGCTTTTCTTCATTGTAAACATTTCAATTTTAAATTGCGATTATACAATTTATCTCTGTAAGATGAAAAACAACGATGCTGTAGTAATTTTAATTTAGAATCACATTAAAATTAATACTATAACATGAGGTTCTTCTATTTTCACCTTTATACTTTCTTGTAACAAAGCTTTATAATTTTTGAAGGATAATTAATATCTTTAAATATTATAGTTTTAAAAGAGCTCCAAAATAAAATTAACAACAAGTTGTTAGTATCTGTTTAAAGAGCACCTTTGAAAGATGTCAAACTATCGAACAATAAATACATAACACGCTAAAGTTTTTAGAGGACCTCCATTGTCGAAAAAATGAAGCTGCCTGATTGGTCAAAAGGAGACCCAAACTCGCCAATAAGGAATAAGAGATAAGTTCCATTGTCATATTGAGGACAGATGCTTAAAAGGTGCAATATGTATGTAGGCATCTCCCTATGTAAACTAAGAAACGTACACCTGCGTCATCATACGGTGTTCTTATTGGTCGATCTGAAGAAAAGATATTATTTTATTTCATAAAACTACCATCTTTGGGGTAGTATGAAAGTTAATGCGGAGTCTGTTACGCTACATTGTTTAAGCATAAAAAAAGTCAAATTATGTAAATTTGATAAAGGCGTAACCAAGTTATATGAACACTTGAAAATGTATGTTATTCAACGCGTTTTTACTTTATGTTCTTACAACAAGATTTAAATGCTGATATTATTTTTATTTCAAAATTAGAACTTTATTAGAAAATAGAAAAAGGTAACAAGACATTTAATTGATTTTATGAGACCAATTTGGTTATTTCGTCATTTTTTGTTTCTGATTTTAATTTAAAATTAATTGCATGTTGAAATGTAGTTTGATGATAAAATTAACTGAAATGATAAAAATGTTACAAGTCGAAACATCACAGTCACAGTAATTGGTTCCCAACCAAATTCTAATATGAAATACGATATTTTCATAATGGTTTTACAATATAGCACTATGGTTTTATTTATTTGCCTGTAAACGTAATTTAATACTATGCGTGAGAATAAATAAGATATCCTTACAAGATCACATAATAAATAGGTTACCATTGATTATATAATGATACGATTAAACGTTACTACATTTAAGCAAATTAATGTAACCTATGTGGCAAAAAATTTAGTTGAAAATAAAAACGCGTACGCGTTACTGGTAATAGTAGGTCTAACACTATCGCCCTGTTACGAGTTACAGGACTCGAATTAAAAATGCCGTTGGAATTGCTATAAAATTAATTAGAACTATACAAACACGTATAACACAGGTACAAATATAAGTGGATGCAACCAATACAAACGTGATGCACGATTCAATAGTACGCGCAAAGTCCGTCACTATATAGCTTATAGAATGTTCTTGCTCGTATGGTAATCGTCGCTTGACTGCCTCACCCCTCCGTTCGGGCATTGATTTATACTACAAATACAATATGTCTCCACACAATACTCGACCGCGTAAACAATAATTAACAAGAATCACACCTGATTAATGACTACCATAAAATATTACAATACACAATAGGCTGTTTTCTAATTACAAATTTTAAACACAAAGTAAACAAAATAAGTGAAAATGCCGAAAAGGTCATAAACTGCAGGTGTGAATTGTTCTTTGTCAGTCATAACAGTAGGTACTACTCAATAACAATTTTTTTTTGTTAAAAGTACCTCCTTTTAAATAAATTTTTCCTTCACTGTTTACTTACTATTTTTAACCGACTTCGAAAAAAGGAGGAGGTTCTCAATTCGTCGGAATCTTTTTTTTTTTTGTTCCTTTTTTTTATGTATGTTCGCCGATTACTCCGTCATTTATGATCCGATTTACGTGATTCTTTTTTTGTTCGACGTGGAATAGCTTCCAATTGGTCCCCTAAAAATTTTACATAGTTTGGCCCAGTAGTTTTCATTTTATGGACATTTTTCATGGAAATAATTTTCACTCCGTTCCATATGTTCGCCGATTACTCCGTCATTTATGATCCGATTTACGTGATTCTTTTTTTGTTCGACGCAGAATAGTTGCCATGTAGTCCCCTAAAAATTTGACATAGTTTGGCCTAGTAGTTTTCATTTTATGAACATTTTTCATGAAAATAATTTTCACTCCGTTCCATATGTACACCAATTACTCTGAGATTTATGATTCGATTTACGTGATTCTTTTTTTGTTCGACGCGAAATAGCTGCCATGTGGTCCCCTAAAAATTTGACATAGTTTGGCCCAGTAGTTTTCATTTTACGAAATTTTTTTTGTTCCGGGTTCTTAGGACCTATATTTTTTAAGAAGCGCGGCACCATTTGTAGGTCCACCCATACATAGCTAGACACTAAAAAGTAACAAATAAAATTTAAAAACTTCGTTTAAAAAAACCGACTTCAAAAACTAAAAAACTAAAATGTATAAAATAACTTATTTCTAAAGCTATTATTATTAATATATATTATCTAACACATCTTGAAGTCGGTGCAAAGCAAAACATAAAAATTACTATATTTTGAAAATTACTAAGCACCGACTTTAAGATGTTTTAGATAATATATATTAATAATAATAGCTTTAGAAATAAGTTATTTTATACATTTTAGTTTTTTAGTTTTTGAAGTCGGTTTTTTTAAACGAAGTTTTTAAATTTTTGTAATTCAGATAAGCTTTAAAGTATATTTTAAAGACTTAATTATCGATTCTAATGCCTATTGAAATATCCCTTGTGGATAAAAAAAATACTCCAACTCCGAAACTTACGCTAAAATCAGTTTATTTTTTTTGTTGAAGGTTGGCGAGAGGCTCATGCGGTGCAAGAACACGGTGAGGGAAGCAGCGGCTGCTCTAATAATATGTCAGAGCCGACCCGAAGCCCGCGGCATCTTCATAAAAGACGACGTCTATCCCGCCTCTTAGATAAGCTAGCTGTCCAACTTCGTAACAACATCCACTACATACCTCCACGCTGGTTAATGTTAGACGCAACTTGTATTGAACCGAAGCAAGAAGATGACGCCCCGCTCGACCTCTCGATCAAGGCGGAACCTGTGCCTGCGCAAGAGAACGAGTACACCTGCGGGGCGTGCGGACAAACGTTCTCGGTTCACGATAGGTTAGCTAAGCACGTTGCCTCAAGACACAGGAACCGGACGCCAGATGCAGCTAGGGCCTACGAATGCGAGATATGCCGCCGCAAATTCGCCAGATCGGATATGTTGACAAGGCATGCTAGGCTGCACAGCGGTGTAAAACCATACTCATGTTCTGCTTGCGGACAGGTATTTTCTAGGTCTGATCATCTAGCGACGCACCAGCGGACTCATACTGGGGAGAAGCCTTATAGGTGTCCGTCTTGCCCTTACGCCGCATGTCGGCGTGACATGATCACCAGACACATGAGGACACACAACAGGCGGCCGCAGCCGGCGTGAAGGTGCGTGGATGATAGACTGAGTTTGACAATTGGGTTGTCAGATCTGAAATCATTATTGAACATTCTTCTAAAAGAACTATAAATATACGAAAGATATTTAGAAGTGAAGTAAAGTTTAAAATGTTAAAAAATAATATAACTTAAATTTGCGTTTAAGGAAGAATATTGTTCACAATTGTTACTATGATAGAAACTTTTAAGAAATTTTCAATATAGATCTGGCAGCCCTGTTAACATTCCAAAGTTACTGAATTTTGACTCAGTCTTGAAAATTGAGGCAATTTTCTATAATTCTGTAATAGGTATCAGGTAAGACATGTCTCATTGCTACGCAGTGCGTTGACTTAGCGAGTTCTCTAGCTTCACTGCGAATTTTTGTTTTGCCATGCCTTTTGTCAATAACTGCTGCGCGATGCGATGTGTCAGTATTTACTTATATACTATCTCTCTAACTAAAGCGATCCAACGGCGGATTTCAATTATAACTAGTTTTGCTAGGATTTTGATATCCCCGAATTTTCTAATACATAAGTAAAAGTCTACAAATAATACTCGCATTATATATAAAATAATGAAAATACACTATAAACTCTATATAACGACACTGAAGGGACTATGCATTTTATGGCGGTATAGAGAGTTGTCGTTAAATGAAGAGAAGTTTGTTATTTTTGTCTGACGTCTTTTGCTGCACCAGTAATTTTGTTGTATTTTTTACTTATTTTATTAATATCTTAACATATCGAGGCATCATGGATAAAGGACGTATTTAGAAATTTCGGTATCCATGATGCCGACAGTCGAGTTCAATACGGGCTAGGGTAATAAAGCGATAAAAGACACAGCTGCGCAGTTTTTACTAATTTTGACAACTTAAAAGGTACTCTTATTATACTTAATTGTTGTCGTATTGAGAGTGGGTGTAATGCTATATAGAGTATATCATTGTATGGAAGACAAGGTAAACCAACCAAAACCAAGTGATTTCGATGCTTAAGGGAGTTTGTCGTTAAATCGAGGGACGTTACATCGAGTTTACACTGTATTTTATATTACCATTCGCCACATAGTTGGATCCCTTTCTTTTAAATATGTGTTCTTTTCGTATTTTGTTTAATATGTAGTTATTATTTTCTACATTATATTCCTATAAAATAATATATGTTTCAACACGATTTGCAACTAATGTAAATAGTCAGAAAACATCTGACAGGTACTAAGCGTGCCAGACATATCAATAAATATTCTTTATGACATAATATTTATTTCACTTTTGTATAAAAATAATATTAAGTTTATAATTATCTCAAATTAAATTGAATTGAGTTTGTCGAATTACTTTTCGTGGTGTACTTTGTAAATATGTTAATTTTCTTAGTTTTTTTAACTTGTTACAATGGCTACTATTACGTTATTTCGCATTTCGAAACTTACTTAGGGTTTAGGTCTTTTAAATTTTTATCAGCCAAAATTCGAGGCTATATTAGCATTAGGAACAAATAAAAATTACTGGTGAATATATTTCTTATATTTTTGAAATGTTAGGAATATTTTATATTCTCATTGTTGTCAGGGGATAATTTTACTAAAATATTTATTTATATCTAATGCTCAAACCAAATTATAAGTTCATCGTATTACAAAAAATAAGTTCCTCTAAAAGTTATACAATATTATCCCCGCAAATTGATAATGCGCTGGAACTTTGTCAAATTAACCTTCACGTGACGTCATCCGCAACTCGATATGTACGCGTACCCGCCGGCCAGTGATGCTAACAGTACTGAGTGTTCGGCTACGGTTACGTCACCAAAATGGCGGCCAGCCGCAATAGCAATTTGCGGGGATAATACATTACATATCTAAATCAGCATAAATTATAAAAAACATCGTTATTCGTTTTCATAACTTAGGATGTATAAGTTTGCCTTAGATCCTATAAGTCAATGCAAGATAGGTATACGGCAGTCAAGACACTGTGTATGTATGGACTGTGACGTCGAAAATAATAATAAAAAAATATAAGCGATATGCATGGAATATCCTATTATACATTTTCATATATTATTTTTGTGTATTATTTATATGTATTTTATAATATTTTTAATGCAAAGCGCTCAAGCTAAAGCTCCACTTATTTCGTGTGTAGGTTATTTGCTCTTAATCATATCAATAGCTGTATTCACAATGGTCATAAAGAACAAATTATCATTTTCAGAAAAGTAAATACAACTGAAACTGAAATAAAAATCCTAGTAATTTGTGACCAAATTTAAAAAAAGTTAAGGTATCTTTAAAGATATTAATATATTTGTAACTACAAAAATTTAGATACATCATAACAAATACACGCCTTTTTAAACTCTTTATTATATTAATAGCGTACTATATAATAAATATAAGGGTTTAAAATATTTCTTCTATATTAATTAGGTCATTGTTTACTAATTAATATCATAACCCTTTGATGAACAAGTAAGCACTGCATGTGTATATAAACTTCATCGATTCCGTCTTCTGCATAGAAATGCATATTACTGAACTATTCTATTGTTAAGTGAAAACATGATAGGTTAGTTACAGTGGTTTTCACTTACGAAGTTCGCTTTTGATATCAGATTGTTAACAATCCGATCTCAGAACAGTATGCATCAACTTCCTAATTGGCACTAAATTGAATGAAAATAGTCGTAAAGCAAACAGTCTTAGTGCTGCATTCACTTCACAGCCTTATGTAGTTTTCGATCAGAAATTAATGTTCAATTTAGAAGCATGTCAAACATGTTACTTTCATGTTAATATTTTATTTAACTTATTACATTCTGTATATTCTAATATAAAAGTGAAGACTTTTTTATTAAGATTTGTGTCAGTAAGCATATTCTAGATAAGAGTGCTGAATTTTAAATCGTATCTTGAATTATTATTAGGTCAGGTAACGTCATACGCAAGTCCATCCAAAGTTAAGAAATCTTAAAATTATTATTCTATCTTTAATTAAATATATTCGCAATTTTAATTTTTGTATATAAATCTTAAAAGCGTGTTAATGTTACTGCAAAAAGTGAATTGAAAACTTCAATGCTGAAAAGTATTAAATAGTTATAAATACGTTAATAAGACTACGTTACGTATAACGTTACATGATGTTTATTAATGATTGCTGTTATGTAAGATTTTGATCTTTTCATTTCGTTTCATAGGATTTTTTCCCATTTATGACAATATTACTTATGTATAATATCGCAAGGCAGTATATTGATATAGGTATTGACCTGTGTGTTATGAAAGTTTGGTTATATATCGCTTATTCGCTTAGTTTTTCTTTAAAAATATTTTTATTACTTGACATAATATGTGTATTTACTAATAATACGATACGATAGAAAAAGTTACAACTTTTATCATATTGTATTATTATTATAAGTGTTGTGTGTTAATTATATTTATTAAATTGGTTTCTTATCAAAATAAGTTCGCGTGATCGATCGTTCTTTTTAATGAGTTTTATGAATAGTTTTCTGTCTGCCTTTATTTTTGACGTTTATTATTTTCATAAATAAATATTGTGTTATTTTATTTGCTTTTTTATTTTTCCTTTTATTTTCCGTTAATAAAGGTGCTAATATCTCAAATAGAAAAGAGTAATCTTATGGATTCAACCTGGTGCTTGTTTGTTGGTGTGTATATCACAGATGATCTTAATATCTTCAGCAACAAATATGAAATTTGGCGCAATTTCTGACACTCAAAAAAAAAGTATTATCATATTTTTAATTACAGATAGAAACGTGTTTACAAATAAGGATTAGGAAATAATCGTTATATATTTTCAAGAAACTTTTCAAATAATATATCGACGAAATGGTTTTCAACCAAGATTGTTAATGTTAAATTCAATTTATTTTTAGCTTTATTATCTAGAGAATCTATGATGGATATTCAAGGTAAAACAATATATACATTAATAAGTGAAGAAAAATTTTCAGAACTCTTTTTGCGTAATTCATCGTAAAGAGGAGTATGTGGTTAGGCATAGTAAAGTTTTATACGGAGGAGAAGTACAGGAAGCCGATTTTTTGTATTGAAAAAAATATAATAATGAAAATACTAATATTCGCCTGTGACTTCGAAGGTAGCAGAAACCAAAGGTACTTGGCCAATATTTCAAATGAAAGGGTAGTTCTAACAGCAGGGTCTTTAGTATGGACATATATGAAATATATATCCTGGTAATCCTTGTAAAAACACTCATTAAGTAATTCTGAAGAAAGAGATACGTAAATACAACTTTTCTACTAATCATTTATCACAAATACATTTGTATTGTGTCGTGGCAAGAAAGTCATAAAATTATACTTGACAAAATTACTCAAAATAGGTCTAGTGTTTCTGAAGTTAGGAACTCCCCGTAAATTTGAAAAATTCCCACGATTGTCAGGTATTAAAAAAAGTTACGTGGTAGGTACCACCATACCTTGCTGTAAGTAAAGTATAAGAATTTTGCACATTCTTACAATGGTCCACGTGATCAAAAATGGTATGCAATGATGAAAACAACTTATTTAACAATTTTATAACAACTTTTAACAATAACAATATAGAAGTTTATAATTTTTATAAACAATTACGCCCAAATTTCGACAACGTAATATAATTATGACATAATATATTACTTAATCATATTTAATACGTAAAATATTTAAAAAAATATTAATATATGAAATCAAACTTAGAAAATTCAATTTTTAAAATAATATCTTTGTTTAAAGATGCTGTTTTTCAACCAATATCTTAAAAAATTAAACATAACTAAGCTCGTACGTTAATGTCACCCAAAGTCAATAGCGTGTGCTTTCTAGAAGAAAGGAACCGCCAACGTCTTAAAAATCAGATATCTTTTGTCAAAACCCATATTTTTGACTGTACAGAAATGATATAAGAATAAATTTCACAAAAAAATAAAAATGTAGGTAATATAAGAAATTCATAGATAGCGCGTTTATGTCTTTGGCGAATGACATATTTTAAACTTTTAATGAAATATCTAAATCTTTATTTTGGGAAAACATAACAAACATATTATATTTACTTTAGCATTTATAATATTAGTATGAATTGTGTGGGGATAAGGTCGGTAACTCGAGATGCCATGGCTTGTCGTGCGTCAGAAGCACCAGCTGCATACCGCACCATGCTGCACTGATTGACATCGTCCGCCTTGGCCTTATCACCGCCGGGGTACGGACCATTTTAGAACCGAATGGACTCTGTCGCGATGGTGGCAAGAGACCGGACGGGATGCCTTTGGTGCCCTGGAAGATGCGGCGACTCTTAGTGTGGACGTCACGTGCGTTGACATTTTGGCTGCGCCCTATGTTGCAGACACGGCAGTGTTAGCTTGCGTAGCTACCGCAGGACGGGAGCATCTCAAATACCGCAAAAATGCATCTATTGGCAATTAATACATATTTGTGGCGTTCGGTGTCGAGACTCTAGGGCCATGAGGTCTCGAAGGCTATAGGTTTTAACGGCTATAGGATAATATAGGCTAAAATAATAAGCTATAGGATCGATCATCTCCTTTGATAGAAGCCGCAGGTAACTAAAAGGCTGGCCTGTACTTAGCCCAACGTATCGGCGTTGTCATCCAGAGCGTGAATATGGCCAGCGTTTTGCGAACATTCCCAATTGACAGCAATTTGGGACTTATATATTATTTGTAAAAAAAAATATTAGGAAATTGTACATAATTCAATTTTTACTTATCCAAAAGTAAAGTAAGTTAAGTATTTTTAGTGTGGATAAGGTAGAATATAGAAAAAATAAAGTTTTTAACTACAGAAAATTTCCATATGTATCAGCTTACATTTTGCTAACCTTAGAAGGTACGTACATGTAGATATAAAATATTACGATCGTATCACCTTTTCCATATTGACCAGTAGGAATAAAAAAATAAAATATTTTAGCAGTATTAAATTATTAGTTCTCCAGCAAGTCCAAGTGAATGTGCTCGAGTGTAACTTAGTTTGAATATGATAATGGAAAATTTTAGCCATCTTAGCTTTATATACGGAATTTTAAAATAGTGTCAAATTCATCTTACACCTTAAGGTACCTAATTATTGTAATTCATAAAAAAAATCATGTGGTAAAGTTGTTTGAAGTTAATGCTTAAAGATGTGATGTGTGCACACGCGTGTGTTTTCTTTGTCGAATACATTTAAGATATATCTTAGATTTCTATCGAAGGGAATATGTGGTTCCCAATACAATATATAAATGAAAATATTCATAGTATTAGATATGATATTTAAAAGAACTGAGATAGTTCTTACAACCCAATTACCTCCACGATGTAGATGATTAATCCTGGATTACATTTGTTGTATTTCCATTGTAAATATTAAGGAATTATACTGATTCCAGGAGATTCGCTGTTTATGCACAAAAATGTAGTTAGTGTAGAATATGTACTTTGTAATATAGTAAGTTGTCAGTAACATACAGAAATTTGAATGGATTTTAGGCAGTGTTTTTAAACTAGCTTTAGTTTCTCTTTAGGTATCCTTATCCGTCTGAGCTAAAACTAACGCTATGAATATGTCCATTCGTTCATTTGGCCAGCGGTGAGTGTATGTATGTCAAAGCCTTTTTACTCGGAAACAAAGTATTCTATTTGGATAAATATAGGTAGGAACATTTAATTTACATATATGCTGATGGTACTCGGTTGAGTAAATGGTATGGATGGTAATGGATGGTACTCCGTTTGGACTTCCCTGCTGCAGCGTTCTGCAGCAGGGAAGTCCAAACGACGTTCTTTAAAAAATATTAAAGTCATTATATAACCCGAGCTATTTTGTTCTAAGTCATGAAAATTGTTTCCCTTGTCTAACTTTTGTGGGAAATTGTGAGCTCAACATTGAAAGCTCTTCTACTACTTCTATGATATCTAAGCAAATTGATTTATTACAAATACGTTAATTAGTAATTGTTTTTCTTAGATGCAGTTTTTCGATTAAACACTTTTTAACCGACGTCGAAAAAAGGAGGAGGTTCTCAATTCGTCGGGATCTTTTTTTTTGTTGCTTTTTTTATGTATGTTCGCCGATTACTCCGTGATTTATGATCAGATTTACGTGATTATTTTTTGTTCGACGCGGAATAGCTTCCAATTGGTCCCCTAAAAATTTTACATAGTTTGGCCCAGTAGTTTTCATTTTATGAACATTTTTCATGGAAATAATTTTCACTCCGTTCCATATGTACACCGATTACTCTGAGATTTATGATTCGATTTACGTGATTCTTTTTTTGTTCGACGCGGAATAGCTGCCATGTAGTCCCCTAAAAAATTGACATAGTTTGGCCCAGTAGTTTTCATTTTACGAACATTTTTTTGTTCCCGGTTCTTGGGACCTATATTTTTTAAGAAGCGCGGCACCATTCGTAGATCCACCCATACATAGCTAGACACTAAAAAGTAACAAATAAAAAATAAAAACTTCGTTTAAAAAAATCGACTTCAAAAACTAAAAAACTAAAATGTATAAAATAACTTATTTCTAAAGCTATTATTATTAATATATATTATCTTAAACATCTTGAAGTCGGTGCAAAATAAAACATAAAAATTACTATATTTTGAAAATTACTAAGCACCGACTTTAAGATGTTTTAGATAATATATATTAATAATAATAGCTTTAGAAATAAGTTATTTTATACATTTTAGTTTTTGAAGTCGGTTTTTTAAACGAAGTTTTTATTTTTTATAAATGATTCCATAGCCAATAACGGCAATAGTGGAAGTATTTCACCTCTAGCATGCCTCTACATAATTCTTCATTAGGTGGGGACTATCATATTAACCAGATTTACAATAATTTAGATTATTAAAGTTCATATGGTTTTACAATAATACATTTATTTTAGTTTAATAATCAATTACAGCACTGAATGTAATATGTAAAGAAAATTATACTGTGTTCCAACATTTATAACTTTGAAATTCCTTCTGTTGCGCAAAATATATGGCAAGCTGTAATAAGCTCGATTTTTATATTCTATCCACGCGACATAGATCCAATATTTTATGCTTATTATATGTGACAACATTGAAAATCAAGGGTTTATATAAAATAATATTGAATAAGGAAACCAAACAGAAACTTTTTATAATTTCAATGAACAAGAAGGAACAGCCGTATATACACACAAAGCGAAAGCGAGTTTTTGTAAATATGTTCATTATTAGCATGTGTATATATTTAGTGATAGATTATTATCGTTGTACATCCTTATATTCTCTTTCTCTTTCATGAACCATAGTTATACAGTACCCTTTTTAATGTTCGAAATTTCCATAGAGAACTTATAATTCCGTCCCAAGACAAGATTTGTACAGGTCTTTTCCACCGTTGTTAGTACCACTTTGATTGGAAATCTTGGTCTATATTAGGAAGCAGAGGTATTCCTCAATGTAATCTTTTAGTCGATAGGTATTATGCATATACGTTTTAAGATTTTACATACATACATACATACATAACTTCACGCCAGGTCCCTTGCGGGGTAGGCACGAACAACAGAGCGCCATACAGGCTTATTCTTACACACCTCACTTGCTTCTTTGACATTCATAGCTCTTGTCATGCACGCTCGTCTGTTCTTAAGGCTCCTGACATCACCTTCTGCTAATACACGATCAATTTGATCATGGAAGGTGTGTCGTGGCCTTCCGCGTCTTCTGCATCCATCCACTTTTGCATTGTATATCTGTTTAGTCATTCTTTCATCATACATTCTTTCCACATGCCCGAACCACCGGAGCATTCCTTTCCTTACCTTCACCCCGACACTCTCTTTCAGACCAACTCTCTTTCTTACTTCGGTATTACGAACGCGGTCCGCGAGCGTCACTCCGCAGATTTTGCGCAGTGCTCGCATCTCGACCGCGTTTACTCTACTTTCATGCTCTCTGTTCCATACCCAACTCTCGCTTCCATACGTGAGCGTAGGTACCAGCACCGCGTTGTGTATGGCAAGCTGGGCTTTCTGGCTGAGGTTCTTAGCGCCTAGAAGTTTACCTAACGCTCCATTCACACTATTCCCCAAATTTACTCTTCTTTCTATGTCAGCGGTGTACCTTCCATCCCTGCTAAAAGCACATCCAAGATAAACAAACTCATTCACTTGTTCCAGCATAACATCATCGACCATTATCCTTGCATTCGTTCTGGTTTCTTCTCTTTCAAACACCATAACCTTTGTTTTCTTCGAATTCAAATGTAAGCCTCTCGCCTGACAGTCATCTTTCATCATCGTGACTAGTGTTTGCAGTTCTGATGGCGATTCGGCTAAAAGCACGGCATCATCCGCATAAAGCAAAGTGCTAACAACTAGATCACCCATCCGCACCCCAACATCCATCAATCTTAATCTCTGGAGACTGTTGTCCAGATATAGGATGAACAGCAAAGCCGACAGCACGCAGCCCTGCCGGACGCCAATATTGACGTCAAACCAGGGCGACAGGCTGCCGTCCACCCGCACGCATGCCATACAGTCCTCGTAAGTGGACTGCACAGCACGCAGCAATTGGCCATTGATCCCATATCCGGGCAATATGTCCCAGAGGTCCTTCCGCACAACCCTGTCAAATGCTTTCTCTAGATCCACAAAACCGCAGAAAACCTTCCGGCCCATAGCCAGCTGCTTGGGATTTTACATTTTTTCAATAATATTTGTTCCATGTACAAAAGCTCGGTTTGCGTTGTAGATTCAAATTTAGTCGTTTATCAGTTGACAATTAGACCTACTTAAACAAAATGGAACCAATCCACATACTGACTGCACACGGGTGCAGTAACTTTTTGTCTTTCGCGTATTAGAACAAATTATCTGGAGAACTATGAAAACCAGAGGTAGGAAATTCGGCACACATAATTATGGAACTTGTACGACATATTATAAGTATCATATTAAATCTACATCACTTTTAGAATAATTGAAAAGCCGATAATTTATCTTCGAGTTCAACCAAAAATGAGCATAAAATTACTGCCCACTTCGTTTGTTGTTCGTGGTTCGTAACATTTTGAACAATTTGTTACAACTTAGGCCCCGACAAATTCCACGTACAGATCTGCAAAAGGACATATTATTACCTGTCGGCATTTGAACTAATTGTAATCCTATTATGATCGTCTTCTATTTGTTCACTTATTTATTGGCATACGTTTCTAGTTATTGTGGAGAATAGCCTATTGTCCTATTATACTCGTTTAAGGCCGCTTGCAGGCTGCATCATTAGCCAGGTGTTGCGGATTACAATTAGAAGCTAATTGTAGGAAATTGTTTCGATGTTGTCGGGCGAGCACATTTGCATTTGTGAAGTATAAAACGACGGTCTGATTGAGAGAGGAGTGAGTTGAGCTACAACTACGATACGGGCATGACGTGTGTCATTCGGGAATCTAATAGTGACGGACTTTGCGCGTTTTATTGAATTACGACCTTCTGCATTACGTTTGGATTTGTTGAGTTCGGTTATATTAGTACCTGTGTTATACGAGTTTGTATAGTTCTAATAAACTCTATAATAATTCTAACGGCATTTTAATTCGATTCCCGCTAACTCGTAACAATATTAATATAAATAAAAATTAACCTTTTGCCTTTTGGGTATTTTGAATTATATTCGCTACTACTACTATTCATAGTTTTTTAATTTTTAATGACGTTAAACATTGACAAATAACAATATACACTAATATAGGTAATCATTAATGGCATTACTTTTAACGCTATTAACAAAACGCATTTGGCCACAGACAATTAAATTAACATTATGCCAGATGGATCAGGGATTTTATAGATGCTAAACCAAACCAGTACCTATATCTCACTATTCATCTACTTACCCTACCATCGGTTGAAGTTACACACACATAGCTCTGTCAAATGTTAACCGATAGTAAGGCAAATGAACGGTCGATAAGACATAGGAACCGGCCTTAAGTGTGCTTTTCAATTATTTTGAACTTATAATAATATTATTTAACCAATACGAAATCTTCACTCTTCCTTCTATTTCGTCTAGAGGTTTGTGATTCTCGCGTAGACTGATTTACATATAGAGATAATTATACTATCTCGCTATATATAGCTACTAAGTCATCGGCACTTAAGTCGCCTAGCTATTAATTAAATACTAATATATCTTTAAAATATTAATTGCATGTGATTAAGCATGCACAAATTGTAAAGGTAATAAATTATTAATAAAATAAATATTTATAAACATTTAAATAATCAAACTGTAATTGCATTCATAAAAATAGTTACATGAAATTATGATAGAAGATTAATATATTAGGTTTCTCAAAAACTATAAATATTATTATTCAATGTATTTTTAACATTAAAACTAAATCTCCTATTTCAATGACTAATATTATCATTTCACCAATAGTTCAACTCGTCAAAATAATATACTCGTAGTAGCGAAGTATCGATTCATTCATATTATTACAGTGAAACCTGGTTAAGTGAGACATCAAGGGACCTGCACTTTGGTTTCACTTATAGAGGTGTTCCACTTACCCAGTGTCTCAGATATCCAGGTATAAATAAATATCTGTCTCATTTACAGAGAGTTCCATTAATAGAGGTCAGAATACAGGTTATTTCAGTTATAGTGGTGCGATTATTAAATAAAATTACGTGTTATGTAAACATTATAAATGAGTTTTCATCAAAAAAAATTATAAAGTAATAAGTAATCATACAAAAATGTAATAAACAAAAATATTCAAGCACGTCTACACGTATTACAAATATGGAAACAGAATGTATCAATTATAAAAAAAAAATCATTTTAGTTTGTCTTTTGGAAGTATCAGCCATCAAATGTTTTTCGATGTTAATTTTTTTTATCAAATATGTTTAGATGTTATACATTTTATCAAATATGCTAGAATAAGAATAAATAAGTAAACAAACAAAACGATGTTTTCTCAGTTACAGAGGTCTATACATATAAAATTCACTCGCTGTCTCAGTTATAGAGGTAACTATACATCGAAAGAACGAATCCCAGATATAGAGGTTTGCTTCGTCCCACTAACAGGGGTAATTCAGTGCCAAAGTGTTGGGAACTCAGCATAAGTTCCAGTTATCAAAGTTTCTCACTTATCCAGGTCCCACTTAACCAAGTTTCACTGTATATTCATTAATAGATATGTCATAGGGAAGATTCTTTTCAATCAATTATATTAAACTATATGATGATGATATGATGTATAGTGATAATATATCACTTCACCAATATTTGAAATTTTAATAAAAATTAAGCGAAGTATTCATCCTTTAATAGGTATATCATAGGAAAGAAATTTTAGGGTGATATCCTTTGTACCATAAAATTAAATGCTGATATCAGTTTATTATATTAAATTATATTATCACTGAACGAATTTTTCACCTCGTAATAATAATGTATGAAGTACACGTATAAATCCTTTAATAGATATATCATAGGGAAGGAATTCATGGTAATATCTAGTGTTACAAAATAGAGAAGATTTTTTCTATTAATTATATTAAACTAAATTGTCTCTTCTCAAATAGTCTAAAATTGTAATAATAATGTAGTGAAGTTAAGTAATAATATTTTGATAATACGTCATAGGGAATAATTTTGATGGTAATATATTTTTTCAGATAAGAATAAATACTGATATTTTTGTTACTTATGTTAAATTATATTGTCCGTTAAGAAAATTAAAAAAAATATATTTTCGCTAGATGATATATTTTAGATTATACACCTTAATCTTCTATAATATTATATAATTCTAAACATGCCGTGTCTGTACATTTAAGCTATTTTTTTATTTATTTCTCGTTTGTTTCTTCGGGGTTCACGTAAAATCTACTGAGTCGATTTTGATGAGATTGTCGGTGATCGACAGTCAAGCGCTACTTTTTATTCTGGAAATACCGCACAATATTTCTGAAAAGACTTAAAATGGCCAGAAAAACACAGATGAACTTATAGCCTGAAATATTCTAAATATGCACAATGGGCGGTCTTATCGCTAAGAAGCGATCTCTTCCAGACAACCCGTAATCACTCGTGTGATATTTTTTATCCCGGCAAACACGCGGACATTTTCCCGGTAAGCTTATTCCGACACTGTTTTCACTAAAACGATAAAGCTATCGTTTTAGTGATGCCGCTAAAACTGATAGACAGACGCGCTGATCTCAATCTTCCAATGATAATTCGTTTTACTTAATTATATGCACACAACTCTGAATCTAATATGCGTTGAGGGGTTGGTGGGAATTGGCGAATTTGGGCACCACTCTTGTCCCCAATCAACACGTCGATGCGGGTGTTGGCCAAAATCGCCAGTACCCATCAACCCCTTAATTTGTTCATATTAGAATTGACATTGTATGTTAGCAGTGCCAATTCTAGTATGAAATTATACATACTATTATTTTTACTTGCCCCAAAAGTTGTATGTCAATTTCATACGGAGTGGGGTTAGTTAGAAGTTCAGTATGTATTTTGCGGGCTGGATAGAGAGTGGGACTTGTGGGATCACTCGCATTGAGAACTTATTACAATCTGGTAATAAGTTGGGACAAGAGTGGAATCCTCATAAGTCGCAGTTTCTTCCAACCTTAATTAGCTATCATCTCTAAAAGTACTTGCTTTTGGGGATAATGGGCAAATGAGGTTTTAATTGTAATTCGGCACAATTTGTTTAGTTCAGCGTGACCTTAGAACTAAAATTTTGTGATGGATTACTTGCAGCGCAGAGTATTCAATAAATAACGTGAAGCGAGGATCACCAGGATGAATTTTAAAACTGTTGCCTAGAGTCATCACGCATTCTTTAACGTTGTAAAGAAAGTTTGAGCCACAAGAAAGCATGATTCTGGTGAAATCAGTAAAATTTATGTGGTTTCGCGAAATTTACTAATAGACTCTGACAGGGATTAAGCATAATATGACTATGGGAGTATTTTAATAGAAAAATTAATACTACTATAATCATAAAGCTTAAACTCTTCATAGACTTTAGGTGTTGTAAATGAGCCCTTGCACTTCATTCAACACACTTTAAATATACAACCCATTTAGGGGTTTTCACTGGATTATAAATGGAGTACCACTTACCCGTGGAAAAGCTGAAAGAGCGGCATATCGGTAACTTCAGAACCCAATCTGTCATAAAAGTGAAGAACAATGGAGGTGGCGTGACGGATTGTATTAAACTGCAGGTGTTAACGTATTCGCTTTTATCTGGAACCTTCCTGTTTCTCTTCCTTGATTGACAGGCCCAGCAATCAGCAAACTCGTCAACGAAACATGTCTTGGGATATTGAGTCATTGTCATTTCGTTATATATCAATTGTTGGGATTATTTTTTCGACATTTACACGGCTCGCAGGCTGGGTAGTGATGGAAAGAACTGGTGTATTGCACTGGGAAAGGTATGTGTTGTGATATTTACAAATGATGAACAGTATTATTTGGACAGAGTAGTTAGAGTGATGTTGACTTATCCATATGATATTGGTCATTTAAACCAGGCTCAAACGATTCCTCTGAGAATTCTTTCTAAGTATTTCAAGGGAACCGTATTGTAAAACTGGTAATGCAAGTCTTTGCATTCCTTTTGCAAATATTACAATATATATCTTTATTTTAGTGTGTTTTTGTTGACCACTAACACGGTATGACTCGTGTCGATTGCCTTTACCAGTAAAAAGTTATGCAAGTTACTACTCTATGCTGGATGTAAAAAATAAATTTATTGATGGGATCTTTGGTCATAACTAGTAATAAATATGTTAAGCAATATGTAAATAACAGATTACCTAATTATGGCAGTAGCATTTGTATTTTTATACACGATTATAAGATAAATTAGTGCAAGAAAACCATAATGTGAAAACAGAAGGAAACTGCCAATTCCTCTAAATAAAAGGCTGTGAAAATATAAATAAGTATATAAACTTAACACATATATTTTTCAGACTGTTATGTTTTCAATATGTTGTTGTTGTTTGTAATTGAAGTTGATAACCCACTATAACTATATATTTCATGTTACTACTATTGTTAAAATGTTACCAATTTAGTTGTCACTTTAATAGACTTTTTTGAGTATTTTTAGTAATTTATTATAGATTCGGATTTGGTTATCAAGGCTAACTTGGAAAGTCAATTCTGTAAAATTTGCTTTCCTTTCCTTCTTCTTTTTTTGATACATATTAACCTATATCCATATCTAAATCTGTAAGCATCTCCGCATTCAATGCACATCCTTATCCGTAACCATATCCAAAACCATATCTGTTACCATATCCGTAACCATATTCCTACCTTTATCATAACCAAATTATACCTTTTATCATTATTACATTATTGTATACATGATAAAATTGGTAGTTGGTTTAGACGTGGTAGAGACATGCTAAAATTATTATGTTGATTACAGCTAGCTGGGCCGGTCGCCCAGTGTGATACCACGCTCTCACAGAATATCGGCATGCAATGGTTAGCTTTAAGCTAATAACGTTTCGCTCGGTGAGTGAGAGGTCCGGTGGCCCACTCTTCCCTCCATTTCGAATATCCCAATCCCATACCTGCCTACCTAACTACCCTCTCCCTCCTATAACACCCCCGCTTTTTCTCCTATTTCATTACCCCAATCCCACATATCTCATTACATACCCTAGAGACTGGCACTGCGTGAGCACTGCCTCTTACGTTGCAAACTTCTTAAGGCGCTGGTGACCACTTATCTTCGGGTGCCGTCATCTGCCTTGGTTTTCTCTTATTGGTTGTAATTTCTTTAATATAAGGTTAATAGTTATTTTACGAATTTTTATTATTAACATAGGACTCCGTAGCTTTTACAATCAATGTACCCTGCTATTCCTTTAACTCTGTATATATACATTTCTATATATACTCTGTCAAAACTTCTACAACTACTCAAATGTTCATTGATGTTGTTTATAAGAAGAGTACATCTATTTTTTTAAGAATTTCGTCCTATTCTTCTTAACTTAGGCGGATTTATCCGTGCAGGAACGGAAAAAGAATACAATTTCCTGCGGCCGGGCGGCCTGTCGTAAGAGGCGACAAAACAACCCACAGCCAGGTGGTAGGGCATTTGCCCGACTGGATGGCTACCACCCCTGGTCTAAAGTATGTCGCCATAACAACCTTGAGTTGTATTCCGGCATTAGTGACCAGGTTCCAGTCTCCCTTAAGAGAGCAGCAGCGTATTTGTAGCACCTTTGGTGTTGCAAATGTCGATAGGCGATGGTAACCGCTTTCCATCAAGTGGGCCGTGTGCCTGTCTGCTAAACTCCTGAATTTAAAAAAATTAAGAAAAATTGTATGTACAGTCAGTGTACTCCGCAATTCCCTTAAACGTTTTATGTGTACGTATGTATACCTACACTTTATTATAATATTTCACTTTATTATAATTTCACACTACTTACTATCTGGAATTATTATATGAAATATACTATTATATCTAACATAAACGAGATTTTTACTAATTTGAAAATGAAACACATGAAACTTACCACTACATTGAAAATTGCCTTTAAACATCTTTTTCTGGCTGCGCCACATTACGTCAGGATTACTTTTTCAATGCGACCTCATAGTACTGCATAGTGCTTTTAACTACTTAAATGTGGTCATACACGTAGGTTTCCGTACTTCATTTTAAATAACAACATATATGTCTCATCCCCTTAAATTGGTCGTTTTTAATGTATGTAACGTCTTCTATCGTTTCTCAAGCTATCATTAAGTTTACTTTCATATTAATATAACAGTAGGTAACGATAAAAGTGTTTGTATAAGTATAACAATTAGGGTAATTGTATATTTGTTAAATCTGAAAAACAAATATAAATGTACCGACCCATTAAATCCAGTAGTCTGTACAGTGCACGTTGTTTCCTGTACTACTAGAATAGATATAGGTACACTATTCGGCAAAGACTGACAAGTAATAAATTGTAAAAAAAAAATTAAGAAAAAAATAACTGCAGTTTGTACAGTTAGTACTGTAGTCAGTTTCATTTTAAAAATAATGATATCAAATTCTTATTACCATCAGAATATCTTAATGGAACTCCGTTGAAAAATAATATTCGGCCTCAATATTAGTGATCTGAAATGTATCATATGCCTATGCTGCGACTTCACAGCTGTTAATTTTGACGTTACTTTACTTCGAATGCTATTTCTTTGTAGCCCAGTCATATTAGGGCTTTCACCTCGGAATGAAAGATAATAAGCTGCAAATTGGTATGAAACTTTGTTTTGTCATTCTAAATGTTGTCTCAAAAGTCACAATCGTTATCGTGTCCGCGTCTCAAGATATTCAAGGTCAAAGGTCACAAAAATCGGTTTTTCGCGAATATCTGGCTTCCTATCGGTTAAATGAGATTTGCATTTATTATAAAAGTTGTAGGCTATAAAATTCCCTACAACTTTTGTTTAAACTTTTTTTTCATACAACCAACCATTTTGAAGGTAGAGCGCGAAGAGTGCACATCATACAGTCATATACGGCCTAATGCAAGGTCAAGCGTGAGTTATGGTTATCAGTACGTTATAAAGTCAATTATTTACTTGGAAATTATAATTATTAAACAATGCCTATTATTTATGTACTAACTATTAATTATTTATATTTAATTAAAGTAAGTAACTTGATTATTTATATATAATTATTCATATTTAACTATTTAAGTATAAAATATTATTAATTCTGGATTATATATTTTAGTTTTATTTTAAGTTAACACGACATTATATATCTTTTCTTTAAAACGCGTAAATTTCTCAATACTTATATACCTGGAAATACTTGTCCCTACCCTATGCCCTTTTCTATTCATTGCCGGGACAGATGTTCTATAGTATTCAAGGCCACTCTCTCCACTTTGTATGAGTCAAGATTATTCGTTAGTTTGAAATTGTACCGTTGCAACTACGGACGTACGGTTTTAAGAGCTATGGCTGATTTGTGTTTTATATGTGATAAGAAACTTTCAGAAGGTGTTTCTGTGAATGTCGTACGTGGTTTACAAACTTTAAAAACTGCAAGTATTGAAAGAAATGATGGACATATAGACTATTTAAATACTTTAAGTTCTGTAAATGTGCATTCCGAGTGTCGAAAAGTGTACACGAGTAAAAATGTTATTATTGCATCAAAACGACGCACAGATGAGAGTGAACCTTCAACGTCAAGTGCACCTCGTAAAAAACGAAATGAAGTCTTTGATTTTGGAAAGTTATGCTTATTTTGTGGCCAAGAAGCTGATGAAATAGCAGAAAAGAAAAAAAAATTAAAGTATAGACGGACAATAAGTAATGTAAGTACTCTTGCATTCAAAGACAACGTAATTAAGAGAGCAGAAGAACGAAACGATTCCTTAGGAGAATTAGTAAAGGAACGTATATATTACGAGTATGATTTGATCGCTGCTGAAGCAAAGTATCATACTATTTGCTATACCAACTTTTTAACCCGAGTACCATCTGCAGATAAAAAGCAAGATGATCAAGTCACTCAAGCAATGAAGGAGATTTTTTATTATATAGAAAATAATGAAGATTCTCAATTTACTTTGAAAGAACTTAAAGATGTCCCTACGGAATACATACCTGACGATAAGACAATTATTACAAAATTACAACAAAAGTATTTAACTGATATAATAATCACAAAAAAAATTGGATCATTTACAATTATATCTTTCCGTGATACACAGCTTAACGTATTATCAAAAGCTTGGTACGAAAATAAAAAAAGTACTCCTGTAGAAGAACGTCTACGGATTGTAGAAGCTGCTGCGGCTATTATTAGGGAAGACATCAGATCATCTGTAGTTGAAACAAAAACGTATCCACCTCCGAATAAAATGCTAGATTGTATTAATGAAGAAATACCAAAAACATTATCACATTTTTTGGAAGAAATGATATTAAAAAATAGAAAAGGACAAGTAGATCATTTAAAAACGAAATGCACATCTATTAGCCACGCAATAATGGCTTCGATACGAGAACGTTCATTTTCATCACAGCTACTGTTGGGCCTTTCCGTATTTCTTCACAGAAGATATGGGTCTAAAAAATTGTTGGATGTTTTATCATCTTTAGGATTTGCTGCATCATATAGTAATACCATACAGTATGAAGTTTCAGCAGTTTACCATCCACAACCTCGTATTTTACCATCAGAGTCTGGTGCGTTGGTACAATATGTTGGAGACAATGCAGATATTAATGTCAGTACTCTTGACGGTAATAATACTCTTCACGTTATGGGAATGATAAAAATAATTACTCCGAAAGATGCTGTAATTTATGATGATCGCATAAAAAAATGTACAACTAAACCGAGTGCAAAAGAGTTAGCAGCAATATCACATGTATCTCTTTTAGCATATGAAAAGCCAGTTGTACCTGGGTACAGCAAGATTCAAGTCCAAAATCTACATGATGATCAAGTACTGATTGAAAAAAAATTTAATGCAGTTGATTTGTTGTGGTTATACGGAAAATGGAAGAATCTTTCACCGTTGCCAGGGTGGAATGGCTATCTTCAACAACTTACGAAAAATAATCAAAATTTTTCAACTTCTCAGGTTATATTTCTACCTTTCATTGATCATCCTGCCAGTAATTTAGACACAATTTATACAACTTTACATAGTGCTATAAATATTGCCAAGTCACATCAACAAAAAACGTGCATAATTACATTTGATCAGCCCCTGTACTCAAAAGCACGTGAAATGGTTGCTGCGTCAGATGCAAACTCAGACTTGTCTAAAACAGTTGTCAAACTTGGAGGATTTCATATGCTCATGTCTTTTCTTGGATGCATAGGACATGTAATGGACGGTAGTGGTCTCAAGGAAGCTTTAAGTAAAATATATGCTACAAATTCGGTCGACAAAATGTTGAATGGTCACGCTTATGCAAGAAGTATCAGAGGCCATATATTATTACGACTTGCATTATCAATAAAGATTTTTGAAGAGATGAAAATTGAAAATTGTGTGTTAGATGAGTTAATTGAACAGATAACTAGTCGCGATGTTTCCTACGAAGATGTTGAAGGATGTACGAGCAGCTCCAACTCGTTAATTGATCAATTTCAGGATAAACTAAAAGAATTAAAAGCTCGAGGTCCCACGGCACAGTTATGGGTGCAATATTTTGAAATGGTATCAATAGCCCTAGATTTCATTCGCGCTGAAAGGCTGGGACTTTTTCAAGAACATTTGGATGCAGTGCGAAAAATGCTGCCCTATTTTCATGCTGGTGGTCATTTCCTATATGCGAAATCAGCTCATTTGTATCTTCAAGATATGTTAAAACTTGAGGAGACAATGGATCAACAGGCTTTTGAGAACTTTAAAAACGGATTCTTTACTGTAAAACGAACAGAAAAATTCAATTCTGGTACATGGACAGACATGGTAATCGAGCAAAGTCTGATGAAATCTATGAAGACAGAAGGAGGAGTATCTCGAGGCCGAAGTACACAAGAAAGTGTTCTATGTAAGTGGGTATATGCTATGTATGCCACGAATACAATTTGTGAAGAAATTGAACGGTTTTGTAACATTTCTTTCGATTCTGTGGACCAACATGTTGATGCTAGAGATTCACGAATAAAAAGGGATGATACTGATGTAAATGAACTGGTTGGTTGGTTTACGCTTCATAATCCCTTTCCAAATACGAATCAGTTGGTATCCTTAGCTTCAGGAATCGTTGGAAATGACCAAATTAATTGTCACCGAGCCCATGAAATCGGATTGCAATCTATGGTAAAGATAACTGGTTTGAACTTCAACGAAATAAAGTTAAAACGCGTCGATAAGGTTTTACCGCTTTCAGCCATTAACAAATCTGTCAAAATTAATGATTGTAAAGTTTCTATAGATCCAATGTTACTTTTCCAGAGAATAACTGTAAGCAAAAAATTTGAAAGTAATTTACAAGAATATCTTCAGTATGAACTAAGCCCGTATCCGACATCTTTATTTGATAGTAATGGCATGAGAAAAACCACGAAAGCAACATTATATGACAATATGATGCCTGTCGTTATCGATCTTGATGAAAATAATGTAACATACATCATCGATGGTGGATTTCTTCTGCATCGCGTCGTATGGAGCAAAGACGATACTTTCTCTATTATTTTAAATAAGTACATTAAATATTTACAAACACATTATGGCTCAGCAATTGTTGTTGTATTTGACGGATATTCGGACTATAGTAAAAATATTAAAGCACTGGAACAACAAAGAAGAACTGCTGCACTTTCAAAATCATATGAAGTTTGTTTTGACGAAACAATGGTTGTGCCAATCAGTCAAGAATTTTTTTTATCAAATCGGTCTAATAAAAAAAAAATTATCGACATGCTTGTTGAAAAATTTAAAACTGTTAATATCACAACAAAACAAGCCAGAGATGATGCTGATGTTCTCATCATTGACACAGCTATTGCCTTATCAGAACATCAAAAGACTGCTGTCATCATAGGAGAAGATATCGATTTGCTCGTTATTTTAATTGGACGTACTCAGTCACATCATCAGGAAATTTTTTTGAAAAAAGTTGGCAAAGGCAATGTCAAAACACAAATATATTCTACTAAAAGTTTTGACCAATATCCTCGTACTAAAAAGCACATTTTATTTTTACACGCATTCAGTGGCTGTGACACGACTTCTGCGCTATTTAAAAAAGGAAAAAAAACTTACTAGAGCATTGGAAAAAATTCCTGATTTAGATAAACTGGTGGAAGTATTTCAACAAGAAAACTGCCCAAAACAAACATTATTAGAAAATGGAGTGCGCATCTTGTTGGCATTATATAATGCTCCAAAATCTGAGGACAACATTGATCATTTCCGCTACACGCAATTCATCAAATTTACAAAACTAAATAAACCTGTACAACTGTCAACACTTCCACCAACAAGTGTAGCAGCTCATCAACACATAAAACGTGTCTACTACCAGATTCAAACGTGGTTAGGGAAGGACTTAGAACCTCAAGAATGGGGCTGGATGCTTGAAAATGAAATCCTGGAGCCCATACGAACGTTATTACCTCCAGCACCAGCCGAACTACTAAACGTAATATTTTGCAATTGCAAAAATGGTTGTGGTTCCCGCTGTGGATGCAGAAAATCAGGGCTACAATGTTCTTTAGCTTGCGGCCAGTGCAACGGACAAGCTTGCCTCAACGCTTCACTGTATCCAAGTAATCCCGATGAAGAAAATACATATGATCCCGATATTCTGGAAGGTTTGGAGATGAACATGACAGATAATGAGGATGATGACAATGAATCGAACATTTTTGAGCGACAAGAAGAAGAAGACGACGAAGAAGAAGAAGATATTTAGCTTCCATTTCCAATTTCATTACAATTAAAATCAACAAAGATACTTTTGATATTTGAACTCACATTTTGACAAATGTATATTATGCCGTATTTAATAATAAATAAAAATATGTGTAAAATATATACTCTTACTATCATTTTAACTTAAAATAAAACTAAAATATATAATCCAGAATTAATAATATTTTATACTTAAATAGTTAAATATGAATAATTATATATAAATAATCAAGTTACTTACTTTAATTAAATATAAATAATTAATAGTTAGTACATAAATAATAGGCATTGTTTAATAATTATAATTTCCAAGTAAATAATTGACTTTATAACGTACTGATAACCATAACTCACGCTTGACCTTGCATTAGGCCGTATATGACTGTACGATGTGCACTCTTCGCGCTCTACCTTCAAAACGGTTGGTTGTATGAAAAAAAAGTTTAAACAAAAGTTGTAGGGAATTTTATAGCCTACAACTTTTATAATAAATGCAAATCTCATTTAACCGATACGAAGCCAGATATTCGCGAAAAACCGATTTTTGTGACCTTTGACCTTGAATATCTTGAGACGCGGACACGATAACGATTGTGACTTTTGAGACAACATTTAGAATGACAAAACAAAGGTTCATACCAATTTGCAGCTTATTATCTTTCTTTCCGAGGTTGACCCCTTTTTTTACCTAATATGACTGGGCTATTGATATTCTATCAATTTAATACTCGCTCGTGTAGGACGATAGTGTTATATTCATTAATGGTATTAAAAATGTAAATAAAATTTATTAGCTAGTATTTACTTATGTCCGTTACATAAGTGAAACAAGAAATACAATGAATACAATTTAAGATTAACGAATAATTTCGTGACTCTGAGTGCGCCTTTAAAACCCTTAGTCACTTAGCCACATAGAAGTATATAATAGTATTTATGATACCTAGCACAGAATAATTGTAGTATAATCGTAATCGTACCTTTAAAAAACAAATTGTTATTAAACATAAATATTGAATAATAACAATCGACAAACAAACACATCTTTTATATCCCCAAGTTAAATGGGGTTATATACAATAGACCACTATGAAGGCGATCTCAAACACCCAGACCATAGGAACCTTTGCAACTGGCATAGACATAATATTTAATGTTTACCAAGCCAAGGAATTGTTTTTGGCAACGGAAAATATTAACGTCATCTAGCTACTAAGTAAAATTTCCAAGTAGGTAATGTCATATTAATCTTGTACTTAGCTTATGACAGTTTAAGATAAATGGTATTTACTTTTCTTAGGAAATTCTAGGCGCGGGTTGTTTTGAAAGGTATGATATCTTGTATTCAATTTAAAATAAATATAAAATAGTTAATAGTAGATTAGTAGATAGCGTTTAGACACATACGTAAACTTAGGTAGTTATAACTTTACAAGATGAATCCTGTGACACCTCTAATTGGAGTCACGTTCTCAATAAATTGAGACTGAGACATTCACGATACACTGTTATAATCTCCTTATAGAAGTGGAAGGAAATTGACGTCAATCAGACCATGTTCAGTGTGTACACTACATTATTTCTTTAGACCCATGTGTAAATGGAGAAATAAAAGCGATTTTAAGATAATTCTGATATATATCTACCCTAACGATCAAAATTATTTAAATCCTTACCTACGTTACTGATTCCGAAGTTAGAATTATATAAAATCAATTGTAAATAACAGAAAGCAACAATGACAATTCATTTTACAAAATGATCAATATTAACTCAAATTCCATATATATTATTTTGATCACCGCTGTCACAGGAATCAAGAAATATATAAATGTAGCATTCGATATACAACAATAGCCCGGCCTGTAAACTATTCAATAAGGAATGTAGAAAGTAAAGTTTCCAATATACACATATTTAAAAATTCATATGATATTTAATAGAAGCCTACAAAACAGTTCCTCGCGGCATTAGAAGGCTTGCTTGCCTCGAAAAAGTGCATGGCGATCCAAAGAGGTAAAAGATTGAAGGCGTCTATCATTTTTCATAGAAGTAGATGATCTCACTGCCCTATGTATATACAATTAGGACACAACATAGGCTATTTTTAAACTTAAAATATCGCTTGGTTTTATACTGGAATATATTGTATAGAAGATCGTTTCTGATAGGTTTAGATGTACTATATACAGTATATTATTTTATTTATGTAGTATTATTTTATATTTCTGATGGTATGACATGGTGCAATACTCTTGTAAATTAGAATAATTCAACGAAATGTATGTATTGTATATTTCAATAATTATTAACTTTACTATTGTTTGATGCAGGTAGACAGCGAATAGTTAACATATAATGTCTACAATTGTATATATATACGTAGACATCTCGTAGTAATTACCAGCGCTTGTAAGCACTTATTTTAATAGCTTTAGGTGTTGCAAGTACGAGTAGTTTTAGCTGCGAGTATGAGAAACATATTTCTATATTAACTACCTTTTACATTAAATTAATGCAATATTTCACACATAACTTCTACAATTCTTTAATAATTCACAGTGCAGTTATTGTTTATATCTAAAAAATATATACAATACCTTTGAAAAATTAACAAATACTAACCTAATGTTTTGTTGGCGACAATTTGTCATTTTACTCGGAGCTTACCAACTTGCTCCGAGATAGTGCGAACTGAAGATTAAGTTTCACGTTGCTGACGTTGAGTGAAATGTTCTGAATATTGAAATGTACGTAAGTACGACTTGAAACCTGGTAACCCTTATAGGCCAAAGTAAGGAGTAAGTATATTTCAGTGTAGGTCTACTTAACAGTGAAGCATAATTTCGATGTAAGCAAACATATAATCTGTTTAAATTATGTTTATTTAAAAATAATTCTTAATGGCTTAGCGGTTAAAACAACTCCGAATTATTCTAATTAGGTTGAATAACTAGGACCGCCGCTTAGGCGTTTTTCACTTAATAAACTTGTTCTGGTGTTTAAGGAAAAATCATATTAGAATCAATCCGCCTTGGACGAGGGTGACAGGCACACCGTCCATTCTCCTAAAAAAATGCCCATGCCCAGCAGCGGGATGTCTATGGGCTATCATTATTGTTACATGTGTCATATGACTTATAATAAGACGATACATTAATTAGCATTCGAGTTGATTACGTACTTTAATAAATTGTATACACATCACTTAGATGCGAAGTGTATCTATAGTAAATAATTTACGATTAAATCGCTGCTCATGGGTTGTGAATAGTCATTAAGATACACATATGTATGTGGTCATCATCAGTCATCGCCTAGTTATAATGACTAGCGATTTCATTGGAATGTAACGGCCCGACCACGAATTTGCGCGTACTGGCGGCAGACGCGACAAGCGGCCGAGCGCGGCAATTACATCTTGGGCTTCTTTTTCAATCACCAGATAAAAGTTACTCATAGAATAAAGTAAATATGGAAGAATGAAATATTTCAGTTACATGAATAAAACGAATATGATGAAAGAATGACTAAACAGATATACAATGCAAAAGTGGATGGATGCAGAAGTCGCGGAAGGCCACGACACACCTTCCATGATCAAATTGATCGTGTATTAGCAGAAGGTGATGTCAGGAGCCTTAAGAACAGACGAGCGTGCATGACAAGAGCTATGAATGTCAAAGAAGCAAGTGAGGTGTGTAAGAATAAGCCTGAATGGCGCTCTGTTGTTCGTGCCTACCCCGCAAGGGACCTGGCGTGAAGTTATATATGTATGTATGAATAAAACATTAGAATAGTTTCACTTTTGAATTTACTCAAGTTATGATTTATTTGACTGATAACTTTTATCTGATGATTGAAAAGTCGGGCCTTAATATATTTGATACTGTCACCCGTTGTTTAGCTGTCGATCATTTACAGAGTGGTGGCCGAGCCGTAAAAAAACAATCATAAGAGCATTATTCTTTTTAAATTAATATAAGCAACTTAATATACTTTATTATTGTTAGATCTTATAGATACTCATATTGTAAAAGTAATTATTATTATAGTAGTAATGGACAATTGTATATATACAATCTCTTCTCTCTCCTACATTTAGTAGTGTAAAGCCGAATTTACATTACGAAACTTGTTTCATGCATGATGAAACTAATTTCATGACACTACTTGCAGTCCCTGTGGAACTAGTTTCATTGAAAATAATAGTGTCATAAAATCCACAGTATGCCTGAGTTCATGGCTCCGCCAACATCAAAGCTTTATTTTGCATCGCAAAATGTTGTCATGCAAATGTTATTGTATAACATGGTTTAGGTTCTCTCGAAAGAAAAGACGTTGGTGGATTCGAGGGTGGCTAGCAAGAAAGCATCTGGGAGCGACACCGTTAGTTTCTGAATTAGCAGATGAAGATCCTGAGAGCTATACAAACTATTTTCGAATGAGTGAAAATATTTTTTCATCTCTATTTTTGTGTTGAGGGTGTTTCAGATCCCAGAGACACTCATTTCGCTGGTATTCATTAATAAATTTTATATTTTTATCAGCTGTCCAACGTTGGTTTGACATTTTCCGCCATTACCACGACTAAAAAGCACACGTCCTATCAGCGCAGGCGCTTTGGCGACACTAGTTTCGCATCGCGTTTATACGACGACATTAGTTGCATGACACTAGTTTTATCCAAAAATCGCGCGCGACACGAAACTGTTTCAGTGTCGCGAAATCGATGCATGCATTGTAAAACTTGACGTTTACACGTGAAATTGTTGATAAAATTAATGTCACGGAACTATTTTCATGCCACTAGTTTCGTAATGTAAATTCGGCTTTATATTTATAGAAATATGTAATCATGTATGAAATGCCCGTAGTAGCTGTGCAGACATAGATAAATTATTATCTGTGTGTTGCGTAGGTTAAGAACTTATATTACTGTTTTTTTTTATTGTATAATTTTCAACAAGAGTTAGTACAGTAAATTTTAATTATTTAAGTACTTTATCAAAATTGTTTAAGTAGATTTTCGTATTTATATTTGTATAAATTTACTGAAAAAGAATGGAAGTAATCTAAATTGTATAAAATCCGTTTACTTTAGTAGGAATTACAAATTGAAATTTGATCATAACAATCATAAGCGCTTCACACACTCGTGAGGATCTTTACATAAGTACACATTTCCCGTGCTTTTCTTGCGTTCTCGCGAAATTGTTGCAAGAGTATGGATTGCCTGTTAGCCTGTTACATAATCCTGTCCAGGAAATATCTACTGCTTAGGCACTTTTTATGACCTTATATATATATATAATTACTAAATGAAATTTCATCATAATAAGCAGATGCGATTGGTTTGAAATAAGAAAATGTTATAGAAAAATCGTCATGATTTTTCAAAATTTCCCTAACGACACAGTATATGTTTTATATTGTGTCGTTTGGGACATTGTCAACTGAACCTTTAGTTATATGTATGGCAGCCACTCCTAATTTTGATTTGTTTCGCGGCTTTACTACGCCAATGTGTAACGCCATATAGATCACACCTGTCAAATTGTATATAGAATCAAGTTTCTTAGTAAAATGACTGTTAGATACAAAGACAGTCGAACATAACGATTTCGTATGCTTCCATTTTAGCCAAAATAGCTAATATACATTTAATATTTGCGCTGCACCCGGCGTCCAATACGCTTAAGATGGTCCTTAGTACATGTCACCCGCGAACAGGCCGTGTGAGCTGTTTCAACTCCCTAAAATCGGGAGAACCGACCCCAACAGTGGAACGTCGGTAGCCTAATATTTCAGACGAACGAATAAAAGTACAGATGGAGCCTACGTGAACAAAAGCACCAAATGAAGTCAAGATTTTTTAAGTTGTGTACGTTTGTATTATAGTATATACGATTGCCTAGTAAGTGTTCCACTTTTATCCCTACGAAGTCAAATATGTACATGTAAGTTCTTTTAATGCACTGCGGCGCGTTCAGCTTCCTTTAGCCGGCTTCACTCTGAGAGCTCGAGGCTCTGTCTACTTACATTGTTCGTCTGATCGTCTGAGCCTTGTATTCTAATACTGTATAATAAAGCACAGACACGCAAAGGGTTTCAATGTATGCACGTTTTAATTTCAAAATAATGTATGTAATGATATAATATAAGCAAGATAACTACTAAAAAATGTAATACTGATTATTTTGTGTTAATTGTATTTTAATAAAACAAATGTGTAGTAAACTTAGTGATTTTATTTGACTTCTTTGTATATTCAAGACGATTTATACATCAGCTACTTATAGCTTGGGGCCAATATTCAATGTACTCTTTGCTTGGCGCCATTTGGATAATCTACTAGCCAGTGTCAAAATCAAATAATAAGTAAGTAATAGTCAGGTTTAAAATATTTTTTTGTAAAAAGTCTGACCTAAATTTAAGTTATCTCTAATCACGTTGAGTTGGGCCGAGAATGTTGAGATGGATGTATGGAAGAATTAATAAGGTGAGAAAAAGTTACACTACTACTGAAAAAATAAAATTGATTATGGCCGATCATATTTTATAATCATGCACAATATTCGATCTGTATATACTACAGCACCGATCATGCACTATGCCCAACCATCGGTTGAATTTTGACATTTTTTGTATGGAACTTATTATGGGAAATGGTGTAGACAGAGAAACCTATTCTCTGTCTACGGGAAAGGGAAATGGTGATTTTATTATTTATTTAGGTTTATGGCTTGGCAACTAGGCCTTTAAGCCCGAATAAAATGTTGAAAAAGTTGTCAACCCCAGATATGTTATCAGTTAAAATTTTAAAAATCAACCACTAGATATTTAATTTACCTAAATAGTTAAACTTATTACAAAATCAATGACGTAACACTACTAAATTATTTAATACCACGTATAACTTAGTTTAAACTCGTGATATCTTTCGAATAAAATGTCCAAATTGAATAATTCAAAAAGTTATGTAAAGGTATTGAAGCAGTCTTGAATATGAAGTAATTTATTTTGATAAGGATTAATATCAAGATACAAATAAAGAGCCATTTCTAGCGGCGGCATTTTAAAAATGTAAGAATTAGACCACGTGACCGTGACACCTTTTCGTGAGCGAAAGCGTAAGACCCCCTCTATATAGAAGTTTCACTTCAAAAGTTTCATTTCAATTATTATTATTGAAGTGAAACTTCTATATAGAGGGGGTCTTACGATTTTTCGCTCACGAAAAGGTGTCACGGTCACATGGTCACCGTCACTAATTCTTACATTTTTGAACTCGTGATATCTTTCGAATGGAATGTCCAAATTGAATAATTAAAAAAGTTGTATAAAGGTATTTAAGCAGTCTTGAATATGAAGTAATTTATTTTGAGAAGGATTAATACCAAGATACAAATAAAGAGCATTTTCTAGCGACGGCATTTTAATTAAAATTTTAAAATAAAAGAACACTTATTATGGCATAATTATAATAGTTATATAGATAGTGTCGCGACACTTTCTGTAAATAATGATGTGTTCTGCAAAGTCGTAGTACATTATTTTATTCTATCATCAATAGTTTTCGCAGCGAACGCGATTTTAGGTATTTTTTTACACCTTGGGTTACTTTATTGGAGTTTTAGTAAGGATCCCTAATTTTTTTGTAAATATAATATAGCCTATGCCACCCGAGAATAGTGTAGCTTGCCCACAGTGAAAGAATTTTTCAAATCGGTTCAGTAGTTTCGGAGCCTCTTCATCAAAACTGAGCAAACGAAATATTATTGATTTATTTATTTTTTAATATTTTTCTGTTAACATAATTTGACGTCCGAATGAAGAGTGATGACGAAAGATGCGCATTCGATAATGTTCCGTTGTATGTGTATAATTTTAGAGTAGACTATGGATGTTTTTGTGGTTCCGGAGTGAATTCAGTTTTTGTTTGATAAAATAAAATATGTTTAAATAAAACATGCATTCATTAAAACGTACCCAAACTAACCAAATCATAATTTGCAGTAAACCTGCGATAAATCCAAATGTGTGCTGGGACACATATTAGAAGTGAAACTTCAACGGACAAGTGGAAAAATGAATCGCAACGGACAAGTAGAAAAACGCATCGCAACGTACAAGTGGAAAAACTTCAACTGACAAGTGACAAAATGAATCGCAACAAAATTTTAACTTGAAGTTTTACGGGCAGGTTTTCAAATTGGACAAGTACATTAACATTCTGCCCGTAAAACTTGAAGTTAAAAAAAAATTGCGATTCATTTTGTCACTTGTCAGTTGAAGTTTTTTTATTTATAATAATAACAAATTTTAAACAGACAATGTTATTATTAAATTACTTAAACCTTTAAAAATTATTTTTCTTCTATCGCATGATACCTTCTTAAGTGTAAACGTGTAGCCATTATAGTATCTATTATATATGCGTGTAGCTATATGTACGAATTTTAATGTTATACAGGTAACATTAAAATTCGTTCACAAAGATCTAATGCTCTATGGGAGGAGTTTTTGGCGGGAACTGAAAGGGGACGTTGTGATGTGCAGTTTTATTTTCTAAAATGTGTAAAATACTCTAAAATGAACAATAGTTGTAGGATATTGATAGTTTTTGAGTAGTAATTATATGTTTTTGTAAGAAATTTGAACTGTGTAGTTAAATGTGGCCTTTCGAGTTTTCACAAGAACTCCGTTGAATGGCGTCGATTGTAGCCTACAATACAACTGCGCTACTATACGAAGACTTAAACATCAGAATCGGCTGTATGGACTAAGATTCCTTTGCCTGCCTTTGTAGCGAATTCTGCTACTACTGCTCTATGGGAATCTCAGAGTAATGATATATTAATTTCAATGTTTTTGGTACAAGTGAAAAATTAGAAACAAATAACAAGGCTGTATGATCCAGGATCTTTGCCTGTTTTTTAAATAATGAAGAAGCAAAATCTATTACTACTCAATGATCAATGGTTTTGGAAGAACGATAGAATCTACTACCATTTTGGACGAGTAGTCTCAATATACGATAATACTAATGTACGCTGTGAGCCGAAACTCACACTTTAGTTTCGTACGTTTTTTATAAGTTAATCATCGATAATATTCAGTTTTAATTAATACCTAGAGTAATAACTAATAATTCGGTCAAACATTACACTTCATGTTGCCGCCAAAATAGAAAAAGTTAGTTTTGTCATTAGTTTCCGTTGTTCACGCTTTGCGATCCGCCATTTTGGCGTGACCATCGCGTCCATGCAGAAATCAAAGATTGAAACGCCCTCATTGAGAAAAATATGAAGCTCATCTAATAACTAAATATAAGTGAGTCGAAAGTATACATTTTGATTTAACTGGAATATGAATTGCAATAGTCTTTGTTTCGTTTGTTCTATAATACTCTTAAATGATGCATCATGTAAATGAAACGTCACATGTGAACAATACATTAAGTACGCGTTGAAATAGATAGGGAGGTTTCGAGCTCCTGTAGACAACAGCGCCGTCTGTGTAAAATAAAGACACTTTAAGATATTATGGCGGTAATTTGTTAATGTTCTACAACAATTAATACTGTAATTTCATATGCATGCTACGAATAAGATTTCCAAAACTTAAGGGCTGGTGTTCCAGGCAACAATAAAATGGCGGACTTGTGAAATTGTTTTAATGAGTAGCTATCCATCTACTGTTTGGTGAACCTAACCATTGATCGGTTCATGTAAGTTACTTTCTTATTTAATATTATGTCTTTCATATGTACCTCATGTATTTTTATTTTCTCATTTAATCTGTGATCAACTTATCTGTATAAAACTACTTTAAATAACTACATCGGGGGACACGTAAAGCTTCAAAATAGTAGACTAACATCTAGCAATATCTCGATCAAAGTATTCAATAACTTGTGTAAAAATTAATATTAGATATGTCCTTGCAAAGAAAGTATCTTTGATAGCTTATCTATCTAAGATCAACATTTGGAATACTGCACATGTTCTTTTATGACTGCGTCTTATATCTTACCGACCATTCATTTGCCATACTATTGGTTAAAATTTACATAAACTCCATACAAACAATGTTAAAATACATCCCATTGGAAGGTAAGAGAATAAGTAGTAATATATATGAACCGGCCATTAAATGCCCACCACCTGGTATAGTCGGAGACCTAGTCTGATATTATTAAAAACTTCATAAAACCATCCTGCCTGTTATTTTCATGCACAAGCTACTGTATGATTCTATATTGTAACTTTTACTTTTTCAAGATCAAATAATAAGCATTGGAAGTAAAAAAATAGTACTACAAGCTTTAGTTATACTAGGTCTCCACCTATTTGTTATTGTGGTATTTAGCCATAATCATATTTTTCAACCTTTTAAGATTTTCAAATGAAACACATAAAAAATTAATTGAAACTGCTTTGGAGCCTACTCAAGACAGAGATCTCCAGGTGGCTTAAAGTATTTGCCCATTAGGATGACTACCAGCACTTGTCTAGATTATGCCACCATAACAACCTTGAGTAGTGTTCTGGCATTAATGACCAGGTACCAGTCTCCCTTTAGAAAGTGGTGGCACATTGGCAGTATCTGTGATGTTACAAATGTCAGGCTATGGTGATTGCAATCCATCAGGCGGGCTGTCTGTCTGCTGAACTCGTACAATAAAAAAATTAAATAAATAACTAGTTGCAGAGTTTGGAAGATCTTAGATACTTAATGCATTTTAAATATTATGTGATTTCAGAAATGAAGTCAAATCGGAGCCTGAATTTAAGGAACAAAAAGAATATTACATTTGTGGAATCACTACCTAATGCATTAGAAAGCACATCGATCACAAGTTAGTATCAGCTTTATTATTTTATTTATTCATTTGTATTTTGCTTAAACCCTTGAGTGTTGAGCGTTATAATAGTTGTTTGGTTTCATATTCTACTACATCTAATCTTACATAAATTGAAGAAAAGTTATAATCTAAGATTAAAATTGTCAGACCTTCTGTGTCTTCAGCATGATTATACTTTAACTAAATAGGTAGACTTTGTCCAAATCTTGATAGTGAAACTACCTTCTGCATTTTTGTAGCTGAGATGTAAGGAATCACAGTGCCCAATGCTTATGGTCCTGCCCAATGCCCAAGCAGGCATTTATATAGTTATAATAGTTTATTGGTGCAGGAGCAGTATATGCCGAGTGAATAAGGAAATGTTCATTGAAATTCATATTAATATATTTACTTACAGAGTGCCGATGCACTTGATAAACTTTTGGTGCCGTGTACACTAAACATACCAACTCCACACCTATACTGCATCAAACCAAAAAAAGAGTCCTAAATGCTTGATGTAATTTTCAGTATTTTTGTATAATATATATTTTAGTAACTGATTGCTATTTAATTATTTAGTGTGAAAAAATCTATTTATTAATGGCTTTGTCCCTCACAAATATATTTAATGTAGTTTCTGTTATACTTCTAAGTTTATTTCTAAGTTGACATGTGTCATGTGTGTACATTTCTTAATTTTTTTATGGACTTACTTTTTATCCCTTGGCTAGCAATCATGGTAATTTTTTCTATAGTTAAAAAGAATATCAATCTGTAACCTTACAACATAATAAACTCGACGGCCTCTGTGGTTGAGCTGGCTAAGCCTTTGCTGGCTTACCTCACTGCAATGCAGAGGTTCCGGGTTAAATTCCTGGTATAGTAAATTTCGGAAACGAATTTTCTCCGTTATTTACTATGGTCTGGGTGCCTGGGATCAGCCCTAGAGTGGTCCGTTGTATATTACCCATAACACAAACATAACTTGCTTAATTTGGGGATATACAGTGTGTTTGTGTGTTTGTCTGCTGATTTATTTATTACCTCTGTGTATTATTTACCACTGTATTAAATTTATAAAATTAAAAATGCACAAGTGTAGTCAGAATTTGAGTTATCAAAAGTGATGTGTGTGATTCAGTTGCTTGAACAGGCCATAATCTGGCTGAAGGTTTCAAACAAATAATTAATATGGTACATTTAATGACATTTCTCCATTAACAATGTATTGAGTAGTCCTTGAAACTTAGAATGAAACTGATATTTTAATAATAACACAAGAATAAACTTACAATTGAAGACGTGAGTGTATGAAGGTGATATGTCGCATATTCTATATTGCTTTTTTTGCATAGATGAAGGTTATAAGTCGATACCAAATGACTACAGACCTTAAGAGTATAGATATAAGGCATATTTAAAAAATAAAGAGTTGAAAAAGGTGTTAAGTTCAGTTCAGTTTAAAATAAAAGTAAAACTTTTATCTCGATTTCCTCAGAATTGGAATTATGCGACTTATCACCTTCATCCACTCATGTCTTCAATTCTTGAATGTGCCCTATTGTGTTAAAGCTCCTTGACAATTTTTATTCTACCTATTATTGCTTTACCTTGCCTTTACCTTGTGAAATGCCTAGAA
This sequence comes from Dendrolimus pini, assembly GCA_949752895.1. Taxonomy (NCBI): domain Eukaryota; kingdom Metazoa; phylum Arthropoda; class Insecta; order Lepidoptera; family Lasiocampidae; genus Dendrolimus; species Dendrolimus pini. Next base: position 9,754,671 of record OX457125.1, on the reverse strand, counting down.
ATATAAAATGGCTATTTAAACATTGGTTTCTTTTCAGTGAATGGGGGTGATGAAGAAGGAAATGTTACATACTTTGTAGATGAGGAAGGTCGATATTATTACCAACCAGCTGGAGAAGGGCAGAACTTGGTTTCTATTCCTGCTTCAGCTGTGACTGGAGAGACTGAGGTACATTTCGGTTGTTATAATAGACAACACTTTATTATAAACCAATAGAAAAATGAACTTAAAGACTAAAATTATATCTAGTTATGTACAAAGGATGTCTTATTGCCAAAAAGCGATTTCTTCCAGACAACCCCAAATGGGTTATAGTCATTTGTCTAAACTAATATGTAAATAAAAGTGAAAGTGATTTTATGTTATTCAGTCTCTCAGTGTAACTTATCTGTGCACATATTTGTAGGGTGCTGCAATCCATAATTGTTTCATACATGAAGATTCCATGGGAAAAACAATGAATGACACATTTTTATCAAACTGACTGTAGTAAACATTAAGATTTTTTACTTACTCTGAGATATTAAGCAATGTCTTATGTTACAATACAAATTAAATTTTAATAAACACCAATATAATGAAAAGAAATGTATTTTATTATTAAATACTGTAAAGGATGATGATCAGGTGTTTAAAATATCTCTTGGTCAAAATACATAATCTAAAGACATAAACTGTTAGTGATGAAATTTTGAGCTACAAATTTATTTGTCTTCACACAGGATATTGGTGAAGATGATCAGTTGCTCATCGAACCTGATCCTGCTGAAAGCTTTCAAACAGTATCACTTGTGCCATCCCAATCAGCTAATGGGGAGGTCAGCTATGTCTTAGTTGTCCAAGAAGAAACCAAACCCAATATTGTCAATGTTGATATAGAGGTATTGTACAATTGTATATTATAATTTATTATCATAAATTGCTATTATATGATCTCAATATTTTTCGCAAAACATATAGTGTAATATATATCATTAGTTAGATCTCAAATAATATTTTTTTCAACTTTTCTATTCTATATAAAACTAGTTACAATTAATATATAAAATTAAACTACAATATAAATATAACTATACTTACAAAATAACAATCTATAAGTAAAAAATAGACTCCAGGGTCGCTGTCAGCAGAGACAGTGCCCAAAATGCTGGTTGCATTTCCATGTTGAATGGCAATTGCTATTATTGATTGAGAGTAGAACAGTAATTAATTCAATGATAAGTCCACAGATCCCTCTCACATAAAGTGCATTAAATGTTTTGAAGTATATATAATATCCGTCAAACTAAGATTATATATTATTTTCTTACATATCTTTTACAACATGGTGAATATATTCACCACGTTTTAAAAGATATATGTGTAATATATAATTTATACAATTTTTAAGAAAAGGTGAAAAGAAAACAAAGAAGATTTATATTAAATAGATTGATTTAAATTAGTTTTAGATACATTTCATTTTTTATCCAATGAGTTCTAAAGTGAAATATATTTTAACATACAAACAAAGGATGATTTATTTATCCATTTCATTAGCCTATAATATTATTAAATCCTCCAATTTCAGTCTTCACACTTTTATTATGTAAACAATCATTTAGATTCATCAAATCAACCAACACGCCTATAACTTATACATAAGTTATAGATATTAGTATTTTTCTATTTATTTATTTTTATACCTCAAAATAGAAATGTTATTTAAAAGAAAAATCCTTACATAATATCTTTCTCCTGGAAGATCCTATGCTAAGGTTATGTAATTTTGTATATGAAATAAGAGGAAAAAGATCTTAGTATAAATAATGAAGTGTTTTTTACATTGCCTTCAGGAGGATAAAGGCAATAATGATGTATACATCTTTGAAGACGAGAATAATGTTGAGGAGGGTTCACCAGAAGAATCAGAGGTTGAAACAAAACCGAAGACAACAACTAAGGGCAGGCGAGGCAAATATTTCAGACCATTTTTCTCTTGTAACTTTTGCACCTACACATCACATAGGCGGTAAGTAATTTTACTAACAAGTTTTTTAGCTTTGTATCCATGATTTGGAAAACAGTACTGTTGGAAACTTCCCCCAACATGTTATTGTATATTAAACATACCTATTCCTTGAAAGTATTAATTTTATCAGTGTTAGCAATATGAATAGGTGAAATCATGTACTTTTAGATTCATAAAAGTATATAAAAATGCTTCAACAACATTCACCTAATTTTCAATCAAGCAATGCGGAAACAGCCTCACTACATAATTTCAGCTGATGTGTCATAGGTTACTTAAAAAACACTTCGAACGTATTTAGCCGAACTTTCAGGAAGTATTTTCGACAGATGTGTTGTTAGCCTTATGTGACAAACATTCATAAGTGATCATGACTACTTGACGTCATGTGGAGCATCCTGTTAGCCGTAACAGAGTCCTTAAATGTTTTATATGACAGATATCTCCTTCTCCGTCACATGAAGTCCCATTCTGAGGAGAGGCCACATAAGTGTGAAGTGTGTGAGCGTGGTTTTAAAACTGCTGCTTCACTGCAGAACCATCTAAACATGCACAATGGTGTCAAGCCACATGTATGCAAGTACTGCCATAACCAGTTCACTACATCAGGTTAGTCCATATCTCAAGTTCTATATTTATTTATCATGAACATATTATATGTGCTCTATATATTTTGAGTGTAGTTAAAATTTTGAAAAATTGGTAATTTTAGTCTGATATTCTTTATCAAAATACAACTTTTGATAATGCCATTGTTAAGTGCCAAGACATGAGTGGCAGAAATAGTTCCCATGGTTCTTGTGACCAAATGAAATTGAAGTGTGTGTTACTGCAAATTTTACCTTTGAAGAATCACTGATATATTTTTTACAGTGAATAGGTAATAATGTGGCCAATTAGAGTAAATAAGTAATTATATGGTTGAACATCATCTTTGCGTATATTGTCTTTGATCTAGTCCACTTTAAATACATGCCAAACCAAAAATATGACTGATGATTAACTTAGATTTCGGGAGATTGCGGGATATCCGGGACACTAAGTACCACAGCATTTTAAAAAATATAAACTATTTTGTAGTGGAAATGGTGTCGGAATAAGCAAATTTTTAATTAATAGGGAATACATCCCAACAACGTCAAACCACTCCGGGAAAATTCCCGTGGAATTTCCTGGATAATAAATATCACACGTTTTATTAAATTTGCTATTGATCAGTGAAAAAATCACATTGGGATTTGATTTGCTTTTTAATCTGGCATTTTAAATCAGTCCCAGAAAATTTTCCATGGGATTTCCAGTATAAAAAGTAGTGTACTCTACACTAGTAAGTATTAAGTCTTAGAATTAGCTGTCAATCAGCAAAAACTGCATTGAATGTTTTTATGTGAATCCTGAACAAAATAGCAAAAAATGTAAAAAAAATGCATTTCTATCGTTTATGTAGTCTATTCCAGTTTTTTTTTATAGCTTAAATGTACAAACACGGCGTGTTTAAAATGTTATAATAATATAGATACACCTCATATATTACAACATAAGCTAGCTTATCACGGGATGTGTTGCGTGATGGGGTCATACTTAAAAACAGTTTGGGTCATTGACATAGTATGATTGACAGTGTCTGTGCTTTTATATAAGTATTAATAAATTATCTATGTACTGTACTTTCACCACTCTATATCAAGTATGTGGATGATTTTTGGAATGAAGTTCCTTATTTTTTTGTTGATGTATTTTTAATAAATATTTGTATGTTGGTACAAGGTGAGTTAGTCCGCCACGTCCGGTACAAGCATACACACGAAAAACCGCATAAATGCTCAGAATGCGACTATGCCTCAGTGGAGTTGTCAAAGCTACGTCGGCATGTTCGTTGTCATACCGGCGAAAGACCATATCAAGTAAGTGATAGCACATGATGATTATTAATTTATTAAATGTAGATTGTCGTCTATGCTATCTGTTGCATCGTCACATTCTCTTATCTATTAGTAGCTATAGGTATATTCTATAGTATAATAAAATTTAAATATCAGCTGGCAAATACATGTTGTTAGTTTAAGACCTTCCGATTTGGATGGAACAGACAGTATAGTACTCACTCAAAAAGAGATTGCTTTGTTTAGGCCAGTGGGCTATTGGTAGCTTGGATCTGTTAAGCTCACGAAAATGTTTGTTAATTTAGAAATTAATGTGTTTTACATATATACTTAAAGAATATACACACATGTAAATGTGCAGTAATAATAATGTTATATGTATTAAGTATTAAAATTAGAAAAAAAAATTATATAAGTTATTCTTAAGGTACACAACACTACACAAAAATCATAAAATTAATGTCACACATAATAACACATAAACAATAAGCGTGTATAAATTCAAAAAACTCTAATTATCATTAAGTTGTAAAAAGGGTACGGAACTAGAGACCGTAGATTAGTTAATAAATAAATAAAAATGTATGTCCCTTATATCCAAGGTTATCCATTGTATATTTATATATATATATATATATATATATATATATATATATATATATATATACAATCATCTGAAAAACTCCTTTCAAAGTTTGTATTGATGTTTACATTAAATGCGCCCATTAACTGACTATAATTGCATGTGGTTAGAAGTTTATATAACCACCCACAATTAGAGTTTATTAGTATTAATTTTAAAAATATCAATACCAATTTTGAAGTAAGTTACTATAAATGCTTATTTGATTTAATTGTGATTTTGGTGAATCTATGTACATTTCTTTAATTATTGTATCAGTGTCCACATTGCACATACGCATCCCCGGATACGTTCAAGCTGAAGCGTCATCTGCGCACGCACACAGGTGAAAAACCGTACAAGTGTGAACACTGCAATATGTGTTTCACTCAATCAAATTCGTTGAAGGCCCACAAACTCATACATAATGGTGAGTGGAACCAATGTTTTTCTAAATTAACAATAATAAATATCTATCCTTTAAGATGATATTAGATGTTTCATTTCTGTCCTTCAATTGGGATGAATCAACCGAAGTGATTCACATAAACGTAAATTTAAATAATTTGATACTATTAAATATGGTCTTGCCATTTCAATCAAATTGTTTGTGTAGGAATTATTAACAAATTAGAAGATAGTTGATGATACAAAATTGTGAATTCTTCAATCAATCAAATTAATTTTTAGTTTATAAAGTATGAAAACTTCTAGAACGCTTTTTTAATACCTAATTGATTTTTAAGATAATTCATGCCATGAAATGACACAGAAAATTATATACAAAAATTTAAAAAGTAGGAATATTGAAATCTTTTAGTTCAAATTATGTATTCTTTGATAAACATACTATACAAACTTTCTATATACACAATTATTTCTGTATTTATTTGAATGTCACGTTAATAGTGTCAGAGAAGCCTGTATATGCGTGCCAACTATGTCCGGCGAAATGTGGTCGCAAGACCGACCTCCGTATACACGTGCAGAAGCTGCACACGTCTGACAAGCCACTCAATTGCAAGAGGTGCGGCAAATCATTCCCCGACAGATATTCCTGCAAAGTCCATAACAAGGTACATGCATAATAGATTCTTTTGGTCTCCTTTACTATATTACCTAACATTTTATAAAATAAAATAACTGATTCCTGACCCTTTCCAAGCATTTTTTTTTACTTTTGACATCTTGACAGATCAATTAGTAATGTTCTAATGTGTTACCATCTCCATTTGTTATAAAAATCGACCTCATTTATAATTAAGTTTTAATCAATTTAACTAATCTATAACACAAACCAAAGAAGCATAATATATTTAATATTTAAAAAATTAAAAGAAGCTCTATAAGAAAACGAAAGAGATTGGACAGTAAACCTTCTGGTGCTTTTATCAGAACAATAATATAATATAATTAAACACATTACCATAGTGGGTCTCTTGAAGGATTACAACTAGAAACTGAATTTATATGGATTACATTTATTTATAATTATTGTTTTGTAGACTCACGAGGGGGAGCGTTGCTACAAATGCGACCTGTGTCCATACGCCTCGACCACAATGCGACAACTCAAATCGCACATGTTAAAGCACACAGACGAGAAACCGTTCACGTGTGATAACTGCAACCAGGCATTCAGGTATGTTTTAAATTAAATTAATTATACATGTGTACAAATTATACATATTTATCTTTTTAGTTATATATTGTATTGAGTAATAAAAATGCTTTTTGTGTATTAAAGTAGCTTTGAATCTTTTTCGTTTTTTTGTTCAACTTTATTAAAAGTACACATATACCAAATCCATGTAAATCGATATATTACTAAGACAGTGGAGATGGAGCAAATAAACATGATTAACAATATATATGTTTGCAGGCAGAAAAACCTTCTACGTCGCCATCAGAACTTGTACCACAACCCAGACTACGTCCCTAAGCCGCCGAAGGAGAAGACACACACATGCCAAGAGTGCCAGCGAACGTTCGCCCGCAAAGGAAATCTCATACGGCATATGGCCGTGCACGACCCGGACTCTGGGCACCAAGAGAGAGCTCTTGCGCTCAAAATTGGCGGACAGAGGAAGGTCAAGTACATTGACCGTGGCAGTGTAAAGGTCAGTTACATTTCTCATTCGTCGCCTCGTTAATAATATAATAAAATTACTAAGGCTAAGTTTTAAGCAATGGACTGCACCATATGCTGCGAAATATATTTCATCATTATTTATTGTAATTTTGTATAATGTTTCAGTGGTTTGTACTAACTGTAACTCATTGCTGTGCATAATTTATTTAAAGTATGGCATTCGTTGAGTAAGCATCCTTATTACACTCTTTCAATGTTGTTTCGTAAAACTACATTATTTTCTTTCATAAGGTTTATTTGCAGCTATATATTTGTTTATGTACAAATGGTACAAGTAACAAATTACTTGGTTTGTATGTATTCCTATTTACATAATTATTAATTCTTTATGGCCTTAGGAATAAATCTGATACCATAAAATTTGTTACAAATATACTCTCTATAACTGAGATGAATAGTATACTTTTTATCCTGGAAAAGAGGATAATGATATTACCTGACACTGATGTAAGTGTTTAATACACAATATAAGTCAATAAGTTCTGTCAGAAATGCAAATATATAGTGTGAATTTGATGACTACATAAAATATACATTAAAACCGGCATAGTAGTAGTAGGTAGTGCAGTGTGGTCTTTCTTGATATTCTCTAAATATAAATATTTGGTAAACCAATGGGTTTCAGTCTATGATAGAAAAAGGCCACTCATCATGCATGATTAAGTGTATGCCAATTAAAAATTGTAATGATAAATTACTAATGTCCCCTTACTACCTGATCTGCTTCATGAAAAACTTGATGTATTGATGTGCATATAGCGAATGTTTTGAATATGTTAAATTTAAATTAATCTCTAAGCTTTTTGTATTATTTTGCAATCTTACAAATAAAAATCAATATTTGTATACTGGTTCTTAATGTGCTCCTAAAGCATTGTTTAGATTGTGATGAAACTTTAGTAGGATATTCTGATATTTTTGTGTGTTTAAGTGGGTTCCCATGGTTTAGATTCATAATTGGAGCCGGTAGGTGGCACCGCTGAACTCCTAATAAGTGGCACCGACTGTGATGAATTTATCGTGTGTGTTCACTGAATTAGAGAATGGCTTAGATTAACAATTGGTCCCGATCGATGTCACTGCAATCGGGTTTTAGATTTTCATTTGTTTAAGAGTAGGACACCGTCTGTTGGGTACAGCTTAGTATATTATATATCAAAGGATAAATACAGTAATCTGAGAAATGCTTGTACTATATTACTAGCTGATCTGTTATTACAATTTCCTGGGTAAGTAGTAAGCTAAGCTGATTCAAAAATCAATTTGAACTTATATAAATAACTTGACTATGAATATGCGATCTGATATAGTACTAATTATTCTTTAAAGGAACTATTCTAAACCTTTTTTTATTAGTGAAATAATAACTAATAGATCATTTTTTGACAAGTCTGGTAAAATATTATCTTTTTAACTGTGCTAATTTTAAATTAACCTGTATTTATTATGCATACCTAAATGCCAAATATGGCAATCTATAAAAATAGTTGTCTCTGTGAACTATACCTAATTTAAGTGCAAATAAGTTGGTTTGATGGTTAGGGTAGTTGCTTGCGCAGATAAGTTTTTCTCCCCAGTGTAGGTGTAAGTGTCATTTGTACTTTTGTAACAATATTTAAAACTAGCAACAACTAAAAACATAACATAAAACATAGTCACATTCATTAAAAACTTTATTACTAACTTCTAAATTCTTTTGAAACTATGTGTATAGTTTTTTAAAGACATTTGTGTTATGTTCTTCAAAATAACATTCCATATTGCATAACTACTTGTATATCATAGATTTTGAAAATCATATAAAGATACGTATTGATTACAAAAATCTTAGCGAATTCAATCCAGATGAATCTGTAACAGATCTGATCAACGCTACCTCATATCATTCCTGTATCTAACTAATAATATTTAGATACAACAATGTTTTTGCAGTAAACCAACGACATCTTGTTGTATAAACAACAGCATGTCGTCAATTTATTGCAAAACCTCATTACCTGAAATCAAGAATATTATAAGCTTGTAATAGCTTTGTGACATAAAATTGAAAATTTGTCTTAAGCTCTCATGCACTGAACTAAAATTCTTGTTATATTATTATTGTTATTGAATTTGTATAGTTTATTGTTTTTCTTAAATAATTTGTATTGTGTAGTTATATAAAACTAATTATTGGTTGATTATATAACTACAATAGGTTCAGTGTAATTATAATACTTTTGACAGTAAATGGTAGAGTATGGTTTAATGGTTGTCTATATTGTTATCCAGGAATTGTTACAATCTGATGATCAATCGGAACTACTCAAGTTGGGTTTGACTGAGGATGAGTTGAAGCGTGGTGAGTTAGTGACAGTTGCTGATAGCGATGGGCAACAATATGTTGTACTTGAGGTCATACAACTTGAGGACGGAACAGAAGAACAGGTGGCTATGGTTGCTCCAGGGATGCTAGAAGATGAAGAGGAACGAGGTGAGACTTTATCACATTGATCCATCTATAGTAGAATTATTTTGTCCGTCAGTTTGGGTCATAAAATAATCGGAGCGGTGAAGCGAGTATTTCGATCTCTCTTCCACTCACGGGCCTTATGGGCTGGCTTAGTGATGCGCATTATTGTTGTCGATAAGCGTTATCGATAGTGTATTACAACATGCTCACCGCCTTACCCGGGCTGAGACCGAGCTATGATTTATGACCCAAACTGCACGGACAAAATAATTCTACTATAGTAGACTAACTAAAAAGAAACATTTTGGCACAAACATAATACTTATAAACTTGTTACATCCACTCAACCATCTGTCTATTTATGTTATGTTCATTTTACTCAACAACTACTGGATCTAAAATTTGGTAGACAGAAGAATTTTATGTACTGCTACACAATGGGCTAGTCAAATTATGTAAACAGAAATTAGGATAGCCCTTATACAGGGGGGAGATATGAGCATTCAAAATAGTAAGTAGTGTATCCTACACTAAAAATAAAAGGGTTCAGAAACACTTTCTGTTCAAATGGGTTTGAACTGGATTTTTCGAGGCTCTGTAGTCGAATGACAAAACAGTGGACAATATTCATTACTTGTCTGTTTAACCTTTTCCTGACTGTAAAATTTTGCTGGCTTCTATCGTGAACTTATTACTACATATTATTATTATATTATATTATTATTATAATTAAATAATATATATTATTATATTATACTACATATATTACATATTATCTGCACTAAATGGTAATCTTATTTACAGATACAACTAAAGTGACGGATTCACTCACAGACTATTGGCGAAAGCCCTTTAGATTACCAACCGACTAAATGTGATCAGCTTATGAAACACTATATTACTATATATACTATTGAATCACGATATATCATCAATTTACAATCTTACTAGATTTATTATAATTTAATAACGATCTTTATAATTTACTGGTAACATTAACATATTGTAATTGATAAGAGTATTAATTTAGTATCGTAGTTAGTATCTTACTAATAAATAATAAAAGTGACATGTTTGATGTAAGTCACAGGTTTCGGAAAAATTATTTTGGATTTCTTCGCTTTCTATTTATTTTTTATTTTTTGTCGCTGGTATGTAGGTATATTCGATTATACATCAATAAATGATTGGGTTATTTCTGCGTTTCTAGTCCTCGTCGTGTGGTGTTTTTATTTTTTGTTGGTGGTGGTATATGAGTAGATTAGTCTAGTATATATTATTGGGTTTTCCTGTGTGTATAGTTCTTGTGATGTCTTATTTTATATTGATGATTGTATAGACGTTACGTTATAGGTTACGTGCTTAGTCCGTATATATTTTTCGCCAGATTTAGGAAGAGGTCTGTGTGAGTGTTAGTGATATGTGCACGCCTTGTATTTTGAATACAATGTTGGTTGGTAGGTAATTTCAAATAAAAAGGTTACTTCCTGTTTTAGCCATGGCCATAGATAAACTAACCTAGTATTAGCTACACTATTTATAAATTAACTGCTAAAGTATTGCCGCTTTTCAAGTAGGTATATATTCATTGGAGATCAATTGCTTGTTTTCATTGTATTGTCCCGCATGTAACCATTGCTTGTAACATTAGATTACTTAACACGCTCGCTCCTTTGAGACAATTACCGGTATACTAAAAAGCCACAAGACTAACACTATAACTATCTCTTATATATACTATCTCACAACTCCTATATAAACAGAGTGAGACAACAACACAATTAACGATCACGTGCACAAACGCGACCTGCACTCTAATCGCGGACTCTCGGACACATATGTGCTAGAAGTGAGCGGGCGGGTAGCTAATCGGACAAGACCGATATCAATTCTCTCATTATCTTAACGTGCATGACCAGTCTTTTTGTGAATATAGCCCTTGTAGCTCATTATTTTTTACTGCCCTACTTATCATTCATTATGCTACTGTGATAAGTTATATAAATTATTATACGTATAAATTATTATTTTGATATCCTTTTGTTATTGTATAATAACGTTTTTTATACCGGTAATATATAAAAGACACATGCTTTCATTGATTTGAAACAATGTGAGTATGTGTGAGCTTTATTAAGCAATACAGTATCAACCCAAAAAATGAAGAGCTCATAACCTATTTTGTTGCCAATGATACGTGCCTGATCGTTTTACAATGCATAGATAAAAAATGCTTAATGCTACTACGAATTAAAAACGACTACTACTAGTGTTATATTGTTGTTTAACACTTCGATGATGTAACAGTCACGACACCTGCACACACTTCATCCTTTTATGTTAATTATTTTACAAAGCACGAGTGCAGGCTGTCAAACTTTGAAATATGGTTACTGTTAGAGAGGCCAAATCATTTCACATGTTCAGGGATTAACTAAAAAGCACTGTTTATAAAGAAATAGCTGTCTGATTATTAACACAATACGATCATTAGCTAAGAGTTATTTATTTTTGGTCACTTGGTATAGATTGCTTTCAGTGATGAGGCCACCTATTTTATTGCTTAGAAAGTATTGTAAATATGGACTTTTTGTAATTGTTATTTTGGTGTGAAATGAAGTGTTTATCTATCTATCAATAACACATTTTTCCATTACAAACTAGGATTGTACACACTATTATTAGCTGTTTGTTCTATTTGAATTATAATAATCCGAATATTCAAATTTTTATTTATATGTTCACATATTTAAAACATGAATATGGGTTGATAGAGTATTGCTTAAGTGTCAACCTGTATAGAGACTAAAATCTTTCTTATTTTTGTAATTTATGATTTTTCTTTATTGCTTTTAGAAGTGCTGGTTCGTTCAATACGCATCGTTTATATAGAATGGGAAGAACAATTATAAATTATATGTGTTACTTACTCCTACTGTCAGTTGGCTGTCGCTTCATCTGCACCTTGATAATGGCTTTCTTTTTTACATTAATCACTTATCCATAGTACTATTTTCAGCAGTTGTGTTATTTGTTTACGCTAGAAACATTCGTATTATAGTGAATTCTTTTGCAGCAGATTTCTTAGAATCTACTTTTTCATAATTAATGATTATATACTGTTATTGGAACGAAGTTCATAATCGCGCGTTGCGAAAGGGGGCTAGACGGAAAAAATTAAGACCAAAAGTTGTAACGACACTTTTTGCTATAATTGTAAGCCGTGCGGCGTGCGCGTGTTTCTCTGTCTGTCTCTCTCTCTCTCATTATTACTAAAATTTAGCCTACTGATTAAGTTTCTATTACGTTATATTTCTTAATAATAGAAAAAAATATTAACATAACTTAAAAAAATAATACAATTCCACTAATTAATCGAAAGGAACTTCGTTCCATCCGGGTGTCCCTAGACACCTCTCAAGTTTTTATTATTTCACTATGGTATGTTATATCATCTTATGTTTGTTAAACCTTAAAATAAATTAATTATGCAGTACCTTCATTATTTTTTACAATATCCTTTCACTAATAATCAACCCTCTCTTCATTTAGTTTAACAGGCTTCTGTAGGTTCAATCATGAACTTTTCTTATTGTTTATTATTTTCCAGCGGTTTTAGAGCCTAGTGTCATTTTTAATATAATAAGCATTGCTTACATCGAATGGGAAGAAGATCTATAAATTATATACCTGTCAGTTAGCTTTTGCTTCATCTGCACCTTCACAACAGCTTTCTTTTTTACATTAATCGTAAGAGTCTGTACTCAGCATTTACTGTGTTTGCACATTACTGCTGGAAAATTAAAAAGGTTATCCTCATTATCATCAGCATTAAAACCTAGGTCAACTCGGAACGTCGGTTGCTGAGGGTGAAATACGCTTTACTACTATTACTCACGGTCTTCACCATCCTCTAATGGCAGACCAATGGCACGCATAGCATTGCTTGAGACGTCAGGCCACAATTTTGGAGATTAGCTTTTCACCGGACCGTGGCGGTGGCGGCTTGACTAGACGTTTACTTTCCATATTAATATCCGGTTTCTGTAAAATGAGGCTGTAACTGCGTGATATTCCATAAAATGAAACAGTTTTTTTGAGGGGAAATCCGACTTCAGATTATCTACGGCGGGGGAAGCGCGTTGGTGATGTGTCGATTTTGCCACGTTGTGGTGGTAATAGCGCTTCCGTTGAAAATTTATGACCACCCGAGTCGGGGAGACCCAATAATACCTATCAGTGATTCTTTCTTCGCATTATGCCACACGTGCAAGCTGCAACCAGCATATTAGTCACTGCTGATTAATAATAAGAAATAGGTCATATAACTTAATGGTGTATCTACGTGTGTGGAAATAGTTCTTCAGAAGTAGACGTGCCAGCAGCAGGGATTATAGAAGAGAATAATGATGAATCTTAAAATTGCTCGCAAAGAACAGACTACTTAAAATCATCTATAATAAGTCTATAGAGGGGTCAAGATACATATACAATAAATTTGAAAAGAGAAACAATCTAGAGGTGAATTCGTATCAGCGGATTCCGAAAATGCGATTTTTAGCATTAATGTCTATTTATTAGATTATCACGTGAACATTACGGAATGAATTTAAATTACAATCAACAGAGCAATCTTATCCCGGGTCAACTCTAATAAAAAAGTAAGTCTGTCTGTCTGTTTACCGTTCACAGAAAAAATACGAGAACTATTTCGTTCAAATTTGTTGTATATGTAGACTCAATATCAAAAATGGACATAGGGGATACATTTTATCCCGTTCTTTTTTTCTTGAGATAGTCATGGGAAAAAATAACGTAATGTAATCTGTATAAATTCTTTCTCTCTAAATAAACAAGGGTTATTCAATGATAGGTAGGTTAATCAAGTATTTGCGTATATAGTACTGTACGGTCAGCACATAAATAAATAAACTAGCTTTTTATATATTTTTATGGGCAAGTACTTAATATGGAATTAATAATATTAAACGATATGAAAAAAAAATATTGATATTAAATATAATTTTTAATTCTAAATTGTTGGTCCTTGTTCTAAAGAACATTTGCTTCCTGATAGTACCTTCCCAGTGAAAGTCACTGATATTCCGGTTGATTTAGCAACTAATTGAGCGGGATTCATATTAATACTCCTCGGATTGCTATTGCACTTATTTTCGAAATATTTGTACAAATTATACAAAACTTCTTTAGTTTGGAAAGTCAAAAGCTTACCTCGACCACGTTTCAATATTGGAACCATATTTAACCAACAAATTTAATACTAATAGCAACAAATAATAACACTGAACAATAAATAACAAGAATGAACCACAGATAAAATCAATTAATTCATTAATTATCAAACGAAAACCAAATGGTCACCTCACAACAATTAGCAATGTAAATAATAATAATTTATTTGATTTCATCATTGGTTGTAAATATTGTTACGAGCTACACAGGACTCGAATTAAAAATGCCATTGAAATCACTATAGAGTTTTTTAAAATTGTACAAACGTATAAGAAGGCACAAATATGACGACTGGACAGCCAGTAGAAGTTGGACGATTCAATAACACGCGCAAAGTCCGTCACTATATCGCTAATCGAAAGTACTACACACGTCTTGCTAGTGTCGTAATCGTTGCTTGACTGCCCCACCCCTCCGTTCGGGCATTTGTTTTATACTGTATAACCGACAAAGGGCCGCGTTAACTGAGTCAATCCGCACATCTGGCAAGCTTCGACGCAATGCAATAACAACAAGGATTAGTTCGACACTAATGACGGCCATAAAATGAGTACGATAACAATAGGATGTTTTTCTTAAACACGAAGTAAACAAAAGAACTCCGAATGCAGGAAAGGTAACACTATATTTTCTTCTTCAAAATGTAACGAACTTCTTTTTGTTGATGATACAAGGAATTTTAAATTATTGGTTTTGTATTCCTTGAAGTCTTCAAGTCACGAGTGAATAGGTATCTTCTAGGTAAGCGTGTTCCATCCTAGACTGCGTCATCACTCAACATCAGGTGAGACAGTGGTCAAACGCAAACCTATAATTCCATTAAAAAAAAACCTGTAAATATACAAAGACTTACTATAAACGCAAAAACTTCTCGAAGCTAATTTACCTATAACAACTTAAAGCCTATTATGTTCAGATAACATACGTATACGCTTGCCTTAGTTAAAAGTCTAATCATAGATACAGATAAGCAAGAATTGTGTTCACATGTTTGTAAAAATGCCAGAGATGATGGATGTTAAATTGTTAGTCTGTGTTAGAGATTAATAAATAAACTATTTTTTAACAATTGTCAAAGATCTCAGGAAGAAATGAATAATATATTATAATACTAATAATCATTCAATGGTCTAATTACATAATGGAATGAATAACACCTTATGCAACAACACGTGCCTGGGACCTTCAGAAACCGCAAGTCTCAATAATAGTATCCTTATTTCGCTTTTGTAATTGACGCTAATCATGTTTTTTGGTGTTTTTATTTTATGAGTTTGGTGTTTATGGTTTTCTCTAGGAATTGATAATTTTAGGGTTGATTTTTATGCTTGCTATCACATAATTATTGTACAAAATTAGTCGATTGATTTAATTGCGTATGCACATACTCAGAATTTTCAATTAAATTTTTGAACAAAAAAATCAACAGATTTTGAAAAAGAAATTGATTTTAACGTCATACTACACGCTTAACTTTATTAAAATAAAATTTCGCCATTTAACTAGTTAATAAAGTTCAACAATAATTACTTTAGTTATTGTATTTATTAGACAATAGTTATTTAGTGTCATTCAAAAATCCAGAATAATATATTGGTTGACTTATTTTTTATCTATATTACTGGAATGTATGACAGTTCACATTGATTGGGGAATTCCGATGGTACACCACGCTAACGATAATAATTTCTAATCGATTATATCTGAATATGAACAATAATCAGTTATTTCATAAAAAAATATTGCAGTTGCATAATCGTTTTAAGGGGCCCATACACGATTCTGCATTAAAGTCTTGCACTGGGCAGAGCTTGCAGGACTCGAGAGGCATTCTGTTCGGTGTTGCCTGACGCAATGAAGGCTGTAACAAGATTCACGGTCCTGCATTGCGCGGCGGACTGCAGGACCGTGAATGGGTCCCTTAAAGGCCACAACACACACGGGTTGCGAATAGCGCTTTCTTCTAAGTGAGATATAGTGCTTTGTACTAACTACACCTGCATTAAAATTATTACACTTATTTAAAATAAATGTAATACTTGCCAGGGCGACTAATGTTAGTTTGAGAACGGTCAATAAAAAATAATTATAATAATAATAATAAAATGATTTATTTGCCTCAAAATAAGCTAAGTTACAATCTTAAATACAAAATGAGGACATTACAATTAGCAGACTTAGAAACTAAATTATTGCTTGTGCTTCTACTAGCTCCAAAACTAGTGTTAACTGTATCTTTGGAGCTAGTAGTGTTCTCTGCTGCAATCTCTACTTATACAGTAACAAAAAAAAAAAACTCTAATAGATAGTGCGTATGTTTTTTCGTGTAAATGTGTGTGTGTATGTATGTGGTGTAGTGAACGATGTGTTTACTCTCCAATCCTTAATAATTCTTATGTATCTTTATAATCTAAATTTAGAAGCCAATGTTTTAGCTTGTTCTTTATTTGAAATTTATTTAGTGAAACTATGTTGATGAGTTGATCGAGTTTGTTGTATAAATGTGAGCTCATTGTCGGATATTGTTTGCTTGCAAAAGTGGTTCTAAATGATAAGATTGGACATGGTTTTTCTCTTCTTCTATGGAATGAATTGGAGTCAGGTAAGGGATAGAGTACTTCACAGTGTTTTTTAAGTGTAGTGCATAAAATATATGTCTGCCTTATATTAAGAACCTGACATTCACGATATAATTGGAGATAGGGTACAAGAAAGGTTTGAACGTCATAACTTTCAGAACGGCTCTTTGGGCTCTTTCAAGTTTAAGCATATGTGTTTTATGTGACCCTCCCCAAACAGGTATACAATACCTTATTATGAAGTTACACAAGGCATCATATGTCAAATTTAAAATTTTGTTTCCTGCTGAGTTACGTAACTTTTTCATAACAAATATGAGCTTGCGTACGCGAGCGCAGACACTATTAATTTGTTTGTGCCAATTCAGATTTTCATCTATAATAACACCCAAGTATTTTATGTTGTCCGCTCTACATATGCTTAAGCAGGAACAGTTCTCGGTTGAGGACCGGCAGGTATGTGCTTTAATTATAAAGTTTTCTGGGGGTTTACTAGAATCCGATAAAAAGAACGTTACAAACTTAGTTTTATCGATGTTTAACGTGAGTAAGTTTTTATTTAACCATCCCATGACTGTTTTGAGTGCATTCTGAGCCTGAACCTTCACATCATCCCAACTGGATCCAGTTACAAAAAGTGCTGTATCATCTGCGTAACACAATATTTCACAATGTGGTATTTGTAGTTTGCAGAGCTCATTAATGTATATTTTAAACAAGGTTGGTCCAAGGACACTGCCTTGTGG
Organism: Dendrolimus pini; assembly: GCA_949752895.1. NCBI lineage: Eukaryota > Metazoa > Arthropoda > Insecta > Lepidoptera > Lasiocampidae > Dendrolimus > Dendrolimus pini. The sequence continues at coordinate 9,736,973 of OX457125.1, read as the reverse complement.
TACACCGTAATCTAATGTCATTTCACTACTTAAATGGTTTTCTATTTTTACTTTTTGTAATCTATGTGATAAATAATTATGAAATAGGTTTAAACAAGTTCCTCTGATTCCCATATTTTCTAATTTACCCAAAAGTAAAGATTTTGATACGGTGTCAAAAGCCTTGGAGAGATCTAAGAATATTGCAATGCATTTCTCTTTTCTGTCTAGACTATGTACGACTTTGTTAGTTAAACTAAGCACGGCATCTTCAGTGGATACTCCAGGTTGAAAACCAAACTGATTTTGAGCTATCATATTATACGTCTCCAAATAATTGTGTAGACGTTTATTTATAACTCTCTCCAAAATTTTCGACAGCATAGTTAGTACAGAAATAGGTCTGAAATTATTAAAAGAGTCAGGGGGACCACTTTTTGGGAGGGGATGTACAAGAGCTACTTTGAACGAAGCTGGAAAGATACCAGAAGAAAGAGCTAAATTACATATGTGGACAATAGAAGGAATCAGTATGTTACGGAACATTATAATAAATTTAGCAGGTATACCATCAGCTCCTGTTGCACAGTCATTACGTAAATTTAAAATTATTGATTCGATTTCAGCTTCATCAACATCAAGTAAAACTAAGGAATTACACTGACACTTAATTTTATCGGAGGAAGGTTTATAAAAGTCATTGGTTAGTTAAATTTTTTGTGCTAATTGTTTACCAATATTTACAAAGAATTCGTTTAGAGCATTAATCGTTAACGTTGGGTTAGACCTGAAGGGCGTTAAACTTAGTGCAGTTGAAGTTTTACTATGCAAATCGGCAATTGTTTTTATAACTGCCCACATTTGTTTAGGATTATTTTTGGCTTTTAAAAATTCATTTTCTTCTTAATTTTTCTTAATAAATTGTTACAAAAGTTTCTATAACGTTTATAACTTAGAGATAAAATTTCGTTTTGAGGATTCATTTTACTTTTTTTATGCAATTTGTCCCTATGTCGAATACACCTAAGCAAACCTGGGGTTATCCAAGGTTTCAATATAACTTTTTTCTTAGAGATAGTACTTTCCTTTGAGTTTTTAATAATTATAGATTGAATTTTATTAATTAAAATATTAGCCGCTTGGTTAGCTTCTTTGCAGTTTAAAACACTAGAAAGGTCAATATTATTAATGTCGCTAGCTACAGTGCCATAGTCAATAACAACACACTTGGCTTTATTAGAAACTTTTTGATTAGTAAAATTTAAAGATGCAACTACTGGTATATGATCAGTAATTGTAGATTCAAGCTTAAGAACAGTAGGTTTGTCTTTTATTCTAAGAAACACATGATCCAAACAGCTGTCGTTCCTTGTAACTGTATCATAAGCTGGGAGTAGACCATGAGAAGCCAATAAGTTAAGATATGTATCTCGATTATTATCAAAATTATTAGAAGCAATATTAATATTTATATCTCCTACCAATATAATCGTTTGAAGTTTCTTAAGCGATCCAAGAAGTACATTTAAATCATTAAAGAACACATCTAAATTTTTGAAAGAGGGAGAACGATACATTGTTATAATTGCAATGTTATTGTCTTGACAGAGTAGGCAGTTGGCTTCCGAAAATACCGGCTTGGTCACTAAAAAATTGAGATGATTTTTTATGTACACTACTACACCATCATTTTGATTTTTGTTATTTTCGGTACAATAGAATGTGTAGTCAGATAGTGAAGGAACTTTGTGAACCTTATTTAACCAACATTCGGATAATGTAATAATGTCATAGCTAAGATTCGTAGTTTCTAATAAAGCCAATAAACTATCAAGATTTTTAGTAATACTTCGTATATTTTGGTGTACGATATTTAACTTATTAGTATTATTCGGTTGTATATATTTAAGGCATTCTTCTGGTAAACATGTAAAGGTATTAGCAATAGTTAGAGCATCAATATCGGCCGTGAGAATATCATGTGTAGCCATTTATATTCCGGTTATAATCTTCTGTTAATAATACTTCATTATAGTTGTACAAACTAAGTAAGGTGTGTCTAATAGAGATATAATGAATAAAATAAAAAAATGTGAAAAATATTTTAGTTATTTTCATTAATTTATATATGAGTGTAACATTATGAAACTTTGTATTAATCAACAGCATGTAAAGTGGTAAGAGATAGTAAATCAAAATAAATATGATAATATACAGGTATGTCTTAGGTCCTTGGTGTAAAAAACTTATTAGTAGCATAAAAATGACAGAATTATAAACTAAAAAATAAAAGCAATAAAAAAAATAATAGAACAAGTTTCTTAAAATAGGTTTATATACATATATTGAGTTTGTTAAATAATAGATGTTAGACAAAATGTTAATAGATGGGTATAACACAATACATAAACAAAAATATTGTACACTATTGTTTATAATATACATGTTTATTATTACTGAAATATAAATATGTAAGTAATGAAAATTTATTATAAATTTCTGGGTTAAAAATAAGACACAGGTACGGTATTTACCTGTTTGAACTGTAAGTTTTGTACATATACTAGTGTAACAGAGATGTACCATCAATGGCTTCAATTTGTGTTGAACAAAATTTACAATATAAACAATAATAACTAATAAATAATGTATATGCAGAAAAATATAGCACAAAAATCCTAGACATAATGTATAGTTTATTATATTGACATTCTGGGCTGAGTATGGCAACCAGAGCAAAGAAGAGAAAAAATATTTAAGATGATTATTATAATTTAGTTTAACTGTAGTGTGGCTATAGTTTAAAGTACGGAATGGCTTTGAGTTTGAAAGAGATTAGATTAGAGTATACGAGATTATGAATCTTAATGTGTATGTAGTTTTGTATGCTTGGTTTAATCTACATTTAGAATCATTATAATATGTAGTATTTGTTACAATAGTGTTATAGTATGCTATACTAAACATAATAAGAGATTTTATTGATATAAGATAAACAAATTGATGAACAAAAATCAAACTTAATACTAAGGGTGACACATATTGAGTAAAGAAAAGCAAATTCAAGGTTAGTCACTCAGTCTTATTTTTAAGTTCCTCTAGACGAGTTTCGTGTTTTATAAGTATATATTTCGAGCCTAGTTCTTTTCGTAAGTAAATCCGTCCATTTGAACACCAGCAAAATGCATAATTTTGTTTTTTGGCGAAATCCCGAGCCATATAAAAAAGTCTTCTTGATTTTGTAGTGAGATATTGAGATATATAAATGGGATTGTTATGGGGGCTCAATCCAATATGACTTGAATTCAGACGACTGGACATGTTCTCTTTATTGTACTTTTTTACCTCCTTTAATAACATTGTCATAATAAAAGTGTTATGAAATTCTACAATAATTGAAGAAAATTTCTTATCTTGTTTACTAAAGGAGCGCTGGACATCCCTGACATCAGATTTAGAAATGTTAATGTTAAGATATTGTGCCAGGTTCTGAACCATATTGAATAGCATTTCCTTGGTTTCATGTGGGAACTTTGGAATATTTCTAATTTCAATACTAGTCTTAACAGAATTTCTCTCTAAGTTTTCAATTTTTTCTTCTAATTCCATCACGTGCTTTGCCATGGATTTCCTCTCCGTTTCTAATAAATCAATTTTTGTTTCAACACTTCTTATTTGATCTGACATAGTATTGAGACTTTTTTCTATTTCTTGACATGAAGTATTCAAGGTTGTATTTAAGCCTTTCACTTCTTTTATATGGTTTTCCAAGAGATCCAAGCGTTTATTTTGACTAAGCATCAGATTATTTATAAATTGCTTTAATTCAGTGAACTCATCTGACGACTTCTTATCACCAACTCGGCGGCGCTTTAAAGTGTTGCTTTCAGGAAATTCTTCCTCTGGATTGGCTGACTGGGCGATATTTGAGTCAGACGCAGATAACGGCGTTCCTGCTTTGCGAGTTTGAGGGTGTAATACTCCTGCAAGCATATTGTAATTGTATTGTATGCTTTGTTATCAAAAATAGTTACCGACAAGCGGGTAGGTCTTACAAAATATGAATATCGAGTATCAGATAGCAACTGTTATCACAAATAATTCACTATAAACTGTATTTCTGTTCAATTCAATAACATAAAAATATTACACACTGTTTATACTTTACAATAACGCGATATATTTAAACAATAAGCACTTTTAACAATGTTTATGAATTAAATTGTATAAGCAGACATTAGCGTGACGAATGAACGAATGAATGAAATTACTTGTCTTATACATTTTTTGTCCTATATTGCAATAAAAAGCAATTAGTCTTAGCAGTTAGAGCAAAGTTTTACTTAATATATTTGTTTAGAATTTCATAAAATATATATCGAATATATTTTATAGTTCACAAATTTTGGTTTTTGTATGAGGAAGCTTGATAATTATTACCTTCTCCTAAATTTCGATATCATGTATTGTTAAGCAATAAGGTCTTGTGAACCAAAGGCAGCGTATACTCCCAAAATCATTAATTTCCAGTGACGCGGCAGTTAAAACTTCACTAACTACACGACAATTTGTATGAAAATAAATTATTTTAGTTAGGAAATTTAAAAATGAATTTACAGCTATGGTTCTACTAATTCGGTTTCTGAATGTTACTTTGTAAAATGTTACCTACTTAAATAATAGAATGTTTTGAAACGTCTTTATGACAATTACATAAATAATGTTAAAACGTCGTGATTCTAAGATAATATGTATAAAAATCATTACCAAAGTTTACATGCATAAATATATATGTCTATATAAAATAAAATTTAGATTTATTTATTAGATCAAGTTTAGGATAACGCTCAATAAATAATAAATTAATACATCCGACTGTGCTGTGTGAACTCAGTTCCTTTTCCTACCATTATGGCGAATTGAGCGATGGTGTTTATGTTCTCGTTTTCTCGAAAGGAGACTGAAATTTAATTTATTTTGTTCGTCTTTTAGGTAGTTCATTCATGTATCTTTCAAATGTGTATTATAGCTGAAGATTAACTAGTCTGTAAAAGATTTAAAATCATGTAAACATATCTCAGAACTGGGGCATTCGTAAGAAGAAAACCCTCGTAATATTCTACTTAATTTAAGTGGCTGGACGGAGATCTTACTGGTTCCCAAGCCGAAAAGTTATGAATACTCGGTTTTTTTGGGGATTTTTCTTGATAAAATATCATTTTTCAGAAGACGACGAAAATATGGAAGATGAAGAAGAAATGGTCCAGGGTACGGTAGGGAATAATGTGAATACCCAAGAACATAAAATTAGTATGCCAGAGCGAGGCATCAAGCTCGAGAAAGATGTAGACACGTGTTTTGGATTTAATGTAAGTCTATTACTCTATTATGAACTTTAACTGTCCATAATATTATTCCATCTATTTCAGCTAAATACTCCACAAGCTTTTATACTAGCATGTCACTACTAGTTGTGAATTGAGTTTATCTGAATGTATTTTGTACGTACATTTGTTTGTTCCTCTGTGGGCCGTGGCTAAAAAATTATTATCTTGATCTTTGCTAAATATATATGTATTTGAAGCCTTTAGGAAACTTTTCTTCTGAAACATGTGATATGCTTGCGAAGCATATATACGAAGGAATGTTTATGTTGAAGCTACAGTGAGAATGTTGGATACTATTTTAAATCTATATTATAGCTATAAACCTTTCCATCATACCTTGTATGTACAATCAAACAAATTGAAACATGACCCACCATAAGGTCATTTTCTTACAGTCGTGAAATACAATTAGGTTGAAATTCGCCTGAACATACATTTCCTTCGTAACGAACTTGTTATCATGTTATTAGACATTGACAGTTACTGACTACGTTGTATTAAACAGATCGGAGAGACTCGTCTATACTCGTGTAACATCTGACAAATGCTATTACGTGCTATTACTATCTGTCATTAAGTATGTTGGATTAAGTGCCGTTTCCTATATCTTACCGACCGTTTATTTGCCTTACTAACGATTAAAATTTGAAGTAATCTCTATAGAAGCAATGTCAAAATTCAACCTACGGTAAAGCAGGGGAAGTGAAGTGGAGTGAATAGTGAGATATCGGAACCGGTCATAAATCGACAAGCCAAAGGTGACAACACAGGCCAAACCTTTTGTATATACAACATTAGATATTAGGGTTATTGTTATACGTTAGGTAGCAGAAATACACAAGAAAATAAAACATTAACAACATTATTGTGAAAGAAAAAAAATCTTTTTTGTTAATTTTATTAATTGGTTGTAGTATTTCAAAGTTAGAAATGGCACTCATTTTACTTTACTTAAACCTAAAACCGGGTATAAGCACCATTGTTTTCAATGACGTCTAATAGTCGATTACGCATCGACCCGATTAGACGATTGCAGATGTCGGTTCCCCTCATGTAATTCCAAATTTCATTACAGTGCTGCTCAATTGCTTCCTTTGTCCTCTCGTTTCTGTTATCCCACATTTGAACCATCAAACCCCATAAATTTTCTATTGGGTTGAGGTCTGGTGACCTAGATGGCCATGGAATTAGAGTAATTTCATCTTCATGCTGGGTAAGCCAGTTCGAGACAATTCTGGCGGTATGTACTCGACAATTGTCGTGAACGTAGGAGAATACAGGGACTTCTTCAAGTGGGTACACTATTCGCACTGTCGGTAACATTGATTCTTCCAACAAATCGACATAGTTTAATGCGTTTTGACGAGGAGAAATTTGGACAAGTTCACCTATACCCCCGGTACCCATCCAGGCCCACATGTTAGCTGAAATTCGACCAGATAATTGATTGGGTACTACGTGATCCTCTGTGTATCGCGTATTGTTATAACGCCACAAAGTTAAGCGACCATGTTTAGAAGATCTAAATGATTTTTCATCTGAAAATATGGTATTAGTCCAGTCAAAATCTAAAATCTAAATAATTACGTGCAAAATTAAATCTTGCAGTTTTGTATGCATTCGTTAAGTGTACTTTCTTAGCATAATGCCGGTAATGCAGTCCAATACGGTGTAAATGATTTCTTATGGTTTGTAAACAAACGTCGTAACGTGCCGTGAAATCTTGGGTACGAGAAAAAGGATGTTCTTCATAATGGTACTGCATATCTGTACTTTGTTGGTTTGTTATTCGACGAACGCCATGATTATGTTTTCGTCTATCTTCAAGAATTCTCAAGAATCTTCAGCGTGCCGTCTGATCTATGTTCTCACTGCGTTCCGACTTATATTTAACACTCGTGATATTTCTCGAATGCCATAGCCTTCCTCACTGAGCACTACAATCCAAGCTCTTTTATATTCAATATACTCTATGCTACCCATTATACAATTTAATTTTTAGATATTGAGTTCTAATTTTTTTCTCATTGACTTTACTTGACTTCTGATATACTTTCAGAATGACATTTTATTTTTAAAATTATAATAATTTTTCTATAATGAAAAGAGTTAGAATTATAAGGCAGATTTCAGTTCGAGATTCAAATTATTTCAAATCAATACTGTTTTATCTAAAACATATCTAGTACAATGATAACAAAGTTTAAAATTGCGTAATTCTGAGGCTAGTGACGCATTTTTATTAATGTTTGTAACGTCCTAAGTGCAACACACAATAAACCCTACCTATTTTGACGGTTTTAAAGGAATTATTAGCAAAGTGGGTCATAAATCAGTTGTGCCGATCGTACATACATAATATTTACATGTTATGCAATTTATACCTATAATAAAATAAAATAGGCAAAAGACAATTGTGGAACCAATCACAGTAACAACCAGTTCGGGGCAAACAAGAAAAGATCTTGAGTTTGTCCTAAGCCCAGACCACAAAAGCTATCAATTGAAGTATTTAATTGAGTTGTTTTAAGTTATTTTTATATTAAGTGTCCATATATTATTTTAATAATAGAATTGTTAGAGTAGGTTCCAACTCCATCCTATTCTTGTTTCATGTTAAATTGAAACTGTTTCTGTTTTATTTATTTTAGGAAGACGAAGAGGAAGAACAAGAAGAAGATGATAATGAATATAATGAGAAAACTGTTTTAGGATTGATTTAAAATAATTTTAATGTAGAACTAATAATGAAATTAAGTATTAATTTTAAAGAATTTTAGTGTAGAATAAAATTTAAATATTGCATATAATGAAGGTTGAACTAAGTTAATGCTGTACATTATTAAAACATAAATTAGTCTTTGAATTAAAAGTGAAATTAAAATTCGGGACACACTATAAATACATTCCCAGGTCAAGCAATTTTATTACAAGTAACAAGCAATGAACAAATCTGAGGCCAGTTATATTATTTTCTAGATAGAAAAGAGTAAATAAAAAAGTTTTTTTTAATTACCAATGATTTAAACCTTAAGATTAAATCCAGGAATATCTAAATATAAGTAAGGCCTCAAAATAATGTTCTGCAACAATCTGGTATCATGTTTGAAAATTGTAAGGCTTATTTCGCGAACCTATTTATAAATAAAATTAACTTTCGCAGATCCATTCGCACGGCTTAAATACACGAATTTCTAGAATCACAAGCTTTCTCTTCGTTTCTCACTATAGCAAGTTACTTTTTATACTAACAAGAAAGTGATACAACCGTTCGATGAACGGTTGCTATAATTTAATAACTTATTTACAGGTATTTATATACATTGTAAATTCTTCACGTGTTTATAAGTTTTGAGACAAAGTAAAACAAGTATTTTTGGAAATATTTATTGCCAATGTAAATTTATAAGTAGTTATGCCTAAAGTTAATATTTGATCATTCGGAATAAGCTACCTTATTGAGAATACAAGCCATTCATCTATGGCGGTATAAAACTTTTCGTAGATTTCATAGATCATAGATCGAAACTACAGTCGCGCGAAAATGCTCAGTTAGCTTATTTTCACACAAATGCAAAATTGAAATACAATTTGTTTTTTCATATTTGTAAAGTTCAAAACTTAATTAAGTTAAAAAACCTAGGCTATATTGAACTTTTTAATTTATTTTGATTGAAAGTATATAGTCTCAAAACTTATGAAACTACAATGTATTCAATTCAAATATAGAATTAACTGTTAATTATTTAAATCTGTTTCGGAATAAATGTTGGAAACAAATGGAAATGTATTTGCTGAAATATATATGATACAGCAGGGTCGGTTCTCTAGGCAATGGAATATCGGATAGCTGGTTTTGCTTAAATGGCAGACTGCCGCGTAATGCAAGACTTTTAATGTGGTTGCTAAATGCCTCTTGACTCCTGCAAGCTTCACTCACTTCAGGACGTGAATGGGCCCTTTAAGACTGAAGGGCTTCCTGTAGAGTCCGTTCGGGTACTGCCCTATCATGTTCCTAGACGAGTGACGCAAAATTATCGAATGACATTGAAAACCGCCTTGTACGCCACCGGGACCGAATGAAAGGGCCTTTTTGTACCCAGATAAACTGGTAATGGCTGGGAAGGTCAAGACATGTCGTAAGATGTTCCACTGGGCGTAGGCGGCATTCGCATCGACTTTGAGTTGATCATGAAGTATTTAGGATTGATCCTCTACACCAGGTCGGCACACTTGTGGCAATTAACTCCCCAAAATCATGAAGGACATGCAAAATGTTGGAAAATCCAAAATCCCGTGCCGAAAGCTCTTCGACGGAATCGTGCGACTATAGTACTTTATGGGATCTCGCAGTGGGCGCAGGCTCACATTGTCTCTGTATTGTACTGCAACTGTCGCAATGAGCTGTGACTAGGGCCGTCAAAGGGTATTGCACGGTATTTTTCGAAGCGAGGCTTCCGTGTTAGCCATCACTTTGCCGTAGCAACTTGAGAATCGAGCACTGGCATTCTTGTATGAATGGCATATGGAGAAAGAAACCAAGACCGACCGACCTACGACCCAAAAAATAAAGGAACACAGACTAGAGCTACGTCAAATTCAGGAGGCAGGAGGCTTAGGAACTGTGACACTAGACTCGAGGTGTTTGGAGAAGTGATGTCAGATATAATTGGCTTTAGAGGCATCACGGTGCCCTGACATTCCGCCTGCCATAAGTCTCCTTTCGAGACATGGATGCTTCGGAAGATACTTTGTCGCATAAAATTTTATGCGACAATGTATTTCCCGAAACATACGTTGCAGTGCCGTCGAAAACACAGCGCTGTAATCTTCAGGGGTTTCCGCCGTAGAACGAGTAGCACCATACTCTCGTCAACGGTATTAGAAACTTATCTGTTGCTTCCGGCCGTGGTTCTGTCTATTCGCCTTTGCGTTATGTACATAATAGGTATTTTGTTCTTTATTAAGTAAGCCTACAAGCAGCCCAGCTTAGGCCAAGCCATGTCCAGACCAAGACGGTACATGATCTTCGGTTTTCACAGCATGACTTTTAATCGTTAGCAAATTGTGATTGTAATAAAGTCGAAATTCTAAAGTGTAGCAATAATATCGAGTACTGTATGAAATAAACGTGCGTTTTTTGCATAATGTTTTATATTTGTTGTTATTAATTTTTTATATTGCTTTTGCAAGTAATTCAAATTGTGAAAAAAGTGGATATCCGTTATTTGTAGCGTCTTTATTATTTTATTATATTAATTATATAGCTAGGAGAAATATTGTAAAAAAGCCGCGAGTTTATAATCCAACTAGTAAGACTATAAAAACCGTGGATAAATTGTGAACGGATCATATAGTATACATATAAAGTTGTACATTTACGTTATTGGTTTTAATTAGTGATATATACTCTTCATATTATGTCAACCTTTCCTAGTTAGTTGTTAATATAGGATACTTCTACTGTAAAGGTGGAAGAATAGTCTACCAGGCGCAGCTGAAGGTCGCGTCGAGCAATTTTGATTAAAACCAAAGCAAAAGGGCCGTACCGCGGCAGTATCCGGCGAGTGCCAGAACCGTTTATTCACTGATTTAGGACCAATTTTTCAATTATAAAATAAAAGTTATTCATCGCATACATTATAACCTGACTGAATTTAAAAGTGAACTAATTCTACTGTTTAGTCGCGCAAGTGTACCTAGAGTTTAATTTGTTCTTTTTGTATTTTATTCTATGAATAACTTATTTGGTGATCGAAAAATTGGCCTTAATTATGTCTTTGATATCCATTCATAAGCAATCGACAACTTACAATCTCACTAGATTGATTAAAAACTAACGGTTTCTGCTTACATACGTTAAATTTAGTAATACTAAAATTACCGTATCATGTGTGTCCAAATCCACAATTTTATTCTTTTATGAAATATGCACGTCGCTGTTTATCTGCATATATTCTAGCCCGTTATCAAAGGAAACATACATCACTGAATCCATTAATTAAGTTAAGACATCGAAGATGTTCATAGGGGTACTTATTATTTTGCAATAAGTTAATTCCCAGGGGTTACAGACCGAAGTTTATGCAAGTAAAGCTCCGGACAGAATCCTAATTATGTATATTGTTTAAATTAGATTATAATTTGTAAGTACACAAATTTTATAGGGTGACTCAGTAAAATATAGTGCCCGTTAAAACAGCGTTACTGTACTATAGCGATGTTTTACATTATATCGTACAATTTTATCCCTTCTCTGTCAATATTCTGATACCTGAAGATAAAAAGGAACTCCTAAGGTTTCACTCCAATATCTGTCTGTGTTTTTCAGCGGACTATAACAGAAGCTGAAGGTAGAGAATTGGCGTTAGCACACTTTTATAGATGTGGTGTGTTTTTAAAATGTACATGCGTATTTTTTTAAATATTTAATATGGGACCTGAAAGAGAAAATTGAAACTTAAATGTTGGAGGAATACCATCGAGTAAAGTATCGAATGAAAGGGCCCTAGAAAATATTTCTTTACTTTTTGGGACACAATATAAATTGTGCAATAAATAACCTTCTTACTCTTAAGTTTGCCCAAGCAAAAATTCAAAATTTAAAAATTGCACATCGAGATAACCGATGTGTCAAACCTGCCCAGCCGCCTTGGACAAGCGTGGCGGGTATACTGTCCGTTCCATTATAGTAGGAGGCCCGAGCCCAACAGTGGTACATTTATGGGCTGTTATTATATATATTATATAAATATGATTATCCTTACAGGCTTTTCAATGAATATTATCGTTAATTTGTTCAAAAAATTATATCGTCTTAATTGTATAAAAGTATCTCTTAGCCTCCAATACCGTCGCGTAGTCTAAATATAGGTTCTGGTGCGACAGCAGCTGATAGGTACGAGCTTACTACTAATCGTTGGGAACTGGAACCTAATAGGAATAACTATATTGTATTTTATTGAGGAACTCTATGTGAGTCCGACTCGCACACGGCCAATTGTTTTTCAATGTAACTGCAATGTATAAATTAGATAAAGCAGAATGTTTTAACCTTGTTATGTAAGAATGTAAGTGTCCTGTAAAAACGAGAGTACTTCACGACTACTTTGACCAGAATAAATTTTTAGCATATCGCAAAAGTTGTTTGTCAAATTGTGCATTTTTTATGCATGTGTTACAACGATTACACACATAATGAAATGGACGATACTGTGACACAAAATAAATAAATGTAGAAAGTTAGTTGAGGTGGTGTTATGCTTCTGTTTTTATTTAGTTTGTAACGTAAACTGGTATCTAACGTAAACGATGCGCTAAATCTAGTGTGGCTTTTACTCTTCGTTACTGTGTAATAAATACATAAATTGTATTTTTATTGTCGATTAAATTAGTTGAAATTAGTGCTGTGTTATTTTTATTCCCCATTTTCATTTTGTTACGAGCTACAGTATTCGAAATACAATGCCGTTGGAATCACTATAGAATTTATTAGAACTATACAAACACGTATAACACAGGTACACATATAACGACTATAGGCACGGCTCAAGGTTCTGTACTGGGCCCCCTTCACTTTTTATCCTATGTAAACTACATGAAAAACTGTATAAAAAACAGTACTTGCTATCAATTTGCCGATGACACATGCTTGGTACCTGGAGATAAAGACTTACTCAAAGCTTATGAGCGATTGCAACCTGATCTCAATATGCTAACTAGATGGTGCCATGATGCCGGTTTAGTACTCAATTCTAATAAAACTAAACTGATGATTATAAAATCGCCCTACAAGTCATGTCCATCTTTAAAAAACCTTATTGCGCATGAACATCACTGCCTGCATAAAACGATCACGACATGTGCTTGCCCAGAAATAGATGTTGTAGATACCCATACCTATCTTGGTCTTATTATTGATAATAACCTAAACTGGGCCAAGCATATTGAACACGTCTGCAATAAATTAAGGCAATTTTTGGCTAATATAATTATCTTAAAAAAATGCTTACCTCATAAAACCAAATTAATGCTCTATAATGCCTTAGGCGAATCATTCTTACAGTATGGCCTAACCAGCTACGGTCGTACGTATAATACTTATATTAAAAAAATATATAATCTTCAATTAAAAATACTTAAACAATTAGTTTCACCAACAATAAAAAACCAATATAGTAACAATGAAAAAGGTCTCTTTAAACATTGTAAAGTTTTACCCATAGAAAACCAGTTTAAAAAATGATGCTCAAAGAGCAATTTTTTAACCAAGACCTACAAACTAATAAAACACTGTATATACGCGAGCCATAGCCCAAAACCGGTTCGTCACGAGTCGGGCAAACATGTACGGCAAGCGCACAACTGAATATATAGTTCCGCGCTTGTTAAATGACTTACCTGTCGAGTTTAGGGAAAGCATTACATCAATAAATATTAAATATAAACTTAAAACGCACTATTTAAATGACACAATGTTATAATTGTTAAATGCTACGGACGTAGACACCCATAGCATTAATATAAACCCCAGAGGTTTTCAATGCTATGTATAAAATCAAAGAGCTGTAATCATTTTGTTGTTTTGATAAATAAATAAAACTAACTGGACGCAACCAGTACAAACGTAATGCACGATTCAATAACGCGTGCAAAGTCCATCACTATATAGCTTATCGAATGTACAGTCAGCAGCAAAAAGAAAGGGACGGCCAAGATGGTCAAATAGATAACAACATCGAAAGTGATCATTAGTATCGGTACAACCAATGTGGTCTAATTGTTCGAATCAGCCTTCTTGTCCAAAAACATCGTTACACGCACAACGCCAAATACATGAGTTCATTCAAGTCGCCAAAATGATCGATACACTAGAAAAATGAACTCTATTCTAAATGTGATTAGAGTCAAATCGAGATGAATTCATACTAGGTACATCAAAATTGTATTTCGAATTATGTATTTCAAATTGAATGACTTATTAACACAGCTTGCTAAATTTGCATTGTATAAATCACCTTTCTGAGTCAAAAGTTTAAAAAACTCCTGATCACAGCAGTGTGATTGATGAGGAGGATGATGTGAGCATAATAATATTTGTCTCGTGCGAGCCAGGGCACGCACTGGGATTGGAAGGAAACACCAGTTTTTTTTCAATCAAGCATCATTTATTGACTACTTACAAAACGTTGTTAAAACTTCTATCCCACAGGGGCAGAGATCAAATCTTTAGTTTTGTGACTGATACCCACCTGTGATTTATTACTAACTCTATGGACACAGAATGATTTCATGCCACATATTATATTGTGGCGAATGATGGTGGAACCATCAAGCTAGTTTTAGAACTTTTAGAACAAACTAAAACATTCTAGAAGGAAAAGATAAGGACGGATATATTTTAGAAAGGGATAGACAATGAACGAAAGACAGAGATAGATAGATGTTAGAAAGGGATAGATGTCTAAACGAAAGTTCCCGAACAGAAGGTTCGGGAAGGAAGAGACAGAAATAGATAGATGGATTCCAGAGAATTCTTCCGAGTACATAAACAGCGTAAGGCGCGCCTACCGGGCAGTGTTTAGAGTTGAGTTCAGTTCAAGACAGTGAAGTGACAAGTGCGATACGAAAGAGTTGGAAAAAGAGTTTAGTGGTGAATTTAGAGATGAGTTCAGTGGGTAGTTAGTGAAGGAATCGAACTAGAAGCGAGCTACACGCCATAATATCGGAGGGGAGCACTGCAGCAGCAGGAGGTGGTCTACGCAATATCGGCATTGTGAGCGAGACACCTTATCGTCGGGATTATGCATCGTTAGCCGTACATCCTATACGCAACCCTGCAGAGAGGTATTACGTGCGGCTGTGTAAGTCAATAAAAGAGTTAAATATGTTAATTAAATTAAAACTGTTGTTTTCTTCCAATCCATAAGAGCGTACCCCCGCTCGCACGTAAATATCTATCGAAAAAATAATACGTTAAATTCTAAGCAATTTGTTACAGATCACAATATTTCGATAGTTTACAATCTCGCTAGATAGATTATAATCTGACGGTGTGTTTGGCCACAGTAGCTCACTATAATATTATTTCAGTTAAATAAAGATATATTATTAACCCACAAATTTTATAAATGGTCTCAATTTCCTGTTTCTAACCAGATCTTTCAGTCCTCTTAATTTATTTCTTCATGTTTGAGTTTTGGTTTATACTAAATACTACCGGCTTTATTCATAGAGTTAGAGTAATAAAGATAAAGAAGCGTTCAAACTTACTTTAACACTCTGTGAATAAGAATAAATAATAAAGAATATACTATATAAACGATGGAGAATACGATGCATTTTTTAGATTTCTTGTCTGTCAGTCGATTTCTGTTTTTTGGGATTTACTTAAAAACTACTAAGCCGATTTCAATTCGAATTTTGCTGATAAAGAGCTAATTTTTACACTTAAATTCTGCGCTACCTTTTATCCCGGAATCCCGGGGGATTTTTTTCGGGAACGGTTTAAAGAGGCCAGTATAAAAAATGCTTTCTTATTTCGATATTTTCCCAAGTGTGATTTAAAGTGGTTAGTATGCAAAAATTAGCTGATTTGGTTATTACTTATACTAAAACATAGTGCACTTTCTTTTCAAACACTGCGGTACTTTTGAACCGCATATCCCGCGGGATTTTTCCTGGGAATAGTATAAATTATTTATTTGCATAACAATTAGTTGATTCAGATCCAATTGACAATAAAACAATGGTTTACGTTCTTTTCCTGAAGTAATTATTTAACATACTTCTGTATGAAAGTTACAAAAGAACTTGTTAAAAGTAGAATAAGAAATATATATAGAAACAATTTTCACCAAGACGTGTTGTATAGAGTTTATTACCGCTTGTTCTCCTTAACAGAAATAACAGTGTATTTATTTTTAATAAACTTTTGAATTTGGAATTCCGAACGCTTCGGACCTGTTATCTGTCAAAGCCATCACGGTTCGAGATTCATAATATCCAAACCTTCTTACCTGCTGTAGGATGCTTGCACAGAAACTTTTTTAGTCTTTATACTATTTGGTAGGTCTGGCGATCACCGGCTCTTAGTCCATAATAATACTATTTGAATTTTGATTTAGTATTAAATCATTTTGATTAGACTCTAATCACATTTAGAACAGAGTTCATTTTTCTAGAGTGTATCGATCATTTGGCGTCGTGGCTGTTAACATAATAATGGTAACTTGAATGAACTCATGTATTTGGCGTTGTGCGTGTAACGCTGTTTTTGGACAAGTAGGCTGATTCGAACAATTAGACCACATTGGGTGTACCGATACTAATGATCACTTTCGATGTTGTTATCTATTTGACCATCTTGGCCGTCCCTTTCTTTTTGCTGCTGAGTGTACACACTTCTTGTCTTGATCGTGATCCTCGCTCGACTGCCTCACCTCTCCGTTCCGGCATTCCTTTATACTAAGCTATACAATATGTCTCGACACAATACTCGACCGCGTAACAATAATTTCCAAGAATCAGACCTGGCTTATGACTATCATAATTATTACAATACACAATGCCCTGTTTTTCTAATAACAAATTTTAAACATAAAGTAAACAATAGAAGTCCAAAAGCGGAAAGGTAATAGTGTGTTTTATGGCAGACAGGTGTGCCTTCACTTTTGTCGGCGTGCAACAACATTAACATTAAAAGATGATGGGTGTCGATGTGGTTTGGAGGTTTCTTAATATGAGATTTATTTTGGTCAACTCTTACCCTCTTTACTAAAGATGTATCTGAAGTATTTGACTTCTCTTTGACCAAATATTTTCCTTTGTTAAATTTAATTCCTAATCATAGATAAAATTTAATTTTATCTAAGTAATTATTTGCAGAAGTCTCAATTTCTACAAATAATTTCTTTTCTCCTACTACCCTGCTATATTTATTTCTCTTTCCGTGTCGATTTTGTTCATTTCATTATATGCTCATGAACTATGTACGCTGTTTCTGTTTCGTAAACTTGTGAAGGAATGAATATGGCAGGTACAAATAAAAATCAATTTTACAAAATACATAATATTTATTCATGTTATTACTTCTTAAGCGCTTTTAATGCAATAGATAATGCACCGTTATACCAGTGTCAACAATATACAAACACAACTAAGTACGCTGGTGGCAAACATGCTCGACCGCTTATAACGTGAACAGAGATTTAACATCCATTTTAGTATACATTGTTAAGTTTTGATTGTATGTGATTTTATATAATGTGGGAATTCGTGCCAAACTTGGCGACCGCTTTCCGTTAGCAACATAACGGCTGCGATGTAAAAGTATAAAGAGGCTATTACGTTTGCTATATACTATTGCCATATACACGAAAACGAAACTTTTATATTGAAAAAACAGAAGGAAACTGCATATAGCTCGCAATACCGCTCTTAAAGCGCCCATAAGTACTACTTTAGATTGAACATATTTTCCTAACAATATAACTAAAATTAACAACATTTATCCAATAAATTCGTTAAAATATAGGTCTTAAACTGTCTTAACTAAGGCCTGTGAGAATAATAATTATTAAAACTCCCGTAACATATTTAACGAACATTAAACATTCTTTATAATTTTCAGAAGACAAATGTTTATTAGGCGTTTTTAGTGTTGTGCAAAAAATGTTTTATATATAAAGAAATTATTTCAAATCAGAAAATACACTTTTTTTTAAATTTGTGGTACAGTTGTCTTTGTACGTCAGACATTCTCAACTATTTTTACAGGGGGCCACATAGGCGAATTAGATATGTCGCCGCGGGGCGTAACTTTATTTATTTTTATGATAGAACAAATCAGCCGAAAGGCGTCGTCTATGGAAACTTACAACAACAAAGGCGTTACCAATGTATTACTATACAGCTATGTAGTATGCCATGTGGGCCACTCACAAACTCGGCGGGCCGCAGGTTAAGTATAACGGTTTACATTTATTTAACTTCGTTACCTCACAGGACACAAAACATATTAAAATAACAGCAAATAAACAATTACATACGTCCACGCACAATGTCATTGTGTAAAACAAAACAAACCACAATTTTTTTGGCCACTCTGACAAATAAAACGAAGCAAAAGGAAATTCTGTAAAACATTTTTATGTATAAATGATTGTATTAAATTTTAAACAATAAGTAGATGAGTCAATTCTGACTTAAAAGTTACGAAATACGTAAAATTTGTTAAAAGCGAGAACATTCACGAAACAATTGTATTACGCGAATTGTATGTATGTTATTGAAAATTATTGATGGAATCTATATTTCTTTTATTCAAAACATACACGTATATTATTTTACGAAAATGTTTCAACTAAACGGGGATTACAAGAATTGATCATAAACTACTCTAGAATTTGACAAATAATGCTTATTCCATAACTTAACATAACAACAGCGTTTCATAGTGTACATTAATACTAATTGTTTATGAATTTCAGGGATAGCACCACAAGCGCAACGATTATGTGTGGTAATCATAGCGTTACCAGGCTAAATAGATTTCTCTGAATATGAAGAGGAAAAATTTGAGTGAAGAGATAAACAGTACGTTAAATCTGCAATATCCATAGTAATATAATTAATTTTGTTTAGATGTTTCCAGTTTTTTTCATGAACTTGGGAATGGATAAATATTCCTGAAATATTGTTAGTTATGCAAGACAGATTGAAGACCATGATGAAAACCTCAGTCTAAGGAAGCTGTTATTTTCTACATGCTTAAAGGCACTCCAGCGATTTCTAGAAAACTATGTTTATTATTGCACGCGAGAGTAGATACATGCGTGATTTACCCTGAACAATGAAAAGAAATTTTAAATAATTATAACCAAAACAATAAATTAAATACATATAGTGTAAAAAGCTAATGTTTTTTTAAGTTCCATTATTTAAAGGTAGACTGTAAGTGTCACAATTTTCTGATGACACTTCTAAGATTAAGCAGTAAATTGGCGAGGAAGGGGGCGCCAGTAGGTAAACGCAAATTATTTGCACAGTTAAAACTCGCATTGCATACTTCACTGACCACTTTTTTGCTAGCTGCCGTGAGGGCAGGCATAAAATATACGACGCAAAGAATTTGTGTTATTAATTATAATAACATTTAATTCTATTATTCACTTTCTGCCACATAAGTAACGAAAAACTTGGACTATAGCTATCTTTCCCCACTTGTGTTGGTTACTATATCTTTCTATCCATGATTTAACCCTATAATTAGTAGAAAATTCAAATTACTTATATGAAATTAATGTCATATTATAATCAGTTGTAACGCAAATGCATGGATAGCAAAATATAGAAAGTATTATGGTGATGACATTAATGATTTAGCTATGTCAGTGATTCCCAAACTTTTCTGAATCAGCGCTCCCTTTATAAGAGAACAATATCAATACCCCTTATCTCAACACACTTTTATGTTTACAAAACACTAGCTTTAATAAATTAATTCTTAAAAAAAGACTGACTGCTTTAGCGTCTTCAATTTGGGTCTGGATCTTTCCATGTCAAGCTCAATCCTTCACTGGGCGATGTCATTTGACTATATAAGTGTTACGTGTTATTTATTAATAAGTAACTAAGAGAAACATTTAATAAACAATTGGGATATAATTCCGAACAATACTGACATTCTTACAACATCTGCGAGTGAATAATCCTTACTCATAAATGCGAAACCAACTGTGCCTGTTTATGACACTTTTACAGATAAATCACCATACCGATTTTGCTGAAATTTGGTATATATATGTATATCGTTTCTTGTATTCTATTATATTTATATATGTACTAAATTTATAAATTGGTGTATGTATATTTAAATTGTACAGTCCTCTCATTTTTCTGCTCCACCTACATCGCCAGATTAGTTAGGAATTTCTTTAAAGCTGGGTTGCCTGGAAGATATCGCGTTTAGCGATAAGGCCGCCCGTTGTTTTGCCAAAAAGTATTGTAATTACGCATTTTGTTTTTGTATTTGTTTGTTTTGGTGAGCAATAAAGTGTCTACCATCTATCTATCGTTTCAATACCGAGAATGGAAAAAGGATATTATTTGAAATAGTTTATGCCATAAAATTAGCTGTATATTTTACTAGGTGCAAACAGCACCCCGATAAATATTTTGCGCTTTATAACTTTTAGAATTTTAATGCAATGTAAACCGTGTCAATGCTTGCTCTTGAAAATTATAATCTAGGGCTTTCACCACGTCTTGGCCACCACGGGGAAACCCTAGTATAAGCATAAAAACGGCATAACATAAACATTTTCTTAAAGTACACATATCAAGTGTGTTAAAATTAATCTTTTAAGTTAGTCTTATGTCTTTGTCTTTTAGATCGCATTTTGTATATTTTACGTAGTTTCACCCTTGTAAACACGTCTTACATTGCATTTTTGTTATTTTAACAGTGGTGCTCATATCTAAACACATTGTACAATTTATTTATACATGAAAATATACCAGTGATGTAATAAAGCTCATTAGAAACACATCTACATATAAAACTACCAATCCAACAGTCATTAAAAAAACAATTTTTAATCTTGACAAACATTTAATTATTTTTGATACTATAAAATTAGCCCTTTAATTCCGCCTTATTTCATATATGCACATTGGCCCAGTTCCTATGTCTTACCGACCGTTCATTTTCCTTACTATCCATTAAAATTTGACATAATCTCCATACAAGTGATGTCAAAATTTAACCGATGGTAAGGCAAGTGAATGAATAGCAAGATATAGGAACCGACCATGTATCGAGAATTGGACATCACAATTTTTTTGTATCTATCGTTTTGGTGTGAGACAAGAATATTTTTAGGACCTAATTTATTTGCAAATTAGCATAGAGCAATTGAACACCGGTCAACAAAACTCTCATCAAATATCATATTTAGTTTACTCCGCGAAAAACATTATGACCTCTCTCTCCAGTTAAGATGCAAAGGGCTGTGCAATAAAAAATAATTTTATACGGAAAACACTTTTAATGCTCACCCATTGCTTGCTAAGAGCGGTTATAATGTGATCATGTCATCATCACCTATATATGCGGATAAAAAAAAATCACTAATCAGTTTAGGCATCGTAATACTATAAGGCCATTTATACTAGAAACAATTAGTAATAGGCTATTGAACTATAGTGTGACCGTAAATGCTTTACCGAGCCTTAAGAAAGCAAATAAACAATGCTTTGAATATAAAACTTACGCAAATAGCTATAAAATTATGTTCTGAAGTTGCTGTTAACCATATCCTGGCTCCTCTTTATTGTAAAATATGTTTAGAAAAACTAACCTTTATCACGTGTGTACATTTTATATAAAATATATAGATCTCAATACAAAATATTAGAACAATATATTAAGAACTATACTGTGCAGTATAGATCTCATATTATGAAATCGTGCATTTTTGCTTCAACATTAGTCCCCGTTCAACGCACGGTAAGCCTTTGGTCACACTGCATATGTATTTATTACACGGGCCGTGCACTAGTCAACTGGTTGCTGCAGCCATTTCGCCGTATATGGGTCTTTGGAGATTTTGCACTATTTAACCAAAAAGGTTGCGATTGTTAGTAGAACGTTAAAATAGTAATTGGCAGCTAAAATTGGTGTCGTAAATAAATATTGCCGTAATAAGCCGTAACATATCATGACAACATCCATAGTTATTTAAACCATAACTATAGAGCGGCAAGTTCGTACGTAGCACTTCCACAGTGCACGAATGATGGGGATGCGTTTAGCAGGAGTCCAATTAAGCGGCCCTGCCGCCCTCACACTTCTCACATCTGCTCTAATGTAACTCACATAGACTGCAGCTAAATAGAAGCTTGTATACACTGAAAATACCTGGCTTTTTGATTATGAAGTAAACTATCTTGCCTCATGCATAAAATTACAATGTGCCGTAGAAATTTGCCAGTCTACAATTCTATGGTAAAATTAACGCACAGCAACAGGGCCGATAAACTATATTTTTATTTAATTAACAAAATACAGTAATGACAAAATATATTTAAAGTTTAAACATTCTATATACTTTTACAGGAAATGCTTCCTGTGAAAATTTCATTTTAATTACCAATTCAAATAAGAGATTTGCAAACAATAGCTATTCCAAACTTAAAATTGCTTTTGAGATTTCGGTAACAGTTTTGATATAAACGGCACGCTTATAAAATCTACACACCTATGCATATTTATGCCACTATTCTCGACAACTACTGAGTCTGAATAGCATTTGTTAAAATAAACAATTAATTTATATTAAAATTAAGAGTAGCCGCCATATATGTAACTGAGAAACAACATATCCATCATACGTTAGGTATTAAGTCAGCCTTACTCAACCTTTTTTATAAGGGCCACTTAGAGTTATGAAATACGGTGCCGTGGACCACAACACGGAATTTTAATGCTAGACTACTTACTGCAAACAGATTTGCAGCCTACCTGATAGAAAGTGATTACCGCCGTCTACGAACAACACCAGATTTAATATAAATCGTCGGCGTCAGTACAGTCCTTCTAAGTGCATTTTATGATATTATTATTTTTTTATCAAAATTGTAATGTATGCATGTAATATGTAAAAAATGTGATGAAAAAAATAATAGTCACAACGTCTTATACTGATGCCAACGAAAGGTAAATCAATTGTATTATAAAATTATATAGCATGCCGGGCGGACCACTCGCAAGAGGTCGACGGCCCGCAGGTTGAGTATGGCACTTTGCTTAAATACATTAATTGATTGGCAACAAATATCTTCGACTCTCTTTTACATTTGAATTAAAAGGCGGAAAAGGCTGAAAATATCAAGGCGGTTAACGTCTAAAAGATACTTTTAAAGAAAAATGGTTTAAACAAAATTCATTCGGCCGTTTTTAATTCGAATATATCAATATCGAATAAATTAATTTAAGCGTTCCAAATATGAGACGGCTAAAAATCAGTGTCAAAAACTTTACTTTACTCTGATGGTTTCCATGGATGTGATCATCTATTGAAACTTTCATTATACAATGACTGATTGGCACTAGCATTATCTTGCTTGGTCCAAACTAAAATAAAATCGGTGTATGTTTGCAATGTAAATGAGGACCAGATAAAAAACTGAAAGGCGCTTAAATCATTTAATGCAACATGAATTTTAATATTAATACATACAAATGAAAATGATACATAATATATGTGAATGAAAAAACATAACATAATTCAATTATATAATTAAATTGCTCCTTAATAAATCAGTTCACAATTAAATTAAATTTTATTTTCTGATTTAATGATTGATAACAAAATAATAAGCAATCATAATTTGAAGACTGTAAATAAGTTTTCAATGAAAACTTTGATCAAATAACTGTAATAATTATTATCTTTGAATAATTGCATTCTTTTTATAAACAGTATTTTTATAGAATGATGTAACTGATTTAATTATTTAATTTTTAATGTTTTTTTTATTCATACCTAATATAATTACGAACCGAATTTGAATGTAGATGGTATTTGCGTCGGCACAGAGAAAGAGTAGCCTGAAACAGAAAATACAATATGAGCATTACATTACATTACGAACCTGAACGCTTAAGACGCTATAGTTAATGTCTATATCACACTAGTTTGCCCCGCGGCTGCGCTGCGTGTCAAACACTGGGCAGTAGCTTTATTTGACTTACACAAACTTAATTCTGATTTTTACATAATATAATAATAACAAAGAAATTAAGTCCATATAGTCTATACAACTGCCCAGCAAAACATAAAGGTGAGTCGAAACCAGCCCGATTTGAAGTAATACAACGAATGACATGTTGTTTATGACAACATAGGTATTAGTAAGTGAACTGAAAAACGCAATTGTAGCGCCATCTATTTAACTAATCCGTCTATTCTATGGAAACGACATCACTTATCGGGATATAAAATATCCTAAGTGTTGATTCGGGATATAAGCCATCTCTGTGTAGTTTCGTTCATATACATTGTGTAGCTTTCTAAAAGAATGCGATCGCATCGCCGTCTTTTTCAATATTTTCATCTATACCGCGGAAACGGCGTCATTTATCGGGATAAAAGTATTCCTAAGTTACACCCGGGGATATGAGTTTGCTCTATGTAGGATTTCATGTAATGCTCTAACAGACAGACAAAAATTCGAATAATTGCATTTTCGGAATCCGCTAGTTCGAATAAGCTCCCCTGATTTTATTCACATTTTTAAACGCATTGTACAAACTCGAACGTTTACAGATTTATTATAATATAGATAGATATAATAGCGATACATTGCAATTATCGATGTGTGATATCTATTAACAGTTTCCAAGCCCTTATTTAACTTTTGACGTTTGCACGTCCATCATCAGGTTACATTTGTTGACAGTAAAGCCCATATGAAACATACATAATTGTCGTACTTTATTTTTTTGGCTGAATAATAAAAATAGTGATGTTTTGTGAGAGATCTAACTCACACAAAGGCTAATTAACCATCGACACTATCCATAAATAAATCGTAATTGATTTGAAAATAAAAAAAACGTTCTAATTTATTACATTTTTTTTGCTTTAATATATGTTTTTTTTATTGTGGCAGTTCAGCACACAGGCAGACGGCCCACTTGATGGAAAGCGGTTACCATCGCCGATGTAACACCAAAGATGCTACCAATGCGCTGCTACTCTCTTAAGGGAGACTGGAACCTGGTCACTAATGTCGGAACACAACTCAAGGTTGTGTGTTATGGCGGCATACTCTACCCCTGGTCTAGAGACCAGGGGTGGTAGCCATCCAGTCGAGCAAATGCCCTTCCACCTGGCTGTGGGTAGTTTTGTCGCCTCTTACGACAGGCTGCCCGGCCGCAGGAAACTGTATTCTTACTCCGTTCTTGCACGGATATATGTAAAATATATCCGAGTAAGATAAATTGATTAAACTTATTTATAAATGGAGTCGAATTTTCGAGTTGGTAATGCGTTACTAATTGATCAGCTGTCAACAGTAATAAATGCTTGGAAAGGGTATAGCACCAGTCACTGTTGCCACTTGAGCGCTTTTGGCGCTAGATCAAGCATTTTTAAGTCGCTTTTCTAAATAGTATTACGCTTCACTCTAATATCGATGTGTTTAATGTAAGTAAATTTGAAATGACCGCTACAATAATTTCACATATTTACAATTATTGACATACCTCCGCTTTGTTCAATACGCTTGCTGTCCTGTTGCGCCTTGCGCTGGTCGGCGAGTAGGAACACTGCTTTTAGCTGTTTCTTCTGCTCCTCGGTGAGGTTGCACGTTAATGCGTGGTATAGCGCCGGCTCGTTGCTCGATATAGCTGTGCATGAGATTTAAATTAAAAGTTAAATAAGTATACATAAAAATCGAAGTCAGTCCATATACAGTAAAGGACTATACAAAATTTTAGAGTACCAATAGGTTACCATTCATTGGCATTTATGAGATGACATTTTCTAATTATTAATTAATTTTTGAAATGGTAATTTCTTATGGGAGGGTAAACTGCTTCATTACTTAACGCGTTACGACGCCAGTCTGTCTGGCTTCCCTTTCTCTCACGCATACGGCAGCGGTAGGTAGGCTCCTCCTCTCTCACTCTAACCCAAAGTGCTAGCCGTATTTCGGTAATTAGATTAAATAATGATACTAATAATGTATACAAAAATACTAATGCACATATTTAAGGATTGTAACTAAGAATAAAATATATTTTATAATCAATAAATGATTTTATTAATAAGTAACCTTTTCTTACATTATCATATTGATATACATAAAATTTAAGTAATAACCTAAACTTTTCTCAAGTAAACAATTTCGATATTAAATTCAACTAAGATCAGTTTAAGTTTTATCACTTCTGTCGGGCGTCCCGAAACGCACACGTTTGTTGTTTTATCGTTTTTCATTGAATACCTATAAGGATAAAATTATAAAGCGAAATATTATATTTGTTAGAGCCATTTCCAATATACACGAAATTATCGAGTTTTCCCCACCGCTACGCTCCGTGGACAACCTTAGGCAGAAGCTGTGTTACGTGTTTAATTAGGTGTTTTTCCAAAAACTTTATTATTTCTTATTACTAACTTAACTACAATAACAAAGGAACTAAGTACACATAGTCTACACAACTGCACAGTGAAACATAAAGAGGAGAGTCCCAACCAACCTGATTTGAAGTAGGTACGGTTTTTACAATTATACAGTGGTATCTCCACCTATTTACTAATATCACAGCTAATATAATAATATTTAAATATTGTATACCAGTGAGTGTATTCTTGAATTGGATATATTCATCGACAGTGCAATCCTTTTCATCGAGAGGTGTTGTGTAACACTCTATTGCAGTGTCCTCGGGCTCGTAGTCTTCGTCATCCTGTATTAAAACAAAAACGATGTCGAATACAACTAGATATTGCTAAACATCAGCATACAGGAATACTATGAATAACAGTCGACTGAAAAAAAAATTGAATTTCCCTAAATCCTACATGAATAAATGATACCACAAGTCCTTATTTGCGGCTTTACTACTATTTTAGGCCAATTCAGTCGACAATTTATAAACAAAGTTAACATACACTACAATAGGGATATTGTTTATAATTATCACATAGGTACTGATGGTAGAGGAAAACATTGAGATAACCAATGTCTTTCCTGCTTCCTGCTTTCCCAATCAATAATATAGAGGGTCGAGGCTAACATAATGATAAAGTAATTTAATAACAATGGGACATTTATAGGCTGGCATTATTGACTTACGTCGTCGCTTTCCTCATAATCTTCGATTTTGGCAGTCATGTTGACACCTTGCATCATGCTGTTGCGAACCGCCAGTCGGGCTAAATTTTCGAAGTATTCGCTGTTCATGTCATCAATATCATCCTCATCACTCGATAATACCTCTGCAATGATCAAAATTTCTTATGTATTTTTGGCCATCAATAAATGAATATTTTACAATACTTATTTAATTCCATAGCCCATTGTGGTTTTAATCTGTCCATTTAACTTTATAAATCAATAGGTTCTGTCTGTACATTTAGTTTTTTTTTGTAATTAATATTCGTTTTTGACATAGTGACCCACATTCTACATTTATTTAAAGTTTTGTCAGTATGTTCTTCTATAAATCAAAAAGGGCTTAACAGCTCTTGAAGAAAATTAGAATAAAGTAACACCATATGTTCACACAAAAGATAGGATATATATGATATTAATAAATATAGTAGTAATCATATAATATAAGAAATGTAAATGTGACTTTATGTTTTCATGCCTTAAACACATAACCGATAACATGAAATAGTGCATACACTGACATACATTGACAGAAGTAGCTTTTAAGAAATATAACTGGTTTATACCTTCGTCTTGATCATCGTCGTCTTCCTCTGACGACGTTTCGTCATCAGCCTCAGCTCTCGCCTCGTAGGCCCGCTTCAGGCCGTCGAATAAGGTGAGACACGACGGAAGGATCTTTGGGAGTATCTCATCCATGTTGGGCCTTTGAGGACCCATCGTGAGGAGAGTGCAAATTCCTAGGACGCACAACTTTCTGTCGTGTAGGCTGTTGAGAAAAACAACGTCTTTAAATAGATTACAAAAACACCTAAATATTTATATGACTGCATGATCAATAATGACATCTACAGAGATTACTGATTGTACATTCGATTGTATTGAATGTATGATTGTACATTCGATTGTATTGAATGTATGATTGTACATTCGATTGTAAACAGATATCATAATCGAACAATATTATAAAATACTCTATTAATATTATAAATGCGAAAGTAACTCTGTCTGTCTTTCTGTTACGCTTTTATGGAAAATTACTGGATTGATTTAGCTGAAACTCAGTGTGTGTATATATATATATATATATATATACACATATATACACACACACATATATACACACACACACACATATATATGTGTGTGTGTGTGTGTATATACACACATATATATATATATATGTGTGTGTGTGTGTGTGTGTGTGTGTGTGTGTGTGTGTGTATATTCGATGCCGAGGATGAACATAGGATACTTGTTATCCCGAAAAATGGGGTATTTTCTGGGATAAAGGTATATTTGTGTCTCTGTTTCTTATGGTTTTACGGAAAAAACTACTGGACTGATTTGGCTGTAATTTGGTATATATGTAATTTAAAACCCGAGGGTGTACAAGGGACACTTTTCATCTCAGATAATGGGATAGATTTATTTAAAAATTATCCCAGAACGTAGGATAGGTTTTGTTTTTCTGTTATTTGTCTGTTTGGTTATTTTGGTCATTTTTGTAATTTACGTAGTTTACAGATAGATAGACAGGGGGTAGATAAATAAAACTAGAACGGGTTGAAATAGAGGATGAAATTTTGTAGTGGAGACCAATCATTTCACAAGTTTATATTTACAATAAATAAATAAAAAGATTGAATTTAAAAAATATCAACTATAAAAAACGCGATAGTAACTCGACCTGTGTGTCTGTTAATCTTTCACGGAAAACTACTAGAAGAACATGATCAGTTTTGCTCAAATTTTGTCGTTGGGATAGTTTTCCGAAATGGGATAGTTTGCGATATAAAATGAAATGAACCTTCTGGGGACAAATAGCATTAACATAAAAATTTAATACATTGTAAGTTTGTAACCTGTATTAATACTTGCTCTTTAAAGTAGAGGCATGCGCTAGGGCTTGACTAGAAGCTCGTGTTTTATAATAAATTCATGCCACATTCATTATCATATCATAATGAAATATACATTTTATATATTAGATTCAAGCATTGTTTAACCGCCATCTTAAGGATCAAACGTAATAACGATATACATTATAAGAAATATATTTACCCAATAAAGCAGTCGATATCGTGTATCCACTGTTTGATAAAGTGTTGAGTGATGGAGGCATTAGGCACGGACTCTTGCAATTTATTAAGTATCGTGAACAACAGGTGTGGATTACAATACAGGATTGCTATTAAAACCTGAAAAAGGAATCCGATTTTGCATTAGTGGTTAAAAATGGCCACTTTTAAAAAATCTTGATGTAACACAGATCGTAGATCGTACAGATCGTAGATCTGTGTTACATATTCATATTAACTTGATGGGCTAGTATTTAGCATAATCATATGACATTATAAAAATTACATATATAAATGTATTTGCCGAATTGGGGAATTGATTTTAGAATCACTAATTTTTATCTAATATATTAATCACAAAAAATAATTCTTAACCACACAGAAAAATTATATAATTTATAATGTATTATTTCTTAAACAAAAGCAAAGAAAGTTATTATATTAACGTCGTTTCAAAGAGCTAAGCGTTTCGAGTTAAAAATCAAAAGACAATCAACACCAAATTATGAAAAAAAAAGTTACTTTTCGACACTGTTTTACCACTTCAAAAAAATTGAAAAATTCACGAACTGTAAAACACATATTCTATAAAAAAAGGTGATAGTTTTAAAAAACTCAAGATAAAAAATATTTTAGATTTATTTTTATTTAAAAAAAACCTATTTTATCCGGTTTATCCTATTTATGCCTTCTGCTCCAAGTATTGGTAAAAAATCCGCTATGAGCATTTGTAATTTTACTATTGAAAAAAAGGAGAAAAAGGTTTTTCAAAAAACTCGAAAAATACTAAAGATAAAAAATTAAATTTTGGATGAATTATTTCATTTGATAACAAAACTATTTTTGTTTGTGTTATGTATCTATGTAAATTTCCATCAAATAATAACTACATAATTTAAATTGATTTTATTGTATGATACAATACCTGAAGTAGCATAGTCCTAAGGTCAGAAGTCTTCACCTTCCTGGTGAGCCTATTGAGCACAAGCTCCACAAAAGATGGCAGACAATTATCAATCTTGCCCGAACATTGCAACACCATAACTTCGAGAAGCTTTGCAGCGTACACTTCAGACTCATCCTCTGATTCCGATGTTAATATCTGATATAAGGAAACAAATATTTATATTAAAACTTAAAATCATCTTTACAGTCGCTACTTAGCACTTACACTCTACATTATTCATCAAAAATTAAACGGTAAAGACAAATGACTTATACGAGTAGTATAATGAATGATCTTATGGCTAAAGAGTAATTTTTTCCATACAACTTTGAGCTCAAGTTACAATATTAGAATAGTAGATAATAACTACAAGAGCAGATATGTTGTGACATCATGTTATAGAAAAACACTAATGATTATAGTTTTTGATAAATTCCGTCTTCAACAAATTAATATTTCTATCCCAAACAACATATGATTTTTTACTACTAGAAGTGCCAGAGCCACCTCGTTTGCATTGTCGTTGCTGACGGCGTGTTTGGTAGAATTGCAAGCTCTTAATAGCTCTGTATCGAACTTCATTTAAATCCGTTCAGTAGTTTTATGTGATGCTTTAACAGATAGACATACAAAATATCTAAAAAATATATTTTAGTCAATCTGCTGACTCGAATTAGCTCCCCTGACTTCTTTCTCTTTTCAAATTCATTATTTATTTAACAAAAATGTAATAGATATAAATGTTGCAAGTCGCACAGCATAGACTTTCGCATTAGTATATTACATTTCCTCTAAGCAGCATCTAAGGCATCTCGAAAAATATCATTAATATCAATTTAATATTTTTGTATATTGCACTAGATATACACATTATTACATTAATTCGCTAAAGCTATGTGAAACTTTGATTAACACGGTTTTAAACTACGGCATACAACAGACTAAGTAACATATCATACAAAACTGTTTATGACAATTCGACCACAAAAAAAAATCACTAGTCCTTATTTTACATATTTAGATAAATAAATACTATTATAGAAAGTAAACTTAAAAATAAAACTTCGACGTCATAATTTGCATTCACAAAGTTTATGGCCGCGACAGATTTATAAGATGATAAAAGTATCTCAATTTACTCGATTGTTATCTACCCTATTGTGTATACTAACAATAATATTGTGTACGACATGATATGGTGATATGAAATTATTCACCCATGTTTGTAACTTATCCTGTTTCTTCGAAGTTTAGGAAGGGACATAACGATTTAAATTGATATTGTTATAAGCTACAGGACTCGAATTAAAATGCCGTTGGAATTACTATAGAATTTATTAGAACTATACAAAAACGTATAAAACAGGTACAAATATAACTCGATACAACCAGTACAAACTGCACGATTAAATAACACACGCAAAGGCCGTCATTATATCGCTTATCGAATGTACACGTCTTGCTTTGATCGTGGTTCTCGCTAGACTGCCTCACCCCTCCGTTCGAGCATTCATTTTATGTTGTACAAATACAATATGCCTCGACGCAAAACAATAACAACAAGAATTAGTTCGACACACCTACCTAATGACGGCCATAAAACAAGTACAATAACAATAGAATGTTTTTCTTAATTACAAATTCCAAACCCAAAATAAACAAAAGAAGTCCAAATGCGGGAAAGGTAATAAACCAGGTTTATGGCAGGCAGATGTGCATTTGTTTGTCGGCATGTAACAATATCAATTCATAAACATCCCACTGAACTAGTTTGTTGTGCTGCTTTCGGGCCTTTCCGTTTTAAAGGAATGAACGATACACTAGCCGGCCACGCTTTGTCCAGAGCTGATTGGTATGCTTTACATATTGGTCATTATTATTTAGTTTCCTTTCAATATCCTCCTTCAATGACAGCAAATAGTAATTGTAACAAAATGGACATCGTCTCAGAAAAATTGCCATTTTGTGTATTCTTCCCACGAAAGTTTCAAACCCACTTAATACAGAAAATATGTAAGTGGCTAACTATTAAGCTATCATGACATTTAATATTTTCCTTAAAATGCAGTGATAACTATCTCATACATAGAAATATATACAAAAAATCTCGCAATTGCATACATATGTAGATCCAAATATGATTTTTGTAAAATTAGCGACTTAAAAAATTATTACAACAAAAACAAACTCGTGACCAGGATCTAAAGCTACGGTCTTGTAAAAAAATATCTCATTTATTAATCAAAATATTAAATTGTTGAGGAAAACTGGCTTTCAGCGCCAAACTTTTTGTTATGTCAAGATTAACTGCAGAAGTTAATAACGCGATACTTGATTTTGTCCCAAAAAACGTTTCTTGCATGACCAAGATTATAAATAATTTGAGTACAATGTATACGCAATTTAGTGTAAAATCCCATTTGACTTTGAAGTGTTGGCCTCAAAGCCTTTGTTATGCTTTCGGTATTATTTATAACCCCATTAGTACGCATGTCATGTAGATGCAATGATTGTAATCAACAATAATATAAGTAAACAAAGCATTGTTGTAACTTTATGGTTTCCACTTCTGTTCCCCCTCTTTTTGATTCACCCCTTTTTATATTCTCCAATGTACTGTCCTATTTCCCTCTTAAATTCTAAACTAACAATTAACTTTTTACCTACATCACCAGAATGCTTTGTCATCTGGTGTGGCAGACACAGATATAATTGAAAAAAAAAAAAAACACAAGCACATTTACATTTACAATACATAGTATTTACATTAAAAGAAACATCGCGAGCGTGGTAACAAAACATTTTGAAAAATTAAACAAAATTAGACATTATGTAGAATTTTCTCTAAAATAACATTTCAAAAGTCAATATACAAAAAAAAATAATCGACAGAAAAACACATTTTAATGTCCTCATATCAAACTAAATAAGTTATGCTAGTGTTATAGGTAATATACATCGGCCATCTATAAATCCGATCACAAAAATCCAGACCAGATTAAATAACGATAGTTTCTTTGAAAATTTTACCCTGCCAGAAATCAATGCCATGATCTGTACATAACATTGAACTAAACAGGACAATACTTTATATAATATGTAAAGATATATAAAGACCTTTTTAATTTTTTTCATCACAGGAATAGCTAACTCTTTACTACGAAGTTACCTTGAGGACTGCGATTTTAAGTGTTTGATAGAAAAGTGATAGTGAAGTATAAAATGAATCAAAACTTACCGCTTTAGCCATGTTGAACATGGCCAATATGTGATTTTCGTTTGATACGAATGCATTTGTATCAACAGTAATGTAATTGTGCAATACTGGCATCATGTCATTGAAATAATCAAATCCCTCTTTCTCGAAAACTTGGTACATAAGTTCTAAAACTTTCCACATGTCTTCCGATATCGATTTTGCTGTTAGATTGCACAGAAGTGTCATCGCCTCCTCATAGTATTCTAAAATAAGAATCAATTTGGTCATTATAACAACTTAGATGAAAAATGTCTTATAATCAGCCTTCAATAGTGTGTATAAAAAGTTAATCGTAGATATACGAGTATATTGTATCGTACTCGTGTATAGACGATAATATTGTTACACTGAAGGAAACATACTCGTACATAGGTATGTTTAGCAGAATTTGTCTTTTAGCCATTGTTAGATTGATAGAATTTGAATATTCTCCTTGCTGTTCTATAAATGTAAATTTACAATGTAGATCTTTTGTCACCTCGGAAAGTAAAGAACATTTACCACCAAAGGTAAGGAAAGCATTACAAAGTGATAACAAATCTTAATAATAAATCTGTATATAATGGTATTCATTAACTGATAACAATTTGAACTTCTTATATCTATCTATCTTACGTAAAGAAATTTTACACTTAAATTAAACATTACTTTACACATTTACAGAAATAACTTATAGATTGTTTATGAAGAACAGTCACTTACCAATAACATTATGATGTAGAATATGTCCCACAACCCGTAGTACAGTTTTTTCCAACTGCGCCATAATCTCAGGACTATCTTCCATCACATTCAAAACTGTCTCCATAGTATTCAACAACCCCATAGCTGTAATAGCTTTTTCATCTGTACCAGAATCAGTTTCTAATACCTTACTGAAAGTAGATGCTAAATGATCAGTAATCTCATAAGCCATAGGCATTAACTGCTCAGGGTACATTGGCACAATCTTCTGCAATACATTCGCAATATTATCATTCTCCGTTTCACGGATAATTTTGAGCAGTTCACTTGTAATATTATTAATTTCCGGCTCCAGATATTTGTGTGCTCTCTCCTGAGATGTGAGAAGCATCTGAATAGCAATGGCTGCTTCAACTTTCACAGGTAGCTCAGTGTCATTAAGCAAAGCATTTACTGTTAACCGTACTGACTCCACCAAAAGGGCCTCAGTTTTGAATCTAATCCCTGCAAATCCATGAAGAACCCAGCAAGCTCTTGCTCGCATATACCCCATAGGACTTTGAAATTCTGGAAATACATATTGGCTAAGAAGCGAATCAATCTCATCTTTGTATAATTTCTTTTTTATCAACAGCTCATTAAGTGTGCCGACCATGTGCAGGGCACCATCTCGTTGACGTGGCCCATATTCGCCATTCTGGCCTGTAAGTACTTGCATACAGAGATGCATAGTCCTATCGAGCATATCTTTACGTTTCTTGCAACAAGACATGAGCAATATTTGTGCTGCCGTCACGGGTGACACGAAGTCTTCGAAAATATCTGTAAAACAATTTAATTTTGACAATTTCTATGGGTTCTTAACATAATCATAATAAATTATATTAATATTTATTGTATAAAAGGAAATATTAAAACAACACATTTTGTTGTAGTTTTAATTTTATATTTTCCTGAAAATGTTTGGAAAGATTATTTGTTAAAATAATTTCGTGTGTTAAAAACCACCAAGCCACGAAATCGTAAAACTTATATTATCGCATCTTAACCACAAACGAGTCTTCGAACCAGCTGCGATCAGAGTTCGTATTTTAGTACCTATCAATATTGCTAGGAATTAGCTTAGGAATTTATAAAAATAAAAGATAATCCGCAACAATATAAATTTAATTTACGCGTAAACAATCAGGATGGCTTATATTTTAAAAGTGAAAAAAGTAATAAACTGTCATTATAAATGCTCAGAACTTGTACACAAGTTATAAACAACAAATATAGAGAATTATACTCTCACCAAAGCCCGTGTTTCCTATGTGGCTGTCTAGCTCTGAATTATATGAATGACTGAATACAGCTTTGTATTGAGCCCTGAATGGCGCATTATAAAATAACATTTTGAGAGGATCAACTCGTGATCTGTAGTTGTTGACAAGGTTTATTTTCATAGTATTTTGCAGTACTTAAAAAAATACTTACAATTTTGAAATGTGATAGAAAATAATTTTCTTATGGATAATATAGATAAGAACTTACGTGACTTGGTGTGTCGGTTGAAGGAGACGGAAGTATCTGCGGAAAGGAGAGGATATTGGAAATTTGCAGGAACATTAGGAGAAGGAATAGGAAATTTTAAAAAAACATTGAAATAGACTTATACATGGACTGCTCACTTTTTCAAAATATTTACACATTCTGCTAACTGCATAAACTGCTGCTTTTACTATTCATTTTCACACCATAAAAGTTAAAGTGATATTAGATAAGGTTAGTATAGTATATGCTACGCTAAGTGTGATTTATTAATAATTGTGTATCATTATTAATAACTAGCGGTTTCGGCCCTACCCTGAAAAAATAAAAAATTAGAACCAGATTCCATCGCCAGAATGGACCGGATAGGATTATCAGGTCTAATTGTGAATCTAAACCATCCCCGGATCCACCCAAAAACATTTTTAAAACTTGGGCTACGTTATTGAAGTTTTAGTAAGGATCCCTTATTTTCTCTAGTAATAAATATAGCCTAGACTAATCTGAGGTAATGTAGCAATCTTATAGTGAAATAATTTTTGAAATGGGTGAGTAGTTTATTCATTACAAACATACAAATGCACAAATCTTTCCTCTTTATAATATTAGTACAGATTACTGACAGTCACATTTAGCAGTGATTATTAATAATTTAACCTTAGTACTTATAAACGTAATACATTTTCAAAATTTACCTTACGCTAAGCGTCTTTTACTAGGTGGTACTCTACCCACAACTTCACCCGTGTGGTTTTTTTTTCGCGGAACCCTAATTTTCAAAGTAGTGTTACTGTTTATAACATCAGCTACCTAACAATGAAAGTTCCGTCAAAATCGGCCCAGCCGTTTCAGAGAATAGCCGGAACAAACAGACAGACAAAAATTTTACAAATCGATTTTAGATATACTTTCTATATATACTTACTATATGCATTTAGTAAAAAAAACTGTTCCGTTGACATACAAAGAGACACTTCAATTATATTTATTTCTATACACTTTTGTTCAGTATCTATAAGTTTTTTAGTAGGTATTATCAACATCTTCTTGTTAAACATAGTAGTGAAAGAAATATTATATTGATATTTAATGTTGATTTTACGGAATCTATGATTGTATAATTAGGTGGGGTACAGTTCATGGCTTTATTTATTATGAATAGATCTGAATCTTTTTTATATCGTTTAAAATGCTAAGTCGGGAGCAAGCGAAGGGGAGCTTATAATTAATAATAGCGGAGCAATTATTTAAATTATTTTATCTGCTCTTATTTGATTTAAACAAAACCAAAGAATAATCTATTATACATGTAAGTTTCTTTTAGTTATGGGTTTGTCAG
Organism: Dendrolimus pini; assembly: GCA_949752895.1. Taxonomy (NCBI): domain Eukaryota; kingdom Metazoa; phylum Arthropoda; class Insecta; order Lepidoptera; family Lasiocampidae; genus Dendrolimus; species Dendrolimus pini. The sequence continues at coordinate 9,699,859 of OX457125.1, read as the reverse complement.
TACTATGGTATTGTAAATAAATACCTACTGGACAAATAACTTCCGAGTCTTATTTTATTTTATTACTTGTACCGACGTGAGCCGTAAATTATAAATAACAACTACTAAAGAGGTGAATTTCAATTTTATATTCACATTTACCAAATTATAATTACAATATATATTAATAATTAAGATGATGGCTAATTATTAATAATTTTCAATTAATTATACTTACCGTGAATTAATTTTTATTATTTCATGGTTTTGAATTAAAATGATATTGTTAAATTTCTTACTTTTATAACGAGGAAATGAGCATAAGATAAATTATGAAAAAAGCGATATTTCTAGCATGATCCAATGCAAACTCACCGAATTTCAAACGTATATATTCGTGCGGATCTGTATTCCACAGTTCTTCATCAGCCTCCGAGTATGACATTAGTGGGAAGAGCACATCTTGGATGATTGCAAACATGTGTGGTTTCAGTAATTTCCACGAATGCGCGTGACTTACGCTGCAATTTGAAATCAGGGCTTTTACAGACTGTATGATTTCACGCCCGCTCGAAAAAAGAGGATCAATGGCGATATTAATGTTACTGTAGCAAACTGAATGCTACTTACAACTAGAACAACGAACGGCAACAGAGTTCATTGTAGCCCTAGCATGCTAGATGCAGGGATACGAGGAAATACTCAATTATGTACTCAAATAGAAGCTGCATCTATCATTGAAATACTGTTTCTAATATCAGCTCAAAGCCCAATGTTGGGCTCGCACCTCTTTATTTTAAAGCAATGGTTACCGCCACAAATGTTGTATACTCGATTTGCAGGTTTCCTTGCGATATTTTCTTTCGCCATCAGCTTATATCAATTTTAACAACAAGTATAATACATTTCAATTGGCACGTATAACAGAGCAAAATTTTAAAATAAATATTCTTAAATATTTTTTTATTTATTTCCTTTCCACGAAACATAACAATAAAGCGGGAAAAAATCTTAACTATGGGTGGAAAAGCCGGGAGCCCAAATTAGGAAAAAAATCCTGAATGAATGAATGAAAATGAATGAAAACTTTATTTATTTTCTCACACAACAATTTACAAGTGATACAGGACCTGTTGTGTGAGACTGGTGCCCATTGTAGATCTGTGCAGATCTGTATTACAGGTCACCAGTGCTCCACCACTCCATGGCGAAAAACAAACTACATACTAATTATAAGATAACCAGTGAGTGAGTGTGTGTGTGAGTGAGTGAGTGTTGTTGGCGTGCGTGCATTCATGTGTGTGTATGTAATAATTCTAATTGAAAAAGACATGTATAAATAGACGTATTAAATTTTTATACGTAGCAGACTTTCAGTTTCATCATAATTCAGTGTTTTTAACCATTTAGATAGTATTTGTTTACAAGTATCATTTAGTAGGGGATATATAGACAGCGAACGATTTATTTTGTTGTAAAGATACGCGCCTAGAAAATAATAAAATCTTTGAACAAGAGATAATTGACAGGTAGTTAAATTGCAAACTGTGTCTTTCCTACGTTTATTAATAATGACATCAGAATTGAATAAAATCTCGGAATGCTTTTTAAGGATTAATTGCAAAATAAAAATCTGTCTAAAAGTTAATAAATCCCAGTTTTTATAGAGATCATTTGTTGCAAATCGATATGGAAGCCCAGCGCTTACTTTAAGAATAGCTCGCTGAGCCCTTTCTACTAATAACACGTGACTTTTAGCCGCACCTCCCCAACAGATAATGCAATATTCAATTAGGCTCTGACATAAAGGAAAATAAACCATTTTAATTGTTTTTTTGTTTGCAACAGACCTCAATGATTTAAATATGTAAATGAGTTTACGAAGCCTAGGAACTAAACTACTTATATGAGGTTTAAAACTTAGATTCTGATCAAGGATAATGCCGAGGTATTTAATGGTATCAGTTCTGTGCAGATGTGGACAGGTGCCATTGTAAGAATAACAGTTACCGGAATGAACTATAAGGGAATGTGATGCAGGGGCATGGAGGTTTGACTTAGGTGCAAAGGTAATGTACTTAGTTTTAGAGATATTGAGTGATAGCGCATTAAATTGGAGCCAAAGAGATACTTTATTAATACCACGTTGTGCATTTTGAAACACGTCTTCCCAATTTTTCCCTCCAAAGAATAGTGCCGTGTCGTCCGCGAAAGTAAAAATCTTGCCATTGTCGAGTGCCATGTTACACAAATCATTAATATAAATGAGGAACAGCGTTGGACCAAGTATACTACCTTGCGGTACTCCAAATGTAATAACGCGTTCATCACTAAGCCATTGATCAATTTGAATCCTGTGATTAGTGCACTCCTGACCCCTAACTTCCAGCTTAAAAATATTACTTACCATTGGTCTATGTAACTAATGGTCTGTTGTAGCACCCTTGGCGAAATGTACACCTTGCAACGATATTGATCCAGGATTCTGAGCAGCGTCTCCAAGATACCTCCGGTGAAGGTCGATAGGTACCATTCGGCGAAATGTACATATTCCTCGCGTGCATTGACTGGACTACCATACCTGGTGATTATATAGAATTTGCTTACAAAATTCTTGTTTATTTCCTAAAATGTAAATGTTGTCTACTTATATAGTTGTCTACTTATATAGCTACAAACAAATATTCTTAGGATTAATGTTTATTTTTGATACTCATGTATAAACCAAAGAGACTATGTATGTTTACTAGACCACATCATCAGACGTAAATGTTCAAACAAACATATATAATACAAATTATTTTTATTAAAAATTACATAGTTAATATACATATTAAAAATACCAATAATGTATTATATATGTATAGATAAAAATATAGTGCAATTTTTTTATTTATTGTCTTTGTCGTGTGTCTTTCGATTATTCACGATTCCTATAAAATTTGAAATTTAATTATTTAAATTATTTCTAACGAGCAATTCATTAGTTTACTGATTATATTTATGAATCAAAAAATCATTAAAATGCTAATACACACTCATATAGCAATATTTAAACACAGTGTAGCGCCATACACACATTGTTAGATAAAATTCACTTCCAATTATTAGGACAAAAAAGCTTAATAATTAATGTTTCTATTTCATTAACAGGGCATACAAATTAACTAATAGATAACATATATGGAAGTAAGTATATTACTTCAAATGTCATATAAAAAATATTTATCCATTTTCAGAGTGATTGAAAACCACATAATATCTGTATTTATAGTGAAACCATCCATGCAATAGTACGACTCGCACATAGCCACTTGTTTATATACTATAGTATACTGTTACAATCAGGCGATCGCATTCAGTGAAGACAATATTTTGCATAAAATAGTAAATAAATATATACCTTTCAAAAATGTTATTACCTTTCAAACAGCCTATGTAATATGTGTATGGCCCATTTCTTGCATTTCCACCATGGTAGCTCCATGCGTTCGTCCTCATCCACTTGATTGGTCTGCTCAGGGATTGGCTGTTCCATTACTAAACGGAGTACTTCCATCCATTTCGTGAACACTTCTTTGGTGATCAATTCCATTGGAAGAGCGAACTGAAACAAGAACTTGTATTTAGATCTATCGCAATCGAAATAGGGAACGCAAATATCAAAAAATAAAAACTTCGTTTAAAAAACCCGATTTCAAAAACTAAAATAGTCATTTTCAAAATATAGTAATTTTTATGTTTTACTTTGCACCGACTTCAAGATGTTTTAGATAATATATAAGTTTAAGAGCCAGTGATCGGCTACCTGTATGTATTTGACCAGACCTGAAGTTTTGTACATTGAAGCACCTATACCTACCATGCATGGTACGGGGACTCACTAAGCTCTAAGTGGTGGACGCGACGAGCGCTGAGGTAAGGCAGTATCGATTTTTGACGAATTTTAAATCCATTTGACCAGGGCTGCCGTTTTGATATTTGAAAATATAGACTTATTATTATCGGCAAATAAGAATGGCAGACCATTATCACGCGGTTAACTTTGTGGCAGACCATTTTGAAAATGATAAAAAAAAACAAAGTAATTGACCAGATCTGCCATTGATATATTTTGTTTATTATAGTCTTAAAAACGTATATTGATCGCGGCAGAGGTCTACTTTGCGTATACACATCAATAAATAATAAAATCTTAGCTACTACCCAGTCAGATGTATGTTTTCCGTTCGCTGTTTTACATCAATATAATTTACTTGCGATTTACTTTATCACTGTATTTACAGAAATTAATGTTTTTTTTATATTCTATATGCTAAACTTGATTCTGCTATATAACAGTACAGTTAAAAAACACAACACTTTGCAATAAAACCTTCTTATTTAAAAGGACGCAAACCCGAAATCGGACGTTCATAATTTGCTCACATCCCGCCACTTCGGTACATTATATTCTCTCACTTTGTGCTTTCGGTCATTGTGCATTGATGCACTTAGTGAAGTTTGAATGAGGGCTTGGTAATTTGGTTATTGGTGATTGAAATATAGAATGTTACTATACCACTTAAAGGCTGATATACATTTGCATTCAAAAATTAACGTGTTGAGTTAAGAGTTAAGCCCTAATCATCATTAGACATACAAGTGCTTAATCGATAACTTACTACTTATCTGACGATTGAAAAGAAGTATTATTCATAGTCGTATTCTAAATAACACTTTCTTAACTTTTTTAAATAAATTTAAAGTTTAAATTTATTTAAGTAAATTTTATTTGTTTAATTTCGTATAAATATTATGAAAAAGTGGGTTATATGTTTATTAGCTCTAATAAATAAAAACTAAAAGTCACACGTTGCATTATACCAAGATCGGGTGAGGAAAAGGACAGGGAAGGGATAAAGGCGATAGATAAAAAAGAGAAAGTGGGCATACCACTACCGCAAATGATTTTGGATTGAGGACTCGTTCTCGCCTATTAGTACCTTCAATTATCATTGAATAAGAGCTGAACTCTTCCCGCTAGCGCCTCCTTCAATCTTTTCTATTATGGGCCAGATATTTTACTTTTTTATACGATACCAATATTTGTCTGACATTTGACAAAAGGTAATATCATTTCACGCTTTTTATTTTAATGGTAGTTGGTAAAATAAATCTACAAATAAATATAAACAATGAATAATAATAATATGGATAATACTTCTTTTTCTTTAGCTATAAACCTGCGCTTGACTTCTCGCATATGTGCACCACACACATGCGTTTATAGAAAAGAGGTAATGGACCCCAGGATATCACGGTCTTTGTTGCCGCCGCCGTGCTGACAGATGGTCAAGCCACGCCACCTTAAATGATCATACGGAGGGCGTTTGCCACCGCTAACGTGCCGGCTCTATTGGAGCCGAACGATATTGCAGATGACGATGATAGGCGTTCTGACGGAATGACTAACTCCCTAGCAGCGTGACAAGCTTTTCGTGTGGGATACGACCTGCGTGGACACGTTGGCCGCATCTCATTTACCAAACAAGTTTAGATCAGGCGGTTCGACGGAAACAGCTGAATCACTCAAGCGGCACAAATATGCAATCCTCAGTAAGAGTTATATTATGTTTGTGTCGTTTGCTGTTGAGGCGCTTGGACCGTGAGGTCCTAAGGCCATGAGCCTCTCAATTAAAGTTTATCAAAACGACTGATTGACTCTTCAGGTGATCAGAAGGCTACCTCTGGCCACGAATCAGTATGGCGATCCAGCAAGGAAACATTGCCAGCCTTCTGGGCACCTTATCCATAGAAGACGGTGACCTAGGCTCAGTATTTTACTGATAGTCTTGAGAGACTATAACTAAAATTCATTTATTCATAGCCACTTTAGATAACAATGGAGAAAAATACAATAATAATTTTGAGCCGTCCGTCAGCTATCAAAGTCCCGTAACTAGGATTCAACCTGTAAATTACAGTTGACTTTGGCAACTATCGGTTACAGCGGAATACAAAATACATTAAAGGCTAAATTAAACATAAATTTTGAAATTCTCAACCCTATACTAAATTACTGTACCAATAGGGTTGAGATGAAAAACTAATATTATACTAGATATCAAAATAGTCGTAAAAAAGCAGGGATCTGTTAAGTGTTTGCTCAGATGGCGTGTATGCAATCATGTTATTTTTGTGTGTGTGTGTGTGTGTGTGTGTGTGTGTGTGTGTGTGTGTGTGAGTGTATGTGCATGTGTGTATGTGCCTGTGAATGTGAATTTACAATTGGTTATACCCAGAAAATTTAGTACATTTATATAGTTGTGCCTTATATTAGTCGCTATGCTTGTTGCTTTTGCACATAATTTATATATATTTGATATAATATTTAGTTGATGAAAAATTAATTTGTTAGGTTACTTAGTAGTTTTTCTGTATTATTATAATCATGCGATTGTAGCCATTTGGATAGTTTGACCTTTACTTCATGCCTAGATAGAGAATATATTTTTAATTGTTTATTAATTTTGTTATACAAGGGTCCATGAATAAAGTTAAAATGTCGTTTGGCGAAAGATTTTCTGCAAGCTACGGTAGGGTACACTCTGTCGGAGCGTCGTTTACGTGTGTAAATTAAAGGATCAAAATTTAGTTTTGAATGAACTCTTAAGATTACATTTAAAATAAACAATTGGCGAATAGAAAGGAGTGATGTCTGCTGATATAGTTTATGCGTTGGATATCGGAAAGGTTTTTTAAATATAACCTTTAATACCAATCTTTGAGATCTTTCAAGTTTCAAAAGATAAGTCTTAGTTGCCGCTCCCCATGAAATATTGCAATATGTTAATAGTGATTCGCTTAATGCGTAATACGTCATTTTCAAAGTCTTTCAATCTGTAACATCTCTGAGTTTTTTAAAAACATAAATAAGTTTCCGCGCGCGGTTAGACAATGTTGTATTAATATATAAATCCCATTTCAGTGTATTATCAATATGAATTCCCAAATACTTAACAGTTGTAAGTAGCACTAGAAAATTTGGACAGCTACAATTAGAGATGTAATTAATACAGGAATGTGCCTTTAGGTAATATTCCTGCGATGAAGGCAAGGTTGTAGAGTTGATTGAAAAGGGCACGAAAGAAGTTTTGCTCATATTTAGGGTTAGTCGATTTGATGATAACCATAGCATCACTCGTGATAGAGCCATTTCTGCATTTGCTTTAGTTTCATCCCATGATGAACCATGTACCAGAAGAGCTGTGTCATCAGCATATGTAAATATTCTGCAGTTCGATATCTCAAGGAGACATAATTCATTGATGTAAACATTAGAAAGAGTCGGTCCGAGTATACTTCCTTGAGGAACCCCGTACACAAGAGTTTCATCCTTGCTAACATAATTAGCTATCTTAACAGCTTGGCAACGATTAGTGAGATAATCTTGAAATATTTTTAATGTTATACCTCTGACGCCTAACAATTCAAGCTTTGACAAAAGGGTTGGAACAAAAACGGTATCGAAAGCCTTTGATAGATCGAGAAAAATGCCAAGGCACCTACCTGTCTTTACGGTCTAATACTTCAACAATGTGATTAACCAAAGAAACTACAGCGTCATTTGTTGAGCGACCACGTCTAAAACCATATTGGTTACTGGCAAGAAGATTTTTTGATTCTAAATAGTTGACCAAGCGATAATTTACGAGCTTTTCTAATATCTTTGACATTACCGGCAGTACAGAAATAGGTCTATAATTACTTACAATGTTAGGTTCCCCATGTTTGAATATTGGATGAACTATCGCTCTCTTAAAAGCAGTTGGAAATACTCCCTTTTCCATAGAAATATTACATATGTGGGCCAAAACAGGGGTCAAGGCACCAATAGATGACTTTATTATAGTAGTGGAAATATTGTCCCAACCAACCGCGCTATCGCTTCGAAGGTTTAATATGATATTTCTCACCTCGTCAGTGTCAGTCGGTAAAATGACAAACGAGTCACGATGCAGAATATTAGGTTGAAAGTTTGTTTTAGAGATGTTTTTGAATTTATTTGCCAATTCGTCACCAATATTAACAAAATAGCGATTGACGATATTTACAGATTCACTAGGCTCAATATCAAGTTTTAATAAAGCATTTGAAGGCAGAGATGATTTAACAATATTTGAAACTTGTTTTATTGCCTTCCATGTACTTTTAGTATTTTTAGCATTCTGAAATTGTGTTTTAAAGTGTGAGCTTTTTAGATTTTTTAGCAGTTTATTTAGAAAATTTCTATACCGTTGATATGTTATTCTTAATACATTATTTGAGGGGTCTTTCCTAAGTTTCATATGCATTGCATCCCGGTTCCGAATGCAGCGTAGTAAGCCTGATGTTATTCAGGGCTTTATTGGTAACTTTGATCGAGTAACAGTAGTAATTGTAGTGTGGTTTTTAATTATGGATGATATTTTATTTACTAACATATTTGTTGCTTCATTTGGATTTTGGTTTAGCATAATTTCGGTGAAGTCAGAAAAAAAAATATCTCTAGCAACCGCATAATAATCGATTTTATTACGAACAATGGGAGACAACTTAAGTTTTTGATATTTGATTCTTGATCGCAGGGATAGTAATATAGGACAATGAAAGGTCTGTTATAAATGACTGGATTACAAGAGATATGGCGTCAAAATTCGTCTTAAGCATAATGTGATCTAAACAATTTAACTCTCTAGTGGGGTAAGTGTGTGCAGCTAATAAGCCGTGAAGGGACAGCAGGTTTAAGTATTCGTCGGAGCGGTTATCACCACCATTTGATTTAATATCAATGTTAAGATCACCAAGAATGCAGATTGTAGTGCAAGCATTTAGTGATTGGAGCAACCTATCTAAATTATTTAAAAAAATATCAATATTATATACGAAAGGGGACCTGTATATAGCTACCACACCTGTATTGTCATTAATTTTACAAACTAAACAATTGGAATCGATAAAATATTTAGGTTCATTAATTATGTAATTTAGTTGCTTTTTAATATACATTACTCTGCCCTGAACCAAGGCGGAGGAAGGCGACGAAAAATAAATAAATATATATATACATTACTATACCATCATTTTGTTTGTTATGGGCCGTAGTGCAATGTGTGTAATACCCTTTTAATTGTGGGATAGATAATGTCACATTGAAATTTCAAAACGTGTAAAAAGGCATTAAATTGGTCAAAGTTTTTATTAACACTCCGAATAATTAAATGAATCAATACAAGATTAGTATTATTATTAAGGACACACACACATAGGACTGTGATACATTTATTGCTTCCAGTTCTAACGATAACTCCTCTAAATTTGTCATGGCGAATTTAGGTTATGACATATATAATAATAAACAAATGTTTGTATATAATTTTGAACCAGAAGCAAATAAGTAGGTATTATATAAAAATGTACTAAGATTAAACAGCAATTTGATCTGTGACATGTTCAGTTTGATAGCGTTTTAATATTCTGAGCAATGTATGTTATGTAATGTATATATTTACACAGTGTGTGTGTGAGGAGAAAATGTGTGTACATGAGTAATTAGTGTAATAACAAAAATGAAATTTAAAAAAATAAAACTATGATTATTATATAATACTAATTTCCTATACTTAATATATCCGTATAAGCAGTACAGCAGGAAACAGCCCACTGGGGATAGTCACATTTTATCTGTTATACTGTATAATCCCATTTAAGTTGCAATTCTATGCGTTATAGATGTTTCATCTTTTTTTAAATATATTTTTCCATTCACCAACCAACAAAACTTATAACTCAATTTTCTAGCGTGTTTTCGTGCAAGGAAAAACAATTTACGCATTGGGCCAGGCAGATATTCCGATACATATATTTGAATTGGTGTAGACTTGATCCCCAAATATTGAGTGGTTAGCTTTCCTGTAGGATTTCCAGACTTATTGAATACACGCACGGCAGCTATAATGTCGTTTTTTAATTGAACTGTGCTGAGTTCAACAACGATGGGTTTTGTTTTACCCTTTTTGCTTGGAAGACGGTATATATCTCTAATTTGGAATTTATTAACATATGTGTTTACATTTTTACACATTTCTTCAACCATATCTCTCAACTCGGACGAAGTCTCCTTATCTAGCATGGGAACGTTTCTGATTTCTATACTCGACGGGCGTGAGGTTAATTGCAAAGCTTCAATGTCTCTGTCTAGCTTAATTATTGTGTCCTGCACAATTTGGCGATCTTTTTCATAAGTTTCAATGCGTTGTGTTAGATTAGAACAAGTAGCTTTAATGGACTCAATAGATTGCTCAATATCCAAGTTTGTTTGTTGTATTTTAGTATTCTGAGCCTTTATTTCACAGACATCCGACGACAACTGCTCTAAAATTAACGTTTGTTGGCTCATAAATTCATTTATCATAACCTTTATATCGGATTTAAAAGTATCAAGTTCATTTTCCTGTCGAGATGAAGTCAAACGAGGGCGCTTGCTAGGGGGCATAACCATCGGTTTCTGAGTAAGCTTCGGTAAATCCATGTCCAATTTGGATATATTATCAAGTGAAGAATATGCTTGCGGTGGTGTTCGATCGAAAGGCATCTTATAAAATCGTAAATAAGCTAATAGTACACAATACTAAATACCTTTTTGAGGGTAGTCCGAAAAATCACAGTTTGTTTAAGATGATTTTGTAAATATTGCACTTATCACTGATAATTTTTTATACGATTACGCTTAGATCTTTCACAGTTAAATAACTATAAAGTTATATATACATTACTGTTTGAATAATATCCCTTAGGTAACTTGGTTATTTATACTTAATTTACGTGAGCAAACACTTGCATGACGAGCGATGCGAGAAAATGAGACGCGAGTATGGGTAGAATCCTCATTTAATATTATAAAGGTGAAAGTAACTCTGTTTTTCTAATATCGAGTCTGGACAAGGGATACTTTTTATCCAGGATAATGGGATCTATTTTGGGATAGATTTATGTTAAGGTTATTCCAGAAAGTAGGATAGGTTTTTTGTGATTTACCATTTTGGTCAATGTTATTTTTGTCATTTATGTAGTTTACTGATAGATAGACGGGGGATAGATAAATAAAACTAGGTTGAAATGAGGATGAAAATTTGTATGGGAGACCAATCATTTCTCAAGTTTCTAGATATATAATTTATCATGTATAAAAAATGCGATAGTAACTTGATCTGTCTGTCTGTTGAGCCGTCACGGAAAACCTACTAGAAGTACTGGATCGGTTTTGCTGTAATTTTGTTTAAATTTAGTTTTAATCAGCCCGAAAGTGGGATAGTTTACGATATAAAATGAAGCGAATCTTCCGGGGGCAAATAGCACTAACATAAAAATTTACTACAATGTAACCTGTATTAACGCCTGCTGTTTAAACGATATAAATAAGTTTTCTTATATTGTATTAGATATTTGTTGTATTAAAAATATATATAAACAATAGCAGTAATATACCTAAACAATGTGTATTAAAATGGTATAATTAACAGTATCATACAATGAGTTAACGTGGTCAAATATTCGGTAACCTTATCACGTGCTCTTATTGAAATTATGATTTAAAGATAACCCGGCATCATCACGAATGTGTTTTAATACTTTTACATAAATATATTGTTCGCACCCGATAATTTCGGTAATCTATAATAATTCCAAGAAAATAAAGTCGATTGCAGACGGTTTATTTCTGTCTTTCAATTTGGGTGAACCTTAAATATCATTGACTATCGTCGTGTCCTTTCAGTTCTGTGCCTTTTAACCAAATTGATTCAATTTGCTCCATTCATCTAATATCAGCATAAACTAATTCCAGTACATACATAATTATATTCAACTTTCGATTACGCTTCCACTTTAGCTTTTGATATTTAGGCAAAAATGAAACCTCATAAAATCTTCATATTTGTATGCCTCCTTTTTTTAGAGCAGTGATTTTTCTATGAATGAAATTTGACAAGTATATTTTATAATAATACGTCGCTACTAAAATGATATATTGAAGCAAAGAATAAACTGAAAATTATAGATGACACAGGTGTGTGGTTCATTGTTAAACAGTACTTGAAAAATCATAATGGTGTTCTATAATGATTTTTAAACTTGATAGGTTGGGGATATATTTACTGCTAGAAGTAAAAAATTCTTTAGGTTTAAAATGTACGGTGGTAACTTTTGAAAAGCATCAATGTAAAGTTAAAAACATTTCAACACAAGTTTTGTCACTGTTTTATTGCGAAGCTAGCAGGGAGACGGTCCCCCTAGTAAAAAGAAAGCGTTGCTTATAAACTTTTGCAACACCAGGAGCATAGCCAACGTGCTGCCAGTATTTAGGATGGGATAGAGGGGATCGTAAAGAAAGGATTGAATAAAGGGAATAGGCTAGCAGAGATGGGATAGGGGAATGGGGAGAGAAGGGGAAAGATAGCCATCCAAACCCGAAGCACGATTAGCTTAAGGGTAACCGTTTCACGCCGGTATCACACAGATCGCGTGGGCCCAGTGAGCTGTGACCAAGAAAATTATTCCAGCATGGCTCTACCACATCAAATTGTTTAAAAATAAGATTCACTTAATAGATTTTGAGAGACGGGATATTATGTTATTCTTAAGGGATTTGTAGTCAAATTATAAAAACAAAAACAACTTAACATAACATTTAAAAATATGATTAGAATGACATGTAATTGGTTAACTTCTTAAACTACATCCCGACAATGAATTCCATGAAAAGTATTAGTATTTTAAAATCTTACCTTAATAAGACCGAAGTAGCACTTCAGAATCTGCTTTTGGATGAGCACAGACTCAACAGATTGATCTGGCTGCAAATTGACAATAAGCGAGTATAGCATCGGTAATAAGAGATTCATGGCTTCAATAAGTGGTGCTCGTTTCTCCGCGATTTGATATTCAAAATGTTTGATCAACTGGTATAAGCATAGCAACGCGCCCATCCAGCTATTCGCTTCAGGGTTTTGTAAATATATGTGTATTTTATCAACGACCTGAGTCCAACGTGCTGGGAAATCGTGCTTGATGATTGTCTTCAAGCAAACACACAGTTGTATTCTAATTAAATCTGGCGCTTGGACTATAGCGTCTACAATGCTATCTCTGATCATCGCTTTGTCTTGCTCATGAATGGTGAAGAGGATAGGTTCGCCTTCTTCTGGCTCCTTTTCGTGCCAGTTTGATGTAATTATATTCTTCAAGTAGATGATGCCTGCTTGACGCACTGGGATGGCGACATCATTGGCCATCACAACTTGGAGCATCATAGGGGCGAAGCCAATTATCTTGTGAATCTGCAAAGAAAAATTTAAATCAATTAATTTAAGTTCGGACTGATGGATTCATTATGCCGGTGATTTCACCAGTTGAGCTATGTAATATATGTACGCTGAGACTATATCGTAATCTGTTCAAATAGCACATCATTTTTGTAGTTATTAAATTACGTCCTAATTACTAATGTTCCTACTTACTAAACCTAACAAACAATACCACTACATGTGTGGTGTAAATTATAAGCAAAATATATTACATAAATTCAAAGATTTGAATAATAAACTATTAAAATTATATGATAGGTTAATAGGAAAAAATTACAACGCGAATTTTTAACGAGTCTGGGAAGATGTTTGGCCCGTCGGATTTGTCTGGCTCATTGGAAAATCTTTTAAAATATTATACTTGATAACATATAAAATTCAGCCTTCCTAAAATGACGTAAACTCCCACATTTTTTTTAAATGTCTGCCAAAAGCTATGGCCCACAGTAAGTGTCTGGCTGTATATCTTTGTTTATAACAATTTCATATATGACCTATGTAAAAACTAGCCTTGCTACTTTGACGTAAGTTAACATGGTTTTTTTCCACCTTTGATACCAGCTACTTGAAAAACGACCTCGCTTCTGCTTAGCGAGTATCCATTTCTTGCCAAGTTTATGTTAAACTACCGATCGTAAAAAATCAATCTTTCGTAAAATCACGTAAGTCTGGGGTGACTGGGATCTCACTCTTTTATAAATTATAATGTATAACATAATTAATTATATTGTATAATAATGTTATGGATTTAGGCTAATTGCTATTTATTTAATATTCAGTATTAAATAACATTAAACATTTGAACACCCTTAGGGTTATGGCATGTGATTCGCTTGTGAGCACAACATCTACTATTGTACCATGCCATAAAAAAATAAGCATTAATTATCATTACTAGAGTTAGCCTCCGCGTGGCAAACCTCAGGCAGTAGATTTATTTTACATACATAATAACTTAATTCATTTTTTACATCCCTATCCCTATTAATATTATAAATGAGAAAGTAACTCTGTCTGTCTGTCTGTTCCGTTTTCACGTAAAAACTACTGGACCGATTTGGCTGAAACTCAGTATATATATGTTTTCGATACCGAGAATGAACATAGGATACTTTTTATCCCGAAAAATGGTATAGTTTCCGGGATAATTATATATGGGATAGATATATTTGTCTTTCTGTTTGTTATGCTTTTACGGAAGAACTAATGGGCCGATTTGGCTGAAATTCCGTACGTATGTAAATTAAATACTGAGGGTGGACAAGGGATACTTTTCATTTTGGCCTTTTTGGTCATTTTGGCTATTTTAGCCTTTTTACTCATTTTGGCCATGTAGGTCACTTTGGCCTTTTCGTTAATTTTGGCCATGTTGATCATTTTGGCCTTTTTGGTCATTTTGGTCATTTTGGCCTATTTGGCCTTTTTGGTCATTTTGGCAATGTCGGTCATTTTGGCCTCTGGTCATTTGACCATTTTAATTATTTTGGCCTTTTTGGTCGTTTTTGCTTATTCCGTCATTTTGGCCATGTCGGTCACTGTGGTCTTTTGGTCATTTAGACCATTTTGGCCTTTTTGGTCAATTTTTGTAATTTATTTTGTTCACAGATAGACGGGGCATGGTATAATTAGCGATATAAAATGAAGTGAATCTTCCGTGGGCAAATACATAAAAATTTAATATAATAACCTGTAGCGCTTGCTCTATAAACAAGAGACACGCACTAGAGGCTAACCCGCGGCGCAGCCGCGGGATAAACTCTAGTATAATAATATAACAAAAAAACTAAGTCCGTACAGTCCACCTACTGCCCAACAAAACATAAAGGCAAGTCGAAGCCAACCTGATTTGAAATAATACAATGAATGACATGTTGTTTATGACATCGTAGGTATTTGTTAGTGAATAGAAAAAAAGCGATTGCAGCACCATCTATTTAGCTAATCTGTCTATTCAACGGAAACGACATGATTTATCGGTATAAAAAGAATCTTAAGTTACGCCACGGGATATGAGCTGTGTTATATTTCATTCGGTCGATTTTTTTGTAAACTTGTAATCAGCAACTAAAGGGATGTCGTGGGTTCTGGTACGCGCCGGTTGCCGCCGCTGCACGATTCGGACGTTTTAGTATAAATCAAAACTTCGATTGACGCGACCATTATTATTCTTACATACAAGTTTCCTATAAAATCATCAAACGAAGGGAACGTTTTACAAATTCCGCCAATTTTAATCCAAACAAGGATAATTAACTTTTCAAATATCTAAATCACTTTAGTTTTCGTCAAAATCGGTCTTGAAGCTCCTTTCGAGAGGTTTCGCTATTTCGTATAGTTTAGGGTTGGACCCTGAAATTCCACTTGAAAAATTCACACGTATACATTACTACAAATTACTAACACCTAAAAAACAGGCTCGGCCTAGTTTAGGTGTTAGTTAAAGATATAACTTATTATTAAGGAACTATCTATATTTGCATTTGTGTAATTACATAAACATTTTTTATATTCTCCTCATGACGCACACGCTTGTCGGGGATATTTTTGTTGTTTTTTTGTGGATTTTATCGTTTTTTCTTTAAGATGAAAAATGTATATTTTCGTGTCTATTAATTTAAAACTATATATGTATATTTAGTGTCAATAAAACATTATTATTAATTTTATTTGGAAACAATTTTGAAATATTGTAGAATATATTATTTTGTGCCTTGTAATAACAAACTTGTGTAAAAAATGTTGATGTAATTTTACACGAATATAGTTAAACTAATGCAGTTTCTCGAGTGCAGAAACGACTGCTATATGAAACAAAATTAATTTTTGATTCTGACGACCTGCGCTTGATCGGACTAAGCCTTTGCGGCCCTACCTCACTGCAACGCAGAGACTCCGGGTTTGATTCATGGTATGGTAAATTTCGGAAACAAATTTACTCGGTTACTATGGTTTGCGTATCTGAGATCGTCCCAAAGTAATTCGTTGTATATTACTCGTAACACAAGCTTAACTTGCTTAATTTGGGGATATAGAATATGTGTCTGCCGATTATTATAATTTACACACTTGTGTTCTTCTTTCGTTTTCTTAGTCGTTTAGGAGTTCCGTTGTATTTCTAATCCAAGTCAAGTCCAGTAAGTCCTCAATCATGTTTGTTTTAGATTGTCATAAATAAGAACACCTCAATCACTACATGTTTTCTAGTTGATTTTAAGTAGTTCCCTATTATATCTTAATAATCCAAGGACCTATACAAATGAGATATATGTGGGACTATTGTGAACCTATGATGAAACCCACACACGAATTTTATTTAAATCCATTGATAAAAAAGAAGTTTGGCCAAACAATGTATTTTAAAATAAATTACACGATGATTTGAGAACACCCTTTTGAAATCGGTTAATAAAACGTATCTAAGTTTCCAAGAATATTATATTAAACTTACTTTGCAAGTAACAATATCATATTTATGAAACTAATTCTCACGAACAGAAATGCACAAGTGCAGCACAAAGTACAAACTTTATCTTTTCACTACAGCCAACATTCAATGTTGTTTTTTGAAAAGCTGGCAAATATAAACAAGTACATTGCCAACACAAATAGTCTCTCTTATCGCACTGAAAGTAAATGTGAGAAAAGCACACGCGTATAATGAAACGAAAAGTCTAAAAAAGTTCTCAACTCTTTCACATTTTATATTGTTTCTCCTCTTAGCTCAAATTAGTCTACCAATTTAAATTTGGTTGAATAAATTGGTAACTAATTATGATCTCAAGCTTCTATTCGCACTTACAACATTTATTTATTTACTAAATTTTATACAAAACGCCACGATAGCTTATTGGTTAGCTCACTCGCATAGCAAACTTAAAGGACATGGTTTCAAACATGAGGAAAGCATGTACGCTTGAGCAATCCTTGGCCTAATATGCATATTGTTATAATTACCACGTGTTAGCGGTAAAGGAAAACACCATGATGAAACATCGAGATAACCGATGTGTGAAACCCGCCAATCTTTCTTGGACAAGCGTGGCAGGCATATTGTCTGTTCTCACTATGTTTCTCACCTATAAATGGTAGAGGCAACACACAATGGTAAGACGTTTATGATCTGTTATTGTTATATAAATAATATGTCATGGTTTTTATGATAAAACATTAAGACTTTTGACATGTGAATAAGGGATGAAAAACAATTCATGTATATTTTGTAGTAAAATTACAAGAACCGTGATTTGATAAAATCCTTAAGGGAGATGATCAATTCACGCCAGATGTCACACACAGCTCACAGCTCTCTAAGTGATTTATCGGAAGAAAATTGGTGATTTAATCAAATCCCTGAACTTTCTTTAGTGAAATGATGAAATGGACAAGTTAGGACTCGCACAGCTCTGTTTTACTTGTTCTCACTTCCCTTTATCTTACCGCCCCGCTCCGGCAATCGTGTTGAGCACCGTCGCAATTCTGACATAACAACACAAAGCGCAAAGACGTGAAGGGGAGTTGATGGTCACGACCAGTGACCAGAGAGTGAGTGAGGTTAGCTAAACCTACTAAGTCCACGAGCCGAGCAAGCGAAGTGAGCGTACCGCGGCAACGGCCGGCGAGTGCCAGAAAAATAATCTGTTCACCATTTACTTAATAACTATATAAACAGCTGTTCAGCAGTATCAGTGCGGACTAACTTGTCCCTGCGTTATGTACTCTACATTTGATAATATTTGGTTTAAATAAAGGGGTTTAAGGAAATCAATTACTTTCTTTAGGAAAGTCACTCCACAGAGTAGTGATACAATGTTTTTTCATAATTCGATTATAACACTTTAGGGATTTGATTTAGGCCCGCTTGCACAACATTCCTTAAATTTATTTAAGTAACACAAAACATATTTAACACCCTTAAATACAATTAGCGTCTTACACAACGCAAAATTTGACGATAAATATGTTTA
The DNA here is from genome assembly GCA_949752895.1 of Dendrolimus pini. Classification (NCBI taxonomy): domain Eukaryota; kingdom Metazoa; phylum Arthropoda; class Insecta; order Lepidoptera; family Lasiocampidae; genus Dendrolimus; species Dendrolimus pini. The sequence continues at coordinate 9,681,531 of OX457125.1, read as the reverse complement.
AAGAGCTGTCAACGTTTTGTGCAAAACGTATTTAGGCAGTTTAATATGATTAACTAATTTATTTAAAGGCGATCGTTACGCAAACGGCCCTAAATCACGGTTTTCATCATTTTCCCGTGACAAAGACATATAACTTTTATTTTTCTTAAAAAGTAAAATAGGATATAAAGTACATTCTCTTCTACTTTTCTATTTTACAAAAAATTAATATAATCTTCTCGCTGATATTGATCTTTTCCAGACAATGTTTGCCTGGAAGACAAACAATACAAGAGTAAGGTAAATACTAGAAAGAAAATAATTTCTTTCTTTCTTTCTTTCTACTATTATTATTGACTTCCGGGTCAACAGTGATTAAATTCTTTCGTGGTATTTGGAGGACGTGACGTGAAGTTTGTGACGTGGTTGAGCAATGCTGCAATAACTATTTTGATTACAGCTCTTAGGACCGACTCTGTCGGTGTGATACCACGTACTCAGAGAGTTGAGTTGAGTTTGAGTTAGTCGTGTATTGTACGATGAGTGAGAGTTCCTATAGCTTCTCTAGCCTTCCTTATATTTATCTACTCTCAGAAAAGACAGTAGGTAGTATTAAAGAACAAGAGTTTTTTTTAGTATAGTAGAAAATAAATGTTAGAAAATAAATGAAGAAAACGAATATCTCTGTCTTGGACAATGACAGAGAAGCCCGGGTCTACAATATAAAAAAAAATCACATCCCATTCCTCCTGTTTGATTCATCTATCTCATTAAAGCGTTCCATCCTAAATGCTGGGAAGGCGTCAGCTTCGTCATTGGTGTTGCAAACGCCTATAGGCGACAGTAACCATTTTCCACAAGCTAGGTCGTGTAACTGTATGTCAGCTTTGCAATTTAAAAAAAAATCTACATAGAATGTTGTTAACTTGCACTATTGTTTTAATATTGTATTTAATAATATTGTATTGATTTAATTGTAATTAAATCTATTATTTAAAAAGAGAATAAATTTTACGGATAAACAAGCTATGCAGAAATCTTGGAGTTTAAAGAAAGGCCAACCCATTACAAAATGGTTAGCATCATTTTAGGACTTTTGTATCACCAGAGGTGTCACCAACATACTATCAACCACAATTAATTTTAATGTTTGAGCAAAAAAGATTTGTGTATGTTAAATATCGTTGGTGTCAATGCAGAATCTTGTAACTACATTTTTTGATGATATATTAATTATCATCAAAATTATGACATACAAATGCTCTGCCAATTGCATCCCACTGGACATAGGTCTCTTCAAGTCGGCGCCACTAATTCCTGTTTTCTGGTTGTCAGTCCATCGGGCTGAAGTGCATCTGCACCCTTATGGACACACGGTCTCCACTCCAAGACTCATATGCTCCATCGGCTGCCCATCCTGCGGCAGATGTTACCGGCCCACTGCTACTTTTACATGCTAATTTTGCAAGCTATATACCTTTGTTCTCTTATCTATATCCTCATTTCTGATTCTATCTATACCCAATATAGCTTGCTCTAGAGCCCATTGAAAGGGGCATCAATCATGCCATCAATATCCACATCTTGGCCCCGTAGGCCTGGATGGGGAGAAAACACTTCTCGAAGTCTTTCATCTTCAAGCATTGGGTGATTTATGTAATAATATGAACCAGTTTTGACTAAAGAAGGAATATCCACTGACACCGAGGGAGTAATCATACCATACAGGTACTGTTTTCTTTCACTATCAAAATGTGTAATTTTTTGTAATAATAGGCTCATTAGACTAGAAAACTGCTCAGGCAGTGCGTGGTTCATACAAGCAATTTTTAAGGCATGCTAATTACGAACCATTAAATATTGATATTATCTGTGCAGTATTATCTGAAATTATTAAAACAAAGAATATATTCCAGTTTCCTTTTTAAATTAGATCAATCAGAAATACTTATGATTTATTCAAATTTTCATTTAATAAACTTTGAAAAATAATAATGAATTGACTATTTTAATTCATTTACCCCTTGAGTGTTTGAAGATTCCTTAAAAAGTGTTACATAATCACTTTAGTAATACAATTATGAATAATGCTTACTGATAACTAGTTTTAAGCAATACATCTATATCACTACTATGAATAATAAAAGGGTAAGCAATACAAAAATACATGCCAAAATTGCCTCTCTTTAATATACAGTACTTAGCAGTGCATAGACTGACACTAAGATATGTTAAAAGGGAGTCCACTAATAAAAATCAAACTTTCTATAATTTAATTAATTTGTGCTAACTCAATGCCAAAATACACTGACGGACTCATAAACTGCATCAAAGTAATAGACGACTTTGAAATAAATATTTTAACCAAGTATGCAAACTTTCTATACATATTTAAATTGAAACCTCTAGATTGGTTCGTGAACTTTAAAACAGCGTAGGGTCATATCCTTAAGTTTAAGTTTGTGTACTGGAAAGGACCTTAAGACTTTTTTTGAAGAAAAAACAGAAAACTAAGGAAAATTGGTTTAATTAAAAAATTGGTTTTAACAATAGACACAAACTTTATGCAAGGGTTTATTTATGTTTTAATAAGGTGTATTACCTCCACGTGCCCTTATTACAGATTCTAATCGGTTCCACATAGATTTTATTAGGGTTATTAAAAGATCTTGCGGAATATTGTCCCATTCTTCTGAAAGTGCTGTTCTTAGTGCTGCCACTGTTGTGGGCAAAGGGTTTCTCGCATATACAGCTCTTTTTAAATTGTCCCAAATATGCTCAATGGGATTAAGATCCGTGCTGCGTGCTGGCCAATTCATTGTACGTATCCCAACCTCTTCGCAATATTGTCGAACTTGTGCAGCAGCGTGCGGCCAGGCATTATCCTGCATTAAAGTAAAATTTTTGCCTATGAATCCCATGTAAGGCACCACGTGATCTTCTAAGATCTCTGTTATGTAGCGATGTGCAGTCAAACCCCCTCTATTACCGTTTTGACGGACCATGTCTATGAACACAAGTTCTGTTCGCGCGTTCATCGATATGCCACCCCAGACCATACACAAACTGCCTCCAAAAGGAACACGCTTCTCAATGCAACTTTGAGCATATCGCTCCCCACATCGGCGATAGACTCTTCTGCGACCATCTGCACCATATAAACATGTCCTACACTCATCCGTGAACAATACGGAGGTCCATTGCTCTTCTGTCCAATTCAGGTGATCACTCGCAAATCTTAAGCGAGCTTGTCTAGCTACAGACAACTTTGGACCATTTTTGCTAGTCTAAAAGGGGTGATATCCGCTTCCTTTAACCTTCATCTTATTGTTCGTGCACTCACGTTTACTCCACGCACTTCATTAAGCTCTGTTTTGATGTTAACAGACATGAGGAAATGATTTCGCAGGGAAGTTGTAACAATAAATCGGTCATCACGACCGGTGGTTGCTCGAGTCCTGCCTGTACCACGTCTCCTTCTGTAAGAACCTGTCTCTTTATATTCTAGAAACCGTAGACTGGTTTAAATTTAAATTTCTACCAATCGTTTGTTGATCCAAGCCCTCCCACACCAATGCTACAATTTGAGCCTCTTGTTCGGACAAAGTATCCATATTATGGTTCAAAAACTCTCGATGAGTTAAAAAACTAACCCAACAATTCTGTTGGTAACAATAATTCAATTGACAAAAGAATAAAAAATCAATGAGAATCAATTTAAAACTTTGCTATAAATAACACGCAAATCTGATACTAGGAGTAAAATATTCATTTGTTTTACTGCAGTTCTATTTTTAAATTTTCCTTTTTTTGAGATTAAGAGCCAGTTTCTCCATATTTATATAATTTAATCTAATAAGTTTGCATACTTATTTAAAAAAATCATTTCAAAGTAATCCTGAACTTTGATGCAGTTTATGAGTCTGTCAGTTTAAGATAACTCACACCTCAATATAATGCATATATCACACAGGCCTAAACTATATATCATCAGGGTCAGCGCAGGAACTTGTAAACATTTTTTGTTGTAGTTGTAGTAACTGTATTTTCTTTTCATCAAGTAACAAGTAAAACTCATATGCAATTTCACAAAAAAAAAATCACCAAAAAATTAAACAATCAATCATCAAAAAAGGGCCTGCACTGAAAATATCTGATGAAATTGTTAAAATCACCAAACATAGTCTAAGAAGAGAAGCTTTGTGAGGACAATTGGACATTATAATAGTGAAATCTGTCAATCTGCAGTAGACAATAGTAGCAGACATATTAACAGTTACTCTTACTTTATGAAGTCCAAGATGCTTAAAAGCTGAAATTATACAATTAACAATATATACATATACAATTAGCTATATACTATGCAAAATCCATAACATACAATTAGAAATATAATTCATATCAATTGACAACACTGATTGTCCAAAAGAAATATGTTTAGTGAAATTGTTATAAATATTGAGGGCTTCATAATAAATGGGCATACAGACAAAAGTGCCGTTTTACGCAAGGGACAAAATTGAGAATAAAAAAAACTAGTTGATTGTATAAGGTTGAAATTTGGAATACCCTTCCTTTACGTACACTTGCATACTGGTAAGACTTTCTAAATTTTAACATGCACAGTTTTTAGTAAACAAATGGCATTTTTTTGCGTAAACACCTACATATTTTAAGCCCTCGATATGTTTACCTCAACCTACAATAATCCTTGTTGTGAAAGATGCATGAGCCTTTACATATGACATAAATTTTAAGGGTCCACAAAGTTTATGATTTTTTAATAAAATCAGTTATAAGTACTTTAGCATTTTCAATATTCATGCTAATGAGGCTTATATTGATATATTTCGTATTATTCACTTAATATAGCTGCTTTTTAAAATACAAACAGTAGAAAGCAGAGTAAAAGGTAGCAATCGTTGAATTTATCTATTTTTAGAAAAATGGTTTGTATCATCCCATTTGCGAGTTTGGTTATAGTAAGTGATATCGCTAGCGCAAAATTGATAGTGGCATGCGGTAAAAGTACATAAATAGACCGTGTGCAATGCCGAACGAAATAACCACAATAAAACAATTAAATCAAGAAATACGAAACATGGTAAAGGCTCTCCAGCACGGCATGTTAAAAGTCAAGAAAATAAAAATCACGCGGGTACAATGAAATGTCATACGCTTTGGCATACCTTTTAATTTGGCCGACTTATAATTTTATAAAGCATGTGGAATGACTTACTTGAGAAAGCTGTTCCTCTGCCTGCTGCCTTTGATTAATATCAAGGGAACAACGCAATAGTTCTGTAAGTTTTCTAGTATCCATTTTTGTGTATAAGCCCTTCAATTTTTTAATAATAAAATACTTTCTTTTAAGCCAAACGAGCCGCTCCGGGCGTGGAATATATTAGTCTAGGGATGCGATCTGAAATCGATTAATTATCGCATACTCGATTATTCAGTCAAAAAAAACGGTTTTTAAATCGATATATAGCACTGAATCGATTCAATGAATCGATATTTCAGCCTAGAAAATCGACATAATATGAACTCAAACGAGAGCTACATACCTCTATGGCGCTCATCCTTAGACCATTAAACCAAACGAGTGCCCCGTTGGTCGTCGTTAGTTGTTAATTATGTAGCAACTATATTCTCCATAATTTTATTAACTGATTTATGGTTATGAACTGTTAATGGTGATCAAATGACAGTTATAAATTATGATAGCTGAGACTGCCGACAGTTAAATAGCAGGCAGCTTTTAAAGGTACTACAGTTTTGTGCATTTGCCTATCCCCAATTTCAAATTGATTTATACTAATAAATGATCAATTCTTTGCGGCTGTCAGTAGGTACATATCGTCTTCCAAGAAATATTAATTCAAATATATACATGTAAAATCATATCTTGATATTTTTGATTTGTGATGTTTTATATATGATACTTTGATATGGTTATAAAAATAATAGTAACTATCAAATTCCCTGATTTTACTAACAATCGTTTATTAAGGTATCTTTCTTGTTTTTCGTAAAATAGATTTATATTTATATTGTAAATGCAGACTTGAATTTTTTTTAATAATTGAGCATTTAGACCTCGATTTTTTTGTAAATCCATTCATCAGGATACGATGCAAATGGATCTAACTATCAATATTTTTCGGAAAGAATCGGCATCCCTATATTAGTCTACGCGCGAATACATGATAATGATGGATATTGACACTAATGAACTAAAAACCACTTCTGCCAACATGACTGCCACAAATCACATAAGTTACTAGATAGTAAGTTTAAAAGTATAATGACTTTCACTAAATTGTAGAAGTTTCTCAAACATTATATGCTGCTGACTATTAGAATAACCTTAAATAGACGTAACAAGAATCAGAAGTGACTGTTATATTCCATGAGAGTCTTATTTCTATGTTTTACACAAAATGATAAACGAATAAACCTGTTTGTGTAAAATTAAAAATTACTCTTTAAAGTTTTATGTAAACAGTAAGGTTTATAGTACTTCATATTATTTCACTTTATAATATTTGTGGCTATTAATGTCGAAATTCTGGGATCATGGGATCTAGAAGCTGTTTTTATCGAGAGCTATCTACACAGTTTATAGAAGCGTCACGTAACCTGTTCCATCCAACGTGATAACGTCGCTAGCATTTTGGTAACGTTCCCAACTGATCGTGACTTGCAACCTATAAATCATTTGTAATTTTAGAATGCATTATATTAGTATATTTTAATTTTAAGTTTGTGTGTTTAAAGTGAATATAAATTTTAATTGCAAATATTACATATATAATTTCAAAAATCACTAGTTTTAGTTGTTATTCATATTGCTATGTGACATCACAATCAGTACTTGGATTTTGCCTATCCTTAATAACTCTATGATTTATCTCTTCGATATATATCTATCTCCTGGTAGCTAGTGTAAATAAATAGTCTAGGGTAAGGGACTTTAGTTAAATTTAGCCATGTTTATAATACATAATTACGTCTCTTCAAATCTAAGAAATACCTTTCAAGAGTTGTCGGTGGTATTCGGATAGCAGCTTAGACCATTGGTTGAATGGTCTAAGGATAGCAGAGTAAAACAAAAATCGGTACCTATGCAAATTGATCTTTTCAAGATATTGATATAAATTATTTACAATCGGTAATCGATTGTAATTTAGTCTAAATGAAATAACATTCAATTGATCAGAATAAGAGCTAGGTAGATAGATTAATTTAAAAGATAGGCAAACAAACTAATTTAATACAGCCTTGTTTTTTACCACTGGTTTTGACTACATTTAATGGGTTTTGACACCTTTTTGGTTTGTAAAATTAATTTGATATTATTGAGAATTAAATGTATTTTATTCAAAATTAATAGAGATGAGCCGACTAGTCGGTATAGCTGACTATCCGGCCACTACCGGAGTCGACAACTATTCGGCAAAAAGCGCCGACTATCCGGCTTCTTATTTTGTAATTTATAATCTATACATTACTAGTAATCCAAACGCGAGATATTTATTATCTTTGACGTGGTTAAATTTTAATTTAGCTCTTTCACCTTATTGAACAGTTACAGTAGGTATTAGGTTTAAACAAAAACATTTTTTTTAACATAAAAACACCCCTCTGTTGCCCCTGACTCGTACAAAAGTAAAGATCAAGAAACTATGCGAAGTAAACCAAATAGATTCTAACACGCTCGCATGCGGTGCTTGGGACTTGCGCGCGAATCAGCTATAAACGAAGCGTCACGGAAATTCCGGAAACCGTGATCGGCTTGACCGACTATCCGGCCTTTTTACAACCGCCTAATCGGTTAGTCGGCCAAAGTCATAATCGACACATCTCTAATTAGAAAAAAAATACCAATATTATTTTAAAAAAGAATGATTTGTTAATCCGGTTTTTTAACGATTATTCGTTTAATTATGGGTTTGATCTGTCGTAAATAGATAATAATTGGAACAGAGATACATTGTACATAACATATCACTGTTCCATCGTGAAGAAAAAATGTAACTCTGAATAAATTTTTTATTCTTTGTTTTGGGCGAAAGATTCGAATTAGAATTATTAATTAAAAACTATGCGTTATAATGTATGACAAAATGTATGACAAGAATTACAATAGTTTCAATGTTATTAGTTCAAATGTCGACGGGTAGTAAATGTGCTTCTACAAATCTGTACGTGGAACCTGTCTATGTCAGCGCCTAGGTTGTAACAATATTTTAAAAAATAATAGGGGTGCCACTCACATAAATTGGCTATAATCTAGCAACTCCAATTTGTATGCTGGGGGCCACACCTGCGATAATTTCAAAGATTGATTATATCCCAATTAGATCATAAATAACATGAAACGGCCTATATCTGTAACGTTATCCCAGAGTTACTTACGTCAAACATCGTCCAAGGATAAGGCCTGGTTTCCACCAATTTAGAGAGGAGACGGGAGGAAATGTGTTTTAAATAACCAATCAGGTATCGTTATTTCCACATCTCCTCTCCGCTTAGCTTCGGTAGAAATAGATCAAGCGGAGACGAGAGGGGGTGTCTTATTTTTCTATAGAATTTTGTGCCGCAAGCGAGCAAGCGATTCCCCGCTGCCTTCAGCCCACGCCTCGCACACCCGAAGGCGTGTGCGAGGCTATACAAAGCTCACATCTCCTCTCCGCTACACTTCTCCTCTCCGCTTTGATGGAAATAACCTGCCAGCTTCGCAGCGCATCTCTCGTCTCCTCTCCTGTCTGCTTTGGTGGAAACCGGGCCCAAGGTTGCTTCATTTATGACATGCGCGCATTTTTTCAACTTAACCTATGATGTTTATTTTAACAATAATGACTATAATTTTGTAAGAAAGAGCTTTAATACCTTGCAATAATTAATAGAAAAATTATTTTATTAAAAGAAGCTAAACAAACCCATCAAGTCGGCTGTTCTTTGTTAAATATAGTCAAAATATAACGAAAAGATATTTTATTTAAATTCCGCTAGATATCCTTGGAAACCTATAAAAATTATTTCTCGTGTGAAACGTAGCATTGGTGAATCCGTATTACTTTTAACGGATTTTAGACTTAAATCAGTGTTAAAATTAAAATAACATGCATAAACTCGCTTTTTTATAATTCACTGGCCTTGTTTACCGATATAATAGAATATTGCTAGAAGGTAAAAAATAGTTCATGTTCTCGATGTTATAGTAAGGTCATATACAAAGTTTACAAAAATATTATCCAAAGACGTTTATTTTACTCAACAAAAGAAATGATCAATTTGAATCTTCATAGAATCTAATTCTACCAAAATTCAAAGTAAAAGAAATAATTATGTAAATGTATTCGAACTATATCGTACATTTATGTCAATCTCATATTATGATAAAATTGTCGTAGGTGTGACCCGGGTACAAAGAAATACTAAAAAACAAACATAAACCTATCTGGTCGATGATAATTATTATTGTACCAAATTTCCAACTAACTGATATGAGAGATTCAAAATAGCGATTTCTTTATCAAGTAATGTACGATTGGAATAAAAACAACACTATAAACTTAAATATACCTGTCCTATAAGAGGTTCTTTGGTAACCCTTGTGCTGTTTTCCGGCATTAGTAACCAGGTCCCTTAAGAGAGCAGCACCGCATTTGTACCGCCTTTAGTGTTGGAAATGTCCATAGGCGATGGTAACCGCTCTCCATCAAGTGGGCCGTCTGCCTGTCTACTGAACTCATGCAATAAAAAAAACATCTTCGAGGTTTGAAATAATACTTCTTGCTTCATATTGCACAAGGTATCGTTTGTAAACTTTATAAATTATTTTTCTTCTCAAACTTAGAACAGTTTTAATCATTTTTTATCACTTTTCACGTGTTTCAATCACTGTTAATATGAAACAATATAAATATTATGAGCACCTGTACCTTTGCTATATCATATGTCAAAGTAGAATGTTCATTTTCAGAATGTTGCTAGTAGAAAAAATATAGTTCCATTTCTAGACTATTTTGTCAGATTTACTAGTAAGGAACTTTTAGTGGCGCATGGTAGAATTTATGTACTATGCCTGTTAACATTGACAACTGACGTTAACTTTAATATAATTTAATATGACAACAGTGATCTGTGACGAAATGACAGCGGCACTGCGAATAGTTGAATATTTATAGAAAAACAAAATCAAATCCTATGAAATTATACGTTTTGGGATGTTAATGTTGAGAATTATTTATTAAATTCAAATGTTCCTTAACTACCTTAACTTGTTACATATTTTCAAATTAATAGTAACCATAAAAATGACTTGAAAATATTTCGTATGTTACTTTGCCATCAACGTCTTGCATCCCAAATGAAAAATAATAATATAAACAAATCTTTGAACTGATAAAAGCGAAACGTGAAGTGGTTTTTGTTGTTGTAGTTATGTTAAATCAAAACTATGAGGTTCAATAAACAAGAATTGTGCGCTCTTGCGTCACAGACATCTCAAAATTTCGACCGCGAGGGTATTTTGGTGATGAGGGAAAGACAAGATGGATTTTTCCGAAGGTCTGAAGGTTTGTATTTAAGTATTTCTATTTATATTTGATTTATTTTGTATATTAATACCATTTCTTTTTGAGATATATTTTATTATATATAAATACTGCATTAATGCTAGTTTAGTGAAGGTACAATTATTTTTTTGATACGAATGTCGCTCATGCTCCTGCTCTGGCGTTAGTGTTAAAGGTTGTGTTCAATTGTGACTGAAATTTTGACTTTAAAGTTAAAAAATAATTCTGTTAATGATAAGCTTTCTTTTTTATTTATTTTATTTATCAAAACAACAAAATGATTACAGCTCTTTGATTTTATACATAGCATTGAAAACCTCTGGGGTTTATATTAATACTATGAGTGTCTACGTCCGTAGCATTTAACAATTATAACATTACGTGTAGTACATAAGTTTATATTTAATATTTATTGATGTAATGCTTTCCCTAAATTCGACAGGTAAGTCATTTAACAAGCGCGGAACTATATATTCAGTTGTGCGCTTGCCGTACATGTTGTTTGCCCGACTCATGACGAACCGGTTTTGGGCTATGGCTCGCGTATATACAGCTACATGAGTATATTAAATATCTTGTAATATTTAATGTTATTAACAATGTTGCAAATCAAATAAGGTATTAAGCTTTTGGCTTCATCTGCATTAAATATTTACTAACTCTCGTAGGTATCGCAGAGATATTACAATAAAACGAGAGTAAAGGTTCCTTATTATAGGAAAAATGTGTGAAATTTTTATAATGTAACAAAAAATAACAAATAATTTCAATTACACTGTATATCTATTAATTTGATAGTTTGTATAGGATTATCCTCATATGAAGTTATATTTGTGTAAGTGTAAGAAGTAGTGTTATTTAATATAATGTGGCAAACTTTAAAATGGTGTATATGTAGTGTCAATATTTTAAATGCCATATATGATAAATCTATGCTTTTTAGGAGTAAGAACAAACAAAATTTGGACTAAATGAGCATTATCATTTTTTGCCTTATTAAAATGACTTAAACACATTCTGTTTCCAAATTAATACATCTGTGACAAACATTGATTTAATCTGGTTAAATATGTAGGTGGTTTAGAAGGTGATGTTGGATAAAGTAATTTCGGAATAAATCCTTTTTTAACATGTCTAAATGTGCTTTACATCCCTAACTTACAGGAAATAATTTTCACATATGTTATATATGTTTAAATGACTATTTGAAGGTTTTCACAATTTTATCCCTTGTACAATGTGACTGAACTGTGACTTCTTCATTTTAAGAGTTATCTAAGTTTTAAAAATATAGATCAATAGATGAAAGCTTAGTGAAATGGTATAAAAATTGTACTTACATATTGTAATAATTCAAAAGTAACATTTTGTGGGTTGGATCTTTTTTGCGTAACTACGTCCAATTGCACTTTTGGGTTGTATTATAATGTGAATATGAAGACAATTGTCTTAATCACATAATTATGTAATGTGCTTTCATGTGCTTTCATGTAATTTCATGAACAGGCTATGGATGATTCTTGGGGGTATTATTAATTTATTGTAAAGCATGTAGTGCTACTAGTTCATTCTTTTCTTTTAATTACCATGCTTAGGGGTCTAAAGCGGCCACTTTTGACAAAAAGTGAAATCGACATGTGTCTAGATATACTGGCAGCTGTAAGATATAGCATAAGTACAGTGGAAGACTGTACATTTATATGTGTTATATTTGCAATATGAATCGGCAAAGCCGTTTTGGCCTCCCAACCTTCTAATCTATATAAATCTTGTACCAAATTGCACTATGTTAACAGGTAGTGTAGTCCGGTGGTGTCGTTTGCGTGGTAACCTGCTCTTTTACCTGAAGGGTCCGGAGCCTTGGTATGAACCCATAGGTGTCATAGTCCTTGGTCACCATCAAATAAAAATACATTCACAAGATGATAATGGGCATTGGCCTTTTCATATTGGTAAGTTTTAGTGATTCTGTAGAAAGGTATATGTGTAGATTACATTTATGTTATCACATAATTAAAAAAGCATTTGGCCTATTGTGCTTCAAATCTGTAGTAAGCTGTAGAGTTTAAATTAAGTTGCAAGCCTACCTATTTTCAGCTGACCTGAAAGCTAACAATAGTAATTGACACAGACTTATTCTAGGATCGCATTATATGTGATTATTTTGATACATAATACATACTTAAATATATTCATAGTCCTTGATAATGTGACCGTTAACAATGAGTCTTGGCAGTCACGTTATGGAAATGCAATATAGATATAGAGTTCTCGTATATAGTATATATAAATTAAAATTCTTTAAAAACAATCTGCAATGCATGCCTTATACGGTTGTTACGAAGAGTTATAGCTGTAGTTCTTGGTGGGCTTGTGGTGATGGAATTTTATTAATGTCCTGAGGAGCCGTCTATGCTCTATTATTCTGGTAAAGACCTGAATATTCGCTTAATCACTATTTCAACATTATCAATCTATTGAAGTCCTCCCTTGGACAGAAGCCTTCCCCAAAGCATACCACTGACCCAGATCTCTTGGTCTTTCTAACTAGCCCCGACGTAAAACTGCTAACCGTTTTACGTCGTTCGTCACCCGACTCGCCACGACGCGCTTGAAAGTATGTTTGCCTTGATATGATCATCTATCGAGAAGCCGTTTGTGGTTTCTCCGCCAGATAAGATAGGGCATATTATCATGTCAGGCTTGTAAGACATGAAGCCGCGTCATAAATTTTCTGATGGGTCATTTTAATGCGAATTCAACCGCTTATACAACTTATTCCTTTGCTTACTGAGCCACTTGGAGTCGGTGGACCAGTCTTCTTCAATTCCATGAAACTCCAGTTTTTACCATGCATGAGGTTTTTACTTTAAAGTGTGTCGTCGTCAGCCGTTCGCAGTCTACTGCTGGACGTAGGCCTCCCCAAGACAGCGCCACTCATCCCTGTCCTCTGATTTCTCATCTAGCGCCTACCGACAACCTTGCACAGATCGTCGGTCCATCAGGCTGGAGGGCGTCCGACACTACGTTTACCGAAAGGCGGTCTTCTCTCCAGGACTCGTCTGCACCATCGGCCATCGGTCCTGCGGCAGATGTGACCGGCCCACTGCCACTTCAACTTGATAATTTTGCGAGCTATGTCGGTTGCTTTGGTTCTCTTACGGCTACTAAAGATGTGTAGTTCAAATTAAAATAATTTTCATAAGTCGCTCATGGGGGCTATTGCGTGTCACATAGTTATGCCCTTTCAGTAGGAAACAAAATTACGTTATTAGTATTGTATGCAATCATATAACCACTTTAATTTAAGAAGTCTTACTTATGATTGCCAAGCCGTGCTGACTTAGTGTTTGACGCACTCGAGTCTGAACTCGCACCGGTTCGAATCCTGGCCGGAAAGTATACATCATTTATTGCCGGTTCCTATATGTTACTGTTCATTCACTTGCCTTACCAATGGTAGAAATTTTTCATTACTTGTATGAAGCTTCTGTCAAATTTTAACCAATAATAAGATAGAAAAACGGTTAGTGAGTATAGGAACCGGCCACAATTTTCTGACCTGATTTGCTTATTAGTACAATTATCATGCCATGACGGCGAAGAACACACCGTGATGAAATCTGTATATCGATATAATTAATTTAATCGCCTAGCCACCTTGGATAAGTGTGGCGGGATACTGTCCGTTTCCCTAATAGTAAGCTGTCTTGAGTCCAGTTGTGGGATGTTTGTCTGTTTTTACCGTAGACAGAAAATGCTCTATCTACGGTTTCTACGGACATCATTCCGGTAGGCTGATGTTCGAAAAGTGGTATATAAATATTTTAAAAATCTCATACTTTTCTTTTAGAGACTTAAAATAATTTTTTATAATTACTAGCTTCTGCCCGCGACTTCGTTCGCGTGGAATAGTTTAAAACAGTAAGTTAAAAATATCCCGCAATTTTGAAACATTCTTCATTGGTGCGCCGCTCCTATTGCTCTTAGCGTGATGGTTTATAACCTATAACCTTCCTCGATAAATGGGCTATCTAATGCTGAATTTTTTTTTCAAATCAGGTCGGTAGTTCCTAAGATTAGCGCGTTCAAGCAAACAAACGTATCAGCTTTATACTCGTGTATTATATATAATACTAGCTGTGCCCGCGACGCCATCCGCGTGGAATTTGTTTTCAAAGCCCCCCCGATTTTGAAACATTTTTAATTGCTGCTCCGCTCCTATTGGGCTAAGCGTGATGATATATAGCCTATAGCCTTCCTCGATAAATGGGCTATCTAACACTGAAATAATTTTTCAAATAAGACCAGTACTTCTTGAGATTAGCGCGTTTAGTCAAACAAACAAACAAACTCTTCAGCTTTATATATTAGTATAACGGCCCCGGCAGACGTTGTCCTGCTATGAAAAAATAAAAATCTAGGATCCGATCCCAGCGCCACCTACCGTTTCCAACGGGATAAAATGTATCCTATGTCAGTCTCCTGGTATCGCCCCTCATGACCGCCCACCACATCATACATGCGCGCGCAATACTTAATACTTATTTGGCTACAACACTAATACTTAAATTTTAAATATTGCGATATCTTTTGAATGAAACGTCCGAATTGAATAATTCAAAAAGTTTTAGAAAGGTCTTGAATTCGTCTTGAATATGGAGTAATTTATTTTGATAAGGATTAATACCAAGATACAAAATAAAGAGTTTATGAAGCGACGGCATTTTAATTATTTAAAAAAATAAAAGAAAACACTTATTGTGAGATAACTACAATAGTTAGACATATGGTTACGCGATATATTTTGTAGACAATTATATGTTCTGCAAAGTGGTAATACATTGTTTTGTTCTATAATCAATAGTTTTCGCAGCGCACGCCGTATAAGGATTGTTTCGGCTCATTTTTTTACACCTTGGGTTACATTATTGGACTTTTAGTAAGGATCCCAATTTTTTTTGAAAATATAATATAGCCTATGCCTTCCTCGATAAATGTACTATCCAACACTGAAAGAATTTTTCAAATCGGACCAGCGGTTCCTGAGATTAGCGTGTTTAAACAAACAAACAAACAAACTCTTCCGCTTTATAATATTAGTATAGATATATAAGATAAAACTCTCTCTCCGACACCACACCCTGTCAAAATCTCCGCTTCTATTATGTTACGTTGCAGAGAAATTATATTCAGTGTGTTATAAACTGTTTAAGTAATTAAAGGTTTTTTAACTATCCCACGGGAACCCTTTAATTTTTCGGGATCAAAGTATATACTTTTGTTTTTGTTTTGGTTTTGTTGACCAGGGATATAAGCTATCACCATACAAAATTTCATGTAAATCGGTCCAGTCGTTTCGGAGATCAGCCGGTACCAACAGACAGACAAACAGAGAAACAAAAAATTTAAAAAAAATCCAAATTAGTTCTATTTTACTTCTTACATCCCCCTGACTCGGTTTTTACCTTTTTTCCATTGTACAGAAATTTTACCTCCACAATTTTATTATATGTATAGATGTTTTGCTGTTTGTAATTCAGAAACCTAGTGAATCAAATTATAATTAAATGCTTTAAGCTTCATTAATGAACAAATAATTTTTAATTTAATTTGATATAATAAAGTAAATATACATACATGCTGTAAAAAAGCTATGTTGCTTCATGGGAAAACATTGTGTGGTAATGATACAAGCGCATCAAATTTCGCCTGTAACGTATTTCGCAATAAAATCGTATTTGTCGCATCGACACATTTGCTTTATTTTGTTTAGGGTTACACACGGCTTCACTTGGTGACCCTTTAAAATATACAGCTAAACGTGAATGTATTCTGTGGAATGTATTTTGATGTCTGACTAGTTTTTTCAAGTTCGGGTGGACGATTTTATAAATGATTATCGAAAATATAATAATAATATTGTTACGAGCTTAGCGGGACTCGAATTAAAATGCCGTTAGAATTACTATAGAGTTTATTAGAACTATACAAACACGTATAACACAGGTAGAAATATAACCGAACACAACAAATCCAAACGTATTGCAGGAGATCGTAATTCAATAAAACGCGTAAAGTCCATCAGTATTAGATTCCCGAATGTACACACGTCACGCCCGTATCGTAATCGTAGCTCGACTGCCCCTCTCTCCATCAGGCGATCGTTTTTTACTCCACAAATGCAAAATAATCTGCAACACCTGGCTAATGATGCTAATGAGCGAGTACAATAGGATAATAGGCTATTCTCCACAATAACTAGAAATGTATGCCAATAAATAAGTGAACAATAGAAGACTATCTTAAAAGGAGTACAATTAGTTCAAATTCCGACAGGTAATTAAATGTGCTTCTACAGATCTGTACGTGGAATTTGTCTTTGTCGACGCCTAGGTTGTAACAATATTGATATTCGATTACGGAATTGCTAGATAATGTTCAATCTATACTATAATAAATCTGGGGCGTTGAGTTTTTATTTAATAAAATAGTAACATCCCATAGACGTTCCACTGCTGGGCTAGGGCCACCCGTTATATGGGAACGGACAATATATCCACCGCACTTGTGCAAGGCAGCTTGGCAGGTTTGACACATCGGTTATCTCAATGTGCAAGTCTCATCACGATGTTTTCTTTCACCGTTATCACGTGGTAATTGTAACAATACGTAGATTAGGTCAGAAAACTACCTAAGTGGTGTACGCTTTCTGGCCAGGATTCGATGCCGCTCAGTTTGAGTTTGGGACGTTTAGCGTTAAGGCTACCGCAATTTATTGAATTTAAAAAAGTGAAATGTATCGGAGGGGCGGGTTGTAACAGAGCAAAAAATATCCAAAACATACTACTTTTAGAATTTTAATGTCTGTTAAAGCATCACGTGGAAACTTCCGATTTTAAATGAAACTATACAGAACTATAGTAGAATTATTTTCTCTGTGCAGTTTGGGTTATAAATAATCGGAGCGGTGAAGCGAGTATTTCGCTCTCTCTTCCACTCACGGGCCTTATGGACAGGCATAGTGATACGCATTATTGTTGTCGATAAGCGTTATTGATAGTGTATTTAGTTTTGTCATTTTGTGGGTTAGTGATATAAATTAAAGAAAAAAATAGATAAAACAACGTATTTATTAAAATAAGAATAATAATGATTTAAAATAAATTATTAATTAGGTATCTATGTATTAAAAAACTATAAGTACAAAAGTTTAGAATGTAACAAGTTATATTAAAAATAAATATAAATACTTATATCTAAGTTTAAAATTAACAGCAAAACAGATAATAATGATTTTTATAAGAATGATAATCTTTCTTTGATAAGAATGAGTTTTTGTCGATAATGGCGTTGCCCGCGCAACATGCTCACCGCCCTAGCCAGGCTGAGGCCGAGTTTGATTTATGACCCAAACTGCATGGAGAAAATAATTCTACTGTAGTTTATAACCCGAGTCAACACAACTACCGGACAGTTTTATCCCGATAAATGATATCGTGTCTGTGTAATATAATTCCATGTGATGAATATAGCCAAAAAACGGCGCTGTATTCGCGTTTTTTGTGCCGCCGTTTCAATTCATTAACAAACACGTCGTTATGGCAACGCGAACGAAGTTTCTCTGGCGATGTTAATGTGAACATGTTACATATTGGTTTTACTAAAAATAGCGTACGACTTCAAGTGCCTTCTAACCTTTTATAATCGAAATACCATTATAATCAGCCAGTCAGACAGTGTCTGTGGTTGAGCGGGGTAAGTCTTAGCCGAATTCGCTGAAACGCAGAGGCCCCGGGTTTGATTCCTGGCATGGTAAATTTTAGAAACGAACTTTCCTATATTTACTATGGTCTGAGTGTTGTTGTAAATTACTCATAACACAAGCGTAATTTGCTTGGCTTGTGGGTATACAATGTGTGTGCCTTGTCTGCCGGTAGTAAAATTACCAATTTATAGTATAATCACACAGCTTTATTCAAATGGTCCAGAAACAGGTACCAAATGACACTACTTAACCTATTCAAATACTTTTGAAGTGTCAATAAAAATAAACTTATGAAAACTACGGTTTATATAAAAGCTTATCAAAAATGGTTATTCTTAGAATATTTATCTTTTAATCTGTCTAAATGCTGGTATCCTAGAAGCTCGAAACGGCTTCAGAAATGTAATAAAAATGGTAGACATTAAAAGGATTTAATCTTAAATCCTCGTGTTTATTCTATTTTGATATGTTGCAGGATTCAGAGGATAGAGGACAAACGTACACACGACTTGTGTACGTTTTTTTTTCACGGTTTGCTATACGGTATTCGGTCAAAGCCAAAAAAGTGGCCAGATAGGCAGATATAATAATAGCATTATATAATATAATAATAATAGCAGCCGTCCGTGACATATCTAAAAGTAACCTGCGGAACCGCCTATTTAATGCAACTCACACTTGACATTTTGCATTAATTTTAGTGTGGGAAAACGGTCTATGCTACAGAATGGCTACGTTTCACGAGTCCGAGCGCACTTTGTGGCTGAAGGCGATACAGTTGGCACCTTACGAGACCATAAAATCGCAGCTAGCTGCTCTGAAGGAGAAGCTTAACAGAATAAGGCCCGTCGTAGATATAGCTACTCACAGATTGCAAAAGGGAATCGTCGTAGGTAAGTCTTGATACGTTGTTAACTTGTTTTATAAAATGTTCATGTACGTCCGTCTGTCTGTTTCTTTATCTGTCTGTCTATGTACGTACCTAATTATGTCGCAGCGATTATTATTTTATATACATATATATAATTTGGCAAGAATGTCTAATTAACATAATGCTGAAGTGAGATTGCTAAAAATAATAATAATTCGGCATAGCTGCCATATTGCGAATTGAGAATTGATTATTTTTCAGTTTACGCTAGACAGGTCTGTAACATCACAACGACGATTGTTAGTGACTTTTGTTTAGGTTACTAAGATATTTGCTCCAAAACTGTAATTTTTTTACAAAAGGTGGAGAGGGGCCTCTACCTTTTGACCGCATTGAAAGATTTAAAAAATAAACATAATTAAAAAACTTGAAAAATAATTTCTATTAAAATTGGTTTGATCGTGATTCATTCTTCAGTTTTGGAGATATGGGGTATTTGAGAATAAATTCTTTTTTTTATAATTTCGTAGCCGAATGACAAAGTAGTGATCGTTTTTCAGTTACTACGAAAACACTCACTGCTACGCTACTTACTACTAATTTTATTTCATGTACCAATAATAGTCGATTTTTCTATCTACTATTTTGAGCTATTATTTAAAAATGACATAAGCTCCATAGACATAGCTCCACAGTAGGCAAAATGCCATTTTTAGTAGGAAGGAAAGTAATCGTGAGTGAGATATGGAAATCTAGTTGTAATGGGCCACGTGGGAACGACGCTCGTCTTAGTTTTGACTGTCTACGCTACATACACTTAACCCTTAAGTGGTTCATAAAAGATCGCAGTATTAGCGTTGAGTTAACCACATGTTCCGTTCGGGGGAGTCATATTACTTAGACAAATTCGGCCTTTTTTCTAGAATCGGTAACAATACCGTTTTCGCAGCGCTTGTCTATTATAACTGTATAGATTATCCCTAGATGGTGCACTTATACCTGCGCTAGAACCATATACTTTATTTGAGGTCTTTAACTTATTACCATTTTCAATAAAAGATGAACATGCTCATCTCTATTCAACGTGATAATTGAAAATAGTATTAAAACGTTAAAGAACTCTTTCATTAGTTGTGTCTCAATTGTTTGTGTGACATCTCACGTCTTACAACACTTCTATTCTTTGGGGAAGGGATAAAAGAGTACCATTATTGGATATGGCACATATCCACATATCCACATCACACTGGAACTGTGTTCATTTAACAAAACAACACAGAGATCTTGACAATAGTGGACTGTGTCCAATTGGTGTCTAAACGACGTAGTATGATGGTGTATTTCTGTTTATGTCTGACTTGTTGGTTACGATGTTTAAATTTAATTTTCTGTAATGTACTTTGCCTTGTTTATCAGATATGAACGAAGTACCACTTTGCGAACTGGCATTGTCGTGCGACAATTTGCTTTGCGATGCCCACGGCAGGCCACCGTCACCGATGATGGCGATATACGTGATAAGCCCGAAAGGCGTTTGCCTTAAGTACGGGACCACTGAGATTGTTCAGGTATTTATGACATATATATTATGGACATCCAGACTTATGTATAATAACGGTCAATTAACGATTCACAGCTGGACTCGGATGAACTTTTTAGATGGGGAGGACACAGGATTTACAGATTTTAAATTTTTTCGAATTGGACTGGCGGACTTGGTACATCGATCTTATTATGCTGCAGATTTCATCACGAAGTTTTTTTTTACTATACCACGTGGTAACCATAATAATATTGCACATTAGATCAGAAAACTGCCTAAGTGGTATCTTTCCCGGTCTAAATTCGAAAAGAGAGCGTTAACCACTAAGCTACCACGGCTTGTGTATATTTACCCATACTAATATCAATCTCTAAACGTTAACGTGAAAGTGACTTTGTATATCAGTGGCCTTAAGAATCAACTCTTGATATGATATCTGATATTTACATTCAGTAAGCGTAAATACTTTATATTCCCAAAAGGGGACAATTTACACGTGGCCATAGGGATTTCAAAATTTTTGGAGCGAAATCACGTGGCGACACCGTTTCGCTATTTACTATTTCATCATTTAGCAGTGGGTAGAAGATGCCTTCTTTCCGTTCCTTTCATTTCCCATACAGTGCTTGTAGTGTACGATTAAAATGGTCGTGGCATAAACACTTGGACGAATATGACAGAGTGATGAAGGCTTTCGTATCTTAGGGCTCGTTGTTAAGATAATATTGGTTTTTTATTACATAAGTTTAGCAGATAGGCAGACGGCCCACCTGATGAAAAGCGGTTACCATCGCCTATGGCCGTTTGTAACACCAAAGATGCTTCTACGAATGTGATTCCGCTCTCTGAGGGGAGACTGGATCTTGGCCACTATTGCCGGAACACAACTCAAGGTTATTATGGCGGCATAGCATAGATTAGGGGTGGTTGCCATTCAGAGGGGCATACACCCAACCACCTTCCAGTGTACTAATTCCATTTATTTTGCTTAAAGTTCGGTATGATGACGAGGGCAATTATTAGTTTTGAAGGTTACTGCAATCTATACTAATAAATAAAATTAATGTGTCTGTCTGTGATTTCAAAATAAACGCAGTATTTTAATGAAAACTGCTATTTGCCTATACGTTACCTAATCTTAAATGGTCGTTTTTATAATATGTCCGATAATCTGCAGTATAGTTTAAAATAAATAAGTTTCGAAAGGGCTCAATTAATTAATAATAAAATTAAAATAGTAATTTTGGATTAAATATTCGTATATGTCTCATTTCGCATTTTTCCATGGTGTAAAGGATATACATATAAAATTAAAGTCTCGCGCGAATGAAGTAGCGGGTACAGTTAGTCAATAATAATTTTAATCAAATTTTCCAAAAGACTTTTATAGTTGCATTTAATGTTAGTCACTATGTAAATTGTGTATGGAAATATGAGACTATGAATGTATAAGCATATTTTTGGTTAGCTGTATGTTGTAACTTACTGAAATTCGACTCTTATTAAAATGTACCGGATGACGAAATATATTTAGGTGCTTATATTTTTCGTCAACAAAATATTCGTACTTTTTAAAATTAATAATAATTAACATTAAATGTTCTTTACTTGAGTGCTCATCGACATTCTAGATTAATTTCATCAGGTCTAGATTTATTTTCCTAAGTTTATTGAATAGACTATCTAACGTAATAACGGTTTTAACAACTCTAACAGATACACATGCATCACGGCAAGGTTAAATATGCTAGCTCTTCAACTTTATTATGATATATACTTTTTATAGACTAGTTGTACCCGAGACTTAGTTCACGTGAGACTTGGACTATATAATAAACTACGTTTTAACAGTTTTAACAGCGGTAATTTATTTTATTTTTATTATTCCGACGTTTCGGCCACTTTTCAGTAGCAGTACACTGAACTTTCTGCGTGCACCGGAACACAAACCAACTTGATTGACAATTTCTTTTTATTTTACCCACTCATTTTAATATTATATAAAATTATTAGAGCTAGGCATGTTTGCCGAAGAGTTTCTTGTGGCGTTTCTTCTCTTCAAGCCACAACATGTTGCGAAGCGGTGGTAAATTAGATTAGGCTCCCATACAGTAAATAATAACCTTAAACTAAATTAAAACCAAATAATTAAAATGAACAAGTTGGCGGTAGGCTAAATAAAACTTTTATAATAATCATTGACACTTAACATCTCTGTCTTTCGTGATCACGGCTACTGAAAATTGGCTGAAGCGTCGGAATAATAAAAAACAAATAAATTACTGCGCTTAAAACCGTTAAAACCTAGTTTTATTATGTATACTAGTCGCGAAAACTTAAGTAAATATTACTTGAACTATATGTTCATATCTTTTAAATCCTGCAAGATATAGAAATGATATACTACTCTTACAATACATGATGCATATCATGAAGATGAATGAGTTGCGGAGTAGGTGTGGAGTCACGCGAAAGTACCGCATTAGGTACAAATGCCCGAAAGCCCCCTTGTCTGTAATATAGTAAATAGACTGCAAAAGAATCGTGTAGGCTGATGTGGCCAAGTTTTACGGGGATCTGCCAGTTATATGGGAAATAAATATCTGGCCACGCCGCCTCCATATGACCCTGCAGATAGGGTAGGGCCAAGAAACGCTAGGGGTTGACGTCCTTAAGGAGCCATAATTTACGCTTGTCAAAGGGTACCAGTGATCTCACAATAGAGGATATCAAAAATCGAGTAAAGCGGAGAAGAAAAACTAGAAAAGCGAACCCTGGCCGCTGAACTGAAGTAGACACTCTAAACGCAACTGAAAATTAGCGCTATAATAATGTTGATGTAGTTTTTATTAGTAATAATAATAACCGTCTCACTGCTGTGCTTGGGCCCCTCTTTTTTTCGGACAGTAGAAGTATAACTGCCACGTTTGTACTAGGCTTACTGTCGGATTTGACACATCGGTTCTCTGGATACGCTTTCAACACGAGGTTTTCCTACACTGTGAACACGTGATAATTGTGTAGTTGCATGTTCATTAGATCTAAAAACTGCCTCAGTAGTATATCCTTCCCGACTAGGATTTGAATTTGAATGAGTTTTTGACTCGAGAGCTTTACCCATTAAGCTACGATGATTACGGTTTTCGTTGCAACTCTATTTTTTATATGATTTGGTTGTAAATTACCTTATTGTTTCTAAAGTTGTGCAGCAACCCAACTTTTTCAAGAACGATCCTGTTCCGAGTGAGTGATGGTTTGACTGGAGACGCTTTGGTGCGTTTAGTCGTGTACGACGTCCGGGAGCAAGTTTCCGAGACTGCAGTACCAATGGGGTGTACCTCGCTTAAGCTTGCTACTATACAGGTTGGCTTTCGTTCTTTACTTTTTTTTTGTACGATTTATGTGTCTAACCAATGTCAAGTATACATGAATATCTTAACAACTGGAAAAGTTATAACTCATTCGGTTATTTTTATAAAACCCAGTTTTTGCATTAAAGCTCAATCGTTTTGTTCATTTAAAGTGTTTTTGTATCTGTTTGTTCCTTTACAGCCTTCAGAACGAAAATATATATCATGACAGACATATTATATATTATACTTTTGGTAATAGGATGAACCTAAAGAAATTTTTTATCCATGAAAACAGAAGTAGCATGAGTAAATGTAGTACTGGTACAGTGTAACTTATGCGCTGTAATCAAACGATGGCCAGCGATTTTCACTTCTGGAACATTATTTTACAAGAGATGGGACGCGAACTTACCGCCTTCTAGGTCAAAGATACCACAATATGGCTATCGACAGACTGCCGGATGCTGTTTGGTTACACAGTTGACGGCCCAACTGTGTTGGAAAGTGGTTCCCGTTGCCTTTGGACATTAGCTATAGCAAAGATACTGCCAATACGCTGCCGGCTTCGAAGTAGAAACTGGAACTTGGCCGCTGGCTGATACCGGATCACAGCTCAAAGTTGTTATGGCGGCATACTCTAGACCAGGGGTGTTAACCAACCCGTAGGGCAAATGCCCTACCAACTGGCTGTGGGTTGTTTTGTCGCCTCTTATGACAGGTCGCCCCAACGCTGGGATTAGTATTCTCTTTCCGTTCCAGCAAGGAGAGTAAATAAAATTGCGACGTCGTCACAATCCTAAACAGTAGACTATGGCAGCAGCCCATGGTAGAATACTATTGAGAGAGCCATTATATTAACACAAGCTACATAGCGGCCTTCTGTAGTAAACTATGGGTTCGATCCCCATTTGAATAAAATATTTACATACATACATATTGCCACGTCCGTTTTCCATTGGGATAGGTAGAGACGACGGATCTCCGCTTCTATTATCGCTTCTTCAACTTTAATTAATCTTTTTATACTACATCTTTATGAAACATTTGTACTACGATAAGTAATTTTATATAATACCTGTATGTATTTTACGTTTGTCTTTTGTATTATTTTCAGGAAGCTCAGAGGCTAAGGATAGCGTTAGTCAATTATCATAATAGAACCGTTGGATTTGTTACAATAAACGGCTGGAGTTTGGAGCCTTCCTATATTGGAACAAGCCCTAGCCACTCTAATGAAAGGAATTGTGTCGATATCCCTCAAAAGGTGACAGATCAGATTCTAGTAAAATTTCTATTGGTTCATTTTATATTCATGATAAAACATGATAGTTAAATTTGTTAATGTCTTGTTAACAGATCTTATGTCACCGTCGTTCCCACTCGCTTCCCCCGAGGTTGGGTGTGAAGCTAAAATTTCCATCATACTCCAACTTGATAAAGCAGAACCTGGTGAATGGGTATCAGGCTACTTACAGGTTCCACTCAGGGTTGGGGGGTGATATAACGGTTCACGAGATCATGGCTGAGCCAAAATTGTGCTACATCTTGCCTGTTCAACTTTTGTAAGTATCCCGATATACAATGTCTCTCGGATACCTTATAATAATTTATCATTTTCCAAAACGTTAATTTATTTATTGCTTAGCTGTCAAAGAAGCAGACAGATGCCGATCCAATGGAAAGTTCCGTTCCCTATAGACGTTTACAAAACCAGGAGCGTGCAAACGCGTTGCCAGCTTATAAGAATGCACCTTAGATGAATTAGAGGGGGTGGGATAAAGATTGAATAGAGGGGTCAGACAGGAGAAATGAGAGGAGATGAGATAGAGGTGATTGGACAGGGCGAAGGGGAAGTTTCACATTGGATTTGTCACTCATCATACGACACCCAATTATCTCAATCAAGGCTAACGTGGTATCAGAACTGTATTCAAGATACTGATTCCAGCGTGGCATAATTCTACCACATATAAAATAGTAGATTGTTACTACAAGTGACGTTTTTAAGAGATGAATAATAATTATATCCATTATATGAAATATATAAACAATTTTCTTTCCAGAGAAATATATATCCAGCGAGAGAAAGAGCTTCTAGAAGACCTCTTGTCAGTTGGCGAGACTGGACATTGGCGTAATAAACAGACGGAGCTGGTGAACGTTCATATGTCATTGTTAAAACACTACAGCCATTGCAAGAAGAGTGCACAGAGTGTCACCAAAGTATGCTTCAAATCGAGTGCTAGAAAAGGTAAGAAACCCATACCTATCTTTAAATGAGTAAATTAGATTGTATCTAAATCACGAAAGTGTTTGATTATATATAACTTTTTAAAGTAATTGGTTGGAATTTTTAAGGGCTGAAATGAGCTATGCACATTCAAAACCTAGCAAGTGCTTGTCAGGAAATTTTAGCACAAAAAAAGTCATTTACCTCTCCAGCACGTCATTTCCATACCATATTTTGATACAGTTTTTAAAAGTTTTGGCAAGGAGCAAATATTAAACAAGTTATCTTTCTAGAGTTAATAATATCTAGACAACAATCAGTCCGGTTAATTGAGTATCCACTGTATAACTTCACAGACGATCCAAGTTTGGAGTTCGTCCCCGTGAACCTTCACGTTCAGAGGATGTGGGTTCATAATGATACATTGAACAAGACCGGTTCCCATGACATAATCACTGTGGGAGCGTTCACTGCGCACACGCACAAGGCTGAGAGGACTGGCGGACTTATAAGGTAACTTTAAAAAAATAACAATATAACACTATTTTTATTTATAAAATAAGTATTAATAACCATGCAGGAACGGAGAAAGTATGCAATTTTCTGCGGCAAGAGGCGACAAAAAAAAACCCACAGCCAGGTGGTAGTGTATTTTTCCGACTGGATAGCTACCACCCGTGCCACCATAACAATCTTGAGTTGTGTTCGGACATTAGTGGCCAGGTTCCAGTCTCCAGAGTGAGTGGCGGCACATTAGTAGCACCTTTGTTGCTACAAATGTCCATAAGTGATGGTCATCGCTTCCTATCATGTGGGCCATCTGCCCCTTTGCTGAATTCATGCAATAAAAAAATGTATATATGTGTTTGTTTGTTATGCTTTTACTGAAAATCTTGGAGCGATTTGACTGAACTGCGGTATATAGAAGGTGGACAAGGGTTACTTTTCATCCCGGGTATTGGGATAGATTTTGGGATACATTTATGTAAAAGTTATCCCAGAGAGGATAGGTTTTGTTTCTTTGTGGTTTGCCATTTTCGTCATTCTTTTATTCGCGTTGTTTACTGATATATAGAGGGGGGATAGATAAATAAATTTAGAACGGGTTGAAATAGATGATGAAAGTTTGTATGAGAGGCCAATCGTTTCTCACGTTTATAGATATAATATTAATCATCTATAAATAATACGATAGAAACTCGACGTGTGTGTCTGTTATCTTTCACGGAAAAAATAGTAGGTGTACTGGATCGGATTTGCTGTAATTTTGTTTAAATGTAGTTTTAATACCGAAAATTGACATAAATACTTTTCATGCCAGATGGGATAGATTGCGAAAAAATAAATAAAAAAATAAAAAAATACAATATTGTTTTGGCTATTAACATTCCTATAATTTTTTTCGTAACTGACAACAATGATTTTTTTATGGATTTATTTTCTTCTATTAATAGATTGGTCCAGCAAGTCAAGGATATTAACAGCAGTAAAGCCGAACTGAATTCTATAATAAACAAGATACAAGCGGAATACGACAACGTGGTGGCCGTGAGAAGGTTGAAACAGGAACTGATCGAAGATATGGAGAGGAGTATAATGCTTATGCAAGCTAAGCAAGTAAATGATGTCGAAATTGTTGTTGAAGGTATTTTGAAACATAACATAATATAATATTTATATTATTCCTAAACAATAATTGTAATATTTTGACATAATAATTATATTGCGTTTATACAATAATTATACTATTTTTAAATAATAATCTTTAGTATGTTAAGGATAATTATATTATTTTTGAAGAGTACACACACGTTTCACTCGCTTTTGACAAAATGATGACTCTATTGATGTACACATAAAAAAGTGATTTTAGAGCCTAATTGAGACGAATTATCAGACAGGCCGACATACCGGATTTCAACTAATTACTATATATATATTTAAATAATAATATAATATTTATTATTAGTATATTGAAATATTTGATAAATTTTGGTTGTTCATTTGTAGGAATTAGGGGTAAAGTGAAGAGTATTCTCTCTTTATGGGAACCAGTAGTTATAGAGAAATCATTGTCATACATCGGTTGGCCGAAGAATAACTGCAATGAGGCGGAAGGTAGTAAGGTATGTTGCATTTGCTAAATTACTCGTTCGATCTCGCTAGTGTATTAAAAACTGTGGACGTAGTTTATGAGTTTATAGATGGCCCCTAATGCGATTTAAATAACATTCTAATTAGTAAATTGGTTTGACAATTTAAACAATACATTGTATAAACTGTATACTAATATACATAAATTCAGACAAAGCGCATTTTACGGTGGTATAATAATCATAAAAAACTTCAAGAGAATCGGTTTCAGACATTCATTTTTTTTGAATTCGTAACCCGAAGTAAATATTATTTAAACAGTATCCTATTGTTTATTATGAAATTTATGAATAGGTATATCAAATTTTTATCAAAATTAGTTCAAAGGTTTTATCGTTAGTGTTACCAACAGAGTTAAGTTCACATATATAACAGAAAGTATAGTTAAGTGTGCTTTTGTAGGGATATCCCTCGATGGCTCTGCCACCTATTAGCGCAAATCCGAATGTCTTACCCTATATACATATACTAGATACTGACACCACACCTTTAAAAATTATTTAAAATTAAGGAGTGAAGAATGGCTAACCAATTTACGAAAATATTTACTTCTCTGTTGTGTTGTCTATTGCTATGCGACACAATGTTTCGGAATAATTTTCTTTTTCTAAATATAGACAATGTCAACGATTTTACGTCTGACGGAGCAACTGTCGATGTTTGACACGACTAATTCAGATTGCGATATCTTTGACGCGTCTTCGAGCTCCTCAAGCAAGGAGACTTCCCCAACCACCGATGTGCCGGCTTCATTGTCCTCGAGTGTGCCAAACATTTGCGCCAACAGTTGCAAGTTGTCCAAATATTCTCTCCCGCTCACTGCCAAAGAAGAAGTGAAAAGTAAGCAGTCCGAGTTGCATTTCGACGTTGACTATTTCAAAAGTGAAATGGATGAGCGGAATAGCTTAAGTCATTTCAGGTATGTATTATTGGACGTAGTATGATCAGAATTTGAATGCGAAGTTCGTACATGTTATTGTGCGGTAAATAATTATTACGCCAAGTTCAACGACCTTGTTCGCGCTGCCGTAAATACTTCTGTGGTAGTATTTACATGCGGCATACTCACTTCGCGTATATTTATGGATGTTTTGAATAATTATAACATACAAAAAAGAATTGTCACTATCCGTTTGACACATACTTGTACTTATTTACGACGTCATTTCTATCTACGTTCGCACAATATCTATGAGATTGCGGACGTTTTGTAAAATTAAATAAATAAAAATACTAGGATTTTCCCGCGACTGCGTCCACACTTGATTTGAAATTCCCGCCGGATTCCCGGGATACAAAGTATCGTAGCATTTAAAAAAAGAATGTAATATATCGTTTTAGTGGGAATTGAGTCGGAATAAGTTAATTTTTATGCATCCGAACAACTTCAAACCGCTCCCGGGATAAAAAATATCACACATTTTATGATTTACATTTGCTGTCGATCAGCGAAAACCACATCGAAATCGGACCATTATTTTTTACGTGAATCCGGAACAAACAGACAAGAAAACTATAAAAATTGCATCATGTTCTCCATCGTTTGTGTTTTTTAAATGGCTTTAATGCACAGACTCGGAATTTTTACAATATTACAATAAAATAGAGTCTAGTTAATTTTACTGTGAGCAATTTTGTGTCAATTTTTTTTAGTGAAAATTCTTATAATTTTTTCAGATCTTTTCGATCAGAAAAGTCGCGATTGGAAGATAAGAGTCTATCTTTCGATTCGAATAAGACAAGGCATGGAAGTCTGCGGTACGACTTTAAGAATTCGGCGTCATTCGAACAAGTGTCTTATAAAGGGCTGATTGATAGCCTCGGCGCTAATAAAAGAAAGGTAAATTTCTGTATAAGGCATCTTATCCATAATCGCTGCATACCCATACCCTTATACGTCTGCCTGCCTGCTGAACTCAGGCAACAAAAAAAAAATACTATTTGTAACATCAAAGTAGTTTTAAGGTTTAATATGATTTGCAAATAACACACATCAATCAATGTACCAAAAAAGAGATAGATAATTCTTTATCGTTCACTACCTACATACACCTATAAATAGGCAATTAACAATAATTTCTATAAAAGCAGGCACAATGGCAGAAAAAAATCTAAATCTATCTTCTATATGTTACACAACTCGTTCCTGCACTGAAGTCTTCATTATTTTTTTTATTTTGACTACCGACAATTTTTAGCCCTCAGAACCGAAGTTGGAAATAGCTTCAAGCTCCATTGATATTGATTTTGCGGCCAGAGAAGGCAATTTAACCTACCTGAAAGGCTTGGCTGCCAATTTGGAAGTAGTAACTGAGTCGTACATACAAGACCTCATGAATGCAACAGTCAATCGAGATGGTAAGCGCCTAGGATTATAGAGATTAAAAAAGGATACTCTGCATGTTAATTTTCTTATTACATGTCAATAGAAATGTCTGAATTCTACGCGAACGATACTGAATGGACAGATTGTCATAAAATTTGGTATATACTTTCGACAGCTGGAATAGGACACTTTTATCCCCGGAAATGGGTCATTTTTCTCAGGATGTGAACGCGATGCCTTCGCTTGTGACACGTGGAAAGCATTACTTATTAAATATAAAGCCTTCGTGACAGTAATCAATCTTCTGTGATAACGACTACTGAAAAGTAGCTGAAACGTCTGAATAAAAATTAAATTAAATACCGCGCTTAAAATCATTAGAACATAGTTCTATTATGTGTACTATAAGGGCGGCCGCTCTTTCTATGCGTGCCTGACTTCGTGAACATATAGGCGGATAACATTGTAATGGCGAAAAATTTACGATAAAAGATTTTATCTGTTTCTGTTTTATGACTGATTCAATATTTAGTAAAATTCATATCACCAGGTCAATTTACGGTAAATTAAATTAGTTTGGCACAAAACGAACGCATTCCTAGAGTAACCGGAGTATAGTTAATCAGGGGCTCACGTCTGCTATAACTATCTTATCAAAATATCCGGATACTAGCGTCTCAATAGTAACTTTGTCTGATTTCGGTATTCTCCTAATACCAATGGCGTACCCGTGGCACGCCATTGTATCTTTACAAATATATATAATCGAAAACTAGCGAAATACATGTTTTAAATTTTGGTAGATTTAAAAATTTATTTCGTCTAACGCCATTTTTGTTAGTGGTAATACCAATTTTTATCTATTATTATTCTGCCGCGACGATATCGAAAAGCTATTGTAGATTTAGTAGAATACAATAATTGACACTATCGTAATGGAATGTCACTTTGAATATCTTCGAAACGCCAATATATTGAGATAGCATAATTGGACCCCAGGTCTATCTCCGGAGGATCAACTGGACAGAATAAAGAATCGCGTGGACGCAGTAAAGGCGAGTGCAGACGATATAGCGCATTTGTTGCGTGTATCCCACGCGGCGCTGCGGCTGCGCTGCGAGTCGCCGCAATGGGCGCGTGAGCACGCCGCTTTGATGACCAGGAGGGACACTTGTTTCTCGCAAGCGGTGAGTGCAAACCGTACGATTTATTTTATTGTTGACGTTTGAACGCGCAATAAATTTCACATGTCACAATTCGGTAGTTGACAGTATGAAAAATATAGGCTGATTGTAATATATATCGTAGATTACGATCTAAATATGACAAAAATAAATTGTTTTAACTAAAATGTTAAATATTAATTGATATTTTTGAGAAATAAAATTGTTATATTGCAGCCATTAGCCACGTGACAATGAACGCCGATCAGAGCGCGTGACGTCATAGTGTGCAAAACACAAGAAGTTATCAATGACTTCTCAGATAACACTTCAACGAAACAGATGTTTGTTTTGCACGCTGTGAAGTCATGCGAGACGCCATGACAGCTTGACGCGTTTTTGTAGACCAAATGTCAAAATATTAATAAAATTGGTAAATTAAATATGTTAATGTTGTTTTTTTCCTGAAATATTAATATTTTGTCTAAATTAGACAATAAGGCTCAAAACAAACCTGTTTCTCAAAAATTGTCAACTACCGAATTGTCATACTTCATTGGTCCAAACGACGTAGTAGCATCGGTCTGTGAGTCATCTAATGCATAGACTATAAACTATCATCAACATCATATCTAAATTAAATCATAATTAATCGTTTTGAAATGATTTTTTTTAACTAAGAGCAAAAAAGCACGGCATTTATTTAGTTTCAAAAACGCATACTCATGCCTTTATTTCACTTTTAAGTATATGGGTTATGTCGTATTTTCTGTGCAACATAGTATTTTTAGCAAACGGCGCCAAATTGATTAAAATGTGTTAACAAAGAAACTCGATTTTTATATGAAATCGAATTTGTAATACTTTAGGACATCACGAATTGATCGATGATAGACCTTTCAGAAAGAAAATAAATCGATCGACACGGTAAAGGGGACAATAACGTTTTTATTTTTCCAAATTTTACATTTACATTATTAACAGAATTAAATTGAGAAACAGTATTATTTACTTAATGTAAATCGATTGTTTTCCATGGCACCCACACAAGAACATAATACAATCAACTGAGACACTTTTTAATGTCTTGCTAAACACCGAACGACGCCTCCTAAATGTTGTACTAGCAAAGCAAATTCTGAAATGAAACTAACTATTTAAATAGCCTGTATATTATTGCTTAGACAATAATTAAAATTATTTTTATCATGACATTATAAAAGTAAGATGTATCAGGTATTTTTCAAACTTACCTAAAATTACTTATTTTTTATATCAAATGTACTTTCAAATCAATGTTTATAGCAACCAAATCTATATGTTTGTCTATATTTTAATATTAATTCAATTTATGACTTATTTCATTTTAACAATATGTGTTAAATATTGTCATTCTATTTCTATTTTATCGACCAAAATTTCACCTAAACTCCTAGTCTACCAATGGTACGATGAGGCATGGATTTGGTTGAAACACTGAACAATTTGTGCTTTCAATTCTAGCTGACCACAGTAACAACAGGCCTGCTCTGTTGGATCTGCTCTGTCCCCGGGGAAGTGGTCGTGAAGTTGCTTAGCAGTGGACTAGGACCGCTTTGTGGTTTTGAGGGCCTCCTCAGCCTTTATTCCACCGAGAAGGCCATGTGGGGAGACATGGTGGTCGCTATCGAAGACCTGCAGACAGTGGTCTTCAATCTTGTCAAAATTGGGCACAGGTGAATATAAATAATTTCTTTGAACATTTATATTGAGCATCACTAAATGAACTTTAGTGATATAAGTGTTCCTTGAAAACGTTCAGAGTTATACGTTTAAAAGGAGATGGAAAGAAGCAATTTATTTGAATTAAAAGCAATAATACAAAGATAGAAAAGAATTCATACATTTCTATGGTTAAACTTAAGATATTGTGCGCCACATTTACCGTAAAAAAGTTTGAAAACTTGGCATAATGCCGTGCTGGAATTTTCTCCAGCACAACACTGATTTTCGGTGTCATCCTTCCCACATTAATTAATAATTATTATGTTATTGTTATGTGTACATAGTTTTATATTAGTCATTCAGCCTGTTACTTATTAAATAATAATTAGTTAACAGTCTGTGTAAATAGCAGGATAACGATGTTAAATTGGGTAAAAAGATTGAAATTCAATTTGTAAGTTTAAGGGCCGATTTTTCAGTCAGTGAAACAGTTTGATCGTTTTATTTACGCAACTGTAATATATTTAATGAATAACATTTATGTAATGATTAAAAATTCAAAGTTACTATAGTTTCTGTTTTTGCACTATTAGGTATATAATACTTTTATCTTTTTCTAATTTTATCTTTTATTTTATCTAATATCAGAAATATTCTATACTTCTCAGTAACTCGACGACGCCCCAAGTGAGCGGGACTCGAGGTTCGATCACCGTACAACTGCCTGTAGCCGATCAACTTTACGCAAAGTTCATAAATAAGGAGGTGTGTTGTGTTTGTTATTCATACTATCGCCTTACTTTCTCATACTCGTATTAGGTAATAAAGTGTTTTTTAAGCGTTTAGGATGTTACACTGTTTTTAAATTAATTTCAATTGATTCATCCAAAACTGAACCAAAATGTGCAGACAGTCTATCTGACGAGAAGTGGGGTCACCATTACCTATGAAGTGATCTCTCACTAGAAATGCTGCCAAAATAGTAGGTTTACTATATATTAAAAATTAAAAAGAATATAAAATTTGTAAAAATAATATTATAACTACTATGAACCTCTATACAAAAGTGTAGTGAAAAAAAATAGAGATGGTAGATTGCTACAGGCCGTTAATAAGGAAGAATAATTCGTCAAAAAGTTAAATAAAGTTGTTAAGACTTAAAAAATGAAACTTAGAATTTTTTAATTGTTTTTGTAAACATATGGGTTCTTGGCTTTGACCTATAAGTTTTCTTTTATAGTATGCATTAAAAAGCACATCTTCTCTATTTTTCAGCATATGTCCTTTACAATAACAGCGGTTTTCTTCAACATCGGCATCAATGAAAAGGCGTCTTTGGCTGAAGCTTTAGGAGAGACTTTGCCTCAAAATCACTCGAACAGTGATAATATCGATCGCATTTACAAATACTACTTGAAATATTCGAAAATATTCCCCACAGACCAAATGGCTGCATCGCGTGGTATGTTTATATGTTTATAGGTGTCAATAAACTAACACTTGTAATAGAAACCCTGTACTTTTATCGCCTCCGTTCACTCGTCTGTTTGTCATCACACCATTATATAGATAAAATTTATATGGAAGTTGTACTTATAGAACACTAATTCTGTTGTCAAACTGTGAAAATACAAAAATGGGGGTGACGTACAGTTTTATACAACAAAAGTATAGAGGGTAGAAGTAAGGGGGACCATCTTAATGTATCAAAAAGTGTCCGTTGAAAAGCAGGCAATTTAGATGGCGCCATGGTAGTAAGTGGAAATATTTAAGAAACAGCGCCAAAAATTATTAGAGTAGGATAGTAAATTAAAGAGTAAAAGAAAGAGTTCCATTAACTAGACTAAGACTTCATTAAAAAAAATATTATATTTGATTTTCAGCGCCTAGTTATTAGTAAAGAAAAATAATTAAAAAAATAATTTGAAAGAAATTCATAAAATATATTAAATTTTTCAACTGGACATACTTCACTTTGTTTATTACTGCTGCTAAATTCATATCATTCCGATTTGCTAGGCTAGCACTATTTCTGTGAGTCTTCGAACAATAACTTGCTGTTTGCCACTGGACACTTTCTACTTGTCTCCCATACATGACGATTCTCCTCATTTCTGCCCTCCACAAATAAAAGAGCGAAAAAAGTGAATATAATATGACCAAGCAGGTTATTGTTATCAAAATTAGTATTTAGTAATACGTCTCTAAAATCATAACAAAGTGTTTTACCTACAAAAATTTTTGACGATATTTTTTTAAATAGAATTTAAACAAAATGATAACTGGTAGAACTAAATAAACTATTTTGGAGGATAAATAAATTAATTTGAATACTATTAGTGACTACCACTACTACTACACCTGGGATAATGTTAGTGTTAATCACTGTGTCACGCATTTTTAATGACTATAAACATTGACAAATAATTAATTTCGTGTAAACAATAATGTAGCTAGCTAATCACTGACAGTGTTATTTTTAACGCTAAATAAGTCGCGTTTGGTGATAGTCAATAACATTAATCCAAGTGTAGCAGAAAGTAAAAGAAGACAAAATAATGCGCTAGAGTCAATGTTGCAAAAGGAAGTTTTGTTATTTTATATCCTAACCTAACCTAACACTCAAAACAAATAATATTGCCAGCTTATTTATTTGCGGCTAAATATTGCGGCGAGAAGAGAAAGGAAGAACACTACGAATAAATAGTAATTTATATTCTAGCATCATCAAGATCGAAGCCACTCGAAGAAGTTATGGAGAATCTGAAGATAGCAGTACATAAGAAATCGCCAAAAAATATAGAAGTATTGCATTTAGCGTCGTTGGCGACCAGACATATGAATGGTAACGATTATTTTGCATTTGCATAATCATTCTAAATCATTCCCAGAAAAGTCTCACAGGATTTTCGGATTAAAAGTAAAAGTCGCAGTGAAAACCGCATCTTAATCGGTCCAGTAGTTATTAAGTGGATCCCGAAATCTCGCGTGAATCTAATCCTTATATCTCATTTTCATAATTTTATGAGCGAGAGAGAGAGAGAGTGAAAGAGAGAGAGAGAGAAACGCTCTTTCGTTCAGTCGTGTAAGTGTAAAAAATATAATTTTTCACATTTCAAATAGGTGTGAGGTTCACGTCATGCAAGAGCGCCAAAGACAGGACTGGTATGTCGGCCACTTTGGAGCAGTGTACGGTGCTTGTGGCGGAGTATCATCTCGCCGAACACGAGGCCAAAAAGGCCTTGGATATCATGAGGAGGTGAACTTAATTTAATCTCTTACTTAACGACCCGCACAGTATCGACTGTGTTTTAAATGTTATGTCAATTTGAGAAAATATGAGGTTAGCTTGAATGGATATTCCTTATAGCGTGTTAAAAGATGCAGTTAACCTTTTAAGACGGAACCACCACAAAGTTCCCGAATTGTCACAGACGGCTAATTTGGGAAGCATCATAAATTTGTGGTCAAATACAGACAATTGAAACGAACGTGGAACTGATGCTTTCTCCCTCTAACTAAATAGAATTTGTATTAGAGTAAAAGACACGGTATAATTCTCTTGGTTTTGGCGCGGCAATTTTGATGGCAAATAGCCGATTATGGACAAAAATAATATTATTTTGGCCTGTTTTAAGCGTTAACAGAAATTTTACAATACATTATTAGGCGGTCTTTATGCGTTTAGCGACTTCTTCCAGGCAACCTTTGGATGGACAAAAAGTTTGGTAAGAACCATGGTGGGCTGCATTATTTTCACGTTACCGATTCCGTTATGAGTTGGGAGATGTTAATGACAGTAGTTGATAAAGGTATGGTAAGGTGGTTTGGGAACGTAGAGAGAATGGATGAAAGTGGAACCACAAAACAAATGTATGACAGCAATTTGAATGGTAGAAATGGTGCCGATAAACCTTGACATGCCATGAAGATATAGCAGAAGTGTTAAAGAGAGTTTACGTAAAAAGCAACTCAAATAAGCGTGCATGTATGAAGACATGACCTTTGCACTAATTTAATTCTAAAACTTAAGGGTTCAGTAATAAGATAAGTGTTAACCATTTTCATCTACTTATAGCGAAGGATGCCGTCGTGAGAACGCGCTGAAGAATATTGGCACACGCAAATATGCTTTCACCAAGAAACAAGTGATGGCCTTACCAGGAACCTATAGACCACCGCCGGGCACCTTTGGAGCCTCGCAAACATAAATCTAAACGCTTTATATGAAACTTTTTAATGTCAACTGAAAATATTCAGCTTCCACTACGCTCAAAACGATAATTTCAATTATATTTTTATTATAAAGACAATCAGCGGTGATAATCAAAAATCTTCTTTTTTACTAACTCATGATACCTCCATCATTAGGCAGGTCTTAAAGAGTAACAAGGATGTCTTTAATTATTTTTTACTAGGATATTACCGCGAACTCGTCCACGCTTGACATGAAATTCCGACGGCACTCTCGGGCCGTAAAGTACCGCAGCATTTAAAATAGAATGTAAGCTATCGTTTTAGTGAAAACTATACCGGAAAAGTTAATTTTCGGTATAAAAAATATCACACATTTTATTACATGAAATTTGCCATCGATCAGTGAAGGAATAATATTGGAATTCGTTTTTTTCCACCTGGCTATTTTATATAATTCCCAGAAAAATTTCCGCGTGGTTCCCGGGATAAAAAGTAGCGCAGATCTTAGTCGAAATCGGCCCAGTAGTTTTTATGTGTATTCCGAGTAAACAGACAAACTAATAAACAAAAGAAATCAAAAAAAAATTGCTCCATCGCTTATAAATAGTCTATTCCAGTGGTTTTTTAAATAGCTTTAATGGCATGGCATATTTAGAATGTTATAATATTATAGATTTATGTATCAAGAAATAGGCCAATTTAAGGACACCAATGATATTTGATTGTCACTGCAGTCTGTTGGATTGTCACCATTATTATTACATTGCTTTGTTGATAAAAATAAAATCAATATTACTTTTTATATTTAAACTTTAATGAATGTATAAAAACTTGTATGATTAAAATATCTAACTAATTATTGCAAGAACTTAGCATATTTCAAAAACTTTGTATAGTTTCTTATATATACATCTTATTTATATAAGAAACTATAATATAATTTTATTAAAGAATGCGATATTTTTTTAAGGTAAAAAACAGCAAACCTATGAGATATTGCGACATTGCAGTATTGGTTTTTATTATAAAATTTCAAATTACATAATGTATGTATGTTTTTTGTAAGGTTTCGTTCTTCAAGGTATTATGTTGTTCTTGCAGAGGCTTATTTATAATAGGCTCAGCGGTAATTGGTTCACTTAATTTTTCATTAAATTTTTTAACGCATTTCTTAACATCCTTGCGTTGTAAATTTATGTAATCTAAAGTAAAATAATTGTTATGCCAAAAGGTTATTTCCAGAACAGTATTTAGTAGCGAGTTCAAACTAAACAGTAAGTTCTGAAGTGTTCAATCTTAAATCTAGATTTATTGACTGAGAGTTGTTCTGAAATATGAACCTGATGACGTTTACATTATTTTACATGTACAATTATACTTTTTTACTAGAATATGCCTGCGCCTTCGTCCACGCTGGACGGTTTTTATTTTTTCATTCCAGGAGTTCAGCAGACAGGCAGACGGCCCACTTGATGGAAAGCGGTTACCATCGCCTATGGACCTTTGCAACGCCAACGGTGCTATAAATGCGCTGCTGCTCTCATAAGGGACACTGGAACCTCGTCACTAATGTCGGAACACAATTCAAGGTTGTTATGGGGACATACTTTAGACCAGGGGTGGTAGCTATCCAGTCGGGCAAATGCCCTACCACCTGGCTATACTTGAAAGACTAGACTTACTAGACTTGAAATTTCCAAGGGATTCCTGAGACAAAAAGTACTACAGCATTTAAAACAGAATGTAAGATGTCTTTTAATGAAAACTGTGTTGGATGGAATAAGCTAATTTTTATGCATCTGAACAACTTCAAACCGTTCCTAGGAATTCCTGGGGATTCCCGGAATAAAAAAATCACACATTTTATAACATAAAATTGGCTATCGATCAGTGAAAAAGTCACATTGTTATTAGTTTTTTTAATCTAGCCATTTTAAATCTTTGCCAGAAAGATCCTCATAGGATTCCCAGGATAAAAACTAGCGTAGATTGTAAGACTACGAATTTGCTTTCGATCTGCGGAAACCGCATCGAAATAGGCTCAGTAATTTTTACGTGAATCCCGAACAAACGGACAAGATGTCTAAAAAAAATGCATCATGTTCTCCATCGTTTATATAGTGTTGTTGTTGCGTTAGTTGTTTTTTAAATAGCTCCAACGTACAGACATGGCTTTTTAGCATTTTATAATATTATATATTTGCATAGTTATTTTGAATAATTTGATAGGTTTAAAATCTGAGAAGTTAATGTGGTAAAATATCAGAAAAAATGTCTAATAATGATCAACTCAATATACTGGATTATCTACATAATCCACTATTTTGAGTTGCTCATTATTAGACATCTTTTCTGAAATCGTTATCTTTTTTAGGAATATTTTTTTTATATTATTTTTAAACTTTTTATTTGGTCTAAAGGTTTATTCTTATGTTTTTTTATTAGAGTTAGTACTTTAATTAATTCGATTAAGTTTTTTTCGGTATTACTAAAATATGATGTAGTTAACATATTTAATACAAGAAATGTGTTATATTTTGATTATTGTCGTAATTAATTTGATTGAAAACTAAAATACAAAGTTGATTTTTGTAAAAGCAATAATATTTTCCTAGACGGGAAATTGATTTAAAAACACTTGTCTGTTGAATTTTACGTTTCGATACTTCGAACTTAAATATGCCTCGAAAGAAGTGCGAATTTGGATAAGGGGGGAGCGGGAGGGCAATATTTCTCTCAGCTCCGTATACATCATCTCATGAAGCGTATTACTGTTCATGCACAATCACGTGTACGAACTTCACAGACGCATTTAATATTTTATTTTTATCAAAATCCCCTTCGGGTCTCGATATTTTTTTATATACTCGCTATAGTTTCCAATTGATTCTGCACACCCAATCAAATGTTCACCGTGTACAAATCACATACGGCATGATTACCAGTATGCTTAACTGTAAAGTAATTAATCGCTCTATTTAAAAATAGTATTTTTTTTCTTGAATTAAATATATTAATAATATAGACCAAACTCTTCCAACGTAGTTGCCAATGTATTGATATAAAATTAGTACTTAAATATTTGAAGATATATTTTCTAATATACATAAACATGAGCACTCTTCATGTTATTATTCTGAAAAGTACTTATAATAGTTGTACGTAAGGTTTGGCCTTACTTAATATATGTATAACGTTCTAAGGACACCGTTCTAGACTGTTTCCCTGTTTGTCGATGCGATAATTTTTTCGTATCGGATATTTGGGTTAAAAGCGGTAGTTCTTATTTTATAACGGTATATATTTAAGTAGTGTTTCTTTATTGGCGCGGTCTACGCGTAAGTGGACTCGATACTATATACAAAATTTCTATAGTTGTTATATAAACCATTTTTTGATTCAGAATTTATCCATGCGAGCAAATTGTTCTTATAAAATAATTTCCATTTTGAACTTGTATGTGATATAGAACGTCAAATGTTATCCAGATACTGTGTCACCTTGACACTTGACACTTAGTATAGTCGTAATATTTTGATTCTGCGAAAGTGGCTATTACAGCCCCGCGGATTACATCGAGGATACAACTCTGTACGTAGTGTTACTACGTGCCTCTATATCCTCTTACATATTTACTATAGGATTAGTAATGTAAGGTATTCGATTGTATCTGATATATAACAATCAGTTTATATATATTATAAAGTAAACTTTTTTTTGATGGAAATTGTCGCCGTCGAATGACTTTGTCACCAATATAGTAATGTTTTCGCGACATATTATTCCCATTTTTCTTTTAACATACGCACCGTTATAGTTTTGACCCACATTTATAAATGCGGCAAGTATTCCGTGAGTATTGTTCATATATTGCAAGTGATTCGTTTATTTGGTAACTTATAAGATGATGGCGCGCGAATATAGCGAATCAATTTCATGCTGCCTCGTTTGTATTAATCCAACTTCCATGGCAGCAAGCATTAAGGTACCGAGAGAAATGTACAACGTGAATATGCAAACACAACATCTGTATGTTGAACATTTTTTCGATCTTTACACTTTACTCGCTCCTATGCTGTTCACTGCCGAGGAAGTGGGACATAATGTAAACGTGGTTGTTATTATAGGGTTTTTTCTAAATAAATCATGAATTATATTGTGCATGGAGCCTGTTCGTCAATATATTCTAATCAAATATATGAGACAGGGTTCATTTAGGTTAAAAACTGCAAGTGTACTGAGGGTTTTAGTCATCATCACTTTGTTACGGTGACTTCAATCAACGTCTCAATTTGGTCACGACTCACGAGTAATAGACAGCCGGTTTGCATTTTAGATATTCTATCAAAATAGTATAATTTTTTATTCCTACTTTTTAAACAAATTTCCATTACATCTGTCTCTAAACCTTGTAAGCATTAGAGGTCTCATTCCCGAGCCAACTGTGTGCTCGCATGTTTATTAATATAGCCTATTTAGGCTAATAGTTTGAGCTCACGCTTC
This sequence comes from Dendrolimus pini, assembly GCA_949752895.1. Taxonomy (NCBI): domain Eukaryota; kingdom Metazoa; phylum Arthropoda; class Insecta; order Lepidoptera; family Lasiocampidae; genus Dendrolimus; species Dendrolimus pini. Next base: position 9,639,154 of record OX457125.1, on the reverse strand, counting down.
CCAATGGGCAAGGTTTAATTACGTTTGGCATGACTCATTTATTCGCTTGCTGTACACTGGATTATTTTTGACCTGACACCTCACTTCCAACGTATTGATGACAGTTGATTCTACTGCTATGGGTTTACGTTCCAATCTCTCATGTGCGTTTTTATTACATCTTTAAATCATAGACGATGCCCAGTTTTTCAGCTATCCCTGTATCAGTTCTAAGTAAAACTACGCTATTAATATAACATAAAATAATGAATATACAGTATAAAAGACGAACACTAGGAATTAACTCTAAATAACCTCCTAAATCATTCATAAGGGTGAGATTCTATGTAAAGACTTTTCAGCCAATACTTACCTGTCCGGTCGTAATAATATTATTCCTATTAAAAACCTACTAAGGACTATAAAAGTTAAAGTTTCATGATGAGTATTACAAAAACCATTGAATTTATAGTTTTGATTTATGGAATATAAATTAAAACCACATAATACGTAATTTAACCAGAGGTTCCATCTGAAATCTCAGTTTCAAGTATTATAAAGGTGTATACTTTGGCAACAAACAAAAAATAGTGTAATAGGAAACCGGGTGTAAGTTATAGTTGTCAATTGTTTCACAGTGAGCAAGGGACTTTCTTTATGTTGATTGTTGTCACCACTTGAACTTGGTGTCGATGACTAAGAATCACTGTTACATGAAAGGCCGGGGTATTGCAAATAAATGACTAAATTGTTAGTGTGTATTTACAAACTAAATAGTTGATGTAATGTTAGGATATTTTCTCAGTTATTCTACCAAAAATACTGCAGCCGCGAATGGCTATAAATACATTACTTTTCTAAAATTATTTAAATCTATTATATTATAATATATATCGAGATGTATGTTGAAATTTAATTAATAGTTATTTGCTGCTTTATCAAGTATTTAACCAAATTATATATAAATGTCCACGGTTACTGTCGCTGTAGTATAATTTGGTCATCCTGTTTAGCATTATTAAAAATATTGTGTAAATGTTCCTTTTTTTTGTAGTAATTGCACTTTGCTTCACGTTGAGTTTAATTTTGGTGACCTCAGACCGCTGATATTCTTAAAGGCATTTTAGCAGCACCAAAAGCAAGTAAGCATTATTCTACAACAATATACAATACATAATATACTCATAAAGCTAAACTGTTTATGGAGGGACTGTTCTATGTCAACATTCAAATCCATGTTTTTGCAATAAAACTCGGATGCCTCAGTAACTGATCCACTACAAAACCACGGGTTGATAATGAATGAAAACATCGTAAGGAAACCTGCATATTCTGTCAAAAACGACTGCGGGCGCGACTATTGGTACCAGACCGTTATCTATTGCTAGGTTATATTGGAAAAGTGCTTAATATTTTTCAAAAGTTTGGATTAAATTGCACAGTTTTGCCGTGGTCTATGTATCTTTGTTAGAAATATTCTTTAGTAGATTGTATTGGACTACTGATAACGTCTTCAGATTTATCGACTAAACCACCCTGCGTTTCATTTCAGCTGTTTTTTTCCTGTGATAACATCACGTCCCAGAAGGTTTGGACCGTTTTCCATGATTATTCGCCGAGTGATATTGTAAAACTCGCTCTGTGGCTTATAAACCATAGAACGGGCTATAGCGAGCAGCGACAAATCTCTTCACACTGCTTTCATCAACTCGCTACAATTTACAACTTTAAATTTTATATTGAACTCAGAATTATTCCTTACCACTTATCATCAGAGCTGTTAGTTAACAGAAATTAGAACATAAATTGTAAATTTGCAGGTAATATTTGATGAAATGGGTTTTAGGATCGACATTAAGCGTAATTTTGAACGATTTACTTATTACTTTTTATCAAAACTTATTCAATTTTGTAATAATTATTTGGTTCATTAAATTAATTTTCTAATGTGTCCTGTCTAATCGATAGTTATTTTTCAAATATCTGGTTTTGTTTTCAGATTTATCTTAATTTGTCTATAGTATCTTTAGATTAGCTAGTCTTTCATTCTTATCTACATTGACGGACTCATAAACTGCATCAAAGTAATAGACGACTTTGAAATAAATATTTTAACCAAGTATGCAAACTTTCTATACAGATTTAAATTGAAACCTCTAGATTGGTTCGTGAACTTTAAAACAGCGTAGGGTCATATCCTTAAGTTTAAGTTTGTGTACTGGAAAGGACCTTAAGACTTTTTTTGAGAAAAACAGAAATTTAAGGATAATTGGTTTAATTAAAAAGTTGGTTTTAACAATAGACACAAACTTTATGCAAGGGTTTATTTATGTTTAAATAAGGTGTGTTACCTCCACGTGCCCTTATTACGGATTCTAATCGGTTCCGCATAGATTTTATTAGGGTTATTAAAAGGTCTTGCGGAATATTGTCCCATTCTTCTGAAAGTGCTGTTCTTAGTGCTGCCACTGTCGTGGGCAAAGGGTTTCTCGCATATACAGCTCTTTTTAAATTGTCCCAAACATGCTCAATGGGATTAAGATCCGGGCTGCGTGCTGGCCAATTCATTGTACGTATCCCAACCTCTTCGCAATATTGTCGAACTTGTGCAGCAGCGTGAGGCCGGGCATTATCCTGCATTAAAGTAAAATTTTCGCCTATGAATCCCATGTAAGGCACCACGTGATCTTCTAAGATCTCTGTTATGTAGCGATGTGCAGTCAAACCACCTCTATTACCGTTTTCACGGACCATGTCTATGAACACAAGTTCTGTTCGCCCGTTCATCGATATGCCACCCCAGACCATACACGAACTGCCTCCAAAAGGAACACGCTTCTCAATGCAACTTTGAGCATATCGCTCCCCACGTCGACGATAGACTCTTCTGCGACCATCTGCACCATATAAACATGTCCTACACTCGTCCGTGAACAATACGGAGATCCATTGCTCTTCTGTCCAATTCAGGTGATCACGCGCAAATCTTAAGCGAGCTTGTCTGTGAGCTACAGACAACTTTGGACCATTTGCTGGTCTAAAAGGGGTAATATCCGCTTCCTTTAACCTTCTTCTTATTGTTCGTGCACTCACGTTTACTCCACGCACTTCATTAAGCTCTGTTTTGATGTTAACAGACGTGAGGAAACGATTTCGCAGGGAAGTTGTAACAATAAATCGGTCATCACGACCGGTGGTTGCTCGAGTCCTGCCTGTACCACGTCTCCTTCTGTAAGAACCTGTCTCCACAAACCTTCTGTATATTCTAGAAACCGTAGACTGGTTTAAATTTAAATTTCTACCAATCGTTCGTTGATCCAAGCCCTCCCGCACCAATGCTACAATTTAAGCCGCTTCTTCGGACGTTATTATTATGGTTATTAGTATTATGGTTCAAAAACTCTCGATGAGTTAAAAAATTAACCCAACAATTCTGCTGGTAACAATAATTCATTTGACAAAAGAATAAAAAATCAATGAGAATAAATTTAAAACTTTGCTATAAATAACACGCAAATCGATACTACGAGTAAATTTTCTTTTCACGGCTATATTCATTTGTTTTACTGCAGGTCTATTTTAAAATTTTCCTTTTTTTGTGATTAAGAGCCAGTCTCTCCATATTTATATAATTTAATCTAAAAAGTTTGCATACTTATTTAAAAAAAACATTTCATAGCAATCCTGAACTTTGATGCAGTTTATGAGTCCGTCAGTTTATTTGTTAGTCGTTAGTAATTTTGAGATTGGAATTTAGATGATAGACTTCTGAATTTCGTAGTTATCTCTTGTTGAGTTGTCATTAATTTTGGGGTGAATTTTAAGTTTTATTTTCATATATTATTTTTAAGTGGTTGCATTCCTAATTTTAGATTTTATATACTCACTTGCTTTATCGATATATTGTATTTGAAGTTAGCTTTTAATTGATGTTTTAATTTTATTTTCAGATTTATTTTCTTTAATCTATAGTAACTTTGAAGTAGTAAGTAACTTTAAACTATGTTGTTGTATTTTTCATATTCTTGTCTCTTGTTCGTTACATAGTAGTTTTTTACTCAACTGTTAGCAATTTTGAACGTAGTGTGAATTATTTACTTTTTATGTGTATTGATTAATGTAAGAAATCTAAGACTATCCTTTGGAAAAATGTTTTATTTTATTTAGTAATGTTTATTTTTAAACATTAATAGTATTGAGTTTAGTGTTGGGATTATAAACTCTTTATTTTCTATTTCTTAAGCGGCAGTATTTTAATGTAGTGTCAGAGTTATTAATTTTTTGGTGTCTTTTAAATGTCTTTGCTATTTTATGGTAGAGAACATTGCTTTAGTATTTAGTTTTATGAGGAATAAAGTTTGCCGCAGTTTGTTTACATTAAAAAAAAATCTAGCTTATGATTGTAACTGCGCAGTGACTCATATTATAAATTTACTAGACAAAAATAAAGTTTATTTTAAGTTTTAATTAATACTATGTTAAGGGGTGTTTTATTCCTGCCCAATTGATGGGAAAATCTATCAATATTAAAGTATATTTGCACTTTGATGTTGCTGTGACTATCCGATAGCAGTCTTTGCGTATTCTGTCTTTTTCATCCATGCACGAAATACATTACTATACAAATAAGTTTAACTGCATCAATGCGGAAATACAGCAAAAACTTTAATATTTACTAATTCAAAAGTAACATTTTGTGGGTTGGGTCCTTTTTGCGTAAGTACGTCCAATTGAACTACGACCTACCGATATAGACAAACGCACAAAAAGAATGTGGCCTGGGATAAATATATTCCTTATTTTTTTGTTTCTTTTATAGAAATATTGGTTGTAGTATTTAGTACAAAACAAATAATTTAGAACGCTCAATACATTCCATTGCTGCCATGATGAAAAGCGCAGTGCCATATATAAATAACAGCGACCAATTGCTTTTGCCATTTATAGATGGCATTACAATCTAAGTAGGGTAGCTATAAGGCGTGACAACTCCATTTATAAAATGTCAGAGAAACGTAGTGAAATTAAGATAACTATTATTCTGTCAAAACTACACCATCTAGACCAGATGAGAAAAATCAAACTTTCTTGGCAAGTATGTACGATCTGTAATTATTTATACTATGTTCATTTGACACAAAGATATGATTTAACTAAGTTTAACTCGGGTCATAGTATTTTAGTTTATAAAGGCCATTGTGTTCATTTTCGAAGTTTAAGTTTCAGCTTTAAATGGAATTAAGCTTCATATTTGATTTTATAATTTAACTCTGTCGTTTCGGCCATTTTTAATTAGCTCTGGTCTATACAATGTTTCGGATGTCAAACATCAATAAGGTATATTACCATTATTTTTCATCTACCCTTAACTTAACTTATATTTATGGTTACTTTTACGCTGTCGAAGCCTTAAGAGATTTATTGTCAAAATGCAATATACTGTGGCTTGCAGGGAAGAAACAGCGAAAATGGGTCGCGTTACTAGTTTCCTCTATTCACTTTGACACAAACTATTTCAATAGAAATATCACAGATCGTTACTTCTTGTCCCTACTTTATAGCTGGCTACTTCGCATCGTGTAACTTAAGGCATGGAAGAAGAATACTAGAAATACCAATTGCCTTCTTGAAAATGTAACTCTTAATATGTTCGTAACTTCTACATTACTAGAAAGTATTTTGCTTTTTGACAATACATTATTTGAAACAAGTTTATGTTCTAAGAATAAATGTAAGTGCACTTTTTTAATGGGCATATAAAGTTTTTATAACTTTTATTAATGAGAGTGTATAACGTTAAAAAGCAAAAATAGAATGACCAGTACTGCCATCTACTTAATTCAGAGATTTTCACGGGCCATTGTCATTCTTTGTCTTTTTCCATTCTTAAAGTGACATCAGTTCGAACATTTACCACCAGATATATATTTTTGGGTGCGTTCCTCTTGTAGTCTACAACGTTCAAAATGCTCCTTCCGCCGTTCCACGTAGCGACCACGGTCGTTATTGTCGCCGCGAAAACGCCACTAATGATGTCAAAATATTCACTCACGCAGCGCTCACAACGACCCATGTCAAGGCATGGGTCAAAGTGGCCCTTGGCCACAGAGCATTAGGTTAGGCGCGATTTTTAACCAATGACATTTATATACATAAAATGTCGTCAAATGTATGTCGTCGTTAATAACATCATCCGTTCCCTTTGAGTTTATGATTTTAACTTACTTGCAAGCAAGTGGAACGGGAAAAGTGGCGGTCGTGTGCTTGTTCGTTATGAGTCTCATGTGGAACGCAGCTTTCGTTCGTGTGAATTAAATATATCAGCAATAAAAGCTCTCAAGCGAAACTAAATATTCCTTTCTGTCAATTATATTCCTATAAAAATATTTTATGACAAAAAATAGTTTTCCAAACTGGTTTTGTGGAAGCGCTTTCGATGCTCGAACTAAAATTATTCGCTTAAAATAAATTGTTAGAATAGAATGTATGCTTTTTGATAAGTCATTTAGTATGTTAAAATCCGTACAATAAAACTGCGCCCTCTGGTATAAGCTAAATAACAGTTTTTAAAGGGTATTAAATCTAACATTTTCTCAATGGCATCTGTATTATGTAATTATATTATTGGAGTAGACTCGCAAATACTAAAGAGAAAGTGCCAAAGGTCCATTGAGAAAGTATTTTAATTTAGACGCATTATAATGTCAAGCCAAACCACGGCCCTTATTGTATCATAACTATTGTTACAAAGAAAACAGTCTTATTCATATTGAGTTAGAGTAATAGGATTCATCAGGTTCTTAAAGAAGCCTAAAAACTTACTCTAACTGAATATGAATAAGACTGTAAGTGTCTATAAGCGGTTTTTATACAACTAAAATAAGTCGTGATAGGGCGTCATTTTATAATACGGATATATTCCATGTAACTAATTCAGTGTCTATTAGACACGGTTAACCTGGGGGACAAGTATAATATTCTCATTTGGATTAGGCTGTGAACGATCTGTACGTGAATTTGTGATTGTACTTAAATAAAAAGAAATAATATGTTGCTTAATCTTGTTTGATTTGTATGTTCCACAAAAATATTTCCTCATTCTCAAAAAAATTATTAAGTCTTGGTTATTATTTCGATATTGTTGACTTCTAAATGAAATGATTTCTAAAGTCTATATTAGATGGTTGATGAATCAATCAAGGTGATCCATGTAAACATAAATTTGAGCCATTCAATGTCGTTGAATGTCATCGAGTCCTTTTAGTTCTGTGATTTTTAAATTTGAATCAATTTGGTTGGCCCGATTATATAATACCGATGAGTCCTTTTCGAAAATTTCTTATTATAGACTTTGTGTTTTATAGCTACACGGGATATCTCTAGTGTACCAAATTTCCTAAAGCTAATGTAAGATATATTTAGCTCCTGAGATAATCCGCTGTGACTTGTGAACTGTGACACATAAACACAACAGGCACCAGAGTGATACCATAGAGTTATGCTAGCGGAACTCCAATTCCAAAGTTCTTGCTCCACTATTAGATATCGAAAAAGAGTTTTCTTGAAAATGATTAAAACTTTTAAGAAACAATTTATTTTTCGTTATTCAATTACAGTCAAAATAACATTTAAAGAATGTCACTTTAGAATGCTGTCAAATTACTTTCAAATATTCCAGTACTGATTTATCTAATTGGAGTAGTTTTTTATTTACTTGGGAATTTATTTCTTTATAACCATGTCGATATTAGCGTTGGACAAATGGGCACGTTTCTTTCGTATAATTATGCAGAACGGCGGTCCTTTCAAATCTTTGTATAAGCTTTGGAGGTTTGATACGTTGAAGGTAAGTTTTGGTACATTATTGAAGGGTTGATTTTTTGTTTTTGATGAAAAGGCTCGTGGTGAATAAAGGCTTTTGCTCCTGATGCGCTCGATGTCATCGCGGTACTCATCAAGCGAATCAGGAAAAGTTCATAGAAATATACACGACTCCTTGCAATTGCAGGAAGGTAAACTCATGGGATGTGACGAATTGGGCAACAAATATTATGAAAACAAAAATTACATGATCGGCCGGAGTCGCTGGGTGGAGTATCACATCTCTTATAAATGGAATTACGATGCAAGTCAGGTATGATACTACGAGTATTACTAAAGCTTTCTAGGTGTCGTCGGCACACCCAAAATACACTACATTTTGGGTGTGTGTAGCTAATACCATCCCATTTTCGTGATAATAATTATTCTGTTCACCTCCCTTATCGAAAGTGCATTTAATTCAATTTTCATAATAATAGCTCATTAAGCTTCGTCTGCGTAATGTTTGAATTATCCTGCAGAAACTTTAAAATTTTCTGGGATACATATACCCTTTGTCTATCACCGTTACTGAGCTGTATGTTTGGCTTTATTATACTTTATGGAATACTTATAAGGATGAATCGATACTTGTGAAATCTAGCGATCATAGCTGAACTAGTCAACAAGGCATCACATTAAAGTACTGAGTATTTTTCTCCCATGACTTACCCAATTAAATAACAATGTTTTACATTATTTTGCATATGTTACGAGGTACCTGCGGAGTGGTTCGGATGGCTCCATTACAAGACTGATCGCCTTCCTTCTGAAGATTGTGCAAAGTATTGCCTTTATTGTTGTTACCTTTCTCATTGTTGGCTGCTGCCACCTCAAGAGAACGTGTCTGGCACCGACCAGGCCTACTATCCTTACAGTACTACTCGGCCGAGCATTCAAGTATGGGATGGTAGGTGGCAATAATTGTAAATTGTGCTAAGTTAATAAATTTTGCTCGTGGCAGCTTATTCGGCAACGCTGTCTAGCCTCAATTTCCCGTTCCAAACGACGTGATCCTGGTTGGAAAACTGCATCAGCTGAGCAGTTTTCTTACCTAATGTGCATATTGTTAAATTAACCATTGCTGACGTTGTAGGAAACATGATTAAATCTGACCATCGAAGTAAACAAATTGTCAAAGCCGTAATTAACGGGCGGGTAAACTTTGCGCCCGTAAAAGGGGAGGTCTAAGCTCAGCAGTTGGAACGTTATGGGATAATATTATATGTAATATAGCTCCACATAACTTAGGCCACGAAGAAGAATATTACCAGAGATATTGACCCCGAAACATTGTAGTTCTGAAAAGCTTCTACGCCATACATAACTAGATGGCCCGAGTTCTCTAATTTGCATCATGTAATTTTTCTATTTAAGGGTTTTTGCTATCTAGTGATAGAAAGGAGAACTAGATTGATTTCTCACAGGTATAAATTAGTAATTAATCTTTCTTTTAGACACTAGATGTCAATAAGTGTAGTTTGTGTAACTAAGTATCAACTTAGAATTTAAGAAGTACAAAAGAAGCTGCCTAATAAGAAACGTGGCTCTCTAAAGCTTTTAAATTCAAAATTAGCCTGCAACTTCATTAGTCGTATGAGATTTGAGAGTTTTTAAGGATTACGCTTTTAAGAGATTTTCATTGATATTACTTATTACCACCTAGCGGTGAGAAGGAGAACTAATTTTTACTAACTACAGTTAACTATATAATTAAGTAGTTTTCCTATTAGACACCAGAGGGTAATAAGTGTATGTTGTATGTCAAAAAGTATATAAATATATTGTGAAAAAGCCGGTAGATTTTTTACTCACAGTATTAATTTATTCAATTGAACTAATACTTGTAATCAACAATTGAATATTTATTGCACATATCCAAGCCCAGATTTATTACTGTAACTTTTGCTCTAGTAAGCCTATAAAGCTAAGTTCGTACCACGATTATTTGTAGGTACCTATTGAACTCCTGTATTGATAGTGCCTGTTTAGGCTTCGAGCCGTACGTAAGTAAAACTTACAAGTGTGCGGCCGGGCTAATGACGTCTTTAGTGTGACATTTTAATATATTATATATTAGTCTACGGCATTATACCGAGGGCTTCATTACATATAGGCGTATACGCAAAAATGCCATATTTTTGTTGTTTACTAAAATCTATGCATGTTACAATTCTTACCAATATGCAAGTGTACCTAAAAAGAAGGGTTTTAAAATTTCAACCTTATTGAACCTGATTGTATAAATCAATTAGTTTTGTTTTATTCACAATTTTGTCCCTTGTGTAAAACTGCACTTTCGTCTGTATGCCAATTTGTTATGAAGCCCTTGATATATATGATCCGAAAAAATTTACACCTCTTCACATATTTATAATTACAATAAGTTCCCATTGAGGGCACCTCATGACAGATTATTCATGTTGGCTATAATTACATTCCACATCGTCGGTGTCAGTGCGTCCTACACTAATCTCAATCTAAATCTTGAAACTATTTTTTTTAATTGTTTTTTTTCGTCAATATTGATAAATGACGAAAAAAATAATATTAGCAAACGAGGTCCTGACGATATTATAATAATCGGTAACTAATATATCAAATTTCTTCTAGGTAGTTCAATATCTAATCGGCCCTGCAGCGGGTTACCATAGACCCAAGATATTACGACAATAATAAAATATTCAAAAGTAAAAGTACCTAGGTATTTATGTGTATTATGTATTACTTATACTTTCTGCTGATTAAAATTATATAAGTTCTTTCCTGATATCAGGATTTTAAATTTAAAAGTTTTTATTCAAAACTAGCTTCTGCCCGCGAGTTCGTTCGCGTGGAATAGTCTAAAAAAAAGGAAGTTTAAACAAATATAACACCACACCCGGTCAAAATCTCCGCTTCTATTATGTTACGTTGCAGATAAATTACTTTCAGTCTGTTATAAGTTGTTTAAGTAATTAAAGCTTCTTTAGCTATCCCACGGGAACTCTTTAATTTTTCGGGATCAAAAGTATCCTATATATTGACTAGGGGTATAAGCTACCACCATACAAAATTTCATGTAAATTGGTTCAGTCGTATCGGAGATTAGCCGGTACAAACAGACAGACAAACAGAGAAACAAAAAAAATCTAAATTAGTTCTATTTCACTTCTTACATCCCCCTTACTCGGTTTTTAGCATTTTTTTTCATTGTACAGAAGTTTGACCTCTACAATTTTATTATATGTATATAGATAAGTTCCACTGGAGAACATTTGTTGAAGGTCATACGTGTACCTTATACCTATATCATAAAATTTTAATCTATTTCCTATTCTATGTTCACCGCTTTGCAACGAGAAGCGGCTAGTAACTCCCCAGTAACACGTCTAGCTAAAAATTGTTTTTCTTTATTATTTATCCATCTCAGGCTCTTTTATTTAATAAATACAGAGGAATGTCATATAATTACTTTTCGAAGAATTAATGGAGTTCAAAAGTAAGTGAGTTACAAAGAACCTTCAATGATTTCCTTTATCGGCTTGCTCGGACATTGTCTCTACTAAATAAAAACCGCCCATTGGTTGTTTTCGTCTGATGTTGAGTTACTCCATGTAATGCAGCGTACGGCCTACATATTGATCCAATGAAGGACAGCCAAGGGGACTCGCAGGCTCAACCTGGACGCGGCGTAAGAGAAGGTTTAACAATAGGTATAACTAACAGGGGGGGAACATGCGTATTATATTTTTAATCAAGAATTTACAAATTTGCAGACTTGTAAAAATATTACTTTGATAAATATATTGAATTAAACTTTTGAATCAAAATAAATATTGTCAAATTGCAATTTACAAGCAATTTAGGGTTTGCTTACATCGGCGGGTTGGACGCCCCCCAGGGGGTGCCGCCCTGGACTCTTCTCCGTCCAGGAAGCGGTACAAGGGGACGCGTCCCCGGGGCCCCGAGCGGCCACTGTCACAGTCCCCCCTTCACTTCGTGACAGTGGTGTCCCACCTATCCACTCTCTACATCGTTGTATTCCTTCCCCTTCCCTCCAAACTTCCTTCTAAGCCACCTCTCCCTTCCGATGCGACCGCCACGAGCTCTACTCCGCTGGCCGTCGAGGAGAGGGCAAGGCGGTTCTGCCCCGCGCGTCCGGACGTAGAGGACAGTGGCGGCGGGCCCACTAGTGGGGCGAGAGTCTCGCCACTGGGCACTACCGCCGAGCGTTATCCCGTGTGGTGTCGTGGTCACGTCTCGCGGCCACACGGGACTGCGGGGCTTGCCTTGATTGGCTGGCCCAAGTGGACTTACTTACTTCAACTGCGGCGCAGGGCGATCTGTTTTGAGGCCGGGGGGGGGGGGGGGGGGTAAAACCGGTCGCTACTGCGGACCACACCCCGTTTTTTGTTTAAGAAAGTTTACGACTCGTGGGAACAGCATGGAAGAATCTAAAAATCTAAAACCCAAAGACGTAGTGCCCGAAAAGGGCGGAGAGAAGGCAGGCGACGTGCCCGAGAAGGGCAAAACCAACCCGAAAGGGCCGAAAGGGCCCGTGAAGGACGGAGGAGAGAGGACGCTCTATTCGCGCCAAGTTCCTCCAGCCAAGCCAGCTCCTGCAGCGTGCGGCTTGAAGATGTAGGCGTGTCCAAGCCCGGTCCATCCGGGAAGGAGAAAGCAACAGCCCCCCCTGTCCAGGCCCCACCAAAGGCCCCGGCTCCGAAAGAGCCGGAGGGGAAGGGCAAAACCCAGACTGCCTCCCGCGACACGCGGTTGAGGCAATACCTGGCACTCGACGACCTCTCACCACTGACGTCGTCTGACGTAGAAGGGATAGTGCCTCCCACTAAGCCCCCCCCCCTGTGCAGGCCCCACCAAAGGCCCCACCAAAGGCCCTGGTCCCCAAAGGGCCGGCGGGGAAGAGGAGCAAGTCGGCCGCCCGCAGGGACAGACTGCGGTTGAGGCTGCCTGACATGGTGTACGACGACTCGTCGCCATTGGCGTCGAGCACCGACGAGGATGACGAGCAACCGCCTCCCGAAACCCCCGCCAAGGCCCCGGCAGCTACAGCGCCGAACGTCCGGCGGGGAAGAGGCCGTCCTCCCACAACAGGGATGTATGTGGGCCTAGCTGTTGCCAAGCAGGCGCTTGTGCAGGCCCAGCGCGCTGAGCTAGAGCTCGCTTCAGAAAAGGAGATCGTGGAGCAGGCCTCATCAATGGCATCTACGAGGGCGACGCGGTTATAAACCGCACCCGCCCTCGCGAGCCAGGCAGCTCCAGAGGCCCGTGCAGCTCACGCGCAGGGCCTGCAGAAGCAAATCACCGACTCCTTAGCGGTAGTGGCCGGGGTGGCCAGGGTTTCTAAGGGCCTGAAGTGGACTCTCCAGAAGGCCCTTAAAGATGCTGTGGCAACCATCCGCGAAGCCTCGGAGGAGCTTCTGACTCGCACCTCCAGCGAGGAGGTCGCATTGCTCCGTGCGGCAAACAGCCGCATGGAGTCAGAGATCGCTGACCTTCGTAAAGAGCCCAGGAGCCTCCAGGCGGAGGTTGTGCGGCCGCGCGCCGTAGCCGCGCCGCCAGCCCCGACGAATGTGGACTCGGTGATGGCCGCGAATCTTGACCGAATGACTCTCCTCATGGAGAGTCGGTTCGCGGCCGTGGAGGAGAGGGTGCACTCGGTGACAACCCCGAGCCCCGCTCCCTCAGCTAGGCCCAAAACCCAGCCGAGCACGCCCAGCGTAATGCGGCTCTCGGCTGCGGAGTATCCCCCATTGCCCTCTCTAAGGGCAAGTTTGGAGACAGCGGTGGGGATGTCAACCCCACCACCGCATGCCTGTCCGGCGCCCCACCCTCCTCCGGCTGCGACCAAAGAGGGCTGGACGACCGTGAACAGGAGGAGGCCCCGAAAGGGCCAGACACCGTCGGCAAATACCGCACCGGTCGCGCCCCCCACAGTTGACGCTAATGCGAGCGCGAGGCGGCGGGGGAACAGAGGAGGACGAAAGAGAGGGAAGGGTAAGAAGGCGCAGGAGCAATCCTCGCAGCCTCCCCCACCCCTGCCAACGTCCGCAAAAAGGAAGGACAAGCCTAAGCCTGTCGAGAAGAGGACCCCGCGTCTACGTCCCCCGAAGTCCGCTGCATCCTGACCTTGCAGCCAGGTGCGGCGGAACGAGGGGTGACCTACGCCGACCTCTTCTCGAAGGCAAAGGCGAGAATAAAGCTGGCTGACCTCGGGAAAAAAAGGCGGCCTCCAGCTCAAGAGGGCGCGCACGGGGGGGGGGGGGGAGAATGTTGGTGCTTCCAGGCGCCGACAAGGCCCCCCAAGCTGACGCCCTCACCGAACAGCTGAGGCTAAACCTCTATCCCGAGGACGTGCGCATCTCCAGGCCCGAGAAGACTGTGTGTCTTCGCGTCTCGGGCCTGGAAGACCACGCGCACGAGGACCACCGGATGCTCAATCCCTAGCATCAAAGCGTCGAAGGTTCGTCCCGGTCCAGATGGGATGGGCCAGACAGTGGTGGCCTGCCCGGTGGTGGCCCCCAAGAAGCTGCTCGCAGCTGAAACGAAGCTCCTGGTGGGCTGGACCTCCGCCCTCGTGACGGCCCTGCCCCATAGGACCCAGAGGTGCTATCGCTGTCACGTTGCTGGTCACGTGGCGGCGATGTACACCTCAGAGGTGGACCGCAGCGGCCACTGCTACCGCTGCGGACAAGCCGGTCATCTGGTGACCGGTCCCTGCACCGCGAAGCCGCACTGCTCTCTGTGTGAAGCCGCGGGCAAGCCGGCCGGTCATCAGGTGGGCTCCAAGTCCTGCGGGGCCAAGCCCACCAGGAGAAAACGTCAGGCAGCCAGCAAGGCGCCGGTAAGGACCGTGGCCGCGGCGGAAACTCCAGCCGTCGCGAGGAGCGGAGAAGGAGACGCCCGTGGTTAAATGGCAGCCACGGGCGTACGGCAGCGGGCGTTGAGGCCTCGAGGACTTGACAGGCCTCCGCCCGCACCAATGCCGTGAAAGGGCGCGAGAGGCAGTCGCGTGTCCCTCTCAGGGCCGGGGTAGTTTTCACCGCCCCGGCCCGCACAGTAGAGGCCGCCCCTGCTTACGGGGCGGCCCACCGCCTGCCGGGTCGCGGGGTATGCTTGCGCGATGTACCGTGACCCGGCACTCAGGCGGATGAAGGCTCCCATGGGGTTTCAGTGGGTATACCCGGCGTCGGTCTTATTGATTAATCGGCGTCAGGGGAGCCCCACACACCGGCCGCGTTCCCCGCGCGGCTGACGGTGCGGCAACGCATTTCCCCATGTAAAAAAAGGCGGGTTGGACGGCAGAGGATTATAAAACATTCGTATTCAAGGCTTGGGACCGGTTCAAAATTAGCCGCTATTCAAACATAACCGGTTTTATTCAGAGAGTCGTTCAGAGTGTTAACGTTAAAAAGAGTGTTATAGGAACCCCCATTAACCGGTTTATTACGCGGGCATTGCTTTCCCTATATGACAACTGTTCCAATATAAATATGCGTTCTTATGCGTCTGAATTCGTGCTACGAGTAAGTATATACCACCACATGGCTGCGCTGTGATCGTGTGCGGCAAAACCCCTTCCAAACCGATTTATTGAACAAACCTTATTTAACGAATTATTGTTGCTAAAACTGTTTAATTGATATTCAAGGTAGACGTAACTTTGAATTGAAAGAAGATGTAATAACAAGAGTTGAAAAAGGAATGTTAAGGTGGTTTGGGCATGTAGAGAGGATGGATGAAAATAGAATCACAAAACAAGTGTATGACAGTATTGGTAACTGTAGACCACGACGTACATACTATGATCAAAGTGTTAAAACGAGGTCAGGTAAAAAGCATATCAAATAAACGTACATGTATGAAGAGGTTAATGAAAGTAGATGAAGCGAAAGTTGTTTGTCAGGATCATCGCAAGTGGAAATCTATACTCTCTGCCTACCCCCATGGGAAAAAGGCGATTTAGATTTTAAGCGGATTGACGTTTTTTGGTTTTCAAGCTCTTGACATATTTTATAAGTACCAATTGGAAATAATACCTTGTTAATTGGATAACTTTTAAATATAATTTCATAAATTTAAAATTCTCTGATGTTCAGTTCAGCCGTTTTGGGTAGGCCCTTAGACGCCGCCATTTTGGCACCACTTACGGGTCAGGGATGTACTAGGTACTTATTATTAAATATTCAGTGAATTTGGTTAACAATCTGAACGTGGGCTGTGAGCTCTAAGTGTTTAAAACAACACTTATAAGAAATTTACTACACCTCAAAGCCATGGTAGCTTAGTGATAAACGCGCTCGCGTCTCAAACTCTAAAGGACGCGGGTTGCAATCATGGCCGAATAAGCACGCACCACTTACAGCCGGTTCCTATCATTTATTTATCATTATTTCTTTGGAGCTTAACACCAAATTTTAACCGATTGTAAGGCAAAATAATTATTTTTAAGATATAGAAACGGGCCATTAAACAGTTGTCTGACTTATTATAATGCGCATATTGTTATAAATAATATGGTGTTGATCAGGTTATCCAACTGATGGATATTGGTTACTGTCGTCTATCGACATTTGCAGGTAATTCAACACCAGAGTTGCTATCAATGTGAATCTCTTATTTTATTCAAGAATTTAGTATGTCAGGCGGGGGCATCACTCTAGAGCTCGGCGGACCACAGGTTGAGTCAATTAGTGGGTATATATAGCCTTAAGGGACCGAATATCAATTGACAAACTCACCCCCCTCTTTTTTAGATCGCAACGTATAAACAAAAATAGCGGCGCTTTGCCCTGCCACAGTATGTAAACTTTGACAGAGTATGCAGTACAATAACTTTGAAAATACGTTGACAGTAATGAAAGGCAATTTGATCGCGAAAAACATTAGTCATTTGCTTGTTCATTTGGTCTTTAGAATTAAACATATTTCATGAAATTTGTGGAATATCTATACTTTCAATAAAGAAAATAATCAGAGGATATTTTTATCGCAGAAAATAGGATAGTTATCATGGAATGATTGGCCATGAAGGCCCAAAGATTTAAACGGCCTAAAAATTAAAAACAAAAAGTCAATGTAGTCCCTTCATTAGTCATTAAAAATTAGTAGTAGGAGTAATAAACACTATTCGGAAAACTATCTTATTTTCCAGCATACTGAGATGAAAAGTATCCTATGTCCATTCTCGGTATTGAAATTACACATATACTAAATGTCAGCAAATCGCCCCAATAGTTTGTACTTACTTGAAGGCGTAACAGACAGAAAGACTGTTATCCCGGAAAACATAAATGCTACAGTATCTTAAATATTATGACTACTGTATTGCGTTATCAAGATTATCGATTTTGAAATGTCTGTATTCTGGAGGTTAAGTGGGCGGTTGTAATGAAACTAGAGTTTACCCTCAACCTTAACAAGTCAACCTCTAGTGCGTGCCTCTTCTTTAAAGTTAATACAGGTTACACTACACAATTTTTTATTATGTTAGTGCTATTTGTCCCGGAATATTCACTTCATTTTATATCGCAAACTATCCCATCTCTTAAACAAAGTCACAGCAAAACCGATCCAGTACTCCAAGTACTTTTTCAATGACAGCATAACAGATGACAGATCGAATTACTATGACATTTTTTATAGATGATGAATTTTTATATCTATTAAAATGAGAAATGATTGATCCCATATAAACTTTGTTTCCTTATTTCAATCTGTTCTGGTTTAATTTATCCATCTCCCCTCACCCCGTCTATCTATATGTAAACTATATAAATGACAAAAACTACCAAAATGATCAAAATTACCAAAATGATTAAAGCGGACGAAATGACCAAAGTGACCAAACGCCGAAAATGACAAATCAAAAACAAAAGAACCTGTCCTACTTTCTGGGATAACATTTAAATCTATCCCAAAATCGATCCCATTATGCGGGATGAAAAGTATCCCTTGTCCACCCTCAGTATTAAAGTTACATATGTACCGACTTTCTGCCAAATCGGTAGAATAGTTTTTCCGTAAAAAGCATAACAAAAGGAAAGACAATATATTTTTAGGAACTATCCCATTTCTCGGGATAAAAAGTATCCTATCTTCATTCTCAGCATCGAAATTAAATATACTGAGTTTAAGTCAAATAGGTCCAGTAGTTTTTCCGTGAAAGCGTAACAGACAGACGGACATTTACTTTCGCATTTATAATAGTCATAGGGATCCTTATCCCTAATTAATTAATTCCTAATTAATCCTTAGTAATAAGAACTGCTATAATTCTTAAATCGATTTGTCTAGACTGGGATAACAATATAAATAAACAGCAAGTCTACAAAATATTACCCAATTAGTATAAGTTTTAATATGAGGCACCTGTATCGCCTGCTTTAAAGTTTCTGTTAGTGACTGCGTCCAAATGTGTCTTATTTATAGCATTAAAAATAACGCGTTAGTGATTAGCTACATTACTGAAGATCACCACCACCGAGCTATCGGTTAATATTTAACATCATTATCATTATTAAAAATGTTTTATCTCAACCCACTAAAACCTTGGCTACATGTGCGTAATGTGTTTATTAGTCAGTGCAGGTGTAGCAGAGACATAGATAACCAACAAAATGTAATATCAGCCTTCAGCCTATAAACGTCCCACTACTGGTATCCGCTTTTCCCATATTAGAAGAACGGAAAGTATTCATCGCGTTTGTTCCATACGAATTGGTGAAATTCCTGCGTCAGTATCACGACATTTTCTTTCACTATTTGCATATGGTACTAAAAGCTCATATTACATGGTTCACTTGTGAATCATGTAAATATAAAATTGAATCATTCAATGTTTGGTTCTTTTTTATTTATGCGCTTGTCAACGAAATTGATTGCATTTGGTTAAACCGTCTAATTTAGTTTTAATTGTAACAATATAGATAACGTCATAAAATCTCTCAGCGATGCATATGTTCGGTTAGGTTTTGGATCCACGTCTTTATAATGACTATAAGACGTGGATAAGTCTTTATAAGACGGGAGAGTTTTAACCAGTAACGAGTCACTAGCCTACTAAGGTTAATCCCTTTGTCGTATACTCGTCTACGGGAAAAATTTATAGGTGTAAGCCCAGGCTTACAAATACGCAACTACAAATATGCAATTACTTTAGGTAATTGTAATAGCGGTCAAACCCTGTGTACTATTTGTTGAAAATAAAAAATAATACATATTATGTGTTTTAATGAAGAATTTTATGTAAATGCAAGTAATAAAAGTTTGGTCGGGCCGGAGGTACCTACATGCGCGAATAAACCCACAGCTCAGACACGGGACGTCTAAGCGAACGGTGAATAGTCTTAGTGGGGAATCCCGACCGCGGGTATAGCACCATGTCTGAGGGAGTGCTAGGTTAGGTCATAGGTTCCCCACCGCGTTTCCCCCGATGGTTTGTCCTGAAGCGGATTTCCCCTGGTAAAAAGGTAACAAAGGTTACATGATACTATTAAAAAAATATAAAATAACACAAAATTACAAAGCAGTTTTTACAACTACCGTCACGGTGTTTACTAAAGCCTAGGCACTAATGCCGGAACACAACTTAAGGTTGTTATGGTGGCATAATTTGGACCGGGGGTGGTAGCCATTCAGCCTGGTAAATACCTTACCACCTGGCTGTGAGTTGTTTTGTCGCCTCTTATGGCTGCCTGTCCGCAGGAAATTGTATTCTTTCTTTGGTCCTGCAGGGATGAAATTATATTCTGTTCAAGTAATGTTAAATTCTACCGATGATAACGCAAATGAATGAATAGTAAGATGTAGAAACCGGCCATAAATGAACACAGAAGTGTTCATTTATAGCCGGTTTCTACATCTGTGATGATGTGCAACTCACATCGAAATTAAAGAGCATCTTATTTTTAGGGTTCTGTACCTATAAAGGTAACAAGGTTTGTCCATCTTAAGGCTAATTTATATTGGTCCAGGTTGACTGGGGTAACGGACTGTGTTCTACATATTCAGTCCAGTAAAATGAACGCTGTCAGACTTGGTATCGATGTATTGTACTAAAATCAATATACACCATGCCAATATGAACTCATCGCTGCCTGTCTACCTTCGAATTTAAAGTCAGTAGTAGGATCAATGAAAACCAGTGTTGATTGACTATCCAGAGACTGGTTAGACAAATGAAAATTGATACACTTACCGCCCTTTTTCTTTTTTTTTGCCAGGGGAAATCCGTTTTAGAACTAAGCCGTGACAGACACAGAAGCCTGGGAGGATAATTCGCGACCCGTGAGTGTGAGATTCGCCAGATGGGGGGTCTGAACTGGTGCCACCCTATTGCCACTTCCCAGTTAGGGATACCCACTAAATCCCCTGGGTGTTCCGCCCTGCGCCTTATGCCAGGGCTACGGGACAGCGGGAACACTTACCGCTCTACCATGACCTTGGGCTTAGCAATGGGCGATGGGCCGAACGACGACGACGAAGGTTGCAGCCGACCGCGACGACTCGTGGCATGCTTCATTATTTCTACAACTACATCTTAGATAGTATTTTTATTTTTGTCGTGCGTTGCGTTGCTTTTAGCCGATGATCGCAGTAATAACGGGCGCGGCTATCATAAAAAATTTAAAGTTATGCGAAAATATTTTTTTAAATGGTAAAAGGGCTTCCGTAATGCTGATATTGCATCAACCAAATTGAAAGCAATTTCATTGAAAAGCACAGAACAGAAAGGACACGACGATATTCAATGATATTGAATCACGCTTTAAATTACTAGCGAGTAGGTACAATGAAGAAATTTATAAATAATCGAATACAATAAAAGAAAATTTAACTTATTTGTATTGTATTCTACCTATAGTCCCTCAAGACTATAAGTAGAATATTAAGCCTAGATCACCGTCTTCTATGAGTAAGGTGCCCAGAAGGCTGGCTACGTTTCCTCGCTGGATCGCCATACTGCTCCGTTGCCCGAGGTAAGGCACCAGCCCTCCGATCACTTGAAGAGTCAATGAGTCGTTTTAATAAATTTTGGTAGAGGCTCATGGCCTCAGATCACCACGGTCCAAGCGTCTCGGCAGCAAACGGCACAAACATAATATAACACTCGCTGAGGATTGCATATTTGCACCGTTTGAGTGATTTGATTGCTAAGGATTACTTACCTACTTTGGTGGATTTATCCAAATTGTAAGACAGAAGTGATCCGTCTAACGTGGGCTTAAATGAAACTTAAGCAATATCATTGCGAGATTGTGTTTCATGAAATGAAAGGATCTTAACTCTATTCGGTGTTTTTTCAAATTTAACAATATATTAATTTTGTTTTAGATAGCATCTTCAACCCTTTTTAGATTTGGAACGATGCTGGATTTCTTTTTGTTAATAGATCCAGCTTTTAAGGAATTTTTCAAAAAATCTTACGTTACGTTTGTAATTTACAGTAGGTAGGTACTTCTTAGTCGTAACTGAAAACTGTAATAATACTT
Organism: Dendrolimus pini; assembly: GCA_949752895.1. Taxonomy (NCBI): domain Eukaryota; kingdom Metazoa; phylum Arthropoda; class Insecta; order Lepidoptera; family Lasiocampidae; genus Dendrolimus; species Dendrolimus pini. The sequence goes on along the minus strand of OX457125.1, from coordinate 9,617,819 downwards.
TTTATATATTTTAGTTTTGATATTAAGTATATAAAACGTATAAATATGACTATTCGTTATCTATGAAGTTTACCTAACGAAAAGTTGATAATGAATTCGGAAGTGCTTAATTTATATTTTGAACTACTAATAAAATAATATTTCCTACTTTATAATTTTTAAGAACCATTTCGAATTAAACTTTTTAATTTTTCCCGGTGTGCAATCGGCCTTACAGTATTGTAATAGGATTGTGATCCAGGCGATGCAGGCAATTATTCGAATATGTTACTATTAATAAAATAATAATTATTTTATTGAAATAGAAATGAATTGTAATAAATAAGCATTAGATGTTGTATTGATTTACTGTATTCTGCGAAAAGCTTGGGTCCGTGGATTGATAGTCGCCCTAATAAATTAGTCTAAGCGTTCTTAGGCTTAATGATAAATTAGGTCTAACAATTCTCAGTAAATATAAAGAAATGCCTTTTGTGATACTTGATCGAAACTGGATATTATTGAGGTATTAATTACAAGTCTTTTGCTCAAGGTCTATAACACAAATATTGTATGATTTACAATATACCTATTTAATGATTTATTGGTTATAACAGTATACAAGTATAAATAAGAAACAATTCTGGTACAAATCTCTGTTGTGGCTCATTTCGTAATAGGTAACCACCTACCTAAGTTTGTAAGGGAGTTTTTCGATTCTACAGATATGATAAACATATTTATATTATTGCTACATTATGCCGTGAGGAGACCACTCAAGACTGTCAAATACGTAAACAAAACCGCGAATAAACGACAATTCATAATAAAAGTTCGTAAACAGACAAAAGTCACAAAAAAATACATCAACCTCACAAAATGACAATCCATTCACAGCCGTAAAATAAAATAGCAAAACGAAACTCTGTAAAAAAAATAGACGAAAATACACAAGGTATTTTTTGTGACGATTGTGGCTTGAAGCCGTTGTGGGCGTTACTGGGCGGAGAGTCACACCTCCTATACGAGGCTGCAGTACGCCGTCAACCGCGGTGCCGTGCGGTTGTCTTATGTTACGCGAGTGAGTGCTGTGGGGCAAAGGCCCAAAACAATTTCGAAAATAGACAACGGAAAAATTCATCGCCAGATGGGAGTGTACGAGGAGAGGGGAGCAATGCACTGGGTAATTTCAAAATAAAGAAAATTTCATATAGGGATTTTTGTTGTACAGGATTCCGTGTTTAGTTCATGTAGGTCCTAGAAATCAACTATATATAAACATTTTTTGTGTGTATTTAGTTGGTAAAAAGTGAATATTAGTAAAAGAAAAAAATTAACGTATAACTGGTTATAACCGCATACCTACAGTCCTGCGCCGGCATTTTCATTACAAAAGCGTGCGTGCAAACTGTATATGTCAAATTCAAAGCTTTCAAACTCAAAATAGAAATAAAATAAACATAAAAGATATACTCATATATATATAGTTGCCTATCGCTTTTTTCATTCAGGATTAAATATATTCGTTTAAATACGAATTGTTTATGACAAATTAGTAATAATAATAAATAAAACTTTACTATAAACAGAAATCCCCTATAAATAAAAGTACCTTCAATATATATATACAATATTTAAAAAAATAATTAGATACTAAAAGCATAAAGCCTTTGAATTTTCAAGTTTGACCTTATAATCAAGATAATTCAACATCAGTTGACTTATTTAAAAATATATGAATTAGCAAATATAAAACAATATTTAAGGAAGTTTTAAATGAGCAATAATAAATTAATTAAATTTCAAATAATTAAAATATTTTCAGATATCAATAACAAAACCCGTTAAACCCGTTTTTTTGCTTAAAGCTATTGCTATACCAAAAATGAATTTACTGAGTCTATAATAACCCTTCAAAAGAAAGTAATAATACCTATTTGTACTAATATTAATAATTTGTAATCAAGACATTTAGTTTATATTCAATATTCAGAGCTGTTATTTTTATCTAATTATAACGAGTATTTTCTTAGTTGTCGCGACTAGCGAGTGCTTGGCATATTTGTCTCCGTTATTACGGCTACTGAAAAGGGACCGAAACGTCGGATCGGAATATAAATCAAATAAATTACCGCGCTTAAAATCGTTTTACTAATTATTCCTAGTTAGGCATAGATATAAGTACTGGTTTTCTAAGCTTAAAATGTTCATAAAATTTTCCATACCGAGAATCGCTGTGGTGCGAAGCGGCCGGCGCTTAACAGCGGTAGTAAATTTTTTGTCTATTTTTTCAAATATTTGTAAAAAATACTAAAAATGTATAATTCCTTAATAAAATTCATAAAAATTGCAGCGGGAAACGAAAATCAATTTATACAGTCAATAATTGTTTATGGCGACTACTTTTTGTTTTATAGCTGTAGAGACCCGTTTTAGTATTGATTTTGGCAACATCTCCAGGCATTGAAAAATACCATAAAGAACCCAAACTAGCAAATGTAGTTTTCTGTAAATGTTTACCTGTTATCTACGTTTTCTAAGGTACATTTGTACATAAATTTATGAAAATATCTTCAGGCAATCGACGCAAAGCTGTAGGGTGAGAATAAAAACAGAACGATCTTGATTGAATTAAATGTGATTATATTGATATGAAGAGCACTGGTAAAAAGATAAATAAGGTTATCAAACAGCAATCTAATTGAAGCAATTATAATGAAATTTGTATCATAAATAAAAAGTTAAACGGGGAAAAATGAATCATGAAAACGACTATACACCCAAAACTCTCTATAGCAAAAACATTAATGTTTCGCAAGAAACTTGGAAAATATTTATTATTCAGATTCTGTTTGGTTTCTCGTGGAAAAAGTTCTAAATAGGTCCAATTGAAGCGCTGTATTTAGAGTCGGGATTAACTTTACTATTGACATAAATATTACAAATAATTCCATATTTTCGTAATACTTTCAAAGGATAACAAAAGCTTTTGTGATATAAAAGAAATTATGACGAAACTTTGCCGACGCGTCGGGCTGTGATGGTGTTTCCGCTTTGCTGAATGCACGGTGAGAAAACGTTTTCTTCTTAAAGTTTTTCCACAGAAACTCTCTTCCTGTTCAACGGTTTAAAAATATTTGCCATACAGTTTATGTGAAAAATTTGCGGTTAAGCTGGTAGTGGTATTTAAATAGCATAATTCTTTTTACTATTGTTATTAATTATCAATCTATCATGTCGGACTTTATTGAGCTAAACTATCAATTCTTTCACCTTAAATCAGTATTAGACCACTATTAGATCATTTCCGTTTTTCAATTTGCATTAAATAACCAAGGTGATCCATGCATCTAAACATAATCTTGATTCATTCGATGTCATTAAGTACCAGTCGTGTCACTTCCATTCGGTTTTTTTTATTGCGTTAATTCAGCAGACCGGCAGATGCCCCACTTGATGCGAAGTGGTTACCATCACCTATGGATATATGCAACATTAAAGGTGCTACAAATGCGCTGCTGCTCTCTTAAGGGAGTCTGGAACCTGGTCACTAATGCCGGAACACAACTCAAGATTGTTATGGCAGCATATTTTATACCAGGGGTGGTAGCCATCCAGTCGGGAAAATACCCTAACCACCTGGCTGTGGGTCGTTTTGTCGCCTGTTACGACAGACCGCCCGGCCGCAGGAAATTGTAGGTATTCTTTCTCTGTTCCTGCACGGATAGATCTGCGCTACTCAACCAAATTGATTCAGTTTGGTTCAATCATCATTGGTAGAAATTTGACATTACTTGTAAGGAGTTTATGTAAAGTAAATGAAATGATAGTAAGAAATAGAAATCAATTACGGGTATTAGTCATTTTTTCACAGCTTATCATACAGTTCATGAATTGGTCCTTCTTAGCACGATGTTTTATTGAATTTTTTATTTACAATCAACGTAGTGTTAAGTTAGATTTTAATATCTTATATTGTATTTGGTCCTAACCTATGAAATTGCCGGTTTGCACACTGTTCGTGAAAGGCGTCTGTGCATTTTGTCCATTGTCAGTTTTAAAATCTAATTATCGTTATTTATTCATTTCTAAAGTTCTCGTAACTTATAACGTGCATAGAGGTTCGAGTCAAACTTTATGACCGCTCTCAGCAACAGCAAATGGTGGCATATTAGGCGTTTTTGTATATAATCAAGCATTTTGCATTGCATTCTTCGTCATCTAATCTGAAGACATCGTAAATTACGGGATAACTATATATAAGTGACAATATATGGCTCTAATTTCTTAATGCTATTAATTTATAAAGAAATATACGAACTCTTTCATATTTTTATATAATAAAAGAATGATGCTTTTGTTGATCCTAGATATGTTTAGTTACCAAATATATGTATTTTCGCCATCGTTGTCCAGAGTATTATTTCAATATTTCTATATAAATTCATACAGTCCCTAACAAATGTTTGAGTTAAAAATGTATTATTAAGATAATTTATTAATCAACTTGATCTTGAGACAGAGAGGATTGTTTTAGACACCATTAATTAAAGCCGATTATAGACCAAACGCCCTTGCTATACGAAGCTTATATTCTTTAAACGAATTAGGAGTAAAATTATTCTTAAATTTCAACTGCTTTAGTGTAAATTCAGTTAGCGCATATCGGCTCAAGGATTTTTTTAGAGAGAAAAGCTATTTGTTATATTATATTTATAATGTAATTATCGGTGTATTGTGCATGTGTTAGTTAAGAATAGGTAGAGGTATTATTATCATTTATTAATATTATTCTCCTTAATTTCGACTTTTTTCGACTGTAACATGCCTAACCTTTATAACATGAAATAAAAAATAAGGAGTAGTTTTATATCCGGCACGTTTAACTCTAATTATGTCCTAATATTTTAGTTCAGAGCTTGGGTGTATTTTCCTACTTTTTCACTGTGCATGATCTTCGTCATGTTCGAGACACCTTTGTCCCATAAAATCTTTCACGAAGTTAGGCCAGCGATTCTTGGGCCTACGTCTGTAACCGGGACCCGGCGGATTTGTTCGGTTCCATACGTAACTTGCCGGTTTTCGTACAACGTGACTAAGCTTGGCTTTAATAAACAAATTAACTATAATTGTATTACTATATTATGCTAGCTGACCCCGCAAACGTTGTTCTGCCATAAAATACCATAGGAAGGTGAACAATACTTTACGGCCTATTCTCACACTTACCAAATATGCAAATAAATTTCATTAAAATCGGTTAAGCCGTTTCGGAGGAGTTCGACCACGAATACCGTGACACGAGATGTTGATATATTGGATTATGCCGGGTATAATATAACTTTTTTACTTTATGAATGAAGTAAAAATGTAAGTGTAACATTGTAAAATGTATTTCTTTATCTTTGCTGAAGGCCTAAATATGTAATAATATATTCCGAACTTATGGAATAGAATAATAGGTTTCCAGTTCTCACGCAAACTGTTAACCTCTATTTCACTTCCTTCGAAATTGTTTCTTAAGATAAAAGAATTATATATACCAAAACTTGTTACTCAAAAAAAACTTGGTTTAAAAATACCGACTTCAAAAACTAAAAAGTATACAATAACTTATTTCTAAAGCTATTTTTAATTATAATGTCTTATTTTTAATATTTATTATCTAAAACATCTTGAAGTCGGTGCAAAGTAAAACATAAAAATACTAAATGTTGAAAATTACTAAGCATATTTATATATTTTATTATTGATTATTTTATTATATATATAAAACCTAATAAAATTATTTTGTAGGTAAAATAGAGCTACTTCCTAATGTGTCTTTTACCCTAGGCGTGGGGAAAATTCTAGTATTAATATTTAATAATAGCTGATTGTACCAGTCTCATTGTTGGATTCGAGCATACCCACCCTCGAGCATCGAGAGGAACTAACGGTAAACCACGCTTGGTCAAGGCAGATTAGCGGGTTCACAATGTAATATCAATGTGAACATTCGTTAATTCGTAGTTTTCCTTAACAAACGGCTCGTGGTAATTGTAATAATATACTCGGTAGGTCAGAAAAACTAACTGGTGCATGCTTTTCGTTCAGTTTGAATCCACGCTTTTCGGCTGAGATGCGAGTATTTTATTCACTGGGCTGTAGTGATTTAGACTTATAGTTTATCCAGGTCGAGGCTTAATCAAATATTTAGAATAACACGGAGCGATTAGTATTGTATTAATATCCAAAAGTTACCTACAGGCCTGTTCCAGCAAAATTCAAGTAGGTCACAGGCTTGCGCAGTACAAATTTTCAAACGGAAAAATTATGTTGTTTATGCTTTTAACTGTTGTGATTGGTTTGGATTCTTGTTGGAACAGACCTTATATACGGGAAAATATTTATAATCATAAAATTGCGGTAATTAATAATGTATATTAAAATTAATATTTTGATACATAAGCGTTTTATTGTGCTTATACAAGTATTGTATTGATGCAGGAAATTCAACAGGTAATTTCATAATTATCTACATTAGGCATAGGTACCTGACGTAGATTTACTTCAATGCTAATTTACTGTTGGAGTATGAAATCAGCCTTGTGGTCATGGGTGGCACCGAAAAGTTTTCTGGATATTTCTTTGTAGAAATTCTTTGCAGATTAATGTTGATTTTATTTGCTATATTTTGCAAAAGTTATTGTTTGTACGTATGTGTGTGTATATTTTTTTTCTTTCATTAGAAGATTATTTTGATATAACCCGCTCAAAATTGGTGTTATCAATTAAATATATAATGATTAAACATCATACAACAATAAATCAAATTAAAGTTGGTCTAAAGTTATATTAAAGTGCAAAATGTTTTAAATTAACCATCCACACATAATTCAAATAAAATTGTTTAAAAAAATCTTTAGACGTACAGACACGCACGCGCACACACACTACACTTGTCCGTTCTATATTACCAATAAAAAAACTATAACTTGCTTAGCTTGAGAAATGGGAATACACAATGTGTGTATTAGTCTGGAGATTATTGTGTGTGTATGTGTTTGTGTGTAATCCAGAATTTGCCTCTTAGGCTAGGAATATAAGTCTTACAATTATTATTTATTATATATACTAAGAGCATATCGCTCAGTGTGTCTAAAGAGTACTTCCTTTAAACACGCACTGAGAATAAGTAGCCTTTACGTCTTTTATTACTATAGAAGACGTAAAGAATACTAATAATTTTATTGGAATATCCTTTACAATATCTCACACACAGTAATTAAAAACCACAAAAGTACTTTCCTGGAGTGGTCCTGTTCTATTGGGAGAGCAATGCGTGTGCAACCTTAGGACTCCTTAGGAACGCTTCTGCCTTATTCAATTAACGACTATTACAGTATACAACACTACGTAGCTTCACAATATACTGAATCAAAGTGCATTCACCTTATAATTATATATGTACGTATAAAAATAAAATTTGCAATTATGATGATGTATATCTAACATTAATACAACGGAATATTTTTTAACCCACGTCATTGGAACGAGACATGGGTGTCTTGACCACTTATATACGACGTCTTTTAGTTATAGTGTTGTAGTCACTTTGTTAATATTAAAGTTGAGAGGAAGAAGACGTAATAATGGAAGTATGGGCTAGTAGGGATGACAGTCACGTGACAAAAGAATGTTAAACTGCAAGCTTGATGGGTACAAATGTAAAGGTAGTCCAAAAACGAGAAGAATGGAAAGTGTGAAGGATGATACGATGGCTTGTGATGTGGCAGAGGACGTCAGAATAGAGGAGTATGAAATGAAAAGACATATTGTGCCGACCCCAAATAATTGGGAGAACTTTAACAAAAAGATAGAGAGTATAAATGATACCTTCGGTATCCTGAATGCGCGACTGAACCTGAATTCAGCAGAGACTGAATGAGAAAAGCGGAGATATGTGGCGCAAATTTGACTAGGCGAAAATAGTTTGATAAAAATTTAAATAAATATATGGACTTTCAAGCTGTTTTGAGGTTAAAGTAATGTCAGATATCGTAATGGGAAGTATATGAAAATTCAAGTTATAGTTTTTTAAGCCCTAAAATATTAATTGAAATATTTCAGAGTAGTAATAGTGGAAAGCGCCTGGCAGTCCACGAACTATGAAACGTTCCGTAGGGGTAATAAACTTCGACTGTCTTCTTCTTTTGACTACAAAACCACAAAGAAAGCATTTCATTGAAAATACATATCACAAATCTACTGAACAGATATTCTTTAAAGAAATTTTACGTTGAAATTATTGTTGAATCTTTAGAGCTAATTTGTTCCTGAATTTTCATCCTCTTAGTTCAAGTGGATGAAAATTCAATTTCTAGCAGTTAAAATCTCGCCCCGATTGTTTAAGATAGAAGAATCCTTAAAAACATCATTATGACTTTTCATAATCTTACAATAATACTTGCTCCACATAACTGTATTTACTGAAAAATATTTTTTTCAATCCACAGTCGCAAACACACTTGCACTCGCAAAATAACGGTCATAGACTGACTACAGACGGACGGATGCGACAAAAAATGTAAAGCAGTTATTTATGGCATCTTATAAATTCTAATTTTCATTTAAATTTAGCATTTAATTTGAAAGCAATTAGAAACACTAAAATTTTTATTATCGGTATATATTTATTAATTATTTCCTTGATTTAGCTTTCATGACTCAGCGTGAAATCATCTATTATTAAATAAAGTATTGTTATTGCAAATAAATGATTAAAATCCACATTAAAGTACAATTTCTTCTTTCTTCCTTACTGTATATTTTTTTTTGAAAATTGGTGGATATCAAAATTTCACGAAAAATTATCAATACTCTTTTAAGACCATTTACGTAACTGCAACGGTTAAGATACTTCCCCTTACTGTTACTTACTTACTGTATTAAGTGCAGCTGATGTCGGCACATGGTCAGTTGTGATCCGACTGCCAGGTCAGTAAGAAGACGAAGAACCAAAGTGAAACAAGTAATCATAAACTTGAATAATTTGCTCTCCATTGTGTTGTAATTATTTCAATTTGGTTGATCTGTCTAATATCAGCTTTAGCACCAGGACTCAATGGAACGGGGGAACGAATGAACTCTGGTCATACCGCGGAGCATAGTTAGTCAACGATTAATAAAAACACCGTTGCCCGTGTAGCTACGTTATCAGATTCGATTTTCATACGTAGAAACAACTCATTTGGGAACGTTCTTAAGTAAATTAAATATGAAACGTTTAAATTTTCTATAACGAAACTCAGTTGCGGTTTACCTGCCATGTCTTATGGTGCTGAGACGGGAGCACTGGCAGTGGGACTCATGAATCAGCATGAAATCATTTATTATTAAAAAAGTATTGTTATTGCAAATAAATGATTAAAATCCACAGTAAAGCATATCGCTTAGTGGGATGTGTGGCTGATGTCGGATCTTATAATATCTGATTTTTCCACAAAAATAAGATGATATTCGTAAGGGAACCAAGACACGTGTGTTGCAAGACTGATAACTGAGAGCGCAAGTGAGTCTTATATTGGAAACCGCCTAGGTAAATATTTAGGATATAGGAGTATATGTCATCCTGCCATACATATATGTATAAGCCTGGTAGGAGCTGGATCAATGGGATCAAACTTAGGTAGGCCACTTGGTACTTCTAGTATATAGATTAATTAGCCTTAGAAGAATAACAATTCTATAATCCAATATCCTTAATATCATACATAGCGTTAGATCTCTATCAAGATCGTTAGTTCTGGACCTTTTTTCTTCTTCCTTTCGCGCGGTTTTTGAAATCTTTTACAGTGTTTTTACAGTTAACACTCTAACAGATACAAATCGATATTTCTTGAGGTTATCTCTTTTATCGGGATATGGCGGGGGACGCATAACTAGACATTTACTCCCCACGTACATAACCAGTTAGTAGATGGAAACATCTTAAAAAATACTGCACGTACAAAAATTGGCCTCTCAAAGCGCGTATAAAAAAACTCATCCAAATAATTTTCAAAGGCTATTAAAATTTTATATGAACTTCTTTGTGGGAATAATTTACCCATTCGTCGCATGTAAATAATATAGATAAGTAAGTTTATAATTGCTCTACAATTAAGTAACTATAACCAGTCCATTATATCATTCTCTTTTTTAATGCTTTGGTGTTGTCCTAATGTATAGGTACTAGCTTCGATCATAGTTGATAAAAATAATTTATTTAAATCTAAACGTTAAGGGCGCGTTCCCACTTTGCCGTGACGACAGATAATCGTGTAGTTTTGAATGTCGTGGCTTATATGTTTAAATGGAGGTGTTCACATATAGAACGACACGATTTACTGTCGTCTACGACATTTTTGGCAGTGACGACAGATTGTCATGACAGTGGGAACGACCAGCACGACAGTCGTAAAACGATAACAAATCGTTATGACTAAATCGTGACGGCAAATCTATCGTAGCCACGATAAAAATATCGTTTCGTCGTTAACACGTATTTTCCCTTCCCCCTCGCGACTGTAGTAGCTTGCTAATGATGTGTAATCGACAAAGCGACTGCCGTGAAACGATAAAATGTCGTCGCGATCAAATGGGAACAGCTAGATACGATAGGCGCTAAACGATAAACATTTTTGACGACAAACAATCGTTATAACGGGCACAGCAAGAGACGACAGTCGTCCAACGATAAATTAATCGTTACGACATAGTGGGAACGCGCCCTAAGATAGTTTTTCAAAATATTTTTAGTGATTAGTTAGTTTGTTAGTTTAGATTAGTTATTGATTATTACTAGCGTTGATGAATCACAGTGTTTCGTCTGATCATATTATATGTACAAAACAATTTAATTATTTATTTTATTTGAGGGGGCTAACAGCTGTAGTCTTACAAACTAAAGTTACAGAAATAAATAAATATTAGCTATTTATAGCCCTCCACAGATGACAATTTTTTTATGGTAAACCTGCGAGTTCGTCCGCGTGGAATAGGTAAAAAGTAAGTTATTAACTATCCCACGGGAACACTTTAATTTTTCAGGATCAAAAGTATCCTATATGTTGACCAGGGACATGAGCTACCACCAAACAAAATTACATTTAAATCGGTCTAGTTGTTTCGGAGATAAGCCCGTACAAACAGGCAAGCAGAGAAACAAAATATTTGAAAAAAAATCTATATTAGTTCTATTTCACTTCTTACATCCCCCTGACTAGGTTTTTAGCCTTTTTTTTCATTGTACAGAAATTCGACCTCTACAGATTTATTATATGTATAGATGGTTTCCCGTTCGACCAGGATCACGCCTAATATGGAACGATGATGTGGTCAAAGATGAGGCACGCTTACCTAGATAATACCTACAGACACGAGACTTGAAGATATTTGGATAGTACTTTTTGCGAAACACCAGCGCTCGTTGTCCTCCGAAGATGGAATGGTGTAAGAGAAATGAGGTCAAACAGTTCAAACGCACACTTACGATAACATGATTTATTATTTATTTTCTATATTAATATCGACAAAATGTAATGTTTATTTTCCATATTTCTAGGTAAAGTGGCTTCCTATTAATTTTCGCCGGAATACTCACATCCTAACTCTCCTTTATAATCAATAATCACCCCCAGTATCTTAAGGAACGTTTTGAATTCCTTCGCCTATCCACTGCCCACAATTTGCGCTCTCATACATATCGAAAACCTCTAATTCTTACTGTCAGAGAGACCAAATCTTCACCAACATATAGAAATTTACTCAGAAAACAATTTATCTCACTATTTGTCCACAAATAGCTATGTCTGATTAACACAATATAATCATGCTAATACATTTATTAGTGTAACTTATGTAGATTGAAACATATTATTGTGTATGTGTATATGACTATGTATATATTTGTATATTTATTTCTTAAATTAGTTTAAGTATTTATGTATCTATTTACTTTTTACTGCACCACCTACATCGCCTGATCCAAATTTCTTTGATTTAGGTTGCCTGGAAGAGATCGCTTTGAACGATAAGGCCGCCTATTGCCTAGATAATATTATTAATATGGTCTGTATGTTTAGGTGGGAAAGAAAGTGTTATCTCTCTCTCTCTATCTCTATAATATGAAAAAGTTGTTTGTTTTTATTGCGAAGCTGCCAAACAGGCAGACGCGCCAGCTCATGGAAATAACTGACGTTTGCAATATTAGGGGTTAAGGCAACGCGTTGCCAGCCTTTAGGATGGGATATGGGATGGGAATAGGGGAACAGGATACGTAAATATGACAAAGCGAAATTTAACATAAATGGATAATCCCAGTTTAACATAGCGATACTTCTTGATATAAGTGTGTCGTAGTTGCACGAAGCACATAGAGTTGACAACTCTGCCAGTGGTTGGTATTATATATATGTCTATGAGTATAGATAAATAATATATTGGCCATACATTTTAAATACCTATGTGTCAGACGAACAGTATAAACTCTTTGTTCAATTTCTGTAAACTAAAAAACTTATTTCAACATTTATGTTTTAAACTATGAAAGAAATGTGTTTTCAAACATTTTTCACCATGTTTCTGTCGATAAAATGCAACCAGTGTAGTGTGCACTGTAACCTGTGTTCTTCAAGGCCCGTGTAAATAGGTAAGTACCTTCTAGGTTAGCGTGTTGAATCTTAGATCATTGGCAAACGCAAATATATATATATTTACAATTGCAAAAAAGTGTAAAAAAAGAATATGCTAAGACAACACATATGTAGTTCTTATAATGATATTATAATTATTCAGCTTTCAAAACAGTTTATTTGCATAAAAACTCGAATAAATTTGTAAGTTAATGGTAATTTTTATTGTTATCATCATATTCTTAAAATATCCAGTTCGATTAAATATATTATGGCTATTGTGTTTCTACAAGGGAGTAGGTACTATATTTACTAAGCTTTGGGCAAAGCTGTCCCAAATAAAGTATATAGTTGAAACAATACATAATTTTTGAATCTATTAGTTTTCAATACGATGTTCCGGCTTGGGGAATTACCTTATATAATTTTTGAAGTGATAACTTCTTATGGGAGGGTAAGCCGCTTCGTTACGTAACGCGTTACGGCGCCAGTCTGTCTCGCTTCCCTTTCTCTAACGCATACGGCAGCGGTAGATAGGCTAATTTATCACTTACTTCTGTTGGGCGTCCCGAGACGCAAACATTTTTTTTTAGTTCGTTCTCATGTTATTAGTCTTTCTACAGACCATGAGCTATAAAAATGAGCCGTACTTTTGGGGGACTTACGTGGGGCCACGGGAAGCCCAACACGTAGAGGCCCCTTGACAAATTTGATGTAAATGTTGCGTGACACTGCCTACACCATATAAAAATGCACCCAAGAGCAAGCCCCGGTTAGTGTAAGACTATTGTAGGGAATTAGAATAAAGGGTACCGGGCTATTTGGATGAACTGCTAGTGGAACTAGGGATCTGGAACTAGGTGTCTGTCCGTCGCAATGTTTGGGAAACATGGATAAAATTGGTAGATGGTGACTCGCTACAAGATTGTCGAGGGACAATATGGGTGTGAGTGGCTAAGGGGTATGGAGAGGTGGGCTTCAGGTTCGCCGAAGTTACTTCCAACTTTATGCCACTTATCACTTCCACCACCTAAGCTTGAGTCTTAGCTTTAGCGATCTCCATTGCGTGACGGCTGGTTAAGGCACGGAGGCGAGGGCCTTGCCTTGGCCTCCTGGAGTCGGTTCCGGGGTGTTGCTACTCACCTAAGGCTTTGAGACAAAGTCCCCCTGCGGGTTTTATAACAGTTATTATTCAATCTTTGTGGGAACAACTGTAAGTAAGTACTTTTGCTGATGAGAAAGCCCGGTAGGGATGTAGTTTTGAAATTTGTGTTTGAAATAATAATTTTAACCTAATAAAGTAACCATATACATATATATGGACTTAAATGAAATAACAGAAGATGGCAGCTTAGGATGGTTATAACAATGAATTCTATAATTGCGAAGAAAGTCCATTTTACTTATATTTTGCCTAGGGACACCGAAAAAGGTCGTGTAATCAAAACTATTCAATATATTAATAATTACTCATCGTACAAAATAAATCATTTTTGCTAGATTTTTTTAAGATCTACTAGTTTTATTATTTCAAACGATAAAAAAGAGAGGATATCATTGATGACGGATGCTTCTTACATGCACACAAAATCTCCAACATATATTCAATGTACTCTGTGTCTCCAACTTTTGATTTATATACAGTCAATGAAATGTCAAATGACATTTGAACTTTCTTTTTCTTTTTTCTTTCAATATATTTTTTTTTCTTGGGTAATACTTGGGTAATAGCGTATAACTCTGGGGTCAACTTAGATCACACAAACCGGAGTATATTATGGAAAATTCGTTTACGATATTTGCCCTGCTCCATTCCACTACCCTAGGCGGGCTAACATTTAGATCCGCAAAACACCGAAGCCGCTTACTATTGTCTAATGATAAATTTAATTCGACATTACACTGTAAGAATATACAGACTGATTGTTGCTACAAATTTAACTTTATCACTGTATTTTTATTTAAGTACTTGAATATATTTCTCGGTACCATTAAAAAGTTTCCAAAACTTTGTTACGTTATCGTCGTTATCTTTGTTTTTGTGAATACGGTTCTTTGTAAAATAATTATTACAAAGCTTCTAAGAATTGATATATGGGACAGGATGATTGCGAATCTACCAAAACCGAATTGTATAAAAATAAATTGACTTACATTTTATATTATTTTATATTTCGTTGGTAATATGGTTATCCCATGTTTTGTTACCTTATTCAATCATGCATAATATTAAAACAAACTCTTACGGTAATTATCGATAGTATTGACAATAATATATCCTTTAATTTTGATATATTACTAGCAGCCCCCCGGCAGACGTTGTCCTGCTCTGAAAAAATAAAAATCTGGGACCCGATCCCAGCGCCACCTACCGGTTCCAATTGTGAATTAAAACCATCCGGGGACCCACTAAAACACACAAAAACAAAATTACCAAAATAGCTCCTCCTAATCAGGATTTTAGAACCCAATCTCAGCGCCACCTACCGGTTCCAACGGGATAAACATTCTGTCCTGTGACCTACTCGCAAAGCAAATAATCTCAAGGGGGTGCTTATAGCCACTTCCGGTTGTTATTCACCATGAGCATTAGCGAGCAGTGTAACAATACAATGCCACTCATTGTATCAATAAAGGTGTATGTATATATGTATACGGGATGCGTTCACTGATGTATTACATAAATCTGTTTGATTATACGCGAATGCTTATGGTGAATGGCCACCCTTAGGTTTATATATTTTATTTATTTAGGCGTGTAAAACTAGAGTACAATACAAAACAATACAAAATGGCTAAGTTTAAACAATAACATACAATATGAGCTTCTTGATCTCCTTTACTTACACAGACACACATCTGCAATATATGTGTGATGTTTAAATATAACATTTTGAATAACGTATTTTAAAGTAAGTTCCTTCTTTCTATAAATACTTCTAGATACCAGGATATTATAGTAGGATCGTCACTGGAAAAGTTAATAATTTTACACGAATTGTCAAGAAATTGGAATACAAAGTCACTGCCTGCTTAGTGCTTATATTTATATTTAACTTTTCGGGTATTTTCTAAATATTATTATTTTGTAGATAGGAAGCTTATGAAGATGTTAGGGCAACAACCAAAACCAGCCAAAATATATATTACAGTTAATAATAAAAGTCTAGTTTGGCTGTAGATAATTAAAGGTTAATAATATTTATGTATATGCATTATACAATTTTGCGAATTATGACGTAGATATAGATTCAGTAGAAAGTGAAGGAAAGCTTATTAACCCTAACCTCGGATGAAAAGCTCAAGAAGTAAAGTGCTAGATTTGACTTACTTTTATTAATAATTTTCTTAAATTAATCAATAAATAACAATAAATAAAGGCCTTTACTTCCTAATATTTGATCATGCCGCTTTTGATTATATACGTACCTATTTAAATTATATTGTAAGTTTGACCTAAATAATGTCAAGATAATGCATCCTTATCCTAATGACCTGCGCACCCACTGTTGTGTATTATTATTTATTCAAATACCTTAGTTATTATCTTGCTTAAGTAAATATTTGTTGAGTTTATAAATGTTTATTGGGCGTAGGAGTGACATTAGTATACTGTTTGAAAACATTTGGTGTTTCTTGTATGGATAAATTCCAAAACAAGGATATTCTATATCGGTAGCTTGTCAAATTAGTGTGAAAATAGTACAGGGTAACTCACATATTATAATCTAGTGGAGAAGTTTATTTTCTGCGAATAATAGTTACCAGTCTCTTAAAAATATGGTTGATGGCTCATTCGATACGGGATAGCATCTAGAAAAAGTAGTTTTTTGTATTTTTTCTCCCAATAAATATTACAATTGTTATTAACAAATAGTGAAAAAAAATAGCCGTTCAGCTTTTTGGGAAAATCTCAAAAAGTATGAGAGATACCTAAAATATTATAATAATACGTAATTATTTTGTTCATTCAAAAATTTATAATTAATGAACTAACAAATTTCTAAAAAATTTCTCACGCAATCTTGTCGAGTATGTTGATAAGAAGGGCTTCACGAGAGGAAAAATTTATTGAAAATTTTTGTCAACTTTTATATTGCCTTTTATAACAACAGAGACCCACGAAAAAATGGTTAATTAACAATTCAATAAATTTATAAATAATGATGATAAAACTTTTACTCTCGCGGGATCATTTTCTTTGAAGTTTTAAGATAATACCTGAATTTTTTCAAATTTTTAAATTAATATTTAATTGCAAAAAAAATATGTTTAAAACTTGCGTTCATTAAAGTAGCGGCGCGCGCATGTCGAAACTGCCGCGCGGAACCCGATTTTCAACGTTAGATGAAAATTATAAATATTGGTGCTACGATTTCGGGAGTCGAGAAGTTTTTACTAAAATTTCCTGCTCTTTCAGAAACTTTTATAATATTTTAAATATCTCTGATACTTTTTGAGATTTTCCCAAAAAGCTAAACGGCTATTTTTTTTTCACTTTTTTGTTAATAATAATTGTAATATTTATTGGGAGAAAAAATCCAAAAAACTACTTTTACTAGATGCTATTCCGGATCGAATGAGCCATCAACCATATTTTTAAGAGACTGGCAACTATTATTCGCAGAAAATAAACTTCTCGACTAGATTATTATGCAAGACTTATAGTCGATAGATCAGACGAGTTCTGGAGTTAAGACTCCCTCTTGATAAATTAGTGCAGGATGCCTCGCGTGTCTTACTGCTATCCCTGGACGGTAGGGTGTTTCTAAATGATTACACCTAAAATAAAAGTGGATGCCTAATGCCTCGGGGGACTGATGAGTGGAATATCTGGACTGTGGCACAGTCTTCGAATTAACAGTCATATTGGTTTATTGATTAAAATAATATAATAGAATTTTTGTTTAATAGCAAGAGGTGATAAATAATGTGTATACACGTTTTTGTGGTACTAAATCTCAGGGTCTAAAAGGGTGAATCCCACGCGCATCTTTTCCCGCAACCACGTTTATTTTAAAGTCCTATTTCTTCTTATAATTTCTCCAACTCAAGTAGCTTGTTAATAGATTTAATGTGCTTTAATAATTGATTTTGTACATAAATGCGCCCAAGAGATTCGCCCAAAACATGTATCTTTCACACAAAATTAGCAGACTTAAATGATGTCTTCGTATTTGTAAGAAAACTACTATGCACGATTGCACATGTGACAATGAAATTGTTTGGACACTCCCATTTTCTCCAGTTTGGGTAACCCGAGAAGATAGCATGGATATTTTATTAAAAAAAATGAAACAACACTATATTTACATTCATATTTGAATTTGCTTCTTACCCACGTTATTAACTACTCCTTGAATTTTTTAACCTTTAATACTACTGTTTCTTTACAGCAACAAAGCGAGCGGTACATATCGTCAGCATATGAAGGCGGCGGGGAATTATCACCAGTGGCTCCAGCAGCGTCGCCGGGGTCACCCAGGAATTGTACGTCATGCAGAAAGAGAGAACCGCCCGATGAGACGGCACAACCGCCGGGCGATGACCCATGCGCAGGCTGCGGGTCGAGGATAACTGACCGTTTCTACTTATTAGCGTTAGAACGAAGGTGGCATACTCCCTGTTTAAGGTGTTGTGAATGTAAGATGCCGCTGGACAGCGAGCAACGGTGCTATGCACGGGATAGCAATATATTCTGCAAGAACGATTACTTTCGGTAAGTAATAGATTTAGAAACTGTGGCGTAAAGCCAGTAATCTCATGGAAGTAAAATACTAGTACCAAGCGACCAGTAAAAATGAAACTTTGGAAAGCTTAGCTTTACAATACTCCATATAAACAAGTAATTTTTAGGTCGTTTTTAGACGTTTTGTTATTTAAATCATATTTTATAGAGAAATCAATCAAAAATTAAAAATAAACTTTTTAAGACTTCATTTTTTACTCATATGGTAATAAGAAATAAGTTTTAAATAATGATAAAGCGATCCTATAAATCGCGTATAACTATTATGAATAAGGAGGTTAAACTCGAAAAATATAACATTACATCTTGATTCCACAGGCACCTATATTTCACCATATTGTTTAAGGTATCAAGATTCATTAAGGTGTTAATTGCAATACCAAAAATACCAAAGCATTTAAATATAGAGATTTTTAAATATCGATTGACATAAATTACATTTGTGCATAAAATACGAGCGTAATATTTCATTTAGTGTTCGTGAGCCTGACAGATAATAGACTATGCATATTTAGGTTCCGTGAGTTTTTCAAGCGTAATTTTATTTCTACATTTTTGATGTTTTGACTGCTTTGAAGCATTAAATCCCATTCAATAACTAATTTAAATTTTACAAAATGACTGTATCTATAGCTGCTTACAAACTGTAAGGCTTAAGCCGATATTAGACTGATCAATTTTGTATAACAATTCGGATGAGATAACCAAAGTGATTCATATACATTTAAAACTTAGTCATTCAGTAGTGTCGTATTCTTTCAGTCCTTCGCCTTTCAACCAAATTGAATCAATTTGGTTGAGATGGATCTAATTCAGCATTAAAATTAGTCGATTTTTAGGGCACCGTAGCCATTTTGGACAAAAGGGACACCTGATGAAATCGTCATATCGTTTCGCCATATGTCAATATAATGTCACATAACTACCGGGTTTGTATGTATATGTGTCAAGAAGGTATATTTTATATGCTACTATAATGCCAGGATGTAGCGTAATTGGAAAAATCTATGCTAACGGTGACCTACAGTGTGTGTGAGTGCGTGCAGGCGGGCGCGCGTAATCTTCAAAAATTCATTTTTATTAGTACTCTGCCTACCTCGGACAACGGTTCTGTATTGCGATGCACCGAGGAAACGTAGCTCATCTTCTAGCCACCTTCCCCATGGAAGATGGTGACGTAGGCTCAGTATTCTACTTATAGTTTGCGGGACTATGGGTAGAATACAATATAACTATGCTATGTTTTCTCTTATTGTATTAATTTATAAAGTCACTTAATTACCGCGCTTAAAACCGTTAAAACGTAGTTTTATTATGTGTACAAGTCGCGAAAACTTAAGAAAATATTACACTTAATTATTTTTATTTCATTGGTGCCGAAATATTATCTTCCAAATTTGTAGTAATCTCCCATCCTAACTTTTTCATTGTGCTATGTAAAGTTCTGAAAAAGATATTAAGATGGTAGATCATCCCTTCCATATTCTCATTCATTAAAAACAATTTCAAAATAGGAGAAGCTCGAGTCCCGCAGTGGGACGCTTATGATTTAGTTAGCTTTACGAAAGTATTTTATGCATCCTCGATATTTGCAGCACATATACACTACCATACACTACAGTACGCACTAAGTATCATAATAATCGGCTCGTTCAGAGTGTTCTTTCGTCAGATAAACAAAGTCACCCTCATTGTATTTCAAGTATATTAGTATGGAATTTGTAATTTTCGAAAGGAGCTTGACAATAATGGTTATTAAGGTCAAAAACCTTAACCTCGAATCAAGTTAAATACTGAGTGAAACGCTCAGGAATAACTGTTTTCTAACTATAAAAATTCTATTTTAAATTTTGACACGGTAGCCTGCAGTTCTTACGACACGTCACGTGGCATCACCCATCGCTGTATATATCTGATGTACGTTGTCTGTACCGCCCACAGTTCTGGCTTATCTTGTACCTAGAGCACGCACCATCTTGAAGTCACATCTCTACGGGACGTCGAGGTTACGAGCTGGTGCAATTTAAACGCGTAGGGCGTTTATTAAGCGAAGGAAATACTTTACTAGATCTCAATGAATTAAACACACAACTGTTGACAAACCAGGAACTGAATTCAGTTGAGTGGTAGTACATTTACTTACAATCGTATGAGTACTGCAGCACACATCTCCAATCACTTGTAGTTGCTATTTAGCACAAATTTATTTCACAGAATCATAACGACAAGAAAGCTAGCGATGTATTATAGTATGTAAGCAATGTTAATATCATGCTGTTTCTTCAAGTAAAGTTATTTACATTTAAGTATTATAAGATTAAGATCTGATTTGCTTTTCATCAAAATACAATAAAAGTTCACTGTTAACTAAATTATAATCTGACTGATCTGAATATGCAAAAGTGAAACAATTGAACTGTGATTATTTTTATAACTCTCATTGATACCCATGGACGAACTTTCTGTCCGACTACGGCGAATCAAAAAGGGGGTTATGGTTTTATCAGACTATGTGTTAGTATGTTCCATCGTAATGGCTAAGTTACTTTTTGGATTGATTGTGGTGTCAACCGATTCGTTATTATAGTTGACAATCGGTCCGGATGCCAATTACAAGTATACAAAAAAAGGTTGTGTTTTTGATTTATTACTTTATTCACTCCATGATTTATTGTGTAAACAGATTATTGTAAAAGAAATTGAGATTTTGACAATTATATTGGGAACTTAAGTCACTTAAAAATATAATTTAAATAAACTAAGTCATTTAAAATATAAATGATATTTTAATTTTTATGTAATTATTTAATATAATTATTATTTTATTATTATTAGTTATTTTTTTCATGTCGTCTTTTTTCGGCATATAATTTAAAAATATTAATTAATTTAGCTTATATTTTAACTTTTTTGCTTTATCTTCTTCCTTGGCTATTAGAGGCGATTAGGAGACTGGGGCTTCGAGGGAGACCTTTTCCCCAGACTTCTACTCAAAGGGCGATTACCCGTCGGTGGCAGGGTTTGGAGCCGTTGGAGCCTACCCGCATACCGGTGGTATCTCAATGGCTCTTGCTGTCCAGTTTGCGGCATCCGATGGCCTTTGCGCTGGCTTCGTCTACGACTTAGTTGGTCATTCTCCGGCGTTCGATGGCCATCTCGGGCTTTGGGTGGCCATATGTAGCGTCGTCTGGTGGCTTATCAGCGGTTTTATGATCTTCGCGACCTTTTTACTTATCACCGATTAACAATTCATACTTTTGAGATATATAAAGCGTCCACATATATTTTTGTACAGTATCGTTATTTTGATCTTATCATTGTTGCGTTGCTTGTATGCACATGTTATTAAAACATATATTTATGTACGCCCAAATTCGGGTGTAATGCTATTATTACTGTTTCAATTAAAATATACTCATGGTGACGCAGGTTTATTGATTGAATTGGAAAAAATGTGTAATTTATTGTCTACAAAAATGCAACCATTGGGCAAAATGTAAATATGTCGCTTACTTATAAGCGCTACCTACGCTCTTGAATTGGACCATAAAAACACTATGAGCTAAGATTCCATTTTTTATATTAAACATAAATAATATTAAGTTATTAAACTCTTCATATTACGTTAATGGCAGATGGTATTCCTGCAGGGTCTGATGGAGCTGGCGATTGAAGGAAATATTTGATTGTCGTTGATAATTGCCTTTGATAATTAGATTGATAGATAATATACCGGTCATGTGAAGGTCGAGTAGTTCAAGATACTTTACTTCGTTTTGTAGAATGACAAACATTTTACCAGTTCATGTTTGTAATTGAATTCAATTTCCCACGGTCAGTACTTAAATTTATTGTTGTGTTTACGCGTTCAATAAATTATTACTCTAAAGTAAGTAATGCAGAACAAGTCTCGGTATAGATATTGTCTAGCTCACGGAAATCACATCCTTAAACGTTGTCAAAAGTGTACTAAGTGTTGACTCGGGATATAAGCTAGCTCTGTGCAAAATTTCATTAAAATCCGGCTAGCAGTTTTTAAATGATGCTCTAACAGACAGACAGACGGAATAAAGTCTAAATGTTGCACTTTCAGATTGTGCCGGTCCGAATTGGCCTTTCCGAGTAAATGTAATTAATTAAATAAAATTGATACTTAATACGTTTTTGATAATAAAAAGGTACTAGATACACACCAGGCTGATGAGTTATTTTCCTGTTTCGTACCTATAACCAAAGAGTAGGCTGGCTGTAATTATAAAAAAATCTTATCTTTAGCGGCAAACCTCTTCCGATTAGTTTCGAAAGACAATATTTCATTTCGTATGTAAAACGTCTATTGAGTATTTGTTACTAATTACAAGCGGCCTCGAGGACGAAGCGAACTACTTAGCTACAATTAAAAAATATAGAGATAATTTTCAAGTGTCAAAAATTATTTCTGATTTTACCCTTTCTTCCACTTACTTGTTACTTTGTTGTTTATAGACTTTAACAAAATCCGCAACATAAGGTAATTGGATGATCACGTTGGGAGCGGCGGATAGTTTTACTTCTAACATGTAATATTACTTAAAGCCCTCGCCATATCAAAATAAAAATTAAATCATTTCGACGGTCCGATTTTATCCCATGTTCATCCTTTCAATACTGATTATTGTCGATGTGGTACAGTCAGTAAAAAACGATTTATTTATTATTTATCTAGACCTGTATAGCAGAGTGACAGATCTATTTTGTCTATCTTATTCTATATTTGTAGATTTGTCTCCGATACTTTTGGCTGGCCAATTACAAAATAAACAGCTGTTTTGTCTAATTTTACAGAGTGCAATTTATTCGTGATTTTTGGACAAGTGCCTGTCTATGTTTTAACCAAAAATTACTGCTTTTTATGGCTATTCATAACATATTAAGTAAATGTATATTTACATTTACAAAGATATTTCAAGATGTTATTTTCGTTTCTTTATTTGTTAAAACTAGTATTGTTATACCACCATGACTATATCATACGATAAAACGTTAAACTGTAAAATAAGCCTACTATTGACATGTTGCGTCGCTGACAATGGTACTGTCTAAAATAAAATAATCAAAGATCATACTATGATTTAATGTCGAAAGTAACGCGTTTATTTGTAAACTTGCATGGCTTACACACACACACACAAAAAAGACTTGAGAACATGAAGTCACTTATAGAACTTAAGAAGATATTTATTTTGATATTGTAGAATTTTAACTCCATCCCATACATATACTAGTGATGTATTACTATATTAGGAAGTAACATAATAATCACTAAGATTCTCACAGAAATCATTTTTCACTTTATATATCTATGCTAATATTAAAATTGCGTTAAAATGTTGGATGTGAAGTTTGGATGGATGTTTATTGTTCAATGAACCACAACAGAATGGCTTAACGGAACTGAATCAAATTTGGCACAGAGATATCGTTTGGAATAAATAGCATATTGGCTACTTTTTATCCTAGAAAACTGTACGGTTCCAGTGAGAATATATAAACGCAAGCGAAGCCACGGGCAAAAGCCATATATGAGGACATTACAAAAACTCGTCTAAAATATTTTGGCCTTGCTCTTTTTTACCATACAAAAGCGACTACTGACTACCACTACAATTTTACAATGATAAAATTCTTCAAATCACTGACATTAGGTTTGACGTAAAAAATATCTTTACTCAACGACTGTACATCGAGTGCGAACGAGTGAGCCGCCGCAGTCAAGTGGACCGATGTGACAAGCTCGTTCAAATGTTTTCGTTCGACGTTATGTGTTGTGATTTGATTCAATCAGTGACTTTCAATTAAAAAGGAAAAATAAAACCATAAAACACTTTTAATGGTCTATGCAGCGTCTATATCTTTTATATCGATTAAGAAAGAGCTTTGTTCATCTATGGTGTCAGTGCCTATTTTCCCTATATTTTTTAATACTATGAAACCTAAAAAAGCCGTGATGTGACTTAGTGGTTGGCGCACGCGTTTCAAACTCAAAAGACGCGGGTTGAAAGCTTGATCAGAAAGCATGCAGCACTTAGAGAGTATTTTGACTTAATGTGCATATTGTTACAATTACCACATGCTGACGGTGAAGGAAAACATCGTGATGAAACCTGCAAATTTAGGTATCGTGTCAAATTCGCCAGTCCGGCTTGAACAAGTGTTACGGGTATACAGTCTGTTCCCTTATAAAACATGGTGGATCCGAGCCCAGCAGTGGGACAATTGTGGGCTGTTATTGGAGTCAACTCCTAAAGAATCGATTTTTATATAAGGCCCTGGTATGGAAATTTTATAAGGAGTGAAATAATACAAGTATTAACTCGTAAGCATTATTTATTTATTAAGGGGCATTGTTTTTTTTTTATCTAGTCATACATACGAACGCTGCTTCCCACGAATGTTTTAGTTGAATAAATGGATACATTTAAATCAAACCTGAGACGAGGGGACACTTGTTAAATTGCCAATAAAAGTCGTCATCACATCGAGTGCGTGTATTTGTGCGGATTTTATTGCGCCCGCGCATCTCGGGACGGCCTCTGATTGGTTGGTACGTCACTCCTTTATGACTGTGCTTTTAATGACTTTAGAATGTTTTGTTTCTTAAGACATGGAGCGAAAGCTTCCAAGTTTGTGACCTTCGGCAGTTTTGACTGCATGACTGCCACCTACGTAATAAGTTTCATTTGATTTCACATCTTTTTGAGGAAGGTCTAAAGGTGCGTTCAAACGAACTTAGAAATTACATAAAGAACAGTTTTAATTCAAATGACGTTATTTTGAAATTCCAGCCAGACACTACAAATCAAATCAAACAATTTTATTAACATAGATTATTATGAAACATTTACAGTCGATTTCATTTATATATAAGGATCTCGGCTGTAACGAATTTTTGGTAATAGTGAAACTTAAGCCCCTTGAATTTAATGTAGTAATGAACAATTTGTAACAAGTTCATAGAAATCCCTTGCTGATATTGCGACTGAGTCTACATACAAGGGCAGAGTCAACAAACAAACACACAAAGGTTTATTCATAGATTCATAAAGCTTAACGACGGAATTACAGTGGTTCCTTCATCGTCGTTATAACCGATATTTAGTCAGAGTCCACGTAATTTATTTATTTGAAACATGGACATTTTTGCAGATTTAATTGATACAAGTTCAATGTTTTGCTTTTGACAGCCAAAATTTTTTTATAGTCTTAGTTACAAGCCATTTGTAGTCCTTACAATTACGTATATGTAATATTATAAAAAAAATTAAAACAAACTTCTTATGGAGCTACCTTAATAGAGTACACTATGTCGAAATAAATTGATATAAATTGACAGACTTACGAATAAATATAGTCCACAATTTTTAACAGTAAAATTACGAATGTATCACAAAAAATCATTTTGATTCAAACAAAGTTTCATATAGTATTAAATAGTATTTCACAAAAAATATTTTTTATATATAAGAAATGTACAAGAAATCAAAATGAAATATCTGTGAAATATTCGTATTTTTTTGTTAAGATACGTGGAATACGGATTTGTCGTAACTAAATTCTGTCTATTTATATCTTCAAAAATGTTGCGTCCTAATATATTTGCTCTATAAATTTATTAAATCTATTAAATTTGCATACTTGCTCTATAAAAATATATTTTAAGTAATAAAACAACAAACAAAAAGCCGAGTTTAGAATAAAATTAAATGACTTATGTGCAACCTAGTCATGTAAGATTTCGACGATTTTATTAATATATTTTTACTGGACGACTTAAAAACACTACTAAACAAACCCTCTATATGGATCACATATAACATAATATCGTTATAGCAGGTGCGTCTTGTAGAATGACATTTTGATTTGTCACTTATTTTATTATCCAAGGTTATTCCGTAAATAATATACCCCGTGTTTTTTCACCTGACACTGGCTGATGCTATTCCTGTAGTAAGGAGTTCAGAACTCGATTTTGTATATTTTGTTTTACATCAGGGTCTTGCGTATTCCTTTTCTCTGCAACTTTTTAGATATGTTTTTTAATTATTTGAAGTTGACTTATCACAAAAAATTAGATTCTCTGCCTGCCACATAGAAAAAGATTTCATTGTATTTTATCATTTTTAATACGCTTTTATTAGCTTCATACGTATGTTAGTATGTAACGGAATCTTTGAACATGATTTTGACCCCCTTCAAAACGTCGGATTAACTTGAAATTTGGCATACTTATTACGGATCGATGACAATTCAACATTTTAAACAGTTTGATCCGTTTTCCTTACTAGGATAATCAGGATTAGCGATTTTTTGTTTTCCTGAGACCCGGAGTGTCTGCGTCAAGACCAAGAAGGGAAACTACCAGGCGCGCCGATCACCTATTTCTCGGATAAGTTACCGACTGATTCAGATTAAATTTTCGGAGAGGGAACCTGAGAACCGCAGGCTATCTCATCCGAGAGAGGCAGCAGGCACCTGAATTCCTCATTTCTCGGATAAGTTACCGACTTAGAATAAACATCAATGACGGCTCAATTTTATTGAAAATCATTGATTTTTATAGTAGGATATTGAAAATATTGTGTATAGTTCTTCAACTCGCTATATCGAGTATATATTCTAAAAGCAGCCAACATACACTTAAACTCACTTTAGTAGTAAATTGATGTAATGAAAATCAAACTCACTTTAGTAGTAAATTATTGTAATGAAAAAAAAATCAACTAAAAAATGAAAAGTAAATAATAGTTTTAAAAAAATACACTTTTATAGAAAATCCAAAAAAAAAAAATAGAAAATAAATTTTAATAAATTTGAATTTAAAATAGTGTAAGAAAAAATGATTTTATTGTAAAAAATGCGTGGGGTGCATGGTATCAATAGTTATAAATATTTTATGAACAGATATGAGTAGAAGGGATATTTTGATAATATCGTGAAAAGCCCCCACGCTTAGTTTAAAATAAAATCATTTTTTCTTACACTATTTTTAATTCAAAATTATTATAATTTATTTTAAATTTTTTTGTTGGATTTTCTATAAAAGCATATTTTTTCGTTTTTTTAAACTATTATTTTTAATCTATTAAACAATAATGACATAAACAAAATTAAAATTTAAAATATTCCTAATTAAAAATAAACATTACTATATTTTGAAAATTACTACCGACATAATATAAAACTATATATATAATTAAACTAAACTATACTAAGGGGCGTCCCATCTTCCAAGGTACCAACGACATTCCATCCGGTCGCTTGCCATCGTCGCGGCACAGTCCGTTCGGTTCAAGAACAGCTGGAACCCCAACGGTGACAAGAGACCGGCGGATGATGTCGTTGATAGCCGCATGTCGTGAAGTTCTACCAGCACTCCTCAAACAAGATAAGCCATGGTGACCCAGTCTATCAACTTTATCTCCACACCGACAACGATGTGGGACCACGATGTCTGCCCCCAGGCGAATGCAGGCAGTAATCCTGAATGTAGTATCATCCAAGAGTGTACCTCGATTCGCCGAGGGCAGACACTGAAGCCACAGACCAGACTCCCATTTTGAAACAGCTAGGAGGCGAGCACGGTCAGTTTCGCCGGTGCAAGATGACATGAGATTGTCATACACCGACTTACTGAGCGGCCCATCCCACAGCCTCTGCATTTTTGGATCTAAAGGAAAATTTTCATTCGGGCAAGCCAAAGACATTCATCTATTAAACACATTCATTTTCCAAAAAGCTTATGATTCCACGGGTTATCTACGCAACACAAAGGAATATTATATTTATTGATAATTTATTTCACGAAAACATGTCCCATAGCTACAGTATAATGCATTTATAATTATTGTAAGTTAATTATATATTAACTTACAATAATTACAATTATAAATAGTACTAAGTTGAGCATAGGATACATATTCACAAACACACGTATTCAAAAACATAGGTATGACCTATCTCTTAAGTGGACGCATTGATATAGAAATTTGTGGTAGCTTGGTGGCTAAGTTATTTTTGTATCATTTTATTGGTTCCGTACAAAGCATCCGCACAGTTTAGCCAATTTTGTTGATTTGGTGTGCATAGGTATTATGACAATATACCCGTGCAGGAATGCCTACAGAATAATATTTCCTGCGGCGGAGCAACCTGTCGTAAGAGGGCGATAAAATAATTCACAACCAATTGGATGGCCACCAACCCAGGTTTAAGTTAAGCCGTCATAACAACGCTAAGTTTCGACTTCAGTGGCCAGTTATTCCTTCGAGGCCAGCAGCACATTTGAAGCACCTTTGTTACAAGTGTCTATAGGCGTCGATGATCGCTTGCCATAAGGTGGGTTGTTCGCATGTTCCGTTTACTTCCACAAAAAATATCACCATGTAGGTGCAGAAAAACAACTTGATAAAAATTGCTCATGATAATTTCGAAGGAGCAATACCTGCCTTAGTTCTTAAAATAAACAATCCATGACCTTTATATATCTGAATAATTATAAAAAGCTTAAATGTAACTCTATTTTGCGATAACTTCTTTTTTCCCGATTTAATGAGTGAGAATTCTAAGAAAAGCAAGCAAAGTGATTCGCGTGGTGGTTATTTAGAAAACACAATTGAAATTGAAACTCTGTCAATAAAACACTATTACCACAATAATTATTTTGGAACAGTACTCGATTTTGCACAAGTTGTGTTTATTTTGAATTCTTAATTCTATTTTACACTTTTACGATCGCATTTTGGGATTCCTTAAAGATTATGTTTTTTAGGGACAAAAAGCAGTTACATAGGTATAACTACGCAATATCGTTATATGGGTAAGAATGTTGAATGACGACTTTTTATTTAAGATTTTTACTACGAAAGTTGTAATAAATATGTGTATCCCTCTAACTTGCGAACACTAATGTCGAAAATAATAAAAAGATCAGTCTTAGAAGTTACAATACAATGTCAATGAAAATTAGATTGAACCAGATCGATTGAGTAGTTTTTGAACCAAAGAACTATAATAGCGGTCGGTTATTACAGAACCAATGTGCGTGGACCGACAGGCACTTGCCGACCTTTTTATTATAAATGTACCATCTCAAAAGTTATACAACATAACTTCATAATCCAAGTAATAATAACCAACGTAACAATAGCGTAGTGTTTCCCAAGTATTGCTGAGATGCTAAAGAGCTATTGTGCTGTGTTTTAAGAAATGTTAAAATCTTTAATCTAGTTTAATCTAACAGTTTTTTTTTCTAACGGCACTCGGTAGGCGAAGTGAAAGAAAGCCTTGATCTTTCTTGAAACTAGGTGAGCGTGTAGTAATAGGTATTTCGAAAATATCTAAAAGGGTTAAAGTTATAAGCAATAAACCATACGGTGTCTTTCCTATTACTCAGATCAGCACATTTAAATATCCTACAAGAAATGGGAACGAAATTTTCTAGACCGAATGCAGTAAGCCAGGTGAAGCTTATAGGGCTAGAACACATTTCTTAGCGTTTTTTCTCAAGAACTTATTTTATTTCCACCTTATTCTTTATAAGTTAAGTGATTTATTACATACATAAACTTTCATAGCCCTCATAGAAATGTATTCTATAAGGGATATGAACATTTGTGTATGTATGTATGTATAAAAATGATGTATGTGTGTGTTTCTTCTTGAAAACTTACTTAAAGGGATTTTCTGTCTAATTGTCACATAAAGGTCACTCTTCATTATATAACTTTCACTTATTTTCAGTGAACCTCTTATGTACACGTTTCATACCTTGTCCTTTGCCGCGACACCCCAAATCCATCTAAATATCGTATGAATAAATATGTACTATTATGCCAACCTCTAACGACCTTTATTCTGAGTCTGACACCATAACATGATCGGAGTTATAACATATTTATATGGGTTATATCTACCCACTAGATCAAAGGGGCCGTAAAAATAATTATGATAGCTAATTGCATTGAATCCACTTTTATACTCTACTAGCTGATACCCACCCGCTTCGCCTGCCGTAAAATATCAGGAATTTCTTAAAATTAGTTCTTAGCTGACCTCTACTTGGTGAAAGGAAGGTCCATGCAAAATTTCAAGTCTATAGTTATCATAGTTCCTGAGATATCGTGAAGAGTCACTATATACGTGGATTTCAATTATATATATATATATATATATATATATATATATATATATATATATATATATATATAGATAGATAGATAGATAGATAGATAGATTATGGAACCATCCACTTAATTTTCGGCATAACATTTATTGTAGCGTATAAGCTCTTATCATATAAGCCGGTATCAACCCACTAGATAAATAACATAAACCACTTCAGCAGTCAAAAGAAGTAATAAATGTAATAAAATAAATTCTTCATGTATTAAAACGTGGTAAGCGTGTGCCGGCATCTGAAGATAAAGGTTTCTTACCTTAATGAACTTTAACGATAAAGAGTTTTAGGGCTCCGATATACCGATATGGAAAAGAGAACCCTTAGGGGCCCCCTCCGCTATCTTGTATTACAGCTGATTATCTCAACAGTCATAGTGATAGTAATATAAAATTTGGCTAACTTCTATAAGTTAGCCAAATTTTATATTACTATCACTATGACTGTTGAGATAATTTATCAGTCATTATACTTCTATAAGTATAATGAATATATAAATATGCGATGTCACAGTTGCCTATGCCTATATCTTTAATATAAGAATTGGGAGAGTATCCTAAATATTTCATTTTTGATTTTTAATTCAAAAAGTAATAATTAAACATATCCTAAAAACCTCTCCCGGAAGTTTACTATTCCATTTTTTTAACTCAGATGTATGTATATATTTAACTTACCTATTTATTATCTTAAACGAATATTATTTGTAAAAACATATAAAACGAAATGTGATTAACTTTAATACTTATAATATACCTTAATTTTGCTTAGACATTTTATTATTATATAGGTATTAATATTTTCAATGTTTTTTTGGTCCTTTTAATGAATATTTTTTTATGGACTTTACATATAATAAGAATTCAATCTTAACTGTTACTCCATTGAAATCTTACAATTTAAGGGCCGAGTATTGCATTTTTTAGAGGACGCAATTTTATTTTTGGGACATGTGTGGGGGGGCAATAGAAGCTTAAACTCAAGTTTGTGGGGTCGCCACCCTTGTCCCCCGGCCGCCATCTTGGAAAAAGTGGTGAAAACACTTTTTTCGCGATATCTAGGAAACTATGCGTCTTACAAAAGATTTGTAAAGTCATAATTAGTAGCAAATTGTTTTGCCTACAAATATATTTATATAACTTTTTGCCCTAAATTAAAGATTAAAGAAGTTACAAGCAAAAAAGTGAGAATTTTTTTATTCATTCCTAACTCTTTTCTTTACCATAGAACTTACCAAATTTAACTTATCGAATGTTAAGCAGGTAGAAAAGGTCCCCCGTTTTCCCCGCCACCTATGAGGTGGAGTCCGAAGGCGCGTTTTTTTATGTCTGTTCTGGCGAAATATGCAACAACATTATGGAGATATCAAAGTTAATGGAAGAAAATGAATTTGAAGATGAACTTCCAACTATGACTCCAATTTTAACTCCTGTCATTCCTCAAACTTTCACATTTGACGTTGATTTAGATTGAGCCCCCCCTGGACCATCGAAGAAAAGTCGATTAGAGTAGCTAGCTAATAAGTGATTAAAAATATTATGATGTCGAGCATTACCTTATAAGCAAGATGTCCGTGGAGTAGGCCTACTGGGGATACCACGTAAAAAAAACGCGCCTACGGACTCTACCTCATAGGTGCCGGGGAAAACGGAGGACCTTCTCTACCTGATTAACATTCGATAAGTTAAATTTGGTAAGTTCTATGGTAAAGAAAAGAGTTAGAAATGAATAAAAAAAATCTAACTTTTTTGCTTATAACTTCTTTAATTTTTAATTTAGGGCAAAAGGTTCTATAATCATATTTGTACGCAAAACAATTTTCTACAAATTATGACTACAAATTTTTTGTAAGACGCATAGTTTCTGAGATATCGCGAAAAAAGTGTTTTCACCACTTTTTCCAAGATGGATGCCGGGGGACAAGGGTGGCTACCCCACAAACTTGAGGTTAAGCTTCTATTGACCCTCCACACATGTCCCAAAAATAAAATTGCGTCCTCTAACAAATGCAAAGCTCATGTAACATTTCAATGGAGTATGTTGAGAGACACTTCAATGGCATCTTGGGGCCTTAATTCATTTATAAAGAACGGGCCAGCTACGCTGCCGTCAAAGGAGTAATTGTATTAAGGGATGCCTTCTGTTTAACGGATAAAAAAATATTCTTTTAAAATTCTAGAAGGGATATTATTTTATATATTATGTATAATTATTTTATAGGAATACAACTTGTATTATGAATTAATATATATGATTTAAAAATATAGCCATTTTGTAGGTGGCACGATTCGAACTGCTTGAGATCTTGGGTGCATTTCGAATATGACTGATTACGGATGTAACAGTTGCTTCGTACAAGAAAACTGAGGAAAACCAAACATGAATAAAAATATTTAAACACTGGACCCCAAAACAAAACCTTTCAACCAGATCCCACTTGACCACTGTGCGCAATACGTATCATGTTACAACACGCATTTATACGTATGTAAACGACCGATATAATCTGTTGATATATAAATTTAGTGAAAAGATATTAAACTGTGTAACATATGGCAATCATATAAAATATTTTTTAACCAGAAGAAATGACTTCATTTTTATATTTATACAAAGTGCGGTTAGAAATTCAGCATAATTATTTTTCTTTATACAAATTACTGAAAATACCTGTTATATTATATATACCTGAATACCAACCTGTTTACTATATATGACCAAAGAAAATGTTTATAATTTTCATAATGCCTGCGTTAATCTGAGTGTTAGTGACTGTCCAATTGCGTGCAAATTATGGCGCTAAAAGTAATGTTTTAATGATTAGCTACATTACTGAAGTTCTGCTCCCAAAAGTTATTGTTTAATACGTTACTAAGTAAGCAATCACACTTGTGTTTAAAATAAGGGTAAAAGCAGCTGCTCTGGTATATTACAAGACTCGTCGTCGTCAGTCATTCGCAGTCCACTGCTGGACGTAGGCCTCCCCAAGACGGCGCCACTCATCACTCATCATTACAAGACTACCTACCATTCATTATTATTACATGCGCGTTTTTAATAGAAAATAAGAAATAAAACCTAGAATTGAAATAAGATGGCGGATGATTCAATCTGCTCCAGGTTCGCATCCTGGCATGGTAAATTTAATAATAGAACCATCTGTCATTTACCATGGTCTGGGTGTTTGGGATCGGCTCCAGAGAGGGTCTTCGTATATTACCAATAACAAATGCATAACTCTAACTCAGTGCTTTTCAATCTATTTGAATACGCGATCCCTTTCTTTACAGGTTGAAAAATTTTGGCGACCCCCTTGAGTCATAGACAGACAAAAAGTTCGAAATTTAAAATACTACGTGTACCTATATTTTTTCTCTATTTTGTTACTCATGTTCATTATTCGGGCCTTAAAAAGCTCCTGATCTTAGAAAATACCTAAGTACGAGGTAGAAATTTAAATTGCCTTTTCCCTTTTGCCGGCGACCCCTCGAGCAAGGCGACCCACAGGTTGAAAAACACTGCTCCAACTCATTGAACTACTCTGATTAGACTTCAGATGGTCGTATAAGCAGGAGCTTATGCGACTCGTCAGAGACCAGTAATAATTGTGACGCTAACATAATTTAACATTTAAATATAATTACTACTATTCGTGCCTACCCCGCAAGGGACCTGGCGTGAAGTTATGTATGTATGTACTATTATAGAGAGAGTCTTATTAATGCGGCCGCAAACGGGACTTGTGGTAGTCGAAGACTGATATCCCCATATCCAAGCTTTCCTTCAGATTAAAATGCGTAACACCAAAAGTATTATGTTACGTAATAAATGTTTATGAGCCGGAATTTTTAACATAACAATGCCTCCAATAAACGCGTTTTTGAATAATAATTTTGACTTTGTCTTAAATCATTCTTAAACTCACTGTATTGTTTTGAAATTCTAATTATGAATTTAATTATGTTAATTCAAAAGGTTTTATCGTGGGCCGTAGAGTTTTTATTATGGCTAGTTTTCAATGAAATTTTAAAATGGAGATTTTAATCAAGTCTGGAATTGCAGCAACCTGGGCCGAGTACCTGAGATGATTGGTATTTGATACATTAAAATGACTGAAGAAATCGACCATTAAACCTAACATCGTTCTAGTCTCTATAAATAAAGGCAATTCGTGTCTTGGCTTTATTATCCGAAGTTTTAATTCTCTATACGTATACATACTATTATTTCATAGATTAGAAAACGTTTTGTGAAAAAAAGGCTAGTTCAAATCTTGTATGTCCACAATCTAGGATAATGTTAGTGAATGTGGCCAAATGCCTCTTGTTAATAGCGTTAAAAAAGTCTTTATTAATTATCTTCATCAGTGTGTGTCAATAACAATGTCGCTTCACAAATATTGAATATTTTTGTTGCTCTTTTATGTTTCTTATATTCCATTTCGTTGGAAGTATGTTTTTTTTTACTGTCATATATCAAATTTACATTATTACAATATATTACAAACAACGCATTAGACCCATCTTTATATCTGCGATAAACGGTCACTAACACTAACATTATCCCAGGTGTAGCAGGGACATTATACAAAACTGGTTAAGAAGGTTAAGAACTTGTTGACTATGAAAGCTAAATATGTACGACATAAATTAATATTTAAACGACAAATTTTGACAGATGACGATTGGATTTGTAATTATTTACTAATTAAATTTAAGCAACGAATTGAATTAAATTGTAACAGAATAACTATCCTAAATTATGTAACGAATTATTGTTAAATTTCTATAGCCGTTGACCTCCTTAAGTAAAAAATAAGTAAATTTTATTTTAATTCAATCATAATACTTTGACGTCCGTAAAGGAAAAAAAGCATGTGTTTGAAAAAATTTAATAAGAGCAAAAATCGTAAATTGTCATTTAAAGTATATCATCTAATAAAAAAATTGTGAACTGTATTTTTCAAACATAAATTAATTTATTAAATAATTTGAAACTACAAATATTACAAAAATATAATATTGTTAACTGTTACAATAACAAATATTGTAAGATATCGTCAAAGACTCAGTAGGACATTTTACCGTAAGGGGTTTTTAAACTGTCGATCGCGATCGACCGGTCATTCGTGGGTTAGTCGATCTTGAGAAAAATTTGCCGATGTATATATCTATTCACAGTTTTTTGCTTTAGTTGACCCACAATAAGACCATGCATTTTTAACCGACTTGAAAAAAAGGAGAAGGTTCTCAATTCGGCGGGATCTTTTTTTTTAAATGTGTGTTCACCAGTACTGGGCCAAACTATGTCAACTTTTTAGGGGACCAATTGGAAGCTATTCCGCGTTGAACAAAAAACAATCACGTAAATCGGTTCATAAATGTCGGAGTAATCGGTGAACATACATAAAAAAAACAAAAAAAGATCCCGACGAATTGACAACCTCCTCCTTTTTTTGAAATCGGTTAAAAATTCTCACTAATGTTTTAAAGGACAGTCTAGGTTTATATGCGTCGTACTTCTTCTTTTCTAAATATGACTGCACGATTTGTGTAGGTAATGTCAAATATTCATGAATATTCAAGTTACAAAATAAGCTTTAACAAATTGTCACCAGGTGAAAGTTCGACCCATGTAACACAAGCCTCAGCTAAGTTGTAGACCTTTGACTGACACCTGTTCATTATTATGTGACACTACATGTATCTATTCATGTGTGGTTTTGTAGCTTATATGTATATACTATGCCCAATCAAAGTCTAGTATGAATATATACTAATATACCCTAGATTTATTCGAAAGAGGCGATGTGTTGCGTCCGGCTCTTACAATATATCTGGACCAACAATATATCCCTTCTTTAAAAAAAAGCAATATTTAAAACAATAAACAATAGATAGTTCATCTTATTGAAAAAGATATATTTATAAGAATTTAAATATTTCACACAAACATAATTATAGTTCTCGCTTAAAACAATCAATATCCTACAATTATTGTTTACTTTATGGTTCCGTAGTCACTTCGGCAAAAGTGGTATCCTCATGTAACATTTTTCTCTGAAACTAACTTGCATCTTTATGAATTAAGTAAGGGCTGAAATTTGTTTCAGTTTATCATTAGACAAATAATGAAAAAACATCATAAAAGTTTACTAACGACTTTTTTAATTAAGTAAAAAGGTGGCGTGATATTAACTACCTAAAATCGTGAATATTGTCCCCCCCCTCTAACTTAAACTCTAAACTATAAAGTGGGCAACACTTTAATAATTTCATGGTTGTAAAACTTAAAAATATAAGGAAATTTGTTTTGAACAATATCCGTTCAGTAGTTTTGAGATATGGGGTATTTTAGATTGAGTGCTTTTTTATAGTTCTGTAGCGAAATATCAAAAAATGGTCGACGTAGTCGAATCTTAATTTGTATTTTTTTTATGAAATGAGTTGGTATCTCTTTTTAGTTTTTATTTTGCTTTATTTTAACATTTTAAATTGGTATTGTTATTTTAATTGCAATTGTTACTACTTGCGATCTCCCTTTAGAAGGAAGAAATGTTTCGTGGATGTTAAACACAATCATGTTTGACATTACATAGAATATTAACGTTCTGTTCATACATTTATCACCTCTACGCAACCCTTCCTTGTGCGCGGAATGCCAGCCACTTAACTAATTTATTAATCAAAATTATTTTGTTTTGTAAATAAAACTGCACATCAAAATATCATTCTTCAAGTTCTCGTGATAAAACTGCGTTTTGTGCTTGGTGGGCCTCTCACTGTTGTTAATAAAAGACTTTACCACGACTTAAACTAAATTATATGTACACAATACAGAATAAATATCATATCGTCACGTATTACTCGGCACAGAGTGTAGATAACCGTTTTTAATGAAATTGGTTCCGCATTTATTAGTCTCGACTCCCGCGGCGTGTTATCACAACATCTTGGCTTTTTATGTTTGTTTATGAAACTTAGATACTGTATTTATTTTATGGTAGTACAACCATGAGACTTTTGGGTAATCGAATTAGCCGCTCTCACGTGAACACGATTTTAGTAGCATCAGTTGTTTCCATTGCACACACAAAGTTAAATATAAAAAAAACTTGTCTAATTTGTAATGCAACATTTTCGAAAGAGTTTGATTGTACATATGTAGATGTAGTCTATATTGATTAGAAATTTTTGGAGCTTGGTGTACTGCAGTGTCTACGATTCAAAGTTATCTACAAAAGACATAAACATTGTGACCTAGACCCACACAGACGGGAATATTGAAATAAATGTATATAATAAAAATATTGACAAGATTGGTGTAGTTTAGATACAACTACACCAATATAAAACAATAAATCCAGAGCTTAGAATAAAGAGGCTTGTTGCCAGATCCGACGAAAAAACGGCTTACATACTACTATTTACTTACTCTTACTATGATAACCTATAAATTACTATGGTGCAATTTTGACCTTCGCAAATCGTTATTACACATTCTTGACAAAAATAAGGCAGACACGAACTGGGCCGGGTTAAATATAACCTTAATCTTCACAGTAGGTACATGGCGGTGAGTGCAATTGAAATTGGTGAAATGTTATTTCTATTTTTGTAGGTTATTATTTTCATTGAAGATTTAAAAAATATCGTACCTGTTCGCTTTCTTTTTAAAGAAAATAATGTCTGTTCGTTTACATCCTACATCTCTCCTTTCTTCCACATTCTCCTCATTTGGGTTGGCATAATACTACATTGTCTTCTTAAATATTTTAATAAGTAAAGGAAGAGCTGTTTTACATTTAAAAAAACCTTTATTATAAACGTTTTAAAGTCGGTTATTTCTCGATTTAAGATATCTGGGTTCAAATGTTTCGTAACGGGGCAGAGGGGCGCCTGTTATCGGATTCGATTCCCGGGTCGAGGTTAGGACTTTGTACTTATGATCTCAGATTCTCGACGGATGGCTGTGTTATGATATTGTGCTTATGATTGTCCTCCGGTTTTGAATTTTTAATAGCATTGCAACAGTTGACACTACGATTTGTGATTTCTGTTTTCAGTTTAAGGAAAGCCACACACACAGCTTGCAATATAACAATATCAATTTGTGAACCTCCCATTGCTAGGTTGGGTCCACTCTGTTTACGGACAGTACATATAACGACAATGTACAATTATAACACGTCTCGCAGGCTGCTCAGCTATCACAACATCAAACGTTTTGGCGATAATAGTCCTGTCTGTGATAATTGATCGGTCCCGGTAAAGCAGATATTGACCATCGCCAAGAACTGGCTGGGGTTTGTATTGGTAATAAGATACCTCCGACGACACAAGTCCGTATTTAAAAGCAACTTGCTGGTGGACGATCCTGGCTATTAGATTTTGTCTGCGAATTAACAATTATTATATATATGATTTTGAAGTTTGCTATCGATCAAATATACAAAGTATAAAATACATATTTGTAGTAAATAATAATTAACCTGTTATTATTTTATAGATACTTTTTATATTACAGCGGGTATTTTGAGTTGTGAATGTAATTTAAAAAATCACGTCTTACGGCAAATGACCCTTGGTCGAAAAAATAATCGCGTGTTACAAAGGAGTTTGATCGCATTAATCCGCCGCTAGTATGCGCAAGCGCATTGGGCATGACGTCACGCGAGCTCCCGACGGCACGGGAAAATCATTTTTACACCATAACAAATTTAAGTTTATCACCTATAAACGATTCACCAAACGAAAACGCACCTTGTTGCTTAATCTTAGGGATGTTTTGTTAATTTGAAGGGTGTAAGAACGTTTGTAAAGTTTATGTTCTACGGTCTGATAGCGAATGATTTTAGAATTTCAGTCTCTTCGAGTTATTGCTGTCAGATAGCCGGTTGTTTATCATTTATTTTGAACTTGTTAACGAGCCCTGGTTCAGCTGCGATGTAGCATTATTGCCGGCTGTGAGTATGTGTTTAAAGTAGATAAACATTTATCCTATCTGAAACCTCGATGTCGAATGAGTTCTTACTTTTTTATCGATTACACTGGATCAAACCTTTTAGTCGTGGTAGCTTAATGGCTGATGAACTCGCGCACTATTCAAATGACATGGGTTCATATCCTGCACATTATGACATTGTATATTATTACAATTACCATATGCTAGCGGCATGTATGCGGAGGGATGGAAATCATTTGGCAATAAGATTATAAACTGGGATATTGCCTGATAAATAAGAACACGTAGAGGAAAAAGATAAATGAATTGTGTGAGAGACATGACATGAAGATTTTTGAGGTGATAGACGATTGTTGTCAGAATAGATGGAGCCAAGACAAACAGTGCTGACTCCAATATATTGAAAAAAGGTGATAAATGAAAATAATAGTAAGTGAACGAATAACTCTGGTGTTTTTCCTTTTGTTCGAAAGGTTTAATCATGGTTGTTGATCAGCCTTAAAGTTAGCGTGGTAGTGTTGGCCTAATTACTACATTGGGGTCCAAATCGAACAATTTTTTTCTACTTACATTTAAATGGTCTTTATTATATAACGAATACTGATTGCGCCTAGGCAATTTCATTTGTAAATCGTCCCTCCTCGTCTTCATCATCTAGAAGAAAAAGTAAATTCTTAAATACCTATATAATACGTTTAACAATCACGATACACTTCAATCGCTTACTGCTGTTACACGAGTAATGAAAACCAGGCAATTTCTTATTAATATTAAGATAAATTCTTGTATTGTGTTAAAGCCCCAGTCAGCCTCCTGATAGGAAAATGTAGCGGCTGTCTAAAGGCGAGGTAAGATCTCCTTCCTACTTCTCTTCGTCCGTTTGCCTTCTGTTGGCCATCGTAATGCACCCTTGAGCTTCTTCTCTTACCAAGAATGTAAGTGACTATCATTATTATGTTTTTGTTAAATATACTCGTATTATTTATTTTACTGATATAAATAGATGGGACTTGAGTCATCACGCGCTTAATGAGTGTATTCAATATTATTTTAATTTTTATCTTAAATATACAAAATTTATTCGTTGTACGTTTATAAACATTGATTGCGATTATACCTAACAGCTATAACAATTATGATTAATGTTTTATTATTATTTACCTATAGCTATACTTTATTTATTACGCAGATGTTTAATATTTTCTCATAACAAAATTGTCTTATGGTGGGGCTTTATCTGGGATAAAGTTAAAGGTATAGGCTGTTTCACGCAGATGTGACGATGGCTGCAATGCGCAATTTGAGATGCAACATTCTTAATGACCTAAATATTGTGTATACGCTAATCTGGCTATGCGTTAACTACGTTTTTTTAACGCTTTAGATAAGACTATTGGCGGCAGCGTAAATTTTTTACACTGACGCGGATGAATCCCCACCATTATAGTTGTTCTATTTTTTAAATTTGGCATAGTAAAATCAATTGTTAAATTCTGTTTAGAAGGCGGCGCTTCTAAAGTGTGTCTGCGAATATTGCTATGGCTTTTTCTATGATGAAAATAATAATAGTTTCGTTACTGAGAAGACTCAAAACAACAACATCAACCTGAAGCGAATAGCTGACAAACATCACTGTCTACAGGCCTGGTTATTTATTAAGAAGGCCATATCAGTGTTGGTCATTAATTATTCATATAAATGTAAGGTAATGTAACTACTATTACTTTTAGGATATTTTCATTCTGTCTGTGTTGTTATGTATGTTTCTTTTGTATTATTATTTATTATTATTTTTGTATGTATATATATTGGACTGTGTTGTCTTTGAATAAATGAATATTTTTATTTATTTAACCTAAACATTTTTTAATACAGTATTATTTGAGCTGATCGGATAAAAGTATACGTTCTTGTCATGCCATGTCGAATTCACTATGCCTTGTAAAATTCAACATGCATGCTAAAAGTCTTATTCAGTCCACCTTTAAAATAAATTGTTTTTATAACATTTTATGTTACAACGATTACAAGTCTCTTCAATGCTCACCGCCCGGCTCCTGTTACTGCACTTAGTGCGCAGCAGTACTTTTACGTATATATTTTTATTTTTATATATAATTTTTAAATGTTCAAAAAGAGGCCTTTTTATATTCAATACCTCATGTGAAATCCCTATTAATATTATAAATGCGAAAATAACTCTGTCTGTCTGTTATGCTTTCACGGAAATCTATTTGGTCACCCAAAATCGATACATGTACCTACTGAGTTTCAGAACTCAGTATATATATTTTTTCGATGCCGAGAATGATCGTAGGATTCTTTTATCCCGAAAAATGGGATGGTTTTCGGGTTAAAATTATATTTTTCTGTTTGTCTGTAATATTTTGACGTAAAAATTATTGAATCGATTTGGCTGAGAGTCGGTCTATATGTAAGTTCAATATCTAAGAATGTATCCGATGTCCACATCGAATACTTTTCTTAATTTCTCAAGTTTATAGATATGAAAAATTATCATTTATAAATGCGATAGTGACTCGGTCTATTTGTTAAGATTTTACGGAAAAACTACTGGAGTACTGGATCGGTTTTGCTGTAATTTTGTTTGAATGTAATTTTACTATATAGAACATAGATACTTTTTATCCCGGGTGATGGGATAGTTTGCGATATAAAATGAAGTGAATCTTCCGGGAGGAAATAGTACCATAAAAATTTAATTTGTATTAATGTTTGCTCTTTAAATTAGAGGCACGCAACAGGCTTTAACCCACAGCGCAGCCGCGGGGAACTACATATATAACTTTAAAATATAAAATAATATTCTAGTTTGCAAATTATGTAGCTTTCTCAGGAGTTTTGGCCTCTAGATTGCCTAGTTATTAAACTACCGAATTTGTTTTAATGTAATTTGTATTATTTATTGTAATTTTATGACTCTTATCACTAAGAACAACAACATTTTTTTCGTTTATCAACTATGATTGTAGATTTACTACATAATAGTGTTATTAAAACCATGTGTATAAGCATCGCTATTCATTCAACACGAACGAAATCGCAATAGTGAATTTTAGTTTGTTAATAAATTAAGTCAACACAAAAATACGGTAAAATGACATGTAAAAAATTTCATAACTTAAAAGACTTGATTCATCAACTCAGAAATACTTATTCTTTTAATCTGGCAATCAAGAAGTTAAATGACCATATAGATTTAATCTTGAGTCGTTTGTAAGTCGCTCTGACCTCTTTGACCACGGGTCTATAAATTTCACTCGCATTTCATGTGCTTTTTGCATCAGGATGCTTTATGACCTCGCTTTAATTCAAGGCCTCAGTGGGGTCTCTGTAGACTGACAGCGTCCGGATAGGTTTATTTTAAAGAGTTTGATTACGTCGAGCGTAACGTTTTAGTGTGCTCTCTTTGTATAATGTCCAAAAGCACATTTTTTTATTGCATGAGTTCAGCAGACTTTCAGCAATAAGATTTAAAAAAATGTATGGATGCAAGAGTATGTGATTAAGAGCCTTTTTTAAAATTGAGTAGCCAAGTGACAAAGATTGTAGATTTTCTTCACATTTAAATAACGATTTTATGGACATACTTTTCTATCACTCTTTACCAGGTCAGTATCCCTTTGAATCTGACGCCTGTATTAATGGAAGTATCTATAGAAAATTTTATTTAATCAGACCAGATCATATTATCAGTATTTACATCTTCGGATCATATGACTCTCAACCACATAGCATTATTATCAACAGGATTACATTATACTCGTCGCCTAGATCCCGTGGTCACAAGTAATGTTATTTCTAGCTATAATTAAGCCGTAGTTACTTAGTGGCTAAGTGGTATTAGTGTGATAAATTCATGTTTTAAATGACGTGGGTTCGAATCCTGTTTGAAATACATGTACAATTAAGCCATTTTCTTGATGGTGAAGGAAAACATTGCAATAAATTCTGCATCTCAAAATAACCGATCTATGAAGGTCGTCAATCCACCTTGCAATTGTGTATAAAGTAGGAAGTACACTTCATTTTGAAACCAACGATCCTCAAAATATGTTCTCTAGTGAAACTTACTTT
This sequence comes from Dendrolimus pini, assembly GCA_949752895.1. NCBI lineage: Eukaryota > Metazoa > Arthropoda > Insecta > Lepidoptera > Lasiocampidae > Dendrolimus > Dendrolimus pini. Next base: position 9,574,159 of record OX457125.1, on the reverse strand, counting down.
GAATAGAAGCTTGAATTTTTGAAGTAGCTTGAGGGTAGATAAAGGTTACTACTGTCTGTTCCCCTAAAATGCCAAAGTAAAACGTGCGACGTCTGTAGCTTAATATTATTTATGCACAGTTTCTATATTTAACTCACCGTTTATTTGCCTTATATTAAAATTTTACATGAGCTCCATATGGAGCTAATGGAAAAATTCAACCGATGGTGGAGCTAGTGAATGAATAGTAAGATATTATAGGAACCGGCTGTTAGTAGATAAGAAAACCTAATAAGTAACGGTAAACCATGTATTAATACGCGACAAAACACAATATCGAGGAAGATGGTCCACTGTAAGCAAGCAATGTCCAAGCAATGGTTCACGCGTCCGTCGAACGCAGACGCGTTATCACACGTCCGGGTCACCAGGCCCTCCTTTATCAGCCAACTACATTGTCCTATCAAAGAATTTACTGCACGCTGTTTTAAATTCTCGATAACGATAGCCAAAATGGTAGGTCACCTGGTCAACTAATGGTATGCAATTGTTTGTAATTCACCAATACAATGTCACTTACGGTGCGACTCCACCAGAATCGTGTTTAGAACATTTGTTCCCGAATATTTATTATATATATCCCGAATATTTTACGCGTAGTAAGCTACTCAGCTGTGAAATTTTAAAATCTCGCAAGTGATTCCCAAGAACATTAACAACAGCACTAAAAATGTCTTATATAAAAATCTTAAACAACATTTAATTTAAAAACTATATATTAAGCATAATATATAATTATGTAGAATCCCACAGTTTTGGATAGTTTTCGATCGCTTGTATGAATTCTATAGTTTTAGCATTCCGTAATGGAATAGTTTTATTGTATGTTAATTTATGTTATAATATACGTGAACACATTATTTCCACTTTGTCAGTAGAGTCGGAAAAGTTGTCGGTTTGCGCTAAAGCTTCTCTACCACTTTAATTATATATAACCTAATAACCTTTAATGATGGATAAATCGGTTGCTATATCTGACTAATCATTAATTGGCTTTACTACTGGTTAAAATGTTATATAAGCTCTATAACAGTAATGTACATCAACATCGTTTCCGTTCCGGATGTTCAACACAAACCAATTTGATTGACTATGCGTCCTATCTTACTAGAGAGCTTGATCATGGTTACGAGGTCGATGCTATTTATACTGATTTTTCCAGCGCCTTTGACAAAGTAAGTCACAATATCTTACTACAGAAATTAGGACATTTCGGTGTACATGGGTCACTACTGCACTGGTTTCGATCATACTTAGCTAAAATACTACAAATTGTAGTTGTTAATGGTAGCGAATCGCAGTCATACATTGCTTCATCAGGTGTACCGCAGGGTTCTCACCTTGGTCCTGTGCTATTTTCAATTTTTATAAATGATATCGTTACTAATATCATTCACTCTAAGGTACTACTGTTTGCTGACGATATGAAGATATTTAAAACTATACATTGTGCTGTAGATTCTTTACAAATGCAAGAAGATTTAGGAAGAGTCGAGAAGTGGTGTATAGACAATGACATGAAACTTAACCTTTCTAAATGCTACCACATCAAATTTACCAGAATAAAAGTATCGGCAAATTTTGTTTATATGCTCGACAACTCTAACGTACAAATAACTGACTCGATAAAGGATTTAGGTATTTTGTTTGATAGCTCTCCTAAATTTAATCTTCATGTTGACTCTATTGTGCAGCGAGCAGCAAGGATGTTGGGTTTTTTATTGAGAAATACAAAAGACTTCAAACAACCACTTACTAAAATTATATTATACAACACTTTAGTTCGTTGCCATTTAGAATACTGCTCATGTATATGGAATCCATTCTATAGTGTTCATTCTCAAAGGGTGGAAAAAATACAAAGATCCTTTACCAAACACTTGGCGTACATCTCTTCTGGAATCTCACACCGTTGCCCCTACTTTATGCGGTTGTCACATTTTAGAATGCAGACGCTTAGCAATCGCCGAATGATGTTCGATGTTTGTTTTTTGCATAAACTCGTCAACAATAGCATAATGTGTATAAATCTTATCGACGACGTAAAAATAAGTGTGACTCGTCTGATTCCTCGACATGTTATTACGAAAGTCTTCTACATTCCTCCGGTTAAAACCAACCTGGGCCTCAGCAGCCCTATCACAAGAATGAGCAATACTTACAACCGTCTAAACTCAAAATTAGATGATCTTGATATTTTTCACAAATCATATAATTGGTTTAAAAATAAAGTGTTGACATCAGCTGTGACTTTAAAATAATTGACAGCCCGTTCATGTTTACGCTTGTACATAGTTATATAATTATTTTTAATTTAATTCTTGCAATTTTTTTTTGCTTTCCTTATATTCTTTTGACAGCATTATTTCCATTCATTATCTTTTTATTATATTTCTACTTGACATATGCATAATATTGACATTAATTAATTAAATTACTAGGAATTGACATTTAAATTGTAAATGCTGTGCACTCCTCTAATGGGTCCACACATCAGAACCTTTGTAGTGAATGATATGTAATGTAACCATAATGTGTGTGCTGTTGGTGTGCCTAAATAAATAAATACATACATGGCAAGTGAAGGAAATGTTACATACAGGAATCGGCTATGATTGCGTGAAAAGGTTTTTTGGCCGTACGCGAATATTTCAAAAGAGTACGCGCACGCTCTCTTAATATTTACTCATGTGTCTCCACCAGCAGTAGGTACAGTTTTACACAATTAATTATTCCTCCCGAGGTGACTACGCAGTAGGCCAGTTTTATCAACGCAGGAAACTTCGATCTTGTGTTTCGAATCGGGTGAGCATAACAGAGATAAGAATATGTAGTAAGCAACTCTGCCATTTTTTCTTGCGAATAAAGTTCAATATAGATTATTTATACGTCGAAAACCGGATTGCACTTTTCTGCGCAAATGAAAATTGCCCATTGGAATTGTAAATTGTGAAAAACTGTAACATTTGGGCCGTAAATTGTGCACAGTACACAGTGCTACTCTTTGGAGGAATCGCACCTTTATGTTATACATGTACATTACATGTTTGTTTATAACTCGTGAAATATACTTTAAACACGTGCAGATCATGCAGTCAGGCGCAACTGGTTGGCCGAGTGAAATATCTCGTTATTTACTATAGAAATCTTCTGTGCAGGAACGGAAAAAACAATACTAATTCTAGCGTTGGGGCGGTCTTAACAAGAAGCGACAAAATAACCCACAGCCAGGAGGTAGGGAATTTGCCCAACTAGATTGCTACCACCCCTGTTTTGAGAATACCTCCATAATAACTTGAGTTGTGTTTCGGCATCAGTGGCCAGGTTCCAATTTCACTTTCGAGGCCGGCAGCACATTGGCAGCACCTCTGTTGTTGCTAATGCCAATAGGCGAAGATAATCACTTTCCATCACAGTTGGGCCATCAGATTGTCTACTGTGCTTCAGCAATAAAAAAAAAGAAATGCGGAGAAGTTTCTCCCATTAAAGTTATATGACCGTTGTTGACGATAGAATCCGTTGGATGAACGGCCCACTCGGTGTTGCCTGTAAAATTAAATACAAAAAATAAATAATTTAAATATATGTATATAAAATGTAAATATTTCAGTATTTACCTGTGCTATTATTAATAAATAATAGCATATATTTAATACATACAGAGTAATCGAATGCACGAACTTCACTCGGGATTGAGCCGAATTAGTCGGAATTAGTTGCCCGCGACTACCGTGCTATACGTGCCCTGCATTCGATACTCTCATAGCACTCAACGGTTAACTTTTCAAACCCTAAAAAACCTTGTTTAATTTCTCCTTTGCACAATTGGATGTATATATTTATATAATTTATTATTTGTATTTAATTTTACAGGCAACACCGAGTGGGCCGTTCTTCCAACGGATTTTATCGTCAACAAGCGTTATTGTAACAATATTTGAAATATAAGTTAAAGATGGCGCGCATAATATTATTATCTTTGCGTTATTGCATACTAGCGATCGTTCACTACTTCGACTTTATTGTCATGAAAATTTGCAACATGAACAATTGAACATAAAACATGCGACATCGGTTCTATCCCTTCTGTCTGCATGCAGAAGCCCAAGTCTTCTATTACTAGCTCATCAAAATCACCGGATATTATTGTCTCAATCGTAGGTATGCTCAGATTTCGTTATTTTGCAAATTCCAATTGCGTACCAGTGGCACGTCACTCTATCTTTGTAAATATTTCTAAGCATAAATGTTTAAAATTTTGGTAGCTTATTAAAATTCACTTTGAATAAACGCCGTTTCTGCTAATGGTAATACTAATTTTTTGTAGTATTATTCCGTTGTGACTATATCAAGAAGATATTGTGGATTTAGTAGAATACGAATTTTTAACACTATCGCAATGGAATCGTCCAATAAATATCGTCATAACGCCAAGATATTGGGATAGCAAAATTGAGCCCCTGGTCGCTCGTTCTGCTGTGACGTATAATTTGCCTAGTGCCGCGACCGCGGTCCGTTCCGCCGTATGCCATGACATGCATGACTCATACCAGCCGCGGCGGTTCATATGACCATCTATATCTAGGAAATATAATTTTTTTCTGGATGATAAGTAATTCTGGGTCTTTTTTTTATTATTAATTACTATATTTTAAAATAACATTTAATATATATATATATATATATATATATATATATATATATATATATATATGGTAATCGATTGAGCAATTAATTGGGAGTTGATATACATACTATACTCTGGTTTTTTATTACCTGAACTAAAATGACAGCGCCGATCTCGACCTTTTTTCATTTATATGTGAGTTGAATCTTTCAGAATTTCTATAGGATTCACCTCACAGTGCTGAGTTCGTCCAAACTTGCAACAAAAAATATGCTTATTATATCGCCGTACGGCCTAATTAATACGAGTGTAACGTAATATTCCATCAGTCTTGAAAGAATGGAAGCTGTTGTTGTATGTCGAATAAATGAATAAAAAAGTTTGTCTACAAAAGAGTAACATGATAATATGTTATTTGTTTGGTATTTTGTTGGAATAGTTAAAGGAAAATGTTGTACGTATTACGAGATAATATATTCCCTAAGAACATTTATACCTACTATCAAAGATCAATTCATATGTTACATTTCTTGCGCTTTGTTTATTATTGCAGTTAATAACGTATCACTGTTGGACTCTGGCCTCCTCGTTTTTGGGGAGAACGCGCAATATATCCACCATGTTGCCCAGGGCCGTTTAGCAGTTATTATAGTTGCAATAATAAACCTGCCTTCTCCTTGTGTCATTCAATTTTCGCTAGTTTGTCTTCATATTAGTTAGTTTTAGTCGACTTCAAACTAAAAAGCTAAAATAAATATTTATTTTTTCGCTTTTGAGTTTGAATTCGGTTTTTTTGTTAATAAAAAAAATATTTATTACTTTTTAGTTGCGCAAATACTTCAATAGCTTTAGAAATAATGCGTTTACAAGAATGCTATCTCACTCGTTGGTGTAGGCGCTCGTCATCGTCACTCATCAGATCATGACTTGGTGGCAATGGGATTCGGACCTACATATTCCGAAAATATAACTTATAGAATTTTTGTTTTTGTTCTTTCCCTTTTTTAATTTAATTGTACAAATTCAACTTCTTTATAGAAATTAAGAAATTAACAGTAATTTCATAAAATAATTAATTTATAATATTGGTGGAATAATTATAATTATAATATACCAATATTTGGAATATGTATATTTTACTTTATTGAAAACCGCAACTAAAACCGTGTGTACAATGCATACAAAAAATTTGACCTACAAGCAGATGTAAAGACGGAAGCGATTTTTTTGTCGTCCTGTTTACAGCAAAGCGCCTGTTGACAATAATATTGTGCGGTTTCTCCCATTGTTGACGATTCAATGCGGTTGGGCAATCGTTAAGGTTATTGTGTACTAAGATTTATTTTGTTGCTACCCTGGGGTCGATTGTGATGAACTAATTATGCGAGATATCGTTGTGATATCTTTATATCTATAATATTTTTAAATTTGTATATGTGATAATCTACCTACATTCCAAGACATTTTACACCCCAGTAAGAAAAAGTCATTAACGTCAATAGTTAAATTATTGATTGATTTTAAAATCAATAATTTTAAAAATATTTATGAAGCTTACTCGATACAATATAATATTTAGATACAATTTTTACATGTTTTAGCAAGCAAAGTACATCAACAAATGCCTTGTAAGACAATAAATGCACAAACGGTCATTTAAAAAACAATGTCATTTCCTATTTTGCTTAGATTTTCGATACACTTGTAAAAAAAGTCTTACTTGTCTATTTATGTATAAGGAGATGTATATGGTTAATTTTCGAAAATGGGGAAAATATTATAATACCCCTTCTATTTACGACGTTTTAAACAATGAGAAATTATACAATTTTTACAAGGTTTTTGTTGAATGTCGTTGGTTATGGAATTTTGGTAAATGTAATTGTAGGGCTGACGTAAAGTGTATTGAACTTAAGTGCCGTACGAATATGTAATATACCATCATTTAGTATATTACATTTGATCATCGATTAATAGCTATAAAGGAATCTTCCTTATGCGAGTCCAACTCGTTCATGGTCACTTGCTTTTATCCTGTGTGAGATTCATAATTGCGAACTCTCAAATTTATATTATATTATAACAAAAAATAACAAACGTCATTAAAGTGACATATAGACACATTCATTTCCTGTATAGCGAAAGTTTTAGTAAGTTTTCTGCCTACATTTTATATTTAACAGAGAATTTGATCTTGATAAAATATTCAAACGTGTTGGCTTGTACAAGCGATTAACAAAAAGTGACAATATTTGCCGCAATACGTGTGCGAAACTAGCAATATAATGCGATTTTCCGCATCGTTACACTTCAATGGGGACTTACCTTTATAAAGCTTTTGACAGTGTACTAACATCCCTGATAACTTATATTGCTGTTATTAGAAAATGAACTTTATATACTTACAGTATCAAAGTGTTTCTCTATTGTACCCGATAATATTTCATATTTAAGAACATTATGAGTGAATAGTATGGCCTACTGATATGATTACAGAGTTTATTTTTGAATGCATTTTCTGTATTTTTTATAAGTCAAGTACCAAAGGGTGAATGAGAAATTTTTTGGCGGTAAATAAATGAAATAATTATCTATTGTAGTTCGAGTGGTATTGAAACGTCAATGTAACATATTGTTTGTTGTAGAATGTTGTGGAGTGGATCTATTGTTGTGGAGTGGTGTGTTGTTGATTTGTTTATGTTATGTTTTGTTTTAAAGAGCTTTTATTATTTCTTTTTGTTGTTACTCTATTTAATATTTGAGTGATCATCAAAAAGAAAAATAATGATTATTTAAACTTTGTAATTGATTATATTTAAGCTCTGCTCGTCGCGTTGCCTGTCGCCAAGTCGAAAGTAATGGTCGGGTCGTCAATGCGCGATCATAATACACCAAGGATTTTAACATATTACAAACAAATATTGGAAACGAGTGTCATGTAGGTAGACAATTTCTAACGGAATAAACTAGTTAACGGAGGGTTGATTACCCTTTAATGTTTCGGTACTCTCCGAATGAAACAATTGGAAAAAACCGATTGAAAAGCCTACCTATTTAACAGGTTTCAAGCCCTGAAAAATCGACCGTAGTAATTTGGGTACAATAACCTCGTAGAAATGTGGCTTGATCTTGACTTAGAAGAGTTTCGATTCATTTCGTATTGAAACCAGAATTCTCAAGCTTGCTCAGACATCTCCTCCAAGGAAGAAATATAAGGGAATAGAGAGTCCGACCAATGGAGATACTTTTTATAAATTATAAACTTACAGAAAGTCGCAGCTTCATAGATTTTGTACTAGCGTAGTTAGTTACGTTTATGACATCGTATGTAGGTATAACTACGGAATTACATCAATTGGTAATAAGGTGAATGGAGCGCTAAACTCTTTTTGAGAAGCCAAAAAGTGTCTGTAAAGGCAATTGGCTTTCCATCAAGGGGTATTGGTGCCAACACTAATGTACGGCAGTGAAAGTTGGGTGTGGCAGAAGAAGCATGAAAGTAGAATAAATGCAGTTGAAATGAGAGCTTTGAGGAGTATATGTGAGGTAAGCATGAATGATATGATACGGAATAGTGTAATAAGGGAACGTTGTCGATTGAAAGAAGAAGTAATAACAGGAGTTGAAAAAGGAATGTTAAGGTGGTTTGGGCATGTAGAGAGGAAGGGTGAAAATAGAATCACAAAACAAGTGTATGACAGTATTGTGAATGGTAGAGTTGGTACCGGTAAACCACGACGTACACACCATGATCAAATAATAGAAGTGTTAAAATGAGGTCAGGTAAAAATATCATATCAAATAAACTTGCATGTACGAAGAGGTTAATGAAAGTAGATGAAGCGAAAGTTGTTTGTCAAGTTCGTCGCAAGTGGAGATCTATAGTCTCAGCCAACCCCCATGGGAAAAGGCGTGATAATATGTATGTATGTATGTACATGAATTGGTTCCTCCCTCACCATTTTACCACCGGACAAGCAGAAGTACGCGCTCACGCCATCGATATATGATTGAAATACCAACAAAGCGGACCAAACTGTGCTTCCACTTTTATCATACGAACCGCTGAACAGTGGAACACTTTACCGTCGTCTGTTTTTCCTGAAGTATACAATATAGGTGTCTTAAAGTCTCGCGTGAATAGGTACCTTCTAGGTAAGCGTGCTCCACCTTAGACTGCATTTCCACCTGACATCAGGCGCAATGTCAGTCAAACGCGAATCTATTTATTTTAAAAAGAAAGTAAGTAGCGCATTAATTATTGTTTAAAAATAATTAAAATTATTTCTGTGATGAATTTTAAAAGTTGTTTGATAAATTGTTATTTTAATATTCATTGCAACATGTGCCCACATCCCAATTTCAGATAGTTTTCAATTGATTACATATATTTGAATTTATTAGATATTTTTTTATCTGCTTAATAGATGTGGATTTTTTAGATAATTTTGCTAAAACTGGATAGTCTAAAATTTTTAGGATCAGAATAAATATAATTTATAAAACTAATTTTAATATAAGCATTTATTCAACAAGTTCGCAATTTATCTTTTTCACGATATATATCCAGATAACACCCAGCTCTTTTTGTATAAGTTGATTGCTTGACAGCGTAATGTACATACAAACTAGAATTGATTAATTCAATAGTGATTAAATGATTAGCCCAAATTAAACATACGACATTTTCATTAAGTGATTTTTATATTTAAAACTAGGAAAGAAATAGATTTTTTATTGTGATATTAGTTATTTAAATATATTTAATTATTCGGACGACAAAACAGATAACAAACAACAATTAATTGACATAATTATGATATGTGATTAAATCTAGCTTTTCCATCAAGTGCATTGACTCATAAGTATTTATTTAAAATTAAGAACTAAGTATAATAATCATGTATAGTATAAGTAAGTAACCATGCAGTACTAGCTAAACCGCACCAACTTCGTTGGGCGTCATTAAAAAAGAAAAAATATTATTAATCACAATCAAATATAGCCTATGCCACCCAGGAATAATGTAGCTTTCTACTGGAGAAAGTATTTTTAAAATCCATTAAAGTAGACATTACTCCTTGTAACCAACTCGTATACTTTACCTATTTATAATATTAGCATAGATTTGTGTACATATCTATATTTGTGTATATATGTTTAGATTTAATTGTCAAAACAAGTTTCATAAAATGATTGAAATGCATTTTGACATTTATCTTACATCTCTTATCTATCAAAAGGTTGACTGTAATATATCGGTAATAGTATTAAGACCGCCTTTTGTATTGTTAACTCTCATTTGTATTAATTGGATCTTTTAATATACGTAGGTATAATAATGCATATTCATTTTTGTATGTTTTATTTTCATGGATATAAAACAAAGTTCATAAATTTAATCAGTAATTTAGAGATCGAACACAAAAGTGGGATATTTTTTTGTAAAAGTTTAATAAATTAATTAAAGGCATAGGATGCAAAATCCGACTTTGTATGGGCAAAGTCCCGCAGAAATCCTCAATACAATACTCAATAGGGAAGAGTTCTCCGCGACTTTGGCCATGGTTTTAAAATTCCTAACTAATTAATAATAAACATTTGAGATATTAAGACTGTGAACTACGAAACGAATTTATGTTACGACAGTCTAGTTCTCAGAGAATAATATTTATTTTACAATTTCACGTGAGAATGATTGTTGTGGGCGCCGCACGTCGCCGGCGACCCGCTGGCAACACGACGGCGACTATTGTGTAACTGGCGGGAAGGGAGGGAGAGACTACCGGACTACCCGCGGGGTGTACAGGGTTGCTATATGTTCAAGCTGCGATATACTATTGGGATTTATGAATAAATGGCCACTTGCAATTTTTACTATGCGATGTTGAAGAAAGTATGCAAAAATTTTGGACAAATGCAAAGAATATTTTTAAACTTAAATTTGTCTCAGGATTGATGACTCAGAATCTAAATATTATAAGTCTGAGGTTTATGCATGATATAATAATTTCTACAAAGTGTTGGAATTGCATATTATAAGCGTTCGTGTAAACGGCATGGCCATCGCGCTGCTATTCTGTGGATTACTATTTTCTGTATATATAGAATCGTTGTCCGCCCTCCCATACAGCAGCCCTACTATTGCCACCCCCATAACAGCGAAAGTGCGATAGCGGCGCGGTGGCAGGTGGTGGCCGCAAAGTGAAGGCGAAATGGTGGCACTGCGGCCGTGTCATCACGTGCATATTACATCAGAAAAACTGTCTAAGCAGTGCTTGCTCCCTGATCAGGATCACATCACTGGTATGAGATGTGGATGCATTATCCTCCTACTAAATCTTACAAAAGTTAAGCAAGGAGTAAATAAAGAAATATTCTTGATTGATTAAAATACTCCCCTTATCCTCGTTGCCTATTTCCACTGTAGTGAATTCCGGGCATTTGGACCTAACAATTAAAGTATTTATTTACCGTATATTTATTAAAAATAATATTAATAAATATAACACAACACATTTTCAGTAATTTAGTCTTTTAGCACTGGTAACCCAGAAAGTAGCTTGTCCCAGCGTACCCCAGCACTGGGCATTGTGTTCAGCGGGGTGCGGCCCGGTGTTTATTTGTAAACAGTGATTTTTGGCGCCCCGTCGCGAGGTCCCGCTATACCGCAATTTGTCGGCCGTATTAGTAACATGCGGGATCAGATATTTGATACTTCAATACTTCCTTGTATTTGTGAGGCGGGACACGAGACTGTATAAATGTAATATTTAGCAAATAAACCTAAGACTTTCTGCATTAAATTTTTTAAATGTTTCAATTTTCTCTTTATATTATTACGAGTTGCAGGAATCGAATTAAAATGCCGTTGGAATTATTTTAGAATTTATTAGAACTATACAAACACGTATAACACAGGTACAAATATAACTGTACTCAACCAGTCCAAACGTAATGCGCGATTCTATCACACGCGCAGTCTGGCACTTAAGTCTTGCCTTGCTTGTTTGTGGTTATCGCTAGACTCCTCATCCCTCCATTGGGGAATTGCTTTATTCTGTACAAATACAATATGTCTACTCGACCGCGTGGACTGAATTTCCTAGAATCACACCTGGCTAATGACTACCATAAAAGATTACAATACACAAATAGCTGTTTTTATAATCACAAATTTTAAACACAAAGTAAACAATAGAAGTCCAAATGCCGCAAAGGTAATAAAACGTCTACAGGTATGCAGGTGTCAATTTGTCTTTTGTCGGCGCTTAGGTCGTAACAATATTATAGCTGGAGTACAGGCTGACGGCCCACCAATTAGGAAGTGGCCACCGTCTCCTATGGACATTTATAACGTCAGAGATGTTACCAACGTGTTGGCGACTTCAAAAGAATTTTATGACGCTATTTTAAGAAAATCCTACAACGTAATGAATGCTATGGGACATTCTCAGTCGGAAGCTCATTCCAAATCCCCACAGTGCGCAAGAACAAGGCTCTTGAAAACCGTTGCGTATATAAGTGAAGCGGATTCACGAAGTGAGGATGAACACCCAAGCAGCTCTGTGGTTGTAAAAGCAATATTTTGAAAAGCGTGCAACTCAAACAGATAGCAGCTAGTTATTAGTCAACGTTGATCTTCTGTTTTACATTAAGTACATGCATCTCTAAGTCTGTATTATGTCATGAAATGAGACACATGTCAGCATTTTTAGCAACCTAATATTCGACTTCTTATTTGCTTTCATAGCATAGACACCTCAAACTTGATCAATTTTATAATTTTTATGATTTTTTTTTTTTTATTTATTCGTGCATTTTATACAGGAAATATATAAATAAAATAATATGACATTGCCCATAAATATATCTACGAATTAAAAAGAATGAATTAAAGACATAGTTGCGTTATTTTCTCAAATCTTCTTCTTTCTTCTTTATAAAAATGAATGTTTGTCTGTATGTCCTTTATAGAATCGTAAACTATACATTTGATCATGTGATGATCTTTAGCAAAGTTGTTGTGCATGAACCAGAGAAGGTTTCTGAGTTGGTTCACAATTGGACCCGGTAGGTGGCGCTGCTGTCGGCATATCGATTGAAGCTTTTCCGGGCAGGACGTCTGCCGGGACAGCTAGTTTATATATAACTCTTGTAATATTTGTCTACATCTTGAGACTAATATATCATTTATATTATTCTATGGTATTAATTCTTTTTAGTAAGTGGCCGTGAATATTTTAAATGACGATAAAACATCGAGCTTTTTATGTAATTACGTTCACAACGTCAATACGTTACACAAATCTTGTATGTCATTCAAATTTTACCATACCTATTTGATTTATCTAAATGAATGTTTTATGCTTCAAACTACTGCATACTGCTTTAGATTTTTTATTACTGCCCATATAAGATACTATTGAAATGTTTCAGGTTTTTATTTTACTTTGATAAATGTGTTATTGTTGTTAAGTGGTTTTAGTACATGTAGACATATAGATGGTTATAAGGACCAACGAAGATAGAGAATTTTTATTGGAATATTCCCATCACTTGCATATTGTGTATATGTTACATACATCTGGATATTGTATATGTTATATGTTGAGTGAAAAATCCCCTGTTGAGCCGAATGTTTTAATTTTTGGCTAACTCAACTATGTTAAATACGTTTGTATTAACCTGTAAAAAAAAACAAGTTATTCAATGGTGCACCATGACGACGTTAAACAATCTGTTAGGCATATAAGACCTTCATGTATGTAATATTAATGTTACGAGTTACAGGACTCGAATTAAAATGCTGTGGAATTACTATAGAATTATAACTATACAAATACGTATAACACAGGTACAAATATAACTGGACACAACCAGTACAAACTGCACGATTCAATAACACGCGCAAAGTCCGTCACTATGTAGCCTATCGAATGTAGACGTCTTGATCATATCGTAATTGTCGCTTGACTGCCTCACCCCTCCGTTCGGGCATTGTTTTATATTAAACTATACGATACAACAATCTGGACTGAATTTTCCAAGAAAACGTAATCTGCACACCTGCAACCATAAACGAGTATAGTAACAATAGGATTTTTTTGTTTTTCTTAATTACAAATTTTAAACACAAAGTAAATAAAAGAAGTCCAGATGCGGGAAAGGTAATAAACTGCAGTTGTGCATTCACTTTGTCGGCGTGTAACATTAAATTCTAAAATTCTGTTAATAGCCTTATTTTAAAACGGGCCAGGATAGTTATGAGCTATATGGAGCACATGAACTAGTACACGATTTATACTTTACTAAAGCGTATAATTTAAAGTATATGAACTAAGTGATTTCTTGCATATAAAGGTAACCTATTTAAATATTTTTTATGAAAACATTAAATCTGAACAAGTAATTAATTATTGTTTATTACCGAATAACACAGAATTTCAAAACAATAAACTCTGCGATTATTTATCGCTTGTACTTATAATAAACTTACCGTATACTTTATAATAAACTCTTTTATTATACGAAACTCTTTATATTTAATATTTTTTTATAATTTATGAATGTGTAACTTTTATTAATACTTGAGATTAGAAAATATGTACTAATTAGTCACACTAATTACGGTTCCAGACAAACGGAACCCATATGATATCATCATACCGGTCTGTCCCTCACTTCGTCTGTCTTTTTAATAATAATAAAAACTATTTATTGTTCTTTACCCTACAAGCTCACAGAGAAATCTGATTTGTAGAACTGGTATCTGAAGTAAATTTCTAAACAACATCACCAGTGCTCCATCCCTTGGCTACGGAGAACAAAAAGTTTGCTATGAATTTAAACAAGCTTGCTTAAATACTATAAAACAATATCACAATGAAAACTATGTTGTTTGGCACAGCCGTTTTGGATAGAATTTGGCATAATATCATATACATATAATGGTGTATTGAAATTCTAAAACATAGTGTTGGTAGTTTCTAGAAATTGTTTGGAACTGATGGCAACGCCCTTATATATCACACCCTTACTGGTCACTGTCAGCGAGATTTTCTCTAAAACATGCATTACAGCTTGGAGGTAACTACCAGCTTTTTCTTACCACGTGTCTTTAGAACATATATTTCGGGTGCATTAAAAACTTGGAGGGAAGTACCTGCCTTCCGTACCTGATTTCCTTCAGCGCTATAATGTGGGGAAAAATAAGCATGAAATGTTTTCGTAGTCGGCAAGACGTTAGCAACGGCTCTGGTGTTGCAAACATTCATAGACGATGTTGCTTTAATAATCAACGTCGTTCCATATTTCATATATAACATGCAGCCTAAAAGGTTATAAATAAATACCCTTAGGGGCTTGTTTTATTTGAAATATGGAATGATTTAGTAACCGGAGATGAATATAGCCCCATGGAAACTCAGACGAATGAAAGTATAGACGGAGCCTACGTGAACAATGGCCTCAAATGAAGTGAAGCCTTTTTTAAACTTATGTGTGTAAGCTTATTTAGTAAACACGTAGTTTCGTCTCTGTGGTTAATAGTAATGTATCTACAACAAACTATTCCACCTTTATTCGTACTGATTAGATTATATAATCCAAGTTCGCGTAACGCAGTGCGGTACGATGGGCTTCTTCTTCCACAATCGACTTCTATTATCTGGCTCCATTCTGAGAGTTTGGGACTCTATCTTCCTATTTTATTCGTCTGAGCATGGAAATAATTATTACATTAAGTAATATTTTTAGATATTTGGACTATAATATACTCGTGCATCGAGATCCGTGTCGCTCCTATTTCCTGCATACCAAAGTGTGTACGACTATATAGAATAAATAAATGAGAGTGTAATTAAAAGATTACACAAATGGATTCAATTAACACAAACATAAAGTATCGATTTTTATGTGTATACCTTGAGCGGCAATAAAATGTAATAAATCGTAATAAAACGAAGTTAAGCAGGTATTTGTGTTTGTTTAAAAGTTTTGAGTGAATGTATAGTTTACTTATTACTTTCAATCAGGGCTTTCGAAACGGTGTCAATCATGTAAATTATGGCGCAATATCTTACTAGAATCACAATTTTCGGGGGCAAAAAGCATATTATTTAATTTTAAATATTTTCTTGACATTTGGTTCATATCGAGGACTTCATAACAAACGGGCGTACAGACAAAAATGCAGTTTTACACAAGGGACAAAATTGTGAATAAAACATAACTAGTTGATTGTATAAGACTGCCATTGGGAATACCCTTCTTTTTAAGTACACTTGTATATTGGTAAGTCTTTCTAAATTGTAACGTGCATAGTTTTTAGTAAAAAAAAGGCATTTTTGCGTATACGCCTATATGTTATTTATGAAGCCCTCGATATCCAAGAATTAATATAGTATATACATAAAATAATTTAAGTCTAGTTGTTGATACAATAATAAAAATAATTCAAATTTATTTAAAAGTTTAATTAAATATACCTTTTTTAACTGCCACAAGAGTTTTTTGTCGTCAGTCAAATACCTACAATTCGCCTAACACCTTTGCTATATACGAGTCCAACTTTCGATTTATGTCTATTACCCTTAAGATTATCATAACAGTCGAATATTCATAAATGCTTATCACTGGCTTGATACATAAATAGTGCAAAGCCATGTTTAAAGTCAGTTGTTGACTTCTTACGAAATATTTTAAATAACTTTCCTATAGGCATTGTAACGTTTTTCCAGATGATAAACTCACAAGAAATATCTAAGCAAGAAAAAAAACGGATTACAAGGAACTAATTACAGACCTGTTCCAAGCATTCTGGTTCATTGCATAAAAGCAATTTGTTCTCATATCGGCATAACTTTTAGTAGGCAAGGTAACATCTTTATTGAGTTACAAACATGCATACAAATATCATATAAGATTTAGATGAAAAACTAATGTCAACACGCAACGAATGACGGCTTATTACTTACGCTTACGACACCTGTATAGATTGTTGTTCCTGTGATGATTTAGCAATGAATTTAAACGGCTCCGCTTTGGTTGAGTAGTTTCCTCCTTAGACCGCCTACGCCAGGGCTACGGTAAAGCGGAAACAGTCCCAACCTAGCTTGCCCTGGCAGGTGGGGGCCTCACGGGCCTCAACCATTACCGGAGGACTACTTTTATCCCCCGGCATCTTACAGGTCTAGTCTCTACGTGGGGGGGTTTGTAACTCGCCTTATGGGAGGAGAGGTGAGCGCGGAGCAAGGAATTCCGCTTACACTCTCGTTCCGCCTCCTCCTTTGCAAGCATGACACGGTCGTAGAAGAAGGAGGAGGCGGCATACCGTCCAGGAGGTTATTCATAACCCCAACACAATTTTTAATAATATGATCAATTTCACTAATCACAATATTACAGATGTTATTTTATTGCAAAACTGGCAAACAAGCAAATGGCCCACCTAATGGAAAGTGACTACCGTCGCATATAAACATTTGCAACACCAAGCGGAAAGCCAACGCGCTGCCAGCCTTTAGGATGAGACAGGATGGGATAAAAGGGATGGAATAAGGGGATAGGATTCGGACCTCGCCACTCCCCCACCCCCCTCCGCTTGTTGTTAAAGAGGGTATCCTCTCCCTAGGACACCGTAGGTTCTTCGACAAGCTTTGGGGCGTCACAGATGGAGTACATATTGGTCTAGTTCCTGTGGCGCTCCGTAAAAGCATGTTAGTTAGGGGCGCAAGTTTAAGGTTTAGTGGATAGTTTGAGGGCTCACCACCCCCTTGTACTCCGCTCGGAGGCAAAGGGGACAGACGGCCGATCAAAATTCCTACACATCCCTCAGCGGGCCTTCCCCCAGGCCCGAGAATGGTGTCCCAAGAAAAGACACACCCCTGCATCATCAAAAACAAGGGAGATAGGATACGGAAGATGGGATAGAGTAGGGAGAAGAGGATCATCGGAACTCATTCATCGTACGAAACACGATGATCGCTAAAAATGTAGAGATTAAAGGGTTACACTAATTTATTGCTATTTTATAGATGTACTGGCTTCTGCCAGCGACTTCGTCCACGTGGAATAGTAAATAAAAAGTAAGTAAAAAAAACCCGATTTTGAAACATTCTTCATTGGTGCTCCGCTCTTATTGGTATTCGCGTGATGATATATAGCTTATAGCCTTCACCTATACATAGGCTATCTAACACTGAAAGAATTTTTCAAATTAGACCAGTAGCTCCTGAGATTAGCGCGTTCAAATAAACAAACAAACTCTTCAGCTTTATATATTAGTATAAGATGGGGAAAAATGATGTACTTTGTATCGCCATTAACTCGTCGATACGTTAATGTGGTTTCATGCTCAGTTGGTTACACGCTTGAGGACACGCGTCAACAAATTGCGTAACATTGATTGACCAACCGTGAAAAAGGAACATTGATAGTAGCAATCAAAATTCTTGAATAAAATTTAATATTCCTTGTGAAGCGGCCGCTCCTAAATATATCGCGTATAGAAAGTATCTTCCATTGAGCATAATGGCAATATCGCTTTAATGTTTTGGTATTCGTTGAACGTGAAGGAATTCGCGGGTCAGTATTAGTATTATATTCAATAGATGGTACAGTTATCAGAGCGTCAATATTAACACCGCTTCCTAATAAAGTTAAAAAATAAACCATACAGACAAACGAACATTACTTCTTAATATACATAAAAAGCTTTTCGAGTTACTTCTCATAATAGTGGATAAGTAATCGTACTGGTTGACAGAATGTGATAAAAATTGGACAAGCAGATAACGGCTGAGAGCGGTTCTAGCTTCTTTATAAAACACCGTGTGAATATTATCATAATATTAACAATATACATAGATATATGGACTTTAGGTTCTGATTGTTAGTTGAGAATCAAAGGGTCAAAGGCACCCGAGTCTCGATGAGGCCATATAATTAATAATAAGGTATTTTCGTTAGCTGATAGATATTATTATAATTAGAATAAACTGGATCATTGTTTGCAACCCTCTCGATTATTTGTACCCTATGAATTGATAAATATTGTACTAATGCTACAGTTTTTTTTAACCAAATCAATATCCACCTTCAATCTTAAAAGCAAGAAATAAATATTTAACCGCCTTCTTTCTTCTACAACATCTTGAAGTCGGTGCCAAGTAAAACATAAAATCAACAACAAATGTGCAAAATATAGTAATTTTTGTATAGTGGTTAACTTATGTTACAGCAAGTATTTGACTGATACGATCAGGAAGCGGGAAACCGCCTCCATGCTCGCCATCTGGTCTCAAGAGCTGGAAAACCCTGCAGCCGGCGGCTACACGGTGGAGGCAATCAGGCCGCAGCTGTTGGAATGGGTCACCCGCGAAAGCGGAACCTAACCTTCAGGATGACACAGATACTTACCGGACACGGGTGTTTCGATAAGTATCTGTGTCACATTGTAGGCTGCTTGCCTTCGCCGGAATGCCGCCAGTGCGGCGCACCCGACACGGCGTTTCACACGCTAGTCGAGTGCGCGGCATGGGCACCGCAGCGTTTCGAACTCGACACATGTAGGAGCGATTGACTCGCTCTGCAGTCTGGTGAAAGCCATGCTGCATAGCAGCGATACCTGGGTTTACTTTTTGTGACACAGCAATGTCACTCAAAGAGGCCGCCGAACGAGATAGGGAGAGGAGTACTACTGCGCGTACTAATGCGACTCTACGAGGCCTCCGGCCTTCAGCTGGCACCCGTAGACGCAGGTATGCGCATGACTTCCCACCCTGAATAATACCGCTTCGGGGGGCCTTTAGCTATCAAGGGAGCAAATGATTCATCACCCCCGTGGACGAAGTGGATGTGTTCTGATTCCCGGGACACATTCAGGCACTTTTTGCGCTGGTTCGGACTGGGCGTAACTACGTTCTAAGTCTCAGCCTTTCCTACACAAAAAAGCGCGGGCACATGGGAGGAGGGTGGTTTTAGTGGGTATTGGTTGCTGCCCGTGCAGTTTCTCGGAGTCTCCACACAAACTGATCGATTGCGAGCGGGTTACGACGAGAAATCGAGTAACCCCATCGCATGAGATAATGGTCTAATCCCTTGCAAAGGACCCAGTATTGTGCGTAAATAGCATTTCCCCCGCCTTAAAAAAAAAAGTATTTGACTGATGGACGGCCATGGCCAGATCTGGGTAGACGACGCGTCGCGTGCAGTGTTCCGCAGGGTTCGGTGCTGGGACCGATTCTATGGAACATCGCCTACGACTGGCTCCCCCGAGGCTAAGCTCCTCCCATAATTCCATCACAAGAGGCCGCGTGGACTACAGCGGAATCCCGCGGACTTCACACTCCCTGTTGAGAGAGAAGAGAAGAGAGAGAGGAGAGAAGAGAAGAGTTAGTTGTATTGAGTGTTATCAATTTATTCACTAGTATCAAATTCCGTTCGCCTTTGTGAATTCCAAAAACTATACTATAATAAATAAATATATAGTGATCGACTGATCATGCACTCTTATTAGCTACTAGCTGGGCAGTGTCCACTTCGCCGGGCGTCAATAAAAAACTAAAAGTTATTTCTAATCACAATAGCCTACATCACTCAAGAACAATATAGCTTTCTATTCGTGAAAGAATTTTCAAAAGGTTCAGTAGTTCAAGAGATCATCCTACAAACAAACTAACTCACAAACTTTACCTCTTTATAATATTAATATTCCCGTTGTTCCAACCTTTCCGCGTATCCATTAAACATCTCTTTTTTTATCTTTAAACCTTGCAAACTTCGAATACGACACGTATTCGAAGTTTACCAAGCATTAATAACCTCCATTTCAAATATCAGTTATCGAAAACACTCAATTACTTTCAACTGGAAAATAGTTCATCTACCTTGTTAGTGCCAGAAAAAAGGTCTTGTCTACAAGAAATCTTTCAACAACTCAAAAATTATAATTACCGAATTTCTTTATTTTCGTGCGTTCATGTTGAAATATGAACTAACGGCCAGGTGAGCCGCGTGCCCGTGCGCGGCCATTAATTCATTCTAATTTAACCATGTTGTGTCTAAAATTATGATGTCCAGGAATAATTTCGAACCCCTACTACTTGAATTTGAATATTGATTTTGGCAACGCTCTTAGTGGTGGAGGCGTCCTAACGTAATCACTTCTAATCACCTTCTCCCTATTTGACTGCTTCAGGCAATAAAAAAGAAAATAGCGTAATTAGACCAAATTCACTGATGTATAATAACCTGCTTTTTCTGACGAGAAAGAGTAGGAAAGCGGACTCTGGGCGTCGGAACGAACGCAACCGGGATTTAACGCTCGGATGATGCTGATGATAGTTCGTTATTTTATCGCCTGTGCTTTTTAACCGACTTCGAAAAAAGGAGGAGGTTCTCAATTCGTCGGGATCTTTTTTTTGTTGCTTTTTTATGTATGTTCGCCGATTACTCCGTGATTTATGATCCGATTTACGTGTTTCTTTTTTTGTTCGACGCGAAATAGCTTCCATGTGGTCCCCTAAAAAAATTGACATAGTTTGGCCCAGTAGTTTTCATTTTACGAACATGTTCCCGTTTCTTGAGACCTATATTTTTTAAGAAGCGCGGCACCATTCGTAGGTCCACCCATACATAGCTAGACACTAAAAAGTAACAAATAAAAAATAAAAACTTCGTTTAAAAAAACCGACTTCAAAAACTAAAATGTATAAAATAATTTATTTCTAAAGCTATTATTATTACTATATATTATCTAAAACATCTAGAAGTCGGTGCAAAATAAAACATAAAAATTACTATATTTTGAAAATTACTAAGCACCGACTTTAAGATATTTTAGATATTATATATTAATAATAATAGCTTTAGAAATAAGTTATTTTATACATTTTAGTTTTTGAAGTCGGTTTTTTTAAACGAAGTTTTTATTTTATATGTAAAAATATTAGAATTTATTATGTATGTGTCAAAGTGTTCGCATCCTTATTGGAAAAAGAATGGACTATGCAGTATGTACTACTTATCCCTAGTAAACAACCTGAAGTCTTTCCTGCGTCACCCGGTAAATGACTTCTGAAGGCGATACTTGACACTTGCATGGAATGTGACATATTGCCCTCTCCTCTTCGCGCTTCCCGTTTTGTAAATGAGCAAGGGAGCAAGCAGCTGTAACCTCACCTCACTTATATCACTAGTTATCGCTGACGGATGATAATTTTATAAAAATACCTTTGTGCTGTTTTATCGTGGTCTGGTGCACAGTGAATTTATTTGTTTAGTAAGAGGCTAGCATGATATGGGCAGACTTTTAAAAGAAATTACTTCATTAAGGTACCTTTGGTACTCTTAGATAATAGTATATTGAAATAAAACATACACGAAATTCATTGAGATGTTTCAAGGCCTGATCAAGAGAAACTTTGAAACAATCTGAAAGATAATTATCCTAATCACGATCATTTAAGATTAGACGTCGAGTCGTTTAGAATCTGTCTCACGAAAGAAATCCTGCGGACAGGATGCTACGCGCGCGAACGTGCATGCACTGAATGTGTTAGAAAAATAAAATAATTTTAGAAATATTCGGATTAGATAGTAATAGTAAATAGAATTATAATAAAATGTAACATTTACATTAAAACGCTTGATATAAACAACATAACAACGTGGCTGGACTTACCTGTTATAATTAGTTGCATTTTATGCTGCGGGGCTTTTTTCGTGGGACGCACTCCAGTTTTCATTTAAGTTTTATAATTTATTTTGAAATCAAAGACTGACTTACAAATTTTATTTACGGTATCGATGTACACTATGATTGGCAGTTTTCTTTTCGTTCCTTCTAATTTCGTGGTAGGGGTGGCGCGTCCTTTCCGGGCGATTGACGCGCGACACTGTGACTTCGACTCGTAAGTCGCGACGCGACCGCGGTTAATTAGCGCGCCACTGCGTCGCTGTCGCGCGTATGCGACCCGACCACATCTATCTTCAAAGCTTTTGTCATCCATTAGTCTCGGAAGCAAATCACGTGGATAGTACATACATACATACATAACTTCACGCCAGGTCCCTTGCGGGGTAGGCACGAACAACAGAGCGCCATACAGGCTTATTCTTACACACCTCACACACGTGGATAGTAAGCTTAGTTATACATTTTGTATCAGTTTCCATTGTATACCATAAGCGTTTACGTATTCTAAGCAGTCCTTGCGCAGAAGTAAGTCATTGCGATATTGTATTACCGTGTATTAATTAAATATTTATTTTAGATTAATAAATTTATTTAAGTCGGTTCGGGTATCACAACATAATAAAGGTTTCATTGAAAGTCAGGGTGTATCGGATATAATTTCGGCACAACAACAAGCTGAGTGCAGACATTGTTGCTGACACGTATAGTAAAAATTCACAAAACTAAAAAAAAAAATACTATTTACATCATGAAATGTAAGTGCGTCGCTATTTCTTTAAATAAAGTCTTTTCTATTATTCCTTTCTTTCTAGAAGAAAACATCGGTTAGTATGGTAATGGCTGGTTACCATATCTTACTATTAATTAATCTGCCTTACTACGGGTTAAAATTTGACTTTACTTGTTTTGAACTTATGTCAAATTTTATAACCGATTGGCAAATTAACGGTTGGTAAGATTTAGAAACGGTCCATTAGTAAATAAAGTTACTCTGTAATACTCTATATATATTCAAGAAGTAAGCAAGAAATGTGGACAGTGTAAGCTGTAAAATGCAAACATTTATTTTTTATTTCTCTAAAAACTCAAGCTATATATTTAATAAAGAAAAGAAGTTGAATAACGCATGGGATTATTAAAAATAAAAAATAAATGCGGTTTCGAAGTGAACGCAAGTGTACTTACGTGCATTGTTGTAGTTTACTTAATAAACAGGTGTAGCATTTTATAAAAAATAAATTAAAACGGCCCTAAAACTCTTCTAAAGGCCATCGACGCCTTTTTTAAGGAGGATCGAATTAACAATTCGGTAGAAACAACATTCGGCATCCAATATTCGGCAACGCGCCGTTCCGGCCGCTTACCGGCAATAACGAGCGAATTCGTCACGGCGAACACAATAGCCTGCGGCACGACTTTATTTGCTATACTATAAAATATAATGTTTCACGGCCTTACAATGGAACCGCTGGTTTTCTAATATATGGCAATATACGTTACAAACGTCAGGTTCGTGCGGTTGATTGACGAAAATGCAAATTAATACCTACCTTTCATTGTATTTTGCTATTATTAATGAACCTTTACTTTCAATCGTGTACATCTTGAAAGTGAAATTCACGAAAACTGTTTCATTTCTTTATGATAAAATAAATATATTCTTTGATTCCAAGTATCTGAAATATAACATAAAACGTGTCATATGTTTATTCCATCATGGAAGAAGAATACTAGGAATTTTTAGTACTTTACTTTACTTCTCTACTTAAGGAGAATTCCTTAAATAATTATTGAAACCTCGTCTGGGTGGAAATGTTTTTTGTGATATATTCGCAGATAATATTATTTGTTGATATTCGTGGAATACAGATTTTTCGTAAGTGAATTCTTTCAATTCATATCTAAAAATGTGCTAATGCATGAGCGAGACAGTAAATTCCTTTAAGGAGAGTACCAATTAATAATATATTTAAAGTGTAAGTTTGTTTTCAACATCATATTCAAATAGACTCTCAGAAGCAAATCAATAAGTTTCCACAAATTTTAGGTGAATTATAAAGAAAAGACGCTATAGTAGAATTATTTTCTCCATGCAGTTTGGGTCATAAATCAAACTCGGCCTCAGACCGGCTAGGGCGGTGAGCATGTTGCGCAGGAGCAACGCTATTAACGATAAAATTCGTTCTTATCAAAGAAAGATTATCATTCTTATAAAAATCATTATTATCTTTTTTGCTGTTAATTTTAAACTTAAACATAAGTATTTATATATATTTTTTAATATAACTTGTTACATTCTAAACTTTTGTACTTATAGTTTTTTATTACATAGATGCCTAATTAATAATTTATTATAAATCATTATTGTTCTTATTTTAATAAATACGTTGTTTTATCTATTTTTTCTTTCATTTATATCACTAACCCACAAAATGACAAAACTAAATACACTATCGATAACGCTTGTCGACAACAATAATGTGTATCACTATGCCTGCCCACAAAGCCCGTGAATGGAAGAGAGAGCGAAATACTCGCTTCACTGCTCCGATTATTTATGACCCAAACTGCACGGAGAAAATAATTCTACTACAGCACTTGTTAGCGAACAAGGTGAAACAAACCGTTGAGACCGTTAAGGTAATAAATACTCTAAAGTATTGATTTTGTAATTTTTAATATTTTTTCCATGTAGTGTTATTAGTATGGATAAAGTGTGGCCAGAGTTAAACAAAATATAGTATCATTGATTTTTGTTATACCATTTATGCGGTCTGCCGGTGCTGTTATGTTTTTTTATGTCGACTCGTTTATTCTAAAAGCGATCGACACGACGTTATTAAAGAAAAGTTGCAAAGACAAGATTCTTATATCGGCTTTCCACCGCGCTCATACAAAGTAAGTTTGGGAAATAATTAAGTATTATTTAAAATACCTACTATGAAATCTGATAGAAGAATCGACGTTTTGGTGATTTTAGGAGCGCGTACTTTCATATACGTCGAGCTCTACTATACACCGATGCGCCGACGCCTGCACCATGCAACGTGCGCATGCGCACTTTATCGCCCAATCAGCTACGTTGCGCACTGTGGCGTTACTTAATCTGCATTTTAACTCTATTTTATGTGTTTGCACGTAAAAATGGCGCTAGCGTAGGGTTGGTTGTCTACATTACAAAATTAGAGGTGTATAAATAAAACAGGTGAATTTTTTCACTTTTAAATTTAGGACCGATTTTTCAATCCCCAGATTAATGTTATCTTTAGAATAAATTATTACCTGAGTAAAGTCAAAAGCGAAACTACTGTTATATTTATACAACTGACATTTTTAATTTTTCCATGTTATATTTATTCTATGACTAATTTATAACTGGGGATTGAAAAATCGGCCATTAGTCAAGTTATAATTTATTCCATGGGTAATTCTTATTTGACCATTGAATTTTTTTCCTAAGTCAGTTTGATTCATCGGACTAGGTCTATTAACAATTTAAGTTTTCTGACTAAGGGCCGATTTTCAAACATCAGATAAAAGTTAACTAACTCCGTTGGCTCAGTGACCCAAGTGAATCTTGGCCTTCGAAACGAGAGCACGACACTTTGCTCTGTCCTGCGCAGTGTCTTGCCAATTGTGGGCTTGTAGTGCGGTCAGATCAGCTACCACTCTATCATTCCAGCGATACTTGGGACGACCAACGGTCGCCGACCGACTGGTCGCCCCAAGTATGCTTTCTTCACCTCCCGATCCTCCTCCATCCGCTCTACATGACCGAGCCAGTGGAGACGGTGAGATTTTATCTCCCCAATTATGTTGGGCTCGACCATGAGGTCGTCTATTTCGGAGTTGGTTTGGACCCTCCAGCTGCCATCTTCGTTTATTGATAAAAGTTAACCATCGAAAAATTTATAAACTGACTGAAACTGTAAACGTGAAATAGCTTAACTGTTTTGTTCACGCAACTGCAATTTTTAATTTATTAATGCTGTATTTTATTCGGTGAATAACTTTTATCTGACGATGAAAAAATCAGCCGTAAGTATGTTTATGAAGACTAGTGTACATTTTATATTATCTGTATCATAGCCGCCAACTTAATAATAAACTTTACCTATTTTTGTTAACTTGACAACCCTACGATAGTGCAAAAACACTTTCAATTCTAAAAGGAAAAAAGTGTTAGAACATTTTTCGATCCGTATATCTCTTTTAAAGTTTATAGAACGAGTTTTATTGAAGTAACGTTGAGTGAAATATGGTGCACATTTAAGTCAAGTTACCTCTATTGAAATCAATGTTGGTATAAAAATAAATAAAGGACTTCGTGTCGTTGTTTTTGATACCCATCTGAGAAGACTTTTCCGTACTACCCTTATAGTTATATATCTCTGTTATCTAACTACCCTAGTACGTTAGGGTAGTTAAAAAAAAGAGGATAAATACAGTTATAATTGGTAAAATGCCTATGTTATAGTAATTATTTCACTATCGGCTTTTATTATTATACGATTCGTTTTAAAATTCTCTTAAGAAATAATGCTCTTTACACTATAGAATACAAGATAATAATTACAAAAATAATTTTTTATGTACGTATAATTATGTAATAAACATAAAAGGACTACAGTATAATAAATATACACTTAACTACCAAATAAAATATGTTAATATTTAATAGAATATTTAGATCATTATGAATTAATTTTTATAAGCGCTTCAAACATACATTATTTAAAATACGTTCAGCGAAAGGTGAGTGCTAAGATAGGAGCGATTTAATAGCCATTGCCTATCCCTATGGGAAACAGGCGGGATATTATTCTTACGAGTTACGCAGGAATCGAATTAAAATGCCGTTTCTTAGAACTGTACAAACACTTATAAAACAGGCACAAATATAACTAGACACTACAAGTATAAACTGCACGATTCAATAACACGCACAAAGTGCGTCACTTTGACGCTAATCGAATGTACGTCTTACTCGTATCGTAATCCTCGCTTGACTGCCCCACCCCTCCGTTCGGGCATTGTTTTATACTAACTATACATTATAAAAAATCGACCGCGTGCACTGGGTTTCCGAGAAACAGTAATTTGCACACCTGGCTAATTATTCCTGCGAACGGCCAACAAAGTCGAAAACAATAACAATAGGCTATTTTATAATCGCAAATTTTAAATACGAAGTAAACAAAAGAACTCCGAATGGGGGAGGGGCAATAAACCAGGTGCGCGTTTTAAAGTAGTGGGTTTTTAAATGATATAGACAAGTATAAGTAAAGCATAAATATATAGAAAAATACTTTTTGAATGTTTACTATACATCTATTAGGATATTCAAATAGTACTTTTTGAAGTTGTATTTGAATTTCCTAAAATAATTTATAAAAATACATATCGACGAATATGAAAATTTATTTATTTCCTTTGCACATACATAACAATAAAGCGGGTTTTTTTTATAAAATGGTATCTCTATATGTAAAAACCATAATCAAAACTTACGAGTTATGTTTTTTACTAATCAATTGTCATTCCTTACTTGTTTGTACTCTTCTTCCGTGCTTCTTACCAACAAACAATGTACGAAGATTACATTTTGAAGTAGTATTTGAATTTCCTAAAAGATGCATATCAACGAGTATGAAAAATAATTGTATCTCTATTAGACTAGTAAACAAGTGCCTTTTGGACCAACTTTTTTCAGCAGTCTCCGAAAATTATAAATGAGGTGTCATTCGATTCGGAATGGCATCTAGATGATTTAAAAAAAAAATGAAGTTCCGCTTGCAAAAATTGTAAAAGTTATTAACAATTAACTAAAAAAAGAAGGGGGGTTTAGTTTTTTGCAAACATCTCAAAAAGTAATAAAAAAAAATCAATTTTGAAAAAAGTTCGTTAAAGAGGAGGAAAGTTCCGATAAAAAAGTCTCGACTCCCGAAACTGTAAGATCAATCAATATTTATAATTTTCCCAGAGGGATGAAAATACGGCCGAAAACGGGTACTCTGGCTTACGCAAGCCACACCCACATCGGCCCTTTAATGAATAAATACAAAATTAAAAGTTTAAAACAACGAAAATTATTAATAAAAAAATGAAAAATAAACATTTCCTAATTTTTCCAACGGGGTTCTATTCTAAAGCCTTTCAAGAATTGCTCCAAGAAAGGAAAAAAATCTTAAATTTATAGTTTAACAATTATCACACTTGCAATGTTCATGTTCAAGCAAAAAAAAATATATTAATTAACTATTGAATAACTAAATGAAAAATTGTTATAAATAAATTTTCAAGCAGATTATTGTTCATTCATCAATTCAGTTAGTGCCTGAATTTAAAAAAAAAATTATTTTCATATTTAGTATGTTTAAATAATATTTATTCATTAAAGGGCCGATGTGGGTGTGGCTTGCGTAAGCCAGAGTACCCGTTTTCGGCCGTATTTTCATCCCTCTGGGAAAATTATAAATATTGATCTTACAGTTTCGGAAGTCGAGACTTTTTTTAGGAAATTTCCTCTTCTTTTCGAGTCTTTTGTCAAATTTGATTTTTTTTTATTACTTTTTGAGATATTTGCAAAAAACTAACCCCCCTTTTTTTTAGTTAATTGTTAATAACTTTTACAATTTTTGGAAGCGGAACTTCATTTTTTAAAAAAATCATCTAGATGGCATTCCGAATCGAATGACACCTCATTTATAATTTTAGGAGACTGTTGAAAAAAGTTGGTCCAAAAGGCACTTGTTTACCAGTCTATATATATAAAAACTTTATCAAAACGCGAAAGAATTGCGACCTGGATTGCTAACACTTATCTATTTTACGTGAAACAGTAATGTATTTCCTTTAAATTTCAACTAGTTCATTGAGCTGTCATAGTTTATTTATTTTATGTAATATATTTATTTTATATAGTCTTTTAATGGCTTGTGGACATTAAAATTACGACAATCTTTTGCACATCGCTTATTTATGGGGTATAATTTGAATATTACGATAATAATGTACAAGTTTATTATGTTTGTTATACGTGTTTGCATTAGCGGTGTTTATTTAAAGCCTTATTTATAATTTAAGATTTTTGTGTTATTGCCATACTTTTTGCATTATGAATATTTATTATTATTTCATGATACACCTGTCATTGTATTCACTATTTTCATCACATTATTACATTCAATAAATAAAACTCTACTATGAATAAAACCATATTTCTTGATTTTGAATTCGTTTATATTTATTGAAGAGTATTTTATAACAATAAAGCTAAAATCTTAAAAAACAATTAGAGACTAAGGATAAACAAAAAATATATTAAACTAGGAAAGCTAGCTTCAGAGAGTTGTCAAAAGAAGGTAACGTTCTCTAAAGACTGATCGCATTGCCTCGTTAAATGGCAGCAATAATATAATGTGTAAGTAATGATAGCACATCTCCTATTAAACATATTATTCGTCCAATGATTGTCTGGTAGAAAACATTATTAGCGCCAAAATCGCCTATTTGTATTTTTACTGCCATTTTCGTAGTCTATTGAAGATACGCGTATTAAGGAGTTAAACTATCTCATATTGTAGTCGTTTACATTTAGTATTATAAATAAATAAATATCCACTGGAAAAAACTGTATCCTTTGTAATACAACAAAGCGAATACGAATACATAGTTATTCGTGAAATGATTTTACCTTCTAGCCGTGTCAGAGAATTTAGCACAAGCACTGTATATCTTTGAAAACAGCGAAATATAGGACACAAATGTAAAAAAATAACTTCGTATTTCAATACTTAAAATTGTCAATGACATTAGATGAGTTGTTTTGAGGTCATTCGAATACCAGTTGTCATTTAAATTTTGGCATTTACTTTGGCATTACAAAGAGACCCTTCAATTTTATTTATTTGTATAGAAAGTATAACTAATAAAGTGATGCTTAAATTTCCAATTATTTTTTCATAGCTAGTGATTAATTTTTCATGTAAAATTTTAACTTAATGTATTATAACTTATAAATGCTAAAAACAGGCGGTTCATTTTGTCTTTCAATGTTACAGAAATGAGCCATTGTCAATTGAAAAAAATAACCAAGCTTAATCTTTAAAAAAGGGTTTATTATGTGACTTTAATAACTGCTTATCTGCTTATTTGTTATTTAATGGTGTTGCTTAGATTATAGAGTATGTTCAAGGACAAATTTATATTTAAAGTATAAATAGGTATATAGTATGGTAGTATAATTAAGTATAAAATATTGTTGTGTAAGGCATAGACATAACAAAATTTGAAACTTATTGTAATAACATAAATAAAAACAACAATCAAACAACTAAAAGCAATTTTTTAAAAATTAAATCCAATTTAATTTAATTTTTATAAGTCACTTTTCACGCATTGAAAGACAGAAATGAACTTGTTTAATTTAGGCCTAAGGTTTTTGATATACATCGTGCAATTATTATTACACCTGAAAACTTGTTCTTTTATATTTTCGTGTCGTTTATCCATTTATTATTATAGTAACGCTTTGATAAAGGGTAAAATTTAAAATATGCGAGTGTAGAAGCGGTTCGATAACAGTTTGAAATAATAAAGATGGCGCGGGGCAGCCCGCTATTTGTGTGGCCCTAGATGCAATCTCTCGTTTCGTGGCCTAGCGGTCACGACTTGTGGCTTCATTCTCGGCCTCACAGGTCTAGGCTATTTGAATAATTTACTGGCAAGTATTTTTTTATGATTATTTACTATAGATTACGTTCGCGTCTTTGTTTTCATTTCAATCAGCCATCACGCTTTATTGGAATGGAACTTCATTGCTGATTATATCAGAAAGAGTTCTCAAGTGCTTGCTGACCTATAGCGCAGACTGTGTGATATATTAGGTTTTTTTTAACAATTTCACGGACTCGGGTTCAGTACCCTTTTTTCAACTTAATTTCTAAGAAAGTTTTTAGAGTTTATACACGCTTATTGGTTATTTTTGTTAGTGTGTGTGACATTTATTCAGTGATATTAGTGTTGTGGTGTACCTTACGAATAACTTATTATATTAATTTATTCTAATTTTAATACTAAACTTATACCAATGTAGAGTGTATCTGTTACATGCTGGTGTTGCGAGGAAGATATAGGTTTAAGACGATTTTTTCTAATAAGGATAATTACACTTACAGATAAATTTTATGCAATTTTATCGAATTGAATTTTATTCTTTATATGTGAGTGTAGTCTTAAACGAAATATCATGGCGATGTTGTTATTAGTAGTTCATATTGTAATTAATAAGTAAAATTATAAAATAAAAATCATAATAAGTTAGTATATTTCTAATTTTTGAGTAATTCATTGTTATATAAATGTTATTCAATAACCTTAGTCAATAACATTACCCTTTACTATGTAAAAGTAAAATTAATGTAATATTTATTTTTATGTAAATTATACAAATAAACAAATTGATAGTACATTGCTTAATGCGTTAGCTTTCCCCACTGATGTGGGTTCGTATCCTCTTTGGGAAGTAATTTTTCTGACCTATTTTTCATATATCGCGTCGTGCTAAGTTCTCGCTCAATGCGACAAAGTCGTGGTAGGGCCGTAACAAACAAACTGAGCTAATCTTACAATTATGATGGTAGTAGTAACTCTTTATTGTACACCAAAGCATTGACAAACAGAAGTAGCAAAATACAAATAATAATAATCGGCAGGCAAACACACATATTGTATATATCCCCAAATTAAGCAAGTTACGCTTGTGTTATGGGTAATATGCAACGGACAACTCTGGGGCCGATCCCAGACACCCAGACCATAGTAAATAACGGAGAAAATACGTTTCCAAAATTTACAATATCAGAAATCGAACCCGGAGCCTCTGTGTTGCAGTGAGGTAGGCCGGCAAAGGCTTAGCTCGCTCAACTACAGAGGCCGTCTAAATATAATAAAAATAATAATAGTGAGGAATAAATCAATGAAACTCATTAATGAAATTGTTTTTCCCTTTGACTTATACTTATTTATACTTACACAAGTATAAATGATAAATAAAACTACTGCCGGTTCTTAGAAATGCTGTATTTCAGGAATGATTTATGTTTACTTATGTTAGGGAAAATACATTGATTATTTTATAATATATACTATGTATAATATTCCAGAAGACTGGTTCATATTTCATGCAATGAATCGGCATTGAAATACAGCGTGGCAATGCAACCAGCCTTCTAGGCACGCTTCCCTCTTGCAACGATTTGTGACATAGTATTTTTTTATTTCGTTGTATTTTTGTAAGTTAATTTAATGTTCCTGTTATATAGTTATGTAATTTAGAAAAGTCTTATTTTACAACATGGAATATGATTTATAATAATGAATTATATTTACGGAATTTAAACAATTGAATTACTTGTTTCTATACTACTGCAATACTTATTTATTTTACGTTGTATTTTATCCTTCGAATCCTGGTGCGTCAAAAATTAGTTGAGAGTTAATATATACTGTAAAATAGGAATTTGTCTAACTTGAGAGCAGCAATATTTGTGCCACAAGGGCCGATTTTTCAATGCCATACCAACGACATCGAAATCGGCCCAATAGTTTTTACGTGAATCCCGCAAAAAAAGACCAAAGAATAATAATCTTTTACAATTTTATAATATGATAGATTAACAGTTTGTCTATTTAATTACACTTTTTCATAATCTGCGTGAAGGAGATCCGTTCCGTAGTTTGAAATACATACGAGTATATGGGATATTTTCGGTTAAATATTTTGTTGTAGATTTTCGTGGCTAATTGTCAAAACCCTCCCATCCACCCATCAGTTGACACGTTAATTTCTAGGGAACCTTTCATTGTGCGTGAGCGTGATATAAATTTGTTTTGATTTGTTATTATAGGTCAAGCCCCACAACGTCGCGATCAGTACCCATGAAACAAAGAAATCCGTTGCTTAGAATTATCTAAATTAAATTAACGCCATCTGATATTCTATATTTTAGAAAAACATTACACTATTTACATTTGTCTATATTTCTTTAAACAATGAATATCAATTTGCAGATGTTCGGTGACTCCAGTGTTTGATTAACATGTGCGCTATAATTTTTTCACCGGTCATTGACATGGAAAAATATAAAGGAATTTATTATATTAATATTTGCAATATTATTTAGTATCTAACCGACTGCTCAAATATTACTAAGGATTTATCTACCCTTTAAGTACGAAAAAATAGAGATAATAATCAAACTGAAAAAGATATGAGCTAGTTACTGAGCAGTTTTCTGCTGTTTATAGAATTCTTTTTTTTCTGAATTAATAATTTGTTTCTATAATTTTCTACTGAAAATATCCTTTAGTATTGATAGTGAAGTTTTAAAGAGATGCCGGATTTAACGATTTGGGAGGAAACAATTCCTGTTATTCGAAAGAACTTATTGATAAAAGGAAAGACAATATCGAAATCTATAAGAATGTAATAATTGTTAATCATCATAATGCCTTGTTTTTATTATATCACTTCCACGGAAGTAAGTCGTGCCGCCGCCGTCTGCTCCTTGTAGAAGTGGAGGCTTAAGAAATGTCGGATTGATGTTTGAAGGATGATATGCGTACCTATGTTCTCCATATAGGGGATGCCAAAAACCTAGCGAAGAAGAGAATAGAAAGTGCGGACTATGGGTTTAGAAGTGAACGCATTGATCAGCATAAAGGAATAAGTAGTAATAACACGATGCAAAGAGGTGAATGTAGATTAGTGTGTACTGTAATATATTGCGTTAACTTATGTTAAATTATGTCGTCGTTAATGAATCGCAGTCCACTGCTGGACGTAGGCCTCCCCAAGTTCGCGTCTCGCATCCCGGTCTTCATACTTATGTATGATTTTCAAAATATGTTCCTTGGCAGAACTTACGAGTAGTTCGAATAAAAGCCCCTGAATTTGATAGACTATAAATTAAGCAGTTAACTTATTAAACTAATTTATTTTTGCCAGGTTATACGGTTCAAAACGCTGCGCTCGCTGCAACACTCCCATCTCCGCTTCGGAACTGGTGATGCGTGCTCGTGACCTGGTGTTCCATGTGCCCTGCTTCTCATGTGCACTGTGTAACACACCATT
Source organism: Dendrolimus pini (assembly GCA_949752895.1). Lineage (NCBI taxonomy): Eukaryota > Metazoa > Arthropoda > Insecta > Lepidoptera > Lasiocampidae > Dendrolimus > Dendrolimus pini. The sequence goes on along the minus strand of OX457125.1, from coordinate 9,539,656 downwards.
GAACAAAGGGGATACCTTCGGCATCAGGGACTCGGCTGTATATTGCAGGTAAGCAGGCTAGGCTCGATATTCTATCAAGACGATATATCTACACGTTGGTATATAGAAGTAAATATTTTCCTTTGAATACAATAAAACAATAGGCACTGACTATTATACACCTCAATCTAAGCTTTCTTTTCAGCCAACAACCTTCTCAACCGACTTCAGGCAACCTCATAATCTATCTATATATAATATAATAAATTTATAAAAGAGTTGAATTTGTATAGTGAATTAAAAAAGAAAAAATCAGGAGGCTTATCGGATCAGCGTATTTTGAAAAAGCAACTTATAGAATTATTATCTGTTAGAGCATCACGTGAAAACTATTGAGTGGATTTAAATAAAATTCGACACAGAGTTAGTTTATATTCCTAGACAATATATAGGATACGTTGGTCCCGATAAAATATGTCGTTTCTGAGGAATACACGAATTTGTAAAGCAAAAGAGGTATCGCTGCGGATGCGTTTTATTTTGGTGTTGTCGTTGCAATTTACTAACGAATACGTTGTCGTCACCGCAACGCTAACAACATTTAGCTGGTAATAATAACACTAATATATTATAACGGTTTTATTCATATTGAGATAGGGTATGTTTCAAAGTTTCTTTAAGAATCTTAAAGAATCCTTCAAACTTACTCTAGCTCAATATAAATAAGACCGTTAATGTTAAAGTCATTAATTTAAAAATTACTAAATAGAATAATATAATTTTGCCACAACTTAGCATAGAATGCTTGAGGGTCTCGAGAAAAGGTAAGCATCCCCGTGAAACACAGAACGACCGAAGCCTTGGCAGTTGTGTACATTTTAGTACACTATATTTACCAGAAATTTTCCCCTTGAATGCCAATGCTTGGTATTCCAGTCAAAATATTTTTATAGTTAAAATCTGACAAAAACTGTATTGTGTTTGCAATATTCTACCAATAGCATAATTACAAAAAACGTAGCGCAGGACGCCCGCCATCCCGGTGGACTGACGTCCTGCTCAAGGTCGCCGGCAGGGCCTGGATTAGGAAGACGGCAGACCGGGATATGTGGCGCGTAATTGGTGAGACCTACGTCCAGCAGTGGATAGAGATTGGCTGAAGAAGAAGAAAGTATAATTGTTGATAGTGAAGTATAGACATCTTGCATTAAACTGTTTGTCTACATGGAAATTGTTTTTATAAATTCCATTGCCGTCCTTAGAAGTACGCCTCTGATAGCGTGTAAGTTAAAAATGGATGCCCAAGTATTATACATATATAGCTAACATGTACCCACTTCGCTGGGCATTATTAAAAAATTACAAATTGTTATTGCTCACAATCAAATATAGCTTATATCACTCTTGAATAATGTAGCTTTCTACTGGTGAAATATTTTTAAAATCGGTTCTGTAGTTCATGAGATTACTTCCTACAAATAAACTCGAAAAATTAACCTCTTTCTATAGTATAGGTAGATTACGTCGTAAATTGTTTAATGTTGTTCTCACAGGCTGCACTACGAAACAATGCCGGAGTATGGGGCCCATATGCCAGTGCCCGGTCCCCCACAAATGTGTCCAGGGCCGTACTCGGGACCCCCTTCCGTGGCCCACTATCCTCCTTACCCGTCCCCGGAATTCTCCAGGGTCGAAGCCGATGTTCCTAAAGGCCCGTTCTTCAACGGAGCCGCAGCACCCCCTCCACGGCAAAAAGGTCGCCCAAGAAAAAAGAAACCAAAAGACCAGGAGATCATGACTGCGAATCTTGGTGAGTGTTTTATATATGTAGCTAATGCGAGTTAATAATTTGTATTAATAATTTTTATGTGTACATAGTAGTAATTGTGTACTGATTGCATTAAAAAAATATAGAAATATTTAAAAACATCCTTAAATAAATAAATAAACGTAAAATATTTTTATAATAACATTATTAAATAATTAAAAAAAACAATGTAAACTTAAAAATAAATTTGAAACTAAGCTATATTAAAATTATTACACTACTAAATAAAATAAAACTAAATAAAAAATGTAACAATTATAGATAAACCATTGTTACTTGAAGTCTGGAACGATCCAAAAATGCTAAGTTGTATATAGCAACAATCAATCTTTACAAATACAAAAACAACATTACAAATATTATTTTTTGTATTTTTGTATTTGAATAAAACAAAGTTTATTTCGTTATTTAAATGCAATAAAAAAATTCATGCTAAAATATTAATTTATTAAATTTCACTCAAAAAACAAAATAGAAATTACATTTATATGTTTCGTACGTTCGTAGTTACGCTTCAAGCACTGACCAACCTTTTATTGAAATAGACGCCATTATGTTTTATAACAAAAGAATAAGTAGGAAAATGAAATTAAGACTACATAATATATTTAAATGGCAGCCACTATATTAACTGCCAGTATGTAGGTGTGAACTTTATGATTCGCAATGAAAATAAAAGTGCATTAATACTCTTTTGATGTCTTTAAAAGTAAAAATTCATACATAACTCGTAAGAACAAAACGTTGTTGCCCTGCCGCCATGCCGATATCGATACGAGCACGTTTTGCCGACAAAACGTTTACAATTTTATTAACACATAAAAGTCAAAACTGCACTTACCATCGAAAGATTATCAGGCGACTTCCCTTGTGTTGTTTTTTTAAAGTTTTTAATATATTTCTCGAGATATCGGAACCAGTCCGTTTATCTCAGAGACCGACGTTCGGCGTCCGGTACATTTGACTTGTAATCCAAACATGTACATTACTTTGGTATAAAATTAAAATTTTGTATCAAAAAATTTAATTTAGAAAAATTAAACTTCGTGTATATACTATATATGCTTGTAGTACAGGCCTAATTGAAATAAAAATAATATATTTTTCTCTAACAACTACATCTAGATTTATAGTGACTTTAATTCCTTTTGTTTATTATTATTTTAATATATTAATGTATGTATGTATGTACATGACGTGAAGATCACACATTCATAAGAAACAAACTACTGCTTATCAGTGTTTACGTCATAAAATAAGGAAAGGGATTTCAACTCCTGTTGGTATAAAATTCTAAGTTTACATAAAATACACTTTATTTTTTATAAAGTATAATTAATAAATATATTTATTATTATTTTATATTGATTCTTTTTATGTACAAAAATGTATTTTTTTAAACAATAAAATATATTATTAATAAATTAACATCAAAAGGTACTTGTTAGAATATAGAAAAGCAGTTAATTAATATATCTTCTTCTAAATTATTGTAAAACAGAAAATTACGAACAAATTTCTTAATTAATTAATTTGTAACTAGAGTAGACAGTTTCAAGTATAATCGAAAAGGATTATACTTGAAATCAACACAACTTAAGCTCTATTTAAATAAATTATTCAAGAAATTCTGCTTAGAAATGTTACAAAATAAAGTAAACAAGCTCTTCTAGTTAAGTAGGCGACCCGTTTATGTACAGTAGCGAAAGTTACACTATTTTATTATCATCATACCTTTATATATAATTATTGAATTAATTTGAATTAATGTTTAATCAGTAGTCTATTTGACTCGTAAAAATGTGCCATCATAACTTGCTACTCTTTTACAAAATCCGGACGGTGGCGTTGCGTCGGCATTTAGTAAAATGATAAAAAGTATTTCGTGTGACTTGGATATTGACTACCATATAGACGGTGCGCCGAGTTGAATATTGGTGGAGGCGCGCTGCCGGGGCGTGAAAATATCAGGCTTTTTAAGTTACTGTATTTAAATCTATTCCATCTATATTTGCTTCGAAAAACGTCACGAACTTCTCAAACCAGGAATAGGCAGAAATCAAAGATGCGAACACTACTTCTGTTCCGTTCTGTACTATGTAATGCTAACAACGGTGTTTGAGAGCTCAATCCTTTTAAAATACTTAAATTGCCTAAAAGTACAAACAATAGTATGGAAATTGTTCACAACTCTATCAACGTCTTAACGTCTACGCGCCACGCGCTTGTGGCGGTGGTGGCGGCGGCGCGCCGGGCGGCCTCGAAGACGCGACAAGTCAGAGCGGCGCACATTTTACTATCATATTATACGATTAAAAAATATAAGAAAAATACAAATTGCGATGGTGTAACCGCGCCTTAGTTCCGCCGCATTCAATTCACTATTGGAACTTAACGTGTGCGCATTGCCGCGTGCATATAAATTGTCTGCGATATGCAATCCTGTTTGTTTTTTTGAAAATAAATGTTTTTTACATTCATAATTAGTTCAGTGTTGCGTTATAATATCATTTGATAGCGATGACAGGGTTATGCATGTGTAGATTGTTATTTCTACACCTTTATTTCTATTTTTCTGATTATCTGATTTTGTTATAAGTATTTTTCCTATGCTGGGACTGGTCTTCCGTATTAGGAACATATGGTATACTTGCCACACTTGTCCAAGGCGGAATAAAAGGTATGAAACATCGATGGGCAATGTCAAATTTTTATTAGACGAGATACCTACAATGTATGTAGACCCGATATGCAGGGAGCGCAAGACCCAGCTACAGACCGGCTCTCTTTTTACTACAACACCCTTTTTTAGGGTAAGGACTACTGTTTATCACATGGCGCAATAATGGCATACGCATGTGATAGTTGAAACATAATGTACATTAAGTTAGAAAGGCTATGCTTGATACCACAATAATAAATGTATAATATAATAAATCTGTAGATAGGCTGAGTTTTTACAAAGGAAAAAATAAGGGAGCACAATTTGCATTTGGTGTAGTTGGTACCTTTGTACTAGAGGGATTTATATATAATATAATTCAAGCGCTTGGATCATTTTAACACTGACCAAATGTACTAACCGTGCCATGGTAGATCTAATAAATAAAAGAAGGTCATCTGACAAACCTGTCTCACACGTGTATGTACAACGAAGGCGCGGTTCGCGTGTCTATGCCTAAGTTCATCATACTTTCATCCCATTTCAATGAACCGGTGTTTAGCCGGCGCTTCTTTACGTGGTTGCTGTGCGTGACACACAGATCTTTCATTCTTCGAACTATTTTTTTCAAGCTAGTTATTGCATCTATGTGTTTTAATAATGTTCCTTATTGATTAAGCACATATATCTTTAATATTATATCGGTCTTAATAATTATTCTTTTTTGTTTCTTCGATAACAGAGTTTTAGTGTCAGATTTAGATAACTTTTATATCATTTCTTTTATTTTACTTTTTTCAATCATTTGTGATCGGTATAGCCTTTCCTTCAATACTTCTCTTTTAGGGCACTCGTCTTTTATAGCACCATAAATCTTATATAGTCTTTAATCTCCTACTTTAATATAATGCCAAATGATTTTTATCATTCGTAATTATATACTCTCATCATCTTATTACAGCAACAGATTTTATATTAAATATCTTTAAAATTTACGATGCCAATTTTCAGTATAAAGATATGACTAATGGTTAATATTGATAGTAAAGATAAGAACTATATCGTTTCCTTGCTGCTAATGAGTCTAAATGGCGACCTAGTTACATGCTAAAAAAGGAGTTTTTACTAAGTGAAGTTATACACATTTATTCGATTTTGACCGTGGTGTTGAATAAGTTTAAAATGAGTTTTGAGTTAGTAGGTAGTAAAAGTACTTTAAAAATATAACTATTAATAATACTTACAAAGTTATCACAATATTTTATCGCAAAGTTTATACTTCTGTTGTGATAATCAAAAGTAAGAGATTAATATATTGTATAACGGCTTGTAATAATTGACGCATTATTGCATCAATAAATCTTAGTAACTGACTACTAATTTTATTTACTGCTACCGTGTTGTTATCGCCTTTCTGACGATAATGTCGATCGAATGAAAGTAAGTTAATTTTAAATGTTTTAAGTTATATAAAATAGAATTCGTTTCTTCTGTAAAATATGTTACTAAACTAGTACATACAATAAAAGCATCAGTTATATAATTCTTGTAATAACATTGCAGACTGAAGAAAAGCTCTTGCATTGTTTAACTTTATGAAATATATCAGGTTTAAATGAAATATGTCTATGCACATATCGTTTATACAACGTAATGGGTAAAGAACGTGCTCCCATAGTCTCATTTCAAAAGTCTCATAAATCATGCCACGTGAACCAGATTCTAAAGTAAAAATAATCACTTTGATAGCCGTTAAAACGGTGTAATAATTTTGACTATTTTAATAAAGATCTCGTTTACCTAATACTGTAAATGTATCGAAAACTTGGTATAATTTTCTTATCTTAAGTTCAACATCAACAGATAATTTGGTCGTTGAATCTATAGTTATAATGAAATATCATGTAGCTTTTAAATTTTTAAATTTTTGTACACTACCAGAGAAAATTATTAACGCTTCGGGAATAAATTATTTATCTATATGATATTTTTGTTGATTGGGTATCACTTGATCATCAGTCAATTTAAGATTAGTTTACAAGATGTGTTAGAAATAAAAAAGACAAACTAACAATTACTTGCACCTGTTTTATAAACACTACGACAGTGAGTCACTTTTGATTAAATGTTAATACCTGAATCACGGTCATATTATCGCGCTAGCGTTGTTCCAGTGATTTGTAGAATTCATATATTCTTTTGAAATTCTGTTCCACTTTACAATTGCGGGAAATTTCTGGAATTATTTTTTTATTAGTGATTGTTCATACGCTTTTGAATTATATTCTTTGTGTACGTGAGTATTCATTTGTAATATTATGACAGGTTTTCTAAAGCTAACCACTAGTAATACCTAATTATTATTAGTTTAAAGAATCCTGCCTTAAACGCTGACGTTCGTGTCTGAGCAGTGATAAACCAGATATATCGTTATAGCCACTTATAATAGGCCTGGAAATGGAACCAAATTTGAAAAAGTATAAAATCTAATTTATAACGTAGCCTTCTGCTGCCAATATAAAAGTTTTTAATGTTTGGCAAGGACTAAAACAATGCACCACACAATCATCTTTATGTGGTAAGCTTTCACTCACCTCTATCTATTTGTAAGAGACCTATAAACCTTTATCTTTTCAATAATGTATTAATTATATATAAAGATAATTGTTTACTTTTAACAAAGTTGCTGAGGGTAGACATTATATTTGTCACAGATCATTACAGTCAACAGATAAAGGTCAAGAGTATCTGTGGTAGTTTACTTCACAGGGTGAATATGGAGTTATTGTAAGTAAAAGCTTTGCGTGATCACCGCGGCATTACCTAACATTATACGGTTAAGGGTTTAACATATTTTTACGAGTTGGAATTTTTAGTTTCTTTTAACCAGGCATGGAATTTGTTTCCGGCAATTTCGGCTTTATGGTCCAACAAGTCTGAAGTGATCCGTGAGTACATATTAAATGAACAGATATAATGAAACAATTTTAGTTTTAAATATCTATATCTTATTATGAAAACAGGCAATATATTTGTTGGGCTTGTCCAAGGTGGATTAGTAGATCGTGCATCGGTTATTCGACGTGCAAATTTTGTTATGATTTTTTTGAATCACCATTAGTGGAGCACGATAGTTCGTGCTCCTTAACTAAATTTCGAAGTTATTCGAACATTACAAAAAATAAAAAACTAATTAAATCGATTACCTCGCAAACATGTGAACTTAATAATAGAGAAACATTCAATTCTATGTCTGTATTGTTATATTTATATTGGATATTGATATTAGATATGCGTTGTAATCTCTTTGTATTTTAATAAATTTTACTCTATCGTTCCGTGACAAAATGTTGTTTGTTAACTACTAGTCTTCACGTAGTATAAAACGAAGTCGGTTTCCGCGTCTGACAGTATATCACTCCTAAATCACGTAACTCCTCCTAAACAGCTTAAAGGATTTTTAAGCGATTTTCACCAAGGTAATTTTTATGGAAGGTATATATATAAATAAAACCAATTAAGTACTGCCGTAACCGTATACTATAATAATAATAACAATTCATTTATTTCAGAAATTGATAAACCCATATTGTACAGTTTTATATTATAAATTATGTCACGGTTAACAATTTGAAAAAATATTAAATTAGTTCACAACGATTAATACTACTAATGAATTAAACAAAACTAGGGCATTACACCGACGTCACAATAATTATTGTAAATGTTCCTACTCCACGGCACGAAGGGACATGTATACCAAATGATTTCAATTATGGACTCTGCCACTGGGCCGCGAGGCGGCAAACCACAAACAAACTCACTCACACATTTAACTGGCTGTGCAGTTGCACCCATTAACGTAGCAGTGGCGAGTCCCATCGATCTACAAACAAATAAAATAGTTATTTGGCTAATTCTAAACAATCAAAAATCAGAATAATAAAACATACAAATAATAAAAAATTGTATAGGCCTGCTGATCTGTAGTATCCTCTTGAATGAATGTGTATAATCTTTTGAAAGGTTGTGGATTATGTTTTGTCTGGATTATCTTGGATTTTCGGAAAATAAAAGTAGAAACGTTTTTTACTGAGACGATGTATATTGACAGTTGGACAGATACAGACACAGACAGAGAATAACAAGCAAAAGGAACGAAATGACAGATACACTCTCACAAACAGAACATAGATAACCAAATATTTACAATGTGCGCTCTATACACTATCATCCCCTCCACCAGAGCGCAAACCCATTGCCTTTAAACAGAATACATGTTTGTGTACAGTAGTACCATTCGTTAAAATATCAGCGACCATTTCGCTTCCTTTACAGTAACAAAATTTTAACTTAGAACAATTCACAAGATCTTTAAGAAAATGATATCTGATATCAATATGTTTTGATCTAGGTAAATAACAATCACTAGCAGATAATTTTATAGCACTTTGATTATCACAAAATATGTTTATTGGATTTACTTGCTGTTGACCAAGTTCAATATGCAGTTGTCGCAGCCATGAACCTTCTTGGGCTGCGGAAGCCATTGCCATGTACTCTGCTTCAGCAGTTGAGAGGGCCACCGTTGGCTGTTTACGTGAGCCCCAAGATATGGCTCCTCCTTGGTACATGAAAACATATCCAGTACATGACTTGCGGTCAAGAGTGTCACTGGCCCAATCAGCATCACAGTATCCAGTTATTGTTTCATCAATACCTCTCTCAAATGTGAGCTTTAGGTCCTTTGTTCCTTGAAGATATCTAAAAATCCTCTTTACTGCAGTCCAAAGTTCTGTTGTAGGTTGCTTATTAAATCTGCTCAATGTGTTGACGGCAAAAGCAATGTCTGGTCGTGTACCTTGAGCGACATAGAGTAGACTGCCAATAGCTTCTTGGTATGGGATATCATAATTAATCTCACTTTCTTCATATGTACTAAATTTGATTCCAACTTCTATTGGTGTCTTTGCCGGTTTGCAGTCAGACATATTGAACCTTTGTAAAATTTCTGAAATATATTTATGTTGATCGATTTCCACTTTTCCATTTAATTTAGTGATATTGAGTCCAATGCACTGTTGAGCCATGCCTAAATCTTTCATGTGAAAATGAAATTTTAGTTTTTCCTTCAAACTGTCTTTTACAGAAGCTTTAGATGTGAAAAGCATGAGGTCATCGACCCATATAGCAATGAATGTTAAATCATTGTTATTATAATACACACATGGATCTATCTTTGATCTAAACAGGTTAATTTCTTTTAATACACTATCTAATTTAATATTCCATATTCTACTAGCCTGTTTAAGTCCATATATAGATTTATGCAGATGACATATCTGAGTGCCTTGCTCATACATAGGCGGCTGTGTCATATAAATCTCCGCATCAATGTCACCTTGTAAAAAGGCTGAAACGGCATCCATCTGATCGACATTGAGATCATATTTTGCTGTTAAAGCAAATAAATAACGTATGGATGAATATCTGACAACTGGGGAATATGTTTCATTATAATCTGTCCCCTTTTTCTGGGCATAGCCTTTAATAACTAGCCTAGCTTTAAATTTAATCTTACCACTAACATCAGCCTTCGTTTTAAATACCCATTTGCAAGGTAGGGCTTTCTTGCCGGATGGGAGGTCAGCTAAGCTCCAAGTGTTATTTTTAATAAGAGAGTCATACTCTTCCTTCATGGCCTGTCTCCACATTTCTGCATTGTGAGATGCCATAGCTTCCTCTAATGTCTGAGGATCATCCATTGTTGTATATAAACAATAATAACCATGCTTAGACTTTGACTGTGTTACATCGGAAGATTCTACATGGCCCCTTCTCTGCCGAGGCCTCAGTCTAAGATTTTGAAAAGAATCTGTTGTAACACACCTGGAAGGTCGGTAAGATTCATTGACATCAGTGTCAGTCTCACAGTCACTCTCAATTGTCTCCTGGGATGCAGCAGTGACCTCACCAGACTCCTCCGGCAGCTGCTGTGTACTCTGGCACGGTGGCTGTGAACTCTGGCATGGTGTATCATCCTGTTTCTCTGTAATTATTACATGAGGTGACTTTAGCAAATGTCACATTTATGGAGAAGTCAAAAACAGATGATATTATCATCTGTTTTTGACTTCTCCATAAATGTGACATCCCTACTTTTTATCACTTTATGACTTTTCATGTCCATCAACCTGTAGCCCTTAGAAGTCTCACAGTAGCCTACAAATATCATTTTTGTAGCTTTCTTATCCCATTTTTGGCGTCGTTCTTTTGGTATATGTACCATTACTTCAGAGCCAAAAATACGCATATGTGATAGATTAGGTTTTCTTCCAGTCCATAACTGCATAGGCGTCTTCCAATCTATTGATCTGGTAGGGGTGCGATTCATAATATAAGCTGCTGTAGCTACAGCTTCAGCCCAAATTTTTTTATCTAGGTTAGCATAAAACATCATACACCTAGCTCGCTCAACTAAAGTCCTGTTTAGTCGTTCAGCCATTCCATTTTGCTGAGGGGTATAGGGTGTGCTGGTTTGATGACATATACCATGGTTTGACAAATAATTTTTAAAATAATTATTGCAATACTCTGTGCCATTGTCAGTTCTTATAGCTTTTATTTTATAATTTAATTCATTCTCAACTTTAGTCTTAAAATGTTTAAATATTTCTATAATATTCAATTTATCTTTTAAGAAATATACATGAACTCTTCTGGTACAGTCATCAATAAATGTTAAAAAATATTTCATACCTCCAAATGACATATTTTCCATCGGCCCACATAGGTCCGAATGGATTAGCTGCAGAGGTCTGATGGCCCTGGATCTAATATGATTAAATGGTAACCTGGTTTGCTTTCCTTCGAGGCAGCTGGTGCAGGTTCCGATGATGTTGTCAGCAATTGGACACAGCTTTACTCCCTCTGTACATTCTGGCAGCTTTTGTAGGTCTGTAAAATTCAAATGTCCCATGCGTCGGTGCCACAGAATAGAATTGTTGACAGCCTCATCGCTAGATGTTAAATTTGCTACTATGTCATTGCTTTCCAAGTTAAGACAATATAAGTTGTTAACTAATGTTGCTGAACATATTAATTTTCCCTCAGTATTATAAATAACACACCCTTGACTATTAAATATAAGTTTTAACCCCTTTTTGACCATAGCACTCACTGATAATAAATTGATGGCTAAGCCAGGAACATATAAAACGTCTCTCACCTGAATTTTGTTATTATTATTTAAATAAATGTCAATACAACCAATTCCTTGCACAGACAATGGTTCCTTGTTTGCCACAGTAATGTTCTGGATGGGTAGCTCATGCACATTATACATAAGTGCTCTTCTGCTTGTCATGTGCATAGATGCACCTGAATCTATATACCATTTGTTGACATCTTGTTGTGTAGTCGCTGAAAAGGCTGCAACAAAACTTGTGTTTTTAGTTTCCTTATCCTTTTTAACCTTGCAGTATTTTGCAATATGACCCTGTTTATTGCAATTATAACATCTGGGACCCCTTGGATAAACTGATGGTTTCGCTTGAAATGGTTGCCGAGTATTCCTTTTTGTAGTATAGAATGCATTAGTCTCCGAGGTTGTTTTCACCGAGGTTGTTTTCACCTCTTGTAAGAGCTTTGTTTTGACTAAGTCAGCGCTAATTTTCAAGCCTGAGCTCTCCAGACCCATAATCATAGGTTTATACATGTCAGGCAAGCCGGCCAACATAAGGGTACCGAGCCATTCATCTTCCACGTTGAACTGTATGTTTCTTAGCTTATGTGCCGATGACATTATTTTATTTACATAATCTTCTACACTTTGGCTAGATTCCAGCGTGGTATTAATTAGGTCCTTTAAAAGGCCCACTTTCCTTGACAATCCGTTGTCATCAAAAGCCCTTTCTAAATTTTGCCACACTTCTTTCGCTGTCTTCGCATCCTGAACGTGGATATAATTAATCGGATCCAATAATAATATTAATTTAGATTTAGCTTTAACATCCTGTGCGGTATCCACTGTCTTGCCGGCGGTCGGTTGAATGCAATGCCATAAGTCTTCGTGCTGCAAGTAGGTTTTTACGGCAAATTTCCAAGCCGGAAAATTGTTTCTGCCTTGTAATCTCTCTATTTGAAAAGACGTAGTCATTGCTCCAGACATTTTCACTTGTATACGATGAACGATGACAATGTGGCTGGATGCGTATTTTAAAACTCAAAATAAAATCAGTACGCCGGTCCTTATTAATCCACCAACCACGCTCTGCTACCATGAAAGGTTGTGGATTATGTTTTGTCTGGATTATCTTGGATTTTCGGAAAATAAAAGTAGAAACGTTTTTTACTGAGACGATGTATATTGACAGTTGGACAGATACAGACACAGACAGAGAATAACAAGCAAAAGGAACGAAATGACAGATACACTCTCACAAACAGAACATAGATAACCAAATATTTACAATGTGCGCTCTATACACTATCATCTTTTAATAAGGCCTCGTACGGTTACCATGAAACGTAAATAACCTGGTTCGATATCCATTGTTATTCGTAGATGAAAGTCACCTTTTAGGCACTGACTCTTATATTCATTGTTCTAATTCTTAAGAAAAATAAATAAATGTTAATCCGATTTCCATATTATAAGAACTTCTTTTGAATTATTTCTCTACTTTTATACCTTTATACAGTGTTCGGATTACGAGTAGATAAATTCTTTTTATGATATAAAAGAAAACAAACAGATAGCCCAATTAAAAAGTAAACGCAAAAGTATTTGTTCTCTCTTTCCTTTCCCTTTTTGCCAATCATTTGGGTTTAACACTGTTACCTAACACCTCTATCATACCAGAAGCCTTCATCTCATCCTTAATATTATAAACTCATCTTGTTTTAGGCCTAACTTTATTCTTACATTCATCAACCGTCTAGTTAATGTTCTCGCAGTCAGATGATATTAATTCTTTCTCGTCACATGTTGATCATCAGCCTCTCAATTTGTCGGTCACGCGTGCTATTCTCAAGGATTCGATTTGGACCAGCAGACTCGGAGATATAAAATGAGTGCTTGTGGAGTAATAGTAATAATAATTACAGCCCATAAACGTCCCAGTGCTGGGCTCCGGCCTCTCACTATAGTGGAACGGACAGTATACCAACCACACTTGTCCAAGCGAGTCCATCTCGATGTGCAGGTTTCCTTCACCGTTGTTAGCACTTGGTAATTGTATATGCACTTTAGGTCAGAAAACTGCTTAAGTGGTGAATGAGTTCTGACCAAGATTCGTACCCTTGCCCTTTAGGTTAGGGACGCGTGCGCTAGCTATTACGCTACCACAACTACTCTTGTGTAGTAAGTCAGCGAAAATTTACCCCAGTGAACCCGTACCAAAGATCTCGTAAAGTCATATAACTTACGATCTAACGACTAGAAAGAAAAAATAAGCACCACCCCCATCCGGCGAAAGATTTACTGTAACAGAATACATAAAGTGGGAATCGAACCTCGTATTACGGTGTTGTATTACGAAGGGTGCCGCGTAACCAAAAGACATATAGCTGTAATAAAAAACCTAATTGCCTCGCATGTGCGTTACTTTAAACAACGTAGAGCACGATCTAATGAGCGTTTTTCATATAAGGACGCTGCTTTAGTTTGCGTTTACGGTGTTTTGAATTTTCTGTATGTTTATTTAATCTACATTTTCATACTATTTATGAAGCGAGGTAATACTAACGTTCTAGGCACAGTGACAGAAGTCTAGTGCTGAGATGTTCAAAATATTGTATTTAAATACAAATACATATTGAAATAGGCAATGCAACCAGCATTGCCTATTTCAAATGTAAATACAAAATCGTATACTAATATATAAAACTGAAGAGTTTGTTTGTTTGATTGAAAGCGCTAATCTCGGGAACTACTGCTCTGATTTGTTATCTCATTGTGAGATAGCCCATTTATCGAGAAAGGCTATAGGCATTCATCATCAATCATTCATCACGCTAAGACCAATAGCAGTAGAGCACTAATGAAGAATGTTTCAAAATCGTTTTTTTTAACTATTCGGACGAAGTCTCGGGCAAAAACCAGTAGTCAGTTCCTGAGATTAGCGCGTTCAAGCAAGCAAACAAACAAAGAAACTCTTCAGCTTTATATATTAGTATAAGATTTTGCGATTTTTATTGCGTACTTTGATAGCCATATGTTACTGAGGGTTGAATAATATATTCAATGTACATAATTGTGTAGGATATCTTTAGTCCGGTAGTCACAACTCCTTTCGCAGGGAAGTTATATGCAGAGCTGCCACTCCCCACATACCACTTGTTGACCAGCCCTGGGGTCCGAGGGTATGCGCAAATGAATTTGAATCCTGGCCAGAAAGCATGCACCACGTAGGCAATTTTCCTGAGCCAATGCGCATATTGTTACAGTTAATACGTGCTAACGGTAGAGGAAAACATCGTGATGGAACCCGCACATTGATACAACCGATTTGTCTACTGTCAAGCCGCCTTGGACAAGCGTGGCAGATATACTGTCCTATTCTCTTAATGATAGGTCCCAGTCCATCAGCGGGATGTTTATAGGCTGTTATTAATATATTGTAACAACTAGTAGCTTTACAGTTATAAAGTATTTTCGATTAAGTGTTTGTTATTAGCTTTTCATACTCAAATGACAATGACAGTCCAAGTTCGTCACTTTTATGGAACTCTTCAATGTATATGGTCCGACAATGATCTAGCCATTTTATTTATCTAACTTTTTAGTACAAAATATAGTACCTATACATTAGTATGACCAAGAGAACTTATTTAATTGGGATATATCATAAAGAAAACATATATCATGTACTGAAAGGCAACACAATATATAATAAATAAATAATTCATTCGGCTAAATATACGGCCATGTGCAACATTGCGTTTTGTCCACCAAGACCTGCGATAAAAAGTAGCGCGGCAAAAAATACGCCGCAGGAACGTGATCGAGTTAGGGTTGGCAAAATTAATTTATATCTGGAACATCCGATCGATTTTGACTTTTCCGGTAATATGGGATATTAAAGTAAAACATAAAAATTACTATATTAGGAAACTACTAAGTACCGACTTTAAGATGTTTAAGATAATATATATTAAAAATAAGATATTATAATTAATAATAGCTTTAGAAATAAGTTATTTTATACTTTTTAGTTTTTGAAGTCTTTTTTTTTAATGGACATATTTTATATATTAAAATAAGCCATTTTCAAAATAAAGCAGATTTTTATTATTATTTTCGAAATAATTACTTGCCATTTATTTACGTGTAGTGTCGATGGTTTAATAGTCTGTACGTTTTATTAACAGAAGATCACTATAATGCCACTCAAAACAATAAAGTACGATAATTATGTAATTTGTTTAATGTGGGGCTTTACTGTCAACAAATATGTAACCTGATAGACGTGCAAACGTCAAAAGTAAAAGAAACGCTTGGAAATAGTATACTCCGCTAAAATGTGTTGAAGATTTTTTAAATAACCGGCAGACGTAACACAAATATACCCAAGTAATGCTTATGTTATGGATAATATACGACGGACCACTTCTACGGCTATACACATACCGTATTATATTTACTTTTTTATTGAGAAAACCAACAGCGAATACACAAATGTAATATAAAAACGTTTACAATAAAAAGTTAGGCCAATAACAGGTTTTACTATATAAACTACCACTCTAATAACAATTTTACAACGCAAATGTTAATTTGAAATTAAACAAATAAAGTCGGATTGTGTTATGTAAAATTTAGCAACTCATTAATAATGTTACTTTTAAATTTGTATGTGGAGGATGCAAACATATGAATTTTACAAAATTTCGTATTATAAGAACTAGCCATACAAGAAAACAAAGAATTATAATAATAAAATAATAATAAAGAGTTCGTTTAACAGATTTACCATACCAGGAAACGTACCCGGAGTCTCTGTGTTGAAGTAAGCAAGGTCAGTTTGATTATAGTACTTTTTATTCACCTAATAATATACATGGCGAATTTTTCAAGTGGGCCTTCAGAGTCTAATCGTAAATTATACGAAATAGCGAAAAACACTCAAAGGTGCCTCGAGGCCGACTATGCATCATTAGACTTTTGAAAAATCAATTACCCTACTCAGGAATCGAATTAACTGATTTTGTAAAAAATAAACACATTCTGTACTATTATAACAAATCATAGTGAAACTTATAACGATCAATTTCTGTGAAGAAATGTCTAACGGCAAACCAAGGGAAAGAGTTTCACTCATATTAGTATTTATTTGATCAACCAATAATCAATCAATAAGTGATAAATTCTAATTATTATTATGTATTATTTCTAATTAATGCTTTGCTTGAAATTATTATATATAGTGATGTTAACTAGTATCTATTTAGATTTAGTTATAAGATCTGAAAATTGCACGCCTAATAAGGCAAAATGTATTGAGACAATTGCAACAAAAAAACACCTTTGTACACATACATTTCTAGTAATAAATTATTCTACGAGTAGATTCTATTCTACCCAATCTTGATTTCTTATATCATTTAAAATAATTAATACAAGCAGATGAGTTGATCTGGACGCCAGTAAAAAAAATGTGATTCATTTTAATAATGTTATCCCCAAAAGTATAATTGTTTTTTTTTTACAGAAGCATAAGTTGCTTAACCTGAACATATATTAGTCTACTTATCTGGCGTTTATAAAAAGAAATTAATTATTCAAACGACCTATTTTAATTATAGTGGTTGTAATTAAAACGCATCGGTTTGCCTTAATTAGGGTTACTAATGAGTAATATTATGATTTAATAGAGTTTTTGGACTCCAGCTCAACTAGCGACAATTAGCACTTTTTAGATAGGTTTCCGTCACTAAGGATAACAGAAAAGCGAAAAACATACATATTAAATTGTTGTTTCCTAAGACAACCCTATAAATAAAAGTTTAAAAAAATAAATAATTATTTTAACCCAGTTGAGTTCACCTAATAGGAAGACGCAGGTACAGTCTGGAGATAAAGCGATTATTTTAAAAATACAATAGTAATAAATCAACAAATGTACACCCGCCTGTATCGAAGTAGCTTTTTGTGGGAACGCCATTGCAGTTTTCGCGACCGGTATGGACCCTTTTCCAACAACTCGCCGCGGCGACCTGTTTGACTGAATCAATTATATTGGCATTGCGTAATACACCGCGAAAGGCTTGCGGCCATTCTGAGGGAGGACAATGATATATGTTTGAGATAGGTATAATTTTGACACGAAAGTGTATTCTATAATATTGCTATTTAATGATGTAGTGAAATTAAAACAAGTACTAATTTACGTGTAGCTACCGTACAGATGATTATTGACAGATATTTATTTTATTTTATTGGGTATACATGGGCGGGTATTTATTAGTCAGGTGTAACAACATAATGACTTTTAGATTTGAGTCAATAGGGAGATATTCGGTCCAAAATCATAAAAAATATCCTTCTTCTGTTACTTTGGAACTATGGGACAAAAATCTTGAAAAATTCGAATGGTTATAACTTCAAAATCCATTCAAATATTTTTTTTAAAATCAAGTTTTTAACAGTTTTTTTAGATATGGAGTATTTTTGATTAATAGTTTTTTTTAAAGACAAAAAATAGACGATCGCCTTGACTACAAACTTCTTCACTGTATGTGAACTAAAAGGCTAAGTGCGTGTCATCAGTTATTTTATTACATTATATTAACCCTTTTACTAAAAATACTCCGTAACAGGTATATAATATTAAAATATATACATGTATGTATGACAATAGGATGTAACCTTAAGGAGACGATCAGTAATCATAAACGCCGACCAATTAGGCAATATACAAAAACAACAAAATAATATGTGTTTGGTCGATACGGAAGTTTTATATCTGTTATCTAAATTATACGGCAGGGAAGCTACGTACTTCAGGTGAATAAGGCTTGGAAGAGAAATGTTTTGACTAGCTAGTCAAAACATTTCTCTTCCAAGCCTTATGTAAAGCAGGCGATTGCCTTTGTCCTCGGTCCTGGATATAGACGAATGTAAGGAGTACGGAGAGTTTTACTGGGTATTCTGGCAGTAGGCTGGCGAGTCCTATCATGTGATAAGTTCGCAAACGGATTTCTATTCATCAAAAAAGAAATTCAAAACTAGAACGATTCACTTAAAAATGGAAGCCATAATTTATAAAATAAAGCATCTTCACTTTAAGCAGTAAATAAATGTTTAGTGCTTAGGATATTATTTTGGGTATAATATATTTTAATTTCAAAAGGCTACTGAGAAACTGAATGCGGGTTCACGCGAGCGAGACCGCACCAACGTCCTAGTTTAATTTATACCGATTCATAAATTGGTCTAAAATATCCATTCGTTTATTTAATTAGCATATTACACCGGACCAATGTACTCATAGTAAACGACAGATGTTTCATGTCTTACAATAGTAATTTGTCAAGAGCCGCACCAATGGATTTCCAAATTTTAATAGGACCACCAATGACTTATTGAACTTAAAAAATAATTTGAATCCAAAAACATTTATCGCATATCTATAAGCATGCCATATTTCGTTATTTATTCCAATCAGATTGTAGCATTAGTAAATTATTACATTTGTTTTTAAGCAATTAGGCATATTATTTATAATTAATTTGGCATTTTTATTATATGTCATTATTGTTTATTATTTTTGTTACTAATTGGTTTTTTACTAGCCGAATTACTACAATACGCTAATTTATTCAATTACTTTGTATGGATAAAACCCGGTTGCGTTTGGAGTGTCTTCGTATCCCGGGTTTTCATATCATACTTTTACTTCCAGATGTCACCATTCTTTTCTGTAATGCCATTGATACGTCTCTCACACCATCCTTCACAAAGTTGTCCCAGCAATTCTTGGGTATAAACTTTCTACCGGGGTCTGGCGCAGGCGACATGTTTAGACATATGTTTCCTACATTTTGCCAGTTTTAATTGAACTTCGAATGAATTGACGGATAAATAATTTCAGTGTACGAGTATGACGATGACTTAAGGTTACTCTCCATGAAATGTTTTCTAGGATTCCGTAGCCATATGACAGAAACTATGCAATTGAATTTCATCATTTAAAGAGTTGATAAAATTCAAAATGAAATTGTTCACTGTGCGTGCATTGCTATGCACTTGACTTGTCTTTGGTGTTGATTTCCAGGGTATTATTGAGTTACAAAAATATTTTTTGTCTTATTTCTCACTATAAATTAAATATTTCTTATTTATTATTTAGGGCCGATTTTTAACCATCAGATAACAGTTATCAGTCGAATAAATTATAACCTGACAAAATTCAAAATTGAAACAATTCAACTGTTTTATTCATACAACTGTTCATTTTAACTTTCACAAGTTGTGTTTTAAATTATAGAATAACTTTTATCTGGTAATTGAAAAATCGGCCCTTAATCATAAAATTATACATACATTTTCATTCAAGAGATAGCAAGTGTTTTGGTAGAACAATATTGTGGCGACCGAGGGTAGTACATTCTGGCAGCATTAGCTGTCTTGACACCGACTTTCAGAAAAAAATTAAATATTATTGGGTTGAAATCGTACTTTCCCAATTGATAGAATGAACTTACTTGTGAGTATGTACAAAAAACATACTAGGTACCTGTATCAGAATATCTGTGCAGAAGGGACATATTGATATTGTTACGAGCTACAGGAATCGAATTAAAATGCCGTTGAAATTACTATAGAATGTATTTGAACTATACAAACACAGGTACAAATATAACTGGACACAACCACTACAAACTGCACGATTCAATAACACGCACAAAGTCCGTAACTATATTGTTTATAGAATCTACACGTCTTGCTCGTATCTTAATCGTCGCTTAACTGCCTTCTTCCCCACATTCAGACATCGTTTTATACTAAACTGTACAATACAACAATCGACCGCGTGGACTGAAGTTTCTGAGAAACCGTAAACTGCACACCTGCGGCCATAAACAAGTACAATAACAATAGCCTATTGTCTGATTGCTAATTTTAAACACAAAGTAAACAAAAGAAGTCCAAATGCGGGAAAGGTGCGTTCACTTTGTCGGCATGTAAGAAGATTAATATATTTGTTACTGACGTATTCATTTTATAGTTTAAGCGAATTGTGAAAAATCATTAATGACAAAGTTCTTCATCTAGATTCTGTGGAATAATACCTTGTTCATCGAAATAAGTGATGTGTTTACTGGCCAAGTGATGAACTATGTATGTCCTCTTGGAGAATCCTAATTTTTTCAAATATTTTATATTTGCGATAGTACAATCTGCATTAAGCCTTTCGATTGGCTACCCTGTTTGTGGTAGCTATACGTGGCCCTTTAGTCACTGTCCCAATAATCTTGATATTTTTGTTTGTTTTTTAACACGCACCACAGCGTAGGCACCTAAACTTAAGGAATGTGTTGTGGGTGGCAACCTTAAAATAAATGGTCGGGTCATTTAAGATATTAATCTAAGTTGCATTATTAAGAATGAAAATGTAAAAATAGTTTCGTAAAAATGTGTGATTGAATTAGATCATTTGAGTGAGTTGAGTTTGTAGAGGGTTTCTTTGTATTTTTAGGTAAAGCGGAATCCCTATAATTTCGTTATGTCTCTTCGTCTGTCTGTATTCATATTAGGTCACAGCTTTTACTTTAGAACCACTAGGAATATGTGGATGTTTAGCAAGAACGACTCGTACGTTCTGTTAGCATAACTTAATTAAAAAAAAAACAAAGAATGCTATGTTTCTGCATTGAAGCTATTAAAAAACCCAACTTGAGTATATTATGTGAAGGACGGAGAACACGTTGCATTTATTTAGATTTCTTCTCTGTTTGTACGGGATTCTTGTAAAATCTACTAGGCCGATTTTGATACGATTTTCACTAATCGACAGCTTATTACCGGAAATAAAATCTGTGATATTTTTTATCCCGCGGGAGTTATCCCGGAAACGGTTTAAGGTTGTTGCGGTGCAGAAAAATTAGTTTATTTCAGTTTTTTAAATTCTCCAATACTTTATTTCCTGGGGATCCCGCGAGAATTTTCCTGGGACTGATTTAAAGTGGTCTAATGCATAAAAATTTGCTGATTTAGATCGTATTGGTACCAATACAATAGTTTAGAATTTTTCAAATGTTACGGTAGATTGTGTCCCGGGATTTCCACGGGAATTTTGTCGGGAGTGCTTTAAAGTTTTTTTTACGCTTTTTTACAATAAAATCATTTTTTCTTACACTATTTTTAATTCAAATTTATTAAAATTTTATTTTCTATTTTTTTGTTGTATTTTCTATAAAGCCTATTTTTTAGTTTTTTTTAAAACTATTATTTATTTAAATGCAGTGATACATTTTATCCTGGGAATCCCTGATTCTTTTCTGAAAATCGATCGCACGGTTAAAATAGTATGACAATTGGCCGTGTTACTCTTATTATGTCTTAGCTTGGTATTACAGAACAGTTTCTAGGCCAGACTAATCCAGTGCTTTATATTTCCCGGGATTTCCTAACTTCGAAACCACGTGATTTTTGCGACTAGCTTGATTTTTTTTCATTACTGAAACACAGCAGACAGGCTGACGGCCCAACTATGATGGAAAGTGGTTACCGTCGCCTATGGACATTAGCAATACCATACGGCTGTCAATATGCTGCTGACCTTGAAGGAGAAACTGGAACCTGGCCACTGATGCCGGAACACAACTCCAGGTTGTTATGGCGGCATACTCTAGACTAGGGGTGGTAACCATCCAGTCGGGCAAATGCCCTACCACCTGGCCTTTGATTTGATAGTTTCTATAATTATTAGACATCTTTATAGAACAAAAGTAGTTGTGGGAAGTGATATTACTTATCCCGTGTTTTTATGGGAATACTTCCGGGATTCAAGTAATTCCATAATAATAAAAAAATTATGTGCAGTTCACACGCAGTAGAATTGAAACTTCAGAGAATATACTCACACATAATTCTTCTCTAACTTTAATTAATATAAATACGATTATAAATCCTTTAGACTACATCCATCAACATATTATAATTCAAAATAAACGTTTTAAGTATAATTTAAATTTTTCATTGTTTTAGTCTAAAAAATGTTATTATCAGTTTTATTTCGTTGCTAATTGAATCTATGTTAATCATCGGTCTTATTGACTCTCTAATTTGTGCTGCACAATGTGGAACTCGTATCTCAGTCTTTCTCAGACTTAGTCCTATAGATTTATGTGTTTATCTTTTTTTAGTGTCGCTTTTTGGTTTCCTCGAGTTTAATTTTACAAGAATTCTAAAGAGGTTTCACTTCAAAAGTCATTGCTCTGCTGGAAATAACTTCTGATTTTAAATATTGGCAAAATAACTGTAATCAAAGTCCGTCACTATTAGATTCCCGATTGTAGTACACACGTCTTGCTTTGATCGTGTTTCTCGCTCGACTGCCCCCCCCTCCCTCAATCAGGCCATCGTTTTATACTGCACAAATGCAATGTGCCCGTGTCGTAGTCGACTTAATCCGCCACACCTGGCTAATGTTTGGGCCGCAAGCTGCCATAAAAGAGTACAATAAAACAATGGGCTGTTCTCTAGAAACCTTTGCCAAACAATAAGTAAACAAAAGAAGACGATCACAAAAGAATTACAATTAGTTCAAATGCCGACGGGTAATAAATGTGTTTCTACAAATCTGTACGTGGAATTTGTCTTTGTCGATGCCTAAGTTGTAACAATATTATATTATATACACTACATAAGCTTGGCAGGCTTAAAAACCCTTTTTTTAACTTTTAACCTGTACGGCAGAAAATAAACTTTGTTACAATAAGAGCATATGTATACTTGTCAAGAATATAATCGCAGTATATAAAATAAATGCAATTTTTCCCAGCAACGTAGCTTTAACAATCTGATTGTAGCGCTCACATATCTGGCACCAAACTTTCGGTGTCGCGTACGTGTTACATTATTATTAAGGATTATCCTACATTACTACGTTGGTAAGATTACGCGATAGACGAGACCTCAGTGGCTTGTGTTTCGTGCGTATGAACTACTTTTTAGCTAAATATAATTTTACATTGTTGGTTGTCATCATCTTAACGTATTGAGTCATTTGAATAATCAAGGCCCTTTCATATCTTTTTGCAGGCAGTCACAGCGATTATGTAGTATGTCACACAATTTTAAAATATACTTAATTAATGCCCAATTAAGACAACATACTTAGTATCTATCGGAGACCGCGGTATACTTGTCATGAATAATTCGCAGATTTGTTGAAAATATTAATAAATATATAACATAATTATGAAACACAAAATGTAGATTGTTGGTTGTGCCCGACCTTATAAAAAAGAGGCGGGATGATATGTATGGGTGTATATATATTATTAAAGCACATACAATTCTGAACTTCCATTTTACATTGAGAGTCCAAGGCTAACAGCTCCATGTATGTATTAAAAAGAAAAAGAAATCAGCACGAAACCTTGCAACTAAATGTGTCGCAGTCCCAAGTGTATCAGTACGATAACTTTGTGCTCCATCGTCACGTACTGTTGACGGGTGACGTGACATGACGTGAATTGACGTATCGCTAACAAACCATTCCGGCAGATGGGCAACGTGGATTTATTAGATGGGGCAATGGGGAGGTCATGAGTCAGAGAAATGGAGGAATTTGTGTAGTTTTTTGCCAATTTGACAGCGTCTCAGAACGTTAATGATTTTAACTGTATAGTGCAAGGCTTAATTATAGGTCTTAATCTTAGGTCCGACTATAAACGTCAAGCCAAACTTACGCCTGACGTTTTAAACAACGGACGTTATTCTTGCCACGTTTGTTCAGTGCGAATTGGTGAGTTTCATATATCGGTCATCGATGTGTAGATCTCACCATTCCCTTCGAACCCATATAACTTGAATAAGACGCAGGTATTCAGTAAACTACTGTGACTGAACGTACCTAAAAATATATAATAATTTATGAATACCGATAAAATATTGATGAGAATTTAATTATGACTGATTTTTTAAAATACAATCCCTTTATCTCACAGTGTAAACCAATCGCATTTCGAAGATCGAATCGGATGAAAGATATATTAAGCTTTGATTTCTGGTGTTTTATGTTGCTTTTCAGTAATTAAAGTACCACGATCTTATTTCAATGACGTGGGTTAATCTCGTACATCCAGACTATAATAATAACTCGACCAAGTAATTGTTACCGTGTTACGCTGACACGATGAACGTCCACTATCAGTATTTACGCAACCCTAAAAATATTTAATTTAAAATACACCGAATTTCAAAATCTACATGACGGATTTTGTATAAAGACCAAAAACAATCAATTTTTTGTGGAGTAAGCCGAAAAAAACCGGAATTTTGTTATAATTATCAGGTGTTAACGATAAAGTAGAGAGAGAGAGAGAGAGAGAGGGAGAGGGAGTAAATAGAAGTATATAATATCATTCAAGCTTTGCGGATAAAATGGTCGATCTTTTTTTCGGAAAACCAGTGTATTAAAACCACAAAATAAATGGACGAGATACATTCAAACGAAAATTCACAAGCATTCACTAGCATATGATAATGTTATTCTATATGTTTATTTCGATTTTGCACAATAATGTAAATAATCGTTCGTACTGAATGATTTCAAACAAAAAATCATGTAAATGTAGAAAATTTCCAACAATACGGTGAAACACGTATTTGTTATTTCATACGATAAAAACCGACTTCAAAAACGAAAAAGTATAAAATAACTTATTTTCTAAAGCTATTTTTAATTATAACATCTTATTTTTAACATATATTATCTTAAACATCTTAAAGTCGGTGCTTAGTATTTTTTTAAATATAGTAATTTAAAAAATTGTGTTTGTGTTTTACTTTGCACCGACTTCAAGATGTTTTACATAATATATGTTAAAAATAAGATGTTATAATTTAAAATTTGGCTTTAGAAATAAGTTATTTTATACTTTTTAGGTTTTGAAGCCGGTTTTTTTAAACGAAGTTTTTTTTACACGCTTTTTATTAGCTTCACTTGTATGTCAGTCAGTATGTCAGTATGTCAGTAACCGACCCCTTTGAGCTCGATTTTGTCCTACTTTGAACGATCAGATTTAATTCATACTTTGCACACCTGTCAAAGGTCGATGACAATGCAATAATATAGTATCATGGAGCTGATCTGATGATGGAGTGGGAAGGTGGCCATAGGAACTCCTGTACTAAACAAGATAGACCCGTCGTGTTTGGGCTCGTATGTTTATATCGCGTCAAAATGCAATAATATGGTACAATGGAGCTGATCTGATGATGGAGTCGGAAGGTGGCCATAGGAACTCCTGTACTAAACAAGATAGACCCTTCGTGTTTGGGCTCGTATGTTTATATCGCGTGACAATGCAATAATATGGTACCATGGAGCTGATCTGATGATGGAGTCGGAAGGTGGCCATAGGAACTCCTGTACTAAACAAGATAGACCCGTCGTGTTTGGGCTCGTTTTACTTGTCTTGGCTAGCACTCTGCTGCTACATGATATGCAGGATCTCAAAAGCTTGTATTTAAAAAAACATTTAAACAAAAATCAACTAAAAAATGAAAAATAAATAATAGTTTAAAAAAACTAAAAAAAACACGCTTTTATAAAAAATCCAACTAAAAAAACAAAAAATAAAATTTAATATAATATAAAAAAGCGTGGGGTGTATTCAAAGCGCTTTTTAAGATATTATATTATTAATTGAATACAGCCCACGCTTTTTTATATTATATTAAATTTTATTTTTTGTTTTTTTAGTTGGATTTTTTATAAAAGCGTGTTTTTTTTAGTTTTTTTTATTTGTTACATTTTAGTGTCTAGCTATGGATAGACCTACGAAAAGTGGCGCTCGCCTTAAAAAATATAGGTCCCAAGAAACGGGAACAAAGAATGTTCGTAAAACTATGTAAATTTTTTAGGGGACCAAATGGAAACTATTCCGCATCGAACTAAAAAAGAATCACGTAAATCGGATCATAAATCTCAGAGTAATAGGTGTACATACATAAAAAAAAACAACATACCGGCCAAGTTGAGAACCTCCTCCTTTTGGAAGTTGGTTAAAAAGAATGAATATCTGCTTTTTTGTTGAATCAGAGGTAGTCTAGGTATTCTTACCTAGGATATAATTGTCTCTTTGTCAAATTCCATTAAGTTTCATGCAGCCGTAAAGTCTTGAATACGTAACAAGCATAGAGAGATTTATCCCCATTTAATGTACGGATTTGATGCAAAAGAAATCTACAAGTATTACCGTATATACCTAATAATAAAGAAGAAAAAACTCCACTCCACTACTTTGAATACAATATATCAATTGTATAATTAAGAATGTCCCATCTAGTTGGCCTCCCCCTAAAATATCCGAATGGTGTGACCATAAATAAGGCAGTAACAGTCCCGAATAAAAAAATATACGCTTCCTTATACAATAACGGGAGCGAGTAAATTATATGTCGTAATGAAGATGTTCCATCTGCGGTCAGAAGTTAGTGTTGTTACCCTATTTTAGAGTTTAACGAAAAATAAAGATCCATAAACTAAAACGCCTTTCTAAGCATAATTCAAAATTGTAATGTATACATTTTCTGTTCTAAATATTAGACTAGTCAACAAGTGCCTTTTGGACCAACTTTTTTCAGCAGTCTCCGAAAATTATAAATGAGGTGTCATTCGATTCGGAATGGCATCTAGATGATTTTTGAAAAAAATGAAGTTCCGCTTGCAAAAGTTGTAAAAGTTATTAACAATTAACAAATGGGGGGGTTTCGATTTTTGCAAATATCTCAAAAAAAATAAAGATTTTTCAAATTTGAAAAAAGATTCGAAAAGAGGAGGAAATTTCCTAAACTGTAAGACTCCCTTCTTGACTCCCGAAACTGTAAGATCAATATTTATAATTTTCCCAGAGGGATGAAAATACGGCCGAAAACGGATACTCTGGCTTACGGAAGCCACACCCACATCGGCCCTTTTATGAATAAATATTATTTAAACATACTAAATATGAAAATAAAAAATTGAAAAAATTCAGGCACTCACTAAATAGATGAATGAACAATAATCTGCTTGAAAAATTTTTTTTATAACAATTTTTCATTTAGTTATTCAATAGTTAATTAATACATTTTTTTTGCTTGAACATGAACATTGCAAGTGTGATAATTGTTAAAGTATAAATTTAAGATTTTTTCCTTTCTTGGAGCAATTCTTGAAAAGATTTAGAATAGAACCCTGTCGGAAAAATTAGAAAATGTTTATTTTTCATTTTTTTATTAATAATTTTCTTTGTTACAATTAAAAGTTTTTAACAACGAAATTTCGTGACATCACATTTCATATACATTTAAGTTTTAAAACACGAAATTTGAAAAATGAAAAACTTCAAAACATTTCACACTCTATCCGTATGAGCATAGAGAATCACGAAATTAAGCGTTTATTTTATATGTTAGCATTTTCTTATTGAATGACTTCCTACAGTCTGACGGCCTAACTGTGATGGAAAATGGTAGCCTCGCCTATGAACTTTTGCAACATTAAAGGTGCTACCATGTGCTGTCGGAATACAATTTAAGGTTGTTATGGCGGTTTGCTCTTGACCAGGGGTGATAGCCATCCAGTTGGACAAATGCCCTACCACCTAGCTGTGGGTTGTTTTGTCGCCTCTCACGACAGGCCGCCTGGCCGCAGGAATTAGTATTCTTTCCCCGTTCCTACACGAATAAAAAAGGATGTACAATGCACATGGTATAATATTTTCTAATGGGTATTACTGAAGGACGCTGAGTGCCAATTATTAATACAAAACTTACAAAAAAAAATACAGAACGTATAATTTTAACATATTCAGATGAAATACAAATATGGGTCGTTAAATGTTTCGTTGTACATAAAATTTTATAGCGACTTGTAAAAGTTAAAACCTATTTTGTATACGGAACTCTATAAAATATTAACGCTCTTGTACGTTTTACGTCCTCACCTTTTGTTTTAAGTATTTCCACCATTGGTTTCGATTTACCTCCATAAATAAAGTATAGCTGCGTCTAAGCAGTGATTTATTTCCCGCCAAAAATGTGCCTTGACTTTTATTTTTTACGTATCGGACATTACAGAGTAGCGTCTTACGATCATACCGATAGGGTGGCCTGTGTTCCACGGTAGTTGGCCGAAAAAAAGCTTTTTTTACATCGACAAAAAGTGGATAGATATTTTTTATTTTATTGATAAAAGATAGTAATGTCACGAAGGTTTTAAGAATGGAGTGTTTGGTATTACGAGGCTTAGGTTTTTTTATACTTCGCTGACAGATGAAAGGTTTCGGTCACTTTTTAGTAGCCGTGATCACGCAAGACAAAGATGTCGTCCTTCTTGAATTAAATTTAAAAAAAAGTTTTAACTATATGAAATAAAATATTTTAATATAAAATATTAAAATATTTTAAAATCATAGTACACAAGATAGGTCAATTTTCTAAAACTTTAGAGACCTTAAGCAATGTTAAGTAAACATACCACACTTAGAATAATGTAATGATCCATTAAAGTTAAATAGTAATCAATGATTTTCGGCTTTTCCATCTTTAGTTAAGATTTTTTTCTCCCTTTATTGTTATGTTTTGTGGAAAGGAAAACCTAATAAAAAAAATATTACTCCTGGTATTTCCTTATTTAAACTTGTATATCGCATCCGTCAACAGTAAAGCAAAGGTTTATATTTGAATGTTAGTTTCAAACAAGGAAAATGATAATGTTTTTGTTATAAATTTATCGCTAAACATTTTATGTTTTATGACTACATTGGTCAAAACGGAATTTGGCATGTTCACCAGATCGTCTACTCGTCTGTCTATGTATGTATGAATGAATATTACAGCTATTTGCCCAAGAAACTAATGATTGTATATATATCAAGTTTGGTAGCAAGTTATATATTGTATAATTAACAATTTTGTAGGGAAATCTTAATAGAAATAAAAATAACGAAATATGTAACTTTTTTCAATAAAAATAATTATTGAAGTCAATAGGTGGTGAGATTCATAAATATCATTATTTAATTCATAAAAGTTAAACCTTCTATAACTTTTAAAGTATGATGCGTTATACATACTGGAATAATTCAATGAAGTACAGCTTAAAAATATTTTTAACCAAATTAGTTTGAACGATATCTGTTGTTTAATTTAAGAAATAATATTCCATGTATTAAAATTACTTTTTGGAGATCCCTAGGAAAATGACAAAAACGACCTTAAATAATGCGGGCGATTCAAAACAAGGAATGGTGTGGATACTTAGACCGTTTCACCCACTAGAGTGTATTTATTAGTTAAACATACGAACAAAAGAAAGTCGCCTACGCTGGTACGGCCTCTTTTTACGAAAACCGGCTAGTTATGTGGAGAAAAAATGTCTAGCCATGCCTCGTCAGATCTCGGTCGAAGAGGTAGACCCAATAAATGCTGGCTTAAAGTCGTAGTGATATGCGTACCAATAGTCTCACAACTATAGTAGAATTATTTTGTCCGTGCAGTTTGGGTCATAAATAATCGGAGCGGTGAAGCGAGTATTTCGCTCTCTCTTCCACTCACGGGCCTTATGGGCGGGCATAGTGATGCGCATTATTTTTGTCGATAAGCGTTATCTATAGTGTATTTAGTTTTGTCATTTTGTGGGTTAGTGATAAAAATGAAAGAAAAAAATAGATAATACAACGTATTTATTAAAATAAGAATAATAATGATTTAATATAAATTATTAATTAGGTATCTATGTATTAAAAAAACTATGTACAAAAGTTTAGAATGTAACAAGTTATATTAAAAATAAATATAAATACTTATATTTGAAGTTTAAAATTACCAGCAAAAAAGATAATAATAATTTTTATAAGAATGATAATCTTTCTTTGATAAGAATGAGTTTTTATCGTTGCACCCGCGCAACATACTCACCGCCTTAGCCGGGCTGAGCTTTGATTTATGACCCAAACTGCACGGACAAAATAATTCTACTGTAGGGATGTCGAAGTCCGCACGAAATGGATTATAAAAGTGAAACTTCTAACTGAATCGGGATTTAACGCTAGGACGATGGTGATGACAAATATAGTTTATCTTAAAATTGTTATTATAATTCATAGGTATTGTTATTGATATACGTAACTTTTCAATGTATGTGAGTAATAACAATGGTTAAATAAACTGTTAAGCTAATTTTCACGCTATTATTTTGATGCTGATAGACGATTGTAGGTACTTAATACACATGTTCTATATGTGACAAATCGGTAAGCCTAACACAATACGCCTATAAAACGTATACTTACTCTAAACGAGGGATGAATAGCTATTCGTTAAGTGACATTTGGAAATGTGTCAGAACAAAAATTTAAACTCCTTACCGTGGTTTAAAGCATGACAAATTTAGAATATAATAATTCCTAATGCCTAATACAAACTATATATATTTTTGTATTTATAGTATTTATATGTACAGTGTTTATATATTACTTTTTAATTATACCACCGTCAGTATTAAAAATCTATCAATCCCTTCCACGGCTTGTCTTGGAAGAGATCGCTTTTATAACAATAAGGCCACCCGTTGTATTATCTATGTTTCTCTACTTCTGTTTGTCTATGCTCTGGTGTCCAATAAAGAGTTATCTATATATTTAAAATTACAAATGATCAAAAGCTTATAAGTTATACTTAAGAAAGACATAAGGTTCTTTATATTTCCTCAAGTTGGAGATATTAAAATGAAAAATGCCAAACATGTTTAAGCCTGTCACAAAATGTTGTTTAAATCAAATAGTCTATGACCTCTGGAAATGTTACGGCTTCGTATTAAAAAATGTTATGTCACAGATATTTTTCCGAAATCCGTTGTTGGGTCTATAAAAATTTGGAAAAAAATTCTTTCTATCTTGTATGATCAGTAGGTAGTAGTCAAAAATCGAGTAATTGTAGTGAAAAAATCAAAAATTGGATGTGACCGTCATACAAGTTGTAATTGGGGAAAGAAAGAATAAACGTTCGTCGCTCCTACGAAAGCTATCGGTGTGCATGGACCGAAACGCAACTGGATTTTCCTGATGTTACGTGGCCACTGTCGCTTAGCTATATATCATGTTGTAAAGTTCCCAAGTCTTTATTTTATCCCTTAATTTTTTAGTCTATTCTCTCACTATGGTATTGCACTAGTTCTGATCCGACATTACGCCGGGCTTGGTTCGACCGAGATCGGAACTAAATTGAAACGAGATTAAATCGACCCAAGACTGGAGCGAGATGGAATCGTGAACGGCATAATTGTGTGAAATCAAGCCTTAATAAGTCACTTTAGCTCGCAATATACTTTTTATTATAATAAATATGATAGGTCGAATAAATTTCAATGGATCAACACCTAAAATCTCAGGTGGTTTCATTATTATGAAGACGTAATAGTAGTCGACAGATAAAGAAGAAATTGCGTCCCAAATAAATTCCGAGAAACAAGTATATAATAGTAAACAATTCATCGTGATATTAACCTCATAATACAAAAGAAATATTCAAATTATTTAATATTTAATTAAGCTTGCGTAAGCTCTTTAGGTGTAAATTTGATACTTAAGGGCAAGGATTTGCACCTCAAATATGTAATTGAAATAATATAATGTTTAAAATTTACAATATTACTCTGCCCTATTAACTTTTGAGCGTTCGAAAATCCTATTTAATTTGATCGGATTATCATCTCAATCGTGAATGAACAAAGAATACATGACTAGGTGCCTGATTTAGGATCGCGTAGTTTAAATAACAACACGCCACGGAAGCGGTGTTGTTTTTTCTTAAGTACCATTAATAATTAATTTATAGGAATAAGTATTAACTCCCTCCCTCCCTTCCGTGGGTACAGGACGTCGCGTCAGCCGCTAATGTAATAGCCGTGTACCCCGTTTTGTACCGTGCCGCTATCTCTCCATTGACATCTGTACCAGTGGCAGAAGGTCCGAATAGCTTTATACCGCCTGCTTATTTATGGCCTGGACCCTTGGTCGATTGAGAAATTAAAAAAGGACTTAATTTTCAACTTTTTTTTGTTTTTAACAAGAGTTATGTGAGGAGATCTCGATATATGTTCATTTTGTAACGTGTTTCTTGAAGAATTTTGTAAAGAGAATTCACTAAGAAAAATAAGCCTCGATTATCTTTGTCGTGCCTTATATTGTACACTAGCCTTTAAATAATATAATAATATTTTCATAGCCGTATGGTCGAAAAATAAATAGAACTATATATTATAAATTTATCAACTTATTACCAAAACGTTTTAATAAATCAACAATTTATCTATTTGTAGTAAGTAGTAGTGATAATAAAAATCATGACAGCTGTTCAAAAATTTATTTAAAAAAACAAAAACAAATTTTATTAATTTATATTTTACATAAAACTGCGTACGTAACATTAAAGTGAGTTGCTCATAAAACGTTTGTAAGCCGATGGGGTGTCTGTTAACAGTGAGGTGATCATCGTTTTATCGATAGATTTCAAGTTATTTAAACTAAATGTAATTCTTATATTCTAGTATTTTTTATGCATACGAAAACTAAAACGTTAAAATTGTTTTATAGATTAATCACATAGGTCATTAGTAGGATGCTTCCTAAGAAACTCAGTGGTGAACCTAACGAAGTTCGATTTCCCAGGTTGTCATGACCTAAAGATGTTCTAAAAAAATATATATTAAAGTATTTAAGTACATTTTACGTTCTAAGACTTCGGTCCTATTAATTCATATATATATATTACATTTTTGTCAATATCACAACAACATAAATCACAAGCATTTTTATGTATTCAAGATGATTTTCTGCTGGCATACATGAAAGATTTGAAACAGTTGAATTTACTGACTGCAGTTATCCGCAAGTGTGAACTTTTCTTAATTGACTCGCATAATCTACGCTAAAATAAACCTGTTGGGGCCGTCATTGTACAGCGAATTTAAAAATGAGAAAATAAGTAGGGTTCTAATTTGATCAGCAGATTTTGAAAATGTAATTTTTAGAACTCCTATCCGTCAGTCTGTCTGTTGGAAACTACTCGACTCGAACTAGACACAAAGCTAGCTTATATCGCGTAAACACTTACGGTCTTATTCACATTGAGTTAGAATAGCTTTAAGGTTCTTAAAGAAGCCTACATACTTACTCTAACTCAATATGAATAAGACGATTAGAATATTTTTAGCCCGATAAATGACTTCGTTTCCATGGGATAGACGCCTATAACCAAAAAAGTGGCGTTGCACTTGCGTTGGGTTTTGGTGCCGGCGTTGTAATTTACCAACAAAGTCGTCGTCATCCAGTTAATGCCAAGAAGTTTCCTACTGCTAGTCTTTCCACAGCATAAAACAAAGTCGCTTTCCGCGGTCTGTAATCTGCTAACTCCTCCTTAGCCCCGCAACGGATTTTTAAACGGTTTTCAACATCAGTTAGGTAATTTTTCAAGGCCAGGGTTGTATGTATATATAGTAGCTATTGGCGTTGGTTTCGCTCACGGTGTAATAAAATAATAACAGCCCATAAATGTCCCACTGCTGGGCTCGGGCCTCCCATTATAGGGGAACGGATAGTATACCCGCCACGCATGTCCAAGGCGGCTTGGCAGGTGTGACTCATTGGTTATCTCGATGTGCAGGCTGCATCACGATGTTTTCTTTCATCGTTGTTAGCACGTGGTAATTGTAACAATATGCACATTAGGTCGGCAAACAGCCTTAGCGCCGCGTGCGTTTCGGCCAGGATCGAAACCGCGGCCTCTAACTCGATATGCAAGAGCCTAATCAAGTTTTTTATATTTTATTTTTAATGGATAGCTGTATTTTACTTACTAAAACAGAGCTACTCATCATCCTCAATAATAATGTTAAAACTCTTAGTTAGTAGTAGTATTTATGTCTTTCGACCGCTTAAACTTCGCAGGTAGATTAGTCCTACACGATACGTGCAACGGGATTCCTCAACATGTTATGGATTGAATAGTATCCTATTTATCTCTAGAGAGTTAACGTACGTAATTTTATGTAATTGATTTATAACGAAGTTTGTAAGTGGAAATAAGTAAACAACAAATAAACTAATTTC
Source organism: Dendrolimus pini (assembly GCA_949752895.1). Classification (NCBI taxonomy): domain Eukaryota; kingdom Metazoa; phylum Arthropoda; class Insecta; order Lepidoptera; family Lasiocampidae; genus Dendrolimus; species Dendrolimus pini. The sequence goes on along the minus strand of OX457125.1, from coordinate 9,504,854 downwards.
TAATTTTTGTATCTGTACATATTATTAACATTATATGTCTAACTTTGACAGAAAATACAGGTAGGCAAGCACAACTTTCGTTTTTCGTCGACCATCTCGCAATGCCTGAAGACGAAAGTCTTCGAGCAGTGCGTCTTCCCCGTCCTGACCTACGGGGCGCAATCGCTGACGGCATGACTGGTCCGCAAATTCCTAGTTGCTCAACGGGCCTGAGAGCGAGTTATGTTGCGGGTGTTTCGCGTATCTATAGGCTTAGAAATGAGGATATCCATAAGAGAACCAAGGTAACTGATATAGCTCGCAAAATTAGCTAATTGAAATGGCAGACCTTACACTGTTCAGTGTCTATTTCTGTCTTTCAATTTGGATGAATCATCTAAATTTATCCATATAAACATAAACTTGAATCATCCAATGACTGAATACCGTTATATCCTTTTAGGTTTATGCATTTCAACTAAATTGATTCAATCTGGTTGAGCTATCTAACACTAGCATTAAATAACATTATCATTTCGTACTAAAAAAAGCTCTATTTAATCTTTACTTGAAACATCCAACTATTTCCAAGATTAGTGTTGCTACCATTCCTTCAAAGCATAAGTATTTAACCGTTATAACATCACTATAAGTAAACATTTTTATTATTTTACATATATTTTTGTCATCGTACCAATGTCGTTTGATATCTATCGATGAATATAACTTCACCTTTTTAAGAGTAATAATGTCTGAAATATGACCGGCCCGTGGTTAGAGTTAGGGTTGTCATACAAATTATTTATATTTTGTTTAACGTAAACGTAATTTGATGTCATAACGTAATTTGACGAGACGTCAGATATGTATTTCACAAAGGACTTTAGTTTATGATTAAACATCGTTCTACTATATAGAGGTTCTACTATAAGGCTCTACAGGCGGTTAGAGGGCTGGTGCCTACATCAGTCAACAGCTTAGTCTGGCAATCCATCGAAGAAACGTAGCCAGCCTTCTGGGCACCTTACGCATAGAAGACCTGACCTGACCTAGGCTCAGTATTCTGCTTTTAGTCTTGAGGGATTATAGGTAGAATGTAGAGATATTATAATTATGTTTTCTTTGATTGTATTAGGTTATATTTCTGAGTAGGAAAATGTCATTTCTGTACAGGAAGTATTTAACAGATATGGCGTAGATATGAAAAATATTGACGAAATTACAATGGACTATATTGTACGCTATGATCAATTAAAAAAGTTGAAAGATTTACTTTATCTATTTTATCTCCTGTTCTGAGTGTGGGATTATGTTTTGTGGCGTTCTTGCTAATGGTCGCAAGTTACGTTCAGTTTAAATTTTTTAATATTTGTAGTAGTTATATCGATCTAAGTTTCGTATTACTATGACAATTTTGAAGAAATTCGGTGAATTTAAAGTTTAAATTTATTAAACATGATGACTGTAGTATTTTCAATCTTTATCAGGTATACCAATTGCTTTTCTATTTAATTCCTCTTCCATGCCATATTTATATATCTTGCATTTATTTCACAACTGTAAGTTGTAGTTGATGATCGAACGATGTTAACACCCCAGCCACAACCTAATCGCTATGAGCGACAGCAAAGCGCAACGTGGTGACCTGCAAAAATAAAAGTAAATATGAATAAACCGTGCCACGAGACGTTGAGCGTCTTCGCGGGATATTTGTATTGTACGAAACGCAGCAGGGATGAGCGACGAGCGGTGCGGCGGATACAAATGTACCGAAGATCTAGAGAGAGGCCACGACTCGCAGTAACAAAGCCAGCAACTTGAACAGTTCCACCCAGTTGCTGCCGCTGTCGCTTCTGGGGAACAGTGGCATGGATGCCACTCTGTTACGTACCTCGTCGCGTCTCAAGCCTCTAAAACCAAGATGAAGACTCGGATGTATCTGTCGACAATATAACTATGATTATTCACAAATTTTATAATACAATACTTAATAGGTGCTCTATCTTCCTTTCACCGTTTTTCAGTCACATGGGATGAAATAGATGCCGAAATCTCACAAATAAGGTTAGCACTCAGAATTGATCTGTGACGAAAAATCCATACACACTTATTCTGTCATAATCTGTGAACAAGTGATTCTATTCATAAGAGTAGGAAAGTTTTTAGTTAATTCTATTTTAATGACCTTGAATAGATATTATTATCATGAAATTTTTTATTAAAAAAAATGTGGTAAGTCATGTGTTTATTATAACTATAGTAATATTTTTCTTTACTTTTATTGTGTCTATATATCTTATTGAATAAGCACTGTTTGCTACAACTCCATTTATTCTTCAAAAGTCATTCTGTAACATACTTCTGTATAAAATTTATAAAAAAGAACTTGAGATATAAATAGAATAAGAGAAATATAAAGAAAAAGAATTTTTAGATAGACATGTTGCTGGGGAGTTTCTTACCGCTTCTTCTCCTTAACAGCAATAACACGTTGCGAAGCGGTGTACATAGACTATAGTAGAATTATTTTCTCCGTGCAGTTTGGGTCATAAATCAAACTCGGCCTCAGCCCGGCTAGGGCGGTGAGCATGTTGCGTGGGCGTAACGCCATTATCGATAAAAACTCATTCTTATCAAAGAAAGATTATCATTCTTATAAAACTCATTATTATCTTTTTTGCTGTTAATTTTAGATATAAGTATTTATATTTATTTTTAATATAACTGTTACATTCTAAACTTTTGTACTTATAGTTTTTTAATACATAGATACCTAATTAATAATTTATTTTAAATCATTATTATTCTTATTTTAATAAATACGTGGTTTTATCTATATTTTTTTTCTTTCATTTATATCACTAACGACAAAATGACAAAACTAAATACACTATCAATAACGCTTATCGACAACAATAATGCGTATCACTATGCCTGCCCATAAGGCCTGTGAGTGGAAGAGAGAGCGAAAAACTCGCTTCACCGCTCCGATTATTTATAACCCAAACTGCACAGAGAAAATAATTCTACTATAGGAAGTGAAATTAAATTTTAAACTATATGTATGACCTTCAAAAAGTGTTCTCCAGTGGAAATTATTTTGAATAAAAACTTTTGAATTTGAATATTATATTGATAATACAAAGACAGGAAATGAGCAGCCTATGCTCATTTCTAAGCTAACAAAAAAGTTTATCTGTTGATGTTGGCTGATCCGCATATAGATATTATAAACCTTATTGTTTAAATAACTTTAAATAGCCGGTCTCGGTGGGCTTCCGGTCTTCGTGGAAACAGAAACGTTTAGTTCTGAGGCATCGCGCTCAAGGAGGCACCTCCTGTGAGGTTCGCATGACAACCTACCCCACAAAAATTAAAACTCGATTCGTCGAACAAAAAAAGAATCACGTAAATCGGATCATAAATCACGGAGTAATCGGTGTACATATGGAACGAAGTGAAAATTATTTCCATGAAAAATGTTCATAAAATGAAAACTACTGGACCAAACTATGTAAAATTTTTAGGGGACCAATTGGAAGCTATTCCGCGTCGAAAAAAAAAGAATCACGTAAATCGGATTATAAATCACGGAGTAATCGGCGAACATACATAAAAAAAGGAAAAAAAAAGATCCCGACGAATTAAGAACCTCCTCCTTTTTTCGAAGTCGGATAAAAAATAACGAATCAAATTTAATATTTCCGAGTGGAAGTTATTTCCTAGCAGCCCTAAACCCGTGCGCGTCAGTCAGATCGGGTCCAGTAGCGACTCCCGCTGTCCAGCTATGTCGCACGACACGCCGCGTCGACAGATTTTAATATTTCAACCGTTTGCCGTGTTATGCCGACAATCGGGGTTTTTTTGGAAGCAATTACGACCGACTGTTATGTTTCAAGTGTCCGTCGGGTATTTTGTTTCTTTTTTAATTGTAATTTTCTCTTTTACTCGGACAGCGGCCCATTCCACTTCGGTTTGAGTTACCTTGATAATGTAGGCGCACAGCTTAATTTTTTTATTATGTTATTTGAATATTTGTTAATTTACTTACATTCATTCGTATGAAAAAAATCATACCACTCCAAAATAGTAACCACTCTGAATAACTCTGAATAATAATAATTAAACATAATCCAATATCTTAGTTTCTATATGTATGACACTTTATTCCGAATGGTTTAGCATTTCTCAAAAAGCAGTTAACAAGGCTAGGATAGTCTCATCAGGAAAGGTACAATTATATTTACATATTATATCTATAAAGCAAATTATAATATTTATATAAGTTATTTTCGGTTTATATGTTCTGTAACACTTCTTGCAATGAGATTTTTTGCAACACGACGACCAAATTATGAATCAAAAAAATCTCGCCCACCGGACGACGATTTATCGTTAAGGAAATCAAATTTTTTTTGCTGATCTCAAAACATGAATGGTGTTTACGATTTATGTGATTGTGGAGGTTTTTTTTGTTCGAGTCATCTTTTTTTGGATAAGCGACCCGTTTTTGGTCCTTTTTTTGTCCAGTACATTTATGTCTCAATCTATTAACGTATCTGATGGGACGTTCCGTCGAGATCTTTATTTTGATACCCAAAATTTTATCTTCATGACATCTCACTTGTGAGATGACCACAAAGAGACAACTGTCTCCGTTTTGACAACCAGCAGTTGTTTATTTATTTTAATTATTAGACGTCAGAATGTCCCATGACCTGCCTGAATCTTGAATCAAACCTGTCAAAAGTGTGACAGGTGTTTTACCTGTAATTTTACGACTCAAACGGACAGTAATTTCTTTAATATATATGTTCTGTAATAAATGTAATAATTATCATAAATTTAAGGAATCTTATGACTAGTCATGACATTTAGTGTATATTTTAAAATTATAGCCCTAAATATTAATAATCATAATTTTTAACAGGCCATTTTGGAATTGTTTTTCACTTAACGTTTCTTTAACTACTTATTCAGTGCCTTAAGTATTTCTCTTTCATTCAAGTGATATCTATTTAAATTTTGGACAAAGCGTATGCACCTCTCACTGGATTTATGAGATGACTCGAGATGAGTCGAGGTCTCCAGTTGTGGGTTGATGAGAATTGTGGACCACAATATGTTATACATACTTATGGAGGTTCACTTCCAATAGTGATCAGCGATTACTCAATAAAGATGTTAATTTACAAATTTCTAAGTGGAACTTTAATATGTATTATCTATAATATCAACCCGTTAATATCCCGGTAGTGGAATATGCGGTATATCCGCCACGATAATTTAACAGCCCGATCACAAACTTCTTAGCGTCGGACGCTGCGACAAGAGAAACGATGAAGGGTGTCTTTGAGAGCAAGGACTCGTGGTGTTCTTATATATCTTCATACTTTTGTTTTTTCGCTCGTCACGATACGCTTAGCTCTTGCTCATAATGACAAGGTCGTGGCAGGGACGTAAAGATTTGCAGACTTATGTAAGTTTGGCAATATTATTTCCTCACATGATTTACATTCATAGCATATTAATTCAAACTAAATGCTACATGCTACAGGTTTGAAAAAACCGCCTACACAGTGCATGTTCTATTCCAGAATTCGAAACGATATCTTTTGAATAAGATACGGGTAACTCAGCCACCACGAAGTCCTAAATGCATAATCTATATATTGAAATTGTTTTATTCATGATTTAATTTTTCGTTTTGTTAAACTGCAAGAATAATTTAATTACCACAAAGATACTGTTGTGCATATAATTATATGTATTTAAACTTTAAAGACGAATAAATTATATCCCCTTCAAATGATATCTAGGTAAACATTATTGTTTATGTTTATTTGATTTATCTAGTTACGAAGACTTGAATAATAAAATTCAAAAACTGTTTCAAAATTTCAATTTATATTTCAAATTTCAAAAGGGGGCGTCCATTAATTAGGTGAGGTGTTCTAGGGGGCAGGGGATTAAGCTAAATCTTTCCAAATCCTACTTAGCGAGGAGGCGGGTCTTAGCAAAAATCACGTAATTTTTTCTAACAGAAAACTGTGTAAAATTGCGTGAAAAATTATGTCTAGTATAAAATATGACAAAATCTGACACAATATTGTTTGTGTCGTATTCGTGCGAACCTCGTAGAGCAGTAAGGGCGCGTTCCCACTATGTCGTAACGGCTAATTTATCGTTGGACGACTGTCGTCTCTAGCTGTTCCCATTATAACGATTATTAGTCGTTAAATTTTTTTATCGTTTAGCGACTATCGTATCTAGCTATTCCCATTGGATTGCGACAAAATTTTATCGTTTCACGGCAGTCGCTTAGTCGTTTACACATCATTAGCGAGGGGAAGGGAAAACACGTGTAAACGACGAGACGATATTTTTATCCTGGCTACGATAGATTTGCTGTCACGATTTAGTCGTAACGATTTTTTATCGCTTTACGACTGTCATGCTAGCCGTTCCCACTGTCATGACAATCTGTCGTCACTGCAAAAAATGTCGTAGACGACAGTAAATCGTGTCGTTCTATATGTGAACACCTCCATTTAAACATATAAGCCACGACACTTAAAACTACACGATTATTTGTCGTCACGACAAAGTGGGGACGCGCCTTAAAGTAGCGCTTGATTATTTATTAAATAATCGAGCGCTACTTTAGCTTTAAATGGACCGAATTTAAATAAATCTTTAAAAAAAATGTTTAAGTATTAAATTATTTAATTTTATGATTGTGATTTAAATTACGGTAATATTCACAAATACTAGTCTTTGCTAGTCTTCAATAAAAGTAATCGAACAAGTTGTGTTTTTTTTTCTCAATAATCCAGCACGCTTACAGCAAAAACATACATTTTAAAGAATCTCACGTGAGATTAGGGGCGGGGGAGGGAGTTGAGGAAAATCTTACGAAATCTCACCGGGGGAGGGGGGGGGGGGCGAAAAATTCTCAAAATGCCTCACGTAATTAAAGGACGCCTCCTTACCTCTGGTACTGCTACTTGGTTTCTTCGTATATATTTTAATATATATAAAAAATTCTTTATAAATTATATTTACCTCTATTCTATTCGTATATTTTTTCTACATTAAATGTAACTTACATAAATGTGTTTTACGCTTCTTATATCTTACCAAAATTCATTTGCTTTACTACTTGTTGAAATTTGAGATAAGATTCAAATAATGAATATCAAATTTCTATCAAATATGATAGTGGTTTCTTACTTGCTAAAACTTGAGATAAGCTGCAAATAATTAATATTAAATTTCTATCAATGGTAAGGTAAGTAGATGCATAGTTATTATTTGTTATTGTCTTATTATATAACACTAGCTGTACCCGGCAGACGTTGTCCTGCCTTTAAAAAATAAAAATCTAGCACCCTGTTCCAGCGTCATCTACCGGGACCAAATGTTAATCTAAACTATTCTCAAATCCACTTGTACAAACAAAAAAAATCATCAAAATCAGGCCCACCGTTTAGGAGGAGTATCGCGGCGCCACCTACTGGGTCCAATCGTTAATTTAAACCATTCCGGGACAAACTTCAACACATACAACAACAAAAAGAACACCTAAATTCTGGTACCCGATTGCAGCGCCATCTACCTGGTTCAAATTTAAATCTAAATCATCCCAGTAGAAAATTATAAAAATACTAATATCGCTATTAAAAAATAGGGGTTGATCGTAGAGGGTTGAAAATGTAGGGTTGTTTGTATTTTTTAATGCTGTATCATAAAAAAATAAAAAAAAATCTAAAAAATAAAAAAAAATTGGGTTGGACTACCCTTAACATTTAGGGGGATGAAAAATAGATGTTGTCCGATTCTCAGTCCTACCCAAACCAATATGCACCAAAAATTTAACGAAAATCAGTCAAGCTGTTTCAGAGGAGTATGGTAACTAACATTGTGACACGAGATTTTTTTATATGTAAGATAATATTACTATATTTTGTCTGGGTAAACTGCAAAGGTTATTTTACGCCGAATTACAATATCAATCATAACACACTAATTTAGTCAACACAGAAGGACAGCTTCAAGATGGCTGGCCACTATTGTCAGATGTCGAGCAGTAATTGGCCTACTCGTCACATACTGCTTCCTTCATGATTCTTTCAGAGTACTTGTCTCAGAGTTTTTCAGACACAGACTGCCCGCTCCCTGTTCGAAAATTACGTATATGGCGCTCGCGGTGCACCAAATGACACCATCCGTCGTTCAGTTCTTTCATAGAGGACATTCATTCCGCCATGCACCTTGACTTCTGGCTTTCAGTTTATCGATTTATGGCATCCGATCGCTTGATAATAAATGCCAGATGTGAGTTTAGGCATTTATTTATTATAATTATTTGACTTCTAACATCCATTTATTATACTTCTAACATCCGGTTACTTGATAATAGAGTACACTGATAAGCAGTTTTCTATTATCAGGTTACTTGCTATCTCCGCTACCTAGATTTTATACAATAAGCATCTCGATTCCTACATATTAAAAAGAGGGACTAACAACGCAAACAAGGTTATGGTCGAGCAGAGAAACATTTTGCGCCACGTAAATATTATTTTGTACTCTCCACAGGACGCAGATCTCCAAGTGTGCCCTTTTAACTTTTAATCTCTTGATCATCGCCCCTTGAACAACTTTTAACTGCAACGCTGGCGCAAAGATCCAACAAAATTAAGTTCTAACTTACAACAATGGCAAACACTTCCTAAAATGGCGTTCGCTGCGTTAGTCGCGCCTGTCTAACTTACACATAATTCGGTAGTTGACAATTTTTAAGTAACAGATTTATTTTGAGCCTATTTTAGCCAAAATATTAATATTTCAGCAAAAAACAACATTAACATATTTCATTTAGCAATTTTATAAATATTTTGACATTTCGTCACAAAAACGCGTCAAGCTGTCATGTGTGTCACTGTGACGTCATGGCGTCTCGCATGACGTCACAGTGTGCAAAACAAACATCTGTTTCATTGAAGTGTTATCTGAGAAGTCATTGATAACTTCTTGTGTTTTGCACGCTATGACGTCACGCGCTCTGATCGGCGTTTATTGTCACGTGGCTAATGGCTGCAATATAACAATTTCATTTCTCAAAAATATCAATTAATATTGAATATTTAAGTTAAAACAATTTCATTTTGTCATATTTAGATCGTAATCTACGATATATATTAAAAATCACCCTATATTTTTCATACTGTCATGTACCGTATTATGGAGCTTACCAGTAATGACTAAACGGGTGAAAATGATTAAACTTATGATATTTCCATCGATATATTTGATTTTAACACAAATCACATCACTAGTGCAAAATTATTTATTATCTGCAATAATTTTATTACATCCATTCACTTGATTCTAGTTTTATTGACATTGGCGTAATAAATACCAATGCTTCATATATGTGCTCAATAAGTTATTTGTACGCATAATTATATGTATAAATATATTATGGCCGCCATAGTCCAGTGGTCTAGTAGTGAGCGTCCAGGTTTCAATTTCCAGTAAGCTACTTTTGGAAATAATGATGTTTTTTCTAGTCTGTGTATTAGTGGGACTAGCACCAGAGTTGATTGCTCTTTGTTATTATCACAAGTAAAACTTGCTTAAAATCACGTTATTATATTATATATATATATAACATACACACACACACACACATATATATATATATATATATATATATATATATATATATATATATATATATGTGTCAGAGGGAAGCTATAATTGGATGGATTGTTGTTTGGATGTATAACGCATAATATCATTTGTTTACATTTTAATTACTTCTAAAATTCTTAATTTAATTTAATTTGATTTGTTAAATGTTTCTATAACTTAAAGATCGTTCTAACCTAATAAAAGTTATGAATATTGTAATTTAATAAACGACCAATCAGAGCAGAGCATATGGCTCCGAGCGGGGTCAGACGCCCTCTATACTTTAGTAGTATCTACTTCGGTAGACGGAGGAGTTTTTGTGACATATTTGGTTGGTGGCAACAGGTCGAGTTGGACCTTTGAGAATTTAAAGAAAGTATTGAAGCTGGAAGTATGAGCGGTGCCTTGAACCCGCTGCTCGGTCTAAACTGTGTTAAAATGTGTTTTTAACCGACTTTGAAAAAAGGAGGAGGTTCTCAATTCGTCGGGATCTTTTTTTTTTTTTTTTTTGCTTTTTTTTATGTATGTTCGCCGATAACTCCGTGATTTATGATCCGATTTACGTGATTCTTTTTTGTTCGATGCGGAATAGCTTCCAATTGGTCCCCTAAAAATTTTACACAGTTTAGCCCAGTAGTTTTCGTTTTATGAACATTTTTCATGAAAATAATTTTCACTCCGTTCCATATGTACACCGATTACTCTGAGATTTATGATTCGATTTACGTGATTCTTTTTTTGTTCGACGCTGAATAGCTGCCATGTGGTCCCCTAAAAATTTGACATAGTTTGGCCCAGTAGTTTTCATTTTACGAACATTTTTTTGTTCCTGGATCTTGGGACCTATATTTTTTAAGAAGCGCGGCACCATTTAGTTCCACCCATACATAGCTAGACACTAAAAAGTAACAAATAAAATTTAAAAACATCGTTTAAAAAAACCGACTTCAAAAACGAAAAAACTAAAATGTATTAAATAACTTATTTCTTAAGCTATTATTATTAATATATTGTGGAGACCAAGGGTAGAACTGCCCAACAGCGTAAATCAGTTCTAGAACTTTTAGAAAATACTAGACATTTCTGGAAGGAAAAGACAAGGACGGATAGATGTTAGAAAAAGATAGACGATAAACGAAAGAAAGAGATAGATAGATGTTAGAAAGAGATGGACAATGAACAAAAGAACGAGATAGATAGATGTTAGAAAGGGATAGATGTATAAACGAAAGTTTCCGAACAGAAGGTTCGGGAAAGAAGAGAGGGAAATAGATAGATGGGTTCTAGAAAATTCTTCCGGGTATATAAACGGCGTAAGGCGCGCCTACCGGGCAGTTTTAGAGTTTAGAGTTGAAAGTTTAAGAGTTTTAAAGTTGAGTTCAGTTCAAGACGGTGAAACGACAAGTGCGATACTAAAGGGTTATCAGAGAAGGTTAATAGAGTACAGAGACGGATTAAGTGGTGAATTTAGTGACAAGTTTGGTGGACAGATACGCGAAGGAGGTGTTTAGCGTAGTTCGAAGGAGGAACCAGAAGCGAGCTACCCGCGATAATATTGGAGGTGGTCCGCGCAATATCGGCGACGGTATTGAGGGTGTGACAACTTATCGTCGGGACTGTGCATCGTTGGTCGTGCGTATAGGGGCAACCCTACAGAGAGGTACTACGTGCGGCTGTGTAAGTCAATAAAAGCTTTAAAATTAAAAACTGGTGTTTTCTTCCAATCCATAAGTGCGTAACCCCGCTCGCACGTAACAATATATTATCTAAAACATCTTGAAGTCGGTGCAAAGTAAAACATAAAAATTACTATATTTTGAAAATTACTAAGCACCGACTTTAAGATGTTTTAGATAATATATATTAATAATAATAGCTTAAGAAATAAGTTATTTTATACATTTTAGTTTTTTCGTTTTTGAAGTCGGTTTTTTTAAACGAAGTTTTTTAATTTTTAAAACTAAATTAAAAGTGTATAAACCGTGCCCATTGTGTTTTATCCTGATGACGCCAACTAAACCTGCAATCTATAAAGAACATATGACGAGAACGAGGCCTTCTCCGACTATCTATCTATATACATATATATATATATATATATATATATATATATATATATATATATATATATATATATATATATATATATATATTAATTCATTGAAGAAGACATCCATCCATATGACATATTCATAGTTAGCCAATAGCCGTGCTTGTGGGAATATTATATTGTTTTTCTACACCGTCATCAAAAATTGCATACTGAAAAACGTACCTAAGAAAGAAAGAAAATGTTTATTTGAAGAAATAGCGACGCAAGTACACTGTTTATTGTTAACTAAAAAAAGCATAATTTAAGGCTTGTATACATGCCATCGACCTTAGTTTAGGAGGAGACTCTGTACCGTTCCTCGCGCCTGGAGATTGCACATGGGGAGCGGGCAATACCAATGCGACTAGCTAACGGAGTATATATTACAGAGCCTATCAAGTGAAAAACAAAGATGTGATTTGCTTTACACTGAACATTTGAAATTACAACTACTACTAAAAACTTATAAACCAACTTCAAAAGGAGCAGATTCTCAATTCGTCGTGTAAATACATTTTTATATAGGTTCAGCCATATCTTTGATGTTAGTTAATAAACCGATTTAAATCGTTTTTTATGCGTTCATTTTAACAAAGCTTCGAAATGGTATATATTTATTTATTGCGATCGGACTTTGTCATCCGAAGATTTAGCAGAAAAATCCTTGAAATCAGGTAGAAATGTGAAAAGTCGTTTGGGTTTCAGAATCGATTTTGGTCTTTCTTTTTGCGTTAAATTTAGTATAATTTATAAATTATCACATATACATTTCTTTGGTATTAGATCTTGACTTCCGAAGATATAACAATAAATTAAAAAAATAAGAAATGCCAAAATGTCTTGCTCGAAAGAAATGAACACAAAGGTTAAACACACTATACACATTATTGATTATCAATATAATATAATAGTAGATTACATTTTAATACTTAGAATATTACTGCAAACAAAGATAAAATAAGTAGTTCGTACTATTTATTACGTATACCACCATCGCCATTATCATCTCAATTCATTCTTGGGGTTGTCTGGAAGAGATCGCTTTTTAGCGATAAGACCGCCCTTTGTACATAATTAGATACAATTTAAGTTTTTAAGTTCATTTTTGTATTGGTGTATAATAAAGTGTTATCTATCTATTTATGATAAGATGTACGTATTTTATTATCCTGTTTTGATAAAAATTGGAGGAGTAAAACGGTTTTATGTGAATGATTTGGAGGTGATTTCGTGATTTTTTTCTTAACTTGAAATAACCATACAAAAATTATGAAATTAATGAAAATAATTACAATTTTTTAGGTAAATTATTGATCGGTAATCACCAACGAAAAGTTTTTCGTTTGCGCCCTATTTTCGACCTTTGTGGGAACCGGAGCCCTAAATTTTTTACGCCGTATTTATCAGGAAACAAGGTGTGTCATACAGCTTATTGCTGTGCTGGAATTATTTCCGACAAACCGCTGACTTTCAGTCCAAACCTTCCTTTTAATGTGATACCAAAGTGATCCAAAAGTATTATTTTTTGTTTTAATAGTTTAAATAGTAGTTTTATTATGTTCTTTACCAAAATTCGCATAGACGTCATTTTATTGAGATGTGGGCGCTTTGACCAGCAAGCCACCACGACTTTCTTATTATGGGATAATTAAAATTTATATGAAATGGTAACAAAGCTAGCCGTAACATGGTATGAGTGCGAACAATTAGTTGTTATATGCGTTAATGGCCGCCATGTTTGATTAGCGCAAAATGTGCATAAACATAAAAATCTTTGGCGGCATACCTACCTTAATGTATTTGTTTTACTTCCCGTTTTAAAATAATATAATTAAGAACAGAGAATATGAATTATATACATGTAGAAGAATCTACCTACTGGCAAGTAGCTAGATAGTTTACAAATTAAGTGTTGTGCGGGCGCGATGTAATGGCCTGGAGAACTCAAAGAGATGTACAGAGGAAGAACGAGAAGAAACACTCACTTGGCCACAACTGTTCGCTTCTCTTTTCCTGTAGGTGTTTCATACGCTGCTGGATTCAGTATTATGATGCGTTAATTAAATTATTTAATTATATATTGATTTTCTTATTTTCATATGTGAGAGACGATACTGATAGAAGTTCTAAGACTTTATTATTAGCGCATTCTTCGTTTGAAATTTGAAATTTTTTTATGTCGAGGGGGTATCTAGATTTTACTTAGGAAGTGTTCCTGGGCGCCGGTTTAGACTTTCTGATCAACTCTAACAGTCTATATTGGTATCTGCATCTTTCTTTTTTCTACCACAGCACTGCTCGCCATTGGCTGGGTGGTTATGTCACTACAAGCGTAGTGGCTTCACTACGCTTGTTTACGAATTTGAAGAACATTTACCTTGCTCGCCGCTGGGACTATGACTTTTGTTTGTTTGTTGCCTGTGAGCTTATGAGATTTTCTTACACCGTTCTAATATTAAGTTTTTTTTTAAGTTATCATAAAATTCCTTTGACGTTAAACAAGTAACAGGTGACGACATGAAAGATACATAGGAAATTTGATGTATATAAGAATAAAGGCCTAAACCAAAAATGAAATTAATGGATTGTATAAAGCATAAAGGACGGAAGACTTATGCCATTATCCCTATTAATATTATAAATGCGAAAGTAACTCTGTCTGTCTGTCTGTTCCGTTTTCACGTAAAAACTACTGGACCGATTTGACTGAAACTCAGTATATATATTTTTTCGATGCCGAGAATGAACATAGGATACTTTTTATCCCGAAAAATGGGATAGTTTCCGGGATTAAAAATATGTTTGTCTTTCTGTTTGTTATGCTTTTACGGAAGAACTAATGGGCCGATTTGGCTGAAATTTGGTACGTATGTAAATTAAATACCGACGGTGGACAAGGGATACTTTTCATTTTGGCCATGTCGGTCACTTTGGCCTTTTCGGTCATTTTGGCCATGTTGGTTATTTTGGCCTTTTTGGTCATTTTGGCCTTTTTGGTCATTTTGATCATTTTGGGCCTTTTTGGCCTTTTTGGTCGTTTTTGCCTATTCCGTCTTTTTGGCCATGTCGGTCACTGTGGCCTTTTTGGTAATTTTGGCCATTTTGGTCATTTTGATCATTTTGGCCTTTTTGGTCATTTTGTCCTTTTTGGTCGTTTTTGCCTATTCCGTCATTTTGGCCATGTCGGTCACTGCGGCCTTTTTGGTCATTTTGGGCATTTTGGTCATTTTGACCATTTTGATCATTTTGGCCTTTTTGGTCATTTTGTCCTTTTTGGTCGTTTTTGCCTATTCCGTCATTTTGGCCATGTCGGTCACTGCGGCCTTTTTGGTCATTTTAGCCATGTCGGTCATTTTGGACTTTTTGACTATTTTGGCCTTTTTTTCTCTAGGAGAGAAAATGGTTTGATGGTTGGAAAAGACGACGAGAGTTATTGTTACTACGCTCGATTAAAATACGCGTTCCAGTTTAAATGTGGCCACATAAAAATCTGAAAATTGTTCCGTATTTGCGATTTGTCCGCTGTGTATGGCTAACGTATGCACTAAACGTGGAATTACTTAATATAGAGTTGTTAATACCTTTATCACGCATTTATAGAATATCAGATTTTGATTGCCAGCCGTTGGTATTATTGACAATGTGGTTTTGGTTGCTACGACATATTCTTATGCGAGGGCTTTATCTGGGATAATGTTAAAGTTATTGAATATGGCCAAATCAGACTTATTTATAAAGTTAAAAATGACACCGTTAACAAATAGCTACATTAATGTAATACATAATCTATCAATATTTAACGTCAGTAACAACTAATAACAATAATGCATCACAAATAAGGCTTAAAACTCATCGCTACATCTCCGTGAAACGTCAATAACTATAAATTCAGTACAATCAGAATTATTAGACATTTACATGTAAAAAGTCAAATCTTAAAATAATCATAACCGATTACAAGACGTGCGTGCATTCTTGTAGTTGAGGTCAAACTCTACCGAAACAAGAAAATAATTCAACAAAATTTAGATTTCCGATTGAAATAACTACTATCAGTTACGTATAGTTTCTATTACTCATAACATATTATGTGTTTTGTGAATATGTATTGGACTGTGTTGTTTTGAATAAATAATTATTAACCATCACTCTTTAGCGATATTGTCATCTGTTGTACTATGATCCTTTTTCTTCGGTTTACATAAAATATGATTGATATACCGTGACGAGTTTTCTATATAATACTATTGAAGTGAAGGCAACTCTGACTGTCAACTTTCTGAAGTGCTTGTAAGGAAATCTGGTTTAATAAATATTTTAGAGACCGGAAAAAATGTACATTAACAATTTTTTTTTACAAAAAGTGGTACAATATTTGTATGTTAAAGAACTTAAATTTAAGCGTGGAAAATCGCTGCAATTAAAAAGGAAGGGTATTATACACTCTATAGTAGCCTTTTCACGTTAACCGTTTTCGTTTAGTTTATTGGTCGTAAAACTGTTTAAGTTACGCTGTTGCAACGTGGCGTCGCCGTCACGCAGTCGCCATAGAGCTGTGCCGCTGCTTTAACAATGGTATTACCATGTTAATAGTTTTTATTAGCTTGAATATGAGTTGCAACAGTTTTTTTGAGGTGTTGAAACGATTTTCAATTCTTTATGATAAGTAACCAATATTCAATATAGGTAAATCCTGTTTTAATAATCTCCAGTCTTAACACTTAATTCTCTAGAACTGATATTTTTGTGAATCTTTATAATTACCAATTGGGATTGTTCACTTTTTTTCAATCTAGCTATTTCAAAAACCATTTCGAGGAATAGTCGAGGAATCATATCTGTCTAGTTGAAATTCCGAAAAACGTACGATTTTCTTGTATTTTGTAAGAAATGTGTTTGACCTTTATTTGACCTTACTAAATCCAATCAGGTGGGCCGTCTGCCTGCTTGTCTGCTTCAGGTCTAAAAAAATCTAGCTTTACATAATTTGATTTAAGTTCTGTAACATGGATTTTTCCCTAAAGATCACTTTAAAAAATTTAACGATAACTATAGAAAATAATAATGGTTGAACACGAAAAATTATAAACCTAGCGACAAAAAACACTAACATGATCACGATACGTAATGAGTAATGACAGTGACATTTAAATAGTAGATTACTATGATTATAAATAGATAAAACTTAATTTTATTATTTTTGTTTTCTAGGCAAAGAAATCAATGTAAACTTATCCCTTATGATGTCATAGGAGAAATAATTTTAAAATCGAATTATAAAAAAAACTAACGCAAAAATAAATACAAAAATATTCAAATTAGTATCTTAAAATACCCTATTTTACGTAATAAAAATATAAAATCAGAGGGTAATTTTTTGTGAACAATCCCCATTAAAGACTTACACTGTTTTTCAGTTTACGGCATGATTTTTGTGTATTGATTGCATTGAAGCTTGCAGAGTAGTTTGTATTATCTTATTTCTCAGTCGTAAACGACTATATCAATTAGCATAAATGGTGTTTACGAATGTTAATTGCAAATTTCTTTATCGACTATTACCGGTATAAAATCGAAATAAACCCTCATTTTAACGATAATTACGCTAAGATACGATGACAACGTTAAAAAAATGCAATTTTTAATTGGCACTCTTATAATTTTACAAGGTTTTTAAATGGGTTGTATGAAGTTAACGAAATTTTACGTAAATTTTAAATTTTAGCTTTAGAATACGTATTCGTATATCTTGAAATATGTTGGATATATTCAAATTCTAAAATTAAAACACATAGAAGTTTGACTAATATCGAAAAACATACCTGTATTTAAACTCTAAACAGCAAAAAGCACTTAAAGATATTATTTATTTTTTGCTTAAATGTATATAATACAGTAATTGTTATTTAAAGAGAGAAAATACTTCATTTTATTAAAATTATGGTTTCTGAGATTGAACGGTAGATTTAAAAATTCATTCCTTATTGCAATCAGCACATTATTTCTACCATATGACAACAAATGAAAATGAGCGAATGAGCGCTGCGAATTTTGCTTAGTATAACAATGATGCTAATGCTATTTACATGTGTATATTATAATTAAACATTCAGTTTAGCAAAATTCATTTTTTATCTGAAAATGATTTTTGTTTTAATAGTTACTTTCTTGTATCTGACAATTGTGATACAATTTATATATAAGTTATATTAAACTTTTGGATGCTTCTATAGCGTTTAGCAGCATGACTTGTTATTCTCTCGTCATCAGATCTCAATCCTGAATATCTGGAGATGGGTTTCCGAGGGGCTGGTGGTCTTGGCTCCACCTCCCGGACCAAGCGGATGCGGACTAGCTTCAAGCACCACCAGCTCCGTACCATGAAGTCCTACTTCGCGATCAACCACAATCCTGACGCGAAAGACCTCAAGCAGCTCAGTCAGAAGACTGGACTACCTAAAAGAGTGCTGCAGGTAATATATTTATTTTCATAATTATACAGCTGAAACTTTACGGTACACCGTTTCCGCAATGCAATATCACGCTGAAGTTATTTGCTTACAACGTCTGGTTTATATCTTCAATTAATGCAGAAAAGTTGTTATTATTTAGATAATTACCAAAAATTTTACTTAAGTATACGAAAAAATCTTTCATTAATTCATTGGGTAACGTATTTCCCTGAAGATTCAGCTTAAAAAATAGTATAAGGCTAATGCGACTTGGAATATTTTATGTATTTCTATGTATGAAAATGGTCGTGTACTAACTACTAACATTAAAAATAAAAAATAAAGTGCATATAATTTTGATATTTGAAACTTTTCTTGGCATAAATTTTGAGTTTCATGAATTATAAAATAATGGTGGAAGAAATTCGTCCAGCAGTCCAACATGTGCCAAGTGCCGGAGCTTGCTCATATAAAAAGGTAAGTTTTTATTTAAATATGAAATTATTTTAATAATTCATATTAAATTATTTAGCGTTCGTTCCTCAGTAAATTAAGCAGTCGATTGTTACAAAAAAGAGCTTTATTGAGAAATGATTAAGTATACCTATACATAAACATGCTCAAATTAAATAAAAAATGCAAGATTTGAATGCATTTGTAAGAAAAATATATATAAGTAGCCCAGTATTAGAACGTCAGTCGTCAAATTGTTATTACATTAAAAATACAACGTTTGAATTTTTTTAATGTTGAGGGTATCGTACCTACTGGCTTCAACGATATAGTTACGCGCGAATCAGAAGCGAATGGATCTTCCAAGGTTTTCTTTTTAAAAGAAGGAATAAATACCTAATCTATTTAAATTACCTTGAGTTAAAAAGGATATTTTCAAGTAAAGGTATGTTAAGTAAATACAAATTGTATGCCGTTTCTTCGCGCTACCTCAGTCTTACACAATCGTAAGGGGCGATCAGTTCAATATAGGGTCAATTGACTTCTGTCACACATATGGAAGCGAACGGCAAATATGTAGAAATACTCATCTGTCAAGAAGAATTCTTATGTCGTTGTAGCTCAATGGCTAAGGCACCAGAATCTCATTCTAATGACATCCATCCCTTAAGTTTTTTTCTAATTGCATAAGTATATTTCTACAATTATAGTGTTGATGGTGAGGCAAAAAATCTGTACATTAATTAATATGACCGGTGTTCAAAGCCGGTGATCCACCTTTGAAAAACGCTTATATATATATAGGCTGTTACTTTTAAATGATTGAAATTTGGGCATAAATGAAATAAACTCCAATCGAGGCTTGCCTGGAAGAAATTGCGTTTTAGTGATATGGATCCCGTTCTACCATCTTTGCATCTATTTTCTACTTTGTTTGTTTGTGTTTAAGTGAGCAGTAACGAGAAATCTATCTAAATATTTTTTCTTTGAGGTCTGCATCACTTAACATTAGGTTGTTCGTGAGTCGTATCATAGCTCGTATAAAATGTACCTATAAATATAACTTTCATAAATTCTTACGAAACATGGTGATTATTTTGTACTTGGAAGAATAGAGGAATGCGCAGTCTCAGTCAGTCGCAGTTTCACCTTTTTGTACAGGCTTAATTTATGCGAAAATTCTAATCGCCTATTTTAATTTTAATGATTATTATAAAGATTAAAATTAATTTTAATTTATGTTCTGTAAGTAGGTAAGTGTAGGACTTTGCTGTTATATTTAAGGGCATATTTCATATCTAATTTAATATATTAGTAGTTAAAATCGTAAATACTGTTATTCTTGTCAGTTATTCTACATTACAATGTTTAAAGGAGTACGTGAAAGGAGGTTGGTAAAATTTAATAGACCTACGGTAGATACTATCATTATTCATCTTACATGTTACGTCTATATTCATAGCCCTTACTTGTAGGCAAGCTCTTTCTATATTGCCACAACAAGCGTCCTCTCTCTTATTGAGCTAAAGGTGCGCTCGGTGTACTTGCGTGCCCTTGTCTTGACAATCTTTGTGCCAGTGTTATGCTTCACGGACTGTCACTCAACTTTTTTATGGCCGGTTCCTATATGTTACTATTCATTCACTTGCCATACCATCGGTTGAATTTTGACATTATATGTAAGGAGCTTATGTCAAATTTTAGCCGATAGTAAGGCACGATCGGTAAGTTAGTAAGATCTAGTGGGAAACACAATTCTAGAAAATTCTGCCTAAAATCTCAGACAGTCGAATAAAAGTACAGACGGAGCCTACGTGAACAAAACCGTTATGAAACTAGTGTGCAATAACTTATGTTACACACATGGTCACATCGCTGTAATAGAGTGTGTAGGGACGTTCAACACCGTTGTATTCATGAATCAGTTAAAAATTATAATCCAGCTAAAGTATGGAAGTTTCTACGCTCTTTGGGGGATGGCAAATAAACAGAAAATTCAGTTACTCAAAAATTCAATATCGATGATTCAAATCAACATTTCTCAACCACTTCTGACTTTGATGTATTAATAAAGTCTGAAACTTTCTAAAGAATGTCGTCCAAGCCAACACCCAAGCATTCCCTTTTTTTTAAGTCGATTTACTGACAGTGATGTTAAGAAAGCTGTAAAATCCATCACATCAAATGCTGTCGGCGGTGATAGCATTAGTCGCAACATAATCTTACCCATTCTGGATGTCATTAATCCTACCCTTACCCATATCCTTAATACACCCACAACCTCTTGTGTATTCCCAGCTGCCTAGAAGGGAGACCAGATTACTCCTCTTCCAAAGAAATAAAGACCCTTTTCAAAGTCCTCGAACACCTAGTTCATCAGCAGCTAAGTGTTTTCCTGACCAAAAATTCTGATCCTGATCTGCAAATTTACACGCAGGTACCTGTTGCCACACTAAATCAAGCAGTAACAGACTCTGAGTTTGACCGCATACTACAATGGAGTAAGTCGAATGGACTTCTTGTGCATCCTGAGAAAACTCAAGTAATTATCATCGGTAGCTTGCGGATGCTGTGTAAAGTTGACTGGACCTGTATTCCAAGTTTTCTTTTTCGGTCCCTATCAGTGATAAGGTTAAAAACCTTGTAGTTACATTTGATAGTGAGCTGTTCTCCAGACGCCATATTATTAAGTTGAGTCGGCGGTTGTTTCTCACCTCCAAATCAAAACTTCCTGCCCATCGCCACCAAAATTAAGCTTGCAGAGTCGCTACTTTTACCTATACTTGATTATACCGACGCCAGCTCTCTAGATTCAACTCAAGAACAGCTTAATACACTTGAGCGCCTCCATAACTTTTCTATAAGGTTCATATTCTCACATTCTTTTATTGATTTATAATTTTATATTATTTTATTCATCCCTACTACTCGACAGTACCTTAAAGAACGCTTCGAATTTATTTCTTGCTGTCACAATCTACGCCCTTCCAGTCAACATAGACTTATTACTCCTATTAGTAATACAACGTTTTTCAATAATTCTTTTACAGTTAAGGCTGTCCAACTTTGGAATACACTGCCTTTTGCGGTCATTCAAACAAAATCTCTAATAACATTTCAAAACATGGTCAGGAAATTTTATATGCAATATAATGATATGTAATTTTATATAATTAGTATTATATTGCACATAACTATATATTTATTATGTTTAAATAGTTCCACATTATCATGTAAATGTATATAACTTATGTGTATATTTGTATTTATACTATATATATGTATACTATATATATATATATATATATATATATATATAGTATAGTTCTAATTTTATTATTAAAATGTAAGTAATCTTACAATAATTATGTATACCACAATCGCCATTCCTAATTAGCAATATTCTTGCCACGGGTTGTCTGGAAGAGATCGCTTTTTAGCGCTAAGACCGCCCTTTATTCACAATTAGAATAATACTAGCTCGTGAGTTTTCTGTAATGGTTACATTATTGTTATCTATCTATCTATGGTTTAAGTGTACAGCTGGAAAATTTTAATGTTATTTTTATCGATAGAGAGTTTTAAGATAATTTTAAAATGTAATTCTTCGTCTATTTACAATTCTTACTCTATTGAAAATTGTAATTTGTGGAACAAAAGACGGTGCTTTGAAGGGCCTTTTATGCGGCCCTACATTAGACGGACGGACAAACAAATTAAAGTAATATAAAGCGTTAAATGTTAGAAAGACCGACGTGTGTGTAAAGTGTTAGAACGCACAGCGGCGTAGATAAAGGACGGTTACGAAATGCATTTCGGAGATGCTTTGTACGGTTCTGTTTTTGACTGATCGTCGGCTAAATAAAGACTAGATCAGTAAGTTCAAAATTAACATAAACTAGATAACTCTAGTTTATCTTAATTTTAAAAGCTTCAAGATATAGGTATTTCAGTGTAAATGGAAATATACACAATTACAATTAATTAATTTATTAACATAATTATTAGATACATAATACTATAAAAAAGAGAGATTTTCTAATTTCAGAGCTACTGGCCTAGTTCGATGAGGTTTTTTCAAATCACTAGCTGAATGGCGCTTTTATTTCGAAAAAAAATTAGTAATAGTTGTGATAAAACTTGTTTGGCAGTACGGCTTTTATTTTTGCTAGTCATATAATATGGACGAAG
The DNA here is from genome assembly GCA_949752895.1 of Dendrolimus pini. Taxonomy (NCBI): domain Eukaryota; kingdom Metazoa; phylum Arthropoda; class Insecta; order Lepidoptera; family Lasiocampidae; genus Dendrolimus; species Dendrolimus pini. Next base: position 9,481,988 of record OX457125.1, on the reverse strand, counting down.
TCACACTCGGATACTGGTGTATATATAAAAATGTTAGGTATATTTCGTAAAAATGGATGTGTTAAACATTGTAATTGCTCTTGTATGATGTGGGAATAATTAAAAATGAATATTAATTATTATACTGTAAATTGGTTCATTATAGGATTTTAATAGTGATACATGTTAATTGATTGTTGGTGTTTGACTTCAACTTTTTTTATAATTGTTCTTTAATGGGCGCTTTCAAAGAAAGGTACTAATTATGTATCACTGTTTCTTATACCGCCGACCGCCTTCTGTTCAGTAGCAAAGGGCTAATTGAGCTTTGCTATGACAGTATTCTCTTTCTAGTCCTTCAAATGGGGTCTATAATCTATAGCAGAGGCGTGAGGTTGAAATTCGGCAAGGGAGGGAACCCGGTTAAAAAACTTACGTACGAAGCAAGCTCCGATTACAACGCTGTTGTAGAAATCAAGGATCCATTATCAGCATACAAAAAGCAGTCAGTAGAGCAGCCTTCTAAATGCATTGACGCCATTTTGGCAAATAAAACTCCATGCAATGGACAAAGCACTGAGTAAAACGGTAAACAATAACGCAATAAACAAATAAAAATTATAATAATTCACAAGCACGCACGCCGTAATAGCGAACCACAGCATACTGAATTATTTTTGTAAATAAACTTACACTTCTAAATAAAAACGTCTAACTCGTGTGGTGTGTTATCTTATAAGAATGTCTATTTTTAATTTTACCGCATATTATGAAACAAAAGCCAGTGCCCGATTGGGCTATGAGATGCTATTTCATGCAATATGTGTCGAAAGCCGCCGCATAAATAAAGTGCGAGTAAATTCATGGCGCTCTCGACTTTTTGGTCACTAGTTAATTTATAGAGAAACCAATAATAATATGTTGGAACAGAACCCGTTAACACCAACGAATGCATGGCGCTTGCGACCTTTTGGTCACTTCGCTAGTTTCTTAAAGTTAGGTAGGCTATGTGGAATCGAGTTGTATGAAGTCCACGCCAATCGATTTATAGTATTTTCTATATACCACCATACTTAAGTCAGGGTTTGTGACGATTACAATTTTTGTCTTATTCTCTTATTTAATTCAAATCGTTTCCTAGTTTACTACAACATGGTCAAAAAATACAGGGGGACACACAACTTTGTCACTCTGGAAATAAATACTGTCACACCTTTTGATTTAATGAATTAAAAAAAAAACTCCTTTTTTTGTCCACACGTGGACAATGATCCGCGACTCTTTAGGCAACAATTAAAATTAAAAATGTTATCAATGTATTTTCCAAAGCTCGTGTAACGACGCATGTTTATAATATTATGTTTTTATCAGCGGCTTTTCCCGAAATGCCACTTCACTGTTGTGTAGCGGCATATAAAAATATAGTCTATATCTAACCAATAGTTATATAGATTTTTTTTGTGACTTTATAGACAGACGACCAGAGCTAACGATTATACAAGTGTTCCGTTTTTGTCACAATAATTACGGAACGCAAAAACTAAAATAATGTATCAATGTTGAATAAAATACCATACTGAATAAAACTACCACCCATATTGAATAAAAAAAAATTATTTGAATGTTAAAGTGAAATCCATTCGTGCATTCAGGTCTCATATTATTCGCTTCTAGGCTTTACTTTTGCATTGAATGTAAATACGGCTTTATTTCCACTTGACTTGCGAGCTTTCGGCAGTGTCGATAAATGTCCGAGTATACCAATACCTACTAAGTATAACTGTATACAGCGTACATATTATGTTGAATTTTCGTTGTCCCCGATGAATAACCCAGTAACAAATAATTGCTGTGTTTACTACGGTCCCTTTTCAATTTCTGTTTAATGAAATAATATATAGTCATAGCACTTTTTTGGTATAATATTTAATTGAGTCAAAATACTGGTATAACCTGATATTTAAAAGTTTATCATTGGTATTCTTTTTTATTCATATATCACATATCTTTATTGTTAACGTAATTCACAAATTAATTTATTTACATATTTATTAAAATATGTATGTAGTATGTGTATTTAATATATACAATATGTAGTTTAAGTATGTTTATATATGATATACCTAATAATCTGCACCACCTACATTGTCAGATTAGGTTAAACTATTCCTTAAGTTAGGTTGCCTGGAAGAGATTGCTTTAAGCGATAAAGCCACCTATTGTTTCTACCATGACAATATTGTAACTGCGTTTAGCAATTGTATATTTGATGAGCAATTAAGTGTTATCTATCTATCTAAAATATTATAAACTGATATTTGTGGAGCAGTTTGGATAAATTCCAACAGGAAAAGTACTAGTAAATAATTTACAGACAAATTTGAATTTAATATTTTCTTTCGTATTTCAGATAATTTTTTGCTGTTCTCATATTCTTTATATAAGTATGCAGATGAATTTTAAACAGTTAATATATTATTTTCATAAAAATTCGATACTTTGCAACTACAGCTTCATACTTCAAAGGCCTCAGCGTACGTATATTATTACACAGTGTGTCGGTATTAAACACAATGTTCATATAATATAGGTAGTACACAGTAGGGCCTGTGTCAGCCCCTTTTATCGGAATGCCGACGGTCCCCGAAGCGGACCGTAAGCCCGATACGGCAGCGGCATAAATTTCCCCCTACCAATTATACAGTCCGACGACAATCCCCCACCTCACCGAATATTGATCTGATTTTTTTTCCAACAGTAAGTCAGGCTTCGTTTGCCATTTTGAGATCAATATATTTTCTTTTTTTTTCATCAGACTTACATATTGAAAAGAAATATTTCGAATGGGATTATTTATACGATGATTCTATATCATTGAATAAAGATCTAAAACTGATACGAGCAAGTAAAATTGTAAAGTTACTTTTACATAAATACATGACAAAAATATATCGTGCAAGATATATAACTATTTATGATTTGTAACAAATTTCTAAGGTCGCTGTTCCTAACATTTATTAGAGTAATAAAATACCCGATAATATAAAAATTATTTACAGAGAAAAAATAATAGTATATGTTACTTACTCTAAAATGTTTATTTACTCTACTTGTCACAGAATTGAGGGTTAAAGTAACCTTAAGATTTATGTCTCGCGCCTCTTTGAATTGTATACGTGCCCACTAATTGCTTACGCTAAGGGAATATAAACCTTATTTTATGGACTTTATAGTCTTTGAAAAATGTGTAAACATAAAGTTTAAACTAACCTTAGTACTTTTGTTATAAGGAGATTACCTTGCTTGTGTCTTTTTCGTCCACGTTTTCGGGTATTAAAAGCAATCGTAATTTTCCGTGATTTTTTTCGGTAATTTCGTCTTTTCTCGTATTAATTTCGACTAGTCACGGGAATAAAGGTTCTTATTGTAATTATTGAAATATTTTGCTGTTTTTGATTTCAAAAATGCTCTTTAAATAAAATAGCCGGGTATAATTTCTAGCGTGAATTTACCGCTACTATAATATGAGTCAAGTAACATACAATTGCGCGCGCGTACAGCCGCACCAAATTTTACAGTTTTTTCAGTTTAGCTGCAGACGATTGCGTGATTCTTAATCTATATATATAAAAGAAAGTCGTGTTAGTTACACTATTTATAACTCAAGAACGGCTGTACCGATTTGTCTGAAAATTGGTGGGGAGGTAGCTTAGAACCAGGAAACGGATACAGGATAGTTTTTATCCCATTGAAACCGGTAGGTGGCAATGAGATCGGGTTCTAGAATCCTCCTAATCACCTGAACCGATTTTGGTGATTTTGTTTTTTTTTGTGTTGGAGTGGGTTCCCGGATGGTTTAGACTAGCAATTAGAACCGGTAGGTGGCCTGAGATCGGGTCCTAGATTTTTATTTTTTCAGAGCATGACAACGTCTGCCGGGGCCGCTAGTTTTGTATAAAAACTGTTATCAGCTATTCATCGACCACCAAACATATAAATTACACAGTTTTAAAAGCAATACATTATGAATATTAAAAACTTACATACATTCCAGTATAAAACAAACAAAGTTCGTTACACCAAACAAAGTATTATTTATTAAACCCAAAAAATATTAAAATGGCCTTCTTAAACAGGTGCATTCTGTCTAAATTGCCTCTGGCGCCCCTTACTGGATATATTACTAGTGTTGTCCTCCTGAATAGTTCACGCGTGTCGGTAATTTGACCAATCTATGAATTAATAAATATAATAATAAAGTCCTGAAATGAAAACATTTATCATTACTTTACATTTTGATAGCAAATCTCCAAAAAACTCTAATTAAATTCTAATTAAATCTAAAATAGATTTATTTTAGATTTGAAACGAATATTGTAATTATTTATAAAGATTATTTCTATTTTTAAAACGATCTATTGAATCCTCGCGAAAGAGAATCAATAGATCGTTTTCATACCAAGAATGATGCGTGAGGCTATTGAAATCAAAACACCCAAATTTCAATAGAGAAGATGGTTGGCAGGTACCACCTGTTTGGGATCCAATCATCAAAACTATTAAGACCCAAACCCAGCAAAAACCAACTGCCAGACCTCAAGACACTGTGAGCTCTTTCTGCGTGCAACGAAACAAACCATCTTGACTGATAATTTCTTTTATTTTTTCCTTCCACTCATTTTAATATTACATAAAAAAAATTTTTAGAACTAGGCATGTTTGCTGAAGAGTTTCTTGCGCCGCTTCTTCTCTTCAAGCCACAACATGTTGTGAAGCGGTGGTAAATTAGATTAGGCTCCCATAGAGTAAACAATATCCATAAACAAATTTAAAACTAAATAATTAAAATGAACAAGTTGGCGGTAGGCTGAATAAAAACTTTGACAATACACGTTTGACAAATGTCATCTTTGTCTTCCGTGACCACGGCCCCTGAAAAGCGGCCGAAACGTCGGATAAACCTAAATCAAATAAATTACCGCGCTTAAAACCGTTAAAACGTAGTTTTATTACGATCTATTGAAATAATTTAGGAATACAGTTTCTCTAAAATGTGTAATTTTCCAAAACTTTTTAAAACTTCGTTTATTTATTCTTCTTTAAGATTGTTATAGTAAGCCACGGATGGCTGCGTTTTAGACGTTTTTCATACTAGACCAGGTATTGCACAGCGTTCTGTAGTTAGTTTTAAGAGGCTATTAACTTTAACGCAATCTATATGTGAACTATTTTATTGAATACTATTAATATGGTTTCATATTATATTAATTATTGTAGTATTTGAAACTACTTCGCAATCTCATAATAACCAAAAAGTCACTATTATATATCATAACTATTTATAGCTAGTATTTATGGAATAAAAATTCTGAATAGGTCTATAACCTGAAACGTTAATCACACTTTGAATAAGAATAAAAAATATAGAGTTTACGAAATCATTCGGATGGCTTGCTATGTAAGCAGTCGGTTTTCTAACTATTGTTGTAGAATAGCGTGATTATTAAAAACATTTCTTTATAAAGTTCTGTTTTTAAAACTACCGGATTCCAATTATAAAAGCAGATTTGGCTCATGAATTTGTAATTGTCTTGAATTGGAACATAATCTCTGAATAACTGCGTATAAGAAAGTGCAGTCGAAATTTTTATATCATGATCCACTATAAGATATTAAAGATTTTCAAATACAAGTAAATCGAAATCCGCCTGAATATATATTTCCTTCGTAAAATGAAATTGTTATCATTGTATTAGATAACGGTAGGTCAAATAATTGCGTGAAAGATAACATGTAAATTTCTGGTTTTATAAAGATATATGATAAAATAGGATGACTCTGAATGTTTTGGGAGAAGTGTTTGATAAATAATGTGTATCAAAAGAATTATGCGTAGTATTGCGGTGAATTTCGTCCCATCACTACAACGATCGTCTGAAGAACGGCTGCGCGGGCGCATATTTAGAACACACCCCGAGCAATATTTCTCTCCTTGCGTCCGCAATTACGTGATTTGTCACTCTGTTCCCTCTTTCGTATTTTTTTTACAAATGTACCAAAGTAACCCGCCTTCGTAATTAGTCGATTGAAAAAGTGGTTTCCCATGTTTTAAATTAATGCGCGATCAATTCTTTTGACGCTACTGTATTATTTTATTATGGTCACTTATTAAGGGAATATAATTTTATTATCAATTAATATTACGGGTATTAATAAATGAAAGACTCATATTATACCAATAAATAACCATTAATGGCACGAGAATTGGGCCACTATTCTAGAACAAAATCTATGCACAATCAAACGTTAGAGATGGTAATCCGGCATACTTAAAGAGTTGTTTCGAGTTCACGAGAGAACACGGTCGCACACACTTCAATTCTACCGATAGTCATCTGGTTTGTGCCTAAATATTGTTCTAGAGCACGTGTCTCGACAGAATCTCATTTGCGATGATTTACGCTCTATATTTTGCCAAATTTATTATAATATGATATACCTTCAGATAATTATAATATTATAGTGTAGGTCCTACAAGATAAATCTTGTAAGATTTTCGATAAGAACTTTGTGAAAACTATATGACATAACATATTTCTAAACTGATTCAACTTTGAAAATTATAGGAAATGTCTATTTATGTGTACATTATATTAAGTGCGTGCTATGTGTCTTGATCATTGTATATTTTTATGCGTAGTTAAACAAAACCTCATTTAAATTACACATTTTTATTTATTCGATATTTAGATTAATTTAGCTGATCGTTAAGATAACACACAGTTATAGGTAGATACAAATATGATTTGTGACATATTTATTTTGCATTACTTAATATATATAGGTAACTTTTACACGTTTCACGCAGGAAGCAATGCTTCTATAATTCTATTTATTCTATTTTCTTTCCAAAATCTATTTGCATGTCAGTTCACGCCAAGATTAGAAGATAGGATTCACAAATAACGTTAACAGCTATCCAGCCCTCGCAATTAGTATCGGATGATCACACCTCGGTCGCTCCACATATAATTTTACTTTATAAGTACTTGTGTGGATAATAGGAAACTTCTATTTTTCGATTTTCAACTATAAATTCAACATGTATAAAGTTGAAATTAGTATGTACGTGAACCGCCGGATAATTGATTCATTGACGTGGAAATCTCAGCTTTATCGTATAGAGAATTGAGTCAGTTTTTGAATTTGGATATTTTCAAATCACAATCCAAGCCAGTAATTAGTTGAACGCGTTGCCCCGAGACGCTCGGTTGGGCAGATAATTTCCGCCGCGAAGTCAAAAAGCAACCATTTGTCATTTGGTCGCAAGAAGTCGCAACGAGCGGACGTACCCCTCCTAATTTATTCAAATATTATTTATTTAAGGAATACGAGACTATTAATCACATCTTGAGAGTTTTATTTATAAGGAATGTTAGTTCCTTTGATGATTGTAGGAATATATGGGGTGATTTCAAACCGTGCGTTTTAATGTGGGAGGGTGCTTTGACTACATACAGAAGTTCAAAAAGATTAATAAAAATTGTGTAACGGATTTGAATGTTAAATAGCGAAATCTAACTCAAATAAAAAATAATTATTCCCTTCTTGATATTATACTGACTTGATCTTAACAGAAAATTTTCACAAGTCACAAACAAAAATAACAAAGAAATGATATGACATAAATTTAAAATCCTAAAAAATTACATCCATTCCAAAAAGTTGCAATAAATTGAGAAACTAATTTTAATCACAATTTGATGAAAATGTTTTTGGAGCTTAAGCAAATTATTTGTACGATTTCTGTATACATTGACCATAGGAACGAGTACCTATGAACTATTGGCGAGTGTTTGCATGATAATGTTAATTTAGATACAACGTAGAATAGCCAGAGCAGATAAGATCAGGTAGGGTAGAGGCTGGATGAGGATAGCACGATACTGTGATATGTAGCACTGAGAAACCTGATAGTGCATTTTATAGTTAAATAGTTTTATACCTCAATCCAATACATATGTCCTGTGATGTACAAACCAAAAATGTAATTGAAGGAAAGAGATATTATAATGTCGAAATGATAAATGAATTGAAGTTTACAACTTGATATTTACTTTTCTAACAAATGCGCCAAAATATTGACTGATATAATACAAACAATATAACGAAGTATATAAGAAATTGAATCTCCGGTATAACGTATTAAATGTTAATAGTGTATTATAATATAATATAACAATTATTCTTTTTAAAGCTTAATTCCCTCCGATTTGGTATTAATAATTCCATATTCCGATCACTGATGATAAAGTACAGACAATATTAATTAATTTGTTACATGCAAACGTAACCTGCGAAGACTAATATCTATCATTTGTCACCCAATGAATGCAGCGGTTTCAGCTCCCTGATTTATTGTGCCGACGGCATGGCGACTCCAATTTGGATACATACGAGTATAAATTTCTTTTGACTTTTGTTCAGTTAAGCAAATAGTAAATCCTACCTGTATAAATTTTCACATTCAAACGTATATTCAAACTAATTTCTTTTGAAGAACATTATTTGAAAGTCATAGATATATTTAAAAGTTAAGTTTATTTCCTACTCTACGTTAAACAAGATAGTAAGTTTTTATTAAATATCTTGTCCACTATTACTTAATCAACAAACAATAAGCCAACCTGTAGGTATGTCTATATATTATTATTTATTCTTTATTGTACACAAATAGTTACATACACAATTATAAAAAAGTGGTGATGTACATACAAAGGCGAGCTTAACCCTAAAAGAGTTTTCTTCCAGCAAATCTATGAGTCTAGCGAGAAGGGGAGAAGCAAAAGGCAGGGTTGTGTACGCGAAAGATATTTTACGTTATAACATATAATATAAATAAATTATCAAAACTAAATTATATACAAGATACTCATAAGATATATACATACATACATATATAATGTAAAATATAGACATATAAGGATAATTTAACATAGATAGTGTTCTTTGACTTTATTTTTGAAACTGCTCTCCGATTAGCTATCTCGGATCGTATGTGGCAGGGCGTTCCATAATCTAACTGCGTGGACGGAGAAAGAACCACTATAACAGCCGAAGAGTGTGTGAGAAGCTTTGAGAAGAAGGGATTTAAAAGTTCTACAATGCTTGTCAGAAGGAACAAGAAATTCAAAACATTGGCGAAGATAGGGAGGAGAAAGGGGGTTATGTAAGATTTTACACAAAAATGTAAGTACGTGAAGGTCGCGACGACGACGAATTGGCAGCCACTTAAGTTGCGATCTAAATGCAGAAACATGATCGAACTTTCGCAAGCCAAAAATGAAGCGAATACACAAATTTTGAAGACGTTCGAGTTTATTTAGAAGTTCTTCAGAAGCGTCCAGAAAACATACATCGGCGTAATCTAAAAGAGGTAGCATTAAGGACTGAGCAAGAATAATTTTGGTGACAAAGGGAAGAAAATTTTGCAGGCGTTTTAGAGATTGGAAAGAAAGGTGAATTCTTTTGCTAATTTCATTTACATGGTTGGCCCACGACAACTTACAAACAAAAATGATGCCTAGGTTTTTATTAATAGGTTTAAAAAAAAACATGCTAAGTATTGGGTTTCTTAAATTTTGACTAATTGCTAGGACTGTGTAATAGAAGACGTAAGAATAGATTATTAGATAAGGACAAGACATACTTTCCCCAATATTAAATTATCGGGAAACACCGCTAGTAAGGAGAGGCTATTAGTCAGTATATATATATATTGGTGTTAACGCTATAACTATATAGCGTGCTTCATACCATGGAATATTCTCGCTTAAGGGATATTGTAGTCGAAGACGAAGATATATATAGTAGCAAGATATCAAATACACTTAAAATATTGTAATGTAATTTTCTAAGCTTAGCAAAATAGGACTGTCGCTGTAGATGTAATGTTTCAAGATAAGGCTGATCCCAGTAATAGTCAGACCGACGCAAGTTTTGGAAGTCATTTTGTTAATCTATTGGATATTGTTACGTGCTGTGTGTACCGAGATGGGAAGGAAACACCGATTTAAAAAGAAACTGCCTTTATTTAAGATTAATTAAATAAAAATAGCTTTTTAAAATATGCACACGCGTTCTGATCTGTTCAATCAACGTTCCGGTGGCTCGCCACTGGCCAATGGTCTTGAAGCCTCACGTCTTGATGTTCCACCGTGTCGTTGTCGCGCAGTCTGAAGGCCCTTTTGATCCCTTTGCTCTCTTCTCGTTGCTTTCGCTTCGCTAGCCCGTGCGAGCCTGCCTGTGTGCGCAGATTGCCGGACCTATATATCCGGTCGACGCTCTAGAATAAACCTCATTACGTCATTCAATTAAATGTCTATTCTTATCCAACAAATATTCCCGTCCTTGTTACTTACTACGAGTTTATTCCAGTTTCTTCTCATGTATATATATCTCGTTTTAACATTTGTCTGGTCCTATATTTCTATCCTGCTCTTTCGTGTTACTTTGTATATGCAACATTGTATTGTGATATTGTTAAGGTGAAGACTACGCGCTATTTTTTTAAGGGGAAGAAACTGCCTGGCGTTTTCGTCACAATATTAATCTTATCTTCTCTGGATCTTTTCAGAACTGTACTTTTTATGGCTCTTATTTATGCCTGCCTAATTAAATTAATAATGGACCTGCAAGAAAATTCATTGTGGTCTTCAAAAAGTGGCTGAACGAAGAGTGTTTGTTTCTTCTATACTGTAGATGGATTTCTCAAAAAATGCACTTGTCGTTATTATCAATATCGAAAAGCTTCGGATATTTTTTTTGGACAAACATTATAAACAATTTTTTTATTCTTCAATAAAGCTTAGTTGGCATGCTCCTGAATAAGGATAATAAGTAAAATTTAATTTTAGGATTTAAGTTATTTTATATACTATATGGTGGAATTCACTGTGTATCTAACATTGTATAACATCTGTATAAACTACATTCTTGGAAATAAAGATTCATTAACCAACACTCCAAGTTCAAAGGCTCCAGTGGTCAAAATTGATTACGTTTAAAGAACTAGACTCAGATAGCCACATCAAATTAGCACATCCGATGACATAATAATACATTGCACAAGCCTAAGTTATTGGTTGCCCAGTTAGTTGGAACAGTGTGGGGTCAAATTGGTATAATTCAACATGATTGACTTCAACTCGTTTGTTCTAGCACAGTGCACACAAATTTGCGGCACGGTGTCACTGAATTAGCTTAATGAGCCGTATGCTATTGAGTCTTCGAAATGATAGGTGGAAATGACTAGGCACATTAGTTTATATAAATATATATATTAACGAAAACTTCATGGTTCCTTTAGTTATATTACGGGTAATATCATTATTAGCGCTTTGGGTAACGTAACGTTACCTTAGAAATATAGGTACCAACTAACTTTTACAAACGTTTAGCTTTATTTTGAGTGTTACAAAATTAAATGATAACGAATCAAATAATAATTAGATAATATATTGTAAAAGTGAGTTTTTATTAGAACTACTGTTCACATTTAATTGCATTTTTTTCTATTACTAAAAAGATTTCGCCTGAAATCTGACCTTTTTCACTAACAATAAAGTCATTCTTATCATTAGTGAAAAAGGTCAGATTTCAGATTCCAAGTTTTTTTATCAGGTTTTCAAAAACATGATAAACAACATGAGCAAGTGCTTGGCTGTCCCTGTTAACTATCTTATCAGCCTATATTCTTATAATATTCATATTATTATTTAAGTTCAATTTTAATATTGGCAATTGCATTTCCTCCGGGTACAACAACATCGGCCTATTTATTCTATATGTTGCATGAACTGAATCGGACACAACAATAGTATGATTAGATGGACTCTTTACATTCAAATATTGATATATACTAGAAGGGTTATAAATAAACTTTGAGTTGCTCTCAGTCACTGTCAACCAGTAGCTACTGATGGAGATTTGTATCTGAATGACAAATGTAACTAACCTATCCTGGCTTAAAAAATTCTAAACCACATTTCAATTTGAAAAAGTTCAAGAGTCCCAAATGTTTATTATTTTATAAGCTTTTGACGATTCGCAAGAAGTTTTATGATGAGAACTATTAATTAATTGTAATGGTGAAACCACGCAGGAATCACAAACTGAATACGTTATATTACTCGAAACACTCTCAGCAAAGAGAGTAAAATTAGAAGAAACGCCAGTTCACGTCACGCTCTAATGCCGCTTATGTAAAAAAAAACTATTTAACGTAATGAATATTACCAAATACTTTCGCTTAAAAGTCCCTTCTACCAACATTCATATCTTATATATAAAATTCTCGTGGCACAATGTTAGTTACCATACTCCTCTGAAACGGTTTGACCGATTCTCATGAAATTTTGTGTGCATATTGGGTAGGTCGGAGAATCGGACATCTATTTTTCATTCCCCTAAATGTTAAGGGTAGTCCACCCTTATTTATTTATTTTAATTTTCAGATTTTTTTTTTAATTTTTATGATACAGCATTAAAAATACATACAACCCTAAATTTTCAACCCTCTACGATCAACCCCTATTTTTTATTTGTTAAATATCGATTGAAGGTTTTCCGGGCAGGACGACGTCTGCCGGGGCAGCTAAGTATGGTTATAGTTTATCTCTCATTGCTTTACCATTTCCAAATATGATTTGAATGAGCAAGGTCGAACGGTATGTATTTTTCTTTTATACTTTGTTCAGTGATACGTTCTATTCTACACCACAGCTTCTCATCTTATATTTAATTTTCACACAGTCAATCCATATTTTTTGTCCTACTTCTATTTTTACATGAATCTTCCAGTTTGACTTTTTTCATACTTTATTGTACTCTCTATTGTATGTACTATCTCAATTTTATCGCTCTTTGTTGTACATAATAAGTAAAATATTAGTCGTATTGTACAGAACTACAGACAATATGTATATAACTTATGTTATGTTTATGTTGTAAAAAACTCAATCTTTATCATATTAGGTAAAGCGCTTTTTGCTTTTTGACGATCAATTTCGCGACAGAGAATAAAGCTGCATACTTTTACACTTCTTTCATATTTAATATTCGTACGTATAAATATAACTAACCATTGTATGTTGATAAAATAAATTTCTAAGTATAAAGAAATTCTTTGTCTAATATTTAGGTTAGTAAATTTAGATTGATTATATAATTAATAATAATAAAAAAATATAATTCGAAAGACAACTCAATAGCTGCTACTTAGATATTTCAATGTCGAACGTTGGAAACCTGGCATATAAGGGCTAGAGAAGATTTTTTACCATTGCTTATTGTTTTAATTATCACTTTCTGACGGTGAGTAAAAATAGCACGAAGAAACTTGAATTGGGATAAAAGAAGCTTTGGAAAAGAATTTCAAATTTACAAAAATTTGTAGAACTTAATATTTCATTTCAATAAATTGCAGCGTTCGCAAGATACGAATATAAAGTAGAAGTCCCGCACGAATGATGTGGCGGAGAGAGTTGTAATATAAAATCGCTTTCAGCTTTTAACTCATATCAGAACACTATATTTTCATACAGAAATAAGTTCGCATGAACAATATTGGACAGATCATTTGTTATGCCGCCAGAGTTGGACGCTTTTCAAAAATAGCATTTAACAGTGTTAATTTACAACTCAATTTGCTTCAAAATTGTCTTGTATAAAACATTGAAGACACGCGAATTCACATTTTTACAGCATTAGTGCAGTGATTTTATTTTAATTTATTCGTGTAAAATTAATTATACGAGCATTTGTCACTAGTGTCGGAATTGTGTATGAAATCCGAAATCCAACTATATGACACGTTTGTGAATTTCAGATTCTATCATTCCCTTATATAATAATAATGACAGCCAATAATAGAGTGAGATCCCCGTCACCCCAGACTTACGTGATTTTAGGAAAGATGAAATTTTCAGGATCGGTAGTTTATCATAAACTTAGAAAGGAATGGACACTGGCTAAGCTGAAAGCGGGGCCGTTTTTCCGGTAGCAGGTATCAAAGGTGGAAAAAAACCATGCTAACTTACGTCAAAGTAGCAAGGCTAGTTTTCACATATGTCATAGATGATATTGTTATAAACAAAGATTTACAGTTGCCAGACACTTCCTGTGGGCTATAAATTTAGACAGAAACTTTTAAAAAAGATGTGGTAACTTACGTCATTTTAAGAAGGCTGAATTTTATATATATTGTTACGAGTAGCAGGACTCGAATTAAAATGCCGTTGGAATTATTATAGAGTTTATTAGAACTATACAAACACGTATAATATAGGTACAAATATAACTGATCACAACCAGTCCAAACGTAATGCACGATTCAATAACACGCGCAAATTCCGTCACTAAATAGATTACCGAATGTACACACGTCTTGCTTCGCTTGTGGTTATCGCTTGACTGCCTCATCTCTCAATTGGGGCATTTCTTTATACTGTACAAATGCAATATGTCTGCTCGGCCACGTGGACCGAATTTCCTAGAATCACACCTGGCTAATGACTACCATAAATGATTACAATACACAACGGGCTGTTTTTCCTCATCACAAATTTTAAACACAAAGTAAACAAAAGAAGTCCAATGCCGAAAATGTAATAAAATGTGTTTCCACGGGGCTGTCGGCACCTAGGTCGTAACAATATTATCAAGTATAATATTATAAAATATTTTCCAATGAGCCAAACAAATCTGACTGGCCAAACATCTTCCCAGATTCGTTAAGAGTTCCGCTGTGTGAGGAAGCGCGAAAGCATATAATGCACTTCAGTCTGAAAAACAATGTATTCGGTGTGTACTCCCCGGCCAGGAATCGAATCCACTACCAAGCGTTGCGTTAGAATGAGATGCCTTACCCTATACGCTTTTTTTAGTGAGGGGGAAATCGACTGATAGCCATCAGTCGTGCGTAGAGGAAAATCGCAGCCGGTGTGTGGGATTCAATAGATTGAGGTGGCACTAGCACCTCACGTTCAAGTGCTATTGCCACACCGCAGTCAGGGATACCCCACTACAACCCCTCGGTGTTTCTTCCTTCGCCCATATGTCAGGGCCACGGGTACATGGCCTAGCCCCATCGCGGGCCCTAGCACAGCCTATAAGCTACCACAACTTCTTTAATGTCCGGTTCCTATATCCGGCCTTTATAACTACTGTGCTTTTTATTATCTCAATTTCAATTGTGCACGGAAATTGCTCAATTTTCTGAAATAAATGAATTATTATTATTATATCTTACTATCCGTTAATTTGTCTTATTACTATTTAAAATTTGACATAAGCTCCGTACAAGTAATTTAAATTTTCTATTAACTATAAGGCAAGTGTATGAATATTAACATAGGGACCAGCCGTATAATAGTTGAGCTACAACCAGCATAGTGACAATCTATTACTCTCTTTAAATAATATAATGAAGTAATTATTCCAACTTATTTTAATAATATTAAAATTAGTAATGTAATTAACCTATTGTTTGAGATATTAGTAATTTTCTCAAGCTAATGAGGATGTATATAAACATTAATTTAACATACAAAATGCATGTGAACATTGTTTTATGTCACTGTTGAGTCAGTCAGGATAGTTGTGATATTGCTAACATAATTCAGTTCAAACATTGAAGATGAATGCTAACAATGGCATTCGCAGAGTAAAAAAGGAACTATTAACACGTGCTCCAATCAGTTGGCGTCACCAGTCTCTTGCTTTTTGTCTTGTTTTCAAAAAATCTCAATTAAAACTTTTAATTAACGTTTATATTGTTTAAAACATATTTTTAAAACTTAAATCAGTTATAAATTGAAAATCCTAAGGAGTTTATTGTGAACTTCGCAAAGGAGATTTAAAAAGGTAAAAGTGATTTTATGATTTATTTTTATTATGTCGCTATTTTTTTAAATTGTAGTGGGTTTAGTTATTTTGAAAGAATTCATAGTGTAAGTGTTTTTACATGAATAATTATTAAAATTTATTCGAATAAATCGATTATAGTAATCGATAGCTTAATTTATTTGTGGCCTTATTTTTAAGATTTCTAGTCTTCCAGGTAGAATTTAGGGTTGATAGTTTTCATTTTGTACTAGAAAAATATAACGCTTTTTTAAAGTCATATCTCAACATTTCTTTGGCCTAAATAATGAATAAATTTCATGAAATTGAAAAGGAGCTTATTAGGGATACTAAATTTGTGACGGTTTTAGGATTAAAAAATATGTTTTAAATAATAAAGTTTCAATTGAGATTTCCTATAATGTTGCTGCTCCACCTGGGGTTATATTAGTGTTAGTAAAATAACGACGCTAATGATTAATTACATTAGAGAATATACATACATTATCTGTCAATGTTTAACATCATTAACAAACATTATCCCAGAAAAACTGACTGGCGCCAATTGTGGTTGGAGCGTGTGTTAATTATGTAGGTTTCTTTTTACGTAGGTTACGTTTTTCCGTTCTTCTTTGATGTTTGATCTAGGGTTGTACACTTTATATAAAAGGTTACATAACTATTATTGATACCAAAGTGTGATTTGTGTTTAGGAATACACTTACGCTTAATATATAAACAATAAAACTATTTTAGAGTTTTGTAAACAAGTTTTGTATAAATTTATTGATTTTTAAATACAAAAATACTTATACTATTTGCTGCAACAATGATTACAAATTGCTTGTGACACTTGCTGACCGCTGCCATGGCACGCTCGCTTGGATTGTGGGCTTTAGTCCAAAGTTGCGACCAGTGACTAGAACGGTGACTTAAGTTAGATTAAACTATAAAGCAAAGCCAGGACAGAATAGTCATCATCGTCGAAATATAACGAAACGAACGAACGAAAACCATGAATATCTCAAAGAATATTCCTGCCCCCAATCCACCCTGTCCCCGCACTACTTAAAATTCTGGGACCACATATATAGTGTAGTATAAGTTTGACCCATTTCGTACTATATAATTTTATTTATAATATATAGTACAATTAGTACAAACATATAGTACTACAACAAATATACATATAGTACTAAAATATACTACGATATATATTATAGTACGGTTGGTAACCCTAGTTTGACCACAATTATGTTAGAAATTACACAACTTCCCTGCTTGAGTCAGCAGTGACAGAAAACAATGTTCAAATACAATTTGTATGTTATGTATGTTAATATAAATAAATAAAATCCTATTTATATTGAGTTACAGTAGGGTTAAGGGTTTTTAAGGTTCTTAAAGAATACTCAAAACTTACTTTAACTCAATATGAATAAGATATACTCCCGGTATTAACATTTTTCTATTATTTTTTTGGGGTCCGTAGTTATTTTTTGTCAAAAAGGAATTCCTTATAAAATCGTCATGTTAGTCGCCTCTACAACATCCTTCAATGAATGTAGTCGAACACGCACTTGGCCGACTTGGGATCGGAGAATTTCATTCAACATAATTTCATTATGCAACACGTTCCTGGTTGATTTATCTTAGTGTCAATGAGTTTTATGGTTGAAATACTCTTTACCGTTCACGCGGCGTTTATTGCAGTCGTGTGTAGGTTCAGATGCTGTGAAAAACGGCAGGTCGCGTATCTAAATTTGGCGAGCAACCGGCCGCCATGTCAAGAGGCGGGACCGCGATACAGGCGGCGGCGCGCCTATTGGCTATTGATATACCGCAAAACGCTACTATTCTATTCCTTAACAAAATCGACTATCACTTGATGATTGAAGGACTCTTTGATAAAGGACCTGATTCTACTGTTATGATATTAAATCGTTGCACCTAAATCACGCAAGCTGATATCAATGTAGGAATTTATTTAGATCGACATACCGCCTTAGTTCAGACCTTTTTAGTTTCAGCTCTGTGGTTGATTGCGTAAGAATTTGCCGGCTTAGAATACTGGAAAACGGCGGCTACGTGTTTGATTCTTGGCTATATACATTTTGTAAACGAACTTTCTATTATGTAGTATGGATTGGGTGTTTAGGATCGGCCAACTTACAGGTGCACCTGTAAATTCGTGCCGGGCTTACGTACTGATATAGCAAATCATCGCTAAACTTTTCACCCAGCATGTTATTATTGAAGATAATTTTTATACCGTCTCTGTTAAAATCTACATATATAAAAATCAATTGCTGCTCGTTAGTCTCGCTAAAACTCGAGAACGGCTGGACTGACTTGCTAATTTTGGTTTTGAATTATTTGTGGAAGTCCAGGGAAGGTTTAAAAAGTGAGTAAATATGAAAAAATGCTTGGAATGGAACTTGGAAACTATTCCTACCAGTTGAACATTTGATGTTTGTCCTGTCGTATAGAAATCAATTAAATTTAAAAGTCGTTCAGAAATCAAATTAAATTTAAAAGTGATTTTTTTTCTTCTTTTTGAATATCAAACGTTTGATGTTCGTTCCGGTTAAGTTTAGACCACATTTTTTACTAAAGTTAAAACATTCTGCAATTATATTTAATTGATTCTGAGGCGGTACGAAGTTTGCCGGGTAAGCTAGTTTGGAACAAGAATAGGAAAAGAAACGCATTAAAACTTTTTACTGATTATTTATTATTATATATAATGTTTTCAATGTAAAAGTTTAGAAAATTTCATGGGTGTTTTCTATATCTAAAAACAAGAGAAGAACAATTTGTGCCCTTTGATCAATAGTAGAAATATAAGATTTATTCGATTTTTCATAGTTCCATGTTTTACTAGTTGACTGCCTTCCTTTCTTGTTCCCTAGTTTGTACACATTTAACATTAATAATTTTTATTTTCAGATGATCCGAAGTAGTTGCCGGAGAGAAACTCATTTAACTGTACCATATAGCAGCATTTCCACTGTACATTACCAAATATTACATACTTTTATAGTATTTTTATATTTACAAAAAAGTAAAATTTTCGTAGATAGTAAGTTATTTCAGTGAAGCTAGCGACTTTGAGTTTTTTTAATATACACTATACCTTGAGTCTATTCCTAGTTTTGGAAATAGAGATAATGAATAGCCTTTCGCAATAACAATAAATTTAAATTAGATTGTCGAAAGAGCTTGTGCGCGTTCCTATGCGACTACGCAAGCCTCACAAGTGGCTTCGGGATACGTCTCACTTTGTAGCTATTGTTGTTTCTGGATAAATATATTATAAGCCCTTAGAAAGCTTGCGAACCTTAATGTTAATTAGTATTTTACTTTAAGTTTAAAATTAAGATCTAGTGATTGACCAAGGATATTATTTTTCAGAATGGCTTCTGCGTTTAAAGATTGTACTGACAATAATAATTCATATAGTTTTCCTTGTCCGCAGGTCTGGTTCCAGAATGCGAGGGCAAAGTGGCGGCGAATGGTCACGAAGCAGGAAAACAAACTGACAGAAAAATGTTCCCCGGATGCATCTTTAGACATGGATATGTATCATGGGCCGATGGGCTCGATCCAATCGTTGCCTCCCCATTCTCCTCCCTACAGTGTAATGGGAGGTCCCCCAAGCCCGAACTCTATGGATTGCCCATAGCCCCAATTTTGCGCTTTATGAGCGCAATAGCCCTCCCATATGGGGGTGTTACAGATTCATTCCGCGCTCTCATATTGGCACTAAATTTATGATTGTAATAGTGCTTTTGTATTGTACTGAAAATCACTATCACCGATTACTTACGGCATTTTTACAAAGCATTATTGGGGACACTTTCAAAGTTATAACAATACAACATAGCTAGTCTGAGGACTGCTTAAGTATAGTCAGCACCTAACTTTATGGTCGTTCTTATTAAGCAACAGATGCGTCGTTTTGTCAGCCAATCGAAGTAGTAGTACGGTGGCTTTCTCAATTTGCGCCACGTAAATATCCTAAACTTCTGCATTCCTAGTCTAGTTACCACCAGCGATCTTACACAGCTTGTGAATTCACTGAGCTGGAGGGCGTACTAAAACTTCGTTTACCACGACGTAGTCTACTCTGGGACTTCGTGCACATACATTTATTTTAAATAGATGGGCAATCAGGTATTGTTCAGCTTTCTGAAGATAATCTGGAGAAGCCATAAAGTTTTGCTGGCACTATGTAAAATGATTTGATATACCTAGAGCATTGGCTGCAGTAGCCAGTGGTGTGACAATAAAGGTTGTTGAAAGTAGTCAACATTGTATAAAACTAAAGAGGAAGGTTGATCCTGATATCAGTCGGGATAGGACCTAATAGTTAGGTAGAAAGAGCAGTGGATATAACAACTTCATGTTTACCATACACATGTTGATCACAACAGTGATTCAATTAATAGGTAACATTAAACCGAGCATAGAGTGATGTTTGTAATTATGGACTTTAGCTTAAATCAATGGTTGTGTTTAGGAGGTCATACATTTTAAGAACAAACAGTTTATTTTGAACTATTCAAAGATTATGCAATATATAAATAGTGACCCGTGTGATTTCGGATCTTGCACAATTTAGTCGTATTAAATTATTTAGTAGTCTATTGCCAGATTTCCATATGTAATGAGTAACAGATGACTCAAACAATTGAAATCAATTTAGTAGAAACGCACAAAACTGAAAAGACATATCCAAGCCATATTAGCGAATTTCGCACATCTTCATGATGTGTACTTTGAACACTTCAGTACTTGGTAATTGCAACAATAAGCACATTAGGTCAGAAAATACATGTTTGCTTATTAGGGAAGCCCACTAACATAACCAAAGCGGAACGTGGGTTTTAGGGCCACTAAGACCTCTGGTTCTTAAAATATGGTGTAGGTCATTAATTAGGTTACGCGTTAAAAAATAATTACTAATTGTAAATGGTAATTATTAAATAAGTAATTAATTATAATCATTTCACTACTACAGAATATATGCATGCAACATGCTATACAAAATATTATTTTTGTCTTAAAATGTACTACCTCCCAATTTTAAAATTTATAATAAATGCATGGTTACTTATAAAATGATAATTATTGTGGATATCTAGGAATGAGTTGTACGAATCATCGTCACCATTTGCGTCAAATTTAACCATCTTGAGATTGGTAGAGCATGGAATTAAAAATGAGTGCACTAAACAATTCAGATAAGATAAATATCTATTTACTAATTGGTGATGTGTAATTGATTTGTTTTTATATTAATGTGTATATATAAAGTGTAGAATATAAACTAATTGTCTAAAATAATTTAAAGATTATTAATAATGGTGATTCTGATGTGTGCAACTCGAACTACATCTGTATATATATTTCATGAAAATGAATACAGCACTAATTGATGCACAGAAGAAAACATTGCATTGCATAGTCATTATCGTGACGCTAATAAATCAACGTGCATATTCTTTTAAGTATTTAAAATGAAAAAGTCGCAGAATTCTCTTCGGATTGCTTGTAAAAAACAAAGACAAAGTTTACAAAAAGTGTTATAAATGAGAAAAAAATGACAAATCGTATACCTTGGTTCAACGAACCTTAATGGAGAATGATTTTTTAATATATTGCTATTTATTTATTGATATTTATAATAGTTAAGTAATATTTAAGTGATTAAAAGTAAATGTGAAAAATTTCCATAGATTTAATATTTTGGAAGGTTTAGGTTAGAGTTGTAAGGATATTAATTAAATATATGTCTGTGTCGAATTTGCTTAGGCCGTAACTGTGTGGAAAGTATGTATTATGTGAATTAGACAAGGGCGATATTTCGGCGTTACGCCATTGATGTGAAGAAGCGACTTAGCGCGCTTTCTTTGTGCCTTTCAGACTAGCGTTTTCTACGAGCTCGTTTTTCGAAGTGCATGTAAGTGAGACATGCGAACGAGTAGCTTGAGCGCATGGATGTATACAAGCGTTGACGTGCTTATAAGCTTGTTTAATTATACACAACTTATAATTCCGATCACAGTTTTTGTTTGCGCAGAAAAATGCAGACCAGTTTTCGACAGGAAAATTTTTCTAATTAAACTTTATTCGCAAGTGGAAATAGCAGTGTTGCTTGGTATCCATTCTTAGCTCTGTTCCGCTTGCCCGATTTGTACACTCGCGTGTTATTAAAATTGGTCTACTGCGCTTATCGAGAAGAATTATTATTTGCATAAAACTATATAAGCGCCAGCCGCGAGAGATGCCTCTTCGCGCGCGACATCGGAATCCGTGTTGGTATTGACACTCACCATCATCGGTTCGAGCGAACACGTCGGAATAATTCCATGCACGTGCATTCGGCTTTTCGAATCGCGCGTGCAGCGTGTTTGCCGAAACGACCGTATACGCGCAGAAAAAAACGCTAGTCTGAAAGTGCTCTTTAGCTGAATGCTTTGCGTGTCAGAACCGCAAAGCCGCTACGTGGAAATGAACGATCATGTTTAAAAAAATATATCAACATAAACGATGAATTTAAAATAAAGATAAAATTTAAAATATCTTAAGGCGCTATCTGAATAGAGCCTTTATTTCTATCTCTAGAGATTTCAGTTTCTTTCGAGCATTACCACACTTTTGAAGATATAAATTGACAGAATTTACTTATGACAAATAAATATTCTACGAATCACGGCAATAATGTTAGGAATATATTCTGACAATCAATAATATATTGTTTACACGAGGTTTGAGTGCCTAAATAGGACTTTCGCCCAAGGTTAACACTCTGCTTTTCATTTCCAATATGAGGAAAGTAAATAAAAAGTGTTTACTTAAACATCTACCTACCGCTCTAATGAAAACAGGCGTTAAACCATATCTAAATCTGATGAACTCATTTAATACGTCAGGTATGAAATGTCAAGTAAATTTTATTTTTATATGGCTAGCTTCACTAGCCAGTGTTTTTTTTGTCACAGATGATAGTAAACGTTTGGCTCAAATTTATGTAAATTAAATAATAATTTAGTGAAAAGTAATTTTAAAATCATATTCCTAAATTGTTGATACTTTTTTATTACAAATTGTGCTGCAATTTAAAAGGAGCTGTAAAAAAAAGTTGGGACACGAGTCGCATGTGTTTTCTATGGTTTGCATAGTTTTCTAAATTATTTGACAGTAGGGACAATCGCTTCCCAGGGAGGAAAAGTACTGTTTTCATCCCTGCCACCAGTCGACTCCAAGCATACTTTCAGAATTTGAGAAATGAAAAACTATTTATATACGCTTTAGACAAACAAATTTACAGACGACTTTAAATAACACGTAGAAAAATGATCTTAAGTTATTGTGAACTTGCAAGACTGTTTCATGGTATGTGCAATAAATGACTGAATACTTTTGTGAAAAATTCATTTTGATTCAGATTTCATACATTAGTTTCTTTCACAGGAATAGATTTTATAATAGAAATATATATATAAAATCAAATATACGAGAAACATTCGTAATGTGTATTTATATCTTCAAAAACGAGGTAGTGCTCGAGTGAAATGCGAACTCCATCTAGGTAGCCCCATAAGTTACTAATCACTAATTATAATTCTAAAACTCAATTTACATCAAATGAAGGATATACTAACTATGACAATCGGCCAGTAAAAAGATACATTAAATAATTACATTAATTGTGAATGTTACATGACTAGATGTCCCCACAGGTTATATAGTCTCACGGTCTTACGAGTATTCATACTGAGTTAGAGCAAGTTTGAAGGCTTTTTCTTTAAGAACCATAAAAAAGCCTTCAAACCTACTCTAACTCAATATGAATACAACCATTACTCTTTTTTGACTCTCTTTTTATTATTTAAATTATATCAACTGTATATTTTTAAAACCTAGCTAGTGATTCCCAAGAAATTTGAAAATTCTTCACGAAAAAAATGTCGCAAACTTCAACGACATGCCGTTTCATAATTATTTATTAAACTTATACCTAGGGAGCAATATTATAGGGAGGCGACGTTGACATAATTTTTAAATATTTTGGCAAGCACAATACGTTGACAAGTGTCTAGTAAGACGCTGGCCGTGCAAACATTCATTTAAATACCAATGTCAGTTGCTAGGTTTTGGAATTGCACAGCTGATATAATTAGATTAAATTAGCCAAAAACGAAAAAGATATTCGTTAAGACTTTCGAGTTTCAACTCGTATGAGTTCAGCAGGCAGGCCAACGGCCCACCTAATGGTAAGTGGTTATCGTCACCTATGGACATTTGCAACACCAAAGGTTACATTACAAATGCGCTGCTGCTCTCTTGAGGGAGTCTGGAACCTGGCCACTAATGCTGGAATACAACTCAAGGTTGTTATGGCGGCATACTCTAGACCAGGGGTGGTAGCCATCTAGACGGACCCTACCACCTGGCTGTGGGTTGTTTTGCCTCCTCTTACGACAGGCCGCCCGGCCGCAGGAAATTGTATTATTTCTCTGTTCCTGCACGCAATCATAAAAATTAAAATTAAACAATATATTTCAGATAATAACAATTAAAAAAGTGAAAGATCTTTGGCGCTATCTAGTCATGTATTAAGGTGTATTTTAATTGTGTCCTGGCAACACCATTTTGCTAACGCCACATAGATATATTCTATAACACTTATTCATAGTAGTGATACAAGGTTTATAGGGTCGCTAAAACAGAGTAAAGTAAGCGCTTTTCATAATAATTTCACATTTTAAATGAATGAATCGATAACACTTTTTTGACCAGCCATAAACCTTGTATAATTGTTAGGAATGAAGGGAATGAATTTTAAACGCTAAGTTAACAAATACACTTTACCAATAAAAATAGGTCGGCGGGCGAACATATTTGCAAAGTTAACGTAAATTCAGTCATGATATATTGTATGTCTTGTGAATTGGAATATTTTAACTAGGATTGTAATATAATATAAACATAAAAAATTCAGTCACTTTACAAGTGACGAAGTATCTAGTAGAAATTGATTTTGGTGAAAATGGCATTTAATAAGGTTTATTTATATTTTTTCTTCTCGACCGGCTTCCGAGCCAAAAAATCGATGAACGGGTTAGGGAGCTACAGCTCAATACAACCCATTCATGTAGAAATGTTCCTATCTTTCAAACGATGTCTAGGTGTTAAAATTGAACTGGGCATCGTTAGCCATCTTCAAAGCCTCGCTTTTTATGCCAAGTTTGGCATAAATTATTTATTAAACATTGCCTGAACAAAATCGACACAGTTAGGTACAGTAACATCATTTTGTTTCTGCATAAGTTATACACGTAAAAGGTCTTTTGAATATTGATAAGAATTATTTAAGTATAATTATTCCGGCTAAGTACACGCACTGTTAGTTCCTTTTTTGTATAGATTATAAAAATTACATTTATGATTAAATAAATATGAGTAGATAAATAATACGGAATAATATTTAATTGTAGACACTTAATAACCGATGGTAATCTTATTTGACTGTGGTCTTTAAACATGATTGAAACTGAAACAATATTTGCCTAGAAAACATTAACTTGTTTAATTTCTATATAAATAGATACTTATACAAGTGAATTCCGTTCGCCTTGTCATGACGACGTATTTAGCTACTTCTGGCATCGGCGATCGGCGATTTTGCGACTGCATCGTGACTATAGTAGTAAGTGTATGTACATACAATGAAACAAATTGAAACATGACCCACCATAAGGTCATTTTCTTACAGTTGTGAAATACAATTAGGTTGAAATTCGCCTGAACATACATTTGCTTGGTAAAGAACTTGTTATCATATTATTAGACATTGACAGTTACTGACTACGTTGTATTAAACAGATCGAAAGACTCGTTTATACTCGTGTAACATCTGAAAAATGCTGTTACGTGCTATTACTATCTCTGTCATTAAGTATGTTGGATTAAGGGCCGGTTCCTATATCTTACCGA
Source organism: Dendrolimus pini (assembly GCA_949752895.1). Classification (NCBI taxonomy): domain Eukaryota; kingdom Metazoa; phylum Arthropoda; class Insecta; order Lepidoptera; family Lasiocampidae; genus Dendrolimus; species Dendrolimus pini. Next base: position 9,456,101 of record OX457125.1, on the reverse strand, counting down.
CCGTTTATTTGCCTTACTAACGATTAAAAATTGAAGTAATCTCTATACAAGTAATATCAAAATTCAACCTACGGTAAAGCAGGGGAAGTGAAGTGGAGTGAATAGTGAGATATCGGAACCGGCCATAAATCGACAAACCAAAGGTGACACAGGCCAAACCTTTTGTATATGCAACATTAGATATTAGGGTTATCGTTATACGTTAGGTAGCAGAAATACACAAAAAAATAAAACATTAACAACATTAATGTGGAGGAATATAAAAAAAAATATAATTTTATTAATTGGTTTTATTTCAAAGTTAGAAATGGCACTCATTTTACTCTACTTAAACCTAAAACCGGGTATAAGCACCATTGTTTTCAATGACGTCTAATAGTCGATTACGCATCGACCCGATTAGACGATTGCAGATGTCGGTTCCCCATATAATTCCAAATTTCATTACAGTGCTGCTCAATTGCTTCCTTTGTCCTCTCGTTTCTGTTATCCCACATTTGAACCGTCAAACCCCATAAATTTTCTATTGGGTTGAGGTCTGGTGACCTAGACGGCCATGGAATTAGAGTAATTTCATCTTCATGCTGGGTAAACCAGTTCGAGACAACGCCATGATTATGTTTTCGTCTATCTTCAAGAATGCCCTCTTCAGCGTGCCGTCTGATCCATGTTCTCACTGTGTTCCGACTTATATTTAACACTCGTGATATTTCTCGAATGCCCATAGCCTTCCTCACTGAGCACTACAATCCGAGCTCTTTGTTCTGCGAGACTAGCCATTATACAATTTAAATAAATATTTAATTCTTAGATATTGAGTTCTAATTTCTTTTCCCATTGACTTTAAAAGTAAAGTCGAAGAAGTCAAGACTTCTGATATACTTTCAGAATGACATTTTATTTTTAAAATTATAATAGTTTTTCTATAATGAAAAGAGTTAGAATTATAAGGCAGATTTCAGTTCGAGATTCAAATTACTTCAAATCATTACTGTTTTATCTAAAACATATCTAGTACAATGATAACAAAGTCTAAAATTGCGTAGTTCTCTGAGCCTAGTGACGCATTTTTATTAATGTTTATAACGTCCTAAGCAAGCGTCCTTATTAGCAAAGTGGGTCGTAAATCAGTTGTGCCGATCGTATATAAATTTGCGAATGATGCAGCATGACGCTCGATTTTGATACCGCGATCGAACGCAGAGACTCGCTAAAACGCGATGCAGCATCGATGCCATCGCAAAATCGCCGATCGCCGATCTGAAGGTTTGCGTTTCAAAAATGTTTAATCGTCTCTTACAAGGCAAGTTAATAAGTAATATACCCAAAATAATTCGTGAAAGAGGCGCAGCCAGAGATTCAAACAGCCGCAGTTTGCCGACCACTGTGTTAGTCTAAATTCGTCCTCCTAATTCTTTTCTTTTTTGTAAATTCATTTTACAACCTCGATCCCTCTACAAACTTTCAAGAAGATATATATATATATATATATATATATATATATATATATATATATATATATATATATATATATTCTTCCAATAATGATTACTAGTCTAGTGTTCAAGTCCGATAGAATTATAAGCTTAATGCTTGGAGTCCGATTAACTACTGCTCTACTTCACAAGCTCGTTGGCAACCCTCTCTGTGTGAGACCTTTACTTTAATTTGCACATGACTATCCAAATATAAAGCATAGACTACCGTAATATAAGGCTTGCTTGGATATGCTAATAAAGATAAATGTATTTTGTAACATACGTCATATTCATATATGAACAGTTCAATAGCAACAATTTGTAATTATTTAAATTACCAAAAATGAAAATTTTATTCATTCATGTTTAAAGAACACTGGCATTTTAATAGTTCATATCACTATTGTACCGATTACAGCATAAGTATTTAATAATTAACATATTACATATATCCTGTGTGTACATACATTTAGGTAATATTTATACATTTAAAGATTTCATCCGTAATGGCTGTTGTACTTATAATAATTTGCGTTTATTATTTTCCATCATGCTGTTGAGAAATTCCAAAAATTGACATTATATCCAATCAAACATAGTAACAGTTGTCTTTTAATATAATGTAAAATCTACCACAAAATGTCTAAAAGCTAGATATGATATGAGTAAAGTCAAAACGCTGGCAACGTTATTTCGTTGGTTAAACATAATAGTATAACAACTAAAATATATAAATAGCTACATAAAAAAGATTAGCAACTGTACTTTGTAAGCGGTACAAAAGCGACAATAATTGACAAAAATGTAAATTAATGGGAAACGGCGATTATTGTTTATTCTGGAAAATGTCTGTGACTAAAATTATGTCTGTTAATAAAAATATTCCAACTATATCACGCAGTTTAATTTGAGTCTTATTATAATAACTAGCTTATAGCGGCTTCGCTCGTATAAATGTAATTTTTGTAGACAAAGGGAAGGCCGGCTGTTAGGGATACCCTCCTTAGAAATGACAAACTTAAATTTTAATTTATAATACTCGTAACACCATCCAGCGAAAGTGGACCTAACCATGAAAGTAACACAATAAAATTACGTTGTCACTTTCGCTGTCATGACGATGTATATGTAAATGAATTTTAGTGGAGCGCCATCTTTTCAGTTATCCATCTATCACTCGGGAACAGTACCTACTCTTTCTGGATGAAAGATACCATAATTATTTCATTTTCTACACCTCAGACAACGTGTATAAGATTTGTTGCCTAGGTAAGGCGTGAAATATTTTTTTGCAAGAGTTCACCCGATGGAAGGGTTACCGTCGCCTATGGACATTTGTAACACCAAAGGTACTACCAATGTGCTGCCGCTCTCTAGAGGAAGGCTGGAACCTGGTCACTAATATCGAAACAACTCAAGATTGTTATGGCAGCATACTTTAGATCAGGGTGGTAGCCATCCAGTCGTGGCTGTGGGTTGTTTTTGGCGACTGTTACGACAGACCGCCCGGCGGAAAGAAATTGTATTCTTTCTTCGTTCCTGCTCGGATAATGTCAGAAACAAACACAAATTCGCTTATATAATATTCATTAGATTTCCGTGACTATTGAGTAAATCAAAATTAAATGCAGTAGTTAGGTACACACTGAAACAAACTTGGATGACTAAAGACTTGATAGAAATTATAATTTGTTTTATGATGAACTCGTGGGTGTAGTGGAATTTGGACGATTTACGTCAGTGTTACGTTTCTAACTCTGAACAGAGTATTTTTACAATATGTATATTATTTATTAGCTGTCTGGTTACACACACACACACACTTTATATATAAGTATTAATATTGGATTAATACGAAGAAAATAAACACAAACATTAAACTCTATAAAATTTAAGGATTATCAATGCAGGGCAAATTGGACGTCTACGTACGTTTAAACATTATAGTCACAAAAACCTTTTTTAAATGCCACATACCTCAATTTTTTACTTTAACTACTACTAGTATATTATACTATAAATCAACCGTTACGTATTAGAATAGTGTCCCAACGAAAGTTCAGACACTATTCTAATAACAATTTTAGGGTCCAGATCTCCATAACCACGTTTTACACTGCTGTCATCTTTTTGTTTTTACTTGATCAAATTATTGTTTTTATCTCTGGTAAATTGAATTAACTTCCAGTCCACAGTCTCTCATTCTAATATTAATGTTGAAATTTTATACATGCAACATTATTTTTTTGTAATATATAAAATTCTCGTGTCGCGTGTTTGTTAGGTTAGGTCAGAAAACTGGCTAAGTGTTGCATGCGTATTTTTATTATCACCATCTAATTCAAAACAATTAATTAATATTTTTATCTCCTGTAGGTACATTCTTCGTATCAATCAATCAATCAATTTTTATTTGCAAAAACATAGGTACATGAATAGGTATTACATAATATAGTTTGCAGTATGTTTTGTCATTTACATGATGTGCAAATACTAACATGCAATAAATGTCTTGAAGCTATAACCCTAAACTAATTCAAAATTCCCAAATTAATTTAAGTAAATATATATTGTCAAAAAATAAAAAAGAATTGTTAAAATTATTAAAAACAAGTTACATATTAAATTTAAAAATTTCAATGTCATTATCTTATTTAATTGTATTGTCATTAATATATTCGTCTACGCTATAGTATAATCTATTAAGTAAAAAAGTGAAAAAAAAGTATATTACTCACCAAATAAAAAACACATTAAATTTATGAAGAAGCAGTTAGCAATCTGGGTCGTTAATCTTATAAATTTTAAAGTAATACGGTAGGATGGTCTTTATTCAAATTTGAAGCTGTCAAAACATATGAAAATATTTTAATAACATACTTCTCATACACAATTTAGCACAAAATGGTTTCTAAATGACCATAATATAAAAAGAAAACTTTTTACTTCAGAATGGAACGCATAACCTTCAGGCGTGTGGTCTACACTATATAAATATGTGTTTTCTAAATGCTCACAGATGTACATCACTAATGTAGAAGTGCATAATTGTATGCTAGGTTATCTATATATGAGTGTTCATTCAATCGTACTACTTTTCAAAATATTTTACTAATATATAAAGCTGATAAGTTTCCTTGTTTGTTGAACGGGCTAATCTCAGGTATGATTTGAAAAATTCTTTCAGTGTTAGATAGCCCATTTATCGAGGAAGGCTATAGGCCATATATCATCACGCTAAAACCAATAGGAGGGGAGCACCAATGAAGACTGTTTCAAAATCAGAGAGGTTTTTTTTAACTGACTTGTTATTTAAAATTATTCATTAAAGTTCATGTTCATGTAAGTAGTATATAGTAAGTAATATTATTATATCAGTTTTCTATGGTAGGGTACAAGAATGAACACAAAAAGGTAAGACAATAATTTGAATCTGCTGAATCTTAGAAACGTATTTTTTTTGTTGTAGTGGAATACTCAAATCATTATTTTGCTTAAAAACATGGTTAGTAAAAACATTAGATGACAATATGTTATTTTATGTTTCACATGATTTTTCCCTTTCAGGCTTGCAAATAGTATGTAATTAAAAGTGGAAAATTAACTAATTAGCAAATACAGACTGTAATCAACATACATTAATTTTACTTTTTTTCTAGAATCATTCAGTAATTATACATAACATGTCAAGTGCAGAATTATTCCATATAGAATACGATGTCAAAAATGATTAGAATAATAACCTTTGTCAAAGTATATATTATGTATTGTCAAATTAAATTTAGAGTTCATCAAGAAAATTTTTATCATAAAAATCAATAGCATTTTTCGAATAATATCTTTTGTAGCTTCTTTTTAAACAAATCTATGTTATAATCCCTAATAGATCTGGGTACTTTATTAAATATCACTGGCGCCATGCAGAATATACTTTTCAGTATGAAATTAAAGATGTCAAACATTTATTTATATCAAATTCATACATGTTTATTTGTCACATTTAATTGATACTGTACTGTCGTCGGCAAATAATATATCAAATTGAAATTAAAAATAGTAAAGTGACACATTAGATAAGGTAATGTGCGACTCCAAACGGTTACCCAATATCTGCTGAAACGTCGAGGCGTTTCTGAGTTAACCGAGCTAGTGTGGGCTTAGCTGACGCCGCGAGCATGCCAGGTGTTGGCCTACCCGCAGCCGATGGGTCACCCAGGGGATTAGGCAGGGCTACCATCTCAGCATATTTTTAGGATGACCTAGCCTCTATTTTAAATAAACTACTCCTATATTCAAATCTATCGATTTTTCTCTGGGAGGCATATAAAACTAATAAAAATTAACCAGCAAACAAACACACATATTGCATATCCCCAAATTAAATAGACTACTCTAGGGCCGATCCCATACACCCAGACCATAGAAAAACGAAGAAAATTTGTTTCCGAAATTTATCAAACCAGGAATCGAACCTGGAGCCTCTGCGTTGGAGCGAGGTATGCCGTAGCCCGCTCAACCACAGAAGCCGTTGTATATATATAAGTACATATTTTATACGTTCTATACTAAATGAAAGTGAATTAAATGCTGTATTTGTGACATCTCAGTTAAACTCTGTATCTTCCAAAAATTTTACACGACAGCACAAATAAATATCGCGAACTTCAACTGTACTCGTGGCATTTAAAAACAATTAAAGTTTATTGAGAACGATTTTGATACATTTTTTACATGTTTTGATAAGCACATGTGAAAATGCCTAGTATAGAAACAAATGCAGAAACATTCGTTTAAAAATCAACATCAGTAGTGAAGTTAAATTGTTTGTGTCGTATACGTTTGTGGTAACACTACAATACAGTTGGTACAATATATATTTTTTTAGGTTTTCCACACTCGTTACTGTGGTTTTGGGGTTTCAGGCTAAAAACAAGAACATTGGTCATTCGTCATCTATACGGGACCCTACCATCTACGTGATTTGATACGCATATTTATAATTATTTTGGTAGTCCAGGGTTTCTTTCTAGCTCACCTTACACAACACTCATACACAGGTGGTAGCCCTAGGATTAGCGCCCTCAGCAATCCTTTGGTCTTATCCATGTGAGACGGGAGCGCGCGGAACACCTGCGCGCCCCCCGTCTATACGGAAGTCCTTTATATAAGCAATATCAACCCTTAAAGTAAACCACTGGGCAAGGATACGCAGTAATTGTAGAAATAAAACAAGTAGTGAACTATAAACAGCGTTGCTGTATCTCATGAGGCTCGTCGCCTCAAATAATGACAAAAAGTCTTAATACAAAATTTAGAGTAAAACAGGCAATATGCTCCCTCTCCGCCTCCTTCGCAGACATAACTGTCTCGCAGAAGAAGGCGGCTGCGTCCCACGTCCCACGGCCTTCACCACGGCCGTGAGGGACAAATCCGCCCCGATGGCCGCGATGAGATCATGGCGCTGCCATGCCAGGTCTCCATCGCTGCCGACAAATCAAGCCAATCAATCCCAACTCTTCCCAACTTAAACCAACAACTCTCAAAAACTGTATTTATTCTTAAGTAGTAGTACATTAAGTAGTTTTTTTATATATAATATATAATGACCCTGGCGATCGTGTTCGCTAGGGATTCAAGTTAAAAAAAGTTCTGTTCCAGAGGTAAAAAGGACTATAGACGGAAAAGTGGCGTTCTGATCGCGTTTGTTTCAATTCACTAACAAATACAAAGTCATGGTATCGATAATGACAGTATAACTTTAAGGTATTGCTCTCATGTTGAGTTCCACTTTCGTTAGATAACATTATGGGTGTTTATCATTAGATACTTTAAATTAAAAATTAAGTATGACATTTCTAAGAATAATAACACCCCGACTTCAAAACAAATATATTATCCATTTTTAACGCTGGGAACAAAAGCTGGTATTATAATATATAATATTATAATACAAAATTAGACTATCCAATAAACGTTGAAACTACTTCGAATGAGTTATTTTGAATTAATTAAATCAATAAATAAAGTTCACGGGTGGTCGAGCCTTATCGATGAACTCGAATGCAACTGAGAAAAGCCTTAACACCGTACCTGGTTTCTGGAGCTAAAAACTTGTCTTTTTATTGAGACTACGCGGTGTTAAATATTAATATATATCTTAGAGAATGACAATGCGTGACGAATAACATCCAGCTCTATTCACTTTCATAAAAAAGATAATTAATTAGCTAAAGATAATTAGCTACAGAGGACAGGGTAAGTAAAGTCTTAAGGTTCCGGAACTCAAGCCACATTTCAATTAAGGAAGTTTGTTAATTTCGATTGTTAGAAGATATTATGCAATTTATATCCGAATTTTCAGAATTTTGAAAATAGATTTAGCGAATAGTTTCAAGTTCCAATTTACTCGAAAAACGCATTGTTAAAAAACCTTGTATAATATTTCAAACAGTAGAATATGTTATATAGATATTAATTGGAAACCAAATTCTTTATAATATGTTAAGTTCAGATTTTACAATGAAAAACATATTTGTGACCAGTATCGATTCATTATGTTATTACGGACATAACTTATGTGGAAACTTTATATCGTATTCAGATATGCTGTATATAGATAAAATTGTAAAGTTTTATTTATTTCTTTTTAACTGTACATGAATTTATTTTACGTAATTTACCTATTCTAATAATATGTATACAACTTAATTTACAAAACATAAAAACTGCAAATAGTAAATAGGTCCCAAATCACCGTAAAGAAAATCCAAATTGTAAAGAAAACTCTTTGAATTTTGCTCGAGTTGTACTGAAAAAATGTTTCATTCTTGGTGCTTCTTTTGCGTGGTTTATACAATAACGTAAATTATAAGCGCCTATAACATCCAAGAATTGTCATTAGAGTTAAATAATACAATCTCACACAGACTCATAATTATTCAAACGCCGGTCACACACGCCAGTCAGACAGACATAGGTTGCCTCTGCAAAAAATTTCAAAAATCTAATCTCACACCTGAAAACACTACCTAACACGAAAATTCACACACTAAAGCACCATAATATAGGTCATTAGCATTTTATAATTGAATCTTTTAATTGAGTTTTTTAATTGCTCAAAAAGAGAATTAGAAATAGCATAAATATTTACTCTAACGGTGGTAATACTTGCTTTATTTTTGTTCAGTATTTTATTACAAATTAGTTGTTACCCGCGACTTCGTCTTTAATTTTTTAAAGACTGTATATAAAAATGCGATAGTAAAAAAACTCAAATGTTAATCCCCTTCAAAGATGATTATCCAAAAAAGTTCAATAACATATTTCTTATAAATGTAGTAAAATAAAAGCCCACAAAACCCACTGATGGGCTCGGGCCTACCCATTTTTGGGGTACGGGTAGTACACCTGGCTGGTCTAATGGCCGATTACTACATCTTACTATTCATTCGTTAGCACTACCATCGGTAGAAATTTGACATTCTTGTATAGATATTACGCCAAATTTTAAACGAATGTGAGGCAAATTAACGGTCGGTAGAATATATGAACCGCCCTTAAGGCGGATAAGACATTTGTTATCTCGATGTGCAGATTTATTATGATGTTTTTGTTCACCTCTAACATGTGGTAATTGTAGCAATATGCACATTAGGCCAGAAAACTACCTAAGTGGAGCATATACGGGTTAAAAACCCTCCTAGCGTTAGGTCGGCTCCTACACGTTCACTTGTTTTTGAAACACGAAGGGGCTTTTCGACCTCGACGCCAGTGTTTTATTTTTGAGCTTGGCACTGGATGATTGTTGAACCAGTGCTAAATTTTGTATGTACTAGCTCTATTAGAATGTGAAATTAAAGATTTCTTCTGATTTTCCGGTCTTGAAAGTAAACCGATTGATATGTTTTTTTTATATACGTACTTTCCATAATGAGGATGTATGTGGGGCACCTTTTACCCCCAAGAGTGGAATAATTTCTACCGAATTCGGAACCAGTCGGTGGTTACACTAGTAAAGTCAGGTGAAATGTTTGATAGTCAATATAATTAACAATATGTAAATACTTGATGTTACTTATTAATATATTCTACGAAGATTGCTTATGATAGCTACCAGTTGCTTACTAAATTTGCCACTCGACGAAGTTAAAGAACTGGTTTCCTTTAAAAATATTCTCGGTGAAAATTATACCACCAAAGTTATATGCATTTTGTATATGTAGGTATGTCTTTTGTACCCTAGCAAAAACTGGTCCCGGCAAACATTGCAGTCTTGAGCCCCATTGATGGGGGACAGAGAAGGTTATATTACATAAAATAACACAACGAAAGAGACGGTGAAATGGAGACATGTAACGGGATCATTTTCGGGCTACTTGTTGACTTCTTTCGTTCCAATTTATATTTTTGATTTCCGGCTTAATTATTTCCAATTTGGCCGTCGAGTGTGAATTTTAAGAAGTTCTGGAAAAACACAGGTAACTTTTATTAAATTGTTCACATAATTTCCGCTTAAATCTATGAAATGAAATAAAAATAATTATCATATTTTTTTTATAGAATTTTTCAAATTATAAAATCGTAACCGGTTTGTTGCCACTCGCTACAACGTGGCATATTTACACTTCGTTTGCTAGCCTAGTGTGACCTGGATTTAAAAAAGGTCGCGACCTTCGCAAGTTAAAATTTTAGCATATTTTTGATATTGTAAATTATAATAGTGTACATTATAATTAAAATTTCATTAAACAATATTTTTAAATCTGGAAATAATTTCGCTACTATGATGGTGCAATTTGATTAATCTGGCCGTATTAATATGGACCGATTATTATGAATAATGAATGATCAACAGCTTCGGTCAATTTGATAAATTTATTACTTTGGTCGGCCTATATCAATTCAATAAAAAAATCATGGTTTGATATTACTTGTACCGGGCAGTACGATCCTACTACTAACCGGAAAATGTGATGGTTACCTTTCCATAAGAATTATTTAAGCTTAATTCATTAAAGGGTATAGGGGTATAGTTATATGGCACTTTTATTTGATATGAACTGGTCCGCTTATTTTTAAATAAATGAAAGGCTAAGCCTTAGCCTTATATGTTAGTTTTTTATAACTACTCAAAATTCACTTTGTATCTCAAATTATAAATAAAAGCGTCGTATAACTTATATCCTAATCTATACTATAGTACATACATACATACATAACTTCACGCCAGGTCCCTTGCGGGGTAGGCACGAACAACAGAGCGCCATTCAGGCTTATTCTTATACACCTCACTTGCTTCTTTGACTTTCATAGCTCTTGTCATGCACGCTCGTCTGTTCTTAAGGCTCCTGACATCACCTTCTGCTAGTATAGTAAAACACTATACTATAGTGTTTTATTATGTTGCCCAAGATTGTCATTATTCATACTGACTGGGAACAGTGATTAATCATGCAATTTTATTTTATTATACGGGCATTATGTATATGGACCGGTCATTATTTATAGTGACCGAATTTATTAAATCGCCCGTAACATTATATATATATATATATATATATATATATATATATATGTATATATATAGAATATAGATATATATAGAAGGCCTCTTTCTCGTGATATCTTCTGTATTGCTTGCAGGTTTAGTGGGCGTCTACTGCCACCTCGTCGCCCACCGAGCTACGCATTTTGGGTCAAACATCAAAACACAAATCAAAACATCAAACACAAAAATATCTCTAAATGACACCCAGCCTCTCATTCCACCGATTTCACTTTTCTTTGGCCACCCCGCCTTTTATTCCACTTTGTAATGGCCACCTCGCCTCTATTTCACTTTGTAACGGCCACCTCGCCCTTTACAAAGCCCAAATGGCTACCTCGCCGTTTATTTCACTTTGTAACGGCCACCTCGCCCTTTACAAAGCCCAAATGGCTACCTCGCCGTTTATTTCACATTGTAATGGCCACCGCGCCTATTTACAAAGCTTAAATAAAGCTAAGCAACCACTCGGCTATTCGTGACCACTAATGACTCTATTTTAACATCAAACTCACAACAAACCTTCAAAATCTTTAACGACTCCTTTCTTGAAAGGAATATCACAAATTCATAATCTCTACGTACCAACTCATCCCAAGTATAGTAACTTGAAAAATAACTAGGAATATTAGAACTATTGTTCAGGGCTACAAAAACTCTTAAATAAAAACCCAGAGACTTAAGAAATACGGGCATTGTAAACCTTTATCATTTTAACTATCAAACTAAAATCTTTCACTCTATATGTACCTCTAAATTTAAAAACTACCCATTATAATAGTCAACTGCATTTACCACGTTTAATAATTATTGAAATTCCATTATTTTAACTTCAAACAAAAACCCTGTGAACGCATCAGTCATCCAACCCGCCAACAACACTTCTCAATCAGTCAATCAAACCAATACATCTAAATGAGTGATGTACTCTCAACCAACCCCCGCTGGGCGTGGCTCGGATGACACCCTTTGACCAAAATAGACAATCAGAGCAACCAAGGTTGTCACTACGGGCTCCAGGGTCGACAACTTGTGAAAACTCATTATAATAGAGGAACAAACAAACTCAAAATATTTTTTCGATTTACAATGCGTTCAATAGCTAGGGCATTCACCCTAATTCGAATTTGAAGTTGTCCTAAAAATAATCTTAAATAAAAAAATCAACTTACCAAAGTGTCTACTAACTTAAATACCCCTGTGTACCTTATAGTGGCTTTCAAACTTCTTCATAGCCACACTTTCTTCACGGTAAAATTATCATCTGAATCTAAAATGTCTTTCATATAACGCCTGCAAACTTACTTTTACAGGAAAGAAAATCTTAATCATAAAACCAGCGGAATACATTGCATAGGAATAATGTGTCAAAACCAACTTTCCATCATACATAATCTAAGTAAAATAACTCAAAAATTAGATCCGATTTTCACATAAAAATTATTGGAAGGTAAACTTGATTAAAAACTTCGTTTAAAAAAACCGACTTCAAAAACTAAAAAACTAAAATGTATAAAATAACTTATTTCTAAAGCTATTATTATTAATATATATTATCTAAAACATCTTAAAGTCGGTGCTTAGTAATTTTCAAAATATAGTAATTTTTATGTTTTGCTTTGCACCGACTTTAAGATGTGTTAGATAATATATATTAATAATAATAGCTTTAGAAATAAGTTATTTTATACATTTCAGTTTTTTAGTTTTTGAAGTCGGTTTTTTTAAACGAAGTTTTTAAATTTTATTTATTACTTTTTAGTGTCTAGCTATGTATGGGTGGACCTACAAATGGTGCCGCGCTTCTTAAAAAATATAGGTCCTAAGAACCCGGAACAAAATTTTTTTCGTAAAATGAAAACTACTGGGCCAAACTATGTCAAATTTTTAGGGGACCACATGGCAGCTATTCCGCGTCGAACAAAAAAGAATCACGTAAATCGAATCATAAATCTCAGAGTAATTGGTGTACATATGGAACGGAGTGAAAATTATTTTCATGAAAAATGTTCATAAAATGAAAACTACTGGGCCAAACTATGTCAAATTTTTAGGGGACCACATGGCAGCTATTCTGCGTCGAACAAAAAAAGAATCACGTAAATCGGATCATAAATGACGGAGTAATCGGCGAACATATGGAACGGAGTGAAAATTATTTCCATGAAAAATGTCCATAAAATGAAAACTACTGGGCCAAACTATGTAAAATTTTTAGGGGACCAATTGGAAGCTATTCCGCGTCGAACAAAAAAAGAATCACGTAAATCGGATCATAAATGACGGAGTAATTGGCGAACATACATAAAAAAAAGGAAAAAAAAAAAAAAAAAAAAAAAGATTCCGACGAATTGAGAACCTCCTCCTTTTTTCGAAGTCGGTTAAAAAGACAAATACACGCACATCGTTTATAACGAACACAAATTTTCTTGCAAGTAACCAACTCCCAAAAATAATGATGAAAAAATATAACTACCTACGTAATTTGTTCATCATTTTCGATTTTTGCAACCATATCATAATTTTTCGTACACGAAAAACATTGCTTGTTTAAGAGGGTAGTACTATTGTCTATCACGAACGATGATCTATAATTTCTAGTTTTAAAACTCACTTTCTTAATTTTCAGAATTCACACTAAAATAATAAGTAAAAATTACCATACCTCCTGTGCCAGATAAAGTAATTTTTACCTTAGATTAGCCTTCACGATCCATAAAATTGCCTTTCCACTCGCTATACTAACGTGAATTTGAACCATTGCTGGCACATAGTAGGCCCAACGGTGACCAAACCATGCATAGGCCGACACACCGCCGCTCCACAGGCACATTCAGGGCGTCACCACTACGTCGCCGCTATTTCCGCCGACGGCCCCGACATGTCAATCGTCCTCAAATGCTTTTGCTTCCACTGTGGGCACAGGCTGAGATCCCACTTCTGATGTCGGAGAAGGCCTCTTTCTCGTGATATCTTCTTTATTGCTTGCAGGTTTAGTGGGCGTCATCAGGGTAAAATGCGAGCATAAAACACGATGGCCACGGTTTATACACTTTTAATTAAGATTTGAACAGCATTTTGACATAGTTTAGACCGAGCAGCGGGTTCAGGGCACCGCTCATACTTCCAACTTCAATACTTTCTTTAAAATTCTCAAAGGCCCAACTCGACCTGCTGCCACCAACCAAATGTGCCACAAAAACTCCTCCGTCTACCGAAGTAGATATTACTAAAGTATAGAGGGCGACTGACCCCGCTCGGAGCCATATGCTCTGCTCTGATTGGTCGTTTATTAAATTACAATATTCATAACTTTTATTAGGTTAGAACGATCTTTAAGTTATAGAAACATTTAACAAATCAAATTAAATTAAGAATTTTAGAAGTAATTAAAATGTAAACAAATGATATTATGCGTTATACATCCAAACACCAATCCATCCAATTATAGCTTCCCTCCGACATATATATATATATATATATATATATATATATATATATATATATATATATATAATCACAATCAACTGCTTAATGCGGTCTACGTTCTCAGTTTTGTATCGGATATCCCGTATACCATACCATCCTTGCGAATTTGCAAGACAAAGATAGACAGTCTTTTTTCAAGTTTACGTATATTTTTATAATTAATCTCCGAAGCAGCATGTCCGGCTTTGATGTTTCGGGTGCCAGGAATGCCACCGAATGCTTTCATAACTATTATGCATAAAACTAACTTTGAGTTATGCCAATATCAAATATATTAAGCTGGGATTTTTGTTTCTTGTAGTGTTAGAGTGTCCCGAATTTGTAACTCTTATGTGTAAGTACCTTGCCTGTGATTCATTATTATATGTGATGTGTATGACACATGTGTAAATATCTATATTTTTTTACCACCGAAAAGTAACGTGCATTAAGAGCAACGACTGTTATAGTTTTAAATAAATAAATAACCATCTTGCAGACAGGTTATGTGTAATACCTTAATCATTATTTTCTTTACACTGGAGTCCTTATACAGTTCATTATCTCGTTTTTAATACTATAATATAACGATTTATTTATTGTAATTTCCTAGCGTCTACTACAGTTATGAAGATACAATTTTATAAACATGAAAATACAATTAGTAGATAACAAAATACATTAACACCGCTATGCTTGATATTTATAAAAACTTATTAAAACTCAGCTGCTCTAAAATTCTCTTTTCTCCCAGTTACATAGTATCTAGAAATTTACTTGCAAGATGTTAT
The DNA here is from genome assembly GCA_949752895.1 of Dendrolimus pini. NCBI lineage: Eukaryota > Metazoa > Arthropoda > Insecta > Lepidoptera > Lasiocampidae > Dendrolimus > Dendrolimus pini. Next base: position 9,440,820 of record OX457125.1, on the reverse strand, counting down.
TATTAGTAATCTTAAATTATAAATGAAATCATTTTCCGTTAACACATAGAACACTAGACAACATGCTGCGATTAGCGGGAGTAACCAGTTTTTGGACCGAAATTAACTATGTAAATTATATTTTGTGAAAAAAATTAAAGAAATAATTACAATACAATAGTTTTATACGTATATGCTTGTAACTTTATATTTTATTACCGCGCCATGTCAAAATTACGCTCGTTAAAATAAAATTAAAAGCCTAAACTATATTAAGAGTAAATATTTAATGAGATTTATATTAAAATTAACTGCATTTATATGTTGATATTATAACTGTTCATAAGTTTAAAGTACATTTACTTAATTCAATTTTCAAGCAATGTGCAGTTCAATCTTTTGTTTTCGAAATTTGAAACTGGTAGGTCAATACGTGGGAGGAATAAAGGAAATGGATTGGTTTTGAAAACTTTGGAATGCCTTTTTAGACAAAGAATAATGGATTTTAAATCGTTCCTGATGTAACAGGGAATGTATTGACAGTACTGATTTTTGATTTCTTGATAACAGGGTGACAGGGGCGACAGACAGAGTGGCTATCCACCAGATGGAAGGTGGTTGCCGTCGTCTATGGAGTTTTGCAACAACAAAGGAGCTACAACTGAGCTGCCAGCCTCGAAAGGTAACTGGAATGTGGCTACTGTTGCCGGAAGACAAAGCAAGGTTGATATAGTGTCTATTCATCGTGGTCTATCATTAAATACGGGTGGCTTGGTGGCTTGCTTCAGACATTAGTATAATACAAGAATATGATATGTCGGAGAAGGGACCGCCGTAGTATTCATAAAAAGTGTGACGCCAGCAATGCTGACGTCACGATTGTTGGCTTCTTGGTGACGACCCATATTTGAGTCCTTGAAATAGAATTTGAAAAGTACTCGGCATCGTTTATTCCAAGAGCCTTAAGACTTCCCAGATAGGTCCGTCCTATCCGGCGGCTCGAACAACAATGATTGAGTGTCGACATTTTTTATTTTATTTTAGGAGCTGACTCAGCTGAATAGCCGCAGATGGCTGTTTCAGCGATACCGGGCTTTGGGGGCTTCCCGACTCCGTGGGAGCGGAGGCGTTCAGCCGGACGCAGCACGCTCGAGGAGGCACCTCCTGTTAGGTTCGACCTCGGCTCGGCCGCTGCAGGGGATTGACTCTATATTGGGAACAAGCCGTAAAATGAGCTAAGCCAACAGGCTGAAGTGATTATTTGGGGACTCGATATCGACTCCGCCGGCGGAGCCGATCCTAGTCTATCATTACTACCGCTTCGCAACGTGTTATAGCTGGAGGAGAAGAAGCGGCGGAAGAAACTCTCCAGCAACACGCCTAAGCTAATCTTGTATGGTTACTTGTGTCTGTAATGAGTATGGATTGGTAGGTCTTACGATTGTATAAGAGGATTCGAGCCGGGGGCTCTCCGGCGTCTGTTGTGTCTGCGTCTGTTATGCCAGGCTGATGTTCTGAGCCTCGGGGGTTCATAATCGCAAGGAGACGGGTGATTTTGTCAGGCTCGTCAATGAGTACATTGCGAGGGCGACGTTTACTCATGGGAGCGTTTGGTGTGGGTTTGTAGTTGACCGTTTCCGTCACCAGAGGGTTCGGGTGATGGGGGGCACGGTCAAAGAATCTGCGCGATAGTGAAATTATATAGTCTTTGATGGAGGGAAGCTCCAGGTCGCGGTGCAAGTCGGCGAGCCGCATATAGCGCGGGCCGTCGACTGCAGCACGTAGAAAGTGATTCTGGATTCTTTACAGTTTCCAGATGTTAACGTCGCTGGCGTGGCCGAAGACCACACTCGCATAGGTCAAGTTGGGGCGGATGCAAGTTGTGTAAAGAGTCACCTTATTTCTAAGGCTCATCTTACTCTTCTTGTATATCATCGGATAGAGTCGGCCGAGGATCCAGTATGCTCTGTTTCCGACCACTCTGGTGTGCTTGTGAAAGTACAAGCCTCTGTCGAGGGTTACCCCAAGATATTTGACTTCGTTAGCCCAGGGGATAACTCGGTCGAATAGCTTGATGGGCATAAGTTGGTTGGAGGGGCGAGTATTGAGTGAGAGACAGAAACGAGAGAACATGATGGCTGCACTCTTCTCGGGATTCACCTCAATCCGCCATCTACGGAACCAGTCGCCTAGTTCTTTGACAGCGGTGTTGAGCTGATTGCAGATTCTGTATCTGCTGGGGTCGCTACTGAATATGGGGGTGTCATCCGCATATAGGGCTAGCTGGGTATGAGGGTGCCGTGGCATGTCGCTGGTGAACAGCGAAAAAAGTAGGGGGGAGAGCGCGGAGCCCTGAGGGACTCCCGCTGAGATGGTATGAGAGGGGGAACGGGTGCCCTCCACTCGGAATCTGAATCTACGGTCTTTGAGGAAGTCCCGTAAAATGAGTACGAGTCGGTCTGGTACACCGAGCTGATACAGCTTGTATATCAGCCCGTTGTGCCAGACTTTATCGAAGGCTTTGGCGACGTCGAAGAATACTGCGCCTGTCGGCCAGGGTCTTCGTCCGCCTCGTTGGAAATTGGAGAGGACGTGCTCCGTGATGCGGAACACTTGTTGCGGGCAAGAGTGTCTAGCTCTAAAGCCGAACTGCTCGTGGGGGATGAGATTATTGCTGAAGGCAAAATCACTCAGTCTAGTGAGGAGAACTCGCTCATACAGTTTACCCAGCGAGCTGAGTAGACTGATGGGGCGGTAACTAGAGGGCTTTGAGGCCGGTTTGCCTGGTTTGCGGATGCCAATGACCTCCGCTTCTTTCCAGGCCTTGGGAAATTGGCAGTTATTTATGGCAGCATTGAAGATGCTTACCATAATTAAGATAAGTTAGGCGGGGAGGATTTTTAGAAGCTTATGACTAATACCGTCATTGCCTACGGCCTTGCGGGGCTTTAGGGCTTTGATGAAATCCTGTACTTCCTCAACCGTAACCGGTTCGAGTGTGGTTTCCGCCGGGAGGGAGGACCGATATTCGACCTCGGCGTCTACCTCCGATAGGTGAGACGGGTCGTTATTGGCAGTATTGGGGGAGCATTGGAGCTCGAGACTTTCGGCGAGGCATTCCGCCTTTTCATCGTCATCAAACGCTTTGGTGTTATCGGGTCTCACGAGAGGTGGCATACTCGAGAGGGTTTCTGCTTTCAGGGATCTCGCCAGCTGCCAGTAAGCCTGGTGAGTTGGGGAGATCTCCTCTAGCAGTCGGTCCCAACGTTGGTTCCTGACCTCCTGGACACGAAGTCTGACTTGACGTTGGCGTGCCCTGTAGTGGGCTTTGTTCTTCAAAGAGGGGAAGCTGCCGTAGGCTCTGAATGCTGCCCTCTTTTCCCTCAACAGGTCTCTGACGTCGTCCGGGATTGGCAGTCGGTGGTCCTCGAGAGGTACCTGCCGAGTGGACTCCCGTACCATGCTTTGGAGGTGGCTGGTGAGGGCTTCGATGGCAACATCGTTGTCCTGGGCTGAATTTATCGGGTCCGGGATTCAGTCCAAGTCCGGGGAACTTGTCGTTGCGAGCAAGTCCCGGACTTTGGCCCAGTCTATGACGCGTTTCGTCGGTGGTGTCGAGTCAGTCGGGGGGCCTAACTGGAGTACAACCGGCAAGTGGTCGGAGTCGATGTCGTCCCGTGTTTCGATTGAGCGAAACTGAAGAGCGACTCCCTTCAGTAGCACTATATCGAGAGAGTGACAGTGCGGCCGTATTTATAGTGCTCGGTGCACGTACACGTGATCACAAACTTCTTGGTTAAGTATTGAAATTACAATAAAATCTTGTTGTTTTACGTTCTTTTCACATTATTTTATTTGAAGTCATAGTAATCAACTATGTGGTTATTGGTTTTTGTAATACATTAATTGTTGTATTTGCGCCGACAGACACAATAACTAATTTAAATTCTCGTTTATCTTAGTTTATAAAATTATTGTAATAATTCTAATATAGTTATTATTGTTACGAGTTACAGGACTTGAATTAAAATGCCGTTAGAATTACTATAGATTTTATTAGAACTATACAAACACGTATAACATAGGTACAAATATAACTGAACACAACCGGTGCAAACGTAATTCACGATTCAATAACACGCGTAAAGTAGGTCACTAACGTCTTCCCTCGCTTGTGACTATCGCTACTTGTGACTGCCTCTATCTGCATTCGGTCATTGCTTTATACTGCACAATTACAATATGTCTCACGTCCGCACAAACTGAATTTCTAAGAATCACACCTGGCTAATGACTGCCATAAAAGATTACAATACACAATGGGATATTTTTCTAATTACAAATTTTAAACACAAAGTAAACAAAAGAAGACGGTCATAAAAGCGCTTCAATGTTATTAGCTCAAACGACGACGGCGTGTAAAAAATGTGCTTTGTTTGCAGGTGACCCAAATTGTAACATTATTATTAATAACAATTTATTTTTAGTAACTATACCTGTTGTGTGAGTGAGTGTGTGAGTGACAGTGTGACTGTGAGAGTGAGTGGGGGTGAATTATATCTGCGTCTATTGAGACGACCGAGACCGATGACATTGTATTGACAATGTCATCGGTTCGAATACTTGGGAGTATGCACTGTTTAGGAACTTTTTTTGACCTGATGTTGGTATTGTTATAATTACCACGTACTGACGGTGAAGCAAAACATCATGATGAAGGAGACATCAAGATAATGGATGTGTGAAATCCGTTAATCCTTAATCTATATTCTGTGGAAATGATAACGCCTGAGCCCTACTACTTTAAATATTCGATCTGGGAATTGGAATATTCTAGGAATAGACATATATTCACTACATTAATTCTGCGGGTTTCCTTAAAAAGTAATGTAATTGATTGCAAACCTGCAGTATATTTTGTCTAAGTTTTTCCTATAATATATAAGCACATTCATTATCATCTACCTTCGAAAATGTATAATAAGGACGCCATCTTAAATATAACTAGATACGAGAGAAAATAAAAATAGCGTAAATAGGCGTGTAGGTGAAATATTCATATATTGGTTTTCTAAAGGTAGCGAGACATTTGCTTACAAATACGTGAAATTTGACTCCTTCAGGCGCTGGAGCTTAAAAAGTATTTTTAACATAACCAGGTACACAAGATCCTTTGAATAGTTTCTAAGAAATACTCCACAATATCGAATAAATCCCTTTTTATGATAAAAAGAATGGGAAAATGGAAGAAGGGTTCTTTAGGTGCCATACCTCACTCAGAATATGACAATCAGAGTAACTTACCTTACTACCATTTTTGAAATTAAATTAGTTTTTTTTGTGCCTGACATTGTACGCGTCATTTATCTATTCATTTGCTACTTCCCGTTCCTTATTTTTTTTTTATTCGCAAGGACACCCTTGCTGTTTGACAAGCCTCTTAGTATATATTAGTATTACAATCTATTACTTGATTGTAATACAACTGTAAATAAATATATTGTAAATAATAAATTCTAATAAGGGTAAATAAACATTTATGTATATACTATATTTATATATGGCTAAAAATAATAATTACAGATATAATCCTGTACAAGCGTTTTCTTGTAATATAACGATGCAGTCGTTCGTACGGCAGTTCAGGAATAAGTCGAGATAATGGTCATCATTGCTCCAAGTTATTCCTTTTCCTGGCGTCCTCTAACACTTTTGTGCTTTATTCAAAATCCCCGCCTTACCCCCTTACGTTTCCACAAAGAGACGTTTCGCAACTCGTCCGCTGCGCACGCTTACGAACTTATGAAGTTCCACTCAAAAATCCTGGATAAGAGTTTAAACTAATACACGTATGTAAAACTTTAAAATATTAATAAAATTTATATTTATAAAAGTATATTATATTTAAAAAATTAATAAAATTAAAATTTTTGTGAAAACTGTGTCGGAATAAGCTAACTTTTATGAACTGGCGCAACTACAAACCACTCCCGGGAAAAATCCCGCGAGGTTCCCGAAAAATATCACACATTTTATTACATAAAATTTGCTATCGATCAGTAAAAAAAATGCATTGGAATTCGATTTTTATTTCAATTTGGCCATTTTAAATAATTCCTAGAATAAATCCAGCTGGGTTCCCGGGATAAAAGTAGCGCAGATTTTAGGTTTAAGAATTTGCTAACTATCAGCGAAATCCGCATCAAAATCGGCCCAGTAGTTTTTACGTGATTCGCGACCAAACAGAGAAGAATCTAAAAAAAATAGCATCATGGCCTCTTTCGTTTATATAGTCTATTCCAGTTGTTTTAATTTTTAATAGCTTAATGTACACACAAAGTATGTTTAGAATTTTGTAATATTATAGATAGATTAATATAGGTGTACAGAAAAACAAATAGTAACGCAAACAACCGCTGCAGTACACAGTACTGTGTTGCAGTTGTTAGAGCCCACTTCTGGTACACGGGTAGTCTACATATTAGGTTACCATTTTTTTATTAACAAAATTATTATCTAATAATACAATAAAGGATTTGAACGTTAATGCTTGAACGTTAATGTGTTTGTTAAGTGAGGTTTGTGTGTATGTGTGTGTGTGTGTGTGTGTGTGTGTGTGTGTGTGTGTGTGTGTGTAAGTGAGCGCATGTTTGTGTGTAGGTATATGGTTTGTGTGTGTGTGTGTGTAAATGTTTATTTTAGATCAACATTACTTTCTGTGTCATTATAAGAAAGTTCTAGTAACCAGTTCAGTATCTTGAGCTTACATTCACGATGAGTAAGACTATAGTAATTTATTAATACGGTTGTAAACTCTGGAACTAAAAAAGTAAGCATGGTGCTCAGCCAGTCGAAGCGTAGTTATAAGTGTATAAACTATATCGGATCTTCTTTTATTCTATATACTAGGATCAAACGGACAAGTAAGGTGTTTGTGAAGAATTAGCTTCATAATAAAAAGTTATCTTACTGATAGAACTAGAGTTCTATTTATACAGGGAATATTTAGTCTTTCCCAGCGTCACTCGTGTGGTGATTTGTTAATTTTTTGTGAGTCCGCGCACGGTATGCACATCGAACTCGTAAATCATGGCGATGTGTAATGTGCCGTGCGGTTTTGAGCCCCGGGGCGGCCTGAACCACATTTGGCCGTGTCAAATCATATTTCAGAATGTCAAGACATTTTTTATGGTGTAAAGTTCTTAGCTATCCTTTTTTTCATTTTCTGGTCTGGTAACAAAGACCTTTGTGCTAAATTTTATTTGTTAATAATTACTTCATTTGTTACAGGGTGTGATATGTGCATGTGATGAGAAGGGATGAAAGTTATGTCACAAAAAGAATGTTATGTAAACTGCGAGATTGATGGGTACAAACGTAAAGGTAGATCAAAACAGAGATATCTGGATTATGTGAAGGATGATATGATAATTTGTAGTGATAGGGTCTGCCCGCTTGAATGGCTACCACTCCTGGTCTAGATTATGCCGTCATAACAACCTTGAGTTGTGTCCCGGCATTAGTGGCCAGATTTCAGTTTCCTTTTAGAGAGCGGCAGCATATTTGTAGCACTTTAGCAACATTTGGTGTTATAATGTCCATAGGCGATGGTAGCCGCTTTTCATCTGCCATCTGCCTGTCTGCTGAACTCACGCAATAAAAAAAATGAAAGAGCTCCAATTTTTATGTCTTCGAAATGTGTGATATCTCATATCATCCTATATTACTACTATATTAAGTTGCTTATTAATTACTTCACACGAGCTAAACACGCTAAACATGCGACTATATTTGAAAGAAATAAAGTGAATGAATTCCATTTTCAAATCTTATCGCCATAAACAATAAAACAAAAATCAAATAAAACGTTTCAACATGCTTTAACTTTAAAAATAAACAAATCCAGTACAAGTATCCTTAATTAATGGTGAGTTTGTTTGTTTATCACGTCTTGGCATATGCACCGATGGTTTTGAGATTTAGGCTCGTTTTCTAAGACAAAACACACAAACAAGTTATCGCTTGAGATTATAATCGGTGGAATTGAAACGTCACGCTGAATTAGAATGCCTCATACATTAGAAAATATTTTCAATTTAAACACATCAACATATAAAGCAAGCGGCGGTTTGTGCATGACTATTGTTTCAGATTAGACTTGCGACCTTAGAAGTTAATCTTAATCGTTGATATTCTATATCCTTAGAAAATAAGGAAACAACAGAAAGTATATCATTGCTATACAATCTTCTTTTCTTGTCAGACAGTCCGGAACTGGACATAGACATACTGGAGCAAGCTAAAAGGCGTCATACTTTACCGAGACAGTCAGACAGTATGTCGGTAACCTTTGTAGTAGGTATAAATACTCTATTTCTAACAGAATTACTCATCTCATAGCCCACATTGCTACTTTAAAATTTATGGATCAGACCTTACAATGACATGACAATTCATGACGGGTAGGACGCAAAAGGCAAACTTTATTATTTATTCTAACTACGTAATCATTGGAGTCTAGTGTAATAACATTTTCTTGTTTCATTTTCACTCAATCACGTCATGCTATCACCCATGTAAAAGAAGATAATCTTAGGACTTTAACAGAAAATTGACACAATAAAAAAAACTGCGTTTAAAAAAACCGACTTCAAAAACTAAACAGTATAAATTAACTTATTTCTAAAGCTATTTTTAATTATAATATTTTATTTTTAATGTATATTATCTATCTCTTATATATAGCTATGAGTGGGCCTTCGAAAGGTGCATCAAGCCTTAAAAAATATAGGTCCCAAGAAACAGGAACGGAAAAAATGCATAAAATTTTTTTCGTAAAATGAAAACTGCTGGGCCAAACTATGTAAAATTTTTGGGAAACCAAATGGCAACTATTCCGCATCAAACTAAAGAAGAATCACGTAAATCGGATCATAAATCACAGCGTAATCGGTGTACATATAGAACGGAATGGAAATTTTTTCATAAAAAATGTTCATAAAATGAAAACTACTGGGCAAAAGCATGTAAAATTTTTAGTGGACCAAATGGCAACTATTCCGCATCGAACTAAAAAAGAATCAAGTAAATCGGATCATAAATCTCAGATTAATCGGTGTACATATGGAACGGAGTGGAAACTTTTTCATAAAAAATGTTAATAAAATGAAAACTACTGGTCCAAAGTATGGTAAATTTTTAGAGGACCAAATGGCAACTATTCCACATCGAACTAAAAAGAATCACGTAAATCGGATCATAAATCTCAGAGTAATCGGTCTACATACATAGAAAAAAAAACATACCGGCCTTGTTAAGAACCTTCTCCTTTTGGAAGTCGGTTAAAAAGGAGTGGATTATTTGCGTATTCTGCTACTGGAGTTGGGGATTTGTGACTACGGGTCTTGTCTGTCAAAATATTCACTCACTGCAACGTTCCCCTAAATGCGGTAAAGGAACATCGAGGGTCTACATGAATACAAGTATCTGAAGGGTATGCTGCAGCTTCATCGAGACTAGTTCCAACTGAAGGTCGCTAACATATCTAGCTCTAGTACTCAGGTAACTATTACCACATTCACTCAGTGCCGGATGGCTAAGGCAAACACGAAGACAATAGACTTATATTATTATATTGTAATTGACGGACATTTTAGTCGGTTGCTTGGCAAAGATTTTATTAAGGATGATAAAAATAATAACAGGTTTTATATTTCATTTTATAATAATATAATTTTGTCATTCCTTCTCACCGGTTTATAAAATGATGTTGGGAAATAGATTATGGTAATTTACTATAAATATTTAGATGCATGAAGTTACTTATAGTAAATACTTATACGAGGTTGATGGAAGCTAGTTTTAATAGTTAATTAAGTTATGATGAGATTTGAAATTGAAGAAAGAACACAGATTTCGATTTATTAAAAGGATTATTAACATGTCGTAAGATGAGCTTCACACGATACAGAAATAACGTTGTTGAAAGTTCATATATTATTAAATGTATTGTTTATATTTCGGGATAAGAAATGAGTCACGCCGTTCGAAGTCACAGTCATAGCTAGTAAGTAATAAAAATATTATTATCCCTAAACATACCCCACTCATAATTACTAGGTCAGATAATGTTTACGACTTCATTTTAACATTAAAAATAATTACGGTAGTGAATTAATGACGTTTCACTTATTTTATAGCGCCTGGTTGATAAGGAGCCGCGCGAGTGCGCTTGTTCTCTAATCTACAAATTTATTTATGTGTAACTTATATAAATAAGCCTGTATCCACATACTTCGTTCGATCTCATCACTATTGTATTGTATGATCGTATATTTTAAATTAAGTATTAATTGTTTATATTAAATATCATAAATGATTTAAAAAAAAACTTGAGATATAAATAGAATGACAGAAATATAAAGAAAAACAATTTTTAGCTAGACGTGTTGCTGGGCAGTTTCTTGCCACTTCTTCTCCTTAACAGCAATAACACGTTGCCAAGCGACTTACATAGACTAGGAAGTAAAATTAAATTTTAACCTATATGTATGAACTTAAAAAAATTTTCTCCAGTGGAACTTATTTTGAATAAAATCGTTTGAATTTGATAGGTTTATTTACACCAATTCGTTACTTTAATGTAATGCTGAGCGGATCGAACATAACGATAAAGACGCGAATGAAGCCTTAAATGATCGTATATTAAAGCATAACGATATGGGATGAATCTTTATATCATAGTAAACGATCGAGTAAAATTTTCGGTCTTACTAGCGCATCGGTGCAAGGTAACGATGGGCGGCTGGACCAAATGATACCATATATATCTGTACACGCTTCATCAGATTACTTAATCGTGGTCTGAATTCTTGAGCTCTTGTTACGATTCATTTCACGAATCAATTTATTTATTTATCTTACATGCAAATGACGCATTGAAGTTATAAATAAATAAATAAATAATTAAATTAACTAAATACTAAAAAATGAACTAAATTATAAATAAATTAATACAAAGATGTAACATATCGCTGCCAGAAGGAAACGTGCCCAGAAGGATGGCTACATTGCCACGCTGTATGGCAATGCTAATGAAATAAAATAAATAAATAAATAAAGTCTCCCCAGGAGTATCTGTACTAAAAGCATGCAAATTGTGTTATATTTTTATGACAGCTACTTATTCTTGACGTATCGATTCAAAATATTTAGTTACTATAACTACAATACACCTTTGTATTGCGAACTTTCTATATTCTTAAAATATTATCAAAAGAAAACTGTTTTAGGGTTAAATTCACTTTTATATTTCAACACCATTGTATACTTTTATATGAAACTATTATGTGTATAATATAGATATTATTCATAAATACCTATATTATTTTGATACCTCCAATGTAGTAGACACTTTCAGTTGTTTTGTCCAAATATAAATTGTATGTTAATGAATACAACAAAAAGCTGTGCAATTTAACAATTGCAGTAAAGTTAACATTTAAATCAAGTACCGCTGGAAATGTAGTACTTTGTAATAAGTACTCTTTGGACGAAAGGAACTCAGTAGTGTTTAATCACAAATGGAGTCGAATTTCCGCCACTAGGCAACCGCTAGTTATTATTAATGGGTATCGGTGCATATATTATGTCATAGTTAAAAAAATATCTGTTATAACACAAGTCATAAAAACAAGCCAGCGAGTTAACAAGAGCCGGCCGCCGCACTAGTTTTTGCTCCCGTCTCGGTCCATTTCTCCCCCGGAAGCAAGGGGCCACGACCTATTTCTGGGTTACAGTTTTTGTGACCGGCGCCCTAGCTCGGTAACTTTAAAAGGAGCTATATAATGCCGACTTAGAAAAAATAAGATACCTAGTATGTTTAAAATGTAATAGACAGCGTTTCAATAATGTTAATCGACTCGCCAGGTGTTCAAAGGGCTGGTGTCTACCTCGGGCACTGGATCATCTGATATCTGTACGAGAGATAACGTAGCCTTTTGGGCACCTTATCCGTAGGAGACGGTGTCTTAGGCTCAATATTCCACATACAGTCTTAAGATAATTATTATGAGTAGAATATAATACAAGTAATATTAATTAAAAAGGTTTAGTTAAGTTTTCGTCATTCTCTTATTTGATTAAAAATATAGGAGCTTAATTGAACTGTACACGAATGCTTTTGACTGACATAGTTGCAGAAATCAAACAACACGATCATTTATATATATATAATATATATAATTTTGCGTTTGACATATATACAGCCAAAACTATACATTAATAATAATTAGATGAATTAGGATTTAAAATATGTACTTTATGATAACATTTCATTCTCTAATCTATATAGACAGTTGTCACGTAATATCTATTAAAATCTGGCCTGCCAGCCAGTAGATGAAAGTGAGGAGGCTCCTCTATTCGCCACACCATTTTTCTAATAGTTTCAGTGTATGGTTGTAGTAAAATAGCAGTTGTCAGTAAGTAAACCGCTCCCTGATTGTAGTTATACTGTGCTTAGTAATAAAGTATCAACATTAGGTCGATTGGTATGTCCTTTAAAATAAATGTAAGGATTTGTTGAGTTGAGGCTTGTTATCAGTATTTTTTAAATATTGTTGTTAATATAATTTATACATATATTGGATGCGAGCCTTCCTAAAATAAAAGAAATAAATGTATCTAAGGTACTTTATTAGACAAGGTGTATGTATATAAAGTGACTAAATGGAGTTTTCCAAAAAAATAACTAGTTGTTCACTGTTGTTTATGATTTGCGTACCATGGCGTTACGATGCATCGATATCACAATGTATTCTACCACCATACTTCACTATGATAGTAATATTTTACCGATGTAAAAGCTACAAAAAATCTTAAAAGAACCCACTCCATTCATCTAGCTTCACTGCGTTTGTCATCTTGTCACAGAAAAAATAATAGTAAAAAAAACATACTAAAAACAAAAGGTACTTTAAAAGTGACAAAAAGTTGTGTATGAGTTGACAACGTCATCGAGTCGGGTCGTACGTCGATCAATTATATTTGATTCATTGACTTTGGACATTGACCTGGTCTTCAAATATTGTGGTAATGATTTTATCTTTTCTGATAGCAAGAAGTGGTAGAGCTGTGACCAGTGTTGTACAAAATATTTTAGTAGTAAATACAATTTTGATGTTAGTTGCCCCGAGTCATATAATGTATCTTCTAGGCGCTATCGCCCCATAAACGTCCCACTGCTGGGCTCAGGCCTTCTCATTTTTTTATCGGGAATGAATACTAAAGCTACGCTTTTTCAAATACTTCCATGTGCAAGATTGATCACGCTATTTTTCATTGCTATCAGCAAACGGTATTTATAAGAATATGCACATTAGATCAAAAAACTGCCTACTTGCTGAGTGCTCCCCAACTGTGGTTTGAATACACGTCGTTTGAATAAGACACAAATGTGTTACCTACTAGGTTATCACAACTTACATGTATTGAGTACATAGTATTCAGGTGTTAACTCAGGCCTTAAATAGTACCCAATTAGTCTGTGGTTTAGGGCAGATCGAGATTCCAATTGAATTATTGCAGACATGAATATCACCAAACGAGCGTAAGCATGTCTGGCGACGCATATAATGTACATGTAAAGACGAGATGTATCATGATCCAATAATAGAATAGCGATATCTGATCATCTTTATTAGCTTAAGTGGACACTATTCCAACATAGATTCCAATTACGTTTAATACCACCAGATTTTAGATATATAATCTGTTTGAAATCAAGAGTCGCCGTTGCCTGGCACAAAAAGAGATAGTCGCATGGTATCGCTAAAGTTCGGCTTCGCTCTGACCAAAATTTCATTTTAGCATAACTGCATTGGATAAGTCCAAATATGAATAGAATAGGGAAGGGTAAGTTGATCAATCAATATATTTCGTAAGGTACACGCCGCATACTAATTTATCACTTGGCAGAAAGGAACGCTGAAAGAAGGAAAATTCATTAAAAGATTGCACATTCCGATTTTTCACTCGAGTGACCTGCAAGTGGGCTTGTTTTTCAAGCAAAATAGTAGATTCACAAGAAGTGAAAGTGACCTATTTAGGCACGATGGTTTGGCGCACGAGCGTTTTTTTATTGCTGAAGCAGAGCAGACAGGCTGACTGCCCAACTGTGATGGAAATAGTTACCGTCGCCTATGGACATAAGCAATATCATAGTGTTGGCAATGTTCTGCCAGCCTTGAAAGAAAAACATGAACCTGGCCTCTGATGCCGGAATACAACTCAAAGTTGTTACGGCGGCATACTCTAGACCAGAGGTGGTAGCCATCCAGTCGGGTAAATGCCCTATCACTTAGCTGTGGGTTGTTCTATCGCCTCTTACGAGAGTCCGCCCGGCTTCAGCAATTAGTATTTTTTTCCGTTCCTGAACGGAGATAACCGCAAGAAACAATAGTGAGGGGCTAATATTTTGAGTGTCTAAATAGGCCTTTCACCCGAGGTCAGGACTGCTTTTCGATTCGAATATAAGGAAAGTATTTAAAAACTGATTAGTTAAACAAACTACTACTTATCGATTAAAGTCAGGCGTTAAACCCATATATAAACCTGATGCAACGTTATCACGTACGTCACATATGAAAATATTTAGCTCAAATGTATGTAAAATAAATAATAATTTAGGAAAATTAATTGATAAGTATAAAATAATGTTCAACATTGTTAATATTTTTTTATTACAATTTATGCCGCGATTTAACAGTGGTTGTAAAAAAAGTTGAGAAATGATCGCATGTATTATTTATAGTTTGCATAATTTTCAAAAAATTTTGACAGCCAGGAGAATCGTTTCCCAGGGACGAAAAGTGCTGGTTTCATCACTGATTATGCAATTCCAAGCGTACTTTTAGAATATGAGAAAAGAAAAGGTATATTCTATCCGTTTCAATTTCTTCTGTACACGTTAAAAGAGTTGGTTTTAATGTTTTTAAACTTTTATAAATATTATACCAGTATATAATATCAAGAAAATATTTCATTATTAATGAACTTCGATCAACAATAGTAATGAAGCTCTCCTTTAGTTTAGTTGATATGTGTTTATATTGTAAGAATTATAATTATTGTATGTTTCCCAAATAAATAAATTTTCATATAACGTCTTTATTGGTTATTTACAATTAAAATTTACATTAACTTAAACAGACAAACTTAAAATTAAAATAAATATAATAATAGATCCTATTCTAATAATATATATACAACTTAATTTATAAAAGATAGAAACTACAAATAGTAAATTTATAGGTCCCAAATTACCGTCAGTTGGGAACGTTCCCAAAACTCTGGCTGCATTACCACGTTGTATGGCAATGCATATGCGTTTCAATTTAATGCGTTTAATTTTCATAATATTACTTTAATTCAAAGTATTTTGATTGGGGCTAGTTGAGCAATTGTTACTCTACTAATCGTAGAGCTTAAAACAAAAGCAATATATACGTAACAGCAATATATAAAGTACGTTTGTCTCCTAGCCACATACGTTGTCTTCTATTCGCCGACTCCTGCTTTGAAAGATACCTATCGAATCTAGAATCAGTTTGCGTCCAACACCTGATTTTTTAAAAATGGAAGTATAGGTTTGCGTTTGACCACTGTCTCACCTGATGTTGAGTGATAACGCAGTCTAGGATGGAGCACGCTTACCTATAAGATACCTATTCACTCGTGACTTGACGACTTCAAGATTATATTTGTCAGGAAAAACAGACTCCGGCAAATTATTTCACTCTTCGGCAGTGCGCACCAGAAAAGATGAAGCGAAACGCTTGGTTCTGACTGGTGGTGTTTCCACCATGTAACGGTGACGGAAGCTGGTCCGTCTGGTTGTCCGATAGTAAAAAGGGGATGGAGTAATTAGCTCGTGCAATTCCAAGGAACACTTCCGAAATGATAATTGAGAAGGTGGCAGTAAATTTGCAATTTTTTAATTGTCTTCGGCGACGTAAACTAAGACTTTACAGGGTTTAAATTCCATATTTGCATTTATAACACACTACTTTCTTTTCCCGAATGAAGACTAATCCACTGCCAAATATAATAAATATTCGTGTCTAGTAATGACAGCTTTGATTTCTAGCACTTAAATTAGGGTTACGGGGTCACTATATTGCAGTATGAAAAATTTGAAACATCATTTTGAACTTTGGCCAATATCTGAGTGATGGCTCATAGGCTTTACATTTAATTCAATTAATGAATAAGGTTAATTTATCTAAAAATAAAATTATAAAATAATATTAATGTACAATTTTGCCGAAAATGTTGTTACATTATTATTTAAATAAATGTACCGTAAATTAGAATATCATTATCCATAAATTAACGTTTAATAAAATAGGAAATCAATACGTGTATCAATTATTCGGATATTCCCGTTGATCCTGTCGGGCGCGTAATTGTAGTCATCCCATTAAGGAAGGGTGTCCCGTGACGTCTCTGCTGCGTAGTAACAAAAGCGCCGCTTTGAATTGAGAACACACGAGTCTTTATATCGTACAGGCACGTTGCGACATTCAAATAATAATACCTACCATTCTTGAATCACTCATAATTATGTGAAAGCATTTTATTAGGAAATAATCCCTATTAATATTATGAATACGAAAGTAACTATGTATGTCTGTTTGTCTGTTACGCTTTCACGGAAAAACTGTTAGAATAATTTGGATGAATTTCGGTATATATCTAATTTTAATACCGAGAGTAGACAAGGGATACTTTCATCCCGGGTGATGGGATAGATTTATGTAATCCCAAAAAGTAGGATAGGTTTTTTGTGATTTGCTATTTTCGTAATTTTGGTTATTTTGGAAATTTTAGTCATTTTTGGACATATAAATAAAATTAGACCGGTTTGGGGTAGGGGGTGAAAGTTTGTATGGGGTACCAATCATTTCACAAGTTTATACATATAAAAAAAACATCGATATAAAAATGCGATAGTAACTTGATCTGTCTGTCTGTTAAGCTTTCACGGTAAAACTACTAGGAGTACTGGATCGTTATTGCTGTAATTTTGTTTAAATGTAGTTTTAATACCAAAAATGTACATACATACTTTTTAAGCCGTTTTTTTCGATGGAATAGTTTGCGATATAAAATTAAGTGAATAAACAGCACCAACATAAAAACAATACAAAGTAACGTGTAATAACGCACACAAACTACTGAATAGATTTTGATGAAACTTTATAGTAATATAGCTTACACATCAAATTAACACATAGGCTATGATTTATAAAGATATAGTGTGAATTCTCCAAAATATAACGATTTTCCATCATCACGCGGGTGAAGCCGCGGGCGCAGCTAGTAAGTACCATATTCGAGATTGTATTATGAACCATATTTTCAATCATTATAATAATTTAAATTTGTCAAGAAGGTGCCTGGCGTGGCTACGTGTTGGCCTTCCCATGGCCCCATAGAAGCCTTGCAAAAGTCCGGGCAATTTTTACACAACGGGCTGTCTACAAAGACACAGATTATACTGTAACTAAGCATTTTTACTTCAAACTTTATGTAATAAAATAACGATTTGAATTAATATGTAAAATGTATGATAAATTGAAATAATTTATATTTTAGAATCAATGTGTGTGGTATTTATATAATTTCATTATGAATGTATGTAATGTGATAGCAATACTTATATTATACGATATTTTAAATATACATTATTTATAGGCCTCCCGATTGTTGCTACTACTAACACGATAGGAAATATTACAATTAACCAAACTCGATCATTGCCCAAAACATTTCTAGAGCGATTACTGCCGTACGTTTTTCACTGCACTACGACTGACTCGACGTAAAGAAACAAAATATCACTTCGTATGTTTAAACGGTAGCTAAGCAGCATTTTATTCGCTTGTGTAAAATCACGCCAATAAAAACTTCACCCCATTTCCCCTGGCGAAGGTCCATTTTCCCGTGGGGTTACCCTAACAAAGGGCCACGTGGCATACCCCAAGCCCTCACCCGCCCCATTGTTAGGGTCAAAAAACAAACCGAAACTCACGTACACCTTTTTTTTCAACAACAAAAGGTCGTATTCTTGGGAAAAAACTCCGAGGATTTCTCAATTGTTCTCAAGTTTTATGGGGAGCTTTTCCAACCGTGTGAAACTCGTCCGATTTTTATAACTTGTTCTAATTAGAAAACAGTTTAATAAAGTGACTTTTTTTTCATCGTCAATGGGAAACGACACAAGAATGAGATCGAAGACAACCGAACTTACCAAAGATTTACTTATAGTATTCTGCAATGAGATGTGTTGGGTATTTCATTCTTATGGATAGAAACAGAAGCGATGATATCTGAAAGAGAACATAAGGTAACTGATATTGTTTATAAAGCAAACAAGCTAAACTGGCAATTGATTACAACTGTTTAAAAAATATATATTTTAGAGACAAAAAAACACACACATGATTTATCCCCTAAACTGAACCAGTTATCCTTGTGTTATTGGTAATAATATATAATAATAATGAACTATTTTAAAATCTATCCCCGAGTCCCGGACTAAATAACGGAAATTTCGTTTCCAAAATTATTATGACAGGAATAGAAGTCAAAACGTCTGCGTTCCAGTTAGCTCGGACGGCGAAGACTTGGACCACTCAGCCATTTTTGGCTGAGTGGTCCAAGAATAGTTAGGCCGAGCTTTTGGTCGGACTAACTATTTCCAACCACCGGCAGCTTTTTGAACGCACTATAGTACCTTATTTATAATAAAATAGAATAAAGTGTGTGTAATAAAGCGGTCAGCATTTACTGTACAATGTACTCAAAAGGCACACGAACAATTGTGACCTTTATCTTTAGTGTGGATATCAATCAGCTGGCACGTAGGTTGCAGCTAAATGGCGCTAGGTTGAGTTGGAGACGTTTAGCAAAATAATAAATAAAATAAATCTGCGCAATCGCGTGAGTTTTCGCGTAATTATAAATTGGATTATTCCAATCGCCCTTAAATTAACTGTTCCTTAGCGTTTCTGAGTGATGTAAATATAACTTTGGTCTTGCTTTAATTCTCACCAATGCAAATGGCGCGATAACGGAATAAAGGTAAAATAAATACACCATTTTAATTGCTGTATAAGTTATGGAAGTAATTATGTATTTTGACATTCACAAGTGTCTTACTATAAGGCCGTAAGTGAGTAAACGATATCCTATTTGAATTTTAGATTTGTTTTTTACTAAAGCCGAAAGCCTTAAGACAACTATTAAGGGCGTCATAGTACTGATAAGGAACTTGAATAATAATTCCCGTCTACAATAGTAGTTCTCTGCTGAAACTTAGGCCCCAATTGGACCTGTGAATGCTTTATTGTAGAGTCAATTCTTGAAATATTCTGAAGCAATCAGCTAATCTTTACTTGTATATATTTACATTTACGAATTAATCTCGGGTGGTTTTTAAGTTCTTCTATTGTAATCTTCTGGATTTCTTACTTTTCAAGAGACCATTGGTACAAATGTCATACAAACATGTTATATACAGTACAGTAGTAATGTCGCATAATTAGATTTATACATAAATACTAATAACTATTAAACAAAAATACCAAATTAAACATTTAGTTTCTAAAATTAGTTTGCACAAACGGATAGTAGAAGATCTGTTAACTTATTTCTAAAGCTATTATTATTAATATATATTATCTAAAACATCTTGAAGTCGGTGCAAAGTAAAACATAAAAATTACTATATTTTGAAAATTACTAAGCACCGACTTTAAGATGTTTTAGATAATATATATATATATATATATATATATATATATATATATATATATTAATAATAATAGCTTTAGAAATAAGTTATTTTATTCATTTTCGTTTTTTAGTTTTTAAATATATATTGCTTTATAGACTGCTCCGGTAATATTATTAATTACAAAATTATATGGTGACTCTCCTCAAACTACTCTAGACGTCTATACGTAAATAAAGGAATTTTTATATTACGAATAAAATATTTCGGCCATTGGTTTAAATTTAAGACATTATATCGCTTCAGTTAATTATTTAAAATGTGCACACCTGTATGAAGGTTATAAATCGTGCCCCCCCTTTTATCCAAGTTGGTTTAATCCAATTTTCCGTATAAGCAACTCGCTGATGGACAGACGCAGGTGCGCTTTTATTATATAATATTTAACTCAGTTCAATGATGATAAAAATGCGTTATTTTGGAATTCTTTTTTGATAATGTAGATAAGATTTTTGGTTGGTTGAACGACGTAGCTTTTTACAAAGTCAATGTTTGTTCTATTCGAAGTTTTCAAACAGCTTGTACGTATATGTACTTAAATGACGTCTTGGCTTACAGTGATCAAGTTTTAATGTTATAAGTATAATAAATATACAGGAGTATAAAGATTAGGATGAATAGGAAGTTTTAATTAAAACGATCTACAGACGACTTTACCTAGATCTCAGGGATATGTCGCAAATCATGTGACAACCGGCTGTCAAAATTTTTCCACAATAAAAATATCACAATATTCTAATGTTTTTTTAAAATATAAGGGCCCCTCAGACCCTTCTTCACCCCTAACATAGTCAGGGCGTTTATACAAGTATTTTAATATTAGGTATTATTTTTTTCTTCAAGTCAGACCTTATATAATATATCATGCATATTACCCACACATATTATCATATATTATCTTTATTACATATATAACGTCAGAGGTGACGGAACCTTCCATCAGCTCGTGCTGTTACGCTTCATAGCCTCCTTAATCAGACGCAAGCAAAACCGCTCCAGATGCGGCCTCGAGTCCTTACCTGATATCAAATCAAAAATAGTAACCTCTGTGATCCTGGTTTTTATAACGGTCTCGAGGTAGCACCTGGATAATTCTAATGTGAAAAGTGCAACAATATGCCTAAATGCTGAATTTTTACTTCTCAGTTTAGAGGTTTGCGTGTATATTTAGTATGGATCTTCATGTTCTCAAAAATTGTACCAAAAGACAGCAATAAATGTAATTTGCAATGTGTGTATAAATATACAAGATCCAAAAAAAAGTGTGACCCAGATTAATCAGTGACTATTAAAAACCAAAAACAACCATCTAAAATGAGTTGACACCGGATGAAACCCGTTAATACCGCCATTACCCTCTCGAACACATCTAAATGGCCTGTTTATGTTGATTGAATCTTCATTGGCTAATACCATGTTTGTCTACGTATCGGATTACTAAAAAAATATACGATTTAATAATATAACCTGCATAATACCGCACGTGCTGTATAATGACGGCCATGAATGGGAGTGTGCCGAGCGACCGTAGCTTGCGGAGTGTGCTGAGCCAGCGAAGCGGGCGTGCTGATCACTAATGAGAGCAGGACAAAACCACACGCACGCGACCTCTTACGAAAAAAGTCGGGGGCTTTATTAATTTGTGAAGTGGTTTTTGGGACTTTTTGTTAATAATAATGAATAGGTTAAGTAAATAGTTGGTTTAATGTGGCTTGCTTGATCTGTGGGAGATTGTAATCGATATACGTATGGAGTATGAGGTTACCACCGTAATTTGTAAGAGCAATTGTAATATAGTTTGGAGTATCCGCAGACCGCTTAAGTGTTGATGATAGAGAAGGACTGGAAATTGTGTATCCATAAAAAAATTTATTGCTTCATTTCGACGTAGTTTTTATAAAACTACTGCTACAAAAGTCATCTATACATATAATAAAACTGTAGAGGTCGAATTTCTGTACAAGGGAAAATATGCTAAAAACCGAGTCAGGGGGATGTAACAAGTGAAATGAAACTAATTAAGATTTTTTCAAATTTTTTGTTTCTCTATTTGTCTGCTTGTAGGGGCTAATCTCCGAAACGACTAGACTTATTTAAATAAAATTTTGTATGTTGGTAGCTTATATTCCTGGTCAATAGTAGGATACTTTTGATCTGTGGGATAGTTAAAAAAACTTTAATTACGCGGACGAAGTCTCGGGCGTCAGCTAGTATCCAATAACACTGTGTTATTAAGTATTATATTATAAAATTTGTATATCTTATTTGATTTGTTTTTTATGTCTCATGGTTTAGGTTATGGATAAAAAAATATAATATTATATAAATTAAAAATATAATATTTTTTATTATAGTACAAGTAGATTCATGTAGTATAATATAATATCTGAGTAAATGATAGTCGTCGTACTGGTACAGGGATATTTTACAGAAATGGGCTAGTATGTGGTATATAAATGATGATCCATTTCAACCCCTCAAGATTCCAATAAATGGGCAGTCCCAAGAAATGCTGGCTTGACGTCAGTTATATGTAACGCGGTCTCCCTTAATTTTTAATTATTTCATAGTTTTACCACATATACCATAAGTGTGTATATTTAGCATATCACTATTTTGTCAAGTTTCATCGATATATACCCAATGGTTTCTGAGAAATATGACTGTGAAGGCGATTTCCGTAACATAAGAGTCCTAAAAGGCTACAAAACCCTAAAAGCAGCAAATTTTTTATTATTTATTCTTATAGCAATAGCTTCAATGATTATTTTCATATAAGCAGTATATTATTTTATTAAAAACTCGATTATCTGATATCGAAGGATAAACATAGATAATTTTTTTGGTTTCTCTAAACTACATATTATTAAATAAATAGTAACGTTAGTGATAAGAGGTAAACATACAAATACAAAAAACAAATAAAAGCCGGTAAAAGCTTGTTAAATCATGTAAAAGCAAATAATCAGGCATTATACTGTATACTAACACACGACCAGCACGCGTTCCTTCTCAAACCCGAATCAAATTTACTAAGACTACAATAGGAGTTATTCTCGCCTTTATGCCTTAAAGAATTAGGTTTACAATGTTTCTGTTGAGCAATTCGAAGGGTAAATAAGCCCTTATGAAGTTTCATGAGGGAGGTTAATGAGGGAACGATAGGGCTCCCTACTGTGTCGAAACGCGCTTGAATTTTAGAATTTTACACGCTTTGTATTAGCTTCATTTACTACTTTTCTTCTAATGATACTAGGTTGGCAAGTTAACGTGGGAGCAATTTGATTGTAAGTTTATAATAATAACATTAGAGACACCTTCTATATCAATAAGTGAGGACTAAACCATGTTGCCTATGAATTTATGGAGAGTGTGCACTATGAATTTTCAGTGTGTCACTCATAATTAAGACACTTCTATGTTCGTGTATTCCTTTTACTACAACTCCATTAATTTGTTGAGAAAAAATTATTGTATTTATTATTAAATAGGTTTTAGCTAATCCCGTTGCTGAGGAGTTACTTGCCGCTTCTTCTTCTTAAACAGCAGTTAGCGAAGCACCGTAAAAAGAGTAGGAAGTAGAATTATTCTTAAAAATAAATGACCTTCACAAATCTTCTCCGGTATGACTTGATCTAGGGATGACGACACTTAAAAAGATAATTGCAACTTATTAAAGAAGCGATGTTATTTTATTGAACATGGTCATGGATAGAATAAGCTTTTTCATTTTAGTATGCAACTGCTTATCTGTACATATTATTATATAACTGTAGATACTTAGCCGACACAAATTTCTAACCGCGGTGGTTGAATGGAGGGCCACGTCTAGCCGCCGTTTGTATATGTACTATAGTAGGGCCAACGAGAAGCGATACCAAATGTAAACAAAACCAATGCAAGGTCATTAGAAAATACAGGGGTGCGTAACTTTTTGAAAGTTGTATTATATATTTTAGTAGACAATTTATTTATTAATATGTTATTCTAAAAAGGTTACAATTAATATAAAGAAATTGAGTGGAAATGAGAATAATAATAATGTTTATGGAAATGAGGATAAAAGTGAAACATTTTTTTAAAGAAATCATTGTTTATTCAGTCTGACGCCGATTGTTCTGAGTCTGTAGAATCAGAATCTGTAACATGTATAATAAATTTATCCATCACGTCATCTACAATAAAATCAAGTTTGAAAAACTTCTCTTCTTCTTTATGAACGTGCTCCACACATTTCTTCCACCGATCAGGCGTGACTTTCGCCATACCCTCACTTAATAGTGCCTTTACTTTTGCAAATTGAAACGTAGTATTGTTTCTAGCTACGTGCCCCTTTATATCAGCCCAAATCAACTCAATTGGGTTTAATTCACAATGATAGGGAGGGAGTCTTAGTACTTCGACGCCATATTTCTTTGCCAATTCGTCTACGACATATAATTGATATTGGTTCTTCACCATTTTTACTCTATTTAATAATTGTATTTTTAGTTCCTTTTCATCGAAACTGATATTTTTGTTACGAAGCCACTGCTGAATGTTAGCCTTCAACCATGTTGAGCTGGGTGTTTTTTCCTGTCGCCTAGAGTGGTAAGGCGCGTTATCCATGACGACAACTGCATTCTCGCCTAACTTGGGCAATATCTTCTCAAACCAGTTTTCAAAATGTGCAGCATCCATTGATTCGTGATAATCACCGGTGCCTTTGGATTCAAAAACCCAGCTACCGTCTTCCACAAAACCATCCTCGTTTCCAATGTGCACTACGATTAGTCGCCGGCCCTTTGAGGTAGGATTCTTCGCACCTGTACTAAGACCTTCTAAAAACGCTCGCCGTTTTGATTTTATTTCGGTGTCAACCCAGGTTTTATTAACAGTGTGACCTGAAAATGACATACAGGATACAATAAAACATAGGCAATACTACAAATAATAATCTTACACAATCTTTCAGGCAGAAATACTTAGTTTTGATTATGCGTTAAAGGATAAACTTAATATTACTAACCTGCGTTCACCCATGTTTCATCCATATAAAAAATACGCCGATTCTCCTCTCTGTACTTCTTTATTTTATGTAAATATTTTCGTCGCCACAATACAATATCATCTCTATCAATCAGTGCATTATTTCTTTGCCTCTTGATATACTTAAACTTTAAATGTTTTAATATTTTTTGGAAAGTAGTCCTTTTGAAATTTGGTAGTGTATCGTCTTCATTAATATCTGAAAGTACTTTTTCCACTGTAGGTAGTTCGCCTTTAATGAAGAAAGCATGTACTTTTTTGCGTATGGCTGATTTAGTAAAATCATCGATTTTGTCACTAAACGTTGGTCTAAGTTTGGTGGTGACAGGAGGAGAAATTTCGCCGTTTTCTTTATAGTCCTTGAGGATTCTATATACTGATGCAACGCCGATACCTAAAATACTAGCTGTTTTCTGCGCCATCTCTTTTTTGTAGGGGTATTTATCCTTAGGCCCAGTTTCTTTAACATATTTATAGGTGTTAATAACCATATTTTTTTCATTTACCGTAAAACTAGTTACCTGAAATTGAAAATTAAATTAAAATGATATACTTTATTCACGTGCATTTTTAATAAATTAAAAAAGTTTTATTATTACAGTTGTTGTTTTTTAAATAACTTTAAAGTATACTGTATTTAATATCTATCAGCTAAAATCCAAATATCAATGCAATGGTAAAATATTTCCTGTACATACCTTTGGGCGTTTCTTTTCTGGAGAACTAAAATCTGTTGATTTATCTCTCGAAGTACTTGGTTGTGGCTCCATCATTAACCACTCTTAATAACAACAAACAATATTCAACAACAACAATCTAACAATAATTAAATAAACAACGAAAAATAACAAAACTTCTACAAATAACAAGAATCACCACGAGCGCGTTCCGAAACGGAATGAGCTAAAAACAGTAACTCTTACTATAAAATGGCGCCCGAATGTTGGCGAACCCGTCTTGATCTTACGACAAAGACAGACAAATTACGACAAATACACGAGATGGAAAGAGATAGATAATAGATTCTCATCTCCACAGTAGTTTTTAGGTGAATGACCTTTTGTATCTGGTCTCTTTGGCCCTAGTATAGGCGGTTGAATTAAGTTAACGTGTAGTAAGTGAGTTAATACCACAGCGCTTGAACACCATGGTGGCGAGCCGCAATTCCAATCACGTCCGGCGGCTGGACGCTAAATGAACTGCATAGGCTTTCAAGCGCTAGTGCATATAATTCTTAAGTTTGTGATTGCGATAATGACACCTCGTTCTTTGACATATTATGACATATATATTTTATGTAGACCTTTATATATTACCCTCAATCTCTCAAATCCATATACACAGGTGTCGATAGCCACTAGGCGTCAAATGCCTCGTCAACTTATTAGCTAAATATATTCATAGCTAAATATATGTGATATATTCATCATAACTATACATAGTACAGGTAGTTGAGAAGTGAAAGCGTGGAGGCGGGTTCTTTTTACGACTTTTACAAGGCTTGCTGATTGAGTCCTTTCATGCATACGGGGCAACTTTTTATCCCTTTGTTATGTATATAGGTACTGTGCCACTTTTATTTTGTTATTTTTAAAATTTAAATAACACTGTATAACAGTTATCCTTCCAAATAACATTTCATTCCCAAATTTTAGAAAAGTAGAGCCAAGCTGCAATAGTTATGTTACGTCCAGCTTTCAGAACCGGCACGATCAGTATGATACGTATAGAATATCGGCGTGAAACGGTTACTATTTTTCTGTGCAGGAACGGAGAAAGAATACGATTTGCTGCAGCCAGGCGGCCTGTCGTAAGAGGCGATAAAACAACTAACAGCCAGGTGGTAGGGCATTTGCCCATCTGGATGGCTACCACCACAGTACGCCGCCATAACAACTTCGAGTTGTGTCCCCGCAGTAGTGGCTAGGTTCCAGTCTCCCTTTAACGAGTAACAGCGCATTTGGTGTCGCAAATGTCCATAGGATCATCTTTTTCTATCAGGTGACGGCTCACCTGCCTGTATGCTGAACTCATGCAATAAAAAAAAGCTTTGAGCTAATCATGTTATGTACGATCAGTAAGAGCTCATCACTCTTCCATATTATATTATATATTCTCCATACCATTTTCCTATTCCAATCCCATATCACATCACCTCTACCCCATTTCTCCTGTCTGATCCTGCTATCTCACCTATATCATCCTAAAGGCTGGCAATGCGTTGGCTTCGATCCTAGTGTTGCAAATATCTATAAGATCTATAAGCGACGGTAACCACTTTTCAAGAGCACTTTCACAATAAAATAAAGTACTTATGTGACATAGACATGTATAAAAAAATTATAAGCATCAAGTATTTTTTTCAAATAGTTGTAGTAAACAGTCCTTGATATAGGCTATTTTGCTATAAAAGCCTAATAATAGAGGTTATATAGCATGTATAGTGGATATTTTGGAATTAGGAAAATCACCATGTTTTCATTTAAAAAAGCATTAACAGACATTCCAGTAACTTAAATTTTTATTTTAAGTAAAACATTTCCTCATATGAATTAATCAGACCCATTGTCACCTGTCGTAGGCACGGTGTTGTGACGTCACCGCGTCGAGGGCCTGCGCCCGCGTCTATGATCGATCGCCAACTCAAACGCATAGACCAGGTTAAGTGGTGGGGCCATTAAAGAGCGGGTTGACTTTATAAAAAATTAAATTAAATCTTGTTAATTAATTCTTATTATATTTTTTAAAATATGACCATGCCCGATTTTTGTAAATAATAGAAAATATTTAATTAAGAATATTCGACTTCAAATTGTCTTTAAGTAAATTGCCATCAAGAGAAAGTCAGAACCAACAAACACGATTCCCAGATGTATTGTAGTAGTTCTTTTACTGACGCCAAAGCAGGGGGGGGGGAGCGTTTATCACTGAATCGTTGAGATTTTTATTACAATTTCAAAATATTTTTGCTTATAAACAAGCAATATCTTTGAAACTTAAAATATTCGCCAACTATTTCAAATTAATTCTTACTATGAGTATTATCTTTAAGAGACACCGGAGCGGTAAACACAATTGTATGTCGCACATGGGTGGTAAAAAGAATTCGCTATTTGAGAAGTACTTATTACTAGGTATAATTTGAATGACTGGACTTAAATAAAATTTAGTTTAGAAAATAATGTTAAGATCCAAAATATTTAATAATCATAAGTTTACATTTTCTGTATTTTTTAAATGTCTCTAATATTTAAAAAAAAAACATATTTGTAGTTATCAATTTATGCAGAGTATGCAATGTATAAATAAGTATATAAATGAAAATTAATAATTAATATTTATTTAATTTAGTCTAACGATAAATAACATCAGGAACAAGCAGAAATATTTTTTGATACTAGAAAACCAGTAAAAACTATGTAATTATGTAACGCATTGAATATTTTTGGCTTTTAATTTCTCAAAATTCTTGAGAGATAAAATTAGTATACGCAAAATTTCATAGTAAGTCATAGTTATTTCAAAGTAGCTATATGAATATTTGAGTAATAAAGATTCAAATCATACGATTTTTTAAAGCTTGGAAATTTTCCAAATTTGTGGCCCGATAAGCAAGATGTCACATATATTTTGATTTCTTTTTTGAGTTAGATACAAACGTTCATTTTGTTAGTCGGTGCCCAGTTTTATCGGGTCGGAGCGATCTTAAAAGGGGTAACATTGAGGACAAGTCTCTTATATTCATTCACACGTAACTCGATAAATACAAGGGCTCAATGTTGCCACATTATTATAAAAAAATCAATAGAAACTATTATTGTAATAACAGTTTATCTACAGCTTTTCATATGTCATTATCCACTTAAGGTTTAGTTTCCTAATATTTAAGTATGTGACGATTGTTCAATCTGACTCGTAATCTATGTTTTTTAAGATATATTTTTTACTTGGGCTGAATTTTTAATATACATATTATATCTAATAGAGGAACCTCCCATACGGGATTACGACTCGCACACCACCACTTATTTCATATTGTTAATATACAATATTACAAGATACGGAATTATAAAAGTTGCTTACCATGTGTCAATTACAAATATATAAATCAGCAGTATATACCCACCCCCAAGGCAAAGCAAGAACGCTTGTGTTCTGGACAATATATAACGGATAGCTCTAGGTTCGATCTCAGATATTCAGACCGAGTAATAAATAACACCGGCACACAAAAAAGTGGTCTGTACTTTTGACCAGACTCATTAACCGAATCTGCGGTCCGAATTTATAAGAAATTTCTAATCCTTGGCAGATCCATTTCAAGTTCCCTTAACGTGCTTTCTGTAGCACTTTTATTCAAAATGATGTCGAAATTTATTTCATAGTTTACTTATATTCAATAATAGACTAGTCAACAAGTGCCTTTTGGACCAACTTTTTTCAGCAGTCTCCGAAAATTATAAATGAGGTGTCATTCGATTCGGAATGGCATCTAGATTATTTTTGAAAAAATGAAGTTCCGCTTGCAAAAATTGTAAAAGTTATTAACAATTAACTTAAAAAAAGAAGGGGGGTTTAGTTTTTTGCAAATATATCAAAAAGTAATAAAAAAAAATCAAATTTGAAAAGAGGAGGAAATTTCCTAAAAACGTCTTGACTCCCGAAACTGTAAGATCAATATTTATAATTTTCCCAGAGGGATGAAAATACGGCAAAAAACGGGTACTCTGGCTTACGCAAGCCACACCCACATCGGCCCTTTAATGAATAAATATTATTTAAACATACTAAATATGAAAACAAAAAATTGAAAAAATTCAGGCACTAACTGAATAGATGAATGAACAATAATCTGCTTGAAAAAAATGTTTATAACAATTTTTCATTTAGTTATTCAATAGTTAATTAATAAATTTTTTTGCTTGAACATGAACATTGCAAGTGTGATAATTGTTAAACTATAAATTTAAGATTTTTTTCCTTTCTTGTAGCAATTCTTGAAAGGCTTTAGAATAGAACCCCGCGGAAAAATTAGAAAATGTTTATTTTTCATTTTTTTAATAATAATTTTCGTTATATATCCTTGTATATAATATACTTGCGTACCAGTATTTCAAAAAAATACTTATTAACTTATAAGTAATAAAAAATTGTAAGTAAAGCAAAATTATTAAACATGTAAAAATAATGAATATACGTTGTACCAACTTTGAGAAAAAATGTAGAATTGTTACACAGTTGGCAGCCCTGGTAGTCCATAATCGACTGCTATAACCTGATAACGCGTTTCCGTCTGCGTTCGACGTTTTAATTTTTATCGTTGGTCTTAATGAAAAGAATTTAAATATTTGAGTTTGATAAGTTTGTTTTCCATAATATAACAGGTTATTGCACTCACTCCGTTTCAGTAAAACATAATATTTAATCCAAGTGTAATATCACATCACTATAATTTCACACGGACACACCCACTCATCCACATATATGTGTGTATATATTCTTAAATTTTTTGGTCTTATTTATGTTGAATTAGACTAAGTTTGTAGGTTTCTTTAAAAACTTTAAAGAAACCCACAAACTTATTCTAACTCAATATAAATAAGGAAGTTTATATTTAAAAAGTTAATGCTTGATGACAGGGGCTCTAACGCCCTAGCTATCGGTAGTAAAGGCTATGTCTGCACGGTGCGTGCCGTGCACAGAAGAACTGCCATTCGTTTCTGGCCCTTCACCCCTTTACCTAAAGAAAGCGTCTCCATTTTACTGTTTTTTAGCAACGAGAGGTAGAGATTAAATCATACAGCAGGCAGAGTGTAGTATGCACTGTCGAATGCTGATGAACTGAAGTGAAATATAATGTGAATTTTGGAAACGGTAACCTTAAGTACAAATATTAACAAGTCGTACAGCTAGTACAATATACAGCACAATGTTTGAGCGGGACGGATGATGTGCGAGCAAGATAGAGCAACTATTAATATGTGTGCTCCCGCGTTGCGCCAGCTAGTGGTTTGTTGTTCATTGCGATGACTATATACAGCTCCCATAGACCATTTACGGATATGACTAGTTATTAACAAATATATGACACACGAAGGTGACCTCAAAAACCAGGTGCTTAGTGTTTATACCGCTCTATGTAAGCCAATTTTAAGTAATATATGATTGTACCACAATAAATACATTTATATATATTTATTGCAAGCTTTATTTGTGGAAACTAGGCGGTATACCATTTGGTGGTGGTTTGGATGGCTACTACCCCTGTTTTAGAGTTAGTCGCCATGAAAGCTGAGTTCAGTTATGAATGGCCAAGTTCCAGTTTTTTTTTCGAGGTCGGCAACGCATTGGCAATACTACTTACTAGTGTTGCAAATATCCATAGATAACAGTAACTACTTAGTACTTTCCATTACATCGGTTATATGCCTGCGTCAGGCAATAAAAAAATATAAAATTTAAAACGTCGTACAATCAATCACGTAATACAAAACCTATGAGAAAACAGTTGTCTTTAGAGATGCTAAACTACATCTCAAGCTTCGTGACAATCCCTAATTCTATACCAATTCCCATGGTACACATAGATGTTGTGCGATCTTCCTACCAATTGAGCTACTATGACCTACACTTGGCTGAAATTAAAATGTTGCACCAGAATATGTCCCAAAAGGCAAAGCGGTTCATTGAAGCTAATTAACAACCCTTTGGGACCTGTGGCTAAAGGGTGAGGGTTGTAATTTTAAGGGTAGCATATGTATCGGCGCATCATTATCTCAAATCAACTAAAAAATTACCCATAGAAATATAAAATAAAACTCTTTTAATAACTGTCTTAATTTGTATACATGATATGGAGTATTGTATGGGTGTAGTTTAGCACTGATAGTCTGTCATGGACTTCTTTTGGATGGCACACCACAAGGCAGTACATAATACTAGTAGTGCCTTTCTTAACATAAGGTATACTAGAAGCAAGAGAGGTAAGGTAAAAATGAATAGTAAAGGAGGTTGCAGAGCGAAAAAGGGAGCAGACCATTACGCTGCCCTCCCGCCAAAGCTGGATGCGGCGACGGAGAGTTGTGCACTGTTGTAGGCTACGGCCGTGCGGGTGAGCGACGGGCAAATTGGATCTCCCGCACATAAAGGCCATAGAGGAGGAACGCGCACCGATCCGTGCATCGGAAGACCTACCTCTCCGGCTAACAAATTAAAGCATTCCTACGAGGATGCTAGTGTCACCTTGATGTGGCGAATCTCATCGGCCGCCATATTTCGTTTTGCATGGCTGATGGCCCTCAATCGAATTTTCCCTAGTAAAAAAACGATCCGGTCTTACTGTTTAGCTCGGCAGTATAGAACACAATTTCATCGAAGGGTTGAACGCAGACGTTAGTTTATTCGTATTCTTCTAATCAAACCCTTTAATATGATACCCATGCCATAGAAGTGCACAAAAAGTAACTAGTCCACCATCTTGGGCTGTCCGCCATACTGGATTTTGAGGTGAAGTAATTTTATTTTATTCGTATTTTTCTTAGCAAATCCCTTTAATTTGATACTTTTTAATTAATTAACTATACATTGTCATTCAAACTAAATGTGTACGCAAAAATTTTTCTCAGTCGGTGCAAGATAACTGCTTTAAAATTCAGTTGCATGATGTGACCTGAACATACATATATACATACAACAACTGCAAGTTAAATTAAAGCTATACAAGACGTTGATGTAAGTTTTACGTGGCACATAAAGGCATACAAATTCATTTTTCGTTTTTGCAGTGAAACTTCGTTAGAATCGTTGTGATTTGATTTTTACATTTTGCAGCACATATTAGAGAGTCAAGACCGATGATTAAACATAGGTCCAATTTGAATCGAAATATAACTGATAATTACATAACAACAGATTATCCGAAACTGTTAATAATATTCTTTAAAACAATGAAAAATTTGAAAGTGATAATTAATTTTTATTAAATTAAATATTATGAATTATATAACGTTGACGGATGTAGGCTAAAGGAATTATATTTACATTAATAAAGTTAGAGAAGAATTTTATCTGTGAGTACTTTCTTTGACATTTCACTTCTATTGCGTGTGAACTGCACACACATTTTTTTACACTTAAAAGACCAAATTATTTCTTTCATCATTTATTATTTATTCTAGATAATAAGGTTATATGGTAAAAGTTTGGGTAGAGTAATATTATATCTAAATATTTTTCGAATAGTTAATAATGTTTGAAATATTACCGCTCAATTATCATGTTAGAGTAAATACTAACATTATTTACTAAATAAAAAACAGGTCATCATATAAATAGTTTTAAATACTGTTTAAACTGTCATTTATGAGCTATTTGCTTCTTTTCGTGTATAAAATTATGATGTCAAAATTTTGCACACTTGTACAAAATTTATGAGAGAGCGATATTTTATAAGACGATAAAAAGCGCTACCGTTGATTTAACTGTCATCTACCCTATTAAGCCTGAAGTTTGCGTACCAAATATATTATGTCCGACTGTGTAGGGCCGTCTTAAGCGTATTGGGCACTGGGGTTCGAAAAACAGCTTGCGCCACTTAACAATTAGAAAAACGAATTTATTTTTTATGTATCATTTTTAAGGTTCCCTAGCCATTTTAGCAAAAACGGAGTCCTCAGGCATTTCTTATGTCCACCCGTCCGTTTTTATTTGTCATAGTCACTTTTCTAAGAACTTTTGGATGTTTTCTTATTACAGAGCTGGCAAACACTCAGGTGGCCAAACTGTTGGAAAGCGAAGCAGCACGAAGCCAAGGCGTTGTCATCCTTTAGGGTGGAATAGAGGGGTATAGAGAGATAGAGGTGGATAGAGAGGTCAGTCAGGAGGGATTGGCATAGTATCTTTAACTGAGACTTGATTTTTTAAACTTATATATATGTGTAGTCCTGTGGGGTGTCGTTTGACAATGACAATGACACGACAATATTTTTTAATGACTTCCATGGAAGTCAATCATCTTACGCCCCTCAGGTCAGGCTGCGATAAAAAAAAGCAAAACTTCGCTCCCTAATTCTTCATGACGCAATTTTTATACGCTCCTCAATAAAACTAACAACTTTTAAAGAATAGAGGACAATTAAGACAAATTTTCGTACATTGCTTAGTAACAAATGCGTAGTGCCCGTAAAGCAAATACATGGTGTAACCGGACGCACAACCCCCTCAATATTAATATATTAACGTCACAGTAATTCGGGATTTAATTAAATTAATGTGCTGACATTTCCTTATTGTGTTTTGGAGATATTGTGAAAAATCGGCCAAGTGCGATTAAGTTCTTTCACAGTAAGTGTTCTGTAGTTGAAATTAAAGTTCAATGTATCAGCTTTTTTACTACAAAAACTTTTTAAAAATGTGTATAAAACATCATAGCTTTTCATCAAAACAAATTTTTGGTTACAAAAATATGTAAAAACTAGAGAAGAAAAAAAGAAGAGAGCAGGTGATGGTAACACGCATTTGACGACTTTTTTCACTTTTTACAACCCGCAAGAGTTAACTTGAGACTTCGCTCGGATGACGCGACGTAAGCGCGAGGTACGGACGCGTCCATGGCGAGAGCGGTAAGAAGGCGGGTGTCGGGAAGGGAGCGCACGTGCCTCTCAGGTCTTAAGTTAAGTCTTGCGGATAGTAGATTTATGTATATACAGTTGTGGAGAGTGCAATTCCAACAACAGTATATATATATATATCTATTAGTAGTCAATAAATATATGAAATAACAGATGAATGTGAGGTCCGACAGAAGACATGACGAATTTAAAAGGCTTTTTTTGTGTAACCATTGTTGGCAACACCAACATAAAATTGTATTTTATTTTATTACTTGCAACATTGTTATTGCATTTATTTTCTTCTTCCGATTGGAGTGTAGCCGAAGGCAGACGCCTTCGTATATAAGTGATTATATTACAAGTTTTCACCCTATAACAGTGTTTTAACTACCTCCACAACATCAACCTGGGTATCCTAGGCCCACCACATCAGCGTGCAACAAATATCTATTATATGTGCGACGAGCTGCGCACAACCATTTATCTCGCGAATCCCTACGTTTCACCTATACCGGATTATTATACGGAGAACTCGCATTTCATCATCGAATACTGGGGAGAACTCGTAGTTCTGGGCTGGGTGTTTTCTTCCGAAATTTTTCATATATGGAATAACAATACATTTACTTACATTGCAATAATTTTCCAATACAGGAAACTTGCTACCAGGAACTAAAGCAAAACAAGATGACGATCCTCGCATTCCCAGGAAGTTATTTATTTATAAACAAGATTATATTTGATATTGTTTCATGTGTAGGTACATTATTTTGTACATAAAACAATATTTATTGTTATTTAGGATTATTGTTGGACTGTTGGACGAATAACAAATATTAACATCGGTGTAAAATAATTCCTAATCACAGGATGTCTCCTATATTATATCCTCCTTGAATGCACCACTCATGAAAGTATGAACAATGCTTGAAATTTATAATATCGTAAGCCATTTTATGCAAAAGATTGCAAAACTTAACTTATTAATCTTATTTATATATTTTCGACGGTTTATTATAACTATTGTTATTTCGTATTAAAAACCACACAAGATATAAATATTCAAGGAAGCAAACATTTGGGAAAATCGCATCAATACCAGCTTAGCGATTTCATCAGGGTTTGATAATATCGGAAAATGTTGGAGATTTTACTTTCCAAATGCTATTTTTCATGCAAAATTTTAAGAATTTTAAAATGAAAAAAATATTTTCGATGTAAATTAGTTTGAACTATATCCGGTGAGTAGCTTTTGATGTCGATTGTTTTTGATTTAATTTTTGAAATGAAGTTCTCTATCGCATGTTATTCGGCGGATGGGAGCCAGACGAAAAACGACTGGGCAATCCCAGTCACGTTGTATAATATTATAAAACTAGGATATGCCCACGACTTCGTCCACGATTGACTTAAATAAATTGTTTTACTAAAGATTTTATCGATCGGTGTAAATTTCGCATCGGAATCAATATTTTTTTGACCTAGGGACTTGAACCCTCTCCCAAGAAAATTCGCATAAAATTTTCGGTATATAAAGTACCGTACATTTTACGTTCAGGGATGTACTATCGATTAGCGAAAACCGCATAGAAATCGGCCCAGTAGTTTTTATGTGAATCTGGAACATACAAACACAAAAAAAATGTAAGAAACAATTTTATAATGTTATAGTTTTTATTCATTCAAAAATTGTAATGTATTTTCCACTTCATCGCATAATAGTCAATAAATTTAGAATGTAACAGGTGCAAAATGTTTTATCTTTGTTATACAAAGTGATAAGGGTGCACGCCCTTGTATTGAATAGGAACAGATTTAAGGGATTAGCCGTACGTAAGCACCCTCCAGTTAAGGGCATTGACGTCCCTGAAATGCGGATCTAATGGTATTGTGTCTACTGGTAAACATTTGGGGGGTATTTCTAAATATCTCTAGGGCAAATCGAATTTGCCTCACAGATATACATTTTCGCTGTAGAAGAAGGACAGCAGATAATTAGTACTTCACACAGGTTACGTTTACGTTTCGCAAGGTTTAATGTAACTATTAAGTTAAATCAAGCTTTTACCTGATGAAAAAGTAAAAAAAAATATATCTGAATTTAATAACACCAATGAAATGACCTA
Organism: Dendrolimus pini; assembly: GCA_949752895.1. NCBI lineage: Eukaryota > Metazoa > Arthropoda > Insecta > Lepidoptera > Lasiocampidae > Dendrolimus > Dendrolimus pini. Next base: position 9,404,218 of record OX457125.1, on the reverse strand, counting down.
AAAAGAATTTGAAAAAATTACGTTACCCGTAAAATACTGAATAATTTGTTTATTTAAATAGTATAGGTAGAAATTATGTAGTGCTTTAGTAATATTAAAATTTTATTTTTTTGTTAGGTTATAATTAATGTAAATCTATCAATTTAGTTAAATCAACCAAAGTGATCCATATAAATTATATATTTTGAATAATTCAATTTCACTGAATACCGCCGTGTCCTTTAAGTTTTGTGTCTTTCAACCAAACCGATTCGATTTGATCGATACGTCTTATATTAGCATTAGTATAAGAATATAATTTCGTATACAACATTTAACACTAATTTAGTTGCACTTGGAAGGCAGGGAATAGTTTACTCCCGTCTTTGTTTCAGATGAATACCCATTATCTATTAGTACCAATAAATAAAATTAAAGTATCAGTGTGTGAATTGAAATAAACTGCCAAAATTAAGCAAAAACTTATTTATAATATACGTACCAGTGTCATGGAATTTATACAACTAAGATTTCCTATAGACTACCTTTAAGAAACTAGCGACTAGCGGTCAAATGTTCGAAAGCATTATACATTAATATATGGCGTATAAGCGTTCTGTTCAAACATATTATTACTAGTGTCTCTATAAATTAAGTAGCGACCAAAAAGTAAAAAAGAAGTATCTAATATCCCGATCGGCTTTTGTTTCAAAATATGCGGTAAGATTGTAAAATCTATACATATAAATAAAATTGGAGTGTCTGTTTGTAATATTGAAATAACCGCTTTTTACTACATGCATATGAATATAAATATATACACCAAAATAACATTTTTTACAATTTTTGTCTGTCTGTTCCGGCTAATCTCTGAAATGACTGGACCGATTTTGACCTGACTTTTATTGGCAGGTAGCTGATGTAATAAGGAGTAACTTAGGCTACTTTTATTTTAGAAAAAATCTTTTTTTTTGAATTATGACGATATTCAATCACCACGCGGGAGAGACCACGGGGCGCAGCTAGTTAAAAATATAAATTGTAATAAGAAAATACCTCGCAAGATAGACGAAGATAGATTTTTATTTAAGTTTTATATACAAATGTATATTTTTTCAATCGACTTACCCTAGCCGAATTTCTACTCTGTGCCGCTGATACTTAATTTTTTTGTTTTAATATTTGAAAGTGGGCCATGAAGATTTCGAAACAGCTCAACTAAACGGATTTCAATGAAAATATTAAAGGTTATATCAGAAATGCCATCTTAAATTTTGTGTTAGATTTAGAGACTTGCAGGATTCGGATGACATAAAATTTAATCCTGCGTGAACAGTAAGTATAAAATTATCCTTAATTTTTAAAACAGAGGCCCTATTGAACTAATCATTGGAAGGACTTGGAAACACATAATTACATTACACACAAGTTTCGATTTTTTGTTACACACAAATTATATGAGCGAATGAAATTATTTCGAGGACTTGATTGTGGACCCCGTGATGACTAAGCTGATTTTGGTGCATCCTATTCTGGGCGACAGAATTTTTATCTATTAAAGTTTATTCTTTGTAGTAATTTATAATTTCGTGATTTAGGTTCGTAAAGGATTATTTTCCATCTCTTTATTTATTTTTTATTCGGTTTTTTACAGCATTTTTAAATATGACTAAGATAATAAACTTCTTGTAAAGGAATTCATTATTATAACATAACTTATAGAAGCGTTTGGTCTACATACACACACACAATACAGTATCACGACATGACAATTGAAAGAGCCCCCCGCTCTAAAGAGTTGCATATGAGGATCTTATTGGTGGATCCATAAATATATGATTACTAGTGTGTTCCCCGCGGCTACGTAGCGGGTTAAACCCGAATGTGTAATTCTATTTTATTTACAAAGAAACTTAAATATTATAGGTATTTTTTATATATAAAAACCTCCCCTGAAAAATTTGCTAACCTATGGTGAAAACAGATTAAAATCTGTTGCGTGGTTTAAGAGTTTGCTGATATACTGACTGACAGCGCGGAACCGACTTTGTTTTATACTATTTCAATAAAGATAAACTTTAGTACAATTTCAATTATTCAATTCAATTACATGAATAAAAAGATTATACTTGGATGAAGATTCTATCCAGTGAATTTGCCTCAAAGGTATATTTATACAAATAATGTTAAGGAAATGTATTTAATTTATATAATTATGTAAGTAAATAGGACTTTGTTGGATCCAGTTTTGTTATTTAACTACGGAATTTCAAAAAGGAAATAGTAATGGATAATTTAATTATTTTTTTAAAATAAAATAAACTCAGAGAAAGGACAAAAATCAAAATGCGTGTGTTTGTATAAACCCATAGGAGGTGAAACTAACTACATTTAGTGTTGTGTACATGTAGTTTTCCGGCAGTGGATGAGGCCGATGGGCCACCGCCCACCAGGGCCAGCAGAGGGGCTAGGCCATATTACCGCAGCTCTGGCATTAAGGACGAAAGACGGAATACCGAGGGGTTTTAGTGGATATCCCACCCATATACCACCCAGACCTGGCAAATCCCACACACTGGCCACGATTTACCCTCTACGGGTGGTAGATGGCCCTCAATCGGATTTCCTCCCATAAAACTTCAGCCAGAGAGTTTGAAGGCGCTAGGGACAAAAAGTAGTTCCCCGGCAGTGGATGAGGCCGTTGGGCTACTGCCTGGTAGGGCCCGCGGAAGGGCTAGGCCATATATCCGTAGCCCTGACATAAGGGCGAATGGAGGGACACCGAGGGATTTAGTAGGTATCCCTGACTGTGGTGTAGCAATAACACTTCATACGTGTAGTGCCAGTGCCATCTTGTCTTAGCGAATACCACACGGCCGCGATTGTCCCCCTCTCGCGGCTGATGGTCCTCAATCCGGTTTTCCTTCGTTAAGAAAAAGGTTTAACAGCCAAATGACAAAAATAGTGGACGTTTGTCATCTCTATGGAGACTTTAATAATTCGCATAACTTATAGATTTATTTAAAAAAGCATAGCACATAACTTCTATCCACCCTACTATTGTAATGATACTGAACTGTAAATTTATCAATTTTGGTGTACTCATGCAACCGTGACTGTGAAACGTTGCAAGAAACCGTGACAGTTCCGTTTTCAATATGCTACTAAATTCCTTCACTACAGTCGATAAATAAGTTTCACTTTAACTACATTAGACTACAACTTACCTACTATATAGGTGAAATAGTAAATTTCGCTTTTCCATATCGGCATAGGAACACAATATGAAATTTTAAATTGAATAAAGTATCAGAATAGGCGTCGGCGGTGTCGCAAGGCGGTTGCAGCCTGTCAGTATCAAAAGTATGACATGCGAACTACTAAATACCGGACGGCGTTCAAGCACTTTTAGCCGACAGGCGGCTACGGCAGAAACATTATGTTTCGACGTGAAGTACTTTTACACATTTATTTTTGGGAGTATGGTTTTGAAAAGCCGCTTGTGCAACTATTTAATAGATCTATATTTAGGTTTGAATAATTTAGATTTTATTTGTTGTGATATGCTTTTTATATTGTTTTTCTTAAAAATATTAAAAAAATGAATAATTTAAATAGTTTTCATTCAAACATTTTTGATAAATTCAATTATTTACATAAGTAATAATATAAGTTAAAATTAAATAAAATTAAAAACTAAAAATAAACTAAGTTATAAATATTACAAGCTATTATAGACTGTGTAACAAATCGCTGCCAGATGGGAGCGTGCCCAGAAGACTGGCCGCATTGCCGTGCTGTATGGCGATGCTTATTTGTTGGGCGAAATATGAGCCAACCTTTTCTGATCACGGGTGGCATTAAAGAGTTTCTTGCAAATCTCTGCAAGTTGTTAAATAGTTATAGTTCGAATATGTAATTATAATATTATAACAATTGGCATACAAATACAAGCATTGTATATTCCCAAATTACCAAGCAAATTACACTTGTATTAAAGGCCAAATATAACCGACCACTTTATAGCCGATACCAGACTCCTAGAACATAGTAAATAGCGGAAAGATCATTTGCGAGATATGTCATCACAGGCGTCGAGCCAGGAGCCTCTGTATTCCAGAGTATTCGTACGGCAAGGGATTAGTCCGTTCGACCATGGAGGCCGAGGATATTCGTAAGAAAAATAAAGAAACAGATGTAATTGGTTTTATGAAGTGGCGTAACGCTGTTCATGTCTGTCGCAGGATTGATGGCGGATGAATAAATGAGTCCTGAGGGGAGTACCCGTCTTCTTAAGAGTGTGTCATCATCATCATCATCATCCGAGCGTTAAATCCCAGTTGCGTTCGGAGCTTTCACTTCGACGCCCAGGGTCCGCTTTCCTACTTTTTCTACTCCACTTTGCGCGGTCTTCAGCAACCCCTGTTTTGAGACCATTGGTCCATGTCATCCTTCACAAAGTCAAGCAAACATTTCTTGGGCCTTCCCCTTATTAATAGTGTGTGACCCGCGCTAATTTGCCGGTTAGGTCTGGATGAGAAAAGCTACGGTCCGGGATATATGGCGCAATTTTCTTGATATACAAGTGGATTGTGATGGGCTGACGATAGCGAGTCTAGAATTTGGAGGTCTTTTTATCCTGGGATTCTGAGAATTTAATTAGTCTTAGAAATAATTTTTGTTTAGTGATTTAACATAATAAATGAGCCCTAAAAATAATAATAAAATAAATTAAAATAAAATGCTCGTAATTTTGCCACGGGAATTAAATGCCCTGTAAACACAAAAAAACACTATTTTATATTAAACAAACAGAAACTGTGCAAACAGACAGGTCTAAGATTTCTAAAGCTCACAACTCTGTCTGCAGATTTACGCAATGAGTTGCCCATTATCGCGTACGATCAGTAACGTCTCAGGATGGCACGTGCTGATGATTTTGTATAACATATCAGGTAAAACATGTTCCTTAAACGCAGGTACCTAAATACACTATATTTAAAACCGAACTATTATATAGATAGACTAGCTGACCCGGCGAACTTCGTACCGTTATATTTTCTGAATTCCTAAAAGACTTTGTTTCATGACACAAAAACAAAATCGCCATAATCGGTCCAGGTGATTAGGAGGATTCTAGAACCCGATCTCAGCGCCACCTAACGGTTCTAATTGCGAATCTAAATCATCCAGGAACCCACTCAAACACACAAAAACAAAATCACCAAAATCGCTCCCGGTGATTAGGAGGATTCTAGAACCCGATCTCAGCGTCATCTACCGGTTACAATTGTGGATTTTAACCATCCCGGGACCCACTCAAACACACACACACAATATTTCATCAAAATCGGTGAAGTCGTTCTCAAGTTATACGCTAACCAACACATTTTGCGATTCGTTTTTATATATAAGATTAGCTTCTGCCTGTGACTTCGTACGCGTGGAAAGGAAGTTAAAAAACACCCGTGATTTTGAGACATTCTTCATTGGTACTCCGCTCCTATTGCTCTTAGCGTGATGGTTTATAGCCTGTAACCTTCATCAATAAATGGGCTATCTAACACTGAAAAATTTTTTCATTTCAGACCAGTAGTTCCTGAGATTAGCGCGTTCAAGCAAACAAACAAAGAAACAAACTTATATGCTTAATATATTATATTATATATAAGATAAAACTCTCTCACTGACACCACACCCTGTCAAATTATCCGCTTCTATTATGTTACGTTGCAGAGAAATTATTTTTTGTCTGTTATAAGCTGTTTAAGTAGTTAAAGCTTTTTAACTATCCCACGGGAACTATTTAATTTTTCGGGATCAAAAGTATCCTATATGTTGACCAGGGATATAAGCTATCACCATACAAAATTTAATGTAAATCGGTCCAGTCGTTTCTGAGATTAGCCGGTACAAATAGACAGACAAACAGAGAAACAAAAAATTCTAAAAAAATTTATATTCGTTATTTCTAGACTAGTAAACAAGTGCCCTTTGGACCAACTTTTTTCAGCAGTCTCCGAAAATTATAAATGATGTGTCATTCGATTCGGAATGGCATCTAGATGATTAAAACAAAAATGAAGTTCCGCTTGCAGAAATTGTAAAAGTTATTAACAATTAACTAAAAAAAGAAGGGGATTTAGTTTTTTGCAAATATTTTAAAAAAGTAATAAAAAAAAACAAATTTGAAAAAAGATTCGAAAAGAGGAGGAAATTTCCTAAAAAAAGTCTCGACTCCCGAAACTGTAAGATCAATATTTATAATTTTCCCAGAGGGATGAAATTACGGCCGAAAACGAGTACTCTGGCTTACGCAAGCCACACCCACATCGGCCCTTTAATGAATAAATATTATTTAAACATACTAAATATGAAAATACAAAAATGAAAATATTCAGGCACTAACTGAATAGATGAATGAACAATAATCTGCTTGAAATTTTTTTTATAACAATTTTTCATTTAGTTATTCAATAGTTAATTAATAAAAAAAAATTTGCTTGAACATGAACATTGCAAGTGTGATAATTGTTAAACTATAAATTTAAGATTTTTTTCCTTTTTTGGAGCAATTCTTGAAAGGCTTTAGAATAGAACCCCGTTGGAAAAATTAGAAAATGTTTATTTTATTAATAATTTTCGTTGTTACAATAAACCTATGACGTATATTTCCTATTGGAAATCAGAGATTACGAATATTAATTTGGTACTCTCCCGGTCCTCACATTTATCTGCTTCTGCTCCTATTATTCTTAAGTTGTCATACAATCTTACCCTACTGCTGGACGTAAGCCAAATTGTTCCACATATCCCGGTCTCGCGTTAGATATAACGGGCCCACTGCCATTTCAGTTTTTTTTGTTGCTAATACTCATACAATAATGAAACACTTATTTTATCCTAATGCTCCTTGAATGTAGCGTAGATCCTTTCTTATTCCGTTACCCTCACCTATACTCCATGCTCAAGAGTACAAATAGTACAAAATATTTTCAACCATACACAAACAGAGATCAAATCAAACAAGGTGTGTCAATCATTTCTCTTTAAATAAGATGTGAAAATAACAACATCACGGTGTACCATTGTTGCTGAGGTACGTCTACATACAATGGGAGCGGCGACGGGCGCGACTACTAGTATTACAAAGCTGGGACTTAGCGAGCGCTGATTACTCCTTGTTCTTGATGGGTACGATAAAATGGTGTGTGGTTTAAATCATAAGACATAGATGTGGTGTTGAAATTAGTAATGCTGTTTCACTTTTCAAATAAAACTTTATTCTTCTTATTACATCTCCGATTAACACATCTTTACTATTAATATCTTCTATACGCGAAGCAAAAACAATAAAAACATTGTACCTTGTTTGCGCGGACGGAGGAGTATGAAATTTCGCACACTTATTAGAGAAGTTTATATAGAGAAGGCGTGCAGAATGCTATTTTTATTGTAAATTTTGTATAAAAAATACATTAATCAATATAAAAACATTACACACACCACCATCTATTTGAGACACACGCATATATACTCTTTTGTTTATTGTTAAAGTCCAATTAACAGTGTAGCCTTGGCGAAATTTGTGATTATAGAAGTTTAGTCTTTGACAACAGAACCTTGATAATGTTCAAACTTATAATTTAAATGAATCATTATTGTCGAATTTCGACCACGGGCTACTATAGTAGAATTATTTTGTCCGTGCAGTTTGGGTCATAAATAATCGGAGCGGTGAAGCGAGTATTTCGCTCTCTCTTCCACTCACGGGCCTTATGGGCGGGCATAGTTATGCGCATTATTGTTGTCGATAAGCGTTATCGATAATGTATTTACTTTTGTCATTTTGTGGGTTAGTGATAAAAATGAAAAAAAAAGATAAAACAACGTATTTATTAAAATAAGATTAATAATGATTTAAAATAAAGTATTAATTACGTATCTGTGTATTAAAAAACTATAATTACAAAAGTTTAGAATGTAACAAGTTATATTAAAAATAAAGATAATAATGATTTTTATAAGAATGATAATCTTTCTTTGATAAGAATGAGTTTTTATCGAAAATGACGTTGCGCCCGCGCAACATGCTCACCGCCTTAGCCGGGCTGAGGCCGAGCTATGATTTATAACCCAAACTGCACGGACAAAATAAGTCTACTATAGGTCTCATAATTATTCCATCGTCCTTCGTCAAATCGGCTCTCAACCCACGCCTCCACTCGATCGTCACTTGTCCTTTCCATCGCCGTCTATTATTTATCTTTTCAAGTCTTTTCTTCTATTCATCATCTATCTCTCTCGCTGACAAATCGTACGCATCGTTCAGAAACATTTCTAACTAGCTTTGCATACAGATACAATGCCACTCTTTTGTTCAGAAATATCACAATGCCACATAGATATAAAGTTTTGAATAACAAAATGCTAAGAAGTTCAAAAGATTACATAACACAATACACTAACCTTGCAACTTTGTGTTACTTGTGTGTAGATTTACAAATACGAAAAGGTTTTATAATAAAATGATCTAACAACATAGAACAAATTAGAATATATCGAGCGTTTACCGCCATTTTATCATATGACATTTGGACTTAAGTATATCTTTCTGTTGCCAGTTTTAAACTATTATTTTATTCAATCAATCAAAATCAAAAATGGAATGTCGTAAAACAAAATTAAGATAAATTCTCGATATAATAATAGATAGGTACTCATAAGTGAAAAGAATATTGCTTTAATAAAAGTACTAAGTAACTTTAATAGAGTCCAGGATGATTTGTAATTCAAAACTTATAACAAAAAAATATCCTAAGATTGGTATATAAACAAAATAAACAGTAAAAGTTGAATAATAAATTTAGAATTAATATTCCATTTAGAATAAATTCTCGATAAAAATTACATAGAATTTTCCTAGATAAAAATATATCAATACAAAAGTTTGTGAATTAAACCACAAACCGCGGCTGGCATTTGAGATGCGTTGAATACCCTAAATGAAGATGCGTCAAGGGTACCTTGGCAAGTAGCAAATAGTCATTTATCAAATCATAGACACCGCGCGTACTTGCTTTATTGAATTAGTTTCAACAGAAATATTAAAGTTGCAGTAGAGTGATTAAATTTCAGGAATGAATCTATTGGTTTAAGTTATGGCACAAAGACCTAAGTTAATAACTATATAATTCTTTATAGTATCCTTCAACAGTATCAAAAATTGCGTGTTATCAAATAACGCGATAAATAATTTATCCTTATTCTATTTTCTAAAATTGTTTTATGTTTCTTTAGCTACCAGAGTATTATCATAATTAAAATCTTTAAAAATACATAACAAAAACTAATCTACATTAAAAATTAGAAGTAAATAAAAAGGGGAATTATTTTAAATCCAAAATTCAAATTATTATGCACACTTAAATATTTATATGTATTTCTTTTTCTTTGAATATGACTAAGATTTATATCCATATTTATATCCAGCCACTGTTAAGTATGCATGAATATTTAAATTTTAGAATAATATTTAAGCACACGATTACTTCAAATTGTAGATGTCTGACTGACACCAAACGTAATTCCTGTGGTAGTTCGAGAAGGCATATTTCAGTAAAGAGTAAAGATTTTAGCTTTAACATAATCAATATCGTACAATTAGTGTTTAATTTAAACCATTATTATACCAGTCTTGAAAATAATAAATCCTACTTCAAGTTGCCGCTAAAATCTCCTTTTTATATTAAAGTGATACTTATTTTACATATTTATTCTAATAAGTAAAGTCATTTTATTAATACTTATAAAAATCAATTAGACGGCTGTATTACATACATATACCAACTGTTTAACCATGTTTTGAACAAATACATTTGATTTGATTTGGTTTGATATATAGTAGTGGATCACAAATATAATTTTGCTTATTGTTATAAAATCGATCATGGGAAAACTATATGCATAACAATGGCCCCCTAACAAACTAAAATACGTTAGCTCCTCAATTCTACATGACTAGACAGCTCTACTAGTTATTATTCTCTAACTTTTTGTGGGTTTCCTATTTAAAAAATATTTTAAGTCGAAAAATTGAAAGCATCCAATTTTTACCAAAAATCATAAATTATTACACCGGGATCCGTCGCAATCTTTTTAGAACAAAAACATTGCTGTTTGGTTATTTAAATATTATTATATCAACACATCTAGAAATAAAAGTTCTGTGTCTTTATGTACAAGGGCAGTGCACAGCGATGATTCGGCAATATAGTAACATCTATTGAAATGTTACCGCTGCCTACTAGCTGTTGCTTTAGTTTGGAATTGTCCGGTCTTTGAGATTGATAAAATTGACTCTGAAAATTGATTTCGCGGATCGATAGTTTTTCATACCTTAGTTATGTTGCGTGTCATATTTACTTGCATAGAGGGAAAATCGCAGTCTTGACTTCGCCCCTAGTATTACAAACGTCCATATGTGACAATAACCATTTTACATTTGATGGGCTGGCTGTCTGTCCGTTTGTGAGCTTCGAAATAAGAAAAATTTCTAAGAGGTCGGCAACGCATTGGTGACACCCCTGGTGTTGCAAACGTCCATAGGCGACGGTAGCCACTTTCCATCAGGTGGGCCGTCTGCCTGTATGCCTGCTTAAGGCTATAAACAAAATATTAGGGAAATATTCAGCATAATTATTTTTACAAAAGAAACGAGATGGTAATTAAATTCTAATTTTTGTAATATTTTAATTAAATTTATGTTTACGTTTTATTAAGAAAGAAAGAAAATAACATTTATTTAGAACTACAACACAAATGAAAACACAATATACAAGAATTACTAAATAAATGTAGAATGTAATACAATGCAATAAAAAAAAACAAAGAAAGTGTTGTTCTAAATTGGTCCTAGCTTAGCATGTTGCTGGTTAAGTTAACCAGCGCTGATCTTCCGCTAGGGTCATTAAGGTGTCTCTATTAAATATTGTTGTCAATGTCATATTGTCATAATTAAGTAGGCTTACCGATGACTTGTACAAGCGTGCTACATATACCTACTGACTGTCCCCTTAAAAATGGGGAGGCTTGATTCCAGCAATGGGATATTTAAGGGTTGCTAATATTATGTTATGAGCCGAATAAAAAAAATCATTTATATAAGTAGATGAATGCTCTGCACTTACTTCTACTACACAACTAGCAAGCCCATAGTTTAGTTATTAGCGTCTAATAAGTGGTTTCAATAAATTAAGACCTGAATTTGTTACATGTCCAGAATAAGTTTTGAACTAAATAATTTTATATGCTTAGAACAAGCCGGCACGAAAAAAAGCCAAGATTGACTGAGCTCTGAAAATAAAGCTTGAAGAATAACAATTTCACAACTAATTTGACGTCAAAAGAAAAGTTTACGAGATCTAAAACACTGCAAATAATACGATTTATCTGTATTAATCAGATAATGAATAATTTAAATCAGGACCAGACAAGTGTGTAACGGATTAGGTACATTCAAAGGTTCCGCATAAGAGACGAAAGAATGCTCATTTGGCCACGAAAACCTAATAAACATTAATTAGAAAGCTATGGTTTTTGTTGATATCACCATAATTATTTTCAAAGGTAATAAGGCGTAAGGTTCAGTAATGTTTCCTGAGTGAATTTTGATTTGAAGTGAATGGAATAAATTTATCACCCATGCTCCATGTATGTCATAATTAGTTTTCTTTCGTAATTTTACTACACTACTATACAGAAACATGGAATACCACTTTCTGCTTAGTTTCCATCTATAAGTACAATAATGATATATTCAGTACTTGTTGTCAAGAGATGCCTAAGATATATATTATATTTTGTATAACATTTTTATCTTGCCAAGCTTGTAAGGAATTTATGGAGATATGTTGCAGCAAAACAAATAAAAAAATGTAGTACGTCATTTGTTTATTATAACTATAGTATTATTTTTCTTTACTTTTATTGTGTATCGGTCTTATTGAATATGCACTGTTTGCTACAACTCCATTAATCCTTCAAAAGTCATACTGTAACAAACTTCTGTATAAAACTTATAAAAAAAAACTTGAGATATAAATAGAATAAGAGATTAAAAAAAACAATTTTTAGCTAGACGTGTTGCTGAGGAGTTTCCTGCCGCTACTTCTCCTTAAGGGGCGTTCCCACTTTGTCGTTACGACAGATAATCGTGTAGTTTTAAGTGTCGTGGCTTATATGTTTAAATGGAAGTGTTCACATATAGAACGACACAATTTACTGTCGTCTACGACATTTTTTGCAGTGACGACATATTGTCATGACAGTGGGAACGGCTAGCATGACAGTCGTAAAACGATAAAAAATCGTTACGACTAAATCGTTACGGCAAATTTATCGTAGCCACGATAAAAAATATCGTCTCATCGTTCACACGTGTTTTCTCTTCCTCTTCGCTAATGATGTGTAAACGACAAAGCGACTGCCGTGAAACGATAAAATGTCGTCGCGATCCAATGGGAACAGCTAGATACGATAGTCACTAAACGATAAAAAATGTTGACGACAGTCAATCGTTATAATGGGAACAGCTAGAGACGACTGTCGTCCAACGATAAATTAATCGTTATGACATAGTGGGAGCGCGCCCCAAACAGCAATAACACGTTGCGAAGCGATGTACATAGACTAGGAAGTAAAATTAAATTTTAACCTATATGTATGACCTTCAAAAAATGTTCTCCAGTGGAACTTATTTTGAATAAAAAGTTTTGAATCTGAATATATAATTAGATAGACGGACGTGACAATTATACGACAAGTATAAGGGTTTCGTTTCTGCCAAAGTAACTACAGAAACCTGAAGAAACAGTGTTAGCAACCACCGTTTATGACATCCGACAAAATCACTTCCCGTCCACTGGTCATCATCGGACAGATTTACTGATAATCATTATTGATGATTGCTATGTGATAGGTGAAGGACGTTTTTACTGCAATCGTTAAACTTGTGGGCCAAGAAACAAAGCTGGGGCGGATGAATAGGGCGGAGAAATCTTATTATAGAAAACCCAAAACTTTTTCGTAGATGCATCTCCGAAGGTTTTCTGTGTTGACAGGTTTTATATAAACTATTCAGCTATACCTTGCTAATTTTCTATACATATAATAAAACAGTAGAGGTCGAATTTCTGTACAATGAAAAAAAATACTAAAAATCGAGTCAGGGGAATGTAAGAAGTGAAATAGAACTAATTTAGATTTTTTTCAAATGTTTTGTTTCTCTGCTTGCCTTTGTACGCGCTAATCTCCTAAACCACTAGACCGATTTAAATGTAATTTTGTTTTGTGGTAGCTTATATCTCTGGTCAACATATAGGACACTTTTGATCTCGAAAAATTAAAGAGTTTATGTGGGATTGTTAAAAAAACCGCACCACGCGGACGAAGTCGCGGGCATCATCTAGTGTAGCAATAAATTATTCCATGTACATGACGTAAAACTTTAAAAAATTTATTGCACTATTAAAATGTTTAAACATTAACCATTACTATATAAATACATAATTTTGGTTAGCTAAATGTTACTTTAGTGATTTAATGTGGAATATAATTTAATGTTTAATACTTTTTATTTATTTAATTTTAGGAAGGCTTACAGACTAATACATATCAGTATAGTAAAAGAAAGAAGTATATAAAAAGAAATTCTGATAACAAGCCTCCACCTATTGGTAACAACACGTACATACACGATTCCTATTGATAATATAGTTAACAAGTTACTGCCTTTGCAAAAAATTCTTGAGCCAATATTCGCTTGACCGAATTTATACTAGTGCAGTATAAGTCTAGGTTCAGTTTTACTACTATTTTGTTGAAACTGTTTGAGCTTCGTAAAATAAAGGCGTTTTGTCTATAGTTAGTGGTCACTAAAGGTGTATGAAGCAAACCTCTCTGTCTAAGACCAAGCTGATTAGCCCGTAAATATATTTTTGAAATTAAATCTGGGCAATCAATATCGCCTCTAGCCAACTTCATCAAAAAAGTTATATCGTTTATATTGCGTCTAACATTTAAAGGTAAAAAATGATATTTTTGCAGCGCTTGTTATAGCATTTGGATGATTGTTGTGCCCGGTAATCTAGATATCTTAGGAACTTTTTTTGGATTTAGATGCCCTGTTTATTATGTGATTTATATGATTATCAAATATTAACTTCCTGTCGTGCATGACCCCTAAATCTCTGACGACGGTCAGTCTGTGTATTTTTTTATTATAAAAGGTATAATTAATTAGTATTTATGATATTCCTTTGCTTTGAGAAAGTAAGAATGTGACTTTGTGTGTTTGATATATTCAATTGTAGTCTATTGACAGTACAGTATTCCGAGAAGCGATTTAGATCGTCTTGAAGCAGAAGAGCGTCTTCGTTATTACGAATCGGTTTTAATATTTTCATATCATCTGCATATAACAAAATAATAGAGTTTTGGAAGCAAAGTTTTACATCTGAAATAAAAATATTAAAAAGTAAAGTACCAAGGATTGATCCTTGTGGCACTCCCGACGGTATTAATTTCCAAACCGACGCATTTCCATGCAGCACTACTCTTTGTGTTCTATTTCGCACGTATGAGGAAAACCAGCGGGAAAGGTCGCCATGAATTCCAAGATACGTAAGTTTGCGCAAGAGAAACCGTTGATCTATACGATCAAAACACTTACTGTAGTCTGTATAGACAACATCAACTTGCGCCCCCTTTTCGATATAGTCGGTCAGATATTCATTAAATAATAGAAATAGTCGATCGATTTTGCAGAAAGCTGTGTTGTTCTATACCGAGAGTGCTAGCCAAGCCTGTATATAATGTCGAGTATACGATCTTTTCCAACACTTTAGAAAATAGACAAAGTTTTGATATTGGACGGTAGTTGGTGATATTCGATTTATCTCCCTTTTTGAATAGAGGGGGTAACAAAAGCAGATTTCCAAATTTTAGGGACTTGCCCTTCCACTAACGACCGCCTAAAGAGTATGCAAATAGGAGCGACAAGATTTGAGGCACATTTTGTTATGAATAAGGGCGGAATTAGGTCTGGGCCACCGGATTTTGTAAGATCCAGAGATTTAAGTAAATTTAGAACCTTATCAGGTCGTATATCTACGGCATTAATTGAACTACCTCCGTCCAAATCTTTTGTAATGTTAGGAAAATTTATCTCAGTATCTGGTTCTTGATAAGTAGACTGAAAGTAATCTGCGAATAGGTTACTGATAGCTTCCCCTGTTTGTGCTGTTCGATTGTCAAAACGCATAATACTGGGGAAATGATTGTTATTTGTCTTACTCTTTATATAAAACCAAAAACATCTAGGATTAAGGGCTATCGATGATTCAACTTTGGCCATATAATTTTTGAAACACACCTTTTCTAATTCTACTACTTTTTGTCGTAAAAATGAAAAGGTGTGATAATTTGCGAGGTTGCCGTACGTTTTATATTTGTGATGAAATTTTTGCTTCTCTTTTAGGGTTTTTATTAATGCCGCACTATACCATTGTGGATGACACTGGTGTTTTACAGACTTTATAGGAACAAATTTGTCTCTGACATCATACAACACTTTGCAGAATTTGTCAACTGCTTCGTCTAATGTATTTGACTGCAGAAATTGGTACCAGTTGACTGTGTTTAATGTGCTGTTTATCGCTTCGTAGTCACCTTTATTGTAAATATCCTTTTTGTTAACTTTATTCTGCAATATATTACTACTTACAATTTTAATTACAATAAAATATTCATTAAATTATGTAGTAGCTAGCTTCGCCTGCAGTTTCACCCGCGTGGTGATGGAAAATCGTTATATTTTGGATAATTCACACTATATCTTTATAAATTATAGCCTGTGTTATTTAATATGTAAGCTATATTACTGTAAAATTTCATCACAATCCATTCATTAGTTTTTGCTTGAAAGAGTAACAAACACACATCCATACATCTTTACATTTATTCATCTATACATACATATTTTCGCGTTTATAATATTTATAGGACAATAAAGAAAACTTAACTTATATTCTATTCTATTCATAATCCCTTAGGGCAAATACTGAGCCTAGGTTATCGAAGTCAATGGGTAAGGTTCCCAAAGGAATGGCTCCGAAGTGAATTTAAATTAGCTCAAGCCGATATTATTAGACGGTTCATTTCTGTCCTCACAATTTAGATGAATCAAGCAAACAGATCTATATAAAAATAAATTAACATCATTCAATGTCATTGAATACTTTCGTCCCCTTTCATTTGTGTGCCTTATCACCAAATTGATTCAATTTGTTTGATCCATCTAATATCAGCATCATTGTGAGTGAAACATAATTAAAACTACATTTAACGACATAAAGCGCGGAATTTTATTCGATATATTATATTATGTATTTGAATAGCCGTTATGGCGTAAGACAAAGTTGTCAAGTGTCAATGAGTGAGTTAAATTTGTTCATTTTAATTGTTTATTTTTTATTATTGATGAAAGTTAAACTATGGGCCTAATCTAATTTACGACCGATTCACGTGTCGTGGCTTCATGAGAAGAACTGATGAAAAAACGCTTCTCACTACCATTATTCCAGATAGAGCTAGATAATATTAGAAATAAACAACCCGCTACTTCACATAACTTACGTCGCATAAAAGTTAGATTTTGTGCTAACTCATTGCGGTCGACCTGTCATTCCGTGCCGAGAAATCCGTCCTTATAGAGTAGGGGTTAACGTGTTACATTGTTGATTGTACAATTCACGTTACGATGACGTAAACATTTAGTAATAGAAAAGTTACCTAAAAGATTTTTTCTAACTATTCTTTTACTCCTTCGAAATTTAAACAGGTATTACACGTAGGTTACCGACTGTACTATTATCTTGGAAACGTTTTTGCGTAAGTAGAACTACTTATATGCTGTTGTGTGAGGCCCGTGGTGAGGTCGGTCGCAAACTGGTTTAGTTCGGTTTTAGTTACTGTGTGTGTATAGCATATACACTATACTACACCATAATCAAATAGCAGAAGTGTTAAAGAGAGGTCAGGTTAAATCACTTCAAATAAACGTCCATGTAAAAAGAGGTTAATGAAAGAAGATGGAGTGAATGTTGTTTGTCACTTGTAGCGGAAGTGGAGATCTATCGTCTCAAAGCCGTGAAAGTCAAAGGCTTCTAAGAAAATGATGATGATGATACGGCGTTGACGACGTCTGATATAATTTCCTGGCATAGACATAAGATGGCTTACAAATCGGAAAGAAAGAAAGAAAGAAAAATATTTATTTGATATTGAAAAATATTAAATCCAAACTTATTCTTAAAAACTCAGAAGAGCATATATCGCCGTCCAGACCGTTTGTGTTATATGTATGTGTAGGAGGGCTTGGGTCGAGTTTTGCGGGTCTGACTTTTAACGTCGAGGTCTTCGATGCGAATAGTTTCGCAGGTACTTCTCGACACCTCTACTGAGGACCTCTACTGATAGAAAATAAGTATATTATACAGTGAGGGGCGAACAGACATGACAATTCCATCAGAGTTTTGATATTTGCAAAAATGGTTTTGCAACCCTAAAAATAATAACAATCGGCACACAAATACACATATTGTATATCCCCAAATTAAGCAAGTTATGCTTGTGTTACAGGTAATACACAACAGAGTACTCTGGGGCCGATCCCAGACACCCAGACCATAGTTTGACGCAGAAAATTCGTTTCCGAAATTTATCATACCAGGTATCGAACCCGGAGCCTCTGAGTTGCAGTGACGTAGGCCAGCAAAGGTTTAGTAGCCCACTCAACCACACAGGCAGTGTACCCTAAAAGGACTAAGGCTGGTGTGCACCGACTTTTAACCGATGGTTAAAATAAAATATAAATATCGCTAAAAATGTATGCATAAACAGTGATTATTTTATTTTAACCGTCGGTTAAATGTTGGTGCACACCAGCATAAATCGAAGTTATTGACTATATTACAATAGTACCTACTAAAAGCATTTTTAATCGTCCTTTCAATACGGCCAAAGTAGCGGACATAACTTAGTTCAACAAGACAATATAAATTATCCACGTACCTGGCTCGAAATAACGTAAAGCTAATTATAAAACCAACAGTGCGGAACAATCATAATTAATTAATTATCATCGTCTATGCTATCATAAATTTGTAGAAACGCTACGTCTAGCCATCTATGTACATAATTATCAAATTGTTAAAAAACCGTGTCTGTAGGTACCTTGAATAAATTCAAAGAAATATTTGAATTGGAAATTTCCTCCTCTTTTAGAATCTTTTTTTGAAATTTCTTAAATATTAATAGTTTATTAAATATTGGCAAAAAACGAAATGCCATTTTTTTTCATCTTTAATTGTTTATAACTTTAGCAATTTTTTATGTGCTAATACACGCTTTTGGCACATTTTTCTAGACGTCATTCCGGATCCAATGAGCTATCGCACATAATTTTAAGAGCAGTATCTCTATTTTGTACCATTTTCAACTTGTCGACTAGACTATCACATGTGTCTTCTAACCTTCCATCGAAGACACACATTGTTACTACATGTGTTGTAGTGTAGTGCTGTTTTAATTTTAAAGATATTTTTTTTTAAATTCCAACCTTTGGAAATGTAAATATATAATATATCATGTAAAATCAATAATTTATTAGGGCAACTCTAAAAATTACGTCACACAAATTTCATTATTTTTTGACCGCTTCGTCTGGACGGGACCCGTCGTTCTCACCGCTGGTGACATCCGTAAGACTCCTAACTTCCCTAGTGTGACATCACATATTTACATGAAGAGATTATTAAATTAAAACTTCAGTTCCGTAATTAGTATTATTTCCTTCTACATTGTTTTTTAAAAATTTAAACACTATTCTATGAGCAGAGAGCGTCGAAAATATTTCGAAGTTTTCGTTAATAGTTCAAATTTCGGGTTTTAAAGCTTAAATGTGACGTCACGAAATTTAGGACCTATTGTCACACAATGTCACACTTAATCTACTATGACCCCTTACTTAACTGGAAAATTAAAAACTGTCCAAACGATGATGATAAGGACTTATTCGCCGGTCTGGTATGTTAACTACTTAACTAATGCTAATGTAAATCATGATTAAAGGCTATAACATATGTATGAAAATTAGTTAATGAGATCACTGGCCACGAACCCGCATATTAAGAGTGAGACTTATTTATTATGTAATTAATTCCAACCGTACGTCATAAGTACTAATACGTCCAGTCAACCAATTGCAGATATAAAAACTTATTACATAATTTCAGAACAGATCATTTTGATTGCTAATGATAATAAATGTTTTTTTTTAATTATTGGGTAATTTTTTTATTTGCAATTTTTTATTTTTTGAAGTATAACATTGCAACGTCGAATTAGCTCTTGCTCTTGAGGTCGGTGTAGAAGATAATAAGGCTAGTGTCACTGCAAAAGAAGTTGCCTCGGTAATATAAAAAAATGGTTAGAGGCAAGTCCCCCGACCACGACCGCCTCAGCATTGAACATCTTAAATATGCTGACCGAGGACAAGCAATGCTGTCTATTGTATTTCTAAGCCACAGCCCTAATGAGCTTATAGTTGTCGGCAGACGGTCCACCTGATGAGAAGTGGTTACCGTCGCTTATGGATGTTTACAATACCAGAGGTGTTAAATTATTTTACAGAAGAATCCTTCAATCGTGAACACAACTCGTACACATACCTCTTGGTTTAAAATGTTTTGGAATACAGAGCATATAATTTTAACTTTCGTTGACGATCAATTAACCAAAACCTTCATTGAAATACGTATTTTTTGGTTAGATAAAGATATTTTCTCCTACCTCTGACATTTGAACTACATATTATAATGAAATTTTCTGAACAAAAAATCAAGCCACATTTTTTTTTAAATAGTTCGGAATGGGCGATATTACGGAAATAGAGAAACACACATCATGATTTATCTAACTACAAGATTATTAAGAAATAATATAAAAATATAAATATATTTCTATCTAATAAAGGACTGATGTTTCAATCGTCAGATAAAAGTTATCAGTTGAATAAATTATAACCCGAGTGAATTCAAAATAACGCCATTCAACTCTTTTATTTGTACAACTGATATTTTTAATATTTCTATGTTATACTACATTCCAAGAATAACTTTTATATGGTGATTGAAAAATAGGACCTTTATTACATAGAAATATATTTAATCCTGTCACTATTTCATATTGCATGGGGCCTTTCGTATACAATAAGCTTCCGAAGTCTCTTAGAGAGCTGCCATGTACACTATTTAGAAAAAAAAATGCTACTGACCACTAAATTTTATTATAATACTAGCTGACCCGGCGAACTTCGTACCGCCATATTTTCTGAATTCCTAAAAGACTTTGTTTCATGACACAAAAACAAAATCACCATAATCGGTCCAAGTGATTAGGAGGATTCTAGAAACCGATATCAGCGCCATCTACCGGTTCCAATTGTAGATTTAAACCATCTCGGGACCCACTCAAACACACACACAATATTTCATCAAAATCGGTAAAGTCGTTCTCAAGTTATACGCTTACCAACACATTTTGCGATTCATTTTTACCGACTAAAAAAAAGGAGGAGGTTCTCAATTCGTTGGGATCTTTTTTTTGTTGTTTTTTTTATATGTTCGCCGATTACTCCGTGATTTATGATCCGATTTACGTGATTCTTTTTTTGTTCGACGCGGAATAGCTGCCACGTGGTCCCCTAAAAAATTGACATAGTTTGGCCCAGTAGTTTTCATTTTACGAACATTTTTTTGTTCCCGTTTCTTGGGACCTATATTTTTTAAGAAGCGCGGCACCTTTCGTAGGTCTACCCATACATAGCTAGGCACTAAAAATAACAAAAAAAAAAACTTCGTTTA
Source organism: Dendrolimus pini (assembly GCA_949752895.1). Classification (NCBI taxonomy): domain Eukaryota; kingdom Metazoa; phylum Arthropoda; class Insecta; order Lepidoptera; family Lasiocampidae; genus Dendrolimus; species Dendrolimus pini. The sequence continues at coordinate 9,383,255 of OX457125.1, read as the reverse complement.
AAAAAACCGACTTCAAAAACTCAAAAGTATAAAATAACTTATTTCTAAAGCTATTGTTATTAATATATAATATCTAAAACATCTTGAAGGCGGTGCAAAGTAAAACATAAAAATTACTATATTTTGAAAATTACTAAGCACCGACTTTAAGATGTTTTAGATAATTTATATTAATAATAATACATAGCTTTAGAAATAAGTTATTTTATACTTTTTAGTTTTTTAGCTTTTGAAGTCAGTTTTTTTAAACGAAGTTTTTTTATTATATATAAGATGACCCGGCGAACTTTGTACCGCCATATTTTCTGAATTCTTAAAAGACTTTGTTTCATGACACAAAAACAAAATCACCATAATCGGTCCAGGTGATTAGGAGTATTCTATAACCCGATGTCAGCGCCACCTACCGGTTCTAATTGCGAATCTAAATCATCCGGGAACCCACTCAAACACACAACATCAAAATCACCAAAATCGCTCCCGGTGATTAGGAGGATTCTAGAACCCGATCTCAGCGCCATCTACCGGTTCCAATTGTGGATTTGAACCATCCAGGGACCCACTCAAACACACACACAATATTTCATCAAAATCTGTAAAGTCGTTCTCAAGTTATGCGCTCACCAACATATTTTGTGATTCGTTTTTATATATAAGATTAGCTTCTGCCTGTGACTTCGTACGCGTGGAAAGGAAGTTAAAAAACACCCGCGATTTTGAAACATTCTTCATTGGTGCTCCGCTCCTATTGCTCTTAGCGTGATGGTTTATAGCCTGTAACCTTCATCAATAAATGGGCTATCTAACACTGAGTTTTTTTTCAAATCAGACCAGTAGTTCCCGAGATTAGCGCGTTCAAGCAAACAAACAAAGAAACAAACTTATCTGCTTTATATATTATATATATAAGATAAAACTCTCTCACTGACACCACACCCTGTCAAATTATCCGCTTCTATTATGTTACGTTGCAGAGAAATTATTTTTTGTCTGTTATAAGCTGTTTAAGTAGTTAAAGCTTTTTAACTATCCCACGGGAACTATTTAATTTTTCGGGATCAAAAGTATCCTATATAGTTGACCAGGGATATAAGCTATCACCATACAAAATTTTATGTAAATGTAAATGTCCAGTCGTTTCTGAGATTAGCCGGTACAAACAGACAGACAAACAGAGAAACAAAAAATTCAAAAAAAATCTAAATTAGTTCTATTTCACTTCTTACATACCCCTGACACGGTTTTTAGCATTTTTTTTAATTGTACAGAAATTCGACTTCTACAATTTTATTATAAGTATAGATAAACATGTTTATGGACGATAAAACATTATGAACTGACATAAATATATTTAACATGCTGTAACGGTGGACATTTTATGATTTATATTACTTGTAGATTATTATATTAATGATAAACAAATGTAATTTTTATTTTTAATTGTATTGATTAATTGATTGCAAAAAATGTTTATACGTCAATATTGTAATGTTAATTTTCCACGACAAATTATGGGCCGAATGCATTGATACTGTAAAAAAAATATAAAAAAAATCATTTATTTTGTAGGAAAGTTTACGATAACGACGTGTCAGCTGTCCTATTACAAGGCTAAAAGCTCTTGAAGTCGTGAAAATTGCATTTCGCCCTAAAATTTTCAACCATGAAGTTGAAAATTGCGAAAAATATCAAACTTGTAGAACTTAAACAACAGTTTCAAAGATAAGTATTTTGAAAAATATCCATTCAGTCGTTTTGACATAATATAATGAAGTGTGGTATTTTAGATTAAATTGTTTATTTTTGTTCCGCAGCTATATAACGAAAGCAGAAAACGTTTGAACGCCAATGAATGGTCAACTAAGTCGCAGAAGTAGCCAGTGCAAAGCCCGCGATAGCCATCGGACGCCGTAGATTGGCCAACGCCATACGGGGAAGCCTCCGGCGGCTGCAAACCTATTACCCCACTGAGTTGCAGCCGGGGTAATGAGGTAAAATCTCGAGACCCCAACCTCCTCAATCTGATAAAGAGGAAGAAGACCCTGGAGAAGAGATGATACTTCTCTAAGCACTGAACTATATACAATTTTTGAAGTTATAACTTCTTATGGGAGGGTAAACCGCTTCGTTACGTAACGCGTTATAGCAGCAGTCTGTTTGGCTTCCCTTTCTCTCACGCATACGGCAGCGGCAGACAGGCCGAGTTATCACTTCTGTCGTGCGTCCCGAGACGCACAGGTTTGTTATTATATCTGTATTGCATTTAGGGTTTCTTAAAGTTGTTCCATAACATGCCATATTATTTCTTTATTTATATTAGTATTATTTTTATTTGAGTATTTACTCCAAAAACTATAAAACAAGCATAGGTAATAACTCAAAACGTCTCCAGTTGAATCAATAAACGTAGTTTAATCACTTATATTATCTACTAGTGGTCTCGGCAGACGTCCTGCCGAAAAAAATAAAAATCTAGTACCCGATTCCAGCACCCCCAACCGGGTCTAAATGTGAATCTGAAACACCCCGGGATCTCCCGGGACTCCAACACACAAAAAATTTCAATAAAATCGTAGAATCCGATTCCAGCACCAAGTATTTTGTTTAGATTGATGGATTACATTATTGAAGTTTTAGTAGGAATCCCTAATTTCATATAGCCTTTACCCATTAATCAAGGATAATGTTGCATTAGAATGGTGAAATAATTATTGAAATCAGTCTAATAATTTTTGAGTTTATTCGTTACAAACATATAAATCTTTCCTCTTTATAATAACAGTATAGATAAATTAGTTTATTTTTAGTATTTAATTTTACTTTATTAAGTTAGTTTAGTTACCACATATTTTCGTACTATAATTATAACTTTATGCATATAAACAATAATAACAATAAGTCTTTTAATGACCAGTTCCTATTTCGTACTGGCCGTTTATTTGCCTTACTATAAGTTAAAATTTGAGATAATTATTTCTACCGATGGTAGTGCAAGTTAATAAATTGTGAGATATAGGAACCGGCCATAAGTAAATCTTTTTTTATGACGAAGGGGAATGTCTTTTCTTGGGACACCATCCTTGGGTCTGAGAGGAAAGGCTCGCCGAGGGATATGTGCGATTCCTAATCAGCCTGTTTGGTCGGCCGTCAGGCTACTCACTAAACCTAACCTGCGCCCCTCTTCTATGCGCTTTTATGGGGTGCCACCGGAACTACAGGCTGTAAGTAAACCTTAAGTTAAGCGTCTTTAACTTTCTGAGTGTAGCTATAAGACTATCTTGTTCCCTCAGGCAAATAACGTCGTCTATAATGAATACATATGGATTCGATTCTAAATAGCCTAAAGGGTCAGTTATGACATTAATGAAGTAGACATGGTACTTGCTTGGGTGGTTAAGCGCTCTCGAAACGACAGATCGGTTTTTAAAAAGATCGATTGTCTTTTAGCTTGGAAATGTGTAGGTTCTCGTCAAGACGATGCAAAGGGATTAGTTATTTGTAACGGTTGTAATATCTTTATATAGCATAAAACAAAGTAACTTGACGCGCCGCGCCTATCTGTCTGTATATCCGATAACTCTTCCTAAGTCACGTAACGGATTTTTATGTTATATTGTAATAATAATAATCTTTATTTGCCAGAATGTAGTACAAAAGTTGATACAATCATAAGTTGATGTCCTATACATTCTACCATTTTCATGGTGTGCAAAAAATAATGATAATTGTAAATTAATTTAATATATTTCTCATTTACATTATTTGAAAAAAAAACCGTCTTCCTTAACACAGCTATTCTTACAATCGCTTAGCGATTTTTTTTATTAAAATGTAATTATTTTCACTATTATTATTCCTTTATATGTATATATATCACCCATAATTTATTTTTAATATATGTTCTATGTCAATCAGCTAAATCCATGTCAAAATGCATAAATGTCATGCACATACGTATAAATTAAATTAATATTATTAAATAAAAGTCAATTATATCACATGTATTGTATATAGTATATATATAGGAATCGTATTTGTTATTATAAAGTAACCATATGACAGAAGTAGTCAAATGTAGTAATCTCAAGTCGTATAACCGGATGTCAACGTAGAAGCATTTATTATCATGCTAGCGGATATAGTAAATGGAGTAACCGGAAGTTGGAAGTTATACGGATGGCGGAAGTTGGTGATGACGGAAGTGAAAATGAAGTGGCGGCAAAGTATTACAGGATGCAGACGCACCACGAGGATCTTATAAATACTCGGTATTCGGGCAGAGGGGACAGTCTACAACCAAGTCTTCGACCAGCAGTCTATACATGTATTTAATTTACCCTACCCTATATCTGAGAAACTGCTAAGCGTATTTTTTCAGTATTTTCAAACTTACTGTTAAAAAGAGAAAATGTTTTAATACTTTGGAAGCGAATCACTATTTGGCATAAAAAGCTATTATTTATTAATCACCATGACTTTTATGCTGACTATATTACCCCATATGCTTATATGGATAAAGGTGAGGTATAATTCGATATATTACAAAGACAGAGATATAATAAGTTCTCATAGTATTTAATTATCACATAGTACATTTTAATAAACTATTAACAGTGTCCTCGGGTAAAAACTAAGAATTTTAATTTTTAACGACATCGTAGTCACCGTAACCAATGGATATAACTGCAAAAAACATCATAATAGATGCGGTTTTTAAGTACTGAACCGTGTAATGATGAAACGTAATACACAATTAACTAATTTTTTCCATCAAAAGACATTATACGTAAAACGTAATAATTGTTGTTTATTGCCGTATGATCTTTTGTTTACACGGTCTATATAACATGGTTTATTTTGTTATTACCTACAAGTTTAGATCAGAAAGGGTGAATGACTTACAATTTAGCTACGTGCTAATTGCAGTTACGTTCTATGTTTCAACGTACTACTTCAAGTGTATATATGTTCTTCTAATACGTTCAAAAAACTTTATATATCGTTACTTTGGTTGCGTAACTATTTCGACAAAAAGGAACTCTTATGAAATCGTCAGGTCTATCTGCCTTTGTATGTTAATAGTATTTTTTGTATTGAACCTACTAAGTCCATATGTGTGAAATTCACACATGTGCCGTTAAACAATTTTCTTTTAAGGCATTTTAGGGACAGGGTGCGAGTAGCTCAGAGGTGTGCTTCAGTTTCTCAGTTTCACTTGAGGTACTCCCAGCTTTACGCTTTTAACAGTTACATCTTTGGAACTCAAATCTTATGACCTTGTCTACTTCGTGACAGCCGGTTGTGGCAAGAACGGCTCCAGAGGTCATCCTTCGGCTCCACGGAATCCGATAAGAGGCAAAAAAATCATCACCAATCACTTTAGCCTCTGCCACTAAGTCCCTCCCTCGTTGCATTATTTTGTAATTAACATTTTAATTTTTAATATTTCAGATGTCCCTGCTCTATCTGGGATAGCGGTAGTGTGATCACACGCGTCTTACTTATAACATTAAAAATAACGCCATTAATGATTAGCTACATCAGTGTATATACATACGTTATCTGTCAATATATAACGTCATTAACAATTAATAACTATGTCGTATCACAAAGCACATATTAAACCTATCGCTACATCTGCGTGAAACAGTCACTAACACTAACATTATCCCAGATGTAGCAGTAACAAAACACGATTATGAATATTGTTAACTACGTTAATTTTCATAACAGACCTCTTCTTTAGATACATCGATAAACATGTTGTTTGATCAAAGTAATTGGTATTTCGATGTAATATAGGCTTGGTTCAATAAGCCTTGCATAATTAAACAAACGCTGGTTAGCAGTAAAAATGTATCGTAAATCAAAAGTAATCTACCTACATAATTATAATATTCAAAGAAAAGTTAAATGCATTTGGTATTTACATCTGCCTTCTGCTTTGCAATACACAAATACGTTTATACAAATACACACATGTGAATGTGAGTTTGTTTGTTCCCTCTTTATGTCCCTGAATTTAAGCTAAATATCATGAATATTTTATGTAGGTACTATAAAGACTCCGGTCTTTATAGTACCTACATAAAATATTCAAGATAGTTTATTAGATATTTAGTTAATTTAACGAAATAATAATACAATTTCCTGCGGCCAGGTGGCCTCTCGTAAGAGTCGATAAAACAACCCACAGCCAAGTGGTAGGTTATTAACCCGTCTAGATGGCTACCACGTCTAATCCAGGATATGCCACCATAACAACCTTAGGTTGCGGTCTTGGCCTAGTTCCAGTCTCCTTAGGAGAGCGGCAGCATTGGTTGCACCTTTGATGTAACAAATGTCTATAGGCAATGGTAACCGCTTTTCATGAGATGAGATCGTCTGCCTGGCTGCTAAACTCATGCAATAAAAAAATAAAAATAAGAATTCGTAACAGAATATGAAAACTTTACTGCAGGCTACGCTGTTGAGGCGAATATTAGTTTTATACTCGTATATTCTATATTAGCTGAACCGGCAAAAGTTATTCTGCCATAAAAATAAAATAAACAAAAGACACCAAAAGAGGGTGAAAAATACTTTAGGACCTATTCTCATACCTACCAAATATAAAAAATAATATAGATAACATTTCTCTGACTTATATTAATATAAATATAATTCCTTAGGCTACATCCGTCAGCATATTATAATTTAAAATAAACTTTTTAAGTATCTCTTTCAATTTTTCACTGTTTTAATCTAAAAATATTATTATCAGTTTTATTTCGGTCCAAATCGGACCTATGTTTAATCATCGGTTTCATTTACTCTCTTATTTTTGTTAAACTGGTGTGTTAAACTCGCATGTTAAACTCGTATCTCATTCTCTCGCAGGCTTATACTCCTATAAATTAAGATGTTAATCTCTTTAAAGTGTCGCTTTTATCGTTTCATCGAATTTCAAATCATAACGATTCTAAAGAAGTTTGACTTAAAAAATATATTAAACTCAGTTAATCGGTTTCGGAGGGGTTCAACACAAGCACCGTGACACGAGATTTTTATATATTAGATTAACTGTGCCCGCAACTTAGTCCACGTGGAATTATTGTCGCAGAATCCTAAAAAAATGAAACCTAAGTTACTCCTTATAATATCAGCTATCTTCCAGTAAAAGTCCCGTCAAAATTGGTACAGCCGTTTTAGAGATTAGCCGGAACATCCAGACAGACAATCAGACAAAATTTTTGAAAATGATTTTTTTGATCTAAGTAGCGTTTAGTAAAAAGCTGTTATTTTGATATTACAAACAGACACTTCAATTTCATTTATCTGTATAGATTGTTCCAAAAACCCTGACCGGTATTAATGACGCATAGTTTGTACGACGAAACTTACCTTGCCGAAAATCGCACCTTTGTATCTTTTTTGTTTCGTCTTCAAAGCCTTGACAATGAAAACACTCTTAAGAACACACAACACTTTTTCCGAAACATTCCGATAAATGCGATAGTTCGCATTCGGCTTAGACCCAAAATTTTATTGCACTAGCGACTATAGTTGTAGTGAAAAATAGACATGGTAGTGTAATGATTATGGACAGAAATTGGATTCTCATACAGTAATAAATATTTAGAATCCTGAAAGTTTCTATATAATCTCAATTAATTGATTAACTAAATTCACAATTAGTAATTTTGAGACATCTGATGTCTTGAAGAAGATGTCTTGTCTCATGGCTATATAAGACAAGAAAAAGAAGAAGAGAAGAAGAACCTTTGATTTTATAAACTTTTTATTCGATGTAGATATGTATAGCGTCGTCATACCTGTCGCTTACTGCCGCTATACATTTGTTTGTCAAAATCAGACGTTTTTGAAGCTTGGACTGTTCTTCATAGCTGGGACTATATACACGATCTGAAACTTTAGTTATAATATTATTGTTTAATTCAAAAATGTTAACAGAGTCATCAGATCATAACAAAGTCCTTGGGTCAACGGCGGCACTCCTGTTAACTCTGGGCCAAGTTTTACGATCTTACAATTATTATAAACTTTTTTCAACAGAACCCTCGGTTTATAGACGGCTGGCTGGGCCCGATCCGTTTCTGTTATGCTGTAAACTTTGATTGTTCAGGGTTTAATTGCTTTATAGTGCTATTGAGTGGTTTTTGATTTAGTATAGCAATAATGTTTTGTGCTGAGATCCTGATATGTTCACTGCCATGCTGTTGAATGCGGTGAGCTTTTTTTTGCTTAGATTTCAAGAAATACTAATAAATAACCTGGTTGCCTCACTGGTAAAGTGGTCTTACTGGTTATCAAACTCGAAGGTCTTTTCAAGTCTGGTTACAGGTTTTTCTTGATATTTGGTTAGTTAGGTCAATAGTGAAACATATCTTGCTCATTGTTTGCCGAATTTATAAGGAACTAGCCAAAGGCAAGTATTTCAGTATCTCCTTCAAGAATACGAACGATTGTTCGATACGCCTCATACACCATACTTTTTTAACTTACAAGATAATTTTAGTACAACAAATACATGATGTCTGCAATCATTTTTTTTTAAATACCAACATCAATCTGTAAGGTTATATTGTAATTGGGTAAATGATTAGTAAATATTTGTAAGTTTAAATAAAAATGCCAAGATTAAAGAATTATATAGATGAAAAGCGACAAAGCACTCCATAATAATGATAAAGGAAACAAGGCAGGCAAAACTAAATACCTCTTAAGGAACAGAAGAGTCTTGTTTGTAAATTTTGAAGGCAATATCTTATTGTATGTCACTGAACCAAAGGTGTACATCATCAAGTAAATGTTAACTATTCATCTGAAAATATTAATTACTTATAACTTATAAACCATAAATATAAAAACAATGCTTTAAAATAAATGATCATAAACAAATATTCGTTTTTAAGAAAATAATAAACGACACTCTCCATAAAACTTCGCTTGAAATGTCTTTAAGTAACGCAAATTTTAACAAGGAGAGTGGACAATTTAATTCAGATATACATTTTTTTTATTGCACGAGTTCAGCAGACAGACGGCCCACCTGATGGAAAGCGGTTACCATTGCCTATGGGCACTTGAAACACCATATGTGCTACAAATGCCGCTGCTGCTGTCTAAAGATTTATTATCATTTATTATTAAGATATGACACGACTAATACTAGTCATACTAAAACTAACGTTTTTATTTTTATTATCTAGTTTTAAGTATATGTTTATGTAATTTTAGTGTACATAATATTAGGTATACAACTTTGGTCCCGACTTTAAACTACAGATGAAGTAGCGACGTCAAGTAAATATAGACGATTTACAATACTCTTTAATATCTTGTGAACATAACCTCATAGAGCCAGTATTTAATCTTTGTTTACATCATATAGTTATTCATTAATAAAAATGTCAACTTATGAGCCGAATTTTCATCATTTGCGGGAGGTGTTAATTTATATTTTAATATAAAAAATCTACGGCTGAGGCTTACCGAATGCTCTCAGACGCTTATGGTGAAGCTGCAATGAGCGAAAGAAAATGTCGTGAGTGGTTTCAACGCTTCAAGAGTGGTGATTTTTGCGCAGAAAACCGCAATGCATGCATGGCATGTTGGTGGAAGAAGAGAAGTTTTTGAAAATGAAGAATTAGAGCATTTGCTCAATGAAGACTTGTATCAAAGTCAAAAGGAGTTGGCAAGATCATTGTAAATGAATATAATCAGTTTTTTAAAATAAAGCATTAAATTTTGAAAAAAAAAAATGGCGAAAGCAAGTATACCTTAACATAATGTACTTTCAGTTTTTTTACTCTCTAGTTTTTATACCAGTATTAACTTAGATTACTTACAATATTTATCATCCATCACTTTATTTCAATTTTTATTGAATCTCACCAGCTAGGCTGGCCTTTTCATTGCTGAGATGCAGTAGATCCGCACATCTGATAGAAAGTTGTAATTTGTAAACATCCGCATCAAGATATAACCTTTTCAACCCTTCTAAGGCGACAGGCCACAATTTGTCTTGCAAGTGAACAGAAAAAAGTCAAACGAACGACCACTCACAACCTCGTTAATTAAAGAACAAAATAATAATTTGCAAAGTCGAATCCATTAACCGTCGGCAGCCCATACATCAGGGTCTAAACACACACGGCCCAAGTTCGATTCCAATAGTTATGCAAATAGCAATCGAGATTGTAATGAGTGCTCCAAAGTTATTTAGAACCGCCTCGTAAGTCAAACTCTTGTTTCGAATTGTGTTTTCGACATTGAAATGTGTAGAATGGACAAATATGATTTATTTATGTATATGTTATTTTTGATGATAAATATATTTATAAAGCAACTAGTTCAAAAGACAGCTGCTGTGATGACCTAATTTCAATAAATCAATTTCGATTTAACTTAAATAAAAAACTTCAACGGACAAGTGGAAAAACGAATCGCAACGGACAAGTGGAAAACGAATTGCAACGGATAAGTGGGAAAACGAATCGCAACGGACAAGTGGAAAAACGAATCGCAACGGACAAGTGGAAAAACGTATCGCAACGGACAAGTCGAAAATCTTCAACTGAAAAGTGACAAAATGAATCGCAACAAAATTTTAACTTGAAGTGTTACGGGCAGATTGTTAATGTACTTGTCCAATTTAAAAACCTGCCCGTAAAACTTCAAGTTAAAATTTTGTTGCGATTCATTTTGTCACTTTTCAGTTGAAGATTTTCGACTTGTCCGTTGCGATACGTTTTTCCACTTGTCCGTTGCGATTCGTTTTTCCACTTGTCCGTTGCGATTCGTTTTCCCACTTATCCGTTGCAATTCGTTTTCCACTTGTCCGTTGCGATTCGTTTTTCCACTTGTCCGTTGAAGTTTCACTTCTAATATGTGTCCCAGCACACATTTCGGTTTTTCGCAGGTTTACTGCAAATTATGATTTGGTTAGGTTAGGTACATTTTAATGGTGTAAATGTAATACGCTACACACGCACCAAATATTTTTATACGTCAACAGTTTTGCCGTTCGTTGTCATTCACTTTTGTTGTGACTTTCGAAAAACTGAACCGTTGGCAAAGTTTTCTTGTTGTTAATTTGTTTCCTTAACAAACTCTCAATTTTTTTTACATAGACTACAAATAGTGGCAGTGATACCCAGTCGCGTGGAGAGCAGAGGTATAGATAATAAAACTACGTTTTAACGTTTTTAAGCGCAGTAATAACGTAATTTTATTATGTATACGAGTACAAGGCGCAAAAATTAAGAAAATATTAGCAAAGCATAGTTCGATGCAAACTTAAGTTTGTCTCCATTAATGTCGGCTCGGAACATCGCACATTCCGATGCGCTGAACGCGATTTTAGGTATTAGAGGGACGAGGTATATCCTCGCTCGCTCTCTCGCTCACTTTACGGGATTTGCCCGACGCTCGGCTCACTGGGGCTTCAATAGCGCTTTCGGAGATAGATAAAGCGCTTTTTAGGGCAACCCAGCTCCGAATTCTATTAAACAACTTCTGGCGCAAAATCTTACGCTTTTTGTAATATGCACATATCGAATTAATTTTAAAGTAAATATTATGAATATCTGGACTAATATTATTAAGAGGAAAGATTAGATTGTTTGTATGCATTGAAGAAGCTCTGAAACTATTGAACAGATTTGAAAAATTCTTTCACTGTTGACAAGCTACGCTATCCCCGGGTGACATAGGGTATATTATATTTACAAAAAATTAGGGATCATTACTAAAACTCCAATAATTTAATCCAAGGTATAAAAAAAATACCTAAAATAGCGTGCGCTGCGAAAACTGTTGATGATAAAATAAAATCATGTACTACGACTTTGTAGAACACATCATTATTTACAAAAAGTATCGCGACAACATATATCTAACTATTATAGTTATGCCACAATAAGCGTTTTTTTATTATAAAAAATTAATTAAAATGCCGCCGCTAGAAAACGCTCTTTATTTGTATCTTGGTATTAATCCTTATCAAAATAAATTACTTCATATTCAAGACTGCTTCAATACCTTTACATAACTTTTTGAATTATTCAATTCGGACATTCCATTCGAAAGATATCACGAGTTTAAAAATGTAAAAATTAGTGACGGTGATCACGTGACTGTGACATCTTTTCGTGAGTCAAAACTCCATAAGACCCCCTCTATATAGAAGTTTCACTTCAAAAATAAAATAATTCTCTTCATATAAATTTGGCTTGTAAACAGCACATAAGCCAATAATGGTTCTTCCATTATTAGCTTATGTGCTGTGGTAAAATGTATCGTGTAAAGATGAATAAATACATTTATTTATGGTTTTGTTGAACATTTGCGAAATAAAACTTAAGTAAAAAGAAATATAAGTTTATGTAAATTTATACTAAAATGGGTTTTTTCAAATCACGCATATTTTTGTCAATATATATTTAATGGGTTTTTTCCATTCCGGTAATTTATAAATCTACCAAACATTCCGTTTATATCATGATTTATATTTGATAGTAAATATAAAAAGCAATTGATTTTACAGTTACTCAAATTTTTCCAACTAAATATTTTAATTTTATTTTATGACTCCAACAAAAAAAACGCATATTCATCGTTCAAATCGTGACTTACTGTGGCAATTTCACAAAAAAAAACCCATTAAGAAAAAAAATCTTTGGTTATCTGTAATTATTTCTTTTCCAAAAAGCTTTGCTCGGGCTAATACGAATTTTTTTATTCAAATCTATTCTGCCGAGTGATGCATTTACCAACGAAAACCGACATAGGTATATAATTTATAACAACATATATAAATTATAATATTAAAATGAAGAACGGATTTTTTGTTTTATAATAATTAATTAAGTAATTAATGTCAAAGAAGCAAGTGAGGTGTGTAAGAATAAGCCTAAATGGCGCTCTGTTATTCGTGCCTACCCCGCAAGGGACCTGGCGTGAAGTTATGTATGCATGTATGTAATTAAGTAACAAGTGTGCAATGTGGTAATCAGTTGCGAGGAACTAACATTAAATTTTATTGTATCAACATTGCTAGGATATAATTTAGTATCGATTCAATTAATAATACTTTATTTAGCTTATTAGCTTCCTATTTTATTAATGTGGTTTCGAATTATTCCCGGAAGAACGTTTTACAAAAATTACGTATTATTTATTTATTTACAATGATTTTTTCAGGTTATAATGACTCACGAATAACACGATTTTACATAACATCCAATACGGACATAACTACGACTTTATAGATAAAGATTAAAACATAAAATACTTGTTGCGACGAATGCGGCTCCACACATTCCGCAACACCTCATCTCACACCTCTCTCAAAATTAATAACACCGCTATAGTTTTTTTTATTAATATCTGTTCTTGCACTTCTTATTTAAACTTAAACACTCGAGAGATTATTTATTACTATTTATATAATATATGTTGAGCATTTTTCAATGTATATCCGAAATTAACACTTCATTTGAACGTTTATCATTTTTAACTGGGTCTTTGAAATAAAAGAAGTACTGATATTCTTTTGTCTTTGGTAAGCCTGGAAAATGAATTAAAAATAATCAAATTCTTTTTGATGGTTCTGTAGCCACTTACGCAAAAGGCCTTATGAGACCGTCATGTCCTTCCAGCCGTCTCTCCGTCTGCCTTTATGTATGTCACTTTTCTCGGAAACTACCGTATCTATGTAGTTAAACTTTTGTAGGAATATTACTATTTTATGCTTCTACTCTAATGACAGTTTTGTAGACGCGAATTTTAGTTTTCCTGCTTAGGAGACTGAACACTAACACCTTATGTAGGGCAACACTGTACCTGAGGGCATTTTGGACACGGATGTGTATTTCTTCTTCACTCTCCTGTCATTAGGCCAATTTTGATGTACGGCTGTAAGGCCTGGACACTGACACTGAAGGAGGAGAACCAATTGTTGGTCACAGAGAGGAAGGTTCTCAGAAAGAACTTGGGCAGCAATAAAAGTGATGGCAGCTGGAGGTTCCGAAATAATTCCGAAATAGAAGACCTCATGGCGGAGCCCACCATAATTGAGGAGATAAAATCTCACCGTCTCCGCTGGCTCGGTCATGTAGAGCGGATGGAGGAAGATAGGGGAGTGAAGAAAGCCAAAGTTGCCGTGAAATACGGACCTCAACCGCATACAACCAAAGAAATACGAAAATATCCGCAGTAAAACTACGGTTAAAATTAAGTATTTTAAATAAACGTTCTGCAGGCTACCGTCAAATTTTAAAACAACCAATAAAATAAAAACGAACTTTAACATATGGTATAAAAATTTTGTGAAAACAATTTTATTGGAGTCCCGAGCGGTCTCTATTATTGTGAACAAGTAGCAAAAAAATACAAAAATACGAAAGGCTAAGAGTCCGTCAATAAAAGTCTTATTCCTACTTTTAGAATATTAAAAGTTGAATTCTTGGAAGACGATCTCGTATGGTTTTCTCACGAGCGATAAAGACTGGCGCACACTCACGTTTTTAGATACATTAAAAAAAAATAGTAGTCTATCCGTCCAGGAGCGGAGAAATAATACAATTTCCTGCGGCCGGGCGGCCTGTCCTAAGAGGCGACAAAACAAACCACAGCCAGATGGTAGGGTATTTGCCCGTCTGGATGGCTACCACCTCTGTTCTAGGGTATGCTGATATAACAACCTTGAGTTGTGTTCCGGCATTAATGACCAGGTTCCAGTCTCCCTTTAGAGAGCGGCAGCACATTGCGGTTAGGCAGAAATTTTACATAGAAATAGTTTAAAAGTCTTATGCAGTTCAACTTTAAACACTCAACAAACGAACAAACTGTTAAATTACGATTATTGGCCCGTTCCTATATCCTACCAACCATTTAGTTACGTCACTTTCAGTTAAAATTTGACGTAAGCTTGTATGGATAAGTAATGTTAATATTCAGATAGTATTGTTACAACCTAAGCGCCGACAAAGACAAATTTCACGTACAGATTTGTAGAAGCACATTAATTACCCGTCGGCATTTGAACTAATAACAGTGGAACTATTGTAATTCTTTTATGATCGTCTTTTTTTGTTTACTTATTTATTGGCATACGGCCTATTGTTGCATTGTAATCGTTTACAGACACCTGCGACTGTAATCATTAGCCAGGTGTTACAGTTGTTATTCTAGGAAATTCGGTCCACGTTTCCGTACATATTGTATTTGTGCAGTATAAAACAATCGATTGACGGGGGGGGGGCAGTCTAGCGATAACCACGATCAAGGCGAGACGTGTATACAATCGGAGATCTATAGTGACGGACTTTGCGCGTTTTATTGAACTACGACCTTCTGCATTACGTTTGGATTTGTTGTGTTCGGTTATATTTGTACCTGTGCTATCCGTGTTTGTATAGTTATAAAAAACTCTATAATAATTCCAACGCATGTTGATTCGAGTCCCGCAACTCATAACAGTATGTTTGAATTTAACAATAATTTAAAAAAAATATCACAAGAGAAATAATATCAAACACTTTTCAAGCAATAACTAATGTGCGGTCAACGCTTTTACTTGTACCTAATTAATGACGTTATGAGTTGACAAAAGTTGGCTTGTACAAAATATAATAGAGCTATGACGTTTTGTAAGATAATAAAAGTTATCCTAGTTGATTGAACTGTTCGCTCCCTTATTCTCATAAAAATGGCATTAGCTTAAATATGAATTAAGGAATAGCTTACTATTCCCTTATTCTGGGTCGGTTCCTGTCTTAATACAGGAGCCGGCTATATATGAACATACGCCGAGCCGCCTGGCCGCTGTCACTGAATTCACACTTTTCCTTATTAAATCTGGCTTAAGATAGTTTTAAATCTTTTTATGCTTGTAACCTTTCAATTTTTAAGTGTTTCATCCTTATATTTTTGTTTTATTCTGACACTTAAGGGTTTCCGAACCACAAGGTTCCAAACTTAAAAATGTGATACCTCTATGCTCTCGCACATCCTCACACAGCGAAACTCATAACGAGTCTGGGACGATGTTTGGCGCATCAGATTTGTCTAGCTCATTGGAAAATGTTTTAAAATATTATAGTTGATAATATATACAAAATTTAGCATTCCTAAAATGACGTTAGTTTCCACATTTTTTTAAAGTGTCTATCAAAAGTTATGGTCACAGGAAGTGTCTGACAACTATAGGTATCTTTGTTTATAACAATATCATATATGACAGATGTAAAATCTAGCCTTGCTACTTTGATGTAAGTTATCGTGGTTTTTTTCCCACATTTGATACCTGCTATCTGAAAAACGGTTCCGCTTTCAGCTTAGCGAGTATCCATTCCTTTCTAAGTTTAACATAAACTATCGATTCCAAAAAAATTCACCTTTCCTAAAATCACGTTAGTCTGGGGTGACTGGGCTCTCAGTCTATTTTGCAAGACGCTAATTGTATTTACGGGTGTTAAATACGTTTTGTTTTTCTTAAATAGGTAAATTTAAGAAACCTTATGCAAGCGGTTCTCAAAATGAATTTTTTTAAATATAAAACAAATGTAATATTACCGACATTCAAAATTTTTTCGGCTGATGCACTTCGAAAACGGAAGGACGATATTTATTTTACATTTTTGATTATAACTCTAAATATATAAACAAATTTCAAAATTTTATAAATGAGCAGTCTTTTATTAGAAACTCTACTCAATGATATTGCTCTACTTTTTCTTCAGGGCCCTATTTTTATTATTTAAAAATATATATTTGCAAATTTTACGCTATGTTTAAATAGACAAACAATATTTGTATATCTAATATTATGTGTCAAGCGTATTTCTAAATATAGTATTCAACTAGTGACACAAACGAAGAGACATCAAAGTAAGGATATAAGATATAAGGATATAAGATATAAGGATATAAGAGTTTCATCTTCCCTTGAGATATCGGAACCCTAAAATATACAATTTTTTAAATTACAAAGAATAGTTGTAGTATATCGATGTTTTTATGCGAGAATTGTAGATATTTTAATAAAAGTCTTAACTGTTCGAAAATTATGAAATGTACGAAAAGAAATAGTATGCACGTGGAAAATATGAAATAAATAAGAGAAGTTTCTAAACTTATAACTCCTAGTATATAACTACTGCAAATTAAATCAATGTATAAGGTCATATAGATCGAGTCAAACTTTATAACCCTGCAGCTTAGCAGCAAAAAGTTACCCAATACCTAATTTTTATGATAAACGTGGAAAGAACTGAAGAAAGAAAGAATATATTTGCTAGGAAAGCGAAGATATGTGTATGTATATGTATGCATATATATACATGTATATATACATAGGACGGATATACATGTATATGTATATGTCCTATGTATGTATACGTCCTATGTATAGGTACCTAGATATGATCTCTATCTAGGTATCAAGGACGGATATACATGTATATACAGGCTGCAGTTGAAAACCAGCGTCAGGCACCTCTTGCCTGACACATGGTGAACTGCACCTATTTGGTACCATTGCGAGAGTTTTGGTATATATACCACCGTACTATTCATTGCCATGTGTTTCGTTGTGTGATGACCAAATAAATGTCTTTTCTTTCTTTCTTTCAATACAAGGGTAAATATTAATTTTATTATATGAATATTAATCATTTATTTAAATAAATGATCTGCTGATGGGCTGAATATAGCGCTATGAAAATACTTATAAGCATGGATTTGTTAACACAAGGGTTAAATTTAATATATACCTACGCCGAATTTCCGATAAATGAGATCGACATTTCTCAGCATAAAGCTGTGTTGGTTGGAATTTCCTCTAGCACAGCGCTAATTTTCAGTGATAACTCCGTCTCATTGATTAATATTTGACCCATCGTGGATAATTAACTAAAAAATAACATATTCAAATAATATTAAACGATATACATACATACTAACGCATCAATTAGAATATAACACAGTATTTGAAACATAAAATAGAGGCGACCTACAGTTAGGGCTAGCGCGCACTGCGGTAGAAACCGGTGCGGTTGGCTCGCGCAATAATTTGTGATGTATGAACTACAGTATGAGCGCAGTATCTCAGCGCGCACTACGGTTGTTTAGGCGGATGCGGCTAAAAAATCTGTGACTTGCTACAGAAAATTTGCGGTTGCGCGCCTCGCGGTTATTTTGCATCCTTAGTACATACTTATACCTGGCTTCGCGCACTGCGGCGGAACAACCGCATCGCGCGGCAGTCAGTAGTGCCCGAGCCATCAAGAGAATGTTGTCACCGAGCGCTCCGTCCGAATATGACGCGGCGGACCAAGCGATCGCCGCTATAACAAACAATTTTTATCAAATTGTCAAAGGTTTTGATGTTCATTCTGTAGTAACCTAAAAACTTTTTTAGAAACATTCGCAAATCATTGTATATCATAACGAAAAAACCCTTCATTTGTCTATTTGCCGTTAGTGGATGAACCCAATACTGCGTCTGTTTCCGTTTTCTTGCCAATATCAATAAAATGCGAATTTGAAGCCTTGTTTCGTAGTCCATGCTGGCGACCTTCCGCTATGAAAGCTGTGATAGATGTGTAAAGCGCGCGCCAAATTACAATGCTCCGGTTCTATAACCGCAACCGCAACTCACCGGACCGCAATGCATTTATAAGAAAAAATCGAAAAGGTTTGAAAACACACTTTGAGCGCACGAAAAATAATAAAAAAGAACCATTATGTACTATAAAATAATATAATAAAATAAATAATATCAATTTCTAATCATGCTGTACTTTGAAGCGATTTAAAAAACAACTGGAACAGATTATATAAACGACGAAGAACAACACGATGCAACTTTTTTTTACATTTCTTGTCTGTTGGTTTGTTTGTTCGGGATTCACGTAAAAACTACTGGGCTGATTTAGATGCGGTTCTCGCTGATCAAATTAATTAATCGCTAATTTTTAGACTTAAACTCTGTGCTACTTTTTATCCTGGAAATCCCGCAGGTTTTTTTTTTGGGAATGAATTTTTTATCTGGCCGTTTTATGGCTAGATAAAAAATTCGAACTGCAATGTGACTTTTTTACTGATCGATAGCAAATTTAAGGTAATAAAATAAGTGATATTCTTTATCCCGAGAATCCCGCGTGAATTATCCCATGAGCGGCTTGAAGTTGTTCGACTGTATAAAAATTAAGTTATTCAGACACAGTTTCCACTAAACCGATAGCTTACATTTTTTTTATATGGTCCGATACTTTGTGTCCCGGGAATGCCGCGAAAATTTCAAGTCAAACGTGGACTAAAGCGCGGGCAATCCAGTCCTATATAATAATACTAGCTGTACCCGGCAGACGTTGTCCTGCCTTTGAAAGATAAAAATCTAGATCCCGATTTCAGCGTCATCTACCGGGACCTAATGTTAATCTAAACTATTCTCAAATCCACTTAAACAAAATTAGGCCTAGCGTTTAGGAGGTGTATCGCGGCGCCACCTACTGGGTCCAATTGTTTATTTAAACCATTCCGGGACAAACTTCAACAGATACAACAACAAAAAGAACACCTAAATTCTGGTAACCGATTGCAGCGCCATGCTATCTGGCATTGCGCTTGCCGATTGCAGCTACCTGGTTCAAATTAAAATCTAAATCATCCCAGTAGAAAATTATAAAAATACTAATATCGCTATTAAAAAATAAAGGTTGATCGTAGAGGGTTAAAAATTTAGGGTTGTATGTATTTTTTAATGCTGTATCATAAAAAAATAAAAATAAAAAAATATCTAAAAATTAAAAAAAATATTTAGGGGTGGACTACCCTTAACATTTAGGGGGATGAAAAATAGATGTTGTCCGTTTCTCAGACCTACCCAATATGCACACAAAATTTCATGAGAATCGGTCAAGCCGTTTCGGAGGAGTATGGTAACTAACACTGTGACACGAGAATTTTATATATAAGAATTATATGTTACAAATTAAAAGAAGAGAAAATATAAACTACACTATCACTTGTTGCTTAAGAGAGCGATCCAGAATAAAAGCTTTAAATCGGCTAATATTGCAAAAAGGTAAGTATAGTTCTTGTAATTCGACGGAAAGAGGACCATTGTGGTCGAGTGAGCTAAGCCTTTGGCGGCCTATCTCACTCACTGGGATACTGATGGGTTCGATTCTAGACATGGTAAATTTATAAAACAAACTTTCCGTTATTTGCTGTGGTCTGGGCGACTGGGATCACCCCGGTATAGTCTGTTATATATTACCTATCCATAACACAAACTTGTTTAGCTTGGGGATATGCAATATGTATTTGTCCATCGATTAGTTATATGACGTTGATAAGATCGTCGAAAAGAGTTAATAAGAGATGTTTTCCAAAATCTTATTCTGAATTGGATTCTAAATTACACTCTATTTAAAAAAAACACGTAGGCGAGCAGGCTTTTGGTAACAAGTATCTGTGTATGTGTATGCTTAGATCTCTCTCGCATCTGATAGCTCCGTCAGCACGCGCAATATAACAATGAATAATATATGTACACGTTTCACCACAAGCAAAGCGCACTCGTCTTCGTAAATTGCAAGACTTAATGTATAAATCTAATATGTATGTAAATATGTAAGCAATATATATTGTCAGATTTCTTTGTTTTTGAAAATTGACCGTTAAAACCACTTAACAGTAAATCGATTATGTCAATGTCTAAAGTGTGTAAACGTTCTAAACTGACGCGTGGTTTCTTGGTTGATAGAGTAACCAGTTGTAAACTGTTGATTACTAAGCGCCGGTCGATTGTAAAAGAATCTATTTTATATAATATGGTTTTATAGCGTTGAAGTGGTTCGGGCCGGGTTTTGTGTGATTTGCCGAATTTTATTGAACGCACTGCGGTATTGGCATTTTGAGTGGCTTATAAAGCTACCCAGTAATTTGAAATTATAACGTATGTGTCTTATTATTTATTGACATAATATACTAACGTAATAGAAGTTCATTATATATACATAATAATATATTAATAAATAAGTAGATTTAATTTAATTTTAACTTATATAAATTTTACAAAAGATACTCATTTCAGTACATATACCCGTAAACACAGAAAAAATAATATGTTTCAACTCAACTCCAAGCAACTCCAGGACCTCTAAAAGATAATAATAATATAGGTCAGCCAGCCCATAAACTTCCGAAAAATATAGAATGCCTAAATATTCTACATTTTGCTAACGTAAAACCAATAGATCAAATGGACTTTCAAGCAGTTGATGGATAGTTCAATAACTTTAGATTCAATTAATACGGATTTTCTTCCCCTCTTCCAGATTTCACAATTGTATTTAACAAATTACTAAGATACTGTGGAACAGAAATAATGATTTCTGTTTCTAGAGGTACCTTGAGATGTCACCCTATTGTCGTGATTAGGCTAAGTGACGAAAAGTCCTCGAACGGGTGTCGTTTTACAAAGCCACGGCCGGATCAAAGGCGAAACAACGCGCTCGGGTTACGTGTTCGACACCCGGACACGACACACACCGCGACTTATTTATAGTCCATAAGGTGAAGTTTTATTAATACTTAAATAATGAACAATGTACAAATAAAATTCTACTTCTACAAATACTAATTATACCTATATACTAAATTACCTAAAAAAAATTGCATGGATTGTGTGAAGGATGACATGGTGATTTGTAGTGTGACAGAGGACGCATATCAGAATAAAAGAGGAGTATGGAAGGAAAAGACATATTGTGCCGACCCTAAATAATTGAGAGAAGGTGAAAGAGAAGAAATGATTTATAAATAAATGAAAATTATACAATTTAATAATTATATATTAAAGGATTTCAAGAACTATACACTACTTCCTATTTCTATTCATTTATTATTCTATATATTTCACTATTTTCTCATTCTAAAATTTATACTAAAACCCTGCGGCGTGGAAAACCCTACTAAGCCCTAGTTTATGTTTAGAACAATCAAGTTCATTACAACGTTACATTAATTTTTGAAGTGAAACTGCTTTAGAATCTTGATTTGAAACTCCATGAAACGAAAAAGTGGCACTAAAATAAGATAAACACGTAAATCTATAGGACTACTACTACTTAATAATTTAAATACTGTGCTCTGTATTATACTGTATCATACAGATGAGTTGGTAATGTTCTGAGTTTTTCGTTAATACTTCAAATTTCGTGTTTTAAAGCTTAAATATATTATAACGATGTGTGATGAATTTATGAAATACTAGCTTCTGCCCGCGACTTCGTCCGCGTGGATTTTTTCATAAAAAGTATCCTATGTTACTTCTAATACCTCCAAGAATATGTGTACAAAGTTTCATGATGTAAGTAGGGATGTTGTCACGAAATTTAAAATACCTCCCACCCCTTGTCATACTTTGACTTCACTGCGCTTAAGGCAGGAAAGGTATGACTTAGAACGTAGTTACGCCCACACCGATCCTAGTGTAAAAGTGCCCGAGAAAGCCCCTGGAAGAGCTAACTCACTTCGACGACAGGGGTGAAGACTGCTCCCTTGATGCTAGAGGGCTCCTGAAGCGGTATTATTCAGGGAGGTAAATCATGCGCATATCTGCCTCCGAGCCTCCGAGCTCCCAGCTGACGCCGGCGCCCACGTGGAGGCGCATGAATACGCGCAATTCTATTTCTCGCCCTATCTCGTTCAGTATTGTCTCAAACCTCTGTGGTGCCCAGGCTGCGCACTCGACTAGCGTGTCAAGCGCGCCGCACTGGTCGCATTGGGGTGAAGGCTGACAGCCCGCAATCTGAAGGTCAGAGTCCCGCGTTTCCGCGAGAGCCATCGCAACAGCTGCTGTCGAGTCGCTCCCACCGTGTCAACGCCGGCCACAGGGTTTTCCAACTCTACCGAATAAGATTATTGCCCTCTCCTCGAGGGCCAGCGGAGCAGAGCTCGACGCTGGCGGTTGTCGTCGGAAGGGAGGGGTGTTTCCCTCCCTTCCGACGACAGGTTTGGGAGGAAGGGAAAAGAATACAAGGATTTGGAGTGGATACGTGGGACACCACTGTCATGGAGTGAAGGTGGAATGTGACAGTGGCCGCTCGGGGCCCCGGGGACGCATCCCCTTGTACCGCTACCTAGACGGAGACGTGTCCAGGGCGGCACCCCCTGGGGGGAATTTTGGATTCCGTACTTCAACAACAATCAACAGCAACAATATTTTCTTCAAAGATTATTCCAACACTATTTATATGTATAGGCATATACTTTGTTTTAGCAAAATGTGTACCATGGTTTTTCCTTTACGAAACACGAACGTGATAGACAGACAAAGTTACTTTCTCATTTATAATATTAGTATGGAATAGTTGTACAATATTCTACTTATAATCTCTTAAGACTATAATTAGAATACACATCCTACGTCACCGTCTTCTATAATAATGTGTAAATAGTTCATTGAAATGTTACATGAGCTTTGCATTTGTTAGAGGATGCAATTTTATTTTTGGGACATGTGTGGGGTGTCAATAGAAGCTTAACCTCAAGTTTGTAGGGTCGCCACCCTTGTCCCCCGGCCGCCATCTTGGAAAAAGGGGTGAAAACACTTTTTTCGCGATATCTGGGAAACTATGCGTCTTACAAAAAATTTGTAAACTCATAATTTGTAGCAAATTGTTTTGCCTACAAATATGTTTGTATAACTTTTTGCCCTAAATTAAAAATTAAAGAAAGGTCCCCCGTTTTACCCGCCACCTATGAGGTAGAGTCCGTAGGTGCGTTTTTTTTACGTGGTAGTAGGCCTACTCCACGGACATCTTGCTTATAAGGTAATCCTCGACATCATAATATTTTTAATCACTTATTAGCTAGCTACTCTAATCGACTTTTCTTCGATGGTCCAGGCTGTGGCTCAGAATCTAAATCAACGTCAAATGTGAAAGTTTGAGGAATGACAGGAGTTAAAATTGGAGTCATAGTTGGAAGTTCATCTTCAAATTCATTTTCTTCCATTAACTTTGATGTCTCCATAATGTTGCTGCATATTTCGCCAGAACATACATAAAAAAACGCGCCTACGGACTCTACCTCATAGGTGGTGGGGAAAACGGGGGACCTTTTTTTACCTGCTTAATATTCGATAAGTTAAATTTGGTAAGTTCTATGGCAAAGAAAAGAGTTAGGAATGAATAAAAAAATTCTCACTTTTTTGCTTATAACTTCTTTAATTTTTAATTTAGGGCAAAAAGTTATACAAACATATTTGTAGGCAAAACAATTTGCTACAAATTATGACTTTACAATTTTTTTGTAAGACGCATAGTTTCAGAGATATCGCGAAAAAAGTGTTTTCACCACTTTTTCCAAGATGGCGGCCGGGGGACAAGGGTGTCGACCCCACAAACTTGAGGTTAAGCTTCTATTGACCCCCCCCCCCACACATGTCGCAAAAATAAAATTGCGTCCTCTAAAAAATGCAATATTCGGTACTTAAATTGTAAGATTTCAATGAACTAAAAGTGCCCAGTGCTGGCATACATTAACTCTGAGGGCGGAGTTATACCTAATATACCTAATCCTGATAGATCTATTTCAAGGTTATGTGATAAATTTTAATAAGTTTAAAATAATTTATTAAAGGAGCAGATTTCAAAATACATTGGTAAAATCTCACTTTTATAATATTATGGGGGTGATAGACTTGCGAGTAAGTATACGTACTTGCGGCCTCGGTGGCACTTTTTCTTTTACATCTATAAGATGAAAAATTCTTAAAAAAGAATTAAAGAAATAAAACATAGTAAACATTTTCAAAGAAGATTCGTTCAAGCAAAAGGTGTCAAGTAATTTATGGACTATAAGATGTTTATCAATCAAGGATATGCTTTACCCCAGACCTGTGATCTTTATCTCCTTTCGGTGAAGTTGTGTAGGTTGTCCAGTTAAAACTCTTCCCCGAGTCGGAGGGCAACATTCGTACGGCAGTGTGAGCTTAGAACTACTGAAAACTTACCGATTTAGGAGTGTTATATAGCAGCTCTCGTTGGTCCGTTTAAAGCTCCCAATGCTCTTTACGGGCTTCACATAGGTTCTGATTACACTTTGGTCAGCCAGGCCTTGGTATTTGATGATTATCAGTGGGTTCTATGCTATCTCTGTGACCTGGATTCACGCCCGCTCGGTATTTGCATTGGGTTGCAGTCGTCAGTTGCCAAGTAATCTCGTAACTGTGCTGGAAGGACATTAATCTGATGAACGAATTAACTTAATGTAAAACGGAAAACTTTTTTGGTCAAATAATTTAGATTTAATTTGAAATCAAAGTAGACGAGCAAATCTATACATATAATAAATTTGTAGAGGTCAAATTTCTGTTAAATGAAAAAAATGTTAATAACCTAGTCAGGGGGATGTTAGAAGTCAAATAGAACGAATTTAGATTTTTTTTTAATTTTTTGTTTCTCTGTTTGTCTGTCTGTTTGTACCGGCTAATCGCCGAAACGGCTGGACCGATTTAAATGAAATTTTATATGAGATATAAGCTACCACGCTTATATCTGGTCAACATATAGGATACTTTTGATCCCGAAAAATTAAAGAGTTCACGTGGGATAGTTAAAAAAACTTTAATTACTTAAACAGCTTATTATACAACTTACTATGCACCTAATTAAGTATTGATATTGCCGGTATCATCATCATACAATAAAACCTATATATCATCACGCTAAGACCAACAGGAGCGGAGCACCAATGAAGAATGTTTTAAAATCGGGAGGATTTTTTTAACTTACTTTTTTTTTACTATTCCACGCGGACGAAGTCCCGGGCAGAAGCTAGTTGACAATAACAATCCTAAAATAAAACAGCTCTTTCTGATAGAATTTTAGTTAAAATACTTGGTAATAAGATTTTCAAGACACCAAAAATAATAAGGATCGTTTCACACGTATCAATTATCGTTGAGTTTAGCAGCAACCCGCTAGGGACATTTCACACCTATTAAAATGATGGAAAAAACTTTGAGAACAATGAATTCCCTTCTTCTATACAGCTGTGTTTCAAATAAAATTGAAATAGTGTATTCCCATTTTCACACCTATAGTATGTATTAAATTGTGTTCACACCTTGTTCGCTGCGTATCGTATCACAGAAACGTATCATATTTGTTTATTTATTTGAATTCTATAACGTGGAAAAATGTAGATAGAGCCTTAAACAGTGACTGCTGGTGTGGTAAAAGCATATAAAACAAATATAGCGGATTGAAACGTAGCTCGGCACTATTTTCAACAAAAATGATGGCAAGATAGTACATACAAAATACACACAGTCTCGTCTCTTTCCAATGTCATGTTAACTAACTTGGAACAATGTACTGATTAAGCAGTTTTCTACGATTTCTTAATGCTCATATTAAAGGAGAACCTCGTGACAAAACTAACACATTATAATAGAACCAGCTTATGGTAACAAGCGATGTGTGAAATCTGCCAATTCGTATTAGACACGTGTAGTGAGTGTAGCGTTCGTTCTTCTAATAATGTGGAGGTTTGAGCCAAGAAGTGGAATATTTATCTATGTATATGCATACATTCGCAACGTCTCTAAGAATACGCTACAATAAGAGTAAGACGATGATGAAAGAAAGAAAGAAAAACTTTGTTTGTAGAAAGAGCGACGTAATTGCATTCCTTATACATTTTTATACACAGAGCATATTTTGAAAATTTGTACGCCGCATTTTCAGCAAACAATGTTTGGACTCAGCATATTGTTGTGCCGGAATTATGTCCGACACAGCGCTAATTTTCAGTGCAAACCTTCCTTTTGGCCTAAAGCGAAAACGACCCAATTTTGTTAGTAAAATATAATTAATAAAACTAATTCTATTCTAATGATGGCTTCATAGAAATGTATATATCCTATATATACTTTGTTATTTTACACATTTTTTAACAGATATTGATCCTTACAAGCTATTTGGTGTAATAATATAGTATGTGTTTTTTTAAATTAAATCTTAGCAGATTTGATTCCCGGTTAGAGTAATAGATTTTTGAAAAATCTAATGATGACACTTTAGTTTTCATTAAAATCGGCCTCCAGACTCCTTTGAGTGTGTTTCACTATTTGGTACAATTTAGAATTTGGCCTTAGAAGTCTCCTTGATAAATTCACCCCGTGTTACCTAACGTCACCAGATTCTAGATCTTCGTTGTATTTAAAAGTGGTGGAGTTTTAAGCAAGACTCGCGAACGCCCTAATCATGAGTAAAAAATACAGAAGTTTTATCGGTATAATGTAATGAACACTATATGTTGTAATACGGACCTTAGACTACCTTGTGCGAAGTGTAATTGCTTACGCTTTAAAAATATGTTTGCTATTTTTTATGTGAAATTAGCAGTTTACTATAGCTTTGCGTTATAATATATGGCTTCACTCGAATCTGAACCTTAGGGAACTATTACTTTTTCTGAAACAAACCTTATTTTATATTGATCTTTATATTACTACGTGTATACGGATCAATTTTTATAAATGCATGAAAGATCAAAATAATGTATGAGTATTGTAAAACACCAGAAAACTCGCAAAATTAATTCAACCAATAAGATATCTTAAAATGAATAACGCACTTCGTGTTATATACAATTGAGGAAAAATCACTTAAATACATATGCGTTAATCATTTTGTCCTGCATGCATACATGTCTATAATGGATATTATTTATTAATTCGTTTCGTACATTTGCAAAGTTTTATAAGTTCAATTTAGGTAATTTGAAGTCAAAGATAAATCTGTTTAATTAGATAAGTGTCACTCAATAAATAAGTCTGACTTTATTATTTCGTTTATTTTATTTTCTCAGTAGGTAGTGTAATTGTTTTCATTAAAACAATTCATTCTTTCTAAGTAAAATAAATACAGATGCCAAGTAAACGGACAAACCACTTTAAAGGGTTCCGTAAAAATGAAACCGCCTTTGTTCTTCGGCTACGAAATACTAACAAAATTAATCATTACCCGCAGGGGGGCTTTGTGGCGAAGCCTTAGGTGAGTAACGACACCTCGTACCTGACTCCGGGGGCCAAGACAAGGCCCCCTCCTCCGTGCTTGCCTTAACCAGCCTGTACGGAGCAGAGATCGCTAGAGCTAAGACTCAAGCTCCAGGGGTGGAAGTGATAAATGGCATCACGTCAGAAGTAGCTTCGGTTAACTTGCAGCCCACCTCTCTACACCCCTTAGCCACTCACACCCATGTTGCCCCTGCCTTCTATGGCATTTTTAGGGCCCATGCAGGGAGTGGCGAGTCACCGTCTGCCCATTTTTCCATGTTCCCTGAACATTGCGACGGGCAGACGCCATAGTCCCCATATTCCCAGGCCGCTAGTACCATTAACAGTTCACCCCAAAAGCCTGGTACTTTTTCTTCTCATTTCCCACAATAGTCCTACACTGGGCGGGGCTTGTCCTTGGGTGCATTATTGTATGGTGTAGACAGGGATAATCGCCGGTCAGTGTCACGCCACATTTAGATTAAATTTGTCAAGGGGCCTCTACGTGTTGGCCTCCCCATGGCCCCACGCAAGCCCTCCAAAAGTCCGGGCCATTTTTATGGCCCGTGGTCTTGAAAGACATACATTTATAATAACAATCCATAAATCGCCCAGTGCTAAGCACCCATTTTTTAGGGGGAGAGAACAGCATACCCGCCACGCTTGTCCAAGGCGGATTTAAAATCTCCGTTATCTTGCATGTTTCATCTCAATTAAGGTTTTCAACTATAATATTATGATCTGAATTTCACCCTAATATTGAATAAAATGACAAATAAATAATAATTAAAACAAGTAGTAGGTAACTACAATTTTATGTAATGTTATACTTCTCGTACTTAGATACACATTTTATTTGTCGCACATAAAAGGTATAATGAATATAATATTTTCCTTGTTTGCTTTACATTACATAGGAAAATCAATGGGTTAAACCTCTAAGTACTTATTGGCTAATGCTGAACATAGGAGGATCTAAAGGTTAGCACCCATTTAGTTACATCAGGTTCATATACACAAGTAAAGTAATTTATGTTATTGGGACAACAAACTATAGTAGAATTATTTTGTCCGTGCAGTTTGGGTCATAAAATAAAGCGAGTATTTCGCTCTCTCTTCCACTCACGGGCTTATGGGCGGGCATGGTGATGCGCATTATTGTTGTCGATAAGCGTTATCGATAATAATAATAATAAATCTTTATTACATAGCCAAACAATAAAAGTACAAACAATAGTTGTCTGTGGAGTCAGGTGGTTGCCAAGACCCCGGACTAGGAACAAACCTGTCTTACCGTAGGCATTGGCAGCTATCCGACTACAGAAAATTTCTTATATTTAAAGGCTAATATATCACATACACAGAAAAATCTGAATCATAAACTAGTAAGACTGTAAATATTAGGATTCAGATGAAATTATATTAATATTATTTTATTTATTTATGTGAGGGGTATGTGTGTGTGTACATGTCGGTGTGAGTGTGTTACGATAATTACAGAGTGTATGGTACCAAGAGTATAAACCGCCACTGTGATCAAACAAATAGCCTACCTATTACACGTATATTGAAGATTAAAATAAAAACTTGCATCAGAATTGCTCATTCAGTAATAAGTCGTTCCGTATTGTCATAATTAAGTGAGTGGAACCATTTAATTAATTTATTCTTTACTTCATACCTTTTGAGTGAATATATTTTTAAATGTCTGTTAATTTTATTGTAGAGAAAGCCATGTAAGAACTTGAAGTGACGTTTAGCAAATGATGTTCTACAGGATACTGTAGGGCAAACCCTATCGTGGCGTCGTTTTCGGGAAAAGATCGTATGATCGTAATTAACGTTACAATGCGTTCTTATAATGACGTACAGAATATATAATTGTCTTACAGATAGAAGATTTGTGTCTTGATACAGTTGGTGAGTGGAGTAACGCAAAGGTTTTTTGTATAAAACTTTTAGAACAGCTCTTTGGGCTCGTTCAATTTTTAAAAGATGAGTTTTGCAGGCTCCTCCTCAGGAAGTTATGCAATAGGTTAGTAAAGATTTGCATAGGGCAATATAGGTCATTCTTATAATACGTGGGTCTGCAAAATTTCTTAATTTTTTGAAAACGTAAATAAGTTTCCTAATACGGCTTGTAAGAGTATTGATATGCAGGTCCCATTTAAGGCTGCTGGTAATATGAATTCCTAAATATTTGATTTGTGATGTCCTAGTTAAAGTTGGGCAGTTACAGTTTGGAGTAGGATTAATACAGGAATGAGCTCTGATATTAAAATCATTGGTTGGTAAAGAGCTGGAACTAATTGAAAAAGGGATAAAGAAAGTTTTGGACATATTTAAGGTAAGGCGATTTAAAGACAACCAATGCATAATATGGGTGAAGGCTAGTTCAATATTCTTTTTAGCTTCATTCCAGGCCGTGCCACGAATGAGAAGTGCAGTGTCGTCTGCATAAGTGATAATTCTACAATTGGGTAAGTTTAAGAGACACAGGTCATTTATATATACATTAAACAAGGTTGGGCCAAGTATGCTTCCCTGAGGTACGCCGATAACAAGACTTTCAGCATCACTTAAGACATCAGAGATTTTTACAACTTCACTACGTTTTGATAAATAATCTTTAAAAATCTCTAATGTTAATCCTCTAACACCCAGTCTTTCTAACTTGGTCAAAAGTATTGAAATTGTGACGATATCAAATACCTTGGATAAGTCAAGGAATATACCAAGGCATTTATTCCCTTGGTCAAGATTTTCGACTATATGATTGACTAAAGAAGTAACGGCATCATTAGTGGATCTGGCACGTATAAAACCATACTGGTTAGTAGCAAGGAAGTTTTTTGTCTCGAGATAATTGACCAGACGAACGTTAAGGACTTTCTCAAGAATTTTTGACATGACTGGGAGAACTGATATCGGTCGAGAGTTATTGACAGAGGCAGGATCTCCGCTTTTTAAAATTGGGTGAACAACTGCTTTTTTATAAACATCAGGAAAGAAACCTTTAGCGAGAGATATATTACAGATATGGGTTACAATAGGTGATAAAACATCAACTGCAGACTTTAAGACTGACGTATTAATATTATCCCAACCAGCAGCGCAATCATTTCGAAGATTCATAATTATGGTTTTAATCTCATCAAGGTCAGTAGGTAGTATAACAAATGAGCTGGATGGTGGAGTATTAGAGTTGAATTCTGGTTGTTGTAAATGATTAAATTTAGAAGCTAAATCTTGGCCAATGTTCACGAAAAATCGATTCACTGTGTTTACTGATTCGCTGGGGGTGGCATTTAATTTTAATAATGAGTTTGATGACGAAGATGTACTAGTAGTAAGATTTGATACATTTTTAATGATTTTCCAGACAGCTTTGCTATTTTTCGCTTTTTTTAGTGATGAATTTAGATGTGTTCTTTTAAGATTTTTAGGAGTTTGGTTAAGAAATTTCTATAGCGTAAATAACTGTTTTGTAATATATTGTTATTAGGGTCTCTTTTGAGTTTAAGGTGCATTGCATCTCGGTTTCGTATACAACGGAGTAATCCAGGTGTTATCCAAGGTTTAATAATTAATTTAGACCGAGGGACATTAGAGGTCATTGTATGTGATTTTATTATACGTTTAATGTTATCAATAAGCATCTCTGCAGCTTCATTGGGATCTTGAGTTGCGGTAATGGGGGAGAAATCTGTTTGAAGAATTATATTGGTTATCGCATTAAAATTTATTTTAGTTCTGCTGGTGGTATTAGGATATTAGTTTTTGTAGGTAGGGCAAGTAAATTTGGACAGTGATCTGTGATGAATGATTGGATCACAAATCGATAGTGTATTTAGTTTAGTCATTTTGTGGGTTAGTTATAAAAATGAAAAAAAAATAGATTTATATAACAACAACGTATTTATTAAAATAAGAATAATAATGACTTATAATAAATTATTAATTAGGTATCTATGTTAAAAAAAACTATTAGTACAAAAGTTTAGAATGTAACAAGTTATATTAAAAATGAATATAAATACTTATATCTAAGTTTAAAATTAACAGCCAAAAGATAATAATGATTTTTATAAGATTGATAATCTTTCTTTAATAAGAATGACTTTTTATCGATAATGGCGTTGCGCCCGCGCAACACGCTCACCGCCTTAGCCGGGCTGAGGCCGAGCTTGTTTTATGACCCAAATTGCACGGACAAAATAATTCTACTATAGCTACATTTATTTTGATGGCCTCCGTGGTTGAGCGGGCTAAAACTTTACCGGCTTACCTCACTGCAACGCAGAAACTCCGGGTTGGATTCCTAGTATGGTAAATTTTGGAAACGAATTTTCTCCGTGATTTACTATGGTCTGAGTATCTGGGATCGGCCCCAGAGTAGTCCGTTGTATATTTTTTTAATTAATTCAATTTTGTTGAAAAGCACAGAACTGAAAGGATCCGATGGTACTCTTTGACATCGAATGATTCAAGTCTATGTTTATATATATATATATCACTTTGGTTGATTCATACAAATTGAAACATAGTAATGAACCGTCTAATAACGGCTTAGTGTGATAACGGCGACGTGTACATTGAGAACGCTACACATACACACGCGGTTTACCTATACAGAATTATTAATAGATTAATTTGTAATAATCTATACTATAATAAATTTGTTGCTGGTTTCGAATTTGTATAATGAATATAAGCATCACGAGTACATTTTGAAAATGCAACTTTCAGAATCTTTGCACGACTATCTTTCGGACCATCATGTGAAATTGATTTGATGCCGTCATTGCAATAAACTAAAAATAACAATTCGTTGTCATGGTGACGTGGACGAATTTTCGCTACCACTAGTAGTTTAAAGGAGGCAGATGAAAACTTCTATCCTTAACCCAATGCGATGCAATGCTTCGAATCGTTCGAGCACATGACAATACAAATCGAGGCTAGAAAGGCATACGAATAAACGACCATAATGCCAAACATAACGAAAAAAGGCCCGCCCTCCTATTTTATTATGTTAGCATTTTTACTAGTTCACAACATACATTTATATATTTTTTCTAAGCTTAAATCTAAGCTTAATATTAAAAATCAGATAAAATTGGTCAACTGGTTTTTACGTGAATCCTAAAAAAACGTGAAACCAGTTAAATTATACAAAAAAATACACCGGCCGACATGTTTTTTTTTTCTAAAATATAATAAATTTTTTCCACTAATTTTATAGTGCTGATAACGAAATCAGACCTCATTTTATCGTATCACATCAGATTTTTAATAAAATGAATAACTCATTGGGAAGTTAGGAGCCGAATATGTTCCTGGAGAATGGAGACTTTTTATAGATTCTTCGAAACGGAGTTTAAAAGGTGTTCTATTACACAACACTAATCAGTATGCTTCTGTTCCCGTCGCTCATTCTGTTCATTTAAAAGAAACTTATGAAAATTTTGAAACAGTACTAGATAAAATCAAATATGAAGAACATGGTTGGCATCTTTGTGGAGATCTGAAAATTATAACTATGCTGTTAGATCAGCAGTCAGGATACACGAAATATCCTTGTTTTTTTATGCAAGTGGGACAGCAGGGCACGAGCAAAGCATTACGTCCAAAAACAATGGAATCCTCGTACAAATCTGAAACCGGGACCCAAAAATGTTATACGAGAAAATTTAATTGATCCTAAGAAAATTGTATTACCTCCGCTTCATATTAAACTCGGTATGATGAAACAGTTCGTTAAGGCATTGGATAAAGAAAATGATAGTTTTAAATACTTGAGTAAAAAAATTTCAAGGTTATCAGATGCAAAAATAAAAGGAGTGTTCGATGGACCACAAACAAGATCTTTGATGACCGATGAAAAATTTGATGAAACATTAAATACAACTGAATCAGAAGCTTGGCTGGCGTTCAAAGATGTTGTCAACAATTTTCTAGGAAATCACAAACACCCTGACTATAAAAATATTGTAGCAAATTTATTAAATAAGTATCAAAAATTGGGGTGTAATATGAGTATAAAACCCCATTTTTTAGATTCACATTTGGATTTTTTCCCTGATAATCTTGGTGATTATAGTGAAGAACAGGGTGAAAGGTTTCACCAAGACATCAAAACTATGGAAACAAGGTACCAAGGCCGATGGAATGTGAATATGATTGCTGATTACTGCTGGTCAATAAAACGTGATATTATTGACGATTCCCATAAAAAAATTACTCCCAGATGTAATTTTACAACTAAACGCAAAAGACCTCATTCAAAATAGCTTCATACCAACTATTGTACATGATATTTTCTGCAGAAGTTTTCAAATATATGTATTTATAATATAATGATTGATTTCTTTCTTAAACTAAAAAAAAAAACCGTTTTTCTTGTTTGTAAAAAAAATCTGATGTGATAGAGTAATTATGTAGGTAATTTTGTGTTTAAAATACTATAAATTAGTGATATTTATCACTCATATCAAAACAACTTTCAAAAAGTCTTCATTATTATTATTATTATTATTATTTGCCGGCCGGAGATATCAGTAATATGTCGACTATAATGTTGTGTGTATTTTATGTCAAAGTAGTTCTTGAAATATATACAGAGTTTTACAATTCTATAATAATAGATATTTATATTTTTTCACAGTACCATACCGACTCCTATCAGTAGGATTACCATGACCTGTAGGTTATCGCGATTCAATGCTTTACAATGAAATACAGAAATATAGCGCTGCCGCAGTATATTGTGAAATAAATATTAAAATTCTTAGGTAGTATTCGTATTTCCTTAACTATGTACAGTAATATAAATTGTTTTTAGTAAAATAATTTGTTTAATTCAACTAAGTCCTCGATTTGATATCAAGTTATATATAAAGGTTAATTCAGACAGTTTTTTGTTTTCCATTCAGCATTTTTTAATTGAAATAGTGAAACGTCTGAACACAAAAAATCAGAAGTAACAGCGTTGCATTAATGTGCGTTTTTTGGTGAAACAATCCGTCAACGCTGGATTTTGGCTACAGCATCACTTACTCATGCTCCCAATAACCGAAAAATGAAACATCTGAACACCGAGAGAACATTCATTCGGATCCGGCCTGTTTGCCTCGTGTCTATTAGCAGTAGAGCCCACGTAGAAACATATATTCTGTGTAATTTATAACAAATATTTTTTTATATGGAACTATCAAAATATGCTGCCGTTTTGGAGATATGCAAAAATCAAAGAATCGCAAGATAGTGACAAAAGAGCAGATAAACATTAATATTTATATATTTAATATAATGTGAACGTGAAATGGAAAAAAATAACATTGACTAAAACGAGTGAATTATTCACCCGAATGAATAGTCCGATATCACCTTAACGCTTCTCTCAATGCGATAATACGCACGAACTAATAGTTGCAGTAGCGCCCAGTGGACTCGCGTAGTATGACGTAAGTTCGTAACCCTTTCCGGAGGCCATGTACCTGTTAGATAATTGTTCTGAACACTTATTTATTTATTATAATTAGACTCTCCAAAAAAAGGATACACATAACACATTTGTAAAAATATATACATTACCCTAACTTTTTAATCAATGTGCTCTTTCAATTAGTGGAAACCACGGCACGTGTAGAAATTAATCACATAGATTTAATGTGTAATACAAAATACAATAATACGAATATAAAAAGCTTAACAGTGGCCAGTTCGGCCAGACCCGAGTGAATGTTTTCAGTATGTTCAGATGTTTCATTTTTCGTTTATGAGGTAGGAGAAGGGAAAGAAGGTACACCGGAAGTGTCACTCACCGTGCGAAATCCGACTAGCTCAAGGCTAACCATTTGATGCCAATATTCGGTGAGAGCGTGGTATCGAACTGATCGAACCGGCCCATCGAGCTATAATCAAGATAAAGATTCCAGCATGTCACTACCACATGCGAAGCGATAATTACCAAAACTTACCAATTCTCTTTGAGCAAGGTTGGTGGATATGGCCAGGGTAGACAGTTTGTGAGGCATTTTTCGGTAACCCTGGCATAAGGCGAAGGAGGAACATCGGGGGATGTTATTGAGTATCCCTAACTCGAGTGAGCTTAGCATTTTTTCGGGGATGCTAATACCACTCTAACGCCTCACGCCCACGCCCAACCTTAATCCGTCCACTCGTCAATAAAATAAGGGTGGCGGGTATGCCGTCCATTCTTGCAGCTGAGTTACAAGTTATGATATTAAAATTATTTTGTCTATCTTCAGCTTTGTTTTATTTATTTAAATTTGATTGCGTTCTTAAGTTATCTGTTTACTGTCCACATTGTACTGTTCTTCTATTTTTATTTTACTTGTTTTATTTTAATTATATCTAAACATAAGTTGTTAAAAGGGTCCTCTCAGTCAGGTTGCCTGGAAGAGATCGCTTTAAGCGATAAGGCCGCCTTTTGTTTTTCCTTTAATTATTGTAATTATTTATTCTGTAATTGTTTATTTTGGTGAACAATAAAGTGTTTTATATTCTATTCTATTTCTATTGCAGTTTACTTATTACTCTATAGCAGTTTAAGATTACGAATCCCAATTTTCCTTAATTACGAGTGACGTTTACGAAAATATAAAAAAGTGATTTAAAATTTCATAAAAAATATATTTGACTTAACGAGACATTAATCAATAAATTAATTTAAACTACGTCACGTAGTTGTAAGTGCTTCATTCTTTCTTGCAAATTCGACACAAGTCCAAACAAAACGGTCAAAAGGTCTTTTAAATTATTTATTAACCAGCCTTTGAAATTGCGGATGGGATGGATATCTGATAGCAATTAAATATTAGCCCAAAACTGTTCATGTCTCATAACAGCCTATACTTTATTGGTTGCTTTTGTTGTCATTACTGTTCTATTGACGGTAATTTTGAATAAATAACATGTGTAGAAACTTAATCTGATATACTGAACATAATTTACGACTGGACATAATTATCGAATTTTCTTACGTTTTAACAAAGGCAGAACCCACTTCACACCAAAAACCAAAAAATATTTAACAGACTTTTTTCTACAACATCTTGAAGTCGTTGCCAAGTAAAACCTAAAAGAACAACAACAAATTTACAAAATATGGTAATTTTTATGTTTTACTTGACACAGACTTCAAGGTGTTGTAGAAAGAAATCGGTTAAATATTTTTTTTTTGTTTTTAGTTCGGAATCGGTTTCGTTTCCGTAAAAAAAATATTTTTTACTTGTCCAAATACTTCAATAGCTTTAGAGATAATGTATTAAGCACATCGGTATACAAGCTCTTTAACAAGGGTTGCTCTCGATTTCCTTGCGATCCACAAATCAGATCCTCGGTGACTATGGCACCATCTCGGGAGTTACGAAAAACAATTTGGAAATCGGTCTACAATTGACGGAGATCGATCTGAAGACCCAACGTAACTTTCCGAATGATGCCCAATGAAACTCAATGCTTCTATTGACTTCCTTCTCGAAGTTGTATTTACCCACTTGACTACAAATTTTCCCAAGATAGACATATTCTTTCTTACACAGCTTCGAAATCGGTGCCAATCGGTCTTGGCATTACATGATTGTTGAACATAACTTTTGTCTTGTCCAGGTTCATGCCGAGACCCACCGATCATGCGGGCTCATTTAGACCTTACTTGTTAGGATGAGATTCTAATTGTTACCTACTAATTCGAATGGAATTTACAATTAGACTAATGAACAGAAATGCAATGCTATATCAAAATAGGATCGTTAAGACAATAAAAGATCATGGTACAAGCATGGGCCCGAGCCACTTTTTTGCACTGCAAACTCGACAAATTAATATCAATTGCTTCCACCTTGTTTGAAGAAACAAAAACTGGATAGGAATGATCAAGGAGTCGACGCGTTTCATATTGCAGCTGCTGCTATATTATGTTGAGCAGATGTTGTAAGTATACCTATATTAATTGTCATGTAACCCAGTAAGAAATAACCATACCTAAATGAAATTGAAGTGCCTGCCTCTAATCTTGATATATAAAACTGAATGTTTGTCTGTATGTCCTTTATAGAATCGTAAACTTTATATTTGATCACGTGATGATCTTTAGTAAAGTTGTTGTGCATGAGCCAAAGAAGGTTTCTGAGTTGGTTCACATTTGAACCCGGTAGGTGGCGCTGCTGTCGGGATATCGATCGAAGCTTTTCCGGGCAGGACGACGCCTGCCGGGACAGCTAGTCTCAAAATAAATGCCAAGTTGTAGGTGAAAAATGCTGCCTATATCGGTAATTTGTACTCAGGCATTGGCTTGATATCAAATTACTATTAGATTAGAGTTTTTGTTTATTTATCTGCATGAAAAATTGTTTCCAATGAGCTTCGAAACGACTCAATGGATTTAAATGAGAATTTTACTGATTGAAATAGCTTTTAATTTTCGTGTGTTTTATTTGATAACTTGCAGGGCTCAGAAAACATTATAAATAACAAGGTATTTATATTATATATAACATTATAAATAACAAATAACAAACTTGCGCGACGACCGCTGCAAGTTGCAATAAATAATATTAAAAATAATTTTGCAAGTTATAAGCATAATTTTGCAAGTTATAAGCGAGTGCTGCATATTACTGTGATGATTGTGAATTATGCTGTGGTGGATGTTGAGACTAACGCAAAAGGACAGCGTCCGAAAAGGCTACAACCGCGGTGGCGTTCATATCCCTGACAAACCGTTAAAGTACTAGAGTCACTTACGTTGGTACGATCACTTAGTAAAGGAACTGGCAAGTTATATGAAGAAAAAATGTCCAGCCTGGACCAGGTCTTGATAAAAGGTGTGACTCGTGAAGGTGTGGGTCAACATCACAGGGATCTCGAAGACTCTGCTAAATAGAGAAATTACTAAAGTCCGATGTAGCGGCTCCGATCGTAATCGACACTTAATGCCTATAGGGTAATGACGTCCATACTAATTTCTTTTGCTTTCCTACTTGATTTTCTTAAGTTGTCGTAATCTTTCACATCGGTAAACCACACAGAAATAAAAATGTAAAAATCTGTAGTTTCTTAATTCTCTCCTCAAAACATTAAATTTATAAAAAACTCGCCCGACTTAACAATGTTTGAATATGTAATGTTTATTAGAGTTTGGCTTGAGTATAGATATTATCCTAGTTTATCATCTTTCCATTTAAAAAGCATTTTACTTTAAGCCTGATTCCATAAGTGAAGTAATTAGTTAATTTGCGAATTAAGAACTAAACACTTCAGTTATACAAGTGAACTAACTACTTAATTAATGCAAATATAAATCAGTCTTTAAAGAAAACTGTACCAAATTTTTGGAAGATAATATTCTTCAAAAATATTGAAGTTATAGGAAAAATTTAGTTTATTTTGAACCTTATCCCTTTAAGTTAAAGCACATATTAATCAACGTCAATCAACACGCACGTAATTGTCACTGTAACGAGATGAAAGCTTGAGTTTATTCCTGGATCTATAATACATACTGACGTTCAAAATGAGAAACAATAAGCTGAAATGAAATGCTAGTACGTAAGTAAACCCACATTATATGTTGGATGGCAGGTTATATGTTGGCAAAAGTCTCCTTCATATAGCTGTAATAAATTAGTTTTGAATTCATTATTTCACCATTTTATGGTGTTTACATACATACACATCTGGAGAAAGATACGGTGTTTAGTTTATTATGCTCGAAGATAGACCCGTAAGATCCACAACGTAATGGAAGTTTTATGATATGTATTGGAGTGACGACTAAACTACTGTTCTAGTCAGTGCTATCATGTCAAATCATATATATCAGTGTTGTTCAATCTGTGTGGGTTGAACAGATTGAACAACAGAGAACAGATTTTCGTTGTTACAAAATTAAAAGTTTAAAACAACGAAAATTATTAATAAAAAAATGAAAAATAAATATTTCCTAATTTTTCCAAGGGGGTTCTATTCTAAAGCCTTTCAAGAATTGCTCCAAGAAAGGAAAAAAATCTTAAATTTATAGTTTAACAATTATCACACTTGCAATGTTTATGTTCAAGCAAAACAAAAATATTTTGTAACAACGAAAATTATTAATAAAAAAATGAATAATAAACATTTTCTAACTTTTCCAACGGGGTTCTATTCTAAAGCCTTTCAAGAATTGCTCCAAGAAAGGAAAAAATCTTAAATTTATAGTTTAACAATAATTACACTTGCAATGTTCATGTTCAAGCAAAAAAAAATATTAATTAACTATTGAATAACTAAATGAAAAATTGTTATAAAAAAAAATTTCAAGCAGATTATTGTTCATTCATCTATTCAGTTAGTGTTTGATTTTTTTCAATTTTTTATTTTCATATTTAGTATGTTCAAATAATATTTATTCATTAAAGGGCCGATGTGGGTGTGGCTTGCGTAAGCCAGAGTACCCGTTATCAGCCGTATTTTCATCCCTCTGGAAAATTATAAATATTGATCTTACAGCTTCGGGAGTCAAGAATTTTTTTAGGAAATTTCCTTTTCTTTTCGAATCTTTTTTCAAATTTGATTTTTTTTTTTACTTTTGAGATATTTGCAAAAACTAAACCCCCTTGTTTTAGTTAATTTAAGTTAAGTTATTTATTTAGTTAATTGTCAATAACTTTTACAATTTTTGCAAGCGGAACTTCATTTTTTTTCAAAAATCATCTAGATGCCATTCCGAATCGAATGACACCTCATCTATAATTTTCGGAGACTGCTGAAATAGTTGGTCCGAAAGGCACTTGTTTACTAGTCTATAATTGATACATATAAAACATAATTTTAATGTCAGACAGGATCGATTTGTATTAGAATAATTTAATCCTAGATGAAGGTCATCTAGAATTCGGGAAAAAGGTACATAAAATCGTGAACGTTGGTCAGGTAATGACACTAGTTTTTAACTCTAGTCGACATGCATATTTTCAAGGAGGCATGCTGTGTTTGACACCAACTGAGCTCAAATTTCAATAATAATGTATATGAATTTGCTTATTTAAACTAAATTTTAATTTTATTTTGAAGGTTAAAACCTACTTGATTATAGCGACATTATAGAGAAAAAATAAAAAAAAGTCGGAAAATATGCATCACATAAATTGTGTTACGGTACGTAAATTTGTAATAGGTTTTATTTACCGAGTAATTAAAGAGATAAGAAAGATATATTTTTTCTCTAAACCAAGTTCAAAAATAGACGAGTTAAAAATAGCTGAGCTCTCAATAAAGTGGTGTGCAGGACAGGAAAAATGATTTTTATTTCTTCTTAGTATTTCTTTGGAGAATTGAACGCTGTACAAAAAAATGATAAAAATTATTTTTTTGATGTGATGGCGTTCGACACCCACACGAACGGTGTGTACAACTTCTAATTATTATAAATCTGTCGTCTGCAACGGCAGACGACGCTCCTTTTTTTTAAACACGGTGTATTCACACGTTACAAGTGTAAGCAATGTTAATTATTTTTCCCGATTTTATTACACACGATTTAATCGCCAGTACATTTTTGACGACAAGTCTACGGGCATGTTTACGACATTGCGGGCAAAATTCGGAAACGAATTTTAAACACGTAATATTTTCGTATTGTTTCTTGTATCAGAGCTAAAGTGATTTCTTAAACAAATAATTAACAGTGCAGTGAAATCTTTTCTATTAAAAATTGTTTTTGATTGAGATTGATTTCACAATTTCAATTTCATATTAATAAGAATGTAGTGGAACACTTACAAGCCAATAGATGGCGCTGTGCAATAATTGAGGTCACAAACGTTTCCCGAAACATACAAGTAATATACACAAATTTTCAACGTTAACATTTATCACCTGGGCCTAGGCCTACGAGGAACAATAATGGCCTCGCTGGAAGATCTTCCTTTGAGACGGAGGAGCATTCCGCTTTCGTCTCGCTCCCTTAGTCGGGTCATCCCTACAACAATCATATAGGTATATACACATTCGCTCACGCACACTGACACACATGCATAACATGTAGCACTCACAAGTCTTATATAGATTAGTGTCGGCTAACTATATTTTTAGTTGCAATTTAGGGTTCAGAAGTGCTATAAAAGATTTTTTTTAGTTTGGTCTTCCGATTTTCCCCCTATAATGTTTTCTTTACTCTTATGTTTTGAGGGAAGGAAATATGTAGGAAAAAGTATCTTAATAATATATTACTAATATCCGAAAAGAAAATATCCATTAGAGAACAAAGCTAGCTGATGCACCTGCCACGCTGTTTCAAGACGAATTGGCGGGTGTTACAGCTCACATACAGCTTATCTGGTTGTGCTTTTCTCTAACAAATGAAAAGGCTCGAGCCTGACAAAGAAACAAGATAAATATAAGGGCTTGAGCATTTATTTAACAAATTAAAAAGCTCGAGCCTGTCAATTGTATTAGATAAATATAAGAGCTGATATCATTCGGGACTTTAATTAGACTTTTTAAAGTCAAAATAGGCTTTATGTAAAGCCATATGATACCACACAACTAGTCTGAAAATCTTAGTTGCAATATACCTACACCGTACATAGAGGTCGTTGTACCCGGAATGGGTTATAATTAGGAAGTAGTACGAGTATTATACTACAGACTGACAGTAAGTTTCTATTCAATACCTATCCTAAGTAAGTATATACGTACCTATATAAAACGGATGTTGATGATATGA
Source organism: Dendrolimus pini (assembly GCA_949752895.1). Lineage (NCBI taxonomy): Eukaryota > Metazoa > Arthropoda > Insecta > Lepidoptera > Lasiocampidae > Dendrolimus > Dendrolimus pini. The sequence continues at coordinate 9,340,434 of OX457125.1, read as the reverse complement.
GATTGATAAATACTAACTCGATTGGACCAATCAACATAAAAAATGGCACATCAAAGTGATGTTTTACGGCGAGATTACTATAATCCCCATTACACACTATCTCGACAATAGATGTCGCTGCAACGCATCAACTTTTGTACATATCGTTCAACTGATTACCATGAAGCTTATTTTTATAGCATATACGAAAAGAGATCAGTCACATTGGGCTAATTTTAGTGTTATCGGCCAACAAATATAAACGCATTTTTGTAAAAAAAAGGTTACCATTAAAATATTTTTATTACTATATATACCGAAGTTCTAAGTCAATTTTGAGATTATAATGTAGGATTCAATATTTAGCCTCAAAGTGTCTACCACTCAGCGCAGATATAAGGGGAAAAGCAGCAAATAAATAGTGCTACCTTTTTTCATTCTGATTTGCACATTACTACAAGAAATGTAATACTTAATAATTAGGTTTTATTCCACAAATAGAATAGATGTTATGAGTTTGAATATTATCTCACAGACTTAGAACTTTAATTTAATAATATGTGTTTATTTTGTTATACTCTATTATAGTATTAAGTTTAATTTACATTTTCTAATTAGCTGAACAATGTTTGGAAGCTAGGTGATTTCCATTGCTTTATAGATATTTCCAGACACAAAATGGTCATAGATTTTTTTTATAATACAACAGTAACCTTTGAAAAGGATTTAATTACGAGAAAACATAGATAATTTAACTAATAATAGCAAAATTCCTTTGAAATACGGCGTATGTAAGACTCATATAGGGTTTGAATGGGCAAGCCGTAAATAGGGGTGCCGGCGCGTGCTGCTTGACTCCAGATACTTAGTGTCGCCTAATGAGGACGACCGGACGACGGATGAGGGCCATGTGACTAATTATCTACAGAATGGATATTAGGCAGAAAATGCGGCTACCAGCGCAACTTCCGATCGATGAGCAGGGAGCGTTATCGTGAAAAAACAATACGCCCAACGACAGTTTCTAGGACGTTTTTATGTACGCTTCACGCACTGTCGGAACTAAATTTGCATAATAGGGTCCAGTAACTGTCTGGCAATTAATCTATAAAAAAGATTCCTTCACTATCCCAAAACACTGAGGCCATAACTTTGCCAGCGGTAGGAGCAACTCGAAATTTCTTATTGGACGGAGAGGATGGTCATTTCCAAAACATACTCTCTCAAATCTCAGATAATATCTCTTAGATTCAGGATCGAAATAGTGGGCCCAAGTTGTAATCATGGTGACAAGACGATGACATAAATTATCCGAATCACAGCTATTAAAATAAGTTGCTAATGTACATCCACAAGCACACAAACTCACAAACACACCTAGGAGCACACCACACACACACATCAAATGATTGCACACACATGTACGTATGCACACACAATCAAAGCCATCACTTGAACAGATCTCTGCTTTTGTATGACTTCTTGGATATCTACTTTAATATATTAATTTGTTGTTCATCTGAACACTGTTAGTACAGTAATCTAGTATAATAAGGGTTGAGAATATCATCAACATTTTGTAATTTTTACTTTAGCCTTTATTGTATTTTGTATTCTGCTGCAATCGAAAGTTGCCAAAGTTAACTGTATTTTACAGGTCGAATCCTGGTTAGAGACTTTGGTAGCTGACGAACTGCACAAAAATATTTTTTTATTATTTTTGTTGTAAATAAAGTGTATAGACAATCTCGAATCCCAAAATAAGACATAGGTCAAGATTTCATCATACTTCTCAAAATACGCCATGCGTTCGCTCTGTGTGTTATTCTTTGCAACGTAAGGTATGATGACGTCACGCATGAGTAAATCGCAGTCCTGTTGGGTGAAACTAACGCGTCTATAAACACACCCTAACGCTTCCTTTTATATAATATTATAAACATTCTTGAGATAGCATTGCTTTCAATTAATATTTATGTTATATCTTCTTTAATTAAAGTATTTTCCTGTTTTTAGTCGTTAGTTATTTCCTTTTTCTCACTGACCTAGCATATTAAATTAGATAATTTATAAAAAAATGTATTATTACATTTTTAGCAGTATTGAACCAAGAGCCCGCCAATTTTAAAAAATCCTTATATGCTTAAATAAACTAAACCTTAACCTTCCTTAGGTTAAGGTTTAGTTTATTTAAGCAAGTACACTACAGCGAATAAGTTATTTGACTATTAAATGTTAAAGCTTAAGTCGCTGTGGTTTTGACAGGTAACTGTTAATGATGTTACTGTACAAAAGGAGCACAGCATAGAGCTTGATAATTTCATATACGATATCTCTGAAGAATTAAATCGTAAAAAATTAATAGCAAACGGCATAAAGAAATAACTCTTTAGGTCTTTTTTCAGTAAAGGTTCGCGTTTGACCGTTATCCCGCCAGATCTGGAGCGGAAATATGGTCTAAGATATAGCACGGTTACCTAGAAGGTACTTGTTGATACCGGACTTAAAACAAACAGGTTGTAAGGTTGCGGAAAATACAGACTCCGACAATGAATTCACATCCTTTGCGATATGCATGATGAAGGTGGACGCGTACCGCTTTGCTCGTATAGGTATATACTAGTGCCATATTCCAGTGCGTCTGAAACAATGGGATAAGACTGAAATGCCCCAAGGAACACTCTCCAAAGATATCCGATGTAAAACTGATAGGCTGGCGACTGTGTCTCGATGTTAGAGACTTTGAATTTTGTCATCAATGGTCGTTGCCTATCAGCTTCCTGGCAATCGACTCTAGTAGATACTTCGAGTTGGTATTTCAATGAGACATTTCAAAGGTAAAAATAGTAGATACATGCCTCCTCCATACATGCTCGTATTTGTGCTTTCAACAGTGTCCGCAGCTGTTCTGGAGAGGATTACATATTTGCGGTGTTTACCTAATACAGCTGATTCTGTCGCCAAGCCAGCAAATTTAACAGTATTTGACAAATAGAATGCGGCCAACGTCCTACATCTAAGTATCTCATATATGAGACGCTTCATTTTATACAAACATGTGTAACCATGTACATACAACATGAACACATCGCTGTATAAAATATGAATCTAGCATGATAGGTAACATAAAAGAATTATTTCCAAAATTCTATGAAAAAACGCTTAGCCGTTGGGCACCTTGGACCTAATGTATCTAACTGCATTTTATAATTAAGATATAGTTTATGTTAAGATGTATTTTATTAAAATAATGACACTAAATAATGTAAACAAAGAGTTATTACTCAAATGTCGTCAAATGTTTTCACATAAATAGTACAGAGTGCCGCGATACTTGATAACTTATGGTATCAGAACTTATCGCCGTTTCCGATAACTATTGATTAGTAAATATTGCTACTATAATTCATATATCGTTGTTACTGAGCTTAATAAATAAATTACTAGTATAAGTGTGATTACAATGATTTTCTTTTTTAAATTAACATGCTATGAACATTTTATAGTTTTTGTAGATCATTACGACAGGTCGGGCTGTTCATGTAATCGACGATCCCATACTAACATGCAGTTTAGAATCACTTAGACTTTTTATCGGTGCAGAACGGAGAAAGAGTATAATTTCCTGCGGCCGGTTGGCTTGTCGTAAGAGGTAATAAAACAACTTAAAGCCAGATGGTAGGGCGTTTGCCCCTTTGAATTGCTGCGCCCGCTGGTCTAGAGTATACCACCATAACAACTCTGAGCTGTATTCCGGTATTAGTGGCCAGGTTCCAATGTGCCTTTAGAGAGCGACAGCATATCGGTAGCACCTGGTGTAAAAAATTATATATAGGCGATGGTAACCACATTCCATCAGGTGGACAGTCTACCTATCTGCGGAACTTATACAGTAAAAAAGAGATTTTGTGTCTCTCCGCTTATTCTATTGTCTTGACATCGGCGAGTGTTGCAAGGAATTGTTTAATATGGTGCCAACACCTAATTCTTACAACCCCACTGTTGGACTTGCAGCTTACGATCCAGCTCGAAGGACCACAAAATGTTGGGTGTGGGGGCAGGGGTCGCCCTAAATGAAACACCCCTTAGCAAGTTAACTGAATTTATTTATAGGCGCTACAACAGCAACAGGTGCGATCGGCACAAGCGTATCAAACGGCACGTTCAAGTTTAACCGACACAACTTAGCACTAGCCCCGGACGTTACACTGAACGTAGATAGCACTAATTATATTGACTACACCGATCAATACGAGTGGCACTAATCACAATCACTGGTGGACCACAAGATCCACGTAGTCACGCTGAGAGTCCGTTGGCTGTAGCGTCTTCCGAATGCTCCCTGGTCTTCCTGGTGTTCTTAATCTTCCTTGTGTGTATATACTTTTCCTTGTGTGTATATATTCGATCGAGGTGGTTGCCGTTGGCTCGCCCCGCGCTTATTAAGGTACTACAAAACTGCAGACGCTTAGCAGCTAACGGAGCGACCTACGTATCCGCGGTACGCGGGGCGTGGGGGTACGAGATTTAAGGGGGAGAGGGCAAGGGGGTGATTCTGTCCGCAACACCCACCATTCGCCATCGACCGGATGTTCACCTTTATTTCTTTGAACTCTCACGCTCTACTATGCGAAGGTTCTTTAAACGTTTATTCCGCGTAGGACAATGAGCGGGAGGGAACTTGCCGTCGAGGTTTTACCTCTGCGCTACGACATATGGTTCTTTAAGAAGGACGTTATACAATTTCTTAGAGGCCGGAAATGAGTTGGTAGCGCCCCTGGTGTTGCAAACGTCCATTGCAATGGTAACTACCTTCCATCAAATGATCCGTCTGCTTCTTTGCCTACTTCAGGCAATTAAAAAAACTTGCATACATATTATCTAGCGTATTTCCCATAGGGATAGGTGGGGATTAGGATGCATATATTGGATCTACTTGCCACGGTCCTGAGAGACACACTTCGCTTCATTTACCCTTGTTAATGTCTTACGACTCTATACTATGCTCGTATAATATATCTCTCCTTCAAAATATCTATGTTTTGATCATTAGTATAATTGTTATATATATTACGAGTAATCATTATTAGAGCTATTAGTTATTAGATTATTTTAGCTGTATGCGTCTGCGTCTATCCCACGTAAACGACGCCAATTATCAAAATAAATAGTGTCCTAGGATTGGCCCACGACCAGTAAGCTCTGTTACCTTCCTCTGTTTTACCTTATGCACTAGCAGACAGACAGATGAAATTCTTAAACTTGTATTTTCTGTATATGCTAGTTAGAATTAGTTTCTTTGTTTTTGTCTCTTATTTATAAACTCATTAGACAAATGCGAACGCTGCACAGCGATGTATTATATTGTAGATAGATAGATACAATTATCAGTATAGATAAATGACAATGCAAGAGGAGGTAAACATAACGCAGTATCTAACTCAGTAAGAAGTACCTACTAGTATGCGGATAATTTTACTTTCCCTGACAATAAATAAATACTTTATTACAGTAAACGTTATTTCATAAGTGCTATGACGATGAGGATGTATATGTGGGCTTCCCTGACGTATGTTGCCAGCGATGTTTATTAAGCAATTATGAAATTGGCTTGAGAATGGCTTTCAAAGGCGAATGTTAAGTGTAAAGAGTTTGCAGATTAAAAACAACTTTGTTTGTGAAGACATTTCGTAGTCTCTCATAATATGATGCCCTCAGACTCCCAAGAACGTACATTACTTTACAAAAGTAAAGTAAAAAAAGGGTAGGTTGATAGCGAGAGCGGGCAGCAAGAAGGCAACCTAATGGATCTCAAAGTACCTACTCGTAAGGCTCTATTTCCATTTTACTCCCTGCTAGAAATTCAAATGCTCAATGCAAAATTTAATACATGAACTGATATAAAGATATTAACAAAATTTAGTAAAAATAAATATTTTTAATACTTTATGCAACTCAATTATTACATAAAACTATAAATATCATATATATATAAATTTGTTATTTCTATGTCACATAACAACCATTCCGGTGCTAGATATAAAACGATAATAAATTTTAGTAGGCTACGAATCTTAAATGAATTTAAATAAAAGTATATTTAAACTAAACTATAAAATAAAATACTATAAAATGAACATATTTACAAGTAAAAGATGTAGTCCAAATCGCTGTCGGTGGGGAGCGTTACGCTTATTCGTTGCCCTAAATATAGGCCAGCCCTTTGGTCACGCGAGACTTCTTTCAATCGTCTTGAAAGGTCTCGATAAAGTTGATAAGCCTCACGTCCCCATGGCCCCAAAGTCTCAACCCCGAAAGCTACAAATATGTATCCGCCACCGATGGATGCATATTTGCGGCGTTTCAGGGTCTCTTGAAGTGCGGCAGCTCCCCCGGTAGTTACGGCTGTATTTCGAAGATGGGAAGCCGCCAACGTATCGACACACGTTGCGTCCCATACTAAGGGGCGTCCCATCTTCCTAGGTATCAACGACATTCCATCCGGTCGCTTGCCATCGTCGCGGCACAGTCCGTTCGGTTCAAGAACAGCTGGAACCCCAACGGTGACAAGAGACCGGCGGATGATGTCGTTGATAGCCGCATGTCGTGAAGTTCTACCAGCACTCCTCAAAAATCGAAATGTGTGCTGGGACACATATTAGAAGTGAAACTTCAACGGACAAGTTGAAAAACGAATCGCAACGGACAAGTGGGAAAATGAATGGCAACGGACAAGTGGAAAAACGAATGGCAACGGATAAGCGGAAAAATGAATCGCAACGGACAAGTGGAAAAACGAATCGCAACGTACAAGTGGAAAAACTTCAACTGACAAGTGCCAAAATGAATCGCAACAAAATTTTAACTTGAAGTTTTACGGGCAGGTTTTTAAATTGGATAAGTACATTAACATCCTCATCAATCGAATCATCATTCGATTTTTCGCAGGTTTACTGCAAATTATGATTTGGTTAGGTTAGGTACATTTTATTGAATGCAGTTTTAATTTAAACATATTTTATTTTATCAAACAAAAAACTGAATTCGATCCGGAACCAAAAAAACATTCATAGTCTACTCTAAAATTATACATATACACCGGAACATTAACAGCGTTATAAGAGACAAAAAGCGTTTTTAGATCGATTGCTCAGCCGTTGTAAGAGTAATTATACACACTTGATTGCGGTGAAAAAAATATACAAGCTTACAACAATCACCTATGGGACAAAGGCAGCACCATACCTTGCCATGCGTACCCTGAAACAGCTAGCACTCGACAATGAAAAGGCACAGCGGTACCCATTGGCCACAAAGGCCTTAAAAAACTCATTTTATATGGATGACCTTTTGGAAGGTGGAGATAGCTTAGAACAAACTAGAACGTTACAGTACGAGCTAATAGAAATTCTAAAAGAAGCAGGAATGAATATAAGAAAGTGGTCCAGCAACTCCCTGGATCTGGTAAAGGATCTCCCTACAAATAGTCTTGCCATTCCACTTAACTTTAAAAACATTGAGTCCAGAAAAACACTTGGACTAAGCTGGAAACCTGATTCGGATTTCACATTTAGTTTTCAAAACAGATTCGAAAAATTAGAAGAAGACACACAGCTGACAAAACGACAACTTCTATCATATATTTCAAAGATATATGACCCCCTAGCATGGCTCTCTCCACTAACAATTACAGCAAAACTATTATTTCAAAATACATGGTTAAATAACTCTATTACATGGGATGGACAACTTTCAGATGAAACGAAGGAAGCCTGGAAACAATTAAAACATGATTTGCAATTTATGTTGTATCAAATAACAGTAAAGGTGAGTGCACATCGAGACTGGTAACAGCAAAAACAAAATTAGCACCAGTAAAAAACAAACTAACTTTACCTTGATTGGAATTATGCGGAGCAGTACTTCTTACAAGACTGCTAAAGAAGGTGATGGAGACATTAACAAATGATAACGTCGAAATCTTCGCATGGACCGACTCAATGATTGTGCTCGGCTGGATACACGGAGGGGCGAATAGATGGAAACAACTTGTCTCAAACAGAGTTCAGACCATCGTTACAGTAGTTCCACCATCACATTGGCACCACGTGTCCTCCGCAGTGAACGCCGCAGATTGCGCTACAAGAGGCTTATGCGCAAATCAGTTACAAGGTCACTCTTTGTGGTGGGAAGGCCCAGAGTGGCTGAAGATTTTTCATAAAGATCAGATTGGTAAAATAACATATCCATATCCTGAAATTGAAACAAAGAAACTCGGTGTACTCACAGCCTTATGGGAAAATAAAAACTTTATAATTAAATTATTAAATGATATGCAGTCTATACGGCGCGTGGCGACAACAATTGGATGGCTATCACGTTACATTGATTGGTTGCGAAACAAACTAAACATTCCTATACACGGATACCTCACTAATAGGGAAATTAGTCATTTTTACAATTTAATTATAAAAATAGTACAATTTGTGGAATATCAAGAAGACATTACTCGATTAAAAGGGAAGCAATGTGTGAAAAGAAACAACAAGTCTCGAATAGGATGATGAAACTAGTCAACCTAGACGACCGACTAGCAAAGGGGCTTAATAAATGGTGTTGGTTATTTGGAAAATAGTTTGTTTCGTGCATTAGACGACTCTTTCGCCCAAAAGTATGAAAGGGATATACAACAAACTACACAAAATGAAAACCATTTACAACAATTATTCAAAACCCAAACTAGTGTTTTGGAGGCTCAATGTAACATTCTGCGAAGAAACGAAGACGTTAAATCATCTAACAAAAATTACCCTAAATATTAAATCAAGTAGAATCAAAACAGAGATTTGAATTATCTTTATATCATCATCAATTGCAGCCAACATTATCATCTCCAAAAGGAGCCCCACGTTCAGCGCCAAGCCTACTGGGTAAGAAGATGTTAGAAGCACAGACGACGAGCAGTAGCACCAGAACCGTTTTCGGTGGTGTTTCAGGCAGCCCAGAAGGTGGCCGAAGTAGACCAACTACACCAGCCAACAACATTACACTGGACACTCCGTCTACCACGAGTCATGGGACAGTGAGAAAACAGTGAACAACAAGAAAATAGACTTTATTTACAAACATTTATATCTTTTTACATTTAATTTACGTTATGTTATTTCACATTATTGTACAATGATTAATCATTTCTTTAATTTTACATTGATTAATTACTTTTTTTGATACATTTATAACTTTATTTTGTCATTTCTTCTCTTGAGGCGCAGGATGTACAAAGTATGTACAATAGTCAGCGTTTTGCAAATAAACAACTGCGGTCTAACAATTAACAACACATTTATAATAATATATTTACAGCCATTGACTTGCTAGCCAATAAGTCAATGTTTACAGCAATTAAATCAGTGTCATTACAGCGCTCGTTGGGTTTGGTATTTCGTACATTTTACCCTTCCCTCGTATACTAAAACTGTATACACATTACACCCATCATAAGGCATCGTTATAGTATTCTTTTAACTGTGCTGGAGTACAAATACTATTATTTTCTTAAACGCTTCGTATCTCGCTACATACTTTCAACTGGGACTCACGCTTACTTGCTCCAGTTCACACAGTTATATCAACATAATAACTTTGACTTTGAAAGTAAATCAAGTTCACTGACCTTGTTACATAAATATACATTATAAAAATATTTGCCGCCCGCGATTTCATATTGAAAGAATATCAAAGAAAAAACGCGTTGCTAAAATTCCAGGCTGAATTTCAAGAGCTCTATGAGTAATATTTCCATTCTTCTCCTCCTTGAGAGGTATTGCTCATTTCTGAAAATTATGATCTTTCCTCGCTACACTTTCTTCTACAATTTATCGCCGTCTATAACGATCAGCGACAATATGCAGTGCATTGAGTACCTATTTATTAATTCCAGATTTTATCAAGCCTTGGTTGAAGGTAAAACCCAAAAAGCGCTTACTTGGCTTAATAAAGAAGATCATTTAATGCATGTGCAGGTTTATTATGTCTTTTTTCTTTTATCCGTGAAGGAATGGAGAAAGAATATATTTTCCTATGTCCGGGCGGCCTGTCATAAGAGGCAACAAAACAACCCACAGAAAGGTGGTAGGGCATTAATTAGCCCATCTGGGTGGCTACCACCCTTGGTTAAGAGTATGCCGTCATAACAACCTTGAGTTGTGTTCCGGCATTCATGGCCAGGTTCCAGTCTCCCATAACAGAGCAGCAGCTTATTTGTAACGCCTTTTGTGTTGCAAATGTTCCTAGGGAATGGTAACCGCTTTCCATCGGATGTCTGCCTGTCTGTAGAATTAATGCATTAAAAAAAAATGTTACATAAATAAACTATATATAAGTAAAATCAATTTTCTGCTAATGGTAAGGTAAAAGAATAGATACTAAGATTAATAGACGCAGACGAAGTATGTGGACGAGAACTATGAAAGCAGATTACAAGCTGCAAAATAAAAGTTTAATATCAGAACTTATAATGAAGATAACATAGAAATAATCCTTTATTTCTATTAACACCTAAACATTTGTTATCATTACTGTGATTAACAGGGTGATAAGAGACAGAATGCGTTTTTAGATCGATTTCTCAACCATTTTTACAGTAGTTATACACACTTTATTGCGGTGAAAAAAATACATGTCAATCTTGCTCATATTTCTGACGTAAACTTTGTACTCAGAACGCATTTACGATAAATTTTCTCGATAGAAAATAATTGCAAAGTAACCTCTAAACGAGTTATTCAATCTTGGTTATTGTTATTACTGTTAATCGTACATCGCTAAAATAAATAACAGTAACATATTATATTATACCAAATTCAATTATAGATCTTTTATTGGGTTACTTAACTTAATTTGGAAGTAATTAATTATTTTATTAAAAATGACTGCAAAAATCCCGCCTGCCGGTCCCAATGTATGGAATTTATTAGATCGCTTTAGAGCGTCGGCTAATACGGACGCGCTGCTCTTCTCCACGACCGCCATTGAAAAATAATTTTAAATAAACGAAGGAGCAATAATAACAAGAATTTTGAAGCGGTCGCGCTATACTTATTTGGCGTATACGGTAGAGGTCTGGTCTAAATCACTAGCTGTGTGGGTTCGAACCCTACTAGTTTCACTTGATCTAGAAGATTTTTTTTTTATAAGAGTTGATAAAATGCTCTTTTTCTCTTCCTAAATAATTTTATAAAATGCAATAAAAATACTTTTCTAAATTATATTTCATTTCATCTGGACTTTTATACTATTGACAATAAAACGTATTTAAATCAATCTTACCGGTAACATTAAAATTCGAAAGCGCCATCTATGATTCTTCATAGAAAATTACGTTGACACGTGGATAAGTAGAGTTATAAATATTACAAAACTTTCAATACTTTCTTCAATGTTATTGTGGTGTACTAGTATCAACTCACTCTGAGTTGATACTAGTACACGTACGATTAGAGTTCATGGTTCGAGTGCTCATTTCATTTTTCTCTCAAATTTTTGTTATGTTTTATCTATTATAATTTATTTTAAAGTTCTTATCTATACAGATAAACAAATGGTTTGTTTGTAATGTCAAAATAAAAACTAAAAAATTGGACCAGGAGATTCCAAAAATGCAAAGTGAAGTGCCTGTTTGAAATCTCAAAATAAATTTAAAAAAAATCGGACCAGGAGATTCCGAAAATGCTATTTATAGAATTTTTGTCTGTCTGTCTGTGTGTCTGGATGTTCCGGCTAATCTCGGACACAGCTGGATCGATTTTGACGTAATTTTAAATGGCAGATAGATGATGTTATAAGAAGTACCTTAGGCTACGTTTTTAGGGTTCCGCGAAAAAAAATCCAAAAGCATATTTGTCTTTCTGTTTGTTATCCTTTTATGGACAGACTATTGAACCGATTTGGATGAAACTGGGTACATATGTTATTTTAATATCGAGGGTGGCCAAGAACTGCTTTTCATCCCGAAAAATGAGATAGTTTCCAATATGAAAATATATTTGGCCGAACGGGCCTAAATGATCAAACGGCTGAATGACACAAATGGTCGAATTGACCGAAACGACTGAAATGGCTGAAATGGCCGAAATGGCTAAAATGACTGAAATGGCTGAAATGGCCTTAATGACCGAAATGGCTGAAATGAATGAAATGGCTGAAATTGCCCAAATGGCCGAAATGACTGAAATGGCCCAAATGGCTGAAATAGCTGAAATGGCTGAAATGGCCGAAATGACCAAAATGGCCGAAATGACCAAAATGGCCGAAATGGCCCTAATGACCGAAATGGCTGAAATGAATGAAATGGCTGAAATTGTCCAAATGGCCGAAATAGCTGAATTGACTGAAATGGCCGAAATGGTTTAAATGGCCCAAATGACCGAAATGGCCGAAATGACTAAAATGGCCGAAATGGCCCAAATGGTTAAAATGACTGAAATGGCTGAAATGGCCGAAATTACCGTAATGACCGAAATGGCTGAAATGACTAAAATGGCCGAAATGGCCTAAATGGCCTAAAAGGCCCAAATGGCCCATTTGACCGAAATGGCCTAAATGGCCAAAATGACTGAAATGGCCCAAATGGCTGAAATGACCGAAATGGCTGAAATGGCCCAAATGGCCGAAATGGCCGAAATGACCGAAATGGCTGAAATGGCTGAAATGGCCGAAATTACCGAAATGGCCTAAATGGCCAAAATGACTGAAATGGCCCAAATGGCTGAAATGACCGAAATGGCTGAAATGGCCAAAATGACCAAAATGGCCCAAATGACCGAAATGACTGAAATGGCCCAAATCGCTCAAATGACCGAAATGGCTAAATGACTGAAATGGCCCAAATGGCCCAAATGGTTGAAATGACTGAAATGGCTGCAATGACCAAAATGGAAAATCACAAAAAACCTACCCCATTTTTTGGGATAACCCATAATATTGATTACATAAATCCATTATACCCAATTTTAACTAAATCGGTTCGGTAGTTTTTCCGTAAAAGGATAAAAAACAAAAAGACAAATATATTTTTATCCCGGAAACTATTCCATATTTCGGGATAAAAGCATCCTATGTTCATTCTCAGCATCGAAAATATATATCAAATTAATTTCAGCCAAATCGGTCCAGTAGTTTTTCCGTGAAAACGGAACAAACAGACAGACAGTTACTTTCGCTACTTATAATATCAATAGGGATAATATGAATTCATTGTTGTTCCATAATACAATGAAATGATTTTTATAACATTTACATCTAAAAACTAATATCATTAGAATAAAGTTTAACTGTATCAAAATTAGTTACAAAAAGAGAAAAAAAACCACCTGTGTGCGGGATCGAGTCTTCAACCTCCTCACTACCTTAGTATTAGAAAACCACTAGGCCAAACATGTTTAGTACCTAGTGTCGAATTTTCAATACGTATTATCCACGTGAACTTCTCTCACTTTATCATGTTTTGTCTCGCTTCCTCTTGTTCTCAGCCGCATGAATAGTGTGATATCGGTGCCGTGCAATGTTCGTTAGCTACGTATACACCTATTTATGTTACGTAGCGTATGTTCGGTGATATACAATATTTTACCACACGCATGCACGCCTTAAATTGGCGCTGTCCCATCGAAGTAAACATTGGTTGCGCGGGGGTAAACTATGTGAAACACCGATTTGAATTAGCAGTATACAGGCTCTTAAATTTTATTGCGTTATCCTTACGCAGGGATTTCTAGCGATTTAATGCATTTGTTGATATTTAACATTTGCTTTCCTTATTTTTGATTTCAAAACTTTCGTTTTCACGGTAGGTCGTTGTGAAATTTTCAGCCTTGTGTTTGTTGAATTTCGTATGTCAAATTAGTCTTTTTCACTTGTATTAACTCACCGTTGGTCTCTCAATTACAGTGATCGGTCAATTGATCGCAATCTTCTTCTGAGTGTAGGCTTTCTAAACTTTGCGCCATACATTCTTTCCTTTTTCACATGGGTTGAATGTGAACTAACGGCGACCTTACGCAAGATATCAGTCCATCGGGTCGGCGAGCGTCTATATTACATTTACAAAGACGTAGTTTCCACTACAAGACTCGTCTGAGCAATCAACTTTTAGCAAAGTTTTATTTCCTTTGTTTTAGTTAACTTGCGAACAAGTCCTTATCACCGTTGGCACAGACATTTACTTAATCGATAACTTATTACTTAGTCGCAAAATGTTGGTTCAAATGACGATGAACTCGCTAGTTTCACAACCTAACTAAACACTTAACTAATGCAAATGTAAATCTTTCAAGCATTAAATCTCGTCTCACGGTTGGCATTAGCACACACTAACAAGCTGTTTTTATGTGCGCCTATATTATGCTAAAGAAATTTACCTAAATATATGCTTGCTATTTATTGTTGCATAAACTTTTATTAAATCAACAAAAAAGATAGAAATAATATTTAACACACTTTATAATAATTTAAAAATAAGTAAATGTATAATAAACTACGTAGTTATTTAGATAAAGAATGTTTCTCCCTGCCAATTTTTGCAATAAAAACTTTTTTTTTTTTGACGCAGGGGGAATGTCTTTTCTTTGGGACACCATCCTCGGGCCTGGGGGGAAGGCTCGCCGAGGGATGTGTGGGACTCTTGATCGACCGTATGCCCCCATGACCTCCGAACGGAGGGCAAGGGGGATGGTCGGCCGTCAAACTACCCACTAAACCTAACCTGCGCCCCTAGCTCACACGCTTTTACAGGGCGCCACAGGAACTGGACCAATAGGTACTACATCTGTGACGCCCCAACGCTTGTCGACGAACTCAGGGTGTCCTGCGGGGAAGGACACCCTCTTCAACAACAGGGGGGGGAAGTCCGCAGGATCCCCCACTCGTCTACGCGGCCCCCTGTGCTGGAATCATGGTGGAAGGAGACTTTGTGCGTAGCGGCGCCTCCGACCCCGTAGCCGCTTTCTGCGGATGGGGTCTGCATACGCACTCTCCTCCCTTTGCCTCTCCGATGCCTCCTTCTGGGTCATCACCGACTCACAGAATGAGGCAACCTCGGACTAACATCTTTTGCTGGAGAGCATGGCTTTCACTATGTCCTCCAGCGACCTCACCGGACCGATGACGTTCTCCATTTGGGTTCTTTGTGGTCCCCAGGTGGCGCACTCCACAAGGGTCACTCAGCTAGCTCGGGGTCTAGCCGAGTGAGGGCCCATCACGGGAGTTGGCCGTGGTTGCTTGGAGGGTTTGTTGCTCTGCTTGCAGGAGGGGAGATCTCAAAAATGATGTATAGGTGGTCTGAGAGGGTCTCTATCTCCTCTACCACTCGCCAATCCTGCACCCTGCGTGCGAGCGCATGGGTGGCGAAAGATAAATCGACAATCGAACTACCCTGCGCTCTCACGCAGGTGTGGACTGCTCCGCGGTTGAGAAGCGACAAACCGCTTTGGAGGGACCACGCCTCCACGGCTTGTCCCTGCATGTCGGTCACGGTGCTTCCCCATAAACGCGACTTGGCATTAAAGTCACCGAGAACGAAGGTTGCCCTCGGCGACAGCCTGCTCACGGCGGCCCTGACGGTGTCTAAGAAGATCTCAAACTCCGCCAGGGGACGGTTGGGGGAAAAGTATACGCCAATTATGGCGTATTCTCCCCAACAGGCCACCGCGTAGCCCCGTCCCCTCTCGATGGCAATGAGAGAGGGGTTAGTGCCTGTTCTAGATGTCACCGCCACCGTGTCGTCTAGGTCCCCCACCCAGTTATCGTGGGAAGGGACATAATACGGCTCGCATATCACGGCTGGGCCAATCTGCCACTCCGCCATGGACTGCAGTAAGAGGTCCTGGGCCCCGGCCGAGTGATTGGTGTTCCCCTGCAGGAGTCTGGTATGTTGTACAGGCATTATTAATGTTCCATACCAGACTCCTCAGGCCTGTTTGCGGCAGATGAAGGCACCAAGGGGGGAAATTTCCCCTTGACCTGGGGAGGGAGGCAGTCCTTCGACCAGGTCACGTGGTCCGCTTTTAAACCGGCGTCGGCGCACACAGCACAGTGCACCGAATGCTCCTTACACATCTTGGCCTTGTGTCCGCTCTTCCCGCAGCGGAAGCACAGGCCCGAGCGATCCTTGGCCCCTTCTGGGCACATCACTGATACATGACCGGCCGCCATACAGCGCATGCAACGCACGGGGCGCTTCTCCCTTGGCTCCACGTGCGCTGAGCTGAAGCCAATTAAGATATGGCCAAGCTCAAGCATGCACTTGGCGACCGAGACCGGGCATATCACGAGTGAGGTGCCCATCCCCCAAGGACCAATGCCGATCCCGCCGGCGGTTATTTGGTCCTTGGGGCAGTCCCCAAACCGGGCTATATCTTCAACAATTACTTCGGGGGTTACCGAGTCATCCATGCCGGTGAGTCGAACAGCTCCCTTTTTCAACGGCCTGGTCATCTCGGCCACCCCGGCGAGCACTTCTTTTAGATGCACAGCCAGCCTGTCCGCCTTCTCTACCCCCTCCGGTCCGGGGGGTAACTCTAGTAAGCGGTCATCGTGTGCGGTACGGCTGATCTTTAGCCCCTCCCTAAGCCCCATCATTTGAAGGTCAACGACCGCCCGTGCCTTTTCAAAGATTTGGCGATAATTCAACCCCCTTTCGGAGGCCTCCGGCAGCAGTTTCACCATAACTGCCGCCGCTTTAGCCTCCACGAGCTTTGCCGGCTGTTTTTTAATCGGTGGCCTCTGTTTTTGTGGGCGAGACGATCGGGCAGGGGGCTGCGAGGGTGGAATCTGGGGTTGAGCCTCCTTGCCCTTCCCCTTCCCTTTGCCCTTTCTCGTGACTACCACCCACTCGTCGCCCGACTCTGCAGGAGGGGCTGACGCTGAGGTGGGGACTGACCTTGCGGGGAGGCCTGGAACCGCCCCCTGTGACCTTTTTGCCTTCAAAGGGGGGAATTCTTCCCGCACCTTTGAAGGCCCCAGTTTCGGTTGTGGCTGTGATGCCGCTAGCGATGCCACCGCGCGAGAGGGGCGTGGGGGCCGCTGTGGTTTTGGCGGAGGTGGAGGGGAGAGCTCCACTATTTCCATTACGGTCTCGGCCACGTTATCCTCCGGAGCACCGGAGGCTGGCGTTGCTGAGATAGCTGGGGTGGGCACCACATTCACCGTCGTTTGGGCTGATTTCTTTTTGTCGGCCTGCAGCGGAGGCCGAAGGGTTTTTGCGGAGAGCAGGCGGTCCTCTAGCCCGGCGAGGCGTGCATTTAACATCTCCCCCATCGACACAAGGAAAAACCGTTTTAGTTCTTACACATCGAGTGGAGGAGCCACTGGCGGCGCGGCGGCGACGGCTCCCTGGTCGCCAGTTTCCGTGCGGCGACTGCGTTTTTCAACTGCCTTGAGCTCTTCGTAGTCCCTACGGTAAGCATGTAGCTCAGTCCGCAGGGACTCCACCTCTCGCCTGAGGCGGCTGTTGTCGGCACTGAGACGTTTGTTCTCAGCGTCGACCGACCTCTCCGTGAGTGTATTCACCACATCGAGGAGTGTCGCAGCCGCCTCTTTGAGCCTCTTGACATAGGTGCCCTTCAGGTTCCCTGATGTTTGGGCGACCTTACAGATGTCTGCTGTATATCGCCCAGCCATCGCACGAAGCTCTTGGACACCCAGCCGCGTAATTTCCACGCATGCCGGATCCGGCTCTGACGAGAGGTCACCATCCGGCAGTACCTGGACTGCATTCCTTTTGAGTTGCCTCTGACTAAGGCTAGAGGCGAAAGCCATAATTCTATCTACCTCCGAGTCGGCGGATTTCGTCGGCTCAGGGGAGAGAGGGATTGGCCGGCGGAGCGCCTCGTCCGTGACAGGCGCCGCCACCGCACCGCTGGCGGTGTCCCCCGAATTGAGCTCAGAGGACTTGGTAATTTTCCGTTGGTAGCCCGCCTTCGGATTCGAAGCGGGGGCCACCGCATCGCTGGTAGTGTCCCCCAAGGTGGGCTCGGGGGACGGGGTCTTTTTCCGATGGGGGCCCGCCTTCTGACTCGAAGCGTAGGCCTCCGGGGTTTCGGTGGTATCCCCCGAGTCTTTCCCAGACTCGGCGGGAGTCTTCTTCTTTGAAAGGCGGAGACTTCTAGTAGCCCCCACCTTTGCCTCACTGGCCGCCGTCCCTTCTTTGGGGGTGGTGGCACCACGTCCACGACCTCTATTCCCCGTTATTCCGCGGCCCCTGCCACGGCGGGTGAGGGACACCTTTGGGACGGACGCGTCGGTGTCATCCGCGTCCGCCATTTCCCCACGGGGATCAGCGTGGGGCCGTTTCCGGCCCTCACTCACCCCTGTGGCGCAACTCGAATCCGAGTCGGCCATCAGGGGTTCATTTTCGTGGGTAGTCGGTAATTGGAGTCCAGTAACGAGCCAAAATCAGAACAACAACGCAGAAAACAACACAACCAGTATCGAGCCAGAGTAATAATACACGAAGGAACCGACAATCCTGAGATAAACCAAACGAAAACGAGCAAAGCGGAATCTTCCAAAGTCCGTAAACAGGCCGAGTCAATGGAAAATAATAGCGAACGCATATGAGTCACCTCGAAACGACGAGCGGCGTGGACACGACCGTACTGCACGAGTGCGGGCGCGCCACTCTTTGCAATAAAACCTAGCTTAACTAAGCCAAGTCAATAAAAGCAAAAAATGTATTTATTGACATTAATACAATTGGACAAAACGGAAAGGTGTACTTAGATAAAAACATCTAAAATTTCATTCTCAACTCTAAATAATAAAAAACTCTACATACATAATTGTACGTAAAGTTATAGATGTACATCATCAATTGGAGATTTCATATTACAATTTCTGAAAAACTAGGATTTTCGTTAAATAACATGTTAAATTTACAAGTGTGAAACTAGAAGAGCAGCCTAGATACACACAAGTTGCTTATATCCGAGATTTCTTAACTATCAGTGCATAAACACAACAGGGGGTTCTAACAGCGGTTATACATCCTTATTAGTTATTATTACATTAAATTATTAATTTACTTCTTAAGGCTAATTTACACATTCGTCAATTGGTAACTGCGGATGTGAAGCATATGGTATAGTTTATGTAAAAGGAAATGACAACTGCTGTTCAGCCGCTTCCAAACGTGCGCTGTACTTTTGCATGGTAGCAAAAACACATTGTCGGTAAATTGGTGCTTCACAATAAAATACAACTCGATTCTTTTGATTTTAACTCAAGCCTGTTATAGTTAGTTATCTATAGTATAGTTATGAGTTATCTATACATAATACAATAAAATTGTAGAGGTCAAATTTCTGTACAATTAAAAAAAATGCTAAAAACCGAGTCAGGCCGATGTAAGCAGTGAAATAGAACTAATTTAGTTTTTTTTTTAAATTGTTTCTCCGTTTGTCTGTTTGTCTGTCTGTTTGTACCGGCTAATCTCCGAAACGACTGGACCGATTTACATGAAATTTTGTATGGTGGTAGCTTATATCCCTGGTCAACATATAGAATACTTTGATCCTGAAAAATTAAAGAGTTCCCGTGGGATAGTTAAAAAAGCTTTATTTACTGAAACAGCTTATAACAGACTGAATGTAATTTCTCTGCAACGTGACATAATAGTGAGAGAGTTTTATCTTATAAATAACTATATAATATATAAAGATGATAAGTTTGTTTCTTTGTTTGTTTGCTTGAACGCGCTAATCTCAGGAACTAGTGATCTGATTTGAAAAAAAAAAACAGTGTTAGATATCCCCTTTATCGAGGAAGGTTATAGGCTATATAAAATCACGCTAAGAGCAATAGAAAGAAAGAAAGAAAAAGAAAAAAAATAGGAGCGGAGCACCAATGAAGAATGTTTTCAAATCGCAGGGTTTTTTAATTTACTTTTTTGAAGTGAAACTTCTATATAGAGGGGGTCTTATGGAGTTTTGACTCACGAAAAGATGTCACAGTCACGTGATCACCGTCACTAATTCTTACATTTTTAAACTCGTGATATCTTTCGAATGGAATGTCCGAATTGAATAATTCAAAAAGTTATATAAAGGTATTGAAGCAGTCTTGAATATGAAGTAATTTATTTTGATAAGGATTAATATCAAGATACAAATAAAAAGCCTTTTCTAGCGGGGGCATTTTAATTAATTTTTTATAATAAAAAAACGCTTATTGTGGCATAACTATAATAGTTAGATATATGTTGTCGCGATACTTTTTGTAAATAATGATGTGTTCTACAAAGTCGTAGTACATTATTTTATTTTATCATCAATAGTTTTCGCAGCGCACGCGATTTTAGGTATTTTTTTTATACCTTGGATTAAATTTTTGGAGTTTTAGTAATGATCCCTAATTTTTTTGTAAATATAATATAGCCTATGTTACCCGGGGATAGCGTAGCTTGCCAACAGTGAAAGAATTTTTCAAATCGGTTCAGTAATTTCGGAGCCTCTTCATGCAAGCAAAAACCAATCTTATCTTTCCTCTTTATAATATTAGTCTAGATATTCATAAATATATTTATTATAAAATTAATTAGATATTTGCATATTATAAAAAGCGCAAGATTTTGCGCTGGAAGTTGCTTAATAAAATTGGGAGCTGGGTTGCCCTAAAAAGCGCTATATCTAGCTTCGAAAGCGCTAAAGTGGCACACTTGGTGAGCCGAGCCGAGCGCCGGGGAAGTCCCGCAAACGAGAAAGCGAGCGAGAGAGCGAGCGAGGATATACCTCGTTCTCCGACGACCTCGTCCCTCTAATACCTAAAATCGCATTCTGCGCATCGGAAAGTGGGATGATCCAATAAGAAAACAAATTAACAACTAGAAAACTTTGCCAACGGTTCAGTTTTTTCGAAAGTCACAACGAAGTGAACGACAAGTGTTGACAGAAAAAAATTGTCGGTGCGTGTGTAGTGTATTACACTATACAGACAAAATATATATTATAGGAGTTACATCTGCTCTGTTGGTATTCTCCGCGGTGTGTAATGTAAGTATATTTGAAATATTTTTTGAAATACTTTTTTTCTGTCAATATAAATCATCAAAGCCGCGTGTTCTAATACTTTTTAAACTCGTGATATCTTTCGAATGGAATGTCCGAATTGAATAATTCAAAAAGTTATAATAAAGGTATTGAAGCAGTCTTGAATATGAAGTAATTTATTTTGATAAGGATGAATTTCAAGATACAAATAAAGTGCCTGTTCTAGCGGCGGCATTTTAATTAATTTATTGAAATAAAAGGACACTTATTGTGGCATAACTATAATAGTTAGACATATGCTGTCGCGACACTTTTTTTGGTAGATAATGATGTGTTCTGCAAAGTCGTAGTACATTATTTTATTTTATCATCAATAGTTTTCGCAGTGCTCGCGATTTTAGGTATTTTTTACACCTTGGGTTACGTTATTGGAGTTTTAGTAAGGATCCCTAATTTTTTTGTAAACATAATATAGCCTATGTCACACGGGGATTGTGAAGCTTGCCAACAGTGAAAGAATTTTTCAAATCGGTTAAGCAGTTTTGGAGCCTCTTCAATGCAAACAAAGAATTTAATCTTTTCTCTTTATAATATTAGTATAGATATTCATATATATTTATTATAAAATTAATTAGATATTTGCATATTATAAAAAGCGCAAGATTTTGCGCTGGAAGTTGTTTAATAAAATTGGGAGCTGGATTGCCCTAAAAAGCGCTATATCTAGCTCCTAAAGCGCTAAATTGGCAGCTCTGGTGAGCCGAGCGCCGGGAAAGTCTCGTAAACGAGAAAGCTAGCGAGAGAGCGAGCGAGGATATACCGCGTCCTCAGACTACCTCATCCCTCTAATACCTAAAATTGCGTTCTGCGCATCGGAAAGTGCGATGTTCCGAGCCGCTATTAATGGAGGCAAACTTAAGTTTGCATCGAAATATAGCTCTGCTCTCCACGTGACAAGGCATCACTGCCTCTATTTGTGGTATGTGTAAAAAAAATATAAATAAATAAATAGAGTTTGTTGAGTAAACAAAAATAACAACAAGAAAACTTTGCCAACTGTTCAGTTTTTCGAAAGTCATAACAAAAGTGAACGACAACGAACAACAAAAGTGTTGACGTAAAAAATGGTCGGTGCGTGGGTAGCGTATTACATACACCATTAAAATGTACTTAACCTAACCAAATCATAATTTGCAGTAAACCTGCGAAAAATCGAAATGTGTGCTGGGACACATATTAGAAGTGAAACTTCAACGGACAAGTGGAAAATCGAATCGCAACGGACAAGTGGAAAAACGAATAGCAACGGATAAGTGGCAAAACGAATCGCAACGGACAAGTGGAAAAACGAATGGCAACGGATAAGTGGAAAAACGAATCGCAACGGACAAGTGGAAAAACGAATCGCAACGTACAAGTGGAAAACGAATCGCAACGGACAAGTGGAAAATCTTCAACTGACAAGTGATAAAATGAATCGCAACAAAATTTTAACTTGAAGTTTTACGGGCAGATTGTTAATGTACTTGTCCAATTTGAAAACCTGCCCGTAAAACTTCAAGTTAAAATTTTGTTGGGATTCATTTTATCACTTGTCAGTTGAAGATTTTCCACTTGTCCGTTGCGATTCGTTTTCCACTTGTACGTTGCGATTCGTTTTTCCACTTGTCCGTTGCGATTCGTTTTTCCACTTATCCGTTGCCATTCGTTTTTCCACTTGTCCGTTGCGATTCGTTTTGCCACTTATCCGTTGCTATTCGTTTTTCCACTTGTCCGTTGCGATTCGATTTTCCACTTGTCCGTTTTTTTACTATTCCACGCGAACGAAGTCGCGTGCAGAAGCTAGTTTGAAATAAAATTTTAAGAACACATCCTATCCAATAGTGTTATTCTTACACAATTATCACATATTTAAAAATATATTAAAGCCTAAGATTAAAGCCCTGGATATACACCATTTAGACACAAGAAGTCGTTTGAACGTAAAAACATGTTTTTGAAGTGAAACTTCTATATAGAGGGGGTCTTATGGAGTTTTGGCTCACGAAAAGATGTCACAGTCACGTGATCACCGTCACTAATTCTTACATTTTTAAACTCGTGATATTTGTCGAATGGAATGTCCGAATTGAATAATTCAAAAAGTTATATAAGGGTATCGAAGCAGTCTTGAATATGAAGTAATTTATTTTGATAAGGATTAATATCAAGATACAAATAAAAAGCCTTTTCTAGCGGCGGCATTTTAATTAATTTTTTATAATAAAAAAACGCTTATTGTGGCATAACTATAATAGTTAGATATATGTTGTTGCGATACTTTTTGTAAATAATGATGTGTTCTACAAAGTCGTAGTACATTATTTTATTTTATCATCAATACTTTTCACAGTGCTCGCGATTTTAGGTAGTTTTTACACCTTGGGTTACGTTATTGGAGTTTTAGTAAGGATCCCTAATTTTTTTGTAAACATAATATAGCCTATGTCACCCGGGGATTGTGAAGCTTGCCAACAGTGAAAGATTTTTTCAAATCGGTTAAGTAGTTTTGGAGCCTCTTCAATGCAAACAAAGAATTTAATCTTTTCTCTTTATAATATTAGTATAGATATTCATATATATTTATTATAGAATTAATTAGATATTTGCATATTATAAAAAGCGCAAGATTTTGCGCTAGAAGTTGTTTAATAAAATTGGGAGCTGGATTGCCCTAAAAAGCGCTATATCTAGCTCCTAAAGCGCTAAATTGGCAGCTCTGGTGAGCCGAGCGCCGGGGAAGTCTCGTAAACGAGAAAGTTAGCGAGAGAGCGAGCGAGGATATACCGCGTCCTCAGACTACCTCATCCCTCTAATACCTAAAATTGCGTTCTGCGCATCGGAAAGTGCGGTGTTCCGAGCCGCTATTAATGGAGGCAAACTTAAGTTTGCATCGAACTATAGCTCTGCTCTCCACGTGACAAGGCATCACTGCCTCTATTTGTGGTATGTGTAAAAAAATATAAATAAATAAATAGAGTTTGTTGGGGAAAAAAGAATAACAACAAGAAAACTTTGCCAACTGTTCAGTTTTTCGAAAGTCATAACAAAAGTGAACGACAACGAACGACAAAAGTGTTGACGTAAAAAATGGTCGGTGCGTGGGTAGCGTATTACATACACCATTAAAATGTACTTAACCTAACCAAATCATAATTTGCAGTAAACCTGCGAAAAATCGAAATGTGTGCTGGGACACATATTAGAAGTGAAACTTCAACGGACAAGTGGAAAAACGAATCGCAACGGACAAGTGGAAAAACGAATAGCAACGGATAAGTGGCAAAACGAATCGCAACGGACAAGTGGAAAAACGAATGGCAACGAATAAGTGAAAAAACGAATCGCAACGGACAAGTGGAAAATCTTCAACTGACAAGTGATAAAATGAATCGCAACAAAATTTTAACTTGAAGTTTTACGGGCAGGTTTTCAAATTGGACAAGTACATTAACAATCTGCCCGTAAAACTTCAAGTCAAAATTTTGTTGCGATTCATTTTATCACTTGTCAGTTGAAGATTTTCCACTTGTCCGTTGCGATTCGTTTTCCACTTGTACGTTGCGATTCGTTTTTCCACTTGTCCGTTGCGATTCGTTTTTTCACTTATTCGTTGCCATTCGTTTTTCCACTTGTCCGTTGCGATTCGTTTTGCCACTTATCCGTTGCTATTCGTTTTTCCACTTGTCCGTTTTTTTATATTTGCCTATACTACAATTATATACCTCACTATCTGCTATATAACGTTTTTATTTTGCCAAAAATTATAAGGCGTTTATGGAATATGTTGCATAGTAATAACAAAAAAATATCGTTTTATTATGTCGAGGTTTTATTGAGTATGCACTCTTTCGTATAAATCCATTATTTTATCGAAAAGAAATTGTATGACATACCAGTTGTGACGGTACGCATCATCATGTATTTATTATTTTCTCACTTATTAATTATTATTTTTTTATAAAGGAATGGCTGTTCTCCATATAATGTATTCCCTCCTTTATTTCGCATAATATATGTATTTACTACTAATCTCTTTGTATGATATAATCGAATTTTTCTTAGTTTGAAACTTTGACAGAGAAAAGAGAGGACTTGAATATTCGTGTTTGACAGAAGAGGACAATGAAAAGATTATTCTCGGAAAAATTTGTGTTTTATATATTTTCAGATGAAGAAAGTCTAATTGAGATTTAAATGGATAAACTAATCGCTATTAATAATAAAACAATCAAAGTTCAATATGTATACGTCGGATTTGGTTGTTGTAAATTTCGCCAAAGAGCCAAGCTAAGTCTTCAAGCTTTATTTAATAGTTATATTAACCATGTAGACTTACCTGATATCTTGCTTGTTATGTTTTCAGACGTTCTTCTAACGTGACCACGCATTCTTGTCTTTTGTAATGTATTAGTAGTTTAATAATAATTGTTCGTATGCATACGATTTGAATTAATCTTAAGGGCCTGAATAGTAATGTGTAGTTACAATTAACGGTAATTATGCATTAACCCGGAATGGAAAAATAAGCATTATTTTATATTACAAAGATTATTAATATGGTTTGCTATGATACAAAAACGATATTAAAATCGTCGGCAAGTTATCATATAGGCAAAAAATTAATAAACAATAGAATTAATTACGTTAAATATGTGCGTCATATTTTCGATAGAAATAATGTTCAATTTTAGCGTGAAAACTTACCTAATTATGAAAAAAGCACAGCATATTTAATTTCAAGATTATATTGCAAATTTATAATATAACTATATGTAATAATTAACTGATAAAACCAATTTAAAATTATAAGTATTGTATCACATTACGCCATTGTTATTTGCCACAATCACAAACTACTATTTATTTGCTAATAACCATGAATCAGGCAAAGGAATCTAGTCCATACAGCCAATTCTGATATATGAAGTGTTCGTATAGCTTCAGTTCATTGCAGGTGAAATTGACGCCATTCAACGGAGTTCTTGTGACAACTGAAAAAGCCACATTTGATTAAAACATGTGTAGTAGTAGTTTTGTGTTCTTCACTATTTGAAGAACAGGCAAAGATCCTAGACCATACAGCCTCACAAATATATTTTTTAAAGTTTGATTTAAATAAATAATTTAGCAAATTAAGTAAACGTTTTTTTTTTAGATTTTGCTAAACACCAGGCTAAGGAATTAAATATATACAGCAAAATTTTTATATTTAATTATAGAATTTAATTATTTAATAAAATGGAAGATTTCTAGATGATATGAAAATATGGAATATTAGATTTTTCACATTATTGTAAATAAGATAATTATTATACTTTTGTAGTTTGTACTTATGTCATTTCCAACAACATGTAATGAATGTCAATGTTAGCAAAATCAAGTAAGTATAGGTTATGAGGGGCAGTCAAAGGTCGCAACCAATAACCATAACAGTGAGTTGGGTTCGGTTAGCTTTAGACCAAAGCCCACGAGCCGAGCGAGCGGAGCGAGCGTGCCGCGGCAGCGGCCGGCGAGTGGCAGAACCGACTGTAACCATTGTTTAAATAGTTACCAATGAATAAATGGTTACAGTCGGTTCTGCCACTCGCCGGCCGCTGCCGCGGCACGCTCGCTCCGCTCGCTCGGCTCGTGGGCTTCGGTCTAAAGCTAACCGAACCCAACTCACTGTATTTGATGTGATATTATATCTTAATATTCAAACTTACCTAATTGCTGGGAGGATATAATATACCAGCTGCCTTCCAGAACTCGTGAAATCTGTTACCAGCGGAAGTAAAAGTTTGGCGAAATCTAGCTTCAGCTAAATAACCAGTAAAATGTTGTTCTCGACGACCATATTGTGGAACATTTGCTTTTATGTCACGCCACAACCTTTCTATATTTTGAGTATGTGCGCCGAGCTACAAGAATCGAGCTACAAGAATACTTACACAACAGACCTGTCTGTATGGACTAGATTCCTTTGCCTTGCCATTGTGGTAAACTAATAACTATACTAATAATATGGCGTTTCTAACGAGAACTGGGAAGAAAATGTTTTGTAGTTTTCTAAGCAAAAAATATGAACTGCTTTATTGACTAACGTTGTAAAATATTGATTGGTTTTAAGTTATATGTTTGTGCTCAAAATCACAACGTTTTGGTAAATTGTGCTATTATTTTTTATTAATAATATTAGTTTATTAGGCAGTCTGTGTAAAATCGTATTAATTTGATTATTTCTTTGATTTTAATCTAAATGACGGCTTTCCGACGATTTTAAAATCGTTTTTATACCATAGCAAACCATATTAATAGAATTGTAATATATAATAATGCTTATTTTTCCATTCTGGGTTAATGCATAATTACCCAATTAACTTCTATTCTTAGTAGTACATATTATAAATAACATTGATTTTGTTACACTTAGTCGGTAGTCTTTAGAAGTATTAGGGTTCCTTAGGTCCGTTTCTTCAAAACTATAATATTATAGGAACGTTTCTATAATTTGTCTAGGCATAAATGATATAGAAATACATAAGCCTTTAATATGAAATCTTACTTAATCTTATGTAAAGATAGGTAGGGTCGTTTACTATCTACTGTCCTATATATTTTAGAACTTAATTAATTACTGTCCTTAATTTATATATTATATGGAGAACGAGCTATATAAGGGTAAAATAATTTAAAGTATGTCTTAATTGACTTGTGCGTTATTAACAGATAAGAGTTGTTTGTACATTGTTTTAGTTTCATAGTTAACTAAATGACTAAGGGTTATCTATAAAGCCTCAGTGAGCTAATACATTACTTAGGAGTTATGATACATAGTCTCTTGCGGATAAAATATATTAATCTAATTTCATTTAAGGATCCTTAAATATAATATTGTCTTAGGAAACTTAATTAAATAATATTACTTCTTCATAGCCGGGAACTATTGGGAGATTTTGATGATTCTTTCAAGTAATATGATTATTAGTTACTTTGCTATGGGAGATTCATTATATGTCAATGGAGACTTATAGGAGTTCTTGTCTTGCTGTTGCACACACGTTGTTGGACCTGATTATGGACTCTTACTTGTTGTGTTTGCTGATTAGAACTGGAGCGTTGATTGTTATTGTCCGATTATTTCTGTTTCAGTGAGCTTGGAGTCAGCCTGCGTAATGAGTTCTCATTGGTTCTGATATCGAAGGGACTATTATTGACCTATGGCTGTGAAGTCGGAGTCTTGATTTATAATTTATTAATTAGTCTATTTTATATGTGTATATATTTACATATGGTTTTATAACACTACACTATAACATTACACTATACAACAATCATGCATTCCATATGGGAAGGCTAATTGACTTTAGAAAATTTAAAGTTTATTTAGTTTTTATTGAAATTTAATATTTTAAATACTTTCTTGTTGAGAGAGTCTACTTTGGCATTTGGCTTTGTTTGGTGCAAAGGAGTTGTTGATTACAATTTAAATTTTTATTAAAGGTTTCTTTTGATTAATTATATTTTCTTAAACAAGCAGCTCTACTGTTACCAAATGTGTATAAAATAGGCATTTAAATATTATTACAAACTGAAGTGACGAGATCGGGTGAAAGCACATATTGAAATTTTTTATGAAGATTCAGATTAGGACCGGGTTTTATGGGCTCTGCAACCTTGGACAAAGGGATTCACGACCCACTTGTTTATTGTGGCAACGTTCCCTTGGATAATTTCGACAATTATCAAGGATTACCGCGCGTACAGCTTTTAAGCAAATTTAGTTTTTTTTTTTAATAATATGTGTATTCACGAGACTAAAATGATTTCACATATTAAGATTAACTGAATTGGTAACTGAAGGTTAGGAACTAGTTAAGTCGCGGATCAGCCTGGAGGCGCGTGGGCACCTCGATGACGCCCTAGCTGGTTAGGGGGATGAGCTACCGTGTTGCAGGAGGATCAATCGTATCAAAACTTATTTTCTTTCACGATATGTGACTTCATGAGAGTCTTAGATGTAATTAGGCCAAGTGGACTTGACTGAATTGGAAAGAATAATTAAAAATATCTATATTTGAGTATTGTTACCAAAGAAGGCATCTTTGATGCAGAGTATCACCATTTTATGTTAAATTCAACTTTAAACTTTACTTTTACGGTGCTATGCTCTCATCTCTTGGGTGCTAGGGTCATTAGATGGATGTAAGGTTTTGCTAATTTACTTTAACTTTCAATTTCATTTTAACTTTCACGGCAAACCTGAAACCTGTCTTTGACAAGGGAATCTATAATATGAGTGAAGTTGTCTCTCGCCAAACTTTAATTTAAAATTTACTTACAATTCATAGAGAGACATTCTGAAACTCTTACTCTGACAATTTAGGGATGGGAATCTTACGAGATGTAGAGAGTATCACTATTTAAACTTCAATTAACCTTTATCTTTAATTTACTGTGATATTCTTATTACTGCATCAGGGGAGGTCTCTGAGGTGACGTTCCTCATATTGACAATATTATTTGATATTTTGGAAAGGTGACTTTGAGATGAAATGTTCACTTAAGTCTTTTGGCTTTTCCAACTCATTTTACACACAAGACACTCCAAACGGGTTTCTTTTAAATGGATAGATCGTACTGCTGGGAGTTTCTTGTCGGCTCTTCTCACCAGCAATAGTACGTTGTGAACCGACGCTAGTTTTAGATAATGTTTATAATTGATTCAATAAATATTAATTAAAAAATTGGAGGTTCTTCTTTTATCTCGATATGAGCTCTTTTACTGATAGCTAATGCGGTGGCATAACAGAGAGGTGGTTAGGAGGGGTGCCTTACACAAAAATATATAATTTGTTATGAATCTACATTAGAATATCTTTTGGCAAAATAAAGGCACGGGCGTACTCAGGTGATGAGCTTATATCATGAGTACAGTACATTTATCATAATTCATAAAATGCATAGCATTTTACACTTACAACATACTACTACAATATATATATATATATATATTTTACATCAACCTTTGATAGTCTTCCTGTCCTCTGATCGACACTCTTATATAACCTACCTTGTGAACATAGGGTTAACGGTATTGCGACGAGGGTTCCTGCTACTAGATGATTACGATTTATGGCCAATATTACAAGATTTATTCTATGAATAAATTTTATTAATTTCCACTTTATAAATTCTTTATTTCTCACTATGCTTCGGCTTGAGTATGTCATTTCATAGTCTTTAGATTCAAAAAGGGGATTCGTTACACAGTGTAATTATTACAAAGAAATAAATAAAGAAAGAGCATCAGGAAGATAAATATGAAGGAAAAACTTTTAGCTAAACATGTTGCTAGGGAGTTTCTTGCCGCTTTTTCTCCTTATACACCGATAACACGTTGCGAATCGATGTGCATAGAATAGAAAGTGAATTTGATCTTTAACCTACACACACACATATGTATATATGTCGGAGAAGGCCTCGGTCTCGTGACATCTTCTTTAGTTATTGCAGGTTTAGTGGGCGCCATCAGGGATAAATTGCGAGCATAAAACACAATGGCAACGGTTTATACACTTTTAATTAAGATTTGAAACAAATTTTGACATAGTTTAGACCGAGCAGCGGGTTTAAGGCACCGCTCATACTTCCAACTTCAATACTTTCTTTAAAATTCTCAAAGGTCCAACTCGACCTGTTGCCATCAACAAAATGTGCCACAAAAACTCCTCCGTCTACCGAAGTAGATACTACTAAAGTATAGAGGGCGTCTGACCCCGCTCGGAGCCATAGGGTAAAAGCCGGATAGTTGCCCCACATTTCGAAAAAGCTTTATTAAAAAAAAATATGTACTTGCTGAAATTTATTCAGTATGTTTCTCACAACATAGGTCTTTTATCTTCTATAAAAGCCTATTTTTGTATACATAATTAAGAATGGTTTTGAATAAATACTGTTTTATTTCATCTCTCAGAAGAGGGATAGTTGCCTACTATGGCGGATAGTAGCCTAGCGTGGAAAATGCTTCAGGGGATACTTGCCTCGTGCAGGGATAGTAACCTCGGTATGATTTTTATTTTGAATAGAAAGAAATTTATATCAATTATCTAGAGTAATCTTTATTATTTATTTAACAGACTTTTTAATTTACTGAGATCTTTTATTAAGTACAATGCAGCTTCAATATATGAGCTACCATTCTTTTTTCATGCTCAAAGCCAAGAACAGGATATTTTTCTAGAAAAGACAAAAGATACAATAAGGTCAGATAAAAAGGTAGGTATGTAGTTAGAATTTTGTATTTATAACGCTAGATATATACCTTTAAATCAAAAATATACATTGAGTTAGCAGTTGCTATTTATTCTTTTCATAGCGTCTTCTTAAGGTTCGAGAGGATATTCCGTATATTCGTGAAATTTCATTGATACCTTTTTTTTGTCTCAATTCTTCGAAGGCAAGTGCTAAGCTATCTGTCCTGTGGATGTTGCGTTGCACCACCCCTAGTTTTAGCTTATATTTGCGAGGCATTTTGCTTATCTAGAATAAATAGGTATGTATATAAAACAGCGAAGTATATATTTATTTAATTTACAACAAGTTAGAGTCAAAGTAAATTTGAAAAAACAGCAAAAAAAAATCCTTTACTTGTCACTCTAGGGGCAACTATCCGCGACAGTAAGTAGGGGGCGACTATCCTTTTTGATGCGGATACTTGCCCTTTTCATTTGCGAAATAAATAAAAAGTATTTAGCAATAAAACATAATAAACAATGTAATTTAAACTCTAATGCATGCAATGAAACAAAAAGTTGACTGAAACCACAATCAGTAATAAAAATATACAACAGAAATTACTTACCAATATAATTATAACGCCTGTCAAAGTTTTGCCACGGAAGATTTTTGCTCACACGGACAAAACACATGCGCCTATTCCGATGGCTTACACGAAATTGAGGCCTGCAGGGTGGTCACTACTTATTGTAGTAAAGCACCAACACAACTTATAATCTTAACATAGTTTATTAAAGACCGGGGCATGTATCCGACTGAGGCAACTATCCGACTTTTACCCTATGCTCTGCTCTGATTGGTCGTTTATTAAATTACAATATTCATAACTTTTATTAAGTTAGAACGATCTTTAAGACGATCTATATGACCTTCAAAAAAAATCCAGTGGAACTTTGGTAAAAAAAAATTTTTTTTTAATTTGAAGAAATGATTTGACAATTAGTTCTTAATTAAAGCTTTAGTGACGAATTGTATTTAATTATACTAGTTTTTTTAATGAATGCTTTACTGGCTAGGCTTCTGTATTATAATCAGTTCAGCATCACAAAACTACAAATTTTAACTGTAATTATTTTCAAGTGATCTTGTTATCAAGCAGTGATTGAAACCCAAGCTCTCGAGCAATGCCTCCTCTCAGTCCTAACCTACGAGACAGAATCGATACTGACGGGAAGATTGTTCTACAAATTCTATGTCGCTCAGCGATCTTAGTCTCTCTTATGGATAAAGTTCGAAATAGGATATTTGCAAGAGAAAAAAGGAATAAATAGGTCGTAAAATTAGTAGGCTGAAGTGGCAGTGGGCTGGCTATGTCTATCGCAGGACCGATGGCCGCTGGAGCAGATAATTCCTGCAGTGGAGACAGAGTCTTCATAACTTAGGACATCCTCTAGCCTGATAGGCCGATGACTTGCGTGAATCCGCCATTGGGTGGTAAATAAGGTATATGGAGAATTGCGGCCTACGTCGACCATTGAACTACAATACTTAGACTGACGACGATCAATCTCACAAAAAAATGGGCTCAATTCTGGAAATCTACGAAAGCAATGAAAATGAATTTATCTATATCGAATTGGAATCTTATATCTATACATATAATAAAATTATAGAGGTCGAATTTCTGTACAATGATAAAAAATGCTAAAAACCGAGCCAGGGGATGTTAGAAGTGAAATAGAAGTAATTAATTTTTTTTTCAAATTTTTGTTGTTTCCCTGTTTGTCTATTTGTCAGTCTATTTGTACCGGCTAATCTCCGAAACTACTAGACCGAATTAAATTAAATTTTGTATGGTGGTAGCTTATATTCCTGGTCAACATATAGGATACTTTTGATCCCGAAAAATTAAAGAGTTCCCGTGGGATAGTTAAAAAACCGCACCACGCGGACGAAGTCGCGGGCAGAAGCTATTAATAGCTATAGAAGCTGAAGTTTGTTTGATTTTTTTTGATTACCAGTTTACTATCGCTTTCAAAGCAAAAATCAAATCTTCTTCTTATACAATATAATTAGTCTCGTTACTCTAAAACGGTTTGAGCGAAATAAATTATTTTTTGTGCGTGTTTGAGTGAAATCGCAACACGAGATGGTTTAGATTTAGTGCGGGAATCGGACCCGGGATGGTCCAGTTTCAAAATAGGATTCGGTAAGTAGCACTAAAATCGGGTTCCAGGATTTAGTTGTCATTTTTTGTGTATGTTTGATGTGGTCCCGCTATGGTTTCGATTCAGAAATGGATCCGTAAGGCATGGAATACACATGCTACGTAGTAGCACAAAAGCATGCTAGTTTCGAGCAGATGCTACTTAATAGCATACAATTAGTAAGTGTATACGAAAAGAGCATGCTAGTGAACAAGCACGCTACTAAATCAAAAGCCGGTCTATTTTTCGTGCTAGTTAGCACACGGTATGAGGCGCGGGCGAGAAAGCGGCGGCTCCAAAGCAAGTCTGAATGTGTATTCTAGCCAGCATGCTACTTGATTTGTTTGCACCCACGCGTAGTCACCATGGCTCAATGGGGCAATGACAAAACTTTAAATTTTATAATATTTCATTACCGAAATTGTAAGTGTTTATGGAATGTACTCTCACCACAATACAAAAATAAAATTTCGAGAGAAAATGCGTACCAAAGTTTATTAGAATCGATGAACGATGATAATTAAAGCCTAAAACGTGTTAAAACAAAAATTAAAAATTTAAGATTCATACATCATACATACACACATACATACATCACACAAACACCTTCGTCATAAATTTCTTTATTAAATGTATTGAAAGTAATAATATAACTGAATTTAATTCATTCCGCCAAGAAACGTCCATTTTGAATGCTGAATATGAGCATGTGTATCTGAGACGTGCTAGAAAGAAGCATGCTAGCAATAAGTATGCTTCTGAGGTATGTGCTCTCATGAGCAAATGGATACAGCAGGAGCAATACACTTGGAGAGCACGCTATAAATGAGCATACTACCTAGTAGCAAACAAGCATGCTTTTCTAGTAGCATGTGTATTCCAGGCCTTATGCGGCGCTAAATGCGATTTGTTTTTTCAGGGCAGGACAAAGACTGCCGGGCCCGCTAATAAGTTATTCGATTTAGCGTAAGTCATTCCTTCATAAAATTTGGCAGATACTTATTGCCGGATGGCACAAACATATTACATCTGTTTATCTAGTATGTTCGGAATACACACTGAAATTTACTATGTTGATAACCTGGAAGAGAGATATAAAAAAATCTACTATTCGTATATTTTATATATTTTGATTGAATAATATGAGTTTTAGTAATTAATGTTAATTATTCTATTGCTTTCAGCTTTTATGTAAATGATATTGAGTTTAAATAATTATCATATAATACGTTCCCAAGTAGGCAAGCCTGAATGCTGTGCAATACGTTAAAATTATTCATTTACAGATATATCGATAAATTAAATTGAATTGTTTGTATGTGATACAAAAAAATATTATTAATGTAACAACACGCAGGTTTCATTATTCAGCGCCACGCTCTACCAACGTTCACGAAGATATAATGTTCACGTCATGTAAGACAGACTTCGCTTATCGGGGAGGAGGAGCTGGTCGAACCGAGGCTTTATTATACCAGATAGTGCCTTGTGATACATACCACAGTTTCAGTTAAGTCCATACATAAGGAGCACTGAATCCCTTGTTCATAAGCGAAGGAAGCGAGGTAGATCCAGGAAGCTTACCTAGACACTAGGACGCTTAATCTAAGGCAGAGGGGGAGGATGTAACACGGAGATTTCATTCTTCAGCGCCAACATCTGCCGACGTTTACGAAGATACAATGTTCACGTCATGTAAGACTGACTTCGCTTAAGTCTACGATAATACAAGACGTTATCTGATGAATAGATACATCCAAATAAATCTCTAACATAATTTACAACTAGTTGTGGTAGCCTAGAATATTTAAACTGCTATAATAATATTTAATTAAAAATTGTTAGTTATACGAAGCAAAATATTAATCAATGGTTTTTAATTTCAAGACATGTCGACCTTAACGATATCGGTCGTCGGGCTCTTGTCAGCGCTGACATTCCAGCAGTCCTGAAACCAATCGGCCTGTTTCGCGCCGATGACAAGTGACTCGACGGCATGAATTCGATTCCCTGGCCCATAGGAAGGCCGCTGGTGTGGGATGTTACCTGTGTTGACACACTGGCGCCTATCCATCTCTAGGAGTCCCAAATTGGAGTGGGTCGCACTGCCACCTTCTCTATAATATTAAAATTATAAGTATCTTGGTATTTTTTGTTCCATTGTATAATGATATTTACAAAGTGAATATTAAAGTAATTGTAACATTATTCATTTTAATTATGTGTCTTGTTTATTGTTCGAGAAATGTGTTATTAATTTCAATTAAAAACAAGAGATAGGAATTTTAAAGGAAATTTTCGTATAGGTAAATCGAAATTAATCAAATTTCGATATATTGCAGAAAATATATAAATACTGCCAATAGCTTTATTTTACTTACACAAAAACATAAAAAGTTTTTTATATATAATAATAACAAAGATACTAAATCTATAAATCTAAACAACTGCCTAGCAAAACATAGAGGTGGGTCAAAGCCTACCTGATTTGAAATAATACAACGAATGACATGTAGGTATTTGTTAATGAATTGAAAAAACACAATTGTAGCACCAGCTATTTAGCTAATAGCTCTGTGTCGAGTTCCATTCATAACGTTCAGTACTTTCCAAAAAAGATGCGATATTTTTCGCTATTTTCGTTTATCCCACAGAAACGACGTCACTTATCGGGATAAAAAGTATCCTAAATTACGCCTCGTGATATAAGTTAGCTCCGTTTTGAATTTCATTTAAATCCGTTCAGTAGTTTTTACGTTATGCTCGAACAGACAGACAGACCGACACAAAATTGCATTTTCGAAATCTTTTATATGTTTTATCATGTTACTCTGCAGCGGATGGGAGCTAGACGAATTTTTTAAAAATAAATCAGAAATGCTAACCGCTGTATTTTGCTATACAATTTCGAACTTTAACGCATTGGGATAAGATCTAAAATACGTTTAAAAATAAACTAATAAAAAATCTATTTCAATGTCATTTCAGTGACATACGTGACCACTGTCAAATATTTCATTATTTTTTTTAAAATTTGGAATGTAATTATCACAGAGAATATTGTAATATTAATACAATTCGCCACAATGGCAGGCAAAGGACCATGCTATCAAAATTTTTGATGAAATGCTTAAAGTTCGTGTAAAATGTTTTGATGTCACTGTACTCCTACCTAATACCTGGACCGATTTTGATGAATTTTTGTATGTGTTTGACTGGGTCCTCGGATGGTTTAGACTCACAATTGGAACCGGTAGATGGCGTTAGAATCGGGTTCTTGATTTTTACTTTTTCAGGGCAGGACTACTATTAGTATAAAAAATCGGTAAATGGTTCGAGTTTGGACAACGCGTTTAAAAATGTGAAAATGAATCAGTAGTACACAAAGATTACATTAGAATTTTTACAAACCTTTTTATCTTGATCTAAATCTCAACACATCGAATAATGTGGGTGATACACGTTATTTGGAAGCGTGTTGATAATTATGGATCAACCATTTTTTTGCACTTTTGTCACGTCTAACAGGTAAAATATTTAATCGAGCCATAAGTATGCGTTATTGCTCGCACTTTGATCACCCGATTTCAGTTATACTAAAGGTAAATTGTTTTCGTCATTAGATCTATTATAGGTCTAATATATCTTATAAACAGTATTTAAAAAACGATAAATACTGTCTCAACGACAAGTCTCGAGTTATATCTTATACTAATATAGCTATATAAAGCTGAAGAGTTTTAATGTTTGCTTGAACGCGCTTATCTCAGGAACTACTGGTCTTATTTGAGAAATTCTTTCAGCGTTAGATAGCCCATTTATCGAGAAAGGCTATAGGCTATATATATATATCATCACGCTAAGACCAATAGGAGCGGCGCACCAATGAAGAATGTTTCGAAATCGGGGGGCTGTTTTTAACTTACTTTTTTTTACTATTCCACGCGGACGAACTCTGCGGGCAGCTAGTTAGGTATATAGAAATGACATAAAAAGAAAAATTGTTGTGAAAATAGGATGACCTTATAAGTAGGTATTCGTTATGATTAGACTGAAAGAGACACCTTTAATATATTTTGTTCTTGTACTGAGTATGAGATTTTAGCTGTAATGCTGATATTAGATGATCAACCAAATTGAATCAATTTGGTTGAACTGAAAAGTCACGAAAAGTATTCAATAAAATTGAAATATTCAAGTATATATTTATATGGATCCATATTGAAAGACAAAACGAAAAATATCAAATTACCTGTCTTAGTAACAGAAGCAGTCTTTAGTATTTAAAAGCAAAAAAAATTTAAGGCTAGTATATACACACACTATCCAGCCTTCTGAGCACGTTTCGCTCTAGGAACACATACTTTTTAATTACGTCATAGATTTATTTTTAATATTTACATATTCATTTGATTATAAGCTGGCGTATGAACAAGAAAAATCTTGCTAATAATATAAGCAACAGTCATGTATCAATGAGACAGTTTAAAATTTCAGTGAATTTAAAGTATAAATAAAAGTTGTTGAAATGTAAATAAATAAATAAATAAATAACACGGTGAACTGTATGTAATATTCTCCGTCTTCATCAAATATTTTAAGAATAAATACCTACAAATACGATACATACATTTCGTCTAAGCAAGTGTGAACATAGCCTAAGATGTGTAGATATTTCATGACGCGTATACATATAGAACGCACGTTTATTCAAACAGACTGATACGGGAACATGTATGGATGGCTATTTACTGTATTTATTTGGTAGAATTATGTAGTTACATACATACTTACTACAAGAGCTTCCCACGCTACTTTGTGAGCATTTTCCGTTTCATATTTCACGATAAATGTATTTTTATATTCTATTTTAAGGTATGTACATTAAAAATTCATGAGCCTTTAGTTATTTAGGAACTTTAACAGAAACATATTTATATTTAGATTGTTTATGATTAGGACAAAGTTGAACCATTTCTGAAGTATGTAGATATCTTTGCATCTGGATTAGAGGCTATTAAATAGGTATTGAAAATTGGCATTTCAACATCTATTAAAAGTTTTCACAAAAGCCAAAGTGATCCTCAAATAAAACCAAAGTACCAGTTCAAAGAGCCTTTGGTTCGTGAACGTACAGATTCTCTTGGTACTCACTGAGGGTACTCACTGTGTCAAAATCGATACCGAGACAAATCCTCAATGTTTACCGAACTCATTTCAATACACACCGCAAAAACCCCACACTGTAATATAAAATTTAAAGAAAAACAATAATGTTAAAAATTGCATGAAGAAAATTAACAATTGTAACCTTTTTCAACAAAAGCCAGTTGCGAAAAAGTACACGCATGCACAACCCGTCTCTACTGCAGATACTCGAAGCGAATGTTGTGAAACGAGACGAGTGTATAATAACGGTATAAGTTCAAACCGCGTTCCATAAATGAAACACTGTGACTGGTGGAAA
Organism: Dendrolimus pini; assembly: GCA_949752895.1. Taxonomy (NCBI): domain Eukaryota; kingdom Metazoa; phylum Arthropoda; class Insecta; order Lepidoptera; family Lasiocampidae; genus Dendrolimus; species Dendrolimus pini. The sequence continues at coordinate 9,301,480 of OX457125.1, read as the reverse complement.
TTGTCCGAGGGGTGTGGCTTCTGCAGTTGCCTCGTCCCTCGCCCGATCTGTACTATTAAAGCGTTTTCGTTCTAAATCGAGTTAAGACGCATTTCGCCGGGATCCTGTAGTCGAGCTTGGAAACTAGGTAAAGTTACGATAGTATATTTGGGTTTCCGCGTATTTTGCATAGAACCATTATTCTTTAGATGTTTTTTGTAACGGATTTTATCGCGTATTTTACACGAAAATGAATGATCGTATGTCATTTTGTCAGTGAAGTGTGTTTTGTTATGATAACAACCAATAAAAAAACGTACTGGTTAAATACGAAACAATTATTCATTTAAGTATAAAATAAGGATGTCCAATATACTTTTTAAATCATATACAGCAAGAAAATAGTAAAATGATCGTATAAATTTTAAAAGTATAGGTTTGAATCAAATATATTAATATACATAAAACTAATACAATTCAACTTAACAAATGATACTGACATTATACATAATACATCCTATTATAAACTAAATTTTATTTAAAAAGTTAACAATTCGTGCTTTCATAGGTATTATCATTTATGTGATATTTTTTTTCAAAGTGAAATAATTTGTTTGAAGAATTCAATCATAAAATCATATATTAATGGGATGTTATGAATTTTACAAACATAAGTACTAAAGAAATATGACAGTTGTACCTAGGTGTTCCAATATTTATACTTTTAAAGGTAGATAACTATATAAATGAAGATGAAGTGAAATGATGAGAAGGTATTATAACTACTAAATGTATTTGTTGTTGTAGTAGGGATATATATATAATAAGATTCCTCAAGGGCGTTTTTATTTTCAGGCATTCTTTTGCAACAATTTACTATATTTTAAATATAATTTGAAATAAGTGTTAATATTAAATGCGTATTGATGATGATGATGATTAATTTCATATAATTTGCTTATAAGTACAGTAGTAAGTTAATATTCTTCTAATTACTCATCCAACATATCTTCTTCTAAACTCGTGTTTCCATTGTATAAATTAGATAAATAGACAATAGTTTATTGCTGACCAAAATAACAGACGCAATCCTAATTAGGTACAATATTTTCAGGTAAAACAGTAGGCGGCTTTTTCCAGGCAACCTAAATTATAGGATAGGTTCTTATACAATAATCTGGCGATGTAGATGGTGCATAAATTATAATTTAACTTTCAAACACAACAAATTCATAAATTTAATAAAACAAATTTATGAATTTGTTTTGCTATAGCAATATTAGGCCGGGTGCACACTAGAGCCGTGCAAGGTTTATGTCTCCACAATCGTAATTAATAAACACAAACGTTTAACTCTTACTCACTTTAAATTCACTCATACTTTTGACTAGAGTATTAATTCAATTAATATTAAGAATCTTAGTCCATTTTTGATCCTGTTTATATTCAACCACAATATTATAATATAAGGTCTTAATTTTGCATAAGCGCGAAAATTCGCAGAAGTCACAGCTACCAAATGGGGAAAAGATTTAGGTGATATCGCGCTCTCGCTTGCTTTTACTATTTTAGTTTAAATAAGTTTAAATCAGTACTTGCATTGAAAGAAAACTTTATTTATCTTATATTTGATAATGCGATTATATTTTTAACAATTTGCACTACCCTGAGTTGCAGACTAACATGATATTTAGTGTTCACCATACATTATTTGCCTAAAATATGTGAGCAACCGAATACTTGAGATAATAATTGATGAAATACGCAAAGTGGCGCAGTGCGTGTATTCATTTTATTAATTACCCTCTAAGACGACGGTTTATTCATTATTCTTGTCTACTCTACATATATTAGATATTGCATCAATTTGTGGCGCCACAATTTTTGCCTACAAACAGATGTGTGTGACTAGTGCGGCTTCATCTAGTTAATGTTCGAATAAAAGGCACCAGGTAAAAACCACGACTATGTTTATCCTTTATAATTTATTTATGCACGTAAAGCTTGTGGCTCAAAATCTCACAGCTCAAGCTTGGGCCTTAATCAAGTAAATTGATATTTTTTTCGATTTTAACATCTCCATATTTATATTATGAAGAAAATTCAACTCCGCGTATACCGAACGAAACTTTTTATATATGCCTGCCTGGCTTGGGCATAGTAACAAATTAAGTATGATGACTTTACAAAAGATTTGTAATTGGAGAGTAGTCTTATATTTCACACCTTCCCGGCCCGTTTTATGGTTCCCTTGTAATATTGGGTTATCTTTTATATCTTTACGCATATTGTTTGACTTCACTAGATTACGATGATATTCGTGAAATAAAGTCTACTGTCCACTAATGCACGTTCACGATTTACTGGGGTCGATTGTTCAAACATCTCAATGACTCGAATGTTTTTAACGTATTAGATAATTTCACAAAAGTGAATCGAAGTGGTTTACGAATACGAATTGTGACAGGTTTCGTCAGCCAGCCAAAAGTCGAATTGTATAAGATAACTCGGAACAATCGGAAGTAATATCGATTGCACTATCGAGAAGCGTGTTGATTGTTATGTGTTGTGGCTTTATTCTGGGTTAATTGCTTAGATCCACATTGCGATTGCGTGCAGGTCTGACGGAGCGATCAGTTGCAAGCGTGCCGTCCAATCATACCGGCTTTTGGTCTCACGCACACACAAACACGTATTTAGCTCAAGTAAAGTCCGCTCTCCTTTGTGGATTGCATTAAAAATAACTCGATTGTAAGTTTAGGTCGGTTGGAATTCTTTCGATTGTTCAAACATCCTGAACTAACCCATAGCTACTGTGCAAATTGCTCCGTTGTGTATTTGTGATCTCTTTTGCGACATATATTATCCCACGCGCGGAATTTACCCTGGCCATATAATATCCTCAACATAATGAAATTCGACGTATTCGCAATTATATTGAGCGATATTTATCACAATGCAATCTGATTCAAAATACAAATTCTGTACATCATAGTTGGTCAATATAATGATTTATACCAGATACACATCAGTTTGAAGTACTTTCAGTTTACAATAGTTAAGTTAGCCACAAGCCACACGTGAGGACATCTAGTTTTAATACAATGACGTAGGTTGGAATCCTGGCAAAAAGAATTGTTTACGCAAATTATCTAGTCTCTTGTTCATATTGTAATCATTACAATGACCCAGGAGTAAATAAAGCGAGACGTTTAAAATCCTGTAATCCTCTTTGAATAAGTAAATTGGCATTCGAAGCGGTAACTTATAGCTCTATTAGCTTTCCTATTTCTTCTTTGTTGGTACAGTCTGATAAACGAAAGCTCACCAGATGGAGAGTGACTATCGCCACCCATAGATTTTTTCAAAACTAGTTTAAATTATCAAAGTATTTATGGAAGTGCTGCCGATCTGAAATGAATTAATAGCACCTTATTTCTTTCTTCTTCTTCAGCTAATAATTATCCATTGCTGGACGTAGGCCTCCCCAAGTTTCCACCGCATACTCCGATCGCCCACATTCCACATCTACACCTTCCACATCCTACAGGCGACAACTTATTTTAAAAACTACACATCTATCAGAAAGTTTGAGTGAACTTTTCTTCTCCAATTTGCGCTGTTTTTGATATCCGTTATTGGTACGAGAGCGAGCAACGTCGGAAAAACAAGAATTTCAAGAAGGCCAGTTTTTAGATATGCTATTCCTCTCACTCTCCCGGACGTCATACGGGCAGTCTGGCTGGCGGTAGTGGTTGCGTTCATCAGTACGCATCGTATCTGTGCAGGGAAAATATCAATTTTTCAAAGCATTTTAAGAAGGTTTCTTTTTTGCTTATTATTTTACTTGGAATTTTTGACACATGAATCTATTATTGCCAGACATTTTTGTTGTTGTTTAAACCGTGCCAGACGCTAATTCAGAATTGTTTTTTTTCTTCAAATTATTTTCGTATGGCTGAAATTTTTATATGACGTTATTTAACTAGCTACAAACCCAAAATTAATTTGCCAAACAGTAATTCAATTGTTAACCTTCAGCCAGACCGATCTAAAAGTGAAAAGTGATGTGGTATAATTTTGTTTGGTCTAGAAATCCTTATAAAATACATTTCAGAGAAAAGATTTAAAACCATTGAATTAATTAGTGGATTAATGCGGTATCAAAATAATCATTTATTGTTGTACAAAATGAAGATAATTATCAACCTCAAGTACGAAAATATACAAAAATTCGGATGGTTACATGAAAATCAAGGGTAGATTTTTGAATCCATAGTTGTATCACAAGAAACGGGGGCATGTTGATAATCATCATCATCATCTTCATCACTGCTGTCATTTTTGTCATTGTCATCATCGTCTTTTGAAGTGATATAGGTTTTGTAATAAGTTATTATCTGTAATAGATTATAGATGTCTTGGGTGTTTTAAATGAGAATTTCTCCAAAACTTTGTGACGTAACGAACTCGTAGTAAATGTTGATACAATTCAGCCTTACATGGTGGTAGGCTTTATGGGTCAATCATCGTCTAATTTTTAGACCGATAAGTGTTTGAAAACTGATGGAACCGAACGTCATTGACGTTGCAAGAATCATGAGCTCCGTAAATACGACATATAAATTTTTCTAAGATCTCAAATGTCTCATCCAGCAATTCTTCATTATCTGTTATAATATTTTGACAGGCTGACTGATATTGTTCTGATTGCTCTAACAGTTTAAAAGGTCGGAGTTTTCTTTTCCGGAAAAAGCTGGTGTGTAGTCGCATCCTGTGAGTGCGTTAAAGCACGGTAGAGCTTTCCATAAAGAAGATATTGTCTATCTCGCTTGCGCAACTAGCGCGTAACTGTCTGTACTCTTCCAACATACCCAATCACTTTTCACTTTTAGATCGGTCTGGCTGAAGGTTAACAATTGAATTACTGTTTGGCAAATTAATTTTGGGTTTGTAGCTAGTTAAATAACGTCATATAAAAATTTCAGCCATACGAAAATAATTTGAAAAAAAAAACAATTCTGAATTGGCGTCTGGCACGGTTTAAACAACAACAAAAATGTCTGGCAATAATAGATTCATGTGTCAAAAATTCCAATTAAAATAATAAGCAAAAAAGAAACCTTCTTAAAATGCTTTGAAAAATTGATATTTTCCCTGCACAAATACGATGCGCACTGATGAACGCAACCACTACCGCCAGCCAGACTGCCCGTATGACGTCCGGGAGAGTGAGAGGAATAGCATATCTAAAAACTGGCCTTCTTGAAATTCTCTCTCGAAAACGTTGCCAGCTCTTAGACGATATCGTTCGACCCTTGGCACGTGTGTCATCTTTCACTAGCGTATTTCTTGGGCTTACCGCTGTTGTCGTGGTCTGATAGAGGTGGCATGGCTAGACGTTCGTTGGCCATATAATACTATTTCCGGAAAGCGTGATCATAGTAGCGTAGTAAACATAGTAGGCTTTGGCAGACCGGCACGATGTCTTTCTGGCATAAGTAAATACATAAGAGCAATCTTTATGCTGTACGTTTCCATGATGATCCTTAAGGTAAAAGGTTCATTATACCATACCCATATTGACCTTCAGAAACAGAACATTCCTACCAGATGCGAGAGCTAAGTGCTCACTCAAAGAGTTTCATGGTGTGACTCATTTTACCTTTAAACCGCGATAGTTTTTACATTCCTGCATCACTTCTACGCCTTGAAGGACAGGAGAGAGAATACTCAATTTCCACTGGTTACAGTATTTTTAAGCCAGAGAACAGTAATCTGAAGTTTATATAGCTTGGCGCGTATGGTTTTTACAATACTTCTATTGCGTTGGAATATTGGCGAACTGAATCAGTAGCATCCCCAAACGAAAGTCATACTATATAACGTGTACGTAATAACTAAATAAATATTTTTATAATAAAGTAGCGTTAGCCCGCTTTTCGCTCACGTTTAAAATTGGTATGGACATACCTGTGTTAATGTCGACATGTTATAATTCTTAGAAATTTCGAACTTTTCATTCAAAGTATCTTAGGTTAAATACCCTTACCATCATCGAGGGAAGGTGAGGAACTAACTAACCATGACAGTAACACATTAAAATGATGGCTACCATCCTTGTTGCCATGACGATGCATTTGTTAGTGAATTGATCAGAGCGTCATCTCTTCGACTATATTCGTCTATCCCTCGGGCTCAGTACTTTTGTCTGGATGGAAGGTACTCCTTACGGTGTCCTATTCTATACCCCTGACCAAAGAATACATTGATGCCTCTGACAACTTATACCCAAAATTTAGTGACGATTTGTTGCGTAGTTAAGGTGTGAACACTTCACAAACAAATTAAAACAAGCACACTTACGCATAGGTAGGTATATAATATTAGTTAGGATTGAAGTCTGATTAGGATAATGTCCCTTCTCAAATAGTAGTCAAAAAGCTTCTACTACAATTATCGATCGTTAATTAGAGTGTTAGGCTGTCGACACACCTGCGATTAATTACCACGATTAGTGCTTAATTAATTCTGATTAGATTATGCATGTGCACACGTCGATTGCAATGCTTGTAATTTAATTCATATTTCGACTGTGCAATTGTGTAACGTTAAGTTAAATTTCACAGAAATTCCAATTTTGTTATTAACCTTATTGTTTACTAATATTTTCCACGGTTTCATCTGTTTTGATTTCCGTTCTTAATAATAATGGGAAATTCCGTATTTTATAGGGAAAATGTCACAACGTCATAGTCGTTATAATTTTTAGAGTTTTTAATAACAATAATCTATAGTTTATAGTATTGTAAGTCGTGGTAGAGTAATGGTTAGCGCTCGAGTCCCATACCAAAAGGGCGCAGGTTCGATCCTGGCTGGAACGCATGCACCACATAGGCATTTTTCTGACCTAATGTGCATATTGTTACAATCACCATGTGCTAACAACGGTGAAGGAAAACATCGTGATGCAACCAGCACATCAAGATAACCGATATGTCAAACCTGCCAAGCCGCCTTGGACAAGCGTTGCGGGTATACTGTTCTTTCCCCTTTATTGGGAGGCCGGAGCCCAGCAGTGGGACGTTTATGGGCTGTTATTACATACTTTGTAGTTCTATTTTATATCTATTTTATAATATAATAAATCCGTACATAGGTCGGATTTATATATGAAATTAAATAAATTTCACACCAGAATTGCCATCCAACGCGGAAATGCGGCCAGCATTTTGAGCACGTTCCCCGCCGATAGCGATTTGAAATAATTTCTGAGCTTATAGATTTATTTTATTTTGTAAGTATAAATTTATAAATTAAAAAATAAACAAATTAGAGGATTACAGCTCGAAGGAGGATGGGGGATTATACAAAAATAGCAATTTTTAGAAAAATATCTGTCTGTTTTTGTATTTGTTTGTATGTTAGAGCATCACGTGAAGACTACTAAACGGATTCAAAGGAAACTGGATCATTTTTGAGAATATAGCCAAAGAATTCTAAAACCTAATCAGAACACTATACAACAAAGAAATGTATTTATTTTATTCGATTTATTTTACCGGCTATTCACAGCTAGTGCTGCATAATCAGTGTTTACTGTTATCAATGATACATTTTTCGCTTATCGCAATGTAGAACTAATTAAAATAATCGAACAACCACTTTTTAAAATAATAAAATAGCATTTTTTTATGCATCTACACTGTGCAAACATTTTTTTTGTGGTAGGATAGTTTCCCGCTTAAGCATGACTTAGGCTGACGTTAAGCGAAGCGGTCTAGGATTTAACACGTTTAACTAGACGCTAGTATTGACACGTGACATGACCTAGGTAGTAGGTATCAAGGAATACACATTCCGGCCATGAGGTCTAATCTTCACGTCGTCTCTCGGACGTAGACCTCCCCTAGTCTGCTCTATATTATCCCAGTCCTTCGCTGTCAAGTACCCACTCTTTTTATTAATTCTATTAGCTATGTTATCATTAAACAGTATAGAATATTTTTATTACAATATTAATAAAAAAGTATCTTACGTAATAAAAAGATTTTAAATAATGCCATATTTCCCAGACAACCCACTGAAGATTAAATCTAATAAACAGTGGATCGGTATTCAGTGCGGAATATAGTTAAATAATAATATAAAATGGTCCCTCGCTGTTATTTACGGCATTTTGGGGGGCCCATGCAGTGAGTGGCAAGTTATCGCCTGCTCATTTATTCATGTTCTTCGACCATTGCGACAGACAGGCGCCGCAGTCCCTTCTATAAGCCCAGATAACTAGACCCATTAGCATTACAAATATTACAATCAACTTCAGCTCCCATTTCCTGCTCTAACCGAGAGTTATTATCCTGTACACAATTTTAAGAAACGGTTGGTGTCACGCTACAATAAGCTAAAACTGTCAATGTAGTGTCTAACCCCTAGTTTACACTACTATTAGACTACCCCTGCTAAATTCCATAGTAGTAAGAAGAGAAGTGACAACGTTTGTGGGCAGCGCGAATATGTTGTGTTTCCACATTAGTTGTATTTACATACTTACCTGTTTGATACCTTAGAAGTGGGCATAATGTAAACAATCAGTAATATTGATTTCTTATTCACACGTACATATTACCACGCCTTTTTCCTATATGGGCACGCAGAGACTATATGTAATATGGATATTCACATTATATACATTCTTGACATATGTTTTGTTTAATCTACTTGCATTAATCTCTTCATACATACACGTTTATTATTGATACTTTTATCTAATTTCCTATAGACCAATGTAAAATTTATTTCCGGGACATTTTTACTGTAGCTGAATGCACAATGTACTAATAGTTATATTATACACTTTATTATAAAAAATAATTTCTAAAACTTTTTTGCTCACCAAATATTTTACAATTTTAAATGCCGTAATTATAATCAATACGACTTTAATAGAAACTCATTAAGAAACATCGCCAAGATTTCACAAAACCCTATCTAATGATATCTTAAACATTAATGCGTTAAAAGCTTTTAATATTATTTGGCTCTTATAATATATAACTACTAGCTTCTGCTCGCGACTTCGTCCGTGTGGTGCGGTTTTTTAACTATCCCACGGGAACTCTTTAATTTTTCGGGATCAAAACTATCCTATAACGACCAGGGATATAAGCTACCACCATACAAAATTTCATTTAAATCGGTCCAGTCGTTTCGGAGATTAGCCGGTACAAACAGACAAACAAATAGAGAAACAAAGAATTTGAAAAAATTCTAAATTAGTTCTATTTCACTTCTTACATCCCCCTGACTCGGTTTTTAGCATTTTTTTTCATTGTACAGAAGTTTGACCTCTACAGTTTATTATATGTATAGATAGATATCTATAACCTTAAAATAATGCAATATTCACCAAATGCCAAATATGCAATATGTTAGAAACCTCGCCTTTATCTCTTAGGTTTGTGAAATTCTCCCTATAAAACTATGGAGACCGGGTGATGCCACCCTCTTTTAAAGCCTACCATATCAAAGCATAGATACCGCCAATTGTATTGTTGTTCATAGCTCTTGGAATATCCTAGTTTAACTAAAACAATGTAAACAGTAAAAATCGCCTTAACACCAGTTTCAAACAAAAATGTTCACCAGCGGTTCAATTATTCCATTAAAGCCGGTTAGCGTTGAATTGAAACCTCAAAGGCATTAGACTAGTTAGAAACTAGCCTTTTGCCAGAAATACAGGCGCATTGCAGGCAACACAGTGTTAATTAACTGAGAGTACCATACGAAATACATGCAGCTTAATATTTACTTACATGCCAGGTATTACGTTTATATTATTCATACGATATTTGCATTCAAAAGATGAATTTATCTCTACTCATTTAATTAAAATATTTGTCTGTGATTTTAAAATAAATGTAAACATTTAAGGGACAGCTGGTATGTGATGCTTAATCATGGTTGACTGTTTTTATAAGTTTTGTCTCTCAGTCTATCTGAAAGTTTGTCTTAAATAGTCTACAAAAGGGCTTAAAGAAGATCAATGAAAATTTTAAGAATTAATAACTTTATTTTATCTTCAATTTTCATTTAGGTTTCATTTCCCTATATAGCATATTTCATAAAAATGAATGTGAAATTCAAGTTCAGCACAAACGGAGTCGCGTATACAGCTAGTCTATAAAGTTTATCTATCTATATCTGTAATTGGTTTGATTTCGTACAATAGGTTTACAAATGTGAAAAAATCAGGTCGGATCAGGAGATTCCGAAAATACAATTTTTAGAATTGTTGCCTGTCTGTCTGTTAAATCATAAGTTGAAAACTACTAAACGGATTTAAATGAAACTCGACACAGAGTTAATATACCAGGTCGTAACTTAGATTAGTTTCTATAGAATAGAAGGATTATCAAAGTAGATGGCGCTGGAATCGCGTTTATTGATACCACCGCTCCAATTCACTAACAAATACCTAAGTTGTCATGAGCATAAAGCATAATGTCATTAATTATTGTATTACTTCAAATCAGATGGCTTCAACTCGTTTCTGTTTTGCTGTGCAGTTGTCTAGACTATAAGGCCTTAGTTTAGTGAATGGAGGAATATATATATATATATATATATATATATATATATATAATCGCTTAGAGTTTCTATTATATTCGTTTAGCGCTGATGTCTACAGGGAGATTCGCTCCCGAGCCAATTCTGACTCGTATGCATGCATCCTTTTGATTACCATGTGTTAATATCGATTTTACTCGTATCTGAAACTCGCTAATTATGCATAGTCGCGGTATGAAAAGGTTCGTCACCTTAAAGTCGACTTTTGCACGAGTACAAGAAACAGTAGGTACTGTAGGTATAACATATTAAAAAATGTTACATTTGTAAAATATCACGTTTCAGTGATATTTGATTTTCAAATCAAAATGCAATTTTAACAATAGCAGACACGGAGATTAACAATAACAATAGTTTTAATCATCAGAAACAAAGAGAATATAATCACTGTATTTATCATAAATATTAAAACCTAGAAAATGATTTTATATCTCTAATCAATCTTCTTAGATAAGATAAAAAATAATCCAACTTTGATCTAAGTAATTTTAAACTTTATTGTCAAACAGTTAAACATAATTGTCTGTGTAACACTCTGTTCTGTGACTTAATTTGAAAAGGTAACATGTGCTCGCGGAACGTTAAATGAATAAATTTGAAAACTAGCGAACCTTTTCATACCACGACTGTACGACCGTGATATTACAATAATTTATAAAACGATATTCGTATAAAAAAGCGAATGTATACAATTAAAATACAATACATTGTTATAATTATACTTTTTAAATGTCTTTACTTACTACTTTATAGATGGGGGCTTCTCAGTTGATTTCATTATCAACTACCTTATTAATTATCTTTTGAGAAGCGTGCCAGATATATTGTCCATACTATTGTGGAGAGTCCCACCCGTGGGACAGTGTCTATTATAAAACTTTTATTAAATTTTATTAAAGTTGTTAATTTAACAATATTTCAATTAGTGCCAATTGGTTGGGCAATTTAAAGTTTATTGCAAGCAAATAAATTCTAAGCTACCTGATTGTCGGCGCAATTGCATAATAGTCGCGATAACACGTGTTACGACACCAGGTGCGCAAGCGCATAATTGTACTACGATCGATTACAATTTACGATCTTTAGTAAATAAAATATAACAGTTTTTAGCTTTATGAGCATATGAATCGAATACTCATTTATTTATGACAAAACACGCAATGCCTTTATTTATTAAATTTATGGTGGGGAAGGTCCGGGTTAAGATATATTTCCGATTATTATTCGATATAATGTAATTACTTATATTGGGTTGGTTTCGTGAATGTGTACATCTATAATCTGCTTATTATTGCCTGGGGAGTGCTAAAATTTATAATTAAGTATTGTAGAATGATACTAGATATGGTGATTTCACTACACTGATTACTATGTATGGTTTTTTACGACAACAAATCTCTTTTCTAACAATCCGCTGCACAGTGGGACTAAATCTCAAATAGCTGGCCAAAAGTCAATAACGTTATTTTGGTTGAAAGTCAGCATTACGCGGTGATTTTCGGAGTCTCTGATTACGAAGATATTAAAATATTTGAAATAAAATGGCATATTAATTGACATTAATCATGTTTAGAGTGAAAATAAAAAATGGATCATATATGTATTGTACACGCGTGCTATAACTTTTAGTATCTATCAAACTAATTTTAGTACTTACGTGAACTATCGATAATGATACAATTAAAAATTGGTACCGATATAGGAATTCACACATTACCGAATAGATTAAAAATTAACATGATTGATTATTTAAAAATATATATTTTACATCTAGTTGAGATTGCCAGAGAGGATTAGTGGCTTATGGGAACAAACACAGACCTCGCGCATGGTAAGGAACCATTCGGATCTTAAAAACTTGTTGTTATCGTTTGTGAATTTTTTAATAACTGCTCGACACATGTTGCTGATAAATTATCGAGTGGACATACAATTTTAGGAAGAGTACATTCAGTAGTATCCCAACGAGACATTTTACACGATACAACATGAAAAGTGATAAATATCCAGGCACTAGCTTACTATTTACTGATATTTAATAAAGGATTCACTGATACATAAATAACACAGACCATTCGCAGACGTATTTATTACCGGACTAAATTATCTGTAACTAGCCTTTTTTTTCCAGGGGAAATCCGTTTGAGGACTGATCCGCGACAGGCACAGAAGCCTGGGGGGATGTTCGCGACTCGTGTGAGTGTGGGATTCGCCAGATTGGGGGTGGCACTAGCGTGCCCGGTCAGAACCGGAGCCACGCTATTGCCACTCCCCAGTTAGGGATACCCACTAAAACCCCTGGGTGTTCCATCCTGCGCCTTATGCCAGGGCTACGTGTATGCGGTTTTCCCAACTCCGCGTGCCCTGGCAGGCGTGGGCCCCGCTCACTGGGCCTCTTCCAATGCCAGGGGACTAGGTCCCTGGCCACAACTAGGTCTTTTCCGGCGTGGGGCGGTCTGTAACTCGCCCTACGGGAAGAGAGATGAGCGCGCGCGGAACACTCGCGCTCTCATCTCGACGTCATGTGCGGGTGAATGAGAACCCCTATACCCCTAGGTGGTGGCGCGGGTGGGGGCCCCACCCGCGCCACCACCCCGCTTACGGCGGCCGAAGGTCACTGTCTGACCTCCGGCGTCGGCGCGTCCTCCTTTGTCGGGAGCGGAGCAGGGAATTACGCTCACGCTCCCGTTCCGTCTCCTCCTTCGCAAACATGACTTGCTCACAGAAGGAGGAGACGGCGTCCCATCCGGTGGAGCTCCCGACCATGGTACGTACCACGGCCGGGAGCGAGGTGTCAAATCCGGTGTGGGCGACGAGCTCCCGGCGCTGCTCTGTCCAGGCTGGACACTCCTGGAGTGTGTGCAGCGCCGTGTCCTTGTCGCCCGTGTCACAATGATGGCACCCTGACGTGGCCTCGCGGCCAAGGCGACACAGGTACCTTCCGAAGCAACCATGCCCCGTCAGGACCTGCGTCAGCCTGAACGTCAGGGTGCCGTGACTTCGTCCAATCCATTCGTGCAGGATGGGCCGCACCGCCTCAATGGTGGCGGGGCCCGCACTGGGGCGTCTTAGGCGATCTTCCCAGACCCCCATGGCTACCTGGCGGAGCTCCGGCCGGCACGCCTCGATCTCGCGAGGCGCGGGTCTGGTGCCCCTGGCCAGGGCTTCTTTGAGCCATACGTACAGTAACGCCAGGACCCTGGCTTCCAGGTCCCATGGGGGGGAATCTGTAACTAGCCTAAATTAACTGATATATAAAGTAACACATACATTACAAAAAGAATCAATTCAATTTGACTATCCTTCTTATTAGTCAATTACGATTAACCGTCGTCAAAAGCGAATACAAAAATTATGATGTTTGGAGTTTGTCCCATTATACTGACTTTTCTGTACTTGTTACTGAATATTTTCTAGCAAAACAATGAACAATCTATCTTTCTTTTTCTTGTCCACTACAGTGTTTTGTGGGAGTGTAACAAAATATTGATTTCATATTCCTACTAATTTCATTCTTATAAACCCAGTTTTGGAAAAAAGTGATTGTGACAGACAAAGATCAACTAACAGATAGACAAATGGACGCAGGAACGTGACGCCCTCATTAGAGTTCCATGTTGGCCAAAATAACTACGGAACTCTAAAAAATATACGGATAATGCGGATACCATTCATCCATTCCATTATTTAAATATAGGTAGATACCATAAGATAATAAAATGGGCGGCCTTATTACTTAAAATAAACTCTTCCAGACAGCCTAGCAAATCAATATATTTTGTATTTAAAATGTAGAAAAATAATATCAATAATATCGTAACTTTTATCTACTCCAAAATATTATTTGAATAGAAAAAGAGAATATTCATAAAATTAAATTAAGTACGTGCCATAAAACTTAATACAATGAAGACCGAAGATAAATGAAAGAAAAAGACCAACGCATTCCGCCTCGTTAATGTACGAAATTTAGAAGATTACACATTTCAAAAACTCGCTCCGATGTCACAGTTGCTAGTAGATGCTGCAAGTTTCAAATTTTTTCATTTAATAATGGTCTAATCTACTATTTGCGTTTCTCTAAGTCTTTAAAACTTTTCTGTTGTAAGTTTCCATCCATTTTTGTACAAATTACTCATTTATTTTTATCGCAAAATATTATTATTGATTTTGTATTGCATAATGATTTTTCAATCAGGCTTACCTGCTGATTCCATAAAAAAAATGAAACCGGTTGTTTTTTAGATATTTGGCGTCCTCTTGAATATAGTCTTAAAATATTTGCGTATTGCACAACACGTTTATCTCGATTGAAGGTACTACATACACTTTCAGCAGTCCGGCAATACCAGCAGTACATATAAAAGATAGGGCGCGCTGAAGTCTAAAATTCAACTATTGAACTCTTAACCATCCTTATCCACGACTAGAAATTATTGTAAATTTAGAAATATTTTCTACTTTTGGCCAACATTTTGCGAATTATCTCCACTGTGCGTTACGGGAACTGGCAGCGGTGTTACTGTGAAACTCGCCGGTCTGATCTTCTCCTTAACTCTTCTGTGTTGTTCCTGATATCATGTGCCTGGGTTACGGGACTAAGCCGTACTAAAGATGCGATCCTGGCTGGCGTGGGCCGGATTTAATTTTGTTTGAGTCTGAGAAACGTGTCCATCAATTATTAGATTATTATAATTATTAGATATTAGATTTATAAACGAAAGTTCCCGAACAGAAGGTTCGGGAAGGGAAAGACAGAGAAAGATAGATGGGTAGAAAATTCTTCCGGGTATATAAACAGCGTAAACCGCGCCTACCGGGCAGTTTAGAGTTGAGTTCAGTCCAAGACGGTGAAGCGACAAGTGCGATACTAAAGAGTTGGAAGAGAAGGTTAATTAGAAGACAGAGACGAATTAAGTGGTGAATTTAGTGACAAGTTTGGTGGACAGAAACGTGAAGGAGGTGTGTAGCGTAGTTCGAGAGAGGAACCAGAAACGAGCTACACGCGATAATATCGGAGGTGGTCTATGCAATATCAGCGACGGTATTGAGGGTGTGACAACTTATCGTCGGGACTGTGCATCGTTGGTCGTGCGTATAGGGGCAACCCTACAGAGAGGTACTACGTGCGGCTGTGTAAGTCAATAAAAGAGATAAATTAAAAATTGGTGTTTTGTTCCAATCCATAAGTGCGTACCCCCGCACGTAACAATATATAAAACTTACTACTTAGACATAAATAATGTTAGCCCATGTGATACATTTTCACTATTCCACTTTTATCAAAATGCCTACAGAACCCAAAAAGAGAAACGCCATTGTTAAAACACTAAACGCTCCGCCTGTCTTCGCACGCATAACCGTGGTCACGATCGAAACAAATAATATAAAACTCATCCCATTGTCTCTCCAACAGCCTTTGTTATATGCAAAGGACCCACAGCTGTATATTATGTATTTATAAGATAGCCCATTGTATACAGCAGTGATTTGTGTCTGTCTGTCCACATTCAACCGGTGATATGCAAAGTTATTTGAGGGTAGATTTTATATTTAAATTTATTCGATATGCAGTCTATACATTTTTATGATTGTGTACATGATAAGTGGGAGGTCTTTAGAGTACAATACTAGGGCTTAACCTACAGTTTTTTATTCTTGCCCCTCGATTTGATATCTTGTTAAAATTTTATTTTTTTTATTGTCAGCAGTTCTATTATCAAATACAAGATGAACAGAAAGACGTGGTGTCCCAATTTTAGTAAATACGTTTGTGATTTTTTTAACTATTTAAGAGCATATTAGCATTTAAATAAAATAAAAATAAGTGAAAATGATACGGATGACTGAAAATTTTATTAATATATATATAAAAGAGTTTTAGTTAGACGTGTAGCTGTGAAGTTTCATATCGCTCCTTCTCCTTAAACTGCAAAAACACGTGAAACTTTGTACGTAGAATAGATACATACGTAACACTTTATTGCACACCAAAAATTGCAATTACAAAAATCAATCATATTTACAATACTTTCTAGGTAATACAATAAGCGGCCTTATAGCATAAAGCAATCTCTTCCAGACAACCTAAATTAAAGGAAGTTCGTAGCTAATCTGGCGATCTAAGTGATGTAAGTAAGGAAAAAAGGGCAATAGATAGATATATAAATACTTAAGATAATTTAAAAATTAAATGTACACATACTTACATAGTGATATATGTATCTATATACTTATATTTCAAAATACATAAGTAGATAAGAGATTTATTTCAAACATATATTTATGACCTTCAAAAAACTTTCACCATTGAAACTTGTGTAACTTGTGATAATTTGAATTATCACAATGATATTTAATACAATAGACATTTAATACAAGAAGAAGCGCCAGTTAGAAATTGTAAACAGCAAATCCGTCCATATATTTTGTATCTAAAAAATTTGCATGACAAAACAGAACAAATCCAGCAAGTGTATGTCGAACCAGGTGCAATGAATGAACCGTCACCGGTTTTGTTGTTCGGCTACGAATCTCTAAACAAGCATTTAATCTAAGATATACTATATTATTTCTTCAAAACTTTTTAAACTTAATCTGTTTATTTTTTCCAGAATTTATCTACTATATAGTTTAAGTTAGGAATTTTCACAACTTTAGGAGGTAATATCTCGCCACCAATTGATAAATATGAACATCACTAAAGAACAGCAATTCATTATTATGTTACTATCCTAATTAACGTATATAAAATTCGTGGCAATTAGGTTATCTGGACGATCTCACTACCAGGCGGTAATGTTGCAATATTACATATTGAAATTTTGTTAATTATAATATATGTATTTATTTATTAGAGTGCAATAAAGTATACTCTGAGAGCTCTATAGAACTTATTGGTAATTACGTTCACGATGTACTCTGCTCAGCAGGGAGGCTGTTTCTTTGCGCCAGAAGGCGTCAAAGTCATCTAAACGCAGCGCAAAACATTCTTAACGTAGGCGTGGAGGCGTGTGAAGCCTACTGAAGCCGCTACAGCTCCCTGAGTGCATTAATATATTTAACACGTCGAGCCTCCATGTTAATTATCCTCAATAATCCACCCTAAGTGCTGAGCATTTCACACAGTGACCATTGATTGCAAAAAAATATATGTAACTGAGCTATTTAATCCCATACATAATATGTTAATAAATAATAGAAATAAGAAAGCATCGCCTGTAGATATAATAAAAAGGAAGACAGAAAAAAGAAATAAATAAACTGACACCCGTTTATTTTCATTTATTTTCTTATGTTTTAAAAAGAGGGTAAAACCATCTGCCCTGACTCAAGGCAGAGGAGGAGCGACTTATAAAATAAATAAATAAAAAACATATATTAAGGGATGGTGATCGACTACACAATAATTTAGTTTTCTTTATTAGGGTAAAGTATACCTTTGTTGGCACTCCACCCAATGATTGGCAAATTCAAGATGCAATTTCAAATTGACAAATTCAAGTTTCTAATTCAGTCATGTTCATGATGTTAAAAAAATCTTCATATTTTGTAGCCATGCAATATTACAATTCACTATTATTTTATTTTATTCAATTATATTTTGTTGTTTGAAATTTAATTAATTTTAAAGAATTCTTGATATTTTGAGTAAAATAATTTTGTGTCAATTGTTGTACTGAGATGCCAACAATATAGTTTCCCCATTTAATTGGTAAAGAATAGCAGACAGGATGACTGCCCAATTCATGGAAAATGGTTACCGTCGCGTATGGTCATCAGACGTGATGCCGATGCGTTGCAGACTTCTAAGGTTGGACTTACTTGTAATAAGTAAAAGTCTGACTCTTTAGTTAGGTCTACGTCCAACTTCTGAGATTAATGAAATGAAGTCATTTATTGGTCAGAAACATGGAGATGATCAAAATTATGTTACAAGTAAATGCTTGGTATATGTTTCACTTTACAACGCATATTTTTTTTATACACTAGCATTTGACCGCGGCTTTGTCCACGTTGGACAGGAAACAAAAATTAAAGTTTTTTTGCTAAATATAAAATCAAGGTTATTTTCAGCAGCGTAATTAATGGATTTTTTAGTACGAAATACATGAATCCCGGAAATTTTCATAAAAACTCGGAATAAGTAATAATACTAAAGACATACACAATTACAATTGTTTAACTAAAGATTTTATCACTCAGTGAAAAATTCGCATCGAGATTAATTTTTTCGAGCTGGCCACTTTAAACCTCTCCCTAAAAAATTACGTAGAATTAAGTACGGCAAATTTTCGAAATTGGCCCAGTAGTTTTTACATGAATCCCGATCAAACAAACAAACTCAAAAAATGAAAAAACCAAACACTACACTTTTACAATTTTATAACAATAAAGATAACTAAAATAATTACATTAACATATCTCAAAGTAAAATTAATATTTATGTAGGATACCAAATAAATAAAGAATCTCCCTTCAAACTGGTATAATTAAATAACAATATATAATAAAGAAAAATTATAACGCCCTCTTGACAATCTAACTATAAACTACTCGTTGATACGCAACCACCATCCTACATTTATTCATTAATAAATCTATTGCATGTCTTAGACATCTAGTGTAGTGTAATATGGGCTTAACAGTAGCGTGAGTAACGCCTTTGCAGCCTCAAGTTGCGACCTAGTCGAGCGAAAGAAAGGCGCGCACTCAATTCTTTTGATAAAAATACATTATGTGGGAAAATGCATATATCAAGGAAATCGAGAAAATTAATTGTTGTCGTACTATATACATACTTTCTTCTATTATTTCGGTTATATTGTCGTTAGAAGTATTTCTTATTTTCTATATATATATATATATATATATATATATATATATATATATATATATATATATATAACTTTTATTATTTTCTTTCAGTTTGTGCAATACAAAATTGTATTAGAATATCATAAAAAAAATTGAAAGAAAAATGTAACAAGTACGTGGTAGTGTAGCCACAAGGAAGGCTTCAGTTTCCGTTATTTGTTCCAGAAACAAAAAAGCATTTATTCGAAAATGTCCCGAGGAATCTATTTCAGAAAATATTTAACGAATCTTGTTGAAATTAATTTTCGTTCAAAGTATTCCCATAGTTCAAAAGATAAACGGTTAGATACACAATTTTCACGACTATCTCACTTTGACTGAAATATCTCGCCAGGTGACTAAGCCGTGCACGATTCCAGTCAGGGTTCGAACTTGTCATTGAAATGAGACGCGGTTGCTGTCGTCACTGAGCAACTGCGATTGTTCTAACTAACTAACTCATTACTCATTTAAAACTTGGTGTTATAATTTCCGTCACTGCAACGGTGATTCTTTAATAATAATTTTCTTTATTAAATTGTATAACAAATGAGTTGTCTGGAAGTGGGCGCTAACAACTGCAACACAGTAGTTGCTTCTGTACACTATGTTAATGGTTTCGAATAAATTCTTTAATTCTTCATATAAAATGTTTCGCTTACAAAAATATTTACCGTTAAAAGCAAACATTTTAACAGTTTACTTTAATACAAAATACGTACAAACTCGCTTTAATAAAATAAAGTCATACAGGTACGAGTATATACATACGTACTTAATATACTATTAATATATATATAATAACATGAAATATTTTCAACAACAGGTCAGATCGGAATCTCGTCGCTGCACAAAAAGCAATGACGATGCCGGCATCAGGCGGAAAGAAAGATGAAGTGGATCTTGTTATTTGAGACATAAAGCCCGATTCGGATCGAAAAGTGGAGCAAGAGATGCTGAAGGACCGCGAGAGCTCAGATGGCTCCCCCGCGCCTCCGGACGAATGCGCCGGTTGCGGGGGACGCATACAAGACAGGTAGGGAATCCTTAAACGGCTAGGGTGGATAACAAGGCGCAAAAATACCTACTATCAAAAAATAAAAATGTTAAACTGTATAATTTATTTTAGTAATGTGTGCAATTTCACTCACACATATATTATACTCTAGCGATGGGCGATTCCGAGATGCTAGAACAATTAAAGGAATCACATTCGACTGAAAATCAGAATCAAGTCAATAATCGACTAGCATCTTGACTGACCTATGGAGATGTATTCTGATTGTTTCGAATTACTCGAGTCTTATTTGAGTTGATGGCTGGCCGGTGGAGACAATTAGTTGAGATGCTCGTTGATTACGTCGCCCGAGTCAGATTTGAAATCATCAGTGTAAATTACGAAAGTTGAGAGTCGTCGAGTTTTTTTTAACAATCGACTTGAACGTCATTCTTGTCATCGCGCATCTCGAATATAGACTCATAAATCTCCAACTAATTATTATTATTTATTTAATACTATAGGAGATATGAGACCTAGGAGATACTTACATTGTACGGGGTTTTCTTCTATTTGAACCTGTATCTTTTTACTCCCCTTTACAAGTCTTTAATAAGAACATTTTCTCCATAAAAATATTTATTGTAATAATGTAAATTATTTGCCAGTATATTTTTGTAGTTCAGGGAGAAGTATTTATTTAAATACATAATTCTACCCATCCTAATAATAGGTATATTTAAAAGTAATATAAACTTTTTGGACGTTTGCTTGTTTTTACGGCGTTCGGAATATACTGACTTTCATGATATTAAGTATAATATACGATAATATGACATAGGTACGATACCATACCATCAATAACAGTTAATTAACATAGAATTTCATGTTTAAAATTGGGTTTTCACGAAAAGCTTCTTAGTTGACAGGATGACTCTTGATTTTTTTATTACTCGAGTTCAGCAGAGAGGCAGATGGCCCATCTGATAGAAAGCGGTTAACATGGCCTGTGGCCATTTGTAACACCGAAAGTGCTACCAATGAACTGCCACTTTCGAAAGAGAGGAGAGACTGGTACCTGACAACTAATGCCGGAACACAATTCAGGTTGTTATAGCGGCATACTCTAGATCAGGGGTGGTAGTCATCCAGATCGGCAAATACCTTACTGGCTGTGGGATTTTTCGTGTCCTTTTACGACAGGCCGCTCATCTGCAGGATTTGTCTTCTTTCTTCGTTCCTGCATGGATAAAAGACATTAAGTATATACCTGTAATGTAGATCTGTCGCAGGGAATTCCCGTTGAATACTTATTGGTGACAATAACCACTTTCCATCGGGTGAGTCTGTCTGATTTGCGTGTATTTTAGCAATAAAATATAGAAAAAGAATAACTACTCTTTATCTCGATGAGGGATATATTTCCTCTCTAACATTGAGACTGATGTGTCTGATAATAAAAAGTTTGAATAAATCCTGGTGCTTATAGAACCTTTTACTTGTAAAAAATTGGTTTGAATAAAACTCCGTTGAGTAGTTTATGATATGTTGGGTATTTTCGATTAAGTGTTTCTTGATACTCAAAACAGTGAGAACATAAAGAATGTACATTTGTCATATTTACAAAATCCTTCACTAAAGGTGGTGGTAGTTGCCCTGTACAGATTTATTCCCCTTTATTTCAGTTAACACCAAAAACCCCTAACAATTTCCTTATACTTCAGAAAATATTGTTACAATTACTCGTAAATATTAATCTTCTTATGTTTACCTATTAGATATTTATACCATCAATAAATTAATTGAACGGTACCTATAAGTGTATTTATACAAAGAAAACATTTTCCATAATAAGAGATTGTTGCCGAAAAATGAGAAAACAAAATTTATTATCAACGTGTCCCTGAAGTACAAGAACTTAAATGATAAAGTTTATTTAACCTGAGCTGTATTTGAGAGAACGTCAAGTTTTTCCGTTCAACGTGGAAATGCGGACAGCGTTTTAAGAAAGTCCCAAACGATGATTTTTTTATTTGTTAACTGTAATTCATGGTAGATATTAGAATAAACGAAACATACTAAAATAAAATCATTTTTCTAATATATCTTTAATCCTGCCTATTTCAGATATTTGAATACTTATTATGCCCGCAATTTAATTTCGTTTAAATTCCTTAAAATGGTAAAAAGATGACCTTAAAATTCAGCTTGTAGTTAACTATTGTATAAACCTGAAAATAATTCAATCCACAACCTTGGAACGTCGTTTCTTTTTTAATGGTTTTGTAAGTTTTTAAGATCCTTTTTAGCAACAATTTGTTTCGTTTATTTTTATTTCTTATGTATTAATTAGTTCGCTACAAGACATTAATCATTTACTATCCAAATATTGAGAATGAATTGAAACGACTAATATTTTTTTAAATATTGAGAATGAATGCCATAACATTCTTATAAAAAACAAGTATTTATTTTATAAAAGATATGAAACTTTTTTCCACAAACATAAATATAATACATAAATAAATAAAAACAATGCTTTTGTATTATTATAATATGAATGTAATGACAGTTCTAAAATTATCATTTAAATACGTACAGTACAATTTGCAAAGTCCTTAAATTGTGAGAGATGGTCAATAATATATATTAGTAGTAAATTGAGATATTCAAATTAATATTTCATCCAAAAATACCTTATGTTTATGTAGGTGCTTATACAATGGAAGCCCAGATTGTAATATCCTCATGTGTAAATGTGATATTCTTTCGAATTTAGCGGAGAAAAAATGGGGCCGCTTGTTTACATTTCGTCCGATATCTTGAAAACAGGGGCTCTAAACAGAAGACTTCGGATCGATATGATATATAATTACTTTGATGTATTTACAATATATTAACATAACAGAAGTATAACTTGTTTAGCTTCAAAATATTATATTATACAATATCTATATTTATTTAGAGTGTAAAGTGTAAATTAAAGAAATAAAATATTTCATATTATTATAAAATAAAACCGATTGAAACAAACTATTTAAACGACGGAGAACATGATGCATTTTGTTAGATTTTTTGTATGTTTGTTTGGATTTCACGTAAAACTGCTGGGCCAATTTCGATACGGCTGTCGCTGATCTATAGCAAATTTTTGGACATAAAATCTGCGGAACTTTTTATAGTTTTCTGGGAATTATTTAAACTGACTTGATTGTTTTTTTTTTATTACAATGTGATTTTTTTCACTAATCTATATCAAAATTTATGTAATAAAAATCTGTGATACTTTTATCTCGGATATCCCGCGTGAATTTCCCCGGGAGCGTTTGAAGTTGTTCGAGTACTTAAAAATTACGATCGCATCGAGGTGCACCGATCCGCGCGCCCACTCTCGCCTCGAGGTGAAGTCGAGGTAGCCGGAGAGACTCAGATCTCCGGCTAAAACATGGTGATGCCAGCGTGCAAAGTGGCCGGCCGCCGTCCGTTCAGGCTGGAGGTTAATGCGAGCACGCCGAATAGCCCGGACGAAGGACGTTCGAGGGTCGGACAGGAGTTTTAGTGGGTATGCGTAACCGCGGCGTGGCAATAGCATACGGAAAGTGTTAGTGTCACCAACCCGGATTCGCGCGGATTTCCCCTGTATAAAAAAGAGATAGAATGGAAAAAACGCGATAGGGTGTTGGGAAAGTGGACCATCGGAACTCTCACACATCATGCGAAACCACGCTTTATTTATTTACCATCAACAGGAGACACATCATATGCATCCGTCTTAAATCTAAACAATGTTAGATATACTCCTAATTATATAAATATGTTGTCACATCATGCGTTATGTCATATTTTATAAAATATCAATTGAAATGTTAAATTTAGAGTTTTTGCATATTAATATATTAATTAAACAATGAATAATGTATAATTAAAAATACAATAATAAAACTTACTTAACCTGCCGGGGATATTATTTTGAAGAATGTGTGAGGACTGTCATGCAATATATCGTGGATTGTAGATTTTTTAACATATGAATTGTATAGACAGGATATTCTAGCTATAGGTGAATATTTTCGAAGTCTAGTTTTAAATATTTCTTAAAATTCAAGCCTACCTGTTTCACGCCGCTATTTGACGTTTGATCGGTGAATGCTATAATTGCCCGTCTGATGGCCGCTCCCTATATCTTATTATTCATTTACTTCCCTTGTTGGATTTTGGCATTACTTGTATGGAGATAAAGTAAAATTTTAACTTATAGTTAGGCAAATGAACGATCCGTAATATATAGGAACTGGCCATTAAAAACATGTTTTTTTCTCAGATTTTACCTGTTGGCGGTAGATCGGCAATGGCACGGCCCCTGCCTAAGATGCTGCGAATGCCAAATTACACTTGACACTGAATTGACCTGCTTCTCACGAGATGGCAACATTTACTGCAAGGAAGATTATTACAGGTATCTCTACGCACTGAAGCCTAGATTTTTTTAAATAAAAAACCCACATTCTTCTACATTTTAAGAGGTACACCTTGTTAATTTTCGACTAATGTGGATTATTATTACTAAGGACATTAAATGGAGGACAAATTATACATAAATATTGAGTAAAAGATCATTGGAATGACTTGCTTATTTAAATAGAAAAGTTTCGAACCAGTATTTCTTTTAACATCATCAAATAATTGTATTGTATTCCTTTAATATTTAACCCAAATCATTAGAATATGATATTATAATACTGAAGAAGATAAACAACCCTAAAAATCCTACTACAATTTCATGTTTTAGTCAAATAACTAAACTCCTCTAAAGTTTGTTTTAAAAATTTAAGTATTTAAAATAGATCTACGATATAATTATATTTTTCTTTCGTTACGACGACAGCGAATCTTGCTAGCGATTAATTTATTTGATATATTATATAAGAATTTTAATACAACATGACATGTATATTGTATAATTGTAAATATGAGCGTGTACCATAGCTACTATGCCTTTATGAACAAAACTGAAAAATGAAATCATTTTAAGTATGCAAACAATTTTTTTTATATTATAAACATTTATAATTTTATTTTATACTATTGATAGTTTTAGTTCTATGGATGAATTATGCCAGCCGTATAGCAGGCGCGAGCCGTGCGATCGTTTACAACACATACCCACATCGTTTTGGAGGCCCCCTGGCATGGATGAGTTCGTGCGCCACACTATATAACATCATAATTTGCTTTATAACATATTGTTGAAATGTTAAATCTGTCTCGATCGGATCTCGTACGGACAACGGCTCGAGCCCACACAGTCTAACATAAATCACCATTTATTCGGTTTATATTACAATTTTAGTGAGAAAATACTACCCTCTATCTAACTACCCTCGAGAAGTGAACGAGTATTTTCTTTCTGGTGCCTTTTACAGAAAAGGACTATTATGTTCTTATTCGTGCTTGTCTATATATCTGCCTACCGATGTGTCATACATAGCTTTTTATCTTGTGAATTATTATTGGTAAAATATGAATTTTTATACACTTAGGAGTCTATGAAGAAATAGTCAAGTTTGCATAAATATATATTACATATGAAAAAGTTTAGGTTTTGAAGTAAGCACTACCACCAAAATAGACTTTATTTTTAAATTTTAATAGTATAAAAAATCGGAGAGGTGTGTCATCAGTTACCATTTCTATAAATGATAATATTCATTCGTACATACATCATAAGCTTGTAAAATTGGCTTAGGCATACAAGTTAAATAAAATAATATTATTTAAGTAACAACAAGTTTTCAGAAACATTATTCGGAAAATCTATAAATCTATATACTTCTTTGTTGTAGGTATATGCACCGATAAATTGGGAGCACCTTTGCTTTTATAATATTTTTTGGCTTGTAAAATTCGGAGACAAGAGGCATAATATCTGCACGTTTTTTATTAAATTAAAATTTGAAAAATACAGACATGTAATACACATTTAAAAATATTTGATAAGTGCTAATAAATTTGCTAATAGATAACTCTTTGTAGCTAAATATTGAATACATTATGAACCTCCTTTCAGTACTCAACAATCTTCTCGCAAGTTATATCTTTGTAGACTCATCAGATTTTTAAGTGTGTGAAAATTCATATCTCTACTCTTATTAGTCCTGTCATAAACAGGTGGCACATAAAGACAGATATCGGGAACGAAACCACAAGAGTTCCTTTTTACCATTTAGGTATCAAAACTCTAAGAATGAGAATAGTCTTTACAGGATACGATTTCCAAAGAGAAAATCTTGTTATGAACAAAATTTATTCATAACAAGCAAAGTATTATACTAGATCTGTTGCAGTAGAATTTACAAACTACACTAACTGCTTAACTTATGAGTTGTCTTTATAAACTTTATTCTTTTTCAAAGTTATTTAATAAGAGTTTTACTACATACCGACATTTTTATCCGTTTACTTTACAGGTGGCAAAGTTTATTCTTTTGAAAACTACTTCTTTATTAAGCTTTGCGATGGCTACGCGATGTATGGCTTTAATTTATGATATTTATTATAATATATTTACTTTAGTTTTTAATTTATTAGCAATTATATAGAATCTAATGTAATGTATCCTTAATAAAACGATTTCTTTCTTTCTTATTATTAATATTGTTTACATAATTTAGTGTAAACCTTTGTCTACGTATATTATACAAATAAGAAAGCTTAGGATGAAATTACATATTTGGGCCGTTTGAAGTTGAAACAACAGGTACATATGGAGCATCGGCAAAGGAGTTCTTCAAAGAAATTTTGTAAGAAAGTCTTTGATGTTAGGTACCCGTGATTAGAGTACTGGTTCTTTTTTCTTACACCGAATCGCATTGCTATTGTTACGAGCTATAGGACTCGAATTAAAATACCGTTGGAATTACTATAGAATTTATTAAATCTATACCAACAAGTATAACATAGGTACAAATATAACTAGACGCAATAAGTCCCAATACACAATTCAATAACACGCGCGAAGTCCGTCACTATATCGCTCATCGAATGTACTACACACGTCTTACTCGTATCGTAGTCGTCGCTTGACTGCCCCACCCCTCCGTTCGGGCATTGTTTTATACTGAACTGTATAATACCGACAAAGGGCCGCGTTCACTGAGTTAATCCGCACATCTGGCAAGCTTCGACGCAATGCAATAACAACTAGAATTAGTTCGACACTAATGACGGCCATAAAACAAGTACGATAACAATAGGATGTTTTTTTATTAAACACGAAGTAAACAAAAGAACTCCGAATGCAGAAAAGGTAATAAACTGCGTTTTACGACCGCCAGGCGTGCGCATTTCTTTGTGGGTATGTAACACTATTATAGCTTACCTATTCGTATGGAAATTTGTTAAAAAAATTAAAATCGAAACGTCGAGTCTTAATATAATCAAATTACTGTTGCCTCTATTAAGAGATAACAGCCGTAGTGACTGTCAGACCCGCCCCGTAATCGATAAGAATACGAATCGATTCTGACAATCACACAAATTGATGTAAAATAATATTCAAGACTTAAAATAATATTGAATTTAATGTATCTTAATATAGATTATTCTAAAGTGACTAAATATGAAACATGTGGCGGCTGTGTAACAATTACCTAAACTGATTTATATTTTCAGCCAAAATTGGATGGACTACTATTTTGAAAATATATTTATAAAGATACATTTTGCTCTATTTCATATAGAAAGCCATGTAAAAGTCTTACTCTCACCTATATTATGTTTAATTTTTTTATCGATAACCACGATCTAGGCAACTTTTAGAAACTAAAACTATTATTACGTAAAATAATTGGAAAACTTCCTAAAATATTGTCCTCGGTTTTTTATTTATATTTTTAGACGTCAGTCAAAGTAGCAGCCGTCAGTGTCGGTGCAATTAGTAAGTCGGGCGCCGACACTTGTCGGTTTATGCACCTGTCGATTATTTCTCCTTCAGAATAATAATATTGTGTTATCGCTAACGAGGGGACTTCATGTGTCATATTCGATAGGTTTTTTTTTAAAGAAAAGACGTGAGTTTTGCTTATACATAATTTTCAAAGAACTATCTTAATACCTATAGAAGCCAACTAAGGTTCTAGTCAGGTATTTTATTAAGGAAAATTCAAAGAGATCCCACTGTCCCGATGAAGGTAAATAATTTTAAATCCTTAGTTGGACTAATTTGCACTCTGGACGGAGCAAATTTGCACCACAAATAACTTCTTTATTCACTTTAAGTCTGTCATGTGAATGTTTGTCTTGATACAGCTATACATTGTTATTTGCCTTAGCCTGTTACTGTTAATTTCTATTTTCTTGTTTATATTGTTACATGCCGACAAAGTGAATGCACACCTGGTTTATTAACTTGCCCCGCATAAGGACTTCTTTTGTTTACATTGTGTTTGAAAATTGCAGTTAGACAATAGCCTATTGTTATTGTACTCGTTTATGGCCACACGTGTGCAGATTACGTTTTCTTGGAAAAATCCAGTCCACGCGGTCGAGTGTTGTATTGTATAGTTAGTATAAAACAATGCCCGAACGGAGGGGTAAGGCAGTCAAGCGACGATTACGATACTAGCAAGACGTGTGTACATTGGACAAGCTATATAGTGACGGACTTTGCGCGTGTTATTGAATCGTGCAGTTTGTACTGGTTGTGTCCAGTTATATTTGTACCTGGGTTATACGTGTTTGTATAGTTCTAATAAATTCTATAGTAATTCCAACGGCACTTTGATTCGAGTCCCGCATTTGTAACAATATAATATTAGTAAAGATATAATTGATGTGCACCGCGGTTTTGAAATAGTAAACCCACAAAACAAGCAATAATCGACCTATAATCAATCAGAAGCAGTCAGCGGTGGCAGATTTCTCCCCTGCATTATTAAGCCATATGTTAACAATTGTGTTGGAGGGGCGATTATCAAATCATGCCTCTTGACATTTGACATGCCCCATCGATAGGATTTCGCAGTTTACAATTAGCCGTAATTGTTAAAAAAGATACCCCAAAGAGATAAAGCGATGTTACAACTAGTTATCTGTTTTTGATCATCTATTTTGATGTAACTCATTTCAATTTGAATTCTAAAAGGTTGGAAAAACACTCAGGTTCTGTTAAAAACTGTCCAAGGGCAGCCAGTCCACACACGTCCAGTTCTGTAGCGGCAACGAGAGTAAACTGATTATACTATTTAGCTACGTAACCCTAAACAATTGTTTAACAAAGTTAATAAGTCTAATAAATTACAAACTAGTCTTTAACCAAATTATTTATTCTAATTATACCTTTTTGAAGTTTTTATTAATTTTCACGATTTAGAGAGAGGAATACTTTTTACGAGTTTTGGAGCATATATCTCACCAGCTATTTACCTGAATTATGAAAATTTATGTAATTATTCCAGACCTTACCTATAATGATATGTAGAGCCATGCTGGAATCGTTATCTTGATAATACCTGTTTGCACGTCACATCGGCGTTGAGATGATGAGAATGATGTTTCTAACAATCTTCCCTGTTATATTCCCCCTCTCTATCCATGTCTCCTACTTCATTCCTCTATCCTATCCTAATTATCCTATCTCTTTTATTCCATCCTTACTAACCCATCTTCTTTATCCTATCCCGGCTTTTCATCCTAAAGCTGATAACGCGATTACTTTGCCACTGGTAAAGGTATAGGCGACGGTAGCCAGTTTCCATTATGTGTGCCATGTGACTGTGTTTACCAGCTTCGCAATTAGCTTCCACAAGCCCATAATAAACATCTTTATAATAAAACTACGCTTTAACGGTTTTCAGCAGCGTTTTCTCTTTTATCATCAAAGAGAACAATATACAGAAAAAATCAAAACAACGAGAGAGGTATATCATCTTTTCAGGTTATTCTGCGTCAAGCGTTGTGCTCGATGTGGAAACGGGATCACCGCTAACGAGCTGGTGATGAGAGCGCGTGACTTGGTCTACCACTTACCGTGCTTCACCTGCGCCGCCTGTGGTATCCAACTAGCCAAGGGAGACATGTTTGGGATACGTGATGGCCTGGTGTACTGCAGGCCACACTACGAGAACGCGTGTGGGGACGATTATTGCGAAGATGATATAAACAGTGTATACAGGTAATAATTGAATCACTAACAATCGCATCAGTCTCTCTCTTTTTCTTCATCTTCTCTCAATTATTAGCGATCGGCACAATGTTTTTTTCCTTACATACTATCCTATAATTGTATCAGCTCCAAATCTATAAAATTTGCATATACACTAAGAACTAATAATAGCTATTCCATTCTTAATTATAATGATCTATTCTCATGGTTTTTAATGTGAAAATTATTAAAATAATGCTGCATAAAGCGTGACACTGTACGCCACTGACGACTGCTTAATATGAAAATACAATATATTTGTATTTTCTATACAAAGCACATGCACTGTGCGCAGTGTTTATACCTCATATCAAGAGATATCACTATAGTGTATTTTGATAATGAGGATTCGCGGACGTGTACTTCGTCAATCCGGACGCAGACTACAGCGTTTATATGTACCCACCGCCTTACCGTAATTTACGCAAATAGTATCAAGACGATACAAAAGTGTGGACACAAGCTAACATACTTATATATAGTATATACGTATATAAACGAAAACGTATTTTTCAAACTGTGGAATTTTGATTAATATTTATTGAACTAAACAGATTCCGATACAGAGTCATATAGGAAACTAATTGGACAATTTCTGAGAATGGAACTTGACAGGGCATATATAACTGAAGATGCCGCCTTCAGTCTAGGAACACATTGACTAGCTGTGTCCGCAAGTTTGTTCGTATGAGACTTGACCTTTATCCGTACTTCTGAACACTGCATGATATCGAAGTGGAACATACACAAAAATTTAAGATAATAAATAATTCAGTGTTATAATCCCTAAAATGCTCATTACTATTACCAGTAAAATCTAAAAACTGATAATAATTCATAATGAGACATCGTATAAATGGCAGTTTTTAATGAAATTGTTTCACATCTTTAAGCTATATTAGACGGTATAATTTTGTCTGTGAATTTGGATGAATCAACCAAAGTGATCCGTTTAAAAACAAACTTGATTCGTTCAGTATGCATTGGATGCAATTTGTTTTTTTTTAATTCTTTTATTTTAAAGGGGCTTTGAATCGTTTATGTTATGTCAGCCCCATCGTACGTTTTCTCAATTTATTATAACTAACATTAAACTAATATGAATCCTAAATATTTGTGATCAGTTCCTCGCAGACAATGAGCTCATCACAAACTTGTACATAGTGGTTTTTAATTTGGTTGATCCCTCTTATATCAGCTATATACTATGAAAATAATTAGGTAGCAATTCTTTATACCAATTAATATAAAAAACCTGTGCGTCCCGGGACGCCCGACAGAAGTGATAACTAATATAAATAGAATTATTAAGCTTGAGAAAAGCTTAAAAAGCTTAAACTTTATGTATTTTAATATGATAATGTAAGGAAAGGTTATTTATTAATAAAATCTTTTATCGATCATAAAATATATTTTATTCTTACAACTCTTGAATTTGGTGTATGTACATTATTAGTATCATTGTTTACTCTAATTACTGAAATACGGCTAGCGCTGTGGGTTAGAGCGAGAGAAGAGGAGCCTGCCTACCGCTGCCGTGTGCGTAACAGAAAGAGAAGCCAGACGGACTGGCGCCGTAACGCGTTACGTAACGAAGCGGTTTACCCTCCTATAAGAAGTTAACACTTGAAAAATGTGAATAATTTTGTAATTTAAATAGGTGTCAAGACATGCATAGTGAAGGTGACTCCCCCAGCCAGTTTTATTCAGGCTCAAGTCAAAAAGGTAGGCCGAGAAAACGGAAGATGGCGCAGAATCCTGACGAACTCCAAGTCCAAACTATGAGGATGACTAGCACAGCTCTCGGTATGTTGATATTTGATATATATAAAATGATGCTAGGGAGTTTCTAGCAGCTTCTTCTTCTTAACAGCGATGTGCTGTGAAGTGGTGTATACAGAGTAGGAAGTAAATTTATTTTTTTAATACGGTTAGATCAGGAGTGAAACCCGCTGAATCACTCAAGCGACACAAATATGCAACCCGCAGTAAGAGTTATTATTTCTGTGCCATTTGCTTTTGAGGCTCTACAAGGAGATCTCAAAACGCCCATCGAATTTTGAGCTGATTAGAGATGGCTGGTTCCTACCTCGGATCACTAATTAGTATGGCGATCCAGCGAGGCAACGTAACCTTCTGAAAACCTTACCATTAATTTCGATGTCCTAGGCTCGGTATTCTACTTATAGTCTTAAGAGATTATAGGTAGAGTACAATATATATCACTAACCATTCACAAACCATACTACTTTAATTAATTAAATTATTGTCTTGCCCAAACAAATAAATTAATATATAGGTATATTTTAAACCATCAGATTAAAACTTTCAATTGTTTACCGATTTGGTTTAAAATTAAAAAATACTTGCAGCACTATCTTTGTGCATAAGCTTCTATATAACTCTATTCTATTGTAATTTTACACGTCTCAGAGGAAATTAAAGAATCTTAAAATAGGTACATTATCTTTATCGACGTCATAGCAGCTCAGTAAAAAGTCATAGTAAATTAGTGGCTGAAGGTCGCGTATCTCATAGAAATAACGTGACTTTGAATCACGTTACTCACCTGCAATCATTACTTGACAACGGATATATATGTGGCCTGAAATTGAGACGTATAAACCAATAATGGTGCGTAAATTGACTTAGTACATTTTGTATATGACTACAACTCTTTTAGGAAATTTACTGAGACATGCTTTAATTGATTTTTAATACAGTCGAATAATAAAAAAATATCTTAAAATCTTAATAATATTATCAAGCACAAAAACAGATTCCGTTCATTAAAATTTCAAATTTTAAACACAACCTAACAATCTTAAGTATTTAAAGAGTAAAATAAACATAGCGTTTAGTCAAAACGATCTGTGGACTCCCCGTACATATTTCATCGAGTGTTGAATTCGCAGAGGGCACCCCAGCTCCACGGTCCTCTTGTCAATCCGACGCATAATCGCGACTAATGAATAGGTGGAGAAAGAACCGAAATACCTCCATCTCCCTCCTTAATATTATTATTTCGTAAGTTGGAGAGAGAGAAGGATTTATCCGAATGTTGGATACGCGGACAGGGTCGGATTATTCTTATGGCTTTATGGAACGTCACTGAAGTCTACGCGACTCGTCTAGAGGCGCAGGAAAGCCGAGACTCGCTTTAATCATTATTTATATTGCTCAGATTTTTATATCTGCACTTGAATTGGGAACATGAAATATAATTAGTAACTACACCCCCCGAATACTGAGCTTGATAAATATATATTTATAAGTTAAACACCAAAGATAGATTATAAAGAAAATGTAAAGAACAAGAGTGTGAAAAATGGTTTCGGAACCTTAATAATTAATTATTTTATCATAATTTGTTTTAAGTACTATTGTGAAATGGAATAACATATGATGTCATGTGGGGTTGTATTTTCGTAATTATTTTTTACTTACCGATTATTTTTATTCTTAGTATTCTTCTTCAACGGTAACGAACATTGATATTATCAAAAAGGAATCAATTCTTAGAAGTTCATTCATTCATATTGTATTAGAAAAACGTTTTAGGGAAAGTTACGCTTTATATGACTGCACCAGGCTTTAAAGTATTTACAATTTATCATTTACAATAATTACAGAAATAAAATTAACTATACTAATAATAAATAATTACTTATACCTACAGCTTAATTATTTATCAAATTATTAATTAATTATAAAAATAAAAAAAAGTATATCCGGTAAGGTCCCAAATTACCGTCAGTTGGGAACGTTCCCAAAACGCTGGCCGCGTTATCACATTGTACCTATATCAAGGCTTATGTGTTGCCCAAAATACCGGCCAGCGTTTTAGTCGCGTGAGACATCTATAAACAGTTTTGACAGGTCTCGATAAAAGCGGTGTGCTTCTGGACCTCATGGCCCCAAAGTTACGACACAGAAAGCCACAAATATGTGTCCGCTGAGAACAGATGCTGCAGTTCAGCATCTGCTACCAGCTACCACAGCCGTGTCGGGAAGATGGGACACTGCCAAAGTGACAACGCACGTGGCGTCCCACACTAATAGTCGTCCCATCTTCCATGGCACCAAAGACATCCCGTCCAGTCTCTTGCCATTGTCGCGACACAGTCCATTTGGCTAAGTATTATTAGTTATGGACTAAATCTCTTCTAACATTTTTGCGATTTTGCGTTAAAATTACACAGCAAAATATGCCAATATAAACAAAAGTATATAATATTTGTTACGTAGACATATATACTCGTATATATAAAGTAAGCATAGTCTTAAATAGCAGTAAGAATATAAACCATTTCAAGACTCGTTGAAACAATATATACAATGATTATAAAAACAATGTAGATTATATGCATCAATATATCAGTTATACAAATAAAATAGACAAGAAATAGTATAAGTTTAGGCATCTATTAAGTAGAGAGTAAATAAAGGCATGTAAAAAATTTGCATATAAAAGCTCTGCCCACACTAACAAAGGACGGCGATAATAATAATAAAAACAATCTATTCAATAGAATAATAACTAAGATTTCTAATCTAAGAAACACGATATCAATCAAAAACACTTCCGTAAATTTGGTGTTGAAAATTTCCATTTTTCACACGGCACTTGATATTTTCGCCCTAAAGCAACGTCGTGTTGGCACAACAGCGCCACTCGAAGGCGCGTGACGGCGATAATGGGAATCAAGAGGCACTAGGACGGATACGTGCTTTATCAATAACTCAAATATCGATTCCATAGCAAAAAATGCAGGCGAACTACATACTCGTACTTCGTTGGATCAGCAATTTGCTTCATTATCTGTATTTTTAACTAGGATATGCCCGCGTCTTCATCCACGTTTAACTTGAAATTCCCACAGGATTCCCGGCATACAAAATGTCTCTGCATTTATAAAAGAATGTAAGCTATCGTTTAGTGGAAACTGACCGAATAAGCTAAAGCGTTCGCGGGAAAATTCCCCCGGGATTCTCAGGATAAAAAGTATTACACATTTTATTACATACAATTGCCATCGATCAGTATGTAAAAACCTTGTTGCAATTCGATTTTTTTTTCAATCTGGCCATTTTAAATCATTCCCGGAAAAAAATCCTGAATAAAAAGTAGCGCAGATTTTATATCCAGGAATTTACTGTCGACCAGCGAACACCGCATCGAGAACGGCCCAGTAGTTTTTACGTGAATCCCAAACAAACAGACAAGAAATCTAAAAAAAATTGCATCGTGTTCTCCGTCGTTTATATAATCTATTCCAGTTAGGTTTTTTAAACAGCTTATACGTACAGACACGGTATGTTAGACTGTTATAATATTAGATTTATAGAATTTCGTCCGAGATCTCACACTACTCACCCACTAGTGGAAATAAGCACTCAAATTCTCCTTATTTTTAAAGTATACACAAAAAACCGAATACTAATATAACCTTATGCACACTAGTTTAAAAAAAAATCTTCACTTCATTTGACGTTTTTCCTCACGTAGGCTTCGTCTATACTTTTATTCATCTGAGATATAGGGCAAAAAATAATATCTGACGAAGTAACTTGTAACAGCTAGTATTGGAGTCGAAATATATACATAGCTGGTACAGATACAAAATACAATTACGAAACTTCATATACTGTCACGAGTCGCGAGACTCGAATTAAAATGCCGTTAGACTGACTCTATAGTCAACGTATAACTCTATAGTTTATTAGAGCTATACAAACTCATATAACACAGGTACAAATATAACCGAACACAACAAGACCGATAACACTCAATAACACGCGCAGAGTCCGTCACTTATTAGATTCCCGATTGTAGTAAACACGTCTCGCTTCGCTCGTGGTTCTCGCCCGACTAACTCTTCCCTCAATCGGGCCATTGTTTTATACTGCACAAATGCAATATGTCCGCCCGGCAACGTGGATCAAAATTTCCTAGAATCAGCTTTTACTTTAAAATCCGTAACATCTGGCTAATGATTACAATTCAACAATAGGCCGTATGCCAATAAGTAAACAAAAAAAGACGATCATAAAAGAATTTCAATGTTATTAGTTCAAATGCCGACGGGTAATAAATGTGCTTTGTTTCATATATGCAGGTGGATTTAGTTTTTGTCGGGACCTGAGTTGTAACAATATTAACCGGCCACGCCCTCAAATTATTACCGCTAATAGTTCGCTACCGTTAAATTCATATTACTGTGTTCAAATCACTAGCGCTATATAAATATAGTGACTAGCCGATATCTTAAAAACAGCGGTTAAAACTATATAATAATTAAAAATTCAGAAACATCACATACTGATGAGAGGGTAGATTTATATCTGTTTCTAGTGTAAGAAGACGCGCCACCAACGAATTCGGTTGGTAATTAACACAAAAAATACCTTATACACCTTAGAAATGACATTCCCCTACTTATCTGCAAAACTCATCAGAGCTACGATAATATTGCTGCTATTTACAACCCCTAGAACTTATTTACGACCTTATTTATATGATGAAAAGGATAGTTTTGTATTAGATATGGTGTGTCCGGAGCGTAAAATTACAATAGCCACTACCACAACGCAACGTGTTAGCGGTTTTCTCTATACTTTTTGTGTTTTTTGTTATTGATTTATTGTATATTGTTATTAAATAGTTAATTTTGAAGTGTTAACTGCTCATTTACTAGCGTCTGCTAGCTTTGTTTATACTTAACAGGTAGACAATTAATTTTCGCCCCCACACAACCGGAATTATGGTTTCGACGAACCGCTTCAAATAGTAATTAATATTTAATTTTCATTGTAATTGTACACGAAAATTTTTAATGGATTATTTCCATCTTAAAATTGTGTCCAGACTAGTTTGACCGGATACATATCATAATAACAGGCGTGGCGGTGATTAGCTGTTATATATGTAGCATATGACAGGTTTGGATGCCAATTTAGTAGCAAGGTTACCAAGGTTCTATATTGCCACTCAATCTACTTTGCACAATTTCAGTCATGTATTTTTCGAGGGACAATAATGTAATATGATGGCCTCTGTGGTTGAGCGGGCTGTCTTTACCGGCCTACCTCACTGCAACGCAGAGGCTCCCGGTTCGATTCCTGGTATAGTAAATTTCGGAAACGTATTTTCTCCATTATTTACTATGGTCTGGGTGTCTGGGATCGGCCCCAGAGTAGTCCGTTGTATACCACCCATAACACAAGCGTAACTTGCTTAATTTGGGGATATACAATGTGTGTTTGTCTGACGATTATTATTTTAAAAAAAACAATATAATAATAAAATTAATACACCGGCATAAATTAAAAAGTACTCGGACTAACCAACCAAGGGGTAGTTCTAGAGCTTGTCTACTAAATCACGGATCCGAGAGTATGTGGGATAACTAGCATTATGCCAAACATCCATCACAGTATTATCTACTATTTAGTGCTGGATATGAGCAATAGACTGAGCTTAAAATTCGTCTTCTTTTTTTAATATATCGAAAATATTATTTGGGGCGCCGAACAAGATTATTGTGAGAATTTGAATCCTTAATATTAATATCAACAGGTCTATCACCGCAGATTTAGATATTTTTTTTAAGAGCGGGTCTTTGTCTCGGAACTCCCAAATCATTGACTTAAGCGAAACTGACTCCGAGACGTTTTTTTAAGGAAATTTAATGTTCTAAAAAAAAGGTCTAACTAAAATTTTCCGTCAGGATGAACCGTTTCCTTACAATCATGCCTTAAACATTGTTGTTTTACAATGTGATTAGACTGGTCTCATGAGCAAACTGGCAAACGGTCAACCTGATGTGATGTAGTATAGCTAGGTAGGAAGAGCTAGAGACATATAACAAAACTGTATTGCGCGCAAAGAAAGTAGGAAGAAGAAAGGGTCGTAGAATCCGTTTCGCAACGAGCGTAATGACTCAAGGAAATAAAGAGATGAAAATCCAGCTGATGGTAAGTGGGGTAATAGATTGTGGACTGGGGCACCTTTCTGACCATTTCCTCGGAACAATAAAAGTAAGGCAAGTGACCGTACCGTCTCATTTTATTATTTTCCTTCGTCTAATGGATAGTTAATAAGTATCATGTCTTATGAACACAGGTTTTAAGAAGGGAACCCAAACTGAAATATAATAAAACTATGTTAAATTTAATAATAACAAGATCATGTTTGGATGATATGGATGGCTACCATGCCTGGTCTAGAGTATGCCGCCATAAAAACCTTGAGTTGTGTTCCGGCATTAGGGTCCAGGTTCCAGTCTCTCTTAAGAGAGCAGCAGCGCATTTGTAGCACCTTTGGTGTTGCAAATGTCTATAGGCGATGATAACCGCTTTCCATGAAGTAGACCGTGTCTGCTGAAGTCCTGCAATAAAAAAATCAAGTTCATACGAGTACAAATACTTTCAAATTAAATTACTTTTTTAAGAAACAATTTTCTTTTAGCCTGATTTTTTTTTTTTTTGATAGTTTGAAATTAAGGAGGACTCGATTAGTACGTCTTTGGAAGCGAATAACTCTCCTCTGCCTATGGACTGATTTTCAAGACCGAACTAACGATACATATACAACACGACTACGTACTGTGAAAAAAATTATCAAACCTCACTTATACGGCATATATAGCGGCCACCCCTAACATTTAATTTTGTCAAATTCCATCCATATAGATCCAAAATTTTGAAAAATATAATTTTAACATACGTCGAATATGACAGAAACATTGGTTATAATACAGTTTTTGCGGAGTTCAGATTTGAATATTTACGCGAGCGAA
Source organism: Dendrolimus pini (assembly GCA_949752895.1). Classification (NCBI taxonomy): domain Eukaryota; kingdom Metazoa; phylum Arthropoda; class Insecta; order Lepidoptera; family Lasiocampidae; genus Dendrolimus; species Dendrolimus pini. Next base: position 9,262,017 of record OX457125.1, on the reverse strand, counting down.
AATTTATAAAAAGTTCTAGTCAATTATATTTCGACCATATCTTTTACCAATACTTATCATACTTATGCTGGCTATACGCGAAAGCTATTTATATAACTGTTGCAGTGTCAAACCGAATCTAGCGAGGGTCACTTTTGTTTTAAATTTAAATCGCACTAACACGAATCTGTTACTACATTAATCAAAATAATAATATCCTGATGCCTATAAAATAGGGGTTGTTAACAAAAAATCAATAAACAAAACACTCAAAACTTAAAGACAATTAAGTAAAAACAATAATCGTTTACCATTGACCGCAATTTAATTAGAAAAAACAGTTTAAACGTTAAAATGGAATCACCTGTCATTTCGGGTATAGATTAAAAACCAGGATAGTGGAGGATATCCTTAGTTTTATTGATTTTCGATTTAAATACATGGATAGATAATTTTTTATGACTTCATTTGTATTTGTGGTGAATTAGTTGATTTGACTTGTTTGTGGAAATTATCTAATTCACTGAATAAATGGTGTAGACTTTGGATATCCAATTAGGCTGCAATCATTGTACTACATCTGGTTTGTAATATTTGCCACTGCATGCTTTCTGCAAGTAAACTGTGGAGTCGATTGCTAGTTTCGATACAGATATATGGATTGCGCCAAAACTCAATCTGAAATTTTTCAGCCAGCTTGCAGTATCTACATATCGTCTGGTCAATATTGATTTAGAGCATCGAAAAATTTAAAAACTTCGTTTAAAAAAACCGACTTCAAAAACTAAAAAACTAAAATGTATAAAATAACTTATTTCTAAAGCTATTATTATAAATATATATTATCTAAAACATCTTAAAGTCGGTGCTTAGTAATTTTCAAAATATAGTAATTTTTATGTTTTGCTTTGCACCGACTTCAAGATGTTTTAGATAATATATATTAATAATAATAGCTTTAGAAATAAGTTATTTTATACATTTTAGTTTTTTAGTTTTTGAAGTCGGTTTTTTTAAACGAAGTTTTTAAATTTTATTTGTTACTTTTTAGTGTCTAGCTATGTATGGGTGGACCTACGAATGGTGCCGCGCTTCTTAAAAAATATAGGTCCCAAGAACCCGGAACAAAAAAATGTTCGTAAAATGAAAACTACTGGGCCAAACTATGTCAAATTTTTAGGGGACCACATGGCAGCTATTCTGCGTCGAACAAAAAAAGAATCACGTAAATCGGATCATAAATGACGGAGTAATCGGCGAACATATGGAACGGAGTGAAAATTATTTCCATGAAAAATGTCCATAAAATGAAAACTACTGGACCAAACTATGTAAATTTTTAGGGGACCAATTGGAAGCTATTCCGCGTCGAAAAAAAAAGAATCACGTAAATCGGATTATAAATCACGGAGTAATCGGCGAACATACATAAAAAAAAGGAACAAAAAAAAAAAAAAAAAGATTCCGACGAATTGAGAACCTCCTCCTTTTTTCGAAGTCGGTTAAAAATAAGTGATTGTGTGCGAGAGCACAATGGTGTATTCAATCTTTAGATATGTATGATATGTATTAGTCTGTAAGCCTTCCTAAAATTAAATAAATAAATAAAAAAAGTATATAAAAACTCTAAGAGTGGACATGTAATATAACAAAGGGAGTTTTTGTTTAATTACGCGTCGATTTTCTTCAGTTTGCAATAAACGTATAAATTTTGTTAATTACGTATAAATGTTGATCTATGCAAAGCCGTTGCTCGACATTGATTAGTTTTTAGCGAGACGTGCAAACTGCAAGTCTCGCTGGAACGTTGTAACGTTGAACATTATAACTGCTTTGTAACTGTTTGGCATAAGCACTGCCTTGTTTTGCATAACCATATTATTATTTCCAAAAGTTGCCCTGTAAATCATTATAAGACTATTTTCGCTGTCCTGCGTAGTTTCTTACTAATTACAGATCTGAACTTCACACAGCTCAGCTTCCAGTATGTCCTTCCAGCGATATTTGATCAACCGACTGGTGGTTATCCCAAATATTATTTTATTATGCTTCGATCTTCTCCCATCAGGTTTATGTGTCCGAGCCTATGGAGACGTTGAGGTTTTAGTTCTTCTGCATAGTTAAACCCGGCTTCATATTTTCTAGGTTTATTCCGATCCTCCAGTCATCATTTTCTTGTCCTGCTGCAAACGTAGTAAAAACTGGTTTTCTCTCTTTAAGGGTCAGCTACCACGCTTTGTAACCGTACATCAGGGCTAGTAATTTAACAATTTTATAAATCTTTGTTTTATGTTTATTTACTTAAAAGCGCGGCATAGAATTTTACAACAATATGATATATTTATTTCGGCATCTGACGGTTGGTTCGCCCAAGTCACCAGAACACATAGATCCCTGCTTTAGTTTTCCGTTGGGTAAATATCATAACCGAGTGCGGTAAGTTATTCGTTATTTGTTCTAGTTTGATTTACTGCAATTTACATCAGAGCTGTCCGATGTATGTTGCTAATAATATATATGATAGTTCAATGTGCTTTGCTCCGGAGAATAGTTATATAGTTACAATGTGAGTATTTGTTTGTCGATATAATTAATTTAAATCTTTCATAATAAAATATAACAGTCAATCTAAATGAATGCAGTCATATGTATAAGTTAACAAGCAAAAAACGCATTACCACGACGAAAGTATTTATCTAATGTTTTACCGTCTTTTTACCGTCGAAATTAACATGTTAGGCATCAAATTAAACGGGCAAGTATTTTTTTATTCTTCAAAAAGCGTGTAATAAAGCATTCGAGCTATAAAGGTCTCGATATTAACGATTGGCTATAAAAAAAGTAAAGGAGCTATGCGGTGATACGTGTTTTATTGCCATCGTAGGCGCCGGGGAGGGGCTGGTCCAAGCATAAACTTAAAAGCGTTTAGTCGAATGCAAATTGTTACATAAGACATCTATTGAAACATCAGTATAGTTTATAAAGATATTATAGTCTTGGTGCTCTGCAAACTCCTTTTTGAAGTGATTTTTTTACAGTGAGATTGTGTTTTATTGCGATACGAACTTTTCAGCAGTTTGTTTAATAAACGTTGAGTGACGTTCAAATTGTTGAAATAGTGCGCAGTCTATAAATTATTTTCTTATTATGTGGCAATATTTTTCAACTCGGTATCTATTCGCAGAATACATAAGAATCAATCAGAGTTTCTCTTTTGTGTACATTTTGCAATTCTTCAATATTATCTGAATCTGGTTGTAATCCTCAACTAATATTTATATTAAGCTGATGAGTTTTTTTGCTTGAACGCGCTAATCTCAGGAACTGCGGGTCTGATTTGAAAAATTATTTCAGTGTTAGATAGCCCGTTTACCGAGGAAGGCTATAGTCTATATATCATCACGCTAAGACCAATAGGAACGGAGCAACAATGAAGAATGTTTCAAAATCGGGGGGTTTTGAAAACAAATTCCACACGGATGACGTCGCGAGCACAGCTAGTTTAGGTATATATCTATTAAAATTCAGAACAAATTAATTAAATTTCTGTAAAATAAAGTTTGTTAGGAACTTGATATTCTGAACTTAGCTCAGATTATTTTTATTTAATGTGACCATCTTTATTAAATTAAATTACTTAAATTTAGATTTAAAGAAGCGGAGCACTAAAACTCACTTCATTATTCAACTAGCTATGGCGTAAGCAACTTATATGTGGTTAATGTGTTTTCCTTTTAAAAGTGGTAATAAATTGCGCACACGCAAGCTAACACACGGGTAGAAATTACAATGTTATTATGCTCGCTAACATAAAAGCACAAAAACGAGTGTATTTGTGTGTAACGTGGTAAAAAAATTATCTACAATTAGATGTTCTACGCTAAATAATATTCAAAAAATTCCATAAATAAAAACTAATCTCTCAAAATTCACCAGTTACCGGAGAACATTTTTGGGAACTATTATCAAAATTAAAAAAACAGCACCCAATTCTAAAAAGAATCCCTCGTGGCGCACGCTTAACGGTATGTTACACCTTATCAAAATTGATTAGATATGTTTTGAGTCAAAACTCCGTTTCAAGCTGGGAGCAATTATTAATCTTTCCATACCTCATACTACATTTAAATAGAAAGCAAAACGAAAATATATCTTTAACACAGAAAATAAAAAATAATTGCGCATTATTAGACCCAAACTCCGAAAATACAGGGTGCGCCAGAGAAACTTACTTATTTGAAAAAATTCCCGCTCGGTGAGTTGGGCGGGTAGAGGGGCAAGAGGGGGCGCATCTGGAGGGGGAAGTTCCCAAGTTTGTTTCTCCCTCCAGTCAGTTGCCATCATGCTCTGGTCTAGAGAGCAGCGGGCCTTCGCAGTTGAGAGCTTCTTTTCTAACGGTCGCTCACTTGTTGCTACGCAACGTGCCTTCCGCGCTCGCTTTGAAATTCCTCCTCACAGACTCGTTCCTGGCCGTAATTCGATTCTGTCGTGGGTTAACTCATTTCGGGAGTGTGGAAGTGTCGCTAAACCCAGAAATGGACTTCAACGGACCATCAGAACTCCGGAAAATATCGAAAGAGTGAGGCAGTCAGTTGTGCGTTCTCCCCGGCGTTTGGCTCGCAAACACGCAGCTGCTATGGGAATTTCTGATACCACTGTTCGACGAATTCTCCATGAAGACCTTCAATTTCATCCCTATAAATTGGCTGTTGTGCAAGAATTAACTGATCGCGATTTTGTTGCCCGTCAAAATGCATGTGAAATGCTGATTGACAACCTGCCTGAAGACGCGGTCGTTTTTTTCAGTGACGAGGCTCACTTCCACATTTCCGGCTGCGTCAACAAGCAAAACATGCGTTATTGGTGTGATGTAAATCCGCGTGAGCTTCACCAGAAGCGACTTAATTGTGAGCGAGTTACTGTCTGGTGTGCGGTGTCGGTAATGGGAATAATTGGTCCTTATTTTTTTGAAGAAAACGAACGCGCAGTTACCGTGAATGGAGCTCGTTACAGGAACATGATCGAGGAATTTTTTCTTCCAAGACTCGAAGAAATGAACGTTAGGAACGTGTGGTTTCAGCAAGATGGAGCCACAGCACACACAGCACGAGACTCAATGAATTTGTTGCGACAACATTTCCCCGACCGCCTCATCTCTCTCAGAGGCGATCTCCAATGGCCGGCACGCTCTCCAGATTTGACTCCATGCTATTTCTTTTTATGGGGTTATTTGAAATCCCTGGTTTATGTCGATCGACCACGGACCATAGCACACCTCAAGAACAACATTCGCGACGCCATTGCCAACATACCGATTGATATGCTGCGAAGAGTGGATACGAATTTCAAAAATCGACTTCATCAGTGTATGCGCAATGGGGGTCGCCATTTATCCGATGTCATTTTTAAGACTGCATAAAAAAAATTGGGATATTGTATTCTCAAATAAAAAAAAAATTAAAACAATAACTGAAGTACTTTTTTTTTTATTGGCCTTTCAAATAAGTAAGTTTCTCTGGCGCACCCGTTATTAATATACCTAACCCTCAAAGCTGCTCCTCGAATTATCCCTGCAAAGATTCGTCTATTTATCATATCGTAGAAAGAAAGATTAGTGACGGGGATATCAGAGGAGCAGCCCGTCTACTATTTTCTACGGATGCAGTAGCGCCAAATTCTAACGATACACTGACTGCTCTTCATGACAAACATCCACCTTCCTCACCAAATACTGTTTTACCAAATCCACCGAATTCGCAGAATGCACTGACTGTCACCGTGGAGAATGTCAGCAGTGCTATTGGGTCCTTCCAGAGTGGCTCTGCAGGGGGTCTGGATGGCTTGACGCCTCAACATCTCAAAGATTTAATAGGTGGGGGCAATGGCGAAGCTGGGGAGTCACTTTTGAAGGACCTGATGGCATTAATAATATGATGGCATAAAGTTATTAATGAAGTAACTGGCATCCTTTATGGTGCCAATCTCTGCGCCTTAAAAAAAAAAGATGGGGGCATAAGGCCCATTGCCGTGGGAACGTGTCTGTCAAATGCTGTTGTAAAAAGAAGGCGGATAGTCTAAAAACATATTTTCAGCCAAATCAACTAGGCTTTGGTTAGCGGGGAGGATGTGAGGCCGCTGTCCACGCTTTGCGGTCATTCCTCCGTCACAATGGTGGAGATTTGGTGCTGAAGGTGGATATCAAAAATGCCTTCAACTCAGTTGATCGGTCCGCCTTGCTGTCACAGGTCAAAGACAAAATTCCTGATTGTTACCACTTTCTTTGGCAGTGTTACAGTCAAAATTCAAAATTAATTTTTCAAGACAATTTATTATATTCTCAAACTGGTTGTCAGCAAGGCGACCCCTTAGGGCCAGCCATTTTTAGCTTAGCTATCCACCCAATCATTGCCCGTTTGAAATCTAAATTCAACGTTTGGTATCTGGATGATGGCACTCTGGAGGCGAAGTGAATACGGTTTTAGACGACTTAATTAATTTAAAAACAGATCTACAGAACATAGGCCTGGAAATAAACTTTGATAAATGTGAATTGTACATAAATAAAATCGACAGTGGAACAGAAATACTGTCAAAAATACAAGCAATAGCTCCCAAAATTAAAATGGTTTATATGTCTTCACTTCGCCTCCTAGGCGAGCCAATCTTCGACGAGGCCCTACCGGGTTTCGTCGAAGAACATTTTCAAAATTTTCGTAATACTTCAGATCGTCTATTCAAAATTAATACCCATATGGCATTCACTATCATCCGATACTGCCTTTTCGTGCCTAAATTTACGTATGCCCTCCGGTGCTGCCAACTTTTTAAGGAAACTCTGCTTTTAACTACGCTGGATAGCACCGTGAGGGATACCCTCATATCCATATTAAATTTGGACCTGGACGACCGAACGTGGTCACAATGCTCACTACCGATAAGGCTAGGTGGCCTAGGCGTCCGCAAAATTTCCAGTGTTGCTCTACCAGCTTTTTTGTCATCGGTTTATAGTACAAGTGATTTAGTATTAAATTTTTTAGAAAAAAGCAATTTAGACTATGAAATTCCATATCTAACCGATGCCAAAAAAGCCTGGGCAATGGCCTGCCCTAACTCTACCCTGCACACTGTTCCGACTTCCCAACGAGCTTGGGACGAGCCGCTTTGCGAACTGACACGGGAAAGTCTCCTACAAATGTGTTCCAGTTCGACAGAGCGAGCTCGCCTTTTGGCCGTTGCTACTTGGGAGTCGGGACAATGGCTGCAGGCACACCCATCTTTCAATACAGGCACACTCCTAGATGAGGCTACTTTTCGTTTAGCTGCGAGCCTTCGCTTGGGGGCCCCATGTTGTGTACCACATCGTTGCCAGTGTGGGAGTGTGGTGGACCCGTTTGGACACCACGGATTAGCATGTTTACATAGTGTTGGTCGAAGATCTCGCCATGCCAGCCTCAATGACATCATCCGCCGGGCTCTTGTCAGCGTCGGCGTACCGGCCGTATTAGAACCGAATGGCTTGGTACGCGACGATGGCAAGAGGCCGGATGGTATGTCACTTATTCCTTGGAAGATGGGTCGGCCGCTTGTTTGGGACGCGACATGTGTAAACACTAGCGCCCTCACATCTTCCAATGACTGAGTTAGAGGCTGGCAATGCTGCTTTAAAAGCTGAAGGGCTCAAACGGCGCAAATATGAAACCTTAGGAAGGGGTTACATATTTGTACCGTTTGGAGTTGAAACATTAGGTCCGTGGGGTCCATCGGCAAAGAGTTTCTTCAAAGAGATTTGTAAGAAACTCTCTGATGCCACCCGTGATCAGAAGGCTGGCTCATATTTCGCCCAACAAATAAGCATCGCCATACAGCGCGGCAATGCAGCCAGCCTTCTGGGCACGCTTCCATCTGGCAGCGATTTGTTACACAGTCTATAATCGCTTGTATTTTATAACTTAGTTTATTTTAGTTTTTACTTAAATTACTTTTATAATAATTAAATGAATAAGAAAATTATAAGATAAAATCGCTTCAACTTATCAAATAAATCGCGCCTATTATCTATAAAATTTCGGTGCTTGTAAAATGAGCTCTGACGTGAAGCGAAAGCTGCTAGGTCGGTAAGTAATTCATATATTTGTTGTAATCGAATCAATGCGGCAACAGTATTTTATTTAATATACTGTAAGTGACCCTTCACAAGGGCATCTGTCGCTGCGATAATTATGGCATGGGATGATGGAGCATGGTGCTGCTGTTTCTTCACACGCATGCTATATAGGTCTGCTTTGTCTGCAATAACATGATTAAAATATATATTTTTATTACACACTTACGTATATCCACCTCTAGCGTCCCGAATTTATTGCAAATCGCTGAAGGGGATGATAGGAGTATGGATAACAGTATTTACTTTTACATATTCCTATTTTAAAGCCATTTCTAAGTAGAGAAATCTTTATTTAAAAAAAAACAGTTTTTCATAATTCAAGTCGAGCAAAACTAAACACTCGAAGCAGCTAGTCAACCAGCGGTTCAACTGGCAGCGGAAACTTTTATACAATACTAGCTGTCTAGGCAGACGTCGTCCTGCCCGGAAAAGCTTCAATCGATATGCCGACAGCAGCGCCACCTACCGGGTCCAATTGTGAACCAACTCAGAAACCTCTGGCTCATGCACAACAACTTTGCTAAAGATCATCACATGATCAAATGTATAGTTTACGATTCTATAAAGGACATACAGACAAACATTCATTTTTATATATAAGAAGAAGACGATTCAAACCCGTATTCTATGAAATTGACCAGTATAAAAAGCACGTCACGTTCAACTCCATTATTAAAAGTGCATAAATACCTATCAAATGTCATAATATATTGGTACATCCCCAAAGCCGCGTCGTAAAGAAAAAATATACAAACAAACATTCAAACAGTCACTTTTACTTTTATTAGTTTATACGACAAAAGGCGTACAGACGATAATTAATTTAATTCAAATACCGACGCTTTAAAACTAAAATATCTGATTTTATCTATTAAATTAAGCGAGCATGTGTCATAATAACAGACAAACAGAAAATATTTTATTCTAAAACTTCCAAAGGCCCTTCCTTCAAAGCACATTTTTTCGGGCACCTAAATCATTTTTTTGTGTTAAAATATTTTTTTATTTAATTATTCAATTCATAATTAGTTCGCCTTGCACCGCTGAGCAAGGGGTTTCCTGAATAATGTGGTTTTAAAAGGGATAGTGACTGGATCAACCACCCATGACTGTCCTCGATGCCATGATACTGCTAATATAAAAGATAAAAACAAAGAGAATAGACATTTTTATCTGTATTCATGAAAAGATTATAAAAAAAAGAAACAGATTAATTGATTGTCTGTCGATGCACAGCGAAGGGTTCGGTTAGTGAAATCAATCAATTGTTTGATTATTAAAATTTATCCATCTAAAAAGATAGTTTCGTCAAAAATACCCACCCTACAACTCATAACTAACAAAGTAATTTTCAATAACACTATTTTTGTCCTTGAATCTGTCAGCTTTTTCACTTCAGTGTGCAAAATTTAGAGAAAGAGTAATGACAGTAATACATGTAATGACTGATTTATTCTGGGGAATGAGTCATATGGGGATATTGTTAGCCAGATCCCAAAATCGGCCAGGTGCGTATGATACGCACATTGAAGGCTTCCGTAGAGATGACGAATGTCCACTACTTTGGTCTGACTGCCGAACATATTAGTAATGAAAAAAATCTCTCGCTTATCTATCGCCACCTATAATTATTATTTTGGTGGTGGTGTTTTACCAGTCCAGGTAGTGGTCGCACTTTTTTCGCCTAAATAGGACAAATCTGTGTGTGCTCTCATATTTTATTTCTCAGAAATCAGAACTCTATAATTAGGTATGAAAAAAGCCACTTAAAATATGACTTCTTATAAGTTATTTAAGCTTACTTATAACTATGCGTGTATGTGTATTTAAAATGTATAGGCCTATTTATTTGTCTACATCACCTACATCGCAAGATTAGCTAAGATTTCACTTAAATTTGGGTTCCCTGGAAGAGATCGCTTTAAGCGATAAGGCTGCCTGCTCTATTGCCAAGAGAATGTGTGATACAGATTATCGGACGTGAAGAAGGAACAAAGAACACAAATCACGGATTAAGCCTGTTTGACCCTGCAAAATTTCTCGTTCAAAGAAACCTCCAATATTTTTTTATTTCTCCTTAAAGTTGAGGTTAATAAATTAAAAAGTTATTTTGATACAAAAAAGTATCTGGCCTATTACAGTATCATTTTGATGAAAAAATGTCCAAATATTAGTACATTCATCATTTCAGTTTATTTGTTTTGACATTCTTGTAACCTGGTATTCAACATTGTTTGATCATTATTATTGTTAGGGTTCCGTAACCAAAGATAGAGCCTTAAACTTTCCACGCATTTAGCTCGCGTTTTAGATTTTGTATCCTTCAGGACGTATATATTCTGTATAATAATAGACTCATGTCTAGTCACTAAAACTTCTATAGTATAATAAGCTTGGAAGAGGTTTTGCGTTTGTAGTAGTGTACGCCACTTATAAGCGACTTAATGTGAGATTATGAAACACATGGTATAATCGCAAACTGATTTATTCTGGTTTTAGTCACTATGTGTACATACACAACTACAAACGCAAAAATGTCTCCTCATTGATTTATGTTTAATATGTAGTATCATAGTTGTCATTTGACGACCTGTTTGGTTGAATGGTCTGAGGCCTTGCTGGATGCTCTTTCTTTTATTCTTCTTTTTATTTATATATATGTCTGTTTTCCTGAAACCTACAACCTGTGTGTCTTCAAGTCCTGTGTGAATAAGTACCTTCTAGGAAAGCGTGCTCGATCTTAGACTATATTTCCACTCGAAATCGAGCGAGATAGTCTAATGCGAACCTATACAGTATTTAAAAAATATATATAAATTAATCTTGTGTAAAAGCAAGGTTAGAGTTCAGGCGAGGGAGTTTATATTATATTACTATAACTAAAGCTGTTTATCACGTCTTTATTTCTTTGGGGTGATTATAGAGCTATAAATAGTACTTTTATTGCTTTTCTTTTATTCAATGTCGCTAATTATTTACGTCATAACTGAACTGGTTTTAAAGCTTTATCACATATTAATGCCCTATTTTTATATGAAAGTTACGGCACAGTTTATCATAATATAATTCCATGAACTCAATGCTGCTCAATGCTTAGACATAAAATTTTTAAGAGAACGCACGATGTACCCTGCAAGATAGTCCAAAGCAGGATGGTTGGATTTACAGTCAGGGTTATCAGATTGGGATTTTTTTCGCAATTCTGGGAGATTGTTTAGAGACCTTTTGGGTACACAAATGTGAATCAATCACTAAAATATTAAAAACCTGATGTGTCATGTCATTTCTGGAATAATAATAATTTTAGTTACACTATATTGACCTAATCTAATATTTAACACCTTTTGAAGTTGCCAATACCTATATAATAAATGATTGCTTAAAGATATACATAGGTTTAAGATGGGAGACAGTTGCCAAAATAGTATCATTTTGTTGAAGTTTTAAGACGTCTATGGGAACACTTCCATAACTTAATTTAGACACTGACAGTAGTAATCTCGTTGAACAGAATTGTTCGCACTGTTTGTCATTACCGTCAGTAATGGAGTAATGAGGAATGTTCGCCGTTAGAACAAAAATATTCTTCTTTCAAATATGAAATATACTATCAAGTCTGTTTATGAGATGGCAGTCTATTTGATTACTAACTAGTAACTATTGTTCTAAAATCATTTTATTTTGTGATTCCGTTTTGGTAATAACCATATCATTTTACAATCGATGTATTTATGTATGTACGCTGTACGCTGACTCTTTAATTACTGGTTCTGTATGAACAATAAATATCAGAAAGGGGTTGTATATGATATATGCAGCTACACATTAATCTAGAGAAATTGTAAAAATAATGAAAATTAGGGGTGCTCGTATACCGAGCGATGAAAAATATCGCCAGCTATGTTTAAAAAAATCATTTTAATTATACATATTAATGACGTATATTTATTATTTCAATAAAGATGTGTTAAGTTGATTTACAGAAAATAAATTGAACATTGTTATTTGTCTTGAAAATTTTAAAATACGCGTTATAACACTATGAGAAGGGCTTATGATTCAATTAATAAACAAAACTGTTAACAGTCTGAGGATTTTATTCATAAAACTTCTTATATCTTGACTTATCGAGTGTAAAGGAATACAACTTCATTGAACCCATAACGAATAAAACCATCGATGAACTGCAATTCCTAACGGCTGACTTATTTTAAATGCATTGAATAGTAAAAGTTTTTACATATTAAGTATATGTTTGCACAATGAAGAAGAAGAAAGAAAGAAAGAAGAAAATCATTTTATTTACGACAAATTAACATTAAACTTATTGTAAGACAAAAAATTAAAAACTAAACAAACTTGACCTGAAAGGGGCATCAGTCTCAGCACAATGCTGGTCTGTTAAAACCAGCGTTGACCTTCCACTGAGCAATGTATAGACAGCAATACAAAATCATTCTATAAATTATTTTAGTCTACAGAACTTCTATCTACAAACATTTGGACACACTTGACCGACTTATAATAAGTGTAACTTATCGTTGACTGTCCGTTCTAATGAGTGAGCCTTGGGTATACTTATTGCCAATTAAAAAATAAAGACGGATAATGAAATTAACTTTTATTTAACTGTTTGATAAAATGTTCGACCGCGCACAGACAATAAATGGAGTAAAGAGAATAATTTATTAATACCGTGGTTACGAAAACAATGCTAACATTTTTATTCAGCCTACTTACCTGTATAATTTTAAATAAGATGTTTTTAAGGTTTTTAAGGTAGAAATTATCGAATTCAATGTATGTATATTATATGTAAATTTATTCAATTCTTTTTATTAAATATGGATCTGCATAATTTGTAACTCTAGCTATTATTTTCATAAATATTCTAATTTTAGTAAAATCATAAAGCAAAAGTTTCAAGACCATTCAAGTCTTTGATTGACGCTAAACGAGGAATTTCTTGTGGCAGCTCGAAAACGTAGTTACGTTCATCAAACAGTTTAGATTTTCAACATGTTATAATAATATCATACATTTATGGAAAATAAAACATAAATAATTCTTTGGCACCTAAAACTCATTTGTCAGTAATAGTTAAATATTCTTACGTATCGTCGTAGGTAATACAATCGTTTTTATAATAACTATGTGTGTTTATATCTCTTTTAAACAAATAATTCTTATCCCGCGGAAACAAGATTATTTGCCAATATAAAAGCATCCTACATCCAGTTATCAAAATTACATACACGGCTGCATATACCCCAAATTTTATATTAAAGCCGACATTCAATCAATATCGTATTTAGGTATATTCAGAAAAGCATGAGATATTGCCGGACAAATGACAAGCACAGTGTTGCAATAAAATTTGTGACCGCAAAGTTCCGACCAGGAACCATGGTCTAAAAGATTATTAGCGAAAAAAGCACTGAATTTTATATCGGTCGAATAGGTTTGACCACAGCCTCCGGTTCTGCAGTCAGTTTTATAGCAATCTAAATTTCCTCTCACAAACAATCTATTGTTAGCTAGACAAAAAATTGGATGCGGTGTGAAGGTTTGACAGATTCGGTTAATAACTCCACTGTTCATACTTTATCTGTGGTTAACAAAAAACTTAGTTCGACGTATAAACTTTCGTTTTAGTATGGTCACAAATTACTTTTGTGTAATTTGTAGATCAAAAACTTGGACATTAATAGAAAGACGGAGTCACGGACTCTCAAAGTCGGCCCGCTTATAGCCAAAGGATGGTGTTACGAACTCTTTCGAATTTCTGAATTTATAATTTATGTTATATATAAGAGAATGACTTTGTTGTTGATCGTAGATTCTAATTACACTAGTCCAGTCTATAATTTTCAATATTCTTTCTAAATTCATACAGTCCCTAATATTTTGGTCCTTCGAGCCGGATCCACTAATTCCTTAACAGACGGCGGCCTTAACGTACCGCAGTGCGATACGAGATCTCAGTAATACAATAGAATTCAGATTACTGCTAACCATATAAACGCAAACCGTATGTATACTACATAACTTTCCACACATAACTTTAAAAATGCTTCACTTCATTTTACTCTTTTGTTCACGTAGGCTCCGTCAATACTTTTATTTCGTCTGAGGTCAAGTAATGCAATTTATTCACAAACTGGCTTTGCCAGCGAAATTTCTACACGTTGCCATGTGGGGGTTTGTTAGTGATTTGCAAAGACGCCACTTCAAAAGAGCGCAACCGCAGCGCCATCTCTTTGGCTACCATCTATCCCACGGAAATGACGTCATTTCTCGGGATAAAAAAGTTATAGCAATGGGCATTCATCATATTAGTCATGTATGGCAGGCAGTAGGCCATAAAAATATCTTAAGTCAACACTTAAGATATTATCCCGAGATAATATCAAGCTCTGTATTGACTTTCATTTACATTCTGTCAGTAGTTTCTACGTGATGTCCTAACAGATAAACAGACCGATAAAACACAATTTACGCTATCTCAAGATAGGTCAATTTCAAAGATCCTCGTATGTTATTCTACCTATATAAATCCAGGATGCAAAACTTTTCGAGCAGTCACAAGTAAGATTAAGAAAATGAGATTGTTTGCAAACTACTCCATTGTTCCAGAAATCCTTCACAGAGGAGATCTTTCATCGTCTATGGAGTCATTGGCCTATGACTCTTCAGTGGCTTCCCCTGGTAGCGTAACAGGACACAACCAAAGAACCAAAAGAATGCGAACTAGTTTTAAGCACCATCAGCTTCGGACCATGAAGTCTTACTTCGCTATTAACCAGAACCCTGACGCCAAAGACTTGAAGCAATTGGCTCAGAAGACTGGATTATCTAAAAGGGTATTGCAGGTAAGCAACCTACTACTATACTCAAAGAGTAAGGTTACTATTATATATAGATAACACTTATTTTCTGGCCTTACAAAATATCTTTAAGCTAAGTCCTATTGAACATATATCGTATAATTTATTGAAATTAAGTGTAAATCTATAGATGTTTGATACACGAATTTTAAGTAGAGGATTGGGGAGGGGCCATACCTTGTTACCCCTATTACAACCTTTATGGTCCAGAGATTTGTAATATTATTTTTTAATAAATTTAACCTCACTTATTATTTCACTAATATTGCACTTATATCATAGATGTAAAGTTGAAAAATCCTTTCAAAGTTCAAGAGAAAGCCAGTAATTAACAGGAAATAATCAAAAAACAGCGTAAGTCGTCAAAAAATGAAGGAAAAACAAGCCACAGTCACATAGATTATAAGAGTAACCATGAAAATATTAAAAATGGCAGCCAATAAAGACAAAATTATAAATCTTGTATACAAAATAAGTAGCAAATGGTTACAGTCGTTTCTGGCACTAACCGGCCGCTGCGGTAGCATGCTCGCTTCGCTCGGTCGCCTCACCCGCTCTCATTTGGAGCTAACCTAACCTAACCTAAATTCCTGTTCTAGTCACTGATCGCGACCTTTCACCACTCATCACAATAATATTAGTAAAAAAATAAGTGAGGTTATGTTTACCAAAAATTAAAATTTTAAATCTCCGGATCTTAGGGGTTGCAAAAAGAGTAAGTATACCTCTCCTCCTGTCTACTCCGTCCACCCACTACTCAAAACTCGTGTACCGAGATTCGTTCTCAGATTCGGAAATCTGAGTTGCAGTCGTCCCAGCTGCTCATTGCAATATGGAGTTAATCAAAACGATATACCAAATTTCTTCGAAGTCGACATCATAATAGTAACGTCTGTGTTGCAAATGTTCATAGGCGACAGGAGCCACAATTTTATCAATGGGAACCACTTTCAATCGGATAGGCGGTCTACCTGTGCGCTACAGATAATTAAGATCTTGAATAACAAACACCAAACAACAAAGTTCCTATAACATAATTATTTAGCACAAATACACAATTTTTACTTAAACACTATCAATAACCACTAATATCAATTTTTAACCAATGAATATATAACCGCTTACTACCCAAATACCTGACAAAACCTCTGTACCAACGGATGAACTGAAATTGGACCATAGACAGTAGTATTAGTTGTATTCACCACAGTTTCAAGCAAAGAAGTCCATACAGCCAATTCTGATGCATAAGTCTTTGTATTGCTCAGCTAAATTGTAGGTCTTCAACTGACGCTATTTAATTTAATTATCATTTTTAAATGTCATAATATAACAATAAATTAATAAGATTAAAAAATATTAACTTATCATTGAATGTATAATTAAGTATGTGCTATCTTTTGAATAAATTGTTCAAAACTAGCGCTTTCAATGCGCTTCTCTCGTGTGTACATTTCGTATCTGACGAGAACTGTCTTTAGGTATGTAAAGTATCCTATGTTAATACTGAGTTCAACGAAAGTTGGTTCGTGTTCAATGCCGTGAAGAGATAGTCAATAAATTAGGAAACTAATTTACTCTCATATTTATATTACCTTTAAAAAAGCGAGCACCTTGATATATTTATTTATTACCTTTAGTTTCTTTTATAATATTTGTTGCTTGTACAATTTTTATTGCCCTTTCCATGGGCTACTTTAATCTTTAAAAAAATACAGACCGTCGCTATTTAAAAAGCCCTTATACAATTGTTATGTCCGTCTGACAGTCAGTCCGTTTTTCTTTGTATACTTGTATGTATGTTACAGTTATTTTCAGAAACTACATATTCGGTATATAAATAGCGACATTTGTAAGTAATTTATATTCTACGTGACCTTAAATGATGATGTAGTTTAATTACAAAAAAAATATGGATTAAGTGTAACCTCCAACATACAAGTGAGGGTTAAAAAAGCTTTTTCATTGCACCTACATAGCCGTATGGTGTAAGTTAGATTTTCAAAAAACATCAAACAGCAATAAGCTGAGTGTAAACCTCATTTGCTGAAAATGCCGCGTAAATGTTCTCATAACTTGTCTCTTTCTTTTTACTATAATTTGTAATTACACCGTCGTGTATTTTATCAAACCAAATATTGTCTTTGTTTTATTTTAAGTCGATAGGTGGGGTGGTGGCTTCCAACGTTATAAAGCTAGGCCCCACTACCTTGCGTCCCACTCTGTATCTTTTGTGTTCGACCTACGTGATGATACAATGATAATACCTGGCTGCATAAGAATAATGTATTCAAATATATTATTCTACAGTCTGACATACAGACAGACATTAGCTTTTCAAACTACAACCAAGTGAATACCTAAAATAAATTGTCTTGCCTTTACTCTGTTCTATTTAATTATAATATCTTCCGACATAAAATTTTGAATCCCAGGTTGTCAAAATGAGGTGATAGAGAAATATTTTAGACGCAAATTTATATAAACAAGATACGTCAAGAAGCTTTTAAGACAAATGTCTTATCACATATTTTTATAGTTCTGTAGCCAAATGACAAAAATAGTTGACATTTGTCAGTTCTACGAAACCCTTTATAGGTCATGGTCTTTTAGGTATATGTACTCTGTGGGTCGTGGACTGCTATGTAAGTACCCGACTTTTTATTTCTGTTATTAAATATCATATATTTACAGGTCTGGTTTCAAAACGCCCGCGCTAAATGGCGACGCAATATCATGAGGCAGGAATCCAATGGAAACCCTTCACACTCAAGCGCCATCGTGCCAGGCACTGTTCCCTCAGTTCCCAACCAGATCCTTCTGTCAGAGAATCTTCAGCCTCTTGAGGATATGAGGGTTCACACGCCGCACCCTCACCAAATGACGTTTAATGAGCTTTACTGACAAACGACGACTATCTCAAAAGCGCTTGTGTGATTAATGTACTAGTGAGTAGTGAGAAAGATAAGGAGGATTGTCTATGTATGGTATGATGTCCGTCAATGGCCACTTGATGGAGCTACTTAAAGCGGCAAAATTTAATGAAGGAGCTAAAAGTGTTATAACAGTAAAAACTATACATAACTGAATTGTAATAAAATTTATTTAATTAATATTGTATAGTATTGTATTGTATAATAAAATAATTTTAAAATGTGAAATATTTGAACTCAGTACTTTTTACCCCTTATACACTTCGCTTACACTAGCGCTATTTCTAATCCCGTTCTTGCATTCTTTCATGCTGCTGTCATCTGCGCATTTTGAGTTCGACTCCATGCAAGATGGTCCTCCTTACTCGCCTGCATGTTGTAGGTACAAGACTGTATAGATAATCAAAGCTAAGAAAACAGTATACGATACCGTGGTACCTAAAAAGATACTCTACAAACACGGCAAAGAAACTTAACCGATTGTTATTAGCGTTTTGTTTCATCATATTTTATTTTCATATATAATATGTTTCGTGCTTATTCCATTAGTTAAGCATTGTTTTGTACGTGATTCTCATATTTTTTTCCTTATTTGAAAAATAAATATTTTTGCATCATGCATTATTGTAAAAAATTACTTAGGGCCAAGATCAGCTTCAAGTTGAAGTGCATCGAAGCTTCACTATAACAATTTACATAGAATATTGTTCTCTATCTCCACTGTATAAGACATAAATTTGTATCGAGATTTAATGAGGTAATGACAAGTGCATTAACGCCAACGCGCGCGTCTTTTTTATCTTTACAGAAAAAATAGCCTTACCTTATGGAAATAGAGGTTGACCCCTCCTATCTATTCTATGTACATTTTCAGATTGACTCTTTAATGCGCTTTCACTCTCCTCTCCGTTTGTGTGCCTTGCCCCTTATAGAACATAACACACTTTTAATTTTAATATTCGCTAATTTGTGAGCTAACCCGATTTGTGATTGAAAAGTATTAAGCTGTTTTGATTGATAGTTATACAATACATACAAATTATCATTTGCTAACACAGTATATGTATTTTGGTTTATTTTTAAAAATTTTAGAAATGAAATGTTGATTATATTTTGTGCATAATATTAGATTACGGCCTACATTTTAACCGAAAATATGCTTAAATTTGTACATATTTGTCGCTCAGTCCTCTCTGACTCCTACTATAACATAAATGTTTGGTAAATATCTTTCCTTTCACTGTCAGCGCGCCACATGCACTCCACGTTTTAATGACAAAATCACAAAATAAATACAGAAGCGCAAGTCGCACACATCGGGAAAACCTCATCGTGTTGGTTTGCTGGATAATTTGAATTGAAAATAACTTTTTAAATAAGTCATAATTTTGGAAAAGCGTTTCTAGTTTTTCTTTATTTAATTATTTCGTGAACAACATTCGATGTGGAACTATTTTGTTTAAAACTACGGAATAAAAAACTATCACGTATTCTCGTAACATACGTGGTACTAATAAAATTCCGTGTGTTAGTTGCATTAAAAAGTAAATACAACGAATACAGAAAACAGGTACATCGATAATATAACTCGAGGACAATTAAAAATTATCACAGTGACATACATATTTATTACATAAGCATATGTTTGAAATGTAATAGTCGAAAGTCGCTAGAATGTTTCAAATGAATCCCAATTTAAATGTCGCATCATTTAAATTATAATTTTTAGTGTCAAAGTATGTTAAAAATTAAATTAAAGTTTGTAAAAACTCAAAAAATCCATTTTATTAAAAAAGAAAAGAACATTTTTAAACTCTATAATTCATAATTATATTTTCGGCTTCTATAAACAATCTCTTTGTTTAGATTATTTCAGTAACTAATGTTTCTTTCTATTAATTGTATTGTAAAAAGTATTTCTCGTTAACAGTTTTTTAGTAATATATTGAATAGTAATAGTAACTGAAACTATGTATTTCAATGATAGAGCGTAGGAGCAGACCCTTACAATTTTTCTCTATATTTTTTTTTCTTTACGACTCTTGTGTCATTAAAAATAAATAGAAGTGCCACTTAGAATAAATAGCACAAAATAAATATTTGACACTAACGTGTAACAAAGTACTAATATCTCAGTTGAATGGCGGACGCAATTGCCTGCACTTTGGTAATGCACTTTATTTTTGTTTTTGACCGACTACCAAAAGGAGGCGGTTCTCAATTCGTCTATATGTTTTTTTTGTATGTGTGTACGCGATTACTTTGACAATTGTGTACCGATTTTCAATATTTTTTCTTTATTCGTAAGTGTATACTCCTGGGGTGGTCCCAAGGTCTGATGAGTGTATCGTAGGGAAATCGAGAGCAACCATGGTTGACGAGCGTCTACACTGAAGAGTGAGATAGCAACCTTATATACGCGTGCTATATTAAAATATTTAATTTTTGCAATATTTAATTTTTGCTTTTTTGTTTGAAGTCCATTTGGTTTTTGTTAAAAAAATTGTAAATTTGTCTAGAAGAATTTAAATACGCTTATTCTCTAGATCGCGTGTTCCAGAACCTACTTGCACTATTGGATTTGAAAGTTTTTATATTATTTTTTTCAGATATATAATATTAAATTTCCGAATTTGATTAAGCTAACTTTAAATTTCATCAAATTTAGTCTGAATTCAAGAATGTGTAGAGGGTAACAACAGTAAATTTAGCAATCAATTAATATATAAATGCTGAAATTTTTTTTTAAGTGTTTATTTATGCAATGCAACTAAATAATTATCCCATAATTATATATATTACGAGTAATTCAGTTCGGGCAAATGTAAATGTGGTAGCACTCGATTTCATACAAATTCTTTAAACACGGAGATAAATTTATTACCAATTATTATCAAAACTTTCTCGTTTATAAATGTTTACTTTTATATTAAATTGTACCATGTATTATCATTAGAATTATATATTACATTTTTATTGAGTAAACAATGGCATATTAATCTACAAATTATTATTATTATATTTTATAAAATAAGCGTAGGAGTATTGTAACTATTATTTAAAAATAACAGATAATTTTGTATATACAAAAATCTTTTCCTAAAATATATTACTTGTATTTAGATGCTTAGTGTTAATTATTATCTATTAAAGTCTTAATATAATATTTTTAGTACCACTACACGGTGGTGTCGCTCATGTGAGATAAATAAAGTAAACAAAATTAAATACAAGTACCCGATGAGGTCTCCTTACTCCATATTTTATTAGAATAATATCGAAAGCACATGGTGGTCTGTGAGGTATCAATGAAGGATGGAGTTATCTCTCCAAAACACATCTGATCTATTCGCAATTGGTTTTTTGACAAACATGTTCAGGTCGCTGCCATTTCAGTGTTAATTGTATGAACCATGTCTCTTACCTTTGTTTTGTCATGTACCTATATTAGTCGCATCGGATTTGGTCTATATAGTATGAGAAACACCCAACATAGCTTGTTTCCTAGCCCGCTTACACATGTAGACTACTCGCAGATTGTATCCATGTCGGGGCATCATTCGTTATGGCAGTAGAACGCATTACTCGAAGACTTTCGTCGTCAAGCATTTCGGAATGGATTATAATAGTATACGGTATATATTAATTACACTATAATCCAAAGGAAGTACTACCTTGCCGCGGGTAAAACTGCGTGTCTCTGGCAATATAACCTATTACTATAGTTAATTATCATATTCGTAATTTAGTCTAGCCTAATTAATTTAACCAATGAAATTAATGATTTACATCTAATTTGTATGTAAATGAATGCATTTGTTATATTTATGGTAAAAATCTTAGCTAGTAAGGAAAGGTTAGTATAGAATACATTTGAAGGGAAATATTCGACTGCCACTACATTGCTGTGAAATTCTTAAAGTATTCTAATACAAATTGTTTTTTTTCTAAATATTAACACTGCTAAAAACAAAATGAGCCTAGTGCGTGCTAGTCTACTCGCAATGAACAGGACATTATATTTTCTCAAATACATACTCAATGCATCTTGTTAAACCAATTTTTCCTTCAAATATTTAAGAAATTATGTAGTAGAAAATTTTGGAATAATTCAAGAAGTTCACAAAATGATTTTAAAAAAATTAGCTTGAACGAGTTCTGATCATTGTAGTTTCATGTATGGGATATTTTTAATTACTTTTTTAGGGTTCCGTAGCAAACTGTGGCGGTCATTTGACTACTGCCACGCTATTAGCGGATTTCATTTTAAGATAAAACTGCACAGTAAAACATTATACTTCAAATTTCAAAAGTTCTTGTTTGTAGTCAACAGGTTTACTATACCATGAGAAAAGTGTACTATAATTAACAGATTCGGTACTTTAATATACCTATTACTACGATGTTTAGTAGCACTATCTTTTATGTAGATCGAAACTTATTCATACTTTGATTTATTGACTTGTTTAGTCTAAAGAATATTTTAAATAATAGATTAAACAACAACAGGTCAACAGTAGAAATGTAAGATTTAGAGGACCTTTCGAAGTGATATTTTTTACTATGAATGCAATTTTTAGTAGATATAAATTTTATCAATAATTGTTAGTTCTAGTATTCTTTTCTCCTGCTATATACATAGCAATTTGAAGTGTATTAAATACCTTAGTAATACATGTGTATATTTATAATAAAATAAAAACGTATTAATATATTGATACTTGTAATAATTGTTTTATTATTTTATTTTGTATCGCAAAAAACCGTCCCAGTTTTTTTTTATCGTGGAGAACAAACCTATTTACGAACTGCTCAACGAGGGACTTGTTGAGGAAGTGTGGCAACTCGATAAAAAAACTCCTCTTGTTCCTGCTTTGTCCAATTGTCAGGCTACGGGAACCCTAGCGGACAACAACAGCGGCCTGGACTGGACGTGGGCTGTCCCTGACGAAAGGTAGACAATGCCGAACATCTACCTATAATGTCCAACACCGTCCTCTCTCGACCGGCAGCAGTGGAAGTCATCCTCCCTCCAATGCTGCTCTCCATCCAGAGTCACCAGTTGACGGCCTCTAGCATTTCCCCTCCTCACGGAACAGCACTTGTGGCACCTTGTGACACCGTCCCCCTCCTCAATAGAGCGGCGCTGGAAATCCCATACTCCTATCCCTCCACCCGCAGAATGCAAAGAGGGCGACACTTTTAGGCGCCGCCTCCGCGGGTGTTTGGTTGCAAGGTCACATCGAGAAGCATGTAGCTCTCACTAAGCACTTTGGTCTGGAGGAGGGGGGGTGGGCTTTGAGTTCCCAGTGAGCTTATTCATCTGTGGGCACCTCCTGTGGTCTGCCATCGCTACCACTTGCCTCCGCTATATGATCATGGTGTGTACGTCGTGGTCTACTTGCACCAACCCTATCATTCGCAATGCTGTCATACACTTGTTTTGTGATTCTAGTTTTATCCATTCTCTCCACATGCCCAAACCACCTTAATACCCTTTGAAATGTACGAAAAAAAAATTTCGTTATCTATTATACGCTAAACACACACACAGGCAGACATTTATGTTATTTTTTGATTCCTTTATGTTTTGATTCCCAAAAAAATTAAAATAGGTACCCATCATACGCGAGTCGGCATTTTTATGGTAAAACAATCTATAAACTTAATCAGTAAAACCGATACGGCTTTATTTGCAATGTGATCGATATAAACCATCATTAAAATAGTGATGGGATAACATAAATTTACATTTAGGTATTTTAACAAGACAGCTAGATAGCGAATTTTGACCGCTAATGATAACGAACTATGTCTCAGTCTGATTATATAAATCTTTCCTTCCCCTTATGCAAAATCTTATCTAATCGTATTATGTAATAAAAATAAAAACACCTTAGAATATAAAAGAATCTTAGTCGTGACGCTGGGAAAGCTATTATAAAGTAACTTCTTATCCATCAATCGATCACCACAGCTGAAAATAGGTCTCCCCAAAGTCGGTACTAATCCTCCACCTCTATTTACCTCATCCAGCCTAGCATATGGATATAACTTGCAGAAGTTAATGTTTTGACAGACTGGAGAGTCCCATACTATGTCTGTTACGACGTGGTCACCACCCTAGAACTTGTTTGCTTCATCGACCATCGGATCTGCGATATACTCGGCCACATTAGCTCAATATTTTTGTACTATCGGCGACTCATGGACCCTTTCTTTTAGTGTACTTAGAAGGTCTTTCTAATTTTTTCGAATCTTCTAATATCAGTTGCCTTAATAATTATTTATATTACGTGTATCTTCAAGTCACGTGTATGAATAAATCATTTCTAGGTAAGACCGTGCTCTACCTTGACCGTATCAACGCTATAACCGTGTTCATGATCAAAAGCGAACCTCTTTTACTCATAAAAAAGTTAAAAATTTCAAGGACGTAATATATGGAAAAAGTAAAAATGACAGACTTACAAAAGATGATAAAGATAATTATATTTGCATGTCAAATGAAGAATTTTTCGTAATTATTTAATAGGCTCGCATATTTATTGTTATGTTACAATATTTTAGATATACAAAGGTTTAAACTAATTTTAGATAAGTATTAAATCAATGATAAGGTAAGTGATGATAATATCTTAAGAAGCTGTTTGATTTTTTTATTTTTGGAGAGTACTGGTAAATTAAAGATAGATTTTGGCCCCGTTCTATTTGTAGCTCATAATGACCATGCTCAAGGCTGCGATTTTTCCATTTCACTTGCTTCCGAGCGTTAATTCATCAAGTGAAATGTATTACGGTTACGGAGCGTATGTCATTAATAATAAATGTCATTGCTTGATGTATGGTTAACTTGAAAATCACGCATTTGTCAACGTTGTGATAGAGAGAATTAGACTACGTTCCATTAGAGACTCACAACAACGATCACGTTCACGACCGTGATTTTTCCAGTTCCACTTGCTTGCCGGCGTCACTATCGTAGACTCAAGTGGAACGGTTATTCGACCCACCTCTTGACATGGGTCGTTGTGAGGGCTACGTGAGCTTACAGTTCAGGGGGTGGCGATCAGAGTAGGGCCCACGATGAAATATCTTGGGCTAGTTCTGGACGGGAAATGGCTGTTCAAAGCGCACTTTGAGCAGCTAGTTCCCAAACTTGTGAATTCCGCGGGCGCACTCTCCAGGCTTCTCCCTAACGTGGGGGGCCGGGGGGTGCGACGCGGAAGCTTTATTCCGGCATCCTGAGGAGTATGGCACTCTACGGTGCGCCCGTCTGGTCCGATGCGCTTCACCGCCACAACCGAACCCTGCTGCACCGCGCGCAGCGGGTTCTGGCCGTGAGGACCATACGGGGGTACCGCACAGTGTCGTGGTCGGCGGCGACTCTCTTGGCAGGCGAGCTGCCCTGGCCTCTCCAGGCAGACGTCCTGTCCAGAGTTCGTCGCGCCCAGCAGGATGCCCTAGCTAGAGGACTGACCTTCTGTCAAGTCGAATTAGAGACGGTCAGGAAACGGGAAACCGCCTCCTGCCTCGTCGCCTGGTCTCGTGACCTCGAACACCCTGTGGCCGGCGGCTATACGGTGGATGCAATCAGGCCGCAGCTGGAGAGATGGGTGACCCGCACTAGCGGAACCCTGACCTTCAGGACGACTCAGATACTGACCGGACACGGTTGTTTCGACCAGTATCTGTTTCGCATTGTGGGCTGCTTGCCTTCCCCGGACTGCCGCCAATGCGGCGCACCCGATACGGCGTTACACACGCTTGTTGAGTGCGCTGCATGGACGCCTCAGCGTTTCGAGCTCGAGACACACGTAGGAGCCGTCCGATCGCTTGGCGACTTGGTAACGGCCATGTTGCACAGCGACGACCGCTGGGAGTCTGCGGTCTCTTTCTGTGAGGCGGTAATGTCTCTAAAAGAGGCCGCAGAAAGGGATAGGGAGCGAAGTCCTGCAGCGCGTGCTAATGTCTCCACCCGAGGTCGCCGGCCTTCAGCTAGCACCCGGAGAGGCAGGTACGCGCATTACTTCCCTCCCTGAGTTAGGTTCCGGTACGAGGGGCCCCTTGCTACTAGGCAACGCAAGGGATTCAGCCCCCGTTTCGAAGTGGGGTGTGTTCTCCCAGGGCACACTCCAGGCACTATATTGCGCTGGATCGACTGTTGCGTAACTATGTTCTATATCTCAGTCTTTCCTTCACAACAAAGCGCAGGGTCGACGGGAGGAGAGGTTTTTTAGTGGGTATTGAGGTTGCTCGCCCGTGCGGCATCGCTCTGAGTCTTCCACACTCCTCAGTGTCAAGCCATCGCGGACGAAGCGCAAACAAAGCATACTATTGCTAGCGTTATCGCCCCCGATGGATGCGCGCCGTTTCCTAGTGACGGCCCTGAGAGTGCGTAAATCGGTCAGCATTTTTCCTCGCCTCAAACAAAAAAAAAAAAAAAAAAAGAGGGCTACGTGAGCGAAAATTACGACGTCGTTAGTGACGTTCTTGGGGTTACCATATCGACCGCGGTCGCTTTGTGCTACGGCTAAAGGAGAATTTTGAGCGTTGTGAGCTACAAGTGGAACGTAGCCTTTGTGGGACGCAACCGGACTAGTTAATAAAAAAGTTGTGTTACTAAGTTTCATAATAAATAATCTAATACTATAAAATCGTGGCAGCTTGTGCTAATCGCACCCGCATTTCCTTCAAATAACATCGGTTTGAATTATGTCTGTAAAGCTGACATGGAAAGCTCTGAGCGAAGCAGTAGAACATCAAATGGCTGATAGTACCAAAGTTACTTATT
Source organism: Dendrolimus pini (assembly GCA_949752895.1). Taxonomy (NCBI): domain Eukaryota; kingdom Metazoa; phylum Arthropoda; class Insecta; order Lepidoptera; family Lasiocampidae; genus Dendrolimus; species Dendrolimus pini. The sequence goes on along the minus strand of OX457125.1, from coordinate 9,235,260 downwards.
AATTTCATTGACACACGCAGGCATATATACATATACTCACATACACGTATACGTATACATTCATACATGACACATCCATACTCATCATAAATGTATATAAATAAACACAAAGTAATATTTTACATTATTTTTTAATTCATAATAACCTTAAAAAAGTAGGCTCTAAGTAAAACAATACAGTTTATACTACTATATTGTTTTAGTTAGAGTCAGACTTTAGTAGTGTATTTACTATAATGAATTTCTTTAATATATTTTAACTTAAAACATTAAGCTTTCTATTTATCTGGTTTTGTTAAAATGATTTCGTGTTTACTAAAATTATAACTACTATATAATATTTATAATACATAGCTAACAACAGAAGAATACGATTGGTGTCGTTGCCGATTAAAACGAAATAAAAATCAATCATGTCCAATTAGTATCGTCATTAAATTCCAGCACGTTGCGATTTTTAATCGTTGAATCATGCGGACGAGAAGCCTCGAGAAAAGGTTGCGGCAAAAAGTAATGCAGCCGCCCGCTTTGAGAATTGAGAATGAGCGCAACCCGGAAGCCTTGCCTCAATATTTTCAGGTAAGGCAGACTGAGCTAGTCTAAGGATAATATTTGCGGCTGTTGAAAAGTCAAATGTATTCTGGAGACAGACTCAACGATAACGTTATTGAAATTCAATCTCTCTCTAGATATCGTACAGTTGTAGCTTGTAATTACAACGACTCAAACATTATAATTACAAGATAGAACTGAAAATTAAATTAAAGAAAATTACTGAATCTAATTAATTAGTAGATTATAGTTTAGTAGCTAACTCATTGGCAGATCATAGTTTTTTTTTGGGACAAATCCGCCCCGATGGCTGTGACGAGATCACGGCGCTGCTCGTCCCAGGCTGGACACACCTGGAGGGTGTGCAGCGCCATGTCTTCGTCATCGCCGACGCAATGGTGGCACCCTGACGTCTGTTCGCGCCTTATTTGCCACAGGTACCTCCCGAAGCAACCATGCCCCGAGAGGACCTGCGTCAGGCGAAACGTCAGGGTGCCATGACGCCTCTGCAGCCATTCTGGCATGATTGGCCTCACCGCTTGGATAACGGCGAGGCCTGCGCTGGGGTTCAGAAGGCTGACCGCCCACTCTGCCACCTGGAACTGGCGCAACTCGTCTCTGCGCCCCTCTATCTCGCGGGGGGCAGGTCGGCTAACACTGGCCTCCTTTTCCTTGCGCCACACGTACAAGGAGGCCAGTGTTCTGGCCTCCAGGTCCCACGGCAGAGCACCGGCTAGAAGGGAGGCCGCTTCGAAGGATATCGTGCGATATCCTCGGACGGCTCTGACGGCCAGCATACGCTGTGTCTGTCGCAGCGTTGCGACGTTGCAAGCCATCAGGGCGCCCGCCCACACCGGGGCCCCGTAAAGGGCCATAGAACGCACGACTCCCTCGAAGAGTTTTCGGCACGTCACATTTGGCCCCCCGACGTTGGGCAGCAAGCGCGAGAGTGCGCCCGCCGCCCTCTTGAGTCTGGGGGCCATCTGCTGGAAGTGAGCCGAAAAGTCCCATCGGCTGTCTAGAACCAATCCCAGGTACTTCATTGTTGGCTTAGTAGGCTAAGCTAAATAAATGATTGGTAAATCATAATTTAGTACACATTGCGTATACAAGTTACTAATGTGTTTTATGCCTATCACTCCTAAACTTAATCTTTTACGATTCCACTACAGCTATATCAACGTAAAGGTTACAACATCCCTATAAATTTCATCAATATAGACCCATTAATTTTTGAGAAAAAGGACAGTCTAGTCAGTATGCACCCTTACATGAACCATTCATACATTATTAATTTCAATTGGCTCTTATTGGTTGGTTACTTTGAAGTTATTTTTTGTAACATTGTTATATACACTTAAGTTCAAAAGATGTTGGCTTTTCGTGGGATACTGTGAATAACATATTCATTAATGTTGAGTTGCTTACTTATTTTTGATTGTGGATATGTTCTACACTCGATTAAATGTAAGTGTAAATATTTTCTTACCCTAATTTAAAAAGTAATTGTTAAAAACTACGTCATATGAAATTTAAAATGACACACAGATTGACTTACCCTAATAATATACGTATAAATATGTTATATAGTAATATCCTCGAAATACTGACTTTCGTTAATTATTGATTATAAATTAAAAGACGCTCAGTGGCCTGTGCATTGAACTAGTCTAGGTCTTATGGACAAAATCAGAAACAACGGTATTCATAAGAGAATCAAGGGAACCAAGATACATTGCTCGCAAAATTAGTATATTAAAGTGACAGTGCGCCGGTCACATTTGTCGCAGAACAGATGACCGATGGAGCAGGAATGGAGACCGGGTATCGGCCAACGTAGGCCAACTCACCAACTTGGTGAATCGACGTCGCTTACGAGGGCTGGTCTAGGGAAGTGATAGACTCCGTCGAGATGGGAACGCGTTCATTTGTCCTCCGGTGGGGCGAGTTACAAACCGCCCCACTCCGGACTAGACCTATTTGATGCCGGGGGGACAAAAGAAGTCACTCGGCAGAGGAAGAAGCCTGTGTGAGGCCCGCGCCTGTCAGGGCACGCAGAGCGGGGAATCCCGTATACCCGTAGCCGTGGCATAAAGCGCAGGACGAAACACCCATGGGTTTTAATGGGTATCCCTAACTGAGGAGTGGCAATAACGTGGCAACAGTTCTGACTGGGCATGCTAGTGCCACCCCCTGTCTGGCGAATCCCACACACGGGTCGTGAATTATTCCCCCAGGCTTTTGTGCCTATCGCGGCTTAGTCCTCAAACGGATTTCCCCTGGCAAAAAAAAAGGGAAGCGTTGAACCGGAATATGTGGCGCAAACTTGGAAAAGTTTACGTCCAAAAATAGACAGCGGTTGGTTGATGACGAGAATTAATGCATAGTAATGAATACTTAGGATTGGGTTGGCCTGCTTCCAATTTTATATTCATTATTTTCTAGTTTTATCACATCACATTTTATCACACTCTTTCGGTCATATGGTCTGTTCAGTTCACATTATAATATTTTTAGGTCACGGTTAATGTACTTGAAGCAAGAAAACTAGCATGGTCTAACCATCATACAGCTAATTCCTACGTCATAGTGGTACTTGGTAAAAAAAAGCACCGGACAGGTATCAGACGGAATATGAAAGAACCTTATTATAGAGAAGTAAATATTCTAATTCATAAATATTTATTTTAAGGCTAAACCGTGCAATCTAATTTTATGATATTATATTTATTCTATTTTTTAATTCAAACTTAATTATCATCATAAAAGAGGTTTAACTGCTACGGGATGGTGTGAGAGAAAATGATAATCATGTGTCAGAAATAATGTTAAACTGGCAAATTGATTGATACAAGAGTTAAGGCAATTCAAAAAAGCGATCGCCTAGCAAAAACAGAGAGATTGATGGATTCTATAAAGTATAATAAGTCCCATTAGACTATAATTGCAAATTAAAGGAATAATCCTTACATACAGTTTTATTAATTTTAGCATTTTATCTTTGAACTTTACTCAAGTATACGCGAGATTCAGAAGACCAGTTTGTGGCTAGGCGTTATGGAGGCCAAATGCTGCGCGCCGCCAAAGCTCATTGGCGAAGTCAATATCGAACTTGGAGCTATCTGGGCTCAGCCACGTAAATATCCATCTCTCAGTATAATGTAATATCATATAACGTAATTACGATCAAAGGTATTTATTATTCTATAGTCATTCTCGTTAATTAAAATATGAACGTATAACCCAAACTTCATAATAATCGAACATTTATCGGTATTTGCGTCAACTTTGGATTAGATCAAAATTATCAATGTATTGGAATGGAAAAAACTTCATTTATATTTATTACCAATATGGATATTACGCACAAATATGGTAAAAACTACCAAAGATATACAAATGTATAAAATAACTTTATTATCTTACGACTACACACCAAATCGTATCTTAATAAAATTTAGCAAGAACATACATTACAGGGAAGTAAACAGGCTACCATTTATTTCTAAACATTGTCTTGAATGGGTTAATAAGCTATAAAAATAAAAAACTGTAAATACCCTATAAAAGAAAAAGAATACCCTGACAATGAAAGGCATAAGGAGAGTGAGAAAGAAATACTCTTGAAAGGGTGAAATTTTGTATGCGCAACCCTTTACTCCTCTAGTTAAGTTATTGAGGCTGGGTTATTGGCTATGGCTATTTAGGGTCTTTCAGTGCCAAATTTACATTTTTACTTCATTCAGAATTGCTAGGATATAGAATAGAAATAAGAAATTGCATTCGTTTTTTCAGTCCATCAAGTTTTTCATAAATGGGCACAGTTAGGATTACCCCGTGACCCTGCTGCCGGAGCCACTGGTTTTCTGAAGGTTGATGTTTCCGTAATATACCGTGGTGATGTACAGGCTATGCCTGTAATTGTTAACGACGATAAGATTGAAGAGTAAGTAATTTGACTCTTTAAGGTGGCTGCTAGGTTCATGGATTATAAAGATATAAAGTATAAATAAGTTTGCACATTGTTCAATGCATACATAGTATAATACATGTAACTGAGGATTAAAATTGTATACATAGACATGCATAATATTCATAGACAAGTTCTCAAAATTGATGATGACCTTAGGTATTAATGACGTTTTATTTAGGTTAAGAGTCAGAAGTCGCTTGTAAAATCGCAAAAGGAGTCGTCATCATCCCTCTAACATTTACAGTATTCTGAATCTAACCCGATTTTGAATAAATTCACTATTAATAAAGGTTATAAAATACATTCCACCAAAAATAATGTCAACTGGATCTGTTAAGTAGTCTTTGATATATTTTTATTTGAAACCTAATACTAAAAACTGCAATTTTGTAATATCTCCGGAACATTTCACTCGTGCGTGGACTCCACTGAATCGATCAACATTTTCTTTATATGTTATGTAGCTTTAGAAATAAATAACATAAATACAAAGCTCAAAACCCTCCTGTACTGGCAGCCGAGGACCCTTATCCCTCACTTACATGACGCCTAAAGTGAACAGTCCAGGTGCAACAAGCAGGAATGTGGCGAGGAAAGTAGACAGAGCGGGTATCAAAAGTCACAAACAAGTTGCGTATATATTCACTTTGTCCACTTCCCTCCCGAAGTAGGCATAATGTGGATGAGGTGTTACATTTTGCCCGTCCTATCGTCGTACGTCTCTGGTTACCATCTACTACTATTACTTTATCCGTGCAGGAACGGAGAAAGAATACAATTTCTTGCGGCCGGGCGGCCTGTTGTAAGAGGCGAAAAAACAATCCACAGCCAGGTGATAGGGCATTTGCCCGACTGAATGGCTACCACCCCTGATCTAAAGTATATCGCCATAACAACCTTGAGTTGTGTTCCAGTGTGTGTGCATTAGTGTCCAGGTTCCAGTTTCCCTTAGGAGAGCTGCAGTGCATTTATAACACCTTTGGTGTTGCAACTACCCATAGGCGATGGTGACCGCTTTCCATCAAGTGGGCCGTCTGCCCGTCTGCTGAACTCCTGCAATAAATAAAAAAAATAACTACACCTATTAATTGAGTGAGCCCAATCACTGTAGTTAATTAGAAACGGATTTAGAGTAGTTATATTAACATTTTTTACAGTAACCTCCTTCCATCGCCAGAGTTCGAACAGCAAAGGGCTAATTACTTGATAACTATATATGGGGCTTACAGTCTTCCCACTGGAGTTGCAGGTCAAGGCGATGGGAGATATGGAAAACCGCCGAGTACTTTTGTCCGTTTATCGTTCTGTGGTCTTGTGGTGAATATTAAAATACCAATCAATACCTATCCATTAAAAAAATAGCAATTTTAAATATTTTAGGAGGACAAACAATATACATGTATAGCCCGCTTGTCTAAAACCCGTTATCTTGACATCGTTTTCAGCAGTAAGTTTAGGTCATTTGTATCAGATGTCGGTGTATTGTTATTAAATTACTACGATCTAATAAAAAAAAAAATTATAGTATTCAAACCAAACGAGCGAGATAGTACTTTTACAAAGATGAAACTGGCAGGCAACAACTGATCTAAATTTCAAAGGACTACTGTTTATTCAAAGTATATTCCGCAGAATTAGAAGAAATTATGTCATCAACACCGTACCAAAAATAATTTGTTTACTATTCGCTTTTCGTCGATTGTTGATAAACCTATATTAGACTTATTATCATGTCGTTTATTTTTTTAATTTGTTTTGGTCTTGAGTGCCGATGTCGTTGTGTTCAGGCAAAGACAGCTGTACAACCCAGGACCGACCACCCTAATTACTGCGAGCAGATTTCTATAGTAGAGATGTTTCCTAACATGTGTGAGTTGATACGTTTGGAAGTATGTTCCGGAGAGGGATACTTTAATAAAATCCTGGCGAGTGCCCAACTGAGACTCAGTGAGATTTCACACGATGGTGAAAATGGTAACTGGGTTCTTGTTTATTATATACTACTATATTTGCATATAATCATTGTACATATCCAGTCAATCCAGTCAACAGGTTCCCTAATTTAAATTTGAATAAGGTCATAATAGCCTCTCTTACAAGTTGCATTTAAATAACTTTTAAAATAACCAATGTCAACACCGATTTAGCATTCCATAGTGAAAAGAAATACGATTATAGCCTGGCAGGTTATACAAAACATTCTTGATTTCATTACAATGATGACATTTTGTCCGATGGTAAAGTTCTAAATAAACTCGTGAGTTATTTCATAGGAACTATACACACATACTAACGATTTAAACTGTAACATGGGTAAATAAGGGGTTAATAAAACATTGTTTCCATTTTGCAAGCAAACAATGCTGCAATGGAAACAATGCTTTAAAATAACAACGATAATTTTATTGTAACCAAAGCAGCCTTTTGCAATAACGTTATATTTTGCAGGATTTCTTCCGACTTTTGGACCATCATTACTGCATATTTATGGAACTACAGCGATTGGCTCTTCTAGTACAAGTGACATTGATGGTCCGTATCACAGAGGAGCATTACTCGTAGCCTTAAAAACTATCGTTCCTTATTGGCAAGAAGAAATTAGGACTATCACTGTAGAACCTGTCACTGGCATATCGCCAGTAAGTAATTTTATGAATCCGTCCTTTTATACACGTGTATGAATTTTGATAGCCTTCGTTATAAATAATTTTTCAAGTTATTTAACTTGATAGTTAAGCGATAGGAAATGGAAATATGATATTTGAATCGAAATATGAGTGACTGCCAAAGGACACGAATTCAAAATTTACTTGAGCATAAGTGTGAATGATCCTAATCAATCAAATCTAAACCATGTTGTTCAACGTATTAAATATAATCAACAATATTAAGATATAACTCAAAGCATTAAATTAGTTTTGCTAGTAATCGAATATAGACATTTGTCTAATTCTACAACATTTGTGAATCATATATAAGAAACTTCGATTTATGCGAATTACTAAGATAAATAGTGCGGACGTTGTGTTCTCAAATTATATGAATATTTACAGGACTCTTTATGGGTTGTTGAAAATTTTTGTGTCCTATGTTCAATATTAGAAGTGTCAATGCTTGATCGTCGCGTGACTGGAAAATTCTGTGGTATTGCTATCACTATAGGAGAAATTCCGAGAAATGATAATGGAGACGAAGGTAAGCTTTTTGAGAAAATGGATGTAACAATCGTAGATCTAATCCAGTAGCATGGCACGTCGTGGTACGACTTTAAAGCATGTTCTGACTATTCATCATGTTACTCCTATAAAATTAGCGTAAAATGATACTTATTATTGTGATCTACGAGATAATATGTGAGATACTGGTAAGAAGCGAGATGTTTTTAAATTACTTTTATATATATTTTTACAGATTTCCTGGCAATGATGAATGAAATTAGTAAGTATTTACAACTTAACAATAATGTCATTTTAAATTACGATTCTAACTGAAACTGAAAGAAAATAACGATAGAATGAAACCAATTGACCATTGCATTTTAAACCTAAATCTCATTCTATTGTCTCGATGTTATATTGTTATATTGTTGAAACTATACGTAATACGTAACATAATGCATAGTACATTATGTTACGTATCAAATAATTTCTAATAAACATGCAGAAGACCGTGTAAATAGAAAAATCAAAAATTTAACTCTGAAATAGACGTTGAAGTTCAAATGCTGATAAAACTATTTCATCTTGTTTATAAAAAAATATTTATTTATTTTAAGGATCTCGTAAACTTCATTATACCGGCTCCTTAGAAGTACAAAAGACCAAACCTGCATATGGATATCTAAACCTATCAGACCCGTATCCTGTTCTCCAATTGGCTACACATCTTCCAGACTTCAGGTTCAGGATATACAGGAACAACATTATCCATGGGATTGTAGCAGATTTGGTACGATAACAATCACTTACGATACAAATGACGGTAATTTGTGGTGTGACAGAAGATACATGCTCTAACAGACAAACAGACAAAAATTCTAAAAAAATTTGGAATCTGCTAGTCCAAATTAGCGCCTCTGATTTTTTCTCATATTTTTAAACGCTGCGTACAAACTCGAACCATTTACAGATCTATGTCTAGATGTACGTTTGCTTAAAATAATATCATCTGAACTCTTCTCAGAATGCCTGCGGTTTTTCGTGGTAACTACGCTGCCGTCTGCAACACCAGTTCTATTATTCCCATTGCTGTCATACAATTTTCGTGTCGATCTCCATTCATCTCTACTTCTTTCATAAGATATTATTGTTCTTATTTAAACTACTAAGTAGATTTGCAGATTTCGTTGAAAAACAATACGGAGTTTATCATGCGGTATCTCAATCGTACACTACAATATTTACTTTTTTATTACTTGCAGGAAATTTCCGTATCTGACGTGGAAAGAAAGTTAATTAATCAGGAATACAACACTCCAGACTCGTTGATCGATGATCTCAATAAGGCGATAGATGATGCCGCTGGCAATATCCTTAAGTTTTTGGATATATTAAGGTATTGCTGTGTTGGAGACAGCTGCGATGACATGATGAGGAGTTGCTGTACTGAGTTGGATGAGAAACAATTAAAGCTGCAAAAGGATATAACTGTTAGTATTAAAATGGCAAACATACTAAACCTCTCCACAAACGCTGCCACGGGTTGTAGAAGATGTTTGACTGAGATTGAAGGGCGATAAGATGAAGTCTTCATTTACTTTACAATAACTATAATTAATGTTTGCATATAAAGTTTAAAGAAGTATTCTTCTCCCATGTTTTTACTTTATTACCTTTGTTTAGAATAAAATATACCAACAAATCTCAAGTAGGAAGTTCTCCACGTATAAACCATATGAAGCTTACGCTGTTGACAATAAAATTACGTGCTCTTCAAAGTCGAAGAAAGATGTTAAATTAATGATTGCAGAAGTCAAGGGTCTTATTGAAAATTTGAGCAAATTAATTTTCAAGGTACAAGCCCATATATATTATTAAATATAATCATTTTCGATTTGTAATTTTTGCCTCCATCTATACAAATATTACAAATTGGAAAGATTTGTATTTTTGTATGTTTGTAATAAATAAACTCAAAAACTACTGAACCAATTTCAACATTTCTTTCAGCATTAGGATGCTAAAGTATCCTAGATTAATTTAGGCTATATTTATTACTATATACTATTATTATTGTATGTCTTTGACGACCACGGGCCATGAAAATGGCCCGGACATTTGGAGGGCTTGCGCGGGGCCATGGAAAGGCCAACACGTAGAGGCCCCTTGACAAATTTAATGTAAATATGGCGTGACACTGACCGGCGATTATCCCTGTCTACACCATATAATAATGCACCCAAGGACAACCCCCGGCCAGTGTAGGACTATTGTGGGAAATGAGGACAAAAAGTACCGGGCTATTGCGGTGAACTGCTAGTGGTACTAGGGGTCTGGGAATATGGGGACTATGGCGTCTGCCCGTCGCAATGTTCAGGGAACATGGATAAATGGGCGACGGTGACTCGCCACTCCCTGCATGGGCCCCAGAAATAAAAGACAGGGGCAACATGGGTATGAGTGGCTAAGGGGTGTAGAGAGGTGGGCTGCTGCTTGAGTCTTAGCTCTAGCGATCTCCACTCCGTGCCGGCTGGCTAAGGCAAGCACGGAGGCGGGGGCCTTGCCTTGGCCCCCGGAGTCGGGTACGAGGTGTCGCTACTCACCTAAGGCTTCGCCACAAAGCCCCCCTGCGGGATTATTATTATTATAACAATGTATGTCTTTGACGACCACGGGCCATAAAAATGGCCCGGACTTTTGGAGGGCTTGCGTGGAGCCATGAGAAGGCCAACACGTAGAGGACCCTTGACAAGTTTAATGGAAATGTGGCGTGACACTCGATTATTATTGAAACTACTGAACGGATTTAAATGAAACTCAACATAGAACTAGCTTATATCCCAGGGCGTAACTTAGGATACTTTTTATCCCGACAAATTGTCGTTTCCACGGGATAGACAAAGACATCAAAAAAGACTGCGCTGCGAGCGCGTCCTTTTTGAAAACTACTGAACGTATATCAATGAAACTTGACACAGAGCTGGCTTATATCCCGAATAAACACTTAGGATAATTTTAATGGCGATAAAAGATGTCGTTTCTATAAAATAGACGAATTAGGTAAATAGATGGAGCAGCAATCGCGTTTTTTCAATTCACTAACAAATACCTACATTGTTATAAACAACATGTCATCCGTTGTATTACTTCAAATCAGATTGGCTTCAACTCGCCTCTTTATTTTGCTAGGCAGCTGTCTAGACTATATGGACTTTGTATCTTTGTTATTATTATATGTAAAAACCGAATTAAGTTTTTGTGTAAGTAAAATAAAGGTACTGCCTAGGGTTTGACACAGTCGACAAGGGGCAATCGCTACTAAACATTATATAAATTTCAACTAATTGACTTATTTTTATAGTCATGTAATGGGTGGCCAGATATAGTTGTATGGCTCCTAAATGGAGGTTCCAGAGTCGCTTATAGCAAGATATCAGCTGCTGATGTTATTCATTCCGTCATTCCAGAACAGAGTGGAAGAATGTGTGGAAAGTTACAAACCATTTATATGCAGGTTCGATAAATATGAATATAACTTAAAGGGTATTACTGATATTTATCGCTAGAGAACACCAGACAAACTTGTCTGATCAATTGCATCATGATACTATTGCTTAATTTAGAGCACCTTTATCTTTAAATTCTTCATTCTAGCAGGTCATATCAGACCGCTGGTAGCAAAGCAACTTCCCCGAAATGCTAACAATAATATATTCTATTAAATTTAATTGATGGTTTTTCATACAATTATGAGTATGAAGTCAGTCTTTAGTAGCTAATCTGGAAAGGATTAAAATTTTCATACATCATACCCTATTAAAAGTCTTAATAGGGGATTTGGGTAGGGGTCTTAATTTAGGACACCGAATTAATCGAATAAAGTCCAATGTAGACTATGTAAATAATTGCCTTTATTTTAAAAGCTAGAAAATCAAAATTATTACATTGTTGTATTTACACAGTCATGAGTTTTAAACCGTACTTGACTTTGAAATTATGTTTCTCAGATTAAAAGATAATTGCATTAAGAACCAGAGGTATGTTATTATTAACGATTTTTGTGTCAGAATGGTTAATCTTTGACTTCATAATTGTTGATTTTAGCAGTTTTTGTACTTGGATTACAATTAAACCAGAATGATCGATTTATTGATTTAGTTATCTAGTAGGTACCTGTAAAACCCGGAAATATAACAATATTAAAATCAATGACCGATCATACTGACAAAATCGGGTACTCCGATAGCACTAACTACAGCATTTAGGAACTAACTTTTAGGTATATTACAGCCCCTGAAATGTACTAAACACATAAGTGCGCCTACCACCGGTTGTACCTGTATAGCTGCCAAAGTGGAGCTGATGCTATGGATGGGACTCTATCGACAAATGGGAGCTTTTGAGAATTATCTCCCACATGGTCATAAATTAGGAATCAAGGAATATGACATCTATATGAAGAGTACCAGAACTGTGGTAAAAGCGTCGCCTATCCTTTTCTTCACACTTCATTCCGTGTCAATCATCTTTGACGTCCCTTCTTAGTATTATATATAAAAATAGTATAAAAGTACAAAATTTTATTTTCGAAGAGTGTTGATTTAATAGGTTATTTTTTGTTGTCCGATTAATTGTCTTATAGAATACTATAAGATAATCAATGGCAGCTCATTAATTATCGTGTTTAAATTTCAGATGCTCGAATGCCGTGTCTATGTGTATAAAGCTAAATTAAATATAAGCGCCGATTACTCGGTACCACACAATCCCTTCGTAAGAGTGAATATTTTAAACTCTGTAGAGGATACTATAGTGAGTAGATACTTCTCGTAGCACCAAAATTCTCCTATCTTTTCGTTTTTGCTACTCCCCAAGATTCTACTTTCCTTATCCAGCTTTTATTAACAACCTAGAGTATATTGTCTTTTCACTGAGCTGGATACTACTACTAGATTTGACATGGCGCTACTTTTTGACTTGACATTCTTATTAATATTTTTTGCCTATGTCGCTTTCTGTTTCAGACAATACAAAAAACTGCATCTCCGGTCTGGAATCAAATGTTAAAAATATGTAAAATGGTGAACACGACACCGGAAAGATTATCAGCTGACCCACCTTGCGTACTCGTCGAAGTTTACGATAGTGATTTATCGGTAATTGTAACATTAATTCATAGCTTCCTAGCGTCTGAATTTATTTTCATCAAATTTTATTTCAACTAATAATATACTACATAAGCGTTTGACCTAATAGTATATATACAAGAGAGTAGTCATATTTGCGGGTACCTAAGAGAGTAAACAGCTTAGATCATATGAACGTCTTTACTCTTAATGGTAAACAGTCACTACTGTATTATTTAGTATACACGTTGCTCACTTGCGTCTTACGTATGATGAACTACGTAATAAAGCATTATTTAGTGTAAATATAACTATGCAGAAGTAATAACGCTGTTAGCAGTTAAGAAACAAAAATAATTTTATTCAATACTCTTATCGTTATTTCAATAAAATTCAAATAAGCACTAAAATTTTCTACGCATATTTGTATTTGGTGTTTTTAGAAACAAAATTGTAATTTCAGAATAATACGGAACTTATTGGTCGATTCCCAATACAACCCGTGATTGGTGATACACAGAGTTATGAATATGCACCAAAACTACAATGGCACGACATGTACAGAGGCGAAACACAGACTGGCCAGTTATTGATGTCGGTACAATTAATACAGGTAGATATATTCCTTTCACACAATCTACAGCTCAGTTGTCTGGAAGAGATCGCTCTAAAGTCGAGAGATTGACTCGAAATGACTGTACATGTTTACTCTATGTGTATCGTATATGTATATTGCAGTGTATTTCTATCTATCTATATCGTAATAGCAACTCAGTATCGAAACAATACAAGCAGTAACCACATTGGCAACATGCGGCCGTCTAGACATTTTCGACAATCGCTATAACGGTGGTAACGCTGGCTGCTGGTCAAGTGGCCACCCTGCAATCCTTGTCGCTTGGAGCACGTTCCCCCCTCTATTATCTATTAGCACTATATATGTATGTACGTATATGCAATGCTTGAAGTCGAGCGTCGTCGAGCAATACGTCTTACCCATTATGACACACGATACCGATAGGGCGCGTTCCCACTTTGTCGTGACGACAGATGATCGTGAAGTTTTAAGTGTCGTGGCTTATATGTTTAAATGGAGGTGTTCACATTTAGAACTACACGATTTACTGTCGTCTACGACATTTTTTGCAGTGACGACAGATTGTCATGACAGTGGGAACGGCTAGCATGACAGTCGTAAAACGATAAAAAATCGTTACGACTAAATCGTGACGGCAAATCTATCGTAGCTAAGATAAAATTATCGTCTCGTCGTTTACACGTGTTTTCCCTTCCCTCTCGTTAATGATGTGTAAACGACAAAGCGACTGACGTGAAACGACAAAATGTCGTCGCGATTCAATGGGAACAGCTAGAGACGACAGTCGTCCAACGATAAATTAATCGTTACGACATAGTGGGAACGCGCCCATACGTGGACTAACGGCAGGACTGGTCCACAAATTTAAAGTCGCTCAGAGGGCTATGGAGTGAGCTATATTGGGTGTTTCTCTTATGAATAGATTCAGAAATGAAAATATCATTAAAAGAATTAAGGTAACCGATATAGCTCACAAAATTAGCAACCTGAAGTGGCAGTGGGCCCGTCACATGTGTCGCAGGACCGACGGGCTATTGAGCAAACATGAACTAGAGTGGAAACCGCGTCTAGGTCGACAGTGTAGGACTCTCTCCAGTTCGGTGGACCAACGACGTAAGATTGCCGGTAGGGGCTGGATGAGAAAGGTGCAAGACCGGTATTTGTGGCGCAGACTTAGAGCGATCTACGTCCAGCAATAGGCATTGATTAGCTGAAGAGGAAGAAGAAGATGTACGCATACAAATATAATACTATATTTTGTATACAGACTGTAAGCCTTCCTAAAATAAAATAAATAAATAAAGATAGATTATTAAATTGAGAATGTGTCGGCTGGGTTGCTATACAATTGCTTTGTATTGTTGCTCAGGTGAACAAAAGCATCAAGCCGTCAACTGATGTGAAGCACTTTTTTAAACTTGCGTTCGTAACCTCATGTAATACCTATACACATGGATTGCGGCTGTATGGCTAATAGTATTAATGCATCCCCTGGAAACTATTCTACCTTTATTCGTGTATACTAACTAATTCGATTATATAATACTGATTCTCGTAATACGAGTATAAGTATTGAAGCGCGATCGACATCCTTGAGTCGGCTTCACTTTAAGAGTCCGAGACTCCGTCTTTCTATTAATGGTCCAAGTATTCTTGTTATAAAATAATGTGTGATTTTACGTCCCACATTTATTTACGTGTAGTGTCGATGGCTTACCATAACAATAAAGTCAGACAATTATGTCATTTGTTTCATATGGGCTTTACTGTCAAGAGAAATGTAACTTGATAGACAAAAGATTATTGAAAAGTAAAATAAACACTTGGAAACTATAATTTCATTATTTATAATTTATAATTATTAATATATATAATATCAGCCCATAAATGTCCCACTGCTGGGCTCGGGCCTCCCATTATAGGGGAAACGGACAGTATACCCGCCACGCTTGTCCAAGGCGGCTTGGCAGGTTTGACACATCGGTTATCTCGATGTGCAGGTTGCATTGATGTTTTCCTTCACCGTTGTTAGCACGTGGTAATTGTAATAATTAATAATATTATTAATAACATTATAATAATTAATAACAGCTCCAAGTAAAGTGCAACTTAGATTTACATGTCCAAATTTTTACTTGGTTCATATTAATGTCTAATACCTTTAAACATTATGGGCCGAATTTTCAATCACCATATAAAAGATATTCATAGAATAAAGTATAACATGAACAATTTAAAATGTTAGTAGCATTAATAAAACAGTTGAATAGTTACACTTTTGAATTCACTCTGGCCACTTATTCGAGTGATAACTTACTTATCTGATGACGAAAAGTCGGCCCTAAGCTAAATGAAGGAGAGTAACGTCATCTATTGTTGAATAGTAGAACTTCAATGCAGACCGTCTAATCTAGTGTGTACATTTAAGAAGAGTCATAGTTTTTACTAATACGCACAGATGGCGCTTGATAAGGATTTTACACTAAAACATTATTTTTCCATTATACTAGTAATGAATGCCCGATGAAAAACTTCTTAATACCTACTTAGATAGCATCAACAACTTGATCTATACAGTGTACTCTATGGCATTACAACACATGATTTACTTCCTTCGCTTCTTTGACGTTTCTAGACCAAAGCAGTAAAAATAGTTGTAATAGTTTTCTTTTGCAATTCAAATTGCGCTGAGCATAAGAACTGTTAAGACCGGAAAATCAAAAATATCTACAATTATTATTATCGTGCATAAAACTTTATGAAAAAAACGATACTAATGACATCTAGGGAACTACATGAAATTTACAATCAAGCGACATGATACGTTGTCACGCATAGTAAGTACAACAGTAACACAAATGTATAAGTTTAGTACCTATAGCATGCATGCATGAGGTGTCGCACTTAAATCCAAATTTAAATTCAAGTTTTTATTCAAAATAACTGGAGAACACTTTAAAGGTCATACATATAAGTCAAATTAAAAGTTTTATAAATAATGTCCAATTTTCAGATACCCGAAACACTACTGAAGACAACTGTATATAGTACGGAAGAAGAAACTTATTACGTATCAGCTATTAAGGATACAGATATGTCTTCTGACAATATTCAGCGTTTACCAAGCAGCATTTTACCAAGATCTAATAAATATAAGCAAGTATTGTTCTCTTTTATACCACAAAAAAATACTGGGAGTGACAACCGGCCCATTAAAAAACGTAACTCTGAGCATGCCTAAATCCTATACTTCTTAATGTTTGGAGCTTGTGTGTGTGATCTTCTTCCTCTTTGGCCATTCGAGGCGGCGAGTTGAACGGGGCCTCTTTGTCCCGAATTCTACTCGACGGGCAACTACCCGTCGGTGGCGGGAATTGGAGCCGTTGGAATGTAGGCGCATAACGGTGGTCTCTCAACGGCTCTCGATGGCCAGTCTGCAGTATCTGATGGGCTTCACGGGCTTTGCGTTGGCTTTGTCTGCGGCTTAGTAGGCCATTCATCGGACATTCGATAGACACCTCGGGCTTTGGGTGGCCACCTGTTGCATCTGGTGGCCTATCAGCGGCTTTATGGTCTTCGCGACCTCGTAACATCACCCTGCTTTATATTATTATTTTAACCCGATAATTGTCACTTCAAAGATTCCTCTTCGATTGTTGGAACGAATTTTGTTACGGGACGGTAGGTACTCGGCGAATGGGAGCTAGACGAAAAAAAGTATTAAAGAAAAATGCTGACCGCCGTATATTAATATACAATTTCAAACTTTAATATAAAATCTAAAATAGTATCTATCAGTATACTAAACACTTTAAAAAAAATAGAAGGTCTTGTCAGTGGCGTACCGTAGGGACAGGGGCAGGCAGGGGGGCCCACCCCGGGCGCCACTTTTTAGGCAAAATTTCACAATAAATAATATAAATATTTGAACCATTTCATATTTTTATCGCAACTACAAATTCGGACCGATTGAAAAGAGCATGGAATTTTTCATTACTTCCTCTGTCACGAATTGCTGCGAATCCCCTTTCTTTGAATGATATTTTGTAGCGACTGCTGGCAACACAAAAGAAAACGATTTTTTAAGATCGGTTCGGTAGATTCATAGATTACCCCCTACAACGTCACAAACACACAAACTTAACCTCTTTATAATATTGGTATAGATATAGTATGCATTAAATTGAAATACTTAAATAAAAGGGCGGAAAATTGTCTTCCGCCAGGGCGGCCGTCACCCGCGTTACACCACTGGCTCTTGTTGCCGCTGTTGGTATTCGGCCGCATAAAAATGAGTTTATTCGAATACAGTTTTCACTTAAACTATAACTTACATTCTTTTTTAAATGCTGTGGTACTTTGAGTCCCGGGAATCCCACGGAAATGTCAATTCAAGCGTGAAAGAAGTCGCAGGCATATCCTAGTTGTAATTTATGTTTATATATAGCGAAAGAAACTTCGTTCCAAGCAGATGTTCTAACGACACCTCATTAATGTATTTCATATTTTGTAACATTGTTTTGAAAAATGTCCTTTTTAACAGGCTTGATGTGTACTGGTGGGGAGTTAGAGACTTGAAAATAACAAAAAAACCATGCGTCATAATCGAATTAGACGATCTCACAGTTAAATCAGAAACAATCAATGACAAGAGGAATAATTGCAATTTCCCAAACTGTCTAGTTTCACAGATATTTGAAACCGCTCTCTATGAATCTCATTGTCCGCCAATGACGATACGATTGTACGATAGTAGTACATTCGGTAGGACTGTATTCTTGGGTACGAAAGTTGTGCGAGACCCTAAGAAATATGTGATTGACTGCATCCCAAAGTCCGTCAGAGATGTTTCGTTAAGGAGTAGTTGTATTATGTCAGCCGATTTTTTTCAAGGTAATTATTTGGTCGGCGTTTTTACCTTCATTTTTTACTGAACTATTCTTGTAAATACATGCATTTACTTTATCTTGTCAGCGGGATAGTTGACATGTTATACCGATTAATCATTTTAAATCCACTAGAATTATTCCAGAACCGGGGAATTTTGTAAAAAAAAATATTTTACAATAGCTGTTAGATATTTTGAGGGCACCTTAGATTTGACAATAATCTATTTTTTCTATGGTAATTCCAAGGTCAGAACTTAATTTTTACATAGTTTATTCGGTAAGTCAAATCTAATGTAAACACAAGGTTGCCCGCAAAATATCTAACAAATTTATTAAACAATATTTCTACGAAATTACCCCGATCTGAAACAATTAACTGGTGAAATTAAAAATATTCATTATTTATAAATATGACCTCACCCTGCTTTACTCTATATTCGTGTATAAACAAACACTACAAATATTACAGTCACACAAATGCTTTACGTAAAGAAAAGCCAGTCATTAAAAAGTGCTGACTCAATGAGCGTAAAATCAGAAAAGCCATATTCCGCTACAAAGAAGTCGAAATGGAAAAGATTACTTAAAAAGTCTCTTGACGAAGAAGAGTATGCCCTTCTCCCCGTTCCTATGAAGGGAAGGGATCTAGACATGAGACGAAAATTTGGTGCCGATCTAGTTGATTGGTGGTACATGTTCAATGCTTCTCAAAAGGTAAAGATCTCGTGTCCATATTCTGATGTCTGTGGTATAATTATCATCCCAACTGGTTTCAGTGTACAAGTATTACTATTATTTTTAGGGTGGCGACTATGAAGATAATTTAGACAACAGAGATAGAATAACTGTAAGTAGCTTTTAGGGATGTTTACATATTTTGACAAACACGGAAACCTTCAAATACGATCGTTGTGTCAGTCTGTCTTTGTCTTTTGTGGGGTTTAAAATAAGGGAAGTGGTGCATCGATGAAGGTTACCCTGTTGGATGACTAACGTGCAAATGTAACTGAAGGTTGATTTTTTTCTTTCAACGTAGGTACATCTTCTAACTCAAGTTTCAAATCATCTTCTTGCTATTTCTTGATGACTGTTTGAAGTCAATAATGGAGAAATATTAGGTTAGGAAGTAAAAGTTTTGTGTTTTCATACATTTATTTTTTGTCTTCACAGATATATAATGAAGAATTAGAATTACAAAAAGAGTTTTCACGTTTCAAAGATTGGTGTTACACAGTCAAGTTATATAACGGTAAGAAAACTGGTTTACCAAAGCATGATGAGAGACTTCACTGTGGCTTCTTGAAAGTCGGTATCGCTATTTACGAATGGCCACCACCAGACGATGTTATTGCTGTAGGGGCAAATGGAGTCGATCTTAACAAAGGGTATGTATAAAAAAGTTACCCATTATCGACTATATTATCTTAGTAGAAGTTTATTATCCCACTAGCATGTGCCAGCCAAGCTTCACGTTATGCTGTATATTGTACACACAGACAAAATTATAAAAAAATGTAGTTTTGGAATCAGCTGGTCCGAATTGGCCACCCTGATTTTTTCGTTTTCAATTGATTGTAAAAACTCGAATTCTCTACAGAATTATTATATTATAGACTAGCAGTCCCGGCAGACGTTGTCCTGCCTTGAAAAAAAAATTAGACTTTGATTATTTAATTTATATATAGCCTATGTTACTCAAGGATAATGTAGCATTCTAATTATTATTATTTTTAATCGGGCCAGTAGTTTTTGAGTTTATTCGTTACAAAAATACAAATAATTAATATTTCCTCTTTATAATATTAGGATAGATTTCCTTTACATAATATTATAAAATTAAACGAACTTCAATCCCTTTCAGATACTTCAGTGATTACCCTGCGAATGAAACAAAGAAGTTTCTCATAAGAGTATATATGATCAAAGGAATTAATCTAGTGGCTAAAGACTTTACTGGCAAGAGTGACCCATATGTGGTCATCAGCTGTGGAGACAAGCATCTTGGAGACAGAAATGAATATATAGCAAATAGTACCAATCCTGTATTTGGAAAGTAGGTTAATGAATACTTTGTTTAATATTATTTGGCTGTAGCGGAGCGTGTTACTGGAAGTTGCCGATGTAAGTTGTTCCAGCAGCAATAACTTTGTAAGGAAAAGAGTTAGAAATAAGTGTAATTCGCCCTGGAAGGGTCAAACAAAGCGCTGCGTCTGCAGCCAATTTAGTTATTCCGGCCCCGCTCTCCCCTAAACATTCAATTTCCACTATTATTCTTATGCATCCTTGAATCACAGCTATAGACTTACCTCTCATAGTTGTCGCAGACGGATTAGCAGGTGTCACACATTCATAATCACATTGCACAGATTTGATCACAATGTTTTTCTTCACTTTTAAAAATAAATAATAATAATAAATAATATACAAATAATAATAAAGAAGTGAATATTTTTGGAAGAATCATAAATAATATGTTTTCATGCTGATAAAAAATATCTTTTCATTTCGTCAAGACAAAATTTAAGTGTTAGATAAGTTAAAAAAATATCATGCATGCATTACCTACAATTTAAATAAATAAATCTTCATTCATCGTCATCACCATCGGAGTCATGTTTATCGTTAGGTGACTCATCTTCATCATCCATTGAATCGAATTCTGCAAAAATAAAACATAAATTGTAAAATAGAAGTCAATTGATCTGAACATGTTCAAGCAAAATTTTTTATCAACTTACCAGGGGCATCGGTGGTCACCTTCGAACTATTTGAAGACACGTGTTGTCCTACTTCTTTATTATCAAGCGAATGAAGTTTAGTATATAGAATATAAAAAATATTAATTTCTGTAAATACAGTGATAAAGTAAATCGCAAGTAAATTATATTGATGTAAAACAGCGAACGGAAAACATATACATCTGACTGGGTAGTAGCTAAGATTTTATTATTTATTGATGTGTATACGCAAAATAGACGTCTGCCGCGATCAATATAAGATTTTAAGACTATAATAAATAAAATATATCAATGGCAGATCCGGTCAATTACTTTCAATTTTTTTCAGTACCTATATTCAAAATTATCTGCCATAAAGTAAAACCGCGCGATAATGGTCTGCCATTCTTATTTTCCGATAATAATAAGCCTATATTTTTAAATATCAAAACGGCAGACGTGTCCAAATGGATTTAAAATTCGTCAAAAATCGATACCTGTCTTACCTCAGCGCTCGTCGCATCCACCACTTAGAGCTTGATGAGTCCCCGTACCATGCGGTAGGTATTATAGGACCTCAATGTACAAAACCTTAGGTCTGGTCAAATACATAGGTACAGGTAGCCGATCACTGGCTCTTAAGCTATAAGTTTTACTTATCATTCACCTCACGCTTTTTGACGTTTTATATTATTTATTTATATAAAATCAATATAAACTTAAAAGTAACACTGAAACTTTCTATTTTGTCTAAAATCGAATAATAATTTTGTCGAAAAATCATTTTTTAAATAATAAAAACTCAAATAGCTAGAGCAAAAGAACCTGCGGTGTCATATTGTCAAGTACCTAACATCAAACAATTTTTAAGCTACATTTTTATTTAAAATGCTGTTAAAAATATATAGGAGAATAAACACCGCTTGCCTCACTATATGTAGCTATATTTGTTTATTTTAACGAACTTTACGATGACGGTAGTTACAAAAATCTTTAACAGAGGTAGGAATACTTAAGTCTAGATCTAGCACCATTTTTATTTGTTCCATTGTTAGTTGTGAGTGGCTCGATAGTTATGTTAAGTATAGTGTAAATGAATAATTTAGTTATTATTTTTAAATTGACGATTTGTACAATCTTGTATTCTTCTTATTCTGCCATGGTAATAAATGTAGTGTATATATAGTACATACATAAATACAAATTGTCACACCTGTTTCCCATTGGTGGAAGCAGAGACGATGAATCTCCACCTGCTACGATCTTGAGAAATACTTTTCGCTTCAACAACATTAATTAATATCTTTATACATGCACGATCATTTAACGTGTTTTTTTTCTTGACCTTTCTTCAAAATATCTTTATGGTAATACAGATGTCAGAATAACTCGAGTGTAATGGCGTGCTAATCATTTATATTTCAGAATGTATGAATTCAGATGCACGTTACCTGAAGATTATCTCTTCACAGTCTCCCTATATGACAATGATTCTGAGGATGAGCTCATTGGATCCACAATTATCGATATCGAAGACAGAGTATATAGCAAGCACAGAGCTCGTGTTGGTTTGCCTTACAAATATAAAACGTAAGTAAACTTCTAAAGGTAATTCCTATTACCTTGTTTCTTTCTTTTGCCAGGTATTGAACTATATATTTCTCTTTTATAATCTGCATTCTGGAAGTGTTGTAAGCATTGTACGCTGTGAGAAATCCCCGTATTTAAAGGGATATGCAAACTCCCCCCGACTCCCCCGACAATAGATGCAATTATGCTGTACTAATTTATAACTTTGTTTATTGACGGTTGACCTCTGTTGTTCAGTGTGCTAAGCCTTTGCTGGCCTAGCTCTCTGGGTCGCAGAAATTCAGGGCATGGTAAATTTCATAAATGAACTTCCATGATTTTCTGTAGTCTAATTATCTGGGATCGGCCCCAGAGTGGATATTGCATATTTCCCATAGCAGAGGGGTAAGTTATTTAACTGGGGATATACAATGTGTGTGTTTGTCTGCCGACTGTTAAAAGAGATTGTAAAAATAAAAACACTTGAACGTAATTGATATTAAAAAAATTGTATTACCATAATTAAAAAGTTACCAACATGTTTTGTATCTCCTTAAGGACTGGTCCTAATAAATGGCATGACATATTAAAGCCTTCTGAAATCCTCGAAGATCTATGTCTGAAGAATCATTTACAATTACCTCAATACCCGGATCTGAATACCGTAATTCTTAATGGAGTTGAATATAAAGATAATGATAGACCTAGTGAGTGCCTAATTTAAATATTTATAGGATATTTATTCTGCCCTACTGCGAGATTTTTATATTTATATGTACTTAACCTTTTACACATATAAATACCCATTTATATGTCTAAAAAGTTCATTCTCCCTAATTTTATGTACACATAACACATAAAAAATACGTTCATAAACTACTAGTACTCTTATTCAGCCAATTTCAGTCCACTGCTGGACGTAGGCCTCCCCAAATACGCGCCACAATTATCCCGGTCTCCCGTCTTCGTCATCCAGCCCCTGCCGGCGATGCTGGGGGGTAAGGGGTGTGCGAAACCCATCTAGCAACCCAAACGTCAACCTCACCTGCCCGCGGTACTCCCTGCCACCAACTAACGAGGCTGACGACCGATCGATGGCGGTATAACCATCAACAAAAATCCGGCTTACATAAATCCCCTGATCGGTGTCGGGCAGAAGCGTCTCCGATGCGAGTAAGCCGGTACTGCGGTCACCAACCCGCATGCCAAGCGTGGTGACTATGGCCTTGTCCCCAAATATGAAACGCAAACATAGACCATGGCCCTCAGTTCCCGGCGGCCCCGCTAGTCCCGGCTACGGCAGCGGTCGTGATAACTGCGGAGAGGAGGGTGCTAGAAATCTCTGGGTTACTACTAGTACATTATCAGTTTATTTATAGTAGTATATGCCAATCCCGTGTGGCAATACATCTCTGCCTACCTTCATAGGATACAAAGGTAATTATGTATCTACATATTTTTATTTGCCTGCCTTAGAAAATATTCCTCTTATTCTAGGTCTTTCATACACGTCTAATGATAGAAAAGAAGATATATGTCTGAGTCTACTTCACAATTGGCATACAATGCCAGTATGTGGGCATTATTTGGTGCCTGAACATGTAGAAACAAGATCCCTGTTTAATCCCGAGAAACCTGGAATCGAACAAGTGACGGTTTTCATAATTAAACATCAGAACCACCCTAGTATACCACGCGTGCATATTAGATAGATAGATAGATAACACTTTATTGCACACCAAAACATAGAATTACAGAAACAGACCATATTTACAATATTTTCAAGGCAATACAACAGGCGGCCTTATCGCTCAAAGCGATCTCTTCCAGGCAACCTAAATGAGAAAAAATTTGAATCAGGCGAAATAGGTGGTGCAGAAAAATGGCAATAGAAACATAAATATACATAACTAATATAATACATACACACACACACATATATATACACACACACAAATACATACATATATACACACACACGAATACATACATATATACACAATTATATATACAATAATACACAAGTTATTATAATAAAAGTATTAGCATGATTATATTCTGTTAATCAGACATAGTTATTTGTGGACAAATAGTGTTTTCTGAGCAAATTTCTAAATATTGGTAAAGATTTGGCCTCTCGGACAGTAAGAGGCAGCATATTCCAAAGTTTGACAGCCTGCACCGTAAAAGAATTATCATAATAGGATGAAGTGTGTGCAGGCGTCATAAGTTTTCGGTACGTATCATGGCGCAAATTGTGGGCAGTGGAAAGGCGAAGGAATCTTAAAACGTTCCTTAAGGTACTGGGGACTATTAGGAGTAAATAATATGTTATAAAGGAGAGTGAGAATGTGAGTATTCCGGCGAAAATGAATAGGAAGCCACTTGAGTCTTTTACGATATTCGGAAACATGGTCATATTTTCGCAATCCAAATATGAACCTGATACAAAAATTCTGAAGCCGCTCAAGCTTGTTCAGCTGGTCTAAGGTTAAATCTAGATAGCAGGCGTCAGCGTAATCAAGTATGGGAAGCAAGAGGGACTCAGCAAGCGTAATCTTGGTAGCAGTGGGCAAAAAGTTTCTTAATCTTCTGAGGGATCTAGAAGACAAGAAGACTCTGCGACTTAAATCGGTGATGCGAGGCCGCCAAGACAGCTCCCTATCGATGATTATGCCGAGATTTTTGACAGTATCGCTAAGAGGAATGTGTGTCCCGTCAAAAATAACCTGTGGCAAGGAGGACCAGGTAACTTTAGCATTCATTCTAGGGCTACCGACGATAATCAATTGAGTTTTCTGAGGGTTTACAGCAAGACCAAACTTTTTGCTCCATCTTAGAATATGATCCAGGTCAGTGTTGATTTTATTAATAGCAATATTTAGTGAATCAGTGTCGCTCTGTGTGTAGATTTGTAAATCGTCAGCATATAGGTGGTAGGAAGAAGTCAAATTGTCGGAAATTGAATTTATAAAAACAGCGAATAAAAGGGGAGATAAAACGCCGCCCTGAGGAACACCAGCAGTTAAACCACACCAGGATGAGTATGACTCATCAATACGAATTCTTTGCCGGCGCCCATGCAGGTAACTGTGAAACCAGTCGATTACTGATGGAGATATGTTAAGAGTGCGAAGAATACCAAGCAATAAGTCGTAATCAACATTATTGAAGGCGCTGCTAAAGTCTAACAGTGATAGTACAGTCAACAAGCCATTCTCTATCCCATGCCGGATGTCATCCGTAATCTTAACCAGTGCTGTGACTGTGCTATGGCCTGGACGAAAACCGGATTGGAAGGGGTTCATTAATGAATTTTGAGAAAGGAAAGTGCTAAATTGCTTGTGGATTAGGCGTTCTAAAACTTTTGAAAGATAAGGGAGAATAGAAATTGGACGAAATTCAGAAAAGGACGAAGGATTTGGTTATTATTATTTTGGCATATTATTGACTAAATGTTATCAATTCTTTTAGAAAATAAGTAATTCTCTAAAGTTATTTATGGTATAGAACTATAGAGAAAGCTACGTAATCTTAGTAATAGGAGCTTGATTTTGAACAGTTGAATGTTCAGTTGTCGCTTATAACAGTCTTTTCTGGCCAAGAATATAATTATGTTTATACTTTAGACTGGCCAAAAAACAAATTCAACTATTGTAAATTAAGGCAATAAAAGGGTAGTCCATTACTTTGTTTTTGACACCTCTATATGATTCTCACTTCTGTGTGTCTAGGTAACATTTTCTTTCTTTTCCATTTTCTTAATAATTTAGGCTTGACACACTGTCTTTACCTTCCATACTCCTATATTATTTTATACCCTACGTCCTCTGCAACACCACAAATCTGTAGAACATCCTTCATACAGAACTATTTATTTTTCATGTCATATGCAGGGAATATAATATTATGTTACTAAATATTTTAGTATATATACTATTACATTGATGTATGTATTCAATTTATAAATTATTATAAGTATGTATATTTAAATTGTACAGTTCCCATTTTTTTTCTGCTCCACCTACATCGCCAGATTAGTAAAGAATTTCTTTTAAATTAGGTTGCCTGGAAGAGATCGCTTTTAGCGATAAGGCCGCCATTGTTTTGCCAAGATGTATTGTAATTATGCATTTTGTTTCTGTGTTATCTATCTATCTATCTATTTTATGCGTACAGGGCAAAGTCCAAATGTGGGTCGATATATTTCCTATGGATATATATACCTTCATACCACCACCAGTGGACATCACGCCCCGCAAAGAACAGGACTACGAACTTCGAGTGATTGTTTGGGATGTATTAAATCTTAAAATGGATCGAAAAGAAGATGGAAAGGCTGATCTGTATGTAAAAGCGTGAGTAAATATATTTAATTTCTCTGTCGTCTTGTGAACGAGCTCTCCAGTAAAATTTGATATAAGTATGTACACAACATACATAGATAGACAAATGACTGTTTTATTACTGTTGGTTCATAAATCGTACTAAACGAACAAAGCTAAGCTATACCAAATTACCTGATAATTTATTTTAATAACTAAAACACCGTCAATTCCAGATGGATAGGCTCCATTGATGATGCTCAATACACAGATGTGCATTATCGCAGTGAGACGGGGAAAGGCAGTTTTAACTGGCGAATGATATTTCAATTGCAGTACAAACCGACTGAAAGAAAGGTAGGAAAAATATATTTATAGCTGTCCACAAACAACGTGCTACTGCTGGACTTGAGTGACTAGAATTTTAGTGGAACGCATGGTGGTATATTCGCGACGCTAGTCCCAAGCGGATCGGCTTATATCTCGATAGACCATCAGCACATGATAAGTATAATGTGCATTTTAGCTAAAAAAGTTAAACACGCCGTATGTTTCTTTAAATAACACATTCTTGCCCCAGTTACTGCGCCTCCCTAGCACATGTAAAAAAAACTCAAGCGTGTTACATTAGAGGAAGTATGCTAAGAATATCAATCACCCAGTAAAGAATGTTACCCTGAAAAAGACCCTTAAATACCTATGTATATGGTTATATACAAAATAAACCCTAGTAGTCAAGTTTCAATCAACGATATAGTATTTAGAAGTTTATCCAATTTACTAAAAAAAGTCAAAAAAATATAAAAAGGTTCTCTTACTCATTTGTTTATAGCTAATACGTAAAGAAAAAGGCCCTTTCACAGAAGTTGAAGAGCATTTGGAACCGGTCTTTACGGCCCACGTAATGGATAGCGAAGTAGAATCAACATTGCAAGATGATGTCACAGGTAACCTTAAATCATTACCGAAGTCTCTGATAGGGACTAATGGGCACATGGAGTGAGACGAGTGAGAGATGTGATTGCCTAAATAATCAACTCACGAACTGTATACTGCATATATCTATTTATAACGACAGACTCGTAGAGTCTATTTATTATACTCGACCGTGTTCCGGTAAATCAAGTGTAAATAGCCCTCCAGCCCGGTGGACTAAAGACTTGCCTAAAGTCGCCCTTTAGCTGTATGAGAAAGATGAAGCACTTACGCAAACGCAAACTTGGAAAGGCCCATTTGTAATTGGTTCACGACGGCATTATATGGCATACCAACGTAGTCTCTTTAGAAGATTGCGTGTCCATCAAGAGTTACCCGAAGAGATTGCTTTAAGCAACAAGGCTGCGCTTTCTTGTAGTGTTTAAGAATATAAAATTCTTTTTATTCCTTTGGAAACCCGTAAAAGGATAGTTTTTATTACAATAAAGCCTCTGTAAGTCGAAAATGAAAAATTCGAGTTATAGTTTTCAACTTATGGAGGTTTTCAACTTAAGCGAATTTTGTAAGGAAACATTCATAGAGGTTAAGATTTATATCATACTAGCTTCTGCCCGCACTTCGTCCGCGTCGAATACTAAAAAAAAGTACATAGTAACTTACTACTTATTTTTAAAGTATTCGACTTAAAAAAAAGTAAGTTTAAAAAACCCCCGATTTTGAAACATTCTTCATTGCTGCTCCGCTCCTATTGGCCTTAGCGTGATAATATATAGCATGTGTAAACCCTTAGTATTTCTGGTATTGTTAATGTCCATAGGTCACCACTTCCCATCAGGTGGGCCTTAACTCTGTCTGCTGTACTCCAACAATAAAAAGATATCTCCTCTTTTAGCTTCTCTGGTCTTAAACCTGAATAGTATGTCACGTGGTTTTAAAAATGCAAGTCAGTGCGATTTGAAGGTTATGATGAGTTCCAAGAAAATAAACTTGTTTAAAGTAAGATCAGTCAGAGCCTGGTGGCCTCTAAAATGTACGAATCGAAACACAGGCTACAGTAGATATGCTGTAAGTAAATCATAATAAATCAGTATACAAACATATTCTATATTCCCAAATAAACAAGTACACAAACTTGTGCGATGGCGCCGAAGAATATTAGGGACGAAATTCGCTCGGAAAAATAAGTGACTCTGGAAGCTCCTAAACCCTACAGGACTAGACGGCATCACAAAATAATCTCTTGCTCTTAAAGTTTTATTATTCAAAAATTAATTTCACCTACGTACCGTACCGTACACTTCTGACACCTGCACATTATATCCTTTTATGACAACTCTTTTACAGTGCAGGCTGTCATACTCTAGTATGTCTTGCGTCACTCTCAGAGAGGCCAAAACACTGCCTACTATTTGGAACTCACTTAGAACTAGACTTATTTGCCTTTAAATAAATATACTACTTCTAGAATTGAGCTTAGTTCTTGTCGCGGATTGTCTTTTGTCTTCTACCGAATGAAAAAAGGTGCCAGGAAGTGGTAATTTGAGTTTAGGAAAAAGAAGTCCGCTCGAGCGATATCTGGTGAATAAGCTTGCTCGATGGTATTTGTTGAGTTTGATCAAAAATTCACAATGATGGCCTTGTGCGAAGACGCATTATCGTGGTGCAAAATCCAAGAATTTTCTTTCAAATTTGCTCTCTTAAACGCCTCACAACGCTCAAATAACATAGGTACTTTATTTACCGTTTGACTTCCGGTAAGAACTCAGAGTACACAACGCCGATGAGAACAAATATAATACTTGCATATAAATATTCTCTCCCTATAACCATTAAAATATAGATGATATAAAATTTTGTGTTAGGGTTCAATAGAACTGGAGCTGATGCTTCTGCCAGCGGAAAAAGCTGTACTAATGCCAGTGGGTTTGGGAAGAGAACCTCCTGCGCCCTTACCGTTCCCAGAGTAAGTAATTCACAGATTAGATAAAGTCATAAGAGCTACAGGGACAATGAACGTTTCAGAAACAAAAGGAGATTGTAAAAATGATCGAAGTTTTTTTTTCCACAAATGTTGTATTTAAAAATACCACATTAATATTACAATCTAAACTAAAAAGACTAATAAGTAATTTAAATATTACCTAAATTAAATAAAAGTATTTTAAAATGATCGAAATGTTTATAAACACAGTTTGGATATTCAATAAAAAAAACGAATCGCAACGGACAAGTGGAAAAACGAATAGCAACGGATAAGTGGCAAAACGAATCGCAACGGACAAGTGGAAAAACGAATGGCAACGGATAAGTGGAAAAACGAATCGCAACGGACAAGTGGAAAAACGAATCGCAACGTACAAGTGGAAAACGAATCGCAACGGACAAGTGGAAAATCTTCAACTGACAAGTGATAAAATGAATCGCAACAAAATTTTGACTTGAAGTTTTACGGGCAGGTTTTCAAATTGGACAAGTACATTAACAATCTGCCCGTAAAACTTCAAGTTAAAATTTTGTTGCGATTCATTTTATCACTTGTCAGTTGAAGATTTTCCACTTGTCTGTTGCGATTCGTTTTCCACTTGTACGTTGCGATTCGTTTTTCCACTTGTCCGTTGGGATTCGTTTTTCCACTTATCCGTTGCCATTCGTTTTTCCACTTGTCCGTTGCGATTCGTTTTGCCACTTATCCGTTGCTATTCGTTTTTCCACTTGTCCGTTGCGATTCGTTTTTCCACTTGTCCGTTGAAGTTTCACTTCTAATATGTGTCCCAGCACACATTTCGATTTTTCGCAGGTTTACTGCAAATTATGATTTGGTTAGGTTAAGTACATTTTAATGGTGTATGTAATACGCTACCCACGCACCGACCATTTTTTACGTCAACACTTTTGTTGTTCGTTGTCGTTCACTTTTGTTATGACTTTCGAAAAACTGAACAGTTGGCAAAGTTTTCTTGTTGTTATTTTTGTTTACTCAACAAACTCTATTTATTTATTTACATTTTTTTTACACATACCACAAATAGAGGCAGTGATGCCTTGTCACGTGGAGAGCAGAGCTATAGTTCGATGCAAACTTAAGTTTGCCTCCATTAATAGCGGCTCGGAACATCGCACTTTCCGATGCGCAGAACGCAATTTTAGGTATTAGAGGGATGAGGTAGTCTGAGGACGCGGTATATCCTCGCTCGCTCTCTCGCTAGCTTTCTCGTTTACGAGACTTTCCCGGCGCTCGGCTCACCAGAGCTGCCAATTTAGCGCTTTAGGAGCTAGATATAGCGCTTTTTAGGGCAATCCAGCTCCCAATTTTATTAAACAACTTCCAGCGCAAAATCTTGCGCTTTTTATAATATGCAAATATCTAATTAATTTTATAATAAATATATATGAATATCTATACTAATATTATAAAGAGAAAAGATTAAATTCTTTGTTTGCATTGAAGAGGCTCCAAAACTACTTAACCGATTTGAAAAATTCTTTCACTGTTGGCAAGCTACGCTATCCCCGGGTGACATAGGGTATATTATATTTACAAAAAAATTAGGGATCATTAATAAAACTCCAATAATGTAGTCCAAGGTATAAAAAAATACCTAAAATCGCGTGCGCTGCGAAAACTATTGATGATAAAATAACAAATAAAATAAATTACTGAACCGATTTGAAAAATTCTTTCACTGTTGGCAAGCTACGCTATCCCCGGGTGACATAGGGTATATTATATTTACAAAAAAATTTGGGATCATTACTAAAACTCCAATAATTTAATCCAAGGTATAAAAAAATACCTAAAATCGCGTGCGCTGCGAAAACTATTGATGATAAAATAAAATAATGTACTTCGACTTTGTAGAACACATCATTATTTACAAAAAGTATCGCGACAACATATATCTAACTATTATAGTTATGCCACAATAAGCGTTTTTTTATTATAAAAAATTAATTAAAATGCCGCCGCTAGAAAAGGCTTTTTATTTGTATCTTGATATTAATCCTTATCAAAATAAATTACTTCATATTCAAGACTGCTTCAATACCTTTATATAACTTTTTGAATTATTCAATTCGGACATTCCATTCGAAAGATATCACGAGTTTAAAAATGTAAGAATTAGTGACGGTGATCACGTGACTGTGACATCTTTTCGTGAGCCAAAACTCCGTAAGACCCCCTCTATATAGAAGTTTCACTTCAAAAGTTTCACTTCAAAATTATAAGCCCGGCCACAATCCTGGTGTTAGCGACGAGCGACACGACGCAACAGTGGTTGGTGCCGAGCGAGACGACTAGTGATACCACTAGTCGTCGCGTTCGTATATCTCTGTAGTTTTGTTTGTGTCGTTACGTGTTACGTTTAGAGATAATCGAATCCAAATTAATATTTAATATGTGTACTTATAATAGAAAAAATAGTTTCCGCGGAATTCACAACCGAAATCTTAGCGAGCGAAGCGGCGTAGTTATTTATTTCATTCCATTTCTTATAACTTCGGGTTTAATGAAAAAAGTTTCTTGTATTTAAATTTGCAAGCAATTCATACATTTTAAAATCTTATAGAGTTAATTTCCTTTCCGTGTCTTATGCAAATGTTGATATGGATGTATTTTCGTTTTGCAGCCGTCAACTATCTCCACGATCATCCAAGATGAAACTTCTAGAAAATATTTGCCGATATGGAGGTGTCGAAGTACTCATCGGCATATTTATAACAGCCTTACTAGTTACCGCTATATTCTATTGGAAACTACCAACACTTGTTTATGAACTACTTATAGAAGAATAGTCGAAAGTTAATACAAATATAGATTTTTTCTTTACAGTTGTTCAATTTAAGTAAAACATATCTTATACTTATGCCCGCTTGGATTATTGGAAGGTTATGATCTAAAATTATTTATACGTATTAATATGAAAATAGTATTCTTCCTCCATGGTCATATAAAATTCCGACTTTACTAACCTCTCGTTTACATTATGCCGACTTCCACGGCAGCAAACAGGAAAGTAGGCGGCGCGAGTATGCCACCTTCGATAGACGTGTTTACATATTTACGCTAGCCATTTCCCTCCCCACTTATCTTCGTAAAAGTGGCCATACTCTAAATGAAGCATAAATTCTAACTAAACCAACTGCATTGGAGCCACATCTTTAAAAAATACTTTTTGTCACTCTTCGTGCCGCGCTTAACTATCGCTCAAAGCGACAAGATTGTGATCAGTTTGTAATAGATTCGTGTTTCTTCTTCTCTTATAATGTTTGTCTATATGTCCTCTATAGAATCGTAAACTATACATTTGATCATGTGATGATGTTTAGCAGTTGTTGTGCATGAGCCAGAGGTTTCCGACTTGGTTCACAATTGACCCGGTAGGTGGCACTGCAATCGGGTTCTAAATTTTATTTCTTAAGGGCAGGACAACGTCTGCCGGGACTGCTAGAATTTAATAAAACAATTTAGAATTTTTAATAATTTTAATTTTGCAAACATAACTATATTATTCTGATACAACCTAATTTATCACATTTAAAAAATTTACCACCCCCACCGCTTATTTCCAATCGATATTATTAGATCCATTAAAGCAGAAACAATAAGAGAGTTTAGCTTTTTCAAGTTTAGTCGCGAATTAAAGCTTACATGATATAATGATTAATTGCCAATTTCTATATTTTACTAACCATTCATTTGCCTTACGAACAGTTAAAATTTGACATAAGTTTCATAAAACTAATGTCAAGTTTCTACCGATGGGTAAGTAATTGAATAGTGATACTCATAATAGATGGATCAAACAAATTAAACCAATTTTGTTGAAAGACACAGAACTGGGAGAACTATGATATTCAATTTAATTATGATATTAATAAATCAATTACTTTGGTTGATTCTTCCAAATTAAAAGACAGAAAATGAATAGTCTAATTATCAGTATAGAAACCAGCATTTAGTAAAAAACTTATTGTTTGCATTGGACACATTTCTGTTCATTCCCGCATACATGTTCTAGTACAAAACTCAAATACGATATAGTCTTTGCAAATTAAACAATATTTTGGAATAATAATCAGAAAAACACACACATTGTATATATATTCCCAAGCTATGTATGGTATACTTGTATTTGGAACACATTGGAAAACTGGTGTCAATCTCATACACTAAGGACAGAGAGTAACAAGTGAAAAAGGCTTATACAAAATTCTCCATATTGGGAAACAAACCCTGAGTTGCAGTGATCAAAGTGGACTTTTAGCCGGTTCCTATATCTTACCATTACTAGCCTTACGTTCGGTAGTAAGTTGACATTAAAGTATGGAGCACATGTCATATTTTCATCAACAATTTTGCATCATTAATAATGTACTGAAACCATTGCTACATGTGCATGAAATGGTCATTAACTATAAATATACATTAACAAAGATGAGGCAGTAACATTATGGTAAAAGTTTTGAATGGTATTTGCTGCCTATCTTTGACAGTGTGATACAACTAGTGTTTTTCATTGTCATTATGGTTAACTGACTATCAATAAATACAGACTTTTCATGCTAACAAAGTTAACAAAACAATCAATTACAAACTAACACACATAATTATAATTTAGTAGGTAATTATAATTACCAATAAAAATTGCTATTGTACCAACCCAGCCTTTATGACTTTATATAGTTGAGCCATTCTAGGAAGCGCCCCATTTGAAGTTTCATGTAAATACTGATGACCTAATTTTGTAACAGTATAAAAATAATTGATATTAAATTACACATACATACATAACTTTACGCCAGGTAGGCACGAACAACAGAGCGCCATTCAGGCTTATTCTTACACACCTCACTTGCCTCTTTGACATTCATAGCTCTTGTCATGCACGCACGTCTGTTCTTAAGGCACCTGACATCACCTTCTACTAGTACATGATCAATTTGATCATGGAAGGTGTGTTGTGGCCTTCCACGACTTCTGCATCCATCCACTTTTGCATTGTATATCTGTTTAGTTATTCTTTCATCATACATTTTTTCCACATGCCCGAACCATCGGAGCATTCCTTTCCTTACCTTCACCCCGACACTCTCTTTCAGACCAACTCTCTTTCTTTATTATATTAGATTAGATAGATAGATATTAAATTAATCCAATATAATTAGTTTATTGCTCTAGAAACATAATGCATGACATTATTGACATTGTTTGTCAACAGGTTTTTTTTATATCTGTGGTATGACCTGGAGATTGATGTATAATCGAAAAGTGTAAACATCACTGTAATCAAGGTATGCATATTTTCTATATTTTAAAGAAAAAAAAGTAACGAAAATGTTAAGTATACTATTAAAAAATAATGTTTTCAACAACTAAATACTTAAAACTAAAGTATATTATGTAGCAGATCATGGCCATTAGGAAGCATGCCATAAAAGATAAATATATTAAGAAATTACAATAATTATACATATAATAAATCATTTTATTATAATTGACGGAAGAATGACTAAACAGATATCAATGCAAAAGTGGATGGATGCAAAAGTCACGGAAGGCCACGACACACCTTCCATGATCAAATTGATAGTGTACTAGCAGAAGGTGATGTCAGGAGCCTTAAGAACAGACGAGCGTGCATGACAAGAGCTATGAATGTCAAAGAAGCAAGTGAGGTGTGTAAGAATAAGCCTAAATGGCGCTCTGTTGTTCGTGCCTACCCCGCAAGGGACCTGGCGTGAAGTTATGTATGTATGTATGTTTTTTTTTTTTTATAGCTGGAGTACAGTAAATAGGCTGACGGCCCACCTGGTGGAAAGCGGTTACCGTCGCCTATGGACGTTTGCAACATCAGAAATGTCACCAACGCGCTGCCGGCCTCGAAGAAATTTTATGACACCCTTTTTGAAAAACTCCATATCGTAGCGCTGTGGGAAAACCTCGGCCGGGAGCTCATTCCAAATCCCCACGGTACGCAATAGAAACGTTCTACAGAACCGTTGCATACATGTATGTATTATAATTGATTTGGTAATGTGTGAGTTTCAATATTGTTTACCATTTTCAATTGTATCATCATCATACATTCACATAACTACTAAAATCAGTTTGATACATATCAAATTTAGCTTTACAGAATGGCCCAACTATATAATTAGGGATTTATTATGTTATATGCAGATATTTTTATTATATGTTTCCTAAAACACACCCTCTGGTTATATAAGCACTGTTACTAATCAAAATATAAATTTATGAATATTAGTAGTTTTGGACATGAAAACCTTTTTGAAACAAACAAAAAGGCAAAAGTTTATTAAAGGTTGGTAATTATACTCTTTTGCATTTTGAAAACCAAATTAGTAGAATGCAGTGTAGTGCATCTACATTGTATAACATCGTTATAATACTACATTCTTGCAAACATACAAAAAAAAATACTTGACATGTTATTCTGCTGTGTTACTCAAATAATCTGTTTTTTTATCAATAAAAACAGCAGTGAATTACTTAATTAATGGTGCCTTTAGTAAATTAGGGCCTAAAACAGCTGCTTTTGGAGAATCTATTACAGAAATTGGTATGTGTCTAATTATACTAGTAGATGCAATACAGCACAGTTCCATTACATACTTCTCATATTCTTAATACAAATCTGTGAAATCTAGCAAGTTTCAGCCCCTTGATATTCAAATTAGTGACGATCAACCAATTGCAGTCCACTGATAGATATAAGTCTATCTAATACAGCCCATATTGTACAAATTAAGGCAGTTTATCATTCTCCTCATCCAGCCTTTACACCTTCCACTGATAACCATTTACAGATCTATAATCAACAAGCTGGAAGATCTCATGTATGTATGAGTATTCTCAATTCAAACCTGATTTATGTGTTTGTAAAATACTATATTAAGAAAGCTTAATAAGACTTTTCCACTCTCATGTTCACAGAACTTTAAAATATCTAATAACAGTGTAATAAAATTAGAAGTATTAACATAATTATATTGCTATACCTCTAAAATAGTCATAACGGTGACGTCTCTGGTCTTGCAATTGGCTAATCTTGGATGCAGAGTCATTTTCGCGACAGACTGCACAGAATGTGCTGGTCACAACATGGAATGGACTACGATAGTATAAATTTGGATCTTTTAACTTCTTATTTTTCTGATGGCAATGTATATGCAAGTATAGTTCTAAAACCATCAAAATTATGCAGAAAAGGCTTGGAAATATCATCATGGCGGGAATCATTATCATACGATGGGACAGCCTATTTGATCCGGCAAGAATGTTAGCTTTCAAAGACTGAAACTTTTTAGTCTTACTCATATAGCCACGAGGAAATTTCATGTACTTAGGCTTTGAGGTCTTCAAAGGATGATTTTTTATATGGAGAATTGATGGAGAGCTCTCGAGTTTTGGTTCACCAGTCTCGAAATTGACGCTGTAAGTAATTACTTCACCAGTTTCATCGTCACAGTAAAACCTTCTCACATTAGCCATCCTTGTATCTATAAAACCACAAAGGTTCAGAATAACCTCAAAACTGTTAAAAAAATGTACACATTATGTTTTAAGCATACACACATTATGATAATATGTTACCAGCAATTTGAGGACTGAAACTCCTTTGATCAGAATCGGTAACCTTTTGTATTAACCTAATAGTAATGTTTATAAAACGTTCTTCCTGATTTATGAAGTAAACAAAAACTTTTATGCTATTGACTAATTTCAATGTTCAAAAATAGTAAAAACATAATTACAAACAAAACATGTTTGTAATCAGTGATGTCATATCTACCAACTTTTTGGTAGATCTACCAATTTTCACTTCAGTCTACCTATCTACCACCCTAGACCTAAAAACTACCTATTTTTTTAATTAGTTTGACATATCACCACTTTGAATTATTTTTATATCGACGAGCGACGTTGCGATGTGTTGCGTGAGCCATACGACGATCTAATTCCTAAGGGAGGTCGGCCTCCCAACGATCCGTCCGCCTTCAGGCCCATAGTGCTGCTGAACGAGGTCGCCAAGGTCTTCGAGAAGATCTTGGCGGAGCGGCTTGTGAAGCATCTAGACGCTGTGGAGCCGGGGCTATCAGATACGCAGTTCGGGTTTCGGCGGAGGCGCTCCACGATGGACGCCTTCGAGACGCTGCGAACGTTGACGGACGAAGCCGTCCAAGCGATGGACGTCGTTCTTGCAGTGTCGCTAGACATAGCGAAAGCCTTTAACAGCCTCCCTCATGAGACGATCAGGGAAGGGCTCCGCGCGCACGGAGTCCCCCCGTACCTCACGAGGCTGTTGGGCGAGTACCTGCGAGATCGGCATATCCTTTGGGAGGGCGGTGAGTCCGCCAACCACGTGTTAGGTCGGCGACGTGTCGCGTGCGGCGTTCCACAGGGATCGGTCCTCGGGCGGATCCTTTGGAACGTAGGCTATGACTGGATCCTTCGGGTGACGGTCCGGCCCGGAGTAGGGCTGATCTGCTTTGCGGACGACACCCTACTCACGGCACGCGCTGCGTCTTTTGCGGAATCCGTGGACGTCGCCAATGACGGGTTGGCGATCGTCGTAGATCGAATAGCTAGGCTGGGCTTGAAGGTCTCCCCCGCGAAAACGGAGGCCGTCATGTTCCATAGGAAATTCCGGAATCCTCCCCCGGACTTGTCCGTTACAGTTCAGGGGGTGGCGATTAGAGTAGGGCCCAAGATGAAATATCTTGGGCTAGTTCTAGACGGGAAATGGCTGTTCAAAGCGCACTTTGAGCAGCTAGTTCCCAAACTCGTGAATTCCGCGGGCGCACTCTCCAGGCTTCTTCCTAACGTGGGGGGGCCGGGGGGTGCGACGCGGAAGCTTTATTCCGGCATCCTGAGGAGTATGGCGCTCTACGGTGCGCCAGTCTGGTCCGATTCGCTTCACCGCCACAACCGAACCCTGCTGCACCGCGCGCAGCGGGTTCTGGCCGTGAGGACCATATCGTGGTCGGCGGCGACTCTCTTGGCAGGCGAGATGCCCTGGCATCTCCAGGCAGACGTCCTGTCCAGGGTTCGTCGTACCCGGCAGGATGCCCTAGCTAGAGGACTGACCTTCTGTCAAGTCGAATTAGACACGGTCAGGAAGCGGGAAACCGCTTGCTGCCTCGTCGAATGGTCTCGTGACCTCGAACACCCTGTGGCCGGCGGCTATACGGTGGATGCAATCAGGCCGCAGCTGGAGAGATGGGTCACCCGCACCAGCGGAACCCTGACCTTCAGGACGACTCAGATACTGACCGGACACGGTTGTTTCGATCAGTATCTGTTTCGCATTGTGGGCTGCTTGCCTAAATAAAAACATCAGCAACAGTCAGGGTTGGATTTGGGTAAGCTGAAAACGATAGCATAAAAATTTGAAAAAGATAGTATTTGTAAAAAAATATAGTACACTTTATTATTTTGAATTAAAAATACCTAAACATTAAATCAACAGGAGTTTACATAAAATTTAGTCCTCTTCCAAGTTTATCAGTTCTTTAGCAATATGCAAACTTACTGTTCGAACAATCAGAATGTCAGAAGAAAAAGTATAATTCACAGGATCTCCCCGTAAATAGTTCATGGATGACGATTTATAATCTGTATTCTTCGACTACAGATTAGACAACGTGATTACATCTCAATGAACTTTTTTTTAATGTTGAGTTAGCACCGAATGGTATTTAATACTACTTATATTAGTCATATAGACAAGGTATTGAAATTATAGTACTTTTTCGTACTATCGTTAGATATGGATAGTATATAAATATTATAATTATAGTACGAAATCCAATCCTGGCAACAGTTCGCCGTTCGCGCCATTTCGCGCCCATAGACATTATTATACTGTTCTGTGGCCCATTCCCGGTTGGTTTTGATAGGAGAATCTAGAGGGATTGTTGCGTATTAAAAGATTCATAGCAAACAACGGGCAGCCTAGCGCAGAACATTTAAAAATTTTCAATATAAATATGTATAATTTCCAAAAATAAGAACAGTTCATGCATTTTTAATCTTAAAAAATCTTCTAAATTGAGGTGGTAGATCTACCAATTTTGCATTTTACATTCTACCAACTTCTACCAACATTTTACACATAATCTACTAATTTTCTGAAATTCGGGTTGGTAACACTGTTTGTAATTGTGAAAAATCTTTTTAAGGGGTCTATACTCTATACAAAGACCTATAATGCAGGTCTGCACTTCTGCAATACAGTAGGCGCAGCTTGTAGGACTGCGAAGCAAGACATAGCTCAGACACGGTACTACATTGAAGTACAACAGCATCAGTATTATTTCGCTTCTCACTCGAAGCAGTGTTCTTACATTAACTACACTTTATAATCGGGAGTTTTTGGCGGGAACTGAAAGGAGATGTGTTGTGCAGTTTTATTTCCTAAAAAAGTGTAAAATTACTCTAAAATGAACAGTAGTTGTAGGATTTTGATAGTTTTTGAGCAGTAATTATGTGTTTTGTGGGAAATGGGAACTTCATAGTCAAATGTGGCCTTTCGAGCACTTGATAACCTATAGTTCAGATGAGCTATACATATGCCACAGAGTACTTTATATATACTGATATAGAGTCAACAGTCGTAATGTATATACTAACGCACTCTATCGGTATACGGCACTATTCAACGGCAAAAACCGTCCAGGGGTCTAGTATTATTTTGATTTTTATATTAGACTTTTGGAAATTGCGGGAGTTAATAATTTAACTCCTGCAATTCCCAAAAGCCTTTCCAAAAAATGTTTATTTGTTAGTAAATAAAACAACAATTTAGCGGTAGCGTGATTTATTATGTTTCCTTTTATTAAAATATTCAAATGCATACATTTTCATAACATCATATGTATCCACATCTAATCTGGTGCCGTTACGATGATTTACTTACAAGTTTTACCGCATCTGGGCACACAACAACCTCTTTCAGAAGAAGCCATAATCCAAGTCATCAGAGAACAAATCTTTAGGCAAATCGGTGTTCAGGGTACATGCGTAAGTCCAACGTGATCACAGAACACTAGTAAACATGATAAGCGAAGTCTTCGGAGTCCAGGAATCAAACAAAGTTGTCGAAAAATAATCAAAACACAAACAAAGTACATACATTCACGAGTCTAACTCGTATCCACAGAGTACATTGAATATATGGAGACTCGTATCGATCGGAATGTCATTTTGGTTTTGACATAATTGACATCTTTGAAATAAGTTTTTGGTAAATTGACAATTCATCAAAAATCCAGTTATTAAAGTTAAAAAGAGCTTTATAATTTGAAAAAAGTGAGGAATAGAATTTACATACTTCAAAATATATTTATTAGCTGATATGGCTTGCGAAAACATATCAAATATTTCTTAAACAAGTATTAACACAACTGCGTATAACGAAACATATTATTTTCTTTTATTTGGTGTTCAATTTGAGAACAGTGACATCTACTGCAATACGTACCTACTAATAGAACGCAAAAAATCTCTAAGAAAAAATAATTGTACTGACTGTTATGACACTGACATATGCTTAAGAAAATGAAGAAACTATATAAGGCTTTATTACTAAACTCTAGCTGCCAAGCCATAAACCTAAGTAAAATAAAATAACTTTATAATCTGTCCATAGACAACAATGATTTGACAGCTAGTGATGCACGATATATCGACATTTTTAAATACATTATCATATACCGGTCATTATCCCCCCATTCATTAATTTAATGTTATTAAATATCACTTGTCGCTCATATTGTACTCTGATATTGGCAAAATCGATGCCAAGTGCGTTGGAGCCATAAACCAAAAAGTGAAGTGAAGTGAAATACGTTATAATAAATCGTTAAAAAAATATCTATTTTTGAAGTCTATATTTATGTACGATTTATATAAAATATATCAATCTTAAATCTCTGCGCAAAGAGAAGTTTCATGAGATTTGAGACCACTGCTGTGCTTAAAGACCAAATTGGTTATATTGACAAGGCTGGTACGTCATTAAAGTGCGCCTGTAAATCTTGATATTTGAGACTGTGTTTGAATATAACTGTTTCAAATTCTGCCTCAGTAATTGTTTTAATAAATGATGACTACAATGACAATGTTTTTTTTTTCTACTTCCATCTTACGCCACAACGCGTTTTTCACACAGACTGTACGAGCGATATTATTTGATCGAAATTTTTAAACGAAGTTTTATAAAGGTGTGGCGAATGATGGTGGAACCATCTAGTTAGTTTTAGAACTTTTGGAAAAATCTAGAATGATCTAGAACGAAAAGACAAGGACGGATATATTTAGAAAAGGATAGACGATAAATGAAAGAAAGAGATAGATAGATGTTAGAAAGAGATAGACGACGAAAGAAAGAAAGAGATAGATAGATGTTAGAAAGGGATAGATGTATAAACGAAACTTCCCGAACAGAAGGTTCGGGAAAGAAAAGACAGAGATAGATAGATGGTTTCTAGAAAATTCTTCCGGGTATATAAACAGCGTAAGGCGCGCCTACCGGGTAGTTTAAAGTTGAGTTCAGTATAAGACGGTGAAACGACAGGTGCGATAAGGTTAATAGAGAACAGAGACGAACTAAGTGGTGAATTTAGTGACAAGTTTGGTGGACAGATAGTACGTGAAGGAGGTGTGTAGCGTAGTTCGAGAGAGGAACCAGAAGCGAGCTACACGCGATAATATTGGAGGTGGTCCGCGCAATATCGGCGACGGTATTGAGGGTGTGACAACTTATCGTCAGGACTGTGCATCGTTGGTCTTGCGTACAGGGGCAACCCTGCAGAGAGGTACTACGTGCGACTGTGTAAGTCAATAAAAGCTTTTAAATTAAAAAGTGGTGTTTTCTTCCAATTCATAAGTGCCTACCCCCGCTACGTAACACGTAACAAAGGAAATTATAAGATATTTCTCTTTTGAAAATATCGATACTACATTATCGATATTTTTTGAGTGTAATGTCCATATTTCACATCTTTATAAAAATGAAGCTCCTACCACGGTCGAATCGACCGTGGTAGGGGCAAGAAAAAGATAGCGCGTAACCGAAAAAAACTGACGGTATATTTTTTTCCAACGCCGATAAAGAAGTTTCACTTCAATATATTGTGTTAGGTTTATCGATAGTTGATAATATGTGCAATATTGTGCGTTGACCTCTAGTCTATGTCATCGGTGGACCTATGGTTTGAAATCAGTATAAGTAGTATCTATGGAATCAGTCACAGATTAGATGTTACCTACTACAAATCACTATTAGTTGAATTTTCAAAATAGGTACATTCAAGTTGTTTGTTTTGTTGCTGTTTCTATATTACAAAGTGATAAAAACAATATAAAGTTTAAATTTTTAACTATTTTTATAAAATTTCTATATGTAATGAAGACATTACGCCTATACAATGTCGTCGTTACATGTCGACGTAATTAAAAAAAACTACTAATAAAGTATGGAGGGTAGAAGTAAGGAGGACTATATATGGGGGATCAGTTGAAAAAGTGTCCACCTGTAAACAGCAAATTATGGTTCGAAAACTAGTCAAAATAGCGCTAGAGTAGGAAAAGGAAATTATATGAATTTGACAGTTATAAAAGAAGTGAAGTGTGCTGGGTTGAAAAATTTAAAAATTATAATTTGGAAAAGTATTGAGACTTTCTCGTATTGAGATGTACGTATATAAATTTTTGGCCAATTGAATTTTTGAAATCTATTTCACTAATTAAGATAACTAACTAAATTATCTGAAAATTCCACCATGAGGAGACATGCAATAGTTACATTTTCGTAAAATGCGCGGTGACAAAGAGGAAGTCTTTCTTTCCTTTTTTAATCTAATATCCTACTCTAATTATTTGTGGCGCTATTTTTAAATACTTTCCACTTGCTATTATGGCGCCATCTTAATTAGCTGCCCTTCAGTGGACACTTTTTAATATTTACTGAGATGGTCCTCCTTACCTCTACCCTCCATATAATAAAGGTGTTCTAGAAGAAAAACTATGATTAAAAGAACTTAGAATACATCAAGTTGTATGGTATAGATTACAAGATAAGATTACACCCTGCAAATGTTCAACTTTGTACCTCACGTTTTCAAGTTGAATGGGTTTGGTGTAGAGATAGATTAATAACATACATATCTCCATACCGAACCTAAGCGATTTGAAGATGGATACGTC
Organism: Dendrolimus pini; assembly: GCA_949752895.1. NCBI lineage: Eukaryota > Metazoa > Arthropoda > Insecta > Lepidoptera > Lasiocampidae > Dendrolimus > Dendrolimus pini. Next base: position 9,191,186 of record OX457125.1, on the reverse strand, counting down.
AACTGGCGAGGAGTTTGCTGCTGCTCATGTGTGGTCTCTGCCTATGTGCGATTTTCACGGTCTAAGGGAGTCTCGTATCCTCTTTTAACTTGGAGTACCCAATAGATACTCCGAGCTGAAAGAGGATATGGCACGCTTCTTGAACACAGCATTCATACAGAGGCTTCTGTCGTGCGCTTGCACAGAAATTAACCATCCACCTCGACGACCAATTTCTACGTGCTCTCCTCATCAATATTAACGCGCAGGGCCCTTTTTTCTAAGAGGTTTGAAGAATGGAAAACTAGTAGCGTGTCCCTTCGTACGCATCACTGAAATAGTCGAAGACTGATGGATTATTTGACAATGTACTTGATCTTAATTTTTTTTCTTAGAAGTGTCATATGAAAACAAAATAATATCAAAAATAAAAATAATATATTATGTTTTAAAAAGGTCATCCTCCGGCTCTGGCCCTGTGTACCTATGCTCAGTCCAGGAATAAAACGAATAAAATAAATATTTTTAAACAATACAGACCCAAATATCATTCGTTATCCATCATCCTTCTCACTAAGGAAAAAAATAGTGTTTTTAACCGACTTAAAAAAGGAGGAGGCTCTCAATCTGTCGTGTACATATTTTTTTAATGTATGTTGCGGGCCTCTTTTGCAGTGTAAAATTTTAGCCCACGAAGCATTTTTAAATAAATAAAAATCACATGAAGCTGGGTTATACGGAGGATGGGATAAAATTTGTAACCCCGAAGTATTGAAATAGTCCATGGTTTTAGCAGCTGTGTGACCGGACTGGTTATATTAGAAAAAAACTTCAACGGACAAGTGGAAAAACGAATCGCAACGGACAAGTGGAAAAACAAATAGCAACGGATAAGTGGCAAAACGAATCGCAACGGACAAGTGGAAAAAAGAATGGCAACTGATAAGTGGAAAAACGAATCGCAACGGACAAGTGGAAAAACGAATCGCAACGTACAAGTGGAAAACGAATCGCAACAGACAAGTGGAAAATCTTCAACTGACAACTGATAAAATGAATCGCAACAAAATTTTAACTTGAAGTTTTACGGGCAGGTTTTCAAATTGGACAAGTACATTAACAATCTGCCCGTAAAACTTCAAGTTAAAATTTTGTTGCGATTCATTTTATCAGTTGTCAGTTGAAGATTTTCCACTTGTCTGTTGCGATTCGTTTTCCACTTGTACGTTGCGATTCGTTTTTCCACTTGTCCGTTGCGATTCGTTTTTCCACTTATCCGTTGCCATTCTTTTTTCCACTTGTCCGTTGCGATTCGTTTTGCCACTTATCCGTTGCTATTCGTTTTTCCACTTGTCCGTTGCGATTCGTTTTTCCACTTGTCCGTTGAAGTTTCACTTCTAATATGTGTCCCAGCACACATTTCGATTTTTCGCAGGTTTACTGCAAATTATGATTTGATTAGGTTAAGTACATTTTAATGGTGTATGTAATACGCTACCCACGCACCGACCGTTTTTTAAGTCAACACTTTTGTCGTTCGTTGTCGTTCACTTTTGTTATGACTCGAAAAACTGAACAGTTGGCAAAGTTTTCTTGTTGTTATTTTTGTTTCCTCAACAAACTCTATTTATTTATTTATATTTTTTTTACACATATTTTTTTTACATATACCACAAATAGAGGCAGTGATGCCTTGTCACGTGGAGAGCAGAGCTATAGTTCGATGCAAACTTAAGTTTGCCTCCATTAATAGCGGCTCGGAACATCGCACTTTCCGATGCGTAGAACGCAATTTTAGGTATTAGAGGGATGAGGTAGTCTGAGGACGCGGTATATCCTCGCTCGCTCTCTCGCTAGCTTTCTCGTTTAAGAGACTTTCCTGGCACTCGGCTCACCAGAGCTGCCAATTTAGCGCTTTAGGAGCTAGATATAGCGCTTTTTAGGGCAATCCAGCTCCCAATTTTATTAAACAACTTCCAGCGCAAAATCTTGCGCTTTTTATAATATGCAATATGTAATTAATTTTATAATAAATATATATGAATATCTATACTAATATTATAAAGAGAAAAGATTAAATTCTTTGTTTGCATTGAAGAGGCTCCAAAACTACTTAACCGATTTGAAAAATTCTTTCACTGTTGGCAAGCTTCACAATTCCCGGGTGACATAGGCTATATTATGTTTACAAAAAAAATTAGGGATCCTTACTAAAACTCCAATAACGTAACCCAAGATGTAAAAAATACCTAAAATCGCGAGCACTGCGAAAACTATTGATGATAGAATGAAATAATGTACTACGACTTTGTAGAACACATCATTATTTACAAAAAGTATCGCGACAACATATATCTAACTATTATAGTTATGCCACAATAAGCGTTTTTTTATTATAAAAAATTAATTAAAATGCCGCCGCTAGAAAAGGCTTTTTATTTGTATCTTGATATTAATCCTTATCAAAATAAATTACTTCATATTCAAGACTGCTTCAATACCTTTATATAACTTTTTGAATTATTCAATTCGGACATTCCATTCGAAAGATATCACGAGTTTAAAAATGTAAGAATTAGTGACGGTGATCACGTGACTGTGACATCTTTTCGTGAGCCAAAACTCCATAAGACCCCCTCTATATAGAAGTTTCACTTCAAAAAGGATGCCATGGACACAACACCCTGATAGCTGGCTATTCAACTCTCTGAAAGCTTAAGGCAGACGAACTTCGCAATACCATTCACTAGTAACTGTTCTATGGTCTTCTAGCTGAATTACTGCTACGGGTCCACTGTGTCGAAATGATACTGCTATCATTTCTGAAGTGAAACTTCTATATAGACGGGGTCTAAGGATTTTTCTGTAATGAAAAAGCATTACGGCCGCGCGGACGAGCGCCATAATTTAGACTAGACGTGGTGAGAGGCGGCATAATATTAGAGTAGATTATGGAAGCGTTTTTTGGTTCCGGAACGAATTCAATTTTTTTATTTGATAACATAAAATATGTTTAAATAATTTTGTTTGATAAAATAAAATATATTTAAATAATGCATTCATTAAAATGTACCTAAACTAACCAAATCATAATTTGCAGTAAACCTGCGAAAAATCTAAATGTGTGCTAGTAGAAGTGAAACTTCAACGGACAAGTGGAAAAACGAATCGCAACAAAATTTTAACTAAGTTTTACGGCCAGTTTGTTAATGTACTTGTCCAATTTGAAAACCTGCCCGTAAAACTTTAAGTTTAAATTTTATTGCGATTCATTTTTTATTATCACTTCGACCGCGGAGAAATTTTGTGGGCAATTCGTCTTCTTCAAACACCCATTGCGTGGAAGGTTGCTTCGTGAGAGGTTCATAGTTTTAGATTCATGTTTCGTCAGCTGTAAGGATGTAGAATACGTTGTGTGTAGTTCCTTCTTTGAACATTTCCAGGATTGCACCAATCAATACAACACGATTTTTGGTTTTCGGTGAGAGAATGAGGTATCCATAGAGAATAAAGCTTCTTAAGGTGTCTATATAGGATGGTGAAAACTCTGTAATCCAGTCTTTAATTTAACCTGAATCTCTATGTGTAATATGTCTATTCTCCCGCAATAGCCACTCTACTATGATGACATTTTCGTGAGTTATTGCAATTGTAGGTCGGCTGGGTCTGGGGTCATGTTGAAGGTTCTCTCAACCAGGTTTAAATTCACGAAACCAAAAGGCAACTGTTACTAATGCGGGCGCAGACTCCCTCGATACAGCTTGTAAATTTTGTGAGATTCCTTTAAGGTTAACCTTCGTTAATAATCATAAAATCATAGCACGAAAAGCTTTCCAGAGATGTCCATTATTGCAAATAAAAGAAAATTGACATATCTTAAAAAAAATAAAAAAAAATAACTACATATAGATGGCGAATGATTTTCATCATAGTTAATCACGAAAAATGTACTTACACCGAGGCAACAATTTTCGGATCAACCTAAGTAGGTATATGTATCTAACTTAAGGGTGCAAAAAAAACAATTTCGATTAAAGAAGAAATCGACTTCAAATAATTAAAAGGCAAAAAAAAAACAAATTTTCTGCAAAATCTTAAAGTCGGTACCAAGTACTTAAAACATATAAGTAATATATTTTGTTGTTGTAAAAAATATATGGTAATTTTTATGTTTCGCTTTTTAGTTATTCTTGAAGTCGGTTTCTTTTCTATGTATGAGTTTTTTTGTTCACGTATGATTCATCTAATTTTATTTCTCTTGGACACTTTTTACATTTATAACTAATTTCCATTTCAGAAATCCTACTGTCAGTTTATTCTATCGTTCTCTCTAAATCTTTCTTACGTAATTCATATTAAAATCTTATTTGATATACTATTGACCGCAGTTAGTAGTATGTATATAAGTACTAGTAGTAAGTTATACATAATTTTGCCCTCAAAAGCTTTATCGTAAATTTTTTCGTTAAAATTGCAAAAGATGTTGTCAAATGTTAAATTGCGCGCCATAGGAATAAGAATCTGTTGACACAGATTCTTATTTATTAGGAGGGTCAAAGACATTAAATGTAAAAAATCGTTAATATAAGGAGCGCAGTACAGTACAGTATTTAAACATTCTTTATATGTCAATGTTTAATATCATCGTCATTAACAATATCGTATCACAAATAAAGCATTAAACCCTTAACTCCAGCTGATAGTTACTAATAGTCCAGTCAATAGGGAGAAAATTGCAATAAAAAAGTGGCAAATCTTGAAATGTAATCTAATAAGCTATAAATTTGTAAAAACCTTTATTTTGGTATTTTAAAAGTTGTTTTAAAAGTAAAAAAGATCACGTGTCCGCGCCTTAAGATATCCAAGGTCAAAAGTCTCGAAAAAGGGTTATTTTTTGATTATCTCGCTTGCTATATTTTAAATTATATTCGCTTATATTACCGAAATTCTAGGGATAACATTTTCTACAAGTTTGGTTTTAAACAATTTTCTATACAATGAACCGTTTTTAAAAAAGAGCGCGAAAAATTCTCAGCGCTCATCCACAATCACATGGGTATCTCAAGAAACCGTGAATTTCGGCTTAAAGGGCAGTTTATAAAGATGATTATTGAATCCAACTATTATAATTATTTGAAACCTTCATTGTTTACTATTTAATACCTTATATTTACAATTCTTCAAGATGTTTTTTTTTTAAATTAATGTTACTCTTTCGCGCAAAAACTACTAAATGGATTTTGACGAAACTACAATAATATAGCTTACACATTAGAATAACCCGTAGGCTATAATTTATAAATATAACCGCGGGGCCCAGCTAGTCTCCACATATATCTTTGGAGTCAAGATCCAATACAAATAAAGTTTATATGGAATCACCTTGAAACCCAACACTAGAAGAATAATAATAATTACAGTTTGTTCAGAAACAAAAACAATATAAACCTAACAATACCTTAATAATTAAACATTTTCTATTTGTTTTCGAAACATTTTTTGCATCATCTTCAGCGTCAAAGCGCCAATGCCAATAAAATCATATAGGACCGCCTTTTAGCTTTATTAATTAGTTAAAATATTGATCTACGTATATCGCTTCAGAAAGAAAAAAGTTATAAATCAATCAATACCTCAATATTTACACATTATCTATTTGATTTCGATGAATACCTGCTACATCTTTACAGTCCAGGTCTTATAGTAATGTAACGTATATGAAACTACTTTGAAGCTAAATCCAATACAAAAATATTTATCAAAATCGGTTAAAAACAAAAAAAAGCTACAATATAAACCAAACCAAATACTTAAACATTTATACGAAGAATCGACTCCTCCTTTTTATACAGTCGGCTAAAATTTATAATTATGAAGTGTTAAATATAGTAAATAATTAAGCGATTATAAAAGTGATTTTTACTCAATAATTTAGTTTAACATTACTAAATACCTATATTCATGTTTGACCTTGAGCGACGCCATAATGGCGATTGTAAGATAGAGCGCTCCACCACTCTTTGCGCTGTCTCAGTCTCATAAACGCACATTTATATTATACACACAGAACTTTTTTTAAACCAAACTTGTACAGAATATTGTGCTTTACATTTATTTGTCACACACCGGAATATTATTTAATGTATAGGAAGCAAGATATTTATTTAAAAAAACACGACCATAAATATCTCAAGATGCCACAAGATTCTACGAGACTTTTGCGACAAGTTTTAGAATACGAAAATAAAGGTTTTTATTTGTGTGAAACCGTCACTACTATTAATATTATCACAGGTTTAGCAGAGACATAATGCTATAAACAAAGATACAGGAAAGTGAGCAGCGTTAGATTAAAATTTAAAAGTTCAAATGAGTTGCGTTTACATGCTCGCGCTGCCCATTTCCTTTACCACTTTCTTAATTGTTAACCTTCAAACCTTCAAGTAGGCATGATGTAAATGAGGGATAAATTAAACCAGGCTACTGTTTCAGGATAAAAATTGTGTGAATGTTGTTTTGGAGTCTTCACATTAATATGACACATTGCAGCCGTCTATCAGTCATAACGAATTCAAATTTACCGCTATAACCTAGGCTTGCGTATGTGAAATGTAATTTTTCAATTTGACTATGGCGGACGTCGGCTGAACGAAGATCATGTTACATTTGTTTATGACGTGTTACAGTGCAAAAGTGCTAATGTGGTTGTAAAATTGTGATCAAACACCTCAAAGGTGTAGTTAGGGGCGGCCGGTAGCAAGATATGGCGGAGAATCGCGGTTCGGAGAACGTCGTTATGCCGGACATTACCGAAGTATCCGAATCCGATCCCTTGGCGGCCGCGGCCGAGCGGGATTCCGAGCGGCCGGGTGGCGGCGCCGTATTGCCTGCTGGTATCAAGCGTGCCCGTCTTTCCAGCGATTCCAATGGGGTGGTAACAATCCCTGTATCTGTGCCTGTGGGGACATTGATAACGGGAACCACATATAGCGTGATTACGTCTGACCAGTTGCCACATTTTAAACCTATGATATGTGTCGATAATGGGTTCATATCAGGAGGGCCTGTTAACGATGGGGACTTAAAAGACAATCATATAGTGATACAAAACCCACCTTCACCTACTCCACGGCAGGGTCACGACGAGGCTGCAACCACTGCGCCAATCCGGGCGGCGAGTGTGCGTTCCTGGGTTGAGACAGCTAACATGCCAGTGTTGCCAGTACGCTGCAAAAATACATCTGCTGAACTTCATAAGCAGAAGTTTGGTTCTGGTGGCCGTGGAAAGTGTATCAAGTATGGCACAAAATGGTACACTCCAAGTGAGTTTGAGGCATTATGTGGGAGAGCTTCCAGCAAAGACTGGAAAAGGTCAATTCGTTTTGGAGGTCGGAGTATTCAAGTTCTGATAGATGAAGGAATTTTGACACCACATGCAACTAGTTGCACATGCGGTGCTTGCTGCGATGATCAATCTGGTAATTTTATTACTATGTATCTTCATGTAAGGTCTAAAGTATATATAAAATATTGAAAAAGCACTAAAAGACTATGTACTAACTTTTAGCAGTATAATTTATTTACTCATAAAAATCAAGTATAGTAAATAAACAAGTTTGTAATTTGAAATATTTAAATTCAAAACAGTTCTAGTAACACCTTGCAAATTATTTATTGTGCAATACATGCTAATAATGAAAATAATGATAATTCACCAGTACAGCATTTTTTGCCTCATTGTAGGGCACAAATTTATGTTAACAATAATAGATATGCAGAGCTAGCAAGCCGCTGGCTGTAAAAACCTTCCAGTATATCACTAGGAGGTGTAAGACGGAGCCTAAAGTTCCTCTTTATTTTAAAACTTATATAATACATATTCACCCACTATTTTAAAGTATCAAATTCACATTCGTAAGCAGTATTCAAACTCAAAATTATCGCATAGACTATTTTTACTAGTTTCATAGACTTTTTGAACATATCTTTAGTATCAACATTAAAAATCTCTAAGATAGCAGCAGTAAAAGCCAGAAATCTTACTTCAATAAGTATATTTACAATTTTTCAATAAAACTATATTAATATTCTTGATTCAGTTGGTCATTATGCTGGTTTTTACATTTTTTATTTTACAACTTTTGGATAACTATCAGCTATTCAAATTATAATAATAACACATTAGTAATAGGGAGCTATTAATAAGTCATCACAGATAGAAATAAATTAAGTTTAATTGGAGTTCAGAGAACTAAATAACACAGAAAAAAAATTGCAACTTAAATGTGAAAAATTAGTCTAACATTCTAAGATGGAATAGTTGACCTGGCTTCAGTAGCCAGGTAGTTGTATCCTTAGTATTGTACAACTTAGCTACCAGACATTTTAGTGTACTTGTGGTTGCTGCAGCCAGAAATTTTTGTTCACTCAATATGTGAGCACCAATGAGCCATCATTAGGGTGCCAGTTGATTCATGTACTTAATAGTGAATAGTGTGCATTATAATATTAAACTTTATCTTCTATCCTATCTTTGCAGCGATGGGTCCAGTAAGGCTATACACACCATACAAACGTCGAAGACGTAACCCACATTATCTTGAAGAGAAAAGGCCCAAGATGAAGAGAGATATGAGCCTCGTTGATAGTGATGTTGACAATATTCACCAAACAAGCAACAACAGTAGTCACTCAAAGGAGGCATGGCAGACTATTGCAGAAGGACTGGAGGGAAATGCTGACTATCACCTTCTAGATACGGCTGAAGCTGCCACAGATCCAACATTAGGTAAGTAAAATACTAATCAATATACTATTGAAAATCAGTATCTTTTTAATTGACTTAAATACTAGGAGGTTTTCAATTTGTCACATAAATATTTTTTTATTCAGCCATCATTTTTTTGTTTCTGAACTAATTTTGATAACTCTTTTTACATTAGATTCAGTACAGCTTTAGAACTCCCATATACATTTAATTGTTATTGTAATTGGACTTTGGATTCGAAAGATATAGCAGGGGAATTCCTTAAAATCAAATAGGTAATTTCCAGTTGATACACTGTTAGGTTTATGAAAATCTAAAAATAAGTAGGTATCAAATTATGATCAAGAACTTGCTGTACTAGACTAGGAAAGCATACAATGGAACTCTTTAATGGCAAACAGCATGCACTTGTGAACATTGAGTTATGAATTCCGGTTCATCGCACCATCATTTCTGCATTTGAGGCCTTACTCCTGCAATCTTACTGATACAATATACATAACATAAAAATAAAAAATGAAAATTATTTAGCAAAAAATAAAACCGGCTTCCATAGTAAGTCGAAAGAAAATGTCAATATTTTCCACAATATCTTAAAGTCGGTGCCAAATAAAACCAAAAAGCAATGATAAGTTTTCAAAATATGGTTATTTTTATGTATTACTTGGCACCTAACCTATAAATTTCTCAGAAAAAATATTTTAGCTTTTTAGTTTTTATTGAAGACTTTTTATGACTGTACATTTGTATTTAGAGTATAAAAAAGGATAAAATTCTATAGGTAGCATGTTTGGTCTAAAAAGTAAATAATATCATGCCATTACCAACCTATTTTTTTTTTTTTTTTGAGGCGAGGGAAAATGCTAACCGATTTACGCACTCTCTGGGCCGTCACTAGGAAACGGCGCGCATCCATCGGGGGCGATAACGCTAGCAATAGTATGCTTTGATTGCGCTCCATCCGCGATGGCTTGACACAGAGGAGTGTGGAGACTCCGAGCGATGCCGCACGGGCGAGCAACCTCAATACCCACTAAAAACCCCCTCCTCCCTGTCGACCCTGCGCTTTTGTTGTGATGGAAAGACTGAGATATAGAACATAGTTACGCAACAGTCGATCCAGCGCAATAAAGTGCCTGGAGCGTGCCCTGGGAGAACACACCCCACTTCGAAACGGGGGCAGATGAATCCCTTGCGATGCCTAGTAGCAAGGGGCCCCTCGTACCGGAACCTAACTCAGGGAGGGAAGTAATGCGCGTACCTGCCTCTCCGGGTGCCAGCTGAAGGCGGGCGACCTCGGGTGGAGGCATTAGCACGCGCTGCAGGACTTCGCTCCCTGTCCCTTTCTGCGGCCTCTTTGAGAGACATTACTGCCTCACAGAAAGTAACCGCAGACTCCCAGCGGTCGTCGCTGTGCAACATGGCCGTTACCAAGTCGCCAAGCGATCGGACGGCTCCTACGTGCGTCTCGAGCTCGAAACGCTGAGGCGTCCATGCAGCGCACTCAACAAGCGTGTGAAACGCCGTATCGGGTGCGCCGCACTGGCGGCAGTCCGGAGAAGGCAAGCAGCCCACAATGCGAAACAGATACTGATCGAAACAACCTTGTCCGGTCAGTATCTGAGTCGTCCTGAAGGTCAGGGTTCCGCTGGTGCGGGTGACCCATCTCTCCAGCTGCGGCCTGATTGCATCCACCGTATAGCCGCCGGCCACAGGGTGTTCGAGGTCACGAGACCATTGGACGAGGCAGCAAGCGGTTTCCCGCTTCCTGACCGTCTCTAATTCGACTTCACAGAAGGTCAGTCCTCTAGCTAGGGCATCCTGCCGGGTACGACGAACCCTGGACAGGACGTCTGCCTGGAGATGCCAGGTCAGCTCGCCTGCCAAGAGAGTCGCCGCCGACCACGACACTGTACGATACCCCCGTATGGTCCTCACGGCCAGAACCCGCTGCGCGCGGTGCAGCAGGGTTCGGTTGTGGCGGTGAAGCGAATCGGACCAGACGGGCGCACCGTAGAGCGCCATACTCCTCAGGATGCCGGAATAAAGCTTCCGCGTCGCACCCCCCGGCCCCCCCACGTTAGGAAGAAGCCTGGAGAGTGCGCCCGCGGAATTCACGAGTTTGGGAACTAGCTGCTCAAAGTGCGCTTTGAACAGCCATTTCCCGTCTAGAACTAGCCCAAGATATTTCATCTTGGGCCCTACTCTAATCGCCACCCCCTGAACTGTAACGGACAAGTCCGGGGGAGGATTCCGGAATTTCCTATGGAACATGACGGCCTCCGTTTTCGCGGGGGAGACCTTCAAGCCCAGCCTAGCTATTCGATCTACGACGATCGCCAACCCGTCATTGGCGACGTCCACGGATTCCGCAAAAGACGCAGCGCGTGCCGTGAGTAGGGTGTCGTCCGCAAAGCAGATCAGCCCTACTCCGGGCCGGACCGTCACCCGAAGGATCCAGTCATAGCCTACGTTCCAAAGGATCGGCCCGAGGACCGATCCCTGTGGAACGCCGCACGCGACACGTCGCCGACCTAACACGTGGTTGGCGGACTCACCGCCCTCCCAAAGGATATGCCGATCTCGCAGGTACTCGCCCAACAGCCTCGTGAGGTACGGGGGGACTCCGTGCGCGCGGAGCCCTTCCCTGATCGTCTCATGAGGGAGGCTGTTAAAGGCGTTCGCTATGTCTAGCGATACTGCAAGAACGACGTCCTTCGCTTGGACGGCTTCGTCCGTCAACGTTCGCAGCGTCTCGAAGGCGCAACCTATTTAATCCAAGTCTTGACAAGTGGAATCTGATTTGAGTCTGAAATCGAGACCTCCCTAAAATGGGTCTTGGATGAAATCTCTTTCTTTTGAATGCCAAGGAAACAAATCTGAGTGTTCACTGCTAAGACAGCCCCATTTTTCTTAGATTCTCAGTTCTAGGTCACTATCTTAAGATTTTGGGATACCTTCAGTGACTTGGTGTTAACAGTTCTAGAGAGGAACTGACCAAATCACTTCTAAAAACTTGGGGTATTCAACAGGTCAAAGTATGATACTTAACACCAGTAACAAAGGCTTTGACTGCATAATAAAGTCCACCCCCCATGGAATACTGTTCCCATATTTGATTCATGCATCCTAGTACCAGTTACTTCCGCTTGACGCCTTGTAACACCATGTGGTCCGAATTGCTGACAATCAAACTTACAGAATATCTAGAACTTTTAAGCCTTAAAAGAGTTATGGTGTTATAAGTAGGTTCTACCATCCGAACAACAGCCTTATGATGAAATATTTGATTTGGTTCCTATCTTTCCATTTTGTGGATGCTGCTACACACCACCTGCTGGCGATTGGGGGTTTATGCACACTGCCTCAACAATAGGGAGTTGTTTTTTGTATATTTGCCCAGATTTGGGCAAAAGTCTTCTCTTGTATCATCTATCAACTACAAAAATGACAAATCACAAATAAAAACAAAACCTTTCCTATTTTCGGGGATAACTATTAGATAAATCTATCCCATTATTGGAGATGAAAAGCATCCGTTGTCTACCCTCGCTATTAAAATTACATATATACCGAATTTTATCTGAATTGGTTCAATAGTTTTCCGTAAAAGCATAACAAAGAGAGACCAATATATTTTTATCACGGAAATCCCATTTTTCGAGATAAAAAGTATCCTAGTATGTTCATGCTTGGCATCTCTATATATAATACAATACATCAACTTCTTAAGAGATGTTGTACCTTTTTATTTTTTATAACATTTTTTTTAACTGACTAAAAAGAGAAGATTGAGAAAAAACACTTTGTTTTTTGTTGAATTGTGTCCTAATTAAGGGATTCTTTTGGACAAGAGACCACGTTTCCAAAATAAACTCATACCTCCTCCGCCTTCATAGCCGAATTACTTTAAAAATCCTATATATAGGTTTTTTCCTATTGATTGATTGATCATTGATCCTATTGACCAATTTAAAAACTGCGGTTAATTAAGTGAATAAAATTGACAACATTTTTTTTCATCAAAAATTAACAATATAAATAGAAATAAAATTCAGTAAATATCAAGTGTAATTTAAAATTATTAATACAAATTACGTAGTAGGTGCTCTGTAGATATCTTAATATATATAAATTACGTGTCACGTTGTTTGTCCGCGATGGACTTCTAAACTACTTAACCGATTTTAATCAAATTTGCACACCATGTGCAGTTTGATCCAACTTGAAAGATAGGATACTTTTTATCCCGTTGGAACCGGTAGGTGGCGCTGAGATTGGGTTCTAGAATCCTCCTAATCACCGGGACTTATTTTGGTGATTTTGTTTTTGTGTGTTTGAGTGGGTCCCCGGTCCCCGGATGGTTTAAATCTACAATTGCAACCGGTAGGTGGCGCTGGGATCGGGTCATAGATTTTTATTTTTTCAGAGCAGGACAGCGTCTGCCGGGGCCGCTAATTTCCTATAAAAATTTTAGTCATTCTTATAACAAGTCTGTACACATAACGCAACTTACACAGTATCTTGAAAACATCATATAAGAACTTGTGTTAATTAAATTAATAAGGCTATATTTTAGACCTCGTCGACCCTCAAAATCAGTTTTCGTTTATGTCGATCCCAGGAAAACTGATTTCGACCCCAGGGGTTAGATTTCGACCACTTTGAGAATCCCTACTTAAGATACATACATACATACATTACTTCACGCCAGGTCCCTTGCGGGGTAGGCACGAACAACAGAGCGCCATTTAGGCTTATTCTTACACACCTCACTTGCTTCTTTGACATTCATAGATCTTAAGATCATTACTATAAAAAAAAATCTACTTTAATATATAACTGTGGATGTGGTTAAAGTTGGCTAAGGCATTTAAACATCATTAATGTGTGTGTGTGTGTGTGTGATTTTTTGCCAAAATGGCTATGGGATCTACAGAACCGACTGCTTTATTATTATTCTATGTGGCAAAAATTCAATATTACGCAATCTAAGACTGAAATATCACGTTTCACTTCTCTTATATTTTGAGTAAAGCTACTAGGGTGATCCATGTAAACATAAAATTGAATTATTCAATGTCATGGAATGTTGTTGATCCTTTTAGTTCACTTGATATTAGACTACTCATTTTTGTCTTTCAATTTTAATGAAACAACTGAAGTTATCCATGTACACATAAATTTGAATTAGTGTTTTTTAAGATCTGTGCATCAAGTAGATTAAATTTAATTGAGCTGTCTATTATGAGCATTCTCCGTCTTTGTGTGAGATCAGCATAAAACACAGATGTTGACAAAAAATAACCTCGATTCTCTATTGTGGCGGATTTACGCGTTTCAAGCAAACTGAATTAATTTGGTTAAACATTGCACGAATAAGGGGAAACGACGACATCAATGCCACTGAATATTGTATTTTATGTTTATTATGTTTATATGAATGATTTCGGCTACTTTATCCTAATTGAAAAACAGAAGACAACCGTATAATATCAGCTCTATGTTAATATTACAGACAATAGAATTGTAACACATTTAAATTGTATTCAAAAACAACATAAATGTAGTTATATTGATTCAGTAGATTCCTTTTTTACATACATCGGCATCAATATGACAATAATATTTTCGTAATATGATAATGTTAGCAAAATCGCTTGTATCTAGGCTTTATTGACGTCAATTATTATTGAGTTCGAATTTTTTGGATTTGAATTATGTATGGGAACCGATGTTTTCAGTACGAAATTGATGAGTACCTATTTATTTGATGATGGTTTGTCGTTGTCGCCGTGTCGTGGGTGTTGTTTTGGCGGTTGTCTTTTTATTTAGTTCATAATTTAAGGCATAGTTCACTCACGAGTAATTATCAACTATTGGAACAAGTTCAATGGCAACACAAGTAATAAACACGCACGGTGTACTCAGGTTTTTGAGAATATTCCCCTTTAAACATACAGCGGTCTTGGGTTAAGTTTGATTTCTATATTAATTGTTACCATTAAAACTAGATTAAGATTTGATTACACATATTAATTTTCCCTTCTTCATTTTCCTTTAATATTTCCTAAACTTAATGTAAAAAAATGACCAATTAAAGTATTTTTTAAATAAGATGGTATGGGAGAAATTACGCAAATAGAGAACAACATAGAGATAAATATCATGGTCCCAAGTGCAGTTGATTTTGGTTATAACGACGATGAAGGGATCACTATAATTTCGTCGTTATACTCAGAAGCCACTATATACAGTGTGGCACAAAGGAAAGCAAAATTAATATACATCGCATAATGTATTCTTAGATTTAACTTTATCTACCTGAAAAATATAAAAGTGTATAATTACTATACTACTGACCAAACAAACAAAATATAAGAAACTTTATGATACTATCAATGAGTCTTTTAGTTATTTGTTTGTCGACTCGGTCTGCAAGGGATTTTTGGGAACTTGCTACAACTGGTTCATAGAAAAATGTTACACGCACACATTAGTGTACACACGTAAGAAGTGAAACTTCTTTATGACCTTATTTTTCGAAAAATTATCTACTATATACAACTTTACAGAAATTGGTTAAATAAATAAAGCCCCTACCACGGTCGAATCGATCATGGTAGAGGCAAGAAAAAATGGCGTTAAAATTAGTCGCTAATACCTACCCGAAATCGGCGTTACATCCGCTATAGCCAAATTATTTTCCACTAAAAGTGTGATATAAATTCAATGGACTGCCATGTTACGTCGCTATATCTAAAAAGACGTTACAACCGAGGTCGTTATAAAAGAAATCTACTGATAAGATTATTATTAAATAGTAACAGGATCACCAATGTTACACACTAGTTACCATAATGTACTATTACATTATGGTAACTAGTGTGTAACATTGGTGATTACCGCCGAGGCGCCATTGAGACTCGAGCCGTAGGCGAGGGTCTTAAGAGAGCCGAGGACGGTAATCATCAATACACACGTGTATCATACGACGTTTTTCAACACACTTGTGAATAAAATAACAACAAAAACTCATTTTATTTAGTAGATAACAGTTTTCCTATGCGCGCGCATTGCGATCGGCCACAGACTAAAGGGATGAGGTTTTTTTTACCCTCCGGCATCTAGGGAGCGGAGGAGCCATCTCCATGTTGGACGAAGTGAGTTTGCTCTGCTTTCCGGGGCACTATCAAGCACTGATGTACTAGGATCAGCGTGGCCGTAACTACGTTCTAAGTCTTACGCTCTTCCTGCCATAAGAGCGGGGCACATGGGAGGGTGGTTTTAGTGGAGTATTGAGTATTCGAGTCTCCACATATGCCGGCCGGCGAATGACTCTGGTGGCCACTGGTGTGGCTTCCTCTCATGGCTTTGGTCCAATCCTTAGCAAACGACCCGGTAGTGTGTGAATTGCATTTCCACCACCCGCCTCAAAAAAAAGCATTCTAATGGTGAAAGAGTTATTGAAATCTGTCCAGTAGTTTTTAAATTATTCGTGACGAAAATATAAATTTTTCCTCTTTATAATATTAGTATATATTTTTTTAGGAATGTTTATGATAACGCTAGAAATTACGTTTTATGTATGTGTCAGCCATACAATCCTATTTGAAAAAGACTAGATATTTTCCTTAAATAGTGATGGGCAGACCAGCGTTCACTGTATTGTATTGTGATTTGCTACATTCATACAAAATTTGGACAACAGCTTGGCAGTTCACATTCGCACACAACGGAGGGTTCTGTGGTGGCAAATATTTCCGATTTTCGTTGTTTCGTTACAGAACCATAAAAACGTTTGATGGAAAATAAAATAAAAACACTAAACGGATATTTATTTATTTATTTATTTGGACAACACAACAGATAACAATCGGTAATTCATTTATATAATACTAGCGGCCCCGGCAAACGTTGTCCTGCTATGAAAAAATAAAAGTCACGTCCCGATCCCAGCGCCACCTACCGGTTCCAGTTGTGGATTTAAGCCATGCGGGACCCACTAAAACAAAATCACCAAAATCGATCCGGGTGATTAGGAAGATTCTAGTACCCGATCTCAGCGCCACCTACCGTTTCCAACGGGATAAAAAGTATCGTATGTCCGCCTCCTGGTATCGCCCCTCATGACCGCCCACCACATCATACATGCGCATGCAATACTTAATACTTATTTGTCTACAACACTAATACTTACATTTTAAATATCGCGATATCTTTTGAATGAAACGTCCGAATTGAATAATTCAAAAAGTTCTAGAAAGGTTTTGAATTCGTCTTGAATATGGAGTAATTTATTTTGATAAGGATTAATACCAAGGTACAAAATAAAGAGTTTTTGAAGCGACGGCATTTTAATTATTAAAAAAAAAAACACTTTTGTGAGATAACTACAATAGACATATGGTTACGCGATATTTTTTGTAGACAATTATATGTTCTGCAAAGTGGTAGTACATACATTGTTTTGTTCTATAATCAATAGTTTTCGCAGCGCACGCCGTGTAAGGATATTTTCGGGTCATTTTTTTACACCTTGGGTTACATTATTGGGCTTTTAGTAAGGATCACTATTAAAAAAATAATAATATAGGGTATATTATATTTTTTTATAGCCTTCCTTGATAAATGTACTATCCAACACTGAAAGAATTTTTCAAATCGGAACAGCGGTTCCTGAGATTAGCGCGTTTAAACAAACAAACAAACTCTTCAGCTTTATAATATTAGTATAGATAGTTTGTAAATTCTTACATCTAGATTGAAATCCAAGCGTGCTGACACATTCATGTTAAAATTATATTTTCGCAAACAAAATTATGTGAATAATGTCAGTAATAGTAATTCAATAAATAATTAAAGCCAGGACATTACTTTTTGTGATACATTATAAGGTAATAGATTAAGAAAAAGAAAGCATTAAAGAAATTACTAAACAAGTGAAGAGGTGTGATCTTTCAGCATAACAAATAATAATTTTTTTTAAAGCTAAAGGTTTGTTTTGCAATAAATATGTCAAATTTTTTCTTTTTTTAAAGAGAGTTCGTTGTAGACACGACACACGTACTTTTCAACGGATTGTAGTATGATGTGTTGTTTTTACAAACTTCCAAGATGAATGTTTTGTTATGTACACGTTTATTACATTTCGTGTTAAGGGATAATGTTTGATATTGCTAAAAACAATTTTTAGGGAAAATATTTTTGAATTTCTACCTTTTAAATTTTCCACGTTATTATTTCAAAGTTGGAATATTTTCACTAATTTAAGAGCTTTAATAGTTTGACTTTATTCGAAAAGTCCCTCACGGCTTTAAAATAAACCGAAAAAACATCTGTTAGTGACTTATGTGTATGTCTGTCGCCCCTAAACTTCTTTCACGATTTCACGAGATGACTATAGAGCTTATGCATCTTATTATGAAGTTTTCATCTATGTGGGCGCCTAGTTACCAAAAAAAAGTGAAATAAACACCAGAAAAAAAGCCGGATAAGACTATATTAAATGTAATTTTTATTTGTATGACTAGCTGCGCCCCGCGGTCTCGCCCGCGTGGTGATGGAAAATCGTTATCTTTTGGATAATTCACACTATATCTCTATAAATTATAGCCTATGTGTTATTCTGATGTGTAAGCTATATTATTATAAAGTTTCATCAAAATCCATTCGGTAGTTTTTGTGTGAACATACATACATTCTTATAAACTTTCTCGTTTATAATATTAGTAGGCAGTAGAATGGACAAACAAGGTCTTAATGCTATTGAGAACATGTTTCGACGTTTTCGGGCATACATTTTTTTCTTGAAACTAATATAGTTTTATGTGCATTACATTGAATCCAATTATACTGACGTTAGTAGTTTATTCGCAAATATATATTTCTAATAAAAAAATATATTATTCTTTAAACACTATGGGCCTTACTTATAATAATCTCGTTAAGAAAGGATTAGCCATCTCTTAAGTAAGTAATTTAATAATACCCTAGTGAATTTATATTGTTTGATTTTATAAAACTTTTAAAAATTAGCACTTTAGCTACGGTAGCGCCACCAATTTAATGCCTTTTGCCGTTTATTTACTACCTCTTATCCTTAAGAGGAGCTTATGAGTAAGATTTTCACTAATCAGTTGCTGAGCTTATGCAGTTCTTAAAATTTAACAAACGATTATAAGTAAGGCCATTAGTAGTTTAATATATTGTTACATGCTGACAAAGGTAAACGCACACCTGCGCAGTAAAAATAAAGCGCAGTTTATTACATTCCCGCATTTTGGAATTCTTTTATTTACTTTGTGTTTAGAATCTGTAATTAAGGAAAACATTCTATTGTTATTGTACTTGATTTATGGCCATCATTAGGCAGGTGCGTCGAACTAATCCTTGTTGTTATTGTATTGCGTCGAAGCTTGCCAGGCATGGCATCGGTGCATTTTAAAGCAATGGCCCAATGCGGAGAGGGGCAGTCAAGCGAGGATTACGATACGAGCAAGAGATTCGATGAGCGATATAGTGACGGACTTTGCGCGTGTTATTGAATCGTGCAGTTTGTACTAGTAGTGTCTAGTTATATTTGTACTTATGTTATACGTGTTTGTATAGTTCTAATAAATTCTATAGTAATTCCGACGGCATTTTAATTCGAGTCCTGCGCACTCGTAACCATATGTATGTCTTGAAAGACAACGAACCATATAAATGACCCGAAATTTTGGTAGGCTTGCGTGGGGACCATGAAAAAGCCAACACGGAGAGGACCCTTGACAAATTTAATTTAAATGTGGCGTCACACTGACCGTCGATTATCCCTGTCTACATCATATAAAACTGCACCCATATACAAGTCCCGATCAGTGCAGGATTATTGTAGAAAATGAAAACAAAAGATTCCGGGCTATTGGGATGACTTGCAAGTGGGACTACTAGGAGTCTGGGACTATGGAGACTATGGCGTCTGCCCGTCACAATATTACAGGGACATGGAATCATGGGCAGACGATAATTCACCCTCCCTACATAGACCCTAAAAACGTCGCAGTTTAATTATTCTAATAACAATTATTACAGATTTCCTATCACTGACTATATCTATCATATTTATGTCAAAGTTTAATACACGTTTATATACTTATACACGACGAATGTCGGTTTTGTTGTTAATTATAAAATTGTCGAATGATATTTTAAAGTCATTGTCGGATCAGGATCAGGCGGCCTCATCTGGGATAACGTTACAGATATAGGTAATTTCACACAGATATGGCGATGGGCTTAATGCGTTATTTGAGATGCGATACTGTTAATAACGTTGAATATTGACAGTTAATGTATGTACATACATTATCTCTCATATACACTATGTGCATATACACTAATGTGACTATGAGTTCACGGCGTTATTTTTAACGCTTTAAATAAAACGCATTCGGTCACAGTCTTAAATATTTAACACTAATGCAGATGAAGCCGCACCATTATGAAAAATAGAAAAATAAATTATGAAATTTAATCTGTGGCCCTAGTAGAGTAATGGCTAGCGCATGTGCCCCGAACTCAAAGGACGCGGGTTGGAATCTTGGCCGGATCGCATGCACCACTTAGGCAGTTTTCTGATCTAATGTGCATATTGTTTTAATTAGCACGTGCTAATAACCATAAAGGAAAACATCGTGATGAAACCTGCATATCGAGCTAGCCGATGTGTCAAACATGCCAAGCCGCCTTGAACAAGCGAGGCGGGTATACTGTCCGTTGCCCTATAGTGGGTGGCCCAAGCCCAGCTGTGGGACGTTATGTGGTGTTATTATAATCTAACTGAATAGGGAACGTGAACTGAACTACGTGACCCATTTTTACCCGTGTATGCCAAGACCACCATTCCGCCTCTAGTTCTTTTTTAATTTACAAAAAAATCTAAATGTGTGCCGGGACACATATTAGAAGTGAAACTTCAACGGACAAGTGGAAAAACGAATCGCAACGGACAAGTGGAAAAATGAATCGCAACGGACAAGTGGAAAAACGAATCGCAACGTACAAGTGGAAAAACTTCAACTGACAAGTGACAAAACGAATCGCAACAAAATTTTAAATTGAAGTGTTCGTTCACGAAAAAGCGTCACAGTTCACGTGACTGTGATGCTTTTTCGTGAGCGAAAAATCGTAAGACCCCCTCTATATAGAAGTTTCACTTCAAAAAGAATTGGCTCTTAACCGTTAAAAAACTGCTTGCAACTAGCTTGTTGTGAGCCCACCGCGTGCCGCTCCGCGAGAGCTCCCGAGCCACGTACACTATGATTTTTGGTTACAGTATCTGCTACGGTTTTTTTAAATTAACAAATCTACGGACTCGAGTTCCGTACCCTTTTTACAACTTATTACTATGAAAGTTTTTTGAGTTCATACAAGCTTATTGTTCTTTTTTGTTACTGTGTGTGACATTAATTTTGTGATTTTTGAGTTGTGTTGTGTTCTAATTTTAATACTTATACTAGTGTAGAGTGTATCTGTTACATGCTGGTGTTGTGAGGAAGTGCATGTGCAGTGTGTGCCTTATGTCTATACATATATATTATCCTAACTAGTGCCATGTGTCTTGTTTTTTCCTTTCTGTGTCTGGGTTATTAATTTTTAGGCTCTTTGTGTCTTGGTTTGTTTGTGAAGTGTGCGTGTAATGCAATGCGGTGGTAGTGCGCGTTGGTTTGAGTATGTGTATAAGTATGAAAAATTTCATGTCACATTCTGCACACATATCTGCTACGGTTAGGGGCCACCATTAATTACGAAGGGATGTTTTTGACGATTTTTGATCCCCACTACCCCCATGTAAGGGATACGTAAGATTTCTCGAACCCCCCTCGCTCTCGGCATGCTTACGTAATTACTGAATGGACCCTTACGGCTCGCAGGTGAGTACTCGGCTCTAGCAGACTCGGATGCAATCTCAATACTGTTTTAGAGTCATAACAAGTATCCCAAACAGTGCCTCATGTAATCGCTCGAGAGTTCAAAGTTGAAATATTCGACTGATAGTTCCAGACTACTGTCCCATAAAATGTTAATTTTGTTATTATAGGTACAGATAATATCAGGAGCGCTCTTATACTATCATTTATATTTTTATGTTGTTATCTTTATAGCTATAATAAAATTCTGTTTGCGTACATTGTAGTCCGGGCAAATGTTGACTATTTTTTTTTAAATAAAAAGTGTTCGTTCATAACACGTTGATAGATGGCGCCACAGCTAGTCAGCGTCCATACCTCTTAACCGATTGCCATGAAAATTGGTGTACATAGTCGTAGATATGCACACGGGGCCCATAAACATAACGTATTTCACCACAAGATGCCACTAGATCTCATTGCAGTGTATAAAAACCGTTTAACTCAATCAGTTCGCTTTTCTTGCGTGAAATTTTCAAGTGGGCCGAGAGGCAAATCCTAAACTGCTAAATAGTGAAAAACACTAAAAGGGGGTGCGGTATAGTTATAGGGCACATTTATTTATTATTTGAGATATAAAATTATCTTTGGGTGGTTATAAAAAAAATAACCACAAACTAATCTATATTAAAAAAGTTTGGATCGGTTCATAATAAATAAATATGCCCTATAACCATACCCCACCCCTTAAAGGAGTCTCGGTGCCGATTTTGACTAAAATTAAAGAGGTATCCTAGTCAGGAATTGAACCCGCTTATGTTGAAAAAATAAACACATTTTTGTACAATAATAAAATATTTTCTAGTTGTTCTATAAAAATATTTATGTTGTCATCCCTAATGGATCTATGTACTTTATTAAATATTATTGGCGTCATACAGAATACGCTGTTCCTTATTAAGAAGGTAAGTAAGCAAGCATCCGTTTGCACGCAATTATCCATGCAGGAACGGAGAAAGAATACAATTACCTGAGGCCGGGCGGCCTGTCGCAAGACGCGACAAAACCACCCACAGCCAGGTGGTGGAGTATTTACTCGACTGGATGGCAACCACCACTGGTCTAGAGTATGCCGCCATAACAAACTTGTGTCGTATTTCGGCATTAGTGACCAGGTTCCAGTCTCCCTTAAGAGAGCGGCAGCGCATTTGTAGCACCTTTGGTGTTGCAAATGTCCATCGGCGATGGTAACCGCTTTCCATCAAGTAGGCCGTCTGCCGGTCTGCTGAACTCCTGCAATAAATAAAAAAGCATAAAAACTAATTAGAGGAAGGGAGGGATACAATTTTCACCACTTTTGGAACAGCAACTTGCTACTTATCGACTAGATTAAAAAGCTATTAAAGACTGTTGGTGTGCTTGCAAGAAAAATAACTGTAACATACACAGACAGACGAACACATGGACAAACAGACAAGAATATCTATAAAGCTTTGCCACTTTTTACGACTTTTTAAACAAATATTGTTGCGATTTTTGAAGATTTGTCTTACATAGCTATAAAAATTTTGACATCCCCAAGTTCCATGCATGATGGCTATTATTAACACCATTATTTAGTTGCATACCGTCTTACTTCGTACTTTTTTTATTTTATTTTTATTATCTAATTTATTTAGGGGCTTTTAGTGATAATTTCACCATGTCAGCCTCGTACTTGTAACTACATTTTCAAAACAAATGTTTTGAAAATGTAGTTACAAGTACTCAAAAAATGCATTAACGAAACCCGTATACATTGTTCGAAAGTTGAAAATTACGCACCACATAAAGGAACGTGTGGTAAAACAGGTATTTAGGTCAAAAACAATTATAAGAATTCCACTAAGAAGTTTCACATTACGAAAATAAATACGCTGAATAATCGAACCTCCTTGGAAGCGCTTTTGATCAATAAGTTTACCTCAATTTAATACTATAGAGAAAATGAGACCAAATATGAGTTCTAATTTTTACCACGTGCATACTAGAAATGTCAATGATTGTTGCTACTTTTCGATTGATATTTATGTCTGTTCTATTACCTATTGTATTGTTTCCTCGCAAATGTTTTGAAAAACGTTGTATGAAACACTTACTTAGTTGGTTTTTACAAACTCGTGACTATAGTATTCCTTTACTTGTTTGTAAAAACCAATTTAGCGCACTAGTATCATAAATAATTATTTTTAGTGATATTTCGGCGAAAAAGAAAATTTAAACATTAATTACAAGGTCTAATTAATTAACCGACTTCGAAAAAAGGAGGAGGTTCTCAATTCGTCGGGATCTTTTTTTTTTTTTCTTTTTTTTATGTATGTTCGCCGATTGATCCGTGATTTATGATCCGATTTACATGATTCTTTTTTTGTTAGACGCGGAATAGCTTCCGATTGGTCCCCTAAAAATTTTACATAGTTTGGCCCTCTAGTTTTCATTTTATGAAAATTTTTTATGAACTAAATTTCCTTTTCGTTCCATATGAACACCAATTACTCTGATATTTATTATTCGATTTACGTGATTCTTTTTTTGTTCGACGCGGAATAGCTGCCATGTAGTCCCCTAAAAATTTGACATAGTTTGGCCCAGTAGTTTTCATTTTACGAACATTTGTTTTGTTCTCGTTTCTTGGGACCTATATTTTTTAAGAAGCGCGGCACCATTCGTCAGTCCACCCATACATAGCTAGACACTAAAAAGTAACAAATAAAAAATAAAAACTTCGTTTAAAAAACCGACTTTAAAAACTAAAAAACTAAAATGTATAAAATAACTTATTTCTAAAGCTATTATTATTAATATATATTATCTAAAACATCTTAAAGTCGGTGCAAAGTAAAACATAAAAATTACTATATTTTGAAAATTACTAAGCACCGACTTTAAGATGTTTTAGATAATATATATTAATAATAATAGCTTTATAAATAAGTTATTTTATACATTTTAGTTTTTTAGTTTTTGAAGTCGGTTTTTTTAAACGAAGTTTTTATTTTTTCTAGTACCTCTTTCTGCCAAATAACATCCATTATCCAATTATTCTGTATATTTGTAAAAAAATGGCTTAGCCATGCAGTACAGGCAGATGAGTGATGAGGGAATATGACGATTATATAAGAGTTATAATTTTTCCAAAGTCACATCGGGATCAAAAAACGGGTCTATCCTTCGAAAATAGTTGATCAGATTTCGTAGCTTGGGGCATTTAAATTTGAGTATTAGTGGACCAATTAAATTCAAATAATGAGAGAATGCAATCTGCTCGGGCAGAGCTGCTGCTTCGGACACAAAGAAACACGCAATGCGCATGTTCTGCAGGTGACGTGGTGATTGAAACCGATGCATTGATTTGTCCCCTGCACCTTGTATGCAAGCGCCCCGGACATGCTCCGAGCGCAGCTTCTATTAAACGACGTTAATCAATACCTCCACAGCTTTCAGTCTCCCCTGGGTCTAGCTCAAATTTTACATAGGAGGACATAGACGCTGCGCAGGTTGGCTTACACAAAAGAAAATGTACTACGCATGCTCTGTACAGCAGATCGCGTCGGCGTGCAGTATTGATTTATTTATTTACGTCCAACGTTAAAATTATTACGTCAGTACATAAGGAATATTGCAGGGTGATACGCGTTGCATTTCCCGGGTGCAGGTGTCTCGTTTGGGACAGGGGTTTGGGGGTAGGTCAACTGCGCAGGGCATGCGTCTCAGACGCGTCCCGCGCACACCTTGTCCCGTTATATAGACGTGCGCGGTTAAATTGATTTATTTCTCCGTGCCTAGCGTTGAACCCGCACTACATCAGTTCATCCGGAACCGTCACCAGGGGCAGTTGTATTCTATCATGTTTTCCAAAAACAAAAATCTTCATTCGGGACTGTGTTGGTCATATGAGAGCATGATTTATACGAAACAATCTCAAATTCAAAGGTGACGATATGGGGTGTACTCGGCTTTATTTGCGAGTTTTATTTTTGAATTCAGGTAAGAAAATTATAGTTTATTCTATTCTTACAAATACTTGTTTCCGAATGGTATAATTTAGAAGTTACTTTATTTTTTTGTTCGATTGAAAATTTGTTAATATACTAATATTGTATGCGAATGTAATTCGTTTTATTTTCTTATTTATCTTTTCGGGACTAAATAGTTGAACCGATCTGAATAAAATTTGATATTAAAATAGATTGGTATCCTGGGGAAGGGCGTAGGCGTACCTTCTATCTAATAACACGGCGATAAGCGTTGCAATGGGTAGTGAAAATTTGTATGGAATCTATTGAGCAAGAAAAAAACAAATTTAAATATGAACATTGAAATTTTTTTAAATATTTAGTTTTTCTAAGTCACGCGTCACGTTATTTATATTAACTCTCCGAATTTTGATAAAACTGAAAAATGGTTTTATTTATTTTTAAAATTTATTCTGCAATATCCTTTAGAAAATAAATTAGAAAAATATATGTTTGTAATAATCATAAAAATAAATACAATCCTTAACACTTTGTATTAAAGGCAGCTTTTACTCGGCATTGCTGATGTACCGTCACAGCATTTCCAACGTAACGTTTTATTGTTGATCTTAGTTTTTAAATTAACAGACATGCGTGCAAATTTTGGAGAGCTCCACGTGTAATTGTGTTCACGGCTTCAAACTAGTTGAAAAATTAGTAATATTAAATGTAAATTAAAAACACGCTCCCTAAAAATCTAGCATTAATTGTACGTATATTTTGTTTTTTTATGACGTGGCGATATTTCCTGTTTTAGGTTCTATGCTCGCAAAATATGCTAACCTCGGCTGACTATTCTACCTGTGACCTTACCTTAATGTCACCCAGAAAATCTTAAAAGACAAAGAACTTAAAACTTGACAAACATAAATATTAAAATTAAGTCTCTTATTACTAATTTGATTTGAAATATGAGATGAAAAATATATATAGTTAATCGACCGTTAATCGAATTTGAGTGCGGTAATACAATATATTAACTCGCGTACTGGCTCGCTAACAAAGTCGTGCAACCTACCCAAATAACGCGAGGGATGCGTGATTTAAAAATTGGAAAAGCCTAATTACGTCAACTATGCCTATTCTATTTGGGGTTTGGTGGAAATGCTGTGAAATGTGATGCATAAATCACCAATTGCCATATACAGTGGAACAAATAATGAGGTAGTGTGGGGGCTCGCATCTACTTCGGGATACCAACTTTAGCTGCCTCAATGTTCTTTCAATAATCCGAACCAGACTTGTAGGACATTAGCTGAGCGACGGGACGCGTAGGCACGCTGGCGCTGCGCATGCGCCCCTGTCTCTGAAAGGAAGTGGAGATTCCGATCCCCCAGCCAATGTTAAAGGGACCTGCCCACTAAAGCGCATGTTAACGAACACTTGCCATACAGCGCTGGATTAGCTATTGCCCCATTATCAACATACTCGTATAGCATGATAAAAGAGATGTAAGGGTTTTAGGGGGTATCTGACAGTTACTGCGCATCCTACACTATCGCACATGTTCGAAGTATATGCAGGCATTCTCGTGTCGATTATGCATTCCATTTCCTCCTAAAAAGTGACGACTCCGTGAATCTGGCAAAACTAAGCCTAAGTTGACTAATATATTCTATATTTAGTTTTACACGTCTGTTTCGCTCAATCTTCTTCAAAAAAACCCCTTTAAAAATTGCAAAACTATAAATTATCAAAAGTTTTACTAACAAAGACGTCGACAGGAGACTATTGATTTAACCCCCGTGTATTTGCGTTTCAAATTATTTTATAATTTAATATTAACGTAATCAAAGAACAGCGGTCTACTACGTCTTTGTTAGTAAAACAAAACATACTTATGGAATTTTTCAAGTAACATTTGGAGACAACAATTTAAAGACTTCTTAATTTGGAAATCAACTTTACAACTATGACTGATATCATATTAGTTTTGACCTGTTAAGTTGCTGCGCCATGTTGAAAGATTTCATAGTTTATATTACGCTGAGAATGGCGAAATTTTATTATGTTTTTTTGTAATAAGCTTTCGTAATTCTATATTTTGTTGTATTTTTTTTAATATTTTGCTTGCGGTTCGAAATGCCTCGTTTTTAATTTTTTTAAGATGCTTCAACCTGTATTTAATATAGCGTTTTCAACTGATAGCGGAAATTCATCGCGAAAGATCGGGATCGAGAGCGAAAGCAGGTGTTAGTGTTGAAGAGGTCTTTACACAGTTTATGGATGATTTGTGGTAGACCGTGACGGGCACGAGCCGTATAATTGTGTAAATCGATTTGTACGCAAGCGCCGTAAGGTGTAATAGCTTTAATTGCTTCATAAAATATTCTTGAAGTTTTAAATCTGTGACCAGCCCGTGCGTCGTACAGAGCACGGCTCGTGCTCGCACAGACTTACGTAAATCAATCCATACTGCCATAGATGATAATATATACTACTGAGAAGGTAGTATGCCTACAACGTTAGTGGTGGGATGTAAGGTGACGAGTGGCGAGTCTGACAAAAGCGTGTCACTTCCGCTGTTGGTCGGAAAATTTTCCCTGGCTACATGTTTAACTTTATATAGACATGAGTTAATTAATTTTTTTGTTACCTATAAAACAAAACTAAAATGCCTTAATTGGAAACATAAGATAGCTATTGAGATTTTTCCATAGTCTAAATGTAAAACTCCAGATTATAATCATGTCTTTGCTTCAATCACATTATTGTCTTGATAAATTTAATGTTAGAAGAAAGTTCTTTAACTGTCAAAAAATAATTGTATCGTAACAAATAAAGAAAAAAGTTATTCGTTTCGATATTATTATTATTTGGTGATTAAAAAAAACTCTTTTCTAAAAATTTTATTTTCAAGATAACACATTATTGTAGCAAAGAGACGATATACTAAACTAATATGTAAAACGGAAAAGATTTATATAATTTTATTATCAGCCAAGTGTTGTATGTTAATTATGGGGAATACGAGAATTAATCTTTAAATTGATAAGTACAACGCAAGTTGCTCTCAAATTGATAATTCTGTAAAAATGTTAATATACATTTACAACAGACTAAACGTTGACATGGACTTGGAACATGGTATTGATCTGTAATCGCCTGCCTTCACTGGAACCCCCCTATGGAGGCAGATACATAACTCAGACAGGTATTGGCGGTCCCCATAGCAACGGAGGGTGGTAGACTCCCGTCGCTTGTGTAAACGCTTTTACGTACTTATTGCGTATTGGGTATTATAGATCAGGAAAAATTCAACTGTTATATCAAACTGTCCTCATATACGTATGTTCTATAAGATGAAAATTTATATAAACTACTAGCAGCCCCGGCAAACGTTGTCCTGCTCTGAAAAAATAAAATCTAGGGCCCGATCCCAGCGCCACCTACCGGTTCCAATTGTGAATTTATACCATCCGGGGACCCTAGGAGGATTTTAGAACTCTGTCTCAGCGCCACCTACCGGTTTCAACGGGTTAAAAAGTATCCTATGTCCGTCTTCTGGTTCTAAGCTACCTCCCCACGAATTTTAAGCCAAATCGGTACAGCCGTTCTTGAGTTATAAATAGTGTAACTAACACGACTTTCTTTTATATAATATAATATATAGATTATAAGAAACCTGATTTTTTAATGTATAAATTTGAATGTTGTTCAAAATTTTTTACATTGTAATAATGCTTAAACACTGTATTTTCGTATCGTATGCCCCTATTTTATTATCATTAATATTTTTTTAAATATATTTCGAATGTTATATAAAAAAAAAACACGGAATACTATTTAAAAAAGAGGATTTCAAAGTGTTTAGCATACTACATAACATAGACACAAAAATGTCTAAGTTACGTGGAATAAATTGCTTTTGTGGTGGTAAATAAAGCGCCCATGTATGCCCTCGGAAATGCAACTAATTTCCTGAAAGCCTTTGTGAAGCCAAACTTAATTATTGGCGGACCACACGCCAGACAAACTAATTGATCTCCTAACAGCTTCACAAATGTGTATCTGCACTTTGTAAAATGTTATTTGCGCTACGATGGCGACAGACAGGGTGGCCAATTTAATTTTGAACTTCTGTATATCTAGTTTATGTTGAATGTATTGGGAGTTTCGCCATCTCTAATGGGGAGGCTGGGGGCGGCGGATCACAGACTACTATCTGCTATGTACGGATCGATAGGGTACTGATGCATCCAATTCGCCAGACTTATTCAATAAATAAATCGATATCTAGAGTCCTCGGATTTTCAGCTCAATGCCAATTAAAACATGTTTTTTTACAATGAGAAAGACCTGACTGAATTCGACTTAGGAAACGTTTAATTTGTTCCCTTGTGGGGTTCGAGCTGCGCGTAGAGTACGCGTATGTATTGGCGGCTCCCATAACAATGGACAAACTAATTGAATTCTGTAAACAGTTTCACAAATGTATTGTATTAATATATAGACAGTCTCTTTGTGGAGGATTATTTTCGCTATCATAGCGACAGACAGTTGAATTTTGTACTCCTTGTGAACTTTGTTTGTTTAAACCTCCTATGGTGGTTTCGTCATATCTAAATGGGGGACATGACTGAAGTACAAAGTGCTGTCGGCTAGGATAGAATCGATAGGGTGTATATTTGTTCCATTGTGGGGGTTGCGTTGAACCTAGGGTGGGATAAAAGGATTGGTGGCTCCAATAACAACCGACACAGTAATTCAATCCCGTAGTCAGTTTCATAAATCTTGTATTTGTATGTAGACCGACTTTGCAACGAATTATTTTTGTTCCCATGGCGACAGACAGAGTAGTCAATTTAATGTTAAGCTCTCTATGTACCTTTGTTTACTTCTTGTGGTGGTGTCACTATATATTATTATAGGGAGCGGGCAAGGGAACCCAATACTTAGGTACAAGTCGCTGTTGACTATCAAAGATCGGCAAGGTGTATCTACTCACCAGACTCATTCCAACTCAGTTATGTTGATTTGTTACTCCAATAAATCGATATCTAGAATCCTACGATCTTCAGCTTTATGCCATTGAAAATATGCTTCTTTAACAAAGAGCAAAATATTGATTAAATTCTACGTGGAAGGTATAAGTTTATTACTTTGTGGGAGGACGCGCTGTACGTAGAGTATTAAAGCCCCCATAGCAACAAACAAACAATTTGAATCCCCTTATAACTTCAAAAATGTCTGATGTATCGTACATACCGTTTTTTGTAAATATAGTTATTTTGCTACCATAGTGACAGACAGGTGCAAAAAACTGGATGGACTGCGTTGAAGTATGATATGATGATTTGTGGTGTGACAGAAGATGTATGTCAGAATAGAAGAGTGTGGAAGGAAAAGACATATTGTGCCGACCCCAATTAATTGGGATATGGTGAAAGAAAAGAGAGAGTGACAGACAGGGTGCTAAATTTCGAACTTCCCATCTATCCTGTTTGGTTACGTCCCATGATGGCTACAATATCTATAGTGGATGCAAAACTATTCACATAAATACAAACCTTGGTAGCTACGACAGGAACGACAGGGTACTAATACAATAAGTTCTCTCGCCCTATACGAACTCTGTAATTTGAGTCTACATATTAATGTCTGGACAGTACCGAGATTTTCAGATTTATGCTAATTAAAACTTGATCCTATGACAAAGAGCAAAATTTAATTGCATTCTACTTGGGAAACGTGCATCGCCTCCCTTTGTGGGGGTTCGGCACCTGGTGGAGATACCGTCGGCTACCATGACGACAGACGGACCGACTGAATGAATTTCATCCACAAAGGCTTTGCAAAATATTGACTCTATCGCCCCGTGTAGGGAAATCTCGGAGTTCGGGGTTAATTGAAATTGCCTGCTACCAAACATATAGGAGTGGTCTGATTGCTTTGAAAGCGGGGGTAACTGCATGTTACCAACCGATGGGGTTGTACTTGTCCTAGGTTGGGCGCTTTCGGGGTGGCAAATTCAAATTACACCCGACGTCACCGACATAGCCTGTATTGGGGTGGAGGATGGTTAGCAAATTAATTGGTGTTTTAATACAGTTTCCATTTATATTATTGCGTGTAGTACAAACTTTTACTAATACGTTTTTGATATTTCTTAGTTTTAGTGAAGGATAACTCAGGTTGATTGTCAACATGAAACCACATTAACTCTTCAGTAAATGTACGAAACTTCTAAGTTACCGTTAATTAGAAAGAGAAGCAGTGCTCTGGCAGGGGATTAATGCTGATAATGTTGTAATATTCTTATATAATGAAAAATTATTTTAGTAATAAAAATAAATGAAAACTTATACACGCTTGTGCCCTGCAAAGCGAATCAAGATGTATTTATAAATTTAGAATTTATGCTATTTTTTGTGTGGAGTTCGCTGGCGGCAAAGTGATATTTTATTTTAATTTGTTATTTGTACATTTTCTCCAGCTTTAGCGGAATATAATAATTATAAAATAAGTTTTACACAAGTTTAAAATCACCTTTAAAATATATATTTTTAAATAGATTTTTACTAAGAAGCATAAATTATAATGCATTTTTTTCTCTTGAGGCAAAAATCGGGGACTGTAGTTAGGCAGTGTGGGCCTCGTGAATACACTACATATTAACTAAAATATCCTGATGTTCAGAGCCATAGACATAGTCCAATGTATTTTTTGTTTACCAATGTGAACTACTTGGTAAAATATCTTTACGCATCCCTTATAATTATGTCACATTAATCATCTTATAATTAATTTCGAATCTTACTGATGTCTTTCAATTGTAGTTAGCTTTGTTTAAATTTATTGCTTTAGATCATTTTAAAATAATCAATGTTAGCCCTATTACTTATTCACTATGATTGTGTGATCGTCGTAGGTCTACCGGACATGGGTGGCGTGCTAAAACGGCTGGACGATATAAGACAAACATTGGTTCGCCTTTCTTCGGATTTGAAGCAATGCGTGGACGACGTAAGGATCGTGAGCGCGAGACAACTGGAAAGATTAGAACAAGAAAGAGCCTCCGCTTTACTCGCCGCCAGTGTCGACTCTCAGGTCGACGCCGAAGCGGTGTCACTTCACAACGTAGATGACACCGAGGCCAAAAAGGTTTGTTTCCATTATATCTTTGCATTCACTTATTTCATCGTACATGCATTTTGGTTTTACGGTCTTATTCATAGAGAGTTAGAGTAAGTTTGAAAGCTTCTTTATTGTACTTAAAGAAGCGTTGAAACGTCTCTAACTCTCTATGAATAAAACCGTTTGAATTTAATTTGCACATAATTATAGGTGTTATTGTTTGCATAGTGTGCCAACTGCAATCGCGAAGCGTCAGCAGAGTGCTCCCTATGTCGTCGGACTCCGTATTGCTCAACTTATTGCCAGAAGAAGGACTGGGCAAGCCACCAGCTGGAGTGCCTCAGGTCAGTGCCGACGATCCACGCAGACTCGCAACAACACCAGTCCATCATGCTGATAGTGGAGAGCCAGCATCAGTAGCCAATGGAAGCAGGTAAACATTGCAGCTCGTCAAAAATGATAGGAACCAACGTTTCGGCTTGAATCAACTAACTTCGTTACGCGCCGTGTCTGGAATGGAAAAAAATGATTATTTCTGTTATATATATTTTTATGTGCATTCATTATATTTATGTTATTTAATAATAACAACGTTATTTGCGATTTTATTTATCTGATAAAAATATTTGATGCCGTCGCGAGTTTTACCCTAATTTGAAGTTTGGTGTTATTTTATATTTATAAATAAAAGTAATAGATGCATTTTAAATTCGCGCTCGGGGTCAAATTGAGTTTTTTGTGATGTGTTTTGCGTACAATACAGCATCGTTTCTCAACCGGGGGTCACGACCCTTGTGAGTCGCGTTTGGTATTAAAGAGGTCGCAGTCTGTTAAAAAAATAAGCCCTGTATAGAAATCTCTATGAATAAAACATTATGATTATATTGTGAAGGGGTTTGCGAGACTTTTACTTAGCTTTTTGGCTTGTTCGTGGATCGCGTCGTAAAAATCGTTGAGAAACAATGCATTAGAGTAATCGAGTAGTATTTTTTGAATTCCAAATTTTATCAGTTTAAGTTTTTTTTTATATAATTGGGATTGTTTAAGTTTAGTGATAAATTAATTAAAAATAATACGATAGCTTGACGTCTTAACGAAAAAAAGATTGTTTCGCTAAAACGTCAGACTCAAGTGTGTGTGTGTGATTTTTATTTAACAAATACACTTTGAAGATTTTTTAGGTTAGGTTAACACAGGTTTTCATATTTCTAATACAAGGGACGGTATCACTAATTTATTTATTGCCACTACATTTTGGTCGTCCCTGTTTTATAAAAATTAAAAGACTAAAAATATTTAGGCCGCTATACGTTATTCAGGGATTGCGTAGTTATGCGAAAATAAATGAAAGAGCTTCGATTTTGTTACTTACATGGTAGCAGGATGTATTAACGTATTTTTAAAAAAAATTAGGTACAGAAGCCATAGCGGTTATGAAAATAATCTATAATAAATTGATGATGAACCGATGGTAAAACTGGATTTTACTTACATATGTCAATTATTAAATAATTTCTGTTCTGTTTCTCTTAAGTATTGCAAGCTAGGTAATCTTATTTGTATAGCTTTCATTTCGATAGGTGTTACAGTGTTTAATGAAAAAAAATCTTAATCTATCGGTTTTAAATGTGTTTAAAATTAGTTAGCAGGAGCATTTCTTAATGCATTGTTCGCAGCAGTATGACATATTTCACGTACTTTTTACATTAATAAAATTGGAAAATTTTATGAGTACAACTTTTAAGAAATGACAGAATCACGGCAAGGTATAAGCGTGCATGTGCCGCGCGTGGAAGTAAAACGTCTGCATCATCGTTTCATACTAAACGTCACCAAAACCAAAAATTGTTTACCAGCCGGTACTAATCGCATAGTAATAAAATTTTCTACGAAGCTAACACTGGTACAACATTAGTTTGTTAATTAAAGTTTTCAACTTGAAACGTATTGTCCAAAACGTTATTAGCTTAATGATTAATCTTGAACTGGATTAGAGTTTTTATTTGTTTTCTGTTTTCGATTACAAATTTTGAGTCGCATAACTATTGCACTTTTATTTTGATGATGTTTCTGTATTTGGCAAATTATGATTTTTGAAGTTTGAGTTTTGAAGTGATTTATGAACAAAAACAAACGTTGATTACTTCAATGAATGATTATAACATTCATTTTATGTCATGACTTAAAATATGTATTTTTATTAATTAATTGTGTTATCTTGTTAACGATACAGTAACGTATTGAAAAACACACACACACTTGTAGGATACTTGATTTTGATTGTGCTTTTCCGCGTGCTGTGGATATTTGTACACCGGTAATCACGACCATTCAGGTTTCCTTACGAATGTTTCCTTCACCAGGAGAAACTTGTTGGTTCAGGAGTCCTTGGTTTGAATATCATTTGTGAAAAAGTTCAGTGTATATAAACAAATTTGGTCAGGTGTAAAGAAGACGTTTAACTTAGAGACGCAACACACATGTTCAACTTATTGTTAGTAATATAATCTATTCTGTAAATAATGCTGGGTTAGAGAAAATCTTTCGTAATATGTTTTAACTTATCTATATCTTGTATTCTCTTTGTACAAACAGCTTGTTTTATTCGTCAAATTGTCTTTAACTATCGTTTCTCTGAAAATTTCACAATACTTTTCTAGTAGGTATAGTCGCATCAGCTCTGTTGTAAACTCGGAAGCATTGCTTAGCGGCCTACTGTATTATTCTTGTTTTATATAACTATATCTTACAAGTTCGCTATTGAATCATTTCTACTTTTGGTGACTGCACATTATAATTTAAACTCTTTAGATCTTTTGAATCAAAAATTTTACTTTTAGACTTCAGTATACTTTGTACCCTAATTTTCTTCGTCATTTACAAATTTTAATACTGTATTATCTTTACACTGCTTTCTTGGTTGACCAGTACTGTGAAGGCTTGGTGTCAGTGCACTCGTTCACAGGAACGACAGCGTATAAATAAATCAGGGAGGCTTATTTTTGGTAGCGTTACGGGTGGTATTACAGATACCGTGACCTCTACCACACTGACAATTTGGGAATCTGTCTACATCTGTTCTTTAACTTAACAGAATACAGGCCTTTTTCACAGTGGTACGTATTTTATATTATAAATATGTAAAAATGCCGCGTTTACTAACACTATACATTAGAAATATTTCAAATAACGACTTGAGTTAAATCAGTCTAGATCGTTAATGTAGAAAACAAAACAACTTTATTTTGTCAATTGTCCAGGGTTCAATTTTAGGGCGATTTTTATTGATAGATTGCAAAGATTTCGCTAAATTGTTTTGTTACTCAAATATATTCTCGTAATCCGGAAATCCCGTTATTTTTCCAGTTTTGAACTTAATGCTATCGAAAAACTACCTCTTTCATTAAGAGAGAGAGAGAGAAATAACACTTTATTGCTCACCAAAATACACAATTACAAATAATGCATAATTACGATATCTCTTGGCAAAACAACAAGCGCCCTAAAGAGAGTACTTCCAGGAAACCTAGCTTAAAGAAATTCTTAACTAATCTGGCGATGTAGGTTCATTAATTTATTGGTATAAAATTAGATTGTATTGGTTACCATTTTTCTACGAGCTTTTATTATTATTTGAATTCACCGTAGTGTTTTGTCCCGGAAAATATTCGGATTTCATATTAAGTTTTTAAATCCTACACAATAACATTTGCCTCATTATAGTAGGAATAATGTTTTGGTGTATAAAAAAATACATCTCAACTAGTTAGAGCTACCCATGACCTCATCTACATTTACTTTTAACATTGTAATTAAGGAGCGCGTCGAAAGAGCACCTTACAATTCGAATTCCCCTTTTTAATGAGTAGAAATCCGTTTACAAGAGACACGGTGGTCGTGTGTGGGATCTCAATTTTAATCCCTTATTTTATACCCTTCATACCAAATTTTCAAGAAAATCGCTGAAACTATTTCTTACCAAAAGCCCATATTCTTTACTTGAGGAATTATGTATGAATTACTTCTATAAAATTTCTTCTGTTTCACGCTCTTCAAAATTATTTTAAGACACAAAATATAGCCTAAGTTCTTCTCCAAAGTACGATCTAATACTTTACGTATTACGGAACGTTTAGGGACACTTTGTTTATTTTAAATAGCCCGCGTCTTTTTAGGAATATCCATTTGAGTTCGACTATAGATAATACTATTTACGGGTTGTCTGGAAGAGATCGCTTCTTAGCGATAAGCCCGCCCACTGTGCACATATAGAATATTTTTAGGCTATAAGTTCATCTGTGTTTTCTGTAATGGTGTACAATAAAGTGTTATTTATCTATCTATCTATTTTCATCTTTGCTATTTGTATAAAGCGGACTTAGTCGCCGGTTAATATTATTATTTTATATTTTTATATTTTACTTCAGATCTCTAAAATTGTCATTATAACAATACAAATGTTTATTTCATCTATTCAAAAATTCCAATTAGATTTTAAACTAATAGTTGTGTACATAAATTGAACCGCATTGGTATTTAATATTAGTGAAAAATGTTTAGGATTCGTACGTAAATATGTCAATGTTTGTATTATTTATTAATAAATTTAATGTACGTTAAGTGCAGGTCACCAATCTGCTATTTTATGTGTAGGTTAATTTGGACAGGTTGACCAATAATGGCCCTGTCACGTGGTATTCTGCAGCAATACGCTTGTTTATAAATGCTTCGTATAATCACATATATTTAATTGTAAGGTTATGTTATTCAACACAATAACTTACATATAGGTTAAGTTAGATTAGAATTTAGTGACCGCGTCGGTCGTTGGCAAGAACCAAAGAGTGCCTAAAATTACTTGGGCAGAGCACCCCCGACATTAGAACTTTAAATAAATAATTTATAGAAAGAGTAGAAGCAACGGAATGCAGTCTCATTTGGAGATTAGTCTCCTTTATGGCCGGCTCCTAATCTTAGTATTCATTCTCCTGTCTAACCATCGGTAGAAATTGACATTACTCTTATGGAGCTTATGTCAAATTTTGACCGATATAGGAAACGGCCACATGTCGTTAACGCAGCGTCTCGGTGACGTATAACTCAGTTTAGTTTTGGTATGCTAAATATAAAGTATGTATTTATTTGTATATATTTCTGGTATGGCAACCGCGGCCCTTACTTTCAAACAATATTTCAGTAACCGACATTTACATTTGGCGATCTTATATAAAAGCACTTAGTTTGTTATATCAAAAATGTTTATATTATATTATAATTTTATTACATTTTGATTAATCTTAAACCGGTCTTACATCTGTGTTTTGTTCGCGGAAGCCTCTAAGGCAACCAGTACTAGGTACGGTTTATTGGACTCATCTTTTCATAGTTGAGTTTGGTATTAATATGTCGTAGTACGCGCTTAGCCTTAGAGGTTTTCGCGACTATAACTTAGGTGAAAGGCCAGGTTTAATGTTAATTGTTTATAAGTTTTCGGAGTGCGGCAGTGAGAATTGTACATTACGAGATGTTTGAGACAAGACGTTCTTTACTAGCTCTCGAAAGTTCTATAAAATATGTTGGGGAATCACCTACCCAGGTAGAGGAATTTGTTATATGATTTAAAGTATATATTTAATATGAGAGTATTATTTTGTCGGTAGGTAGATTTTCTATTCTGTCCAATCTGTCATTCCTATTTCCTCTTCCAATTCCCCTTCTACATTTTGCGGATAGTTCTACTAAAATTTCTTGTTACTTACTTTCTTTGACGATACTTGCAGTAAAATCTTTAAATTAGGTATTAATTAATTTGCGAGTAATAAAAATAATAACAACAGTTTTTCATTAATAAAAATTCTCGTTATTATTAATTTTACCATAATCAATCCATTTCTCTTCCTTATTACTGTTTTATTTGATCTTTTCATAGAGACCTTAACTGGTCTCATATATATTTCAATGTGCCTTTAATAGAGTGGATGGTCTATAATAACCTCTGCCTGGTTTTACGAGTGCGGCTAATGTTGGATTTCAGTCTCGCTATCCGTTCTTTTACTTTGTCACTGGTAGATAATTGATTTTAATTGTATGGAGTTTGTCAAATTTTACTAGTAATAAGGCAAATGAATGGATAGTAAGATATAGAAAAATCCGGCATATATCGAATCATTACCGTAGATTTATTGTAAGACACATTTGTAACCAACTTTTTTTGTTGCAAATGATATGTTTAATTATAATTGTGTTTACATTTTTTTATGGTCGTGTTTCGGGCGTTTTTTTAAATAGAAAAATAAATATTTTTTTATAAAAAAAATAACTTAAGTTTAATTCTTCGTTATATTTCTTCACACGAAACATAACCGTTGGCATAATTTGTCATTTTGCCATGGTATGACAGTCGAGCTCTAATAATTTTGCTAACGTCTCATATTCGAGATGTTGAAATCATTCGCAGTAAGAAAGAAACTAGATTTACATGTCGCTTACGCTAAGTCAGCGGTACTGGCTCGATATGTTAGAAATTCAGTACTTTTATTAAGTAGGTTAGTTGACATGTACAAAAGTACATTACACTAACACCTAGCTAGTATAGAATTTAGCTCACATTACACACACACACACACACACACATATATATATATATATATATATATATATATATATATATATATATATATATATATATATATATATATATCTTTATATGCAGTGGTGGTTGATGGACACATATTTTTTTAAATCAGTGTCACATGTTACCTAGTTTTTGAATGTCTTGTTTAAATGTGAAAATTCGTTATACTGACATTTTGTGTCGACTACTGCATAACTACAAAATTTAAAATACAGAATAGTAACGATCAAAAGATGCGATACTGCCTGCCTCTGCGTCATTCGGCACTTTTTTGGCGCTTCGTGATTTAAGCCTTAAAAATCGAACAAAGCCAAAGAATTTTTACTTGCAATTCTATCACCGGCTTTATATTCCATATTTTTTCAGTGTCAAGATTTTTAGTCACAAAATTTTCATCCTATCGATTTTAATACCTGCATATTATGGAGTTTCGAAGTTCCTGTGATTTTATATATACCTTTTCAGTACGTTATCACATCTTTTCTGACTTGCTTGCCACGATTTTTTTTTATAGATAACATAATCAACATAACATAAGATAACAGAGAATCCATTATTTACGTAAAATTTTTCATAATTCGTCATATTAATTCTCGTAATTTCATTTTGAAAATATTTCCAAATGTCATAAACTACTCGACAGATTTTGTAAAAAACAAATTTTTGTTGAAGTATTTTTGTAGTTATAAGACTTTGAATTTTCAAAAATATGATTCCGACATGCAAAGGCAGACCTGATGATTTCGTAAGGGTTCCGTTTTTCTTAAAATGACACGGAATCCCAAATTCTGTTGCTGAGACTTGCTGAGACCTTGTAAAAGCTCGGACTATAAAGCCTCGTTGACACGATCCAGGTGAGCTTGGACCGAGTGCACTTCAACAACTACATCTAATCCGAGTATAATACATTCCATCAAAGAAAAGTCATAAAAAATATATTTAAAAGTGGATCGTGCTAAAGCGAGTGTGCTTGAATGACTTTATGACCAAAAAAAATATTTATTTTTAAAATTTGGTAGGATGAAAACATATTAATACTTACTACATTTTTTTGCCTCTTTGGCGTGCGTACATTAAATATATATATTCTTACTTAAAATTTTTGAATAGTACATCTTATGTTATAAAAAAATAATTAATTATCAATTAAAATATTTTACTACACAAAAACAATGTCAACATAAATCTAAAAACTTTACTGCGTTATAATATTTCATGTCTTATTAGGTAAACACAATAATTAATAATAAAAAA
The DNA here is from genome assembly GCA_949752895.1 of Dendrolimus pini. NCBI lineage: Eukaryota > Metazoa > Arthropoda > Insecta > Lepidoptera > Lasiocampidae > Dendrolimus > Dendrolimus pini. Next base: position 9,150,527 of record OX457125.1, on the reverse strand, counting down.
CAACATTCTAGATAACAGTAATTTTCTAGCAAAAAAGAAACTGATATGAAGTTCAACTAAAAAGCAAAAAGTTAATATTTTCTACAACATAGTCAAGTCGCTACTAAATAAAACATAAAAATGATTATATAATTTGGTATAACTACAAGGTAATAAAAATGAGGTCGAATTGAGATCCTCTTTTGATAAAATTAACGTCAACTGACATATTTAATCTTTATTCATCTCGTATCATCATAATTTTAACCGAATGATACCATGATCCAAAGGTGGGCTTTGGAGGTGGCGTTTGTCAGGTGGCTCTGATGAGCTCACGACTTTAATCGTGTTAACATGGCTTTTTAGGTATATGTGCGTTTATTGATAAACCACCACTGTATATATTTTTCAAATTTATTCAATAAATGAAATTAAATTACACGAAACGTTACTGTGCCTTGGAAGTTTTGTATTATAGTGCATATTAATATTATTTGTGGCAATATATATCTCAAGTCGCATGCAATTATTGTACAGGTCGATTTTCATATCGATGTTGTAAAGGATTTCCTTTGTACGTATATTTGCAACGCGGACACGTGAATACGCTTTACGAATCCGCTTGTGGATTCGGCTTCAGCGCATATAATTATATACATACGTGTTCGCGTTTATAGCTTGTATGCAAAAACGAACAATATTATTCATAAACCATTGGAATAATCTCTTTATCCTTCTCAGATGATTGAGCAAATTTTAAAGTCAAAATTAATCTGTATATAAAAAAAAAACTACGAAATTTCTATATTGGACGGATAAAATCTGGATCGTCATCGATGATTGAGTTTTAAGCTACAAACGACATCTACATCCTATAATGTAAAAATCTTAATCAATGTTGCTGTTTATTTTTAATAAATTACTACGTAATGCTCAACTCACATCACTCCAGTAGCATTTAAGTCCAGCGATTTAAAAAGAGGTGGAATGAGATTGGAATAATGTAAAACAGCGCTGGAATGTATCTCCAGACTTATATGCCCATTCCAGTGCTAGTTTACCTTATTCCAATGGCTTTCTAGCGCTGATTTAGATCCCTGGGCTGGCATACTACTGGTATCATGTAAATCGAGCATGAAACACAGGCGCTGTTTGAATTATTTCTCGTTTATTTCCTAGTAAGTAAATTGCAAGTTTTTGGCTTGAAATAAGAAAAAGTTAATTCTAAAACTAAACAATATCCATTCTTACAAATGAGTTAAAATTTTGATACATTTTTAGTGTTTAGTTGTTTATTATATTCTTCTCAAGTTAGTGTAAATTTACTTAATACAAGCAAACACAGTAGTTTTGAGTAAAGTTGTGTTTTTATTTGCTTTGTGATATATTAACATGGCGTTCACTATAACACTGCTTCAAAACAAAAGAGCCACTAATGATAGAATATCACAGTCAATAAAAATTTTGAATGAAATTGTTTTTTTGTAACACACTTTAATTTCATTTGTGGCGTGTATTATCTTACGTGACTTACACTAATTTCATTTGTGGTATTACTTACCAGTACAAGCTGGTTTTAACTATATATGTTTTGTCCATAATTGACCCCGCGGAAACTGATGGTGCAAACGGGATCTGTATCGTTTCTGTAAGAGAAATTGGAAAATTACCATAATAAGTTTTATACATTTGAAAATAGAATCAATCAAAAGTTTTTGGAATAGATTTTTTTTTATCGTTTTGCGGTGGTTTTTGACTGTAGCGATTATGGCGCACTATGGTCGTCGTGTCAACGTACACATATGTGTGGCTTCTCTGTCGGGTTTCTATTCTATATCTTGCTATACATTCATTTGCCTAAGTACTAGTTAAAATTTGACACGTACTCCATACAAGTTCTGTCAATTTTCTACAAATGTTAAGGTAAAGGCGTGGATAGTTAGATTTAAAAACTCGGCATAATACGAACGCTAAAATCGCTACCACCGACGAAGACAGAATGATTGCTCGAGTGAGATGGCAATTGGTGAATTGAATTTGCAGGATAAGATAGGAGGATATCAAATACGTAAAGAGTTAAACACATAAACAGGATTACGGTGCGATGTGGATACAATTCTGTACATTTATTTATAGTTCGCTTAGTAACTTTAGCTTCAAACTTATAGCCATAGATATAATACAATTGTAAAAACAAAGCGTACAGTTTCTAAATCGTTTTAGAATTTTCAAATATTACCACATTCAGATAGATCCTCTGATTATCCACTGATAAATGGTTGATGTTGTATGACAAGTTTGTTCTTTCATCGGTTAAGACCCTGTATAACTAGTTATTAGCGCTCCTATTGTAAAATACATCTGTTTATGTATGCTATAACACTATAGCGCATACGCCTCTGTGCAGTTGAGCACTTGGTCTCCTGACACAGGCTACATAATTGCAAATATTTACAATAATAACACTATAATACATAAATAATCTTATATTAATGCTTATATGTATGTAAATAAACTTTAATTGTTATTATCTCTTCCCAGCCAAACTCCCTTGTATATTCATAATACCTTAGAAACTATCTTAGTGAGCCATTACTGATTGCAGATATAATATAAAAACTTACAGAACCTTTCACATTAATCACGTCAGAATTTTAGATTTTGTGGTTAGTTATAATGAAGTGGTGTACAATACATGTGTTCGTTGCGTCTTTAAACAAACGTCTTAGTATTAAAATTGATCTTCGCTTTTAATAAGCAAGAAAAAAACTAGTACACGACTAGTGTTTAACACTTTAAAGGCATTGATGTAGCAATAAAAGATGTTATTATTGTTACATCAATGTTTAAAGGTATACACAATTCTCTAATTTAGTTGACCACATTATAGTGCTCGGTACACTGTGTTTGTTGTCCAAATACATATAAGAGGTGTTTTAAATAACCCTCAGCAGACTTCACGTCGCAAAACCAAAAATGACAGCAAACACTGCCATCAATCTAAAAACACATACCTACAAATGTGCATTAGATGTTAGATTTAGGCATTATAATAACAAAGTTAAGAGAGTTTTTTTTATAAATTATTATATTTTAATTTTATTAATTCTGATTGTATTTTATCTTTAAACTTGATATAATTTTGAGTTTATTGGTATACATAGTGGCGACATATGAAGAGTAGTTTGAAAGAAAGAAACGTATGTAACTACTAACAGTACATATACGGTATTTATTCCATTATTTGATGATAAATAACAGCTACTATGTTATCTTGTAAGAGATGCGCTTCTGCGCGAGTAATCGTCTGCATTTTGAGAAAGTTATTGAAAATAATGCATAGCATTTGAAAATTATGACCAAAATTTTAAATAATATTTTCAATTACAAATTTTGGTGCTATATCACTGTTAGTAGTATAAAAATTCTATTTTAATTTTAATATTTTGTATTAATTATAGAAGGATGGTTTTGATGTTGGTTTGATCTGCTGTCATTATGTGTACTATATTTAAAAAATCACTGATTTCTCGATAATATTAAAACAGTTTTATCTTAATATATCTGGTAATTACTTTTGATAAAGCCTTGAACAATAGCACGTACGTACATTTTTGTCTTCATATCCAAATGGATGTTTTACGGTTCTTAAAATTCTGATACCTTTAATTATGACGTATCCAAATTACGAATGCAACACTATTCAAAGTAATAATATCAAACCGCAAGGGAGCTTTGTGGCAAAGCCTAAGGTAAGTGGCGACACCTCGGTACCCGACTCCTTGGATCCTCCGACGGAAAACCGTCGGAGGCTTCATGCCTGTGTGCTTGCCTTAACCGGGCTGCACGTAATGGAGGTCGCAAGAGCTAAATTTAAGCTCTAGGGGTGAAAATACTAGAGGCATAAACACGTGTGTAGTCCAGATAAAACCTCTGTAATCCATCTTGCCTTTCACTATTCCTGTCAACATTTTAGGGGGTTCCGCAAAATTTAGTTGTTCTTCGAGTTTACTTGTTTTTAGCATGGATCTACATCCAGCAAGGACTGCAATTTTGAATCTTCAAAGTTTATTGACCTGGTATCTTTCACATAAAATAAGACATTTTTGTAATAGTTGAAACCATTATTTACTCATAGTAAGTCAACGAACAATGTTTACGACATATTTCATGAATACATTAATTGAAATTTCAACTCAGATTTCAGCAGCAGTTCTCTTCAAAATATATTGCGTAAACATAAATTTCCGCAATTTTTTTGACGTGGTAGAGCCACGCTGGAATTATTACCTTAATTTCAGCTCGTAGGCCCGGCTCGACCGGTGTGATACCACGCTCTCACAGTCACAATATCGGCGTAAAATGGTTAGCTCTGAGCTGATCTAATTTCGTACGGTAAGTGAGAGTTCCGGTGGCCCACTTTCCTCTCACCCTAATCCCTTTCCTCTTTTTCATCCTCTCTATCCCTCTTCATCAATTCCCTTCCTGTATGTCATCCCCTCTATTCTATCCTCTTTATCCCATTCCTTATATACTATTTTTCCTATCACGTGCCTTTCATCCCATCCTCTATATACCAATCCATCCTTTCCCGGCCCGTATCTCATGCCCCGTATTGAATCCTCTATTCTATTTCTTCTATCACCTGCCTTCTATGCCATCTTCTATATCAATCCATCTATTCCCTCCCTCCTCGTATCTCATCCTCCTCTATCCCATGCTCTCTATCCCATCCCCCTATTCTATTTCTCCTATCACATGCCTTCTATCCCATACTCTCTATCCCATTCCGTGTATGCCCTAATCATAATAATTGGTCAGAATAACTTAACATATACTCTATAGAGTGCCTCCGTTGTCGTTTTAATAGGCTCGACTCGAACAATGCGTTCCGTTTGCCAACCTGCTGTTTGCATCCGTACTTTGCTGATATTATCGGAATTGCACACTTTTAATCATAGATTCCATTTTTTTTTTATAAATCATCTCAGTGTTTATATTTTATGTGTTTATTAGTTTACTAACTGACCCGGCGAACTTCGTACCGCCATATTTACTGAATTCCTAAAAGACTTTGTTTCATGACACAAAAACAAAATCACCAAAATCGCTCCCGGTGATTAGGAGGATTCTAGAACCCGATCTCAGCGCCATCTACCGATTCCAATTGTGGATTTAATCCATCCCGGGACCCACTCAAACACACACACAATATTTCATCAAAATCGGTAAAGTCGTTCTCAAGTTATGCGCTTACCAACACATTTTGCGATTCGTTTTTATATATAAGATTAGCTTCTGCCCGTGACTTCGTTCGCGTGGAAAGGAAGTTAAAAAACACCCGCGATTTTGAAACATTCTTCATTGGTACTCCGCTCCTATTGCTCTTAGCGTGATGGTTTATAGCCTGTAACTTTCATCAACAAATGGGCTATCTAACACTGAAAAAATTTTTCAAATCAGACCAGTAGTTCCTGAGATTAGCGCGTTCAAGCAAACAAACAAAGAAACAAACTTATCTGCTTTATATATTATATATATAAGATAAAACTCTCTCACTGACACCACTTCTTGTCAAATTATTCGCTTCTATTATGTTACGTTGCAGAGAAATTACTTTTAGTCTGTTATAAGCTGTTTAAGTAAATAAAGCTTTTTAACTATCCCACGGGAACTATTTAATTTTTCGGGATCAAAGTGTCCTATATGTTGACCAGGGATATAAGCTATCACCATACAAAATTTCATGTAAATCGGTCCAGTCGTTTTTGAGATAAGCCGGTACAAACAGACAGACAAACAGAGAAACAAAAAATTTAAAAAAAATCGAAATTAGTTCTATTTCACTTCTTACATCCCCCTGACACGGTCTTTAGATTTTTTTTAAATTGTACAGAAATTCGACCTCTACAATTTTATTATAAGTATAGATATGTGCTTTCTAAAATTACTATAAAACACTGTCAATATTTTTCCACGTTTATATAAATAACCGACATTTTGTATTTAATTGGGTTAATTAGTTCTGATAAACAGTCTGATTGGGGTATATCAATGTTTTAATAATCTTAAAATTTTATTTTTTTCATTAACCATAATATCGTAAATTAAATTCTTCTTTAATCTGTATTGTCATAAGGCAACAAACCACTCACCTTACAAGAATTGAGTTTGTAAGTCTTTATTGTTGCCCGACTGAGAAAAATCTAGCATAGATGTAAGTTGTACTAATATCGCATCGGAAAAATACTAAGTCGTCCTTACGTCATTTTCAAACTCACGACAAAACCTTTTTCGAAATGTCTGTCGAACGTTACCACCAGCCTTACCTTGCACCAGCCAGCCACCACCTTTTTACGGACGTTCGAAGGACTCGATTGCGTTCAACGGTTATTGCGATAGTCGCTTGATAATAACGTGGTGCTATAAGAGTATATATACTGCATCTTAGATTCGGCGTCGATCTCGAATTATCGAATGCGGGGAGACCCTAACATTGTGTGCGCTGGGATTACTTATAATTGTCTTTGTTTAGTCGGCTATAATTAAAGTATTTTGCCGTAATCAATGAAAACATAATAGAAGACAAATTTGTACGTTATTGTTCTTTGGCTTGGCTTTACTAATGTTAGTGTTTAGTTTTTAACAATATTTCTAGAATGATTATTGTATTATTTTAACAGAGCACCTAAAGCAAATTTGCATATTTTTTTTATTGTCTTAATTATATTATATTGTGTTCATTTTATTTCTCTCGTGTTTTTAATATGTAAACATTTTGATGAAAATTATTTCGACGTAATTTTCGTTTCAGTTATTACTAAAAATATTTTTTATTTTCTTATCACCGCAATTTGTAATGTTAGTAATGAATGATTAATTAATTTTCAATTACAGTAATACTTTTATTGATTTAATAACCAACAATTATTATTTAATTACTACGTATTATATAATTATTAGTTTATTAATAATGTAGTATTAAAAGTTAATTTTTGTTTTCGCTCCCTGAGTGCGGTGGTTTATTATCCATTTAGTATAAGATATGCAACAAAAAGTATATTCGTGTTGTGTAAATAGGGCTGAGAGATGTGTGGCGCTAAGATGGTTTTGCTATTTTTAAACATTACAATTTTGTGCTAATAGGGTATTCCCTACAAGCATATTTGCTTGTATATTTTTATATTTTAATTCACCTTAGGAGGACCTTATTCTTTTTTTATGATTTTTCTTAATTCACCTACTGGAGGTAAATACCTAATTATTCAAATTAGGTCTATACCTCCAATAGGAAATACCTTTAAAAATATTGATAAAATTTTTACAATTTAGCATCAACAACCGAACCTTAGGTCGTGACATAAGATTTACTTAGAGCGTTTTGCGATATTAAATTTCCTGCGTATTTTGATTACCTTTTATTCATTGAAAAGAATGCGAACTTTACGGTGATTAAAATAAAAACATAAATGCTTAGCCTACACTAGAATTGAATGCAAATTCCCTATTACATTGTTTAAACTCACTTGGCCCATTTCGGGGACTGAGTGAAGGTGGTGTGTTATAAAAAATTTGAGTGTAAGTCACACACGCCCTCTAATAAAAGTAGGTATTTTTTTATACCTGACAGGATATGAAGAATTAATTTGATATAATTACATTATATATACATGATATAATTTCCTATATTTGTAACGTTTTCTTAACGTGTCTGATATAATCAATATGATGTAATTTAGCTTATAAGAGTTCGCGATGTATATGCATCATGGGAACTTGGCTGAACTGACCATTTGAAACAAGTAGATTTTAGATGTTAAATTAAATGAATGTAATCAAGCTCATATTCAGTCAATCAATTAAATATGCAAGCATGTCAGTTTTAGATTTTTCTTAGGTTGATTATGTGTACTCATTCTGAATCTAAACCTGACTAGAGATTCTCATCATTCTTTTTACAGCAAATCATAAAAATATGTGAATAATTTTAACGACACGTTCACACAATCTCACAGACACTCATTTTTAAAACATGTCACTTGCTAGGTTTTGAAATTGCATAGAATATATGTGTCTATAGATTCATTTGCACATGGAGCGTATTATTTAAACATTATTTGTCTTGTAAACATCTAAACACGAGGGAATGTAGATGCAGTATAGTTGTAGTAGTTTTTGTCAAATTGGTGTATTTTTAAATAATATATTGTTTTAACGGAAACTACATAGTCGTTTAAAGTTGTACTTTTGGTACGTTGAGTGTTCGTTAAAATTTCCTCTTGGTGGAAATAGTTTTATTACTTCTTTTTTTTAAAGTTATTTTTGCTTTATTAACAAGCGTAATAATTCGTTTTACGTCGATTTAGTGCTAATAATTGGGATTTGTTGACCGTAAAGTTCACCGCAACATGTTTAGACGATATTGTAGTTTCGATAGTAATACATAAAATTTCTACTGTTTTCGACGAGCTGTAGGTATCTATAAGACAAACTGTAGCTGTAAGATTTTATATAATCTTGGATGTGGTGGGGAGATTTTTTGTAGTTGAGTTGTTCCTTGTAATGTGTTATGGTATTAGTACACATTAAATAAATATTTTGTTGTTCTTAGGCGTATTAATAATGCCTAAAATCGTAAAAATATTATTTCTTCTAGGTCTTATATAGGTACTATCCGCATTTAATTATATAGTATCAATGTGACTTAGTTTAGTAAGTAGAGGGAATCGAGCGAAATATTTTTTGTGATATTTTCATGTGCAGCATTATGTAAACGAACTAATAAAGTTGTAATCAGTTTAGTTTCGACGTTTTGAGTCGGACGAAAGTAGCTTTACGCCTGATATTATTCACTATTTACTACCGTCAATGCGTGTAGTAAAAAAGTAACATTATTTAATGAGCCTGTTTCCTTCGAATATTAAAATTTAATTAAAAAGCCACCAGAGCCGTGATACTTTTACGTGGTAGAGCCATGCTGGAATCATTATTTTGATTACAGCCACCTGGGCCGGCTCGATCGGTGTGATACCACGCTCTCACAGAATATCGGCATGAAAACGGTTGGCCTTGAGCTAACCGTGAATTGTGCGGTGAGTGAGGGTTCCGATGGCCCACTTCCCCTCCACCTTCCCTATTTCATATATCCTATTCCATCTTCCCTATCCCGTCTTGCCTATCCCGTCTTCCCTATCCCGTCTTCACTATATCATCTTTCTATCCCATCTTCCCTATCCCTTTACCCTATCTACTCTTACCCTTCCGTCTATTCCGTTCCTCCTGTTTGACACTTTTGTCCCATACTCTATATCTTATCCCTTCTATTCCCATTTCCTCTACCTTACCCTAAAGGTTGGCAACGCGTGGGATGTAGCCTCCGTGTTGCAAACCTTTATAGGCAACGGCAACCCCACTTTCCATTAGAGGGATCATTCATCTGCCTATTTGCCAGCTTCCCAATAAAAAAGGCAGCACTGGGGGGCGGGTACACGTTTTGATTATCAGAACAATAACTAAAATATTATTCAGAGTTCTTTTTTCTTATAAACAACAAAAGAAAGAAATACGATAAATTGTAGGTAGATGTACATATGCAATCTATTACGGAATTGGGGTATAGGATAGTGGGATAGATTTTAAGCGTGAAATAGTGGGATCGGATAGGGTTATAGGATAGCGGGATGGGATGGGGGCTGGGATAAAGGAGATGTGGGTTAGAGATAATGGTTTAAGGGCATGAAATACGGGTATAGCATAAGGGTAGGGTAGGATAGGAGTATGCATGTGATATGGGCAAAGTGGAGCGCTTGCAAAATTGTCATGAATGCCTCTCTGTCTTCGTTTATGCAAAAAACGAAGACAGATAGGCATTTATAATTATTTTGGGTTTACCGATACGTACCTGAAGAGAAAGATGCTACATGTTTTATACCTTTGATTATAAGTTATTTATGGGAACCGATCTTTGAGAAGTTTTTGTCATAGATAATTTATAGTTATTTTTCTTTTAATCTACCTCAAAAGCATGGCATCTAATCTTCTCTGAATTTGAATGCTTGCCCGGTGAATTGGTCACTATTCATTTATACCTATTTAGTGATTTATTTATCTACTTGATTTGTGTAACGGGAAATGATACGTTGTTTCTTCTTGAGTCATTTGGTTAAGGCGTGGGCTAGGTGTGGGGATGGGATTGGGGGTGGTATGGGATAGGATAGCGGGTGGGATGGGTTTGGGGTTGGAATTGAATTGGGGGTGGGATAGGAGTGGGGATGAGATGGGGTGGGATAGGAGTGGAGAAGAACAGGAACGGGGGTGGGATAGGAGTGGAGATGGGTCAGAAGCGGGGGTGACATAGGAGTGAGGATGGGATAGAAACGGGAATGAAGTTGGGGGTAGGATGAGATTAGAGTAGGGATGGAACGAGGGGATAGTAACGGGGATGGGATAGGATTGTGGATGGGATTGGGGTAGGGTGGAATACAAGTAGGGATGGGATATGATTGTGGATGGGATTGGGGGTGGGATAGGCGGGGAAATGGAATAGGGGGTGGGATATGGGGACGATATAAGTATGGGCTAGCGAGATAGAATAAAGGGGATGCGGTAATGGGGCAAAATCTGGGTATGGGGGACGAGATAGTGTATGGGATAGGTGTGCGAATGCGATAGGAGGTAAAACAATATAGGATATGGAATAGAAGGAATAGGATATAATCGATGGGACAGGGGAGTGAAATAGATTTGATGGTAGAGGGCTATATGACAGGGAGGGGCTGGGATAGAGGGGAAGATTGGGGGATGAAATACTGGAATAAAGAGTAGGCTAGGGGTATTGGATTATGGAGTAGGTTAGGGGGATGATATAGAGGAATGGGACAAGGGTGTGGGGTATGAAGTTTGATAAAGGGTTGTGATACGAGGGTGGGAAAGGGAGCGCAGGATAAGGGGTATTCATGTGTAAGGGGGTGGGATAAGAGGGGGATGGGATAGTGAGAGCCGAAACCGTTTTAGAAAGTGGAACGCTTATAAAATTGTCATGAATGCCGCTCTATCTTAGTTTGTCACATACTTAATGATTTTGTGTTTACCGGTACGTACGTTAATAAAGATGCTTCATGTTTTATACCTTCAAATTGTAAATTATTAATGGGAACCGAACTTTTTGGCGTTCTTGTCATAAATAATGTATAGTTTTCCTTTCAAACTACCTCAAAATATGGTATCTAATCTTCTCATGAATTTGTAATCTTTTGCAGTGAATTAGTCATTATTTATTTATCCCTATTCAGTCCTTTTTTGATCTATTTGATTTGTATAACTGGAAATTACACCTTTTTTTTCTTATTAAATAATTTAGTTAGGGCGTGGATTAAGAGCGGGAAAAAGATAGGTGTGATGAGAGGGTATGGGATAGAGGGGGTAGGAGAGGGGTATGGGATAAAGGGGCAGGACGCTATCCTGCCCCTTGATCCCATTTGTGAGTTAGAGGGTATGGGATGGGGGTATAGAATGCGAAATGAGATACGGGGATGGACAAGAATGGGGAGGGAAAGAGGGTGGGAGAGGCGTTATGGTGGGATAGGAATAAGTCTAAGGGGTGGAATAGGGGGATAAAATAAGGGAATGAGATAAAGGGGGTACGATAGTGGAATGAAATAGGGGTTTGGGTTAGAGAGGATGGGATAGGTATATGAATTACGAAATTAGATACAGGGATAGAATTGTCGGTGGGACAGAGATGGATAGGAGGTTGTTGTAGGAGTAAGCATGTGATAGCGGGTGAGATAGGAGGGGGGGGGGGGTGTTATAGAGTGGGCAGGGGACTGAAATTGATAAGATAGGATAGGACGGGTTTGGGATAAAGGGGGTAGGACAGAGGAATAAAATAGTAGTACGAGATAAAGGTAGTGTGATAGCGGGTGGGGTGGAGAGGATGGGATTGGGGGTAAGTGTGGGATAAAAAGGGATGGGATAGTGGAGGACATAACTTTTTCGGCAAAACGGAACTATTATAAAGTCGTCATGACCGTCAGTGTGTCTTCGTTTGTTACATACATATTATTATTGGCGGATACGTACTTAAAAGAAGATTCTACATGTTTTATGCCTTTAATTGTAAGTTTGACATTCTTATCATAGGAATTTATAGTATGTTTTCTTTGAAACTTATCTCAATAACGTGGCACCTAATCTTATGGATTTCAAGACTTATTCACTAAATTGTTCATGATTAATTCCTATTCAGTCTTTTTCTTATCTATTTGTAAACCAAAAATTATACTATTCTGTGATTAAATTGGACAGGGTATGCGATGAGAGCGGCGGTGGGATAGGCGTGATGGTGAAATAGGATATGAGTATTACGTAGAAAGAATAGTATAGAATGAATAGAACAGGGGAGTAAAATAGAAGGGGTGGATTGGGGTAAAGGGGGTAGGAGAGGGAGATAAAATAGGGGTATGGGATAAAGGGGGTAGGATAGGGGAATGAAATAGGGATGCGAGTTAGAGGGAATGGGATAAAAATAGAAATACGGGGATGAGATAGGAGTGAAGAGTCTTAGAGGGTGGGTTAAGGGGTCTTATAAGAATAGGCATGTGATACCGGTCAGATAGGAAGGAATCCGTGCAGGAACAGAGGAAGAATACCATTTACTGCGGCCGGGCGATCTTTCATAGGTGGCGACAAAACAACTCCCAGCTAGATGGTAGGGTATTTTCCCGTCTGAATGGCTACCAGTCCCGGTCTAGAGTATGCCGCCATAACAACCTTGAGTTGTGTTCCGGCATTAGTAACCAGGTTCCATTCCCCATGTAGAGAACGGCAGCACCTTGGTAGCACCTTTGGTGTTACACATGTCTATGGGCGATAATAACCTCTTCCCATCATTTGGGCCATCTGCCTGTCTGCTGAACTCATGTACAATAAAAATTAAAAGGAAGGGGGATGGAATAGGGTATGGAATAAAAGGAATAGGATATAATGAATCTGAAATGACAGGGGAGCGAAATAGTAGGAATGGATTGGGATGTGAGATAGGAGGGTTAAAGGGGAAGATATAATGGTATGGGATAAAGGGGTCAGGATGGGGTTGTGAAATAGAGTGTCGGTTAGAGGAGATGGGATGAGGGATACGGGATACAAAATGAAATAGAGGGTTAAGATACGGGAATGGCATTGGGGATGGGATGGTATAAGAGCGCGATGGGATAATGGGAGAAGTAACTATTTCAGTAAAACGCAACGTTTTTAAAATTATCATGACCATGTGTCACAAATGTCTTTGTTTCTTACATACATGCTTTATGTGTGCGTATACGTATCTGCTCACATAAAGCGTCCAGTTGTAAGAAGATTCCACATGTTTAATGATTTATGCCTTCGATTATAAATTATGTGATCAGAACTTTCTGACGTTCTTGTAATAAATGATTCATAGTTATTTTCTTTCAAAATCATTTCAATAAACTGGCATCTAATCTTCTCATTTCTCTCTCTCTCTCTCTCTCTTATTATTATAGTGAATTGGTCATTATATGTTTATTCCCATAAAAAAAAAAAACTGTTTGTATGACCGGAAATGATACTGTTTCTTTTTGACTGAATCGGATACGGCGTGGGATTGATGTGTAGGTGAGATGGGATGGGATATGACAAAAACAAAGAAAATATCGAGGTATCGGATTGGAGGGTTGGGATAAAGGGGTAGGATTGGGGTATGAGATACGAAATGTAATAGGAGTGAATATGGTATAGAGGGTCGACTATGGGGAGGGCGTCATAGGAGTATTTATTAGGGAGTGCAATAGGGGGAGGTGAATAGGGGTGGGATAAACTATATTTCTTCTTAAGAGAATGCTATTCGTTTGAAAAACTACAAATATATTGGCGAGAATACTTAATTTCTAGAGAACATTCAATGGACTTTATAATTTGTACCCCCCGCTCGTGCTGTCTCTGGTGCTGGTTAATTCTTCAGATGAAACACGCTCATTGTTTCCTCTAAACTCAGATAAAACCGGTTCAGTCAATGTAGTGAATGTATAAAAAAATTACAATATTAATAATATATGAAAAAAATTATACCTTCGTGACTTATTGAACATAAACTCATTCACGAAAAGTATCTAAAATAGTCGATGTCCTTATTGCGAAACTAAGTCTAATTGTTACAACAAAGTTCTATCAAATTTAACACGAGCTTATAATGTTAAAAAAATTACAACTCTCCACCCTCCTTTGTAGGTTATTGATGTTAAGTCATATATAATCTTTTTGTAGTTTTAAGACGGGCCTATTTGCATTAATCGATAATGTAGCGAACGTTCAGAGCAAGTTAACACCCACCATTGTTGTAAACTATCCTTATATAAAGGATTTCATAAATTTGTCATTGTTCTCTATAGAAGTTGCGTTTCCACAAGAAAAAGATAAACATGTCACGTGAACCTTATTGGTTAATGCACTTGGGATAAGTTTTCATTATGTTAACTTGGACTATTTTTAGTATAGAGATACTGTCTTTTGGGACTTTAAACACTACTAATAAATATTTTAATTAGATGACTATAATTTGTGTCACCATGTGTGTGTAGTTTAAGAATATTGATATAAACGTCTCAAAAATGTTTGAGTAAATATTAAACGGTCTGTCCATTGAGCCTGTGAGTGTATTCATTTGGACCCTGTTGCGTAAAACACTTAAAGAGACAAGCTCCTGCATCACATTAACCTAATTAATCTGTGTGTACGTTTCGAAAGGATCATTTCTCGAACAAGGGTGCGAAATAACACGAAATCGTCAATTAGTCCTTGTTATGCTCAAATATGCCAATTGTACTAAATTATTACCAGTTTTGGTGAGTTGTAAAGTATCACACTGATTATTTTTGTGTCAAAAAGACATTTTTAACAGATTCTGATTCATTTTGGCGTAACTGGGACCAATTATTTAAAGTATGTTTCTAATTTTCAAGGTTGTATTTTATAAATAATGTATGTCTATGAGGTGTGTTGAATTAGAAAATTAATCGTCTGCGTTATTGAGTTTATGGGGAGCAATGAATTCGTCGATTTTACCTAACGGAATTAGAACTAACGATTTAACAATTTTATGTAAACTAGAAATAAATGAAATGTCTTTTAAATAGGACGATCCACTTTAAACATCACAAACATAAGAGGAATGAAAATGTAAGTTCTCTGTTATTTATGTAGTAAACGTCACACGAGTCCTACTAAAAGTTTGCGAATCCTGATGTATTGCTTCTGCCAACTTCTCTGAGCCTTCAGATTTTAGAGTAAATCATTCATTCTCTTTGAGTTTTTTACGAAAATTTAAAGGCATTCAAGCGCGTTCATACCATAAACGGGGTCCATTTCGAAACACAAAATTTAACTTTATTGGTATATAAAATTGGAGTTTATAGAACTACTCTGGACGTTATAGGTAAGCATCTATAAACTATTTTGTGATCATTATCTTAATCGTGTAACTACTATTATGAAATTGTTTGTCGTAAATTTACCTTACTTTACATTTTCTTGTCACCTATTTGAGACATTTTATGTTCAAGTAAGGGACATTTTGTTTTTTTAATTAAGAAAGAATACTTTTAAGGAAATGATAATTATTTTGTAGAATATGATTTGCTTTTTTATGTGGTTACCATAAATTTAATTTTTTAAGCTAATTATCATATATAACTGGTAAATATTGCCGGTGGTTTTTTGTGTGTGAGATGATCCTTTAAGATCGGTTTTCAGTCTTGAGTAAATTTTGTACATTGAAAATGGCATTGACGGATAATCATAACACGAATTAAAAGTACATTTTATTTTAGCCAAACATCTATGATAAAATAAAAAGTTATCGAATATATGAGATATCTTCTCGATATTGCAGCCTTTCAAGACTTCTGATTAACGTTTTGCTCAAGACTAAGCACCGTGTATGAACTTAAAATGGTCTGTACTTCATCAGTGTAATTGCTACATTGTCTTTACACACCAAATGATGTACATCGCGTATTATTTATGCAGGTAATCTAGAAAAGCCATAAAGTTTGACATAGTTTTTACCTAATTATGTAATTTGGATTAAAACGATTAATAGAGATTGGTGGGATTAGATTATTAGATTAGCATAGCATGAGGATGTTTACGAAATTTAAAAGGTCATGTTTCAAAGCCACCGGCATACGTTCAACGTGCAAATTATTTGTTAAGATTATGTTTTTCGTTACCAAATAATACACTTTTATTTGATTGCATAAAATGTTCTGGCTTGACCGCCATAGGTACCCATATCATGTTAAAGTACTCCCGCTTATGCTAGTAGATATTGAAAAGATGATATACATATTAGGTACATTTTGATACCATGAAATAAATTGACTAAGCGCAAACTAAATATTAGCTACGAATGGATTCATAAGGCGGAATTTTGCATTTAAGTGGGAGAGGCGCAGGTACAATGTTGTGGTTTCTCTGAATAAAGTCGTTATTCAATAAAATTTTACGCGACGACCCGTCGATGAGACCAATAATATAATCAACCTAGTTAAGATGAACTTCATTTACGCAGTTCTCTTGAAATCCTGTCAAATGTCAGTTCTTACGAAATAATTGTAATGGCTCTGAGCTTGCTGAAAACGGAAATGCCTCGGAATGTTATAGTTGCTGGCGCTACGTGCTATGTTAAATATATAAATGAAGATGTTATTTTTATTGCTAAGCTGACACGTACAGACGGCCTACTTAATGAAAAAAAAGCGTTGCCAGCCTTTGGGATAGGATAAAGGGATGCTACAGGAGCAATGGGATAGAGGGGAATCCCCTATTTCGGGGGATCAATAAAGTCTAGAATACAGTCATTTGCCACGGAGGAACACCTGAGACATGAAGAAATATTCTTGCGCCACGTAAGGCAATTTTTACTGGTCATCACAAACAATTTCGTAAGAATTCTCGATGAATTTTATTAGAAATTAGATCAGGCAGGATTTTGGAGAGTATAGATCATTCATATTTACGACTTGCGGCAGATGTTTGTTTATTAAACAACATATAAACGACACGAGCTAGTTGCCGCTTTCAGATTCATTGGACTCGGTATAATCACACATTACTGATCAGTCTTGTTCTTTAATCTTAGAGCGGTCAAGTTAAGATAGGAATTACAACTCATTGCGAGATATTATTTAGATATTTGCATAATCGCATTTTTACTATGTAATTTGATAATGGTCTGGGATGTAGTAGGTAGTAGTGTATCGTACATTAATAAATCTTATCTTGATATTTTTGTGTTTTATTCAATTACCTGTTAACTGTTCTCATAATTTGTGATCAGCTTAGATTACAAATTATAAAAACAAACTCTTCGAAGATTTTCTCATTGTCCGCTTTCATGTTATTTTCTATACCTATAATATTTTTTAGATTTTTTATAATTTTTTAAGATTTTTTTATAAGAAAAATGTTGTCACTGGACCTGAAATAGATTTCATACATTATAAAAAGTAATAAGTTTATGACAGGAACTTCGATATTTTGTTACATACATACATACATAACTTCACGCCAGGTCCCTTGCGGGGTATAGCAATATAAGTAAAATTAATCATCTATAAGAGCTGAAATGATTGACCGCAAATTTGTATGATGCTCCCAAAAAGTCAAGTTAACGCTCTTCAAAGCATTTTGCACGAGTACATGCAGTGTGGGCTAATTATTCACAGAGAAGCTACACAACCCTTCGTGTCCAATACAATAGCGCATTCAGGCTAGTGTAGGGACTGCCACGCTACTGCAGGGCCTCGGGTATGTTTGCCTTGGTGAGGATTCCGTCCAGACCACCGGATGCGGGCTAGGGCCAACCCTGTCCTGAGGATAATTGCTGAGAGGGTGGACTGCACCTCCAGTAGGCACTACTGTGCAACGCAAAATCTATCTATCTATAATATTTAAAAATTCTAAACATACCGTCTCTGAACATTGAAGTTATAAAAAAAAAACAACTGGAATTGACTACATAAACGATGCAGAACACGATGTTTTTTTTTAGATTTCCTATCTGTTTGTTCGGGATCCACGTAAAAACGAACAGTCTTTACGTGGGTCCTGAACTATTTACTGATCGTGGATCAGCGCGCTTTCTCACACAGCAGAACTCTTAACGAGTCTGGGAAGATGTTTGGACCGTCACATTTGTCTGACTCATTGGAAAATATTTGAAAACATTATACTTTATCTGTACATATAATAAAATTGTAGAGGTCAAATTTCTGTACAATGAAAAAAAAAATGCTAAAAACCGAGTCAGGGGAATGTAAGAAGTGAAATAGAACTAATTTAGATTTTTTTTCAATTTTTTTTGTTTGTCTGTTTGTACCGGCTAATCTCCGCAATGACTGGACCGATTTACATGAAATTTTGTATGGTGATAGCTTATATCCCTGGTCAACATATATGATACTTTTGATCCCGAAAAATAAAGAGTTCCCGTGGGATAGTTAAAACCCTTTAATTACTTAAACAGCTTATAACAGACTGAATGTAATTTCTCTGCAAAGTAACATAATAGAAGCGGAGATTTTGACAGGGTGTGGTGTCGGTGAGAGAGTTTTGTCTTGTATATATGTGCAATCTCCAATGCTGAGATTGTAACTAAGCGGACTGTATTATTGCGAATTATTTTGCAAAGCTATGCGAAGAACGGTAAGTTAGCCAGTGAGAATAAATCTTACAACGAGTAGGTCAACTCACCTTGCAAAGATCGGGTTTGTTTCCAATGGTCGGCGCCGACTGCTTTCTTCGTGAACACAATTTTGTTTCAAAACGAGTAATTTCACCACTCGTGACAACGATGCAGCACTGATGCACTGGTTGGCGACAATTTTTCACAAAATGCGAAACGAGTCTCTTGTGAGGTGTATTCAACAACGAGCGATTTCGAGATATGTCCGTACACGACGAGCGCAGCGAGTGACTCTCGCCGCAATTTCTACCCTCACTGGCTCGCGCGATAAAAAAAAAATACTAATCTAACGCTTCAAACAAAATTGTCGCTAATTTATCAAATACAAAAAAATGAACCTAAACTATTTAATATTATTTAACGCTAATTAATATTAATCTACTAATAATAATAAAAAAAGGAAACGGATTGTACATATATAATATACTAGAGTTTACCACGCGGCTCAGCCGCGGGTCAAACTCTAGTGCGTACCTCTTGTTTAAACAGCCGGCGTTAAAACAGGTTAAATTGTTTAATATTTTTATATTGGTGCTAATTGCCCTCATAAGATACTTATACTTTTTTATTTATTTATATCGCAAACTATCCCGTCTCCCGGGATGAAAAGTATCTATGTCCATTTTCGGTATTCAGACAGACAGATCGAGTTACTATCGCAATTTTTTCTATAGATTATGAATTTTTATATCTATAAACTTGAGAAACGATTAGTCTCGCACTCAAACTTTCATCTATTTTAGTTTTATTTTTGCGATAAAAAGTATGACCAAAATGGTCAAAATGACCGAATTGGCCAAAATGACCGACATGGCCAAAATGACCAAAAAGGCTAAAATGGCCAAAATGACCAAAAAGGCCAAAATGATCAAAATGACCAAAAAGGCCGGAATGACCGATATGGCCAAAATGACGGAATAGACAAAAACGACCAAAAAGGCCAAAATGACCGACATGACCAAAAAGACCACAGTGACCGACATGGCCAATATAACGGAATAGGCAAAAACTACCAAAAAGGCCAAAATAGTCAAAAAGGCCAAAATGACCAACATGGCCAAAATGACCAAAAAGGCCACAGTGACCGACATGGTCAAAATGACCAAAAAGGCCAAAATGACCGACATGGCCAAAATGACCAAAAAGGCCACAGTGACCGACATGATCAAAATGACCAAAAAGGCCAAAATGACCAAAAAGGCCAAAGTGACCGACATGGCCAAAATGAGTAAAAAGGCTAAAATAGCCAAAATGACCAAAAAGGCTAAAATTACCGATAAGGCCAAAATGAAAAGTATCCCTTGTCCACCCTCGGTATTTAATTTACATACGAACCGAATTTCAGCCAAATCGGCCCATTAGTTCTTCCGTAAATCGGTCCAGTAATTTTTACGTGAAAACGGAACAGACAGACAGACAGAATTACTTTCGCATTTATAATATTAATAGGGATAAAGCTGATAAGTTTGTTTCTTTGTTTGTTTGCTTGAACGCGCTTATCTCAGGAACTACTGGTCTGATTTGAATTTTTTTTTCAGTATTAGATAGCCCATTTATCTAGGAAGGTTATAAACCATCACGCTAAGAGCAATAGGAGCGAAGCACCAATGAAGAATGTTTCAAAATCGCGGGATATTTATAACTTACTTTTTTTTACTATTCCACGCGAACGAAGTCGCGGGCAGAAGTTAGTAATATATATAAAATTCAGCCTTCTTAAAATGACGTAAGTTCCCACGTTTTCTTTTAGTGTCTGTCAAAAGTTGCGGCCCGCAGGAAAAGTCTGGCAATTGTTTATTTGTTTATAACAATATCATATGTGACATATGTAAAAACTAGCCTTGCTACTTTGACGTAAGTAAGCATGGTCTTTTTCCACCTTTGATACCTGCTGCCTGAAAAACGGCCCCGCTTTCAGCTTAGCGAGTATCCATTCCGTTCTAAGTTTATGTTAAACTACCGTACCTCAAAATTTCATTTTTCCTAAAATCACGTAAGTCTGGGTTGACTGGGATCTTAAACTATACTTTCAATAAAGAAGAAATATTTTAAAATGTACACATCCCTATTTAATTAAGTAAGTAACTCTGTTTGTCTGTGACGCTTTCTCAGAAAAACTGCTAGACCGAGATTGTTTGGGAATGACGTCAATAGACAGTGTGTAGTTCGTCAGCGATGCTATGGGTATAACGTCCGAACGAGGGATATCCCTTTCAGCTCTGCACGTAGTAACTTTGTGAACCATAAGCTTATTATATTAGATGGCTCATTTCTGTCTTTTGACTTCGATGGAGCATCCAAAGTGATTCATATAGGCCTAACATTGTACCTCAAAGTTTCCGTTTAGCGTCTTTCAACCAAATTAATTCAATTTATTTTAACCGTCAAGTATATAATTAAGTTAAACCTAAAACTTAACATACATATTTACTTATAAGAACTATGTAACTGGAGCCGCAATTTTATGTGCGTTAAACCACGGCTTGAAATACCAGTAAAAATGTGGTATCGTTATTCATACTAATTTAAAAATAACGGTAAAAAATAAATATCGTTATAAAACTTACCGTTATTCCTAGGTATTTTACTGGTAAAAAACATATTACATTAATACTATTTTTATCGGTAATTTTACCGGTTTAACTATCTTTTGTTACCATTGTCGCTCTTTTTATAACTCTTGTTATATTATAACGTTGAAATCATAAAAGTTACCAAGTATTGGTAAAAAGATATACCGGTATAGTAGTATTTTTTCTAAAATACCGGTAATTACCTATATTTTTGAAGGTAATTGATAACGTTTTCAAACCCTGTGTTAAACTTCTATATCACGATTGATTATACATTATAATGTATAAGCATTCATGTCTTTGAAATTTTGTTCTTCCATACATACATACATAACATCACGCCAGGTCCCTTACGGGGTAGGCACGAACAACAGAGCGCCATTCAGGCTTATTCTTACACACCTCACTTGCTTCTTTGACATTCATAACTCTTGTCATGCACGCTCGTCTGTTCTTAAGGCTCCCGACATCAATTTTGTTCTTAGTAAGAATATATATTTATTTTGTAATTTATAGAAGTAGCTTATATACAATGAAGATGCAATTTGCAAATTCAAATTGGATGGATTAAAAAAATACGACAGAAACATAGACCAAATCTTTATTACGTAACTAGAATGTACCTGGGCCTTCACCCACGCTTGAATTGAAAGTCCCATTGGATTCCGGGGATACAAAGTACCTCAGCTTTAGAAAAGAATTCAAGCCATCATTTTAGTGAAAACTGTGTCGGAATAAGCTAATTTTTATGCACCCGAGCAACTACAGATTATAAATATTATTAGGGATATTTTTTATATAGAATCTAGGTGACCTTTGCGGAACTTGTAGCAACTATTCCAAATTGAAATTGTAAAAAAAAATCGTTACATTGTTACGTTTTAAGTGGCAACAGTTACGTTCTACAGTAGAGTTGAGTTTTTATTTATTTATTAGCCCTATTACATAGGTGTGTGGAAATGAAACTACAAGGTATTCGGTTAAACAATCAAAATTAAACTCATTTATTCAAAGACCCTTAAGTATAGATTTATTATATAACAAGGAAGTATAATATATAGCTTAAAGCTCAAAATAACCATTAATAACCATTATTAACCTAGTTGGTATTTCTGTAGTTATAGATTTCTATCCACACATATAAGAAGTCGACGCTCAGATTCGGAGAAGGGTTCTGTTCGGAGAACCAAAGGTTATGAGACTCTAGTAAAGATACGAATAATAATAATAATACTAATATCAGTAGGGTCGCAGGAAGCTTATACTGATCTACGAATGTAAGCTAGGTATTAAGGTGTACGAACATAAAGATACGAAACGATGGAAACACTAGATGAGTTAATACTTAAATGATTTTAGGGCGCCACTGGCTTTTGAGGGTCGAAGCCAGAAACCAAACGTCCGCCTTCCACGGGGACGCGTTCATAGACCTGCCGCAGAAAGGCTGGCAGTGATGGCTTGAGTAAAGATGTGGGTGGGTTTGGTCGTTAGGAGCACACGGAAGGTATGATAACTAACTCGTTCATCATAACACGGTGTTATACCTGACACGATATTGAACAATCGCCGGCATAATACTTAATTCCTTCTATAATAATACTATACTAAGGTCTCTAAATATCAGCTAGACCATAGGCGACCAAACCGTTAAACCCGTATACTGTATATACGGGTTTTAATTAAAGTGGTCCCGATGGATGTGTTAGTATCTCGTGGGATTATATCGAATATTAATATCCGGCCAACAATCGTGTCGTCTAAAAATGTGGATCCGATTCCTGATACGACACTATGGTGGCGGAACGATGAACAATTCTTAACTGTTATAAAATAAGTAACTGGTTACGAAAGATTCTCTAGTCTACTCAGCTTGAAACGCACGCCGTATATGAGGCAAGAAAAATGAATCTAATAATGAGACCATGAGTGAATGAGAGGTTGAGACAAGGATGGAAGATTTCTTGGATGCCTGAAGAGACCTAGATATATTCTCGAAACTTCCATTCTAACAGGAATGTTTTAAAAATCTAAATGAATGTTAGCCTAAAGGCTATTGGTGTAAACTGCCCTACGAAGTAAATAGAAGGGAATAACTGGAATCCAGTAATTAATTTGAGGCAAAGACGCGAGTCAAAACGCGAGCTATTTTAGTGTCCTATATTGTGACAAGCTTTATTGCACGAAGATTCTACTTTCATTATCTGTATTCCGTGCAAAGGGGCGCGGCTACGATCGACCAAATATGAGTCTCAAATGGCACGAAATGAATCACGTGACCATAAGGTCCTGTTGGCAACACCAACAAACAATTGAAAATTGACTTTGTCACATAGAAAATTTTCCTACGATGTAATGATGCAAATTTAAAATATTTCATAAAATATCTCTCGAAGTACAATTTTACCCTTCCTTAATAGTTTTGATTTAATCATTTGGTCCTTCAAGTTCGGCAAGAAAATAAATACCAGCCCATTGGCACGAAATTTTTTTACACGTAAGGCGAAATAGGTGCATTAGAAGTTGGAGCAATACTACTCTTCAGCATCCACCTACAAGGGTAAACAGCGAGCGCAACATATTTTCTCGTTTGCTGCAATAAAAAAAACCATTGAGAGCATAACCACACCATCAAGAGGAAAAGTCAAAAAATTTCATCCAAGGTTTGGCCGACATTTTGGAATTTCACAACAAGGAAACAAATTCAAGGAAAATTTCACTTCATAGCAGATCACGACATCTATAATTATTTCAAGATAACATTGCATGCTGTTTTACGAACATTTCATTTACCAAAGAAGATTTAAACAGGACTGACACGGTTTTCCTTTTTAGTGACAGTTTATTTATAATTTCTTTGATAGACTTCAACGTCAGACATTATTTATTTTATTAGTGTTAATTATTATATATTTTAGTTTAGATTTAATAATTAGAATGGAAGACCTTAAAAAATTAAGAGCGGCTCGAGGTTATGTTAAGTCCTCGATGACTAGAATATTCAGTTTTTTGGAAAATACGGTTGAAATTCAAACTGCTTCAAATTCAATTTTAAAAGCGAAACAAAAACGGTTGGAGCAATTATTTAATGAATTTGAAAATTATAATAAAGAAATTTTGTTTTATGACGAAGATGATAATGGCAATAGCGAAGAGATTGAAGAAAAATACTTTAACGCCCTTGATATTTTCAATGAGCGCATAAATAATAATTCTGAACCCGACACAGGTAATTGTTCAACTTTTAAGGCGAAGCTGCCAACAATCCATATACCTAGCTTCACGGGAAAATATAGTGACTATACACCCTTCATCAATCTCTTCACAGCAATAGTGCACAATGATAAATCGATAGATAAAATCCAAAAATTATATTACCTTAGGTCATTTTTACAAAAAGAGCCACTTGATTTAATTAAAAACCTCCCTTTGGCTCCAAATAGTTATGACGAAGCGCTTCAACTGCTAAATGACCGTTACAACCACACTTTTAAAATTGTTAATGAACATATTAATTCGTTGCTCGACATGCCTTCCTTGTACAAATCAACTCCAAATAATGAGATTGAATGATTCGAACTGACACATGGGATCCTATTTTATTAGCGGTTTTATATCGAAAATTAGATTCATATATATTAATGGCCTATCAATTAGATAGGAATGCAACTGTGGATGCAACTGTAGCTGAGTTTTTGTCATACCTGGATAAGAGGGCCATGGCGATGGAAAACGTTCAGTCTTCATTATCCTCAGACAAAATCCACAATCCTAAGCTATAAACCTACTACATTTGGATCCAGATCATGTTTATACTGTAAGTGTTCAGAACACAAATTATACACTTGTTCTGATTTTAAACTTTTGGCAACATCTGATAAATTAAATATTACAAAAGATAATAGATTATGCAAAGTGTGTCTGAATGCTCACCATGGTAAGTGCAAATATCACTTTCGGTGCAAAATATGCAGGCAGGCACACAATACTTTGCTTCACGAAGAGGTCTTACCTTCGCAACCAACTGTGTCACTGATATCTAATGTATCTAATAAGGTTTTACTACCGACGGTTAAGGTAAAACTTTATTCAAAGAGTGGCCAGGAGGTGCGCATAAAGGCAATATTGGACTCAGCTTCACAAATATCAATCGTTAGCAGCAAGTTAATAAATATTTTAGGTATTACACCTACAGAGTGTAACACCAACATAATAGGGGTAAGCAATAAAAATAATGCAGTTCATTATTCTTTGCCTCTTGAAGTGTTCTCACTTACTTCGCCATACAAGGTGACAATTGACTGTCTTGTCTTGGACAAAATAACATCCAAGATACCTCAAGCCAAGGTAGATGTTTCATCCCTTCACATTCCTTCTGGAATGCAATTGGCAGATGACGATTTTGGCATACCATCTGATATTAGCATGTTAATAGGCGCTGATATATTTTTCCAGGTGATGATTCCGGAGCAACATAATTTGCTTGATCACTTTGCTTCACAATATGAGTTCGATACTCATGATCAACATCTGCGACCTCGCTTTATTAATACAAAATTCGGGCATGTAGTCGCTGGAGCTTTGCCACAGCGGTCCGATTGTAATTCAAGTAAGGTTTCTTTACTATGTTTGGAAGGTGAATCCAATATAAAATTCAAAACAGAAGATATAACTGAAACAGTAAAAAGATTTCAGAACCAGAGCAATGTAAAACTATGTTCAACGCTACAACTCTGTATTGTAATAACAAAGTGCAGGTTGAGTTGCCGTTAAAGTTTCCCGTAAGCGAGATAGATAATTTTATTAGGGATTCTTTCGACTTAGTTTTCTATAGGTGTTTAAAATTAGAGCAGAAGTTACACAGAAACACTAAATTTTATTCTTTTCTCAATAAATATTGTAACAAAATGCTGCGCGTGTGGGCTTTTATATTTAGGTTTCCCAATAATTTAACCTCGCATCAAATAGGGTATTTACAACGCTACCTTCATAGAGAAAATTTTCTTAAGGTAGGTGGCAGGGTTCATGCAGTTAGTTTATTAAACGTTGCAGCCTTATTGTCCAGAATAAATAAAAAATATTGGGCAATAAACAGGTACAACCATGTAAAAAAGATCACTTATAAAGAATTAGTACGTTTTAAAATGAAGTAGAATCTGCTTAACAATTTATGAGCAGCTTAAAAGGCGTTAGATTAGAATAATGTTACTGTTTAGTTATTATTGCAATGATGTTTATGTTTTTGTTGTAAAAGTTATAATTGTAGTAATTAAGTTTCTGTTGTTTGTATATCTTTAATGTTCATATGTTTAGCTATATAACTAATTTTATTCTATAAATGTCTCTCAGCAGTGTTCAGAGCAATGATATATTTATAAGTTGATTAGTGGTGACCAGTATGCTGGCTTCAAGGCCTACTATTACATTATTAGCCAAAAGGTAATAACAATCAAAATATTATTCGGTGTGTTGCTTGATTTCACCGCCGCGGCCCAGCATGTTGGCAACACCAACAAACAATTGAAAATTGACTTTGTCACATAGAAAATTTTCCTACGATGTAATGATGCAAATTTAAAATATTTCATAAAATATCTCTCGAAGTACAATTTTACCCTTCCTTAATAGTTTTGATTTAATCAGGTCCAACGGCGCGAATCTTTTGAAAATGCAACATTGATATTTTAAAGATAATTTCTGCGAGTGGTATTTGTTATACCACGTCACAACATCCTAATGTAGGTACAATCAAACAAATTGAAACATGACCCACCATAAGGTCATTTTCTTACAGTCGTGAAATACAATTAGGTTGAAATTCGCCTGAACATACATTTCCTTGGTAACGAACTTGTTTTCATGTTATTAGACATTGACAGTTACTACGTTGTATTAAACAGATCGGAGAGACTCGTCTATACTTGTGTAACATCTGACAAATACTATTACGTGCTATTACTATGTCTGTCATTAAGTATGTTGGATTAAGTGCCGTTTCCTATATCTTACAGACCGTTTATTTGCCTTACTAACGATTAAAATTTGAAGTAATCTCTATACAAGCAATGTCAAAATTCAACCTACGGTAAAGCAGGGGAAGTGGAGTGGAGTAAATAGTGAGATATCGGAACCGGTCATAAATCGACAAGCCAAAGGTGACACAGGCCAAACCTTTTGTATATACAACATTAGATATTAGGGTTATCGTTATTATACGTTAGATAGCAGAAATACACAAGAAAATAAAACATTAACAACATTAATGTGGAAGAAAATTTTTTTTTTTTAGTTTTATTAATTGGTTGTATTTCAAAGTTAGAAATCGCACTCATTTTACTTTACTTAAACCTAAAACCGGGTATAAGCACCATCGTTTTCAATTACGTCTAATAGTCGATTACGCATCAACCCGATTAGACGATTGCAGATGTCGGTTCCCCTCATGTAATTCCAAATTTCATTACAGTGCTGCTCAATTGCTTCCTTTGTCCTCTCGTTTCTGTTATCCCACATTTGAACCATCAAACCCCATAAATTTTCTATTGGGTTGAGGTCTGGTGACCTAGATGGCTATGGCATTAGAGTAATTTCATCTTCATGCTTGGTAAGCCAGTTCGAGACAATTCTGGCGGTATGTACTCGACAATTGTCGTGAACGTAGGAGAATACAGGGACATGTTAGCTGAAATTCGACCAGATAATTGATTGGGTACTACGTGATCCTCTGTGTATCGCGTATTGTTATAACGCCACAAAGTTAAGCGAACATGTTGAGAAGATCTAAATGATTTTTCATCTGAAAATATGGTATTAGTCCAGTCAAAGTCTAAATAATTACGTGCAAAATTTAATCTTGCAGTTTTGTGTGCATTCGTTAAGTGTACTTTCTTAGCATAATGCCGGTAATGCAGTCCAATACGGTGTAAATGATTTCTTATGATCTGTAATCAAACGTCGTAACCTGCCGCGAAATATTGGGTACGAGAAAAAGGATGTTCTTCATAATGGTGCTGCATATCTGTACTTTGTTGGTTTGTTATTCGACGAACGCCATGATTATGTTTTCGTCTATCTTCAAGAATGCCTCTTCAGCGTGCCGCCTGATCCATGTCCTTACTGTGTTCCGACTTATATTTAACACTCGTGATATTTCTCGAATGGGTAAATGTATAGCTTTCCGGTACACGAATTTTAAGTAGCGGGGAGGTGAAATGGGGAGGGGGAGAGGCATACTTACCTTTACTATAACCCTCGAGGTCCGGAGACCTTGTTTTATTTTTAATAAACATAACCTCATTTATTTTTTCGCTAATATTGCACTTCTATCATAAGTCCAAAGTTGAAAAATCTTTTCAAACTCCAAAAAAAAAGCCAGTAATCAACATAAAAAGAACTAAAAACCAGTTTAATTGGATAAAAGTGAAGAAAAACACAATAGAGCACATTCACATATACCACAAGAGTAACCATTCAAAATGGCGACCAATAAAGACGATTTTTCAAGTAATCCCATTTATTTATATTTAACCAATATTAAAGAAAAAATGTTCTGCAATGTACTTAAAAAATTATATAATTAATATATTGATTTATTGTGATATTAAAAAGCAAAGTGCTAATCGTCGTAAATTGATAAATAAAACAAATGTTTCATATGAGACAAAGCTTCGTACTGTTTGTGTGTATAAAATAAATAGTAAATGGAACCAGTTGGTTCTGGCATGTCGCTGGCTCGGCACAGCGGCCGACGTATCATTTCTACATTAAAAACAGTTTTAATTTTACAAAAAGTTCTAGTGGTTATATGTAATTCGTGAATACATTCATAAACAATTCGTGAGTACATTCTGAAACTCAAATCACGCTTTGTTATTATCAAAAGTGACACAATTTTACAACAAAAATAAGTGAGGTTAAGTTTAAAAATTAAAAAAAAATTAAAACCTCCGGACCTTAGGGGTTGTAGTGGGGGTAAGTATACCTCCCCCCTACCCACTACGCCCACCCACTACTTAAAATTTGTGTACCGGATTGTTAAGTCGCAGCCCTCGAATGCCATAGCCTTCCTCACTGAGCACTACAATACGAGCTCTTTGTTCTGCGAGACTACCCATTATACAATTTAAATAAATATTTAATTCTTAGATATTGAGTTCTAATTTTTTTCTCATTGACTTTACTTGACTTCTGATATACTTTCAGAATGACACACAGAGTACATTGAATATATGGAGATAGAGACTTCAGTCGGGAGAATCGTACTACTAGCACATCTAGCGAGTATCAATGGCGCTAACTCGTATATGAACGTACCTAATATATGCATGTGTGTGTGGGTGTTCATGTGTATATGTGTGTATGTGTACGTATAGCGAGTTTGTGTATACACTTTATCTTATTCATAGAGAGAGTAAGTTTGAACGCTTATGGTGCCTAAAGAAGCGTTCAAACTTACTCTGTCTATGAATAAGACCGATATTCTATATATTGTATGCTTAGGTATGGAGATTTCTTCCACCATGAATTCCAACTGTATTTAAAATAAAATTTCATATTATTTATAAATTGTATATAATTTTCATTAATACATATCACTGCACATCAAGTTTTGTGTTGATATAAAAATCCAATAGTGTGTTTGGTCGGTCGAATTAAACAGATTCACAGGTCACATAATATAAATCAGTAACTTCGATATCCAAAAGCAGTTTTCCTTAATAGATTCGCCAAAGTCCAAAACTACATATTATACATCGTTAATAATAATTCACTTAGTAAAACAAACAGAAAACTATCCCAGAAGTTAAATTAGTTGCAAATATGACGAAAGTCGGCACTTAATTTGAATATGCATGTTTATTTAGAAATATTAAATAATATTATATTCGATTAAATAAAAATGGTTTTCATTTGAGTTTTTTTGATAATGTCATTAATAACAAAATAATGCTAAGCAACGAGCTGCAGTCTATGGCAGGTACAATGAGTTTATTATCGACCATGTAAATACTGCATAATGTAGAACCCGTTTCAGTATCGAATAATCGATAATTAATCCTGTCAGATATTTGTAAATTTTAAGGATGATTCTAGGCATAGGTGTCTTATGACTAACAACAGGTAGATGGAATCTCCCATAATAAAATCTAAAGGAAGGCGATTTTGGAATATGAAACCATATTAAGATTTACCATCGCAAGGATGAGATGCAGAAGTCTCCGAAGTAGCGGACCCACGTCCCACGTCCGCTAACAAAACGGCTAATTTTTGCAAAACGGCTGATTAAAAAGTAAAGAGGGATATAAGTCATTCGCTCTAAGGAACTGTACTACTCCTTTAGCGCAGCAGCGACACGTAATAGAAATTGAGCCGACAACTCTCACTATAGCCCAATCAAGAGCCTATAGAGCTAAAGCGAGTCGTGTTGTGAGACGTAGCTACGACAACATTCTAGATCATAATATCACTGGCGTAAACATAATATTTTTGATCTATTTTGAAAGAATGAAATATGTAATATTTATTAACGTTTTTTTATCAATAAAAAGAATGTCATCATATACAAATATATGCTTAAGTCTAGTCTAGTCTTCTCAGTTGTGAAGTTCGTTTAGGTAATCCACTCTTATCTTTCTAGTGATACTGACTGGTCGCCCCAAGTATGCTTTCTTCACATTCCAATCCTCCTCCATCCGTTCTACGTGACCGAGCCAGCGGAGATACTGAGCCTTTCTCTCTTCAATTATTCTAGGCTCGGCCACGAGGTTTTCTATGTCGGAGTTGGTTTGGACCCTTCAACTACTATCTCCTCTGCTTGTTGGACCCAAACAGTAAACTTGCCAATACATACATACAACATAATTTAAAACAATAAGTTTATTGTTTTAAATTATGTTTTGATATTTGATTAAGTTTTTAGATTTTCTGAGTAATAATTAAAACTAAAATTGGTAAGAATATTTGTGCATTGTGATTTGTTGTTGTTGTTAAAAAAAATCTAATTTATGTCTTAATATAACAAATAGATTATTTTATTAATACATCTTAATCCGTAAAATATAGCACATAAATATGTAACAACGTTGAAATAGTTTATATTGGGAACATTTTTTACCCATGCAGACGCAACCAATGTGTATACTACATAAGTTAACGCACATATCATTGTAAAGAATGCTTTACTCCATTTAACAATTTTATTTACGTAGGGTTTGTCGATACATTAATCGCGAAGGTATCGATTAACTCAATTTAATAAGATCATAATAAGCCATCCCTAACTACATTAATAAGTATTGACACTGTCGTAATTTGGCACTTATTTTTTCAATGACTCCATTTACTTTGGTTAGTTATAAAGAGTCTTAATTAAATGTATTCAAAAATATATTAAATATATATTAAAAAATATTTATTTATTATAAATATTTATGTTTTTATAAATATTTACATATATATAAATAACTTAGAAAACAAATATATGTGAAGCAAAAACTTAAGGCTGCTAGCAGTGCTATCTGTCATGTAATGTTTTAATCATTCTACGAATAACCTGACTAAATTAAAAGGACCGAAAGATCTAAGCACTAACAGCAAATTGAAAACATTCATAAATCTATAAGTTAATAGCGATTTTTTTAAAAAAATTTTCACACTCATTTGTTTTAAGTTTATACCGCATGGAATGACATTTTATTTTTAAAATTATAATACTTTTTCTATAATGAAAAGAGTTAGAATTATAAGGCAGATTTCAGTTCGAGATTCAAATTATTTCAAATCATTACTGTTTTATCTAAAACATATCTAGTACAATGATAACAAAGTTTAAAATTGCGTAGTTCTGAGGCTAGTGACGCATTTTTATTAATGTTTATAACGTCCTAAGTGCAACACACACAATAAACCTTACTATTTTGACGGTTTTAAAGGATTGTTAGCAAAGTGGGTCATAAATCAGTTGTGTCGATCGTACATAAAACTGCAGTCACTATAAGAAAAACACCAATCGCACACAGAAATTAATTTATTGCGTAACCAGATTTTCATAGGAGTCACAAAAATTTCCACGGATAATAAAATCAATTCAATAATTACTAAATAGAAATAAATACATATGTGATTTCGTAAGAAATTGTTAATTGTGCTAGTTTTTGATAAATACAAATGTATACTACTTTTATTAAACAAAAGACTAAATAACAGTATTACCACCAGTATGATAATGTTAGAAATTAAGACATCATTGAAGCAAGTATTATAATAATGCTAATTAATTATTTACAATAGTTAAACCTAAATCCAAACACAACATTGCCAAAACTATGTCTGCGATTTATCAGTGTGTTTTATTTCAATAGGTTTAATCAATTCTTGAAAAAGAACACGTGTAACACTTATTTAAAAAAAACCATATAAATAATAAGTTTAAGGCTACATGTGTTTCTATACAGTTTCTTGTCGATTCATCTTTTATTCAACTAAAAACATACGTGAGGAAATAGGCTTAACTTGTTTTTCAGCAGATGTGATTTTGAATAAAACATTTGTATTTAAATATTCTCGAAGTTACGAAGTCATGAATTTGTTTTTTTTTACTGAAAGACATAATATATTCACTAAAAGATAAAAAAACAAAGATACTTACCATATACCTAAATGTAATTTTAATTTTAAATACCATAAAACAAAAGTGAGGGATTGCTCTATTATAAATCGGTAGACAAAAATACACACATTACATATTCGCCAACTAAGCTGCTTTGGATAATGTTCAACATTATTACTTTGGGGTCGATCTAGTGTAGAGTAGGGCACGATTTTGACATGAGTTTTAAGAGTAACATAATATTTTGTTATGAACCAGTATAAATTATCATTTGAATAAGGCGAGGAGATTTGTACGGTTTGTATCGCGGTAGTACAGTTAAATCGATGAGGTCGGTGAAGCGGTGTGCATCAATTCCTCATTTGTCCCGTGTCTCATAATTTATTCCGGTCTACGTCGTTCTCAAAACTTCTGGTTCAGAAATGTTCGTCAAGAGTCGGATGTGATAGGCCTCGGTCACTTCATTTTAGTTGTAGAAGCTACCAGACATATTGTGACATATCATGTTGTCTCTCTTTGTTATATGAGCATCTGTAGAGGCGTTCTTGTACTGTTGTAGCATAAGTCTTTTTGTGGTCTTCCTCTTACGTTTGATATTATTTGAGGAATGAGTAGTAGCGCGACAAAGCATCTTATATTTCCAAAACTTGAGCCGCATCAGTACAAATGTACTGGCTCATACGTGCCCTACTTAACACTGGGTCGATCCCAGGCACCCTAGAGTAATTAAAGCCGGTATTAGACGGAGCAAACAAATTGAATCAATTTGGTCGTAAAACATATAACTGAAAGGACACAACAGTATTCAATAACGTTGAATAATGTATGTTCATATGGGTCATTAATTGATTCATCCAAATTGAAAAACAGAAATAAACCATTTAATATCGGCTTAGCGGAAGTATGATTATTTCCCTATTGATAATCAAAACCCCTTGCGTTCCAGTGTCCTAGGTAAGTCAATGTTCAAACCACAAAGTTATAAATTATTCTTATTCTCTTTAAATATGGCTGTACACAACTTATGTATCCAGCTACGTTAAGTATGCGCAAATATTTTAGAATATTTTTCTAAAGAGCCTCAACCAAAAGTATGACTGACCTGACACCAATCGCAGATGATTTTGTAGCAGATCGAAAAAGCAACAGTTAAAAATCTCAACACAAACAAAATTCTCTGTTACACAATTAATATCCTATTCACTCCTATTCAAATACTATACATTTTTGAAAAATAAAATGCTTAATAATTTTGCTTATTACTGTCAAACACTCTTAATGATAAAATTATATTTTTTTTTGCCAGTGAAAATATCTAGCCTGTAAGCAGTGTTTACAATGATGCACTACAATAAAGATTTATCTGACTATCTATGATTCATTACACTTTTGACATCGTGTAGTCCTTTGGAAGCCATAAGGTAAACAAATTTTGCGAAATGGTCACAATCATCGGTCCTTTTACAATAATTAAAACTATTGAATTATCAAAAATTGTTTCAGTCCATCACGTGAAGTTACTAGCCACTCTACCTGGTCCCTCGGTTGGTTCGAGTACAATACGCTTGAAGCAACCTTCGGGTAACTGGCTCAAGATATTCTTGACGTTCTCCACTTCACCTTGAAGCTGATCGTGCTCTTCTTGATACTGTTTCATCCACCTGGTGTAAAGTGAAAAAGGTTAATAAACACAATTATTGCCGGAATACAGCTGACGGATCACATGATGGAAAGTGATTATCGTCGCCTATAGACATTTGCAACACCGGGCGTGCTTTCGATGATATTGCCAGCTTTAAACAAAACCATATTGTAGGTCTATGAGAAAATCTCGGTTGAGAGCTTACGAGTACACACAAGAGACAGAAACTTTTATGTACAGGAGCGTCACAGTTCAAGGACTGGAGGTAAAGATGGCGAGCAGTGGAGTGATAAAATTTTTGTTTATTCATGAGTTCAGCCGACAGGCAGACGACCTGCCTGATGGGAAACATTTACCGTTGCCTATGAACATTTGTAATTCCAAAGACGC
This sequence comes from Dendrolimus pini, assembly GCA_949752895.1. Classification (NCBI taxonomy): domain Eukaryota; kingdom Metazoa; phylum Arthropoda; class Insecta; order Lepidoptera; family Lasiocampidae; genus Dendrolimus; species Dendrolimus pini. The sequence goes on along the minus strand of OX457125.1, from coordinate 9,115,575 downwards.
TCTACCAATGTGCTACCGCTCTCTAAAGGTTGATTGGAGCCTGGCTACTAATGCATGCAAACACAACTCTAGGTTGTTCTGGCGACATACTCTAGACCAGGGGTGGTAGCCATCAAGGCAGGCAAATACCCTATCTAGCTGAGCTCTGTTTTTTCGCTCAACGCAGAAAATTGTATTCTTTCTCCATTCCTGGACGGACGAACTTAGCTTTGGATCCGAAAAGTTAATTAAAATGTTTGTAATCAAGGGTATACTGAAATTGCTTATAAAGAAATCGGCCCAGTGCGTGTCAATCGTCACGCAGTGAATATTTCGGCGTGGCGGTGATGAACGTCTACTGTTCCTGTCATTAGACTCGGGAACCTGAAAAATCATTTATTCGACAATACTCATATCTCTAAAACTACTAAATGGATCTTGTTCAAAACAATTTTTATAGAAACTATGTATTGCAAGTTCCCAGCAGATCTAGAAAAGTCATGATGATATTTCTTAGTTTTTATAATTAAACTCCCTCCTCTAACTTATGGATTACTAACGGGATAATTCTGAAAAAAATCATGTTGATGGAATTTAAAACACGGTTTGGTTTCAACAAGATTTAGTTTTTTTTTATTCAGGGTTCTTCTATAGCCAAATAATAATCACTATGAGCCTTCTTAGGGTCTATAGTATTCCTAACTGTGCGTTTTAAAATATTACCGTTGATGATTATTCTTCGCTTCAGTTAAGTTTTTAATTTTGCCTTCAAGATCAACTTGTTTCAGCTCCTTTTCAGCTTGATCCAGATAGGTTTCTGAAAAAGACAATGTTTTGGTGATTAGTGACCAAGTGCGAGTCGGATATGATTTTTTTGTACAATTGAACTAAGAAATTGACCAGGTACCTAGGTTGTTTTTTTATGTAATATATCAAATATGATTTCCTGAGTTTGCAATCTATTTTGGTCGGTGATAACTTAATAGCTATCGCATATGCTTCTAGTTAAAACTAACATGAGTTTAAATCCGAGTCAGGAAACATTTTTTTCCGATCTAATGACTTAATATAATATATCGTGATGAAACCTGCATGATGAGATAACCAATTTGCCACAGCCATTAATCCGCCCCACAGAGCTAAGAAAATCGCGTCTGTTATCGCGCCCCTACGGACCGTAAGTTTTAGAGAGAATTAATTATATTTATTCAGGTTCTTTGTAATAAAGTTGCAATGTACTTCAAACAGTATTAATATACTACATTGTTACAGGACTTCTTACCTAGTTTTTTGAGGGCATCATCATCGAGAGTGGGTAAGTTTTGAAGTTCATACATTATTACTTTTAGATCTTCCAACCCTTTGGAAACTTGTTTCTCGGCTTCCCTTGCGTCGGTATTTGCTTGACCCACCTGCAAATAAAATATTGTTATGTAATGTATTATTACGAACTGCTTTCCGAACGATCCCAGTCAACAAGACCAAAACCGAATTAGGTTTTATATTATTTTTGCAAAATTCTTTTCTTTTCAACCTTCTTATAAAAAAAGGTTTTTTTCAACATTTGTAAATTACTTTATTCAAAAAATATAGTAAGTTTAAGTTTTCGACACCCCAAAATTTACTGTCGAAAAAAATGAATAAAAAAGAATAAAACCCTCTGCCCTGATATAAGACAGAAGAAGTACCAATAAGAAAAAGGTGTTTGCAATTTCTAGTGCCAGGCCTCGAACCCGGTAATCTCGACGTTTCTGTGAGCTAATAAGTAAAGGTACTTACTTACCTTATTCAATTAGAGCTCATGATTATCCCAGTCGTTGTCATAAATTATACGATTTATAAGTTTTCTGTTATGTTTTATTTACTGAAGGACTGTAATTTCTAGGTTTCCATAGTTATAAATGTAAATTTTGAAAAAGTGTATTCATAACATATCCATACCTTCATTTTGGCATCACGAGTCAATTGCATATTGTCGGTTGCTTGTTTCTCCAGGTCTTGAATTTTGTAAGCAGTATCTTGAACTCGAGCTGGTGAAATTATACAATATACAATTTTTATGTTCGAGTGTGTGTGTTTGAGTACGACTTCAACTTATAACGAGGTTTTCCTAGCAATAACTAATGTATAATTAATTACAATTTATGTAAACGTACGTTATAAGCATTGGATAAAAGAATTATAATTTTAACTTTATCTCTCCAATATCTACGTAAATTTATGCAAATATACTATGATTGTTTTTATATGGTATACCTATATATGTAATATATATTTTTTTCTTTTTAATTAATTATTGGGTGAAAATAATAACTGATGTATGGGTGCGAAGCTTAGATCCTTACCCTCAAGGAGGAGAATCAGCTTTAAGATTCTGGGACCAACAAAGAGAGAGAATGGTAGCTGGAGGGTCCGAACCAACCTCAAATTTGAGAATTTTGTGGCCGAGCCTAACATAGTAGGAGAAATTAAATCTCACCGCTTCCGCAGGCTCGGTCACATAGAACGGATGGGAGAGGATCATCATGAGGAAAGCATATTTGGGTCGGCCGGTAGGTCGGTATCTGGTCGGCCGTCCGAAATACCACTGAAATTACAGAGTGGAGGCTGAACTGTTGGAGCTACGAGCCAATAATTGGCGAGAAACTACGCAAGACAGGAAAAGTAGCATGTTCTCGTTTCGGAGGGTTGATATCCAATTTAATGTCATAAAACGTGTGGTATTTTGTTATGCCGGGAATCCCGCAGAAATTTTCCCTGGAGCGGTTTGAAGTTGTTCGGATGCATAAATTTTGCTCCTTTCGACACATTTCCCACTAAATCGATAGCTTACATTCTTTTTAAATGCTGCATGAAAGTAGAGTAAACGCGGTCGAGATGCGAGCACTGCGCAAAATCTGCGGAGTGACGCTCGCGGACCGCGTTCGTAATACCGAAGTAAGCAAGGGAGTTGGTCTGAAAGAGAGTGTCGGGGTGAAGGTAAGGAAGGGAATGATGTGGTTCGGACATGTGGAAAGAATGTATGATGAAAGAATATCTAAACAGATATACAATGCAAAAGTGGATGGATGCAGAAGTCGCGGAAGGCCACGACACACCTTCCATGATCAAATTGATCGCGTATTAGCAGAAGGTGATGTCAGGAGCCTTAAGAACAGACGAGCGTGCATGACAAGAGCTATGAATGTCAAAGAAGCAAGTGAGGTGTGTAAGAATAAGCCAAAATGGCCCTCTATTGTTCGTGCCTACCCCGCAAGGGACCTGGCGTGAAGTTATGTATGTATGTAAAACCAATCAGTCAAAAATTTAACATAGACTTATCAAGACCCAACGACGTCAAAGAGCGAGAGACTATGACAGATGTAGCGTCTAGTCATATTAGATCTAAATCCAGATACAAACCCATAATCTAAAAACTTGAGAGTTATGTTAGTTAGTAATGGGCGATTTTAATGCATAGTATTCTTTTTCCAAGACTAAATATAGCGGAGATCTTACTGAATAATTTATCGGCCTCATCCCGCAGCTTCATGGCCTCTGCTCGAGAAGACGACGATTTCTTTCGTATCTCATGAGCAGCCTCTGAGGCCTTATCAGCATACTCCTTCTGGGCTTGCTGCGCCAAATCTCTAGCTTCCTTCGCCTTATCGCTAGCCACATCGAGTTCTTCGGTGACTTTGTTAATGCTATCTTCTGCTCCAGCTACCTTCTGCTGTATGCCGTGCACTTCCCCAGACGCTTGTTCAGCTTGTTTTTTGGATTCGGCTACTTGGTCGCTGAACTCCTATTAGATTAAATAATATTATAATAGCTGCGCTTTGACAGAGAGTGGCATGAGATTAAGGGTAATTTGAGATTAAGGGTATACCCTTAATCTCAAATTACCCAAATTACCATAAACCTTTCACATAGCCACTGTTATTTTGGGTAGGAAACAAGTTTTTAGGGTCCACCAACAAATTTTGAATGAACAATCGGGAAAATAAAAAATACGTCACAATAACAAGGTTTTGTCACTTTTGTTGTTATCAAGGTGTTGTTGTGTGATTTGAGTTTAGGATTACGCTTAATATATAAACACAAAAAACTGTTTCGAGTTTAATAAACAAGAATTAGTTTATTGATTTTTAAATACTATTTTATTTTGCTTACATATTGCGACGATGGTAACAAATCAGTTGTAACACTCGCTGACTGCTGCCATAGTACGCTTGTTTGACTTGTCGGCTTTAGTTGAAAGTCGTGACCAATTACTAGAATAGTAAGTTAGGTTAAGTTTGATTTTAAACTAAAGCGTACGAGCCGAGTGAGTGGAGCGAATGTGCCGTGGCAGCGGCCTACGAATGCCAGAACAGACTGGTCACTATCGTTGCAATATAACAAAAAAAAACAATATCTCAAGAATTGCACGTTTCCTAGACATAGGGGTTGCAAAAGGGAGAAGTACTTTACCCCTTTCCCCCCTCCGTCCCCCACTATTGTAAATTCAGTGACCACTAATCTAAAATTTAACCAATATAATTACATGTCGGTATAGCTGTTATCTGATAATAACAATAAGTATTATACTCGATAATTAATCGCACTATTCATGGCGAGTTGCCCCTTAGTGATTGCAAAAAGATCACTCTTTCCTTCTCAGTGTAGCCAATCATCAATTATCTCAACAAATTTAAATAAATTTGTTGAGATAATTGATACAATGCAAACATAAATAACCAGTTAAATATACTCGATTCAAATTAATCGATGAGCAATCTAGCACATTCAATAATATAGTAATCTGAAAAAGTGTTATTGTTTTTAATGTTTAATTATTAACTGACGAACGGTATTATGTTTTTAAAATCAACTCATAACCTTCCCATTATTGGTCTCGGGCTGCCTCATTTTAGCGAAATGGAAGGTACACCAAAATTGACTAAAACCGGTTTTTTTTTACATTACTTACTGTAGTTGATATTTATTATTACTTCTATGAAGTTCATGAATACATATTTCCTCACAATACTTTTTACTTAATTCACCAACAGAATTTAGTGCTACATATACAGATAACAATTTTTACTTAAATTTTAATGTTTATTTTGAAACCACATCAGTTTTAATTAAAATAAATTGCCTTTAAGGTTTTGTAAATCTCGTTGGCATCTTTCAGGGTAGCTTTTGTTAGTTCCACGTCGTTTTTGGCCTGCGCTTGAAGTTCGTCCAACTTGGCCAATAAATCGTTTAGTTCGTCCTGTCTGTCGTGTCCTTGGTCAAGCAGTTCTCTGCCCTTCTTCAGGGCTTCTTCAAGGCTATTTTGAGTATCATTATTCTCAGCTATCAAACGATTAAGTTCGGCTGCCTTTTCATCAATCTGTAAAATAGAAAAACACTGTAATAAAATACGATTAACCGAATATCAGTGTTAGTATAAAAACATTACGTTCTAAATAACAAAACCACAGGTTCAGAAGAACAAATACAAGAACAGTCGAAGCCTACGTAAATAAAAGCGTCAAATGAAGTGAAGAGTTGTTTAAACACTTGTATTTAAACTTTTGTTTACTAATACTTATGTAATAGTAAACATATATTAATATACACGTGGTTTGCGTCTGTGTTGGTTAATAGTAACACCTCCACTATAAACATTCGACCTTTTGTTGGCTTCATTCTGAGAGCTTGGGACTCCTTCACCTGTTCGTCTGAGACCACACATAAGTATTTTATTTTGATGACAAATGCTGACAAACCGGCAGATCTGATTGAAAGTGATCGCCGACGCGTAGGGACGTTTGTAACACCAGGAGTGTTGTTAACGCATTGCCAGCCTAAGAAATTTATAGTGATACACGGGATAGAGATACACGGGATAGTAATACACGGGATAGTGATACACGGGATTATCTAGAGAGGTAAGATTCAGAATTTAATCAGTTAGATTTTTTATTAGGCAATTGGCATTCTTAGTATTGATTTTCATTATTTCATTAATTTTCATTCCTAGTATCAGTTCATGAGGGCATAATTAGGATTAATGCGGTTATTACAATATTCAGTGTACATATTACATGGATAGAAAGACAAAAAAACTTATGTGAATACACTTACTGTCTTATTCATTTCTATAGCATCTTCTCTCAGTTTATTGATCTTTATATCAGGAAGTAATGTTGTATTGACTTCAGCGTAAAGGCCTAAAGCCTCGTCATATACAGTCTTTGACCTCTTTAATGCTTGGTCAGCTAATTCTGACATACTAGACAGTTTACCAGACGCCGCATTCAACTCATTGGCTAATATTTGAAGTTCGTTACTGAAAAATCAAAACTATTGTGTGAATAGTTACTAAAATACATTATATTAAATAGCTGATGGAAAATTATTTTTATTAAGTAGTATTTTTATATATAGTTTTTATTTCGTTAGACTATGTAGGCCCTAAAGTCATATGATCATGTGTTAATACAATAGTGTAATGTAATAATGAATAATATACGAATTTTGGGACTATAATTTATTTATACGTAATTTTAGAGAAATAATTAACTACTTATTTCTTTTTTATCAATCCTCATGTTAATTGGTTCGTTTTAATAAACAAACAAACTTTAAAGAGAAGCTAGCAGAGCAGGACTGATACACAGTAGACGCAGTAACCGTAATTTGTTAAAGTAAATCTCACGTTGACTGTTCCATATAAAAATTATATTATGTCCAGCTCAGTACAGTAGAATATTAAGGTGAGAATGACATTATTTCGACATCCTGTTATCACGAACTAGTACTTTCTACTTTATTAAGAAAATCTTACCTGATATTAGCCTGCTTCGTTATTCCATCTTTGGCAATGTTTTTACCTATTAAAGACGTATTAAAAGCTCGATCTGCTATGTCTATAATGTTTTTGGCTTCGTTGTCTAATTTTTCGGCTAAAAGTCTGGACTCTTTAGCTAAGGCGGACATATCGACGGACTGTTTGCCAAACTGATCGGACCTATTACGTGCCTTTGAAAGAGCCGCTGCGCCTTCACCTTCTAAATATTCGAGAGCACTCTGTAGAAAAAAAAAGAGTTAATTTACCTAGTACCTATTATTTAATGTACTAACCAAATTTGTTTTTTTTAGATAGTTGTATTGAAATGATTATTAGTAGAATAACTACCAAATGTGTAAATAAAATTACAGTATGAAAAAGAAACCTAAAATTAAAAATTAGAACTAAATAAAAAAAGAGGGCGTAATTATAGATAAAATGTTGGTCCCAAACCACTGTCGCTTATCGGGAACGTTCCCAAAAGGCTGGCGGCGTTACCACGTTGAATAGCAATACATTAGCCTTTGAGCAAAATAGACGCCAGCCTTTTAGTCGCTTGAGAGGTCTACTAAACGTTCGGCGACATCTCGATAAAGTTTTAGAGCGTTAGGACCCCACGGCTCAGAGTTTGGTTTTATATTTAAATTTTTATAACATTTTCTTTAAGATTTGTTATCAGGATATAAAAAAGCGCTAGTCTAGCACGTTTCAGAGTAAAATAATAATAATCCATTAAATTTACAAAGTTGAGTGAATATCTCTTTTATATGATGCTGTATTTCGCATCAGTTTGTAGTAGGTAACAATAATTTAATAAAACTTTAGTGACGTTTTGTGAACAAGGAATTATTTATACTAAGAAATTGTATTTGTTATTTCAACTATTGGTTCTTTGTTAATATAAAACTATAATAAACCTACGTTGATCTCTTTTTGCGCTGCTTCGATAGTGTCCTCAGCTTTCGAGACATTGCTCTTACTTGTTTCTACTGCTTCATTGCCATCGTAGCTCTCATCTTCAATCTTGAAAAGCATGTTTCTAATAAAGAATATTAAAATTAAAATACTTATGGTTGTAAATTTGTTTATGTACAAGGTCTTTTATGTTTTTCTTATATCATCAATTCTATGTTTTTAAGGTTTGGATATCTTACGGAGAAAACCTTTAGGATGTCACTACAAATCTTTTTATGTTATAACCGAATATATTAATAATCGTTAAATATGAGAGGTCTCACACACGTTGTCACATGTCTTGTATACCTATACATTAAGCACAATATATACAATATTCAATTTAGGGAAATACTTAAGTTTAAATCACCTTATTTCACTAAGCCGTTCGGAAAGTTCTGCCAAATTATCTGTCAAACTAGACCCTGGACCATTACCGACATCGCCCTGAGCTTCTAAGGCCAATCTATCAATATCTTCTCTAACACGCTGCAACTCCTTATCAAAATCAGCATTTTCTACGACTGTAGGCGCTTTTGAAATCTTCGCTAGTATATCATCTAGTTCTTTTAACTCCTTCCTATGGTTATTCACTGCATCGAGTACTAAGTTGTAACAGGGTGGACAATCTTCGCAACCTTGACCATCGAAGCGACGTTTCTTATTCTCCATACATCTATCACAACGTCTGCCTTCCACGTTTTCTTGGCACTTACACTGGCCGAAAATGTCGCATTGGTAGTCTGTGGAGCCCCAGTCGTCGCAGTCACAGTCCTTGCAGCCTTCAGGCGAGAAACCGTAGTGATACATACGACAGCGATCGCAATGTTCCCTGGAGAAGTTAATAATATTTAGGCAGTTCTGTACAGCATAAGTCGCAATTGGTTATGGCAATAATTCAATACATCTTTACTGTTCTAATACTTTAATGTTTAAATACTTACCCATGAATACCCGGCTTACAGTAGCACTGCCCAGTTTGCGGATGACAAGTGTTGTTATATGAACCCTCGAGATTGCAGTCACAGGGCTTGCAGCCGTCGCCGGAGTCGATGTTATAGTAACCATCCTGTATAAAATGTCAGGCCATAAATGTTCAGACCACAAACAACAAAACAATACAATAGTTCAACAGAATTCTAGAAACGTTCAAAACTTTCAGTTAACAACAGAAATGATTAGCAATGCACGTTTGTGCAATGTGCATGGACAAGAGATTCCCCGTCTTTAGGGAACGGAAGGCATACCATTCACTCTTCTTCAAGGCAGATTGCTGGATATCACATAACGCTAGAACGTGGTAATAGTAATAAAGCGCAAAACAGATCAGAACACTGCTTAAACCAGAATTCAAACGTACATTAAATTTATTTGAGCAGTTTGTTTGTAAAATGATGGTTTTTTTATATTTTTTACTTTTTAATTATTATTTAATCGGCTGAAAGATTAATACGTTAATGTGGTTTTTAATTAAAATATAATTTTATATATTTATGATACCTACATGGAGATATACATTTTTGCTAAAGAGCCCATCAAAATGTAGTCGCTTTATTTAAAATAATATTAATTAATATTTTCGGAAAAACATCACTTATTTATGAATACCTACCCGCTTTCGTACTGAGTTTCTGTTTATCCAAAGCTTCTTTGTAAAAATCGCTCCTAAAGAAAAGACCGCCCATTGTATTTATTAACGATTGCATGTATCAATTTATTTTGTAATGTTGTGTACAATAAAGAATAATTGTTCTATTAAATATTATTATAACACTAACATTGCGATATTTATACATCACATACCTCGCATTTGTCGCAGTTTATGCCTATGACGTGCGGCTGACAAGTGCAGAAGCCGGTAAGCCCGTCGCACTGCGGTGGCCCGTCAGCAGTTTCTACTGTGCCAGCGGGATGGCATTGACATGGGCGGCAGTCACCCTTTTTGTTCTGGTCCAACGCATCACCGAAGTAACCTAAGAATATAACCTTTATATATTAAAAAATCAGATTCTGTGAACGAAAAACGCGAGAAGTAGATGACGAATTATAACTCAAAAACATTGAAATTGAAACATCAATCATCATCATCAGACTCAGAGTCCTGGTATTGGAAAATTAACTAACGTGTTGTGGTTGGTGCACAGGGAAAGTTGTCCACAGACTTCATATTTGTACAGGCGCTTCAAATTTTCAACAAAGCCTCGCAAGAACATTATACACTAGAAAATATCACGAGAGTCCGTTCCACATTCTTGTTGCTCACGCTTTTTTAGCTTTTTGGCGACAAACTCTAGAAAATGTAGACGGGGATCTTTAGGTGAGCGCTCTAATTTACTATCATTACCTAGATAGGTATGTATTATAAAAAACACAAACTGCTCACCAAAACATCATTGTCTAAGTTTCCACCAATATCCGTGCGGGAACGGAGAAAGAATACAATTTCCTGCGGCCGGGCGGCTTGTCGTAAGCGGCGACAAGCAACCCATAGCCAGATGGTAGGGTATTTGCCCGACTGGATGGCTACCACCCCTGATCTAGAGTATGCCGCCATAATAACTGGAGAGCACCAGCGCATTTGTAGCACCTTTGGTGTTGCAAATGTCCATAGGCGATGGTAACCGCTTTCCATTAAGCGGGCCGCCTGCCTGACTGCTGAACAGTCAAGAAAAGTAGTAAAATTTAAAAAAAAATAAGTGTTCAGAAATACATTTAACATTATAATCCTCTTAGATGGAGAAGTAGGTATTTGAGATAAAACAAAAAACTTACCACTCAAGCACTTGTCGCAATGTTCACCAGCAGTATTATAGATACATTTGAGACATTCTCCCGTGGTTCTGTTACAGTTGCCTACGGCGTTGGGGTCAACGTTGCCGTTGCACTGGCATTCTTCACATTCCTTGGCTGGACCAAACTGACCAGTGGGGTCGCCGAAGTGACCATCAGCGCAGACCTCGCACCTCGGTCCTGAGGATTTACAAATTCTTTCAACAAGTATACATATACAGGAGATTCATGAGCCACGAGCAAGTGTAACTATTATGCTATTAATAATATGTTATTTTTAATTGGATGAAATAAGAAAAAAGACAGGCGACCCACCTGATAGAAAGTGGTTACTGCATATTCAATGTAGAATAAATTATTTTTTGTACTTTCAACCACGGAAACCCAGATACGAGATATAGCCGATACGATATCGATGGCTAATTATTGATTTTTATATATATAATTAGTTTTTTTACCCAACCTAATATAAATCTATCTCGTTGTTTGTACTGCACTCTATTATTGTAGAGATACTTAGTAATTCACAGACTGATTGACATAAGCCCGGTTCCTATATCTTACCGACCGTTCATTTTCCTTACTATCGATTACAAATAGACATAAACTACACCTGTAACGTCAAAATTAAACTGATGGTAGGGCAAGTGAATGAATAAAAGATAGAGAAACATAATTATTCAAAAAGTCTACTTAAAAATCTCTTTATGCTTTTTAATAAGCCCGTGACATAAACAACTTGCACCACACCGACATTCCTTTCATATAAATAATAATACTAAAAATCAATTTAAAACTAAAATTTAATAAGTATTAAATAATAAATCGATGGTTACGCTAATAGGATTGAATGTGTGCTTAATTTACACATTTCCCTGTAAGTGAATTGTAATTTCTTTTGAGAAATAAACTGTAATGTTTCAAACCAAAATATTTAGTTATATACACATAATTCATGAAATAATGAAAGTTCACTTTGTATACTCTAATAAAAAATTGTTATATGTATTCAGCAGATTAAAAGTTCTATTTTAAAGTATAATATTTAGATGTTAGTAATTGAAAATTTATATTAATAAAAAATCACAAAAAACAACATCATCAAAAGAGTAGACAAATCAGACTGCATTTTGTCCGTTACAACTATACTGCCCATTTAAAAGAGGTATTAAAAAATACGTTTAATAAAAAATACAAGAATATATGTATGTATATAATCAATTAAGGAATCCGTTATATTGGAAATTTTAAAATATGCCGAAATAATCTATGAATCCTTTGTTTTAAGGTAATACTCACCGGCATATCCTGCAGGACAATCTGTACAGACTATGCTTTGGTCCATTAACTGGATGCATCCACTATCCTTCGGGCAGGGACAACGCTTACAGTCATCTGGTGTACCAGCAATCGCGTTACCATAGAAACCTTTGGCGCATAACTCGCAATTACTGCCAGTTGTGTTATGTTTGCAAATACAGAAACCTGAAATTATCAATATTATTTTTAGTTGTCAACCAAATTTTTATAGATTAAGCACAATCTGTTAATCTTAGGAACGGCACACATATGGCGGTGCGGAGGGCATATTATTTTTCACTGTCAAACTATTGTCAACACTGTCCTCATTGAAATAATAGCCAAAATCAATTAACACAATTATTTTTAATGTAGTAATTCTTCTCTTTTTTAATTTCTCTTTTTCCTATTCTGCAAGTAATATAATAAACAGCAGGTCCCAATCCATCATTTTTATTCACGAATGTACACGCTTGGACTCTTGAAAAATTGCAAAACGAATGACGACGATGTGTAGAGTATGCGCAGTCTAGCGCATACTCGCACATCCGCGCGCAGTCTCGCGTGTACACGCGCATTCTCTGGTAGACGAAAGACGCGTTTAAAAAACTTCGTGGACATAGTTTGCGCTGCTGTCCTCCAAATGTGCGCCGTCCCTTATGTAGACCCTTATTATCCGTGCAGGAACGGAGAAAGAACACAATTTCCTGCGGCCGGGTGGCCTGTCGTAAGAGGCGACAAAACAACCCACAGCCAGGTGGTAGGGTATTGGCCCGACTGGATGGCTACCACCCCTGGTCTAGAGTATGCCGCCATAACAAGCTTAAGTTGTGTTTCGGCGTTAGTGACCAGGTTCCAGTCTCACTTAAGAGAGCAGCAGCGCATTTGTAGCACTTTTGGTGTTGCAAATGTCCATAGGCGATGGTAACCGCTTTTCATCAGGGCATCTGCTGAACTCATGCAATTAAAAAAATGTAACAAGTTGTGTATTGCACACTTGTATTTGCTAACCAGGAACAGTAAATAAGTATTTGTAATGTAATTAATTAGTTTTTAGTTTATTTTTGTAATGTATATATGTAGTTTTATTCATGCATATATGATAATTTCCATAAAATAGTGGAAAAAAACAACTTGAAAACTTTTTCACATTTATTGCAAATCAACAACATACCTATTTTAAAGACTATTGCAGAAAAACTAACATTTTTAAAGATAGCTTTCCTTTTTTTTCAAGAATTGCCCTATTTATGTCTACTATAGCCTACTTTAAATTACCTTAAATTATGTAACCCACAAGATGAATTTGATATTTTTTAAGTCCGTGTTGAAGGTACATGGCGTTAAATTTTTCTTAAAAACAAAATATATTCTATTTTTATCACTTTGAACATGCATGAACATGTTGAAGAGTAATGCTTAAATAAATCAATATTAAAATGACTTAAGACGAATGGCTTCATGACAATAAATTATTGGAAAGCAATAGCATTTTATTTTGATTGCAAAATTTGTTATTTTTATTTCAACGGTTTTATTAATGGTCAATGACACCGTTTATAAATTGTTTGTCTTTGAAGGTATATTATATTTTTTTCACACAGCAGACGGACAGACAAGCATGACTATCTATTAAGTTTTCGTTTGGGTACAATTTAAATGCTCACCAAAAATATTTTTTGTCCCTTAGACTAAGCACCAAATAAAATATATTACTTCATATAAATTTAATCCACTCTAAACCCAGGTGCTAAAAAAACAACGTTTTACGTTCCAAAATAAATATACACTTATCAGAACAATTCTGTTTTGTATTTAAATTCTTTTTGCTTATCAAAATGGATAAATGCCCACCAAATATTGTTTTACTAAAACACTAACATTCAAACCGAAAATTGCAGTTTAATGTGTTTAGGAATATATTTAAGACTTATTTATAACAACTGAAATTGGTTTTGTGTGGAAAAAATATATATTCAATTAATTAATAAGTTTGAAATTTACGACAATGATCTGGTAATTTTGTCGCCGAGACGTTTTTTTACGTTTTTTGACGGGATTTATCGAAATAGGAGACTGTATGTTGTGCCAGAACCGACTGGTAACCATTCACTATTTATCTTATATATTAGTGAAAAACAGAAGTGAGGTTAGATTGACAAAAACATTAATAACTCAGGAACTATACATTTCCCGCACATAGGAGTTGCAGAAGGGGTGAGTTTTCCTCCCCCCCTCACCCCTCCCCCGCTCATTACTTATTCCGGATTCCGGAGACATATATGTAAACCACACCCTGTTTTAATCAAATTCATAAAACAATAAACAAGCAACATGTGTTTGGAATACGCAATATTATATTTGGTATTAAAAATAATTGTACGTTCGACCATTTGCTTTTTTGCCTCAGCAAAAATTACTAAGTTGGAAGTGGAGAAACAAAATATTGGTAATATCTATTTAGCGATCATGTAAAATATTTGGTCTGAAATTAGCTTTAAAGGCGTTTATATATTTTTATGGCATAGCATAAAAAAGAAAATAGCTTCATTTCTACAATACTTCTGAAAACACAATTTGGTGAGCATTTATCCATTCTGGTAGGTATTTCGAATTTATTGGTAGTAAAATAGGTGCATTTCTGGTAGGCGTTTAAACACAAGCCTTTTCGTTTTTGCCAAAATTTCTGAACTATGGCCGTGGATGAGACGTACTGTTTTAAATAATAAAATAATAATTGAAAGATATTGTTCTATATTAAAACGTAATACAAGAAACTTTTTGTTTGATTGGCGAATGTCATTACTAGTAATGTTTTATGACGAAATCCTAAAAAGAGTATGTATACAGTACGCGCAAAACTTAGTTGCGCTAGGAGTGAAGTTAGTTCCGTGAATTTGCGCAGGTCCAATCAAATTACACCTTACGGTGTATTGCGAAAAGAGATATGGCATAAGAGTTTGGATAGCGCCTAAGTGAGAGCACAACACTCCTCTCTCCAATCTTATAACTGTAGGCTGCGCAATAACCTGTACGAACTTCAAAGACGCAATATAGTTTGTACCATATATAAAGTTTCTAACCTGTAGCCGTGTCACATATATGAGCGTGCCCGTTACAATCACATGGTATACACGTGGAGTATGGACCACCATTCGCTGGTTCATGTTTAAATCCAGGCGCACACTCCTCACAGTAATCACCAACATACGCCTTCGGGCAAGAACATTTCTCAACCCAATTCGCTGCAGCAGAACCCTTTTCCCTTCCAATCTTTGCAGTTTCGAGTTTAAAGTTCATGAGATAGCCTTCTCCTCCTTTATTGTAAGTGCCTCTTATTTTAATAGCGGTAAAGTTTTGGAGTATGGACATGAATTCGAAGTTGGATAGAGTTGGAGTCCATCCGTATCTAGGGTCTTCGTGAAGACGGAAAGTATACTCTTGAGCCTGAAATGTTGGACCGATCTTTAATTCTCTATACTTTTTTCGTATACTTTGAAGATTCAAAAAATCATAATTTAAATGGATAATTAGATCGAAAACAGCGTATTTTTCACCAGACAATTTGTACCTACAAATAATTATTTACAATAATACTCTTGAAGGCAGGAACAATGAACGGTGAGTATTGTTCCCAAATATATGTTAATCTGAGGAAATAAAATTGAAGTGTGTTTTTTTTATTTGGAAAGTTTGTTCGGGATTTGTAAATGCCAAAAATTATATGCTGTGTATCTATTATTTATAACTACAGATGACTGTTTAAAATAAATGTCAGTCTGTCTGAATATATATGATCTTATTTATATTCCGAGTCAGTAAGTTCGTAGGCTTCTTTAATAACCTTAAATAATAATCTTGCTGTAACTCAACATGGATAAGACCGTTTGTCTCTAATGGGATCCGAAACGGCTGAAAGGATTTTAATGAAAATTAAACAGCTATTTTAATTAATTAAGCTTATTAGCATTACCTGGTCATTAGGTTCTGGATTATTCTGCCCGTAGATGTTCATGGAAATTGAAGTGCGAGCTCCCTCCAATACGATATCCTTAGAAAATGGATACCCGCGATTCTCCCCCAATCGCAGCGTGAATTTCAGGTCGTGATTGTATGACGGTCTTTGATCGCCCAGAAATTGATTAGACGCGACAAACCAGATAATTTCAGAGTCTTTGGATTTTACAGCTGTAAGAAAATTGTAATATTCGTTATGAGGCCAATAATTAAAAATACATAACTATGGCATAATAGTTGAATAATTTGACCAAGTGTCATACCATGCTGTGATACCACGTTCTCACAGTATAACACACACATTGTATCTCCAAGCTAAGCAAGTTACGCTTGTGTCACGGGTGTAGCGTGTATCGAGTAAGAAAATTAAACAATTATCGTCTTTGTATTTAAATGTTTGTAATAAACTGATAATATTATAAATCAATTATGATTATAATAGAAACAAATTCAAAACTCGGCGCATTTCTCTTTCTACCGCGTTCCACGGCGGGCGGCGCACCGCGCACTTTATGAATTAATTAACGGCTGCAAAAGATTAATTAAACCTTGATATGAGTGCGTGCGTGTGTGCTTGGATGCATGTGTATTTCATAATGACGCGCAGTGAAGTAGGCACGGGTCAGCTAGTCTAAAATAAAGTTGAATACATGTGTAAAATGACTACAAATACCTATGTTCTGTGTGTTTGCATTGAACTGTAGTGGTGCTGGCATGTGATGGTCGTCTTCGGCAGTCCACTTCTCAGCGTCTCTAATAAAGTGTGCGCTTACTTCGCCTGCTTGGTAATAAGGTGCGGAGTTACATTGCGACGAATGTCCGAAGCAGAAACAAGGGGTGCACCCGAACTCATTGTCCAGATCAAGATTGAAAAAGCCAGGCTTGCATCTGAAATGATTATTGCAAATTAACATACACAAGTTATTGGGAATATGTATTATAATTTAAAAATAAATTAAATTAAGTTCCAGTGAAGTACGTTTTTGAAGGTCATGTATGGGAGCACGTGCATGTATGAAGAGGTTAAGGAAAGTAGATGAAGCGAAAGTAGTTTGTCAGTATCGTCGCAAGTGGAGATCTATAGTCTCTGTCTACCCCCATGGGAAATAGGCGTGATAATATGTATGTATGTATGAGAGTCGTTTAAAGGTTATGTGGTGCGTCGATGATGGTTACCCTATTGGGGGGGGGGGGGAGGTGAAGCACCACTAGGCGAGTGACTATAGCTCAATCGCCGCGGGAGTTAGCAGTTAGAAGCTAGCTAGTTTCAATACCTGTAGATTACTACTTCTTCAATTATTCAAATCGGACATTCATAACATATTACGCATTTATAAATGGCAACACAAACAAAATAGATTTTTATTTTTTCAAGGCCGGTCAACGTATGCCGGGATTGCTAGTTTATGATAAATATAAATAAGCTAAGAATGAAGTGTATTTTTTTCCTCAATTTAGTTTGGGATTTTTCCCACATAGGTATGTCAGCCCCGTCATCTCCTAAACATACAATAACTTATATATTAAGCTAGCTATCTATATATGCCGACAGCAGCGCCACCTACCGGGTCCAATTGGGAATCAACTCAGAAACCTTCTTTCGCTCATGAACAACTTTGCTAAACATCATCACATGATCAAATGTATACTTTACGATTCTATAAAGGACATAAGATAAACATTCATTTTTATATATAAGGGATGTTAAATAACGAGCTGCCTAACAAACTAGCCTTCCTTGAGGTTGGCTCTGCCAGAATTTCTGTAAAAATACCTACGTCGAAACAATTCAGTCCCAACTTACATCAGGAAGTGTAAATGAAGCATAAGAACCAAAAGTATGTACAAGCAACTCACTCTCTACAACGGCGTCCTTCAACGTTCTGCTTGCACATACACACTCCAGTCACAGGATCGCACTGTGGAGTATTAGTATACGACCCTGCGTCAAAGCACTCGCAAGGTTTGCAGCCTTGGTTCGTGAAATCGTAGTGGTTTGGAGCGCATACATCACACTTGTCTCCTGTGACACCAGGCTTACACTGACACTTGCCCTCAGCGTTGCATTGAAGACTTCGGGAACCTGAAAAGATGGATGAAATATCAAAAGGCAGCCAAACTAGTGACAGTCCATGGAGAATCATGTTACGTGGAGGTGAGCACCACTTTGGCATTTCGTTAAGAACCCTAAAAGTACTTAAAGGTTTTTGTAAAAACATATTTTTATTGTACTTTTTTAACTCTCCAGTTTTAATTTTATCAGAATTTTCCACTTGATATTGATTTCGACACTAAAAGAGGAGGGGTACTTTTTATGGATATCTCCCTATTTATTGACGTATCTTAAAAAATGGAGACATTTCTAAACATAAATCATACTCGTTAAAACATGTAAAACGAATAACTTAACTAAATACTTAAAAATAAACTAAATTATAAATAAATTAATATAAAGCATGTAACAAATCACTGCCAGAAGCGTGTCCAGAAGGCTGGCTGCATTGCCACGCTGTTTTGCAATGCTGATTCGTTGAGCGAAATACGAACTAGCCTTCTGATCACGGGTGGTATCAAAGAGTTTCTTACAAATTTCTTTGAACCCGTTGCCGATGGACCCCACGGACCTATAGTTTCAACCCCAAACGGCACAAATATGTAACTCCTTCCTAGGATTCCATATTTGATATATTCTAGAAAAAATTACTGTGATATCCACAGACAGTCAAACGTACGGGCAAGACGATTTAGTACAGGTTCCATTTTTGCCAATATGACTATGAAACCCCAATTATGGGACACAAGGAGATAATTTGGCAGGGATAGAGTATATTAGTCCAGACTATAGAGAATTTTCTGTACAGAATCACTTCCTAATGAGGCCTGTCCTGTATTTGAACCTAAATAAAGGTCGAGCAGAGGAGGGAGGCATCAAACCTCACCAACTGTTATATAACATTGCAATAAGGTTAAGAATTCAAAATTACGTGTTTTATACTAACCAGTAGGATTGCAGTTACAAGGAAGGCAAATATCTCCAGAGCCCTGGAAGAAGTTCTCTTTGCAGCGTTCACAGTTGGCTCCGTCCCGATTCTCAGCACAGTCCATACAATGGCCACCGTGGCCTGTTCGTTCATACAAGTCCTTGTCGAAGAAGCATTTGTTCGAAAAGCCGTTGCAGTTACACGCTGTAAAGTTATAGGTTAATCGAAATTACACAACTCATAACCTTGATAAAAATAATCTAACAAGAAAGGAAATTCTACAATACTTTAAAGAATAACACACAGAAAAGAATTATAAGACTATCCTCTATGTGTACATTCAGTTACTTTAGGCTTTCGTAGCCAAATAGCGAAAACCGTGAAAATTTAATACTTATGTATTAAAGAGGATTTTCATATGCTATTTGGCTACGAAAGCATAAAGTTACTGAATGTACACATAGAGGATAAAGTTTTATTCGGTTCAACATTCAATATAAATTAATATTATTTTAAGCAATTTTAATTAAATATTAATACTGCATTTAGGAGTATGTTCTGAAATTCGCCAGGCGCTATTATTGCATTAGCGCCCTGATACTTTAAATATATGTATATGTACATATTTTAAAAATAATTATAAGATGTTCTAAAATAAGTTTATTATTCAATATTAAAATCCAAAATGAATTCTGATATTTTTCGCTTCAACGTCTTTTAACGTGATTTCATTTCAGGCTTTAAAAAGTATAAAAATACATTCGCTTTAACGGCGAGTAGACATAGCCTAACAAACAAGATTTCTATACAAACTGATAGAATTTGCTTACAATAAATCTGTATTACCTACACAACTACTACTAACTTAGCAATAAAATTACGTATGTTTCACAGAAACTTGATTATGATTTCAAAAATGCTTTAATGAATTTTTCTTAATTATAAAATCTTGTCTGGAACAAAATATTATGTTATTGTTAGAACTTTTTGAACGTGTTTATTCAAAATTTGAATTTATTTCTAATATTATATTTTGTTTTCAATATATCATTTGAAAGGGAAAAAATGAGAGAGCAAGTCAATATATATGTTTTACACAGAAGCGAATTTTATTTATTATGTTTTCGCTATTAAATATCTGTAATATATTAAAGTCCACAACAGTTATGACATTTATTTTTATATTTTTAGTTATAGAAACTGTAGTTTGGGACAGAGGACACAGGCAAGAATACAGGTATACACAGGTAAGTACAAGTTATTTTACTTGTTTTGTTCCGTTTTACTGGAGATACCGCCCTTTTGAAAATATATATTTTAATTGTTTTAAAATCACCGCTTATTTTAGCAATATTTTATTATCATCATTTATGTGCACAAAAACGAAAACTTTTAAATAATTCATAAATAATCTAAGATAAGATTGTTGTACTAAATTAATATCTTCTATACCATCAATTTATAATTTAAAAGTTTGAGATTGGTCGCTAGCTTGCGGAGATTCTCGACCAGCAGCAGTGCATAAATGTATAAAAGACCATATGCATTTAGCAGTTTGAAAACACATGAATTCGCATTGCGTTTATGTAATAAATATATTTATATAGGTAATGAAGTAGACAAGTCATTTATGCCTAGGTATACTTATATGTATATATTGTTGAGAGTAAGATTCAATAACACACACACTTGTAAAAATGTACTACTTATTATGAGGAACATACAGCGTATTTATGTACAATGTAGGTACTCTTACAATAAATATACCTGCAGCATATTATTTATTAATTCACATAGTTTATTCCAATTAATTTAGTGGCATAACTTAATAAATATCGTCATAACAATATTCGCTAGTCTTACAACTTGGCTTGCATGAACATTACTTCTATGTATATATCCTATGAATTATTTTTTGGTTGTTTTTTCCTATGGAACAATAGTCACGAAAGAACTTATAGTGACGATCATATTCTCACTTTCGATTGAAATTTAATATAATAAAGAAACAACAAACCCGCGTCTACACGTAAATAATGAAATAATATTGAATTAAGGAGCTTTTCTAATGGTATGCTATCTCGCGCATTACCATGTTATTAAGATACTTATAAATTAATAAAATTTACTTACAATACATTTCTTACAATCTGCATTAAAATACACTAATTCTAATAGTAAAATTATAAATGTTTCACAATGTCATTTTGATTCCGACAAGGATTCATACACAAAAATCATAAACATTTTTTGTTTTATAATAAATTGTTTGTAAACTTTTCGTAATTCTATTACTAAGATTTGTGTAACACAAATTTTCCGCAAATAAATTTTGGCTGTTTCAATCTTCAATAAATAATGTGGACGCGCGAGATAGTGAAAACTCTATTTAAGACATCACTTAAGGGGCTACGTACTTGCATGGCCACTAGATATCAAAATGTTGGTCCAGAATCATCGATGATATTACCTTTGCATTCGTGAGCGTTTGTTGGTGTAGCACGCCCCCAAGGAGCGTCGTTATAGAAGTCTAGACACCTTTCACAGTCCCTACCAGCAGTGTTATGTTCACATCTATATAACAAGAAATCTTCATTATAACTAGACTGAAATGACATTCCCTATAACACACGTTATCAAATCAATAGATGACAAGTATATAAGGAGTGATTTCTGATACAGTCAAACTTCTGTACTACAATAAAAGCAAAAGGATAAAGATATTGGATGGGTATATCATAGATAGATATTTTGACAGGAAGTTTTTTACTGCTTCTGCTATTTAGAACAGCAATATTTTGAAGTTTTAGTACAAAACCAATTTGAAAGACAAAAATAAATATGTACTTAAACAAATCTTGCTCAATGCTTAGGCGTTGCTATACAACCTAGTAACGCCGCGCTGCTAGCCTTTTGGAAATAAGTGGCAATGGTATGATACCAATATTTTATCTTAAATAATTATGGCCTTTTTTCTTCAATCATATTTTATTTAGTTCTAGTTATTAATATAGTTTGTAATTTATTTTTAAGTTTTTATTATATTATTAAAGTAACAATTTAATAAACATTTACATTAACTCGTATTACGAAGATATATAAAATATCAATAAATAAAATACAAATATTAAACAATAGAATACAAAAGAAACTTTTATTGATGACAATTTAAGGACCAATCTGATTTATTCCTAGATAAATATGATTAGCGAATTTTCTAAATTTCGGTAATTAAAGGTAAAAGGGATCTCGTTACTCGTAGTTGATTAACTCACAAACTACTATAACTATATAATTTTTGGATCATATGTATGTAGTTATTTTTATTATTAATAAAGTTACATGATTTAAAAAAGAATTTATCTATACCTGCAGGCCCTTGCTCGAGATCCATCAGGCATCTCTTGCGTATCACATATAGATGCATGGCCGTTGCATTTGCACCTGGCACCGACAGATATATCTGCAATGGCGTACCAATACGACTGGAGCACTTGGGTATCCCCAAATATTTCGTCACCAAATGTGTTCAAACGATCCAATGAAATACGGAGATCGGTTGCAGTTACCCAATCCTAGAATTATTATGGTTTGTTTCAATCATTCAATTTAACAAAACTTTTATTTTACACTTTTATTGGGAATAAAATTAAATACAAATTAAAAATAAAGTCAAATTATTTGTCCCTCTTTTATAAAGACATTCACTTATTCCGTTTTGATAAAAATTTAAGGAGTAAAATGGTCTCATATCAATTATTTGGAGGCGATTTTTTTCTTAACTTAAAATAACTATAAAAAATTATAAAAAAACTACGTTATATCTCATATCGTGAAGATTTACGGTATAATTTTGTTGGTAAACTATTAATCAGTAAATAACAACGAAAACTTGTTTCGGTTGTACCCCACTTACGCCCTTTACTATTTAAATTCATATTTATGCGAGTCCCCACGAACTAAATATACTAAGTATATGAATGTGTCATTACACATTTATTAGTATTATTTAGTATTTAGTTAGTTACAAATTTACATAATTGTATTTTTTTTTTTTATAAATCCGACTTTGACAAATACACAGAAGTAACCAAATATTACTACAATAGCTTAGTACTTGGCCATTGTTTTATATAATTTTGAAGTCGGTGTGAAATATGATCTAAAAATCTTAGAGGTTAAACTTATTTTTGCGTTACGAAATTCGCATGAATCCTTTTTCCATGTTCATATCTTTAGTTTATGATTATTATTCATTTATTTTTCAGTGTTCTCCATATTTTGTAGATACCATTGCCGTGCATTCTCGTGCCATTCATGTTTGGTGTGCACTAGATACTCAGAGTTACCTGCACAGACGATACAACGTTACCCATTTTTGGATGAACCTTTCATGATCTACTCTCCTTTTACTCGGTTAAGAAGTTTTTGCGTTAAAATGTTTATTGATTAAGTTTTCTTACTTGTAACTCAAAGCTGCTTTCAAAGGTGTAAGCGGAAGGTCTTCCTTCAAGAGTAGAAAACAGCACGTTTCCTCCAGAAAGTGGTGAGATGTCAGAGTATTCGCTGGTACATAGAGCCCTTGTTTCCGCTCCAAGTTCAGCGGATCTTTGCTCCTGGACACCATATGTGTCGCGGCATGAAGCACTAATAAAAGAACACATATAAACATTGTATCTAGTATAACTTATTATCTAGCGTTATCCGTTTTGAATTCATCGCCCTTTTTTGAAGAGGATAAGTATGTCAACGCTTCCTAGTCCAACATTGTTAATTCAATATAAAGATTGGGACGCATGACAAAATTTGACTTGCAGAAACCGTGTGTATTCTTAAATAAACTTTCTTAAAAAAGGATTTTAATTGTAAGCTTTTGAGATCCTGGATATAATGTAGCAGCAGAGTGCTAGCCAAGATAAGTAAAACGAGCCAAACACGACGGTTCTATATTGTTTAGTAGAGGAGTTCCTATGGCCACTTTCCGACTCCATCGTCAGAACAGCTCCATGATGACCATATCGCGGGCTTCAAGCCAGAGGGGCGTATAAGCAAAAACCAACTTTTCAGGAGATACAAAAAACTGAATAAGTTTTTTTCAATGTATTCAATGTCTGTCTATAAAAGTACTTCTACTAGTATTAACCTACTATTAAGAAAAAAACAGAGGTGGTGTATCTATAAAAATATAAATGATAGACGAAGTAAAAAAAAACGTATTTTTTTTATACGCCCCTCTGGCTTGAAGCCCGCGATATTATTGCGTTGTGACACGATATACATATTATGTGTGCAAAATTTCAGCTCAATCATAAACGTCTCAAGCTATGGATGATTTGCTAAATAAGCTTGCTGAAAAAAGCTCTATTTAAGAAATGCTAATTAAAATGTACACAAAATAAATATTGATTCAATGATAATTAATCTATTCAAAGCCATACTCTAATTCATACCTGAAATACTGGTAGGGTTCCCAATCGCGGTCTTCGTTGGCCTTCTTGTATATGGCAAAACTCTGAGGACGTGGGGAGTAGAACACAATCATCACGTATGTGATATCGTATGCTTTACCTAGTGAAAAATCAAATATTAAAGTACACGAAGTCTGAAGAACCAGAAAAATCAATGACACACATAAGAACAAGCGTGCATACACATCTATAACTTATTTACATATATTCATATTCTTCACGTAATATTTCTTTATGGTGCGGCTTCATCTGCGATAGTGTAAAAATTTAGACTATGACCAAATGCGTCTTATTTAAAGTTTAAAAAATAACGCCGTTAATGCATAGACACATTAGTGTATATACTTGTAGATAAGTTATCTGTAAAATTTTAACGTCATTAAGAATGCCGCATCTTAAATAACGCATTAGTCTATATCTGTAACACTATCATCACTGAAGGTGCGTCATTCTATCAAGAATCGATCCTTAAAAGTTGTTTATACTATAGGATGGCGTAATATATGGTATGTAGGTAGTAAATATTATTTAGTTAGGTTAGGTAGTTTTTTTCAACACCAGCCCATTCCAGTCCTGCCTTAGGAGCGATTTTTCAATTACCGGATAAGAGTTATTCATAGAATCCTATAAATATTATAAACGCGAAAGTTTGTAAGAATGTATGGATTTATGGATGTATGGTTGATACTCTTTCACGCAAAAACTATTGAATGGATTTTGATGAAACTTTACAATAATATAGCTTACACATCAGAATAACACATAGGATATAATTTATATAGATATAGTGTGAATTATCCAAAATATAACGATTTTCCATCACCATGTGTGCGAGACCGCTGGGCGCAGTTAGTAAAGTATAACATGATTAAATTAAAAATGTCAGTTGCACGAATAAAACAGTTGAATGGTTTCACTTTTAAATTCACTCAGGTTATAATTTATTCGACCGATTACTTTTATCCGATGATTGAGAAATCGGCCCTTACTTTCATAAATACTATTTATAGTTTGGTTTTTGCCTATAATTTATCTTTATTAAGTTTTACTTAGTATTTTTTTGAATTTTAAATTCCAATTAAGAAGAGTGGCCACTACATTTCTTATCTTTGTAAAATTTGCTATTAGAAGACAATTTTATAAAGTAACAAAATTATTGGTTAAAATGAAATTTTGCCTTCAAAAATCAAAGCCTATATCTGGATCTAAGCTGTGAATTTTAAAAGTCCTCAAAATCCTTTATTCAAGCAACATCTTATAGGTAATACAAACCTAAATGAAGCGTTAGGTTAACTTGATTCGGATATTGTATCCCCTCTTTCATTGTCTCTGACTGCCACCAGGTCTGGTTGTCCTGTTCGTGATGTAGATCAGTTAGAAAGTCACTGGAGAACTGGTCTGGCTGGCAGTAGTCGCAAGACCTAGTCAACAAAAAATCATCAATGATCGTCAATTACCATTCAGTGATCTTCATAGACTGTTGAATTATCACGTCTTTCGGTATGTATAAGACGATGAAATCCTTGTTGGTTTGCATCGTGATAACATGCTAACAATATGAAACTATAGATCTTGCCTCGTAGAAGTGCCGGCGGACGTCTGTATGCAGTACATCTTGCTGCCATTATCACCGCAAGTGTTTGTTGCTTCCATTTGTACCATAAAAGCGGCGTTACCGAAGTCCGGAATGCATCTCTGAAGCAATACATATATTTACTCTAGAAAGGTAACTTTCACGTATATTGGTAAATAACATAACATTTGCCTATATTTCTAAATGTAGTAGAAATAGAATGCCTTGCTTATAGCATACCATACCAAGTTGACGGTTCTGACCGTCACCTATCACTATTACGTGTATATTTTTATACATTTTTCAATTTTTAAAAATTCATATATAAAGTTAAGGCTAACTATAAATACAATGATGGTGGGAATCTTATTGTAAGTATTAAATACCGTTATCTTTACCTTAAATTTACGAGAATGGAGAATCTCTGGATGTATGTAGATGGAGAATCTCCATCCCAAATGGCTCAAATATGTATCCTGTTCCAAGGATCACATACTTGGGCTCGATTGAGGTGTTCGGCAAATATAAATTTATAAAAACATATTGCAATTTAGGTCTTCTGCTGATTATAATAACATCACTACGAAAGTATACTTATATACCTATATAGTAAGAGTATTTGCTACAGCATTCTTCTTTGTTTAACATTCAAAATAGTTTCGGGAATCGGCTTCAAGATAAACAAATAGAATCTTTGTCACAAGGCACTATTGAGTGGTGTCCAGATGGCTTGCCGTCGATATAGTACGCCTATATTTAGAACCATGAGCAGGACGTTCACACTAGCTGTGTGTGCAGGGAACTTTATTGGCGGTGATACGTGAGCTTCCATAGAACCATAGATTGGAGTTTTAAAGTACCTATCGTTTAAAGATAGACGTGTGACTTCAATTTATTTAATATACAAAAAGCTATCTAATCTATAATCTAATAAATCTATCAATCTCTGCCAAGATTTGCCTAGAACTGATCGCTTCGAACTTCGAACGATAAGACCGCCCATTGTATATACTATCTTTAGTATTTTTTTAATTCTATTTGTCTATATTATTATATATTGACGGCCTCTGTGGTTGAGCGGGCTAAGCCTTTGACGGCCTACCTCACTGCAACCCAGAGGAGGTTCCGAATTCGATTCCCGGTATAGTAAATTTCGGAAACGTATTTTCTCCGTTATTTACCATGGGTGTCTGGGATCGGCCCCAGAGTGGTCCGTTGTATATTACCCATAACACAAGCGTAACTTGCTTAATTTGGGGATGTACAATGTGTGTGTTTGTCTGCCGATTATTATTATTATTATTATATTTGTATGTTCATTAAACAGATATCTGCATGTCTAAAAAGCTGTTTTAAAAGCCCAATCAGGTTATTACGCCACAAATAGTTTCACGACTTGTGCCGATATTAGACAGATCAATCAAATTGAATGAATTTAGTTGAAAGACACAGAACAGAACATTGAAGTTTATATGGATCACTTTAGTTGATTTATCCAAATCGAATTACAGAAATGAATTGTCTAATATCGACTTATCTTATGACAACTGAATCGTCTCAACGCGTCTGCATTCTGCACGTTTCCGTAACGAAAAAGAGCTTAAGTAATGGCAAAATAAGTATTTGTTAACCGTCGCACGTGAACGAAGTTGCGACAAATGATAGTGTATGAATATACTACTCTGTCAAAAAAGTGCCGGAAAAAGATCAATAATACATAGGTATTATTGATCGCCAGATTAGTTTAGAATTTCTTTTAAGTTAGGTTGCCTGGAAGAGATCGCTTTTAGCGATTAGGCCGCCTGTTGTTTTGAAGAAGTATTGTAATTATGCATTTTATTCCTGTATTTGTTTCTTTTGGTGAGCAATATAGTATTATCTATCTATCTAATACACAAAATGTTAGTTATTCATTCAATTTATTTTATCACCTTCAAAAGTATGCTCCTTCAGAAACGATACACTTACGCCAACAAATAAGCCAGTCATAAAAGCATTTTTTCCGGAATTGATTTTAGTTCCCGTCTCGAATTCTCCTTTATGTCTTCTACCGAATGAAAACGGGTGTCACGAAGTAGTAATTTGAGTAGAGGAAAACCGACTTCAAAAACAAAAAAAGTATTAAATAACTTAATAAAGATTTTTGACTAAAAATTTATTTAGTTTATTAAGAGACAAAATAATAATTAATAAAGTATTTCTTTTTTTTCTTGTAATTAACTGTTTGAGTCAATTTTTATTTTTATTATAAATATTATTTTTTAGTGGAAACTTGATTGATATATGTATTAATTTAGTGTTTTATATTTAAGAATATTAATTATTGTATGTTTCCCAAACAAATTAAATAAACAAATAATATAAAATTTTCTACATCTTGAAGTAGGTGCCAAGTAAACCATAAACACTGTTACAACAAATGTTGGAAAATATTGTATCTCTTTTTATCTCTTAATAAACTAAATAAATTCTTAGTCAAAAATCTTTATAAAGTTTTTATACTTTTTAGTTTTTGAAGTCGGTTTTTTCAAATGAAGTTTTTTTATTAGTTACTTTTTAGTGTCTACTAGCTATGGGTAGGCCTACGAAAGGTGCCGCGCGCCTTAAATAGTATATATAGGTCCCAAGAAACGTGAACAGAAAATTTTCATAAAAAATGTTAATAAAAGGAAAACTGGGCCAACTATATTAAATTTTTAGACCAAAATGGCAACTATCCCACTTAAAAAAATCACGTAAATCATATAATAAATGTAAATTAAAAAAAAGAAACAAGTTGAGGACCTCCTCCTTTTTGAAGTGGGTTAAAAAAGATAAAGTCGGCTGGAGTCATATCTCGTGAATAAGGTAGTTGCTCGTACTATTGTTGAGATTTTGGTCAAAAATTCGTTCACAATGATGGCATTGTGCGAAGGCGCATTATCGTGGTGCAATTTCCAAGAATTTTCTTTCCACAAATCTGGCCTTTGCTCTCTTAAATGCCGCATAACGCTGAAATAATATACTTTACTTCCGGTAAGAATTTCGAGTGCTCAATACCGCTATAATCAAAGAAAACAGTCAACATGACTTTTGATCGACTTTGGCGTGGTTCTTCGGTTTCGGTTCAGTTGGAAGGCGCCACTCTGAAGCCAGTTGATCAGTTTGCATGTCAAATTCATGCGTTTCATGAAATTTGGGTCAGAATTGACTCGTTCTAGCATGTCCTCTTATATTGAGTTCTTGGAGAAAGTTCAGGTCTTTTGGGACTAGCCGAGTGGCAACATGTTTCATACCCAAGTGATTATTTAAAATGATACGGATTGACTCGTGAGACACAGAAAGTTCAGCGATTATTTCTATCCAACTTGAATAAATAAATAAGGATTTTCAGTCACTTTTGCGATGTTAATTTCAGTTGAAAACGTTGATGGCCTACCAGGGCGAGACAAATCTTCCAGCATATCTCGACCGCTTTTGAACGCTTTGTACCACTCATAAGCACGAGTTTTTGATAAAGCCGATTCACCGTAAGCATTTTGAAACATTTTCAGCCTCTCGGAACACGAAATTTTATTGACGATGTAAAACTCTTTATTCGATGCTTTTATCCCTTATGAAATTCGCAATACACACAAAATATAATCTAGCTAAAAATAGCACTGTATTTAATCTAAATGACCGATGCAACTCAAACTCCGCGCCATAATGAAAAACAGATGTGCCACAATGTAACAAAAAAATAATTAATTTGGAACCATAAACAAATCATCCATGTATAATGTTAATATTGGATAATGGTGCCCTTCGTTTATATCAGTGTTGGTTATATTAGGGAATTCATTTAAACTGTTAATAACGGTAGTCTAATATCTTCATGATTACGTGAAAAAAAAATGTTGCCATATAGTTTTAAGTATCAATAGGTTATCAAATAGTTTTGTGTTGTAAGTTTTTGTGTAGATACATTCAACGAGTTCATTTACTCTTCGGGCTTAATGTTCTTATCTGGGGACGGCGGAACGCTGTTATCGGGCATCCGCAGTACCAATTGAAGCTCATGAAACACACTCATTACACTTTTCAAGGGATAGGCAAAAATAACTGCCGGTTTATTATGTCTGGTCATACAGTCTAGGTCCCAATAAAAGTGACAGTCCTGCTAGCTGGATGACGTGGGGTATGACATACTTGTCAATGGTCTATCAGTAAGGGATGCCAGAGGTCATCAGACGTCATTCAGAGCGTGCACTTCCGGGCCCAGGATAAGCATTCCTACTTTTTCAACACAACTCACCATCACGAAGTCTAACTAGCATTTCTTGAGCCGGGATCTGCCGAAGGTGGTATATTTTTTCTCATACTATTATGTGGGAGAGCAAACACATATTACAATAATGATAATATACTATGATAATATAATACTTAAATTTGTAATTGTAATATTTTTACATACAAAAGAACAGACATTTAAAAGCATCTTATTGTCTAATTTTTAAAATACCAAAATAGAAATAGTTTTCATCACTTTTTCAAACAGTAATTTATGCGTTGTTCTACTCCCTTTCTTGTACCACCTTATGACGTCATAGGTAGGTACTTTTGAGGTATTTTTGAGGCTGCGACATTCTGTCATTTAAATAAAGTATCTAATTTAATTTAACATTCCGCTTCTCTGGTAGTTCTGGCGGCTGGCCGGCCTCTGTGACCTAGTTCACTGGAAGGCAATAGCTCCGGGATCGAGTCCTGGTATGCTAAATTTTATAAACATAATACACACACCCAGTAAATAACGCAAAGTTCACTGTTGTTTACTGGGTCTGGGTTTGGTCTCAGAGTGATCCATTGTAATGGATTAAATTACCGATACGTGTTGTATTCTAACGTTGTATCTAACTTTGTCAAATGGCATGCTGGCTTTACATGCAATTCAAATCAATTCCTATCGATATTGAAGGAATAAAACCTCAGTAAATAAAATCAGCCAATTAATTCATGTAAATTCGAAGATCTAGTTTGGACTAACATAAACCAAGATCTACACAATTTACTATGAAAATCGTAAGCCCTTATTAGTGGATAGTACGCATTATCTGATCTTCAATTTAAAACCCCCAACGCCCCGCCCCTCCCCAGAACTCCTCCGTCTAAGCGATAATCATGAAATAATAGCTTAATCAATGCCGTTAAATTTTTTTGTCAGGCGCGAGTCTATTTGTGTCTTCTTACGAAAGCTCAATTACATTCTTGGAGGTTAAGCTCCTCCAGGGAACGTCCACTTATGGAGTGAGAAGGGCGCGCGAGTAACCCCTGTGCGGCTCAGTATTAGCGGCCTTGGTGGGAGAGACGGCTGATGAGTCCGCGTGGTACGTCGCCCTCTAGGCGAATCTCAAGTATACCCAAGACATATCATCTATACTGTCAAATAAAATACAAAAATCAGTTTTTTTAACCAGTGCTTTTAAAAACTTAATCAAAAAGCATATATATATACACACACACACACACACACACACACACACACACACACATATATCTATCTATATAGATAATAATAATATATAGATAATTTTTTCTCTCTATCTCTCTCTTCTCTCTGTCTATCAACTCTATCGCTGTTAAGGGCATCACACACGGCGAAGATGCTATAATATTTCATCTTAAGATAGAATATCGCTCACTATACAATTTGTATGAACTATCACACACGGTTAAGATGATATATATTTTCATATTAAGTATCTTAAGATGCCGAGATATGAGCTTGCTATATAGCAAGTATCTTAAGATACAAAATATATAGCAAGCTCCTTTATACAGAGTGTGCACTTAATATCCAACGCAAAATGGAATGAAATATATTTTATTTATTCAACTACCTTTTCTCTCGAGTTTTTGTTATTACTCGATGTACTTTTTGTAAATATTATGTTGATAAAAAG
Source organism: Dendrolimus pini (assembly GCA_949752895.1). Taxonomy (NCBI): domain Eukaryota; kingdom Metazoa; phylum Arthropoda; class Insecta; order Lepidoptera; family Lasiocampidae; genus Dendrolimus; species Dendrolimus pini. Next base: position 9,083,791 of record OX457125.1, on the reverse strand, counting down.
TAAAAACTTCGTTTAAAAAAACCGACTTCAAAAACTAAAAACTGTATAAAATAACTTATTTCTAAAGCTATTATTATTAATATATATTATCTTAAACATCTTAAAGTTGGTGCTTAGTAATTTTCAAAATATAGTAATTTTTATGTTTTACTTTGCACCGACTTAAAGATGTTTAAGATAATATATATAAATAATAATAGCTTTAGAAATAAGTTATTTTATACATTTTAGCTTTTTAGTTTTTGAAGTCGGTTTTTTTAAACGAAGTTTTTACTTTTATTTGTCACTTTTTAGTGTCTAGCTATGTATGGGTGGACCTACGAATGGTGCCATGCTTCTTAAAAAATATAGGTCCCAAGAAATCGGAACAAAAAACATCAGGAGATATGAATCAAGCAATACCAATCTACCTCTTTTATAGTTTATATCATTGTTTAGATACCGATATCTAAACAACGATGTAAAATATAAAAGAGGTAGATACGTTAGTAGCACGCCGATAAGGAACAGCACAAGAGGACACAAATGTGTGTTCTTTTCATTGCAAGACTAGTCTAATGTGATCAAATAGGCACAATAGGCACAAAAACCAGTTGTCATTTTGTATGGCATAGCCAGTCCAGCGTGCTTGTATTATAGAGGTCAGTGGGGTATAACGTATCTATATTAAAATAGCACTGTCTCTAAAACACTTTTCCACTGCCTAGTGCCTGTGACGATGGTGAGGACTGTTTTTGTTGTAGAATGCGGAGTGCGGGCGTGTTTGTTTCGTTCCCGCTCGCTCATTCATGTATTTGTAATGTAGCCTGCGAGGTTAGAATATATGTAACGAGCACGATACGATTTTTGGCATCGATTGATTGTGATTAGCACACGATGTTCTCGCGATTCGTCCGTTGCGATTCGTTTTTCCATTTGTCCGTTGAAGTTTCACTTCTAATATGTGTCCCAGCACACATTTCGATTTTTCGCAGGTTTACTGCAAATTATGATTTGGTTAGGTTGGGTACGTTTTAATGAATGTGTTTTTTATTTAAACATATTTGGTGAAAGGTCTTCGTAAAGATTAAATTCACCGCGGTTTTTCCTAAATTTTATATGGTTTTCTACCCAGATTTTTCGACACTTAGAATGTGCGGCAGAAATTTTTAAGTCGTATTCAAAGTCAGAATTATCATCTGATGAGCTATCTAATAAATCTAATAGTAAGGCTGTGTTATTCATATTATAACATTCTGTAAATATATCCAGTGGAGAAATATACGTATAGCTACTAGTCAAACCTTTGATGGAATGACTCGAACGGATATATTATAGCATCTTAACCGTGTGTGATACCTTAAGATGCTATAATATTTTATATCCAGGCATCTTAACATGAAATATTATAGCATCTTCGCCGTGTGTGATGCCCTTTAGGTTTGGGTCTGGCCCTCCGCTTTCCTCATCCAGTCACTCTTTGGCCAACTTAATTCAAACTTGTTATTTACCTTTTTTAAATAAATTGTACAAAATTATATTTTCATCTCATTTAAAAGTTATATTTTTTTAAAAGTGTAATACTATCTGGGCTTTTAAAGTATAATACTTTATTAAACCTTTTATTTTCATCGTATATTAATTATCCAAACAACAATTTGCGAATGCATTTTATTCGGCTACAAACTAGTCACACATAAACATAACTTTTGAAAACACCGCGAAAATAGTTTACAAAATTACATCGCTGCAAAGTTTTCAAGTATTATTATTTCGCTGCGCAGCTAAATAAGCTTTTTCACTTACCTGAGGCAGGCCTTCACTGTTATAACAGGACGCTAATTTTGAGTCGTATCTCGGTGTCCTGAAGAATTCTTGCGGCAAAACTCCAGTAACTATACTTAAAAGCACAGGTAATAAAATGTAGCGCGCCATATTGCCACACTACAGTTTTAAATACTATGTTATTACATTAATACTGTGATGTATACATAAGACAAGTATGAACGAAACAAGCAAAATGAGCGCCGAGACTTCGAACAGTGACGCGTTTCTCAACTTCAAATTACCACACATATTCCAGTTGCCAGGATCTTAAAGTACATTTTATGTGAAAACATTTCGTAAAAATACTGTTTTTTATAAAAAAACATTTTTAATGTAGTCTAAATAAAGATTTTGGGTCATATTCCACAATAAACCTAAAATCATCAAAGCCGATTGTTGAAATGATAACCAATTACAATTAAAAAGTGTTTTCGTAATCATGAAATGGCAAGTGTTTATTTTAAATATCCAAATTCCAACTGAAAAATAAGATTAATTTTAATTATATTAGATGCTATTCAAAAACTGTTCTGTGAAATATAATTGAAATTAATTTTTGAACTTTTGATATATACATAGAGACCTTTTTCATTTGATTAGTCGGTGAGATTTCCCCTTTTCAGTATTAAAATAATATTTCTGAAAGTATTCCGTTTCATTTACATATGTATGTAGATTTATATAAGACACACAAGATATCAGTGCTTTATGCATCTATTCCAGACTGTACGTTTACGTTCCAATTTTTGAGCATAGGTTAAAGTTCCTTAGATAATCAGCAATGGGACTCAAAAATATACATTTTTATTTTCTAAAGTCTTAATAAGGAGATTTGAATATATTAATTTCTAATAACTTAACTATTGTTTGTTTAAATCAGTTTCCAACAAAGATAGTTATATATGAGTTATATTATGAATTCAGTTTGTAACCGAAATATATACTCTAATAAATAAACTGCCCATATAAATACAATAATAAATTTTGTTTGTTACTTAATTAAAATCTATTTTAAGTTGCTAAATGATAACTATTACATAAATAATATAATGTAAGCGTATTTGTATTTTTTGACTTTAGCTAATTGTCGTTACGGTACACTAAACACACAATAACAACTTAAAAAGTTTTTTTTATTTAAACAAACATATTCGTTGCGCTAAATAAAAATTCCTTTTAAATTACAGCTTGTTTTTTGAGTAGGCAATACTAAAGTCAAATGTATGAATAAGCTCTTGAGTTGTGATTGGTCATATTCTCTCTCTTTTACACACAGTCCATCCTTGTTTAACCCGCTTTTTTGAATCAGATGTTTTGGGATACATTCTATTGTTATCATCATCATTCTAGTGTTAAATCCCGGTTGCGCATGGAGAGCTCGTTTTGGAGGCCGGGATTTGGTTTCTTAGATTTTATTCCCAGCTTCGCACTGCTATTAGACGATAGAGGATCATAATACACATGAATGTATATATTACTTAAATTATTAGTAAATTTTCATATGTAGCACACATTTTCGTAAATGTGTGCTACATATGAAAATTCGTGCTGGTCCATGTACATTTAAGGATTCTGTACAACAAAATCATAAAGATGTGCACCTGAAAATATCTCGCATTTCAAAAACTACTCAACGTATCTTATTTGAATAAACTTTACAGGAAAATGCTTTTTGGAGTATAAGTATTACCTTGTATTTTTAACAATTTAGGTAGGCTGTCATCTTGTACGCTGTACTCCAAAATATTTAACTTAATACTTTAAACTTACAGAGAAAAACAGGGAAGTGTAAACGGTTTTGTTGAGAATTTGAAGTGCCATGTTTTAGTGTAGTTACTTTTCATTTTCAAAAAATGTATTACGACGCTTAATGAAATCTGCAAGTGAATGCCATTTCACAAACAATGAAGGATTCCGTAAAGTTGATCTAGAAAGCAGATACCTTTATGTAATGTACCTAATTTAATTCCAAATCTCATCCATGTGGATGAGAGTTGACTATTGAATCTATGTAGATTCAATAGTTTCTCTGGCAGTGCAGTTAGAAATAAAATACAAAACGGATTTTGATTTAAAATTTAAGCAATTGAAGACACGTGGAACGTGCTAATTGACTGTATAATATTTATCTATACGTCCCTGTCAAAAATTATTTCCATTTTATATATATGGATTTACCTAACAGATTACGAAGGTGTCAAGCATAATTATCTTAGATCTTTCCATTTTGTTATCGGTCCTAAAACTACTTTAAATAAATACCCTTATTAATTTATATTTAGAGAACGAAACCAACCAGATTTTAAAATACATTTTATCACCGTCGAATTTTCAAGATAACAGGGTTCAAAGACCTTAATTTAGAAACAGTAATTAAAAGATTGATTTCATTGAGAATATTGGGTTGGGTTTAAAGAACTTTATTATTGTAAGAACATTACAGTTTATATATTATGAGATAAAAAAAAATATTCTAGGATATAATAATTCAAAATTCACAGGTGATTAGATATATTAAAATATCACAACGTGTGGGTACAACTAAGTATTTTCTCCGTGGAGGAACAAATACTAATTCCTGCGGCCGGGCCGCCTGTCGTAAGAAGCGACAAAACAACCCACAGCCAGGTAGTAGGGCATTTGCTCGACTGGATATATATAGCTACCACCCCAGGTCTAGAGTATGCCTCCATTGTATGTTAGTCCTCGATGCGCTCCTGAACCATTGATCAGATTATGACGAAACTTTGGTACGGTATTCTGAGCAAGTCCGAAAGGGTTACTTGTCCAAAAAACTTTATATATAAAAATCTTGTTTATGTGTTCGTCGTCTCTTCCTAAACGATTTAACCGATTTTTATGGATTTTTTGTGCGTGATTAAGTGGGTCCCGGGATTGTTTACATACACCTTTGGTCCCAGTAGGTTGCGCCGCTAAAGTCCTTCTAAACGGTGTGCCCGATTTTGATGAAACTGTTTGTTTAAGTGGATTCGAGAATGGCTTAGATTACCAGTTGGTCCCGGTAGATATCACTGCCATGGGGTTTTAGATTTTTATTTTTTAAGGTCAGGACAACGCCTACCGGGTGCAGATAGTAATTTTTAAATTAGCTCCTTGGCAAAATAAATTTCTATTGCCGTATTTTTCCCTTCTTGATAGCCGTCATATAATAATTCGGCATTTATGTACAAAATGTAATATTATATAAGTATATTTTGGAAACAGCACACATATTTTTCTTTTAAAGAAAGAAATTCGTTCGCTTTTACCCTTCACTATATGTGTTTAACATAATTATGTACTTGGCAGTTTTTCTTGTTTGTTTGGTTATAGACTCGCAGATAGACATCCGCCAGCAAAACAAAACTTTGAGAATATATTGTTTTTCAAATCAGACATTGGCATGGCGTGCGAAACCCGCTCCTGTTTCACCCCTTTTAAAAGCTCTACGAGACACCATTCACTAATTGCTTGGACCTATCACGCCGATGAGCATAAGTCTTTATTCCGAAAAATATTAAAAATGTATTTCGGCGTAAAAATAAATCTAGTATATCAAGATTACTTGCCTATTTAAAAGCTAGGATTCGGCCTCCTATTGTCACCTTAGGGGAAATGACTTTATACCCACTGTTCCTGTGAATCATGCCATTTGAATAAGGTAAATTATTAGCTTTTGAATTACTTGTTACAACTTTTAACTAAATTGCTTCGTAATTACATTGAAATGTCAAATAAATACGATGTCATGTTGTAAACCGTCAATATTAAATCCGAAATTGATAATATAGTCAATTGTAATGTCGGTACTAGTGTTTTAAACATCATACCTACTACCTACTTAGATTTAATATTATCTTAACAGTTATTTAAAACGGTGACCCTATGACATGCCTTGTCAACGACTAAAAGCTTGTTAATCAATGTACGAGCACTAAAACAATTCGCTGACAAGCAAAAGAGGATGAAAAATAACAAACGTATGAATTAATCACTTTAATAGCACGCAAATACTATATGATAACACAATGTGGGCCAACACCACCTCTTTCATGGAGTTTTGAAACGGAGTGTTGGACTTTCAGGGTAGTTTTATTTAAAGTTCAAATTATCGATAAAGAAGAGACTCTTGTATATACATTTAAGAAAAAAATGTATCATCTATTTAGATGAAAGATTTTGTCTGATTAGACAAAGTTTAGGTTCCTAAAAAGGCAAGCAAAAAACAGTTTTTTTTGGTGGATAAAAAAAAATTGGGTCCATTTTAATAACGTTGTTTCGAAATGTTATCGGAGAGCATGCGACGCGTAACTAATTTTCTGACATCTTATCTTAACAAACACGACTATAGCTGAAATTATTTTTATGTTTTTATTTATATTTATTCTGGTATATTTAAATATACGTAAATACTTACGAACGCAAACGAAAATTTTAAATAGACGTGGAGAAGGATTGTATAAGAGCTTAAACACACCCTCTAATAACGATAATTTTATCAAGATACGTTTAGGAGTTTTTGAGATCTAGGATATTTCCTATTAAATGATTTTTTTATAATTTCGTACCCAAACCGCAAATACCGTAGACGTTCTTCATTATTACGGAAAGCTTTGGAATTCGTTTTAATTTTATCGACAAGTCTCATAACTAACTACACCCTAGAATGGAATTTATAAAACTACACTTACGCCGTTCGTGTTTATTGTTCATGATGAAAGCGATTTACTTCCCCAGTTGACGTTCTCAGTCGCTGGTGATCACTGGCTTCTGTCATGGATTCCAAGGTAACTCCTACAATATTACTTGTTATAGTCACGTAGACAAAATAATTCTAATTATTTTCAGTTTAGCTATCCTGCAAACTGGTTTCGCTTCCTAATAAACTCTAACCCAACGACTGTTGCCTTACGAAATAAATTTGGATAGTTTACTACACATTTTAGTCTGTATAACAATTATATTATGTAACAGATAGACTTTTATATAGTGGTAATATATTGTGATAAAAAATTGCATTAGTCACATTAAGGGAAGTATGATAATGGCTAGTAAAAATGTTTTAAAAAAGCATTATTAGTTTACTGCGATAAAAAGTTACTCTGCCTACGTAGAGGAGGGTATTAAGAGAGTTTATTATTATAATGGGATAAGAAGTTATTGTTCACAGTAGTGGAGATAGGATAAATGCGAATAAAAATATTTTAAGGAAGCTCTTATAACACTGCGATGCGTACTAGGTGCGATGGTGGCAATTTTTATTAATGAGGCTATTATATTACATTGCGATAAGAAGTTGCGTTGCTTTCTTTACACCTTGTTCACATTACGCCTATCTACACGGCAACAAGCAAGAAAGTGGCGAGGAATGTGGGTAGTCGAGTATTAAATGTTCCAGTAAGTTGCATCTACGACTCTACATTCTCGCTACTTTAACTGAGTTTCCTTTAATGTAAGTTGCTTGGAAGAGATCGCTATAAACCATAAGTCCGCCGACTGTATTGCCTAGAAATTATTGTACTGATTTTCTTAGAGTTCCTTAAAAATCATTTTTCATATAATGCTCCCGTTATGGAAATTTTATGAGTGAAATAATACAAGCGTTATGTTTTTTATTATACTATTTCGAACATATATAAAATGGAATAAGATCTTATATAACATCCATAAGTACATATTCAAAGACAAACACTTAACGAGTAAATTCTAGTCGGGGTTCAGAGTGACACACACATTTTTGTAATTGTTTATTTTATCTGTATGTAATTTTTACACTCCCACTGTCCACCCTTTCAACACTTTCTTGCTTGATGCTGTAGAGGCATGACGTATTGTATGTATGGCGGTATGATAATATTGGAAAGGTTTAAAAAGAGAGATTATTTTATCCAGGGAAAAGAACGCGGAATATTGAAGCTAGAGCCGCGGCCAAGGGTAATGATTGATCCCTCAAGGTCCGAACTAACTCCTCAAGTAAGTAATTCACTTCTATGTTAAATTTTCCGAATCAACGAATCATTAGATTACTTTACGTTGTCCAAGAATCAAAACAGCATAATGCATTTCAACGAACAAATTTGTGATTATGAAATATTTGTTATTTTCTTAACGTCAGTACCTATAGGTTCACTTTTAACCGCATATATATATATATATATATATATTATTTTTTTTTTGATACTACTACTACTACTAAATGTGACATTTTAAAATATTTTTTTTTTAAAGTTATCGTGCTAAATTTGAAAACAAAAATTTTTCGAGAAAAAATTCCTAATATCTCTACAAAAAAAAAAAAAAAGATTGGTATCAATACAGATTCTGAAAGGTAATAAAAATACCTTTCAAACAAGCCCAGATTGAGAAATCTACTATAATTCTATCCGATTTTATGACGAATTTAATTAAATTATTCTATGTATATATGGAAAAATATCTATTTTGAAATTTTGGGGGGCTCGAAATCCGACTTAGAGCTATGGTCTCTTGAGCAAAATTTCTCAGAATCACCTATAGATTACGTTTTTGCTATACGCTTTAAAAAAAACAATAAATATGTAACTTGATCTTTACATAAGTAAACCTAACAAAACAAAGTATATATTTTATCTATTTTATAAAATAAAGTTTTTTTTCTTAGATTTACTTACGTCATACTATAAATACATCTATAGAAGTAAATTTCAAAACAAGCTATATATCATAGCTTATTCTTAAAAATGTTTTTTATTCTTTTATTTATATTTATTTTTGTGACTCAAATCATAGTTCATCATTACCAACACGACTGTTCGTTAAAACAAATTAGTAAGTAAACACCGGTGATTACCAAATGGGCAGGGCCGCGTTAAAAAGCATCGAATCTCGACCAATTAACGAAATGTAACCAACAACACCAACCGCTATACAATTATAGTTACCTCTCTAGATAATTGTTTTATAAACATAAATCGAACCAAAAAAATATTTATTATTAAAATAAATATATAATGGATAGAATATAGAAAATCGTATCATGGCAGAGCCCAACATAATTGAGGAGATAAATCTGACCGTCTCCGCTGGCACGGGCATGTAGAACGGATGGAGGAGGATCGGGAAGTGAAGAAAGTCTACTTGGGGCGACTAGTCGGCTGGCGACCGGTTGATCAAGTATGTCTGGAAAGATAGAGTGGAAGCTCACATGACCGTACTTCAGACCCACAACGGACAAGATACTGTGTGGGATAGAGGAATGTCTATAAACTTATTTTTAAGTTTCATATCTAGGGTTACTATAGTGACATAGTAAATATCTAACATAACAAGTCTTTTTTATTGCATGAGTTCGGCAGACAGTCAGACGGCCCATTTGATGGAAATCGGTGACCATCGCCTATGGACATCTGTAACACCAAAGGTCTACCAATGGGCTGCCGCTCTCTAAAGCGGTACTGGAATCTGGCCACTAATGCCGGAACACAACTCAAGGTTGTTATGGCAGTGTACTCTAGACCAGGAGTGGTAGCCATCCAGGCGGAAAAATGCTTAATTCTTACTAACTGAACTCTTTTAATTTAATTAAAACAGGCTGCAGGATATTTTATATTCTTTCTTCGTTCCTGCACGTATAGTCTTAAAACAGAGTGATTTCGACAGCGCCTGTGGTCTGACTCTCTGCATCTGAAGCGTGACAAATAATACAAGTTTCTTTTTGTTTTAATATTGTTTACTATTATTCTTAAAATAATATATCTGTCTGAAGTAATTCCATTTTTTACACAAAAAGATGTTCATTTTTAAAGTTACCTGAAATTAGAGTACATCAATATTACTTTTATAGGTGAATTCAGTTTGAGTGCTATCCATCGCAAGCAAGCAATGCTATTGCCACGCCACGGTCAGGAACACCCACTACAACCCTTCTGTGTTCGATCTTTCGCCTTTGTGCGGGCGCCACAAGTATTTGGCCTAGTTATTTCGCAGGTCCTAGCAGGCGGTGGCCAAAACACCTCTTCCACTGTCGCGGGCAACCAAACCCCCAGCCACTTGATTCTCTCCCTGGCGTGCGGTGGTTTGAAAGAGAATCATAGTCCAACTTGCACACAGTCACTCATTTCAAATTGGCATATTTTATGTCGTGAATAGTACGAAATATCGATCGCGCTGTTTAATGAGTACAGTTCGTGAAAAATCACTTGTTAATTATTACACCGTGGGCATAAACACAGACAGCGTGCCTAATGGAATGAGCATTAGGGCTGGCGTAGTTCACTTTAAAAAAAACTTCATTATTTTCTTATCTCAGATTAGCTGTTCTTTACTTTGGGTCTTCTTTCTTTTTATGTTTAAATATATAAAGAATGATATAAACAGTTCGTACGAAATATCACATCAAGGTTTTCGAACGTCATGAATGCTCTTTCAGTGTTTTGATATAAATGGTACCTGCCTGAGTGTCATGTCACTCGATGCGTTGCCGGCGTTGAAACGTTGTTACACCACAGCTGGCTGTAGGACTACAATAGTAGTACAACCCTCTCTACTTCGTATCGCGGGTTGCAAGTGCGATATACATGCGGCTCGGCACCTGAACCGACCGTATAACAGACAATGGATCTGTATCTAAAACGCCGCAGCGACACACTCCGCCGCCGCGACATCGCCCTAACATGTCCTGTGAATTGACACTAAGCAGTGAATATTCCTGATCGGCGAACCCACATAATTAGAATGGTTCGTCGAGTTTTTTCGTGTGTTATAAGAATTCTGAGCTTTGTACTTGTACAATAAGGATAGTTGTATAAGAAGCATTATAAAACTTTTTAAACTAGACTACGACAGTCAATTTTTCAATGTCGCAAATGTTTTCAAGCGATACCTACTATTTTCTATAAGTTTGGACTGTAAGATTCTTTACCCATGGCAATATAAAGACAATCTTGAATATCCAGAGTAAGTGACACCCCTGTCCATCCATTGTTAATCACCGTTCAGTGATTGGAGGCCATTCATTGGCGGCAGTGGAAGACTGACTGCTGTGAGTCACGTAACCGTCGTCGGGCCCCTGGGTATGTTGCCTTCCTCCCTTCTATCTTGTCAAAAAAAGACTTCAAAGGAGAGAAAGAAATGGAACTTATCTTTCCTGCCAATGAAACGTTGAATTCATGATACAATTCCTCTGAACTCGTTTCTGGTTTGACCAGCTTCTATTTCTAATCGATTTGTAAGAAATAATTAATCAATTTCACTAATGAGACTGGCCCGAAGAATTTAAGATAGTAGAAAGAATTTTCAGGAACACGCTTTTGGGAAAATCAACTATCTACTATTTATTTTAATCATAGTAGATATTTTATTATAATTTTTGAATATTATAAGTATGAAGAAAACTTTTGCGTGCTGAATTCATATTAATCATGAGTACTATTAGAGACTAAATTGTTTGATATTTTGTCATTTATGTGTAAAAGTATTCACTGCCATTAATTTACATAATTATTATTATGTATTTCTGATTGTATTCATAATTGATATTTGAAATGCTTAGACTTGCCAAGCTTTTTTTCACGAATGCATCATTATTCACTTTAAAACTCATATAACGTTTCATCCTCTACAAGTATCTGTACTTGTATGTAGAAAATATTAATATAACGGAAAGTAAAATAAGAATTTTGAACCTGACTGTTTATTCGAATCTGATTAGTCACAAATACGCACCGCACCTTAATAATCTATATCCATTTAGTTCGATAAGGAACAACGCGCAATGGCGTAAGGTACAATACTGGCCACTTGTTATGGCAGTTGGGTCTAAAGAAATTTATGACTCTGCTGTCTTCGGTTAGAGTATAACGTGCATAGTGCACTGTGTGGAAAAGAGTATAGTGACATATTAAATGCTGTGCACTGTACTCGTAGACGGAGTTAAAATATTTAAAAAGCTTGCTTATATTTAACAAATGAGTTTATTGCGTTTAGAGTTGTATAAAAGACCAATAGCTCTAAACAATGATCATTGGGATTCTCTTATTACACTATTCTTTAAGTTGTAAATATCAAGTTGTAAATGATACTATGATTTCATTAAGTAAAATTACAACACTTTTTATTTCTCTTTGAGATAATCGTTATTCAAATTTTAGCAGCTTTATTTTTAGCCTTTCAAGATATATAACAATAAATACTGATCATAGAGGTCATATTCTAGGTGTAAGATATTCAGAAGCCAGGCAAGGTTATTTAGTTGGATGATTATACTACTTCATAGTCCGATTTAAGCGTGATCTTTCTTTGCATATACTGCTAAAACGTCTGTACCTAATATTAAACATTATAATTTTCTTAAGCGGCAGACTAGTGAAGCTATTTATATCTTACATTTTCTTTTAATAGATTAGTCTTTAATTATTAAAACATCAGTATATTAATTGGATTTTTTCTTCTAAGGACTTAAATTTCTTTTGTTATTCATAAGATTCACAATTTGTTATAACCTATGATAGTAAATCTTCAACATCGATGTAATTCTAATATAATTATTACTTAAACTATATTAAAAATATGTTAGACAATTGTTTTTTACTAATTAGATGAATGTTTCTTCTGTGTACGCTATGCATAATATTGTTTAGTTAATTCCCGATAAGTTCCGCCGCAGTTGGACTCCTGTCTCGACATTCAGCGATAGCCACTGATAACAGATGTCCGAATATTAAATCCTAAATTTCAGTGCCATACATTTTTCTTAAACGAATACATCTGAATACAATATAAAATAGTTATTGTCTCATACTTTACATAAATTTGATTTATTCTTCGATATTCTAGAATGCATTTAAGGTAAGCTCTATGTGATAATGTTTTTTAAAATATTTAAAAGGTAACTCGTTATCTATTACTTTACCAAACATGACGATCTAGCTAGGCTAATAAGTAATATAATTTAACCACCATTTACATATAATATTGTACAAAATAAATTAAACATTTAATAAAGGCATGCTGTAATCCAGTATATTTTAGGCACTAAAATAAAATTAATAGACTTTATTTACTCTTGTATTAATTAAGAGATATTAAAATAAAATACACAAATACCATTTTTTACAAAAATGTCTTCGAATTAAATATTTAGCCAATAATTTTCTTTGACTCGCCACTCTAACTTTTGATTTGATAATATTGAAAAAAAAAATTGAGGTGATAAAGCTAAGATACTTTTAACCAGACTTAGTTTCACAAAGATTCGTTGAACAGTGTTTGAGATATGGGGTATTTTTGATTAAATTATATTATAGATTTTTTAGATTAATGACAGAAGACATTCATGTCCGTGGATTAACACGTAGTTCATAGCTTTTTTTGGCGTTTAATCCGTTCAAAGAACCAAAAAGAAATATATATTAAAAATAACTACATATAGGTACATACATACCTTCTGTAACATAAACCTAAAAACCTAAAAACCTATTGCAGGATAGTTGAAATCGGTGTTTGTTAAATTTAAATTGTTTGTTAGTATAATATAAAATATGTAGGTAACGTGTATGTGTTATGTCACAGTGTCTTGGTGGTGAAGACAATAAAGTTCTTGGCTTTTAGGGTATAAAACTTATTTCTGTGGCAGTATTAAAGTAGAAATGTACTATATAATTTCTTTAAATCAGGTAACTATTAACTTAATTTGTTCTCCTGTATAATTATAAACTGAATTTCTTTGAAATAACTTTTCAACGTTGACTAGGTAATGAACATCGTACCTATGTTTTGTAAACACACTCTATGTGTGCGAGTTTAATTTGCATAGGTAAAAATATTAAATACTAGCAGCTTCCTGAGAGTTTATATAAATAAAAATCCTAGATTGTTCAATTGTAATTACAGTATGTTTAATAAAAATATTCTGCAAGGTCAAACTACAGACAAACTTTTCCTGTAAAAGTGGAAAATGTTGAATATTGTATGACGAAAAAATAAAGTTAAATCCCTTTGTTGTTCTAATTAACACTATAACCACACATATCCATTTACAGAATTAAAATCTGACAAATTGAAAATAATTACACAGCCTTTTGTTAATTAATTAAAGTGTAATTTGGTATGGTAGTAAGTGTTACGATTACGAGCGTCTAAATAAATACCTACAATGTGTGTATGTAGTATGTACTATAATAGTTAGTTGTAGAATTGCTGATTCCGTCGTATTAGAGTTAGAAAGCTACCACTGCTGCAAGGTCCACGCCTTATTTAAAAATAAAATAAAGGTAGAGCTTAGATAGAATATAGTAATTTCTACAAAAATTGTTTTGGTTTAAACAAACTCTTATAATTAGTTTTTGAGATATGAGGTACTCTTAATATAACATGCCTTTAATGTTTCATAACCACTTCGCAACCAATAAACGATGTTAGCAGTGGATATTCGTCGCATCTACAATACCTATTATTTATAAACTTTAATACGATACGTAAATTTTAAACCAATTAATTGTACTTATTTTCCACTTTATGAAGTTATTTATCACTGACCACTGTTAATGAAATTGGAACTATATATATTACGTAGGCATAATATTTCGTAATTTAATTCAACTTTTTCTCCAGGGATCGTATGACCACCCTCCCTGCTCTCCTCAGCCGTCAGTAGATCGTTTGTCGGTGACTTGGGCTGATCCCGGCAGCATGACGTCATCTGGGGTAAATCTATTCCACTTACCCTCAGAAACACCTATAAACAACGAGGTTAAGTTTTCACCGTCTGCTGGAGGTGTGTATTTAATGCTGTGCGATAATTATATAAAGCAGCTAATAGTTAAATTATATTTAATATGTTTTCTTTTGAGCTGTTCTTATTATAGCGATCTTTTATTTCCGCTTTTATATCGATATATAATTGATAATATAATATATATTTATTTGCAAGTTGTCATAGTGAAAACTCAATTTGAATCAATTTTTTAATGAAGTGTTGTTTCACGTTTAATCTCGCTTGAGGTTCAGCAGAGAGTAGTCTAGGATGGAGAAAGCTTGCCTAGACGGTAAAGTTTATTTGGTTAACGTAGGGGTTACTGTGTTTTCTTGCAACACACACTCGGGTCATGGATACGGGAGAAGGCCAAATGCAGCGCTTAGTGCTGCCTGCGTGAGTGCGTGTGGGACTTCCAGGAAACCAGACCCCACATACTCGCACTTTAGTTTGACGTCACGGGATCTAGAACATAGTTACTGCACCGTAACCCTCGTGCACAGCCGTCCTGGTACACCCCGGGGAGCAGAGTGTACCTCATCATCGAGCAGGGGAGGTGAAACCGCTGTTACTCCCGGATACAGAGGCTCCTACGATGGAGTCATGGGACGAGGAAACACGCTAAACGACAAAGTCCCCGGGCGCCTGTAAAGACAAAGGTGGAAGATGGCCGCTTGCACTACCTTCTCCCTCTTTATCTTAGAAAGCAGGTAAAGCTTGCTTCTCCCTCCTGACTATTGGCAAGGCTACGTTCGTCTTCTTTATATTACCGTACTGCTCGCCGTCGCCTGGGCGTGCACCCCCACTTGCTTGAGCTGCTTCGCTCCTGTACGGAATGGTTCTCTTGAACGTTTCTCTTGCGCAACGTCGGGATTTGAAATTAGCTTCCAGCTGAGGGTTTCCCACAGTATATATATGAGGTTATTAAAAAGGGTAGCGCATTGGTAACGCCTCTGGTATTGCAAATGTCCATTGCCGACGGTAACCGGTTTCCATCAGGTGGGCCGTCGGCCTGTATTTTTTCAATAAAAATTAATGGGTTGCGTACTTTTAGATGGTTCAGAAGACGAAGATTATTCAGCAAGCCTCAGTGCTGTGCTTCGGCAACGCAGGGCAAGCGTTAGAAGATCACGGAAAGGACGTAGCAGGCGTCCTTCCTCACCATTTTTGCCGGATGATAACCGACCTAGAAGGCGATCTTCGGTGTTCACCACGAGTTCTGGAGAGTAAGTTTAATTACAATGTTTTAATAGTCCACTGCACGAACTGATCATTTACACAGAAATATATAGTTATACGAGTGTCTCAATATCAAAATAACGTAAACGTGGAGCGGTTTTTATAATAAAAATATGCTACGTATTTAATGTTTATTTAATTTATAAAGTATGAGTATGAGATCATTGATCATTCTGTTAGTCTTATTATAGGGTGAGAGGTTTACTTATCATGGAAAATTATTTATTCTACAGTACAGCAATATCTATTGAGGAAACCCAACCAGCCGTGGTAACTCAGGAGCAGATTTTTGAGAACATCCATCTTCATAAGGAAGTATTAGGCTCTGTAAAGCAGCAGCCTCTTGGCATGAGAAGGAAGCTAAAAATAGTTCACCAGGTATTTGTACTCCAACTTATAATATATCTCTATTAGATATTAATAAATTTTAGAAACAATAGCCGAGGATTCCAAAAAGAATTGTAAACATACTCGTACGTATTGTCTGCGATGCTGATATGAGTTATTATTGGGTTGAGTGTTGTTATGGAATATGCTTTCGAAATTAATATTTTGAAACAATCTCTATATAACAAGAAACTGACACTAGATTTTACTAAATTATTTTTATTTATATGTATAGTTTATTTTTATAGTTTAATTTATTTTAAGGTTTTATTTTTAGGTTTATATATTATTATATTATATATTATACATTATATTTAAATAAATATGTTAAATAAATAACCACTAACAATCAACTTAAAGATTTTCAAATTTAAAGATGTTTGAAAAGATATTTTCAGGATTCCGGAGCCACATGGAAAAGTCGGAGAAAATATAAATTGGTCATGTCTGTCTGTATCTGTAACTATTTACGTTATAGCCATTTTCTTGCAAATTTTTTGCGTCTGTAAGAATGAAATTTAGCAGGAAAATCCCGCTACGTTACGAATAATTGCAATTAAAAAAGTAATAAGGTGGCGTAAATAGCATACAATTAGCTGATGCATGAAAAAGAAATGTGTGCTACGACATATAGTAAAACTGAATCTTCAAAGTACAAGTGGAAAACGAATCGCAGCGGACTAGTCGAAAAACGAATGGCAACGAACAAGTGGCAAAACCAATCGCAACCAAATTTCAACATGAAGTTTTACGGGCAGGTTTTCGATTTGGACATGTACATTAACAATCTGTCCGTTAAACTACAAGTTAAAATTTTGTTGTGATCACGTTCACTCCTGCTATGTGTCCCAGAACACATTTCAATTTTTCGCAGGTTTACTGCAAATTAATAATAATTCAAAAATTCAGCAAATCATTGATGCATTTTTATTTAAACATATTTTATTAAATAAAATAAACTGAATTCGATCCGAAAAAAACATCCATAGTCTATTTTGACATTATGCCGCCTCTCACCATGCGATATACCTTCTACCCCCTGCACGCGGCCCTATCGCTTTTTCGTGACAGACAAAATCCTAGCATCTCCAGTCTATATAAGTTTCACTTCAAAAACAGTGTAGACGTTAAGTCAGTGTTAGACCTGCGAGTAAAGTGGACTGCATAAGGCCGGCACACAAGTGTGTTGTGCATTTCACGCTGATTGTAGCAAATTCTCCTCGTGTTCAACTAAATTTGACAGTCGAAATCGGGTAAAGACGCGTCCGACATCTGAGACTATAGAGCTTACACTACGAAGTATGAACTTGTACAGTTGTACACGCCGTATGCCATCATAATATGCAGCCATCCGATGCGTACGTAGGATGTGCGCGACACTGTATAGTGTGGATCCAAGTGCATCCATCATCATGATTAATACTCATAATTTTCCAAGTAAGGACCCTATTGACACAAAAAGGGTACCATTTTATAGCTAACTTTTATTAGATAAAGAGCAAAAAATAGATCCAAACAAAAAATACATTATTTTCAAAAACTTCAATTTCTTAAAATGCAATTAGGAGGGCAATTGTCAATATATTTTATCACTTAAGGCTTGGACACCGGTGAACAGACACGGTTATAGCAATTGTGAAAATTAAGCAAGACAAACAAAGGTCGTGCTCCTCGAGTTTTCTTGTACTATGTGCCCTTGTAAGATATTATTATTACTAGTTTAGATTATAATTTGGAGATTTTGTTTAGGCCAAAGGTTACATTAAACGCCACGAGGGCCAGCTGCAAGAAAGGCTAGCGCAATCCAAGAGCACCAGGGATATCTACGCCAGGTTTAATATACTCCTTACCACTGTAAGTGTGTCTTCTATAAATAATCAAATCTATATCCAATTACAGCAGTTATGAATAGCGACCTAAGCTATAGAAACTCTTTGAGATTAATACCTTTGATAATAATATATAAAGTCTATAATCGCATTGATAATGGGATTATGAATTATATAAACCACATATAATTGTTATCAATAGAGTGGGGTACTTAATACCTAAAAAATTAAATAGCCGTAGGTACAAGGGCAAAGCATCTATATATAGCATCTAGGAAGAACGACAATCCTTTAATATGTAAAAAAATTTCAAATCCGACATGACTGCGCATTCTTTTTTCTATTTTTGACGTTTTATAATTCGAAAAACCATTTTTCAAAATCAAATTTTTTAATAAGTAGTACATATTTTTAAAATGATTTAATATCTGTGTATCAGGGCTATACTTGTATAAGTTTCTATAGATGTTACATACTTATGTAAAATTACGTGCAATCTATGGAACTAACCTCAAAACAATATAGTCATTTTAGTACTTATGTAAGTTAGTTAAGTAAACTTATCTTTTCAATATATTAAAGATGTGTTTGTTATAAAAAAAACTAGGCAATTGGTCTGTAGTTTAACAACTTTGAGTTGGTTTACTAGTTAAATAGTTTACTAAAGAGATCATGTATTTGACTATAGAAATGGCAGCAGTTGAAAAGGGAAGCCGCTAACACATCGAATCTTCTGATCCCTTGGGAATTGAGGATTAAGGAGATCGAGTCCCACTTTGGATCAGTTGTGGCTTCATACTTCACTTTCCTACGATGGTTGTTCTGGGTTAACTTGGTCATCGGTTTTATATTATTAGTCTTTGTTATAGTACCTGAGGTAAGCTTTGTCAGTTTCGAACCAATTAAACGTGTTAAAGGCAGATTTTTCAGTCACTAGATTAGATAATAATAAAAAGAATAGTTATTAAAGTATTTCAGGGAAAAATTAAAAATGTCAGGTGCACGAATAAAACAGTTGAATGAGTTTTTGAATTTTGGATTCGCTCAGGTTATAATTTACTCGACTCTTAACTTTTGTCTCGTGATTGAAATATTGGCCATAATTAGAATAAATGACAGACCTTAATAATAATAATAAAATGACTTGAAGAAGTTAATGCGTAAGTATTTACAATATTAAATTTTGTTCCTAACAAAACAATTAGTCAGTTATGTTGATATTTATGTTGATATTGAAATTTATATTTATATGGAAGATTTTAGTTAATCCATCCAAATCGAAGATAAAAATGAATCGTCTTATATCATCTTAATACTTCCATTTTTTGTAGAATTTTGCATCTCGTAGATCATTTTATATATACACACATGTTGTGCAACTCGACTGAGTAGGTTCTGATAAATGACTATGACATACATAGACGGCCATACGGACGGCGACATGACATGGCAATTGAATTGTGGTTGTTTTTATCAAAATGATTACGGAACTTTATAAAATCGATTAATATTTTTAATGGCTTTAATAATAGCCATTAATATTTCCACTGCAGGGCTCAGGCTCTCCAACTCATTAGCGGCATCGACTACTGTACATTCTAAATAACAACCACGCTTATTCAATTCACTTTGGTAGGTTTGTTGACACATCGGTTGTCTCGATGTTTTCTTTACTGTTAGTGCGTGTAACAATATGCACATAAGGTTAGAAAACTTCCTAAGTATGAGACCTTCTGCTGTTCTGAACAAAATTCGGATTCTAGTCAAAAAGTCATAGGTTTAAGACGCGAGTGCGATAACCATTAACCAGGCTTCTATTATAGCTAATCGAGTGTGAAATATATATTATTGCACATGTTACCCGTGGGGTTAGACAGAGACTATGGATCTCCACTTGTGACGATCCTAACAACAATTTTCGCTTCATCTGTTTTCATAGACCTCTTCATACATGCACGTTTGAGATACTTTTTACGTAACCTCTCTTTATATTAACACTTCAGATATTTGATCAGGGTGTGTACATCGCGGTCTATCGGCACCAACTCTACCATTCACAATGCTGTCATGCACTTGTTTTGTGATTTTACTTTCAACCACGAAATATACAAAAACATTTCACCGTTACAGTATCTCACAGCCGACCCTAATCAAGATACTGAGAGGAAAATGATAATGGAAGACGAAAAACGTAATGCCACCAATCTCTTGACGTTATGGGAGTTCGAAGGTGTTCTGAAGTGTTCCGCTATATTTTACGGATTTTACACAAATGTTGAAAGACCGGAGTATCGAATGCCTTTGGCTTATTTCTTAACAGGACTTGTCGTCTACATATACAGCTTTGTTGCTATATTAAAGAAGTAAGTTCTATATTCTGTAGAGTGAGTAAATGAGGCTATAGACATAAAAATAATAATAGCATATCCTCAACTATTTTAGTTAAGGGATGCATTTACTGCCTACGTGTTTTTATAATATCTAGCCCTAAAACATGCCAGTCCTGGCCCGGATTTATTTTTAAGAATTTAGAATATACGTCTCTCTTGTCCAATGCGGAGTGGACGGTTTCAGGAATCTATTGTTTCGATGTGAAAGTGATGAGGTTTTCTTTCACTGTCAGTTGATGTAATTACGTGGTAATTGTAACAATATAACAGACTAAGTGGTGCATTCCTCTTGGCCAAGATTCTTTATTGAAATAAGTTTCCGTTACAAGAATAGTTCTTCCATCATCGTAGATTAATATTACTTAATTATTTCTTAGAATGGCGCAAAATTCCCGTATGTCTAAACTATCAGAAAAGGAAGATGAGTGTATATTCTCATGGAAGCTCTTCACTGGTTGGGATTTCATGATAGGCAACACAGAGACTGCGCATAACCGTATAGCATCGGTCATTCTTGGCTTCAAAGAAGCGTTACTTGAAGAGGCAGAGAAAAAGAAGGATGTGAGAAAGTACGTTTAATTTTATTTCTTTATCAGAATAAATTTCAGAAAACTCTATTAAGGACGTAAAAAATAACAAATAAACATATTCACTTTCTTATTCAGTACTATTACTGTGAAAAGAATCTGATACTGGTTTTTATATTCATAGCTGGCGAATCATATCTCTACGTACTATCGTGAATATCTGCGTCATAATACTCCTTGCTGCATCTGCTTACGCCGTTGTAACTGTGGTCTCTCATTCTGAAAACGACTCCAAATCCGGAAATTGGTGGCGTGAAAACGAAACTACTATAGTAGTAACAGTTATCTCAATTACCTTCCCGGTGTTTTTCGAGTTGCTTGGCTATTTAGAGCATTATCATCCAAGGAAGCAGTTGAGACTCCAATTAGCAAGGTAAGAACGTCTTTATTGGTAAATTAAGTTATACTATATTATTAACAAATAATATCAATACCAATAGTTTAATGTTTTAAAATAAGGACTATTGAGTAGTGTAGTTGATGTGAAATAAAAGCATAGTATTATTGACATTTGGCAGTTAACTCTAAACTTATTAACGTTTGTTCCGCTTATATTATAAATAATTGCATTAATTTTATCTCCTTGATCAAAGTTAAATTATAGAAATAAATTAAAAACATATTTTATTACAGGATCATGCTCTTAAATTTATTAAATTTGTATTCTCTAATATTTGCGTTATTAAACAAAATTCATGGAATGACTAACGAATTGGCATTACTAAAACCTGAAGTAAATGTACCTAACGTTCCTTCTAACTTTACCAATATTACGGATAGTATTGGAAAAATACCTATAATTTGTTTTGAAGAAGAAATTTCCTGCGGCCCTTGCGAAATACACATTACAATCCCTATATTATATAATGATACATTGGAAAACTTTAACTATATTACAACAATTACAAATAAAAATCATGATTTAGTAGCAGAAAACTTATTAGATGAAAGCGTACTTGAAGTGTTTATGAAACATAGACAAATAATTCAAACTACGAAAGAAAAGGCAATGTTTGAAAACGATTCTTCAAATTTTATTGATTATAATGATGCTAATAATACTGATGAGACAAACTATACCGATGATACGAATGATACTGATGATACGAACAACACTAATGATATGAAAAGTTCATCTGTTATGAATTATATAGAAACAAGAACTGGTTACAAATTTACTGATGTCAGTGATTTTTATAACAAGGACATTATTACTGATGAAACCAATACAAATGACTTTGCTAGTCCCAGTGAAGTAGTAAATATTAGCAAAAAAATTGAATTTTATAACTACACTACTATTAATAACCTTTCGACCAATGGAAACACAACTTCAGATATGAAAATTATTGAAAACAGTAGTTCTTATGATGTCTTAAATAGTAAACTAAACTTTTTTAATAATAATAAAATTACCAATTATGATTACACTTTTGACTTCTCAACGGAATTAAATACCAATGAATATACTAATTTTAGTGACGATAGTAGTGAGGGAAGAACAGATGGTCAATCTACATTTTTTTCTGATGATCCCACAGGATTTACTAGATTGCAATCTGTATCAAATGATATAGATGAAAATACAACTGAATATGCGACGGATTTTTCTTCAGAAAATAGAACTCTAGGTAATGAAGAAAACACAAATTTAACAACTAATGAATTTTCAAGTAGTAATTTTCAAGAGAATCAAAGTGAAGAGGATGTAACGGTTTTAAAAAGTACCCAAACTTATTATAAAGAAATAGAAAACTTTCCACAGCGTTCAAGCAATATTTTCACAGGCATTACAACAACTGTTAACATCGAAAAAATTGAAAACACTGTTACTGGATCCAGTAATTCAGATACTGCATATGAAGAAACAATTACAACACATTTTCCCATAACACGTGAGCCCACTAAAACTACTGATATTATATCAACTAAAATGACAAATAATAATATGTTTGACAAAACTGCGGTATTGACGGACTTGAAGTCGACTGCAAACTACGAAACAGTGATTTCAATAGATAGGATATGTCCAAATATTTCATTTAACTGTACATTAAACTGTGGAGGTAGGAACATAACACAAGTATTTATTGTAACTAATTGTACAGTACTCCGAAAAGCCTGTTATAGAATAAGATGTCGTCGAATAATTGATAACAAAAATGGCACGATAGATAATTTTTCGTACATTGATGAAGAAATTACATGTAAGGGATCCGAAGAACACAACAAAAAGAAGAATGAAAATAATTCGATGGACATTGCTTACAAAGATGAACACAACAGAACAATATATAATCTATCAATACCTACGAAGAAAAAGCTTTCAAAATTATGCTGGGAAACGATGTTTGGTCAAGAGTTAGTTAAATTAACTATGATGGATTTGGTAAGTTGGAAGAAAAAATTCTCGTGTATTTATATACATATCTATATAAACACTTATGTGTCCTTCATGTAAATTAATATAAATATAAAATCTATTGTTTTAGGTATTCGTTCTTCTTGGTACTCTCTTTATGGACTTCTTCAGAGCGATTTTCGTCCGTTATACGAATCGCTGCTGGTGCTGGGATTTAGAAAAGAAATTTCCAGAATATGGTGACTTCAAAATAGCTGAGAATATTCTCCATTTAATCAACAATCAAGGCATGGTCTGGATGGGCATGTTCTTCTCCCCAGGCCTAGTTATTATAAATGTAATAAAGTTGATGATTATGATGTACCTTCGATCCTGGGCTGTTATGACCTGTAATGTGCCTCATGAAGTCGTCTTTAGAGTTTCGAAAAGCAATAATTTTTATTTAGCATTACTTTTGACTATGCTGTTCTTATGTGTTTTACCTGTTGGCTATACTATCGTTAGAGTGACCCCATCGTGGCATTGTGGACCTTTTTCAGAGTATGATAGAATATATTGCATTGTCACTACCAACATATACAAAGTATTGCCACCTGGATTGTATTCTGTATTGGAGTATATCGCGTCTCCAGCAATTGTGATTCCGTTGCTGGTTTTATTGATTCTTATAATTTATTATTTGACGTCTTTAACGAATTCTTTGAGGGAAGCTAATAACGATTTGAAGGTAAATATTTTCAAATTTTCTTTTTTTGTTACTACTGTTATTATATCGTTTTTAATGCAGTTTAATAATATGACTTCAGATTATGGCCAAAGTTGATATTAAAACTTTCTAATCAAAGTCGAAACCAAAGGATCTAATAATCATTTGTAGACATCATAATAATAATTGTTGATGCATAACCCATTAACATAAAAAGTTTAATAGTTACTTAGATATATTCAAAGAAATATTACTTTCTTACAACGGGAGCCGCATTAGTGCTACCGAGATATAAAATTGATTACCAATTTACTTGGTGAATATGAGTAAAAATATCATGTTTCAAGTAGATCAAGCAAATTAAAACTATTAACAGTTGCTAAATGTGGTAAAGAGCTACTATTTCAAGTATCGATTGATACAAATAATGGGGAAAAATGCCCGACCGTACATGCATACATGAACAAAGTTATCTCTATCAAACTTTAAAAATAATAGACGATTGTACATAATATTACGCATAAGTCATCCAGTTTGCGGCATAAAACCCTATTGTCGCTTTTTGTATAGTATTCAGAATAGACTCGAAACTAGTAATAATATACAAATAAAGATCAAATACGTTTTGAACAAGTGCCTGTTACTTCAGGCAGATTTTGTCTATGAAGTCATCAAAACCAGATGTTCCAACACCCAAAGGCCACATGTTTCACTTTTGGTATAATTTTAGGGTTCCAATGCTTAATTTGAAAGTTATCTTTAATGTTTATGACTATCACTCCCTTAGTCTATTACTGATAAAATATACTATAACTACATAATACGGACGTAACTATAAAATTAAGAAGTGTTATCCAGTGATGTACTTACTTAAATAATTAAACTATATAGATAGTTTAATTATTTAAAACAGTAATTTGTTACGTTAATTTGCTTATTATATTGTTATACTATATATAGTACGTTGCTTACAAAAATATTTCAAGCGAAGAGATTTTTCTTTCATGTTATTAAAATACTGGTTCAGCTTTCTTACGAGGCTCTACTTGTGATTTTTTTATATATTACAACAGTACTAATGGCTTCCGGAATATTACACACCTGTACATACCTTATATTTATCATCGGTATCTGAAGCACGAAACCAAGCCAATGAGCATACACAGATTACAGAGATTCCAGTGTGAAAAACTCACCAATTCGCCTTAGACAAGTGAAGCGGGAGGGAATACGGTTCGTTTACCTAATGGACAGGCACGAATCTAGCCTTCACTTGTTTGTGAATTGTTATTATTATTATTAAACTGTTCATCTCTGAAATGATTAAATCTATACAGATCCAGCTCCGTCGTGAAAGAACCGAAGAACGTAGAAAAATGTTCCAGCTAGCTGACACTAGAAGACGCGCTGGGTCATCAGCTATGGATAATACACCCTTTGCCCGATGGAAGAAAGCGCTACCGTCACTTCCGTTAAGTAAATCTATTGACTCTGATGACAGGAAAACGATCACAGCAGAAGAAACTGTTGAACCCTTGAAAACTGTGAAGAGACGTGGTATGTTTCTATTTTGATTTAATAAAAAAAACTTTACTACTAACTGAAATGCCTAAACACTATATTTGCGTCATATTTGCACAATTTACTAGGAATATGCCTATACTAATATGTTAGTAACAGCGATGGAAAAATCTTTTTAAATTAAATTTAAAAATGAGTTCTTGTAGTTGTTCGGGTATTATATCGTGAGCAAGATATTAGAGAAATAGAGATAGAGTATGACAGTTGTATCTTTTGTTTTATCGATAGAGTTGCTACATTATTACCTTTTTTGCTCTGTCTGCTACAAATATAATTGTTAATATTTAACTATAAATAGTTTAGATCCACCAGAAATTCCGAAATTAATTAACTTTATGAAATGTAAGGCAGATACCTACCTTAGGAAGGCAGACATAAGACTAAAACTTTTGCGTCGACTGTTTGACTTTTGTCTAGAATAAAAATCATTTTACGAGTTTCAAATTCTTCTTCCGAAATTAAATGTAATAAGACAACAAAATCTAACAAAATTAATCATTTTTTCATAGGTGGCATTTTTGCTAAAATAGTTGGCTTGGCGTTAGATAAGAAAACAGATGTTGATGCAGTATCTGAAGTAGATGGTGCATCTGCTTTATCTAACAACGTTAACGATGAAACCGATACAGACTTTCACGAATCATTACCCAAAGAAGTGCTCAAAGCAAAAGATATTACCATGGCTAAACACGAACCAAAGAAAAAGAACAGCGTTGAATTTAAAGTAAATAAGAAGAAAGAAGATAAATCTCTCAGAGTAAAATTAGAAAAACTTGACTATAAAACAGAAAAGAAAGCTAATATAGAGAAACAAGCATTTGCTTCAGGATCATCTGACGAAAAATACAAATCCTCATTTAGTGAAGATAATGAAGTTCTCAAAGAACGAAATTATAAGAAAAAACAAACTTCTCAATCTAGCACACAATCTCGACAGTCTGATTCAATAGGTTCTGTAATTCCAGTGATAACTATAAGTACCACAGAGAGCGATGAGGAGATACTTTCCAAAACAAAAACAAGCAATGAAAAGGGTGATAAACAGAAACCTCGAAGTTCAGATTTAAAATCGTTACGAAGACAGAGCAGTGTGGATAGCATTAACGAACAAAAGTTACCAAAAGATAAAAAGCCGGAAGAAGGCCCTAAATATCAATATTCTTTGTAATTTTTGTAATGTATGTTATAGTTTTAATATAATGATATCTTACTTAAATAAATATTTAATGTTATTTCTTTCACAAAGTAATTATTAGTGAAGCACAATTTGTTTATCAAAAAGCTGCGATTTAAACTTCATTTGCATGGGACTTGAACTTTATACCTAATGGTAAACTTTTTTAGATCCTGCAATTTTTTTAAATTAAACATATTTACATGAAAATATAAAACAAACCCATCGATTTGGATCCCAGTTGAATCATCTTAGAGCTTTTTCACGATAAGCTTGCAGAAGGACAGAGAAAAAGTTTAAAATATTAGGCATAGTATAAATTGGCATTTATTTTGAACTCCTCGCACAATCAAGACTCTCCCTTGTGGGTGACAATATCCATTGTTTTTGTTATGTCCCTTTAGTTGTGAAAGCGACTAAAAACCCAAAAAAGCATTTAATTGAAATTTCTCTAATCCTTAAAAAAACTACTTAGTACTCAACGAATCTTGTTTAAATAAAGAAAAAAGTAATTTTTGTATTAAGCACCTATACCACTATTATGAAGTAACACTAACCTTTTCAGAAATGTCCATCCCGTAATTCTATATAAACTTAGAAATGACACTTTTTTATGACTGAAAGCGAATGACTTTACCTATTAAGTTTAATAAAAACTAAAAAAGTAAAAAATAACTTATTTCTAAAGCTTTTATTATTAATATATATTATCTTAAACATCTTAAAGTCGGTGCTTAGTAATTTTCAAAACATAGTAAGTAATTTTTATGTTTTACTTTGCACCGACTTAGATAATATATATTAATAATAATAGCTTTAGAAATAAGTTATTTTTTACTTTTTAGTTTTTTAAGTTGGTTTTTTTAAACGAAGTTTTTTTTTATTTGTTACTTTTTAGTGTCTACTAGCTATGTATCGTTCGTAGGTCTACCCACCTACGAAAGGTGCCGCGCTCCTTAAAAAATATAGGTCCAAGAAACGGGAACAAAAAAATGATCGTAAAATGAAAACTACTGGGCCAAACTATGTTAAATTTTTAGGGGACCAAATGGCAGCTATTCTACATCAAACTAAAAAATAATCATGTAAATCGTATCATAAATCTTAGAGTAATCGGTGTACATATGAAACGGAATGAATTTTTTTTCATAAAAATGTTCATAAAATAAAAACTACGTGGCCAAAGTATATTCTATTTTTAGGGGACTATATGGCAACTATTCCGCATCGAACTAAAAAAGAATCACGTAAATCGGATCATAAATCGCAGAGTAATCAGTATACATATGGAACGGAGTGAAAATTTATTTCATGAAAAATGTTTATAAAATGAAAACTACTGGGCCAAAGTATATTAAATTTTTAGAGGGGACCAAATGGCAGCTATTCTGCGTCGAACAAAAAAGAATCACGTAAATCGGATCATAAATCTCGGAGTAATCGGTGTACATACATAAAAAAAGAAAAAAACATACTGATCAAATTGAGAACCTCCTCCTTTTTGAAGTCGGTTAAAAAATGACTAGAAACTATATTTTTCAATCCGAATTTGTATCGTTTGCAATTTCACTATTCAATTGCACGTACAAGATATTTCATGCATTTAAAGATTCCAAGAAAAATAAATGAGACACCGGCGGATGAACAGATTAGCGTAGTGTAGGATATGATGAATTTAATTAAGTTCCGTTTATTTAATATCCTAAGTTAATAGACAAGGAGAAAAGGTAGGTGGTTATTTTAGTAAACCCGAAGTGCACCAAACTTTATTAAAATTTTATCGAGGTGTCCATGATAATGAAAAAATAAAAATAAAGCAGCTATTATTTAAATCAAACAAAATACAACAACAAAACTTTACTTAAAATGGGCAATAAATACAAATAAGTTTTTTTGCGCGTCGTTAAGGTAGATTTATTACAGTATTTTTTAGAGCATACACAAACAGTATACCTTACGTATAACGAAATAGATCTACTGAACGGTGTCAGAGATGCATAAGGACTAGAAATGCAACCGTCTCTTATTTCTTTCAATACATACTCTAATTTTACAAACCTATTAGACGCAAAAGTCTTTCCGGTTAAGGGTGGAAAGTGCCTGCATCCTCTCTCATTGTATTCTTTGCCAATGTCGAGAAATCTGGAGATCGAAATTCAACAGTAGTATTAACGTGTAAAGCAAAAAATTAAAGCGTAAGTCTTCCACTCTGCAGAACAAAAAAATAATTTAAACTCATTTTTCCTATTTCTACAATACAGGTATGAAAGTTTTAAATACAGATTAAAAATTCAAATCAGCAGTTTTTCTCACGTAGTTTTTATATGTGGCGCTCAATATGAAATGACATATAAATATCAAATTTTAATATTATAAACAATAATCCTGGTACACAACAAAATAATACATGTCCATATTTTATACACGATTTAGATATTTTAGCAGGGGCGTAGCTACCACCGTATCGTATCAATAATACGGGCCCTCCAAACTACAGGAGCACCAAAAGTGAGTAAGCAAAAATTCCTAAAATGTTATCCACACTTTTATAATTTTAATAAAAATTTTGAGAACAACTGATGAGCAACAGAAACAGCTATCAGACTTAGAGGAAAAAAAACTAGAAAATCTGAAATCATCTTCAGCTATGGATGATTTGATAAATAAGTTTGCCGAAAAATATGTATCTATCTAATATATATCTGTTTTAATTCAATTCGAGCATTTTTTGTTTCTTTTAAAAAAATCTTTACTCTTCCGTTGGGCCCCCAACATATTTTGATACAGGGCCCGTCTAAGACAAGCTTCGACACTGTGTTTTAGATATTCAACAATAAACCTCAGCAACGTATATCAGTATTGTGTCCATAATAAGGTTAAACAATATCTGCATAAGTTATATATATAAGTGCATTAGTTTATCTTTAAAATAAAATTACCTTCTGAAACATCCTCCAATGAAAGTGTGTCCAGAGCAGGTAGTTTTAAATGGTTTCCATTTCATGCTTCGTACACCTGAGTCAAAAACTTTATGACAGTGCGTAGATCCCAACTGGGTCTCATTTAAGCCACAAGTGTAACATTTCTTTCCTAAAGGTTTAGGTGTTCCAGTTGATAATATAAAAGTAGTATCGGTAGTTATTGTAGAAGCTGCAGTAGCAGTTGGAGTAGTTTTAAGACCAGCATCAAGAAGTATAAATTTAAAATTTGGTTTACCCTTGTCAAATTTGTTAATGGTTTTAATTACTTTCAAAATTTTCTGAGGAACATGTGAATCATGTGATATTTTCTTGTAATCCGCTATAGCCTGTTTATCTGAATTGGAAAATAAAAGCTTGTTGTTCTTAATCCTCGCATTTTTAAGTACCTTATTATTTTGTGTAAATGTTTCATATTCATTGGCTTCTGTTTTAATTGTAGTAAAATAAAGAAAAGCTGACTTATTGGTGGAGGAGAAAGTAAAAAGATTAATGTTAGCAGACGAGTACTTTTTGTAAGGGATCGTTGGAAAATATGACTTCCACGTCTTTGGCGAATTCTTCTCTATTTTACTTACAATGTTACTTTCCAATGTAGAACTTTGAGTTGGTCTATATACTTCTATATCAGTATATAGTAACATTGTAGTTGGAAACATAATTTGAGTTGTAAATTTCAACCAATTATTTTCTTCTCGAGATTTTTCAATATTTTTAGTAAATAAGTAACTAAAATTTGAGAGCTCAATTTGAGTTGGTTTTATATAAACTTTATTATTTCCTGCAAAAATAAACACAGTTGGATGGACTTCAGGATAATTTCTGTTATTAAGTAGTTGTAAATTAGAAACTTTTTAAACATACTTGTTTCATTCAAATTATCAAGATCTTCAGATTCTTTGATGTTAACATATGTAGTGAAACCTCTGTCTGTAACTGTAACTTTTGACCCTGATATGGTCGGTCGATATTGAAGTCTCTGTATTTGTTTCGAGTAAGGTATTTTCTTCCTTAGTGTTTTTTCTGACCAATATTCAGGTTTGGTTGCACTGTGTTTGAAAAGCTTCATAAATTCATCATCGTAATCATCAGGCATCAACTGTATATCATTAATAGTGGAATACGTATTTTGATTTCTAAAACGTGATAGTAACGACGTTTTATGTCCTTTTATATATAATAAAATCAATATAAAATGTAAAATAAACATAATAAAAAGTAACAAACAAAATGAGTGACAAAATTGTCAACATTACTTATAAAATTATTTTTTTACATCGCATAAAAACTCACTCAGGATGGGGCTTCATCTGCGATTATGCTACAGATATAGGTTCAGGCAGATATTGCTATTGTTTAATGGGTTATTTGAGATCTACGTGGCTAATGATGTTAAATATTGACAAGTAATGTATGTGTATACCCTAATGTGGCTATCCGTTAGCGGTGTTAACGGCGTTATTTATTGAAGTTTTAAATAAGACACGTGTCGGCCACAATCTAAATCTTTATCATTATTGACAATGAAACCGCACCGTTATAAATGAAATAATGAAATATAAATAATAATAAAGAAACATACATATAAGTCAAATATTAATATGTAATATAATTTAAAAGAAAATTTCCTCTCAAAATTACAGTTTAAGAAATATTATTAAACAGAGATGGATTACTTAAGTATAATAACATTAATCCCTTAGCAGGCCCGTGACGTCCAAGAAACGCAATGTCGTGCGGCGAATGTTAGGGCTGAGTCTAAAATTGCTGGTCTCTTCAATTTAAAAATCGTTGTTCAATAATTAATTGTTCACTCCGTTTATCATTCTTTCTCTACCAGTTAAAGCTGCAATAAAAATAAGAAATTCAAGAATCAACTTCGCCAGGGGAGTATATTATAATATAAATGTTCCGCTTTAGTCTTACATGGCTCTCATCAATGATTTGATCGAGATGTGGTCAAAATACTCATTGAATGCGAAGCATCTGAGCTGTTTGGGGGCAGAACGCGTATAGAATCAGGTATCACGAAAATTTACCATCTACGCCTTATAGACTCAACGAGAAGAAAAGGGTACACCGCATATTGGCGTGTTCTATGTTATTAAATGATACCCCACGCGATGTTTTGTCTCAAGTTTAAAATTTTTATTGCCTTTTTCGACCCTCTAAATATTTTCGTCAATTTATTGTTACTTTTAGATAGATTTGCAAGGTTTTAAGCGTGATAAATTTCATATATTTGTTATGATACATAGAAAGACATCTACATGAGAATTACACCTATAGGAAAAAATAATTCTTCATATTTACTTTTATGTTTAGGTATTGATTATCTTTAATCTACTCTAATATTGAGGATAGCGTTATCTTAAAACTACCAACTTATACAACGTGAGATTCGATTGAAGATCTAATCGAGTAGTGTTAGTTTAAAATTATTATTTTAATTCGTGTCTGTCGGAATTAATTTTTTGAACTATTACATATGCATAATAAATGTCGTTATTTGAATTTCTATACTCAAGGACGCTGTATTCGTATTAAATCCCAAACTGAATAGGTAAAAATACAAAAGATTATAATACGGTATCGGTGAAAAAAACCACTATTGCGATCTCTGCCTAACAAATTGTAAGGCCCATTCAGAAGTTATGACTTGGATGCGAGACGAGTTTTAACAAAAATCATGAAATACAATGAGACTTGAGAATGAAAGCTCCCAATCCCGCGCAATAAGGCCGTATGTTAGGCCATGCAGTTCTTTAGTGCATAATATGGGAAACTTAAAAAGTCAAATGTGAGCAAAAATGTTGTGGACCATCAGACTGATGGATATACAAACTTTTTGTGTATGTTAAATTTGAATTTAAAATTGAAATGAGTGGCTGACTTTTAAGTTGTTTCTGCCTTATATCTTCTTAGCCCCCGACCACAGAGTACATTGAATATATGGAGACCCCGACATTGGTTATGACATTATTTACGAATACGAAATTAATCAACACAAAAGGTTTACGTTGTTACAAGATATACTAAATTCTACTACTACTATTAAAATCAGAATAAAAATTAGAAACCCAATTTCTAAAATTACAATAAAAATTAGGAACCCTTAAGTTGAAATTTTCTCGGCTGGGAATTAAGATTATTTATAAATATTATATTCATTATTCAAGTTCAGAAATTCCAATAACAAGTTTTAATGAAATACGACGTGAGCAATATGGAGACCCGTCGAACGGGGGTCCATCCGCGGCTCGGGTATCCTTACGGACAAAACAGAATTGCCCCGATCCTACCGAAATGTCCCTGGCAAGTGAAAAAAACGTTGCCTGAATGACTTTAGCTTCCCAAGTCCCCATAATCAACAAATCGACATCATTCGAGTGCGGGACGTGCCGCCAGCATGTCGCGCGCCGCGCTGTTTCTCACGTTACATACACTACTAATTATACAAATTAAGGGTGAGATTCTGACACCGCCATACTTTAATTTAGCCGCTGGGAAGAAGATAACCGCAACTGCGACATGTGGCGACGAAGGGCCCGAGCTGTACTGTAAATTGGTGGGAGCCAATGCGGATCACGATGAGCACGTGATACAGGGACAGGTATGTTGGTTTGTTTATTTGTTTTTTTTAAGAAGAGCAATGTTTTGTTAACTTTTCAGTTATTATAGGCGAATAAATTTACCCTTTACTAAAGATTATTTAAGATATTTCGATATATATACATTATGTCACATTTAATAATAAATTCAAGTGATAAGAACTACTTACTTGCAGATGTTAGCATGGCTCTAATTATCTTTGTACAGAACCTGTATGAAATGTTTAAATATAGAGTAAAAATCGGTCTATATACCTTACTACTTAATGGGTCTATTAAGGGTTTGGTTATCAGCGGGATGGAATGTGACTATAAGAAGAACTTTTAATGAATGTTAAAAAAACCTGATATTAACTGTTGATGTATACATACAATACAAGCTAATTGTGTTGTTATTTAACTTTGCTAAGTATACCTTTCTGGCTATGCATATATTGCGAAATTTGATATTAGGTGACGATTAATAAGATAATTGTAATAAGAATTATTCTTGTTGCTGATGAGAGCAATTTTATTAAATGAAAGTAACTTTGACCTGACATTGTCAGATATTTGCTTTGATACTAATCTAGAATAAAATGTTTATATCTATGTGATCACTGTTTCTGATCTGCATATCATGTGTCATAACAAATTTTGCATACCTAATTATATGCAACATTGAAACAAGTTTAAAAATATATATAAATATAAGCATTCCCCAGAAAAATTATCACAAACTATTATGTAAATCTTAATTGTCTGATTGACATCTGAAAATACTTCAGTTTACCTGTCAAATACGGGGAAAACTATTCGTTGTACTACATTGCGAATTAAATTGTAGGCATATATATATACACACACACACACACATATATATATATATATATATATATATATATATATGTAACAAAATCTAATAAGACTAAATGCATAGACAAGCGCGATATTCTTAACGAGGTCTATATTTACCACCTGTGTAAATTAGTATCCATGTCAAAGATATGGACCACTGACCGCATGTGGCTTTCAGAATATAATGATGCTGACTAGAATCGAAATCTAAACACAATGCAAAATTTTACAAGACAGGCGATTCCGCAGGGCGTCCGAATCTTCAACAAAATAATTATTTAACCGATTAAAAAAGAGATTCTCCATTACTCCATTAGTCGTATAAATATTTTTCTTTATTGTAGAATAGCTGTGCTCGCCACTTCGTTCGTGTGGAACCGTTGCCTTTATACTTCATATCTTCGTAACCTTGCAAGACATATGAATCAAACTCCAGGAACATTTGACATAAAATTCCGTTTTAATTCTGAAAATTTTGATTAGAGTTCGTTGTGCCGTTCCAGAGCACGTTTGAGAAAATTTTTCGGACAGGCTGAGAGACAAAAAGTCTAAATACTGTAATTTACGTTATATATCTAAGTGTCTACTGTGAAGGGTAGATATAAAGAGTAGCATCTTATATACACGGGAAATTTTAAGTGTCCCACAGTATAGTGACAATGAGAGTTTCGAAAAACTTCGATACGATTTAAAAATGTTGATGTGCCAATAAATGCCAGTATATAAAACCCGAACTACGTAAACTAGTCTAAAATAATTTAGTAAATATAATACTGAGAGAAAACATGTAGTCATTCGATTATTGTGAATTATTAATAATAATAAACAAAACAGAAATATTTCGGTTCTTGTTTATCTTTCTGTTTTACTCTAATTACTACCGCAACCACCCTTATTATATAGCCGCGTTTTGACGAACACTTTTTCGACAAAAAAAGGTAATCCTTACCTCTACCCCCCATACATAAGCATCTTACGAATAGCAGTAATCACTTAAATTTTGCAATTTATATCAAAATATAAATGAATATATTACTGAGTCAGTATGTTGTTGTATGTTTAAATCTCGTCGCTAATAATCACACGATTTAGTAAATGGCATTTTAGAAAATCCCGTTCCACATCCCTGACCTAGATTATTTCTAACTAGCTGAGCAAAAAAGTAGCCCAAGTTACTCCTTATAATATCAGCTATTTGTCAGTGAAAGTCCCGTCAAAGTCACTCCAGAATAGACAAACATCCAGACAGACAGACGAAAATTGTAAATAAATATTTTTCTGAATTACCTGGTCCGAATTATCCCCTCTGATTTTTTTAACATGTTTATTTGGACATTACAAACAGACACTTACATTTTATTTATCTATATAGATTTACAAGAGTTTATTGTGCTCAAAAAAATTAAAAAAAGACAAGGTAATTATGAATTAGTGATCTCTGAGAACAGCTTTCACATGTATTATTATAAATATGTATATATTATACATTGCGAATAATATTTCTAGTAGGAAAGCCTCTGAATTACATGCTATGGTTCGATCCCTTTTAGTTATAAAACTGAATGAATATGAAGGTTTCTGTTGTAAAGGTGCAATTGACCTTTTTATTTAGCTACAGAAAAAGCATTTAATTAAAAATATCCCACTCTAAAGGCGTTAAAGAACATCGTGATTTTTTAACATACACCTAAAAATTTTTAGAGACTCATAGCTAGATACCCAGTCGGATAGGCATGAGGAATTAATAAGTGTTTCATTTTTGCTAAAATGGTTATGGAACTCTAAAAATCAATATTACTCAAATTATGTCTATCATGTAATATAGTTTTTAAGCTATGTAGCCATACATAGTTATGACGTCACTTTACTGGCGTGGTAACGGAGAGATAGTTTATCGTCCATCCTGTGCTCCCGCGCAGCGATAACAAAGTTCGTTGTTCGGGTAAAGCGATATTTCGAAAGTCTAGTTATATTTTATCATTCATTAACATACGCGTACTATAAACGTAAAATAACAGCCCATAACCATCCCACTGCTGGGCTCGGGCCTCCCTCTTTAAGGGTGGGAGGGGGACCGACAGTATAGCCGCCACGCTTGTCCAAGGCGACTTGGCAGGCTTTGACACGTCGGTTATCTCGATGTGCACGTTTCATCATGATGTTTTCCTTCAGCGTTGTTACCACGTGGTAGTTGTGACAATATACTCATTAGGTCCGAAAATTGCCTAGGTGGTGCATGCGTTCCGGTCAGGATTCGAACCCACGCCCTGTGTGTTTGGGATGCGTGCGCTAGCCATAACGCTACCAACTTGTTATACATACATACATACTACATACAAATAAATAAGATTGAATTGTCCGTTTGTAATATCAAACTTCTGTCTGTCTGGATGTTCTGGCTAATCTCTAAAACGGCTAGATAGCGGATGTTATAACGAGTAATATAGGCCACTATTTGTTTAAGCTTCCGCCAAAAAAAAATGCCACGCCGACGATGTCGTGGGGACAGCTAGTATATAAATAATTTTACAGAGGAATTGAGAAGCTTCTTTTTTTTGAGATCGGTTAAAAAACTAGGCTCCCGTAGCCATTCTGCACAGCTTTTTATAAATAAAGGAGCAGCGAAACATACAT
This sequence comes from Dendrolimus pini, assembly GCA_949752895.1. NCBI lineage: Eukaryota > Metazoa > Arthropoda > Insecta > Lepidoptera > Lasiocampidae > Dendrolimus > Dendrolimus pini. The sequence continues at coordinate 9,046,940 of OX457125.1, read as the reverse complement.
CGTATACATTCTCAACCTAAGCAAGGTATAGTTTTGTTAATAATATTATACAACGGACAACTTTGAAGCCGATACCATACACACAAATCACAGTAAATAACGGAAAGTTTGCTTACAAAATTTATCCTGTCAGGAAGGAAACCTAATTTCAGAGAACTAGGCAGATCAAACTTAGACCGTTAATACCACAAAAGCTGAATAAGATGGTAGCATACTAGGCTTATTATCTATACATGTAATAAAAATGTAGAGGTCGAATAGAAATTCATTTCATTTGTACAGAAGTACAATGAAAAAAAATGCTAAAAACCTAGTCAGGGGGATTTCAGAAGTGAAATAAAACGAATTTAGATTTTTTTCAAACTTTTTGTTTCTCTGTTTTTCTGTCTGGTTGTACCGGCTAATCTCCGAAACCACTGGACCGATTTAAATGAAATTTTGTACGGTGATCGCTTATATCCCTGGTTAACATACAGGATACTTTTGATCCCGAAAAATTAAAGAGTTCCCGTGGGATAGTTAAAAAATCGCACCACGCGGACGAAGTCGCGGGCATTAGCTAGTTTTACTATAACTTTAGGGAAAAAAGGTAGAGTACGTACAGAACTGTAAGATAAAACAGTAATTCTAGTAAAAGCTGCTCTGGTCCGGTAGTTTTTAGAGTGAGCGTCAATCTTATCTCTTTTACGTTATTTCAAAGTTGTCTATCAATTTGGTAAATAGGTTCTAGATTCTCGTTTACAGCCTTGTAAAGTTTTCCTGACGACACTTTATTGAGTACACAAAACGTGTTCTAATAGGTCAAAACTTCGTCACATAGACGTGAGTTAATATATTTAGAATAACAATAAGGAGTGTCCCGTAGTATTAAAAAAACTAATTTACGCCACATTCCATTGATACTTATAGATTTCCAGTTTTTATAATAAAAAACGTGATTTCTACATTACTTTGTCTGTTTCATTATGTTTTAGGTCTATTGTGTCGATTTTTCTTATACCACGCAGGAAGGAGACTAGGTATCATATATATACTAATAATCTACGTATACATAGAGTTGGAAATAGACTTAAATTTAAATGTATGAACTTCAAAACTGTTCTCCCGTGGAACTTAGTTTGTATAGAACTTCTGAATTTGAGTTTGATAATAAAATTAATCGCCTAGAAATAAAGGAAACTGTGAACCTCCAAATTGCTATCTAGATGAAAATATATGTATGCATGAAGAGGTTAATGAAAGTAGGTGAAGCGAAAGTTGTTTGTCAGGATCGTCGCAAGTGGAGATCCATAGTCTCTGCCTACCCCCATGGGAAACAGGCGTGATTTTATGTTATGTTATGTTATGTTATGCGCGGTAATTTAGTTGATTATTCCGATGTTTCGGCCACTTTTCAGTAGGCGTATCAAGGAAGATTTGTCTTTGTCTTTATTATGAATACAACACTTATTATGTAATTTTTGTAAAACAAAAACATAAACCGACTAATACTAAAAATTTAACCAAAAATTAAATATTTTACCGACTTCTTTCTACAACATCTTGAATTCGGTGACAATTAAACATAAAAGAATAACAACAAATTTACAAAATATAGTAATTTTTATGTTTTATTTCACAAGAAGTCGGTTAAATATTTATTTTTTGTTTTTAGTGTGAAGCCGGTTTTTTTGATATAAAAAATATTTTTACTTTTTAGTTGCGCTAATAGTTCAATAGCTTTAGAAATATTATATCAGCACGTGTAGAAATTTTACAACAGGCACGCGAACGTATACAAATTTGCCAACTCAGTCTTGGGTATGTATTCTCTGTAACAAGGGTTGCTCTCAATTTCTTTGCGTTCCACAAATCAAATACTGACATGGTGACAATGGGACCAATTCGGGAGTATAAGCTATCGTTTAAAATATTTTTTTGAAAATCGGTTTACAACTGACCGAGAAATCGAGTAACGAGCGTACAGTAAAAACATACAGACGAATTGAGAACCTCCTCCTTTTTGAAGTCGGTTAAAAATACTGTGTTAAGTAGGGTTGCCAACCCCAAATTTAAAAACTAGAATTTGAAGTTGGTAGACAAGACCAAGACAATTCAATAAATAGTTAAATTAATTATTAATATGTAGTGAAGGTAGTTTAAATGACATTCAAGTAGTGATTATGTTGATATTTTATAATAATAAAAGTCTTTCAATAAAATTATACGAGTTGAAAGTTCGACATTAGCGAGCTGTGAGGCCGCCTGTAAAGTAAGAATTATAAAAGTGGCGCGTGCATTTTAAAATAGATGACCTTATCATGGCGCTTTAAAAACACAGGACGCTGCTTAAAAACTATCCAGGACATCCCAGGACACTACAAAAACTAGGACATGTCCTGGGAAATCCGGACGGTTGGCAACTCTAGTGTTAATATACAAACTATAATGGTCTGTCTCAGCAATCGGTTATCTGAAAAACTCACTAAGAACATTAATGATTTTTAAGGCTTGTATAATGTGCAGGGTGTACCTACACCTCAATGTCTTCTTCCAATTGTCTCATTTCTTTCACCTTCTCCCCATTATTTGGCGTTGGCACAATATGTCTTTCCCTTCCATACTCCTCTAGTCTGAAATACGTCCCCCCCCCCCCTATCACATCACATATCATCCCTAATTCTTATATTATAGACTATTTAATATATATGTGTATGTATTTAATTTATAAAGCAGTTTAAGTATGTCTTTAATTAATAAATTATGTAATTTAAGTATGTTTATTTATGATATAGGTACTTAATTACTTACACCACCTACATCGCCAGATTAGGTTAAATTATTCCTTAAGTTAGGTTGCCTGGAAGAGATTGCTTTAAGCGATAAAGCCGCGTATTGTTTCTACCTTGACAATTTTGTAAGCAATAAAGTGTTATCTATCTATCTATCATCCTTAACGTAATTCCACAGACACACACTATTTCTTCTTCTATGATGGGTACTAAATAATGTTTGTAAGTTCTATATTATAGGTAAGATATTGTGCCATATCGATACGCACTTGGCGGGTTTTTCTACTATAGATTCATGAAGGTACACCTGAACGACAGTTTGAAATATATACTTATATATTTTTTTTGTTTGTCGCATGAGTTCAGCAGACGGCCCACCTGACGGAAAGCGGTTACTATGGACATTTGTAACACGAAAGTTGCTATGAATGTGCTGCCACTATAGGGGGACTGGAACCTAAACATTTCACAGGTTTCTCTACGTCTATATAACTACAACTAACACTAATACAAGCCTTAAAAATCATTAATGTTCTTAGTGAGTTTTTCAGATAACCGATTGCTGAGACAGACCATTATAGTTTGTATATTAACACTAGAGTTGCCAACCATCCGGATTTCCCAGGACATGTCCTAGTTTTTGTAGTGTCCTGGGATGTCCTGGATAGTTTTTAAGCAGCGTCCTGTGTTTTTAAAGCGCCATGATAAGGTCATCTATTTTAAAATGCACGCGCCACTTTTATAATTCTTACTTTACAGGCGGCCTCACAGCTCGCTAATGTCGAACTTTCAACTCGTATAATTTTATTGAAAGACTTTTATTATTATAAAATATCAACATAATCACTACTTGAATGTCATTTAAACTATCTTCACTACATATTAATAATTAATTTAACTATTTATTGAATTGTCTTGGTCTTGTCTACCAACTTCAAATTCTAGTTTTTAAATTTGGGGTTGGCAACCCTACTTAACACAGTATTTTTAACCGACTTCAAAAAGGAGGAGGTTCTCAATTCGTCTGTATGTTTTTACTGTACGCTCGTTACTCGATTTCTCGGTCAGTTGTAAACCGATTTTCAAAAAAATATTTTAAACGATAGCTTATACTCCCGAATTGGTCCCATTGTCACCATGTCAGTATTTGATTTGTGGAACGCAAAGAAATTGAGAGCAACCCTTGTTACAGAGAATACATACCCAAGACTGAGTTGGCAAATTTGTATACGTTCGCGTGCCTGTTGTAAAATTTCTACACGTGCTGATATAATATTTCTAAAGCTATTGAACTATTAGCGCAACTAAAAAGTAAAAATATTTTTTATATCAAAAAAACCGGCTTCACACTAAAAACAAAAAATAAATATTTAACCGACTTCTTGTCAAATAAAACATAAAAATTACTATATTTTGTAAATTTGTTGTTATTCTTTTATGTTTAATTGTCACCGACTTCAAGATGTTGTAGAAAGAAGTCGGTAAAATATTTAATTTTTGGTTAAATTTTTAGTATTAGTCGGTTTATGTTTTTGTTTTACAAAAATTACATAATAAGTGTTGTATTCATAATACAGACAAAGACAAATCTTCCTTGATACGCCTACTGAAAAGTGGCCGAAACATCGGAATAATCAACTAAATTACCGCGCATAACATAACATAACATAACATAACATAAAATCACGCCTGTTTCCCATGGGGGTAGGCAGAGACTATGGATCTCCACTTGCGACGATCCTGACAAACAACTTTCGCTTCACCTACTTTCATTAACCTCTTCATACATGCGCGTTTATTTGAAATGCTTTTTACTTGACCTTTTTTTAACAATTCTGATAATTGTTCATGGTATGTTCGTCTCGGTCTACCGGCAACAGCTCTACCATTGACAATACTGTCATATACCTGTTTTGTGATTCTATTTTCATCCATCCTCTCTACATGCCCAAACAACCTTAACATTCCTTTTTCAACTCTTGTTATTACATCTTCTTTCAAACCACAACGTTCCCTTAGCACACTGTTTCTTATCCTATCATTCAAGCTAACCGCACATATACTTCTCAAAGCTCTCATTTCAACTGCGTTTATCCTACTTTCATGCTTCTTCTGCCATACCCAACTTTCACTACCATACATCAGGGTCGGCACCAACACTCCTTTATGGACAGCCAAGCGTGCATTTACAGACACTTTCTGGCTATTCATAAAATAATTTAGCGCTCCATTCACCCTATTACCTGCCATAACTCTCCTTTCAATATCCCTTTCATGCTTTCCGTCTCTGGTAAACATGCAGCCTAAGTAAACAAATTCACTAACTTGCTCTAACTTTTGATTTCCTATCTGTATATTACAACTTGTCATTCATTCATCTCTTTCAAACACCAGAACTTTCGTCTTGTTCACATTAATTTTCATACCCTTTCTCTCAAAAGACTCATTCATAATTGTTACCATCTCCTGTAACTCCGTTTCCGATGACGCAAGTATAACTTGATCATCGGCGTAGAGTAAACATTTGATAAGTAACCCATTCATTCTTAAACCACTTTCACTTTCTTTCAAATCGTCCAAGCAACTGTCTAAGAATAGGTTGAACAACCACGGCGACGCTACACAGCCCTGTCTAACACCTTTTTCAATGCTAAACCATTCAGTGTAGGCGCCGTTAACCCTAACACAAGCACTGGAATCACTATAGAGGGACTTCAGTGATCGTATCAGGTTGTCTGTTATCCCATACTTAGATAACGCTGACCACAGTTCACTCCTTATCACTCTATCATAAGCTTTCTCCAAATCTATAAATGCACAATACACATTTTGACCTTTGGCCAAAAACTTTTCATTTATGCACCGTAAGGTAAAGATTTGGTCCACACATCCCATTCCCTGTCGAAAACCCGCTTGTACATCCCATACTTTCTCTTCTGTTACTTTCAATACCCGTTCAATCAACACTTTAGCATACATTTTCCCGACAACGCTAAGAAGGCTGATGCCCCGATAATTTTTACAGTCCTGTTTTGACCCTTTTCCTTTGAAGAGTGGTACAATAACGGCTTTGCACCAATCTTTTGGTACACAGCCACTCTTCCAGCACATGTTAAAAAGGCGATATAAGAGACTTGCGACCAAACCTTGTCCAGCATTTCCACGGTTATCCTATCATACCCAGCAGCCTTTCCTAGTTTCATACTATTCAATGCTTTCATAATTTCATCCATACCTATACTATCGCTACTGTCTTCTCTATAGTCCTTTTCATCAGACATACTGTCCACATCCGCTTTATCTTTTTCAAATAATCCTTCAAAATATTCTTTCCAGCGATTCAATATGCATTTTTCTCCTTTCGCAATGTCTCCATTCTTGTCCCTGATTACATTGAGCTCAGAGTGTACTGTCTTTCCTCTAGCTCTTTTTATAGATTTCCAGAAATACTTAATGTTACTCTGGAAATCTTCAGAGAGTCTTTCATCCAAATCATCTTTTTGCTCATTCTTTTTCTTTTTGACTGTTATTTTAACTATTTCATTCATCCTTTTATACAAAATTTTTGCTTCATCTACATCCTCCTTTTTTGTATTTTTCAGTCTTAGGTCAGCTCTTAAAGCTAACCAATCCTTCCATGCTTTCTTTTTATCATTCACTACACTCTGTACTTCCTTATCCCACCAAATATTCTTTACGCATTTACCCGTTTTTCTTTTTGTTATACCACACACATCAGTCGCAACACCCACAACTTCGGTTTTAAAGGACATTCATAAATCTTCTATTTCGGACATATCATTCATTTCAATAATTACCGCGCATAAAACCATTCAAATGTAGTTTTATTATGTAACTAGTGGCGAATACTTAAGAAAATATAAACACTGTATTACTAAATGAACTTTACGGGACTTCCCTGGTAGATAAACTACAAACAAACTGACAAAGCATCATAATGTAACCCGAAACGAAACACAATCTCATCTTCGAAGAAATCCGGCGGCGCGTTCGGACATCTTCGTTTTTTTCTGACATATGGCGAGCAGGCGCGCGCATCCAAAAATCTTGTTTTTGTTCCCATATAATAGCTTACTAAATCTCCAGAGTTTTTTTTTAGTTGCTGTGGGTTTGAAAAAGAAAGATTTTGTGAATGAATTTGCTTTGTTGTATCGATTTGTATGGTTTGGATGACTGCACGTTTTGTTTATTTTAAATATAAACAGATGTGCGTCAATTATTCTGAGTAGTGCTTGTTTATTGAAGTAAATGTTTGGACAACTTATTATGAGTAGGTAGCCCAAATTAAGTACGGAATTGCATACTTTCTATAGACGGCGTCCATTAATTACGTGCCCTGAACTTACTTCATGAGAGGAGTGGTCAATAAAATTTCACATTTATAATATTATAAAATCCTAAACATGCCGCCTGTACATTGAAGCTATTTAAAAAAACAACTGGAATCCCTATTAATATTATAAATGCGAAAGTAACTCTGTCTGTCTGTCTGTTCCGTTTTCAAGTAAAAACTACTGGACCGATTTGGCTGAAACTCATTATATATATATTTTCGATACCGAGGTAGAACATAGGATACTTTTTATCCCGAAAAATGGGATAGTTTCCGGGATAAAATGATATTTGTCTGTTTGTTTGTTATGCTTTTACGGAAAAACTACTGGACCGATTTGGCTGAAATTCGGTACGTATGTAAAATAAATACTGAGGATGGACAAGGGATAATTTTCATTTTGGCCTTTTAGGTACTTTTGGCCTATTTGGTCATTTTGGCCTTTTCGGTCATTTTGGCCTTTTTGGTCATTTTGGCCTATTTGGTAATTTTTCTTTTTTGGTCATTTTGGCCTTTTTGGTCATTTTGGCCTATTTGGTCATTTTGGCCTTTTTGGTCATTTTGGCCTCTGGTCATTTTGACCATTTTGATTATTTTGGCCTTTTTGGTCGTTTTTGCCTATTCCGTCATTTTAACTATGTCGGTCTCTGTGGTCTTTTGGTCATTTAAACCATTTTGGCCTTTTTGGTCAAGTTTTGTAACTTATTTTGTTGACAGATAGACGGGGGATGGTATATATAATTAGCGATATAAAATTAAGTGAATCTTCCGTGGGCAAATACATAAAAATGTAATATAATATAACCTGTAGCACTTGCTCTATAAACAAGAGACACGCACTAGAGGTTAACCCGCGGCGCAGCCGCGGGGTAAACTCTAGTAGACTATATAAATGAGAACTCGATGCAATGTTTTTTTGACCGGTTTCTGTATTTGTTCGGTATTCACGTAAAAATGATGCGGTTTTTGCTGATCGACAGCGAATTCTTAGATTAAAAATCTGCATTACCTATTGTCCTGTGAATTTTTTTTGGGAATATTTTAAAATCGCCAGATTAAAAAAGAAATTCCAATGTGACTTTTTTGAATTGTGATTTGAAACTCAATGGAACGAAAAAGCGACACTAAACACTAAAAAGAAATAAACACACATCTATAGGGCTAAGCCTGCGAGAGAATGAGATACGATTTTTACATTATGCAGCATAGATTAGAGAGTCAATAAGACCGATGATTAAACATAGGTCCAATGTGGACTGAAATAAAACTAATAATAATATTTTTTAGACTAAAATATGTAGTAAAAAGTTTAAAATGATACATAATAAGTTTATTTTGCATTAAAATATGGTGACGGATGTAGGCTAAAGGAATTATATTTAAATTAATAAAAGTTAGAGAAGAATGATCTTGGAGATTATTTCTTAACTCACATACAATTTATTTACTGATCGGCGGCATATTCTAAACTAGGGGTAGTAACCATCCAGACCGAGATCTACCATCTTGCTGTAGGTTGTTTTATTGCCTTTTACAATAGGGCGCCCGGCCAAAGCAATTGTTTTCTTTCTCCGTTCCTGTACGGATAAAAAGGAATAGGGAGATGGGATAGACAGTATAGGCGTTTGACTGAATACCAAATATCCGGCCACGCTCTCGGCTGAAACGCTGAATATTTGGCAATCGAATTTTCGACGTGTTACGTGCAATTCGCGCCTAGCAAGTTAATATTAAAACAGTAATTTGAGTTGAGTACACACAATTAAAACTGTGTTAACAGTTTTAAGCACGATTTTAAATGACATTTTATTTGATTCTAAATTTTTATAATTTGCTCCAACGTAATATTTAAGTAAAAAATTAATTAAAATTGATAAATGAATAAACAGAGAAAAAACAAACTAAAATTGCATCTCACATTGTTAAAACATAATTTATCTATAATTTTTTGATGGAAATCTGTATACATTTTTATTTTATTTATTTTAGGCAATATGAATGTATTTTATTTCACGACTTGATATTCGATATTCGGCCTAATGGTACACAGAATTCGCCAGCCGCAGCAGCCGAATATTCGTGTCATCGAAATACTATTAATTCAAAGGTCGTCTCACGACGATATTCTATGGATATGGAACGTGGTGTCGTTGGTGTGATATGTCGATGTCGGTGTTGACCGTGCCGACCTTAAGAGCTGTAATCATGACATGACATCTATCACGTCAAAATTTGATGTAAACTACATAAAAGCTTTAAAGTTTTCTACCAAAATAGGGTGAATAATGACATCCACTTTATACCAATCAAACTTTACAGGTGTGCGATTACTGTGATTCAAATGATGAAGCCAAGAAACACCCACCGGAGTATGCTGTGGATGGAATGGAATCATGGTGGCAGAGTCCACCCCTCTCCAGGGGAATGAAATACAACGAGGTCAACTTAACCATCGATCTTGGCCAGGTTAGTTTCTTTTACTAATGAGCAATAGCTATGATGATATTTATGATATTCATGATTTATGACCTATTTTATCCGTGCAGGAACGGAGAAAGAATACAATTTCCTGCGGCCGGGCGGCCTGTCGTAAGAGGCGACAAAACAACCCACAGCCAGATGGTAGGGCATTTGCCCGACTGGATGGCTACCACCCCTGGTCTAAAGTATGCCGCTAATACCTTGAGTTGTATTCCGGCATTAGTGACCAAGTTCCAGTCTCCCTTAAGAGAGCAGCAGCGCATTTGTAGCACCTTTGGTGTCATGAATATCCATAGGCGATGGTAACCGCTTTCCATCAAGTGGGCCGTCTGCCTGTTTGCTGAACTCCTCCAATTAAAAATAAATAAATTAGCAGATAACGTAAACCGCTGGTATAAAATATATTATTTATAACGTAAAAACCAATTCGATCGAAGTAATTTAATTTTGTCTGTATATTGTAACTACATACCAATGAATATATAGATTATGCATGTCAACTCATATATGCATACATACGCCATACCAATATAACCAATAATTATTGTCTATATATATTTCTGTAATATCAAAACAAGCCATTACATTACGTATCTGTACATTGAAGCTATTTAAAAAATAAACTACTGGAATAGACTATATATACGACGGAGAATACGATACTTTTTCTTAGATTTCTTGTCTGTTTATCAGTTTGTCGGTTTGACTGTTTGTTCGGGATTCATGTAAAAACTACTTGGCCGATTTCGATATGGTTATCACTGATCGACAGCAAATTCTTAGACTTCAAAACGTTATTTTTTATCTCGGGAATCCCCGAGGATTCTGGGAGATATTTAAATGGTTAGAATAAAAAAAGAATCGAAATCCAATGTGGTTTTTTTTACTGATCGATAGCAAATTTAATATAATAAAATTTGTCATAACTTTATTATCCCGCAAATACCGCGGGAATTTTCCCGGGAGGTATTAGTTCGGGTGCGTAAAAACTAGCTTATTCCGATATAGTTTTCACTAAAACGATAGTTTACTCGTACATTCTTTTTTAAATATTGCGGTATTTTGTGTTCCAGGATTCCTAAAGGAATTAAAATTAAAGCGTAGACGAAGTCGCGGGTATATCCTAGTACTTAATATTATTGTTAGATTTTGCTATTCTTATGCTTATGTCATCTTACAACTAGATTATTATAACCACATGTGGCCTTTTTGAGCCGATAAGCTTACATCACTTAAATATTTGTATGGTTACGTCATTGTTACAACTAACCTATCAATTAACATACGTTAATACAAATTTCATTCATTCGTTCATTCATATAATGCGTCCTTTGATGCCTTTTGGGTGGACGATTTTTTAAATATTGCAATGCGAAATTTAAATTTCACCCATATACTAATATTTAAACTGATTGTCATGATTTTATAGCCGGTTCCTATATGTTATCGACCGGTGATCGTTCGTTTGCCTAACTATCGATTACAATGCTGATATGTGAATGAATAGTAAGATATAGGAACCGGCTATTAGAAAATGAATTAATATACATAATATTTTTCTACGACTTGAAGTTCTAGATAATAAAATTATATTTTATTATGAATGTAATGGAGGTGAATATGGTGAAGTGTATGTGTGTAAAGACAAGAATTAATCACATTGTCCTTAACCTCCATATTCGTGACGTAACAAATATGTTTTAAGTTATATGGGAAGCAACTGTCTGGCCACTAAAGTGATAGATCAAACGTGAAACGCCTCCACAGCTGAGATGAGAATGTTGAGATAGATGTGTGGTGTTACAAGAATGGATAAGGTAAGAAACGTGTACGTAAGGGATCTTTGAAAGTTGCACCCGTGAATGAAAAATTGAGAGGAAGAAGATTAAGGTGGTATGGGCATGTGGAGGGATGAAAGTGACGTGAGTAAAAGAATTTAAACTGCAAGATTGATTGGTACAAAGGAAAAGGTACACCAAAAAAGAGATGGATGGATTGTGTGAAGGATGATATGATGATTTGTGGTGTGACAGAGGATATACGTCAGAAAAGAGGAGTGTGGAAGGTAAAGAATTCTGCCGAGCCCAAACTATTGGGAGAAGTTCAAAGAAAAGAGAGATGGGAAGCAATTGTTTACCCATGTCGCCTCTACCAGACCTCTATAAAAGGGGTAGACAAGATATGATGATTTGATGTTGATCTGAGTGATGCTGAAGACCTTGTAAATTAGAGAAGAAAACTTAAGGAGCTGATGCCCTGGATAACTAGGATTTATGACGGATGTTTATGATGAATAAAAGCAAAAAATATATAATATTACTAGACTAAATAAAGACACAAAATAAAACGAACAATACCAACCGTATACATGTGTACCTACCTACCTATTGTTATTCTATACTTAGGTGCCCAAAAAGACACTGTCTCATTAGAATTCCGCACATTTTGTTCTAACAAAATAGAATATGATACTAGGTATGTACATACATGGTTGGTTGTCTATTTGGTACGCTTCGTTCCTGATGCCAGAATAGGAATATATACGAGAGGTTATTGAACTTTGTTACTTCACTCAGTGCTACCGTTAGTGAACATGAAATGGATTCGTCATTACTTAATTTACATTAATTTTACACCGTATACTGTGTTTAAAAGCTAGCGAATAAACTCTTATACGTATGATATAATTTATGGATATTTTATTCACCTGAATATTGCAGATTTTAATATAAGCGGACCCATTCTTATAAATAAAACTAGCTGACCCGGCGAACTTCGTACCGCCATATTTTTTGAATTCCTAAAAGACTTTGTTTTAATGACACAAATACAAAATCACCATAATCGGTCCAGGTGATTAGGAGGATTCTAGAACCCGATGTCAACGCCACCTACCGGTTCTAATTGCGAATCTAAACCATTCGGGAACCTACTCAAACACACAAAAACAAAATCACCAAAATCGCTCCCAGTGATTAGGAGGATTCTAGAACCCAATCTCAGCGCCACCTACCGGTTCTAATTGCGAATCTAAACCATCCGGGAACCCACTCAAACACACAAAAACAAAATCGCTCCCGGTGATTAGGAGGATTCTAGAACCCGATCTCAACGCCACCTACCGGTTCCAACGGTATAAAAAGTATCCTATCTTTTAAGTCGGATCACACTGCACACGGTGTGCAAATTTGATTAAAATCGGTTCAGTAGTTTTGGAGTTTATCGGCAACATCATCTTGACACAAGATTTTTATATATATAAGATATAGCGAGCGCTTGGCACTGCTCTTGAGCTGACTATGTAAGCCAACAAAATCTTACCTTATTGTTTCGTAATAATAATAATATATACCATAGTCCCCATAGTCTCAGATCCAAAGTTCCATTAGCTGTTCATCCCAATAGCCTCATACCTTTGATTATCATTCTCTACAATAGTCCTACACTGACCGGGGCTTGTCCTTGGGTGAATTTTCAAATATTGTAGAGGATAAACGCTGGTCAGGTCACGTTACATTAAAACTTGACAAGGGCCTCTACGTAAGCCCTCGCTAAAGTTTTTGTGGTCCGTGGTCTCTGAGACATAATAATAAAACATTTATGCCTTTATAAAGATATCCAGACATATTGTGCTTACAATTTTATTGCAAATTGTCTATGACGCAAAAATTTCTGTATATCTCTAATTTGACTAATTCTTATGAAAGAATAACATAAAAAAAAGGAAATCAAATCCAAAAAATGAAAATATGATCCCAAAAATCTTATAAAAATGTGGTGTGCTCAAGAATTCTGCGGAGCGTTGCAAATATAGTAAAACTTTGTATAACTATACCAGAAATGAGTTTCAATAAAAAAGTGAATCCTAATTAACCGATTTAAAAAAAAATTGTAAATTATTTTTTGCAATTCTAAAAACGTTTTTCTACGTATATTACTTGCACTCCAAACAAATCCTGTCCATATTTACTAAAGTTCTTAAGGGACATAAAGTTAATTATAGAACTTTATTAGTTGTTTTGAAAACGACGTTTCTGATGCGTTTTATAGCACACTGCAGTAAAATTATAGTTTCCAGTGATGTTAAAAATGGATACCGAGTGGGGATTTATCTATACACTTTGTGCGCAGTGTCAGCGAATTTCCTTTTAGCGACTTAAACGAAACTGCATTTTAATTACTAATTAAAAAGCATAAAGTATATCAATATTGCTGTGGTACCAACGGAACTCAATTATATATAAATGTTGGAATATCCAAAAAAAGTTTTTATTAATACAGTGTGGCATTGTACTGGCCACCAAACATAATAAATGTTTAAAATTAGAACATAGATGTTCTTTTCTTCTTTTATCTGTTCCCCTTTCCACCCCTAGTATTATTAAAATCGTCATTATATTACGCACGTGCAGTTTTCTTTTATAATTAACTAGACCCGGCAGACGTTGCTCTGAAAAAATAAAAATCTAGGACCCGATCCCAGCGCCACCTACCGGTTCCAATTGTGGATTTAAACCATCCGGGAACCTACTCAAACACACAAAAACAAAATCACCAAAATCGCTCCAGGTGATAAGGAGGATTCTAGAACCCGATCTCAGCGCCACCTATCGGTTCTAATTGCGAATCTAAACCATCCGAGAACCCACTCAAACACATAAAAACAAAATCACCAAAATCGCTCCAGATAATTAGGAGGATTCTGGAACCCAATCTCAGCGCCACCTACTGGTTCCAACGGAATTAAAAGTATCCTATGTCCGTCTCCCGGTTCTAAGCTACCTCCCCACCAATTTTCAGCCAAATCGGTATAGCCGTTCTTGAGTTATAAATAGGGTAACTAACGAATGTAACACGACTTTCTTTTATTTATATATATATATATATATATATATATATATATATATATATATATATATATATTACTCAGCCTAGTGTACGTAAACACATCTTTAATAAAACAATACATAGGTATTTAATTAACCAATTTGTTTACAGCTTAGCGAAATGTAACCGTTTCATCGAAGTCATATGAAAATGTACTTACTAACAATGCTGCATTGCGAATAATTTTTTTGCTAGCTTAGCGAAATAAAGGAATAAGAATTTTGTAATGTATAGTGATTTAATAATTGTTGAAATACATATTGATTAAAATAAAAATATTTGAATTATAACGGAGCTTCCCTAGCTTTCTTTCCAGAATTTTGATCCTAAAAATCTATACCATTTTTAGTATAAAACTTATTTTACGTTATCTTCGTTTAATAGAATCTAGTGGTCGAACGAAAATAATGTCAAAGAATATACTTCTATAATGTTAGAATTTAGATTTTACTCCATTGAAATCTTACAATTTAAGGGCAGAATATTGCATTTGTTAGAGGACGCAATTTTATTTTTGGGACATGTGTGGCGGGTCAATAGAAGCTTAACCTCAAGTTTGTGGGGACGCCACCCTTGTCCCCCGGCCGCCATCTTGGAAAAAGTGGTGAAAACACTTTTTTCACGATATCTAAAATAGTATAGTATAAAAAACCGCGCCTACGGACTCTAACTCATAGGTGTCGGGGAAAACGGAGGACCTTTTCTACCTGCTTAACATTCGATAAGTTAAATTTGGTAAGTTCTATGGTAAAGAAAAGAGTTAGGAATTAATAAAAAAATTCTCATTTTTTGCTTATAACTTCTTTAATTTTTAATTTAGGGCAAAAAGTTATATAAACATATTTGTAGGCAAAACAATTTTCTACAAATTATGACTACAAATTTTTTGTAAGACGCATAGTTTCCGAGATATCGCGAAAAAAGTGTTTTCACCACTTTTTCCAAGATGGCGGCCGGGGGACAAGGGTGGCGGACCCACAAACTTGAGGTTAAGCTTCTATTGACCCCCACACATGTCCCAAAAATAAAATTGCGTCCTCTAATAAATGCAAAGCTCATGTAGCATTTCAATGGAGTATTTTGCCAAAGCTTACATTGTTAATTTGACTTGAACAATAAACAAAAGAATGCGTGTGTGTCAAATATAATGTGTGTATGTTTTTTTATATTGATTTAATGTATTTATTATGCATAATTAAAAAAAAAACAGCATTCGTCGCTTCTTCTCTATATAAACTATACATGTGTGAAATTTCATACTCCTCTGTTCGCGCAATTTTTGTAAAAAGGGGTACAAAGTTTTTGCATAATAAAACACACACTAAATGTTATAATTCCTTCGCGTGAACTTTAATAATGTCTCCCGTAGGAACTTTGCTTTCCGGAATTAATGTATAAATTTGTTTATGTAACCTGATACATCTCGGAAGGTCGTGAAGAAAGAACCTAGCTATGAAACACAGTTACGTGTACTACTTACACAAACATTTTAAATTATGGATTTAACTTCCCATGGCTTGCGTCAGTAGTTTTCACCAATAAATATCGTATTACTCATTTTGATGTCTGAAGATGTACTCTCCAACGACTTTCGTTGTTCGTTTTTATAGAACTATGTCGAATTATTCAGTGGAATTGATGCAAACGATCCCTGAAAGATATGTGAGTGTAGTACACTTATATTTGTTTTGTCATATATAATAAACAATTTCAATACAAATAACAATTTCAATTAAGTCTAGCACGAACAAATTACAGGAAAAAACATCATGTTTGAAGGTGTGCAGTTATTTAATAAATTGCCAGACAAAATGTAATTTATTTTTTTAACTGTAGCTAAAAAACCTTTTATTAAAATAAATATTAAATAATAAACCACAACATAATTAAATCGAAGATATAGGACCGCATTAGTGTTAAGAATTATATTCTATTACTCACTTATTATTTTTAATCTCATTGTAAGTGAACTACAGTTCTTATGGGATATAAAGTTATTTAAAACTATAAAAAAGGGTTTTGAATACGAAACAAACTTTCTACTGCCAAAGGGTTGTACATACTCGTATATACCTATACATCCGAAGTCGACTATCTACGTACGAGTTATTCTAGTTAACATGAACTATTTTAAATGACTGATAACATTTTTTATTACAAAATACTTATCTATTTTTTAATGTTACTCTAACCGTTAACAAGTCATCGGGTTTCGACCTCGCCCTTTGGTTGGATATAAAATTATCAGAAATACGGTATCGACGCCTACGCCATCCTTCTGGTACACAGATTCCAGTAGCACGGAATGAGATCGTGGTTTTAATAAAATTATTTTATTACGTGTTAGATACTGATATGGGGTAAATTTTTCAAGTGGGGCTTTAGGGCCAAATCCTAAATTATGTCAAACAGCGAAATAAACTCAAAGGAGCCTCGAAGCTCTGACGAAGGCTTAAGTGTTATTATTGGATTTTGAAAAAATAAACACATCTGTATTATTATATCAAATCCTAATATAGCTCATTTTCTGTGACAGAATGGCAAATGGAAAATCTAGAGAAAGGGTTGTTTTTGAACAAAGTGTTCTATTTTCCATGCAGTCTATACAGGATAGACTAGGGATGTACTAAAGAAGAATGGACTCTTCTAAGGAGCTATCTATATGGAGTTGGCGCTAGTGCGAGAGAGGCATCTTCAACTTCAACATCTTCAAAACTTTATTAATCAATAGTTTTGAAATTATAAATTGACAGAATTTATTTATATTCCGTATTTTCACGGCTCTAGATCTGAATCATGGTGATTGCAAGGTGGTTGCTTGACTTTCACCTAGTAGGCTAATGACAACTACAACATCAACAACAATAATTAAGACTAACAAACCACTAACAAGTTATAAATGTAGGTAAATGAAAAATCTATGCTTGTAATCCAGATTTTGGATTTTTTATTATTATTAATAAATCCGTATCCGGGAATGTAACACGTAAAGGCTTCTTGACAAATTAATGTAAATGTGGCGTGATAGTGACCAGTGTCTACTGCATTATAAAACTGCTCCCAAGGACAAGCCCCGTTCAGTGTAGGACTATTGTAGGGAATAAGAACAAAAGGTACTGGGCTTTTGGGATGAAATGCTTATGGAACTAGGGATCTGGGACTATGAGGACTATAACGTCTGCCCGTGACATAATATATAAAATAATATATAAAATGGGCAGACGGTGACTCGTCATTTACTACATGGGCCCCTATTAATAATACCATTTAGATAGTCTCTTAAGTACCAGTTTGTTTAAAAAAAATACTAATTTATTAATAACATCACGTTTCATTCCACCCTGGCATGATGTACCGTTTCAAATCTTTGGCTATGGCAAAGCCGTAGGTTCAGTCACACCCTGTCTGAAAATCACATTTCAATTGAATTTCCCATACGCTGAAATAATATAAATTTTGTTTTTGATTGACAGGAATTCCACGTGGCGTATGTATTTGTGAGGATGGGCAACTCTCCAAGGCCTGGCCTATGGGCGTTAGAGAAATCCACAGACTACGGAAAGACCTTCAAACCTTGGCAGTATTTCTCTGATTCCACACAGTGAGCATTTAATTTCTTTTCGACTAAAAGAAGACTGTGATCTGCGCTCAGTATTCTACTTACACTCTGACAGAACACGTGACTTGATATAGTTTATTATTATGTTATGCATATATAAATAGAACTTTATTTTCTTTATCTGAACGAAATTATATTCAAACTCATTTTTAACCGACTTCGAAAAAAGGAGGAGGTTCTCAATTCGTCGGGATCTTTTTTTATTGTTGCTTTTTTATGTATGTTCGCCGATTACTCTGAGAATTATGATTCGATTTACGTGATTCTTTTTTTGTTCGACGCGGAATAGCTGCCGTGTGGTCCCCTAAAAATTTGGCATAGTTTGGCCCAGTAGTTTTCATTTTACGATCATTTTTTTGTTCTCGTTTCTTGGGACCTATATTTTTTAAGAAGCATTGCACCATTCGTAAGTCCACCCATACATAGCTAGACACCAAAAAGTAACAAATAAAAAATTAAAACTTCGTTTAAAAAAACCGACTTCAAAAACTAAAATGTATAAAATAACTTATTTCTAAAGCTATTATTATTAATATATATTATCTAAAACATCTTGAAGTCGTGCAAAGTAAAACATAAAAATTACTATATTTTGAAAATTACTAAGCACCGACTTTAAGATGTTTTAGATAATATATATTAATAAGCAATAATAATAGCTTTAGAAATAAGTTATTTTATACATTTTTATTTTTTAGTTATTTTTGAAGTCGGGTTTTTTAAACGAAGTTTTTATTTTTTTTACAAGTATATTTTACCACTATTTATATACTGAGATCGCTAATATAACATTTTTGCTCTTATCACTGCTGGGGTACCTACTACCGTTCTCGAATCAAACGACTTGTGTCGCAATGATAGCAGGAGACCAGATGGGATTACACTGGTAACTTAGAAAATGGGCCGCCCCTCAGTGAGGGATGCTACTTGTGTTGACACTCTGGCGGCGTCACATTTTTTAAGTAGGTGCGCTACCGCCATTTCTGCTGCAGCTGAACAGGACGCCCTCAAACGGTGCAAGTATGCCGCCATCGGAAATAATTGCACATTTGTGGCGTATGGAGTGAGAATTCCGGGTCCATGGAGTCCTAAAGCGCTCTAAAGCTTTATCGAGACGTCGCCGAACCTTTGTTAGACCTCTCACGCGGCCAAACGGTTGGTGTCTATTTTGCTCAAAGCTTAAGCATAGTGGTAACGTCACCAGTCTTTTGGGAACGTTCCCGATATGTGACAGTGGTGTGGGACTAATATTTTATCTATAATCAAATCTTTTTTTATTTGATTCTAGTTTGTAATAATGTCAGCACGTGATAATGATAACAATATGTCAGAAAACTGCCTGAGTGCTAGGATTCGAACCCTAGTCCCTTTTGTAACACGACTTTGTGACTCAGAAGGTTTAACCTCTAAGCTATCACCACTTATCTACCTTTCACTATCACTTAAAAAAAATATTTTCCTTTCCCAGGGATTGCGAACGTTACTTCGGCAAGGAAAGTCTGCAGCCTATCACAAAGGATGACACCGTTATTTGCAGTACTGAATACTCCAAAATAGTACCTCTGGAAGGTGGCGAGGTACTGTTAATAAAATAATTACAATGACAACTAGTAAAACTGATATTATAGTTTGAACCAAATTAAATATAATTTTTTGAAAGGCGTTGAAAACCTATTAAGGATACTACGACAGTTAATGTTGAATTGAATGAGTCAATTTTATATTAACATAGATAATTTTGATCGCTTCGTAAAAATTGTAAACCGCTTATGTTTCAACACCATGTTAGTAGTAAACCAATGCAATTAATCACCAATCACCGAAAAGGTAAACCCTAAATCACTTTGACCGCACTTTTGTGTTTGAATGTCACACATTTCTCAAAAACTACTCGGTCTATTGGAGTGAAATTTTACAGCAACGGGTATTCTGCATGTCGCTACATAATAAAGAGAGATGTCGCAAAAAACATTTGGGATGTAAATTAATAGGTGATTTTTTTTCAAAGTCTGAGAGTGTGTGCCCCCATTTAAAGTAAATCTAACGATATACAAATTAGGTCAGAAAATATGTTAATATGCAATTTCAGATAATTTTAGTCAATTATTAACTATGTTCTTACAGATCCCAATATCGCTGCTTAACTACAGACCATCCTCGAACCAGTATTTCAATTCGCCAGTGCTTCAAGAGTGGACACGAGCAACCAACGTGAGACTGCGACTGCTAAGAACCAAAAACTTATTAGGGCATCTTATGTCTGTAGCGCGTCAAGATCCTACAGTAACCAGACGGGTAAGTTCTAGGCCCGCATACTACATTACTGTTGCAAATGATAAACAAGGCCTTAAACCTGTAAGGTTTGCTCGTGTAAGCCTCTAAACTTAATTTACAAGCAGCATAACAATTTATCAAGAGCGGCTATGAAAGCATAAAACAAGTTATATGCGATATTGACAATTATTGTGGAGACTTGCCTTAAAGGCTTCTGCCAGCAAATCTTAGGCCTACAGGTGTCTACAGTCTACAGGTCGGGCTAAAGAGAGAAGATAGTTTGACTAAATTAAACAGTATTGCTATAACTATTGCATGAAATCTCAATAGACCACGTGACATCTCAGTTTACTTATCAGTGTATTAAATAAAATCTAATGATTACATAATAATAAGTTTTGATTATTTTTATTTTTCAATTTAGATTATTGTAATTTTTATCATGGAAAAAGTATTCTACTTTAATGTATTCTTGTATAGTTTATATTTGTATGGTCCCATAGCCGTTGTACCAAAAACCGAATCTTTACAAAATCTTGTTCGTCCATTTCTCTGAAATATCTATGCCTGCATAGTAGAAAGAGTATAACTGTAAAATAAGAATTAGAAAATACTGAAATAATTCAAAGTAATCAAGCTTTAAAATACTTTTCTGTATGAAATACTTCCGATCAAATGCTTTCTTAGAGTTGCCTAGCCAAGTGGCAATACCAATAGACATTTGTTGCCTCTACGGTATCTACCCTTCTATGAGCAAGGTCCACCAAGCACCCGTCTGATTGTATTTTAATATTTTTATTATAAACAAGCTATCATGAACTTTCAGTACTTCTACAGCATAAAGGATATAAGTATCGGTGGTAGATGTATGTGTAACGGTCACGCTGACAACTGCGATCCTGCAGATCCTAATGGAGATACCAATATTCTGGTGTGTCGATGCCAGCATAACACTTGTGGACCACAATGTGCTCAGTGCTGTCCAGGATTCGAGCAAAAGAAATGGAGAATTTCGCAGAATTGGGACCGTTTTGCTTGTGAACGTGAGTTTATATAAAATAATATCCTGCCCCACTAACTGTCCCCCTGCTTCTTTTATTTGCATAATTAAACTCGATTCATACAGTGATGCTTTTCACGGTTTGATCTCCGCCCCCTCCTCTCTGGTCTCGGTCCGTTCCCAGTCCGGTCAAATATTTTTGAACAAGAAAGAATCGGAGAATTCTCACTACCGTATCACTCTATATCCGATGTGATATCGCGCCGGTACTGGCCTTCAAAAATAATAGACTAATAGTACTACATAAAGCAAGATTTGATTGCAGCGAGATTAAACCGTGAACGGCTCACATTGTGTATTGACCCTTATATTTCCACCACAACTTGTCATATTATGAACAAAGTGGGGATTTGCTAGAGGTATCTACTCAAATAAAATCCTATGACACTAATGCCGATAATCAATTTGATTGAAAGGTGTACTGCCCTTAAGGGGCATCCACAAATTACGTCACACGAATTTAATAAATTTTTGACCCCTCCCACGCCCTTGTCACAGTTGGTCACATTCGTGAGACTCCTCCCTCCCTAAATAAATATCATACATACATCAAGAAATTATTAAATTAAAATAGCAGTGCCGTAAGTAGTTTTATTTCCATTTAAATTATTTTTTATATCATTTAAACACTGCTCATAGAGGTAGAGTTAGAAATATTATGAAGTTTTTCGTTCATTGCTCAAATTTCGTGTTTTAAAGCTTAAAAACATTGGATTTTGAAATCGCTTTGAAAAGACGTCACGAAATTTTGCACCCCTTCCACTCCTTGTCACTCAATGTCACACTTCGTCGACCCCCGCTGCCCCTTAACGCGTAGCGTAAATATGGAGGGCACCTTAATGGTATTGAATGATTAAAGTCTATGTTTATATGTATCATTAGTTGCGCCCCGCGGTCTCTCCCGTGTGGTGATTGAAAATCGTCATAATTCTCCTTATTACATCAGCTACCTGCCAATAAAATTCCGTCAAAATCGGTCCAACCATTTCAGAGATTAGCCGGGACAAACAGACAGACAGACAAAAATTGATCTATATATAGACTATGGTGGAATCTCTGAATTGAAAGACAGAAATGAACCGTCTAATATAGGATTATCAGTCGCTAATCAACGAGATATTAATTCTCACTACTTGGCACATTTTTTATATCACAGTACTTTGCATAACTTTTTTTTTCCTTCTTTCTCCAAATAGCCTGCAACTGCCACAACCACACAACGGAGTGCTCTTTCGACCCTATAGTTGATGAGAAGAGGCTCTCATTAGACATTCACGGTGTATATGAGGGTGGTGGTGTATGTAAGAACTGCCAGCACAACACCGAAGGTATCAACTGCAACAAATGTCAGCCAACCTTCTACAGGCCATACGGAAAGAGATGGGATGAGATTGATGTTTGCCAACGTAAGTAGTTATTAAAATTTATGTTCTTGTTAATTTCAATGTGAACAATAGATATCGGGATATATTTATTAAATGCGGCTTTTGGGATTGTAAATCTGGATTTTGGGTCCTATGATGCAGAGTTGTTTTTGTCGTTGAAGGAATTCTAAGCTTTGGATAAAGTGATCAAAAAGCTTTCTTTTAGTAGGAATGTTTTATGCACACCCTAACGGTGGGATAATGTATGTCTATAATAGCAACTTCCAATTATTTTTCAAACAACCCCGGTATTCCTGCAGTCACTCAAGCAAATGTCTCGAGACATTAATTGCACTGAATTTGTGAACCTGGTAGGTAACCTTTCCAGTTACCAGAGGGTCCGGGTGTGTAAAATTATTCTTAAGACCCGTCAAGCTCCGATGTTCGTCTACGGCGACTGGAGATTGTTAGAAGCCCTCCGGCGCCGTATCATTCTAAAGCTAGCACACCTCGAAAATATTAATAAAGTGCAATGACTCGTTCAAATTCAAATTCAAAAGTTAATTAATAAGTTCCACTGGAGAACACTTTTTGAAGGTCATACATATAGGTTAAAATTTAATTTGGGTAAAACCATTATTAAAACCATCCCGGAATCCACTCACACACACACAAAAATAATTTCATGTAATCCCTGGAATTCGATTGCAGCGCCACTTATCGAGTCGAATTGTTAATCTAAACCATTCTCGAATGCACCTGAATACACACAAAATAAATCAAAATCGGTCGAACCGTTTAGGAGGAGTTCAGTGACATACATATTAACATTAGAATTTTATATATAAAGATTTTTATAAAATATATAAATATATTGTGTCGTACCGAAATCTATAAGATGATAATATCTAAAAACATAACGGTCATTTTACTAATAAACTAAATCTTTCTATGCTCTTACAATACAGATATGAAATTTATCATCTCTTCTGTGTACGACATTCTTGTGCAGTATAATTATGAAATAGTAATTGGGGATATCGTTTAAAAATATCGTTATAGCCTGCAACTGTGACTTACACTACTCAACCGGAAACTGCGCGGAGGAGACAGGCCAATGCGAGTGCAGAATTGAATACAATCCACCTGATTGCGACTCTTGTGCATATGGCTACTTTGATTATCCAGATTGTAAGCCTTGTATTTGCAACTTGAACGGAACTGAAGGAGAACATTGCACGCCTACTGATGGCCAGGTGAGATTGAAAGATTAAACCATTTATACGCAACACTTATATATTCGTATGGTGCGTCGTTACTTTGGATTAAGTACTAACTAAGCCAACAATTTTTTGCATGTGACACCATAGGCCTATTCGTAGCAAATGTCCTAAGCACTCAGGACAATATTTTAATTTTACAAGCCCTGAAGTCGCCGACTGCGACTTTCTACAGACGACTTGGTAAAGTATCAAAGAACGCATGTAGCGGCAACGACCGACGAGCGTCAGAGCTGACCTGTGATAGTTATATGTATGAATATTTTGCAATTTTAAAACTTTATTGTTTTGTTTGTGTTTATACCGAGGCACCGGGTTCGATTCATGGCATGGTTTCGTAAACCAACGGCGTTCGCCCCAAAGTGATGTTGTGTATTACCCATAACACAAACGTAACTTGGAGATGAAGTGACATAAAAAAACGAATTAAAATACAAATAAAATGACGCGCTTACAACCGTGAAAATGTAGTTGTGTTTTTAAAAAAGTTTAGTTTACAATGTCACGTCTTGTCTCCTAACATATAAATAACGAATCAAAGGATCTTAAATCTTAAATTCCTTATCCTAGTGACTGCATTGGCTCATCTTATAATGCCGACTTCATGTTGCTTGCGGTGTCCCATTCACGCACCGCCGGCGCCGTGATGGCGCAGTGGGGTGCTAGCGCAGCCAATCCGGTACCGAGATTCGACAGAAGCATCGCGACGCAACTTTTTTTTTTTTGAGGCGAGGGTAAATGCTGAACCCATTTACGCACAATCTGGGCCGATGCTAGGGGAAGGGCACGCGTCGGTCGGGGGCGATAACACTGCAGCAATAGTATGCTCTTGGCAGTGCTCCGTCCGCGATCGACGTCACAGAATAGTGTGGAGACTCCGAGCGTTGCTACACAAGCGAGCAACCCCAATACCCACTAAAAACCCCCTCCTCCCTGTCGACCCTGCGCTTTTGTTTGTGTTGGAAAGGCTGAGATTTAGAACATAGTTCCACCCAGTCGAATCGCGACGCTACTTGGCTCAACTCAAGTCTATTTACTCTTTATTCAATACTTGTAAGGTTTACAGGGTGGCAGAAACTGAACATGAGTCGTACGCTTTCCGTATATGCTCAATAATGTTTTAAATATATGTATTTTATCGCAGTGTCCTTGCAAATTCAATTACGCTGGAAAGTCTTGCGAGATTTGCGAAGATGGATACTATTCACCGGAATGCCAAAGTGAGTATCTATTGTACTAATAAATACCCTCACCAATACTTCTAAGCTTAGTTATGAACCGATTTCGATATAATTTGTTAAATATAGATTTTTATTATGGAAAAACGTTTGATTTCATGTAGGATTCGAAATCATAATTAATATTTGATTTTAAATATAATATTATCATGTTTTTCTCTACCCTCATTATTGAATCTTGATCTAAATTGTTTGTTTTTAGATTGTGAATGTAATTCTGTGGGTTCCGTATCACATGTCTGCGATAAGATCAGTGGGAACTGTACTTGTAAAAGCAAATATAGTGGACGTACTTGCAACCAATGCGAGGCGGGCTATTACAACTACCCTACATGCAAACGTGAGTACTTTATATTATTGTGTAGTAAAACTTGTTGTATGAAAAGCAAGTATTGTAATAATAATCATTTCTGTGTTGGATTTTTGTTTCTCCATTTCTGACGAAAGGATAGTATACCCGCTGCGCCTTTCTACGGTGTATTGTCGGGTTTCGCACATAGATAATCTCAATGTGCAGGTTTTCTTGCTGTTTACTTTATTTTTAGCATACGGAAATTGAAGCAATATTAGCCTCGGATCTAAATTTTAGTTTTAAGAGGTTTAAAAATTACAAGAGAATCCAAACCAAGTGCATTGTTATTGCGAACCTGGCAACTACACAGACGTTCTCTCGTTCCATTCTTATAGAAAGTGGTTTATTACCGTCGCTTACAGACGTTTGCAACACCAGGGACGAAGCTAATGCGATGCCAGCCTTTAAGATGAGATAAATGGAATAAGAGGAACGGGCTAAAGGGGATGGAATAAGATACTTGGGATAGGATGGGATTAAGACAGGATCCAGCCAGTCTACATACAGAGGAGAAGTTATGAACATCCACTGTTTTTATTTGACTATGAAACTGTAAAGAGTATCTTCGACTTACTGTCGCCCATAAACTTCTGCAATACTAACGCCTCTTAGAGCTTAGTAATGTCGTGCTCTAAGAAAATCACGTATGTTCATTCCATAGTTTGCACACCAGTGGAATGAAGTATTGAGCGTCACGTACAGTGGACAACTTTTAACTGTCAAGGAAGCATTCGTATTCGTGAAATAAAATAGTTTTCAGAATATTCCTCCTCGTGAAATATTCTCTCTCAAATACTTAAACGCTGTCTTCGCAAAGGTCCAGCTAATCCGACGACTACCAAAGGACATTATTTGTTATACTTGAATTAGATTTTACCTGCTGTAAGCAGCAAAGAATAAATATTTGTGCAAAAAACCCGTTATCTTCTTTTAAACATAATCAAGGGTTTTTTCTTTAGATTGCAATTGTGATGTCAGCGGTACGGAACCAAATGTATGTGATGATATCACTGGCCAGTGTATCTGCAAGACTGGCTTTGGTGGAGCCCGTTGTGACCAATGTTTGGCTGGGTATGTTGTAATAACTTAAGTTATTCACATATTTGGATATTTAAAATGACTTTTAAACAAAAATTAATTTATTAAAATATGACAACTTCAATCTCACCATAACTGTAAATTTTAATCTGTTGGCATGATGACCAAAATTAAAAACAATTTAACGAATTAATCTTTTTATTGTATATCAAAAGCTGCGGTTTGATTGAGGTAATTCTGAAGTGATCTATTAAAAACACATCATGATCATTGCAGCGTTCAGTTCAAATCTCAGTGCTTCCGGGAACAATGCTTTGGAGCCTGGAGTTCGCTTTCTTGTTATTTTAACCATTATGCGGTATCTTCGTTATCCTTTACTAGGAAACTTTTGATACGCTTATACCTTACGACATTAAACTATATTTTCTGCAGCCTACCTCTTCTACTGAGACCTGGCAGAGGCGGCGTGACCAACCAGTTTCCTTATCATGGCCGTACCAACATCGGCGATACTCTTGCAATTTATCTGCAATGTCACGAACATGAAGGATGTCACGTGATTTCTAGTGTATTTTACTTTCTCAACCAGGTATTATATGGAAGTAAGAGGCCGTGAGCGACTCTGCGTGCCTTGCAACTGCGATCCAACTGGATCGACCTCCACCAGTTGCTCAGCTGATGGCAAATGCAACTGCCTGTCTAACTTTGGTGGAAAACAGTGTGACCAATGTTCCCCAGGATATTACAAATACCCTGAGTGTTTACGTAAGTTCAACAGAGATAGAATAGACATAAGATAATAAAATAATATACACAGGGTTTATATTGTCCTTCCATATTGTCAGAATAAAAAGAATGTATGGAATTTAATCTGTCTCTAGTTTTGGTTTTATTTAAATTTAATTATTTAAATTTAATTAATATTGAGAAATGGGACTTATACTCATATTCATTATGTTTATTGACGTTCATATTAATTTACACATGTTAATGAGACTTAGACTTGCAAATACACGAAATATTTTCAAGTTTTTTATTCACTGTCTTCTTGGTAAATGAACCCATCATTATGAAATTTGGTAAATATGTGTCTGAATTTATGAATGTATTAAATGTATAAATTAGTGTTAGTATGTATATTTAAATTGTAAAGTCCTATATTTTTCTGCTCCACCTAAATCGCCAGAATTTTTTTTATAAGCTGGGTTGCCTGGAAGAGATCGCTTTTAGCGATAAGGCCGCCTGTTGTTTTGCCAAAAAGTATTGTTTTTATGTATTTTATTTTTGTATTTGTTTTTTTTCGTGAGCAATAAAGTATTATCTTTCTTTCTATTTTAAACAATTCATATCAAGGTGGAATATAGCACTCAGAAAATTATATGACCTAAGATAGCAGTGTCACTTTTTTAACTAATCAAGTGGCTTTCTGTGTGTCTCATTCTCATAAAGAAATTTCAAGTGAAGCTTGGATGAAATCACGGGCATATCCTAGTGTTTATTAAAATTCATGAGTTTGTTTCTCTCTCTTTCTTTTAATTCCATTTGTATAGAATTCTTATATTTGTATTACTTTCTTTGCAGCTTGTAATTGCGACGTCTCCGGTTCTATCGGCTCGACATGTGACGACAACGGCATTTGCCACTGCAAATCGAACTTTGATGGTGGGAAATGTGACCATTGTCGCGAACAGTTTTACAACTACCCCGCTTGCGAAGAGTGCAATTGTGACCCAAGGGGTGTCACCGCTAGTTTTGCAGGTGAACATCATTGATTTGTATTAAGTTTTCACAAATACAGACTTAAGAGCACAGTAGCAATTCACTTAATAATTAGGCATAAACACACTACAGACATTTATTTGTTTATTAGTATGAAACGAACTGTCTAATACCATTGTAAATTAAACTAGAAGACAAATACTCTGTAAAAGTATGTAGAGCTCCAAAAGGGGAAACAAATACTTTTAGTTTCTGGTTGATTTAAGTCTAAACATATACATAAATAATACAAAACAACAAAAATAAGAGAAGAACGTGCCATAGAGTTATCTAAGGCTGAGCGCAAACGGGCCATCGACCACAACCACTGGTGGCCAGCGACAATCACTTGACACGCTTTTCCATACATTTTTTAGGACTCGCCGTATATAATACGGCCGATACGATTATTATTCGGCTAATATTATTGCTTAATTGGCAATACTCGGAACGAACCACGAGATATTGTCTTAGTCATACGTCAGCATTGGTCGTGTTGCTATCACTCTCTTGAGTACAATCACGAGTGTACATTGAAAGTTCGCAAAGCCTATGTTCAGAGGGGCCACGACTCATTGGTCGTACGTGTGGCCAACAATGGTGGCTGTGGTCGGAGGCCCGTTTGCGCGCAGCCTAATCATGTACGATTTTAGAGCATTTCAATATTTACCGGATTATTGTGATGATTTCAATTCAAACTTTCGAAGAACGCGTTGATAATACAAAATTTATTATCACAACAGGTTGTGGATCAGTACCAGCTGGCGAGCTCTGTCAATGCAAAGACCGTGTCCAGGGACGTATATGTAACGATTGCAAACCACTGTTTTGGAATTTGCAAGAATACAACCCTTACGGATGTGAAGGTATGTTTAATATTAGATAGATATACAGATAATTCTTTATTGTACCCTAAAGCATAAACAAACAGAAGTAGAAAAAGATGAAAGATAGTACAACGGCTTATCGCTAAGAAGCGAGCTCTTCCAGGCATCCCTCGGTAGGTATTGATAGATTTTTAATATGAAGGTGATACAGTTGATAAATTAATAATGATGAATGATAAATAAACATAGCACATATAAGTATAAAAACAAAATAAATAAATATACAGGAAGGTTTACTGGAAGTCAAAACGAGTTATTCCAGCTCAATATGTGTTCAAGGTTTTAGTCCATTGGTAAAATTGCCTTATTTAACGTAGCGACAGGTGCTTGCGTATATACCTGCCAATCATCTACATACACGTGATAGGATGAAATGAGATGATAGGAAAGTGTAGTGTTTATGAAAACAGTGAAGAGTAAATGAGATAAAACGCCGCCCTGAGGTACACCGGCAGAAAGATCACACCGATGAAAAATATGGTCAGCTCTTATTCACTGCGGCACCAAAGCGGCAGCATTTTAAACATTGAATTGTAGGGAGAGTATAGACTTGTACGGGAGTGGGAACACTACAGCAGGAAATATGTATAGGTTATATTTGGTCAAGAAAAGTAGAACCACAGTACAGGTAGGCTCCCAAATTGTTACACCTTCTAAAAAGAATTTCAACTAATTAGAGACTTAATCTATACTACCACTGATACAAAATAAGACAGCACAAGTTGTAGAATCACAGAAAATATTGAAAAGCAGAACAAATTCCCAACACGTGTGATATTCAATGTACTCTCTCCATATATTCAATGTACTCTGTGATGTACTCTTTGCGTGTCTCTTCCTATACTCTATGGTCTCTTCTTCAATGTACTATGGTCTCTTCTTATGGCACCTGTCAATTTTCGTTTCTATCTGACATTAACGCATTGACATTTGACAACAATTAATGACAGAAACAAACTAAAAAAAAGTAAAATATTGTAAACAAAAACCAAATATTGCGTCCATAAAATCCAATCCAATAAATGGTTAATCCAGAAAATAGAGAAAAAGTAAATGAACCAGTATTTAGGGATAGCATTAATGAAAATAAGAAGGAAAGAAGCCATATTCATGTATTATTATGGACTACAACTACTTTCTGGTGCTTGTTGCCATTCTCCAAGTTTCGAGAGAAAGCGCAGGTTATTTTGGAGCTTGGGCAACTGCTTCCTGATCTTCAGAAGGTGCGTAGATGATGTCGTCTAGATCTACTTGCCGTTCTATGCGATGCCGGGTGATGTCGTGGCTCATCACAGAAATTGTGCCATTTCGCGTCCAGCAATTCTTCATACCGAATCGCTGCCTGGGTAGGGTGAGCATATCGTGGCGCCTCTTTGTCAGAAAAGAGTTTCTGACAAAGAGGCACTCAGAGGAGTGTAACTTCAGTGCTTTAAGATTAGTTTTCGCAGACATCATTGAGCTCTGCCTCATTACAGATCTTGAATAAATAGGCCTGGCATTAAAATACCTATAGACATGGGAAGGCTTGATCCTCTCGTTGCAAACTTGGCTTTTCATATTCAAATCTTCCTAACACTTAACTTTGAAAGTCATGACCTCTTTAAAGGTTATACAAAAACAAAAATACAGTACAAAACAATCTGTATGTTTTATCAAGGAAGTTTTACATCAAACTTCTTGCATGATGCAGATTAACATTGTCATAAATATTTCAGAATGTAACTGCAATTTGGCTGGAACTTTGGGTGGTTTAGGAGCCTGTAACACTCGTTCCGGTCAGTGTACGTGTAAAATGCATGTCAATGAACGTCAATGTAATCAGTGCCAGGATGGATTCTACAGGCTTGATAGCAACAATGTATTTGGATGCACTGGTAGGTTAATTTATTACACATATATACTATGTATTATTGTCCTTATAATTTTATCAATATTACTATAAAATTCAAAACATGCCATTTCTGTACATTGAAGCTACTTAAAAAAATCTGGAATAGATTATATACGTTTTTAGATTTCTTGTCTGTATGTTCAGGATTCACATAAAAATTACTGGGCTGATTTTAATGTGTTTTTCACCGATCAACAGCAAAAAAGTCTTTAGTCTGTGCTATTTTTTATCCTGGGAATCCGCGAGATTTTTTCTGCGAATCATTAAAAAAATATCGAATTACAATGTGATTTTTTCATTGATCAATAGCAAACTTTATATAATAAACTATGTGATATATTTTAGTCCGGGCATCCCGCGGGAATTGTCCCGGTAGCGGTTTGAAGTTATTTGGGTGTAGAAAATGAGCCTATTTCGACACCGTTTTCACTAAAACAGCTGAATGGAACCTATCGTTTTTTTTAATGCTTACAGTACAGTAATGCTACAGTACTTTGTGTCCCGAGAATTATTTAAATAAGTGGCAGATGTTTGTAAGAAATATATGTAGGATCAACAGTCAGTCAAAATATATATTGGACTATCAATTATTCTATCTAAAATTAAGATAACTAATTTATTAATTATTTCCACATAGACACCTAATTTATTTTAAGAGTTACATTAATGACACATTTAATTTATTTGTAAGTATCAGGGAAGACAGACTCCATGCCTATATCCATGCCGCATGCTGGTGCATCTGGTTGTCCGATGGTGTAGGGGAGATGATGGGATCAGATTGAAGAGCTCATCTGTATATGCTCCAAAGTGAATTCGATAGAAAACCGATAAGCTGGCAACCCTGCATTGATGTTAAAAATGTTGAGTTACCAGCCAAAATGAGTTATTAAACTCTACAGCGACTGGTTTAATAATTAGTCTATGACTGTAACATCGTTAAAGAGGTACTTTATATACAAGGTATGATTTTCACAGAATGTGACTGTGACATCGGCGGTTCCATCGACAATGTCTGTGATAAAATGACCGGCCAATGTCGATGCCACTCAAGAGTCGAAGGTCGGAGGTGTGAGCAGCCAATACGAGCTCATTACTTCCCAACTCTTCATCAATATCAGTACGAGGTTGAGGATGGGGTAACACAGTCAGGCCCAGTAAGATACAGAAATTCGGATGAAGTTTTCCCTGGGTACTCTTGGAAAGGATATGTGGTGTTTAGCATGTTGCAGGTATGTATTTTAAAAGAAATAGAAATCTGATTATTATCATTAAAATCCTGTAACCCTTCAAGGGGGCCAAATTTAATATTATTTTTGTCCATAATCGGCCAGCTGCTCTCAAAATTGCCACGTCGAAACCAAGAGAATTACATTGTCTCTTTTATTCTAATACAAATTATATCTAGTTAGAGCGAGAAAGCATGAGTTCGAGGTTCGTTTCAATTATCTGTATTTAACCACAAATTTGTGGTGCTTCCAATTACCATGTGTGACACTTCGATCACAAATTTGTAGCGGTTCTGTCTTAGAGGGTTAACCCTCTAAGACAGAACCACTACAAATTTAGACAAGCGCCTTAGACAAACGCTGTGTGTACTGTTTATTTTTCTAAAAATGCAGAATGACCCATGAGATATATGTGGGTTTAATTATAGAATAGAGTAAAATAGAATATACTTTATTGTACATAACATCAAGAAAATTAATATACAAGTACAAATGGAGGTCTTATCGCTCATGGCGATTTCTTCCACACAGCCTTTGGATGTAGTTTTTTGATATTTACTTGATATTTGAACTTAGGCATAAAACTTAATTACTCCATAATTTGGACAGTCAGCGGTCTCTATCTAACAAGAGTTATATATTCAAGCCTTTATCTACCCATATATATCTCAAATTGCGAGATTTTATTCATTTATTTTACATATTTTTCGCATTTGGGAACATTATAGTCTGAATGGTTGCCACCCCTGGTCTATAGAATATAGACCTAAGAATTTTTAGTTGTGTTTTGGTATACAAATATTCATAGGCGATGGTAATAATTTTCCACATAGTGAACTATAAGTCTGTCTGCTATAAAACCAATACAGGTATCACTTTGGGATATGTTATCTTAAGAAAGCTATATTTACAGAATGAAGTGATAAATGTTGTGCAAATACCCAAATCGTCATTGTACCGAATGGTGTTGAAGTATGTAAACCCAATACGCGATCCAGTGGTAGCCACTATAGTGATCACACCAGAGAGCGTCGTCGATATACAACAGAAGTAAGTCAAAGAAAAATAAATATATATTTTTCTGATTATGTTTTTCGGTAGCAGGGTTGTGCAAACCGTAGTGTTTATCCATAACTTTATTTTTTTTGCATTTATCGAGACCTATATTTATCGGTTGATAAAAGTCTCACGCGATCAGAAGGCTGGCCTGTATTTTGGGCAACGCATACGCGTTGTCATCCAGCGCGGTACACAACCGGCGTTTTGGGAATGTTCCCAACTAACGGTGATATGGGACTTATTTATTATTACTATTCTTTTTAAGCTGCAGAATATATAAATTGTTTATTATAATATTAAGTTTTTTATTATTATAACAATGGTATAGTTTTCATAAAATACTAAACGAAAACACAAAATAGAAATATATTATTAATGAATCAACAAAAATATAGTTCAAAAATAATTTTCTGATTATTTATTTAGGACGTGTTGCCTTTTTCTTTGCACTAAATACCTAGTTTAGATATAAAAATATATTTACACAGATTCAATGTGCTACTAAAACCAACAAAGGAACCTCAGTTAGTAACTGCGGCCGGGGAGAAAGGCAGCGCACCAGCTCATTTGGTAATGAACCCTGGAAACTGGACTGTTACCATCAAGACCACCAAAGAAGTAATGATTGTAAGTAAACATTTCATAGATTTTTGTAAAGAACAAAATTATAATAATAAAAAAAAAAAAATATTATAATATTTTTTTATTGCTGTGACTAAAACTCCAGGCTTTCTATTAGAGTCATGTATGTCTTTGGAGACCACGGGCCATAAAAATGGCCCGGACATTTGGAGGGCTTGCGCGGGGCCATGGAAAGGCCAACACGTAGAGGCCCTTTGACAAATTTAATGTAAATGTGGCGTGACACTGACCGGCGATTATCCCTGTCTACACTGTATACTTACTAATGCATCCAAGGACAAGCCCCGGCCAGTGTAGGACTATTGGGGAAATGAGGACAAAAGTACCGGGCTATTGGGGTGAACTGTTAGTGGTACTAGCGGTCTGGGAATATGGGGACTATGGCGTCTGCCCGTCGCAATGTTCGGGGAACATGGAAAAATGGGCAGACGGTGACTCGCCACTCCCTGCATGGGCCCCAAAAAATGCCATAAAAGGCAGGGGCAACATGGGTATGAGTGGCTAAGGGGTGTAGAGAGGTGGGCTGCAGGTTCACCGAAGCTACTTCCGACATTAGGCCATTTATCACTTCCACCACTGGAGCTTGAGTCTTAGCTCTAGCGATCTCCACTCCGTGCCGGCTGGCTAAGGCAAGCACGGAGGCGGGGGCCTTGTCTTGGCCCCCGGAGTCAGGTACGAGATGTCGCCACTCACCTAAGGCTTCGCCACAAAGCCCCCCTGCGGGAGGTAGAGTTATTATTAAGATTTGTTAAAACTAGTGCTACCAGAAAATGAAGAAGTTTGGTGGTTATTGATATTTTTTATTCATAAAACGCCACCTTGTGTCCAATATCACATAAGATGCTACTAATGGTTATAAATAAATTTCACGAGATGGCGTTGTAACAGTTGGTTATATACGCACCTACAAATAGGTAAGTGTTGAACTGAACTATAAAAAAAGTTATAAAAAAATTAGTTAAATAATAAAAAGTATAAAAAGTTAGTTTCGAAAGGATATGTGAAATAACTTGCAATTTTATAATTAGTAATATAATAAGTGGGAATTACCTGTCTGATCAGATAATGTTATCTCCCGCCGCACTCCCTCATACTGCATTTAAAGTTAGCCCGTTTAACAACTTGTATAGGTCAGGGTTATAGGGTTCAGTAGTTAAATATATATCATTTCATGTAAGTTCTCTAACCTTTTCTATCTGTGGACTAAATAACACTTGACCAATTTTTTAATTTAAATTAGTTATAATAATGTTAATATTTTATTATCCTCAGGATTTTTTCGTCCTAGTTCCCGAAGCGTATTACGAGGCTACAGTACTGACCAAGTTGGTGGACAAGCCCTGTGAAATTGGCGATACAAAGCTTTGCAGACATTTCGTTTATCCCAGTCTTAAAAACCGACCGATAGCAAATTACACGATGCTTGTCAATCCGGTTAATGAATTCATTGTCAATCCACAGGTAATTAAAGCTCTTAAATTATTGTTTTTATTAAAACGACTACAAGCATAGGTCTTATTTCTATAAATTTGCCACCCCAGCCATTAAAAACGGATTTTGTGGTGGTGTTTGTTTATTTCTTAACAAATGAACAATCATATACACATAATTTTTCACATATTTCACAAGTAATCTATCTTAAGCTTTTTAGGATATTTTGATTTAGTGGTACTAACATAACATAGTAACAATTATTTATATGTTTTTAAGTGCCACGTGTACTTTAAAAAAATAATGTAGGTGATGTAATGAATAACTTATATGCTTGACTGATACAAAATATCAGTACAATAAGTAAATTTGACGTGACGATTTAAGTGCTGATTAAGTAAATTTGACGCCATGCATTATGG
The DNA here is from genome assembly GCA_949752895.1 of Dendrolimus pini. Classification (NCBI taxonomy): domain Eukaryota; kingdom Metazoa; phylum Arthropoda; class Insecta; order Lepidoptera; family Lasiocampidae; genus Dendrolimus; species Dendrolimus pini. The sequence continues at coordinate 9,010,903 of OX457125.1, read as the reverse complement.
CCACAGTATAACAATTAATATTTTCACAGCAACTAAAAGAACTTGCAGCAGCACCAAATACAATAGCAATATTGAGGAGCGAGGAAGGCATGCTTGAATACAACATGAAGATTGACCCGCCAGGAGCCTACGTTATACTGATTGAATATGTGTCGCCTGTAAATTCTACTCGTCCATTGAATACGACCGAATCAGGCTACCCCAAGGGACCAGTAACAGTGAGGTTCCAGTCGGGAGATGCGCCAGAGTTTGGCGGGGTCGTCAACTTAAACGAATGTCCTTACACAGCTGCATGCCGACAAGTGGTTGTCGATGATTTGTCTAAAACCCAAATCGTACAAGTACAGGATGCTAATAATTTGATCTATTTGTTGGTATGTATATTCTGCTCATAATAAATAAATAAATACACAAGGGTAAACCCTGTCAAATCTATAATGACATATAAATGTAGAGATAATTTTAAAAAATGTTCCTTTTTACTATTTTAGAAATTGATATTTTTTTAAGAAATTTGGTGTACTTTTATACATGGGACATGGATAGAGTAAAGCTATGTAAAAGCACTCATCTAAAAACAATTAAAACATTTATGAAGTTGGAATGAATTTCTGGCTGAAATTTTCTTTAAGGTGATGGAGATTTATAAAAATGCTCTGTCACTATACCTACCGCTTACTATACAGCACATGCAAATCTACAATGCATCTCGAGAGACGATAGCTTTGGGTGCTTACAAAGGACCACTAATCTCTTAAGGTTTATTACATATACAACCTAGTGTCTAGATATACCCCTTTCCCATATATGTAGTGACAAACGGGTGCTATATTGCCCTCTCAGCTGTGTATGTGTCATCATGTGAAACTCATAATTGCGTTCCGCGCAGTAACGTGTACGAACTTCAAGGACGCATTTAAGTTTTGCTCGAACTATACTTCGGTTAGCTATAAAAAATCTGTTTTTATTTATTTTGCATACAATATCGCAATTCATTTGAAACTAGATAATTATTGTTGTATATCCGGCTTGGCCTTACGAACTGTTTACAATGAACAGGGTGAACGATACACACTGGCAGGAATTAAGTCTATTATAGCAATACCAGAAGCAGATTGGCATTTGGACTACATCACACCAAGACCCTTCTGCCTCCGCAGGAATGGAAAGTGTGAACCTGCTGTCTTCTCTGGAGCAGTGGACTCCAAAAAGGTATGAAAAATATCAGGAAATGTAAAATCTAGGTTATGTGCTCTGACTGCCAGTACAGTCATTGAATCTTATTATTCTTGTAATATTTGTGTACGTTAAATATATAAAAAATGAAAAAGAGATATGAACGATGGAAAACGGAAAACAATGTTTTATTTTAGATTTTTTGACAGTTTGGTAAAAAAGTATTAACCCGATATCGATGTGGTTTATACTAATTGAAGGCAAATGTTTTGACTTATAATACGCTATACTTTATATCCCCGATTTGTCCAGAGTGGGGTTTTAAGTGGTTAAAGCGTATAAATAATAGCTGATTCAGAAAAGATTCTATTAGAACAATAGCAAATCACCTTTAAATTTTGTTCTTTTTTCGATTTCACCATACCAAGTACGGTTACGCACTGTGTCTGATTTGAACCCGAGAAAATACATTCCGAAGGATTTAGTTATAGAATTATTTATGTGCACCTAATCCGATTTCTATCATCCTTTTTTTCTCCCACATCCACGAAAGTCCATTCCGGAGAAGATTATTGACAGACGGATAAATTAAGTAGTCTGAAAGTGACTCCTGAATTTCTATCATTTGAATCAGAGATCGGACTAGCAAGTAAGCTATATCCAAATTTACTCGAATCTTCCAGATCCGTATTTTAACGGATTCGGATTGGACACAGTGCGTAACCGCTTTAAGAGTAAGGACATAGAAATTTATGGCGTGGCGATTAATGGACTGTATTGGGGCGGCAAAGGTCTTTGTGAAATGGAATCTGGGTTACCTGGACACGACAGCTGCTGAAGGCTTCCTGGTCGGCCAGCTGTGGTCTGATCTCCCTTAGTTTTGTAATAGCGGCACTATCACATCACACGCGTGCGTTCGTAGCGGGATCGATTTACACTTAGTAGATGCCAGCGAGCGCGGTAAGCGGCGTATGCGCGCGGGGTGAGGAAGGATTGGGGAGGATGACGTTTTACCGCCAGATGGCGTTACCGATTTGTAAATAAACTATGTGTATCGTAAAATACACAGTAATCTAAAATTCTTAACTCATAATTTTTCTAATGGAAACACTAAGTTCTATTAAACTTTTTTTTAGCTCGAAATCGAACTTGGAACAGGAGGCGATCGAATGAGGAAACCTTATATTCTGGATAACTCGACGGAAGTCGTATTTTTAACCCCGTCTGCTGATGCTATAGTTGTGGAAGGAAAGGTTGCTAATCCTGGAGACTATTTACTACTTGTACACTACTACCAACCAGATAATCCAGGTACGTTAATCCTTATTTATTATTTTAAAATCCCATAGAAAAGTTAACTGTAGTTTGTATGTTTGAGAAAATATAAAATTATTATTTTTCTGTTTATTTTATGATATGTAAGTAAATCTTCATTTACTGAAAACATTCCGATCAAGGATTCTGTTTTATATTCATGGTTAATTTTAAATATAGCTAAAGTAAAATAAAACGACTTGTTTTAGTGGAAGCCAGGATTGGAATGACAATTTATTTTGTGAATTTTCAAATGTTACATGTACTTTTCTATGTATCATATATCTACATAGCCAGTAGTACTATTTTGATACCAAACTACAACAATAACTAGTGCGTAAATGCCCCACTCTTAGAAATAAGAGACTTTAAAGGAACCGATGGTATTCCTGTCACACATTCTAAGGCGGATTGGCGAGCCACACAAAGGATATTATGATGTGCAAGTTTACTATAATAATGATATGATGATTTCTTTTAAATTTTCTAAACAAAGCTCTCTCGATTCATGTTTGATTGAAACGCAAGGGCTTCTTCTGTTGAATTCATTAACTTAAACTTTATTAATATTTTGATTATGTGTAAATGTTAATGCTGTTTATCTTTACAGAAAGTACTATAAAAGCGACTTTAAAGGCTGATGGGAAGACATACGATTCAAGCGTGTTAATCCAGCATTGTCCATCTAATTCTGGATGTAGAGCGCTACTTAAACAAGCTGATGGAAACACCCGTTATCAGCTCAATGACAACTTTACAATAACCTTCAACGTGCGTACCGTAATCTTCTATCTTCTAAACAAAGAATATTTTAATTTCATACTACTTTTTGACTGATTAGAGTACTAAATGATAATCTAAATTCAAAGCCCAATCATTATCTATTTGTATTTTACGTCTACAATTTACTTCAAAATCTAATATCCGTAACAAACTATCCGAAACTAACGGATAGTCTGAAATAACTTCATATCTGTAACCATATCTGAAACCGATATAATATTATTCATGTATCCGTATCCACCATCCAGATCCGAAATGTCATACATATCCATAACATCCATATTCTAAACCAATAAAATTGAATTGTCTAAAATTCTAAATCTTTGATTTCTAAGTGCTAAAATTGTACACACAACTGTGATTAATAAAATTAACCACGCAATGTGCAAGTTTCATTACGATGTTTTTACCATCAGCTCGTAATTGTCACATTTACTAGGGTATTTTGTTTCAATTTTAAAGGTACTTTGAAACTGATTTTTATGGTAACAAAGATAATAAAGCTAATTTAATTTTTTCTCAGGGTGATGGTGTTTGGTTGGATTATATATTACTGATTGAATCATCGAACTTCGTGGACACAGCGCTCATAGAAACCAACAGACTGGACTACACAAGAGAATTTATCGAGAAATGTGCCAACAACAACTATTACATCAACTCCAACGAAACTGGTATGTAATACCATCGTTTATTTACGATATTATTATCATTGTAGAAAATACATTATAAGAAAGTTGTATTGACACCCAGATAAGCGCCTATACACATGCCATTTTTCTTATAATATTTGTGTTAATGTTTTTGAAATTTAATCATGGTAGAAGGATAATAGGACATATTTAGATTGTGTGAAGGATGTTATGATGATATGTGTTGTGACAGAAGATGTATGTCAGGGTAGAGAAGTGTGGAAGGAAAAGACATATTGTGCCGATCCCAAATAATTGGGATATGTTGAAAGGAAAGAACGAGAAGGATAATAGGAACGAAAATCGTGTAGTAAGAAACACTTATCTAAACACAATAAGCTCCTAAACCATGCATTCCCACTGTTATCTAAAGAACAACACCAATCATAGCTTTCTTGCTTTTCTATAATATAAAACGTATTATTTTATGTTATAAAAACACCACGTTGTTATTCAAAACATAATTGTATTTTACACAAAAGTAAATACTTTAATAATAATAAAAAAACAAATTAGCACTTGAGCAGTATATGAGAATTAGTGCAAAACGTTACTTTTTAGATGTTATCATAAGGTTATGCACATGAAATTGTGATAAATAAATGCTAGTGACATTCAGTGAATTAAGTGGGAATATCATTATAAATATTGGGATTGCCATCTATATTTCTTCTATATCACCATCATGAAATGATTTGATGAATACAATTAATTCCAACAGGTTTCTGCCGAGATGCAATGTTCTCCATAACAGCTGACTACAACAGTGGAGCGAGAGCTTGTCTCTGTGACTTCATGGGCTCAACGGAGCTAGAGTGCGACACCTTCGGTGGCCAATGTCCCTGCAAGCCTCAAGTTATTGGAAGATCATGCTCAGCTTGCAGAACTGGATACTACGGCTTTCCGAATTGCAGGCCATGCCATTGCCCCTCCACTGCGATCTGCGATGATAACGGTAATTATAGAAAAACAAAATTGTTAAAAAAAATGGTTATAAGTTCTAACCTTTCAACGATAGATGGCAGTTAGTTTCAAAATGTGTTATATTATTTACATTATAGAGATGGCTATTGCTAGAAGTCTTAAAGTTTTTGACGTGAAGAATACACTAATTGCTGGTCTTAATAAATAGCACAAATGCTATATTTAGCTGATTTCGTTTATATACTCATTAGTATATTGTTAGCTAAATTCTAAACTAGTTTATTCCCTCCAGGTATGTGCATCTGTCCAAAGAATGTGCAAGGCAAAGACTGCGATATGTGCAAACCATTTACTTTCAATTTCGATATGCACCGCGGCTGCGACGATTGTAATTGCAATCCTTTGGGTGTACTCAACAACAACTTGCAGTGTGATGCTGATAATGGAAATTGCGAGTGAGTTTTTTGTTTGTAATAATAATAACGTAGAGCCTTGACCGCCACCTTGAAAGACTCGCTTGGTACCTGGGTGAAGGGTCGGATCCAGAAGACAGCTCTGTTGAACACGGCCCGTATTGTGAGGAGATTCCTGTCTGGAGCCTTAACCATCGGTAGCCTGGACCCTAGGCCCTACTTCTTGCGGAGATCAGTTTTTTATATAATGTATATACTTTTAAGATATTTATAAGAAAAATGTAAATATCTTTAAAATATAATATGTGTGTAAATAATAAATAGGAGACAATATTATATTCAAACTAAGATTGTGTTGCGTTAACATGATCAAAGTACACTCTGATTTTACACGTATCATGGCAACTGGCAATCGAGTTAAAAGTTGTTATACTATTTAGTTTACATTCATTTAGGGCTGCTTGCATAACATTCCTTAAATTTATTTACGAAATACTAAACGCATTTAACACCCTTTTATACGATTAGCATCTTGCACAACGCAAAATTTGTCGCTAAATATGTTTAAAGAACATTTTGTGGAAAACGTATTTTACGCAGTTTAATATGATAAACTAATTTTATTTAAAGGCCATCGTTATGCAAGCGACCCTAAAAGTTTTAATAAATTTTGTTATCAACATATGATTTAATTAACCTGGGTAGTATAACCTAAACATGTAAAAACTGTTACATATATAAATATTACGTAGAACACAAACTATCCATCCATCCATTATGGCAACATATTAATGTATTGAGATTGTCATTCTTAATATGCTTTTTCTATGATATTTCACGATTCCACTACAACACTGTAATAATATAAAAAAAAACGCTGTTGCTTTACATTTCAACAATAAGGATTTCGAGAATTTATTTATTGTAAGACAAACAGCCAGATAAATTTTTTTTTGCCGATATTATAAGAATTTTATTTACGCTGTTTCTTTATAAAGCATTAAAACTGAGTTCTTTGTGCTTTTCTCTATTTCGACAGATGTAAGTCGAACGTGATTGGAAGGGTATGCGATCACTGCATGCCGGGCCACTTCCATTTCCCAGATTGTTTGGAGTGCTCATGCAATTTGGACGGAACCACTGACGACGTCTGTGATCAAAATACTGCACAGTGCTACTGCAAAAAGCATGTTAAAGGCCAGGTATACATTTTTGTAGAAATAAAATATAGAAAGATTGTGTAATGTTAGTATCCGCTAGATACTTAAAAAGTGAAGTATCCATGTACATTTCAAAAATTAAACAACAACAACAACATTTGTTACATTCTTTATATTAATTTATAATTTAGTTTATTTTTAAGTATTTAGTTAAGATAAATTTTTTTCAAAAATAAACTAAATGCCTAATCTTAGTATAAAACAACAGTTGTAAGATATTTATTGCTTTCAACAAAAAGCTGTGTGTCTTTGTTGAAAATCTCAGTTTATCTCTGGTTATTGTTTAGTAAAACGTATTTACTCAAGTTGCCACGAATGCCCTCTTTAAATAAATGTCAATCAAAGACCTACAATATGGCTGAAGTGTTTTCATACTAACTATTCTTAAACTTGAATATTCATTCATATACTGGGCACTAGCTTGGTATACAAATATGACAGAACTTTTTTATTTATAAATGAAGTACTTAAGAATAAATACCTCATTAATATCACCGTCTAATCTAGAAATACTAATAAGTAATTTCAATATAATCTAAATTAACTAATGCTGGTGTGCCCCGACATTTAACCGGCGGTTAAAATAAAATAATCACTGTTTATGCATACATTTTTAGCGATTAATTTACTTTAACCACCGGTTAAAAGTCGGTGCACACCAGCCTAAGAGCACTAAGAAAGTGTCCATTGACACTTTTCTTATTGTCTCTATTAAGGTGAAGACACTTACTTGTTCTTTATTAATAGCTGGCACGTGTGCACATCAAATCTGACAGAACTGTTATGAAAATAATATAGCATATGAGATTAATCTCAATATGTAAATCCAATCGAGTAATTTTATTTAAAATTATGCGTAATTTGAACATTTTTTTTATCTCCCAGGCCTGTGACACTTGCAAAGAAGAGTACTTCAATTTACAACTAGACAATCTTGCAGGTTGCACAAAGTGTTATTGTTTCGGCAAGACTACTCGTTGCGTCAGCTCGTATTTGGCTTGGGCTGCGGTGAGTTTTAATATGTTTTAGTCACTTCACACAAAGTCACAAACACACAATTAACAACAAAACTTACACACATACTCACACCAACGTGCACTACCACCGCATTGCATTACACGCACACTTCACAAACAAACCAAGACACGCAAAGACCCTGAAAATTAATAACCCAGACACAGAAAGTAAAAAACAGCACACACGGCACTAGTTAGGATTTTATATACAGGTATAGTCATAAGGCACACATTGCACTGCATGCAACTTCCTCACAACACCAGCATGTAACACAGATGCACTCTACATTAGTATAAGTTTAGTATTTAAATTAGAATAAATTAGAATAATAAGTTATTCTTAAGGTACACCACAACACAAATATCACTGAATTAATGTCGCACACAATAACAAAAATAACCAATAAGCGTGTATAAATTCTAAAAACTTTCTTAGAAATTAAGTTGTTTAAAAGGGAACAGAACTTGAGTCCGTAGAGTTGTTAATTTTTTTTTGCATAAATCTGGTTCTACTTATATTAAATACCGTGTTTAATACTAAATTATTAGGCCAAACAGACTAAAGGGTACCGTAATACCGAGGCAACGAACTTCTATTGTTTTTGTCACTTAGGTACGAAACCCTAAACTGTATTTTTAAACTATTTTAACCTATATTCAACGGATCTTGTTTGAAATATTTTCAGTGTACCATTTACATTTTTTTATAATTTCCCGCTTAATAATTTAAAAGGTAGAAAAGGGTAGACAATCGTAACTATTTCTATACTATTTAGAAACAAATGTTTCGCCACCTATTATTTAATGGTTGCATTAACAAAGTTATTTGAAATATCTTAATAATTTCCGATACCTCATAATTGGGAATTCAGCCTTCTTTAATCTTTACTTTTATAAATAGATAACATATTTCCCTCTAAAAAGTAACGATGATATACTTACTTATTAATTTTTATATTACCTCTATTAAAATAACGAAGGTATGTATCAAGTTATAATTAGATTACAAATCGAATGAAATTGCTTTTACAGATCGATGGAGTGGCAGATTGGCATGTGTACAACATAGAGATAAATAATACCCTGAGTATTTATGAACGCTCATATCCACCGATCTTGGCTAACAACTCCGCCCTTGTGGTCCTGTTTGACGGAGAAGATGGTGGACCAAAAGTTGTTTATTTTGGAGCACCTAACTATTACCTTGGTAAACATTTTTTATAATTATTTAACCCCGCTCTCACAGAATATCGGCGTGAAACGATTAGGCTTATGCTAATTAGCCGTGTTTCGTACGATAAGTTCCGATACCTCACTTGCCCCTCCCGGGTATCTAATTTTTCTTACTCATCCCCCACTCCAAATCCCATACTCCATCTCCTCTAAGCCGTTCCTCCTGTCTGATCCTTCTATTACGAGGATGGTAGTTTCTTCGTTTTTCGTGGTTCCCTGAAGGTAAGAGACATGAAGGTACTTTGGAGCCTTGTTAAAGATGAGTTCTAGGCTTATTTTCTCAAATTGGTTCAAACATTTAGTGGGACTGTCCGTGTCACTAAATTGTTCAACTTGTGGTGTGCCAGATGATGTTCTACACGTGCTGATGGAATATGTCTAGAGTACAAGCAACATGAGACATAGAAGTTACAACATAAATTGTCTGTGACACTATCATGGTTTCTCCCCTATCTCAGCAAACTAAACACATTTGCTGTTTGTTATTCTATTTTTAAGAAATGTGATTTCTATTTTATTTGTACTAATTGATATATGTCTACGGGGATAGCATCATCATTCAGTGACAAAACCCCTTGAAAAATTAAGTAGGATAAAAAAACCCCATTCTAAGAGCTGGCACTGTGTATACTTTGCCCCTAGTATTGCAAACATTGATGATGAGCCGTTAACTCGATCGCCAAAGTCGAAATAAAAAAAGAATAATACATATAATATTATATTTATGTTACACAACATAATACATCTGTTTCTATGTGTGGAATTGCTGTATGCGCACTATTAAGAATACGACCCAGTTTTTAAATATAAGTTTACATATTATTATTTTTTTCTTGGAGCACTTGCTAATAAATACTACTTATTTAATTTTCGATTCGGAGTCGTAAAATGTGTGTGTAAATCATTGATCTATGGGAATGTAGTCTTAAGTGTTGATGTATTTTGCTTGGGATGTGCCGGATTCGTTTCTAGATAATAATGGGGACTATTGTTATTTTTTTTAAATTTTAAAATTATAGTATTGTTACTTGCCGTCAAAGATAAACGCACAGCTGCCTGTCGTAAAGCGCAGTTCATTGCCTTTCCGGATTTAGGAATTATTTTGTTTACTTTGTGTTTAGAATTTGTAATTAAGAAAAACATGCTATTATTTTTCTATTTGTTTTATGGCCGTCATTAGTGTAAAACTAATCCTTGTTGTTATTGCATTGCGTCGAAGCTTGCCAGGTGTGTGGATTAACTCAGTGAACGCGGTCCTTTGTTGTATTATACAGTTTAGTATAAAACAATGCCCGAACGAAGGGGTGGGGCAGTCAAGCGAGGATTACGACACGAGTAAGACGTACATTTGATGAGCGATATAGTAACGGACTTTGCGCATGTTATTGAATCGTGCAGTGTGACTGGTTGTATCCAGTTATATTTGTACCTATTTTATACGTGTTTGTACAGTTCTAATAAACTCTATAGTAATTTCAACGGCATTTTAATTCGAGTTCTATGTAGCTCGTAACAGTATTAATAGGTTGGCAATAAAGCTATAATCCCCGGTAGGCAACTTAGTCAAAGTCGCAAGATGCGCAAAAGTAATCTTTTAGGTCTTTTTGGTTGCCGAGAGTGATGCGGGGAATGAGTCTACGCAACCGTCTCCTTCATACTCATAAGCTTGACTGCGCGCGAGAAAGACGGACAGACTTTGCATGATGCGAATGCGGTTAAAACCACGCGGTTATTCACAGTATACGTGCCATGCGCGAACTACCTCCACTACGCCAAAACGTGGCCAAGTTACGTGCCGCGTACTATATCCGTTGTAATACTCACATATACTTGCAAGCGTGAGTACTCACACACACATACATAAGCACGTATACTCACAGACACACGCACGTATGCACGTGCACACACATCTATAATTCATATTTTAATTAAATAGCCATTCAATTTTCAGGTAAACGCTTGACCTCCTATGGCGGATATCTCACTTATTCCATTAATTACAATACGAGGAATGACGGCTCCGGAGAAGCAGTCGCAGCTCCGGATGTTATTATCGGTGGACCAAATGGGTAAATGAAACCTAGTACATAAAATCTACTTTGATCGAATATTGTTACATTTGGCATACAAATAGCACTTTAAATTTTCATATTTAATCAATCTGCGCGTTTATATTATTATAATGGCAACCAACAACGAAATAAAAGGACCGAAACTGTTGCCTGTAAATGACAAGTGTGTTTTAAATAAAACATGTTCTGATACCGATACACGATTGGTGAGTTGCTGTGTACTTTGTATGATGTACAAAGCCAACCTGCGCTGAGCCCCATCGAAAATGCACTAGAGACTTTTCGATCAGTGGATTCACTCAGAGGCCTATATAATGTCTCCTTATTACGCAGTTACAATAGACTTTGTCTCTTTTATAGTTTTTGATACGTATGTTTTTATTAACTGATTTATATTTACATCTGCAGGTACTTAGTACATTACAGCATAGAGCAACCACCCTCAACGCAAATATGGACTCATCCTGTGAAACTAACCGAGGAAGAATTCACCACATTGGAAGGGGCACCTGTCTCAAGAGAAGCATTCATGAATACTCTAGTTAACATTACCAGCATTTACATTAGGGCAAGTTATTGGAGTGACGCGGAGGATGCCAGGTAGAGGACTATATTTTTTTTCATCTCAGACTACTCCAGTATTGTCGGATTTTTTTTACATCTTTTCCCATATTTTTATTCCTTACAATGTCTTATTTATATTTATTTACGTTTTCTAGTTTTGTTATAACAAGCAAAGCTCATTTTGCCATAAATTTGATCTAGCAACTTTTTTTTGGATCTAAGAGTAACGTGGTAGTTATTATTGTCATGTATGTATATGAAATTTGGTATACTTCCTGTTTAGACATTTTTTTATGAATTTCATAACTTTACAAATAATATACATAGTTTGATATAAATGAGCCTTCGTGCAAGACTTCGCTTGAATGCGATGACTTATTTTACTTATTCGTAATTTTTCGAGTATATTAGTATTATTTTATCATTTTTTTAATCACTATCGTTATAAAATAAAAGGCTTTCTTTTATGCTTATAAAACAATCATACACATATATTTTATACAACAAATAATGTATGTCTCTGACGACCACAGGCTATAAAAATGGCCCAGACATTTGGAGGGCTTGCATGGGGCCATGGGAAGGCCAACACGTAGAGTCTCTATGAAAAATATGCGATTATCCCTGTCTATACCATATAGTAATGCACCCAAGAACAAGCCCTAGCCAGTGTAGGACTATTGTGGGCAATGAGAACCAAAAGTACTGGGTTATATGGGTAAACATGGAAAAATGGGCAGACGGTGACTCGCTACTCCCTACATGGGTTCCCAAAAAATGCCATAAAAGGCAGGGGCAACATGGGTCTGAGTGGCTAAGGGGTGTAGAGAGGTGGGCTGCAGGTTCACCGACTGACTACTTCTGACGTGATGCCATTTATCACTTCTATCCCTGGAGCTTGAGTATTAGCTCAATATAGCTCAATACTATCAATTATTATTAAGCTTGCACTGACTTATAAAATATGTTTAACGAATAGTATTTAATTTTAATTATAAAAACAAATCCGAGTGATAAGTTACTTGTACCTATTAATTAATAATTGCTATTAATCTCGTATATTTTTGGTTTTCTTATCTATTCTTTATCATCTTATAATTTCTGAGTAAATAATAAAATAATGATATGTATTCTCTTACCAGCCTAATGGATGTGACCCTGGAGCTAGCGGTCGAAGATTACATAAATGACATCCACGTGAGACGAGCAACTTCTGTTGAAGAGTGTCAATGCCCCCAGGGATACAGGGGGCTGTCTTGCGAGCAATGCGCCGAGGGATTCTACAGGCTGTCATCTGGCTTCTGCGTGCCATGCCAGTGTCACGGGCATGCTGCCACGTGTGACGTTAACACCGGTATTTGTTTGGTAAGGTTTTTATATACAAATACTTTACTATGTTTATACATCTTATACTAATATATAAAGGTGAAGAGTTTGTTTGTTTGAACGCGCTAGTCTCAGGAACTATTGGTCTGATTTGAAAATTCTTTCTATGTTAGATAGCCCTATTATCGAGAAAGGCTATAGGCTATATATCATCACGCTAAGACCAATAGGAGCAACAATGAAGAATGTTTCAAAATGAGGGGGGTTTAAAAAAATTAACTATTCCACGCGGACGAAATCGCGGAGAGAAGCTAGTGAAATATAAAATACAACAAAGTAAAACATAGTTTAAAATTATAGTGCCAGAACTGCCACATTATTTTATGGTCGGTCTCTTATGATACCTGTATCTAATTTGTAAATTGAATCAATATTTTTAGATTAGATTAGAGTAAATATTTGAAAGGCGAAACATAAACACTCGTAAGCCTAGTGTGACTTACTCACTAAACTAGTCAACATAATTACATAGTATTGTTACATACCGACAAAGAACGCACACCTGGCTGTCGTAAAACGCAGTTTATTTCCTTTCCTGCATTCAAAGTTCTTTTGCTTACTTGGTGTTTAAAATTTAAAATCATCCTATTGTTATCGTACTTATTTTATGGCCATCATTAGTGTCGAACTAATCCTTGTTGTTATTGCATTGCGTCGAAGCTTACCAGATGTGCGGATTAACTCAGTGAACGCGGCCCCATTGTCGGTATTATACAGTTTAGTATAAAAAAATGCCCGAACAGAGGGGTGGGGCAGTCATGCGACGACTACGGTACGAGTAAGACGAGTGTAGTACATTCGATGAGCGATATAGTGACGGACTTTGCGCGTATTATTGAATTGTGTATTACATTGGGACTTTTGCGTCTACTTATATTTGTACCTATGTTATAAGTGTTGGTATAGTTTTAATAAATTCTATAGTAATTCCAACGGCATTTTAATTCGAGCCCTATCTAGCTCGTAACAGTATTATATCCCTTAAAATGAAATAATTACATGATCTGCAAGTAGTTTATTTTCAATTTAGATGCACCTGACATCCATTATTTAAACTTTTAGGTCCTCCACCATCTCCTAATTTGGGGCATGAGCTTTATCATAGTGGAAAAAAGAACAAAACGTAGGTACCTTAAATTATTATTAAATGTATGTTCTCACGTGTGATAAACTTTATTTACAGGACTGCTCTGATAGTACGATGGGTGACCACTGCGAGCAGTGTATACCAGGGTACCACGGTGATGCTACCGTGGGTACACCGAGGGACTGCCTCATCTGCGCTTGTCCAATGCCTTACACTTCTAACAAGTAAGTCATTTCATCTGCATTGTTTTATGCAGTACTAAGGCTTTACAAGTGATTTTGATTACGAGAAATTTGCTACTATCTTGTATTCATCAATGTTATCGAAAGTATTTCGTTAGTACACACACTCACAAGTACGTGCTTAATTAACACATACAAACGGATATCAGAGAACAGTGGCAAGAATATTTTGATGAACGATCACTTTCGAAGGGCATATGGTACAAAACCATCCAGTGTCGGCTTCCTCGATGTCCGTGGTTCGCTTTGTCATCCATAGAATTGGACAGGAAAAGTATTGTAGCTCTACTAAGACTTCCCTCCGGCACATTCCTTCAAACAAGTTCAAATATATGATGAAGGTTTCGAATTCACCAAATTGCTCTGAATGTCAAATAATGAAGATATTTATCACGTGTTGGCGGAGTGTGTCCGGGGCGAGGCGTTGCGGCCTCAGCTTCCGGTCGATTACAATGTGGGTAACTGGACGAGTATTATATCAGTTATTATATCAGTGTACTTAGTTTAAGGAAGTAGAAATAATTGTAAGTTTGGAAGGGGTGACATTATCACAAAGTGACAAAACCCCCATTTATTTAATAAAAGATAAATAAATAAAATAAAGATTAATTTAAAAAAAAAACCCTTACAATCAGCACGTGTGTTTGTATTTAGCATATAGGGCCAGTTCTTGTATTCTATTCACTCACTTGCTTTACCATTGGTGGAATTTTGTCATTAATTGTTTGGTTTTTTTTTGGTCGGTAAGATATAGCAACTGGCCATTACTCAGATTGGTATAATCAGTTTAGTTCGTATTAAAATTGGGCATATCTATATCAATCAAATATAAAGAATTGTAGCAATTTGTATGATTATTATTAATGACCATTTTAAGCATTATGATCCCAAAGTTTCGTGAGTATTTTAGTCAAAATATTTTCAGTTAGCATCCAAATAATAATATATCAACTATTTGTGTGACAACAGATATGTTTAAACAAAGTACACGTGTGACCTTATTTCTTTGGATATTTGTTTATTCCTTACTTACCTATTAGCTACGAAATCAAGTTGACGGGTCGTTGTAGGAATAAATACCCGGTCATTTATAAAATATGTAATTTCGTACGTAATATTTACATATCCGAAAGATTAACATTAAATATATACATTTTTGTTGAAGACTTTTCTCTGTCTCTCTTATGTCACATCACAATTGACAATCTTTCATTCTAAAAACATCGCCTGCCAGGCAGTGGGCGAAAAGGTTTGTTTCGCCACAAAGTGATTAACTACTATGAAATTTTATATGGGACGTGTAATGCGGTATAAGGATTCTAAGTTCGTAAACTTAAGTGAAAACATGAATTAAGTTAATTTTTTGTTTTTTGATATATATTACTTATAATATACATCAAAAATAAAAAATATACTTAATTCATGAGACACATATGCATGGGATTGGCTGTTTATATTACCTGAATCAATTTCTTGTTTATTTTTTGTTCAGTTTTGCATTGAGCTGTGATTTGAGTGAGAATGGTTCCTTGATATCCTGCAACTGCAAACTTGGATATGGCGGCGCGAGATGCGAATACTGCGCAGCTGGATATTACGGTGTTCCCGAACAAATTGGTAAGTAAATATTAAATAACTTGATGTTAACTTGTCATACTATAACAATTATGAAAAACCGCCTTATCACTGATGTATATTCCTGGAGCTAGAATAAATATAAATTTAAAAAGAAACTAAAAATAATATAATAACACTAAAGAAAAGAATGAAAATATAAAGTATGCCTCAATGTCTCGGGCAAATTAGGTTGCCCAGAATTCCGAAATTTGTAATAAATAAAAAATACATATTTTAGAAGTTTACACCTGTAAAAAATGCAATGTTGTTAGTTAGAATTAAAACATTATAGCCGCTCTTCGTTACATACAGCTAAAGATATTTTTCAAACACATGAATAAGTTTGCTGTGGGCCATACTGACAAGACCAGATATTATGAACATTGAATATATTTTGAATATAATTTCAACCATATTAGAAAGAGTTTGTTTAATATTTCTTTAAATAAAAATATTTATAAAAAATAAAATTTATAATTTTTCTCTATTATATGTGGCTTATTTGGTGTTATCTCTGCTAAAATTGCAGGTGATTATTGCAAACCGTGCAATTGTTCCGGCAATATCAACATCAATGACCCCAGTTCCTGTGACAGTATAACCGGTGATTGTCTCAAGTGTGTTAACAACACGGCTGGTGCCGCTTGCAACCTTTGCGCTCCTGGTTTCTTCGGCGATGCTATACTCTCGAAGAATTGTACTGGTGAGTCTTCTTATGATGGGTCAATCTATCTTTATCTTACATATAGATAAAAATCAATGTTGCCAAGCGCAAAACTCGATAGCGGCTCGACCAAATCGGCAATATTTTTTTTCGTATGTTCCTTAAGGTACACAGAAAGTTTTAATTAAAAAATATAACAAATATAAAAATAATAATTTTTGACAGATAGAAGTTTGTCCGGGCAGCTATACTAGGGCCAACGAGAAGCGATACCAAATGTAAACAAAACCAATGCAAGGTCATTAGAAAATACAGGGGTGCGTAACTTTTTGAAAGTTGTATTATATATTTTAGTAGACAATTTATTTATTAATATGTTATTCTAAAAAGGTAACAATTAATATAAAGAAATTGAGTTGAAATGAGAATAATAATAATGTTTATGGAAATGAGGATAAAAGTGAAACATTTTTTTAAAGAAATCATTGTTTATTCAGTCTGACGCCGATTGTTCTGAGTCTGTAGAATCAGAATCTGTAACATGTATAATAAATTTATCCATCACGTCATCTACAATAAAATCAAGTTTGAAAAACTTCTCTTCTTCTTTATGAACGTGCTCCACGCATTTCTTCCACCGATCAGGCGTGACTTTCGCCATACCCTCACTTAATAGTGCCTTTACTTTTGCAAATTGAAACGTAGTATTGTTTCTAGCTACGTGCCCCTTTACATCAGCCCAAATCAACTCAATTGGGTTTAATTCACAATGATAGGGAGGGAGTCTTAGTACTTCGACGCCATATTTCTTTGCCAATTCGTCTACGACATATAATTGATATTGGTTCTTCACCATTTTTACTCTATTTAATAATTGTATTTTTAGTTCCTTTTCATCGAAACTGATATTTTTGTTACGAAGCCACTGCTGAATGTTAGCCTTCAACCATGTTGAGCTGGGTGTTTTTTCCTGTCGCCTAGAGTGGTAAGGCGCGTTATCCATGACGACAACTGCATTCTCGCCTAACTTGGGCAATATCTTCTCAAACCAGTTTTCAAAATGTGCAGCATCCATTGATTCGTGATAATCACCGGTGCCTTTGGATTCAAACACCCAGCTACCGTCTTCCACAAAACCATCCTCGTTTCCAATGTGCACTACGATTAGTCGCCGGCCCTTTGAGGTAGGATTCTTCGCACCTGTACTAAGACCTTCTAAAAACGCTCGCCGTTTTGATTTTATTTCGGTGTCAACCCAGGTTTTATTAACAGTGTGACCTGAAAATAATATACAGGATACAATAAAACATAGGCAATACTACAAATAATAATCTTACACAATCTTTCAGGCAGAAATACTTAGTTTTGATTATGCGTTATGCGTATGCGAGCCTCCCCTACTGAAGATAGAAACTCTGTGCGCTCAAGTGTATTTTTTTTTAAACTTAAAATTACTAACCTGCGTTCACCCATGTTTCATCCATATAAAAAATACGCCGATTCTCCTCTCTGTACTTCTTTATTTTATGTAAATATTTTCGTCGCCACAATACAATATCATCTCTATCAATCAGTGCATTATTTCTTTGCCTTTTGATATACTTAAACTTTAAATGTTTTAATATTTTTTGGAAAGTAGTCCTTTTGAAATTTGGTAGTGTATCGTCTTCATTAATATCTGAAAGTACTTTTTCCCCTGTAGGTAGTTCGCCTTTAATAAAGAAAGCATGTACTTTTTTGCGTATGGCTGATTTAGTAAAATCATCGATTTTGTCACTAAACGTTGGTCTAAGTTTGGTGGTGACAGGAGGAGAAATTTCGCCGTGTTCTTTATAGTCCTTGAGGATTCTATATACTGATGCAACGCCGATACCTAAAATACTAGCTGTTTTCTGCGCCATCTCTTTTTTGTAGGGGTATTTATCCTTAGGCCCAGTTTCTTTAACATATTTATAGGTGTTAATAACCATATTTTTTTCATTTACCGTAAAACTAGTCACCTGAAATTGAAAATTAAATTAAAATGATATACTTTATTCACGTGCATTTTTAATAAATTAAAAAAGTTTTATTATTACAGTTGTTGTTTTTTAAATAACTTTAAAGTATACTGTATTTAATATCTATTAGCTAAAATCCAAATATCAATGCAATGGTAAAATATTTCCTGTACATACCTTTGGGCGTTTCTTTTCTGGAGAACTAAAATCTGTTGATTTATCTCTCGAAGTACTTGGTTGTGGCTCCATCATTAACCACTCTTAATAACAACAAACAATATTCAACAACAACAATCTAACAATAATTAAATAAACAACGAAAAATTACAAAACTTCTACAAATAACAAGAATCACCACGAGCGCGTTCCGAAACGGAATGAACTAAAAACAGTAACTCTTACTATAAAATGGCGCCCGAATGTTGGCGAACCCGTCTTGATCTTACGACAAAGACAGACAAATTACGACAAATACACGAGATGGAAAGAGATAGATAATAGATTGTCATCTCCACAGTAGTTTTTAGGTGAATGACCTTTTGTATCTCGTCTCTTTGGCCCTAGTTTAGTTAACAATAAAAACTTGTATAATATAGATAATAACATCATTGTGTACTTTCATTGTAGAAGAATAGTATGAGTGATTATTAGCCATAAAAAGTGAAGTCTGAAATAGCCTTTAATCTAATTATTATTTAGAAGGAACTACAAGTAGGCATTCCTCGATTTTTGACAGAAATGTGTCTTCACATAAGCCGCGCGCAGAAGTTTTGCTGATGACTGCTTACTATTATTCTATATACTTATGTAACATGTATACAATAATAAATTTATTGCAACAACTATTTATGTAAACTTTTTTTGTCAACCCTACTGACCATCGACGCGTGACATCAGGCTATCGGCAAACCTTCTGCGCACGGGTAGTAATCATTATATCCTGATTTGCAAGAGGTAATAGACTCAGGTGATTACAAAAAAAAAATGCTTGTAACAATTTTTGCAGCGTGTTACAATTAAATACATTAGATGCGTTTGTTAATAGAAATATATTTTTGTTTAGCTTGTGTATGCGATGAATTTGGTATGGAACGTTGCGACCCTACTACTGGTACTTGTGTGTGTCGTCCGGGCGTAATTGGGGACAAGTGCGATCGCTGTGCTCCAAACCATTGGGGAATAAACAGTGGTTATGGCTGTACCCCTTGCGACTGTGGACTAGCATCTGAATCGGCACAGTGCGACGATAACATTGGACAGTGCAAGTAAGTCCACCTCACATATTATAAACTCTAGTCCATGTTACATCATGTACATGGAGTAATTTATTGCTGCATAATTAGCAAGGTTAAAACTGAGTAGTCCATGTCCGTGGCCAAATCTGCTGATATAGGAAACCTTCGGACATGCATCTGCGAACACGTCTAAGTTTTACATACTTTCACGTATTTAAGATTTTTATACACAACTAGCTGTACCCGGCAGACGTTGTCCTGCCTTTAAAAAATAAAAATCTAGAACCCGATTCCAGCGTCATCTAAAAGTTAATCTAAACTATTCTCAAATTCACTTGAACAAACAAAAAAATTCATCAAAATCAGACCCAGCGTTTAGGAGTATCGTGGCGCCACCTACTGGCTCCAATCGTTTATTTAATAACCTTCAACACATACAACAACAAAAAGAACACTATAAAAACATTATAAAAATACTAATATCGCTATTAAAAAATAGGGGTTGATCGTAGCGGGTTGAAAATTTAGGGTTGTATGTATTTTTTAATGCTGTATCATAAAAAAATAAAAAAAGTATCTAAAAAAATAAAAATATTTTTTTGGCGTGGACACCCCTTATCACTTAGGTGTTCGAAAAATAGATATTAGGCGATTCTCAGACTTACTGAATATAATAAAAAAATTCATGAGAATCGGTTAAGCCATTTCGGAGGAGTATGGGAACGAACATTGTGACACGAGAATTTTATATATAAGATAATAAATAATCCCCAAATTAAGCAAGGTACGCTTATGTTATTTTTTATTGCATTTGTGAACTCATAAGGGAATAGCTGAAAGGTTTTTTTTTAATTGCATAGGTTCAGCAGACAGACTGATTTGAAGAAAACCGGTTACCATCGCCTATGAACATTTGCAACGCCCAACGCCTCTTAAAGAAGGCTAGACCAGGGGTCGTAGCCATCCTGTCGGGCGAATACCCTACCACCTGGTTGTGGGTAGTTTTGCCGCCTCTTACAGGCTGGATTATGGGTATTGTTGTGGATAATATAAAACGGACTACTTTGGGCAATTGGGCAATAGTAAATAACGGAGAAAATACCATACCATACCGAAATTTACCAGAAATCGAATCCGGAACATCTGCGGCGAAGTGAGGTAGACCGGCAAAGACTATGCCCGCTCAATCACAGAGGCCGCCCTACGAACCACTAACTTAACTAAACCCCCACAGACCGTTTTCAAATTTTATGGGCGCTCTTAGACAGATGTATGAGATCACGGTAGGAAGCGTAAGGCTCAAGAAATACTTGTTTTTAAACATCCTAAGAACTTATATGCGGTTCAATGGACTAAAAATAAGGAATACTGAAGACGGCTCGAGATGTAGAAGAAAAAGTTGAAACACGAACTCATGGATGCAACTGGCATTTAATGTCATAATGATTAATGATGATTTTATTCTTATGTTATTCGTGTCAAAATTACGGGTAGAATTTTGATAGGAGTGCTTAAATGGGTATGTCCTTTATTATAGCGAAAAAACCCACATATATTTTCACGTATCATATAGGTAAATTTAGCTATAGATTAAGAATGAAGTATTTATATTATCAATTCCGTTTTAATACTGTTATGCTGTTATGTTATTTTAGTTGCATAAAAGGAAATACTATGCCTGATGCAATTTTATATCTTTAGGTGTGCAAAGGGTGTGACTGGCAGACACTGCGACCAATGTGCTGCTGGATACTGGAATTACACTAAAGAAGGATGTGATCGTAAGTATGAATAACAAAATATTATCTTTTACAAGATTATATGAGCATATCAGATGAAGAGACAGTATAATGATACGATACCTCTTTTCTCCTATTTCAATCTGGCTTTCCACGATTTGTGTGGTCTGGTATACATATATACACATACTCAAGTATTCATGAGTTTATTCTGCCAAATTGAAGGTCTTAACACTAAGGCCTGCTTGCATAAGGTTACTTAAATAAAGAACTGTCAATACGTTTTGTGTAAAACGTATTTAGGCAGTTTAATGTGCTTAACTAATTTTATTTAAAGGCGATCGTTATGCAAGCGGCCCTAAATCTCTTTACTAAATAATCTTGCTGTAAATAGTGAATATTCTAAAACTCTTAATTGTTAATTAACACTTCTATGAAACTTTACAACAGACCGTCACTGCTCGAATTCCTGCCAAATACTTGTTGGTTTTTTTTGCAACAATGATTTTGAATACTCCAATCTTAATTCATAGCCTTGTAAAATAAATGCATGTAGCATTGAGGATGTGTAATTTTATCGTAAAACTTAATATTATTCTGTGTATTTTCTAGATTGCAACTGTAATAAAGGATATTCGGTGGGCTTTATGTGCAACGCGTTCGGTCAGTGCGAATGTCTTCCCGGTGTAGTTGGAGAGAAATGTGATCGTTGCCCGGAAAGGTGAAATTCTTGTACTTTTTTTAATTTATTGAAGTGATAACTTCTTATGGGAGGGTAAACCGCTTCGTTACGTAACGCGTTACGCCAGTCTGTCTGGTTTCCCTTTCTTTCACGCAAGTAAGACTTCTGTCGGGCGTCCAGAGATTCACAGGTTTTTTTTTATTGGCATACATAACATATATCTTCATATCATAAGACCATCGAAGTTATAGCAGACAACGTATGAAAACTGCCTTCGTTTTCTGCCGCTAAACCGGGATTTAATAATAGCTAATGTTTTTGTTAGTTCTTGCAATTCATGATGGGGAACGGGAAGTTTATTTGTGGTGAACACTATATGTGTTAGGGATGCCATTTTTTTTTGGAGAAATATAGTTTTTTTGGTTATGCTGTAAAAAGTACCCACTTTTGGAAAATTTTGGTGAAAAAAGACATTTATTTTTCATTTTTTATTTTATTTATTTGATTATACATTTTTATGTCTATTTATTACTACATTAAGGGCCGCTTGCATAACGTTCTTTAAATTTATTTAAGAAACGCTAACCTCATTTAACACCCTTAAATACGATTAGCGTCTTGCACAACGCAAAAATTGTCCCTAAATATGTTTAAAGAACTGTCAATACATTTTGTGTAAAACGTATTTAGGCAGTTTGATGTGAGTAACCAATTTTATTTAAAGGCGATCGTTATACAAGCGACCCTAAATCTGCCAGCTGTATTGTGTATGTATGAACATGTACAACCACAATTAAGACCTGCCCGCCTTTGTGAATTTCAAGAGGTGTACTAATTGAATTCTATAGATAACAATAGTTAGCGACCTTTACCATGATGTTGTAACAATTAACTAATATGTTCTGAATATCACAGATGGGTGCTAATCCCTCAAGAGGGATGCTTAGAGTGTGACTCCTGCACTGATGCTCTGTTATTCTCAGTTGAGGACCTCAGCGACTGGTTGGCAAATGAAACAGTGGAGTTTAAGGTAACAGAATTATTCGTCATTACTGCCCGCATTTCAAAGTCCTTTTGTAAAATTGTGTTATTATGTTTATTAACATATTGTTTCGGTATTCTGATGGTCACCATAACTATAATAGGCTTTGACCTAGTCAGTTATAATTCTCATCTCTACTGAGAAGTAGATCTCTTTCGTCAGAGTGGGAAAGAGTTTTAACCAGGCTTTTTTGTCACTCTTTTTTGGGGGCACGCTTATCATTGAAAGTTGTAAGTCTATATTTTTTGGTTTGTAGCTCCACTCCAAAAAACCTATTAAAAGTCCATTATTTGGAATAGGTTATCAAAATTGTTCTTTATTAAATTTTCAGTCTATATTTTTTCGATTTTTTACAAATTTCCTTTAAGGGCTCTGCGTGCCCCCGCAAAAGAAGCTCTGGTTTTAACCAAATATAAATAAATAATCACACCTAATTACTAAGATTGCTGAAACAATACATCACTTCAATATAAGCAGATATGTATTTTATTTCACTTCAAAATATCTGTCTCTTTCTCTCTCTTCTATTGTATATAGAGGTTAGAAATTAATATAAGTTTTTTTCAACAGGACAAAGCAGATTCTTTCTTCACAACGCAGCGTCTGAACTATATAGCAAATCAGACAGAACTCTTAAGACCAAAGCTGGCAAAACTAAAGACCGTCGACGTGAACGAAGCCAGTGAAGCTGTAAAACTCTTAGAAACTAGCGCAAAGAACTTGTTGAGATCGGTAATAAATCTAATATATAAAATTTTCGTGTTGCGGTGTTCGTTACTAAACTCCTTCGAAACGGCTAAACCGATTTGTATGAAATTTTGTGTGCATATCGGGTAGGTCTGAGAATCGGCCAACATCTATTATTCATGCCCCTAAATGATAAGGTAGACCCCTAAATTTTATTTTTTATTTTTTGAACAAAATCTTTTTTTTTTTTTTTTATGATTCGGTGGCATTAAAAAATACATAGAACCCTAAATTTTCACTATTCTACACCAACCCCTATTTTTAATAGCGATATTAGTACTTTAATCATTTTCTACTCTCGGCGGTCGTTGATTGATCAGTTATTCGAGAATTATTTAAATTAATAACTGATCCCGGTCGATGGCGCTGTGATCGGGTTCTAGATTTCTATTTTTTAACGGCAGAACAACGTCTACCAGCAACCAATAATATATAATAATATAGATATTTGTTACTAGTGTTGGTAATTTGAAAGTAAATACCAAAGTTTAAGTGAAACTTATACTACTTACTATACATCTAATAAAATACCGTTTTTAGAATTTTTGACTCGTACTGCCACAAAGCTAGTGTTAGTACAAGATTCGCAGGGACTGACAGCTTAATCTCATTCACCCTGTTTTGGTAAATTGGACTTTCTCAAAATTACGTACTGTACTTGCCTGATTTTCCGTTTTTAATTTGGTGTAAGAGCTGCCGATTTAACAGCGATTGTTTTATTAACAATTAACACATAATTTTTTATAGAATCAAATACTCAATTGTTATTTATGCATACTGGATCATAAAATTTATTTTTACCCAATTTCTAATATAGAGTACAGTCCAACATCTTAAGAACATTAGTTCTAAGTTTCTTAAGATGTTGTTGTGTGTTGTTACCTGTCACCACTTTAGCCATGTTACATTTATTCTTCTCCTTACATCCCTACTTTTGTCTATTTCCATTTAATTCTCCATATTTATATTATTTTCTTATTAGCTGTGTTATTGGGTTACATTATTCCAATTAAGTTAATTAACATTACGTCTTCACAGGCGGAGTTCGCGGCAACTGACAGTGACAAGCAGATCACTAGGGCAGCAAAACTGGCAGCTGATGCCGAGGAAATGCTCGAAGTGGCTAGGGAAAGTTCAGAAAAGGCAAAGTCCACTGTTGGCCACGTGTCAGATCTCGCAACTGGGTTAGAGCTGAGCCAACAACCGAAGGTCGACAGCGCGTTGACTGAAGCAAGGCAAAGCAGAAATGACATCGCTGGTAAATTAACATTCTAAATAGAATTAAATAAAAAACCATAAATGTTCCATTAGGCTCGGGCTTCCCCATATAGAAAAGAGTGAAAAAGAAAGAAAAACTTTATTTGTAGAAATAGCGACGTAGTTACATTCTTTATACATTATTATACACAGAGCATAATTGATACATTGAGCATTTCCCATATCAAGGGATTACATAGGTGTACCTAATACAATAGTATAAGGTAGATTTGTAGGTTTAATATACCTATGACCTCAATGTGCAGGTGTCACAATATTCGATTTTTTCATCAATTGTATTAATAGGCACAATTCGGTAGTTGTCAATTTTTGAGGAACAGGTTTATTTTGAGCCTTATGGTCTATTTTAGCCAAATTATTAATATTTCATCAAAAAAACAACATTAACATATTTAATTTAGCAATTTTATAAATATTTTGACATTTCGTCACAAAAACGCGTCAAGCTGTCATGGCGTCTCGCATGACGTCACAGTGTGCAAAACAAACATCTGTTTCAATGAAGCGTTATCTGAGAAGTCATTGATAACTTCTTGTGTTTTGTACAATATGACGTCACGCGCTCTGATCGGCGTTCATTGTCACGTGGCTAATGGCTGCAATATAACAATTTTATTTCTCAAAAACATCAATTAATATTTAACATTTAAGTTAAAACAATGTATTTTGTCATATTTAGATCGTAATCTACGGTATATATTAAAATCAGCCTATATTTTTCATACTGTCATGTACCGTATTGGGCCGGGAACAGCGTTGTAACCCTTGTCATCCTTGCTAGATGGATTCGAACCCACGTCTTGGGAGTGATATGTGTAAATCGAATTAATATTTGTTGCTTGTATTGTAATATACTGCATATATAATATAAAGCACATTGTTCTATCCTATCGTTTCAGATAAAGACTTATCACCAAAAAGACAGCTAGCTGAAGGTGCTTTTGCAAATGCAACTACTCAAATTGAGAGAATGAATGTGTTTGTTGCCCCTGTAAATGAACAAGCCAAGGTAATATTTATGACCATTGCTAAACTTTACAGTTTAAATACGTTTTCGTGAATAGGGTTGTTCTTGTGACAAAGTCAAATACTAATCTATCCTTATTATTTGTAGAACGTGACTATATTTCTTTAGCTTGTTTCATCTTATTTCATCTACAACGTAGTTTTATGGAAAAAGATGATGTAACGCTAAGCTTTTATTGTCATTTCATTTACTTAATTTATACGAGATTGTAGCTATCCACTTTGCTTTACTTATATAAAGTTTCAAAATTAACGTTTACCTTTTATTTGTTGTTATATAATTATTAACATAATTAAATCATTACAAACTTTCCAAGTTTCATAAAATTTTCAATCTATATACTATATTACAAATATTGTATTTTTGTACATTTGAATCGAATAAATTCAAATAGTACTGGACCGATTTCAAAAATTCTTTCACCATTAGAATGCTACACTATCACAGAATAAGCTATATTTATTACTAGAAAAAATTAGGAATCCCTAGTAAAACTTCAATAATGTCACCAAAGGTGTAAAAAAAATAGTATTAGAGTGGGTCCGGGGGGATGGTCTAGATTCACAGTTAGACCCGGTAGGTGGCGCTGGTAATCGGGTTCTAGATTTTATTTTTTTTCTTGGCAGGGCAACGTCTGCCAAAACCGCTACAATAAAGTTGTCTGGAAGAGCTTGCTGTTAGTAATTCGACTGTCTATTTTTGTACCAATAATTTATTCTATTTAAATATTACACAATGAAGGCAGTATTCTATAATATACAGGTTCTTTAGGAACTAAGGATGAAATTCTCACAATAACACATTATAAGTAACGTATATAACATTACAGAGATTCGAAGGGTTAGTGAACTTAACTCGTGAACTAAAGGGCAAGTTAGATGAAATGCTACAGCACACTGACTTGGCACACAAGACGGCTGACAACGCGGACAAACTTAATACCGACAACAGGTAATTTTATAAAATGGTAAATTGCACATATAGATTTTTATAATTAAAAAATCTACGGACTCTAGTTCCGTACCTGTGAGATAAAGGGACGCACCTTGCACAAATTTGTCGTGTCCTTCGATAGCTTAATGAACAGGCACCAGTATAACAGTCTCTCACATCTTCTAGTTTGAATATATTATTAAGTTTTAAACACGTCACGGCGCGGATAGATTGATTTTGAGCTTTGTTTTTGGGTAGAACTTTTAGTTTGCGTACGTGCGTAGCGAGCGAGTTTTGCAACGTCTCCTTTTGTGCGGGAGCGGGATAGAGGGCGGAGACTTTGAATACGGAACGGGAAGGAGTGAACGAATGGAAAGAACGGCCCCTTTTTACAAATTAATTACTATGAAAGTTTTTAGAGTTCATACACGCTTGTTGTTTAGTTTTGTTACTGTGTGTGACATTAGTTTTGTGATTATGTTGTGTTGTGTGTACCTTAAGAATAACTTATAATATAATTTATTCTTATACACATATAGATTTTCAGTTTTTGTAGTAGGTCTTTATTGGAATTAATTGCTTTAAAATATTGGGCAATTCAAATGCAATTATTGCCTTAAAGACATGGATGGTTTAAAAAATGCTAGTTATATTGGAACGAAGTTCCTTATCGCGCGTTGCGAAAGGGGGCTAGACGGAAAAAATTAAGACCAAAAGACTTTTTGCTATAGTTGTAAGCCGTGCGGCGTTATCAATGCGTATGTATTTAGCAAGCCGTGTGTTGTAATCTAATCTTAAGCTACCATTTACAGAAAAACTAGGAAACAATTGTTAGAAAAAACTTGGTGCATAAATTATAAATAATGTTCTTATACATTATACATTTTTTGTCCGATCATCTTATCGGCGTATCTATTTTAAGGTTGGGATATCGTGTAGGTACATATTGTATCTTTCGGAGATGTAGACGTAAGCGGGTTTTTGAAATAGGTGACGTTTTAGCTCTAAGAACTAAGGCTCAAATCATTAATTAAGATTGTTAATTAATTATTTGATCTTAACTAGTTCTGAATATTTAATTTTCGATTCGATAACTTAGAATATCGTTTTTTTTCACTTTTAATAATTAATTTATAGGCTTGCTTCGAAATATCTATAACAGTAAATCTGATTTCATCAGCATGGCATTTGAATTGAAGAAATTCTTAAGACGGTAAAAACAGACGTTAAGTATAATCTGGTCGCGGACAACGGTGCGCTAACGAGATTCTCCGAGACATAATCTCAATGAAAACTCACAGGAATTTGTTATATATACCGAATAATACCAGAAATTTTTGAATTTTCTTTTTTGTTTTGTATAGGCTATCGAAATTTGGAAACAAAGTGCTATCAGTTACCAAATTGAACACTGCAGCGATGAAGGATTTGATAGACACGGCATACGATATCGGCAATGCGACACAAAATAACATGATTGTGAGTAACATCGTTGTCAACGCCTCTAAAGCTTCAGAAGATATCAATGCAGCGAACAATTTAATGGAAGAAAGATTGAGTAGTTTAACTTTAGAGTTGCCAAAGCTCCAAAGTATGGCAGACGAAGCCAAACATCATACTACAATGTTGAGGAACAGGGTGAGTGTTAAATGATTCACTTTCATTACTATAGTCGACTCATTATGAACTGAGGCTTCGGGCCATAAATCATATTTATCTGTCTGTCTCGCTCGCACTTACGGGTCTTATGGAGAGGTGTAGTGATGTGCGTAATAATTGTAGAGGTGAAGATCGATAACGGGATAGGTACGATCGTAATGCTAAATTATGTTAAGTATTAATAGGAATAAATTTTCGCGAAAATAAAAGTTTTTAATTTGTAAGATAAAATGTTTGTTTCGACGTAATCATAGAAAACCTGTATAGATCGTAATGTTCTGAAAAGGGCCGTTTTTATCTTTTCAAGGGATATTTCTTAGTTCTTCATAAATCCTCATCCGTATCTTCCCCATCTGTGTCGTCTTCCTGTAGGTTAATTATCAGAGGTGGTGCTTGATCTCTTAAACTAGTGTTCCTTCTTTTTCCTTTTTAATTCTTTTAAAAACAGGAACGCGTTGTGAATTACAGCCCGAGCTTGAGCGTTGATGTCACCATTTAATTTATTCAAAACTACGTTAGAAAATAAATTCTCCATTGCGCGTATTGCGTAACGAAGCGTAAGTAATGTAATGAGTGTCATAACAAAAAATATTATATTTATAGAAAAACAACAACCCTTACTCGTAACGACCGACGAGTCAAAGTGCTAATGTAGGTCACGATGACGCCTCGACCCCGCGTGCGCAGGTAGCTAAGTATCGATAACGGGTTGCATTGCGTGCACATTCCTACTGTCAGTGACATTTGTTGCCCGACGACTCAGTTTAAAATGCGGCGTCGACTATAGCCAGTCTTTTCCTATTTTTAATGATCATGGGCTCCTTTAGTAGAAATATTTTTAAGAAAACAGAATATAAGAACTTTTTAAAATTTAATATTTGATTATTTCGAGTTGACAATACAATACCGTCTCGATCCACTAATATATGCCAGGGGTCTTATATATTTATATCTATTGTTCTACTTTAAAGTATTAAACATTAACGTGTCAAATAGGCTGATAATCTCCGTGCCTTGGCTGAGCGGGAGAACAATAATACTCGTACACAGCACGCATTTGCTGCGGCCTCGGCCTACAAGTCCATCGTCCAAGAGATCGCCGATGCCAAAGTGGCTGCCGACGAGGCTCAGGATGCTGTCACTAATGTCATAGATATCGTAAGTATACATAAAATAATTGGAATCATAGTTATAATCATAGTCCAACTGTTAAATGCATCACGCTAATGGGAATTGATTCTTATTGATATTGACATCTTAAGATTATGGTGTTACAGTCGAAACCGGATATAACGACAATAATGGGACCGTATACTTCGGACGTTATGTCTGATAGTTGTTATAAGCAATATACACAAGTACATAGTCATATTAATAGTCATTCATATGTCTGTTTGTAGTATGGGGATAGGTTATATGGTATAGTTTTAAAATCAGCCTGTAATTCACGCGGTCAACAATCGTACTGAATTAGTCGTAAAACATGCAAGGTGAAATGGCAAAAAGCGGAAATAGGTTCAGCTAAGGTAGGAGAATAATAATCCTTAGGCTTAATAATAAGCCTGTAGCAAAATATTCCTATAGTATAATGGTGAAAATTGTTCGTAATTTTTTGTTTTGCTGGAATAGGTAAACGGTTGGTCGTTATAGCCGAGGAATATCGATAAAGTTTCCTCGTTTTAAGCGAAATGTCGCTGTATCCGATGTCGTTATAAGCGGTATGTGTACTTGTTAGTTTGTATGGAGATTCGGCCGAGACCTTGCTATTCGGTTCTTATAACCGATCTGTCGTTATATTCGGTTTCGACTGTAATTTAATATAGTCTAGTATAAATATTATAATAAGATTATGGAACTGAAAATAGGTATAGTAGCGTGTGAAGCCCTAATTCGTAGTTATTTATATACAAATGTTAGTTTTAGTATATCCGAGATAGACAAACTACTGATCACCACGCAAATTTAAAGTTACATTAAACTGGTCTTATATGGCACAAACTTTTATTCTACCTAATTTGTTGTAACTAAGCTTCAGTCTATAATTGGAAGATTTAAAGTGTATCGTTTCAATTTCAGGAAAGCGATTTAAACACTCGAGTAAATCCAGCTAAGAACAGGTCCGAAGAGTTATTGAAGAGTGCAACCAAAGCGCGAGAGACTGTGGAACAACAGTTGCGACCCAATCTGACGAGAGCTGAGGCGGCCTTGGCTAATGCATGGCAGACCCTACAATTTGCTGATGATGATGACAACGCTGTACAACTGTAAGTATAAAAGTTCCCTTTACTACGTTCATGGAAGAAGCAAACTAGAGAAGTTTAATTGTCTAGTAAAAAAAAATATTCTGAAGATGGCCATAAGTTATTGTTCTCTTGTATTTTGATATAAAAATTACTACTAAACTTTTGATAACCTTAAGTACAAATGTTAACAAGTCGTACAACTAGTATAATGTATATATAGCACAGTTTGTGAGCGGGACAGGTGATGTGCGAGTGAGATAGAGCAACTATTAATATCTGCGCTTCCGCGCTGCGCTCGTCAGTAGCTCATTGTCCGCTGCAACGACTAGACGTATGCAACTCCCCTAGTACTTTAGACCAATTCAGTACAAATTCTTACATCAAACCAGCTCGTATTTATTGAAATTAAACTCTCATAGAAAATCAGCATTAAATTGTAATGCTCTAGCGTTGCTGAAGTTCGTTGGCAACGATAACCATTTCATATCAGCTGTTGCGTACTTCAATTTATTTCTAAATGTTGCCATGTTATTCGATGCTAGATGATGTTATAATTATTAATTAAGGGGTGTATTGATTTTTCAATGAATTCTAATACGCTGTTCACATTTCCTAATACACATTGAGATCGAATTGCGTTTAGAGCAACTAAAGCGAAAGAAGTATTAAGTACTTGGCTCGTAGCAAATTAAACAAATACAAATTACCTTTGCAGTTCGTTACCATCCCCGCCAGCATTTACTCTCCAAGGCGAAATAGATAAGGCTGATAACATAAACGCGACTATTGGCGAAACCTTGGACGTAATGTCACAATTGGGTGTAGACCTTTCTGCGAGCAAGGAAGCGGCACAAACCCTGCCAAAGTTAGCCGACGAAGCACAGAAAATGACATCAAACGTTAAGAGCTTGTGTGAGTTATTTTTATTGTTAGTATACCTTAAAGGTCGATTTTTCAATCATCAGATGAAAGTTAAAAAAAAAATTGTTGCGCAACTCTATTGTTTAATTTATTAAAGTTGTATTTTACAACCTTGAGTTGTGTTCCGGCATTAGTGACCAGGCTCCAGTCTCCCTTAAGAGAGCAGCAGCACATTTGTAGCACCTTTGGTGTTGCAAACGTCCATAGGCGATGGTAACCGCTGTCTATCAAGTGGGCCGTCTGCCTGTCTGCTGAACTCCTCCAATTAAAAAACGTTTTTTTTATTTTTTATGAATAACTTTTATCTGGCGATTGAAAAATCGCCCGTTAATCAATACTTTGTAAGTTTGTGAAGCAGGAACAAACAATTATGTTAATAAAATCACTTTCACATTAATGTATTTTAAACTCAGAATGAACTTACCTGTCATTAAAAATATATAATTAGAAGAGAAATGAGAGCAATTCTTAATGATTCCAGTGGAGAAAATAAAACTTATGGATCCCACTATTGAATCAACATATCGCACTGTGAAAATGAGACAAGAGGACCTCGAGCGACGTCGCGCTGAGGCCAACAACAAACTGGCCAAACTCAAAGAACTTATGGAACAGGTATACAAAAAAAAATATGGAAATTACAGTCAGTTGTTTCAACATTCAACCTAATTTTATGAGATTTATATCTGTCACTAATAATAATTTAAATACCTTTTCGGTTCTTTTAGTTTAATGAATTAAAAGATACACATTGTCAGCCAATTACCGTCCGACCTTGCATAGGTCGTCGGTCCATCTGGCTGGAGGGCGTCCGACACTACGTTTACCGAGACGCGGTTTCTACTCCAGGACTCGTTTGCTCTATCGGCAATCGGTCCTGCGGCAGACGTGACCGGCCCACTGCCACTTCAACTTGCTAGTTTGGCGAGCTATGTCACTTACCTTGGTTCTCCTACGGATATCCTCATTTTTAATTTTATCTATAAGAGAAACACCCAACATAGATGGCTCCATAGCCCGTTGAGCGACTTGGAACTCGTGGACCAGTCCTGCCGTTAATGTCTATGTTTCGGCCCCGTAGGTCAGGACGGGGACGTATGACATACTACGAGTTAACGCGTGGGCCAGCGCGTGTGCTCTACAGAAGAGCATTCGTTACGCGGTCTCGTAGTCTACTAAATTGATGGGATGCCGTGGTCACTGTTGCCAGATGACCATGTCAATTAACCCCCAAATTTTTTTCAAAAACCCCCAAAAATAAGCTTTTTGAGAAAAAAACCCCAAAACAGTTTTTACTTATTTTAAAGGAGAAATAAAAAAGCAAAACCACCATCGTAGCGAAAAAATCTCTAATGACGTCATCATTTTAGCTCACGGGGCGCTCACAACGACCCGTGTCAATAGGGTAGGTAGTAGGTTAAATAACCGTTCCACTTGAGTTTACGATTGTGACGCCCAGCAAAAAAGGAGAACGAGAAAAACCGCAGTTGTGAATGTGGTCGTTGTGTCTCTAACGGAAAGTAGCCTATGAGATACGACGCATACGAGTAGAGACGGCATAATAAATAATAACATAAATGAACGAACGAATGAATTGAATTATTAAAATGAACTATTGAATTGAAATATGATTCACTAGTAGAGTATAATTCTAAGATACAGTAATAATACCGTATTATGACTTAGATATAATAATTGTAGTGATGATAATTGTGTTTGTAGATGAATTATTGATACTTAAAATCTCTAAAAATTTCCACAACAACATATTTCCCCCCGAATCTCCCCCCAAAGAATCTTTACCCCCGAATTCCCCCCCCCCCCCCCCCCGACGTCAAAAAACCCCCGAATTTGCAGGGAATCCCCCATCTGGTAACAGTGGCCGTGGTATGCAAACCGAGCGCTTGGGTTTTAGGGGGGAGGGGAGAGGGGAGGGGGGCTTTAGTGGGAATAGGAATACTTGCGGCTGGTACTTCGTGCACATGAGTGCTTTTGCCGCGCTTTACATTCCAATAACGTGACATATGTTTGCAGGCTCGGACCGTAGCAAATAGGATTCAGGTCGGAGTGACCTTCGACCGTCGCTCGACTTTACAGCCCCGTCTGCCTGACACAGTTGACGAGATGTCCACATCTACACATGTGTCTGCATACTTCAAGACCAAGGAGAAGAACGGCTTTTTGTTGTACTTAGGGAACCCTAAGGATACCATGTTGCGTAGGACCAAGTCGGTAAGTTTTTTCTTACTAATTTATAGATATCCCTCTGAAAGATGTATTTATAAATGTTCACATAAGCATTACAACGACAATTATCTTACTTAACGCCTGAGAAATCTTAGAAGTGCTTGAGTTTACTAGCTTTTGTTGGAATTGCAATGTTTATTAGTTTACACATATATATAAAGAATTTCTTTAATATTTAGAAGTGTATAAAGTTGATGCAATTTTGGGGTGTTTCGATAGATCCTTAAAACGAATAAAATGGTTCTGAAGCGTTTCTATTTTACCTGATAGTAAGAATTTATCTTCTTATTTTTGGGATAGGATGACTTTATGGTGCTTGCGGTGCAAAACGGCTACCCGTACCTCGTAATGGACATCGGAGATAGTGCAGATTCAGGTCGGGAGCCAGCCAAGATCAGCAGTGACAAGTTTGTTGCTGACAACAGATGGTACCAGGTTATTGTAGACAGGTACGGAGATCATAATTGTAAAATGACTATCACATCATAATAACAAAAAGACGATTTGTTTAAACACTGGTTAAAGGGTTGTTTAATAATTGATTATTAATTAATAAATAATAAAAAGATGGATGGAATGTGTTAAGGGTGATATGATGATTTGTGGTGTGACAGACGATGTATGTCAGAATAGAGGAGTGTGGAATGAAAAGACATATTGTACTGACCCCAAATAATTGGGATATAGTGAAAGGAAAGAGAGAGATAAATAAAAGGGTACCTATGGATGGTATATAGCATCTTGTTTATCCCATTATCTGTAAAAGACTTAATTTATGTTTCTGTGTATGTAGATCAAACACATAGAAACTAGTCGTCAGATTGCACGAGATTATATTACAAGTAGCTTCTGCCCGGGACTTCGTCTGCGTGAAATTGGCTATCAGACCAGTAGTTCCTGAGATTAGCGCGTTCAAGCAAACAAACAAACAAACTCTTCAGCTTTATATATTAGTAGAGATATCACAAAGTGTTAAAACCATTTGATTAAAAATTACATTTGGTACTGGTATGAGTTTGATTTATTTATCTTATGTTTTAGGGTGGGTCGCAACGTGAAGCTATCCATCAGGGAGAGCTTGAACAATGGGTCCGATCATATCAATTTCAAGGAGGCCGTTCTACCGGGGCAGCATACAATATTCAACCTAGATAAACACAAGTCCAAGCTTTACGTTGGTGGAGTGCCATCAGACGCGAGACTTCAAGGCATCAGCTTCCCAGCATTCGAAGGACAAATTGAGGAGCTGATGATTGGAGACACTCCTGTTGGATTATGGAACTTCGTCAATGCTGAAAACTTAAAAGGCGCTAGACAGAGGTAACAAATGTGGTTTTGTTTTTAAGATTAATAACATTATGAACTATCAATTATAGAAGAGAATTAGAGGCTGGTGGTGCGAAGAGTAAACTTTTGAGATTTCTCCCCACCTGCCCTATAGCATACCACGTAGCGGCGATTGTATTAAATTCTCCTACCTGCTGGATGGGTGTGACCTTCGATAATATAACTCAAGAACAGTGGGTGGCAGGACAATTATATGAATTGTTGCATGCGATTGATCATATAGGAAGGAAAATCAGACCACTAACTTTAACCTCCCGAAACTGCACTTTTCCCAATTCGTCAATGGAGACCTATAGCAGCGGTCGTCTCGAGGATGACATGGTTGCACACAGCGATATTAACGAATCTTTTATTTGTTACGCAAAAGGGACAGTTAAATTATTAAAAGTTATCAAATACGGTTGTAGTGCAGGTCAGTCGCCCGCGCGCGCTCTGGTAGGCCTAGACTTACCCAAAATGCTCCGTCTGCCGTTTCGCAAGGCGACCGCGGTCGTTATAGTCGTGGCAAAAACGTCACAAATGACGTCATCATTTTCGATCAAAGAACACTCATAACCCATATCAAGAGGTGGGTCGAAGTGGGCGTTGACTACAGAGTATTAATTCTCTCTATCTATTGACATTGAAAATGGCGCGATTTTCAAATCAACCAATGACATTTGTGTATTTCGTCGTTTTGATATCATCGCCCCGTAATTTGTTCCACTAGAGTTTATGATTGTAATGCCCCAAGCGAGTCGTGAACGACGCGTCGTTGTGAGTCCCTTCTGGAACGCAGCCTCATGTACGTGGTGGGGCGGGAGCGGTAACCCTCCAGTTCCGTCGCGTGACACAACACACGTCGACGGCTATTGAGCCTCATTAGGAGGGCACAGATCGGAAGATGTTGACGTGACTGATTTCGTTCTGATAATATCATGAAACGAATGAACAAATCGAAATGATTGGCCTAAACAGAGGCTATTTTCAATTTATGCATATGCACAGTTAAACGACCCGAGATAATGTTTGTTTGTTTTTAACAGAGACAAACTTATAACATCGCAATCCGGCCCACAAGAATACAGGTTCAATGGGAAATCGCACGTGACGATGCCCGGTCGCGGTTACCTGTCGCCGACAAAGAACCAAGTGCTATTGTTCTTCAGAACCTACGCGCCAGACGGACTAATCTATTTAGTTGGAGATAAGAATCACTTCTTCTCATTGCAGATGCAAGACGGCAAAGTATTCTTGCAGGTGACAAAAAATTATGCGCATTATTTTAAATAATAATAGTTTTCACATTATTTTTAATACTTATTTTTATGTTTAATAATTAAATTCAATTTATGAAACACCGTGTGACCTTGCTTGCCAATTTTTCAACTTCTTGCCTAGCATTCAAATCCATTAATTTCCGGTTCTTAAAGGATCTACATATAAAACTTCATGGAAATTGGTTTAAACCCGAAGTGGTACGGAAGTATTACACAAAGCTGTTAATGTTGCAAGAAATTCATTTATATATTATTGGTCTGATTTGGATTTCCGTTATAAAACTGACTGACTAAATGAGGCTTTTTTCCTAAAATCATTTGACGACTTTTATCAGAAATTTCCAGATATTTCATATTTTTTACTAGTTACTTTATTATTGATTATAAAATGTTTTTAACTAGGTATCTCTTGGAAACCCTGAAGACTTACTGATAATAGGCACAACGAAGTCTTATAACGATGGCAAGTGGCACATGTTGGACGCGAAGCGCTACTTAGCGAAATGTTCTCTCACCGTTGACGACGAGACCCTTAAAATGGTCTCCTCTTCAGCATCATCAGAAATACCAGCTTTGGATACAATGAACTTTGGTGGTAACAACAAGGGTATCATACAAGTGGCCGAAAAAGGTTTTGACGGGTGTATCCGAGAGATCAGTATTGACGGCGTCAATATAAATTTCGGTGAATCGGAAGAAAGCATAGGAGTCGCTTATGGATGTCAGGTAAGCTACTGTCAGTGAATCACTATATTTCGAACAAGCAATTGTATTTTCAATAACATTGTTACGAGTTACCGGAACTGGAATTAAAATTCCGTTAGAATAATTATAAAGTTTATTAGAATTATACAAACACGTATAACATAGGTACAAATACCAGGTAATATACCGAATACAACAAATCCAAACGTAATGCGGAAGGTCATAATTCAATAAACCACGCAAAGTCCGTCACTATTAAAATATCGAATGTACACACGTCACCCCGTATCGTAGTCGTAGCTCAACTGCCTCCTCTCTCTTATCAGGCCGTCGTTTTTTACTTCACCAATACAAATGTGGCCACCTAGCAACGTCGACACAGTCAGCTTGTAAATCGTACTCCGCGACACCTGACTAATGATGCGGCCGTAAACAATAGGCTGTTCTCCACAATAACTTAGTGAAGACGATCATAAAAGGATTACAATTAGTACAAATGCCGACAGGTGATAAAATGTGTTTTTACAGATCTGTACGTGGAATTTGTCTTTGTCGGGGGCTAAGTTGCAACAATATTATATAACAATGGTATATCCACCATTGCTAAAGACCCTAGATGGTATTCTAAATTGTATATATGAATTACATTATCACGTGATTGCGTTATTTTGCAATTTCAGTTTGCGTCTCTAGTGTCACTATCGGGCACCGACAGCTATCTGCGATTCGTGGACATCACTACCGAGAATCTTCAGTTGACCCTGAAGTTTAAGACATCACAACCTGACGGATTACTTTTTGTATATGTGAGCAGAACACAGACAACGACCGCGCCAGACAGCATATCCTTAGCTTTGATCAAAGGTGAGTATTGATCATTGTTAAAGTTACTTTGTCTTGTTAATGTCGAGAGACTTGTATAAAGCACCAGATCCGTTTGCAACTTAAAATATTCCATTTCGCGCATACAACGCGAAACGTGTAAAACGAAGGCTCTGTCATCTATTTAGTGGAGTAAATCCTTGTTGTCAATTACACTGCAAATAATATATTCTATTATTACTTATTTATTGTATCATTATTATCCGTGCAGGAACGGAGAAAGAATACAATTTCCTGCGGCCGGGCGGCCTGTCGTAAGAGGCGACAAAAGAACCCACAGCCAGGTGGTAGGGCATTTGCCCGACTGGATGGCTACCACCCCTGGTTTAGAGTATGTCGCCATAGCAACCTTGAGTTGTGTTTCGGCATTAGTGACCAGGTTCCAATCTCCCTTAAGAGTGCAGCAGCGCATTTGTAGCACCTTTGGTGTTGCAAATGTTTATAGGCGATGGTAACCGCTTTCCATCAAGTGGGCCATCTGCCTGTCTGCTGAACTCCTGCAATAAAAAAAATATCAGCTTCATCAATTTTTAGGTTTTTGAATGAAGTATCCCAAGATAGTTACTGTAGTAAATTTAAAAAAAAAATACAATAGTATATTTTACGTTATCCATAATTATGGTTAATATTTAATCAATATTAGGATATGTCCGTGACTTCGTCCACGTTTGGCTTGAATTTTCCGCTGGATTACCAGGACACAAAGTAGCGTAGCATTTAAAAAAATGTAAGCTATCGTTTTATTGAAAATGTTGTCGGAATGAGCTAATTTTTATGCACCCGAGGAACTGCAAATTGCTCCCGGCAAAATTCCCGTGGTAATCCCGGGATAAAAATATCACTCATTTTATTCCATACATACAATTTGCTGTCGATCAGTGAAAAAAATCACTTTAAAATTGGTTTTTTTTTTAATCTGGCCATTTTAAATCATTTCCATAAAAAGTCCCCCGGGATTCCTAGGATAAAAAGTAGCATATTTTAAGTCTAAAAATATGCTATTGATCCGCGAAACCGTATCGAAATCGGCCTAGTAGTTTTTACGTCAATCCCGAACAAACAGACAAGAAGTCTCAAAAAATGCACCGTGTTCTCTATTGTTTATATATTCTATTCCAGTTGGTTTTTTTAAATAGCTTTAATGTACTGTTTAGAATTTTATAATATTATAGATAGACATTTTAATAAAAAAATATTTTGCAAACTTCCCGCCAAAACAAGCTTCAACAGTTCTTTTTTAACCACACCGTGAATTTGGTTTCGGTTATTGTGCTGCCACCTTTGCATGTCCCACAGTCGTTCTAAATTAAAAAAATCGACGCTCAACTAACTAAATTATAAACTGTCTTGCATAGACTAAATACATTTTCTTTGTACTTTATACGTTTCAGGGTTGAGACAGTTGCGATTACTCAGATGTTCTAGAAACTTCGACTAAAATTGCCTTAACATTAGTTTTCTTTTAAAAATATTATAAGATTTTTTTCTTTTTGAAGTATGACTTTGCACGTTTTATGTATCTAGCCAGCGTAAAGTTTTAATAGATGTTCAGATTTTAAAATAGTCTTCAAGTTTTAAGAGAAAGCTGGACGCCAAGTCATGTAATAGAAGCCTCAGACAATTGTTATAAATCTTTGATTTCGGTAAAACAAGGGAGTTCTTGTGGCGTCTCGAAAATTAATATTTTTCTAAGCAGTCGAGATTATACTATTTAACATAATTACTATTTAAACGAACGGAGTATCTTACTCTGGATGTCATCTGTATATCAAATCTGACTATCTCAGGTGTCAAATTCTAAACAATTATGTCTAGAGATATGAAATTCGTCACATATATTCCGACTTATCTCCTCCTCCTTGTATCCTCCAGTATATCTAGGAAATTAAAGAAAGTGCTTATTGTTGTAAATCTTCAAACTCATATAGAATTGGAATGTAAACATTGGAACATTTTTTTTCACAGGTAAACTAGTCTTGATGAGCCAAGGGGAACAACTAGACACTGGACTTAACACTTACAATGATTCGCAATGGCATGTTGTCACAGTGACGCACAACAACAAAGCTTTGAGGCTGGTTGTTGATGATTTCGACTATTTCACGTAAGTTTATGCGTTACTTGTTTTTCTTACTGTTTATGAATTTAATATAATTTTAGTTGGCTTCCTATACCGGGTTTTACTTAATTTTAGATTGTTAGTTATTCGCTATTTACACAATTTGAGTATCATATAATAGTTTATTCTGTTTTATTTATCCACTTATATTTATTGTTTTGAAATGTTTCTTTCCTTCGTTGTAATTATATTTCGTTCATCCATAATTTTAAAAATAACGTAAAAGTCAATATCGGAGTAAATTATATACACAAATAACACTAATATTTAAGCAAGACAGCTAGCCCTAGATCGCTGTGACCAGGGAATGTTGGTCGTAGGAGGGCATCGCTTATATATTTAAAGAAAGAAAGACTGTTTGAAGAAATAACGACACAAGTACATTATTATACACAGAGGATCTTTTGAGAATTTGTACGCCGCATTTCTAGGCCCACGTAAATTTATTCAGGCATTTAATGAGCAATAAAAACTTGTGTGTATTGGGGTTCTATGGCCTAACAGTGTCAGACCCAAAGATAGAGATATATATTTGCGGCTTACCTTAGAGCTTTCTGTTGTGCAGCAGATATGTCAGGCTGCCATGATAATACTGTCATGGTATCCACGCAAATTGCTTCCCATACTCAGGGCGATTCATCTTCTATGTTACCAATTATTCTAATTTATTGCTATTAATAATAATTAGTATCAGTTTTCTTAACATCTTCGCGGTACAAGTCTTTTGGGGCAATAGCGGTTGTCTCAGCGTTGACCAAAGCCTGATGGTTTATTTATTTATTTAATTTGTATGGGAAACATACAATAAATAATATTCTTAAATATAAAACACAAAATGTATACGTATATCAATCAAGTTTCCACTATAAAATAATTTATATTATAAAGATAAAAATTGGCTCAAAAAGTTAATTACAAAAAAAAAGAAATACAATTATACGAAAATTACATAATTTCTTCTTTTAAATGTAATTATGTATATATGCCAGGACCGACACGGCACCAGCTCCGCTCCTCATTCTGGACGGCGTGCTGTTCATAGGCGGGGTCCAGCCGGGGTATGTTGTGGGTGGCAAGGTTGGCTCCAAAGCACCGTTTGCTGGATGCATAGCAGATGCGACCCTCAACGGCCGGGTGTTGAACTTGCTGGGACCGTTCAGCAATAATAGTGTCACGTTCGGTAGATGTGGCACCACTACATCTA
Organism: Dendrolimus pini; assembly: GCA_949752895.1. Classification (NCBI taxonomy): domain Eukaryota; kingdom Metazoa; phylum Arthropoda; class Insecta; order Lepidoptera; family Lasiocampidae; genus Dendrolimus; species Dendrolimus pini. The sequence goes on along the minus strand of OX457125.1, from coordinate 8,969,231 downwards.
CTGGTGGCGTGAGTCCAGGTAAGTCCAACTTATATTTTAAGAACTAAAAGTAATCGAGTCAAGTTTAGCACGATTTTAACATATATATTTGTCGGAGGGAAGCTATGACTATGACGACATGACGATGTATTGTTGACAGGATGTATAACGCACAATATCATTTGTTTACATTATAATCACTTCTAAAATTCTTAATGTAATTAGATTTGTTAATGTTTCTATAACTTCAAGATTGTTCTAACCTAATAAAAGTTATGAATATTGTAATTTAATAAACGACCAATCAGAGCAGAGCTTATGGCGGAGCGGGGTCGGACGCCCTCTATACTTTGAGTAGTATCTACTTCGGTAGACTGAGGAGTTTTTGTGACACATTCGGTTGATGGCAGCAGGTCGAGTTGGACGTTAGAGTATTTTAAAGAAAGTGTTTTAAGTTAGAAGTATGAGCGGGTGCCCTGAACCCGCTGCTCGGTCTAAACTATGTCATAATGTTGATCAAATCTAAATTAAAAGTGTATAAACCGTGGTTATTGTGTTTTATGCTCGCATTTCATCCTGATGACGCCCACTAAACCTGAAATAACTAAAGATGTCGTGAGAACGAGGCCGTTCTGCGACATCAGAAGTGGGATCTCAGCCTGTGCCCACAATGAAAGCAATGACTGCGAAGCCTTGCCAGTATGAGAAGGCGTGCTGATGGATTGAAGGATGCTCTCGGAAGCGGCTGGCAGTGGAAGCAAAAGCATTTGAGGACGATTGACATGTCGGGGCCGTCGGCGGAAATAGCGGCGACGTAGTGGTGACGTCCTGAATGTGCCTGTGGAGCGGCGGTGTGTCGGCCTATGCATGGTTTGGTCACCGTTGGGCTTACTATGTGCCGGCATGGTTCAAATTCACGTTAGTACAGCGAGTGGAAGTGCAATTTTATTGATCGTGCAGGGTAAGATAAAAATTACGTGCCTATTCTACCTGGCACAGGAGGTATGGTAATTTTTAATTATTATTTTAGTGTGAATTCTGAAAATTAAGAATTTTAATGTAAAAAAAATTATAGTTCATCGTTTGTGGTAGACAATTTTACTACCCTCATATTTGAGTGATATTTTTCGTGTACGAAAAATTACGATATGGTTGCCAAAAAATGGAAAACTAACAAATTACGTAGGTAGTTTACTTTTTCATCATTATTTTTGGGAGTTGGTTACTTACAAGAAATTTGTGTTCGTTATAAACGATGTGCGTGTATTCATTGTCTTTTCAAGTGTACCTTCCAAGAGGTTTTATAATGTGAAAATCGGGTCTAGTTTTTTAAATTATTTTACTTGGATTATGTATGGTAGAGGGTTGCCTTTGACATATTATTCCTATGCGACGTTTTCCTTCGTTTTCTGATTAAGGTAAGAAAACTTGTGTTCGTTATAAACGATGTGTGTGTATTAATTGTCTTTTCAAGTCTACCTTCCAAGAGTTTTTATAATGGGAAAATCGGATCTAGTTTTTTTAAAATTATTTCACTTAGATTATGTATGGTAGAAAGTTGACTTTGACGTATTATTCCTATGCGATGTTTTCCTTGGTTTTCTGATTAAGATAAGAAAACTTCTGTATGTTATAAACGATGTGCATGAAATTCATTGTCTTTTCAAGTTTACCTCCCAATAATTTTTATGTGAAAATCGGATCTAGTTTTTGAGTTTTTTTTTACTTAGATAACGTATAGTGGAAAGTGGTTATGACACATTATTGCTACGCTATGTTATCTTTCTTGTAAAAGTAAGTTTACAGGCATTATTTGAAAGACATTTTAGATTCAGATGATAATAATTTTACCGTGAAGAAAGTGTGGCTATGAAGAAGTTTGAAAGCCACTATAAGGTACACAGGGGGTATTTACGTTAGTAGACACTTTGGTAAGTTGATTTTTTATTTAAGATTATTTTTAGGACAACTTCAAATTCGAATTAGGGTGAATACCCTAGTTATTGAACGCATTGTAAATTGGAAAATTATTTTGAGTTTGTTTGTTCCTCTATTATTATGAGTTTTCATAAGTTGTCGACCCTGGAGCCCGTAGAGTGATAACCTTGGTTACTCTGATTGTATATTCTGGTCAAAAAGTGTGATCCGAGCCACGCTCAGCGGGGGTTGGTTGAGAGAACACACTCGTTTAGTCTAGATGTGTTGGTTGATTGACTGATTGAGAACTGTTGTTAGCGAATCGGATGACTGATGCGTTCACACGGTTTTTGTTTGAAGTTAAAATAATGGAATTTCAATAATTATTAAACGTGGTAATGGCAGTTGACTATTATAATAGGTAGTTTTTAAATTTAGAGGTACAATCAAACAAATTGAAACATGACCCACCATAGGGTCATTTTCTTGCAGTCGTGAAATACAATTGGGTTGAAATTCGCCTGAACATACATTTCCTTGGTAACGAACTTGTTATCATGTTATTAGACATTGACAGTTACTGACTACGTTGTATTAAACAGATCGGAGAGACTCGTCTGTACTCGTGTGGCATCTGACAAATGCTATTACGTGCTATTACTATCGCTGTCATTAAGTATGTTGGATTAAGTGCCGTTTCCTGTATCTTACCGACCGTTTATTTGCCTTACTAACGATTAGAATTTGAAGTAATCTCTATACAAGCAATGTCAGAATTCAACCTGCGGTGGAGCAGGGGAAGTGAAGTGGAGTGAATGGTGGGATATCGGAGCCGGTCATGAATCGACAAGCCAAAGGTGACACAGGCCAAACCTTTTGTATATGCAACATTGGATGTTAGGGTTATCGTTATACGTTAGGTGGCAGAAATACACAAGAAAATAAAACATTAACAACATTAATGTGGAAGAAAAAAAAAAAAAAAAAAATTTTGTTAATTTTATTAATTGGTTGTAGTATTTCAAAGTTAGAAATGACACTCATTTTACTTTATTTAAACCTAAAACCGGGTATAAGCACCATTGTTTTCAATGACGTGTAATAGTCGATTACGCATCGACCCGATTGGACGATTGCGGATGTCGGTTCCCCTCATGTAATTCCAAATTTCGTTACAGTGCTGCTCGGTTGCTTCCTTTGTCCTCTCGTTTCTGTGGTCCCACATTTGAACCATCAAACCCCATAAATTTTCTATTGGGTTGAGGTCTGGTGACCTAGATGGCCATGGAATTGGATTAATTTCGTCTTCATGCTGGGTGAACCAGTTCGAGACAGTTCTGGCGGTATGTACTCGACGGTTGTCGTGAGCGTGGGAGAATACAGGGACTTCTTCGAGTGGGTGCACTGTTCGCACTGTCGGTAGCATTGATTCTTCCAACAAATCGACATACTTTGGTGCGTTTTGACGAGGAGAAATTTGGACAAGTTCACCTATACCCCCGGTACCCATCCGGGCCCACATGTTGGCTGAAATTCGGCCAGATAGTTGATTGGGTGCTACGTGATCCTCTGTGTATCGCGTATTGTTGTAACGCCACAAGGTTGAGCGACCATGTTGAGAAGATCTAGATGATTTTTCATCTGAAAGTATGGTATTCGTCCGGTCAAAGTCTAAATTATTGCGTGCAAAATTTGATCTTGCAGTTTTGTGTGCATTCGTTAAGTGTACTTTCTTATCATAGTGCCGGTGATGCGGTCCAATACGGTGTAAATGATTTCTTATGGTTTGTAAACGGGCGTCGTGACGTGCCGCGAAATCTTGGGTGCGAGAAGGGGGATGTTCTTCATAATGGTGCTGCATATCTATACTTTGTTGGTTTGTTATTCGACGAACGCCATGATTATGTTTTCGTCTATCTTCAAGAATGCCCTCTTCGGCGTGCCGTCTGGTCCATGTTCTCACTGTGTTCCGACTTATATTTGGCACACGTGATGTTTCTCGAATGCCATAGCCTTCCTCGCTGAGCACTGCAGTCCGAGCTCTTTGTTCTGCGAGACTACCCATTATACAATTTAATTTTTAGATATTGAGTTCTAATTTTTTTCTTATTGACTTTACTTGACTTCTCATATACTTTCAGAATGACATTTTATTTTTAAAATTATAATAATTTTTCTATAATGAAAAGAGTTAGAATTATAAGGCAGATTTCAGTTCGAGATTCAAATTATTTCAAATCATTACTGTTTTATCTAAAACATATCTAGTACAATGATAACAAAGTTTAAAATTGCGTAATTCTGAGGCTAGTGACGCATTTTTATTAATGTTTATAACGTCCTAAGTGCAACACACACAATAAACCTTACTATTTTGACGGTTTTAAAGGAATTATTAGCAAAGTGGGTCATAAATCAGTTGTGCCGATCGTACATATAGAAGTGAAAGATTTTAGTCTGATAGTCAAAGATTGTGAATTTGTGATATTATTATTGAAATAATAGTCGTTGGAAATTTTGAAAGTTTATTTTTACTTGGATGTTGAAGTAGTCATTAGTGGCCAGTGAAATAGAGGCGAGGTGGCCAGTGAAATAGAGGCGAGGTGGCCAGTGAAATGGGTGCGAGGTGGCCATTACAAAGTGGAATAAAAGGCGGGGTGGCTATTGAAAAGTGAAATCGGTGGAATGAGAGGCGACGTATCGATTGAAAAGTGGTATCAATAGAATGAGAGACTGTATACTATTTGGATATTTTTGTGTTTGATGTTTTGATTTGTGCTTTGATGTTTGACCCAAAATGCGTAGCTCGATGGGCGACGAGGTGGCAGTTTCGATACTGCTGAACTGATTTGGTGTGTAGTCTGGAGTCTGTTAGGACTCAGATCTCAGAAAAAAAATCCAGAATGAAAATGTACACGATGTCCTTGGTCAGGAATGGCCGAACTATAATATCTCTTTCTTTTTGCAGATAATCCATAATGGGCGGCCTATTACACGAGGGCGTGTAATACGTCAGGAAGGCCGTGTCGGAGGGAAGCTATGACTATGACGACATGACGATGTATTGTTGACAGGATGTATAACGCACAATATCATTTGTTTACATTATAATCACTTCTAAAATTCTTAATGTAATTAGATTTGTTAATGTTTCTATAACTTCAAGATTGTTCTAACCTAATAAAAGTTATGAATATTGTAATTTAATAAACGACCAATCAGAGCAGAGCTTATGGCGGAGCGGGGTCGGACGCCCTCTATACTTTGAGTAGTATCTACTTCGGTAGACTGAGGAGTTTTTGTGACACATTCGGTTGATGGCAGCAGGTCGAGTTGGACGTTAGAGTATTTTAAAGAAAGTGTTTTAAGTTAGAAGTATGAGCGGGTGCCCTGAACCCGCTGCTCGGTCTAAACTATGTCATAATGTTGATCAAATCTAAATTAAAAGTGTATAAACCGTGGTTATTGTGTTTTATGCTCGCATTTCATCCTGATGACGCCCACTAAACCTGAAATAACTAAAGATGTCGTGAGAACGAGGCCGTTCTGCGACATATTTATATAATAATTTAATAAAATTAATAATAATATACCGTACTATTTCTGCTGCGCAAGTATATGTAAAAGAGTACACAATATCGTCGCGTTTCACTTATTCATAACCTTACTTAAGGTCTTTTTATTTTCATTGTTATCTAAGCTAGGCAGGCTACGCTTGTGTTATGGTTATTATACAACGTACCACTCTGGGTCCCATCCCAGACACCTAGATCACAGTAAATAACGGAAAGATTGTTTACAAAATTTACCATGCCAAGAATGAAAACAGGAGTTTCATTCTTTTCCAATTTTTGAATTTGAATTTAACTTTTTTTATCTTCTATTCTAAGATAAAACAGTATGGTCAGCACCAGTGGACCAAGATGTATTGCCAACCCCTGTTCCGATACCAGAAGTTGAGGCACAACCAGAAACTACCACCATCAAACGTAAGGACCAGTATTAATTAGTATATTGCTTTATTAAACTGTATTGTACTTGGGTATATTTCGTTATTATTTTTGTGAATATAAATGCTTAAATAGTTATAATAAATGCTTAAGTTATATATAGTATAAGTCTGTTAAGTTAAATACATTTTTCACTGAAGGTTTATGTAAAAAACTAATTAAGTTTTTATATAAATATTTTTTTATATATTTAGTAACTTAGTAGCCAAAGCGCGCCTAGATAACAATTTAATGCAACGTAACACGTGCTAAAGAAAGCTTGCTAGCTAAAACACAAAGAAAAACCTATCGCTTTATTAGCAAACGTGTACGGAACGTGTGACATGGTATAATTCATGTATGTATCGTAAAGATGTGCAAAAACTAAAGTGTAGGCACACTTTAGTTTAAAGTGTTTATTGTAATATGTGTTACAAATACATATAATAAAATATACATTGTTTGAATTCATTCAGTCTGTATTGAACACATAATCTGTATCCAATCAGTTAAATATAAATTATCACTAAAGAATTTTAAAGTATTGCCTAGAATTAAAAGGTGTTAAATTACATGAAACTAGCTGTCCCGACACGTCGTCATGCCCGGAAAAGCTTCAATAGATATGCCGACAGCAGCGCCACCTACCGGGTCCAGTTGTGAACCAACTCAGCAACCTTCTCTGGCTCATGCACAACAACTTTGCTAAATATCATCACATGATCAAATGTAAAGTTTACGATTCTATAAAGGACATAAAAACATTCATTTTTATATATAAGATTTACTATACAGGTATAGTTATACTCTTTGACTAAAGAATCCTTAACGTGTAAGCTTAATTTCATTAATTGCTATATAGCTTCGAGTACTGAGCGACATCTAGTAGTGGTAGTTAGTAATTAGAATATTTATAACACATAATCAAAGACGCAAAGTATACCTACTGTATCTAAAGTTGTCAAGTAAATATGTTATTATTCTTGAGACCACAATTTCACGAAACAAAGTTTTTTCTGGACTTTTCAGCCGTAACGCCAGAGCAAAAGGCGCCTCTGCCAGTAGTGCCGTTGGAAACAACCACTTTCCAGTCGACCACTTCAACTACAATGGCCAGTACTTCGACCACAACTAAGAGACCACCACCGCAGCCGGAACCGGGCTGTGCGCTGGCCTACGACCCGCAGTATAGTATTGGAGAACCCGGAGAAGGTTATCGTTTTGGTAAGTTTAACATTTGATATATTATAATGAGATTTTAGCAATCAGAGAGGCCTGACTAATTTATAAAAATAGTTTTCTAGTCCAAATTACATTTTTTGAACACCAGAGTGACCTCAGTTACTAAGTTGATTTTCAGATCCAATCACAGATGGCAGCACAACGATGCTATAATTTTCTCAAAAATAATACTGAGTCGTGTCATCACACCATAGTGCACTTATTGGAAGTAGGCTATTTTGATTCTCGTGTTCATTACTTTACATCGTGGTCGATGGTTTTTATTTTATTTTATGAAAGCTTAGAAGGTGGAATAAACAGACCTGGAGCGCCATCTAGTAAAATGAAATTAGAAAAATACAACGGGCAATGTTCATAAAAGAGCTTCGTTTGCGAATATAACTACGAATCCCTAAAAATATTGAAGTGCAGGTACTTCTAAATAATACATTTGCAGGTACACGCAACGACAGTCGTATAGAATATCTGAAACTACCCGGCCGACAGTTGGAAGGTTTTGACCTGACGATCAATTTCCGTACATTCGACGCAGATGGCGGTCTTATATTCTACGCTCATTCAAGCCAGAGTGCGTCACCTGTACAATTTCTTGCCTTGTACATGAAGGAAGGAAAGGTATTTATAAATATTTTTTTAATTATTCAGAACGTCAATAGTGTTATAGAAGATGGAACATCCATCAAAACGCAATTGATTAATACTGTGACGGCTTTCTATCTGCAAAACTTGGTCGTGATGGCAAAAATTTTACAAAAATACATTTCTCTTGATTACGATAAAGAGTAAAAAAACTAAACTTAAAGAAATCTTAAGATTCTTAAGATTATATTTACTTAAGTTTTCGCGACTAGTATACATAATAAAACTACGTTCTAACGGTTTTTAGCGCGGTGATTTATTTGATTTCAATTACTCTAATGTTTCGGCCACTATTCAGTAGCTGTACGGAAGACAATGATGTCCAGTGGCAATAAGTATTGTTAAAGTTTGATTTCGCCTACCGCCAACTTGCTCAGTTTAATTTTGTCTATAGTTATTATTTACTCTATGGGAGCCTAATCTAATTTACCACCGCTTCGCAACATGTTGTGGTTTGAAGAGAAGAAGCGGCCTAAGAAACTCTTGATCAAACATGCCTAGCTCTAATAATTTTATATGATATTAAAATGGGTGGGTGGTAAAATAAACAGAAATTGTCAATCAAGTTAAAACATAGTTTTATAATAATTCATAAGATTAATTGTTATTACTAGTGCAGGAAATTAAAAGAATACTAATAAGTACCTGAGCGGCCTATCCTAAGAGGTAACAAAACTATACAGAGCCAAGTGGTTTAGGAAAGATCGGCATAATAACCTTGAGTTGTGTTCCGGCATTAGTGACCAGGTTCCAGTCTCCCTTAAGAGAGCAGCAGTGCATTCGTAGCACTTTTGGTATTGCAAATATCCACAGGCGATGGTAACCGTCTTCCATCAAGTAGGCCGTCTGCCTGTCTGCTGAACTCTTGCAATATATAAAAAAATCGATCTGAAAGATTCCTCACTAGCTATCCGTGTGATAATTACTAGCGAAGTCAGAAGTCATTGTTGCAGTTTTTCTTAAAGATTTATTTTTATTGTATATCTTCCTCTACGATTAGTTAAATTTAATCCCTGCAATGATTTCTTCTCACTAGCTACATTTCGTTTTCAACTGCGGTGGAACTACAGCTACTTTGACGTCAACGAACACTTACAACGATGCCGATTGGCACACTGTCAATGTGGAAAGGAAAGATGGCCACGGCAAGCTCGTTGTGGATTCGGAGAGAGTGGCTGAGAGCAGCGTCACGTGTTACCCTGTTGTATTGTCCTCGCCCTACTATTATGGTGGGTTGAGGGAAGTCACTACTGTCATTAACGAGAACCTCTCTGTGAGTAATTTTTGTATTCCCTTTTCTGTTCTTTGTTATTTCTTTATTGTACACAAGATGGTCACATATAAATTTACAAAACAATGGTGATGTGCAAAGGCGAGCTTAACCCTAAAAAGAGTTTACTTCCAGCAAACCTATGCGTCTAGCGAGACTGAGAAAACAAGAGGTAGGGTTGTGTACACTATAGATTACATTCAAAAGTATATAGATTCTTATACCTAAATGTACATTAAATTTATTTATTGAAAATATTTTTTTCGTTTTTTTCATCGTAAAATACATACAGATGATTGTTGATTATGAGATTTTTATGATATGTTACTAAACCAAACATCAGGGCCTCAAATCTGCTATTTCAATATCTTGTCGTTGTGCAGATATTCGAAGTATGATTTTATTGCGCGACATTGTCAGGAATAGAAATATTCTACTAAATCCAAAATATCTTCTCGATATCGTCGCGGCGGAATAATAGTAGAAAACATTGTATTATCATTAGCAGTAATGGCGTTAACCAAAATGAATATTGAGTAGCTACTTCAAATTTCTCAGATTTACGTTGCCTGGAAGAGATCGCTTTTAGCGATAAGACCGCTTACTGTAATGCTTAGAAAATATTTTAAATATGGTCTGTTTTTTGTAATTGTATATTATGAGTGTTATCTATCTCTCTCTCTGGAAATACAGGCACACTATTGGAATTAACAGAATACCGAAATCGAGCAAACTTAAGATTGAGGCGATAGTGTCCGACGATTTTGACGAGATAGTATTAGCAGTAATGGCCCCCTGGCCTTAACTTTTCAAAAATTAGAGTACCCTAATACACATAAATCAAACTCAGACCTAAAATGCATTATTGTATGGTCTTTTATAATATTAAAGTGACCCAAGTTTAATTTTCATATTCTCAGAAGTAGAAATTTTTTCAGAGATGGAATTTTTAGAATTTAGTCATGTCTATTTGTCCATGTATGCCATCGATAGTGTTTTAATGCTGGATTTTATTAATATATTTTGGATAAGGTAAATTCTATAAGCTGTTAGACAATGATGTAACATAAATGAAATTTAAACAATTAGTCGCAAATTCTGTAAAAGATTGAGGTCATTCAATGATTGCATGTTGACAAGTCAACATAATGTTTGCAGAGACGTGGTACTCTATCAAAATTAATGTTTCTATCAGCGAAATATCCTCAAAACTCTTCAGTCTAAATGTAATTTTTATTTACTTATTTTGAATATTTCAGGGATTCTACCAACCGTTCAAGGGTTGTCTTCGCGGTTTGTTGATGAATGACCAGCAAGTGACGCATATATCGAAATCTGTGAACGCGCTTCGTTGCGTTGACGACATAGAGGACGGAGTTTACTTTGGAGCTTCTAACAATACACACAGTAATTATCTCAAGGTCAGTTAACCTTTATTATGTTCTAGCTCTCCATGATTACGTACGTCTTTATTTTTGTATTTTATTGATGAGTCAAAAATGCAACTGTCACTTTCCAACCCGTATTTACCTACTTTTTTTTAATCCAAAAGGTCAACTTTTAATATTACTTCAAACTTGAAGAACTAGAGGTTACTCATAAAACTTTTGTTCCAATATTTCATCTGGATCAATTTAGCTTTTTGAGAAAAAAGGCATTGTACATTTTATCTCATTGCCAAATGTCATTAAGATCTTTTAAGCCGGATTAAGCATGATAAGGTAAAAAACTAACAGATTTCACATGTCTATGTTTACAACTTTTTCCGGCATTCGGTTAAACGGTAGGAAGTTAATACATCGTAGTGTCACTGGAATTGAATATGTGTTGAAATTTATCAATCTCATAATATAGAATCATAGAAGTCATTACTTTACTAGCACAGTACATTTACTGTGCTTGTTCAAGGCGGTAGATTTCACACATCGACGGTCAGTACGTGATTATTATAACACTCTTCTCATACGTCAGACAAGTCGTCTAAACGGTATATGCTTCTACATAAGTATTCGAACAATTCACAAGATTTTTAAGTTAAAGCATTCTATAATATTAATTACAGCTCTTAGAAAACTTCAAAGTGGGCAACGAAATCTCATTATCTATGCAAGTGCGCCCAAGAAACTCTACAGGCTTACTTCTTAGTGTGCATGGGAAGAAGGATTATATGGTTTTGGAATTACTCGAAGACGAAGTGGTGGTTACCGTAGAAAATGGAAATGGGCCCTTCAAAGCCAGTTACAAATTGGGAAATAAATTCCACCTCTGCGACGGGAACTGGCATAAAATACATGGTGAGATTTCCCATTATTTTTCATATTTTGGAGTCCAGTTTATGTATAAAACATTTAGTAAAAAGAACTATTTATAAGACTGATATTTATATCGAGAGTAAAACAACATGTGGAAAGAATTAGTAGTCGTACTTTTGTATATTATAAATATTTTAAGATACACACAAAAATCAAAATCACAATATGTACAGTTTTTAAAGTAAAAACAGTTATTGACAGATTCGCGTTATTTCGCTTTTTGTTTGAGCACAATTTGTGCATAAAATTGCATATATACTTCTATTTCACGGCAGTCATTTAAGTAATAGTTTTTTTTTATATATAAACAATCTATTAGGCTGGTAGACTCTTTAAATACGCAATAATTGAGGCTAATTGGATCTTCCTGTTGAAAAAATGCACGATAACGAACTTCAAGTTGAAATTTTGTTGTGATTCGTTTTGCCACTTGTCCGTTGAAGTCTCACTTCTACTATTTGTCCCAGCACACATTTCGATTTTTTTCTTTTTTTTTATAGTGCACGCTATATAAAAATCATTCAAAAGTTTTATACCTTACATACTAGGCACCTTTGTACATACATACATAACTTCACACCGGGTCTCTTGCGGGGTAGGCACGAACAACAGAGCGCCACTCAGGGTTATACTTACACACCTCACTTGCTTCTTTGACATTCATAGCTCTAGGCACATTTGTGATAGATAATAAAGTATAAAAAATATTAACACCCTTTCAAATATTACAGTGGTGAAATCCTTCTACGTTGTATCGGTTGGTGTTGATAGCCATTTCTCAGACCCTGGTATTGGGTCCTACGCATCGACAGATACGAAATCTGCACTCTTTGTCGGTGGTCACGAGCGTCCCATCTCAAAGGTCCGTGGAGTCAGGTCAAAGAGAGGATTCACTGGCTGCATCAAGAATATTATGATTGGAGAGACATCAGTCACTATACCGCTGACTGCCGCTGGTAGAAACACACATATTGGCGCTTGTCCTACTGGTTAAATTAAAGTTGTCCCCCCTTTGCAAGAACAACATGTATCATGGAAGAAGAATATTTGATCATTAAAAGTATTTTTTCATTTCGAAGCATATCTCACTATAAAATTTTAATAATCTCTCCTGTAAAATCTATATTTTGGTGTTAAAGTAAAATACTGCAGAAATAGATACAGATATTAATAATAACTATAGCCTATTAAAAATACAGCTCTGATAAATTACTAATGTAGGTTACATTTCTAAAGGGCACTAAAAGTAATTTCTTTTAATTCGTTTTTATATCGAAAATTACAATAGATTTTCAACTAGTATTATTTCGTTTAATAAATTTTTAGACTATGTCATTAATTTCATTAAAAAAATTAAGCAATATAATGTCGGTTAAAAGTTTAGTGATATTTTTGTAAGCAAGAGCAATGACTTGTAATTCCCTCTGGAAACATAAATTAGGGATTTTAGAGTTATATTCTTTATTGGCGATCATTATTCCTAGCAGTCTTCTTCTGTGATATTATTGCGAAAAATGCTATCTAACAGAAAACTACATTTGAAGTTTAGTAATATCTAATATCACGTTTTTTTTACTCGTAGACAGTTTTTAATTTATTAAAATACATTTTATTATGAAAAATGAATATTACTTGTATGGTTATTATTTTATAAAGAAAATGTCCCTTTTCGAAATATTAAGTTTTTATTGCAAAGGGGCGTTTGAGAGGATGACTAACTTTAACACAAAAATCAATTACTTAATTTGAATAATAATTTTCCCATTTTTTTAAGACTTCCATTACAACTAAAAATGTACCTACTACTACTTAAATGCAATTCTATCAAACCATCCCACAGTTTATATAATTACTTATTTAGTAGCGTTATGAAACTAATAATTAAACTAAAAATATAGTAAAGCAATTATTAAATGATTTGTTTCTTTTATAATTAGAAAGAGTATTTTTAATGTTGTCTCAAAATTCCTCCATCCAACCCTATATTCATTCATTCAACCCATTATTCTGTAACTACTACATCCATCAGAGTCTATTGTTTATTTACTAAAGTGAAAAAAGTTTTTTTGTTACAATACAGTGTTATAAACTTTGCTAAGAACAACTTCAATATATATCCAGAGTGACATTGCGTGAATATTTAACAAAGAATACTGAATTGTTTGATTTTGTTACATGAATAATAGTACATTTAATTATGCATACATACATATATTATATAATGATTTATAGTAAGATAATAAATGTGGCAGGAATACAAAAGTTAATCTATTTACAGCAAACAAACATTGTAGTGGTTTATAAATTAATAAATATGATATGAAATTAAAATGTAATTTCTGTTAAACATTCGCGATTTTTTATTCATGTTTTAATATAGATTTTTGTCGTATATCAATACGGTAGTTGACAATTTTTGAGAAACAGGTTTATTTTGAGCCTTATGGTCTATTTTAGCCAAAATATTAATATTTCAGCAAAAAAACAACATTAACATATTTAATTTAGCAATTTTATAAATATTTTGACATTTCGTTACAAAAACGCGTCATGCTGTCATGGCGTCTCGCATGACGTCACAGCGTGCAAAACAAACATCTGTTTCATTGAAGTGTTATCTGAGAAGTCATTGTTAACTTCTTGTGTTTTGCACACTATGACGTCACGCGCTCTGATCGGCGTTCATTGTCACGTGGCTAATGGCTGCAATATAACAATTTTATTTCTCAAAAATATCAATTATATTTAATATTTTAGTTACAACAATTTATTTTTGTCATATTTAGATCGTAATCTACGATATATATTAAAATCAGTCTATATTTTTCATACTGTCAACTACCGAATTGTCTATCTTCAATAATGTGGTAATGCGCGAGCCAGACAACGAAATCATTTAGGTAGTTCTAAGCAAACTCTAAAGTGTAGGTAGGTACGTCTTAAAATCGTTCATCTATACTCTAGCATATTGTAATATCTGTTTGTTTTTATATTATAATTGCTGCAATAAATATGTATTTCACATCAATTATATTTTTTTCTTGTTTCCCGTTTGGACAATAATTTGCATTAATAATGTCTTACGTACCTGAGAAGCATTGTGATGTTTGGGCCGTAATATAAGGGGATAAAGTGTCCGCCAATATGTTGCGCACCGCATAACATCGTGACGCTGCAACGTTTCCCAGTGTTCCGCAACGCAGGGCATATTACTTGTCCCCTCCTGCTCTGTGAGCAAATATATATAACAGCCCACAAACGTCTCAATGCTGGGCTCGGGCCCCCCACTATAGTGGGACTGACGGAATGCCCGTCTCGTTTGTCTAAGGCGGCTTGGCAGGTTTCATCACGTTTTCTATCACCGATGGTAGCACGCGCTAATTATATTAATATATATAATATTGATATATTGTTTTATTGCTATTATTAATATTGTATAGCTGAATTTGTTGCTATACACATATTAATAATGTATATATTGGGATAATAATATATAATATTAATATGTGTTATTGTCTATTTTCTTATTCCTAATTATATGTATTGTGTAATATCTATGTATCCTATTAATTACATGTATTTGATTTGCACACCACCGTCATACACTCTTGATTCCTTTCACACAATCCACAGCCCGGGTTGTCTGGAAGAGATCGCTCTAAAGCGATAAAATGACTGTAAATTATTTACTTTATGTGTATGTGGTGAACAAAGTATTTTCTATCTATCTATCTATCTAATTGTATCTATGGAGATTTATATTTGTGATGCGTGACTCAAGGAGGTATCGAGTAGTATGAAATAAAGTAAAACACGACACATCTGTACTATACTGGCGTTTATTTGTGACTGCTATGGTAATTTGGTAAGGGACTTGCGCGCGCAACCGCATCAACACTAAGCGCAATAATGCTGAACAGGCAAGCTGTGGTTCTACATAACAATAAGCACATAGGTAAAAAAACTGTCTATGTGGTGCATACGTTCCGGCCTTGATTCGAACCCGCGCTCTTTGGATTTCGGACGCGTACGATAGCCATTACCACGACTTAACGTCTTCAACATCACGTGTTATCTGAGGTCGGGTTCTATCTCTATCGGCAGAGCTTCTTTGCTTCTGTTTGTATTTTTATTAGAACGTTTCTCTTTTAGCTCTGTATTCATATTATGATAGTTTTGTTTATTTTTTGCTCCCGTATTACATCTGTTCATGGCAACTCTGTAAAAAAATATTACTTGTTAAAGAAATTCGATAAGAAAATACTTAGTTTTATTCAACTGAGATACTTTATATCACCTTATAAAATTTCAGTCACCAATATTTTGTACGAGAATACCAAGTTATGACGTCATAACTTAACCGAGTAAAATAGCGTATTAATTATTGTTTAAATGATTATCGAAATTATTTTAATCATTATATTTTAAAAGCAAATAAAATATATAAGGCAGAGTAATGTTTTAGCGCCCGCTTTTATATGTTTTTTTTTGTACATAATATGTTATCTATCGAAATGCTGTATTATCAAAAATAAGTATTCATAAATATTCAATCAGAATAATTAATCTAAGAGTTCAACTAATGAAGATTCAAGTTCAAGAATAATCTTTAGATGAAAGGTAGACTCTTATAATCTCATTTACACTTTCCAACATTAATGGACTTATCTATTACAAACAACTAAACAAGATATTAGTAATCTGTGCAGAATGAATCTGAAACTTTATCCACATACCTTAATCCAATTTGAGGGTCTTCGAGTGACAAATATCTGAAGAAACTTTGTGGATACACAAACGTAACATTCTGCAATTATTATTTATTTTTATCAAAACGTATACTTTACGTATAGAATGTTAAACTAAACAACCAAGCTAGTCTAGTCTAGTACCACGTACTGATGGTGAATAGGCGTGGTAGGCATATCCTAAGTTTTCCTGCGTATAGGGGAGTTTAAACTCTACGGTGCTACGTAAATTGTCTTAAAACTGTAAAGAAATACATAGGTCATAACTTCCTCTCAAAACATTCTATTGTAGCAAGCATAACAAGGGCGAGGGGAGACAGCTAGTTTCAAAACCAAATAAATAATTCCAGCTTACCGTTTCCCCAGTCTGATCAAATAGTACCTAATAATGACAATGGCTCATTAAAAATGCAATTTTGAAAAAACAGTTTTTTTCTCTTGTGTTTTGGTAAAGGAAACAATCAGTATTCTTCGATCGATCCGGGGAACTGTTCAGAACGGTGTCTTCGTCTACGTTCTACAATCGCACCGCTCGCCATCACCTGGACGTTTATTCACATTAAATTCATTCATTGAGCCTCTTTGCTCATGTAGGTACGTAACGATTCTCAAGAACATTTATCTTGCTTGCCGTAGGGATTTGAAAATCAGCTTCCAGATGAGATTTTCCCACCGCACTACAATATGGACCGTTTCAGAAAGGGTGTCATGAAATTTCTTCGAGGTCGGCAGCGCGTTTTTGACATCTCTGTGGTCGCATACGTCTATAAGGGACGGTAACAGCTTACTATTAGGTAATTAGGTATTAATTAGGGCTATCAGCCTGTCTGCTGTCCTCCAGATATAAAATACGTTCTATCAATATTTTATTACTAAAGTTTTCCTTGCGGCTGCGCTGCGGGTCAATCCCTAGTGCCTGATTCTTGTTTAAAGAGCAAGTATTCATATAGATTACGTTGTAGTAAATTTGTTGTTGTAAAAAAAGATTGGGCATGCTGTTGGCGCCGACGCGAAAGGGGCCCAGTAGGGAAAAAGAATACCGAAATTAGATTGAGAGCATACTGTCCGACGCTTTTGATGATATAGTAATAACAGAAATGAGCTCCTGGAGTGACAGTATATGATAAATTGATAATAATAAAACATGATTTTAAATTTTATAAAAAAAAGACAAAAAATAAGAAAATAATAAAATTTATTAACAATAATATGGAAATGAATTAATTATTTAAACTAAGTTAATTTTGTTCTACTTTTAATTGTTATTAAACGTTCCTTCTTGTTATCTATAAGAAGAATATTTTATTTCTCATTTTGTTTCTTGTGCTGATGTTGATTTAAGTCCGACAGACTCAACTTCTTAAATAAAGTTGCGAGCTCCGCCATGACTACTGCAAAATCTGTAGTTTCTATTGGTCTCCACCCATTTGCAGATTGAGCTCCATTGGCAAGAACTTGTGAGTTCTGCTTACTAGCTCCTGTTATTTTTTCATTTTTTGGTTGTTCATATAAAGAAGAATATTTTTTATTCATTTTAGATATGTTTTTACTCGATCCGTTCATGGCAGCTCTGTAAACAAATGTTACTAGTTAATGAAGTTTAATAATGGTAATTTACAGTCAAGTCGAATAACACATTTATCATCTTATAAAACGCCGAATCCTAGATTTTGTACTAGAAGAGCACGTTGTGACGTTCTTAAATGAGTAAAATATCAATTTTATTTACATCATGAAATTTTTAAAGTAAGATAATATAGTGATATTGTTTTAGATCTTAATTCATTACATTAAAGTTCGATATTGTATAAAATATACAGCAGCCAGCGTTTTTCATATTAACACTTTTTTCCGCCTAGCTCCCATCCGCCGCTGAGTAACGTACATTAAGGAACTTCGTTTTAAAAAATATATTTGAAGATGGCTCAATAATTGACGGAATAATTGTCGAAATGAAAACCTTTTTGATGTCAATTAAAAAAAGTATGAATATACTTTTGAGAAATCCTAATTTTCTCTTGTGTTTTGATAAAGAAAATTAACACTAAATTATTAATAAATAACTTAGTAGAAATTTCCTTTATCAAAATTGTTAGAATTACCACGTGCTAACAACGGCGAAGGAAAACATCGTGATGTAACCTACAGATCGAGACATCTAACCGATGTGTCAAACTTTCCAAGTGCCTTGGGTAAGCATGGCGGTTATACCTACTGTCCGTTCCCGTATATGGGAGGCCCGAACCCAGCAGTAGGACGTTAATAGGCTGTTATTATATATTAGTAAATATTTTTTGTCAAAAACATATTATTAAACTGAACCTGTTAAAACATCGAAAAGAATTTATTGTTAAGACTTTTTACTGTGATGGTACAAATGTAAATAGTAAAATCTTCTAGTCAAGTGGCGATTTTCTTGGATACAACACACGCACAACACTTACTCTCTCTGTCACACACACATAAACCTTTTTGACATATATCTCAAAACTAAAACAATTGACAAGTCATTAACCAATTATTTAAAGAATAGCCTGTTTTTAAGGAACATAATCATACAGTGTTTGCGGTAATTTTTAATTACAATATAGGTTGCTCAAAATATTCTTGTTGTACTTAATAATTATATTTCACATATTTTTGAAATTTTTGATATTCGACATAACTACAACTATTTATTTTTAATATTTAGTTGCATTTTTTAAAAGTTAGTTTAGTATATTTTAAAGTGTATACTAATAAATGTAATCTATCTTAGACATAAAAATTTATACAATATAAATTGTCTAAATTTTAAGTTTGTTAAAGAAAGTTCTAAGGATTATTTTTTTATTACTACACACTATTAATTGTTGATGTAGACCAAAGGAACTGCTGCTATAACTTTTATTTACGTTAATGCAAGTTAGAGCAGAATCATCTGTGCGTATATATTCTCTGAAGTTTCACTTCTACTGCGTGTGAACTGCACACGCTCACATCTTTATATTACCGCTACAATTCTTAATAATTGTATTGAAATTAATATTAAAACTTGAAAATTTGTTACCTGATTCGATCTTTGAGTGAAATATCTAAATTTGTTTTATTTAAAGAAAACAACACGACATTAATGCGTATTTGCCGCCACAAATCAAACAAATCACAGATAAGATATATTTGTTCTACATTATTTGAGAACAGGTAAAGATCCTAGAACATACAGCCTCATCAATTGTGTTTATTTCTCGTGTAGATTAGTATAATTATAAGTACATGAAATATAATTTCATAAGACAAAACCAAATCACATGTTTTATTCATCACACTCAATTTAATATTTAATTCACAATTTCGGTGGTATGTTGTATTTTCCATATTATAATGTCATTTCCAGAAGTTCACACGTTAAGGGTATAGATATAGACTATGCACTGATCAATGTTTTTGGTAAGCTTTGTTTATGTTGGTCAGCGGGCAACAATATTAATAAATAAAGAAACTAAGTTCATGCTGACTTGTCAAAGGATGAGGTAATTTATATTTTTATATCTTGAAATTAATGTGGAAAACTGTTTATGCCTAAATATACTTCGTGTTTCTTCTTCGTTTAATTCAAACATCTTTACATCTTTCACAATTTCTTCATGACAGACTTTGATTGTAATAAAAATATCTGCCAATGGTAACTAAGTACACTATAGACATTTATACTTAAGAGGCCTATTCACCATGCTTCAGTGCAGTCATACACTGGGTGAAGCTTACAGGATTCAAGAGGCCTTGTGCTCGGTGTTAAGGGCGCAATGCAGGCTGCAACAACATTCATAGCCCCGCATGAATGGGCCCTATAGCTTTGTAAAACTATAGCCTTGTCTTAATTAGTCTATTATATATTAGCAACACTGATATTAGACGGATCTATTACATAGTCTATAAGTTTAGATTTGATTTATTGACTTATTTAGGTTAGGTATACGAGTATTTTGGTAGGCTTTATATTTGTTAGGCACTTTAAACAATTATGTCAAATATAATAGTGCCAAATATTTACAAAGTTCAATATACTTGTATGTTTGTCCTCAGAATCTTAGAAACTGTTGAAAGGCAACCAACGAAATCTTTTTTATATTATATTAAGGCGACCCATGGCAGAACATTCTGGCAAAGGGAGTTGGTTTTAAGGCTTTCAGAAAAATTAAAAAATTCTTGTAGGAAAAGACAAAGACACATACACGCCATTGGAATTAACAGAACACCGAAATCAGGCAATCCTACGATAAAACGATAGAGTCCGGCGATTTTGACAAGATTATAATAGTAGAATAGGGCCGGGCCTCAAGTGCTGCAGGGGAATTAGTTGCGTTTACTGCCGGACTTTGTGTCCCGAGAATCCCGCGCGAATTTCAAGTCAAGTGTGGACGAAGTTGCAGCCATATCCTAGTAATTATATACCAGCAATTTTTTTAATATCTTCAATATACAGACACGTTTATAATTTTATAATATAATAGATGTCAAGACGTATATAATTTCTAATTCAATTAGCATTATAGTTTATTTAGTTTGAGATTATGTTTATAGTTGATAAAAAATGTAATAATATCATTATAGAATATATAATAGATATTTACGTGTAAGTAATAATATTAGCAGGCCAGTACTACTTCTGGACACCGGTTAGGAGGCCGCAATCATGAATTCTTAACCAATATTATAGATTACATTTATATAGAACATAAAACTCTTAAGAAATCCTTGTAACATAAAAAAAAACAAAATCGATTAAGATAAAAAGTGTAGAGAGTTTTGAGATGATTCTAAAATTCTTAATAATAGTAAAAAAAACATTACCTTATTCAATGTTTTGTTACAAAAGCGGTTTTAGCGGTCACTTTATTGAATGAAAATAATAAAACTTATTTTATAACAAGGAACTAATTCGCATTTGCCGCCAATAACAGATAGGATAAGAATAGATTATGTTAGAAAAAAATTACTCAATTCAAATTTCGAATTTTTGCCGAGGTCTTGGTTAGTGGGCCGCAGAGGCAGGCAAAGAAACTAAGTCCATACGTATACAGATGTATTGAAAAATAAATTACGATATTTACTTAGTTCTTCTAAAAATAAAAATGTATTTTCTTTTGTTTGAATGTAAGATGTTTATATGATCTAAGGAATGTATTTTACTTGTTATTTATCAAAACAGTAGTTATTTTTATATAATTTTCAAAACTGCAGAAGAATAATGAAAGATATTCTCTTATGTAGATACTTTTTTGAAAACAACAGCTTCTGAAGTATAATTAAATAAAAAATGGAAAGCTAAAGTTAATCATATCAAAATGCAAAGATTTAAGTTAACAAAAACAAATACAAAATGTACTAGTACATTTTGTATTTGTTTTAACAATTTATGTTATTATTTATTATACCTACCGTATTATCGTACCGTATCTTCGAAGTGATTGTGTAATATACTCGTATTTCTGTATAAATTTGATTAAAAAAAATAATTTTGCGAGATAAATAAGGACAGTAATTTATAGTAATTTATAGACGTGCTGTTGGGGAGTTTCTTTTATTTATCGCATCAGTTTCTCGCCGCTTCTTCTCCTTAACAGAAGTAACACGTTGTGACGCGATGTACATAGACTAGAATGTGAACTTAAATTTTAACTTATATGTATGACCTTCAAAAAGTGTTCTCTAGTGGAACTTATTTTGAATAAAAACTTTTGAATTTGAAACCATTTAATTTACTATGGAAAAATGGATTATTCCTCTTCCATGATACTACTGCTATATTTGCTTATTATATCTTTTATTTCTTAAATTAGGTATATCATTTTTACCACCAAGTGTCAGAATCGATTGTAATCGTGTAGTTTCCAACATATAACATCTCTGACGTGTAACACAGTTACGAATAAATGAGTTTATATATTTTTAATTTTCAATTGAATCAATGTTAAGTAGTTTCTAAAATATGAAGTACTTTAAATTTAAATACTCTTTATATATCGCCTCGTCCTTCGGTTAAATGGTCTAAGGGCGAGGTGGACGTTGACCACCTTAGACCATTAAACCACAGAGCATTAATTCTCTCTATCGTTTGACATTAAAAAAAGCGCGATTTTTAAATCAACCAATGACGTTTGTATCTTTCGTTGTTTGTGATCCACGCTCAATAATCCGTTCCACTAGAGTTTATGGTTGTAACGTCCGCAAGCAAGTGGAAAGGAAAAGTTACGCTCGTGAGCTTAGTCCTTGTGACCCTCTTGTGGAACATAGCCGTAGTAGAGCCGTTTGTGAGTAATCTAATGCATAGACTATAAACTATCGTCATCATTTATATTTAAAGTCATATTCTTGCTATTATGCAACACTCTAGTTTGGCAAATGATATGGGTTCACCAAATTGATTAAAATTTATTGATCTAGAAACTGGATAGTTATCTAAAATCGCATTGGTAATGCTCTAATTATAATACATCACATGATCGGCCTGTTAAAAGAAAAATATGCCATTGGACTAGGTATAGCTCGTTTACAGTGCTATGAATTATAAGATCGTGATGTGCTAAAAGTACAAAAGCTTTTACATAAGTTTTAGTTGTACCACGCGAGAGTACTAGAGAGAGGGGAGGCTATAGTAATCGTGTATGTGAGGTTCTAACAGATATATACTCTGTGTTTGTACTATCTAGTGAATAGTCTTCGCTGTATGGTGACCATCATTGTGGAGTTTAAGAAGAGCCTCTTCGTAACTCCTCGTTGAGCAGCGCGATCGCGAATAGCTATTAACATACTGTGGCCCAATTTTCCTATTTCAATACCTATCTTGGCGAAAATATTGAAAGTATGATTCTGTTGCGATTGAGTCAAAAATTAGTATTAAACACATTATTTTCTTAATAACGTCGCGGCGAAATAATAGTATATTACTATTATAATGGCGTTAGCCGAAATGATTCTGAAGCTACCAACATTTTTAAGCCTTTAATAATTTCTATATATTTATTTATGTCTATTTTATTTCGTACATGGGTACGAAATAAAATAGACATAAATAAATATTATATATAAACAAAATTCGAACATATTTATGATATGCTGCTGTTTAGGTGTATATTTTTATATTATGTATAAAAAACCGAATTAAGTTTTTATTTAAGTAAAATAAAGCTTTGCTAAGGGTTCGTACGCACAACGTAGCCGCGAGGCAAACTCTAGTCCATAATTATAATTACAATTTTATACACACCAAAAAAAGTATTACCTAACAAATACAAATTTAGGACAATAATGCCCCTTGATACCTCATAGTATTTATAATCAATGAAGTGTATCGGTCTTATTCATATTGAGTTGGTAGTTAGTTACTCTAACTCAATATGAATAAGACCACATTACTTTTGATATGTTGGAAATATGTACGTCTCTTAAGAGCATGGACCATATTAATAGCCTGGATTTTTGGTGGCCTTCCGTGGGAAGACGTAGAGGCCCCTTGACAAATTTAATGTGTATGTGGCGTGACGCTGACCAGCGATTATCCCTGTCTACATCGTGGAAAAATACACCCAAGGACAAGCCCCGGCCAGTGTAGGACTATTGTAGCAAATGAGGATGAAATGTCTTATTTTCCACAAATATGTTGGACTATCATTATTGTAATTTTTGTTTTTGTAATGTATGGCACTTAATATTTTTGTGCACATTTATAACTACAAAAAATATCCTGAATTAAGAAAGAAGGTATAGCCACTGTACCCGGGCGGTATGCAAACTCGCCGACGCCTAGGAACGGTACAATTTATGGCAGGCATTGTTCGGAATTTTCTTTTGTTTCTTTATTCTAATGTAAGGTAGCGCTCTACGACCCTCCTTCTGTTTCACTCCCGAATCACGAATTACGTTTTTGTTAGCATGTATTTTCTTTTAAAAATAATTGTAAGTATACATACATATCTGTGGCTTTCAATTTCGAGACTAGGTTCATGAGGTCTGAAGTCTATTTATTGAGACTACTCATCTAGTATGATAGATGTCTCACGTGGCTAAAAGGCTAGCCTGAATTTCAGGCAAAGCATCGGCGTTATCATCCAGCGCTGGAATGCGGTCGGCGTTTCGGGCACGTAAATACCCAACCGACAGCGATTCGGGACCTATATATTATTTGGATGTTTTATTAGAAAATTCTACATATACTACCTTTTTAAAAGAAAAATGTATCTCATTGTAACACTCATTCGGTTTCAGAATAATATCAGTACTTAAGTGTTCCTTTCTTGAGTTCGTGCCTCCCCACTTATGACCTCTGAATAGAAAACACACCTATTATATTAAAAGATTCGTTGATTTTACCTATTGGTAATCTCGATGCCATTCGATGCGATTTTTCTATTCCATAAGCATACCGCCCGCCAACTTATCTGTCGACAAATGGCGATTGTTGTAATCGGGAAATCATCATCATTATCCTAATCTTATATACCAGTTACGTTCGGTGCGTTCGCTTTGGAGCTCAAGGTCTCCTTTCTTGCTTCTTGTATATCGGTAGGAATTATTATAAGTGCAAAGCTGTACTACATGTAGGTACTACACGTCGTCAAACAACAGTTGTCCTCTGCTGGACATAGGACGCCCTAAGTTTGCGCCACCTATCCCGGTCCTCTGCTGTACTCATCATCGCGCAGAGGGCGTGCTACACCACGTTTTCCGAGAGGTGGACCCCGCTTCAGGACTCGTCTGCTAAGTTGGTCATAATTCCTGCGACAAACGTGTATGGCCCACTGCCACTTCAACTTGCAATTTTTGAGAGCTATGTTGGTAACCTTGGTTCTCTTACTGATATCAAAAGAGGTACTCCGAACATAGCTTTCCCCATAGCCCGCTGAGCGACCTCAATTTGTGAATTGTACCGTGTCCGTATCTATTGTACTTACTAGATGTGCCCGCGATCTCGTCTGCGAGGAATTTGTTTTCAAAACCTCTCGATTTTGAAACATTCTTCATTGGTGCTCCGCTTCTATTGGTCTTAGCGTGATAATATATAGCATATGGCCTTCCTCGATAAATGGGCTATCTAACACTGAAAGGATTTTTCAAATCAGACCAGTAGTTCCTGTGATTATTGCGTTCAATTAAACAAACTCTTCTGCTTTATATATTAGTATAAGATACCTCCCTGTCACATTTTATTAATATAGGTCCAATAGTTTGAAAGAGAAATGACTGTGATATACAAAGGAAGATGGACAAGTCGATAATATAATGGTGCCTTTATTGCTATAAGAGCTACGAATACTTAAAAATCAGTTATCAATTGAACTTATAACAAATACACTTTTTATTAAGCATTCTATATTCAAAGGCAGCATTCATAACTCCATTTACGGATTTCACCTAATTTCGTTCTTAACACTTAATTCGTTGTGGGAGTTAGTTTCGTATACGTAATTAAGGAAACTTTTCAGATTAACCGCCTTGTTTTTCCACATGGAACATCCACTATATCCTGAACTACCTCTCTCCTGTATTGGCAAACAAATTGTTGCGATTGAAGGGAAGTGTTTAGAGGAATAAAAGGTCATGTTATAGTGGACTGGTTGTGCTAACATTTTTCGGCCACTTATTTAGTTTTTGCTACGGTTCGGAACTGCCAGGGGGCGCTGAGATATAACCTAATTTGGTTTTTGTACTACGCTCACACTTTATTGACTCGTTGATACTTTTGTTGGTCAGCTTTTTTCGTTGAACTTCTCTTTTAATAGTATTATATATTGTGTATAATATAATACATGTAGACGTTGATGTGATTTTTGCAGTCGTGTGCATAGAGAAAGATAGATAGATAGATAACTCTTTATTGTACACCAATACAAACATGAACTTAAGACTAAAATTATATCTAGTTATGTACAAAGGGCGGTCTTATCTCTAAAAAGCGATCTCTTCCAGACAACCCCAGAAATGAATTTAGATGATAATGGCGACGGTGGTATACGTAACATATAGTACAAACTACTTACATTTTAATAATAAATACATAAATTATATATATATATATATATATATATATATATATATATAAATATATGGATAAATTTTATATATTACATAGATATATACTTAATATACATACCATACAAATACATATCTACAAAATATATAAATGTTTATAAGTGAATTTAAATATCATATTCCAAAGACAGATAGTATTTTTAATCATATTTTTAAATATCGCTAGCGATTTTGCTTGTCTAATTGTAACAGGAAGCGCGTTCCAGAGCTGTATAGCCTTAACTGTAAAATAATTGTTATAAAAACTTGAGTTATGCGCAGGAGTGTTCAATTTAAGTTTAGTAGAAGGGCGTAAATTATGAGAGCACGAAAGAAATTCAAAACTTTGTTTAAGGTAATCAGGAGTACTAGGGACAAATAAAATACTATAGAGAAGAGCAAGGATGTGAGTATTCCGGCGAAGTCGGATTGGCAACCACTTGAGTTTTTTCGGAATTCAGAGACATGGTCATATTTGCGTAGTCCAAATATGAACCTTATGCAAAAATTTTGGAGGCGCTCAAGTTTATTGAGTTGTTCTTGGGTTAAATTTAGATAGCTGGCGTCAGCATAATCAAGGATAGGAAGTAATAAGGACTCTGCTAGCTTAATTTTGGTGGTAGTGGGTAAGAAATTCCTCAACCTTCTGAGGGATTTGGATGAGAGATAAAGCCGCCGACTTAATTCGGTGATATGAGGTCGCCAAGACAGCTCACTGTCAAATATAACGCCAAGGTTTTTTACCTTATCATTAAAAGGAATGATTGCCCCGTCAAACATCACACTAGGTATGGTACTCCAGTCGACCTTATTAAGCATCCGTGAGCTACCGATGACGATGACTTGAGTTTTTTCAGGGTTGACATGAAGCCCAA
Organism: Dendrolimus pini; assembly: GCA_949752895.1. Classification (NCBI taxonomy): domain Eukaryota; kingdom Metazoa; phylum Arthropoda; class Insecta; order Lepidoptera; family Lasiocampidae; genus Dendrolimus; species Dendrolimus pini. The sequence goes on along the minus strand of OX457125.1, from coordinate 8,942,210 downwards.
AAGACTTGCCCCACTGCAGAATGCGTTTAAAATCAAAGTTTATGATTGAAACTGCTTTGTCTAAGGTGGCGACAGGTGATTGTGTATAAATTTGTAAATCGTCTGCATAGAGGTGATAGGTTGAAGTGAGTTGATTAGAGATGGAGTTAATAAAAACAGCGAACAATAAGGGAGAAAGCACTCCGCCCTGAGGAACACCAGCAGTGAGTTCACACCATGATGAATAATCATCCTCGATGCGAACCCGCTGCCGGCGGCAATACAGGTAACTGTGAAACCAGTCGATTACTGTAGGAGATATGTTAAGAGAGCTTAGAATACCAAGTAATATTTCAAAGTTAACATTGTTAAAAGCACTGCTGAAGTCCAGCAGCGATAGCACAGTCAATAAACCATTATCCATACCATAACGGATGTCATCGGTGATTTTCACGAGGGCAGTAGTTGTGCTGTGGCCAGGACGGAAACCAGATTGATAGGGATTAAGGAGAGAATGCCGATTAAGGAAAACACTGGAACGCCTAGTCCACCAACAATTGTTGGTGGACTAGGCGTTCCAGGACTTTAGAAAGGAATGGCAGAATAGATATGGGACGGAATTGAGAGAAAGAAACAGGATTGGGTTTTTTAGGAAGAGGAATAATCTGGGCTTCCTTCCAGGAGCTATAAATATAGTAACGTAAATTTAAAAGAAGATAATTTTTCTCTAAATATAATAATATTTCTTTAAATATAATAATACCACCTGTTGCCCGCGGATTCCATAAACGCGGTCGTTTTGCACATGCTTTATATTTTTATTGTATATAAACTAAATTAGTTATTAAAATTATAATAATAGCAAATAATTTACCTCCCTATTTTAAAGATAATAGTACATTATGGTACTAGTGTGTAACATTGGTGATTACCGCCGAGGCGCCATTGAGACTCGAGCCGTAGGCGAGGGGCTTAAGAGAGCCGAGGACGGTAATCATCAATACACACGTGTATCATACGACGTTTTTCAACACACTTGTGAATAAAATAACAACAAAAACTCATTTTATTTAGTAGCTAACAGTTTTCCTATGCGCGCGCATTGCGATCGGCCACAGACTAAGGGATGAGGTTTTTTTTTTCGCGCATAGGGTTTGCGCCTATTCTGCCACGTACAAAATGGGGAATTTTAAGTTCTCTTTTATTACAGAGAAAAAAAGTTATATATGAGTGAAAGTTTTATTTATTAAACACGTACGAGTTAAAATTATCTATTTAAATAAGAAGTTGCATGAAATGAGCAAGCAATTGGAACATTAATTTATTTGTTCTATAGAACACGATCTTTTTTTTTGAATAAAAACTTTTTTAAGAACAAAGCAACTCAACCAATAAAATTTAAAAAAATCTATATCTCACTAGTGAGTTATAATTTTTTTTAGTCACAGTTTGATTATGGGTGTCATTCTGTGCCTAATTGCGGTGACCATAGAGCCACTTTATGAGCAAGTGTGTTGAAAAAGGGTTTTATACCATATTTTGATAAAAATTGAATGAGTACAATGGTTTCATGTTAATAATTGGTTATTGTGGTGATTTTTGTAAACTTATAATAACTATAGAACAATAATTAAGAAACAATCACTCTACGTCTCATATCGTGAAGATTTGCAATATTTGTTTTGCTAAATTATTATTGAACAGTAAATACCAATGACAAGTGGTTTCGTTTGCACCTCACTTTCACCTTTTTGCGGTAACAGAAGGCTTTAATGTATATTTTGTAGAGATAGTGGAGAAGCAGGCGTTCGGAACCCACACTTCTGGGCTTTGAGTTAGTGCACAAAAGCTTCCCCCCGTGTTATCAACAAAAATGGACAACATGTTATAATTAATAATTAGAAATTTCAAACTTAATTTTCAATTCAAAATACTCGTAACGGCATCTAGCGAAAGCGGAATTAACCATGAGAGCAACAGATAAAATTTTCATTATCCCATATCTCATTATGACAATGTATTACTGTTATAGTGATTGTTATTGAATTGCAACAATGACACCAATTAAATGAGATCGGAGCGCCATCTTTTCGACTATACGTATATACATCTATCCCAAGGGAACAATACTTTTTACTGAATGAAAAGTATCCTATGTTTTATACCTCTAATAATGTGTGCGTGTGTAATTTGGTGACGATCTGTTGCGTAAAGCATGAAAGCGTCACAAACTCACAATCGTGCTTATAATATTAGAGAGAGAGAGAGAGAGAGAGGGAGAGAGAGAGAGAGGGGGGGAGAGGTTGAGAGACAGAGATATAATACTTGACAACCCGTAGCAGGGATAAAACAGATTCAATTTGTCAAAGGTGGTATACATACGTATTACACGATATGCAGTTATTTACAATATATTTTACTCAATAATAAACATATAATTATGTAAAATACTATATAAGTAAGAATTATACTTAATAGACGAATATAAACACACCTATAAATATTACATACATAAAAGTATCAAACATCACTATGTTGCACGTAGCGGTATATATATATATTATGACATGAAGGAAAGTAATTTTTTTATTGATCTGCTTTTCATATAAGTATTATACAGACAAACTTAAAATTAAAATAAACAAATACATCCTATTCTAATAATATATATACAACTTAATTTATAAAAAATACAAACTACAAATAGTAAATAGGTCCCAAATCACCGTCAGTTGGGAACGTTCCCAAAACGCTGGCCGCATTACCACGTTGTATGGCAATGCTTATACCAATGGATGCATATTTACGGCGTTTTAGGCTCTTGTCGGGCGGCAGCAGCACCAGCTACCACAGCCGTATCGGGAAGATGGGACGCTGCCAAAGTGTCAACGCACGTTGCGTCCCAAACTAATGGTCGTCCCATCTTCCATGGCACCAAAGACATCCCGTCCGGTCTCTTGCCATCGTCGCGACACAGTCCATTTGGCTCTAAAATGGCTGGGGTCCCGGTGGTGACAAGAGCCCGGCGGATAATGTCATTTAGTGCAACATGGCGTGGTATTCTGCCGGCACTTCTGACGCACGACAAGCCATGGTAACCTGAACCACCGACTTTATCTCCGCATTGACAGTGATGTGGGACTACAGCCGGTGCCCCCAGTCGAATAGAGGCAGCAATCCTAAATGTAGTGTCATCTAGGAATGTGCCTAAATTTGATGAGGCCAGCGCCTGAAGCCACAAGCCTGACTCCCATGTTGAGACTGCTAAAAGACGGGCTCGCTCAGCTTCGTTGACACTAGAGGACAAGAGATTTTCATACACCAACTTGCTGAGCGGCCCGTCCCAAAGCTTCTGTGATTTGGGCTCTACTGGATAATTTTGACTCGGGCATGCTAGTGACCATGCGTTTCTGGCCTCAGCCAAGGGACCTCAAAGTCACTTGGTGACGGATTTATAATTTTGCCAATGAGGTCCACAGTGCTATAAACTGAGGACAGAAAAGCAGGTAAAGCTACGTCTGAGATTTTGCGTATTCCCAAGCCGCCTAGCCTAATTGGCAGGGTAGCTTGGGTCCACGTGCGGTCTTCAAAATCGAGTGGTAAATTTAAAATGGAAGTGAGCGATTGTCTAATGGTGGAATCCAAAACATTTAGAATATTCGGGTGCCTCCACAGGGGAGAGCACCGTAGGACGTACATAAAATTTGGAACAAATAAGCAATGCCGAATAATAAAATATGCACTGTGTTTACTTATTATTTTTAAGTTGTCTACTTTGTGCGTAAAATTTTGAATTTTGTTGTCAAAGAAAGAGTTAAAAGATTCTTCGAAGACAGGTGCCCCGAGGAGGGTCAAGTTTGTTTTACTAACAATTTTTAAATTTGGGGCCAGATTTATAATTCCGTTTCTGGAATCACAATTTTCATTTATGAAAAGTTCACATTTTGAAAAATTTTGTTCCAGATCTATTTTGCCGAATTCTTCAGTTAGCATAGTCAAATCATTTTTTAGTGTATCTAAGTCGCGTCCTAGGGTACCGTCATCTAAACACCAAACGTTAAATTTTGAATTTAGGTTTTTTATGACTGAGTGAATGGCTATTGAAAAAATTGCAGGCCCGAGCGGGTCTCCCTGCTGGCAACCAGTAGCCGAATAAATTTAATGGTTTTTGTATAATAGAAATGAATTTTCGCCGTAACACTGCCAAACGTATCTGTAAATTTTGGGGAATTGTCTTTTGATTTGGTTCAGCAGGGTAGATCGGTTTACCGAATTAAAAGCGTTTTTCACATCCACCTTAAGGATCGGTTCACAACTATTGCTGGCAGAGAAAGCTCTAAGAGAATGTACCGCCGCCTCGCAGCCACCTTTTGTACCGAATCCTAATTGATGTGGTAAAAAATAGCTGGAGCTTAAATCTTTTATCGCTCGACAGCATATTTTCGCTGCGAGACGCCGATACGTCATGCCGAGTGCTATAGGGCGAATACTTCTGTCTTTTTTAGTTAGTGCACATAAGTTGGCACCATAAAGGATTGGCAGTATTTCTTTCGTTACAGTACCAGAAAGCATCAAATTAACCAAATCTGTCATATCCTTCAAAAGTTTCTCGCCGGCGCTACCAGTATCCCCACTCAACAAATCTTTTAAATGTTGCGGAGTGAGGCCGTCTAGTCCGTCGGCAGAGCCACATCTGAAGGACATGACGGCTGCAAGTACTTCATCTGAGGTTGCGCGTAAACAATCTATATCATTTCCCTCGTCCAGCAACTGGGGACCCGATCCTGAAGGTGGATGTTTGTCGGTTAAAGAACGGAGTGTAATGTCATTGCATGGAGCTATGTCATCATCTGAAAATAAAATCCTTGCGGCTCCGTAGCGGTTATTTTTTAAGTATGGACTTATTTTTCCGAATAAACTCATCCATTAAAAAAGTTATGATGGTTTATGCGCCCACATCTCAGTATGTGTGCCTACACAGCTTTTCTGTTCTAAAGTACCCGCTACGAACTTCTATCAAAAGGTGCGGCTTCACCTGCGATAAAGTTAAAGGTGTAGGCCGTTTCACGCATATGTGACGATGGGCGTAATACGTAATTTGACATGCGACATAACGTAATTAGTAACACTAATATGGCTATGCATTAACGAATGTTACAATTTAAATCTATTTAATTAATAGGCGTGCTTATAATTTCGTAAAATTTTAAATTATTAGAAAGCACTATTAACAATAATGCCTATTATTATATTTACCACGCATTGACGGTGAAGAAAAACAACGTAAGGAATCCTGAACTGTTGTGTGAACACATGAATCTAACTCGGGCAAGCGTAGTAGGTATATCATCGTAATCCTAACGCGGAAAAGGTCAAGTCAAGGAAGTTTAAAGACTGATTTTATACTATTAACTAGATTATTTCCCGTGGCAACATCGCGGGTCTAACCTCTGGGGTTATAGCCATTATAGGAAACTCTATTTTACTTATTAAAAGCTTAATATATTTATAGAAATCGATCTTGTTAGACAACCCAACAGTAAAAGGTTCTATGTGCAACTGTAAAATCAGTCATTAAAAGCATATTTATTCCCAGGTGAAAACTGTTTCATTTGCACGAGAAAAAAATCTAATAGAGTTACGCAGTGAAGTGGTAATCAAGTAATATAATTTCAGCAATATTTTTAAGGTACTTTCTCCCTCTTAGAACCGCTGCGGACTAATTAATATTTTTTTACTGTTCTACTATTGGTTAATATAGAAGCGATTTCATACTTCCAAGCATAATCTCTTGCAACCGTGTATGTCCAATAAGGTCCAATGCAATTTTTTATTTATTTATTGAACCTCGGTGTTCATGAATTGATCAATATACAATTGAAATAGATAGTCCATGGCTTTCATTATGTTGTATATTTTCTGTTCTGCCGATATATTATACACGGGAACGCGGTGAGAATACTGTTCATGGAAATAAGCATAAGCCCCATCTGGAATAATGTTAGTGTTATTCATTGTTTAAGGCAGACGTAGCGATATGTTCTACGCTTTATTTGTGATGCGACATCATATTTATTTGTTAGTGACGTTAGACATTGACATATATATTATAGTATAATGCGATCGCCACCAAGCTTTTTCAGTAATTATTCATATAAATATATTTTTTAAACCTTTTATAAGTATAAACTATGTTTAAAAAAAGACGAATAATAATTATAAGGTAAAGATATGTTGCTGGGGAGTTTGTTGCGCGGCTTCTTCTCCTTTAACAGTAACTAAAATTGTTTTGGAGGCGGTCATGCCTTTCAAAGTAATCCGAAGATTCTATTTCGAAATAAATACATTCATAATTATTTTCAAGACCAACAACTTAAATTTATAAGTAAGACATATTGTAATGAACACACTTTAATATTTATTGACCTTGCTACAATACTCGTAAACGTCATTTTATTATGAAAGTATAAACTCTTGGATTGTCTTACAATGAACGAATATGTTTGACCCTTAGAATATTTTACACGAAGGTTGTAGTTTGACAAAATCATTATACAGAGGTTAATTATATCTACTTACTATTCATGTTTTTCAATATTTGAAAATCATTATGAACGGGTTTTTACAAATGTATAATGATAATGAAAAGTTATATTCTGTAATATCTCTTACGGCAGAATTTAGGCGATTTATAAGAATTTATGTTATCCAGAAAATCGTTATATTGCGATTCGTTATAATAAGATTCGAATGACATCTCTTTCCCCACCACAAAAGAGAATCTGTCCGCTGTTGTTTCATGTTTTTTTCACAAATTACTCCAAACGACAGTCGTTCGTGCGAAAAATCTACCAATTTACGCTTCGCTTCATTACTCGGGGCTTTTTAATGAACTTTTTTAAGGTTCCACAGAGTAACGTGTGGATGGAATTTCATTTCGCAAAAATTTTAATTAAATTTGAATGGAGTACGAAGCCTTCTTTAGTAGGACAATTGAGAAATGGTTCCATCAAACTATCATTATAATTATATTAGATAAATTATAAAATTACATATTAAGTACAACTCTCCAATAATTAAAGAAATGGGCTGATAAAAGCTAAGTAGAATAGATTCTAGTCGTTTATCAGTAATATGACTAGACTAATTATTCAAGAGCGTTATGATTACTTAGATTAACTGTAATATTGAGTGGAAAGGACTTAGCTTGCGAACTTCACGGCAATGTGAAAGGTGCTTGCCCATTGTAGTAAAAAGAGATTCACTCCTGCCAAGATCACAGTTCAGGCAAGATGTTGTATTTTTTTTAACTGATGGCTGCAATGCCATTTATGCATTGATTTTGCCAATGTCGTGTGAATAGAAAAGCCAGGTGATAAAATAGGATAAATAATTAGCAATTTGGCCGGTAAATTAAAAAGAAGAATCTGCAAATCTAAGACAATATAATAAACATATTGTGGCGACCGAGGGTAGAACTGTCCAGCAGCGTAAATCAGTTTTAGAACTTTTAGAAAAAACTAGAACATTCTGGAAGGAAAAGACAAGGACGGATATATTTAGAAAGGGATAGACGATAAACGAAAGACAGAGATAGATAGATGTTAGAAATGTATAGATGATGAACGAAAGAAAGAGATAGATAGATGTTAGAAAGGGATAGATGTATAAACGAAAGTTCCCTAACAGAAGGTTCGGGAAGGAACAGACAGAGATAGATAGATGGGTTCTAGAAAATTCTTCCGGCTATATAAACCGGGCAGTTTAGAGTTGAGTTGAGTTCAAGACGGTGAAGCGACATGTGCGATACGGAAGAGTTGGAAGAGGGGCTTCATAGAAGACAGTGACGAGTAAAGTGGTGAATATAGTGACAAGTTTGGTGGACAGTTACGTGAAGGAGGTGTGTAGCGTAGTTCGAGAGAGGAACCAGAAGCGAGCTACACGTGACAATATCGGAAGTGGTCTACGCAATATCGGCGACGGTATTGAGAGTGTGGCAACTTATCGTCGGGACTGTGCATCGTTGGTCGTGCGTATAGGGGCCACCCTGCAGAGAGGTACTACGTGCGGCTGTGTAAGTCAATAAAAGCTCCTAGTCAAAAACTGGTGTTTTCTTGACTCCCTCCCGCTCGCACGTAACAATATTTACTACAAACATACTTAAAACAAAACATAAGAGCAAAGGACAAAACTAAATAATAACTTTAACTTCAAAACAATCTAAGTGTAATATATATATATATATATATATATATATAAGTATAAGAGGTTGGAGCGAGCTGTTATGTAAATGAAGTTTTGTCATTTAAATATTCTTCAATAGTGTAGTATCCCTCTTTAAGCAAGATACTTTTTAATTTGGTTTTGAATTTAGTGAAGGGCAGATCTAACATTTCACTCGGAATCTTATTGAAGAAGCGTATACCAACCCCCAAGAAAGAAGACAATACTTTTTGTAACCTAAAAGATGGCAATATCAGTTTATTACAATGCCTGGTGTTGAAATTGTGAACATCCTTATACTGCTTGTAGGCACTCAAATTATTACGAATATAAATTATATTATTGAAAATATATTGGCAGGCGACCGTCATAATACCGATTTCCTTAAAGCGTTCCCTAAGAGACACCCGAGGGCCGAGGTTGTAAATTGACCTTACGGCTCTTTTTTGTAAAACAAATATAGTCTCTAAGTCAACAGCGTTGCCCCAAAGTAAAATACCATAGGACATAACACTATGAAAATAACTAAAATAAACTAGTCTAGCAGTCTCTTCGTCAGTGAACTGCCTAACTCTTCTGACCGCATATGCAGCAGAACTAAGCTTTCCTGAGAGACTAGATACATGAGCGCCCCACTGGAGTTTCTGATCTAGGTTAATGCCTAAGAATACAGTTGAATCTACTAGGTTAAGTCTAGTGTCATTAAGAGAAATATTAACATCGTATTCTTTTACATTGGGCATAACAAACTTAACACATTTAGTTTTATTCGGATTGAGTGATAAGTTATTTACGGTAAACCACTTGGATATTTGGGTTAAGGCGTTGTTTACGTCGTCAAAGTTCTGTTTATTTCTGCCAACTTTAAATATAAGTGACGTGTCATCAGCAAACAACAATACCTCACACATATCATTAATAAAATATGGCAAATCATTAATATATATCAAAAACAAGAAGGGACCTAGAATAGAGCCCTGGGGCACACCCATAGATATGCCAGTCTCACGAGATTTGATATTGTTAATTTCAACGCTTTGGGATCTATTATTTAAGTAAGACGACAGAAGATTGAGAGAATCGCCATAAATACCGTAATAATTGAGCTTTTTTAGGAGGGTCACGTGTTCAACGCAATCAAATGCCTTGGACAGATCACAGAATACACCAATGGCATTCTGTGACCCTTCCCAAGCACCATAAATGTGCTTAAGAAGCTCAGCACCTGCATCGGTAGTGGAACGACCTTTGGTGAACCCGAACTGTTTAGTATGAATTAATTTATTAATATTAAAGATGAGAGCAATTGATTTAAAATTATTTTTTCTAAAACCTTGCTTAAGGTTGGTAAAATAGAAATTGGCCTAAAGTTGGAGGGGTCGTTTTTGTTTCCACTTTTAAATATAGGAATAACTTTGCAAACTTTCATTAAGTCAGGAAAACTCCTTTATCTATACATCGATTAAATATTTGTACTATTGTTAGAGCAATAGTGCATATTAAGTCATTTAATACTTTTAAGGATATACCCCAAAAGTCAGCAGTGTTTTTAATATTTAGCGATTTAAACGTTTTTACAATATCATCTGTATCTATATGATTAAATTTGAATGAGATATTACATCGATCAACGCACTGTGTCATCAGCAGCTCAGCTTCCAGTGGTGATGATGACAAAGAGCTAGTTATTAAAGTTGGTATATCCCTAAAGTATTCATTAAATGTTTATGCGATTTCAAAGTTATTAGTAATGGTGTTATTGTTGATTACAAGTTTAATTGCATCATTTCGACGTGAACTCTTGCCGGAAGCATCATTTATGACACTCCAAGTTGTCTTAATGATATTTGATGATTTTTTAATTCTGTTACTATAATGTAGAGATTTGGCAGCGATGCACACTCTTTTAAAGGTCTTAGAGTACTTTTTAATATAGTGTAGAAAGTCTGGATTTTGATTAAATTGTTTTTCACTGTATAATTCATACAGTTTGATTCGACTTTTATATATACCTTTCGTTGCCCAATCACTAAACTTAAGTTTATTATTTTTATTGATTGTTTTGGTTTTGAATGTGTTTTCAAATTCAGCTTGTATAATGCCAAAGAAATTACTATACAACTTGTTTGGATCTTCGCTGCTGAGATCCAATATATATATATATATATATATATATATATATATATATATATATATATATATATATATATATATATATAAGATGTTGTATTTCGACCCTGCTTTAGCGTGATAGAAGAAACAGAATAAATCTTAGTCCAGGCATGTTGATGGTAATTTTTTTACTATAGTTTAGCCGTTTTATAAAGCTACTTTGACATTTATCAAACTGATATTGATAGTTACGTGACCTATTGATGGTGATACAATTAAAAATTGGAATCGATATAGTCAGTCATACATTACTGAATCGATTAAAATAAAACGATTTATTTTTGTTGTTTCGGTCCATTTTTTATTATTATAATTTAGAAAAAAATGCATAATTTGAATAGGATTTATGTTTAAACTTTTCAATTTTACGTGAATCTCCGGATAACGTCGCTAATATTTAAGAAAAGAAAAAAGTGTCGAGAAACATAATATTGTCATGTGTTACGTTTCTAAAGTTAAGTAAGCTAATTATAGTGTTTTAATTTGATATTAGTTAGTTTTACTCTGTTAGAAAGTTAGTTCGTCAGTATTTATAAGTATATCTATGAAACTGCAAACGGGACTTCTTAGAACGGCGCAACCATAACTCTGTAACACGTCGTGAAACGCAGTTTTATTTGAATTAGTTAGTATGTAGATTAATTGGTAACTTACAGATTTCAGCAAAACTTGACGACCTAGTATTTGTCAGTGAATTGCAACGCATGCACCAGACATACGCGATTACTGCGCCACCTTTTTTTACTGTACTGTGTATTCCACCAAAAAGACATCAGATGCTTTTTAGTAGTATCCTACTAAGTGTTGATCTAGGATATAAGCTAGGTAGGGAGCGTGATCCTTGCTCCGCTCCCGCCAAAGGAGGACGCGCCGACGCCGGAGGTCGGAACTCGACCTTCGGCCACCGTAAGCGGGCGGCGCGGGTGGGGCCCCTAGGGGTATAGGGGTTCTCACTCACCCGCATATGCCGTCGAGATGAGAGCGCGAGTGTCCCGCGCGCGCTCATCTTTCTTCCTGTGGGACGCGTTACAGACCGGCCCACGCACGGACTAGACCAGGGAAGTCGCCGGGGGAGCAGCTCCCCCGGCATTGGAAGAGGCCCAGTGAGCGAGGCCCACGCCTGCCAGGGCATTGCGGAGCCGGGATATCCCATTCCCGTAGCCCTGGCATAAGGCGCAGGACGGAACACCCAGGGGTTTTAGTGGGTATCCCTAACTGGGGAGTGGCAATAGCGTGGCTCCGGTTCTGACCGGGCACGCTAGTGCCACCCCCGATCTGGCGAAGCCCATACTCACACGGGTCGCGAACATCCCCAGGCTTCTGCGCCTGTCGCGGCTTAGTCGTCAAACGGATTTCCCCTGGCAAAAAAAGGATATAAGATAGGTCTGTTTCAATTTTAATTTAAATCCGTTCCTTAGTTTTTATGTGATGCTCTAATAGACAGACGGACAGACAACTTATGATTTAAATTTACAATTGGACTCAAATGATGGAATTGCAATCGGGTCCTATTTTTTTTAGGGCAGGACAAGGGCAAGGTCTCCGGGTCCGTTAGTTAGATATAAGCTATATATATGCAGAGAAAGGTGCAGGCAATACCTAGTCAAGCATAAATATGAGGTTAGTCCCTATATTTACTTTTTACCTATTATGATTGGAAATTAAAGACAATAATTATGTCAAAATAGTAATTTCCAAAGTAGGTTCAAAGTATTATTTGCAGCCTATGCTGTACTGCAATTGAGTCACAGGCGAGTCTAATAAACAATTCGAGGAAAAAACACTATAATGAGGGGTCGGTTAATACATTTTGTATGGGGTTAGGGGTGTCATACGAATTTAATCGATAATATAGTTATTGAAAATAAAAAATAATTCTGATGAATGACCTCGAATGAAATAATCTGGGATTAACGATCGCTTAATAAAACCCACAACTCTGAGAAGCTCCTAATTTACATATGAACATGACTAAATGCTAACACCATTGGTAGATCTTCTATCGTTTTTAATGCTTTATTGAAGAAAGTCTTAGATTATATTTTGCAAGTTTTGATTAATTTAATATCAAAATCAAATAATATTTCAATGTTTGATCTCTATTTTAAAAACTAAGGTAGCATAGATCCTAGAATATTCCAAGTTAGCTCTCAGACGAGCAGTGTTCTGAATAAAACGCAAGTTTGACCAATTTTATTACAAACTACCTTCATTATTAACACATCAATATACATTTTTCCTGAAAAAATATTTATATAAAGAAAGCTTGTATTTATATCTACACATACCAACTATTGTCACTATTTATCTATTATATCATACATACCTAACTAAATAACCGCTACCACCGTGTTTTGCATTAAACACAAGTTCGACCAAGACGGTTTTTTTATTAGAAATTACTTTCATTATCCGTAAGTTGTTTTTATTTATATATTGTTGTAGACCGATTTTTGCATAAAATCATAGTTTTGCTGGTTGACTGTTACTACTATTTCAAAAATAAATTGTTTTATCGATGTTGACTACTAACCCATCACTGAGACCTACTAGTTTCAGTGATTTCAGTCTAAAGCAGAAGGCTCGCCGTTGCAACCTGCAAGTTGACGTATGAACCCGACGAATAATGACGCAACTCTTACACTATTTTTTATGGTACCTATAATACCAGCTTAGCTTTTTATTTCTTACTTTATAGAAAAATTATCCAAGTTTGCGTCAGTGGAAGGTTCAGTTAGGGTGACGAACGAGAGTTGTTAATAAATAGTAACATTCGAATATTGTATTCGTAGTTCGATTGAGAAATACAAAGCATTTATTATTTTTATATCCATTTATCAACCATATACAAAATTACATATATCTAAAAATGTATTTAATGGATGTCATATTTTGTATTAAATATTTATTTAATACGAGGTCAGAGTTCCTCGTTATAATAGAGAGCATAGACAATTATTAGGTTAAATAAATAAAGATCACGTTTGAACAATCGTTGAGAATTATAATAGTCAAGACACAAAAAGACAATAGCCTATATCTGGCAATAGACTTAAACAAACTGACGATGACAACTTGTTATTGAGTAAACTTCCATCCATTATTCTTATTTTGAAATGAAGAATAAAATAATCTACACTAATTTGAAGATTTGTATGTTTGTAAAGAATAAACTCAAAACTACTGACAGATTTCAAAAATACTAAAACTTCAATTATGTAACCCAATGTGTAAAAAAAATTAGTGTTCGAGTGGGTTCCGGGATGGCTTAGACTCACAATTAAACCCGGTAGGTGGCGCTGGACACGGGTTCTAGTTTTTTGTTTTTTAGGGTAGAACAACGTCAAAAACGCTAGTAAATTATATAAAGGTTTCATAAAAAGTGGCAAAAGTCCTTTTACGTCACTTTTCTTTATAAACATGGGCTATTGTTTGCCTCGTTTTCTACAAGTCATTGTCTTTTTAGTAAGCTTTCAAAGTTAAAGTACCTAACGTACGTAATATACGTAAAAGTTATTCATTCTTAACTAGTTTATTTTCATAGGTTCTAAGGTAGGAAACTAAGACCATATGGTGTATGTTATTTTAGGATCCGAAGTTTATTATAAAGATGAATAACATATCTTTGTTCGGAGTTAAATACATTTCAGCAGAGCTCGGAGCCTAGCAGTGGGTAGTTTAGGGCTTTCTAGTTTCTCTGGTATATACTATCAATAAAATATTTCGGTGATCTTGCTCTCTCGCTTACTTTCGTTTAAATTGCTATATACTATACGACGCTAATATATAAAATATATTTTAGATTTCTCATATTCTGAAAATACGCTTGAAGTTGCCTGATCATAGGGATGAAAACAATAGTTCATCCCTGGGAAACGATTTACTCTGCTGTTAATAAATTTAAAAACTACGCGAACCTAACATAGTGAATGCGACTCGTGTCCCAACTTTTTTTACAGCAACTGTTAAATCGCGGCATAAATTGTTACAAAAAAATATCAACAAAAAATATAATTTTATACTAATAAATAACTTTTCATAAAATTATTAATATTGAATTTACATAAATTTAGGCTAAACTTTTACTATCATCAATGTAAAAAAATACTGGATGGTAAAATGCCACAGACAAAAAAAATTACTTGACTTTTCGTGTGACGTACCTATTGAATTAGTTCATCAGATTTAGGTGTGGATTTAACGCTAGGTTTCATAGACAAATGGTTGTTGGTTTAACTAATCAGTTTTTATTTACTTTCCTCATATTCAAAATGAAAAGTAGAGTGTTGACCTTGGGTGAAAGGCCTATTCAGGCACTCGAACTATTAGCGCCCTCCATACACGTTCGTGCGCCAAAGCATTTCATGCCTACATAGGTTACCTTACCTCTCGTGTAACAATCTATTATTTTAAATTTTTGTTTGTCAGTTTGTGTGAAAGTTAGGCACCTATTTGTGCGCCGTAAAAGAATTTAGCTGTCATGTAACAAGATATTTGTTTGCCAATTTATATATAAGTGAGTAATATCCACTTTGACCATTCGGTTGGACATTAAAATCAACAATAACAGTGATTTATTGACACCCTACTTGGATTTAGAGATCCCCTGGTAATGTGGACACCCCACGCGGTTTCGAATTGATTTATTTATAGTATAAGATCCCGAGTTCCGTACCTGGTATGCCACTTAAGACAACTAAATTGATTTTGTTTTCACACTTTTAGGGGAACCTGTTTTGTTCTTTTCTCGACTTAAGGTGCTTTATTTTATAAAAGGCTGGATTTTTCTTTAAAGATATTTCTGTATTTAATAACAATCTTTTATTTGATTCAAGCGTAGTTTTTAGAAATATATGAAATCTGTTGTTTACTCTTGGGATGGATCTTCTGATTGGGTTAGAGGTACTTTTTTTAGGGGATAAGAAAGAGGGATCAGACAAGGGAAATAAGATAGAAGCGATGGGATATGGAAATAATCCGAACAGCTAAACTGTTTAGTTAAAATATATGTATGTGGGCAAAACCGGGAAATGTAGGTACTGTTGAATTTCTAAGAATTCAATCGAAATATCATAAGATAAAATTATACAGTCAAAACTGAAGATAATAAAAAAAATTGCGCATCTGTAATTTTTCCGAAGCGTCGTTTGAGAAAGTATAATTTTTTAACTACACTAAGGGTCTTACTTATAATAATCTCGTTAAGAAAGGATTAGCCATCTCTTAAATAAGAGACTCTTAAGCTGCTAATCAATGGCTGTTTCAAATAAAACTTGCCATCTTGCCTCTTAGCAGTCACTTAACACTAGAGTACACGCGCGGGCTACATATGTAGCCCAGGGTATTGTTTTTGTTCATAACTTCGTGAAATCGAATGATTTAAAGTAGAGTCTCTCGCTAAGCTCCGATTGGTTGTCGCTCCTTCTCCTCACGACACTGAGACCGAGCAAGAAGATCAGAGTGATGATAATGATCAAAATGCTGAACAAAACCACAGTGACGGACGATAGTATGCGACTTGCAGAATTGATCGCAGCACAAGGAAAACTTGGTCGAAATGCTATAGACTTAT
Source organism: Dendrolimus pini (assembly GCA_949752895.1). Classification (NCBI taxonomy): domain Eukaryota; kingdom Metazoa; phylum Arthropoda; class Insecta; order Lepidoptera; family Lasiocampidae; genus Dendrolimus; species Dendrolimus pini. The sequence goes on along the minus strand of OX457125.1, from coordinate 8,926,264 downwards.
ATGTAATGATCATCAAAGATTAATTTGTCCTTCGTGTAACGAAAATTAAAAAAATATAAGTAAGAATTAGACCAAAAGGTGATTGATCTCAAATAAGTAAAAATTATGTCATTTTTTGCGAAGTCTGAAGTTTTGCTAATATTTTTAAGTTTAAGAGAGAAAAGATATTTTTTTTTTGTTACAGTTTACTTAATAAATGTCATTGATTATAATAAATGTGTTTTATTAAAAATTGAATGATTATCTTTCAGTATATTTCAATTTAAAATGGGCTACGAGTGTAGCCCGCGCGAGCACTCATGCACGTTTCAGAGGCGCGTGTACCGTGTTAAAATAAGTGTTAAACTACCTCTCGATGTTGGTTATTTTTGACAGTTATTTGTGAGTTACTTTACCACCAACTCTTATCCTTAAGAGGAGTTTATGGTTAAGGTTTTCGTTAATCAATTGCTGAGCAGTTTTTTTAAAATTTAACAAACGATTATAAGTAAGGCCATAAGCTATTACAGCTTTTCCGAACTTAATAAGTACAAATATAAATTAATCAACGACTTATATTTAGGATAAGCCAAGCAGGTTATTGCTGATACCTAGACCAAGGCATTCTTCATAGGAAGGTAAGGCAAAGAATAAGGCGTCTTACACTTACAGGGCCTTACTTATAATCGTTTCTTAAATTTAAAGAAACTGCTCAGCAACTGAGAAAATCTTACCCATAAACTCTTTTTTAGTCGAATATTTTGGGTATCTACGTGAATCGTTCAAATTTCGTTTATCTGTGCTAGTATTCTAAGTGAAGAAAAAGATATTCATTGATTAGGGTCTGATTCTGATTCACTTACTTAAGAGATGTCTAATTGTTTCTTAACGAGAGTATTATAAGTAAGGCCGACATTGATTTACAAACGTACCTATATAGAACTACCACTAAATCAGACCTTGTTGATTCATACCTCCCTTTAAATATTCATCGCGCAATAAACCGGCCACTAAACGCAATCTGAACTGAATTAAATGTGCCCGAACATCGTCGTATGTTGTTCTTTTTAATTGTAATTTATTTGGTTAGTCTTCCATATGCAGCAATCTGTGATTACTTATAATACTCATACTAGCATTCTTTCTAATCCTTTTTTATTATTATATTTGGGAAATATAAATAACCATTATATTAATACATGATGCAATAACTTGGGACTCCTTTTTACGAATATTGCGCGGACGGAGGAGTATGATATTTTGCACACTTATAGTTTATATAGAGAAGGAGTGCAGAAAGCTGATATTTTTTTTAAAATTATGCATAAGTAATACATTAAATCAATAAAAAAAAAATACACACAATACCATGTACTCGTATTTGATACACACACGCATATATACTCTTTTGTTTTTTGTTAAAGTCAAATTAACAGCCTTATTGGATGTGTGGTGTTACAAGAATGGATAACTTGAGAAATGAGTACATAAGGAGATCTTTGAAAGTTGCACCTGTGACTGAAAATTTAGAGAAAGAAGATTAAGTTGATATGGGCTGGGGATGGAGGAGGGATGAAAGTCACGTAACAAAAAGAATGTTAAACTATAAGATGGATGGGTACAAATATAAAAGTAGACCAAAAAAGATGGATGGATTGTGTGAAGGATGATAAGATGATATGTGGTGTGACAGAAGATGTATGTTAGAATAGAAGACTATGGAAGGAAAAGACATATTGTGCAGTCCCAATTAATTAGGATATGGTGAAAGAAAAGAGACTGTTTTTGACAAGAGAACCTTAATAATGTTCAAAATTATAATTTGAATTAATTATTATGATAGAATTTCTACCACTGGGCGACCACTACTATTCTTGATTATATATATATAAAAAAATACTTACATAAATATCAATAGATCCACAGTCAGTATCTACAATTATTTTTGAAATTTGATTGATATTTTTTTTATATATTTAAGAATATTAATTATATTTATATATTTCCCAAATAAAATAATAAAAAAGGATTGAAACCCTAAAGCAGCCTTCAAAATAGACCTTCGACAAACCCCACCGCTCTGTGTATTCATCGCCAGCGGCCATCGTTCCCTCTATGATTTCTGTTTTCCCTCTAATATTGAATGTATGGAAATCGGAACAGCATTGTGTGTAGCACAAACAATATTTGGCTAATCTTGATGTTGGTTTAGCGTTCTAATTGGATGTACGGGTGCCGGTGTTTGCTTGAGCACGGTTTGTTCAACTGCGGTGCCTATAGGCATTGCCGCGTATATACGTTCTTAAGAGGATGATGTTTCATGCACAGCTATATAGATAACATAATTATGGTCGCTACTACACTAATCTGATTTGGCTATGACTGTCAGCGGGAGGATCTATCCTCTTCTGGATGGGCCATTGTGGTCATAGTAAGTTACGAAGTAGAAAAATCTGTTAGTCCAGAACCCTGACTTAGTTGTAAAAGGAATGCCGGGGTGGTACACTATTTTACAACTGTTTCAAAGTAATTGAGTAGAGAGTGATTAATTCCAAACCCCATGTTCTTGCTATCAAAAAGAATAAGAAGTAGTAAGAAGCCAAGAAACTCGTCGAGATGTAATACTAATAAAAGACGGATCCACCAAATGGAATCAATTTGCTTGAAATGTACAGAACTGAAAGGACACAACAATATTCAAGGACATTAAATGATTCATGGAACATTTTTTGTTCATTCATATAAATTGAAATGTAGAAATTATAGTGTAAATAAATACCTTGATGACACGTAAAATTGATTCTACTAGGTTACAAACAATGTTTTACATAAAAGCTGTACTTACTCGTAGAATAAATCAATTGCATTGTTTGTTTATATGATGAATTAGGAAAAGAGCCTGCAGCGTTTAACTCCGTGTTTGATGAAACTTAATTCGACGATGCTTAAATAAAGTCCCCTTTCCATCTGTTAGGTTGTTTAATATTTTTTTTATCGCGCGACTATATTCATCACACCTTTTTGACCTTTTGCTTTTCAGGTTTCGGTATCAATTTTGGCATACATCGAACGTGTACACTTGTTATGTTTGTCAATCTGTCTATCCGTGTATGGAATAGGCATTATCTTAAAACCTACTGGGTTCTATATAAAATTTTGCATACACATGACATGTATAATGTAATAACATTTATGATTCGATAAAAAAAATAGTACGTCATGTCTTTATATTTATAACTATAGTAATATTTTTCTATCCTTTTATTGTGTCTCTGTCTTATTGAATATGCACTGTTTGCTTCAACTCCAATAATTCTTCAAAAGTGATTCTGTAAAATACTTCTGTGTAAAACTTAAAAAAAGAACTTGAGATATAAATAGAACAAGAAATATATAGAAAAACAATTTTTAGCTAGACGTATTGCTGGGGAGTTTCTTGCCGCTTCTTCTCCTTAACAGCAATAACACGTTGCGAAGCGGTTTACATAGACTAGGAAGTAAAATGAATTCAAATTTTCAAGTTAACCATTACATTGGTATTGTACGAATATACAAATTAAATTGGCTATTAACTAAAATTATTTAAAAAATTAAACTAAACTATATAATTAAATACTACTATAAACATACTTAAGAAATAAAATTAAATTTTAACCTATATGTATGACCTTCAAAAAGTGTTCTCCAGTGGAACTTACTTTGAGTAAAAACTTTTGAAATTGATATTGAGCATATAGTTGATTCCACAATGTCAGACGAAACGGTCATCGTACTGAGTGCGACACTATTAATTTGACATGTTTATTTAGTAAAAAACAGAAGAAACAATATTGGTGTCATTACTTATTTCAAAAGCGACACGATAGAGGTGATTTGGATATTTTACCAAGTTGTATCAAAATATTACAGATTGTATGATTATAGGTTGCACACTGTAATACTTGGTTTCCTCCCACATCGATGTAATGTTCGAATCAACAGTATAGTTTGCGCACTGTAATGAGTGAAGGAGGAGAATCTCCTTCACTCATCGAATATTCGAATCTAAATCGTTACATTACAGGGGAATGCTCACGTTGAGGAGCACCTTTAGTGCTATGCGATAGGCAAAAGATCGAACAATGCGTCTGGTGGTTGCATACACATCAACATCAAGTAAGGATCTTCAGTGGCGTGTGGGATCTTATTATATAGGTCTTGAAAAATCACAATAACAAATTAATTCACAATGCTAGCAATATCATATGATATATGTATAAAATACCAGCATATTAAAGGACCGATGGACCATCAGGAAGGTAAGTGCTAAAGGGGCCACCTTTTTATGGCAACAGTTGTCTAGAAATTTTAATGTATTTTAAATGATGGCCGTTAAAATTGGCAATATATTAAGTTTAAATAAATTTTAGTACAATCAAGGTGTACACCGTACATATAAAGGCTTGTTCATACGTAGTGTAACGTTAGGGCGCGCTCACACCGCCTGAGTTAGTGCCGTAGCGCGCCATACGTCACCCGCCTCCTGGGACTATCTGACCCGGACCGTTGATATAGAACGTAACTGTGCTAGTAGTTTTGTTGGTGCCCGAAAACTATTTTACATTTTTAATTCTAATAACAGCGAACAGCAGCTGTACAGCGAATAGGTGTACATAAAATGGGAAATATATTTAAATTTTAACTTACATGTATGACCTTCAAAAACTGTTCTCCAGTGAAACTTATTTTGAATAAAATCTTTTGAATTTGAACAAAACGAAATTATATCAAATAATTTTATCTCAATCGCAAATTTTATTTGTAATGTGTGTTTAATTTAAAAATTCTCGACATTTATAAATCCTATATGGTTATGAATGTATTGAGCCTGTTATGGAGGAACTTTGTAAGTGACATAAAATTTTACCCGAGAGTTACGATTTAAGAAATTGGTCTGATTTATTTTCTCATTATTACAGAATATTATATATTGGCTTGAGCAACTTCGTATTAGTACCTAAATTATTTTAGCTGTATTTTACGATTAAAAAGTGAAATAGGTACCTAAATTCTGACGCTTACAATGTTTTTCCATAACAGGCTCGATGTAGATTTGGCATAACTCTCTTCTAAGATAAAGATATACTTTATATTTTTGTTACAAATGCATGTAAATAATTTTTTTATAAACCAATATATAGATTAGGTATAAATTAAACGACCATCATAAATAATAATATATATAGCTACATGATCACATAAATCTTTTTACAAATATTACATAAAAAATGAATCATTGACAAATTGAATGGCAACGTCATTATGTTGCCTAATATACTAACCAACATTCTGGGACCAAATTCTGCTTTTCAATATCTTCACGTTGTGAATATACGTTTTCATTGCGATGGCGTCAAAAATTCGTATTCTAGTAAATTCATAATATATTCTAGATGTCAAAAGCCACCAACATTTTAAACGTTTATTTCGCGAGTTTTCGCTTAAAAATATTTATAAAGATAAAACAGGCGTGGCACGGGCACGCCATTGACTTACCATAATACCGGTGTATCAGGGAAACTTACCATTGAGATGATAATTTCCGGTGATTTTCACGAGATAGTAGAATTGGGCCCGTGGTCACTAAATAAATATAGATATTTTAGTTTCCACTTGCACTGCAGCTTATTCGCAATGTTACGTCCTACGGTTGAGTGGGACTAGTGCCGACCATATATTTTATTGTCGGACTATACCGAATTAAATTATACAACTAGTTCACTGGTAAGGGTGGTCGATCGGCGGAATCATTCGCAGGTTCTATTTTAGGGTTCCGTAACAGCATAAAGGTACCCTAATAATATCGTCATATTTGTCCCTCTGTATAGTTTCTACATACATAGATAGATAGATAACTCTTTATTTTAGATCAAACCATAGACTCACCAAGTCAAATTTTTATGATAAAAATAAAACCAATTTCATACTGAAAAGCAAAAAATATTTTTTTTACAACATCTTCAAGTTGGTTTTAAGTAAAATTTAAAAAATCAACCATAAATTTACAAAATAAAGTGAATTTTATATTTTACTTCGCATCTACTTCAAGAGATAGGAAATATTTATTTTTGGTTTTTAGTTAAAGTCGACTTTATATTTTTTGAAAAAAAAACCCTAAAACGCCGCAAATACTCTGCCATCGGAAGTGACTATATATTTGTGGCTTTTGGGGTCGATACCGTGGGACCACGGGCGCCTGAGAAACACAAGCTTTATCAAGACATAGCCAAACTTCTGGTGAATGTCTCATGTGACCAAAAGACTAGTCTATATACCTCGGGCAACGCATGAGCGTTGCCATTCAGCGAGGCAATGTGGCCAGTCTTTTTTTTGACCGCCCTTTCAACTGACAGCGGTCTAGTTCTAGATTTTATAGTTAAATTTCAGTTTGTATATATAGTTTATTTTTCGTTTAATTTATAGTAAAGTATAATTTATTTATAATTCAGTCTATTTTTAATATTTAGTTGTGTTTTTTAAAAGTTACTTTAGTATATTTTATAGTGTACACGAAGTACAAAAAAATATCTGTTAATGTTTAAGTTCACATTCCTTGTTAATATTTCTTTACAAAAATTGGTCCTAAGCTACTTCATGTTGCGCAAATATTCGAATAGCTTTAGAAATAATATATAAAGCAGATGTAGAATTTTTATCACTGGCACGTGTTACAAGTTTTAATTTTAATCAATGTAGGCGCTTTTCAACAAGGGTTTGCACTGGATTTTCCTTGGATGCACTTGTCATGTCCTGACTTGTTGAAAATGGGATCACTACAAGCATATACAATTTTGTATAGAAAAAAATATAATCAGTCCACAATTGCCGGAGAAATAGCATACCTAAGAAGATAAAAAAAAACATAAAATTATATTGAATACCTCCTTCTTTTGGAAGTCTGTTAAAAAGATAGGACTATGGGCGGCCTCATTGCCAGAAAACGAACTCTTATAGACTTCTTCTGTAGCGGGTGGTTTCAGCAACTAGATGACATTGTGCCTTTATTGTCAACAAGGATAGACGAGTGTCCTCCAGCTTCTTAATGTTGCCGAAGATCTCCCGGACGGTATCTAATGCGAACCCAAATACCCTGCGGTTCTCTACCCCTTTGTACTTCAGCATGACATAAGCGTCTGTTTCTACTGTTTCTATGCAAGCTCTGCATATAGAGTTAGAGTTGTACGTGACACCTGTGTTGAAAATAAATCTTATAGTTGTCATGACTGCGAAAGTGGCTGCGCTAAATATTGACCTTTGGCTGATACCGTTAAGGTTTAGGATCTCCTTGGAGACACGCGAATTGGTTGAAGACAGTGCCAATGTGCATGCATCCCTCCAAGTTGTCCATATATTGTTGATGAAGTGCTATTGTTCTTTGGTTAATGTGGTTTCTAAACCAGCTATGCGATAGAAGCAGGAACGTAGGCTTTTTATTGTGTTGTCAAATTGTTATTGGAATATAGACGTACTAGCTGACCCGGCGAACTTCGTACCGCCATATTTTCTGAATTCCTAAAAGACTTTGATTCATGACACAAAAACAAAATCACCATAATCGGTCCAGGTGATTAGGAGGATTCTAGAACCCGATATCAGCGCCACCTACCGGTTCTAATTGCGAATCTAAACCATCCGGGAACCCACTTAAACACACAAAAACAAAATCACCTAAATCGCTCCTGGTGATTAGGAGGATTCTAGAACCAGATCTCAGCGCCATTTACCGGCTCCAATTGTGAATTTAAACCATCCCGGGATCCACTCAAACACACACACAAAATTGCATCAAAATCGGTAAAGTCGTTCTCAAGTTATGCGCTTACCAACACATTTTGCGATTCATTTTTATATATAATCAATTTTCCATTGTTTACGCCCCCGCAATCCCCTTTGGGGGTGGAATTTCGTTAAATCCGTTCTTAGCTGATCTCTACTTGGCAAAAGAAATATTCATACCAAATTTCAAGTCAATCGGCCTTATAGCTTCAGAGATATCGTGATCAGTGAGTTCAAAACGGGATCTCCTATATATATATATATATATATATATATATATATATATATATATATATATATATATAGATGCCATTGATGAATCACTTATTCATTTTATAAACTGATTTACTTACTCGTGATATATTAAGTATGATAATCGCCGTATAAAAACTAACTCTAAAACGTTCCTAAATCCTAGCCTCTTCTTTATTTATAAATGTTATACAAGGTTTATCGGCTCGGTAAAAAAGTACTTTTCGTAATAGCGATTATTTTAAACATTCTTCTTTACTCAATCTGAATGAGTCTCTAAATTTGTATAATTATTATGCACTAGCTGACCTGGCGAACTTCGTACCGCCATATTTTCTGAATTCCTAAAAGACTTTGTTTCATGACACAAAAACAAAATCACCATAATCGGTCCAGGTGATTAGGAGGATTCTAGAACCCGATCTCAGCGCCTACCGGTTCTAATAGCGAATCTAATTCATCCAGGAACCCACTCAAACACACAAAAACAAAATCCCCAAAATCGCTCCCGGTGATTAGGAGGATTCTAGAACCCGATCTCAGCGCCATCTACCGGTTCCAATTGTGGATTTAAACCATCCCGGGACCCACTCAAACACACACACAATATTTCATCAAAATCGGTAAAGTCGTTCTCAAGTTATGCGCTTACCAACACATTTTGCGATTCGTTTTTATATATAAGATTAGCTTCTGCCCGTGACTTCGTACACGTGGAAAGGAAGTTAAAAATCACCCGCGATTTTGAAACATTCTTCATTGGTGCTCCGCTCCTATTGCTCTTAGCGTGACGGTTTATAGCCTGTAACCTTCATCAATAAATGGGCTATCTAACACTGAATTTTTTTTCCAAATCAGACCAGTAGTTCCTGAGATTAGCGCGTTCAAGGAAACAAACAAAGAAACAAACTTATCTGCTTTATATATTATATATACTATAAGACAAAACTCTCTCACTGACACCACACCCTATCAAATTATCCGCTTCTATTATGTTACGTTGCAGAGAAATTACTTTTAGACTGTTATAAGCTGTTTAAGTAATTAAAGCTTTCTAACTATCCCACGGGAACTCTTTAATTTTTCGGGATCAAAAGTATCCTATATGTTGACCAGGGATATAAGCTGCCACCATACAAAATTTCATTTCAATCGGTCTAGTCGTTTCGAAGATTAGCCGTTACAAACAGACAGACAAACAGAGAAACAAAAAATTCAAAAAAATCCAAATTAGTTCTATTTCACTTCTTACATCCCCCTGACACGGTTTTTAGCATTTTTTTTAATTGTACAGAAATTCGACCTCTACAATTTTATTATAAGTATAGAGTATAGATTAGATGGCGCTACATATGTTATATCAGATAATAACTTAGCTTCACTTATTGTTCTGAGATTCTTCTATCTCTTATTTATTTTATATTATGTAAAATATTTTTTTGAACCAAATCACTTGACAAACTAAAAATTTTCTTATGATTCTTTTAAAACTTTAGATGACGATGAAGACATCATAGAGCTCGAGGAGAATAATATGTTACGCCATCTAATATATTTTTTATTAATGTATTTAGTTTTTCTTTTTATTTTAAGAGGGCTCAAAGATTTCTTAGTCTATAATTGATGATATTCTTGCCATTAGTCTTATTAAAGGATACAAGTTATTGCTGTGAGCAAGTGTTGAAGAGCAAACATTACGCAAATAAATGCAACGAATCAAAATTATAGGATAGTTTAGGAGGTTTTAAAGTTTCGTTGTATTGTTTTCATGGTTTAAGGATCTTATACGTACTATTTAATTCTAGGAGCGCTTCTAATTATTTCACAGTGATTCAAGATTGAGATGGGATCGATTCGAAAGATATAAGACCGTTAAAGAAGTTGCGATTCAGGACGCAAAGAGCTATAGGTACATATATATGTAAGTATTTGGCCAGCAAATTTGTGAAGAAACACTAAGTAACTTACTAATGTAATATGAGTATCATATACGTGTATATACCTACATATACATACTTTATATTAACTGCTTAATGATGCTTATTATTACTAATTATTAAGTTTTTTGTTTATTTGAATATTATCTGGAATAGTTGATTTGAAAAATAGAGTCGCTTCATAAAATAAAATGGATTTTATTTATTACTTGCACATGCCAACAAGATCTTATTTCCGGCGTTGCCAGGACATAGAATTTTGTTGATGAATTGTGAACTCAGAGTCAAAAAATAGCGAGCATATCGCCACCTCACTGTCTATCCCACTGGAAGAACGTCATATATCGAGATAAAAAGTAACTTAAGTGTTTGCCCGAAATATAGCTAGCTCAGTGTCAAGTTTCATTTAAATCCATTCAGTAGTTTTCAGGTGATGCTCTGACCAAAAATATAAAGGTTACATTTTCGAAATCTATTTTGAAACGCAATGCAAAGTCAAACTCTCCAAAATTTTATTCTATTATTCGTCCAATAAATAATATCGTTTTGTACAATTAGATAGTGTTCATTTCAAACTGAATGAAAATTATTAAATATAGCTGTCAGTACAGACGCGTGTGTATTGTGGACATTGACGGCAGGAACCGTTCACAATTTCCAAGTCACTTAGTGAACAATGAAATTAGTAAAGCTCAAAGTTACTCTTATAGAAACAATTTGAATTAATATCCAATAGAGACTTAAGTCGAGCCAAGCCCTGGAATTGAGATTGCGTTTTGATTTACGTAAAGACTACACCTTGTAACCTGATGGACACGCTGCCAGCGTATGGTCGCCTATAGGCACTGGGCGAAGAATGCGAAAAGGTGGGATATGTGGTGCAGGCTTGCGGAAGCTAGTTTCCCGCAGTTGACTAGGATTAGTCGATGACAATGTACTTATATTGTGTAGTTTATAATATTTAAAAGTAGTTCTCTCCGGTCTGGGTATAATATATTCGTATGTCCAACAATTGAATTATTGTAATAATTTTTCTTGTGTCCAAAAATTTAATTATAAGGGTAAGTATATTAATAAAACAACAACATTTTACTAATATGTCTATTTTCAATTTATTGTTTATTGGTTTTTCGAAATAAGATTGTCCCCTTTTTATTATTATTAATAATAATCATAATTGTGAGAGAAATTCTTTAAATGTCTACTAAGACTTATCACCGAATATGGCGCGTATTCTGGAACAATATTAATTCACATAACGACGTGGCATTGATAATCTTTACAAGGTTTTATTTCGTAGAACTTTCAAAAGTCGGTTTGAACGTCAGTTTTATCCCAGAATAGGGGCCTTAGTCCCCAGAACTAATAGTAAAAATCCATTACATTATTCGGTTTATTATTAATTATTTCATCTTCATTTATCGAACTTATATTTGTATATAATGATAATAATACTGCTTTATTTTATTGCTATGGTAAGAACAAAATATTACAAAATAAAGGTCTCAGTATAATTTATAATTTTTATGTTATTAAAAAAGGAACTTTTTAATTTTTCCGAGTTTAACTGTTGAAGTATTAGCAAGTTTTTATACATACATGTATCAACAGTTCAAAATCAAAACTGAAATATAAATAATGTTTTGTTTAATTACTAATGAAAAATTAAATGCATTTTATAATTATATTTGCTTAAATAATATTTAAAACTTAACTTGAGCTTACGTAATACCTATGTTTTCACAGATTTCTATTTTAGTGATAATATACGAACTTCATACACTAACCTCAAAAAAGCAAGCAGTCAGATTTTGAGATAAACATGTATTTTCTCATATTTATCCAAAATTTTCTTTACATAGTAAAAAACAAAGTCACTTTTCGCGTCAGTCTGTCTGTATATCCGCTTATTCTTCTTAAACCTAAGTGATGGTAAATACTAGTTAAAAATCCGTTCCATGGTTTTTACTGGTATTCACCATCAGTTAGGTAACTTTCCACTCAAGGTTTATATACTAAATAATAACGAACTAAGTTTTTATGTAAGTAAAATAGACCTCCTCCGTAGAGGTTGACCTGCGACGTAGTCTCGGGAAAAACTCTTGTAATATTATGAATATGAACATACCTCTAGGTATATATTACGGCCAAACCACCGAACCAGTTTGGCAGAAACTTGGCGATGACGTTTTTTAATATATCTCCTTTTAGAGTTACAATAAGTTCGACAAACATATGCTCGCTGAAATTGGAAATGTGAAACTTGGAACAAGCTTCTAAAAATAAATAAATATTACATTGGTTGTGCGGTTAATATGAAATAACGTCAATAAGAACCCTATACATACAAAAAATATGAGTAAAGCTCAGTACAAGGTTTTCAAAATCTTTAAAAACTAAAATGTGTAGATTGATTAGATAAAAACTTTAGAGATTAGTTAGAGAAGATTCAGTGTAATCATGCCTGGTATGCAAGTAGAAAGTGAGGAGGTCAATCATATTTTGGTTTTATCTTATATAACATAAAAATAATTGCAATTGCAATTTTCTCGTTCGGGTTCCCTTTTCATTATTCAGTAACAATATTTTCTCATAGTACTACATTTAAATATATCAATATACTAGAATCACTGGGCAGTCACACTTGACTTTTACATCTATACCAAACTTTACGTAATTAGCCACAATCCTTAAAATATTACCAAAGTATAAAGATATTATGAAACAAATATTCAATTTTAAATAAACTTTTTCAAATAATATACCATTACCAATAAAAAGTTTAATCAACAACAAAAACAAGATTTAAATTAAAGAGCTCGCATTTTGTAGGTTAGTGCATAAAATTTTAATAAAAAAAGTATGTGTGAATGTGTATCTTGGCGACTTTGGCATCAAAATTCACAATTATGCTCCTCTAAAAACCTTGAGAACATTCATTTTTATTTTATTAAATTGACACAATAATTTAATTCGATAGTTATTGCTTTGATATAATAACTTAATTAATTAATTAATCGCTACACCCAGAGTCTAATCTGTTGAGCTTCAGTAGGGACAATTATAATTCTCGTTTCACACTATCAGTTAGGTCTTTGCTTCACGTTATTCTAAAGCAAAGTAAAAAATTACCTTTGAATGTTATTTTAAAGCACTATTTTTATAAGTAACAGAAATGGCCATATTTTCCTATAATATAATAGCAAAATTTTATTGCTTCTAAACGAATCGTTCGTTAAGGTCCCTGAGTGCGGCTGTAAAGCTTGCTGACTAGAATATGTAAGTTTTTGAAGTAAGCTCGAGTCATATTCAAGACACATTGCATCGCCGGATTTGTTTACGAAGCACAAATATTTGGGTTGCGTATTGATCTTCTATAATGTTCCTGCTCCATCTGGGATAATGTTAGCATTAGTGACTGTGGCCAAATGCGTTTTGTTTATAGCGTTAAAAATAACGCTGTTAATGATTACCTAAATTCGTGTATATCTATCTTTCAATGTTTAACGTCATTAAAATTGATAACAATGTTGCATAACAAATGACGCATTAAACCTTTAGCTACATCTGTGTGACACAGTCACTAATATTATCCCATATAGAGCTGCGACATAAAAGTTAATATATCACTGGTCTATAATTCGGTCTATATACAGCATATGAGATCTTCTTGCAGGTGGGATGACAACCAATGCAAATCATAAGTCGATAATGTGGTAGGTAATCGCCTGTTGGTTAGTAAGTAGTTGAATGAATAGTAATTCGTCGGTTAATATTAAAGACTGGGACTCGCGTACGTTTATTGAGCGGCCACGCTTTTTAAATAACTGCCACTGCTCTTCACATCGAGTTTTAGAAATTTCCCCATAACAAAAGAAAAAAAAATAACTAAAAGAAACCGACTTCAAGTGTAACTAAAACGCAAAAACATTAACTTTTCTACAACTTCTACGTACGTGTCAAGAAAAGAAATTTAAAATTACTATATTTTGTTGTTGTAACAATGGGTATATAATTTTTTATGTGTTGCTTGGCACCGACTTCAAGATGAATTTTATTTTTTGCTGTTTAGTTACTCTTGAAGTCGGGTTTTTTTTTGTTACAATATTTCTATTTTACACTTTTAAAATACATATGGTATCAATAATCAGGTAGCTTCTCGAATTCGGAAACGATAGCTGATGAAACGGAAGCGTATTTAAAAAAGGGTGCTGAACATAGCTCGAAGGTAAATTATGTATATGCACTTAAAAACCTCTAATAAGTGCTGCCACATTTAAATTAATAAAGTATTGTTAGGATACGCTGGCCAGTGAAGAAATGTAAATCAGTCGGTTCTGGCACTTGCCGGCAGCTGCAATGGCGCGGCTCGTACATTTTGGTTTACACAAAACCAACTATGAATGTCAAAGAAGCAAGTGAGGTGTGTAAGAATAAGCCTGTATGGCGCTCTGTTGTTCGTACCTACTCCGCAAGGGACCTGGCGTGAAGTTATGTATGTATGTATGTATGTACAAAACCAACTGCAGCCCATTTCTGACTGTTTGTTCGATTGGTGTAAGTGCTTGACGAAAATTGTTTAATTAAATTTCATTTGAATCTCAACTCCGTTTTCTAAATACGACGGATCTCAATTTTCGCGGTCGTGCTGTTTATCGTTTCTAGTCCTATTTGAGTCTAGTATAGCACGCTACTGAACTTAATTAGGTGCCTGCTCGTTTTGGGATTGTCATAAACCTAACATTATTTTTCAATACGTATTCTATTTGATTTTGGGTAATTTTATGCTACATCTTCAGAACTCAAGGTCTAATAGCAATAAAATATTATTCTAAAGCTAAAGCCACCGCAATTTTTTTGTATCAAAATCGTTTCAGAAACAAAAAAAGTTATTAATGGCAAACCACATTTTAATCTGATTTAACGATTGTTTTGCTCCATCTTCGGAACCCAAATCTTATACCAATAAAATTAATATGGTATCATTTTGAAACTATAATGAGTCGAACGCAAAAATAATGACCAAAATAGGTTAAGAAATAAAGAAGTTATGGCTTCAAACCGCAAAAATTTCATATATCAGCCTGATTTCAAGGGTTTTTCTGGTATGTCCTCGGAACCCAAACTTTGTTAGCAATAAAATTTATATGGGACCATTTCAAAGCTTTACTGAATCGAAGTTCAAAAAAAAAAAGTTCAGAAAAAACATAGTCACGGCTGAACATACATAAAAATATAGTTATATATATTTACACAACGAATTGAGAACCTTCTCCTTTTTTGAAGTCAGTTAAAAAGTACCCAAAATCATACTAGGTATATCGGCACCTTTCTCTAAACATTTGAATCAATCTATTCCTTTAAACCAGTCATACTTCAACCTTTTCGATACTAAATACACAAAGAGCTTTTAAAATGTATGTTGCAACTCAGCGATGTAGTAAATCATTCACCATTTACAGTTGATCAATATTACTTTAACAAATTTTGGTATCAGCAATGTGTCTTTTAATATAACATAAACCCATCTAATAATAATATTTCTATAAAATCCTTAGCAGTTTTATAATTAATAATTACCGAAATTTAGATTGCACATTTCATGGGAATATTTTAAGTTTCACTCAAACTCAGCAAAATCATTCTTGAAACTGTATGTATCGCAATTGGCAACAGAAACGCCACTGGCAGAAGTAGTTTCATAGTAATCGGGTTTGTGGGCGAGGATTGTTAAGATAAAAATATCCTCTATTTCAGTGAAGAGCCAGTAATAAATATAAGGCTAATTCTAATTAGAGAAACAGAGTGAGTATGTGATAATTCAGCATTAGATACAAGAGCGGGACCGCAGAAATGATTCTAGAGATCAGTAGTGACTGGATCCTGAGCAGTTTGGGAAATATTGTTTTGGTTAACAATTTTATTCTTTAAGAATAAATTAGTATGTAAATAGAAAATACTGATTATTTAGTGAAATATGATCTTCAGGGTTTTCCTTTCCTAAGCTGAAGCGCATTATTTTATTATTACCTGATTTAGCTGGTCTTGAGTGAATACATTGAAATAAATCCCTAACAAAAGTTTTTTCAATTTCTATATTTACAAAATATCTTTTAAAAATATTATTTATAATTCGCAAACTTTTTGTTTTTACAATTTTTTACTTAAGCCTTGACTTCGATCGCAGTGTGGAAGAATCACTGGTTAAGCTCTATGCGTTTGTAAACGTTAAGTAGGAAGAGTGTGATGTGAAAGTGTCATTGAACTGGGAAGTAACAAAAACAACTTCAATTAGTAGTAAGTATTTTGTTCTTAAAAATAATGTTAATTTATTATCGTTGTAAATATAATTTTTGAGCTTCCCCACTGATTATTTTTTCACTGTTAATCGATCTCATAATTGGATTCATGCAATAGGTCATCAGAAAACATTTGAACATACTATCTAATTGAGAACAATGAATTAAAATCATTCTTGGCTCCAAAATATTTTTTACCTTGATATCAATTTAAAAAGAACTAGGCTAGAAATAATTTTAAAACAGGAAAGTTTAGGACACTTTTGGTTTGTTTTATACGATCAATAAGAACCTTTAGAATCGGTTTAAAAATGTGTAATAGATTTACCTCTCTAAACGTAAAATAATCTAGAGAATATTTGAATACTAGAGAACTGTTAAATATAACATAATTATAAATAAATATGTACAATAATATTTAATAATAAATTAATAGTTAATACAATAATTTCTAATTTTCATTAGTTAAAAAAATAATATTGGGTTAACTTCCAGATTTCACAGTTTGGTTTAAGAAAATAATTGGATTAGGTAACAAAACAGCTTTAATTAACTTATGAGTATTCAAGAACACCCCAGTTCCCCTTGTAATGATTTTTTCAACCACGAATATTTTGAATGAAATATTTATTAATAAGCATAAATCATAGGAAATATTTTTCATCTTTAATTAATGCATGAATCCATTCGCGTTGTACTAATTCCGTTCAATTTAATAACTATGCGTATTTTTAAACTAATGTACTAAAATCGAAATGTGTACTATTTACATATGAGTTTTTTAATACTATTTTGGCTAAATGTCTCTAATAACCTCTTAAACCTAAAAATTGTGCCATCACGTGTATTTTAAACGAACAGAGAGACCAAATAAATTCAATAAAAAGTCTACTATCTACAAATTATATAAATTCAAATAAATAATAAAATATATCTTACAGTTATTTTGTACAGTTTTTGATAACATCGGAACAAAACGCGTAACAATTTATTTAAATTTAATATTTAAGATTCAGTTTGCGCACATTAGCGTGACGGATACTTGACATTATCCAAGTACTGCACGATGCCGTCACGTCGTATGCCACAGTGATATGAAATGCGAGTGGGTGATATTCTGGCTTAGAGTCGTAGCCAAGTAAGGTCATGGTTCAAAGGTCTTTCTATTTTCAAATATATTTTACAATTATATCTAATTACTGAAGAGGGTTTAGTTACTACTAAGACAAGATTCTGTGAAGCATCGTTTTGCTTCTTCGAATAACTCTGGCTACAACCAAGCCTGCACTCACCCTCCACGCCTGAGATACCGCGATGATCTCACTAACATTAAAACACACAGAATATTGATTATTTGCAAGGCACATTCTTTTAAAAATCCTGAATTAATTTTTTTTCATGTACACAACTCGATGCATTAAAACACCAAAAATAAAAATAAAGTTCTAAAAAAGCATCTAAACTGTAATGATATGTATGTATATAATTGGTTATTATATACCCTGTGTCTCGAAAAATATAGTAATAGATCAGTGTGAAATCAATAGAAAATTAAGTATCTACAGTATTCTAACGATTTGCTCCGATTTGGTGACGATGAGTTAGGGTGTTATTGCTGGGTGCATTGTCGCAGGCGTGTCCTGCTGGCGCGGCCGCTGGCTCAGTAGCCGTACCCGGCGCCTGGGTACAGCAAAGCCGCGCCGCCTCCCGCCGGTCAGTGCTGCGCCGCGAACTTCATACGCTTCTGTTTCTGTCTTTGATTACAAAACCATACCCTGACAACATTCTTCTTGAGATCCAGTTTCTCTGCAATCGCAGTTATTTTCTCCCCAGATGGTCGAGGTTGTACTGCGAAATATGCTTCAAGACTTCTTTTTTCCGGAGCTGCAATTGATGTTCTTTTACGTTTCTTTTCACCTGCAGGCAATACGCTCGGCGCGTCAGGATCCCGCCTTTTATTTTTTGCTTGCGCCTCAGCTTCTTCTAACCATGCTTGCAGAATAGGTTTGAGTGCTATCATATTGTTGTGACTTAGAGTTAGACTTTCGAAACGACAGATTGTGCTTTGTGACAGTGCGCCGACTCCTGGTAATTTTAGATTTGCCAGTGCTTTGCCCACATCTGCTTGTGTTACACCTAGTTTGATTCGTCTCTGTTTAAATCGTTCAGCGAAGGCTTCGAGTTCGCGTGGGTCTGTGTCAGTGTCTGGATGAAGTGCCGCGGCTGGGTGGCCCAGATGCGCGGGTGGAGCGTGACCTAATCCACCGGCATGGTGATGGTGGTTCATTACGTGGTTCATGCCATAACCGTGCAGTTGGTGATGTGGCGGTGCTGTCTCCCCCATTGGCGCAAGGGTCGTCATTGAAGAAGATGTTAAAGGGTCCAGCATATCCAGCCCCTCCATGCCATGGTGACCCATCTGTGGGAAAAAAGGCTTTTTGTAATTCATTTTTTTATCATACTGCCAAAATCAAGTGTGTCATGGATAAAAATTGGCGGGTATCCTAAACTTACTAAATTGTTGATATTTTTAAATAGACTGGAGCAACAATGTAGTGGTTCTTACTTAGCCAGTCTTTAGGCTTATCGGAATGTTAATCCAGGTCAGATAAAATAATGGATATATTGTTTTTTTCTAAATTTACTGCTTTGAGACTCGTTTTCAAGGTGTAGAACATCAAGGGAAGGTGTTGACAAACTACACAGTGTTGACAAAAAAATATGAACGACTAATGAATTTCATATTGCTTCAATAATTCAGAGTGAACTTTTATCAAATCTGAAGTCTTCTCTATGTTTACCTTTTAATAGCTTAATTTGTTTATATCCTTCATTTGACGACTATGTAATGTTAAGTATTTTTTAAATTTAAAAAAATGAATCAACTACACTTATAAAGGTAGGTTAGAAACACGAAACCATTATATCTTTAAACATAGACGGAACATGTACTACCCTCAATTTCAACAAATTGAAACGATACAAACTAAACTATTTAAGTTTAGTTTGTATTATTTCAATTTCAATGATCAATCAAGATAAAAGTTTTATTACGTCTCTCAAAAGAAATTTCAAAGAAGAACTACTCTTTTCAATGTCGGTTAAAAGACTTAGGTCCGCGCTAGTTGCGTGGCGGGCTGGTGCCCCCGGGAGCGGTATATCACAATTAGAACAGTACAAGGGGCCTGGAAAGGACAGCCGGGGCACGGTATGTTACGTGCCCTAGCCATGGCGCTGTTTACTTACAGCACAGAGATAACAAAACAATATTTTCAACATAAAATAAATTGGCCAAGTACGGGTCAGACCATGTAACATGGAATGATGTAGTGAAGAAAGACGTCCACGCTATGAAACTTTAAAAAGTAATTAATTAAAAATGTCTATGTCTCAAAAATTACAAGAGGTCTTTATTAATCCAGTTTTCGTAAAATGCTTCATCATTTATTAATCATAATGTTCAACTTAATTCAAATATATTTTTCATTATAAGGACTCTAAAGCACACACATAAATGGATAACACTTAATTGGACTATAACATAAGCATTAATAAGTGACCTTGTTATTTCGTAAATCATCTCTTTCAAGAAACCTAAATTCAAGAAAATTACAGTCTCAATACAAATTCAGATAGATTTGATTATTTTTTCAATACCGTGATGCCTAATTGTTTTATTAGCGTCATACCAAACTCATCTTAAAACATTACAATTAAAGAGATAAAACGCAACAATATGGTATAAAAAATACAATGGGTCACATCAAAATATTTGCAATACATCCATGTGCCCCTGCAAACATTCATTTAAACGCACAATGCTTTTTCCATCCGTGCATATTGGGAACAACGCATTACCAATCAAGACCCTTAGAAATAATAAGTGTTTACGCGTCGTAGAGTAGAGTATCCCACTCAAAAGATCATTGTTGAAGCCATTGGGCCCATTGTATACACCCCTGCAATCAAACGGCTCCTTAAACATCTATGGCGCTGTTAATTCAGTGAACAATATGATACAAGCTCTGTTTTAATCGGATAAACCGATCCTTGTTCACGCCTTATTAATTTGGAATTTCGTTTGGATATTTTGACTTTTTGTTTCATCGTTATTTCTGTGCGTCTGTCATTATGTAAACAGTCATGTTAGTTCAGTGGTAAAGGCAACTGTCTTGTTTCAAAGATGAAAGATGTGGGATTGAACCCTGTCCGGAGAATTTAAAAATGTTGTATATGCCGATGATAATATTTTATGTCTTTTGTAAAGAAGTATTCTAATTTTATAACAAACCTATCTTCACAGTAAAACAAACTACGACTTAAGAATCTGTCTATAAAGAAGCCTTAAATATTAATCTTTTGCTTTTGTTTAAAAAATATTTTAAATTTTTAACTGCGCAAATATTTGAATAGCATTAGAAATAATATATTAAGCGCCTGTAGAAATTATAGTACTGGCACGCGTATACAAGATTGGTATATCACTGTTCGGTGTAGACGCTTAACTCGAATTTGAGTAACGAATATACAAAAAAACATACAGACGAATTGAGAACATTCCCCTTTTTAAAGTCGGTTAAAAATACGAGATTAATAAGCTTCTAACTGGCTCTTTTAAACATATTTTATGAGTTTTAAAGATATTAACAGTGATTGAAATACGTGAAAAGAATTTTACAGACAATATCTCGCTGAATATGAAGCAAGAATAAATCAGTGGAAGCAAGAAGTATTTTACCAAAGACCCACAAATATGACAGGTATATTTAAGTTTGTTTTTAGTACTATCGTATATTACTTAGTAAAGAAATGACTATTTTGGATCTCTCGTATACGATATGATGATACGATGTATACATTTTATACAATTATCGTCGACCAGATAGGTTTATTATGTTTATGTTTGTTCTTTAGTATTTGTTTGTAGCGGGACCGCAACTGCGAGTATGTTGTCACAATGATTGACATACATGTACGATATGATTTGAATAAATTTACGTAAAAATATCTTTTACGTTGAATTTTGGCTGAATAACATTCTAGCAATATGCAAATTAATATGATTATCTGACATTGTTGGAAGAGCTGACAGTGTACTTCGAAATATTACTGAAAACGATTGGAAAAATTCGCGCCAACACGTAATGAAAATAGAAAGGGAATAATGCGAGAAAGAACTTACTGTGTGTGAAGAAGTGATTAGTTATAAATTGCGAACATAATAGCATAGTAGCTGTATTTTTTGCACGATGTTTGACGTAGACGTATCTCCTCTGTGATAATGTTATAGGCATAGGCTGTTTCAAGCACATGTAGCGAATGTACATACGTTATTTGTAATCTCATTGGGCCACAATCAATACCTTTAACATTATATATATAGTATAGTATAGTAGGTGTGGCCCCAGCATAAAAATTACTAAGTATTGACATAACATGGGAGTTGGTAGAGTTTAGACAAGTTTTGTGTTTGTTTTTACTAGCTTTGGTCGCGATTTATAAAAAACTAATTAAGTTTTTATGTAAGTATAATCAAACTACTCACAAAGTTTGACCAGCGGCCTAGTATATAATAATTGTAAAGGTATATTACCTACAGTCTACCAAATAGGTATCCATATTATAACATATTCAGAAACTACTGTCAATTAAGCTGAATAATAATATATATTTTTTTATAATATAATTTACGATTTGATTTCAAGAATAAAAAGGGAATGTACGGTTATCGATGATGTAGAAGAATAGATATGGTAAAGAATGAATACTTCAAGGCTATTTCAATAACAATTTAAGTGTAGTTCCATACACGCAACTTTGCACAGGTGTATTCACGCTGGTGGAATACTGTCGATTTTGTTGTACCACCCCTTACACGAGCGAGGGTTGAACATCCCCTATTTATCATTTCGAGTACTAGTGCTGTGACATTTATGAGGTGTAATGCCGATATCGAAGCAGATGATCGATAGGTATGTGTAACTTTAGATTTTTACATTGCAGCAATCGCAGATTGAGAAATATTTTTCCTGTCTCTAGTTTCTCTTATTCACGTATTTTGGTAAGTTGTATTATTTGTAAAACAATGGTGTGACAAGAATCAATAAGCGATTACAAATGTAATAAATGTTTGTCTCTTGTTATTCTTATTATGACTGAAAAAAAATTACCATACCTTGACAGTAGATACAAGCACAAACATTGTTTAGAAAATGGAAATAAATATGCTATAGTTTTACTATGATGCCGTTCCCGGTCTGGTCGAATATTCTTAAATATGAAAGAATCAGAGTATAGGTACTATCGTATATCGTAAACGATATCGCGCTCGTACCGGTTAGTCGAACATAAAATTTTACTGCAACAACTAATAGTAAACTAGTAGGTAGTTTGCTATAGTATATACACACAATGAGATTGGATCAGACCCAGACCGGAACCAGATTTAATCATGAACGGCGCCATAGCGTGAATTGAGCCTTAAATTTTTTATAAAAACAATTGATGAATGTCATGAAAGTGTTACATCCCTACAAAGTGTAACTAACCTACGGTGCTGCAAGTAGATATTAAATAAATTATATTCCCTTTTATAATGATTTGTATCACAAAGTTATGATTTGAACAAGTGGCCGAATTCAATAGGGTAATACTAAAATACGGCCACAGAAACTACGGTTAAAGTAAGGGGAGAAT
Organism: Dendrolimus pini; assembly: GCA_949752895.1. Taxonomy (NCBI): domain Eukaryota; kingdom Metazoa; phylum Arthropoda; class Insecta; order Lepidoptera; family Lasiocampidae; genus Dendrolimus; species Dendrolimus pini. The sequence goes on along the minus strand of OX457125.1, from coordinate 8,903,286 downwards.
GGAAATAATTTTATGACTGTGCTAAAATGTGTCATGCTTATTAAATAAAGTTTTGCCCGCGAATTTTGCACGACATAACATAAAGAAATCCACCAGGTTTGTATATCCTTCTTGTAGTTATGACTATGATCAACTGTCATTAAGAGCGCATACAAAAGTGATTTGATAATTTGTGATGATTTTTGCAATTTGTCCGAATTTAATCACTTTCCTCCACTCTTTCCTGAATACTTTCCCAGGAAAATAAGGGGCAAACTGAACCTATCTATGTTGATTTAACATAAAAGTAATAAATTACCGTAGAAAAAGCACTTTACCTATTATCTACAATTTTCAACTCTCAGATAATACATGTGTGGGTGGCGGCTGCCCTTAATTTTTCTTTTGTTTTGATTCCACTACAAGATACAACTACAACTCGACAATCTTCCTTTAAGAAACTAATGACTAGCGACCAAAAGGTCAGAAGCGCCATGCATTCATTGGCGTTTATGAGTTTTGTTCAGTCTTTTTATTGAATTTACTTTTGAAAGCAGATTTGATTTGTTTTCTCGTTCTCACAGCATATTGTTTAGATATATGACATAAAATATATCCCTTTGTGAATCTAAGGCTCTCCACATCTCTCTCCACCACCGAACCCTGAAAACTGTTAGTCTTTTTCTTAGTCCTTTTCAATTATTAACCAATCATTTTAAACTCGCCTTATTACAAATACAGATGAGAGCTAACTACAAGCCGCGTAATTCCAACTCTTCGACGCGTTTGGTGAGTCATGCCAACCACAATTGAGAAGGATAATTTAGTCGCCAAAGTGTTGGTACCATACCTATAGCAGGTGTGCCATTACATTTAAATTCAAAGGATATTTCCTAAAATGCTATTTTCGTGGCCACATTCACCCCTTAATATATGACATATGAACATGAGGCCCATATTATGCGTGCGCAAGTACAATTTGACGGGTCGTCCGTCTACGCAAGCAAATTACGTTATTATTGTCACAGCAAAATAAATGAAACATTAATATACAGTGGTATAAAAACGAGAGTGGCCGTTTCATTCCTAGTTTTAAAGCAAAAATATGTTTATCAATTATTTAGAAAAGTTATTGTTCTTGAGCTTCGTGATTAGTACACATAATTAAACGGTTTTAAGTTCGGATTTTTATATTAAAATTTGTATTTCGATGTTTCGGACACTTTTCAGTAGCCTTGATCACGGTAGACAACGATATGAAATGGCAATGTGTAATGAAAAAGTTATTATTTAACCGACCTCCAACTTGTTCATTTTAAACAGTTATTACATGAATGTCTTGTTATTATACTATAGGTTTTAGATACGTGCAATGGTTTTACATTTAGGGCTGGCAGAAGAGTTCCCAGCTGAAGCAAAAAATCAGGGCTCTAATGATCAGAATATACGGCATTGTGCATATAAATCTACATTAAACTGGATTCCCAAAATTGATGCTTTCGGGTACGAGGATGAACATAATCACAGCATACATTTATACTTAAAATTCTGATATTATTCTGATGGATATGAATTCAAAATACATGCTAAGAGCAATGCTCTAGATTACATTGTCATTGATTGAATTTACTCATAAAACATAAATTGTACCTAAATATTGTATATATATATGCTCATATATTGTCTCTTCTGTATAATTCATTATTTAATCCTCAGACCCCTGCATACCTCAAGGAACAGTTTCATTACCTTTATTCGGGTAACTTAAAGTCTCTCAGATCCTCGGAAAACTTGTTACTTAAAACTCCTCTGCATACAACTAGCTCTTATGAGAAATCCTTCACAGTCCAAGCAGTTCGTCTTTGGAACGCGTTACCTGTTAATATAAAGCTAGCCAAATCACTGCCCATTTTCAATAAGCTTGTGAAGGATTATTATAACTCAAATAGCTCAAATTAAAGATGCAGCAGTCATTGTCATATTTTTCTTGTCTTATATTTATTTATGTAAGTGTATTTTATAATATTTTATTTACATATATCATGTTAGTATAATATTTATATTTTTATTAATGTATGTATATTATATCATGTATGTATTTATAAGATATGTATATTTATAAGATACTCATTCGATAGTGAGAATAATGCAACATACCCCTGTTGTTATCAAATGTTTTGTCCATCCAAAGGTTGTCTGGAAGAAATCGCTAATAGCGATAAGACCGCCTATTGTATTGTAAAATTTTGTTTCTGTTAACTGTATCTTTAAAACACAATAAAGCATATTCATTCATTCATTCATTCATTCATTCATATATATATAAATAATTCGTTTCTTGAATAGGAAATCTTTATGTACTAGGAGCGCAAGAATTATGAGAACTAATCATTTGATGCTTAAAATTAGGTATATTGGAGTAAAACTGTGGACAAATAACTTTGACGTCATTAGAAATATGAAACTTTTGGGAGGAATAATAAAGTTGTTTACAACTAGAAAATTTGAAACCTGTATATACCAGAGCAACAAAAAATTCTAAAAGTAGCATTATTAACTGTAAGTTTTGTACACGTCATTCCCAATCCATAAGAATTCAAATTTATAGTAACAAAAAAAAATACCGACCAAGTTGAAAACCTCCTATTTTTGGAAGTCGGTTAAAAACTAGTTGAGTTCTTGGGATATACGGTATTTCCTATTTAGTTTTTTTAGGGATCCATTACTGATTAAAAAGAACAATTGACATTCGATACCACTACTGAACCCTATACTATGGTAAAAAGCGACGCGCACTTGGCCGTCGTTTTTTTACTTTATAACAAACTCATGTGCAAGACCATTACCTAAACTATTCATTTGATGTATGAAAAAACAAACTTTGCAGTACTCAAGTTTTATACAAACACAGTTCACCCCCCAAGGGGATGAAACATATGAGTGTATTCGTTCCCTGCCAATTGTCACTAGCTCACACTGGGGAGTTGGAGAGTGTTGTTTAAAAAATAGCGTCATGCGACTTTTGTGTCGTGCGACTAATCGCAGCTTTCAATCGAAAGTGAAGTGAAACGACAATTTTTAGGGGCGCAAGTAAAAATGTTAAAAAGATATATATATTTTTTATTCGGTTTTTGTTTTAAAATTGTGATCCCTGAGCGAAAACAAATAATTGCAAAGAAAGGTCGGCAGAAGTCCTGTTAGGACTGGAGTGGTATGAAATTATCGCCACAGGTAACGATGCCAATGCTCCGTATTTTCTTTTGGACAGTATTTTACACTCGAGGATCGGCAGTCATCTTTTGTTTTAAGTCATTTAAAAGACCTTGTAAGGATAAATTTAATAACACGATATCAAGACAAACAAGAGAGAACAATATAATATCAGATGTAGAGATGTAAACAAGTAATTCAAAATATAGTATTTTCTTAATTTTTCGCAAGTAGTATTAAATACTCTAAATTAATTAAAACTACGCTTTGACAGTTTTAAGTGCGTCATTTATTTGATTTGAATTTCGACGTTTCGGCCAATTCTCAGTAGCCGTGATCACGAAAGACAAAGTTGTCAAGTGTCTTCCGTGACACAGGGCTTGTTCCCAAAGTTCTCAATTCTTTTGTTTAAAAAAGATAAGGATCTCATAAATTAATTCCCAACTCAAAGCAATTTATGTAATTTTTTTTAACAAATACTGTTTTGATGTCCCAAAGTACTCAAAGGGAAACTTGAGATTATTCCTAAACTAATCAAACCATTGTTTAAATCAGTTCCCAAAGTACTTAATGTAAAAATATTATTCCATCAATAAAGTTTTATGCCCCTGCATGAGATATTATAGGACTGTCAGTTAGAGAATTAATAGATAAGTAGATATTACACCGACATGGATGACAAACTTTTCGTTTCACAGTTGAACCTCGTCTCGTCATTACTAAGAAAAAAGAAATTGACTTCAAGAGTAACTAAAAAGCGAAATAAAATTTTGTAAGGCATCTTGAAGTCGGTGCCAAGTAAACATAAAAATGACTATATTTTGTTTGTAATAACAATATTTATGGTAATTTTTGTGTTTTGCTTGGCACCGACTTCAAGAGGTTGTAGAAAAATTATTTTTTGCTTTTTAGTTACTGTTAATGTTGGTTTCTTTTTTGTTATTTTTTTTTATTTCACTCTTTTATATTACACTAGCTTCTGCCCACGACTCCGTCTGCGTGGAATAGTTACTTTGGGCTAACGTAAACTTTAATCCACGACTTTGTTTATGTAGAAGGTGAAACGCACGTAGCGGAAGCTCTCAAAAGAAAAAAACTCCAATTTTGAAACATACTTAATTGGTGCTCCGCTTCTATTGGTCTTAAAGTGATTATATATAGCTTATAGCTGTCCTCGATAAATGGGCTATCTAACACTGAAAGAGTTTTTCAAATCAGACCAGTCGATCTTGAGATTAGCGCGTTCAAGCAAACAAACAAACTCTTCAGCTTTATATATTAGTGTAGATGTATGGTATCCCTAATAAGGCAGCTTCTTGAATGCAGGGACGATAACTATATGAAACAGAAGCGTATTTAGAAAACGTTGCTAAGTGCAGTTCCAAGCTAAATTATATGTACTTATGACCCTTAAATAAGTGACGTCAAATTCCACTAACAAACTAAATTTCGCTAGCATAATTTGCTGGTCACTGAATAAATGTATATGAGTCGGTTCTGACACTCGCTGGCTGCTGTCGCAGCGTGTGCATTTTGGTTTGCAGAAAACCAACTGCTCGACGCGACCTTCGGCTGCGTCTCGCAATCCGACCTTGTATGTTGTTTTAGAAGTCCGACTAGAGTGCTTGACAAAAATTGTTTAATAAAATGATTACACCCGTTGTCTGGTTTCATCAGGCAGCATTATTGTTCGCTTCTGATTTTAAATCTACTTTGATTAAACCTATTCATAGTTTTAAGTTTTACAGTGTACTAAATGACGAAATAAAGAATTATGGTATATTATGTTATTGTACGCCTTCGTAGGTAGTCTATTCCAGCACGTTATTGATTTTAATTAGTTACCTACTTGTTTTATGATTCATAAACCTAATAACATTTCAATATGCTATTTGTTTTTGAGATTTTTTCTGCTATACCTCCGGAATCCAGGAACTAATAGCAATAAAATTTACATAGAACTATTATGAATTTATACTGAATTGTATACAAAAAAGGATCAAAATCGATTCATAAATAACATAGTTATGGCTGAACATACATATCATCATAACATACCATACACGACGAATTGCGAATATCTTCCTTTTTTAATTGGTTGAAAATTAGTGCAAAAGAGCGTAGTTTGCATTTATTAATTTAATATTTACAAATAGATAACTAAAAAATAATTTAAAACCTGTGCTTGTTATATTTATATCTCAAATTTTTGAACTTGACTGTACCTCAGCGATAGCGTGTAAGAAAAATTAAATACTTTTCAATTAATATTAAAAAATGTATCGCATATTAAATTTTTCGAAAAATATTTGATTACTTTAGGAACAACATTTTTTTATCGTTTAGTAGAATGAAACTAATTTTTTAAAATATAGTTTTATATAGAGTAAATTGGGAACTTTTCTGAGTACTTTAGGAACAAGCCGACACGGCAACTGCAACGTGGCCAAAACGTCCAAATAAATCAAATAAAATGCTACTCTTAAAACCGTAAAACGCAGACGTAAACGCAGATTAATTAAAAATATCTTGCTAGATACCTATTTTACCAGTGCCAAGTCATCCAATCTCATTTGACCAGAAAGAAACGCTATTTTACAGTAGCAAAGTCGCATAAACAATTCTATAAAGAGCCAGTGCAAAGTAGATTAAAAAACCTTCAAATCGAACCTAACCCCCTCGCAATGAGACCCGCTTAATCCCTGAAGCGCTATTCAACCGTGTCACAATGGGCTCTAAAACTAAATTTACAGATTAGATACTTGTACGGGACCCCAAACTACAGCAGTTAGGTTCCGTGCGCAATAAAATACACATTACGCGGGCACGGAACCCTTCGTGCGAAACAGGGAAAATTGCATTGAAAAAAGAACAGCATATGACTATTTTTTTACTTGTGTCAATTTAGAAAGATAAAGAACAATGTAGACTCTGTCTCACGAAATAAGTCCCACTGAGGCGGCTAAAATAACTTTAGAAAGATTTCGATTTAATTATTACATAGTATAGTGAATTAAGTACATAGAATAATAATATAATATACTGTAACATTTAAATGTTTTTATTGAATGAGTTCAGCAAGTAGGCAGACGGCCCACTTGATGGAAAGCGATTACATGGATAATTTTTAACACCAAAGGTGCTACCAATGTCCTGCCGCTCGCTAAACGAAAATTGGAATCTGAATACTAATGCCGGTAAAGTACTCAATGTCGTTATCGCGACATAGTCTAGTCCAGGGCTGGTAGCCATCCAGATGGTTAAATACCCTATCACCCGGCAGTAGGCTATTTTATAGCTTCATACGACGCTGTCCGGTCCTAGGAAATGGTATTCTTTCTCCGTTTCTGCACGAATAGATACTTGATGATAAAAACGTGACTCGGCTAATCAATACACAAATACGTGGCAAAAACTTTGAACCCCTTTTTGTGATAATTGCGCGGACGGAGGAGTATGAAATTTCGCACACTTAAGTTTATATAGAGAAGAAGCGACGAATGCTAATATTGATTTAAATTTATGCATAAAAATACATTAAATCGATAAAAAACATTACACACACTACCATGTATTTGACACACACACACCCAGACACACACATATTTATACACTATCGTTTATTGTTGCCTTGGCGAAATTATATATATGTATATGTATATAGTCTTTGACAACAAATTATTATGGTCGAATTTCGAGCACGGGCGACCACTAGTCTGTATAATTAGTTCAATTTTTTGCTGCGAGACTTTTTTGTGAGACGTACTCTACAGTCTGTCTACAGATTCAAAACAGTTTAAGATGTTAAAGCGACTTTAGTTGGATATATAAGTTTGTCTGTTGCTTTTTCAATTTTGTAATAGAGAGTCATAGCCATAAGACATCAATCCTGTTTTCAAAGGAATTTTAAATAAGTTTGTTAAGAACTATATCATAACCAAAGCTTCCTGAAGGCTAAACTTATTAAATTAAAAAATCATTGATAATGTTACAGGTACTTTCAAGAATCGATCCTTTAAATTTATAAACAAATCGACAGCCTTATTATTATACACAGTGAGTACATAGTGTACCAAAATGTACTCGTATAATTCTAAACCCATTGATTCGTGTTTAAATAAGGAAAAGGTTCTTTCTTAGCCAAAATTAGCAAGAAAGTCTTTGTTCCTACCCATGATCAGAGAGCTGGTGCATACTTCGCGCAACCAGCCTTCAGGGCACGCTGTCCTCGGCAGTGATCTGGTAAATAATTTGTAATTATACGGTAGAAATATTTTTAATATTTACTTATATTTAGATCCCGTTTAAAAAAATATAGACGGATAGATATAACAGTTTATTGTAAAATAATACACGAAATACATTCATTTCAGTGTTCTTAGGCAGAACGATAGGCAGCCTTATCGCTTAGAACGAGCGATCTCTTCTAGGCAATCTAACTTGGGATATTCTATGCTAATCTGGCGATGTAGGTGGAGCATAAATTCAGATGTTTAAGACCTTTAATATTCATATTAATTTTTTAAGATATAGGTATACATACATAATATACATTTTTTAATACATACTTATATTTATATTATATATAAATTATGATATCGATTATAATAAAGAAGGGGGTTCTTATTTCGTCAGTTAACTTCTAGGATACAAAATAGATTTTTTTACGACAAATAAGTATGAAATTGTTGTAGAATAGTTTCTGTTTTGGTGTTTTAGTTAAGTTACTTTTGAGTTTATTTCGGAAGACCGTCTACGAGAGATTTTGTTTCTACTATTCTTAGCGGAATTGCGAAAGTAACCATTGAATACGATTATTATTATTCATCTGTTGGATGAAATGTCAACCACTGCACCAATGAAATATATTGGCAATCAGACTATCTGGAATTTCACCAGATGCCTCTGATCCAAGAAACAAGACGAGGCAAGTTTCGAGGACATTATTTAATATTTAAACAATTATGTTTCAATCATCAAAGGGAATGTTTATTAATTATTTATGAGTTTAGAATGTACTCTTCAAATGTCAATTTATAATATTAAACAATTAAGTATGAGGCTCAATGGATTAAAAAACGATCAGGTGAGTGTCGGTCCACGCATGTATAAGGGTTTTGTTAAGTTTACAGACGTCTATGTATTAAATATTATGCAGATTTAAAATAAAATATCAATTTTCGCTGAAAACATTTTTAAGCTTCCGCGAGTCTGTCTATGTCATAGTCATTTTGTCAAACTTTTAAAGTATTTTTAGGCTTTATTGACTGTTTTTTTCTTCAGCATTTTACACAGAGTATAAAGTTAGTGGGGGGAGGGGTTAATAATGTTTTTTTACGATTTTAGAAGCGAATATGTCACCACTCGTCGTTGGCCAATAACGGTCCACTGCTGGACATATGCCTCCCCAAGTCGGAGCCACTCATCGCGGACCTCTGCCTTCCTCATCCAGCGCCACGCGAACTTGCGAAGGTTCACCGCGACCGCTGCCGTAACCGTGAACAGCGGGTCAATGGGAACTGTGGGCCGTTTTCTATAGTGCTTTTTCTTTGACGCTTGGCATGCGGGTTGGTAGCCACAGTGCCAGTGAGACGCTGCTGTCCGTCTCCGGACAGGGGAATTATATAGACTGGCTTTCTTGCAATGGATATACCGTCATAGATCTGTCGCCAGAGACTCGTTCGCTGACGGCGGAAGGTACCGCGCGCAGCGAGGTTGACGATTGGGTCCACAATATGTGAGTCGCAGACCCCTTACCCCCTTTGTCAGCATTATTTGACTTAAATACTGTTGCAAGTCTGATGGCCATTTCTAGTGTTTTTTTGCAATTTTAAGAAACAAGCCGGAGCCCTTTGTGTGTATTTTGTATGTGTAATACAAGTGAAGTTACGTTCTAAATTATGTATATACAAAAAAAATAGGGCCGCCCATTGTACACAAAACTGATAAATTATGGGATATTATGAAATGGTTCTTCCGACAATGAAATATTATCTCTCAAAGTTTTGTAAAACATAATATAATTTTGGACTATAGGACGGAAAATTTAAAAAAAACACCAACATCCTACTTAAAAAGTGCTTTCAAGAAAAATTCGTTTAAAAATAATTATTTTTTGAGTAGACAGTATTTGAGACATGGTTATTTTGATTAAAACTTAATACTTTTTTAAAAGATCAATAGCTGTTTTAAGAAAATAGTAAATGTTGGTCGCATCTACGACACCATTGATTGTCTGTAGAATCAAACTCGCTTGGCCGAACATATCCGTTTAAACATTTCATAAAACTTGGAATTAGAACTCAGACACAAATGCCTAAATGTATCTATTTACCCGTAGAGGCTGTAGGATACCAGCGACGTTATGTACCACCAGCCATATAGAACAGTGCATAATATTGCCTCATTTTTCCCGAAACAACACTGCACAGCCCCCTCTGTTTGGCTTACCTCCCTCGGGATCCGACCCTTAGACCCAAAGATATCCGTGCAACGTATGGACATTTTTTATTATTATATATAGCCACGGGGTTGTTCATGAACAAATTTTATGTTATCGACTTATTTTTATAGATGTAAAACTCGATTTGTATGATATGTATGGATTTCTGTATGATCGAAAGGGTGCCGTCTTTACGATTACTGTGAAATGTTTTTCTACCCCTTCGTATACTATAATTGTTGCTGTTACTGTAGTGATATTTGTACATATATTTGATGGATACATATTTGTGACGTTCTGTGTCGAGACACTAAAACACGTTAACTCGCGGGCGCGGTCACGAAATATCAAACATATGGCTTAATATCCAAGTGTTCACGTACGAAATGCACGCGCGGTCTAAGTAACGTCTACCAACGCCATGGAATCCCGAAACCTAGCGATTTTATCGAGACTTGACATGTCGCTTGATAGATGTCTCACGTAACCGCCACCACCGACGTTGCCACCCAGAGCGGGAATACGCCGCAGCGTTTTGGGACCGTTCCCAACCGACAGCGACTTGGACCCTAAAATTGCATTTTTTAGAAAATTATACTTGAAGATGAATTATATTTATCTTGTATATTTACACAGATTATCTATTATAATCATAAATTACGTTTTAAGAAATTTGGTCTGTGTTTCAGTTTGAAAGTTTGTCTGGAATAGATTTTGAAAGTTGTCTATGGATATAATTTAAATGTTAGGAATTTAAACAAGTGTTATATATGAAATTTTTGTGTTGGTTTTATTTCGATATCTTCCAAGTTTTAGAAGATACGAATTAAAGATCAAGGCCCGGCACAGTGAGTTTTAAAATAATGAATATAATTCCACCAAAGAGTCCAAAATTATCCCTTAAGTGTAAAGTGATAGAAACAAATGTACCTGATGCGGCCTGGCGTTGTGTGGGGGAGGACCTCCGACTCCTGGATGGTAGACCATGTCGTGCTTCAACTGCGGCAGTGGAGGCCCTGGTTGTGGTCCTGACTGGTGTTTACTGATGTCCACTGCAGCAAGGGCTTCAGCTCTTGACAGTAAACCATCATTCAGACCGGTAAACAGGTCGCCCTAGGCATCAAAACGAATTAATATTCTTTATTGTATTTTAAAGGGTACAGTTAACAAAATTAACAGCAATAATACAATAGCCAGACGTATACTTTTGGATGGATCAGAAGTTTGATAAAAACATTCTTATGTTACATTATTATACTTTTACCAATTTTCGTATCTCATAATGAATAAATACACATATTGGTACATAATATTATATAGATATTATGTAAAATAAATACATAAGCATTCATAGAGAGTTAGTGTAAGTTTGAACGCTTATTTATAGTTCTTAAAGAAGCGTTCAAACTTATACTAACTCTGTATGACTACGACTATATGTATATAAAAAGAGTAATAACAATAACTACAAATATAATACTCTTATTCATTCATGTATCCTTTATACACCATAAATAAAAAAATCACATTTTATAAAACATTAATTTGTATTTGTTAGAATAAAATATAATATTTACAGGTTAGTTCTTAATGGTTATCAATTACTAGCGGTGCCCGCGACTTCGTCCGCGTGGACGTTTTTTGGAAGCACCGAAAAAAGTTGATATGTTACTTCTTATAACATCAGCTATCTGCTAGCGAAAGTCACGTCAAAATCGGTCCAGCCGTTTCAGAGATTAGCCGGGACGTTCAGACAGAGAGACAAAAATTAAAAAAATTGCATATTCGGAATCTCCTGGTCCCAATGATCCCCCTCTGTTTTTTTTTCACATTTTTTTGACATTACAAAAAGACACTTCAATTTTATTTATTTATTATATATATTGATCTGTATTGATAATATTTAGTATTATTTAATGACAATAAATTTTAATATTTTTTAATAACTTCTTATCGGAGGGTAAACCGCTTTGTTACGTAACGCGTTATGGCGACAGTCTGTCTGGCTTCCCTTTCTCTCACGCATACGGCAGCGGTAGGCAGGCTGTGCTATCACTTCTGTCGGGCGTCTCGAGACGCACACGTTTTTTATAGTTATTTTTTTTACATTCTAGAACATTTAAATAACAAAGACATCGAAACTAAAAGCTTAAATAAACTAGATTTTGAGACGTGATCTCACAAAATTTAGACTATGTCGACTCCTCCCTCTTTAACGTAATTTATGAACAGTCCCTAAAAACGAAATATTTTCCTTGACTAAATTCTTCGGAAATTAAATCCGTGCCTCTACGTCTCAGTGAGCTAGACGGGACAACGCTTGAACCACTGAATCACCGACGACGAATCCTAAAAAGAAACTTTCACTTTTATAATATTCGGTTGTTCCAAAAGATAAAAATCACTTATATTTATGTATACATTCTGATCAGGGAATGCATGAAAAAAAAAACATTTACTACAAAATTTCATGTAGAATCTTTTGAATTGTCTTTGTACTAAGCTGAAAGGAGAAATGTCGACGAAATAATTTTGTGATCGCATAAAATAGTCAACGACTTCACCACGGGGTCCACGGACCCTGGTTTTTCCGAATTACTTTAAATTATTTATGAGTGGTCCTGACCCTGTGTTACTTTACTCTTTACTTGCGGATTCGGGTAGTTAGGTTAGTGATGTGACGAAAGTTCTCTCTATTTCAAAGATAGATGATAATGTGCATGCATTTGCAAAGTTTTTCGTTATTTATCGTACTACATAAAGCCATCAAGTACAAAAGCGAGTACGTTTTCTTTCAATAAACCTACGAAATTTCTAAATTTTATTGTGCACAAAGTCAGTTTAATTTTACTTTTACTCAAATTTACAGTTTTAACTTTTACTGACGGCCTCTGTGATTAAGTGGGCAGCGCAGCGCAGTCTCCGGATTCGATTCTCATCATGGTAAATAAATATTTCTTAAACTAACTTTGCGTTATTTACTACGGTCTGAGTGTCTAAGATCGTCCCCAGAATAGTCCGTTGTATATTATCCATAATACAAACCTAATGTGTGTGTCTACCGATTTATTTATAAAAGAGAATTTTTTTATTCATTAAAATTATTCAAATTTTTAACTACTTCTTTAAATGTATATTTGAATTAAATTCCAATCTGACGCATTAAATATACATGCAAAGTAGCTATTGATTACATTTATTTGTATTGAAATGTTTGTAAACGTTACTGACATGAAACAAATGTTTATTCCCAGATTCGACAGTATACATAAGGGAAACGTAATTTTACATTTTTAAGAAGAGTGGTCGAAAATAGTGTATATTTCACATCACTAATAAATAGACGTTTTGTACTGTCTTGTGACTTACAAGGGGGCGTGTTTACATCGCCTGTCGGTAGTTTTAAAGCGGCAGCTCTTTTCGATTCGTACCAATAGCGAGCGTGACCGGAATGACAAATTTAAGTCCGTATTTTTAAGGTTCAAGACGGGGATTCACTTTAAAATACAAGTTTAAACCTGTCTTGTGGTATGTTTTAAACCTTTATTGACAAGAAAGACCAACGAATGAGCTCCCGTCTGATATTAAGTGACCTTTGAAACCCACTGACAAACTGATTGCCAATTTTGATGTATTATAAAGTAGAAAGAGACCGGTCATGTTATACTGGTCCGAAAATTGGCCATCTTCTTCTTCTTCTGCGAGCGGGCGGTTTCCGCAACTCGACGACAAAGCGGCTATTTTGCGTGCGAGGGTGGATGAGGGTTTACTCCATCCAGCCCAGCTCCTCCAGGAAGTCGACCAGCTTCTTGACGTTGCTGAAGACTTCTCGGAGGCTACCTGGGGCGTCCACATACTTCGACCTGTATTGGGCTACACCTCCGCATTCAAGCAGGACATGGGCGGCTGTTTCTTCTGCCTCCAGGCATGCTCTGCATAGGGGGCTGTCGGTGACACCTATATTGAAAAGATGTCTGTTAAAATTGCCATGTCCAGTGGCTGCGGTAATAACTAGTCTCAGCCTGGACCGACTGACCTTTAAGTTGTTCCTGGAGAAACCCAGGTCTACTCGAGGCCAACTGTTCGGCAAAGGCAGGAAAGGTTCCGGTCCAACCGGTTGGGTTTCGGAACCTCTCCTTGCCAATTGATCTGCCGCATCCTTGCCTCGGGCACCACTGTGTCCCTTGATCCATTGAAGGGTCAAGGTATTGTTCTTACCTGCCGCCTCATTTAGAGCCGAGTGGCATTCGTAAATTAAATTTGAGTAAATAACCCTGCTACTAAGGGCTTGTACCGATCTGCTATCAGAGAGTATTCTGATACAATGATCATTGACATCTCTAGCTACGATTGCTTTAGCTGCAAGCAGGATTCCTATGCTCTCTGCTTGATATACTGTATTAAACTTACCCAGGGGCTAGGATATGTTAATATTTAGGTCTTCCGAGAAGACTCCCGTACCTGAGCCCGAGCTAGTCTTTGACCCATCAGTATAAAGGTTAAGCTCATGATGGGAAAGAAAACTGTCGTTACCTTCCTCGAGTTCAACCTTGTATTTTTTATCGAAAATAAAAGCTTTCTCTATTCTGTCACTGACTGCTTCCACCAGAGGTGAGTTGGACCAGGCTTCCGAGAAAATGCTGAAATGTCTTACCTTGTCAAACTTAAGGGTTTTCAGGTGTTTTAATCTTAGGGCCGCCATTGCTGCCTCTTGTTGTACGAACAGGTGCAGTGGAGGTATGTTAAGAGCTATTTCTAAGGCCGCGGTGGGCGTAGTCCTCATACATCCCGTCACAGCACAACACGCTTGTCTTTGTAGCCTCTGAAGTTTGGTCGTGCAGGTCGTAAGCTTAGTCCTTGTCCACCAAACCACAGAGCCATAAGTTAGCATGGGTCTGACCACAGCTGTATAGAGCCATAGGAAGAGTTTGGGATGAAGTCCCCAACGCTTACCGATCATCCTACGGCATTGCCATAAGTTCACACTAGATGCATTGACTTTGTTGTCAACATGACTGCTCCAGTTTAACTTGTTGTCTAGGGTTATCCCAAGATATTTGACCTCATTTGATAATTGAAGTGTGGTTTCGAAGAGGGTCGGTAGTCTGTAATTACCTAAAACTCTCTTGTTTGTGAAGAGAACAACCTGCGTTTTTTGTGGGTTGGCAGAGAGTTCATGCTCGTTGCACCACCTCTCCACTACGCGCAGGGCTGCCTGTAGCCTATCACACACCATGCTGGCATTATTACCTACATTTAGTATGGTGATGTCATCAGCGTAGCCAACTGTGTAAAAGTATTGACTGTTTAATTTGGAAATGAGATCGTTCACAACCAAGTTCCACAGAAGTGGGGAAAGTACTCCTCCTTGAAGACAGCCTCGAACCACATGGGCACCTTTCGTGTCTTCCCCAACCTTTATAAATCTGTTGCTTAACATGTTAATTATCCAGTCGATTAGCAGGGTTTCCACTCCGTGTCTGCGGAGCGCTATATCGATGCTGGTGAAATTGGTTTTGTCAAAGGCCCCCTCTATGTCTATAAAGCAACCCAGACAGACTAGCTTGTTTTGTAGAGCCGACTCAACTTTACCTACCACCTGATGGAGTGCAGACTCGGTAGATCTGCCAGGATAGTAAGCATGTTGGTGCTTGTGAATGGGTAGATTGCGTAACGCATTGTCTCTAAGATGCCTGTCGCATAGTCTCTCCAAAGTTTTAAGGAGGAACGACGACAGACTTATGGGTCTAAACGACTTCGGATTAGTGTAATCACTCTTACCTTGCTTAGGTATGAAGATAACCCTGACTTCACGCCAGGCAAGGGGAATGTATTTATGTGCCAGATATGCTTGAAAGATGCATGCTAGGATGGAAATCAGTTTTTCCCCGCCCCATTGTAGTAGCGCCGGGAAAATGTTATCATTTCCTGCTGACTTAAAAGGCTGGAAGCTGTCAACCGCCCATTTCACCTTACTGAAGGTAACGATCTCGCAGGCAGTTTGCCAGCAGTGTTCTGTAACTGAAGAGTTGAATTCCACACAACTAGGAGTTTGTTCTATTTTACACCCCGGGAAGTGTGTTTGTAATAGTACCATATTCGATTCCTCCTGGCTCAGGGTCGTTGTGCCACCGTCCCTGCGTAGGTTGCCAACAGCACAAGGGCCCTGTTTAGCCAATAACTTCCTAACACGGTTCGCTTGTGGTGTGGAGTTAATGCTTTCGCAAAATTTTCTCCATGAATTTAATTTCCAGTATCTGATGCGCTTTTTGTATAGAGATTTGGCTTCCTTGTAGGTATCCCAATCCCTATCCACACCTGTGTTCATTGCTTTGTTAAAGGCTCTCCTGACCTTTACGCGCAGTTTTTCGAGTTCTTTGCCCCACCAGCCATTTTTGTCAGCCTTGGCACAGGGTGCCTTTAGGGGACAGGCCTCATGGTAGCAGTTTATATTGGTAGCGTTCAAGGTGTCTACCTGCTGTTCAATCAGCGCCGTACTCGACAGCCTGGCAGTTAATGATTGTTTGTCCAGTTCATGCGCTATAAGTTGTTTATAGAATGACCGGTCAGTTTTCTTTGGGCATCTTCTAGGTGACGCCGAAGTGCTAGTAATATTGGCCATCAAATTGATATACCAAAATGTCTCCAACCAGCCGAGATAAGAGACTTCAACTTGACGTGATGGACGGATTCTAAAATATGAACAAAGAGTGATAAAAAAGAGAGTGACTGGAAAAAGAAACCGAAAAGGTCAAGTAGGTTGAGGAGTTTTTGTATCTACATAATATGATCTTATGAGATCCTGGACAAGGCGAATCGTGACCTCCTACTATAATTGGGAGGACTGATAGCATGATGCATTAGTAAATCTGCATCCTAAGCTACTTTTAAAGCTTGCAAACTTCTTACACTTGCGGCTACATCTAGGACCCGACCCAGATCGTTTTGAAACTTTTTGTAGGTACTCGTGCTTGAAAGTCCAACTTTTAGTTAAAATTAAATAAATGTCTAGATTATTCCATATACTTCATTAGCGAATAGTATTGTTACGACCGACAAAGACCAATTCACACCTGCAGTTTATTACCTTTTCGCATTTGGACTTCTTTTGTTTACTTTGTGTTTAAAATTTCTAATTAGAATAAAACAGCCCATTGTGAATTGTAATCTTTATGATAGTCATTAGCCAGGTATGATACCTGAAAATTCAGTCCACGCGGTCGGGTATTGTGTCGAGATATATTGTATTTGTACAGTATAAAGCAATTCCCCAACAGAGGGGTGAGGCAGTCAAGCGATAACCACAAGCGTTTCAATACTTGTGTACATTTGATAATCTATATCGTGACGGACTTTGCGCGTGTTGTTGAATCGTGCATTACGTTTGTACTGGTTGTGTTCAGTTATATTTGTACCTGTGTTATACATGTTTGTATAGTTCTAATAAATTCTATAGTAATTCCAACGGCATTTTAAGTTGAGTCCTGCGATTCGTAACAATACAATTTTCCCCTCTATGATTTGAATGTCACAATTATTTGCATAGCCATTTGAATTATATCTATTGAGCTTGTAATTGTGACGTGACACATCACACGCGATGGGATGCTTTCTCACGCCCACTGCTGGGGTGATTGAAGACACTTTACATCATATTATATGGGGGACGCTAATTCTTCGATCGTTAAAAATATTATTAATCTCAATCAAATACCTAGTCCAGCCATAAGTTCTGTTACAAATGAAAATGCATTTTTTTTAATGAAGTAATAACGTGATATTTTAAAATGTATACCTAGATATTTATTAAAGTCTCAGCAAAAAATAAAAAATATTCTATTCGAAACCTTTGGCTTTTATACAGGCTTTTAATCTGTTTGGCTACGAATCTATGGACTAACGCATTGTTTCCAAGGGAAATTTCGCCACTGTTTGCTCCAAAGACTTTTTAAGAGACTCAATGTCGCCGTGTCGTTTAGAGCACACCATGTCCTCTAAAACTGACCACAATTATATATATATAACAAAGTCTTAAACTTAACCACTTATATTATTATTATAGACAGAGAGAAGACTAATTTGTGGCGTTCTCCGGTCATTAGTCGAAATAGTCAGATTAGGGTCTTTTGCTGAATTAGAACATCTTTAATTACTCCCCGATTTTAGTAAGCTTATCTTGATATAATGAAACATTAATAATTTTAGTGTATTATCAAGCCACTTGTTACCAGCTAGCCTTCTTAGTGATCTCTCTCCCCACATTACTACATTAAATAATAAATCATGCTTAATTCAATATAATGTTTTTATTGCTCATAATAATTTGTATCGTATCATTTTACAAGTTATTTGACATTATAATTGGAGGGTAGCTTATTGAATTGTAATGTTGGGGTTGTACGGGATCGTACTCTTGTTGACAGGGAGAGATTGTAACCGGTCTCGGCTACGCTTAAAACTTCCTACTTTAGAATGAGACATTCGTTTAAAATTGCTGTTTGCCTGGCTTTTATATTATACTGTACAATTGCCTTACACTGGTTGGCAAGTAATGTTAAAGTTTAACCAGCGTAAGGTGAATGAATGGACAGTAAACTATAGATACCCGACATTAATTACCGAGCTACAGACTCAATTTTTTTTTCGCCTGCTCCTCCGTCATGTGCCAAGACAGAGTCTTTTACTAACTAATATTATATATATTTATTATATACATTTAGATTTAATTATCTAATCTACAGATTCTATTACTTAAAGGTACCTAACAAAAATACTTAAGGTCTCCTACCGGTGTGCGTCTGTATCTTACCTGATTATCTACTATATACTCGTACTATGACTGGAGCCAGTATGTTAGCCATAGACACATTTTACCTTGTCATTTCTTATGTAATAATTTTTTGGATAAATTTTTATTTTATTGTTTAGTTAAAGTGTGTCTTAAGATGATTAATAAAAAACGTTTTCTACTATGATATGTAACTTTATATGTGGCTTAAGTTGTTTAGACGTGGTACCGTATATGCTTTTCCTTATGTATTGTGTTGGACATACGATTCATCTATAAATACAGTTGGCTATCCCTCGTTTCTATATTTTTTGTAAAGCTTGCAGGTACTTTATTATTTTTAGGCGAAGATCTGTTTTCTTTATCAACACCTGCCGATTGGTTTCAGTCATTCACCATTTGAAACCCAAGTAACAACATCAATAAATAATGTAATTCATTGTAAAATCCTGTTCGTAATGTACAAAAACGTATACGTGGACACCTACACAATTATTATGTCATATAACAATGAAAAGGGCGACGTAAGAAGGAATTGTAATATGAAAATTGAATTGTAACTCATTCATTCAAGACAAGGCGAGGCTTTTATTTCTTTTTGGTACTGTAGCATACTCATTCTTATTTCTATTTTAGGGTGTACTATATTTAGGCTCGCTTGCATAACGATCGCCTTTAAATAAAATTAGTTAATCATATTAAGCTGCCTAAATACGTTTCACACAGAACGTATTGACAGTTCTTTAAACATATTTATCGACAAATTTTGCGTTGTGCAAGATGATAATTGTATTTAAGGGTGTTAAATACGTTTTGTGTTTCTTAAATAATTTGCAAGCGGCCCTTAATATATATGAGACAAATAAATGATAAAATAACATAAGAGCAAATATAAAACAAAAGAAAAATGTTAAAGACGTTTAAAGAAAACGTTACTGTAGATAAATCATGTACGCATAATGAAGTGTTTCAAAACAAGAGAGATATTGTTGATTATACTTATTTAAACAAACAATTATTAAATCATTATGCTCGTTTCATGATGTCGTGTGCTGAATTAGAGAATATAATTTTCTCCCCCGGTTCTGTCCCTCGCATAATCGTAGCGGCTAAGTGCACATCGCATAATCCGAAATGCTAGCACGGTACAGTCAGATATAACTTAATAAGTATTGTAAAATATCAATTATTTCGTTAAGATTTTGACGTTTCACTTCTTCTGAATTTTAATTTGAATCAATTTTAGTGAATTTTGAATCAATATGTTTTTGAAGGCGGCAAATTAATGGATGACCAGATCTGCTAGTTTGGTTGAGATTAGGAATTGAGTGAGGTTTAGGCCATTAGACTCGCAAAGCCGTGTGGAAAGGTCTAGTTATAATTAATTCCTTAGTATAATTAAGGAATGTTGAATTGGACTCGAAATGATTTTGAAAAATTAAAGGAGCAACAATTAAACTTCTTATTGCCAATATAATAAAAATAATAGACTTATTGGAGGGAAGAAGGAGGATTCTTAGTAATTTAACTTATTAGTTTTGTTTGCTTAAAGATGCCTCGTAAATTCAGATGAATACACACATCCGCCATATCGATAGGGAATTATAATGGTTTTAAATTTTGTGTTTTGTCATTAGTTTCATAGTATAGGTCTGTTCTATTTCTTTCTTTAATTCGCACGAGTTTCTATATTCTGCATTGTGACACCAATGCATGGCGTAAAGCCAGCATTTCATATGCTTTATAATTTTTCTATTTATAGAGGAATCATAGGAGGTTAAATGTTCTCCATATAATAAATATATGAATAAATTTGACCTTGATTGAGAAAAGTAGGAGTTATCTGCCACTAAGCGGTTGGGGTAGTCTTTTCAAGCAGTAAAACCACTTCTATGAAGACAAAAGAAGAAGCCATAACATATATGATTTTATTTAAAAAAAAGCTGCGATTGGACATTATTTACCAAAAAATTCTATACACGTGAGCATTCGAACAGCTCTAATTTCAAAGCTCCAGTGCTTAAACACTTAGCAGTTGCTGTAATCAAAATAGCTTTTAAAAAATTATAATTCTGATAGCTTTTCATTGCAACTGTACAGGGTAATCGCGCATCATCCCTTATACGTCAGATCTCTGTGACATTTGATACCGGCAAGGGCGCAGGGGCGTTTTGCCGCTTAGCAAGGGATCTGTCACCGGTTAACCCGAAAACGGCTAGATGAGTAATAATAGTAATGGATTAATGCGGACCTTAGGGGCTCAGACCTCTTTGTTTTTGATTCCAAGTTAGAAATTTGAAATATCTTAATAAAAGGCCAACGCCAGTGCTTGATGTTTGGTCAAAAGCAAAATAATGGTTATGGTTTAGAGACTGGAGACTGGCTCTACTTCCTAGCGAGAGTGTGATGCAGGATAAACGTGAATGTGGAATCTATAGAAATCGATTGTACATTCATGTTTATTGTGCTTTCTTAGCGTCCTCGCAAAATTCTCGCGAGAATCTAAACGGCCCAGTTGTGTTGTAATGTGACTTGAAACACTTCACCGGGGAACCGCAACCAGTAACGCAATATACGCATATCAGCCCAGAACTACCCATACTCACGGTGTCCTTTAATGAGAGGAAATAAAACTAAAAACAAGTGGTCTCGGGTAAGTTGGACTGGCGCATCATAAGTTCACTTATTAATATTTATACTATGCGGATTTGAAGTTTCTGCCTTAACCGTGGAATACATTGGTGGTGGAAGCTTCTTGTAAGTATAAAATACATGTGTCAGAAGGTACCACTCTATACACTCCTACATAAACATCTAAAGTATTGTTTATTTTTTCTTTCTTTAATCATCCTGAGACGTGGTTGTCCTGACAAGATGCTATTACATATGTATGTGACAAGACCGCCTATTCTTCAAACGCAAATGTATCCATGTTAATTGTTTATCTTTCACTTAATAATCACGAACAATTCTGATTCTGAGCTGAGGAATTATAATTTTTAAGTTATACTGCTCAATGACTGACAATTAACATCCAATCTGAATCGTCTATAACTTATTAATACAGTTATCAGCCAGGTGTTGTTTGTTACGTGTCGATTTCATACAATCTTTGGCATTTAAAGTTATTACTTCAGACCTGGTATATCGGAAGGTTAATTAAGCCTTATTCGATATGCCGTGATATGTCAAATTAATTTTAGGTTAGGGTATTAGTGATTTGCCAAAAGAATGATGTTAACACATTTTTTATAATAGTGAGTTTTGGGGTATATAGCTATTTTGGTAAATCGGAATCCTCATGAAATTGTCATACTACCATACGTCTGCCTGCCCTTGTGTTAGTTATTTTTCTTAGAAACTATTATGTTTGTATGAATGAAATTAGACAGTAAGATATATCGTATATGCGACTTATACATTGGTGTAGTAAAACAATTATTCAAATTCAAAAGTTTTTATTCAAAATAAGTTCCACTGGAGAACACTTTTTGAAGGTCATACATATAGGTTAAAATTTTATTTTAATTCCTAGAATATGTACTCCGCTTCGCAACGTATTGCTGTTAAGGAGAAGAAGCGGCAAGAAACTCCCCAGCAACACGTCTAGCTAAAAATTGTTTTTCTTTATATTTGTTGTTCTATTTATATTTAAGTTATTTTTTAAAATTTTATACAGAATTATGTTACAGAATGACTTTTGAAGAATTAATGGAGTTGTAGCAAACAGTGCATATTCAATAAGACAGAACGCAATAAAAGGATAGAAAATATTATTATAGTTATAAATATAAAAACATACCGTACTATTATTTTTTTTGCAACACATCTCCATATATTCCTTACAAATACGGCAAGACAAAAACGTTACACTCGTACAAAACACAGTATAAGAGGTTGGAGCGAGCTGCTATGTAAATGAAGTTTTGTCATTTAAATATTCTTCAATAGTGTAGTATCCCTTTTTAAGCAAGATACTTTTTAATTTGGTTTTGAATTTAGTGAAGAGCAGATCTAACATTTCACTCGGAATCTTATTGAAGAAGCGTATACCAACCCCCAAGAAAGAAGACAATACTTTTTGTAACCTAAAAGATGGCAATATCAGTTTATTACAATGCCTGGTGTTGAAATTGTGAACATCCTTATACTGCTTGTAGGCACTCAAATTATTACGAATATAAATTATATTATTGAAAATATATTGGCAGGCGACCGTCATAATACCGATTTCTTTAAAGGGTTCCCTAAGAGACACCCGAGGGCCGAGGTTGTAAATTGACCTTACGGCTCTTTTTTGTAAAACAAATATAGTCTCTAAGTCAACAACGTTGTCCCAAAGTAAAATACCATAGGACATGACACTATGAAAATAACTAAAATAAACTAGTCTAGCAGTCTCTTCATCAGTGAACTGCCTAACTCTTCTGACCGTATATGCAGCAGAACTAAGCTTTCCTGAGAGACTAGATACATGAGCGCCCCACTGGAGCTTCTGATCTAGGTTAATGCCTAAGAATACAGTTGAATCTACTAGGTTAAGTCTAGTGTCGTTAAGAGAAATATTAACATCGTATTCTTTTACATTGGGCATAACAAACTTAACACAATTTAGTTTTATTCGGATTGAGTGATAAGTTATTTACGGTAAACCACTTGGATGTTTGGGTTAAAGCGTTGTTTACGTCGTGAAAGTTCTGTTTATTTCTTTCAACTTTAAATATAAGTGACGTGTCATCAGCAAACAACATTACTTCACACATATCATTAATAAAATATTGCAAATCATTAATATATATCAAAAACAAGAAGGGACCTAGAATAGAGCCCTGGGGCACACCCATAGATATGCCAGTCTCGAGAGATTTGATATTGTTAATTTAAACGCTTTGGAATCTATTATTTAAGTAAGACGACAGAAGATTGAGAGAATCGCTATAAATACCGAAATAATTGAGCTTTTTTAGGAGGGTCACGTGTTCAACGCAATCGAATGCCTTGGACAGGTCACAGAATACACCAATGGCATTCTGTGACCCTTCCCAAGCACCATAAATGTGTTTTAGAAGCTCAACATCTGCATCGGTAGTGGAACGACCTTTGGTGAACCCGAACTGTTTAGTATGAATTAATTTATTAATATTAAAATGTGAGAGCAGTTGATTTAAAATTATTTATTCAAAAACCTTGCTTAAGGTTGGTAAAATAGAAATTGACCTAAAGTTGGATGGGTCGTTTTTGTTTCCACTTTTAAATATAGGAATAACTTTGCTAACTTTCATTAAGTTAGGAAATACTCCTTTATCTACACATCGATTAAATATTTGTACTATTGGTAGAGCAATAGTGCATATTAAGTCATTTAATACTTTTAAGGATATACCCCAAAAGTCAGCAGTGTTTTTAATATTTAGTGATTTATACGTTTTTCAATATCATCTGTATCTATATGATTAAATTTGAATGAGATATTACATCGATCAACGCACTGTGTCATCAGCAGCTCAGCTTCCAGTGGTGATGATGACAAAGAGCTAGTTATTAAAGTTGGTATATCCCTAAAGTATTCAATAATATTTGTGCGATTTCAAATTTATTAGTAATGGTGTTATTGTTGATTACAAGTTTAATTGCATCATCTCGACGTGAACTCTTGCCGGAAGCATCATTTATGACACTCCAAGTTTTATTATAGTATCTATATATAATAAAACTATAGCCAAATCTCTATATTATAGTAACAGAATTTTTAATTCTGTTACTATAATATAGAAATTTGGCAGCGATGCACACTCTTTTAAAGGTCTTAACTTTTTAATATAGTGTAGAAAGTCTGGATTTTGATTAAATTGTTTTTCACTGTATAATTCATACAGTTTGATTCAACTTTTATATATACCTGTCGTAGCCCAATCACTAAACTTAAGTTTATTACTTTTATTGATTGTTTTGGTTTTAAATATGTTTTCAAATTCAGCTTGTATAATGCCAAAAAATTACTATACAACTTGTTTGGATCTTCGCTGCTGAGATCCAAAGTAGGAATTGTTTTGGCCAAACCATCTTTAAAGGTTCTTAAGCGATAATTATTCACTGGCCTACAGGTTATTATATATATATATATATATATATATATATATATATAAACACGGTTGCAGCGTCATCTTTTCGGCTACATTTGTCTATCCTGTGGGTACAGTACTTTTATCTGGATGAAAGGTCACCCTATGTCCTATTACACATAGCTAACAACGTGTACCCAAAATTTCATGACAATCTGTTGCGTAGTCAAGTTGTGAAAACGTCACAAAGAAACAAATTTTTATTCGCATCTATAATATTAGCTAGAATGTTATCTTTACCCTTGATAAGCATATAATTTTGGTGGAACTTTTAGTGCTGGGTATCTTCAACTATAATAAGCCACATTATCGTGTAACCCCAAATTCAGAAACCTTGGTTTTTTACCATCGCACAGTATTTGTGATATAGAGAATTCTGTAAGGAGACCAATAAATGTAGCATGGCTAAAGTGGAGACAGGTAACCGGCGTGACATGCGACATACTAATGCCGCTGAAACTAAAAGGTCAGATATATAAATCTGTTATACGATCGGACATATTATACGAATCCAAATTTTGGGCCACTAAAGTGATAGAGTCTACAAGCGTCTCCATTCAACTAAGGTGAGAATGTTAAGATGGCTGTGTATGTGAGAAATAAATAGAGATAATCTTTGAAGGTTGCATCCGTGCCTGAAAAATTTTAGTAGGAAGGAGAAAAAAAGGAAGTAGGTATATTAAAGTGATACGTATGGACATGTAATGAGAACGGATGAAAGTCAAGTGTCAAAAAGAAGAAACTGCATTAAACTGCAAGATTAATGGGTACAAATGTAACCTTAGACCAAAAAAGAGATGGATGGATTGTGTGAAGGATGAAATAATAATTTGTGGTGTGACAGAGGACGTACGTCAGAAAAGGGGAGTGTGGAAGGAAAAGACATATTATGCCGAACCCAAATAATTGCGAGAAGATGAAAGAAAAAAAATACGCTTTAAAAAATAGAAAATAAATTTTAATAAATTTGAAGTAAAAATAGTGTAAGCAAAAATGATTTTATTGTAAAAAAAGCGTGGGTTGCATGGTATCAATAGTTATCAATATTTTATGAATAGATATGAGTTATTTTATGAATAGATATTGAAAGGAGAGTTATGGCAGGTAATAGGGTGAATGGAGCGCTAAATTCTTTTATGAATAGCCAGAAAGTGTCTGTAAAGGCACGCTTGGCTGTCCATAAAGGAGTGTTGGTGCCGACCCTGATGTATGGTAGTGAAAGATGGGTATGGCAGAAGAAGCATGAAAGTAGGATAAACGCAGTTGAAATGAGAGCTTTGAGAAGTACATGTGCGGTTAGCTTGAATGATAGGATAAGAAACAGTGTGCTAAGGAAACGTTGTGGTTTGAAAGAAGATGTAATAACAAGAGTTGAAAAATGAATGTTAAGGTGGTTTGGGCATGTAGAGAGGACGGATGAAAATAGAATCACAAAACAGATATATGACAGTATTGTCAATGGTAGAGCTGTTGCCGGTAGACCGAGACGAACATACCATGAACAAATATCAGAACTGTTAAAAAAAGGTCAGGTAAAAAGCATTTCAAATAAACGCGCGTGTATAAAGAGGTTAATGAAAGTAGGTGAAGCGAAAGTTGTTTGTCAGAATCGTCGCAAGTGGAGATCCAGTCTCTGCCTACCCCCATGGGAAACAGGCGTGATTTTATGTATGTATGTAGATATGAGTAGAAAGGGTTATTTTGATAATATCCTGAAAAGCACCCCACACTTTTTTTACAATAAAATCATGTTTTCTTATACAAATTTATTCAAATTTATTTTCTATTTTTTAAAGCGCATTGTTTAGTAATTTAATTCCCTTCTCCGTGGAAACTTTGAAAAAAGAATTAAATTCACTCTTATGATAAAATGGAACGTTATGTTTTGTGTTTGTTATGTTTTTTAAAAAAGGTTTTTAAATACAAGCTTTTGAGATCCTGCATATCATGTAGCAGCAGAGTGCTAGCCAAGAAAAGTAAAACGAGCCCAAACACGACGGTTCTATCTTGTTTAGTACAGGAGTTCCTATGGCCACCTTGCGACTCCATCATCAGATCAGCTCCATGGTACCATATTATTGTATTGCTAGCCAAGACAAGTAAAACGAGCCCAAACACGACGGGTTTATCCTATTTAGTACAGGAGTTCCTATGGCCACCTTCCGACTCCATCATCAGATCAGCTCCATGGTACCATATTATTGTATTGCTACCAAGACAAGTAAAACGAGCCCAAACATGACGGGTCTATCCTGTTTAGTACAGGAGTTCCTATGGCCACCTTGCGACTCCATCATCAGATCAGCTCCATGGTACCATATTATTGTATTGCTACCAAGACAAGTAAAACGAGCCCAAACAGGACGGGTCTATCCTGTTTAGTACAGGAGTTCCTATGGCCACCTTCCGACTCCATCATCAGATCAGCTCCATGGTACCATATTATTGTATTGCTACCAAGACAAGTAAAACGAGCCCAAACATGACGGGTCTATCCTGTTTAGTACAGGAGTTCCTATGGCCACCTTGCGACTCCATCATCAGATCAGCTCCATGGTACCATATTATTGTATTGCTACCAAGACAAGTAAAACGAGCCCAAACAGGACGGGTCTATCCTGTTTAGTACAGGAGTTCCTATGGCCACCTTCCGACTCCATCATCAGATCAGCTCTATGGTACCATATTATTATATTGCTAGCCAAGACAAGTACAACGAGCCCAAACACGACGGGTCTATCCTGTTTAGTACAGGAGTTCCTATGGCCACCTTTCGACTCCATCATCAGATCAGCTCCACGGTACCATATTATTGCACTGTAACGCGATATAAACATACGAGCTCAAACACGACGGGTCTATCCTGTTTAGTCCAGGAGTTCCTTTTTCCACCTTCCGACTCCATGATCAGATCAGCTCCACGGTACCATATTATTGCATTGTCACGCGATATACACATACGTGCAAAACTTCAGCTCAATCGGAAATCGGGAAATCGATCAAATTTAACTTCAAAGATTTCGTTACATACTAACATACATACGTATAAAGCTAATAAAAGCGTATTAAAAAGAGATACGAGTGCTGTGTAGTATGAATAGTCTGTGGAAAAGTAAAATACATGTAAAATGAATAAATGTTATTATAAAGTTCATGTATCAACTTGGATAACCCTTTTCGCATAATAAATGTGATGCATCAGTTTTCACTCTTGCATTATTGAAATGAAAATATTATTTTAACTAGTATCTGCTTGCGATTTCATCCACGTTGGACAGGTAGCAAAGATTAACACTATCATGCTAATGTTTAAGGCTTATAGCAACATCTTTTAAGATTTCCTATTCCTGATGATTCCTGATAGAGGAGATTCCCTTGGCACATTTGTTTTTCGTATGCCCTATAATTTTATCGTGAATAAAATAAGATGGTATTTAAAAAAATCATTATCTCTTTTATAAAGATGCACATATGTTTTAATCCTGTTTTTAAAGAAATAAAGGAGTAAAATGGTTTTATAACTATAATTTGGAGGTGACTTGGTAAATTTATCATAACTTATAATAGCTATGGTAAAATTATGAAAGAACCACGTCACGTCTTATATCTTGAAGATTTATGTTTTAATGGTATTTTATTATTAGTCAGTAAATATCAGCGAAAAGTTATTTCGTTTAAACCCTGCAAAACACACGCATGCTTTTTACTTTTTACATTATCGCACTAGTGCCTTTTCATTACAGTTATTTTTTAATCTCAATAAATCGTTTTTATGTACTAATACAATTTAATAATATAATATTTATTTTATTTAGTGATGTAATTAATTGGGGCGCATAAAACTTTCAACTTTTCGAGGCAATAGGAGCCTTAATATTGAAGGGTATTTCTAAGAGGGTGGGGTTTTTCATGATAATGAATCAGTCTCGAAAATGTCTCTAAACATCCGGGACCAGTAATGTTACTAAAAACGTACATAACGACAACCGTTCTATTAATTAAATACTAGGTATATATAGAAAGCGTTAAAATGGGTCTAGTGGTTTCGAAATTAGGAAGTACGGTTAGTAGTAATATTCCAAAAATCTTCCTGTCAGTACCAAACCATGCCATAATGATAGTTTGATTGCTATTTTACATAAAAAATTGAAATAAGTTGCAGAAAATCGTTCCGGGATTTTCCCATAATAAATGTAACGGAATATTAGAAAAACGACTTATCGTTCTAATCATAATCGGATCAGAATCAGTTAAACATAAAACGGCTCCCGGGAAAAATCTTAGAGTCTTTCCTGGATATAAAGTACTACTGATTTTAAGTCAGAAAATTTGCTATCGGCTAATAAAAATCGTATCGAAATTTGTTTAGTAATTTTACGTAAATCAAGGTGGAAAAGGTTTCATGTTCTCCGCCGTTCATAATTATAGTTTATTAAAAAAAAATTATGTACGTAGCTGAACTGAAAAATACCAACCCCGCTCGTCTATATTTTCTGATGGTTGAAATCATGATGGTCATTAATATAGCTGCGTCTGCGCAGGTGATGGGTCATGATGAGATGTCTGATGGCCCAGACGCCTGACGAACACGCGTTTGTCTATGGTTTTTAACTTATGCCCTACGTGCCCCGCGAAAAGTAATTTATGTGCATATACAGTACGCCCTTGAGTTAATGATGAGTTGTGTATTTCTCGTATATGGCCGCCCGGGGCATGGGCCTCGGTTAGCCCCCTCCCCGGGGTCCCTAAATCCAGTCCTGGATAGCTTCAACGTACAGACACGGTCGTTTTGCAATTTTATAATATTATAGATTTCCACGTCATTTACAATCAATTGGAAAGACGGAATAATTAAGAGGACTGAAATATATTGACGGGAAATATTACAAAAGCTTTGATAAAATATAAAACGTATTTTGGCGAGTCGATTAATATAATTGGCAGTACATTTGTAAAGGCGCACCTGAGGATTAATTTCCTGGGTCAATTTATGCACTTTTGTAGTGAATTTCAACCCGTATCTAATGTTAGTCGTCATATTGCATTTATTTTAATTTATGAAGTATTTAATTTATTATTGTGTATGTAAGTACGGAAGAAAACCACGTGGTTTTTTTAAATGTTTATAGCAGCTCACAAGTGTCCCAAAGCTGGAACCTTTTTTATTTAGGGGAAATAAATCACGGTAATAGGCTGATTTAGGTCCTTGTGATTGTATCCTTCATCATCAGTAGATATATGCATAATTATCAGAAATGCATAACTATCTTAATCGTACACGATACTATTTAGGACACTAGAATGAGACGCGGGGTTTAGCCACTAAGCTGTCACGATATAGTCATAATAATATAATATAAAAAATATCTTTATTTAAAAAAATGTAATATTTGCATATCATATTTTATAATAATAATATAGAATAAATAATAATAATAAATATAATATATATTTATATATATGCGTGTATGCAGTATGTATATAAGATAACGAGTGGAATTCTTTGGACATCTATAGGTACCTTCTTCTATACCTAAGGAAAAAGTCCAGAAGCTTAGTAACATTATCTCCTTGGATCAGGCTAATCTCTTCTCCGGAGTAGGTTGCTGTCTCCTCACCTGATCACCTTCGGAATTGATCAGTTGCGTAATTTGTAACGATTTTATTCATATTGAGTTAGAGGAAGTTTGTAGGCTTCTTTAGAATTCGTTAAGAATCCTACAAACTTACTCTAACTCAATACATAAAAGATCGTTACACCTTGGTAAAAACCAGTAAATACAATTTTTCTATTACGTAATCTTTTGTTGTCAAGTTATGTCGCAAAGCAAATTAAAATATTAAACTATACAACAATCAATTAAAATCTATCGATGCCTGATACAGACTGCAAAGCTAATTTTGGATAATAAATATTGCAGTAGCTTAATGAAATAATATTCTTCTCTAAATATATTAAATTAAGATGCCGTATCGGACTTACATGACATTCAATTAATAAATTTTAAAACACTTCGGTAAAATAGTAAAGTACTCACAAATAAAATTTTGCATCCGTGCCGCATGTGGAATCTGTGTGCGGCTACTAGACTTACTAAAATACTGGTTGATCTCCAAAACAACTTCTATAGTCTGTATCAGGCGATTCTCTTCTGATTAACTCTGACGCATAAAGAAAGTAGTAAATTTTGAAAAATAATAATCTTTGGCCAAAGATTCGCAAGCGTCTTTCGCATAGCACTATATCTACATAAGTAAAAGTTTCCTTTGGTCAAAATTTGAATTATGGGTGATTATCCAAAAGCTACTAATTTTTCACTTACATTGTGTCTTGGTGACCATGAGTTGCACATTAACGACGCGTCCTCCAGAATTCGACTCTGCAACAAGAATGCATTAGAATATCGATAAATAATTCTTTATTCCTAATCACATTTCTGTAAACACAATGTTTCTGTATTAGGAAAATTAAAATAATAATTATCTGGTGTAGACAGGAATTATCGCCGGTCAGTGTCACTCCACATTTAAATTAAATTGTACAAGAGTCCTGCCCCTATGTGTTGGCCTTCCAATGGCCCCACGCAAGGCTTCCAAAAGTCCGGGCCATTTTTATGGCCCGTGGTCTGCAGAGACATACGAATATTAATATACATAAGAAAAATTATTTGTCTGTGACCTTAAAATAAAACCTGATAATTAATTATATCAATTTAATTTAATTATAATGTAAAGTAATTTAAGTTATTTCATATCTAATGCCTTACACCACCTACGTGGTCAGATTTGTTTAAAATATTCTTTAAGTTAGGTTGCCTGGAGGAGACTGCTTTGATCGATAAGGCCACCTATTTATTGTTTTGACCATAAGAATATTGTTACCGTACATTTTTTGTAATTGTTTATTTGGTGACCCATAAAGTGTTATCTCGTCTACCTTACTATAAAATCTATTATTTACTAGCCTACTTATCAAAGCTAGGTTTTAGAATTGTATACGTCTATCTGAAATAGCTCTTGAAAATATTCTCAAATGGCTTAATGGATTTTCATAAATATTTTAGAAATAATAATGTAGAAATTAAAACAGAAGTTTTCCCGTAAATTTTTGTGCGTGTTTCATTTCGATATCTCATTAGGTTCATATTACGTGAATATATCTCAATTAGTACAGACTTATTTAATTTAGATTCACAACTTGTGAATATTTCTGAGGGACATGAAAATGAAGTCTAGTAATGTGGAAAGCTTAAATTATTTACTCATAACTAACCTACAAACTGTCTAGACATTAAGTCATATTAAAGATAGCATAAAAATGTTACATACAAAGGCATTTAATGTCAATATGTGCCTGGTATGTACGAACGTCTTAGGATAATTTACAGAACTAACCCTATTTGATTGATTATAGCAATTTCTTTTGAAGTAATAATTGGATAAACAAAACCATTACGCTTCAATGACGGCTATTTGCCTACTTGGAAAAGTAACCATAATTCGAATTGGCATTATTGAAAGTAACTACCTGTATATTGTTACATGCCGGCAAAGGTGAAGGCACATCTGCCTGTCATAAAACACAGTTTATTACCTTTGTCGCATTTGGAGTTCTTTTGTTTACTTCGTGTTTAAAATTTGCAATTAACATAGTCGATGTTGGCCGTTCGTAAGAATAATTAACCAGGTGTGAAGATTACGTTTTCTTTGATAAATTCAGCCCACGCAGTCTATTGTTGTATTATACAGTTAACTATAAAACAATGCCCGAACGGAGGGGTCAGGCAGTGAAGCGAGGATTACGATACGAGCAAAACGTAGATGAGCGATATAGTGACGGATTTTGCACGTGTTATTGAATAGTGCAATTTGTACTAGTAGTGTCTAGTTATATTTGTACTTATGTTATACGTGTTTGTATAGTTCTAATAAATTCTATATTAATTCCAACGGCATTTTAATTAAATATTATGAATTACTACAGAAACTTTACTAAACTAAGATTTTAAAGAAAACAGTTTAAATTTAAAGAGCAATATCGGCCCCAGTTGACCTATAGGTCTAACTTACCTACTCTGGGAATATGAGAATATGTGTAAGTGTTTACACAATTATGTACAACGTATGTAAAATGCGTTTGCTTGTTGGCCGATTAATTTATTTGTATATTAAAACTATTGCTATTCCAGATTATAGACTGTACCGGACATTATGAAGATAAGTATACCGATCTTGGTAGGATTACAGGTATGTAGTCATTAGTCAATGAAGAACATGAAGCTCCAGACGCGTAAACTTGAATGGCTTCGTTTAGTAGCGATGTAAATCGCACACTTTTGGTTGACTGAAACTTTCAAATACGCTTAACTTGTAGACAAACTTATTTACAAGTAGACCCAGCGAATGTTATCGTGAAAAAATAAAAATCGTGATTGCAACGCCATCTACTTAATGCAATTATGGTCCTGTTCCATCCAGGCACCCCACTCAACACAGACACAAAATGTCATCAAAATCTTTGAAATCGAATCCAGCGCCACCTACCGGTTCTAATTGTGAATCTGAACCAACTCGCGATCCACTGAAACATAGACACGAAACTTTATCAAAATAGGTCAAGCCGTTTTTGAGTTTTAGCGGGATTAACTAACAGCAATTGGTTTTATAAATAAGAAGTAGATTGTATATTTTCCTAAAAATTAATTAATGAAATTTCTAGGGACCGTTAAGTAAGAAGTTTCGCGACAAACAATCGTGACTATAGGCCATTGGCCCACAGGATTAATGCTCGTGTTACCGCCATGCCACTTCACCGTTTAAAGTTTGAAAGGCTACCTTGCCGCTGGACGTTTATCGATTAGACTTAATTTCAACTTGTTCAACCACTTTATAAGTGTCGACCAAGGGCTATTACTAATGGCTTTTTAAATATTGACAACTCGCTTGGATAGATTAAAACCGCATTAGGTAACATTTTAACTAGAAGTTGCAGTGTTTCATAAATTTTTAAGGTTTTGATCTTTTCACGTCTCATTTATCGTTACTATTCAATGATTTTACCTACAATATAATAGAGTTTTTTTATAATATTCATCATAATTATTGCCTTACGATTGGTTCAAATTTGTCAAAAACTTCAATTGTACGAATTTAAGTTATGTTAAGTAAACTATACGTTGCCGCGCGGCTACTTACACTATACTGTAGGGAAATGGACAGTATACCCGCCACGCTTGTCCAAGGCGACTTGGAAGGTTTGACACATCGGTTATCTCGACGTGCAGGATGCATCACGATGTTTTCCTTCACCATTGTTAGCACGTGGTAATTTTAACAATATGGATATTAGGTCAGAAAACAGTCAAACAAAAAAAAGTGGTGCATGCGTTCCGGCCAGGATCGAACCCGCGCCCTTTGGGTCCAGGACGCGTACGCTAGCCTTTACGCTACCACGACTTTGCGGCTACTTTGCTGGGATAAAACTTAATTCGGTTTTTTACATATAATATAAAAACATAATATAATAATAACAAAGAAACTAAGTCCATATAATCTAGACAACTACCCAGCATAGAGTTGAGGCGAAGCCAACCTGATTTGAAGTAATATGATGATGATAATGAACAACACTACCGGAAACTCCCCCGAGATTTCAGAAATATAAAGCATCGCATCACTTAAAAAAGCACTTAAGCTATTGTTTTAGTGAATTCGTATCGAAATCAACTAATATTTATGCAATCTAACTAATTTGTACCATACCCAGGAAAATTCCCGGGTGATGTCAGGGATAAGAAGTAGCGCTTTAAATCTAAGAATTTGCTATCCATCAGAAAGACCGCATCCAAATCGTAGCCTAGTAGTTTTTGCGTGAATCCTGAACCAACTGATAAACCGACAAACAGACTGAACGACAAACAAACAAGAAAACTAAAAGAAAATGCATCGTTTTCTCCATCGTTTATATTCCAATTGGTTCATTATACCTATAGATTAAGGGCCGCTTGCATAAGGTTGCTTAAATTAACTTAAAAAACACAAAACGTATTTAACACCCTTAAGAGCCTGTATACTACTATTTCAAATCGGTGTTTCACATAATTTACCCCCGCGCAACCAATGTTTACTTCGATGGGACAGCGCCAATTTAAGGCGTGCGTGCGTGTGGTAAAATATTGTATATCACCGAACATAGGCTACGTAACATAAATAGGTGTATACGTAGCTAACGAACATTGCACGGCACCGATATCACACTATTCATGCGGCTGAGAACAAGAGGAAGCGAGACAAAACATGATAAAGTGAGAGAAGTTCACGCGGATAATACATATTGAAAATTCGACACGAAGTACTAAACATGTTTGGCCTAGTGGTTTTCTAATACTAAGGTAGTGAGGAGGTTGAAGACTCGATCCCGCCGCACAAAGGTAGTTTTTTTTTTCTCTTTTTGTAACTAATTTTGATACAGTTAAACTTTATTCTAATGATATTAGTTTTTAGATGTAAATGTTATAAAAATCATTTCATTGTATTATGGAACAACAATGAATTCATAATATCCCTATTGATATTATAAATGCGAAAGTAACTGTCTGTCTGTTTGTTCCGTTTTCACGGAAAAACTACTGGACCAATTTGGCTGAAATTCATTTGATATATATTTTCGATGCTGAGAATGAACATAGGATGCTTTTATCCCGAAATATGGAATAGTTTCCGGGATAAAAATATATTTGTCTTTTTGTTTGTTATCCTTTTACGGAAAAACTACCGAACCGATTTAGTTAAAATTCGGTATAATGGATTTATGTAATCAATATTATGGGTTATCCCAAAAAATGGGGTAGGTTTTTTGTGATTTTCCATTTTGGTCATTGCAGCCATTTCAGTCATTTCAACCATTTGGGCCATTTGGGCCATTTCAGTCATTTAGCCATTTCGGTCATTTGAGCGATTTGGGCCATTTCAGTCATTTCGGTCATTTGGGCCATTTTGGTCATTTCGGACATTTCGGTAATTTCAGCCATTTGGGCCATTTCAGTCATTTTGGCCATTTAGGCCATTTCAGTCATTTTGGCCATTTAGGCCATTTCGGTAATTTCGGCCATTTCAGCCATTTCAGTCATTTCAACCATTTGGGCCATTTCAGCTATTTGGGCCATTTTGGTCATTTCGGCCATTAGGGCCATTTCAGCCATTTCGGCCATTTCAGCCATTTGGGCCATTTCAGTCATTTTGGCCATTTAGGCCATTTGGGCCATTTCGGCCATTTTGGTCATTTCGGCCATTTGGGCCATTTCAGCCATTTCGGTCATTTCAGCCATTTCAGTCATATCAGTCATTTTGGCCATTTCGGCCATTTTGGTCATTTCGGCCATTTCAGCCATTTCGGCCATTTTGGTCATTTCAGCCATTTCGGCCATTTGGGGCATTTCAGTCATTTTGGCCATTTGGGCCATTTCAGTAATTTCACCCATTTCGGCCATTTCGGTCATTTGGGCCATTTGAACCATTTCGGCCATTTTAGCCATTTCAGTCAATTCAGCTATATCGGCCATTTGGGCAGTTTCAACCATTTCATTCATTTCAGCCATTTCGGTCATTAGGGCTATTTCAGTCATTTCGTCCATTTCGGTCATTTGGGCCATTTTGGTCATTTCGGCCATTTGGGCCATTTGGGCCATTTCAGCCATTTCGGTCATTTCAGCCATTTGGGCCATTTCAGTCATTTTGGCCATTTAGGCCATTTCGGTCATTTCGGCCATTTGGGCCATTTCGGTCAGTTCAGCCATTTGGGCCATTTAGGCCATTTCGGTCATTTCGGCCATTTGGGCCTTTTAGGCCATTTAGGCCATTTTAGTCATTTCGGCCATTTGGGCCATTTCAGCCATTTTGGTCATTTCGGCCATTTTGGTCATTTCGGCCATTTCAGCCATTTCAGCTATTGCAGTCATTTCGGCCATTTGGGCCATTTCAGTAATTTCACCCATTTGGGCCATTTCAGTCATTTCAGCCATTTCAGTCATTTCGGCCATTTGGGCCATATCAGCCATTTCGGTCATTTGGGCCATTTCGGTCATTTCAGCCATTTGGGCCATTTCAGTCATTTTGGCCATTTGGGCCATTTCGGTCAGTTCAGCCATTTGGGCCATTTAGGCCATTTCGGTCATTTCGGCCATTTGGGCCTTTTAGGCCATTTAGGCCATTTTAGTCATTTCGGCCATTTGGGCCATTTCAGCCATTTCGGTCATTTCAGCCATTTGGGCCATTTCAGTCATTTTGGCCATTTAGGCCATTTCGGTAATTTCGGCCATTTCAGCCATTTCAGTCATTTCAACCATTTGGGCCATTTCAGCCATTTTGGTCATTTCGGCCATTTTGGTCATTTCGGCCATTTCAGCCATTTCAGCTATTTCAGTCATTTCGGCCATTTGGGCCATTTCAGTAATTTCACCCATTTGGGCCATTTCAGTCATTTCAGCCATTTCAGTCATTTCGGCCATTTGGGCCATTTGGGCCATATCAGCCATTTCGGTCATTTGGGCCATTTCGGTCATTTCAGCCATTTGGGCCATTTCGGTAATTTCGGCCATTTCAGCCATTTCAGTCATTTCAACCATTTGGGCCATTTCAGCCATTTAGGCCATTTCGGCCATTTTGGCCATTTCGGCCATTTCGGCCATTTCAGCCATTTCAGCCATTTGGACCATTTCCGTCATTTTGGCCATTTAGGCCATTTCGGTCATTTCAGCCATTTCGGTCATTTGGGCCATTTCGGTCATTTCAGCCATTTGGGCCATTTCAGTCATTTTGGCCATTTGGGCCATTTCGGTCAGTTCAGCCATTTGGGCCATTTAGGCCATTTCGGTCATTTCGGCCATTTGGGCCTTTTAGGCCATTTAGGCCATTTTAGTCATTTCGGCCATTTGGGCCATTTCAGCCATTTCGGTCATTTCAGCCATTTGGGCCATTTCAGTCATTTTGGCCATTTAGGCCATTTCGGTAATTTCGGCCATTTCAGCCATTTCAGTCATTTCAACCATTTGGGCCATTTCAGCCATTTTGGTCATTTCGGCCATTTTGGTCATTTCGGCCATTTCAGCCATTTCAGCTATTTCAGTCATTTCGGCCATTTGGGCCATTTCAGTAATTTCACCCATTTGGGCCATTTCAGTCATTTCAGCCATTTCAGTCATTTCGGCCATTTGGGCCATTTGGGCCATATCAGCCATTTCGGTCATTTGGGCCATTTCGGTCATTTCAGCCATTTGGGCCATTTCGGTAATTTCGGCCATTTCAGCCATTTCAGTCATTTCAACCATTTGGGCCATTTCAGCCATTTCAGTCATTTCAACCATTTGGGCCATTTCAGCTATTTGGGCCATTTTGGTCATTTCGGCCATTAGGGCCATTTCAGCCATTTCGGCCATTTCAGCCATTTGGGCCATTTCAGTCATTTTGGCCATTTAGGCCATTTGGGCCATTTCGGCCATTTTGGTCATTTCGGCCATTTGGGCCATTTCAGCCATTTCGGTCATTTCAGCCATTTCAGTCA
Organism: Dendrolimus pini; assembly: GCA_949752895.1. Lineage (NCBI taxonomy): Eukaryota > Metazoa > Arthropoda > Insecta > Lepidoptera > Lasiocampidae > Dendrolimus > Dendrolimus pini. The sequence continues at coordinate 8,865,187 of OX457125.1, read as the reverse complement.
TATCAGTCATTTTGGCCATTTCGGCCATTTTGGTCATTTCGGCCATTTCAGCCATTTCGGCCATTTTGGTCATTTCAGCCATTTCGGCCATTTGGGGCATTTCAGTCATTTTGGCCATTTGGGCCATTTCAGTAATTTCACCCATTTCGGCCATTTCGGTCATTTGGGCCATTTGAACCATTTCGGCCATTTTAGCCATTTCAGTCAATTCAGCTATATCGGCCATTTGGGCAGTTTCAACCATTTCATTCATTTCAGCCATTTCGGTCATTAGGGCTATTTCAGTCATTTCGTCCATTTCGGTCATTTGGGCCATTTTGGTCATTTCGGCCATTTGGGCCATTTGGGCCATTTCAGCCATTTCGGTCATTTCAGCCATTTGGGCCATTTCAGTCATTTTGGCCATTTAGGCCATTTCGGTCATTTCGGCCATTTGGGCCATTTCGGTCAGTTCAGCCATTTGGGCCATTTAGGCCATTTCGGTCATTTCGGCCATTTGGGCCTTTTAGGCCATTTAGGCCATTTTAGTCATTTCGGCCATTTGGGCCATTTCAGCCATTTTGGTCATTTCGGCCATTTTGGTCATTTCGGCCATTTCAGCCATTTCAGCTATTGCAGTCATTTCGGCCATTTGGGCCATTTCAGTAATTTCACCCATTTGGGCCATTTCAGTCATTTCAGCCATTTCAGTCATTTCGGCCATTTGGGCCATATCAGCCATTTCGGTCATTTGGGCCATTTCGGTCATTTCAGCCATTTGGGCCATTTCAGTCATTTTGGCCATTTGGGCCATTTCGGTCAGTTCAGCCATTTGGGCCATTTAGGCCATTTCGGTCATTTCGGCCATTTGGGCCTTTTAGGCCATTTAGGCCATTTTAGTCATTTCGGCCATTTGGGCCATTTCAGCCATTTCGGTCATTTCAGCCATTTGGGCCATTTCAGTCATTTTGGCCATTTAGGCCATTTCGGTAATTTCGGCCATTTCAGCCATTTCAGTCATTTCAACCATTTGGGCCATTTCAGCCATTTTGGTCATTTCGGCCATTTTGGTCATTTCGGCCATTTCAGCCATTTCAGCTATTTCAGTCATTTCGGCCATTTGGGCCATTTCAGTAATTTCACCCATTTGGGCCATTTCAGTCATTTCAGCCATTTCAGTCATTTCGGCCATTTGGGCCATTTGGGCCATATCAGCCATTTCGGTCATTTGGGCCATTTCGGTCATTTCAGCCATTTGGGCCATTTCGGTAATTTCGGCCATTTCAGCCATTTCAGTCATTTCAACCATTTGGGCCATTTCAGCCATTTAGGCCATTTCGGCCATTTTGGCCATTTCGGCCATTTCGGCCATTTCAGCCATTTCAGCCATTTGGACCATTTCCGTCATTTTGGCCATTTAGGCCATTTCGGTCATTTCAGCCATTTGGGCCTTTTAGGCCATTTCGGCCATTTTAGTCATTTCGGCCATTTTGGTCATTTCGGCCATTTCAGCCATTTCAGCTATTTCAGCCATTTGGGCCATTTTGGTCATTTCGGCCATTTCAGCCATTTCAGCTATTTCAGCCATTTGGGCCATTTCCGTCATTTTGGCCATTTCGGTCATTTCGGCCATTTGGGCCTTTTAGGCCATTTCGGCCATTTTAGTCATTTCGGCCATTTCGGTCATTTGGGCCATTTAAACCATTTCGGCCATTTCAGTCAATTCAGCTATTTCGGCCATTTGGGCAATTTCAGCCATTTCATTCATTTCAGCCATTTCGGTCATTAGGGCCATATTTCAGCCATTTCAGTCGTTTCGGTCAATTCGACCATTTGTGTCATTCAGCCGTTTGATCATTTAGGCCCGTTCGGCCAAATATATTTTCATATTGGAAACTATCTCATTTTTCGGGATGAAAAGTAGTTCTTGGCCACCCTCGATATTAAAATAACATAATATGTACCCAGTTTCATCCAAATCGGTTCAATAGTCTGTCCATAAAAGGATAACAAACAGAAAGACAAATATGCTTTTGGATATTTTTTCGCGGAACCCTAAAAACGTAGCCTAAGGTACTTCTTATAACATCAGCTATCTGCCATTTAAAATTACGTCAAAATCGATCCAGCTGTGTCCGAGATTAGCCGGAACATCCAGACACACAGACAGACAGACAAAAATTCTATAAATAGCATTTTCGGAATCTCCTCGTCCGATTTTTTTTTAAATTTATTTTGAGATTTCAAACAGGCACTTCACTTTGCATTTTTGGAATCTCCTGGTCCAATTTTTTAGTTTTTATTTTGACATTACAAACAAACCATTTGTTTATCTGTATAGATAAGAAATTTAAAATAAATTATAATAGATAAAACATAAAAAAATTAGAGAGAAAAATGAAATGAGCACTCGAACCATGAACTCTAATTGTACGTGTACTAGTATCAACTCACTCTACCACAATATCATTGGAGAAAGTATTGAAAGTTTTGTAATATTTATAACTCTACTTATCCACGTGTCAACGTAATTTTCTATGAAGAATCATAGATGGCGCTTTCGAATTTTAATGTTACCGGTAAGATTGATTTAAATACGTTTTATTGTCAATAGTATAAAAGTCCAGATGAAATGAAATATAAAAATTTAGAAAAGTATTTTTATTGCATTTTATAAAATTATTTAGGAAGAGAAAAAGAGCATTTTATCAACTTTCATATCAAAATAAAAAATTCTCCTAGATCAAGTGAAACTCGTAGGGTTCGAACCCACACAGCTAGCTGATTTAGACCAGACCTCTACCGTATACGCCAAACAAGTATAGCGCGACCGCTTCAAAATTCTTGTTATTATTGCTCCTTCGTTTATTTAAAATTATTTTTCAATGGCGGTCGCGGAGCAGAGCAGCGCGTGCAGTTTAGACGAAAGCCTCGGACGTTATGATAAATTCCATACATTGGGACCGGCAGGCGGGATTTTTGCAGTCATTTTTAATAAAATAATTAATTACTTCCAAATTAAGTTAAGTAACCCAATAAAAGATCTATAATTGAATTTGTTATAATATAATATGTTACTGTTATTTATTTTAGCGATGTACGATTAACAGTAATAACAATAACCAAGATTGAATAACTCGTTTAGAGGTTACTTTGCAATTATTTTCTATCGAGAAAATTTATCGTAAATGCGTTCTGAGTACAAAGTTTACGTCAGAAATATGATCAAGATTGACATATATTTTTTTCACCGCAATAAAGTGTGTATAACTACTGTAAAAATGGTTGAGAAAATGATCTAAAAACGCATTCTGTCTGATATCACCTTGTTAAATACAATTATCGTCTTGCACAACGCAAAATTTGCCGCGAAATATGTTCAAAGAATTGACAATATGTTTTGTGTAAAACGTATTTAGGAAGTTTAATGTGATTAACTAATTTTATTTAAAGGCGATCGTTATGCAAGCGGCACTTTATGTGCAGACATGTCACGTTTAGAAGTTTATAATATTACAGATTTTAAATAATTCAAAATTTTAATATTTTTTTGGTAAAAGAAGCTCTTTACTATCATCTTATCCCAATAATTTGGGGTCAGCGTATTCTGAAAAACGTCCGTTGTCTACACCACAATTTACCGTGTAATTCTTCATACAATCCATCTCTTTTTGGTGTGGTAATTTTCTGATATAAAGAAATCGATAGTAAAATATAAAAACCCTGAACTATTTCAGTCACGTAAGCATTTGTGATTTTTTCAATATGATAACTTAATAATAATATATATGATAACTTAATAAAATAATAAATATTTATTTCTTGCTCTCACAATTAATGCCCTTCCAGTCAACATAGACTTATTACTCTTATTCATAATACAACGTTCTTCAATAATTCTTTCACGGTTAAGGCTGTCCAACTTTGGAATTTATTGCCTGTTGCTGTCAGACAAGCAAAATCCCTAATAATATTTAAGAACTTAGTCAGAAAATTGTATCTGCAATATAATGATATGTAATTTTATGTAATTAGTATATATTATACAGGGTGGGCCAAGAATTCGTTAACATTTGAATGTAACACCCCGCGCAAACACAAGCCGTGCGGGGCGCGGAGAGGGGTCTTGCCACTAGCTCGTTTCTCGGAAATTTAGTCACAATAGATCGCTTCACGGGGCCTCAGCGCGCTTATTGTGTGAAACAATTTTATTTAAACAACAATTCGCTCATTGCTGTGAGACGCTTATTTTGCTATGAATACGATTTACACGACTTAAGTCAGTGTCCGAGTACTCCTTTAATAAAGAAATGGGTGAAGGAGTTAGAAGAGACGGGATCTACACTAAATGTGAAGCAAACCGGCTGCCCGCGGACGTCTAGGAGCGAAGGGAACGTTCAGCAAAAGGGATCATTGGACCCTACTTTTTCGAAATTCTCGCGGCCGTTCGCCAACTGTTAATTCTGCTGAGTATGTGAAAATGTTACGGGAGTTCTTGGCACCGATGCTACTAGAATTTGCTAGCCATACCCGTTTTAACAAGATGGAGCCACTTGTCACATATCCAACGAGTCCCTGCCGGTGGTAAAAGAAATGTTTCTGGAAAAGCTGATTTCCAGACGAAGCGACATCCCATGACTACCCAGGAGCCCAGATCTCTCCCCAGCAGACTTCTTTTTATGGGGGTATTTAAAGAGTCGTGTCTACATCTATAAACCAAATACACTATGTCAACTAAAAGAAAAAATCAGCGAAGAAATGTCGGCAAACTCGCAGTCTCTTTGCCGTCGAGTATTCGAAAATTTAGGTACTCGCTTAGAAGAGTGCAAAAGTCGAAATGGTGGCCATTTAGATGATATTATTTTTAAAATATAAATTCCAAGTAACAAGCTTTCTTGTAATTGTAAACAATTTTCAAAATATGTCAAATGGTTTTTTTTATAAGATTTTTTTAAATGTTAACTAATTCTTGGCCCATACTGTATATAGCTATATGTTTATTATGTTTAAATATATATATATATATATATATATATATATATTATCGCCATATATTATATATGTATATAACTAATGTGTATATTTGTGTAGTTATATATTTATTAATAAAATTGAAGTAATCGTACAATAATTATGTATACCACCATCGCCACTTCAAATCGGAATATTCTTGCCACGGGTTGTCTGGAAGAGATCGCTTTTTAGCGATAAGACCGCCCTTTGTACCCTACTATAATAATACTAGTTCGTAAGTTTTTCTGTAATGGTGTACAATAAAGTATTTTCTATCTATCTATCTATAACCAACAACAGTAAGTATATTTAGATACAAAGAAAATTAAAAATAAAAACGTGTGCGTCTCGGGACGCCCGACAGAAGTCAACTTAAACTTGAGAAAAGCTTAGGATATTACTTAAATTTTATGTATATTGCGCGTAGGTTAGAGTGAAAGAGGAGGAGCCTACCGCTACCGTATGCGTAAGAGAAAGGGAACCCAGACAGACTGGCACCGTAACGCGTTACGTAACGAAGCGGTTTACCATCCCATAAAAAGTTATCACTTCAAAAATGTATTCCGTTTAAAAATAATAAAAACGGCGAAAAATGTTAGTTAAAATCTTTACCTGAAACATTGCACTGTATAGTTATGAAACATTTGGAAATTTAATTATCGCTCTGGCCTATTTGGACATCTTATGTATTCTAAAATTAAAATAACATACTTTAGCCTAGTTTTCTCTCTAACCTACATTAGATATAAAATGAATGATTGATAAATGATTTCAATTTTAACTTAGTCCATGGTTTTAATGTCGTTTAGCTATTTTGGCAAAAACGGAACGATGTCATGTACGTGTCTTTTTGTTCGTCTTCTTTGTATGGGACAACAGTAGCGGCGTAGAATTCATGCAACTCGATTCCTTGTAGCCTACCTTTCGAAAACTAGCGAGGCGACCAAAAGGCACAAATACATCGCTACACATCGTTACACCTTTTTATTTATAAATGTAGGTTTATCCCAAGTGGAATATTTAAAAAAATCATGGAATTAGTTAATGGAGGATGTTTGTCACCTTTACGGAACTCTTCATTGTACCCAAAATGCCACTTGCCGAATTTAATTGAAGTATAATTATAAAGCAGCTTTTTAAATTTATTGTCCAATAAACCTCCTGAGTTCAACCAATAAGTGTTCGTTGAAAATTTTCCATAACAAACGCCGATGTATTTAAAAGTTACGAGCGCGTGGAGGGAGTGAAGGCCCTCCCTTATTTAGACAGGCCATTTAACGGCACGTCAAAGGGCTGCACATTAATTATTCAGCGGACTTGTACGGCGGAAGATGTCACTGCTAGGCCTCACGCCGTCTGTATTTTGCAAGTGTTAAACAGAGTAATATTATTCTATTATATATTATAATCTTTAAATTAGTTTTATTTTCGTAAAACTGTGTTACGTAACCTTAGAAGAGTTAGGCAGTCACTGGTAAAGAGACTGCTACACTAGTTAATTTTAGTTATTTCCATAGTATTGTTACGAATTACGGGACTCGAATTAAAATGCCGTTGGAATTACTATAGCATTTATTAGAACTATACAAACGTATAACACAGGTACAAATATAACTGGACGAAACCAGTACTAACGTGATGCACGATTCACGAACACGCGCAAAGTCCGTCACTATCTAGCTTATCGAATGTACACACATCTTGTCCCGCTTGTGCCTATCGCTAGACTGCCTAATCTCTCAGTTGGGGTATTGTTTTATACTGCAGCAATACAATATGTTTCGGTAACACTACACTCCACCGCATAACAATTATTTTCAAGAATCACACCTGGCTAATGCCTACCATAAAGGATTACAATAAACAATAGGCTGTTTTTTCTTTCTTCTAATTACAATTTTTAAACACAAAGTAGACAAAAGAAGTCCAAATGCCGGTATTTTACTTTGGGGCAACAGTGTTGCCCCAAAGTAAAATACTGAAAGACTATATTTGTTTTACAAAAAAGAGCCGTAAGGTCAATTTACAACCTCGGCCCTCGGGAGTCTCTTAGGGAACGCTTTAAGGAAATGGGTACTATGACGGTCGCCTGCCAATATATTTTTAATAATATAATTTATATTCGTAATTATTTGAGTGCCTACAAACAGTATAAGGATGTACACAATTTCAACACCAGACATTTTAATAGACTGATATTGCCATCTTTTAGATAACAAAAGTGTTGTCCTCTTTCTTGGGGGTTGATATACGCTTCTTTAATAAGATTCCAAATGAAATGCTAGATTTGCCTTGCACTAAATTTAAAACCAAATTAAAAAAGTATCTTGCTTAAAAAGGGATATTACACTGTTGAAGAATATTTCAATAATTAAACTTAATTTACATAGCAGCTCGCTCCAGACTCTTTCTTATACAATCGTCTGCATAATGTTTTAATTTTGCCAAACATGTGCCTAAGGAATTTATGGAGATATCTTGTAGTACAAACTTTTAGTACATCTCGTCGTTATTATAACGATAATAATAATTTTCTTTCCTTTTACCGTGTCTTTGTCTTACTGAGTATGAGCTGTTTGCTACAACTCCATTAATTCTTCGAAAAGTAATTTTGTGATAAACTTCTGTATCAAGCAACAAAAAGAACTTGAGATGTAAATTGAATAAGAAATATAAAGAAAAACTATTTTTAGCTAGACGTGTTGCTGGGAAGGTTCTTGCCGCTTCTTTTCCTTAACATCAATAACACGCTGTGAAGCGGTATACATAGATAGAATAGGAAGTAAAATTAAATTTTCTAAAAGTAAAACTTATACTTTTGAATTTGAACTTATTACTGTCACACTTACCGATCATATAAGCATAAATTTTATAATAGAAGAATTGGTAACTAGACAAATAAATAGGTATAAAATGATGATATGATCAAAAGGCCTGAAGCCAAACATTGGAGAAAATCTGCAAGAGTCACCTATACTGGAACACCACGTTTTGTGCAAACCGGTTAGTTATATGGGGAGCAGATAGATGACTAGCGATACTTTTTCACCTACATCACGGTAAATAAGGTGGGCCCAGAAAATATTGTCACGATTTCCTTTGGGATAATATACATGGCGTTCATCTAGAAAGGAACATCAAAACTAAATCAACAACTTTAAAACTTAGAAACAAAAGCATTACCTTCCAATAGTAAGAAGGTACCAGAGTCATGATCAGTCGATAAATAAGGCCTTTCACCGTTTTTTTTAATTTGTTTTTTATTGCAGAAGCTCAGCAGACAGGCAGACGGCCCACTTTATAGAAAGCGGGTACCATCGCCTATGGACATTTGCAACACCAGACGTGCTACAAATACGCTGATGCTCTCTTAAGGGAGACTGGCACCTGGTCACTAATGCCGGAACACAACTCAAGGTTGTTATGGCGACATACTTTAGACCAGGGGTGGTAGCCATCCAGGCGGGCAAATGCTCTACCACCTGGCTGTGGGTTGTTCTATCGCCTCTTACGACAGGCCGCCCGGCCGCAGCAAATTGTATTCTTTCTCCGTTCCTGCACGGATAAAAACTAAACGATGTAGAAAGCTGAACGTGTCGCTAAAAGTTTGTAACCAAGGCTAGTATCTGAACCGATTTTATTTTTTCTGTTGACATTATCATGTACCATAGTAGTTGTATTTTTATATAAACTTGTGCATTTCGTCAATAATCAATGTGTTTATTAATGGAGTAAATAGTGACTAAAAACATGGTCAAACAGTGGCCATATTTACCGTATGTATTATTGCCATTAGGCTATGGCGCGATATAAAACTAGACGCGTGCGCGATAAATGGGCAGAAGCAAATACGAAATCTGGTCTATATGATGTGCACGGCACGGTACTATGATAGTTTATTCAGTAGCCAAACATTTTAAAGTGTCAAGACAATCTTCTTCGACTTGTAAGACGATGTTCCGCAGAAAAAAACGGGCCAAAAGCTACATTTAGATAAGCTAAAACTATTCCTATTTCGATATTTTTTAATTTTTTAATAGTTTATTCGCTCTTTAAGTAATTGTAAGTAGTTTATTATCTAGTGTGATGTTTATTGTTAGGTTACCAAGTTACCGAGTTAAGTATAATCTTATTGTTTTAATTTTCTTTGGTAGTAATTTAAAAAGTACCACTATTACTCATATTCTAAATATAGTTAAACATATGGCCATATTTACCTACACTGAAGGTAATATGGCCATTATCCCATTTACTAAATCGTTTAAATATCTTAAAGTCATATATATTTTCATTCTTTTTTCATGTACTATGAAAGATTAATAGATTCCGTTTATTGATAAATACCCTAATTTATCCTCATATTTTAAAAACTGAAAAAAATGACATGCAATCTTAAGGTATATTAAATCCAAGTACCCTATATTATTATAGTGTAAATAATATAGGTACTATTGAAAGGTACATAAATAAGTTATAAGTACAATAGTCATGGTAGCGTAATGGTTATAGGAAAAACGTGATGAAATCTACACATCAAGATAACCGATCTGTCAAACCTGCCAAGCCGCCTTGGACAAGCGTAGCGGGTATATTGTCTGGTAACCTATAGTTAAAGGCCCGAGTCAAGCAGTGCGTCATTTATTTACTGTTATTATTATGTAAATGTTGTGTAAAAAAAAAAAAACTATTAGTAAGTTTCAATAGTATATTATCTGTGCAAGAACGGAGAAAGAATACAGTCTCCTGCGGCCGAGCGGCCTGTCATAAGAGGCGACAAAACAACCCACAGCCAGGTGGTAGGGCATTTGTCCGACTAGATGGCTATCATCACCCCTGGTCTAAAGTATGTCGACATAACAACCTTGAGTTGTGTTACAGCATTAGTGACCAGGTTCAAGTCTGCCTTAAGAGAGCAGCAGCGCATTTGTAGCACCTTTGGTGTTGCAAATATCCACAGGCGATGATAACTGCTTTCCATCAAGTGGGCCGTCTGCCTGTCTGCTGAACTCCTGCAATAAAAAATAATAAAAAAGTATATAATGGTTACTAAGTGAAGCAGATATATGGTAATCGGTATATATATGAGTGTATTAATAAGTAAGTATATTTATAACATGTTTATGTTTTTATATCAATGTATAGCCAAATTACAAAATACCACTATTAGTATTTGAAATCTATGAGTTCGCTTTTCAGGAATAGGGCCGACCATTGTACCAAATTTTTTTTTCTTCTATTTTTAGTTTTGTGCTTTGGTATAAATATAGAAATAACTATCTATCAGCTATGGATCTTGCATATATGAAATTACGATGATTCTATTGAAAGAGATTCTCCTATTGATAGGGATATCCGATCAACAAAATAAAACTAACTGCCAAGGCAATACATTAAAGTTCTGTGATTGAGCAGTATGGCTATAAAATTAGAGATGGTTAGTAGCCAGTGGCTCTATGTTTTGCCATAAGGTTCCTTGTACCTATGACGGCGATTTGCTATTCGTGGTGTAGGTAATTGCGTAATTATATCACACATTGTGATTCCCATGAAATTCTTTATTTAAATTCGTTTATTTACGTATTATTGAGGGAGTTTATTCCCATATCTACTTTTCAAAATAAAAGGAGAAAAGTTGTACATAAAGCAGCAAGTAGACTTTGTTTGAGATTCCAGGGTTCACAGAAGAAATTATAGCCTTTAATGCCTGGAGAATTCCCTAATTCGTTGTTAGGTAACGTATACAAGTCGTCGATTACAGTCGTTAAAGTTTTTGAAGTCAACTTCAAAATCGATGCTTGTAATTTCACGTAAAATCAAAACCAATAAGGTTTCTGTGCAGGCAATCTGTTCAAATAAATGATAAAACCCGATAAATTATAGATATTTATTACCTACCTTTATTATCTTCTTCTTATATATTTAAATGAAAGTTTGTCTGTATGTCCTTTATAGAATCGTAAACTCATTTGATCATGTGATGGTCTTTAGCATAGTTGTTATGCTCATGCATAACATTTGGCTCATGCCAAAGAAGGTTTCTGAGTTGATTCACAATTGGACCCGGTAGGTGGCGCTGCTGTCGGCCTATCGATTGAAGCTTTTCCGAGCAGGACGACGTCTGCCGGGACAGCTAATATTATATATTTCCTCTGTGAACCTTGGATGATCAAACGACTTAATTTTAACTTATATGTTACACATTCAATAATATTCTGAAGTGAAATTGAGAATAAGCTTCCATCCGTCGAACTTCAATATCCTTTATACTAGTCTTACAACTTTATAAAATTTTATGTAAAAGTAAGTTGGTTTATTTTATTATTATTCCAAAACATATTTTGTCTGGATCCCAAACCAATTAAAAAATACAAAAGCGTATAATATATTCAATGTAATTACATAATAATACTTAAGTCTCGTCTACATGTAAGATTAATGAAGCATCGCATGAAAAAACATGGCAAAGCGTCCACGTGATAACTCATGTAATGGCAGTAATAGCGTCCATTCAAATAGTAGTAATAGTCAATACGCGTTCAAACTTCGAACAAGCACTCATTGTACGCGGCTTTAGAGTTTTAAAAAGATCTAAAATCGGCAACCAATAAGCTTTAGCTCAATTCAACGTGAGACAAGGACAGTCGTTTGTGTTTTTATATGAAATTTTGTTTGAGTACGAGTGAGACGACAATAAGATTAGGGGTAATCAGTAAAAAATGTTCAGTGGATGGAGTTCTTAAGACATTGTGTTAATACTTAGGGGAGGGTTGGATTCTGTGAATTTATAATTATTAGGGTGCATACTATTGGCAGGTTTTAAGTGGTGCTTAAAGGGAGACTGTACTTAGATGAATTAAGTCTATCGAAGGCTTTAAGTGTGTAGGCAATGACGTCAAAGCATAATAGTAACATGATTTTAAACCTAATATAGAAATAGAGGTATTGTAAATTTGGTGCCCGTTGCGTGTGATTCTATGGTTAATAAGAATTTAAAACATTAAATTAAAATTAGTTAATTAATTATTAAATTTTAAATTATTAGTAAATTGGGTATATTCTAGTCAGATATAGAAAAAAAAACTTAAACGAGAGAAGCTATAAGTCTACTTTTGTCAAGAAAATTTCTTGTGGATTAAATAATATACTATTCCGATAGATAAATATAAATCTGCCAATCTTTCGAAACCTACAAGACTAAATGACACCACACATGGCAAAAAACGAGTGACGCTCGAGTTCACACATATCACAAAATATATGTGCCAAAAATGAAGGATAGAATAGCAAGAGCCGTAGTGCACTGTGCCTTTTTAAATAGAAATTTAAGAAATACAGTAGACAGGTTAACCGCTCACATGATGTTACGGAAAGCGGTTATCTTCGCCCACGGAAGTGTGAGCTGTACATAAATGATACAAGCAAGAGCTGCTTATCAAGGAAATGAATATGACGCGGTGGATGTGTGAACTCACGTGGATAGACCGCTTCAGGAAGTCCCGTATCCACGGCAGTCTTCATACTTACGTAGGTACGGCCACGTTTCACAAGAACAAATGTCTAGTCATGCCACCTCCGCTGGGTCCCGGTAGAAAGGAAAGAGCCAAGAAGTGTATTGGTACGCATATAATCTTTTACAACTTGACGTTGTTATGATACGCATGGAGATGGCGCTAAGCTGAGAAGAAAAAATACGAAAGTGGACCCTGGGTATCGAAGCGAACGATTTAAACGTAAGCGGGATCTAACTCGATGCTGACTAAATGCATCCAAAAAAAGTAAATACTACTGCCAATTCAAATCTTAATCAAAAAGATATAATAATAACACTGGTAGAAGCTACCACTTTTAATGGCCATCTAAACCGCCCTTCGTTGCCTAAATGTCCCCAATAAACCGGAGCACAGAATAACGCGTTGCATTAGCGGTTAGCAATAACAGTTACCGTTAAGGGTTAATTGTTACTGCCGCAACCAAGAGGGTGGAGCTTCTGGATGGTTTACTCAGACCTATAAAAGAATAGATACGAGTGGATTGGTAAAGCCTCAATGCTAGATGTTATGGCAGCCTCCTACAGTTGTTCGCTCATACTTCTAGAATTAATTTAGTAAATTTCTTTGCACTTATCTTATTGTTTGTATATTTTACGGTATTGTTAAATATTGTTTTTGGTATTGATGTGAAATAACAATTTTATTTACATATATTATTTGTATTTTTTACTGTCAAATACTGGCAAACAAGTAAACGGCCTAATTGATGGAATGTGGTCACCACCGGAATGGAATTATATATGTATGTGTATATACCACAAAAAGTTAAAAATAAATATCATCTAAACCTAGTTCCAACACTTTCTTGCTCTTAGTTTCTTATTGCTTAAATACTAACATTGAAAGTATAATACCCCAATAAGTATTACTATGAATTTTATTGATGATACTAACTTGGTATATTCACACTAACAACAATTTAACAACACTTATTACAGGTTGCAATTAGCTACAGACACATAATTCTGTCTTTTGTGGCTTCTGACTTCAAAATGATGTAGGAAATAATAAAACTAAGGTAAGGGACCAATGGCGACCAAAAGGTTTGATAATAGTTCAGCTAAAATAGAATTGATGGTCATGTCTGCCACAGAAGTTAGAGGCGACACTTGTCTTGACAAACATAGTATAGGACACCTAGAAGAATCCCTATTGCAACAACCTGCGCAAGATCGCCCGTAGAGCTTCAATGAAAAAACCTTCTTAACAAAGTTGAGGAGGATTCCGTGCAATAATGTACAGCGATTGACTAATGACGTACTGATAGATGGCTTTATCGATTTCTTCTTGAAGAATCCGATAGCCTTTGAAGTACAGCCTTTATATCACGCTTACTTTATAATTAATGGACCAGATGAACTTTAATGTTAGTTAGATGATGGAGAGACTATGTGTATTGTAATGGGTTTCGTTTAAGTAGCTGGTTGTCTTTAATCTTCTTAAACATTACAATTTTATGACTATTAAGTGGACAATGACTGAGACTTAATTAAATAGTTAGGATTTCCATAACAAAGCAAATTAATGGACACACGAGCTTAATCGATACCTTTGTGACTAGACTTGATTATGGGAGCTTATTAAGCAATGTACATATATCTACGTATATTGCTGATCCCTCAATCTGTCTATAATATAATAAATCTGTAGATATATTCTCTCTCTGTACAAGCAACTCGTTTCTCTTCCATCTAACGTCTATACGACCAAAAAATTCACAGTGGTCAAAAGAAAGCAATCGATTACTGCCAACAACAGTAGCTGCAATCATCAAAACTTTCTATAACATAGATATAAAATGTGACCAATTTTATGATTGTTTGTTAACTCAACCACAGATACTGAAAGAAATTGGTGGGGTTGAAAAGTATATTAAAAATAAATAAGTTGGTAAGAACCAAAATTTTAAGAGTTTGTTACAAATTAAAGTGCTTGTTTGATAGTGTTACGACCTGAACGCCGACAAAAGACAAATTCACACTTGCATACCTGTAGACATTTTTTTTTCCTTTTCGGCATTTGGACTTCTTTTGTTCACTTTGTGTTTAAATGTTGTGAAAAAAATCAGTCGTGCGATAACCAGCCGCGAGGCAAGACTTGTGTACATTCGGTAATTTATTTAGTGACGGACTTTGCGCGTGTTATTGAATTGTGCATTACGTTTGGACTGGTTGTGTTCAGTTATATTTGTACCTGTGTTATACGTGTTTGTATAGTTCTAATAAATTCTATAGTTATTCTAACGGCATTTTAATTCGAGTCCTGCAACTCGTAACAATATTTTAATAACTCGTTTTCAACTCGTATATTTTTTTATTCAAATATTTTTTTTATTAAAAATATGATTATTAGCGTTAAATGAATTTCATTTAACCTATTTTCACTAACTTACTTGAACTTTCAGTGCCAGTTATCCGAAAGAAAAAAACACATATTAAAACTAGCTGTCCCGACAGACGTCATCCTGTCCGAAAAAATTGGGGTTGATCGTAGAGGGTTGAAAATTTAGGGTTGTATGTCTTTTTAATGCTGTATCATAAAAAAAAAATATTTTTTTTATCAAAAAATAAAAATAAAATTTGGGGTGGACTACCCTTAACATTTAGGGGGATGAAAAATAGATGTTGTCGGATTCTCAGACCTACCGAATATGCACGCTAAATTTCATGAGAATCGGTCAAACCGTTTCGGAGGAGCTTAACTACAAACACCGCGATACGAGAATTTTATATATTAGAAAGATACAAAAACTATCTATCTTTGCAGGCAGTATAGTATAGCAGCGCTATAAATAATATACATATAAATAGGTATAATGTAAAATTTTAAACATTAATGTATTAGGTTAACAAAAATGACAGAAATTGTCCACTGATGCCTCGATGTAATCCATATTTTTATGCATTTTATGACGTAAAAACTGTGGCTAAACAGCATCGTCATTTATTGAATCGTTAGCAATAATAAATTGTTTACATATATAAAATATGTAATAGGTATTCAATGTTGAAATATGAGCTTATTAACTTACTAGGGCAACTAAAGATCAATGCAAGTCACAACGAAATTGGTCAAGTTGTTTGTATAATCACATGTTCCAGTGGGATCCCATAGATATGATACTTGTAGACTTTAAGTCAATATTTTTTCTATCCAGCAATAAAAACCGCATTCGGAAGAAAATACACATCTTAGCCCCAAATACCAATTATCCCAAATTACGAACCTCAAATTATTGGGAGAAGGTGAAAAAAAAGAAAACAAAAATCGCTTGTAATTCCGGCCAGTGACTTTGTGGCCTCTATATATAAAATGTACAGGATCCACGTAAAAAATCTTATAGAAATCCATTTGTATATCTTCCTTCCATATACTATATATCTATCATTTAATCCAAATAGTTTTTGTATAACACAAAATTACAAAAACTTTGTAATTTTGTGACATATTAGTGGTTTCTCGCGGCTTCGCTCGCGTGGATTAGCTACATCCAGAGTTTGAATAGTCAAGAGAAGTTAATAGTTCCCCCTTATTTACCATTTTTGGGTTTGAAATTTCAACAATCTTTATTAATTAGCCATTTCTTAATTCTTAGTGCACGAGTACAGTATAGAAAGAACGCGCATGTTTTCATGGTCCTAAGACCCTGTTATGTCAGTCAGTGAGGTCAAGTTATTTATGTATATAAATTGAGAACTTCTAAATAAACCCCAAGTTTTTTTTTTCCAATATCTTTAGTTATATTGCAGCAATATTATTGAATATATTCATTATTTACTGTAAAACCGCATCGGTCAAACTCGTTTAGTTTATGGTAAAACTGATATATACTTACGCACTTTACACTTTTATTTAGACAGTAGTTATGTATTAGACTGGATTTTTGTAGTATTAGGAGTATTTTGTAATTCAAATACATATCCCTCGGAAATTATTCAAAATAAAAAGTATCCCAAGTTTAACTTAAGTACAATGGTAACAATTTAATGATAATCTGTAAGAACCAGAAACACGCGTACTACTAATACACCTAGGTCACGTTTATAGGTTAAGAGCGCACGTGCCTAAATGTGGGAAGTGGGAACGGTGTGGTGAGCGTACTCCGTAAGCGAGTGTCGTAACACATAATTATTTTTGATAACGGTTTTAAGCGCGGCATTTATTTTATTTTTGTTCCAACGTTTAAACGACGGTAAATTAGATAAGCTTTCACACTGGTAATAATAACCATAAACGGAAATTAAATAATCGCAATAAATCAGTTAGGAGAAGGCCAAATAATAACTTTAACAAAACTCATTGATATATGTAATTTTTTCTTCCGTGATCACGGCCGTAACGTAGGAATAAAAAAATATCAAATAAAAGCCGCGCTTAAATCGTTTAAACGTAGTTTTAATTATGAGTAATTACTAGGCGAGAAAATGTAAGATAATATTACATAATTAATCTTTTTGTAGATCATGAATTAAATACCTATATCTCACGAGGATGGGGTTCTCCTAAATATTATATTCAATAATTACATAACATTACCATTAAAATAATTATTTAATTCTCGTATGAACAACATACCAATTCTTAAGTGCCCTCCATATCGTCGCGAGAACTTGGCAAGCTTATAGAGCGAACGCGAGGAGGGCAAAGTATGAGAATGTAGAACAATTTTCCGTATTCTTACAACGTTTTCGCGAGGGTAATGTGAAAATATGGTGGGTCGATTATACTATTAACACATTTTTCATTTTAAATAATTCCTACATGACCAAAAAGTTGACCGTCACAGAACATAGCCCCCAGTATATTATCTATTGCCCCCGGGTAAAGTCGCATTAGAAAATAATATGTATGTCATCAAGTGCCGAACTTAATTTTTAATTCAAAGTACCTACTGATAAATAACCGTAAAGTCATTTTGCGAAGGTTGTATTAACCATGAGAGCAACACACTAAAATTGTCGCTATCATTGTCGTTGCAATGACGATGTATTTGTTAGTAATAATAATTATAATAGTGGCGCCAATAAAATTTTGTCGGAGCGACATATTTTCGTCTATCCCTCGAATTTTTTTATGGATAAAAAGTGCCCTTAATCCTATTCTATACCCCTGACAACCTGTTGCGTAATTAAGGCGTCATACTGTGAAATCGTAGGTACTTAGTTAGAATTTTTCTACGGAACATAGTGTCAGCGGAGCGGGTGCGCGATAATCGCTACGGCTTGAGCGGGTGGGCGAATATGCAATGAATGTGAGAAGCCGAAAATATTTACCTTTTTCCGCTTATCGTGTATCTGTAGGGATATACATTTTTTGTCTAAGGATTTAATTAGTGCCGCATATGTATGGACACCGTTGGCGCCCTGCGAACACTGTTTACAAGTAACCAGTTACGCTTTCCGCACCGCTCTTATTACTTGCCTACTAACTGATATATGATACTTGTGTAGAATGAAACATATATAAGAATGAAAGAAAATCTAATGTATTAAGCTTTATTGTAAACTCTTTCAGCTTTTGTTGCCCGGATACAAACCAAGAATCATAAGAAATTTTTGGCAATTATCTCATGATATGAAAATTTTTAAGATGAGTTTAAAGGTTTTGCTGCTTAAAAAGTTAGTTGATTTTGGTAAAGAGCCTAAATTATTGATTGAGTGATTAATTATATATAAGTCGTGATATGAAGAGGTTCACCAGTTTTCAAATTGATTTCATTTAACGTGCCGCGACCACATGATACCTATTCAAAGTAAGTCACACAACATACTATTCCACAGAAAATTATCTTTAACTGTTTAACAATAAAGTTTAAATTACTACGATCAAAGTAGTTTTATTTTTTGCCTTGTCTAAGAAGATTGTTTAGAGATGTAAAACCTTTTTATTGGTTGTGATATTGTGATATCATAAGCATATTGATTACATCCTCTTTATTTCTTATTATTAATCTCAATGTCTGTCACTGTCGACATTGCAATTTTCTTTTTTCACGTTTCTATATTTTTAAACGTAAGATTTATATAAATGTTGTCAGTACTGTTTCTTATATTCTGCAAGCAAAAGTCGACTTTAAGGTGACGAACCTTTTCATATCGCAACTGTACATTGAAGTTAAAAAAAACAACTGGAATACACTATTATAAACAACCAAGAACACGATGCATTATTTTTAGATTTCTTGTGTATGTTCGGGATTTACGTAAGAACTACTTACTAAGCCGACTTCAATGTGGTTTTCGCTCGTCGTCAGCCATTCGCAGTACACCGCTGGACGTAGGCCTCCCCAAGACGGTGCCACTCATCCCTCATCCCAGTCAGAGGACAGGGATGAGTCGGGGATTTTCACTAATCAACAGCAAATTCTTAGATTTTAAATTTACGCTAATTTTTATCCCGGGAATCTTGCGGATTTGTGGGTATGGTTTAAAATGCCACAGTTGAAAAAAATCGAATTCCAATGCGATTTATTTCTTTTTTATCCTGATAATCCCGCAGGAAACATCCCGGGAGTGGTTTGAAGTCGTTCGGGTGCATAAAAATTAGCTTATTCCGACACAGTTGTCAGTAACAAATTAGCTTACATTCTCTTTTAAATGCTGCTGTACTTTGTGCCCCGGAAATCCCGCGGGAATTTCAAATCAAGCATAGACAAAGTGGCGGGCATAACATAGGAGTGTTATATATTTATCATACATACATTGTTTATTTATTTCGAAATTTGAACTTTCTATGTACCAGAAAAACAAAAGATACTAAAACTACTTTTAAGCGAGTGGTAAACGTGCAGACTAAGCATTAATTTGGTTCAACGACATTTTTCGCCCGTATGTCACGCGCTTTAGGTATATAGCCTACTTACTACATTTTATAAATATATTTAGACATATGTAAATAGTTATTAGCTACTTAATTATATAGAAATTCGTAATTTCTATCTACTAGGGAAATAAAAATCACCCAAAAGTGCTTTTAGGTAGTCAAAAGTACTGGAAACTTCCTATACTAATGAATGAATGAATAGCGATCTCTTCCAAACAACCCAAGTGGTACGATTTTTGGTATACTAAACTGAAATCAAATTAATATAATCTCCAATCATCAAGTACCATTAATATGTATATATATATATATATATATATATATATATATAACATAATAATAATATCATTATAAATATATAATGATATTATTATAATCTACACATATAATTTACATATAATTTACATAAGAAGAATAAATAATACCATTTCATGCAACAATTTTTATTTAATATACCAGTAATACATTTAAATGTAGTTACTGATTTAGCTTATCTGATTGGTAAGGGGAGGGAGTTCCACAGGCGAACAGCCAGTATGGCTAAAGAGGCTGAGTACTTTAGCACGTCTGCATTCGGCACTGAACCAGGGCTGAGTTTTGTCTCACATGCGTGACTCAGAATACGATATGTAATATTCCATACCCTGTTGTATCACGTCAAAGACGGCTTCTGCACAATCTGAAGAACCAGTAGAAGTGAAACAGATAGACTGCCAAGGATAAGACGTGATCAGCGCATTTCGTAAAAATCTGTTGCCTTGTATTTGTTCTTGGGTCATGTCTAGATAGTAGGCATCTGCATTATCAATTAGGGGGAATATATATACATAAACAACGAATTTGAGCTTCCTATGAGACATCTTAGACCCGTCGTGTAGGCGACCGTGTTGACCAGAGAGAAACAATAAATTTCTATCTTTAGGTAGTTATGAGATTTTTTCTTTATTTGATGGAATTTTTTTACTTTCTGTTTACTAGGCAACTAAAAGGTATAATAAAAATGTTTTTAGACGAATGAACTACTCCAAAATTAGCATTTTTTATTATTATGGTAAAAGTTGAAACTTTCTATGTACTAAGGAAACAAAAATCACTACGTCTTTCATTCAATTTTACTCAAAAATTACAACAATAAACATTATTTAATTATTATTAACTTTCCGTTTTATTTGGAGTTTGAGATTTATGACCTATGATACTAGGAAAACAAAAGCCACTAAAATGGATTGAAGGTATATTGTCTTTTGATAAAAACGAATAGGGTACAAATTAGTTTACTATTCCACGGCTATTATAGATTAAAATTATTTTCCATATTATATTTTATGACTTTAGATTGCATCGCAATGCTTTCTTTCGCCAGATTGTAATTGTAAAAATAAGTGAATAGGTATCTAGTAACGAGCGAATAGGTATCTTCTAGGTAAGCGTGCTCCATTCTAGACTGCGTCATCACTCAACATCAGGTGAGACAGTGGTCAAACGCAAAACCTACTTCCATAAAAAAAGTACATTAGGTCAGAAAACTGTTTCAGTTTTTTCGGCCAAGATTCAAATCAGCTTCCTTTGATTTTAGGACTCGATTGCGTTACTCTACTATGGCTTCATGACATGTCATATCGATGTACATGTCTGTATACGTCATCGCATTATTTCGTAAACTCGACGTCTTTTACTTTTTTGCAATGTGCAGCGTCATTAATAATATAATATATAAATTGCATGAATGGCATAGATAATTGGTATTTTTATTATAATTATTTATATGAGAAACAGGAAATACTTTCTCATACCAGGAGTGTAAAAGTTACAAGACCTATTCAAAATAAGGTCCGCAAGGAATATTTCATAGGATGAATATAACTAAGAAAGAGTTCACTTAATATAAATAAAAGATAAAATACTTCCACACAACATCGAGGGGGGGGGGGGACTGACTAGTTTAAGAAAGTGCCCATATACAAGTCAGACTCTCGCATGGAGAATATTTCTATAAAATGTAATAATAGTTATTATCAGCTAACCATTGTCCATTCCCTAACGTAGGTCTCTCTCCAAGGTTGCGCCACCTATCTCAATCTTCTGATGTCCTCATTCAACTTACATCAGACTGGCGACTTCGAGGAGAATGTCGGTCCACCGGACTGGAGGGCGTTTTAACACTAAATTTTCCGAAACGCGATTGTCACGTCAGGTCTCGCCTACTCCATCAGCCATAAGTACTGCGATACATGTGACCGGTGCAGGACTGATTCAACATCGATTCTTTTTTTTGTATACGATTTATTTGAAAATAACGATTATGAGTCAGCATAGACACTCGCTGGCCGGCTGCATTTCCGCGACTCAAATCAGTATTAAGCGAACTACTCGTTTCAAAATTTTAGTTTTTATAATTTTGTCTGAATTTCATAAATGACAACTATAGATACTATTTTTTCCAATTCTGTAATACTTCAGATATATGATAATCGTTTTTAACCGACTTCGAAAAAAGGAGGAGGTTCTCAATTCGTCGGGATCTTTTTTTTGTTTTTTGCTTTTTTTATGTATGTTCGCCGATAACTCCGTGATTTATGATCCGATTTACGTGATTCTTTTTTGTTCGACGCCGAATAGCTTTCAATTGGTCCCCTAAAAATTTTACATAGTTTGGCCCAGTAGTTTTCATTTTACGATCTTTTTTTTGTTTTCGGTTCTTGGGACCTATATGT
Organism: Dendrolimus pini; assembly: GCA_949752895.1. Taxonomy (NCBI): domain Eukaryota; kingdom Metazoa; phylum Arthropoda; class Insecta; order Lepidoptera; family Lasiocampidae; genus Dendrolimus; species Dendrolimus pini. The sequence goes on along the minus strand of OX457125.1, from coordinate 8,843,109 downwards.
TTTAAGAAGCGCGGCACCATTCGTAGGTCCACCCATACATAGCTTGACACTAAAAAGTAACAAATAAAATTTAAAAACTTCGTTTAAAAAAACCGACTTCAAAAACTAAAAAACTAAAATGTGTAAAATAACTTATTTCTAAAGCTATTATTATTAATATATATTATCTAAAACATCTTGAAGTCGAAGTTTTTAAATTTTTTGCACAATTCTGATTAGAACTCGAAAAATAGATTAAAAACGTGTAGGTATGTACAATAATGTGCATAAAAGTCCTTTGATTGGATACCTCACACCACGAATTAACGAACATTATTAAATGTTAACTATCTCTGTTTACTGCAATGGGACTGAAAGAGATGGTTGATTTATTATTAAAGAAATATCTTTCCAAGTTTATATACCACACACAGAAGCTAACGAGGGCTAAATTTCGTATCTCTTCTAGACTGAAGTTATCAGCTGTGACACAGACAATAGAAAGACAGACTATAAGGCTTTATTTTTATCGATACACAACTCTAAGAAAATGCTAATTTCGTACTTCGGATGCAGAATAGTTTCTAGAGTCAACGAATTTTCATCAAGCGAAGTCTCGAGGAAAAGTCCAGTTTCTTGGTATTAATATTTATGTTAAAAACAACACTATCTACGTAAACAATTATACTTCATGCAACAATCGACTTAACATAGATAGTTTACGTACTTAGGTAAAGTCGAAAAGAACTACTACATACAAAAAAGATTTAACATAATATATAGTTTATGTACAGTCACGGTATAAAATTGTTCGTCATCTTAAAGTTGACTTTTGCTTGCACGAGTAAAAGAAATAGTACTCCCAACTTTTTAATAAATTTTATGTTTAGGAAATATAGAAACGTGAAAAAAGAAAAATGCAATGTTGACAGACACTGAGATTAAAAATAGTTTTAATCATCAGAAACAAAGAGGAAATAATCACTACCTTTATCATAAAAAGTTTTACATCAATAACCACCTACTAACGTGATAAAAATCAAACCACTGATCTAAGTAATTTTAAACTTAATTAACACACAAACAGTTAAACACAATTTTCTGTAAAACAGTCTAAGTTTTAAAAGGTAACATGTGCCTGTGAACGTTAAATGAATCAATTTGAAAACTTGCGAACCATTTCATACCACGACTGTACCTAGATAAAGTCGAAAAAAACAACTACTTCCTACAAATATCGACTTATCATAGGTACATTATACATACCTAGCACCTAGATAGAGTCGAAAAGAATTACCGAAGGAAAAGCTCTTCCAATAGCAGTTTCTAACGATCTGTAATTGTTATTGCAATTTGATGAATCATTTGTATCAGGATATTGCTGATAAACTCTTGAACAATAATGGGTTCAAGAACGTTAACGTTAACGTGTTAACGCATTTTAAACCCCATTCCATAAAGCGTGCGTGTTAAATTTCTATTAATGTTAAAATATTCATATGTATATAGTATAGTTACATAGTTGAAATTTTCAACTAAAATAGACGGTAAAAAACAACAATTTTTATTCCAAAGAACTTATACTAATATTACAAAGAGGTAAAGTTTGTGAGTTTGTGACGTTGTAGGGGGTAATCTCTGAAACCGATTTCGAAAATTCTCTCACCAGTGGAAAGCTACATTATTCCTGAGTGAGATAGGGTCTATTTGATTGTGATTAATATTTTTTTCTGATGTCTTGCGAAGCGGGCACGGGTCAGCTAGTAATAGATAATCGCAATCAATAGTTTACAAGAAATCTTCAATTACTGTTCTTGTGAATTACGTTATAGATTTATTAAAAAAAGTATTGTACATTATGTATGTATTATTTAGGACTTATTATGTTTCTATTGTTTTACTGTGTAATAATACTCTGTATTGTTTTGTCATGACTAGAATATATCTATCTTTCTTTCTGAATTAAAAATACACCTTAGCATACATATGAATAAAAGTATCTTTTGTTACATAGTATTAAACAAAGTCACTTTCCGCGTGTTTGTGTTGTGTCTGTATATCTGCTAAATCCTCCTACACCACGCAACGAGTTTTGAAGCGGTCACCACCATCAGTTAGATAGTTTTTCAATAAGGAGTTATATATATGTAAACATAAATAAGTTTTTATGTAAGTAAAATAGAGCTACTTACTTGGGTTTAACCCGCGGAAAAATCGAATTCCTTTATATTACAAACTACACCAAAAAGGAGAAGGAGGATTGTATGTACAATGACATTGATGACTTATGGTGTAAATAGCGGACGTATGCCAGTATAGAGAAGTATAGAAGAAATAGATATAATAATAGTGCCGACGTCAGGTGATTGAGATAAGATGAAAGAAAACATAAAGCTTGTTGCTTTAACTTACCATTCGTAAACGAGTAACTTTACTTCATTTGTAAACTATACTGGGTGTACCAACTTCATCGTTCGCTTAATGCATTCATTTTAAAATGCGCACCTCGTTATTCTGTCTCCATTACATCGTCGCGAATAGGGGGGGCTTGGGAAAGCAAACGCTAGATGGCGTTGAACGGTTAAAAAAAACGGCAGTAGTGAGTCGACGATTCCAACGTATGCGTTTCTCAAAAAACCAACACCAATATCTAACAATCAAAACGACCTGAATACCAATTATAAACAGTTCATATTAGTTAATACTCCAAAAAAACCTGTGATTTGCAAGTGCTAGGCCTAGTTGAACTCCACGCACGAAGTCGTCTGGTAAGTACCACCCCCATTCCTTGTCGTGTGATTCGGGGTTGAGAAGAGGGGTTTCCGCTAGTGATAGGTGGTTTACTTGTAAAATCAAAATTGAATCAAAAATGTATCAAAAAAATATAGTTTTGAAACATTGGGGCTTAAGAAATTTAAGGAAGTTTTCTTCTGAAATTCGTTCAATCGATTTAGGGTAATGTTTTGGTTTGCAAAATCATGACACTAAATCGATTTATCAAATAATAACAGGTTTATTTTTAGAAGCCCTGTTCATATACCTAGCCGTGTTTTAAGTGGTTTATCATTTGAATTGGTCTTAACCTGATCAACGCTCTCCGCCGCATCGTAGATCTAACAACGGTGCTAAGTAAGGGATGATTCATGTCAAACCGTGCGGGGTCCGAGCCGTGCGTCGCGTCTCTTATGAGCCCAGGGTACTGCAGTACTAGACAGTCTGATCATTTGAGACAATTTACAAAACGTAACAGCCTACTTGATTTTGTATGGATGTACTGCGTTGTTACATTATAATTTTAACGAGTCAAATCATTTCTTGAATATTATTATTGAAATTTAGGAAGTTAAAAAGATTTAAACATGTTGTAAAAATTCAAAATTACGGTTTTCCTTCGGCAACACTACGGATCAAACCCTAAGAAATAGGTGTTTTACTTACTTAATATTTTACTTAAATAAATACTTAAATAGGGGTTTATATAAACCTTCAGTGTAAAATGATTTAAGTAATTTAACTGGTGGTGAAAACCGCCTAAAAGTCGCCAGACAGACAAATGCAGAAAACTAGGTACTTTGTTTGATATTATATAAAGCTGTATACTAAATACGCTACATATAACGTGGTCGGCAGCGTGTCTGGGCCCCAACAAATCGATGTATATGATCGCACGGCTCGCTGTCGTTACGGCATGGTATAAATTATCCATAGAAAGCTTTAACGATTTAAAACAAATTTTGTTCACATCAAAAAAGTTCTTACCATAGTTTAAATTCGAATAATTTAAATTTAGATATTTTTAAGTCATATATTAGATAGAGTATTAGATAAAAATCATTCACAACAAAGAGTACATTGATTCAAATTATTACATTACAATACAGAAAAACCTATATTTATTTAATTAATTCAATAATTCATTCCCTGTCCAGCAGAATGGTGCTGAAACCAGGAATGAAAACCGCCTTTTAAATAATATGCCTCTGGAAAAGCTTTTAACTCAATATTTCGAAAGGGCATCACAAGTCACCTTTCTCTTGATTTTTTTTCAGTATAGGTTTGCGTTTGGCCATTATGTCGCCCGATTACGGGCGGAGATATGGTCTAAGATGGAGCACGTTTATCTAGAATAATCACTTGACTTTCAGCCAACACTTTAATATTGAAAACATGTTTGACACCAAATCAGGCCAAATTTGAATGAAATTAAATATAATAAAAAAGAACTGGCAGGCGTAGGCGTGCACAGTCATCAGAAGCGGTAACTTTGTATCTGAGCCTGCTGGTCACGCGAGATCAGTGCTTCCCCACCCCAAAAGAGCTCTACACACGCGTAGCTGTATATAAGTATCTGAGCGTGACGGTCACGTGAGTTCAGTGCCTTTTCACCATCCCAAAAGTGCCCAACGTACCTATAAAAGTATTTACTACAAAAACTTATTAAAATTAAAACTAACTAGATATTTGACTGAGATAGTACAAAAATGATAAAATATTTGTTGAAAGTCTAGTGATGTTTTTCTAAAAAATACGGAAGAATGGAAGCAGAATTTAGTTTTCTATTTAGGCTTTTTCAGAGTTTTTTTTATCAAGCGATTTTTATAAGCTGAATGCAGACAACGTTTGATGAAAATGTAATAACGTAAATTATGTAGAGGTTTTTTTTTCTTATAATCTGCAAGTGTGTCGTTATGTCTTCAAATAAAGTCTTTCTTTCTTTATTTCATTGTCATTTTAAGTTCTCTATGTCCATGAGTATAGTCCCGCTTAACAGACCAGTAGATTCTCTAATATTATATCCGTCCTATACTTACGTAATAATTATTAATGTTTGCACAAAAGCGTCAGTTAGGCTTAGCGTTGCCCTTATTATCATTATCTTCATCATTTAAATAAAAAACAATATTTGTTTGTCCTAGATACGTTCCTAAACCATCGATCAGATTGTATTACAACTTTGGTAGAGTGTTCTGAGGACGCCCAGAAGGGTTTCTGGCTTAAAAAATGTATGTTTTTATAAAAACAAAAATCAATGTTTATATGTTTGTCCTCCATGTGTGCCTAAAACATTGATCAGATTCTGATGATACTTTAGCAGGGTGTCCTGAGGACGCCCGCGAGGGTTTTTGGGCCAAAAATTTAAACATATTTAAAATTCTTCTGTTCGTGTGTATGTCACTGAACTCTTCTTAAAGGTAGTCATAAAAAAAATGTTTTCAAGTAGGTCCCGGGATGGCTTAGATTCACACTTGGACCTGGTAGGTGACGCCGCTGAGCAGTGGATTCGATTGTGTTGTTTTTTTTTTTTTTGAGTGGATTAGAGCATGGTTTAGATTAACAACTGATAGGTAGGTGGCGCTGCAATTAGATTCCAGGATTTTGGCGAAATTTTTTGTGTGTGTTTGAGTGGGTCTCACGATGGTTTAGATTCACAATTGAACTAGGCATATGGCGCTGCAATCGGGTTCCAGGTCTTTTTTTACAAGCTTTTATTTAAGTTGCAATGGATGTATGTATGTAAGTTCGGGTGGAATCTTGCAAGTTAAATTTGACAAACTTCCCGGTTTCCGATTCAGCTGAAATTTTGCACACATATGTGTATCGCGTGACAATGCAATAATATGGTACCATGCAGCTGATCTGATGATGGAGTAGGGAGGTGGACATAGGAACTTCTGTACTAAACAAGATGGATCTGTCGTGTCTCGGCTCGTTTTACTTGTCTTAGCTAGCACTCTGCTGCTACATGATATCCAGGATCTCAAAAGCTTGTATTTAAAAAACTTAAAAAAAAACAAGTTTTTTTTAATAAGGGCAGAACAACATCTTCCGAGTATAGCTAGTATGTCATAAAAGTAAATGCGCATAACCAATAACCATTTCTAAGCCGGTTGTAACTGTTATTACACCCGGATGTAACTGTTATTATGTTCCGGATGAGTCGACATGTAGGTTTGTCGACTACAGTAAATGTTTCGCCTAAAGATACACGTAATAACCACTAATGTGTTTCATTATCCATTTGCCCCACTCTATAAAAAAAATATTGCCGGTTTTATCTGTCTTTGAAGTGTTAAAGCTTTTAGTCCCTACTCAAGCGTGTTGTTACATTGACGAAAATAACGGTGTATATGTTGAACACTAATTTTATTAATCTTTTAATAAAATTCGGGGTGGCATAGCAGTTAATATCTTCCACGTTTTTTCACATCCGCCTATCGTAACAATTATGCAGGTTTGAATCCTAGCCTGTAAGCATGCCTCATTATAATCAATGATAATATATTTGTTACAATTATCAGGTAGGTATTGTTGGTGAAAGAAAACGTACTAGATAACAGAGAGAGAGAGAGAGAGAGATAACACTTTATTGCACATCAAAATATACAATTACAAAAACAGATCATATTTACAATATTATCTAGGCAATACAACAGGCTAACTGGCCTAATCGCTCAAAGCGGTCTCTTCCAGGCAACCTAAATGACAGAAATTGAACAGATGTGTGAATCCTGCCAATTCGCCTTGGACACGCGTAGAGAGTATGTACGTACCGTTACTTTAAAAATTGGGGGCCCAGCCAGCAGGCTGATATTATGCTTTCAAAAACGTGCAAAATTTATTTAAAGAAGTAAGTAAGTAGTGGTGGTGGTACCTATATTTCAACATACATGGTATATGAAATATGAAGCATCCATGTACTAAGCTAGCAGAAATTAAAAAGGGTTAGTGATGTAAAACCGTAGCTCAAAAATGACGTCATGTGCAATATGAAGCGTTAGCATACCATTATTTATTTATTTATATAAAGATATGAACTCTATTTGTACTAGGGTCATAAAAGTTAGGTACAATGAATAATTATTACTAGCGGCCGATTAGTGGTCGGATTTCGAGCGTAATTAGTTTTTTTTATCGAAGGGTTTAGTTTGGACCGGAGTGATCCTATTGTAACCATGCCAGGATCTGATAAGTGGATTCCAAGGAATTAGAGAAACGTACCAAAATTGATAACAGACTTCTCAGATTGTAATAATCTTAAATGACTATTAAATAAAAATATTAATATGATGTTTATAAACCATATTAGTTTTTAAGAAAATTTATACACACATACATACATAACTTCACGCCAGGTCCCTCGCGGGGTAGGCACGAACAACAGAGCGCCATTTAGGCTTATTCTTACACACCTCACAAGAAAATTTATATGCTATTAAATGGCGAAACACGTTCTCACCATACCATAGACCTTGTTATCCATGTTTCATACAAATAAAGATTTCATTTCATTTTATATAAATAACATATTTCATTTGCTTATAGGTATATATTCTATATTTATTTAGACCTAAAACTTTACTCTTTCTTGTTAAATTCACTACAATAAAAAATAAACTAAGTCCATAATAGTCTACACAACTGCCCAGCAAAACATAGTGTCGAGTCGTAGCCAACCTGATTTGAAGTAATACAGTGAAAAACATCACGTTGCTTACAAGGTACAACGTTTTTGTTAGTAAATTGAAACACGAGACTGCATCCATTATGCTCATAGGTTTCTTCTAAGGAAACGACTTAATTTATCGGAATAAAATGTATTTATCTCGGGTTACAAGCCAGCACTATATCGAGTTTAATATGCAATCGCCATCTTTTTCGCTATTTTCGTCTATCCCATGAAAATGACGTTTATTTATCAGAATAAAGATTATCCTGAGTTTTGCCCCGGGAGATAAGGTAGCTCTTTGTCGAGTTTCATTCAGGGCAGTACAGTAGTTTCCACGTGATGCTGTAACAGACAGACAGACAAAAATTCTAAATATTGTATTTTCAGAATTTGCTGGTTCTAATCAGCGCCCCTGATTTTTCTTACATTTTAAATGCATTGTACAAATTCGATCGGTTTATAGATTAGTTTTATAATTTAGATTTCGAGGGGTATTCAGCATCACTGATCGCGTGGCAATCATGCATATCCTCTCTCACGACGTCGAGGCTACTTTTATGGGTTCCACCCCTTCTACCAATGAAGGCGGCAAGGATAGACATTTATTTCCCACATAACTGGTTTCCGTATAGCTCTAATGTGGCCGTACCAACCTACCCGAACAACAGTTTGATATGCCGTAAATTTGACAGACGGGATACTTCGTTGTCATAGATCAGGCGCTTAGATCGGGGTGACTTATTTGTGTGGTCCAAACAGTAGGTCCAAACAACAGGTAGTATCTTACCATTTACGGGTATAGTTCTTGCCACCCTCGAAGGCGAACGGGCTTTACTTGTGGTAAACACGTATGAGCCTGAGAACAAAAGCTAGTATGGTTGATCCACACGCTCGCATCTGATCGTTCGCATACTGTCGCGATATGCATGTTACACGTTCAACGTAAAACACATAAAACCCGGTCGCTTTCGGGAATCGCAAGAACTATACCAGTAAAAGAAATATAAAGTAAGCGTAGATTGTAAGTATTATATCAGGTATAAAACCCTCGCTATTAGTAAATGCCAGGTGTCTATATCTTATTACTCGTTAAAATTGAATATTAACACCATACAAATAAAATAAACTTTCTAATAATCGTAAGCAAAGAACGGAACGATATATAAGACATAGAAATCCGCCTATAATCTTCACAATTCAAATGTATTAATTCTCAGTCCGGTTCTACAGGCGTCTGCTACAAGAGTATTGCTCGGTCGAAATTTCACCGTGGTTGGGCGGTCCCGATCGATAGGGGGCGTTGCCCCCGGCTGCGTCGGTCTATGCGCGCCAACTAATTGATTGACACACACCGACTGACATCCAGACACACGTTTTGGACACCCTTTTAAGTGACGCGTTGAATGCATTGCCGCGGCAAAAAAATGTATATGCGGGCGCTGTCATGGAATGTGGTAACCCTATGCACTTGTTTTTCAGGACATTGATCAAAAACAATATACACTGTAGCGCTCAAAGTTGTATAATGGTTTGTTAATCTAGTATTAGTGGTGATGGAATGTAGGTAATGAATTATTTATTCTAATGAATAATAAGAAATAATTTATTGGAAACTTTACTAAATACTTATACACATTTTTACATTACACCACCTGTTACCCGCGGCTTTGTCCTCGTTATATGTTTTCTCCTTTTTGTTATATATTTTCTGAATAACGGAAAAATGTTGTTCGGTTGCTCATACGAATTTTCGTTTCCTACTTCAACCCTTTCAAAAATTTTCTTTGATATAAGGTGGCTTATGTCTTTCTCCAAGATACACGGTATCTCGACGCCAAATTTAATTACGACTAAGCGAAAAGGTAATTTAAAAAACTGTAATATCTATGATAGATACAATAGATACAACAGATATACAATGCAAAAGTGGATGGATGCAGAAGTCGCGGAAGGCCACGACACACCTTCCATAATCAAATTGATCATGTACTAGCAGAAGGTGATGTCAGGAGCCTTAAGAACAGACGAGCGTGCGTCAAAGAAGCAAATGAGGTGTGTAAGAATAAGCCTGAATGGCGCTCTGTTGTTCGTGCCTACCCAGCAAGGGACCTGGCGTGAAGTTATGTATGTATGTATGTAATATCTGTGTAGGATACCAATTTTCTTGGCGATCTGTTGAACTGAATAGAAGTGGATGTCGGGCCATAAAGCACACTTCTTAATTGCAAATAGAATTTAATGCTAGGACAACATTAACGTTGATGATGGTGAAATAAAAACAAACATGTTTTTTTTAGCAATCGAATGATTATTCACACTTTCCAATTGTTAAAAAAAAGAAAATACGCTTACTAGGTATATAAAATAAACACGGTTTACGCTACGGAGTGCCGCAGCGTGAACAGTATATAAATACAATTATTTTTTGGATATTAGATCATTGTTTCATGTCAACCCTAATTCTGAATATGTTTTTGTTTGTGTTGTTTTCTCATTGCAATCATTTATATGAACAGATTTTGATATAAGTTCCTTATAAAGTTAAGATCAAAATATCATCAGCGAGGTAACGCAGTCAGCCTTCTGGGAAGCTTAGTTTGATCTAGGCTCAGTATTCTACTTATAGTTTTAAGGGACTGTAGGTAGAATATAATAATTAAAAAATATGATGTAAATAAATGTAGATGAAAATGGATTTTTTTTATCGAAAAATGCTATTAGACAAAGCTCTATGCAGCCAGCTGAGTAATATAAAAAATAAAAACTTCGTTTAAAAAAACCGACTTCAAAAACTAAAATGTATAACTTACATACATACATAACTTCACGCCAGGTCCCTTGCGGGGTAGGCACGAACAACAGAGCGCCATACAGGCTTATTCTTACACACCTCACTTGCTTCTTTGACATTCATAGCTCTTGTCATGTATAACTTATAATTTAATAATAACTTATTTACATTATGTTTAATAATAACTTATTTCTTAAGCTATTATTATTAATATATATTATCTAAAACATCTTAAAGTCGGTGCTTAGTAATTTTTAAAATATAGTAATTTTTATGTTTTGCTTTGCACCGACTTCAAGATGTTTTAGATAATATATAATAATAATAGCTTTAGAAATAAGTTATTTTATACATTTTAGTTTATTAGTTTTTGAAGTCGGTTTTTTTAAACGAAGTTTTTAAATTTTATTTGTTACTTTTTAGTGTCTAGCTATGTATGGGTGGACCTACGAATGGTGCCGCGATTCTTAAAAAATATAGGTCCCAAGAACCGGGAACAAAAAAATGTTCGTAAAATGAAAACTACTGGGCCAAACTATGTCAAATTTTTAGGGGACCACATGGCAGCTATTCCGCGTCGAACAAAAAAAGAATCACGTAAATCGAATCATAAATCTCAGAGTAATCGGTGTACATATGGAACGGAGTGAAAATTATTTTCATGAAAAATGTTCATAAAATGAAAACTACTAGGCCAAACTATGTAAAATTTTTAGGGGACCAATTAGAAGCTATTCCGCGTCGAACAAAAAAGAATCACGTAAATCGGATCATAAATCACGGAGTAATCGGCGAACATACATAAAAAAAAGCAAAAAAAAAAAAGAAAAAAAAAACAAAGATCCCGACGAATTGAGAACCTCCTCCTTTTTCGAAGTCGGTTAATAAAATAGTTCAACTGCACACTCCAACGCTATCTTTTCAATAAGATCTTATGCATGTAAAGGTGGCCTAGAAGGGATTGCTTTAAGCAATAAGGCCGTCCATTGTACTACCTTATAGTGTTTAAGCTTATTGAGTATTTTTTCTCTGTCATGTTGGTGTACAATAAAGAGTTACTGTCGTCAGAAATGAAAACTTTGTATCTGGGCGTCACGTGCTCTCACGAGCGGTCACGCGAGCTGAGTGCTTTTCCCCATCACAGTGCCCCACGTGCCTACAAAATCTTTTCAGTTCTAAACTATTATACTCGAGGATTATAAGATATCAACTGATATTTGTCGAAACAAAATCAACCCTGTACTACAAACCGACCGCACCGGAAGTGCGTAGTTAAACAAGATGGCGTTGGTCACGTGACCGCGGCGTCAGATCCACCACTTCCGGCCACGTCAAGTGCATGGGGTGCTTAGATAATTATCAGCGCCGGTACTGGTAATGTTTTGTGGGGTATTACGTAAAGAGCATCTGTTATGATTTTTGCGTTTAAGTTTATTGGTTAAGTGTTTCCGGTTTTGGCTTTAAAGTGGTCATTTGGATTTAATAACCTCACTTATATGTTTATTATAAATTACTAGTAGCTTGGGAGGGACAAGTTAGGTGGAATTTAATATCAAGTTACAGGAATGCATTTCAGTGTCTGTAGGCTACCCGCCTCATCAATAGTTTCACTGAATATACCGTATAATCGGGATAGGGTGTGTGATAAATCTATAATAATATTATGAATGTGAAAGTTTGGATGGATTTTGTTGCTCAATGGGGATTGTTCACTTTTTTTGAATCTGGCTATTTGAAAAACCATTTCGAGGAATAGTGTCCCTAATCATTTCTGTCTAGTTAAAATTCCAAAAAACGTATGATCTTCTTGTATTTTGTAAGAAATGCGTTTGACCTTTATTTGACCTTACTAAATCCAATCAAGTGGGCCGTCTGCCTGTTTGCCTGCTTCAGGTGTAAAAAAAATTCTAGCTGTACATTATTTGATTTAAGTTATATAACATAGATTTTACCTAAAGACCACTTTAAAAAATTTAACGATAACTATAGAAAATAATAATGGTTGAACACGAAAAATTATAAGCCTAGCGACAAAATACACTAAAATGATCACGATACGTAATGAGTAATGACAGTGATATTTAAATAAGTAGCACAGATTACTATGATTAGGTATAGATAAAACTTGCTTTTATTATTTTTGTTTTCTAGGCAAAGAAATCAATGTAAATTTGTGCCTTATGACGTCATCGGAGAAATAACTTTAAAATCGATTTATAAAAAAACTAACGCTTAAAATACAAAAATATTCAAATTAGTATCTTAAAATACCCTATTTTACGTAATAAAAATATAAAATCAGAGGGTAATTTTTTGTGAACATTCCCCATTAGTTTAAGTATTGACAGAAGGGCTGAAAAAACCGAGTGGAATTTGGCACAGAGGTAGATTCTAGTCTATAATAGCACATAGACTATTCCCGTAGAATAACAACGAGCGAAGCTGCGGTCAAAAGCTAGTCATAAAATAAATTAAATACATACATGCTAACATCTTACATATATACTTACAATTTAAAACAATTGTTTTCGACAGTGCCAAGCAGAGCTGATATACCTCTAACTTGTTGCTATCTTACCATAGGATACAACTTTCCTACCTTATCCACTTTTATTTATCTGCTTATAAATGCGATACAATTAATTTTTATTAGATACTATTTAAATAATGACTCGTTAAAATAATGAATGAATGTCACTCGTATAAATTCAAAAAGGCTGTCAAATAGTGTATAAAACGTCTTAGTGGCTTTGATTGTTTAATAATAGATGGACTCTATTTTTTGTAATGACAGAAATGTGTTCGGTGTTTTGTTGCATCATCACAAAATAGGTCTCGAGTTAAGCTTAACGGAGGACCTATTAAATGTTTAGAAAACTATATTTAATTTTTTTTTATTGTTACTTGCCGTCAAAGAAATGTGCACACTTGCCTGTCGTAAAAACGCAGTTTATTACCTTTCTTGCATTCGGAGTTCTTTTGTTTACTTCGTATTTAAAATTTGCAATTAAGAAAAACATCTTATTGTTATCGTACTTGTTTTATGGCCGTCATTAGCGTCGAACTAATCCTTGTTATTATTGCATTGCGTCGAAGCTTGCCAGGTGTGCGGATTAACTCAGTGAACGCGGTCCTTTGATGTATTGTACAGTTTAGTATAAAACAATGCCCGAACGGAGGGGTGAGGTAGTCAAGCGACGATTACGATACTAGCAAGACGGGTGTAGTACTTTGGATTAGCGATGTAGTGACGAACTTTTGCCGAGTTATTGAATCGTGCAGTTTATACAGTGTCTAGTTATATTTGTACCTGTGTTATACGTGTTTGTACAGTTCTAATAAACTCTATAGTAATTCCAACGGCATTTTAATTCGAGTCCTGTGTAGCTCGTAACAATATTTTACTTATATTTATTCACGAAAGAGTTTATGGAAGAAACCGCTAATAGAGATAAGGCCGCCTATTGTATTGTTAATTTTAATGTCATTTCTGTTAACTGTATCTTTTAACACATAAACATACATTTATTCATTACATTCACCTCACTACTATCTTTATTTTAGATTAGGTACCGGCTTAAGTACTTAAAAGAAAAACTTTGAACCAAGATCAATCCGCACGCCTCAAAAGGAGCTGTAACAGGATTTAGGGCCAAATCTTTTGACCGTATCGAACCGACAGTTATGAAATGGCTATATTCGTATAGAGCTAAACCCATAAAGGCGAAGGGTGGCTGAGTTCAAGGAAATATTTTCTTAGTCCTCACAACATTTACTCAAACATTTAATTCGATTCCAAATTTTATCCTCATTGTTTTAAAGTTCATTTTCGTATGTGTCGCTATCAGTATTAGGGATGTCACTTGTCACCAACTACGGTAGATGTAGAGTGGGGACACGTAAATCGATAAAGGTAAGTTGGAACTTATAACGAGTTTAATACAAGTTTTATTGACGTTAATGCCACGCGAAGTTGCTGTCACGTTGTCTTGACTTTTATGTCGATGGGTTGTCGATAATGCACGGTGTTGTAAAGTTTAAATACGATCCCCTAAATTCAATGGCTACGGAATGTCTCGTGCCTAAATGTAAGCCTTGTTCTTCGTGCAACAAATTAGGTATTTTAATAATGAACTAATTCTTGAATAATAAAACCGATTTAATATAAAGTAATCGAATTATGTTGAATTTCACGGTGTTACAAGTGATTTTGAATAGATTTTTTCGGTGAATGTTCAAAGATTGAATTTTTGTAGACGTATAGGTAAATAAACTTGGAGAGGATTTTGGGTCTTTATTTTTTTATTGCAGGAGTTCAGCAGACAGGCAGATGGCCCACTTGATGGAAAGCGGTTACCATCGCCTATGAACATTTGCAACACTAAAGGTACTACAAATACGCTGATGTACTCTTAGGGCAGACTGGAACCTGGTCACTAATGCCGAAACACAACACAAGGTTGTTATGGCGACATACTTCAGAGCAGGGGTGGTAGCCATCCAGTCGGGCAAATGCCCTACCACCTGGCTGTGGGTTGTTTTGTCGCCTCTCACGACAGGAAGCCGCAGGAAATAGTATTCTTTCTCCGTTCCTGCACAGATAAAGAGTAGTTTTTAGTAGTATTTGTATGTTTACAGAACTTCTAATCTTGAAATTTAAAATTCACTGTAAAAGGAATTGTAAAATTCAGAATTTTTGTAAATAAAAAAAAAGTTTCCTAAGATTTTAACTTTACCGACTTTATTTGTTTAATTTCAACTTTACATCTGCTTTGTAAAATTGTTACTAAAATGGTAGTTTATAAGGAAAACCTATTATTGGCCTTACTTTTTATTTATTGTAAACAATTTTTTATATTATATTTGTGTATTCGCTGTTGGTTTTTTCAATAAATAAATAAAAAAGAAAATATATTTTATGGTGAAAGTTAAATAAATAATAATTATTTACATTGCTAATTGTTGTGAGGTCTGACGGACTCTTTGATTTTGCTAAATCAACCGGAATTTCATAGATTTCCATCGGAAAGGTGCTATCAAAAAGCAAATGTCACCCTTCAGAACAGGGACCGACAATTCAATATTAAACATTATGTTTAATATTAATATTTATTATTTTAATATCATAAATCTAAATATGTTTATACATACGAATAGACACAAAAATATTTTGAAAAAAATTTGACGTCATGTCGGCTTAAACCATGGCTATAGAGAATGCATCACTTAGGTTACATCTTCAAATTTTTTATCCACATAGACCTAGTTTTTTCTTTCTTCTTCTTTGTAATGAGAAAGGTTGAAGTTCACGTGACAAAAAGAATGATAAACTTCAAGATTGATGGGCAGAAATGTAAAGGTAGACCAAAAAAAGAGATGGATGAATTGTGTGAAAGATGATATGATGATTTGTGATGTGACAGAGGATGTATGACAAAATAGAGGACTGTGGAAGAAAGAAAAAAGACTATACCAAGCTCAACTAATTGAGAGAAGGTGAAAGAAAAAAGAAAGACCTACTAGTAGCAGTTTCTTAAAAATATAATTATTATTAAATACAAACATAGACGGTTATAATGGGTAACATGCAATATATTTGTAATCCAGTATGAATTGTGCATTGACACAAAGTGTAGTGTTTTGCCTCTTACCAAACTTTTGTCGGAGACACCAGTGTATTACAAAAAAACAGACGGATAAGTATGACGATTTATATTTATAAGGAATCAATTTCTGCTAAAAGCGCTACGGACCCTATAAATAATGTAATATATTGAAACAGATATGACAAAAGCTTTCGTCCCCTTTTATAAAGTTCCTAAACTATATCAGGTGGGTTTTAGCCATAGCATGTCTCGCACCGGAAGTGGAATGTCCCCAAATCATTGCCAAGTACTGACCGCAACACGTGCGCCTAATTACAGTGGCATCGAACGATTTTTAAACGCTACTACTATTCCTCTTAATAATGCTAAATTGATTATTGTACTATTTTAATAAGTTGTGTTATTGAGTATATAATATTTGAGGGTAATTTCCATCGATTACCCAACTACTAGGCTTATTCCGTTACCACTCGAATATAAAAGCTTGCGGATGGAAAGTTGAGCCAGTCTGACTCTGACTTTGGTCGGGTGCAGTTTTTCGCTTTGGCTTTGATCCGATGCAGATGTCATAGTAACGCTCTAGGGTGACTTATTATTATTTGAGAATCATAATCTATAATTAAATTCTTAATTAAAGCGGCACACAACAAAGTGGTCTATATGTTTGAAAACACCCACCTATCTACATGTATTTCGGTGCGCTGAATCCGAATCTCGTACCGTTTGGTTCGTACACAGTCAAAATTTCGATCAAGTTGCGAATAACCGCTAAAAATGGCTAAACATCGCTAATGTGCTAGTTAACCAAATGTCTTCGTCTTAATAGAGACAAGAGGAAAAGTGCTAATGGATATTTTATTAATATGAATATTTTAGTTAATTTAGGTTACATTCAAATTACTTACTAGTCTTTTTAGATTAGGTTTAGTCACGTACGATTCACGGGCTATTCTAAATTACTGTTTTAACCTGTCAAGTATCACATCTGTTATCTATACTTCTTCCATCATTACATGAAAAATATTATGTGTCCATCTTTGGCCTTTTTAATATGTAAAGTGTTTATCCGTACAGGAACGGAGAAAGAATACAATTTACTGCGTCCGGGCGGCCTGTCGTAAGAGGCGATAAAACAATCCAGTCAGGTTGTAGGGAAGGCTGTCTGGATGGCTACCACCCCTGACCAAGGGTATGCCACCATAACAACTTGAATTGTGTTCAGGGTTTAGTGGCTAGGTTCCAGACTCCATTAGAGAGCAGCAGCGCATTTGTATCACCTTTGGTGTTATAAATATTAACAGGCGATGGTAACCGCTTTCTATCAGGTTTGGCGTTTGCCTATCTGCTGAACTCGTGCAATAAAAAAATTTGTAAGTACATGTATAAAACATTTTTTTAATCGGGTAATTTCCAAAGCCTTTAAATTTAGTAATTAACTCTGAAAACGGAATAAATTAACACTCGTAGAATATTGAAATAGGTTAACTTACTGATAGCAGAACCAGCGATGCAGCCAACGACTATGTACGTTAATAGAGAATTGCCAAGTGCCGTAGTTCTAATTGACTGACACCACCACAACTGCATTGGATGTTTTACAAACTATATATAATTAAGAATTCCATCCCTTTCACCCTACAGAGATCTATAACCATAATAAGCCCAGCACAACCATATCTAGGAACATCAGACCACAGTATCGATTGCTATGAACGAAGCAAATTGTTGGGTACAGTCCGATGTTTAATAGCCGTCTCAGAGTACCACGTGGTTACTCCCACGGACAGTCACGCATGACTGACAAATAAATTACAGTCACCAATACGTCGGTCGACTGATATCGGACCACACGATATTCTAGTCGTGCTCCAGATTGTTCACGCTACGTTTGTTTGGAAATAATATATATTAAAGTGGAGATAGATGGAGAAGGAGGAGAATAGGAGTTCACAAATAAAACTGTAGACTAACATCGAACAACACGACATATGAATTTTCTTCCGTAATTGGGACGCTATATGTGTTAAGGCCTAGTATTATCTTCCATAGTGGAGATATATATGAAAGCAAAGAAGCATAATGAGCTTTACGAATATAAATATAGTTTGATATTCAACCACAAGACCTTTCAACTTTATTCTAGAATATCCACATTATATTCTCTATAACTCACTTTGAATAAAAAAAATTAATTTGAACATTCAATATCTACGAAACAGTCTCCTAGTCTATAAAATATCCAATTATCTAACATTCAAAACTAATAAAGGAAGTAAATTAAATTAACACAACCATGTACCTACACTATAGGGATTTTAAGCAATTTTATTGTATCAGTATATATATATACAGGCTGGCCAAAATAGTGACAATAAAATTAAAAAAATAGTTTACATAAAGGGATACTCGAGTTACCCCCGTATATATATAATCCAAAAACATAGTTCTCGATTTAATAAGTTTTTAGTGATTTTTGAGAAATTTTAATCGTATTACTATAAATATTTTATTTGTTTTTTTTATGTAGCTAAGTCCTTATGAAATAGTACTCTACACGTATAATAATCAGCACTCTAATACGAACACAAATTTAAAAAAAATGTCTTGAAAGTGTAAAAATATATTTTGAGAGAATCGAATTTTCAATCTTAATTTAATAATTGAAAAAGGCAACTTCATAGTTATAGAGTATTTTTTTGAAAAGTTACTCTTTATAGGGCATGTTTTCATTAACCGGCCACCAAACGTGGTGGATAGATGGAAATATGCCAGTTAAAAAAAATTGTAAAATAAATTAGGGCTATTTTGTCTTTCTTTAAGTTGTTTAACACTAGAAAAGTGCGGTATGTAACAAAATTGTCATAATGATAAGTCTTTTTTTATTACTTTTATGAATAATTTCGTTTTAAGCAGACTGTTCTTGAAAATTATAACAATGTATTGAGTTACACTTGTTGCCATGAATACTATGATTCGTATAAAAAATATTGCTGTCCCTTTCGCACACGCACGATTATCGGGCACTAGAATAGTGTCTGTGACTTTGTTTTTATGTTGCATTGTACGTGTTACTTTTTTTTATTAAATCGATTAAAACATAGTTTATTGAAAAACTCCTATGATGAACATTTCTGATTTCAGTTGAGTTTTTGTTATATAGAATATTTTCGCTTAAATATCAAAAACAATCCTACGGAACATTTTACTGTGTATAGATTGACAAACACTGGTTCAATTTTTATCCCAAACAGTTGGGTATTTGCTGTGTGATAAAAATCAATTTTGTATAAACGAGCCCATTATGTAGCTCTCTCTCCTTATAATAGTGTCTCTCTCTATATTATACATAATTTGAAATAAGAAACGTTTAAGTACTAGGGTCACAAAAATCATGAAAACGTATTCGATTTATGACTTAAATTCATAATATGTACTAGCAAGTTGCCTGCGACTTCATCCATGATGGACGATTTGCAAATATTTAATTCTTAAGTTCAATATTTGAAATTGGAGGGCATTTCTGCAATATAAATGGGTCTTCAGCGCGATAAAATAAAATTCCTGGAAATATCCGTAAAAACTCTCATAACCTGTGTATATCACATTTCAACAAAGATTTACGAATGAATTTAGATCCAGGTTTTATATTACCCAATATGTATCTTTGATTTCTAGCTTGCAACTCAGAAATCCCCGATCTTAAAAGGCCGTATGAAAATCGGTACCTTAATTTCAAAATCAGGAAACCCGAGAATTACCTAAAAGTCCTGGGAAGTAAAACACCTATAATGATCGTCTATCAATAGGTGCGTATTACATAGAAATCGGCAACACAGCTAATTTTATTTCACATTTTTATATGAATTCTGGGATATTTCTCGCACTAGTTGACATAAAAAATACTACATACGAGTATGTAGGTATTTTAATTTTTTTTATTATATTAACGAATACAATGTAAGAAAACTTAACTTATTTGTATTGTATTCTACCCACAGTCCCTCAAGACTATAAGTAGAATACTGAGCCCAGATCACCGTCTTCTATGGGTAAGGTGCCCAGAAGGCTGGCTACGTTTCCTTGCTGGATCGCCATACTTATTTTAATTCAGTTTTGGATTCATTCTTCGGAAATTATATTCAAATCTGCTAAACAATATTCATGTAAAATCCAAATAAACAAATTCCAAATTTCGTTAAGATTTTTAAAGTTGTTTTTGTCTTCTAGATCGGTTATCCGAAATATTTACTTTTTAAATAATTATCTTCAATTTACAAACACAGTACTTTCACAACTTTACATTAGAAACATCGACGTAAATTGTGGCAACGTCATTTGCCATATGAAGCCGTTATAGTAGTGGAAAAAATAGATTATGTATTTATTTAGAAATTTGAAGCCTTTAAATACCAGAGTAACAAAAGCCACTAAAAGTTGTGTTAGTTTACTTTGTTTATATCGATAATTGTTATAATACTAATAGTATTGCACTCAGAAACTTTAAGTGACGATTAAATTAATAAACAATTAAAATGTACTCATAAAATTAAAGGTAAGATTTTTATAATTTTTAACTGGTACGAAATATTATAAATTTAAAAGAAAAAGGAAAAGCGTGAAATTCAATCATCTCACTAGAAATAAATCTACATTGTTTTCTAAACGTCCACTTTGGAGCTGGGGTTCCACTTTTCTACTTTAACGCTAAAGTCACAAATTCCACGACCAGATGTGTGATATGCTTGTATAGGTTTCGGTAAACAAACGACTTCAAGGTCCAAGTTTCACGGTATATATTATATAAGTATATACCTATAGTATATAATATTAGTGTAGTGAATCAGGGAAACTGGATGAGCCAGCTAGTACTAAAAACATCAAAGCAAATCAACATTCTGAGCTTCCAAGACCCTCATGATTCAAAAATCTCGCCGCATGCCGAATACCTTCCAGCTTTGTATATCAACACACATTTTTACGACCTTCGTCGCATTTCTATCATTTTTTACGATTTCCACTCGCTGATACCCTCCGACCGATGATTGCTTACAAATACTGTTTGGGGCTTCAAAAAAACGAATGAGTTTGATTTGTTTACGCACTGTCAAAGATTTAAACTTGCGATGTGTTACAAAATGTGTTAACAAAAAAATATTTTAAATCTAGCTCGCGTCCTTTACAATCGGTATCATAAAAATACACTATTTTTTACATGTGCTCTGCTATTTTCAGATGAGGAAAGCATTTTTTTTAAATCTGTAAATTCAAGTATACCTCCTTCCAAGCATTTATTTTACTTTTGACAGCACAATGACAGATTATTTAGTAATGTCGTAATGCGTTACCGACTCGATTTGTTTCTAAAAATCGGCTTCATTTATAAATAAGTTTTAATTAAATTAACTTGTCTAAATATTTCTAAATGTATCCACATTTCAATTAACATATTTTAGATGTATTAAATAATCTTTGTTATAAGCACTTATAATAATAACTTATAATAATTGTGATATTATTTTTCTTTAAAATAGAACATTTTTTATTTTCAAATCTATTACTATCGATTTACTTACGCATAGTAGCGATTGTTTAATGGTCTGCGCATGTGCAATATGACTCACAGAACATTACAATTACGATAAACACAACCATAAAGTATGGTAATTATGTCATTTGTTTCGTGTGGGCTTTACTGTCAAGAAAATTGTATTTTGATAGACGTGCAAACTTCAGGGCTGTTTCCGGTTTCTACCCACTTTTTCTACCCAAAAATATTTTTTCCGCTTTCAACCCAAAATCTATTCCGTTTTCAACCTACAAAAATAAATATAATATTTTCTTCCGTCTTCTACCCAAAAGGCTTTCCGTTTTCAACCCATTACTAATTTTCATTGTTTTGAAGTACGGTCAGAAACATTATAGCTTTTAAATATTTATTCATTGTAAGATAAACAGCTCATATATTAAAATGTTTAAATCTACTTAATATTAGCTCACAAACGACTTCTTAGCTGCAAGTGTGTATGACGTCACTGGATAATAATAACCCAACACGCAAATGAATAAACAAGTTTTTTTCAAAATTATTTCACCTGAAACTAAAACCAGAGCCTGTTACTTTCACTTTTGCCAAGCGATATATAAAAAAGGCAAACAGTTTAAGATGACCAAAAAAAGGCATTTTAAAAAACATGTATCTTTGATGCTTGCCTTAGGTTTAATACCGAAAGAAATGGTGGATGATGCTTTTATCTATATTATGGAATAGAGTCCCACGCATTAAGATGCAGTGAGATTTAATGATTATATTGTCAAAACATATATGTTTGGCGGAAAATATCCCCTAGAATATATATGGTCTTCATGCGGATGTCGACACAAAACAACTAACGCTCTTGAAAGCTAGCATGTGACTGTAAACCGCGTTGTGGTAAAGAAAAAGTCACTAAACATGCTTCAGTTCCTTTCAAATATTAATAATGTCGCTAAAAAATAAAATATACGGTTCAAAGGAAAAGATATTGTAATATAAGGAATCGAAAAACTTAATGTGCTAGAGAGAGACAATAAATAGAATCTGCGCTTAATGACTTGGCTTGTGGCAAAAATTTTATAGGCCACTGTTAGGAAACATAGCTCGTTTATATATTAATTTTTAAAAAAAGGTATTACATAATTTATGACAATACTTCATGCTTTTAACGTCGATTATTAGTATTACCCAATCTATCCAATTATTCAAATTTTACTTAACTTTTATTTATATTTTCAATATTATGATTCCAAAAGCAATAAATGCATCCTGTGTATTGAACAATAGTTACAAACATTTTCTTTATTAAACTAATTTATAGTTCCTCAAAGTCTATTTGATATTTTACTCTGTGTTATTTGATATTTTGACGAGGTTGTGAATTTTGAAAATGTTATGTACCAAACATTAATTATGTGATCTATGTAATAATGTTTTATAATCTAAATGTGAGTTTTAGTTGTTTGTAAAGAATGTATGAGAATCTTTTTGACTTTATTATTTTTTAAATAAATATTTTTAATCGAATTAACTTTTTCTTCTGCCTGTACTCAATTCAGTGGGTAGAAACCGGAATTGAATTTTGTAATGGGTTGAAAAAGGAATTATTATTATTATTTTAGACTTGTGGGTAGAAAAAGTGGGTATAAAACGGAAACACCCAACTTCAGAAGTAAAACAAACTCTTGGAAACTCTTGGAAGTATAGTTACTTACTTTTAAAAATAAAAGAATGTTTCCATTGTGCAAAATATAACGTATAACTACAATATTTAAATTTGTGTAGGTACTCATAACAGCTCAAAAGATAGCCCTCCGATCACGTTCTATTGATAGGCCGTTGCAATTATATAAGAAATACATCGTCATGGCAACGACAATGACAATGCAATTTTAATATGATGCTCTCTCACATGGTTAGTCCTTCGTTTGATAGCTTTACGGGTTTTTTGAATTAAAATTAAGTTTGTCATTTCCAAAAAAGTGTGTGGGATTTCTAACGGCCGGCCACTCTTTTTCTTTCTTTCACCTTAATCATTTGGGGTCCGAACAATATGTGTTTTCCTCCTCTGACACACCACATATCATCATCAAGCCATCCATTGTTGTCTACGAAAATTGCATTAACGCGAACGAGGCCGCGGATAAGAGTTAGTTTTCATTAATTACAAACTTCGTTCCAATTAAAAGACTGAAAATTTAAGTTCAAATTTCGAGCTTATCCCCGTGCTATCGTAAAGCAAGTGCGCGAGGAATAGCCATTATGAAACTCCATTCTGCAGCAAGACGTTCGGTTTTAATAAGTGAGCACAGGCGGTGGAAACTTGGAATTAACTACCCACCCGTGGGACTAGCTGGTATTCAACTCGAGCCATTGTTAGAGAGACTCGCGCCGCCATTCAACTGCACGCCTGCAATGTATAGACAGTGTAGACGTAACTTTTATACACTTTAACTGGTTATTCGAGTTTTATTAACGTGATACTATACGCTCTTTTATTTTTTAAATTGTACCATTATTGGCACCCAGTCAATTTATTCGAGAAATGGGTACAAAGTAAAAAATTATAAAATTTTTTATCTTAATATGTTTTATTATATACCCACACAATTATTGCATATCTTTAAAGACCACGAGCCATAACAATGCCCCGGACTTTTGGAGTGCGTGGGGCCATGGGGAGGCCAACACGTAGACGTCGCCTGACAAATTTAATCTAAATGTGGCGTGACACTTACCGGCGATTATTCCTGTCTACATCATATAATAATACACCCAAGGACAAGCCCCGGCCAGTCTAGGACTATTGTGGGAAATGAGTGCAGAAAGTACCGGGCTATTGGGGTAGGTACTCGTGGCCTGGAAATATGGGTACTAAGGCGTCTGCCCGTCGCAATGTGGTAAACATTGCGACTGACAAACACAACTCCTAAAAAACTCAACCAAAAACATTGAATGAAATGAAACAAAACCATTTTAAACAGTGCTTATGATTTAAGGATAAATGAATTAATGTATATAAACACTTTTATATAAGGTAATGTTGCTGTCTGTGTAATTTTTACATATACTGTCTAAAAGGTAATGTGCGAACTCATTTTTTATATATTTACTAACACGAAGGTGTTCAAAACAAATTTTATTATTTTTAACTTAATTATTTTTAACGGGACGTGAACTTATTCTACCGTCGCATAGTTTAAAACTAGTACCTACGAGGAATGATTTTAGCATAAGTAAAGTTAAATTAAGCACTATTATATATTGTACTTGTTTAGCTTATTACGGGGGCCTAATAAATTCTTTAAAACTTTACTGTTCACCAAAAATTTAAACTAGTTACTTTCTTAAAAACTAGATGCAATAAATGTTGCACAAAGGGCGGCATTATCTATTAAAGTGAAATTTCCCAGGCATCCTCCCACATTAAGGAAAATATTCATCGGACATATAGAAATATTATTAATATATTACGGTACCGCCTACCGCTAACACTGTGCCACACAATATAATATGTACTTCCCAGAACACCAGGCTTAAAAGCTTTAAATGTCATCAGCACGTTCGATGCGTCTAATTTATCTGCCAGGAGCGCAATATACCTAAGTATTAAGAAGTTTAAAATGATTTTAGATACAATATTTGCACGTTGTTTCAAATCTATTTTTATTCGTACCATAGAAGAAGAATACTTACATGTTTGTACGAAATATGGATAACAAACAAGTTGTTATAATGTGGACGAGAACATGTTTATTTCACCATTATACATTTTTTCATGAAAATGAACACAATCAATTCTTCTACTAATATAATTCTTACACGCCGACAAAAGTAAATGCACACCTGCAGTTTATTACCATTTCGGAATGTGGACTTCTTTTGTTTACTTTGTGTTTAAAATGTGTAAACAAAAACAGCCTATTGCGTATTGTACCTAATCTTTTGTGGTAGGTATGAACCAGGTGTGATTCGTGGAAATTATTGTTATGCAGTCGAGACATATTGTATTTGTACAGGATAAAAGAAATGCCCGGACGGAGGGGTGAGGAAGTCAAGCGACGATTACTGTTAAAATGAGGTCGTGTAACTTGGCACTGGCACCTGTAACATGACTGTAACACGAATGTAACATGACTTCTGCATGTGACATTCGAATTGTTTTGACACCATGTTTTTGATGTATAGGTATTCTTCTGTCCTCTTATGTCACTATTTTTTCAGTCGTGTATTACTTACATTATATTATATTAATATCCTTATTGTGTTTATTTTAATAACAGATAACATACTACTGCCGATCCTAATTTATCTACAATTACGATACGAGCAAGACTTGTGTACATTCGATAAGATAGGTATATAGTGACGGACTTTGCGCGTGTTATTGAATTGTGCATCACGTTTGTACTGGTTGGGTCCAGTTATATTTGTACCTGTGTTATACATGTTTGTATAGTTCTAATAAATTATATAGTAATTCCAACGGCATTTTAATTCGAGTCTCGTAACTCGTAACAATATAATATATTAGTGGTAATAATCTTCTTTTTCAGTTTGTTTGATTTCACATCAAAGCTATAAAAACAAAACAAAAGTCATATAAAAACATCATATTTTTTTCAAGAACACACCTACAGTAGATACACCTACCATATAAACTATGTGTGTGCATACTGCACTAAAGTTAATAAGTTCATTACCTATATTTCAATAGAAAAATTAGCACGATTAAGGGCTCATATTACACTTTAATATCCTGCTCCATGTGGGATAATGTTAGTATTAGTCACTGTGACCAAATGAATCTTGTTTATAGGGTTAAAAATAAGACCGCTACTGATCAGGTACATTAATATGTTCATACCTGTCAGTGTTTGATATGATTAACAATTAATAACAATGTAACGCATTAAATCTATCGCTATATCTGCGTGACACAAAAACTTACAATTATTATTATCCCAGATGCAGCACAGGCATTAGATGTACCTACATATATAGGTACATCATCTGTTGCCTGAAATGAAAATTTATTGAGCTAGGTATTACGATTTTTTTAAAAATTTTAAATGATGCTCTCTAATGTTCATCCATACAGTATTAATATTATTAACCATATATTTGAGAAAAATGGCTGCTATTGAGACAGGCGGACAAACTAATAGACGAATTTACATGAATCCCCATTTTGAAATTAGACCACGGAATTCTAAATTGTAATTCTGATATTCCAAGTTGACCCAGTAAAAGATGAAAAAATTCAGGCATTAGGGAAATAAATATTATACCATCATTCCTCAAATAAAATTATTGATAGAAATATGCACTTGAATTCTCCAAAAACAATGTTATGAAAACATCCGATCTCAAAGATTACCTAACGAAATTTCATTTTAAGCGAGCTACCAAATAAAAATGATATTAATAATTTATAAGCATCACGTTTCTTTTATACGGGAAAAGTCCATATTTTCCTCCCCTTCCTACATTTCACCCTTTGGTTATAAAGGCTAAAATCTTTTAAGCGACTACAAAAATTCTCTGTCAAATCCAGTCTTGAATGTTGAAAAGTTACAAGCGAATTTAGTCTTTATAAGCTTAAACAATAGTGTGGCTTGCACAAAAGCTTTCTACGAATGTTTAGACGATATGTTCATACGAATTTATAATTTATTTCGATGTGTATAAAGTTCTTTTGTAGTGAATTTACGGAATAATAGTTTTAACAATCTCTTGACTTTTATAGACCGACTAGCTTGGTGTATCTAAAAGTTTGTATTTTTTTATGAAATGTTATCTAACTATTTACTTTAAATTTCTTTTTAAATAATTAAGTACTTGTAATAGAAAGATAAATGTTTAACGTCGGTTAAAGAGCTAAAATTTTCTCCACCCAGACCTCCCGACCACCAGCCCAAACGTCCCCGGTTGGGAACAGTCCACGCTGGGCAATCAAAAAATTGGACAAAGAGGCGTTCCAGGAGGCCCTACTGGTAAGCCAGTGGGGCTTGCAGAATAACACCGATGCACCTGGTAACGCCCTCGTCGTTGACGAGGAGGCGGAACGTCTGCGGGCGGCAATGACAGAGGTATGTGACGCGGCGATGCCAAGAGTACGTCGCCACCGACCCAAGGGCCAGGCGTACTGGTGGAGCGACGAGATTGCGCAGCTTCACCGCAACTGTGCGGCTGCGCGACGCCATTACGTCAGGCACAAAAAGAGGCATCGCCGTGATGTGACCTTCGTCGAGGACGAGGCTCGCCTCTACGAGGAATATCGCACTGCGAAAAAGACGCTGCAGACGGCGATAAAAACCGCCAAATCTGCAGCGTGGGGGGAGCTCTTAGCGAGTCTGGACCGAGATCCGTGGGGGCGACCCTACAGGCTGGTGCGAAAGAAACTCCACCCGTGGGCCCCCCCGCTCACCGAGAGTCTCCCCCCGGAACAGATCACGGAAATTATCCGTGTCCTGTTCCCCTTGAGAGACGAGCACAAGCCACCCGCTATGGTTCCGCCCAACTGGGAGCCCAGCGCGGACGACAGCAGCAGCGACGTGCCCGGCGTGACCCGGGAAGAGCTGGGGGCAGCGGTTCTCAGACTGCGAACTAAAAACACCGCCCCCGGTCCAGATGGCCTCCCAGGGCGTGCGTGGGCTCTGTCCCACGACGCCCTGGAGCCCCGACTACTAGGGCTCTTTAACGCGTGCCTAGAGCAGGGCCGGTTCCCCCGGCAGTGGAAAACCGGGAAATTGGTCCTGCTCAAAAAGGAGGGGCGCCCCGCGGAATCACCGTCCGCGTACCGGCCCATCGTGCTGCTGGACGAGGTGGGCAAGCTCTTCGAGAGAGTCATTGCAAACCGCCTCGTCCAGCACCTGTCAATGGAGGGGCCGGACTTGGCCGATGTCCAGTTCGGTTTCCGCAAGGGGCGCTCCACAATTGATGCGATAATGCGAGTGAAGAGCCAGGCGGAAGAGGCAGTCTCTAGCGGCGAAGTGCTGATGGCGGTGTCCTTGGACATTGCCAACGCGTTTAACAGCATGCCCTGGAGCTGCATCAGGGAGGCACTCCGATATCACGGGGTGCCGACATACCTCCGCCACATAGTCGGGGCGTATCTCAGTGAACGGGCTGTCATCTTCCCGGGTCAAAACGGCTGGGGACGCCAGGAGATGTCATGCGGCGTTCCACAGGGATCGGTACTGGGGCCGATTCTGTGGAACATCGGCTACGACTGGGTGTTGCGGGGCGTCCTCCTCTGCGGCGTAAGCATCACGTGCTACGCTGACGACACGTTGGTCGTCGCACGGGGGAGGACGTATCCTGAGGCAGCCATTCTGGCGACAGCTGGGGTTGCACAGGTGGTCCACCGAATCCGGCGGCTGGGTCTTGAGGTGGCGCTGCACAAATCCGAGGCCGTGGTCTTTCACGGGCCTCGGAGAAAGCCACCTGCGGGTTCCGGCATCACAGTTGGAGGCGTCCGCATCGGCGTCCAGCCAACAATGAAGTACCTGGGATTGGTTCTAGACAGCCGATGGGACTTTTCGGCTCACTTCCAGCAGATGGCCCCCAGACTCAAGAGGGCGGCGGGCGCACTCTCGCGCTTGCTGCCCAACGTCGGGGGGCCAAATGTGACGTGCCGAAAACTCTTCGAGGGAGTCGTGCGTTCTATGGCCCTTTACGGAGCCCCGGTGTGGGCGGGCGCCCTGTTGGCTCGCAACGTCGCAACGCTGCGACAGACACAGCGTATGCTGGCCGTCAGAGCCGTCCGAGGATATCGCACGATATCCTTCGAAGCGGCCTCCCTTCTAGCCGGTGCTCTGCCGTGGGACCTGGAGTCCAGAACACTGGCCTCCTTGTACTTGTGGCGCAAGGAAAAGGAGGCCAGTGTTAGCCGACCTGCCCCCCGCGAGATAGAGGGGCGCAGAGACGAGTTGCGCCAGTTCCAGGTGGCAGAGTGGGCGGTCCGCCTTCTGAACCCCAGCGCAGGCCTCGCCGTTATCCAAGCGGTAAGGCCAATCATGCCAGAATGGCTGCAGAGGCGTCATGGCACCCTGACGTTTCGCCTGACGCAGGTCCTCTCGGGGCATGGTTGCTTCGGGAGGTACCTGTGGCAAATAAGGCGCGAACAGACGTCAGGGTGCCACCATTGCGTCGGCGATGACGAAGACACGGCGCTGCACACCCTCCAGGTGTGTCCAGCCTGGGACGAGCAGCGCCGTGATCTCGTCACAGCCATCGGGGCGGATTTGTCCCTCCCGGCCGTGGTGAAGGCCATGGTTGGGAGCGCCGACGCGTGGAACGCAGCCGCCTCCTTCTGCGAGACCGTCATGTCCGCGAAGGAGACGGCGGAGCGGGAGAGGGAGCAATCCACGACGCTCCCCTCCCGTCAGAGTCGGCGGCGGCGTCCCAGAGTCGTCCATGACGACCTCCAGCCGCCGTAGGCTACGGCCGTGCGAGCGACCGGCGGGGAAACCGGACCCGCCCGCACACAAAGGTCGGAGAGGAGGGACGCGCGCCGACCCGCGCGCCCTCTCTCACCTCGCGGTGAGGTAGAGAAGCCGGAGAGACCCAAATCTCCGGGTACCAAATGGAGAGGCCAGCCCGCAAGGGGCCGGCCACCGTCCGTCCAGGCTGGTGGTGAATGCGCGAGCGAGCCCACAGCCTGGACAAAGGACTCTCGTGATTGCTCAGGGGTTTTAGTGGCTATCCCTAACCGCGGCGTGGCAATAGTTCCCCACATCTCAACGTGGGGTGCTAGTGCCACCCCAACCCGGCGAATCCCACACACGGGCAGCGACATTTCCCTTTCGCGCGGCCTACGGTCCTCAACCCCTGTTAAAAAAAAAAAAAAAAAAAAAAAAAAAAAAGGCTTAGATTGTGTAATGGCTTATAATTAGTGTGGTGGTTATTTGCTAACTTTAGGTATGTTAAATTGTAAATATTTGTGAGTACCTAACGCTGGCTATATACATAAACCGAGAGAGAAGTCATGCCCAAAAAGAGAAAATCTGTCAAGGTTCCATTATTATACATCATTGTATCTAACAACACACTTCCACATTTATCACAAAAGCTTAAAAGGAATAGGAATATTTTAATATTAGCTTAAAAATTTAATAAAACTAAAAAAGCGTGAAAATGAAGTACACAACAAAAATAGATACTATATTACAGGAATCGTTTGCAAAACCAGACTATTTATTTTCTATAGAATTATTTTATTGCTTTAATTTAAAAAATAATCTATTGGATATACATACGACTTTTTTTTCGTATTCATTTTTTGTCGTTACAACATAAATTGGAATTAAACACAACGAAGAAAATGTCTTTTAACCTTACTATGCATTCAAACTCTAGTATCTATCTATCAAGGTAGAGGTAGATATATATATTATGTAGAATGTTAAGCCTAGATCGAATTCTTAAACTAGGAATTCACATATCTACTACCGCAATCGCCTGAGGAGTTTATAAGGTAAGCTGTTTATAGGGGCTTGTTAGGTACATAAAAGTCCCACGCGTCTAATGTGAGAAACAAACAAAACAATAAAAATAAAACATATAAACAAAATATTAGTTCAACGACGGTCAGCAATAATACCTAGTAACTATATAGTTCAACAAAGGTCACGCTACCATTTTATTTACATTTCCAAAGGTTACGTTCCGATTCAATAGTTGCATCTCTCATATTATACGTCTTTTATTGTCTAGCGTACCTTATGCTACATAACCGAAAAGAATAACAATCGTAGCGCGCCCCTAGCTGGCGCAGTCGGCAACGTATACCCATTTCACTCGCACCCGCATAATAAACATATCGCCATTTCACCAGTTTGTGTTTAACTCATGAATAATATAAGACAGCGCTGGGTGTGTGTCTCCGTCCCTCTCCAACGTGTTACTTTCCTGATTAGTAAAAGTGGGAGAGGTATGTTTGTAGACGAAATGCAATAAGAGCGAGCCTACTAGAGATTTGGTTTATATACATAAGCTTTCCAAAGCTTTATGTTGAACAGATATGTTGCTTCATTTGTTCGCACTGTAAGGTTGGCGAGCGTGTTAATTTCCGTTTAATTTCAGATAATTATGTTTGTTAACATGGTACGAAATGTATTTGTTTTCAGACTATTGCATATATTCTGACTTGTAAATTTTATAGGCCCAATAAATCAAAAAGCACTCGTATTTACCGGAATAAGTTATATAAATGTATCTGACCTTCTTCAGACTACAAATGAAATAATTTTAAGAAAATCGATTTATATTCAATTTTCAGTTATGTACCTACACAAACAATGCTTCACTTATAGCCACTTGTAGGTATACAAGTGAAACTTAATAGATATATATTATTATAGATATAGTATAAAGGTATAGTAGAAAGTCTACAAATTAACTTTTATTATGATAAATTATACTTTATAATGACATGACTTTTAGTTGTTATGAAAGAGTAATATTTAAGTTTTTCTATCTATTATATTACTTCAAACATTATTGCGTGATATAAATTTACTTAATCTATCTCTTACTATGGATAAAATTGTTCGAGTTTGTACATTGCATACAAAATTTGAAAAAAATCAGGGGGATAATACGGACCAGTAGATTCCAAAAATGCATTTTTTAGAACTTTTATCTGTCTATTTGTGCTGCGTGAGCTTCACATGAATGAACTGATTTAAATGAAACTAAATTACATCCCGAGTAATTAAGGACACTTTCTATCCTGATAAATTTCGTTGTTTCTGTGGGATAGAAGAAAATAGCAAAAAAAAGATGGCGGTGTGATCGCCTCTTCTTTGGAAACTGCTCAACGTAAATGAATAAAACTCGACATGGTGCTAATTCATAACCCAAGTTAACACTTAAGATAATTTTTATCCCAATAAATATTGCTGTTTTCACGGAAAAAACGGATTAGCAAAATAGATGGCGCTGAAATCACTCTTTTCAATTCACAAAAAAATACCTACGTTATCATGAACAACATCTCATTCATTGTATTACTTTAAATCAGGTTGGCTAGGACTTAACTTTATGTTTCGCTGCGCAGTTGTGTAGACTATATGGACTTAGGCTGGTGTACATCGACATTTAACCGGTGGTTAAAATAAAATAATCAATGTTTAGCCATATATTTTTAGCGTTTATTTCATTTTAACCCATGGTTAAATCGGTGCACACCAGGCTTAGTTTCTTTGTTATTGTGGTGAACTAAGGCTGGTGTGCACCGACTTTTAACCGATAGTTAAAATAAGATAACCGCCAAAATTTTATGGAAAAACAGGAATTATTTTTGGTTAACCGTCGGTTAAATTTCGGTGCACACCAGCCTTAGTAACAAGAAACAGTAATGTTCTAGGTAAAATACCTAATTAAATTTCTGTATACGTACCATAGAGCTACTACGTACTTGTAATATTAAAAAGCAATACAAATATTATACTGAACAGCCAGACAAGTGGGAGTCAGAAACGAAATTACAATAAACTTGAATCAACCTACATTGGCTTTTAAGCCCCTAGTACTATGATTTGCTTTACAAGTGTCATGTATCAATTAAACACTCCGCTCGTCTTTGCTGATCATATAAAATCGCTGCATATAAAAACATTGAACAAAATTGCATTTCGGATTACGCAATGGCGATGAATATATCGATTTTGACCCAGATTTTTAATTTCAAAGTAGACGGGACACAGTTTTATGACATAAGATACATACCTACCTAACACAGTGTACACACAGTGAGATTTGGACAATGAACCATAAACCAATATTAGTGTTAATCGAGCTTACAAGAAAGAATCAGAGAACTCTCACTATCGTATCGCTTTAGTTCCAGTCCGATATCACGCTGGCACCAGTTTGTCGAAAAGAATACACTACCAGTGTACAGACAGACTTGATCAGACCGAGGCCAGAATGAGATTGAACCGTAAACAGCATCATAGTGTCAATCGAGCCTAATCAAGGAAGAAACAGAGAACTCTCACTATCGTATCGCTTTAGTTCCATTCCGTTATTACGCTGGCACCGGTTTGTGGAAAAGATTACACTACTAGTGCACACACAGCGAGATATGGTCATACCGAGGCCAGAATGAGATTGAACTGTAAACAGCACCATAGTGTCAATCGAGCCTAAACAAGAAAGAATCAGAGAACTCTCACTATCTTATCGCTTTAGTTCCAATTCGATATCACGCTAGCACCCGTTTGTCGAAAAGAATACACTACTAGTGTATTCACAGCGAGATTTTATCAGACAAACCAGAATTGGTTGAGATTGAGCCGTAAACAGCATCATAGTGTGCATCCAGCCTAAACAATAAAGAATCAGAAACAGAATATCTATACATTCGAAATTTCACCTATACAACATTTCTATACGTAGTAAAATGTCTATAAGACACTTATACATAAAATAACCATTTTGCTATTTGGTAACAGAACCCTAAAATCGTATAATATATATCTAAATCAAACATATTTACACCACTTAACATAGAAATGAATCCGACAGTAAGATATCACAAATAATCAATTTATATGTAAAATCAATGGAATATTACTGTAATGCATTACGACTCAACTACTTTTTGGGTATAAAATCCTATAAACATAGATAAAATTAAATATTTAACCTCAACGGGCACAGTCGTTGAATAAAAAACGGAAAAATAAAAAGTAACTTTAAAAATACATTTATAAACTGTTAAACAATTTAACTGTAATCATGGATGCTGCCGTCGGCCGTTTTTTCATTACAATTCACACCGCCCGTAATCGCTTCGTACTTTCTAAAACAGGGAGACTGTAATTTATTACAATCGTACTGTAATCCGCAATAAAACTTCAGAACACACTGTGTTTACGTTTAAATTGTAACTGACGTTTAATATATATATATATATATATATATATATATATATATATATATATATATATATATATATATATATATATATTGTATAATTTCAATTTTTATATTATTAGTCGACGATATATATTATAACAAACATGGAATTATTTTATAAGTAATTGTGATTTTTAAAAGGACACACAAATATGTTTTAGATTTATATCTGTAAGATCTATAATGCCTTATAAAAGAAATCACCTACGTGCGATTCCAAACTATAGGTACGTGAGCCTTTTTATCAAAATTTATCAAAACGACTCATTGACTCTTCAGGTGATCAGAAGGCCGGTGCTTACCTCGGGCAACGGATCAGTACGGCGATCCAGCGAGGAAACGTAGCCAGCCTTCTGGGCACCTTACCCATAGAAGACGGTGATCTAGGCTCAGTATTCTACTTATAGTCTTGAGGGACTATGGGTAGAATAGCGCCTTTCTGGCGCGATTGAGCAACAAAAGATCAATCCCAACTTTCGCATTTATAATATTAATAATAAGTATAAATTAATATTTATAATTTCTAATTAATATTAAAGAAATACCGTCATTATATGTTGATTATACTTGTACAAATATAAAGGTACACTAAAAAAGAGATGGATGGGTTACATAAAGAATAACATGAAGATTTGTAGTGTGACAGACGGTGTATGTCGGAATAAAAGAGTATGGAAAGAAAACATACATTGTGTCGGCCTCAAATAATTGGGGAAAGATTGTCGATTATACCTGTAGACCTATATTATAAAATAATATTAAGTACATAATTGGGCAGGAGCCCGGCAGTCCACACTCAACGAAGGATTCTGACAGGTGGTGACAATTGTCCTCCTATTTCGTTATTTGTGGGAACAATAAACATGGCTTTTAATCCAAAGTATACAGGTATCAATATCTACGTAATATTAATTGATATTTTCTACTACGTTTCATACTTTTTATTTCTTACAGATATTTTTCTTTACAAATAAGAAAATTTACCTCTTTTCGAAGCTCTTTTTTAATTTCTCCTCCATTGTTTCAAAAGTGAAAGTTAGAAAGTGGAATTAACGTGATATTTTAAAAGTTATAATATTCACGACTTTGGCAACTCTTGCGCCTTATTATATATACCTAACCTTGAATATCATAAAAAAAATAAAGATCACAGCTATGTTTTTTCAAAATCTAACTAGCGATACTCCACACAATTTTGTACACTATTGTCGCAATCTGACTACATACATAACTTTATAGTGATAAACAGACTACACCTTTGTGTCAAATTTTATCTAGGTATGTATATCCTGTAGTTTCCGAAAAAGCGCCAGTGACAAACAAAGATAAATGGACAGACGGATGTGGACGAAGATATAAAGGTTCTGTATTTGCCAAAATAGCTATGGAACGGAATTTTATGTATTCACTAGGATTTACTCGCGACATCGTACACGCTTGACAGGTAACGTAGATTACAGTTATATTGGCAGTATTTAAAATCAAAGGTTATTTTCAGCAGAGCAACAGATTTTAAAGTATAAAAATACATAAATTACGAAGATGTCAATTATAACCCATTGTAGGCTACTACTGTTACTGTTACTAAAGTTGTTGTGGTGTTACTAAAGGCATTCATAATCTAATCAATAATTAATTATTAAATCTGTCCTACTAAAGATGTCTAATATAAAAATAGTAACTGTCATGTCAAACAAGTCCTAATATCACATGGTTACGAAGTTAGGAAATGCCTGGGATTGTAAAAGTCCCGGATTATATTGTTTTAGTATCGGATAATAATTTTTTATGTATAATTAACCACTTTAATACACTACCGTGAAATTTCCCGCGGGATTTCCAGAGCATAAAGTATCGCGTCACTCGAAAAAGTATCTATGAAATAGTATCGAGTTCAGCTAATATTTATGCAATCTGACTAATTTATACCATACATGGGAAAATTCTTGCGGGTTTCTCAAGATACGAAGTACTGCAGCATTTGAAAAACAAAAAACGTAAACTATTGTTCTAAGTAAAACTCTATCCAAATCAGCTAATTTTTACGCACCCGAACGATTTCAAACCATATTCCTGGAAAATTTTCCGCGAGATTTTCGAGGATAGAAAGTATCACACATTATATAACCAAAAATTTGCTATCGATCTCTGAAAAAACCGCATTGGAATTCGATATTTCTTTCGATCATTTTATATAATTCTCAGAATAATTCTCATGGGATTCCCAGGATAAAAAGTAGCTCAGATTTTAAATCTGAGAGGTTACTGTCGATCAACGAAAAGCGCATCGAAATCGTCCTAGTAGTTTTTACGTCAATCCCGAACAAAGAGACAAACCGAAAAATAGACAAGAAATCTACCTAAAAAACATTGCATCATGTTCTCCGTTGTTTATATAGGCCACGAAGTTGTTTTTTTTAAATTAAGAATATTATAAATGTATTTGAAACTTTAAATTTCAGCATTTCAGCATCAAAGTACTACCTACTACTACTCAAAGGACCTTGTTCAAATAAATTTTACTTGTAAGAATTTGTTAGCTCTATCATAATCATATTTTGACCTAGCTGTAGTTTAAAATGGGAGACAGCGTTGACATCTTAAAAAGTGAATATCTTTCCATTTTGTTCCATCGCTAGTTTTTTCGCGATTCAACTCCTACAACATGATGTAAATTATACTTCTCTGTAAAATTTCATCCATAAAATATCCAATAGCTTTTAAGAAAATGATAGTCACATTTATGGTCTAACGAAGAAAAATGTGTAAGTAAATTACTGCGATAAAGTAAGAAAGTAAATTACTGCAACAAACGATATAATTTAAATTATGTAGCCCGGAGGTGTAACCTACACCTAACGTTGCTAACATATATTACAAAGAAGCTAGACTACAAACCGTTGACTACATCTTTGGGGTGGTAATCAGAGCTTCACTAACACTGAAGACACAAAAATGATAAAAAAAGTATACCTTATGCAAATACGACTGTACGACGCAAAATAGTGTGGGAATTGTGACGATTGTTCAATACCAACTAAGTCACCCGGTGTTCCTTCCATCTACCAGGCTAGTGTAATACAAAAATAAAGGCCCATAACAATAATAGATATTAACAATTAAGGAAAGAGTACATATAAAATTTAGGAAAAACCTTTAGCGATAAGAAAGGCATTGAAAATAAGGAACTATTTGAATAGCACCTATAGAGTGCGAAGTAGTATGAAGCAGGTAGTAATAGTTTACAAAATTGATATAAAATGTTAGAAAAGTTATTATTATTATATACCTCCATATCAATATACAAAGAAAAATATAATACCTATACGTATAAAAATGGAACAAATGTTACGACCAAACTTAGATACTCGGAAGGAGGAACAAAAATCATCAACAGAGCTATCTCCAGCAGATTAAGGCGTCGGAGCGTAATTGACTCCACGAGTCATGATAAGATCTACACTTTACTAACCAGGAAAAGAACACCTGGCAATTTATGTTTCGTAGGCAACATGCGTTTCCTCAACTCAAAATCCTTGTTACGGATGACAATGATTGTACCCGATACCCGTAACCAGTATCCGCAAGTCTATGGTAGCGAAGGGCATTGATCGCTTTATAACCGCCAAGGAAATCAAACATTCCGTTCCCGCTCCCGCTACTGCTTCTCCGCATACTTAGGCAGTACGGTCTTGCAGAAGAAGGCGACAGTATGCAACAGAAAGAAGGCACCAAGCTCAAAAAATATCTTGATTTTCTCGACAACAAAGCCTTAGTGGTTTAGTCTAGGGGCAAACGAAGCAACATGTTCCTCATCAACTACGTGGAATGTCCCGAGATAAATGGCGTGCAACATTTTGCATGCACTTGCCCTCGGAGCAAGAACAAGCCACATGCTTGGCGTCACATAAAAAAGTTCTGGGACACTGGGCTACGTTACAGCGACACGTATTTATTTGAGCATTGTGCGTCATATTGAGGGACATTTTGTTTCTAGTAGGTATATCTGAGTCTTAGTAGAATCACTTGAATGTGTCACTCTTATCGATTTAAAGTAAAATATTACATACATTTAATTTTTGAAGTGATAACTTCTTATGGGAGGGTAAACCGCTTCGTTACGTAACGCGTTACGGCGCACGTGTGGATTCCCTTGCTCTTACGTAGATTAGTTTAAGTTATCACTTCTGTCGAGCGTCCCGAGACGCACACCGTCTTTTTTTATTTATATTTAGAAGACGTTCTACTTTAAAAAAGTTAATTTTACGAAATATAGCAATGCCCTAATTATTTAAAATATTTAAGTACCCAAATTGATTTTCGTCTTTTAATTGTGTACATATTTTATTGCATAGTTCACATTTTATTTTTCTTTGGATAATTAATTTATATTATGTATTAATATTTATATCAGAAAGTTTGTATTAGCCCACAAAATTTTTAAGAGAAAGTTATTTTCATTTTAATGTTTTGTTTATATACGTTGTTAACCATGTTAGGTATTTTGCCGACGGACTTCTTCCCGTTCTGTTAAACAAAGCCGACGGTCCATATTGCAGACGTTTTATTTTAATATCATATAATAAAACACTTATTTTTATACTAATCAACACTTTTATCCGATATTTTAGACGATACGATATTACGTTTTGTTGAAGTAAAGTTTTTTTCAAGGTTGATTAATAAATCCTCATTTTTAAAAGTTGAACGGCAGGTTGTATTTTGGAAATTGCATTAAGTTATTAAGAATACACTGCTAGGCTCGTGCGTCCCCATTCAAGCGTGTTTCACACATCTGTAATCTCGGTGTGCACGTTTCTTCACGATGTATTGTTTCAGAGTCAGTACGAGGCAATTGTGACAATGTTGGGTCAGAAAACTGCCTAAACGTTGCGCCGTCTCGGCCAGGATTCGAAGCCAGGTCAGTAAAGTGAGACACGGCTGCCTTAGCCACGAAGACATCGTGTGTCGTTATTTACATATTAATTGATTCCAAAAACTCCTTGTAATACCACACTGTTCCCGTCGGCGAAAATATTTATCATTACTCACTCACTTTTATTTTAACAATTGTTCAATTATTCTACGATGAAACGGTCTCAGACGATATCGTATACGATTCCGCTGAAAAAAATAATAGATTAAACACCCCATGGAGCTCCATGAAAACAAGTCGCATCTGCAAATGCCAGCATATATTATACATGATGTAATCGCATAGCAACAATTAATTCAATCTGAAAAATAATTTATTAGTCACATTGTTATATTTCCGATGAAATGTGCCTAATCTTTAAAAAAATCGAACATTTACAATAGGTATTTAATTTGTTTTCAAATATAAAATGATGTTTAGTTTTTAATAAAATATTTTTTGATATAAAATCATATTTTGGAACTGTAATGTAGACATAATTTATTGTTTGCCCGTCGTTTAATAAGTATTAAATTATATAGAATGGTGGAAAGACCATTTAAATTATTAATTTAAGTTATGTTTGTATACGTTTTTAAATTAATATTATGTAAACTATTTTTTTAGTTTGTGAATGGTATATTTATTAATCGATGAAACTACAGATTAAATATTTAATTTTTTATTTTCCGTCACACGTAATATTTTACGATTAAAATTCTTTTCCTTTATCATGTCTTTAAATAACTTGCTAAGGTTTATACTATGAATAATTGTAATTGGTTTTATTATATTAGCTTGTTAATAACTGCTGTGGTTATGATGTATGATTTCCGCACGAGTTGATTACCACCGGAGAACCGAGTTACACCGGTAACTTGTATAGATAGTTCTACGTGATGTTGTTTACATGTACAACCCATGTGTGATGTTTTTGGAAATCGATGCGAGTTCGTAGTATATAGCTGAAAGACATAATTAATCGTCTATGGTTCTTGCACTTACCGATGGATTGGGTACACACCGCCGCGGGTCTGTGCTCCGGTATGTGGGACTGTACCGTCCCGGGAAGCACCCGGGGGGTGCCATCAGGCCCCCGCCGGACTTCATCTTGTCCGGGGAGTACATGGCACATGACCCCCACGGGTCATCCTCCAATTTCAACACCTTGGAGGGTGAATGGTACTGACGGTCGAAAATCTTGGCGATTTATTTGTACTATGTGGGGTGGAAAACGCGACACCGCGGCCGCTTTGTTCGCCGGGTGGTGACCGACTGAGGCTGGTGTGGCGTGACGTCACAAGCCACGC
The DNA here is from genome assembly GCA_949752895.1 of Dendrolimus pini. Classification (NCBI taxonomy): domain Eukaryota; kingdom Metazoa; phylum Arthropoda; class Insecta; order Lepidoptera; family Lasiocampidae; genus Dendrolimus; species Dendrolimus pini. The sequence continues at coordinate 8,802,598 of OX457125.1, read as the reverse complement.
CCTACCCCCACCACGGCCTGCCTACCCCAGCCCACCCCCAGGAGGCCAAACGCCCAGGCCCACGCATGTTTACGTCGCGCGGCGTCGGCTCTGCGAATTACTGAATTATTTAATTGGTCCATTCACTTAGCTCGCTGGTTACCTTTTCACGCTTTTGGCACTCGGAAAAGGTTGACGGATGGTACGCGGTGCGATTGGCACCGACGCTAATTATGCAATCGATACACTTGGGTACGGTTAGTAGTAGTACGGTTCAGAGCTGAAAACTCGATTGCCACTAACGTTCAAAATTAAGCACTTCTATTTAACGTTTTGATTTCGGACAATTAATTGCAATTATCTAGTTTTATGCCAAATTATCTAAAAAGAAAAATCTGTTTTTTTTTACACTGAAGAATAACATTTACATTGAAGAAATACAAGCGAAACAAAAGTTAGGTTGATGTATTAATAAGACCTAGGTATTTCTTAAACAGCTTTCGTTTCTAAAGTACAATGTCACAAAATATTTGTAAGCAATTTTAATGTAATTACGTGACTATAATTGCTATATGATAATATCATCTAAGAACGTGTATACCTAAATTACAAAGTCTTGGAACAACAATTTTCTTATACGGCACGCTATAAATATATTATGTACCATTACTAGGTACTACTCCCAGTACCTAATATACTAATGAAGAACATTTGTGCTGTCAAATAATTCAGAAGAAATATTATAGAAAATACTTCGATTAAAATATCTTTTTATTAATTAAAAAAAACTGGTTTCAGGATTTCGTAGCTAATTAATAAAAAACCGATCTTACTGTTTCTGTACCTACCGTTCTACCAATGAAATAGTATTTCCGACTCCGGTCGAATATAGTAGATTGTTACACGAGAGGTGACAGTGACCTATTTAGGCATGAGATTGTTTGGCGCACGATCGTAGCGAGGGCGCTAATAGTTTGACTGCTTAAATATAACTTTCACTTGAGGTTACCACTCTGCTTTTCTTTTCGAATATGAGGAAAGTAAATAAAAACTGCTTAGTTAAACGACAACTTCTCTAGGTAATGAAATCAGGCGTTAAATCCATATCTAAATCTGATGAACTTTTAGTACCTAATGAGATCGAAATAGGTAAGTACCAGTGTTTTTGAAACGTCAAGTACATTTCTTTTTCTGTGGCATTCTACTGGCCAGTATTTTTTTGTCACTGATGATAGTAAATATTTAGCTCAAATTTATGTAAATTAAATAATAATATAGTGAAAAGAAATTTATAAGTATAAAATGATGTATCAAACTTTTGCCTTTATTACAATTTATGCCGCGATTTAAGAGTGGTTGAAAAACAAGTTGGGATATGAGTCACATGTATTGTCTATTATTCGCATAGTTTTTTTAATTTTTTGACAGCAGAGAGAATCGTTTCACAGGTACGTAATGTACTTTTTTCATCCATGTGATTAGGCAAATCCAAGCGTACTTTCAGAATATAAGAAATGATAAATTATTTTTGAAGATAAATGGTTTTTAAATGTTTAATTTCATTCAAATAAACGTTTATCAGTGATAATTGATTATTTTCAAAATAAGTTAATTTTTCAAAGTTACTATATTAGGATACCCCGCCGTTAACTCTCCTTACTAAGTTCGTGTTATCAAGTATTCTAAATATTAATTAGAACTTTTATTAGTTTTGGTGTCAAAGCCCATATTAATTTAAGTTCAAATGTTGTCTTTATGTTTTCAGAGGGCTTACTGTCAAACATCTTTCGTCTTTTGTTTTCGTATTAGAACATTTTTTTATATATTTAAGTACATTTTCCATTGTATTTTCTATTTATTTTTGTGTTATATAGACTGCATTATTATATTTTCAAAGAAATCTTTGTTCTTTCTTTCTACTATCTAAAATTTCATCGACTCTTTCCGGTAGATCGGACGAAATCAAACGCCGAAAGGTGTTTGAAATTAAGGCCACTATTACATTTTTGGTTTATTGCTGAATGAATAAATTAATGTTTCGTATTGAAATGATGAGAAACGTCATATACCTATCAGGTTGAATCAAAAAGTTCTTAGAAGTGCATATACTTATACGAGTATAAAACCTTATTGGGAGTAGTTCAATTTTCAAATTAAATAGTGACAATTACACAATATTTATGCCAACTGTCACTTGTTTTTACAGTTCGTCCGCACATAATAAATTGTTTTGTGTAACGAGTTGTTGAAACGAAAAATTACGGATAAAAATGAGTTACGAGCGATGATAAAATATCTCAGGTTGAAAAAATGTCTACGAAAGAATTTTTTTCAGACATTCAGCAGGCATTAGGGGATAATGTACCCTATTCTACGGTTGCGTATTATGTGGCTGAATTTAAAAGAGGTAGATCGAGCTGTAAAGATGACGGTGTTTTAGGCGGCCTTCAACCTCCGTTACGGAAGAAAATGTCAAAAAGGTTGAGAATGTGGTTTACGAAGACAGAACAATAACTATAAAAGATATAGCTGAGATCCATAAGATATGTTTTGATAGCGTTCAATCTAAAAACTGTCGGCAAGATGGGTGCCACAAAAAAATTTAGAAATTTCTAAGCGTAATCTTGAATTGTTCCAGCTTGACTCGTATAATTTTTGCCATCGCTTTGTGACCATGAATGAAACGTGGGTCCACCATTTTGATCCAGAAACTAAGAGATAAAGCATGTCTTGGAAACGACCATCCTCTCCATCCATTATGAAATTTCGAGTTGCTCCTACCGTTGGCAAAGACAAGGTTATGGCTTCAGTGTTTCGGGATGGTGAAGGAATCCTTCTTATTGATCACATGCCAAAAGGCCAGACGATTACATGACCCTTGTATGCAAATTTCATTCCGAAAGTGCGTGAAGTGATTAAAGAAAAACGTCGTGGAAAACTGTCGTTGGGCGCGTTTATTCTTTCTTTCTTTCAGTTGCGCTCAACGCAATCCTCTGTGCTGGCTATAATCTCCTTGAACACCCACTGTATTCTCCGCACTTGCCCCCAAATGTTTTTCACTTATTCCCAAAATCAAAAGAGGAAATTCGTGGAACTAAATTTCACGATATTCCATAGAGGAGCTTTACAAGTCTCAAGAAAACTTTTTTTACAAGGAATAATAAGGAGGTCTTCCGCGATCACGGCCACTGAAAAGTGTCCGAAACGTCGGAATAAAAAAAAACAAATCAATTACCGCGCTTAAAACCCTTAATACGTAGTTTTCTAGGAATAAGGAATTTAGAAACGCGTTATTCTGAATGCAATGTATTTGGATTGGAGGGACATTATGTAGAATAATAAAATATTTTGTTTGAAATTTTGCATTTTTTAATATTGATTCCAAGAACTTTTTGATTCACTCTCGTACATATGGCATAGACTTTCCTGTACATTTGCAAGACATCTATCATAAAGTATTATGAGGTGATCAAAGTCCATTAGATCAAGGTGGTTCCTAAGCCATTTGTCCTAAAACTATAATAACACCAGGGCTACCTTAGTGCTTTCGAAGCTCGATCTAGCACTTTTAAGGTAATCTAGCTCCTAATTTTAATAAACAATTTCTAAGGCTAAATTTTACGTTATTTCTATGTTAGCCAAATATCTTAATTTGTGTAGAGTCGCTTATGCTGGTACGGCCCCGTTTTACGGAGACCAACTAATTATTTGGCGTTGCCAACTTAAAAAGCAGCTAAATACTTTTATTGGAGACATTATGAAGCTACAGTTGTAGTAATTACTCGTATAAAAATGTCATAATTTAATAGCTTTTGTTAGATATTACGAAACAATAGTTATTTTAAGGCGGATGTTTATGGATCTGTTGAAGTGGATAACAAGGTTACTTAGTGAATACGATACTCTGTTTATTAAACGTTTTGGTGGCATTTTGCAACTGGTATTAATAAGTTACTGGACATTTTAAATTGCGAACATTTAATTGACCGTACATTTAAGCAATATATAGTATTTAAGCGGTGCTCGAGGCCAGGCAGACAATTGTTCCACCATTCGCCATCTTCAGTAAACTGAGTAAGTGACTTCATGTTATTTTAAAATGTTCATGAAATTGTTTATGTGTGATTTGATAAGTATATTTAATTAAAGATGGTAAAGACTTTGAAAAAGTGAGTTGTTGAAGTTGTGAGAAACGGGGTGACTGTAAGGAGACATTGGAGATGACCGGGCCAGGTTGGGCGCATTCTTTATGTCATCTCGGTTATATATCTGAATGTGTGGCTATGAACAGATTGAATAGAGGTATTCTTTCTCATGTTTCTGTGATTACGATATATTATGTCTTTATTGATTTATTATGCGAAGTTTCGATGACGCTTACGGTGGGGAACAAATATCTAGCCATAACGTCTCCGCCAGATACCGGTCTAAAAGAAAGAACCAATAAATGGTGGCTTGACGTGGTGAAGGATGCGTACTAATGGTCTCAAAACAGGGGGTGCTGAAAACAACGCGAACTAAAAGTAGATAAGCGCATCCTGGGCGTTGAAGCGAAAGCTCGGTAAGCAACCGGGATTTAACGCTTGGATGATAATGATGAATATTTTGTAGTTGAATATAAAATGCAGCTTTCTACCAAATCCATGAACGTCTTGTAGTATCTGAGAAAAATTGCTTTTGACGTAGAAAAACAAACAGAACGATTTCATAAGAGTCTCGTTTTCCGAAATGATTACGAGACCTGTGTGATTTGAGGTAAGATTAAGTACAACCGGGATTAACACTACGATGATGATAAGCACGCATTAACCAGCCGGTCAGCTATCCCCTTGTAATTACGCGCTCACCATCCAGATGGCTTGAGTTTTAATTTTTCGATTTCGGACCAGACTACATTATGCATGACGCTTTTATCGCTCGCTGTGGTTCCTTCGGGACTGCGGGGTTTGGGCCGAGTCAGAAGAGGTAGCGGGACAGGGAGCGATCTAGACAGTAAGTCTTATGCTATCTTGCTTGGACATTATCTACATTACATTATCGTAAGTATACTAATATCTTGATCACATATGTATAAAATTTAAGAAATTTACTAATAAAAAAAATGTATTCTATGAATCTTAAAACTAATATTATACATGTTTCATAGAAAATTGATTTTGATTTTTTGTATGTTTCTATATAAAATAAAGTTTTTTTGGAAAATATTGTTAACGTATACAATTGACGAAATCAAAACGATCCTTTCTGTGATATATTTTTTATTATTACATGTAGATATATCCATCAAGATCACGGGCCATAAAAATGTCTTTGACTTTTGAAGGGCTTCCGTGGGGCCATGGAAGGCCAATACTAAGAGACCCCTTGATAAATTTAATGTAAATGTAGCATGACATTGGCCGACGAATAATCCTTTCTTCACCATATAAAAATGCACCCAAGGACAAGCCCCGGTAAGTATAGGACTTGTAAGAAATGAGAACATAAGTTACCAGATATTGGGATGAACTACTACTAAGAATATATAATAAAACTACGTTTTACGGATTTTAAGCGCGGTAATTTATTTTATTTTTAGCCACTTTTCAGTAGCCGTGATCACGGAAGACAAAGATCATAGTCAAGTGTCAATGAGTATTGTTAAAGTTTTATTTAGCCTACCGCCAACTTGTTCATTTTTTTCCGTAAAATGGGTACAAGGTTTTTGCTTCACGTATTCAATTATTAATATATAGATTACATTTGTGACATGAAATTTGGAATTAATTCATCAACTTGATAACACATCTGGTGTTGTAAATATACATAAGCAGCGGTAACCACATTGCATTATGTGGGTCGTTAGCCTTTCAACTATCTATATATATTGTGGCGACCGCGGGTAGAACTGTCCAGCAGCATAAATCAGTTTTAGAACTTTTAGAAAAAAATAGAAACTTCTGGAAGGAAAAGACGGACGGATATATTTAGAAAGGGATGGACGATGAACGAAAGAAAGAGATAGATAGATGTTAGAAAGGGATAGATGTATAAACGAAAGTTCCCGAACAGAAGGTGAAACGACAAGTGAGATACGGAAGAGTTGGAAGAGGGGTTTAATAGAAGACAGTGACGAGTAAAGTGGTGAATTTAGTGACAAGTTTGATGGACAGTTACGTGAAGGAGGTGTGTAGCGTAGTTCGAGAGAGGAACCAGAAGTGAGCTACACGCGATAATATCGAAGGTGGTCTACGCAATATCAGCGACGGTATTGAGAGTGTGACAACTTATCGTCGGGACTGTGCATCGTTGGTCGTGCGTATAGGGGCAACCCTCCAGAGAGGTACTACGTGCGGCTGAGTAAGTCAATAAAAGTGTTTAGTTAAAAACTGGTGTTTTCTTCCAATCCATAAGTGCGTACCCCCGCTCGCACGTAACTATATAAATCAATTGCTGCTCGTTAGTCTTGCTAAACCTCGAGAACGGATGAACGGATTTGGCTAATTTTGGTTTTGAAATAATTGTGGAAGTCCAGGGAAGGTTTAAAATGTGAGTAAATTTGAAAAAAGCTTGGAATATAGTAAAAACAAGAATTTCGATTTGCTTTAGAAATGATTCTGAGGCGGTACGAAGTTTGCCGGGTCCGAACGTAGTACGAAATAAATATAAAAAATAATCTCTGTAATTTCTTGACTTGTACTGAGTTTATAACCGCGTACCCTTTTTAGGGCGGCGTAGCGCGGAAACACGTTGGGCCCAAACAATGCACACAATAACTATACTCTGTGCTTTCCCCCAGCGCTTAACTATTGCTAATTACGGGGGTAATCATTTGGCAACTAATGCATTTTTTATACATCGCGAAACAGGTTGTACGTACATAATCGTATTTGTTATGAAAAGGGTTGTTTTGACACGTCTATATATATATGAAGATGTATTATTTTACATGTCATATGACAATCATGTTTGTTCGCAACTAACTTTAGGTATATTCAAGTTTTGGTAAATTAGTGATTAAAGTCCTATAAAGAGAGTTCGCATCTTAGCCGAGGAGCCTGCAAGCCCCGACAGTTTTTTAATGAATAGATATGCATATTTTTAAAATTACAACGCTAACGGTCAAGGAGTACATTGTTATGATGACTACACATCAGTATTACTACTGTTTCTAAACTCGCCTATCCTAGATTAAAGTGGCAAGTTTATTGTCATATTCTTTAAATTGGGTAGTCCTGACTCCAGTACTTAATATGATATTATAACTTGTATTGAATATTATCGTTTGTGGTAAAACTGTTTTTTTTTGCTAATATTTATTTGCTTATCATGTTATTTACTGTGTAAATTTTCTCCTGGCTATTTTCATATTGCATACAAGGAGCACGTTTAAGTATACATAGTGTAAAATCAGTTTTATAATTTTGATAGAATTAACAATAGTATCACTATGTACCTACCGACTTCGGGCTCAGTCAAAATTAAAAATATCGGGGAATGGACAAAGGAAAGGCTGAAAAGCTATTTGGAACACTATTAGCTAGAATCTTAAATCCTTTGACAGCAATCTCAGGTGAGAGGTTGTTAATAGAATTTGGGATAGCTAACAGGCTATTCTAAATGACCCGTGAAAGTGTAGTCAGTTAAAAACAAACATTAAGTATACACGAGTAAAATAATTATAAACACAAAATTGGAAGGTATTTACCACAAAAAAATACTAAACTTAAAAATAAAGTTACCAAAGTACAAAAAAGAGGTTTTCAGTAAGCTTAACAAGACAGTAAGCGGGCAGCGGCAAAGTTCCGGCGGATGTGGAGCGCCCCCGCCCTCCTACTTCAACCCGAGCCGGAAACACCCGAGCCTTACCGACTTGCCAAATGTACAGAGTGCAAAAAGGCATAAGTGCACGTATTTTTTTATATTTATTATTTACAATGAATAGTTAGCAGAAACTATATGTATCTGAAAATTAATTAATCCCATAGATAGTAATATTGTCGCATTGTTATAAATGTTTATTGGCGATTATAGTATGATTTTAATATATAAATAATAAACCTGTAGAGGGTTTGAATTTATGCAATTAATCTAAAAAGAGAATAAAATCAGGGGCCCAATACGGGCGAGCACATTGCGAAAATGCAATTTTTAGAATTTTTGTCTGTCCGGTATAGAGTATCACGTAAAAACTACGTAATGGATTTAAATGAAACTCAACACAGAACGGGCATATATCCCGGGTCAATAAATCTATTAATCCCGATGAATGACGTCATTTCTGTGGAATAAACGAATATAGTGAAAAACGGGGCGTTGCGGTCCCGTTTTTTGGGGCTGTCTAATTAATTCACTATTTATTTAATTTGTTTGGAGAACATACAATAATTAATATTCTTAAATATAAAACACAACATTAACACATATATCAATCAAGTTTCCACTATAAAATAATTTATATAATAAAAATAAAAATTGGCTCAAACAGTTAGTTACAAAAAAAAGAAATACAATTACAAGAAATTTACATAATATGTCTATTTAATTTACATTAGGACAATTCTGAACAAAATAAAAAGAAAATATGTTATCATCATGCCTACGCGAACAAAGTTTCTCTGGCACATGCTTGTGCATAATAATTCTGGTAATCACGGAAAACTACATGAATACCATTGGTATTAAATTTATCTGAGTTCCTGTGATTACTTCACCTTATGCACGTATAAAAGTCTTCGTTTTTGCTTGTAATAATAATCATAATATCCAATAAAGAAATTTAATAAAGAGCTCTCTTTGTAATAAATAAAATCGTATAAATGCAAAACCTTGGTGAGATCTCGGTTCAAATCTATCAACAGTAACATTCTAAGAAATTATTTGCTTGCAATAGGAAACAAAATGCTACGTGCGAATCAAACTTGAACTTACAGAGTTCGTCTATACTCTATATCAAATGTTAATAGTCGCATTCGGTTCCACATTCAACAATTACGATTCGATTTTAATACTCATTGGTCGTGATTGCCGCATGCGTATGTGACGGTACCCAGATACGGCCAAACGTGTAACCCTTACATTTTTAATGATATATTTTTGTCTACATACCACAAATGACTAAAGCTATTTAAAAGCTTATTAAAATATAAGAATATGAATATAATAATAATATAAATAAATCCCGCAGGGGGCTTTATGGCGAAGCCTTAGGTGAGTGGCGACACCTCGTACCTGACTCCGGGGGCCAAGACAAGGCCCCCGCCTCCGTGCTTGCCTTAACCAGCCGGCACGGAGTGGAGATCGCTAGAGCTAAGACTCAAGCTCCAGGGGTGGAAGTGATAAAAGGCATCACGTCAGAAGTAGCTTCGATGAACCTGCAGCTCCCCTCTCTACACCCATTAGCCACTCACACCCATGTTGCCCCTGTCTTTTATGGCATTTTTCGGGGCCCATGTAGTGGCGAGTCACCGTCTGCCCATTTTTCCATGTTCCCTGAACATTGCGACGGGCAGACGCCATAGTCCCCATATTCCCAGAGCCCTAGTACCACTAACAGTTCACTCCAATAGCCCGGTACTTTCTCTTCTCATTTCCCACAATAGTTCTACACTGGCTGGGGCTTGTGCTTGGGTGCATTATTATATGGTGTAGACAGGGATAATCGCCGGTCAATGTCACGCCACATTTAGATTAAATTTTCAATGGGCCTCTACGCGTTGGCCTCCCCATGGCCCCATGCAAACCCTCTAAAAGACCGGACCATTTTTATGGCCCGTGGTCTTGAAAGACATACATAATATAAATAACTTAATGGCCTTTATGCAATTTCCGTAATTATAATTTAGGAGGATTATTTATTACCCTTTGTGTCGATTTATGTATTAGGTATTAATCAGAATACAAGCTTGATAATATCAATAGTTGAGTGAAATCTATCAAGTTGTTTTTAATTTGCTTGAATATAAAATAATGTGATTTTTAATATTTTGATAATATTTTAGTGTGTGTTGTCTTGCTAACGGTACTGAGATAAAGCGGACGCGGCAGACGGTTCTTCCACACTGCGCACAAAATATATTATTCGCGTACCCTCAATTAAAATCATAATTAACGCTGTATTAAAAGCGAGTGCTAATCCCAATTACAAGTTGGCTCTGTTTTTACTTTCAAAAGCTTTAAAATAATATATTGAGTATATTACCTTTGCAAGCTTTGGTGAAAGGTTTAAAGTTTAGTCTATACCTTTTGGTTTAAAATGCGACGGGGAAATGAAATAAGAATCAAATAATATTTTCTTAAGTTTTCGCGACTTTCATACATAATAAAACTACGTTTTGCAACGGAACACAAACCAACTTGACTGATAAGTTCTGTTATTTTTGCTTCCACCATTTTAATCTTAACATATATAAATTACGTGTCACGTTGTCTGTCCGCGATGGACTCCTAAACTACTTAACCGATTTTAATCAAATTTGCACACCGTGTGCAGTTTGATCCAACTTGAAAGATAGGATACTTTTTATACCGTTGGAACCGGTAGGTGGCGTTGAGATCGGGTTCTAGAATGCTCCTAACCACCGGGAGCGATTTTGGTGATTTTGTTTTTCTGTGTTTGAGTGGATCCCCGGATGATTAAAATCCATTATTGGAACCGGTAGGTGGCGCTAGGATGGGGTCCTAGATTTTATTTTTTCAGAGCAGGACAACGTCTGCCGGGGCCGCTAGTATTATATAATTTTTTTTAGAGCTAGGCATGTTTACTGAAGAGTTTCTTGCGCCGCTTCTTCTTTTCAAGCCACAACATGTTGTGAAGCGGTAGTAAATTAGATTAGGCTCCCATAGAGTAAATAATAACCATAAACAAAATTAAAACGAAACAATTAAATAGAACAAGTTGGCGGTAGGCTAAAAAAAACTTTAACATACTCGTTGGACAATTGTCACCTTTGTCGTCCGTGACCACGGCCACTGAAAAGCGGCCGAAACGTCGGAATAACCAAAATCAAATAAATTACCGCGCTTAAAACCGTTTAAACGTAGTTTTATTAAGAATCAAATATTCACTCTAGAAACTTTAACAAACTATGAAAGAAAAAATTAAAACGCTGTTCTCCCCTATAACATGTGCAATCAAACATTCTTTATTGTAAAGAAAAAAGCTGTGTAATAGTTTAAAATAGGCTGTTTTGCAAAGGCGATTCTAAACTTAAATGCAATTTCTTCTAGCAAACCTGTCAGTCTTAATTAGAATGGAGAAACAAAATTAGTACACATTAAAATGTTACAGCTTAAACGTACACAGTATTTAGTACAATAATATTACCCATTAAACGTCCTACTACTTAGCTCGGGTATCCCCTTGTAGAGAAACGGATAGTCTAAGATGAGTTGACGGGTTTCACACATCAAACTCCTATAACATGCTATACTTTCGAAAGATATACGAATATCGAACAGTGAAAAGTCTGGAAAGGAATGATTTTGTCAATTAGCTACAAAAAAGCCCTGTAAACAGACGCGTTTAATCTCTCAATCTAACATACCCAGAAATGTTAATAAAATACTCAATATTTTTTTGCTAACCTATTTTTCTTGGAATTATTTTTTGAAACTCTACTTGGTTGTTATTTAATAGTTTAAATATAAGGAGGTGGTGCATTACTAATTACGACTTTAGAAACCCATTGTTTTATCATATCGCTGGTGAAAGTTTGCCAGAGGTGACTGCACTCTTTCTTTTCATACTAAAGATTATCAAACGCAAAACAGGCATACGCGGAAAGATACTTTTTTATATTTTAAGAGTTGCAGGACTCGAATTAAAATGCCGTTGGAATTATTATAGAATTTATTAGAACTATACAAACACGTATAACACAGGTACAAATATAACTGTACACAACCAGTCCAAACGTAATGCACGATTCAATCACACGCGCAAAGTCCGTCACTAACGTCTTGCTTCGCTTGTGGCTATCGCTAGACTGCTCACCCTCCATTGGGGCATTGCTTTATACTGTACAAATACAATATGTCAGCTCGACCGCGTGGACTGAATTTCCAAGAATCACACCTGTCTAATGACTACCATAAAAGATTACAATACACAATGGGCTGTTTATCCATTCACAAATTTTAAACACAAAGCAAACAAAAGAAGTCCCAATGCCGAAAAGTGTTTCTACAGTCGCAGCTGTGAATTTTCCTTTGACGGCACCTCGGTCTTAACAATATATTATGTAAAAAACACTTTTCTCTATCTTTGACTTCTTCTGGTCTTTCTTTTTCTCTTTAAATAGCCATTTTTGGATAATTAACTTTGACAGTTCTGTAAACGTATTTACCGGTAAATTTAGCGTTGTGCAAGACGCTTATCGTATTTAAGGGTGGTAAATGCGTTTAGCGTTTCTTAAATAAAATTAAGGAACGTCATGCAAGCCGCCCTAAATCTATGAAAAGAAAAATCAATTCAAACCTATATAAATGTAATACTTTTCCTAATTATAATCAATTCAGTTTCATACTTGTTGTTTTGTCGTCACCATGTATATATATTTGAAAAGGGGCCTATTGAGGCCTTTTTAGCCCTACTGCGACCTATTAAGGGCTTAATAAATAAAAAAGCCATTGATGGTGGACCCTACGTAATATTCATTTTATTTTTTCCACTGCTGGACGTAGTCCCCAAGTTTGCGCCACATATCCCAGTTTCCGGTCTTCCTCATCCAGCCCCTGGCAGCGACCCTGCGCAGTCAGTCCACTGTTGGCAGTATTTTTTCCGATTATTTATCTAAAATATTAGTTTTCATTTCCATGCAACAACAGCTCATATTCAGTTAAGTATGGTATATGAACTGTTTGGTAAGTCATTTTAATACTTAATATTCTGTTTACACGTTCTCCGACAAACCAGTTTGTATGACTACCATTTGGCGGGGCTTGTTGCAATATTCTGTAATGTAGACACACGTCGACACGTGTCGTCCACGTGCAGTCCCGAAGGAGTCTATACTCGACTCAATGCACAAACTTAGTTGACCTGACAACCTTGGACAATTTTGTCCTGCATCTACAAGTGAATAAATATCCCGCTACATATATCTTACTATTGAAAGTAAATAAGAAAATTTTATTTGCCAAACGTGACACAGAAAATATATAAAATACTAGTAAATAAAATAATTTAAGATTTTCATTTTATTTTATTTTCTCACAACAAGAATTTATAAGTGATATTGGACCTGTTATCTAAGACTGATGCTCGTTGCTCGAAGCAATGCTTATACAGAGACAAATGAGATGGTGCGTCCACGTTGTGCGCATGAAAGACACTAGAATGCCTAAAGCTGTCTTACTATTTTATTTTATTTTCTCATACAAGAATTTATAACTGATATAGGACCTGTTGTGTGAGACTGGTGCTCGTTGCTCGAAGCAATGCTTATACAGAGACAAATGAGATGGTGCGTCCACGTTGTGCGCATGAAAGACACTAGAATGCCTAAAGCTGTCTTTTACTATTTTATTTTATTTTCTCATACAAGAATTTATAACTGATATAGGACCTGTTGTGTGAAACTGGTGCTCGTTGCTCGAAGCAATGCTTATACAGAGACAAATGAGATGGTGCGGCCACGTTGTACGCATGAAAGAGGCTAGAATGCCTAAAACTGTATTTTACTCACAGCTTAAGGTTGTAAAGCGCAAATCTGGCGGTCAATTTCTGCGTTACAGGGACATACTCAAGCGCCATCTGACTGCATGTGACATCCCAAGTGACGGCTGGGAAGATCTTGGTTTGCAAAGAAGGGAGTGGCGTAATTCTATTGATAAGGTTGTTGCTGCCTTCGAAACACAGCGCGTAGAACACTCTGACGAACAACGCCTTATCAAAAAGAACCGCCCTAAAATCTCCTACAACTATACGTACGACTCAACAGGACAGCTGTATTGCGCTACTTCCAGAAAAACATTTAAAACCAAACTTGGTTTTGCTAGCCACCTGCGCTCGCACAGCCGGACTTGACAAGGTTCGCCGTTGACAGATATGTGAAGGAGGACTATAGATCTGTGCAGATCTGTATTACAGGTCACCAGAGCTCCATTCCATGGCGAAAAACAAGCTACATACTAATTATATGTGTGTGTGTGTGTGCGTGCATATTTTCATGATATATACATAATTATCCGTTAATTTTCAAAATGCCGGAAAATCCCTCTGCGTCACGTATTTCTCCAGGGCTACGTTCCATTACGGACTCACAACGGCCACGTTCATGACAGCGATTTGACCCGTTCCACTTGCTTGTCGGCGTTACAATCGTAAACCCAAGTGGAACGGTTATTCAACACACCTCTTGACATGGGTCGTCGTGACGTCGTAAAAAGGATGACGTCATTGGTGACGTTTTCGCCACGACCATAATCACCGCGGTCGCCTAGTCGAACCGCTAACGGAGCATTTTGGGCGTTGTGAGCTACTAATGGAACGCCCTGCAGGCAGGTAGCGCATTACGTCATTTGCACGAGTCATAGAGTCAGTGTAACCAATGAGCCATTACGACATCAATTGTTTTTGTATCAGTAACCGACTGACAAATGCTTTCATTGTATACAAATTAAACATGTATAGTAGTTTAAATATTCTAAGCTACCACGACTAACTGTAAATGATGTTAGAGATAAATTCGGATTTATCTAATCGTCAGAAAACGTCTTATATTATTGCAGACATAAGTGAAGTCTGTCTTACATGACGTGAATATTATTTATTCGTAAACGTTTTTAGAGGTTCGCGCTGAAGAAGGAAACCTCCGTTTTACACATGTTATGCTTGTATAATGTTTAGTACAACTCTACTTATAATCCCAGATACCCAGCTAAGTGTAAATAACGGAATTATCGTTTATATTTATATGGCCGAAAAGCATCCATCGGAAACTATTCGGGTCAACACCGGTAGACCAAAGAAGTTTGAATGGATATGAATTATAATTATTTTTATACTTTGTCTAGATAAACTCAGCCACGAGACCTTGTGGCTTAATCTGGTAATAATTACTAGCGAAGTAAACTAAAACAACAAACACTCTTCATCATCTCATGATAAAATGCTATGAAAATATATGTAAAACATTATGTTACATTGTGTAAAAGTTTCAAGACAATCTGTAGACTACTTTTCGAGTTTTATGGACACCAATCTTTGTACAAATCTATTCTTTATAGTCACTACATATGTTGCGATTCGATAAAATTTGACAGTCTCTGTGGTTGAGCAGGGTACGCCTTTGCCGGCCACGCTCACGGGAGCGCGGAGGCTCCGGGTTCGATTGTTAGTATAGGTAATTTCGTAACTTTTAGTGTCTGACCATCGTCCGGGCGTCTGGATCGGCCCGAAGTAGATCGGTTATATATTACTCATAATCTACGTGAATACTGAATACACAATCTGTGCATTTGTCAGCCGATTTATTTATTATGAAACTCCACGAACGCATCCATGCCACTACAATTGTAACTGCACTTTATAATATAAATTCATACATTTATTGGTACATGATAGTGCGCCATGTAAAAATTGGCTTATAATTGAATAAGACTGAGAACCCTCAAACCTTCAGCACGGCACGTGACCGGTAATTATACGAATTGAGTTACACTCGCTGATCAACGGAATTTATGTTCAATTAATATAATTATTGTTTTATAACTATTGTCATAGTATCATTTTATCGTCGAGAAGCCGGGGAGCTTGGATCAAATTATTTTAGACTGGAAGTGCTGAAGCTTGTCTGCGTTGCAATGACTACGACGTATTTAATAGAGAATTCCAATTGCAATATATTCATCTATTCCACGGAAACGATATCATTTATTGGAATTAATAGTATCCTAAGTTTTATTAAAAACCGCTCTTTTCTTATCATCATCACGTGATGCTGTAACAGATAGAAAAAATTCTAAAAGATGTGTTTTAAAAATCAACTGGTCCAAAAGAATAAAAAATTAAAGCGGCTGGTTTTAATTATTTTCACAGTTTTAAATTCATTATTGTTTTAAATATTTGAGATTTTATATATATATCTTATTGATTGATTATACAAGTATAATGTTGGGTCACTAAAGTGAAAGACCACAAAAGTCTTTACTCAGCTGAAATGAGAATGCTTAGACGGATGTGTGGTGTTAGAAGAATTCGAAGAATAAGGTGGTATGGGCTTATAATGAAGAGGAATTAAAGTTACCTGAGAAAAAGAATGTTAAACTGCAAGATTGAGGGGTATAAATGTGAAAGTAGACCAAAAAAGAAATGGGTGGATTGTGTGAAGAATGATATTATAATTTATGGTGTAACAGAAGATTTATTTCAGAATACAGAGTGTGGAGAGAAAGGACATAATTATTATGCCGACCCCAAATAATTGAGAAAAGGTGAAATAAAAGAGAGAATATTATAAGGAATTAATCGACCGACAAAGAGATATTATATACTCTAAAACTAAGCAAGTTACGCTTTGTGTTATGAGTTATATACAACGATCCTCTTAAAGCCAATCCCCGATACCTAGATTGTCAGACCACAGTAAATGACGAACTCGGGACTTCTAAGTTGCAATCGGCAAAGGATCAACCGACTCAATCACTAAGTGTTATTTCTCTGTCAAAGTGAAAATTCTTAACAGTTAGAATCCATGTCTGCGGAACCCTTCTGTGTGCATAAACCGAAGTGCGCTTGGCCGATTTTATAAGTTAATGTCCTAATTCCCATGACATAATTAAACCTTTCTCGTACAATATCTCCTACATTTTGTACTTTTGCACTCAGATTTCGAGACAATATATTCGTTACAAGAATTATTTTGGAATAATTTACGATTTATAAAATATGTAATGATTGTGTTACTAAATAAATTTTGAAGCAAAAGATAAACACCAAAGTCACTTAACGTTCCTGTTTATTTTATTTAAGTGAATAAATAGTTAAGTTAGTTAGGCTTTTAGTAGCGTACAAATGTTTGAGCTAAATTTAAAACAAGGAAAAAATCTCTATAAGTACTATAAATACAAATCGTTTCCGGTTTCCGGTGCCGGATGTACCGACAGATCGGAACCGTGAGCAGCACGTGTCCAAATGACGTTCATTAACCACAATATTTTATGTATTTCCTTTTAAGGTTTAATATAAATATTTTTGGTTTATAACATTCGATGTATTTTTTTATGTTTAATATAATCTTAGACCACTAGGTTGAAAGACTATAGTGTAACAAAATCAATTGTTTCATATTTTATGTTTATGTCGAATAACCTAAGAATTAAAGCAAGTTATTAGTCTGCAAACGTACTGATCCTACACCCACACAATTATTATTTTTTATTGCGGGAGTTCAGCATTCAGGCAGACGGCCCACTTGATGGAAAGAGGTTACCATCGCCTATGGACTTTTGCAACAACAGAAGTGCTACAAACGCGCTGCAGCTCTCTTAAGGGAGACTGGAGCCTGGTCACTAATGCCAGAGCACAACTCAAGGCTGCTATGGCGGCATACTCTAGACCAGAGGTGGTAGCCATCCAGTCGGGCAAATACCCTACGGGCTATGGGTTTTTTAATCGCCTCTTACAACAGGCCGCCCGGCCGCAGGGAGTATTTTTCTCCGTTCCTGCACGGATGAAATTCTTCATTCTTCTTCAGAAGCTGCGACTTACAAAGGTGAATAATGAATATGGTACACTGGATACATCCAAGGTAGCCAATGTCTGTGACACAGCAGAAAAACTGCAAGAGATTTGCCTAAGCTAGTACGGCCACATTTTCTGGAGATTGGTCAGTTATGTGGGAAACAAATGCTCAGCCAGGATTCCTCCGCCAGGTCCTGGTGGAAAAGGTAGGCACAAGAAATTTTTGCTTGGAGTCATCAAGAGTGTTTCAACAACTGCACAAAGTGGAAAAAACATAGGATAGCAGATCCCGGACTTAAATGCGGATGCACCATCTGCAATCGGAATTTAACCCTGAAATTATGATGACGCTAATTTCAAACTATCAGTCTGATTTTTAGTCATATCTTCGCGAGTTGGTTAACCCATAAAACATACAAGTTTACGTCGATTTTCCATCTAGATTTACTATGACTGATAGGACTGATAAGTACCAGGTAAATCCTGGCCGCTAGAAACATTTCTAAAGTATGTTATTTTACTTTAATTCATCGAAATGGGGGTTAAATATATGTCGCGTGTCCAACACGCGGCATCCGTCAACTCGATTGTCACGTCGCAATTAATGCCATGAGTAATTTCATAACTTGACAGCTTTTAAATGATATTAAAAATAGTTAAGGAGGGTGCTAGCAGAAAATGTGTAACAAGTTCACTTTGTACATTGTGGTGCATTGACGCATTGAAATACATGTAGAGAACTATACCCTACTGTAGACCGTCAGCTGGTATTGGGTCTCTATATGAAATAATCCGATCAAATTTTACAAATAACACTACTCATCTCACGTTATTTAGCTCAAGCTGTTGAGAAAAGCCCGTTGTGATTTACTTCGTCAAAACTTTGTATATGCTCTGTAGTACGTCACATTCATAGCAATTACAACTACAATTACAATTATATAATACAAATAATCAATAACATCTCCATTTAACTGCCTACCATATGATGCTTTCTTTAAGTAACCAAAAATTTGAAACAAGATGATAAAAATCCCAGTACCTATATCTAATATTATTACATAAACAATTACGTATAAATTATAACCCTATTGGCCATACAACGTGAATGCGGTGATAGTTTGAAATATTAATTTAATATGTTATTTATTCAGTAAAATTACACACAGAAAACTTTTTCAATCACAAAACAGTGATACCATTTCTTTGTTCTAATCTTTCATTATTCAAATGAAAATATATCCTGTTCATGAACAAAATGTTAGTGGAGTACAGTACACTTAAAAAACCAACAATAAAGAATAAAACATTTTAACATTATGCAATATGTTCGAGAATAACGCAGTAAAATTAATTAAGTACGTGCTTCTTCAGTGTTATACATAGAGTATGTTAATATCACCTATATCTGCCTACCTACCTATAGCTTCAGAAAAATTGATAACATAAATAAAAAGTTTTATTGGTACTTTGTGTTTCGTAGTGTGCAGTAATCCAAAAAGTTTGTTATCTTATCCATAATACAGTCCTTAGAGATTGCGTTCCCAACTTGATAACAGTATTGTCCCAAATGCAGTAAAACACACATCATTCCAATTTATTAGCAAAAGTTCGCTAACGGTTCCTTTTTTTTGGAAAACCAAACATTATCCCCACAGGATTGGTTATATACGTGGGACACTCAGAAAGTTTTGCGAAAATAAAAATAATGTTCTATAGGTAAATATTTTCAAAGTATTCTCTCTCATATACTCTCTACCAGCCTCTATGCAAAGTTTCATGCGTCTGAACCCCTTTTCGAAATAGTTTTTCCAGTCCGTCGCAAAAACCTCGTTTACAGCTTGTTCGAACGAACAAAAACTGTATCCCTTTGAGCTAATTCTTCTTCAGGAATAAAAAATAGTCACATGGAGCCAGGTCAGGAGGGTGAACCAGGAGTTTGACCAGCGTGCTGTCCGGGATGTCCCTCGTTTTTCACTTGATGCTCTAACAGACAGAGAGACAAAAAATTCTAAAAATTGCATTTTCGGAATCTCCTGATCCAAATGATCGCTCCTGTTTTTTTTCCACATTTTTAACGCATTATACAAACTCGAACCATTCGTAGATTTATTATAGTATATTTTAAGTTACTACACACATTATGAATTATCTTTCTTCTTCTATATAAAAATGAATGTTTGTATGTATGTATGTCCTTTATAGAATCGTAAACTTTACATTTTTGATGATGTGATAATCTTTAGCACAATTGTTGTGCATGAGCCGAAGAAAGATTCTGAGTTTGTTCACAATTGGACCCGGTAGGTGGCGCTGTTGTCGGCATATCGATTGAAGCTTTTCCAGACAGGACGACGTCAGCCGGGACAGCTAGTTAGTAATATAATTTTAATATTTCGGTTAATCCAATTAATTATGTGCTATAGATGTCCTATGTAATGGTTCGCTTTCCTTGGCTTCTAAGTCTTGAAGTCCTTACTACTGGTAAAAAAAAGAAACTTCATAGCAATTGCTGTTAATACAAGTAGAATGTTACGGTATTATAAATTAATTAAATGTGAACGGATGAGAGCATGTATGTTTGAAGTCATACATAGGTCGCAGTTGCTTACATTAACATTTATAATAGCGTTGAGTAAAAGAGAATCTGAAAATAAGGAGTCCAGATAACCATTCCCTTGAGTTTAATTATGTCTTTGTGGCTGGTAACACTTGAATTATTTATATTAAAAAATTAGAGGGTTGCCTATTGTTACAGTTGTCGGATGGAGTGTACACTGTACAATGTTAATACTTATGTACACTGTCTACCAAATATTCCTAATAATTAGTTCCTGTTAGTTTACTTATCAAAATCGTATTTCCAAATATGACTAAACTACAAATAATTATTTTAGAAATGTACGAATAATATAATCGTTTAGGATAGATTAATTAATAAATTATTAAACTTTGATTTAATTTTTTAAATAATAAAAACAAATTGCTGTGTTGCTTATTTAAAATGTAAGGGCCATTTTTGTTCGCCTACATACTAAATACGACTCTAAGTTTTAGCAACACTTAGGGCGTTTGTAGATATGAATATGATGAAAAAATGCTAATTCGTTAGTTTTCCTGTATTTATTACAATAATTAAATAAGGGTACTGTCATTAGCGCAGCCACTGGACATGGCAATTTTAACAGACATCTTTTCAATATAGGTGTCACCGACAGCCCCCTGTGCAGAGCATGCCTAGAGGCAGAAGAAACAGCCGCCCATGTCCTGCTTGAATGCGGAGGGGTGGCCCAATACAGGGCGAAGTATCTGGACGCCCCAGGTAGCCTCCGAGAAGTCTTCAGCAACGTCAAGAAGCTGGTCGACTTCCTGGAGGAGCTGGGCTGGATGGAGTAAACCCTCATCCACCCTCGCACGCAAAATAGGCGCTTTGTCGACGAGTTGCGGAAACCGCCCGCTCGCAGAAGAAGAAGAAGAAGAAGGGTACTGTCAATTAATATCTATATTATTGCAGTGAAACTTCTATATAGAGGGGGTCTTACGGATTTTTGGCTCACGAAAAGGTGTCACAGTCACGTGGTCACCGTCACTAATTCTTACATTTTTAAACTCGTGATATCTTTCGAATGGAATGTCCGAACTGAATAATTTAAAAAGTTATATAAAGGCATTGAACCAGTCTTGAATATGAAGTAATTTATTTTGATAAGGATTCATACCAAGATACAAATAAAGAGCCTTTTCTAGCGGCGGCATCTTAATTAATTTTTTAAAATAAAAGGACACTTATTGTAGCATAACTATAATAGTGAGACATATGCTGTCGCGACACTTTTTGTAAATAATGATGTGTTCTACAAAGTCGTAGTACATTATTTTATTCTATTGAATATATTATAATATATTGAATTTGAATTATTTTTTAGGAAATATTTTTCTGTTAACATAATTTGAGGTTCGAATGAAGATTGATGAAGAAACATGCGCATTTGTTAAGAGCTATATGTATGTATGTATGTGTATATATATATTAGTAATATATATATATATATATATATTACTAATTCAAATCGGTGTTTCACATAGTTTACCCCCGCGCAGCCAATGTTTACTTCGATGGGACATACGCTACGTAAATCACACTATTCATGCGGCTGAGAATAAGAGAAAGCGAGACAAAACATCCTAAAGTGAGAGGAGCGAGTAATCAACTTGAAAATGAACTCTGATCTTCATATTTCTAACTATCCATGTGTCTACATCATTTCTATTGAGAAACATAGATGGCGCTTTCGAATTTTAATGTTAACGGTAAGATTGGTTTAAATACATTTTATTGTCAATAGTATAAAAGTCCAGATGAAATGAAATATAAAAATTTAGAAAAGTATTTTTATTGCATTTTATAAAATTATTTAGGAAGAGAAAAAGAGCATTTTATCAACTTTTATATAAAAATAAAAAAATCTTCTAGATCAAGTGAAACTGTGAAGTAGGGTTCGAACACACAGCCTGTGATTTAGACCAGACCTCTACCGTATACGCCAAATAAGTATAGCGCGACCGCTTTAAAATTTTCGTTATTATTGCTCCTTCATTTATTTAAAATTATTTTTGGATGGCGGTCGTGCAGCAGAGCCCAGAGAAGGCCTCAGCCGATCTGATAAATTTCAGATTTTTAAATTGGACAAGTACATTAACAATCTGCCCGTAACACTTCAAGTTGAAATTTTGTTGCGATTCATTTTGTCACTTTTCAGTTGAAGATTTTCGACTTGTCCGTTGCGATTCATTTTTCCACCTGTCCGATGCGATTCGTTTTCCACTTGTCCGTTGCGATTCGTTATTCCACTTGTTCGTTGCGATTCGTTTTCCCACTTATCCGTTGCAATTCGTTTTCCACTTGTACGTTGCGATTCGTTTTTCCACTTGTCCGTTGAAGTTTCACTTCTAATATGTGTCCCTAATGTGTGCACACATTTCGATTTTTTTAATACCGGACTGAGTAGAATGAAGAAAAAAAAAATGTGTATAAGAAGAAAACAAAGATGTGTAAGAAAAGAAAGATATCCAAGTGTGCTAACACAAACAAGGATATTTGCCATTGGGTGATTGTTGGATAGTCTAATAGTAAAAATGAACTAACCAATTCTCGCTAATAGTATAAACTGTAGTAATATACTATTAAACATTTAAGAATACCATCGGTAATTTTTGTTTCCCTAGTACATAGGTTACAGAGAGTTCATCTATCCAACGAGTATAAACAATATCGAAAACCCAATTATATCCGCTAACGCGCTTCCTACGTTGATGTTATTTGAGACGCGGATTTTACGTCATAAACTGCTATCACTTAACAAATAAATGAAATCGCAAGTAATATACTTCTCTATATTTTTCCGATCCTAATACACGAGCGTTTCTTATTTCACATTACATACTCATTTTATTTATTTTAAGTTCTGAAATTATCTTCTTACAGAATAATCGGACTTTATGGAAACTAAAACTAAAAAATTTCATAAAATGAAAACTACTGGGCCGAACTGTGTAAAATTTTTAGGGGACCAATTAGAATGTTTACTTGATACATGATAGTTATAAAGTGAAGTGTAATACCAGGAAATCATAAAAATAATATAGATTATTTCAGTTTTATCAATTAAACTCTTTCAACCTTTTGTGGCCTTAATACAAGTCGTTAATCGCCGTTATTTTTTGGCATTATTTTCATTATTAACAGTTTTTAACCGACTTCGAAAAAGGAGGAGGTTCTCAATTCGTCGGGATATTTGTTTTTTTTATTTATTTTTTTTGCTTTTTTTATGTATGTTCGCCGATACCTCCGTGATTTATGATCCGGTTTACGTGATTCTTTTTTTGTTCGACGCGGAATAGTGGCAGCTATGGAAATGTGGTCCCCTAAAAATTTGACATAGTTTGGCCAAGTAGTTTTCATTTTACGATCATTTTTTTGTTCCCGGTTCTTGGGACCTATATTTTTTAAGAAGCGCGGCACCATTCGTAGGTCCACCCATACATAGCTAAACACTAAAAAGTAACAAATAAAATTTAAAAACTTCGTTTAAAAAAACCGACTTCAAAAACGAAAAAACGAAAATGTATAAAATAACTTATTTCTTAAGCTATTATTATTAATATATATTATCTAAAACATCTTGAAGTCGGTGCAAAGTAAAACATAAAAATTACTATATTTTGAAAATTACTAAGTACCGACTTTAAGATGTTTTAGATAATATATATTAATAATAATAGCTTAAGAAATAAGTTATTTTATAGATTTTATTTTTTTCGTTTTTGAAGTCGGTTTTTTTATCTGCTTTTATTAACACAACTACGGGTAAGAAAAATTCACTAAGATGAACCTTGAATAGTAAGTAGGGTTTTTGGCAGATAAAACGTAACGAAGGTGTATAAAATAAAATAAAAACAAAACGATGAACCCAAAAAGTATTTGCAACCAGAATTGGTTTGATTAAGATTCGTTCAGTAGGTACTGTTGGAAATATGGGTTTTTTTCAATTACGCATTTGTATTAGAGTTCTATAGCTAAACAATAAAAGCTAAATAGTTGACGTTCCTCATCTCTACAAAACCTTTTTAAACCCTTATTGTGGCGGCCTGCGACAGTTGCAATTCAGCGAAATTGTAATGTTCGATTATTGAAGCACTGTCGACAGTCGCCTCTCATCAGCCCTTGCGTGTGTACGCTTTACTTTGTGTTTGTGTGGATATTATTATAGAGTAAAAGACAATTGGCATATGGACTTTCATTTTATTTTTTTGGTGCCGAAACCCGGGAAAAAAAATGAAAGTCCATATGCCAATTGTCTTTTACTCTATAATAATATTCACACAAACACAAAGTAAAGCGTACACACGCGACGAGGGCTGATGAGAGGCGACTGTCGACAGTGCTTCAATAATCGAACATTACAATTTCGCTGAATTGCAACTGTCGCAGGCCGCCACACTTATATTTGACGTAAGTCTGTCTCGTGCGAGTTCTATACGTATTCGCTGGCCATAAGTAATAATAAAATAAGTAATAAAATTAGATCCAAAACTTAAGTGAAAACTGTTATATACTAACTATACTAACTATTAATCTGAAACGGTAATTTCGCCTACTCTTAAATGAGCGAAATAAAATTGCGTGTCTTCAATATTCAAAAATTTAATTAGAAGTAGGATTTGTCCGCGACTACGTCCAGATTTTACGGGGGACGTAGATTAGTTTCTCACTAACTCCCGAAGATTCCCATTTTAAAACACTCCCGGGAAAATTACCGCGGGATTCCCGAGATAAAAAGTAGCGCCGATTTTAAATCTAAGAATTTGCTGTCGATCAACGAAACCCGCATCGAAATTAGCCCAATAGTTTTTACGTGAATCCCAAATAGCCAGACAACCCGACAAACAGACAAGACATTTAAAAAAATGCATCGTGTTCTAGATCGTTTATTACGTACCTAAGATTGATTGTGAGAGCACATAAAATGAAAAACTGCAAGAATCACGAGAATATATTGCCAAAAATTAATGGTGAGCAAAAGTTAGTACTAAGACTTCAAAAGGTTGAAAGCGTTTCTTTAATAAAAAATAAACCAATCTAAATTTTAAAGATTTCCTGGTACGACGTTTTACTTTATTGATATCATAAGCCAAGTAAACATGAACCAACGCGCACTACCACCCCATTGCATTACACGCACACTTCACAAACAAACCAAGACATAAAAGAGCTTAAAAATTAATAACCAGACACAAAAAGGTAAAAACAACACACATGGCACTAATTAGGATAATATATACGTATAGACATAAGGCACACACTGCACATGCACTTCCACACAACACCAGCATGTAACAGATACACTCTACATTAGTATAAGTTTAGCATTAAAATTAGAATAAATTAATATAATAAGTTATTCGTAAGGTAACAAAAACAAAAATAACCAATAAGCGTGTATAAACTCTAAAAACTTTCTTAGAAATTAAGTTGTAAAAAAGGGTACGGAACTCGAGTCCGTAGAGTTGTTAAAAAAACATATGAACTATCAAAATAACTTTTATGTTGTACTGAGTACTATATTTGAAAGGATAATTCGTGAACTGAGAGCACATAAGATGAAATAACTAACGAAAATATTGCCAAAAAAAAACAACGACTAACGAGCTGTATTAAGACTACAAAAGGTTGAAAGAATTTCATTGCTAAAACTAAAACAAAATAATTTATGATTTCCTAGCATGATGTTTCACTTTATAGGTATCATGTATCAACTAAACACGTGAGCTGCTGACGAAATAGCTTTTTTTGCCTTGTACTAAATGAATATAATAAGTGGTGAGAAAGGGCACATTATATTAAAAGGAGGACACAGAAATGATGGAAAAATTGCATAATAATGGAAATTGTTACAAATCACTAGGGATTAATGACTTGTATTAGGGCACAATAAGATTGACAGAGTTTCCTGGATACGAATAAAAACTTATTTTAAGTGCATGAGGTTTTTTTTATCGTTATCGCTGCATTCATAGAAATAACTTCTAATCAAGATAAAGATTTTCTTCGCAGAAAAATACAGTATTTATGTAAAAAACAGTGACCATCTTAAATTGGAGAGGCTCAAAATGTAAAAATGCATAACGAAATTATTGGAGCAATTAATTATTCGTTTGTTAAAATCTTCAAAAGGTTGAAAGACTCATCAATTAAAGTAAAGAAATTTACACATTAATCACGTGGATTCTTTCCTTTTTTGTTCACTGCATATCATGGAAATAACTCTTTACTAGCTTAAAGCGTTTTTCGACTAATTCCTCCATACATAATATCTTAAATCGGACAAGCATGTAAGATGTAAAAAAAACTAACTACATCATGTTAAAAAAATATTCCCAAAAATTAACGGCGGTAATTGATTTGTACTAGGGCATTAAAAGTGTAAAAGAGTTTAAAAATTAAAATATCCACATTCCAGGTTCCACGCTTCAGTGTGTGGGTGTAACATTATCAAGTTACGCAAACGATAGCCGTCGTAATTTGTTATAATCGTCGCGCAGTCTACAATATATGATAGTCATAATAAATTGTGTAGTTTTCAGAATAGAATTAGGTATGACTTTAATAATAACAATAATTTTTAATTAGTATTTTGTATATCTTTTTAATCAGTACGATGAGTAGTAAAAGTGCATAATTATAATATTCCCTAAACTACTGAAATCTGCATATTAGATAAACCACGTTTAATGTAGTGTTTTCTACTAGCGATGAACGTTCGCCGTTTAAAACTTCTTTTACGAAAGTGTGTAGCTCCAAATAATATGTGTAATTAAGGGTACAAAACCTACATGATATGTTTTATTTAAACCGATTTATATGAAAATATTTTGAGGGTTAACTTTTATACAATGGCAAGTTTGTCCGTCAATCCATCCATCGGGCGCTAGCCATTACGCTACCGTAAAATGACAGTGACATCAAAAGCTGAATGGGGAAGTAGACAATCGCCAAAAGTGCAAAATTTACACATCGAGAATACGGATGTGTAAAGTCAAGAAGTGTACACTGTCTATCCTGCTAAAAATAGTAAAGTTGCCAATAAGAAAATAATAAAGTAAAGAACATTATGGGGTTGATGATAATGAAAATATGATTTTTGATTGTTTATATCATATATTATATATTATAGATTATCATAGTGATAATCTATAATAAAAATATATATATTACTAGATATCCATCACCATTCCGCGAGCGGGAAAGATTTAACAGAAAGGCCTTTTAGCTCCGATAAAGTAAAAGGCTACTAGGCACAAAGCGTCGCTCGCATCTGACAGCACTTCACAATGTGTTCAGCCTAGCGGCATATAGTTTTGTACGCGAAATAAAGTTATACTGAACATGTTTCATGATATATTTTAAATGTCAAAATAACTTTACAAGTAAAATAGTAAAAAGCAAACATAGAGATTTTCTACATCATTTTGAAGTCGATACAAAGTACTTTATTATTGGAGTCCAAATTTTTGAAATTGAAATTCATGAGGGACAAGAATTCGCAACTAATTTGATACAAACCCTTTGTAAAAATCCAAAAACGACCATTTGTGATTGGGAATCACATATAACAATTCAATTTAAAGGATTGTAATTTATAACTGGGACCGATCTCAGTCACTCAGACTAGAGTAAAAAAACGGAATTTCTTATTAACGAATTTATTGACTTCAGAAAATTATCAGAACGACGCACCGCAAAAGCTCCCAATTTTTTACTAAGCGTAAAGCAAAAACAACATATTGTAGACGGAATGGAATTGACGAAATTAAAATTATTTTGTATGTCATATAGCAGTCTAAACTGAACAGAACCGCAAGTCTGAGGAACATCGGTACAGAGAATTGTATTAAAGATGCATTTGAATTTTTATTGCAGGCAGTTACTGCAGTGGAGGGCAACACCCGCGAGTGCCCGTTTTCTATATAAACATTGTACGTCCAGTTGCACATATATATCGAGCCCTTACCGCCATTTTATCGTAAGCGACATTTTTACCAAAATAGCTTTTATTATCGCAAACGACATTTTATACTATACAGGATAAGGTCACATTGAGATTTCCCGCCAAAATAACTTCAATCAGAAGTTATAGCAAATGCTAAGTTTATCGTTAGCACAACCGTTTTTTATATTTTAGAGTAACCGACACAATAATTATTTATTGTAAGTGTAATAATTATCTATGAATTATAGCGTAAGTAACCCTACTTGTTATCGTAACCGACATAGTACATTATCATTACGTCGTTTACTATAAACAAAGTCCCAAAAAAAGTGTTGCGACAAGTTCATTCCAGTGAAAAGTGTGATGCAGTAGCTATCTCTTTGCCTTATATTTACAATTTTTAGTCTTAAAAATAATTACCTGAGGAATGACGTCGTAGTGAAACTATTATTTATTCATTTCAAAATGGTATGTCGAATACCTAGTGTTTTGAATAACTATTGTAGTGACTACTCACATTCCTTCTCAAAATGTTAACGCCGGCAGCGAAAGTAAGTAATTATTAATTAAGTACTTAACTGTTGTGATTTTGTTAGTAAATAAATAAGGCGTAGAAATAACGAGAAATTACTCATTCCTGCCAACTTCTAACTCAGAATAACGGTTTTTACCGGGCTTAAAAAGTATCTATGTAGGTAAATCAGCGATATTAGCTGCCTATTTTTAATGTGACTTCCGAAGCACGGATAAAAATGGTCTCCCATCCAGACACAACGCGGCTTAGTTTGCTTAACTAGCTTTGGTATTAGTAGTCACTAAACCAGTTAGCTTTTAGCACCTCTGCGTGTTCGTCATCCCCTATTTAAGTAATCTGTTACCTACCTAATTTAGTACTTAGTAAGTTTTTTTGATTTGTTACAATCAAGGATTAAGATGCAATTGATAGTACCTAATTCTTTACCAGAGGGGAGAAATACTAGGTCTCCTGTTCTTGAGGATACACCGGAGGAGAATTTAACACATGATCCGTTCATGCTAATGGAAGGATACAATGATTGCGATATGGAAGAGATTTTGTCTCAAAATAATATGACATCTCCATCTCTACTAAATTATACAGCTGAATCCACTTTAATATCAGATCATAGTCCCAAGCAAGATGATTCGACTTTAGTTACAAGAAAATGTCTTGTTGATTAGAGTGATTCTAATAGTGAAAATTCCTACACCCTAATGGATTTAGACTACAACTATAGTAAAATATCAGATGAAAACAAATTTGTTCATGATAAAATTACTTCTGTTAATCAAAATGTTTCTACTTTTGGATGTACTCAAAATGAAACCAACCACAACCAAGTTCCAGTTCACAGTCTAGCCAACCAGAAGTTAACATACCCACGACGTCTCATGAATTTTCTTATATTGATTCTGAGAATTCATGGGTACCATCGTCATCAAGTGATTCAGAAGAAGGTACATCTCGACAAATCGAAGAAGAAACTAGTGTTGGAAAAAGAGGGTACAGAAGAAAAAACCTTTACCGAAAAGACTTTTGAAGAAGAAAAATCGCCAAGCTGCTGTTGGAAAATCTGTGCAACCTAATCCGTGTTTGAACAAAAGATGCGGCAATTCATGTGCTGATAAATTTAGTGAGGCTGATCGGTGGATTATTTTTGAAAACTATTGGGGAATGGGATCTGATAAAAGACAAAAAGACTTTCTACTTTCATGTACAAGGGCACTAATTCAAGATCAAATCCAACAGGCTATTTTGTAAATGTTTTAAATTAAATTGATTTTATGGTTTGGAAGTCTTTCTCCCAAGCTTTATTACCGGCAAAGTTCAAAATAGCTTTTAATTCTTTAAGAATGGTGTATTTTCAAAAGGGTAATCCAGTAATTACACTCCAATACGGTTAATTTGAAGATAGCAACAAACTAGAGTTGAATATGGACCTGATTATCAGATCGAGAGCAAATAAAGCAACTATCGCTAATGGACCAGCACAATTATACCATGAGGAACTAACAATTTCCGAAGAAAAGTATAAAGATCTAATTGATCTGTGTACTAAAAATATTATTCCAAACAGATACCATAAAGAATATTTAAACATGAAGAATGACGGAACAGTTGCTGATGTTTTGCCCGAAACGGATGCAGATGACAGTGACAAAGAGAATTAGTTTGGAGTCGCATGCGCATCATAATTTTAGTTCGAATTATTGAACTCTTGTTACTACATTCTCTTTCAATCCACAGTACTCGCCTATCACACTATTTCTTATCCTATCAATCAAATTAACCTTAAATATACGTCACAAAGATCTCATTTCAACTTCGTTTATTCTACTTTCATGCTTCTTCTGCCATAAGAAACTTTGACTGCCAGAAATTAGCGTTGGTACTAACACACCTTAATGGACAGCCAGGCGTGCCTTTATCTTCAGCCAGATATCTTCTGATGGTTAATAAAAGAGTTAAGCGTTCCATTCACTCTGTTACCTGATATTACTTTCCCTTCAATATCACTTTTGTGCTGGAAAGCATCTGTTGTAAACATACAACCTAGGTATACAGACATTTTAGCTTTAGATTTACATTTACTATTTGTATGACATTGTCATTGTCATCTCTTTTAAACTGTATAAGAAATATAATTATAGTTTATATGTTCTTAATTCCTTTTTTATTTACCAAAATATTAATTTTACCCATCTATATTTGTTAATTTATCCAAAGTTAATGGTACTAATTGTTGTTTACGTTAAAACTTCTAACTGATATTTTTTATCGCAAGGGTCAACTCAAACGCCCGAAAGCTTAAAACGTCGGTAGATTGTGACAGCAAAAATATTGTAAGCGCCCAAAAAGCCTTAAAATCCAATATTTTTTCATAAATTTAATCTGTTACACATAAGAATTTAAAAATCGTCACTACATTTTAAATTTCAATTTAATAGCACTTTTATTTGTAAAATTATTTAAAAAAAACCTTCTCCTGTAAAATTTGTTTTTTGTCGCTTACGATAAAATGGCGGTAAGGGCTCGATATTATATAGGAACACTGTACTCAGCGTTACATAAGTATCGTTAAAACAGCACGGGCTTTTATAAAATCAGTAATGCGATCCGGCGAGCTATATTAGTCAGTCTTCTGAACACCTTAACATGTAGTTGACGACAAACTATGCTCATTATACTGATTATAAACCTAAAGAATTATAGTTAGAATACAATATACGATTAACTAATATTAATTAAGTAGATTTGTTCAGATTAACTTTTCTTCATTGTATTAGTATAAACCTTTTACTTTTAATTTTTACACTTTTTTCTTTAGCTTCTCTAGTCAATGGACTCGTTTCATCTCATTTTGTAAAATATAGCTTGACCCTTTCTATTGTGAATTCGAAAGTTTCCGAGTGATATTTAATCAAATATGATACGATCGGAGGACCACTTGCGTAACGTTGCTTAAATTTATTTAAGAAACGCAAAACGTTATAAACACCTTTAAATAAGTACAATTAGCGTCTTGCACGGCGCAAAATTTGCCGCTAAATATGTTTAAAGAACTGTCAATACGTTTTGTGTAAGACGTATTTAAGTAGTTCAATATGATTAACTAATTTTATTTAAAGGCGATCGTAGGCAAACGAGCCGGAGTCACGTGAAATAGCCTTATGTCAAATTGACTTACAGTCAAAGAGCAATATTGTTGTTCACAAACGCAATGATTAGTAACCCCCCACAAATAAAATAAATTGCAGTACAACAATGAAATTAGAGACATACATCGTCAATATAACCCTCGTAAGTTCATGGTACACGCAGAATCCGTGGGGAATGTATAGAATTAGATACGTAATGGAGGGGTGTATATGATAGCTAATACTAAGACAAATAGCCTACTTCTTTAGTCAATAATTATAATCCAACCAGTAAATTTTATTTACAACTAAATACAACTAAAGCCTGCTACATTAAACACGTTGCTTCATTGGTTGTCTCGTGTAAAGTTCTCAGTTCAAAAATAGTAATACAATAAACATAATGATGTATAATATTAAAATATTTACATGGTATTCTGTTTTACTTTAGTTAGAGCAAGGGAAATTAAATTTCGTTCACAGTGTGATAATCTTGGACATGTTGAAATAAGTATTGTCAGTTTTATGTACGTATTTGTATTTAGACGAAATATTTTAGTTAATGAATTTATGAATAAAAGAACTACAATAAAAATATCTTAATAACAATAAAATAATTTTCGGTTAACAATTTATGTTAACAAATATAATGCTGTGTCTTTAAATATTTATTTTTATATACTTAAATATTAATTTTATTGGGATAATGAACGCTTTACTATGGTAAAATACAGAATAAAACAATAATCAACCAATAAAATATTTTCCAACCAAAATTATTTAAAAATCAGCCCTGAACTCGATAAGCTCGAAACCCGTTTAAAATACACCCCTTGATCATCCCCTTAAGCTATGGTGGTCTAAGTTTTGGGGCGTGTTGTCGATTATCCCGTATTATATCCCTAAATCCCCAGAGAGTGCCCGATGTTATGATGCAGAGTGCGTTTCGATCCGTTTTTGATCAAATTAATTTTTACATTGTAAAAGGTTAAAGACAACTACAAAAATTATTTGACTGACAAAGTGATTCTCGTAGTTATAAGCAGATCCTAAATAATATGTATATTTGAATGGGACATATAACATAATAGGAGGAATAAAAGCTCACCGCCTCCGCTGGCTCGGTCACGTAGAACGGATGGGAGAGGATCGCAGCGTATCGAAAGCATATTTGGGACGGCCGGTAGGCCAGCGTCCGGTCAGCCGTCCCAAATATCGCTGGAAGGACAGAGTGGAGGCTGACCTGTCAGAGCTAGGAGCCAATAACTGGCAAGAAACCGCGCAGGACAGAGAAAAGTGGCACGCTCTCGTTTCGGAAGCCAAGACCCACTTTGGGTCGCGAAGCCAACGGAGTAAGTACATTTGAATGAGTGATAACTAACTATATTGCATTGACATCAATGTGTAATTGGCAGCCTTCTCCTCTCAGGCGGTCTCCTTCAAACTTACCAATATAATTATCATTATATACATATTAACAATAAAACTAGGTTTTAACAGTTTTGAGCGCGGTAATTTAATTGATTGGTTTCGGGCACCTTTCAGTAGCCATGATCACGAAAGACAAAGATTTCAATTGTTAATGAGTACGTATTGATAAAGTTTTATTTAGCCTACCGGCAACTTATTCATTTTAACCGGTTAGTTTTAATTTGGTTTATGGTTATTATTTATTGTTTAGGAGCCTAATTTAATTTACCACTGCTTCGCAACATGTTGTGGCTTAAAGAGAAGAATCAGTGCAAGAAACTCTTCAGCAGCATGCCTCACTTTTATAATATTAAAATAAAATGGGAGGAAGGTAAAATAATAATAAAAATTTCAAATAAGATGGTTTGAGTTTCGGTGCATGCAGAAAGAACTCACAGTGCTTTGAGGCCTGGGAGTTGGTTTTTGCTGAGTTTGATAGTAGATAGTTTCATAGTTTTGATGATCTAAACAGGTAACCTAAACCTACCTAAACCGATAGTACTTTCCAACCACCTTCTCTATTGAAATTTGGGTGTTTCATTATTTCAATAACCTCACGCATCATTCTAGATATGAAACAATTGGAAAACAACTCTTTTGCGAGGATTTGTGGTTTATCTAATCTTTAGATCTTTATCTAATTTAGTGGTTGGATTTGTCCAGCGTGTGTTACATGTCAGCAATGTGTTCTTTTATCTGTGTTTATATACCTACTCCTCTTTGTTTGCGCAATGTATCCACACAATCAAACTTGTAGATATTGATATAGTGGGATTCAATAAAAATCAAATAAATTACCGCGCTAAAAACTGTAAAGCATAGTTTTATTATGTTGTATTAGTCGCGAGATCTTCATAAAATATTATAAATATTAATGTTACTATGTTTCATAATTTCACAATATTTTTTTAGGATTATATGTGGAGAATAACTGATGTGATTATATTTTCTTAACATTCTTTATAATACGATATTATTGCTTGATAATTTTCTTGCCATGCATGTACTTTGAAATTAGAGACAGAATATTTTATTGATTGGTATCGAGGGAAAAATTACGAATGATGCCATGTACTACTATTAGCACTGTATGATTTTTGCTTGTAGGTAAACCGGGCAGTGCTCCTGATGATTTTAAATAGTAACCATCTTTAATTGGTTTGCAATTAGTTTTCATCAATGAGTAATCCATAAAAGTATATTTTAAAATATAACTTCTTAAAAAGACTTGATAGTTTTACCCAGTGTATAAATTTCACGAATCCCGTTATTTTTCAACAATAAATCAACACTAGGCGCTTAAAGGCATAACCTTGTAAGTAACATCAAAACGTCATCCAGTTGCATTGAACATAATCAGATCTGGGGAGTAAGTGGAAATTGAATTAGGGGCGAGTTGACCCATTGCACATTTCATCTGTGCACCCAAAAAACCACTTTATTCGAATGCTATATAGTTTATTATTCTATACTAGCACTTTTAACTTTTCAACCTGAATCAGATTCGGACCGTTGGAAAGTGATACTTAAGTATAGTACTACAAGAATGAATTTTATATAATACAATCTATGCGCTTATATCTAATGTGAATTGGATTTTACAGCATTAGAAATAAGGTAAATATTTCTGTGTCTATAATAATATAGTGCCAATATTAGGGTGACCAGCAGATCACTGTCTATTTGCGTTTATTAGTAAAAAAACAACAGATGCAAGTATTTCACGGGTATAATAACGTAGTTAGCCGGATTTGTATGGAGTCCCTTTGATCTCGCACGATCTCAGTGGATTTGAGTATTAGGATTCCATAGGAGTAGATAGTGTATGATTTATTTATTTTCTGTATTTCATGAAACAAATACACATAAACACAGGGATACAATAGGATTCCATATAGAACTGAAGACCTTAAAACATTATACAGTGATAATAAAATATATTTTATTACAATAAAATTTATAAATACACAAAACAGGTTCATATAGTATCTAGTCTTATTGCTGACAGCGACTTCTTCCAAACAACCTTAAGATATAGACAGAAATATAAAAACTACTACATATTTTATTTTTGTTTCGTTTTTACTATGTCTATGTTTTATTTTGCCTTTTTTTATAGACATGTTTCTAAATTCCCTCAGACTTAATTGATAATTTTCTTTGAAATTTATCTGAAATTTATTCCTGAGCATACTAGTATGCAAACCTAGGTTCTCTAGCTGCCACCATAAAAGATTTTTATAAAAGAACAGACGAATGTATGTTCGATTACGAAAACAGTGTACAGAACCACAATTCAAATTTAAATCATGGCATGAGCATGTACGCGCAATTGGCTTACGTCCATCATTACAGTTTATCCATAACAATGTGGGACAAAATACGTTACATTTTTATCACCTTACATTTGAAATAATATAGCTTATCACCAACTTTTGAAGTTTGCATATTCACTTTGTAAGGGTGAAAAGGCCAACTTGCATACGTATTACCTACCTACGTACTCACATAATAATACAGTCAGAGCGTATCTGCATATATACTTTATTATTTTATTGCACGAGTTCAGCAGACAGGCAGACGGCCCACTTGATGGAAAGCGATTATCATCGCCTATGGACATTTGCAACACCAAAGGTGCTACAAACGCGCTGATGCTCTCTTAAGGGAGACTGGAACCTGGTCACTAATACTGGAACACAACTCAAGATTGTTATGACGGCATACTTTCGACCAGGGGTGGTAGCCATCTAGCCGGGAAGATATCCTACCACCTGACAAATATATTTGCATGTTGAAAGTGCAACTTAATACTGTTGCTTACATCTGAGGTTTACCGAAGTTGGTTATGAAAATATATATAGCGGCATTAGTAATTAGATCTTTTTTTATTTCACTTGCGTTAATTCCTTAACGCGCGAAAACCATACATAATACAATAATATTCTTTATTTCTTTATCATTCTCGATTACCAGGAATACAGAAATTCTACCAAAATTACCTATCTTTTTTAATGTATTCATTTTACCTACCAATATTACTCTATTAAAATCTCACCGTGCATCAAGCACCTCTTTTTTAACTTTGGGACCACCCGACCGACACCGGGCTAATTAATTTGTCTTTTATAATATTCAACTCTTGAAATATTATACTTAAACACAATAAAAAATTGTGAGTGACTTAAGTACCTATTTTGTTAAAAAAATTACTACTTAGCGAAATCCTAGTTTCGTTAAATTTCTCTACCTTTCAGCCCGTCCTTTGTTTTTGTATTTGGATATTCTTCCAGAAATATTTCACAAAATGTCCTAGCGTCTCAAATATCTACTCTCAGATACTCACCTTCTCTTGTTCCATTAAGTAATATCTTAGATAATCTTTAAAGTTATATAAGTTCGTATTTATATCCTACCAATTGCTAGAGTTCTAGCAAGAGACGTAAATGAATTTTGCTCGAGCTCGATGGGGAATGCTCAAGACTTTAATTCACTTTTTTTACACTTGAGTTATTTATTTCCTTTAATCACACAGCCAACATTAAAACTTTGTTAAACACACAACGTACCACCACAACAGGGTAAAAATACGTTTTTAAAATGAAATTAGGTGGGCCACTTTTGGTATGGGGTCTCAGTTATGATACCAGGAGAATCAACTCTCTGCAAACAGTTGTTTTTTTTCCTGTTATGATACGCTTGTCTAAGAACTCCATTTTGTGTTCATGTAGTGTTCTGGCTATTGAAGAGGTTGGTGTCACTTCCAAAAGGGGTGAATATAATATTAAAATCCTCACGATCTGTTTTATGCCAACTACTAATTTATTATATCTAAAAGCTATTTTATTTGATACTAGCTTCTGTCAACGAAACTTCGTTCGCACTGCCATGATAACGAAGTATTAGTTACAGAATTGCAACAGTAGTTCCAAAAAATACGACCACTTGTCCACTTTACCATTATTATCATCTACTAAGGAAAGGAATGCTCCGGTGGTTCGGGCATGTGGAAAGAATGTATGATGAAAGAATGACTAAACAGATATACAATGCAAAAGTGGATGGATGTAGAAGTCGCGGAAAGCCACGACACACCTTCCATGATCAAATTGATTGTGTATTTGTTATTTGTGTATTGTTGTGTAGTATTTGGTGATGTCAGGAGCCTTAAGAACAGACGAGAATGCATGATACAAGAGCTATGTCAAAGAAGCAAGTGAGGTGTGTAAGAATAAGCCTGAATGGCGCTCTGTTGTTCGTGCCTACCCCGCAAGGGACCTGGCGTGAAGTTATGTATGTATCATCTTCTGAACTGAATCGACGTCATTTGTCGGAATAATAAGTATCCTAAATGTAAACATCCTAGGCTTACACTTAGGAAACTAGATTTTTAATAAGCTACAGTTGTGTCAAATTGTAGTCAATTCATTCAGTAGTTTTCATGGGATGCTCTAACCGTTAGACAGATGAACGGGCAGATAGACATAAAAATTCTAAAATTTACATTAAGATCTGCTGGTGCAAGTTTCTTTCCATTTTTAAAGTAATTGTACAAATTTAAACCTTTTTTTATGAGGTGTAATCCGTTATGGACACCCTACTCTTCGGGGCACGGTAGGGTAATGTTGGACTCCCGATGGCATGCTCGGACCTACCAACTAAACCACCTCTTTGTGCCATCTTTACGCCGTGTGTCAGGATCTTGAGAACCAAAGACACATCCGATGGCCCTGACGGCGGTGGCTCTTATAGAGCCCCCTCCTTCCAGCGAAGAAAATACTAACACGCGCGTGCGGCAATCTGCACGCAGCGCCATCTCCCGACCGCTATTTGAAATAGCGCCTACCCCCGAAATCTTATCGTTCAAGGTCGCTGTTAGGGCGGGAGGGATTGGTGATAGTCCCTTTTTCGGCGCCCTGGTCTGGTCTGGTACAGATTTAAACCTATCCTAACCTCTACATATTTATTATATTATATATAGATAAATTTGTAAATGATAGGTGTTTCTCTTATGGATAAGATCAGGAGGACATTCGCAAGAGAACGAAGGTAACCAACAGCTCGCAAAATTAGCAAGTGCAGTGGGCCGGTCACGTCGGTCACAGAATCGACGGCCTATGGAGCAAACGAGTCCTGGAGTGGGACTAAGTCTCGGCAAACGTAGCGTTGGGCGCCTGCCAGCTAACTACCTGCGCAAGGTCGCCGAAAGAGGCTAGATGCAGAAGACGGGAGACCAGGATACGTAGAAGAAGTAAGATTTAGAAAGATTTTGCCAGAGGGCTTATAAAGTATAATTGATCGATTCAGTTTTTAGTGCCATGCCAGTTTTAGTCATATCTGATGGTCATCGTGATTTTAGCCGTCAATTAAATTTCATGTAACTTTAGGTTTGCCCACTACCACGGTAGCTGTTTGGGCCACTTCGTAATTTTCCCCTATTCAAGGAAAGGCAGACAAACGTGCGGTGGTATGTTCTCACCCCCCGCCCCCACCGCACTTCACCGCGGACGCCCGCACGCGCAGGTAAAACGCACCTTGCAGTCCCCCGCGACGAGTTCAGTGCCATTTCTCACGTTCCCGCTAAAACCTGTGTCGCGTGCGCAGCCCTTATTCACACAGACTTCCTTCGCGAGTGGTATCCAGCACCTTCGAGTCATCATACCAGGCCTGGTAAAGGCAACGTGGCGACGAGACAACCGTGAGTACTGTTTTGATCTGCTAATTTTTGAATCGTGGACAATAACGACGTGGCTACACTCTTTCACCGCCATTCCGCATTTTTTATTGAGGGCCTTTGGCCTCTTCGCCCCCACATTTGCTGGTCCTTCGAACCCAGGATCCCCGTAGGGACTACAATCCTATAATATTTATAATTTTTATATATTTTATTTGTATATTTTCTACCTTACCGCACCTCATTTCTTTTAAACCGCATACATATTATATATATTTCTCTTTATCTTTATTCGTGCCACTCGACAAACTGCATATTTCTTTTAACTGCCTATAATTTAAACCGCTATTTTCGCTAATCTGGTCACTCATAGTTAATATTTCATTTGTACAACTGCATAATTAATTACCTACCTTCTTTCTAATTTTTATATTAAAGTTAAACATAAAAGTATTCATTAAAAATGAGTAAAACTGGCAAATATACCGCTGAGAAGGAGGTGGTTCCCGCAAAGATTAAACTGTTAGAAGCTCGTACGCAGGCATTCTTTAACCGCCTACAGAACATTTATGATTCTTCTCGTAATGTTTCTTCGGAAGAATTGTTAAACCGTTTCATGAATTCCGCGGCAAACATCGAACAATTAAGAACAGATTTTTTAAATTGCTGCGATGAACTCAACTTACAAAAAATAGAACATGACCCGCATTTCACGCCAGACTATGATAGTTTTCTTGCATTCGAAGAATTGTACTCTTCTATAAAAAATACTGTCCAAAACTTTAAAGAAAACGTACAACCCAATAAACATGAACGCCCTTCGTTGAAGCTACCCGCTATTAACTTGCCCACTTTTGATGGTGATATAAAGAATTGGCCTACATTTTTTGAATGTTACAATAATGCCGTTCATTATAACTCCAACTTGACATCATCGGACAAAGTGTTTTATTTAAAAGGTGTTTTGTCAAATTCAGCGTTAACTTGTATTGCCGATATTCCTCCAACCGCAGATAACTATAATTTAATTTACACCACATTAGTCGATAAATATCAAGATGTCCGTATGTTGGCGAGTACTTATTTGCAACAAATAGTTAACATGAAACCGTTGACATCAGCGTCAGCGGATAACTTAAATTATTTTATTGATAAATTCTCCGCATCAGTTTGTGCATTCAATAGATTAAAAATTGATGACAAAGTAGACTTCATATTTTTATTTTTGGCTTTGCAAACAATCGATAAAGATACCGCTCGACTGTTTGAAAACTCTGTTAGATCAGAGTCCGTACCTACATATGAAAGTCTTATTAAATTTATAAAAGAACAAGTCAAAATTAATGAACGGACAGACGGAAATAATTTTCCTTCCACATCCTCAAATAGAAAAATTAATAATAAATTACCTTTTATTCCAAAATTTAATAATAATATAAAACCTACTAAATCTTTTGTTACTTCCTCTAATTCTTCAAATATTAAACTCTGCCCGCTTTGTTCTAAGTCTGGACATGAACAATTTTATCGTTGCCCAGAATTTCTGCAATTAAATCCAAAAGAAAGATATAATATTGTAAAAATTAATAACGGTTGCTGTAATTGCTTAAGCTTTAGTCATAAAACAATGTTGTGTAAATCTACAAAATGTTGTGCAAATTGTCAATCTAAATCCCATCATACGCTTTTACATTTTCCTAATAATACGCCTCCCGCATGTAGTACGACAGTCGAATCCGCAACGAGCGCGCCGACGCCGCACGCTACCACTAGTGCACAGAACGCTTCACCCTTGACCGTTTTGAACAACGTCGTTCGCTCGCATGCTAGCGACTCGCAAACCGGTTCTGCTGTATCACACAAACAATTGTCGCTTCACTCACAATCATTTATTCAACCGATTTGTCAAAATAATACCGTCTTGCTTGCTACCGCACGCATTATTATTAAGAGTGCCGATGGTTCGGTAAACACTGCGCGTGCACTAATTGATAATGGGTCGATGAATGATTTTATAACGCTCCAACTTTGCAAAAAATTATCTTTAAATATAGAATCATTGCCTCAAGATATAACTATAAATGGTTTTGGTGGTTCTACCAACCTTGTTAAAGGTTATACAAATATTTCAATTTCTTCCCGCTTTAACCGCAACGTTTCATTTGAACTTCACCCGCTTATCGTAGATAATATTACTGACCGCCTACCTACATTGCCAATAAATAAATCAATGTTAAATTATCTTGCCCGCACTCCGCTCGCTGATGATACATTCTCCGATCCCAGCGAAGTGGAACTTTTGATTGGTGCCAAACTATTCGCCCGTTTATTATTACCTGGCCGCATTAGGGGTCCACCAGGATGTCCTGACGCTATTCAAACGTCATTTGGTTTTATTTTAATGGGCGATGCTCCAGTCGCAAATCCCCCTCCCCGCGCCTCTCGCTTATTATCTCATACTTTATGCGCTTTTACCGGTCAGCCGCTTGACACTTTACTGCGAAGTTTCTGGGAAACTGAGGAGGTTTTGACACCGAGATCTGAACTTCTAAGCCAAGAACAGCAGGCTTGTGAAAATCTTTATAAGGCTACTACTACACGTGACTCCTCAGGGTCTTATGTTGTTGCGCTTCCGTTTAAAACTGACCCGGTCGCTTTAGGCAATTCTCTCGCTTATGCTAAAAATAGATTTTTTGCTTTGGAAAAACGATTCCAAAAATCTTCTAATTTTCGCTCCGCTTATAATGATATTTTAATAGACTATTGTGAAAAGGACTTCATCGCTCCGCTACGCTCAGAATATTTACCATCGCAGTCAGAAGGTTACGTCATACCACATCACGGAGTTATCCGCGAAGATAAGTTAACCACCAAAATTCGCATGGTCTTAGATGCAAGCGCTTCCACAGATACAGGCTTATCACTTAATGATATTTTATACTCGGGGCCTAATTTACAGACAGATTTATTCTTAATTTTACTGAACTTTCGTTTATTTCCTGTCGCGCTTTGTGCTGACGTCGAACAAATGTATTTAAGAATAAAAGTGAAGCCGGAGTTTCATAAATATCAACGCATTTTATTTCGTTTTGACGATTCAGACCCTTTACAAATTTTCGAATTTAAACGTGTTTGTTTGGGGTTAACT
Source organism: Dendrolimus pini (assembly GCA_949752895.1). Classification (NCBI taxonomy): domain Eukaryota; kingdom Metazoa; phylum Arthropoda; class Insecta; order Lepidoptera; family Lasiocampidae; genus Dendrolimus; species Dendrolimus pini. The sequence continues at coordinate 8,760,455 of OX457125.1, read as the reverse complement.
TCAAGTCCATATCTGGCATTACGTACATTGCGTCAACTTGCAGAAGACGAGAAAAATGATTTCCCTCTTGCTTCTAATGTAATTAATAATGGTTTTTGTTATATGGATGACGTTTGTTTCTCCGTCAATGACGTCACAGCTGCTAAAACCACCGCCTTACAGTTAATAGATATGTTTTCGGCGGGTGGTTTTAAACTACACAAATGGTCAAGTAATTCTACAGAATTACTCTCCTCTTTACCAAACGATCATATACATCCACAAACTATAATTTTTGATAACACTGACACACAAAAGGTGTTAGGCGTTAACTGGGACCCGTCTAATGATTGTTTCTATTTTGTAACTGCACTTCCAGTTAACGTTTCATGCACAAAACGTAACATGTTGTCCATCGTAGGCCGTCTATGGGATGTTATGGGTTTCGCCGCGCCTTTGATATTTTACGCAAAATTATTAATAAAAACACTTTGGTTATTAAAATTAGATTGGGATGACGCACCTCCGCAAACTATAATTTCACAATGGAATCAATTTCAAAATGAATTACCGCTTTTGTCCTACCTCACTATACCTCGTCACATTGGCATAACTTCCTCATGTACCGCACATCTTATTGCATTTTCTGACGCTTCCGAAAAAGGCTATGGAGCCGCACTGTACATTCGTTCCGAAACACATTCTGGAGTGTCTGTAAATTTATTATGTGCCAAATCTAAGGTTGCGCCTGTACCAACTATTAGTCTCGCGAGTCTAGAATTGACGGGTGTTCATTTAATAACAAAATTAATACGTACTGTAACAAAAACTTATGATAATCGTTTTAAATTTATTCATTTTTATGCTTTTTGTGACTCCACTGTGGCCCTTAACTGGATCCAGTCTAGTCCGCACTGCTTGAAAACCTTTGTAGCCAATTCGGTTACAAAGATTAAAGAAATCATTGAACCGTATAACAACTTCCACCACCTCTGTGGAAAAGATAGTCCAAGTGATTGTTTGTCACGAGAACTTACTCCCGCACACTTTCTAAAAACCAGGCCTCTAGCATGTTTACCTTCCGTGAATGTACGCGAGTTGAGTCAAAATCTTCTATCGCGAAATATGTTGCTCGACAGACTTGTGCATTCATATTGGCGAAGGTGGAGTGAGGAATATTTGCATACTCTTCAGGTTCGCGAAAAATGGAACACTGATTCTCGACCAGTTAAGGAGGGAATGGTAGTTTTAATTATGAAAGACAACACTCCACCACTGCACTGGCCGATAGGCATTATTACCCAAACCTTTGCCGGTTCAGATGGCAAAGTAAGGATCGCGCTAGTCAAAACTAAAAACGCCATATTTAAACGTCCAGTGGTACGTTTATGCCCTCTTCCTATTTATTAACCTCTTTGTTTATCCGCATATTTATTTTATTTTATTTATCCTGCTATTTATATATTTATCATTACTGCTTTTAATATAAATTTTGTTCCTGCATCCCTCTATATTTTATTTATTTTTCATTGAAAGACCTTCTGGTCTTTCAAGGCGGGGGAAGATGTTTGGGCTACTTCGTAATTTTCCCCTATTCAAGGAAAGGCAGACAAACGTGCGGTGGTATGTTCTCACCCCCCGCCCCCACCGCACTTCACCGCGGACGCCCGCACGCGCAGGTAAAACGCACCTTGCAGTCCCCCGCGACGAGTTCAGTGCCATTTCTCACGTTCCCGCTAAAACCTGTGTCGCGTGCGCAGCCCTTATTCACACAGACTTCCTTCGCGAGTGGTATCCAGCACCTTCGAGTCATCATACCAGGCCTGGTAAAGGCAACGTGGCGACGAGACAACCGTGAGTACTGTTTTGATCTGCTAATTTTTGAATCGTGGACAATAACGACGTGGCTACACTCTTTCACCGCCATTCCGCATTTTTTATTGAGGGCCTTTGGCCTCTTCGCCCCCACAGTAGCAAACAGGTAAGTGGTTAGGGAAGTGTGCAGTGCGAGTATATAAACATAACGTATAGTGATAATGTCGAACATATTATATATAGCGCTATTACCTATTTTATAACTATTGAAAAGGCCAGCAGTATGCATTGATAGTTTTTAATTAGCATGGTACCTTAAATAAAAGAAACTTATTAGGAATATATATTCCAAGAATAAATTAGGTATTTGTAACGATTACCAGATACCTCTGAGATAAAGTTTGAGTCTTGCTTCCATACTACTAATACTGATAATAAATTTGATGCAATTTTTCAAATCGGCCCTAGCAACACCAAGTCTGAGGGGCCTCCCCTCATAAACCGGCGCTAGTAAGATGTAATCGCCATTCTATGGTCTCTATAAAATCACATTAAGGCCGCCTATATCCGCCCAGGGGCTAACAGCGACATAGCTATAAAGCCGCTAGATACACAAATTGTTATTAGAGCTTTTGAGTGTGAAAATACAAAGCGAAAAGTCATAATTTTTTTTTGAAAAAGATGTAGTGATTTTATTTGGTACAAGGATATGCCAAGGATAACCGGGACACAAAGTACTGCAGCATTTAAAAATGAAAGTAAGCTATCGTTTTAGTGGAAACTGTGTCGGAATAAGCTAATTTTTATGCACCCTAACACTCCGCTCCCGCTCTCGGAAAAATTCCTGGGGAATTCCGGTATAAAAAAATCACACATTTTATTACATAAAATTTGCTATCGATCAATGAAAAAAATCACATTGGAATTCGATTTCTTTTTAACCTGGCCATTTTAAATCATTCCCATAAAAATTCCCGCGGGACTCTCGAGATAAAAAGTAGCGCAGGTTTTAAGTTCAAAAATTTGCAGTTTATCAGAAACAACTGCATCGAAATCCGCTCAGTAATTTTTACGTGAATCCCAAAGATAACAGATTTCTTTATATTCCCTGTAAATCCCTGTAATGTATACCACTAAACATGATCTAATAGAATTGAAAATAAAATCTATAATCGTCTTCTGTCTAGAAAGTTTTGACATATTCGAAAATATAGTTTTATTTCCCAAAATATACGGAATTTTATATCTCTAGCTATAAGTAGTTATATTTTCTGAGATAATCAATTGTAACACATAGACAGGTAGATACTGGAGTAAGACCACTTTAGGTATCAGAACCCTAAGAGACAGAACACTAACGCTTTCATAACTTCATACATAATCTCTCAATATTAATAAAAATAATATATAACATTAAAATACTCGTACCCTATCCAGTATAAAATAAATCCACGTCATCCACCTTCTGCTCACGTTTTCGCAGATTAAAAATGTAATTAATTTTTTAAAGCGCAGTCTATTGGCTCAGCCCGCGGCAACGCGCGACTCTCCAGGATAATACTCTAAGTGCTCGCACTGCTTTATCAAGATGTAACTCAGTTGTTAAAACTACACTCTTTGGACCATTATTCATTTATTGGTAACAAGTATGACAGAACCGATCAATTTTCTTGCACTATGACCAATGGAGACAATAGGTACGTATCTATCTAAACGTGGTGCACGCCACTCTCCTATCCGGTAGACGGACCAGTTGCGTAAAGTGGGCGACGGGCGCTGTATGCGGGTAGCAGAAGACTGTAATATGTGCACAAATTTGTGGAGATCTATGTTCAGAACTGAATGAACAATTGGCTGATTCGAAGAGTAGCAATTTTAAGGAACAATTATTCTTTCAATAGCTATATTAATACCTATCTTTTTATCCCGATAACGTGCTTGAGGGTTTGGGGAAGAGGATAAGAACTGTTTTTTGTCTGCCATCGGGCGCACTTTTTTTATTTTATTTTTTATTGCTGGAGTACAGCAAATAGGCTGAAGGCCCAAATGTGATGGAAAATGGTACCCTCGCCTATTGACATATGCAACACTAAAGGTGCTACCAATGTGCTGTTGGACTCACAAATGGGACTGGAACCTGATCACTAATGCCGTAACACAACTCAAGACTGTTATGGCAGGATGCTCTATAGATCAGAGGTGGTAGTCATCGAGTCGGGCAAAAGCCCTAACCACCTGGCTGTGGGTTGTTTTAGCACCCCTCACGAAGAGGCCCCTTGGCCTGGCCGCAGGAATTAGTATTCTTTCTCCGTTCCTACACGGATAACGTGAGGGGTGGGTGGGTCCGAGGGGTGGGTGGGTCCCTAGAAAATATATGAAAAAGCGCGTCAACTCTTTGTCACTGGCCATCAGCGGCTTTTGTCGATGGCTCGTTTGCGCGCAACATCGTAGACCGACGCTTTTGTGTTTTTAGTGTTAGCTCGGCCCATGTTGGAGTTGTTTTTGTGTTTCTTTCACCACTTCCATTCCTTATGAAACCTTGACATTGGTAAATTAAGTGTCTAGTCACTACAGGCTTGTCACTTTATTAGTCGCAATCGCAATCTCAAACACTAGAGACCAATATGGCGTGAACTTCATAAAGTCTCCCTACCGTGAGACATCAAACATTATTACAATTTGAAACTTTAATTGGTAATTAAAATTAAGTTTAGTGTCGTGTTAGAAGTTTGTTCTTGGAAGTTAAGATCTAGGGAAATCCCAAAGCGTTAAGAAGCGCAGTTTGGAAACATACGGGAAAAAAGTTTGTTATCATCCGCCGCAATTGGTATTTAGCATATGGGTCCTTTTATCTCAAGCTTGAGCAAACAATACTAATAAAAACCGTATAAGCAAACGTCACTCTGAACACTCGCAAACTATTTATGTGTTCAACTACTACCTAATTTTATAAGGGACTAGCTGTCCCGGCAAACGTCCTGCTCGGAAAAACTTCAATCGATATGCCGACAGCAGCGCCACCTACCGGGTCCAATTGTGAACCAACTCAGAAACCTTCTCTGGCTCATGCCCAACAACTTTGCTAAAGATCAACACATGATCAAATGTATAGTTTACGATTATATAAAGGACATACAGCCAAACATTCATTTTTATATATAAAGATTGTTTTAAGTGATTATTTAAAAGTGATCTTTATCGCATTATTCAAGAGTACTAAAATAAATAACAAATAAAAAAAGCCTTTATTCCTACGACAATAGTTATTAAGTAAATAATTAAAATAAAATTTAATAAACATTTTATACCTATATCAACTAATGGAAGTTGCCTGTGCGGCCTAAGCCTGCCCCAATAATTTCCAATTTCCCTAGTCTCCAGATATTCTTTTCCAATTTGTTAAATCTATTTAAGAAAATACCTTCTCATCTCTTTCTTGGCATTCTTCTTTGTCTTTTCCTATCCCTAGAAGGTTCACAACAGATGAACAAAGAAATTCTGCAATTGGCTACAAGAGCAGATACTACTGCTTTAATATATCTAATTATCTATTGATTCATGCACATCGATGGAGATTAATCATTTCCAACGGATACGACTGAGTCTGAGTCACAAAATATTTAATCCACTGCCTGTAAGCTGCCTTAGGCAGATTTTTTCACGTTACAAAGGAGAGACGTAGATTTCATGTGCATTAACAGGTATTTTATTCAAAAATTCTAACATGAGAAGTCATTTCTTCGCAGTTGGATAAGGTGTCGCAACTGTACAATAGACGACTATATATCGTATGTTCTACAGCGGCGCGACTATAACGTTACTGTGTAATTAATGTAGCGCTTGTCGCCCCACAACCCTTCTTCATAATAACAATAACAACCATACAGGGTGTTGAAAAACAATATGAAGATATTATACAATATACAATATGCATGAGTGTAATAACTTATGACTTTCTATGATTGTTTTACTCTTCATTCATTCAAAGAGCAACATTATCCTCATAATATTTTTTCTAAGGCCTGTTTTCCAAAAATTTCTTTTGAAGTGATAGTGTCTTATGGGAGGGTAAACCGCTTCGTTACGTAACGCGTTACGGCGCCAGTCTGTCTGGCTTCTTTTTCTCACGCAAGTTATCATTTCTGTCGGGTGTCCCGGGACGCAAACGTTTTTTAAATTAATGCTTTATTCGTTTCAATACTTATTTAAATAATATATCTGGTACAAATCATTTGCTAATAAAAAGTGGACATTATCCCCATGGGAATATTATGTATTGTTCAAATTCAACTCCAAAAAAATACTGACCTCGTCATAAAAGAACATCTGCAATTTAAAAAGATCAATATATTTAATGTAGTGAAAAGAGATCAGGAAAATAAAATAGAAAGTAATGAAGAAGAATAAATTATTATTTAATACTTACACACCCTACCCACACGAATCGTTACTAGTTATTTCAAGAAACACGATTCATTCGAGAAACCTATCTTAGTCCAATTTCTTACATGGACAGTAATCTGTAGAAGCAGTCACAAAACACAGAGGAAAGAGAGAATTTATATTTGAAGAGAAAACGCATTAGTAACATTATTATTACAAACTAAATCCCGAGCCATTGTATAATAAGTGATGAACATTACATCATAGGAAAGGAAGTCCAAGTATCCTGATAATAAGTTGAATATAAAAATATTTATATGTTTAGAGACCATCCTGTGAAGGTAGTAGAGAGAGTAAGCTCCCAAAAGTAATTATCATCGGGACTAAACAACAATCAAAAACGCAACAAAAATTGTTTCAGCAGAATCGCTTGTTAATAATATAAGAGGATCGGGTTAGAAAGCGTGCCGCCGCGTGCACCCCGTTAAGCTGGAAGCTCGAATTTCGAGACCTCTGTCGAATAAACCGGTTATGAATTAAATGAACAACGACTGTATTTTTGAGTACTCTGAGCGGGCCGACGAGCTGGCAAAGCTAGCAGCGACGCAAACCGAGGAGGTGCCCCAGTATGATCGATGCCCGGTCTCTTTCTGTAAGAAAGAGATTCGGATCGAGGCGGTGCAGAAGTGGGAGTCTAGGTACACTGGCGGAACAACAGCAGCTGTAACTAAGTTATTCCTCCCAAACGTTATTGCGGCATACGGAATAGTCAAGAAGATCGAACTAGCCCCAACGATGGTTCAAGTATTGACAGGACACGGCGGGTTCTCTGCCTACCTGTTCAGATTTAAATGTAAAAACTCGCCTACGTGTTCATGTGACACGGGTGCAGATGAGACCATACAGCATCTCCTCTTCGAATGTCCGAAGTATTACCGCTCCAGGAGTGATCTAGAAACAGCCACAAAAATGGAAATATCGGAACAGACTCTAAGTCTAATGTTAAGGGATAAACAGACCAGACCACTCCTGGAACGGTACTGCTTGACAATAGCGAATGATGCTATTAAGAGAAATAAAACAAGGTAAATTCAGGCTGACACAACAACGGTTTTTTATAGTGGATTAAACAACTGCATAAACATGACTATATGTAGATATATTAGGGCGGGTTATTTTTTTTTTGATAAGGCGTATAGCTAAAACGTAATCTATAGGTGATTCTGAGAAATTTTGCTCAAGAGACCATAGCTCTAAGTCGGATTTGGAGTCCCCCAAAATTTCAAAATAGATATTTTTCCATATATACCTAGAATAATTTAATTAAATTCGTCATAAAATCGGATAGAATTATAGTAGATTTCTCAATATGGGCTTGTTTGAAAGGTATTTTTATTACCTTTCAGAATCTGTAGTATATATATATATATATACTAAGTTTTTGTGCGCGGCATCGCTCGCGATATATAAGGACCTAATAAAGTTTTTAAGTAAGTAAAATAGAGTTACTGACTGGGGTTGGACCCGCTGCTGCGCCCCCGGGGTAATTAGGTTAAATTATTGTTAATAGCATATACTACATCTTTGCCACATAACTGGAATCGAGACAATTCAACTTTCAAGTAGCCTTACTCCCTCAACACTAGAGCCTCAAGATCTCGAGAACAAATCAAAATGAGCCCTCCCCGACCTTACGTAGTAATTACTGGCAACACAACATCGGCTCCTAACCTAAAAAGCATAATTTAATTTTAATTTTAATAATTCTCTACCCTTTTGGGATTTCAGTTTGTGGATTCCCCATTATTGTCTTGTCTGTGTAAAGAGTCAAGGTATTTCGTTATAATTATATACATAAACAGGTTCAGACGCGATAATCAGCAAATATAGTAATAAAGTTTATTTTTATTTTTACGGATTTTCACGTGTTGGTTTGGACATAAGTATTATTCTAGAACATGTGTTTTTACGGCCCGTGCGAAGAGCATCGTGTTTATATCTGGACGCACTTTAAATAATAACAGAAATATTTGTTTCTTACTGTAGCCTACCTTTTTATAAAAGTAAATTGGCTGATCCACCGTTCTGCTATATATACCTATTATATAGGAAAATTAGCAAACCAAGGTTTAGTGGTGATCTTTAAATACTTTATACACGCGGATATACATACATACACAAGACCCATTCTAAAGTCACGCCAGTTTTAGGGATTCGTAAGGGCGCGTTCCCACAATGTCGTAACGATTAATTTATCGTTGGACGACTGTCGTTTCTAGCTGTTCCCATTATAACGATTGTTTGTCGTCAAATTTTTTTTATCGTTTAGCGACTATCGCATCTAGCTGTTCCCATTGGATCGTGACGACATCTTATCGTTTCACGGCAGTCGTTTTGTCGTTTACACATAATTAGCAAGCTACAAATGTACAGTCGCGAGGGGGAAGGGAAACACGTGTAAACGACGAGACGATATTTCTATCGTGGCTACGATAGATTTGCCGTCACGATTTAGTCGTAACGATTTTTTATCGCTTTACGACTGTCGTGCTAGCCGTTACCACTGTCATGACAATCTGTCGTCACTGCAAAAAATGTCGTACACTACAGTAAATTGTGTCGTTCTATATGTGAACACCTCCATTTAAACATATAAGCCACGACACTTAAAACTACACGATTATCTGGCGTCACGACAAAGTGGGAACGCGCCCTAACTCGTATAAACGAAAATATTTTAAACTTTGACACGTATTATATTATATATAGTATATTTTCTAAAACAATATCCAAGTGTATATAACAATTCTCATTACCTATAGTTATAGGTATCGAAACCCTACAAATGGTGGTCTCATGTCACCTAAGCCGCGTAAACGTAGCGAACATTGCATAGACAGCTGCAATTGCATTAACTATCCCATCTTCCTATCCCATCCCCCTATTCCATTCATAGATCCTATCTCTTTTACTCCCTCCATCCTATCTCATCCTAAAGGCTGGAAACGCATTAGTTTCACTCCTGGTTACAAACATCTATGGCTGACGGTAACGACTTCCCATTATGGGCCGTCTGCCTGATGGACTGCTAAGCAATAAAAAAACACCCGGAAGAAAAATCAACCTTAAATTCTATACATTTTAATTAATAAAATGAAAATTTACTTAACAGCCTTAAATTGGCAGCCATCCATCAGTTAACATAAACGCTCACAATTTGTTTCACAAAAAGGTATTTTCAAAAAAGGGGTCAAGGACATCATCCATCTTCTCCCATACTTAGGCAAACGTGAGTTGCTTAACTACATTGTACAAGTAATTTGTTCAACTTACTCAGAAAATAGGGTAGACGCAACCAACAATGCTTGATACCTCTGTATGTAAGGCTCAGCGCACATTTAGACAGCACCTAGTTATATAAATCGGCGATATTGCAATCGTTGATTCTTTGTTTTTTCTGAAGTGGTTTTTATATTTCAATAAAAATATTTCATACTTTATTTCATTTGTATTCAGAGTGATAACAATAATGTAGGAAGATACTCCTTATCATCCGAGCGTTAAATCCCGGTTGCGTTCGGAGCGACCACTTCGACACCCGCATTTCTTGGGTCTACCCCTTCGACCGGAACCTGGCGGAGGCGGCATGGCTAGACATTTGTTCCCCACGTTACTAGCCGGTTTCCATAAAACGTGGCCGTACCAGCGTAAGCGACTCTTCTGCAGTTTGTCTGTTATGTCACGGATGTGAAGGCTGCCGCAGATGCGGAAGTTCCTGATGCGATCCTTTCGCGTGACTCCAAACATCCACCGAAGCATATTCATTTCCGTGACAGGCAGCTCTCGCTTGTGTCGCTCAATGTAGGAAGATACTAAATATAGAAAATTAATCAGAAATTTTTTCCTCAAATAATAAAGCGAAAAGAACTATTGTAAAGTGGTAACGCTTTAGATTGCCACAACTACTTGATCTAAAAAATGAATGAACGAAATGAAATGAATTTCATAATGCGAGGAGCTTTATATCGGTGTGTTTAAATAAAATTACGCTAGCTCGAGCTGAGAACGGCTCCTTTAACGATGGTTGAATGAAAATGATGATTGGAATCATTTATCATTTTAATGCAGCCTACACCCTGCTAATGGGGTGTCAGGGGTATTAATACGCCAAACATTATTTTCATTGTTAATTTTGCGGGTTGGTCATGTTGTTATTCGCTTTTGGTCAGTCAGAGCATGAATTTTAAAATAAATTATATTATAGACTCATAGAAAATGAGATATATTGTAGCAAAGTTAGACTACCTTTTTTAATTTTTCAGATTACACGTAATTATTTTTCTTTTCAGTTATTATATATGATATACAGGAAGGTATATATATTATTTTATATTAAATTTGTTAATAATTATTAACATGGACTTTTAAATATTAAAATCATTATTATTATTTTTTCCGTCTTATTTCATTGTATCAATTTCATTACTTTTATCTGCTGATTGAAAAAACAGTCCTGAAGTAATTTGTATAAGTTTGTAATATCAGTTACAAAATGAACACATACTTTCTGGTATTTTTTAGTGAATTTTTGCCTTTAGTGATCTAAAAGATCCTCACATCTCACATTAAATTTATTTTGTCAATACTAGTAATAATAATAGTTAAAAAGGTTTTTTTATAATTGAATTCTGAATAAGTTAAGATTAGACGACAGTACAATATTACATACTTTTCGTCTCGAAAGATATTCAAAATGGTATATATCAAATAAACTTATTAAAAGATCATGCGTTCCGAATTTATGACCAATATATTCATCATATCTTCTCGTATATTGGGTGAAAAATTACTTTTTGGCAATAAATCGTGTGTAAACAGTAACCACACTTGAATTCTGGTCGCGATCTTTCGCGGGGACAACATTAGAATTTTTCATAGTTGTTACAAGTTACCGACATGTATATATATTGTTGAAACAAAAATATTGCTTGATATGCATTGCTGGTATCAGTAGAGTCTATCAACGTATCTTTCAACGTTGCAAGTTTCTACTAATTCTCAATACGACGTACTCGTAACTTATCTTATATAACTCTTATCGTTAAGGGTAGAGCTACAGCTTTACACGAAATACGGTAATTCAATACGACTGTTTGCGTTTATATTGACGCCTGTATAATCTATCTGTACAAAGTGCTATATCAGTTCTATAAAACTAATTAAATAAATGCTACTTTCGTAAATAAAAAGGTCTTTCAAAACATAATCTGTTCAAATATAAATTAGTAAACAGTGATATGCGGGCATGCTTAATGGATACTAACGGAAAGGTTGAACTAGAGAGGCAAAAATGAATGAAATTTAACAAACAAAAGATGAATAAAATCTTAAGATGGAAAGAAAGGAGAAAAGGAAGGATATCAAGACACAGACAAAGACAAGAGATAAAATTAAATATAGACAAACGTTTATTTGTGATTAGTCAAAAGCAACAACACACAAGTCAGAAAAGAGTCAAGAAAGATTTTAGTTTGTTTAAAGTCTTAGTGTCAAAGTTTAAAGGTCAGTCCATCAGAATTTACCCTGAAAAACGTCGACAGCGACAAAATAATACAGGCACATTTAATGCAGAGTTTCTATATCTTACTGTCCGTTGTCCGATTACCTTAGTATTATAAATTACGGAATCGTCGACATATTTTTTGTAAGTCAATTATTACGCATCTTGTCTTTTGTGACATTAAGCGAACTGTTTGGGCTTAGTCGTTCTGCTAGGACCTTGCGAAAGTGGAGCAGGCAAAGGGTGTCGCATAGCTTGTGTGATACAAAATCAACCCAAATTTTCTTAATCTAAGTCACAATAAACATGATAAAATCTTAGCATCTAAGCAAGCAATGGTCACTATCCAACTATGTAAACACATTCAACTCGTAATACCTTACGCACGCTGTGCACGTACGCGCGGCGCCGGGTCGCGAAATATGTCGTAAAATACGCGCACGACAGACGACAAGATGCATCATTCATGTCGAGTGAGGCATGTGTTTAAAGCTTAAATGTTTATATTTTACAAATGCTGGAAAAGCCGGCCGTGTTATGAAACCTGAAAGTTATCAATAATCTTTTGAACCATTTCTGTTATTACAACGACATTCGGGAAACTAAAATGCACCGCAAAGTACCTCATAAACTACTCGTATATATTCTACGACATAGGTTCAGAGAAACCAAATAGTATAGAAATTTTGAGCAGTATGATTGGGTTTCTGGCAAATTGATATGACCATAATTGCGACTCATTATGATTTAAATTTTATTGGTGACGATTTACTGTTCTCTCTTTTCTTTCACCTTATCCCAATCTTTTGGGGTAGGCTTAATATGTCTTTTTCTTCCACACTACTTTAGTCTGACATACATCTTGTGCTACACAGAAAATCATCATTCATTCTTCACACAGTCCATCCATCTCTTTTTTGGTCTACCTTTACATTTGTACCCACATCTATCCTGTAGTTCAACATTATTTTTGTCACGTAACAAAAATAATGTTGAATGTGTATGGATCTCAATTTCTCAGACACGGATGCAAATTTAAAAAATCACTTTATGTACTCATTTCTCATCTTACGCGTTCTTCTTACGCACACATTATTTAGTGTTATCAAATGTATTATTTTCATAAGTAACGAATCAACTAAGAACAGAGATATTATATTCTAAGTTTATTCAGTCAACAACAAGATTAACAATTCTAGATCTACCTTCACGGTAACAATAAGGGAAGTGGGAAAGGAAAAAGGTAGCGCGAGTAAACCCAACATATTACTTATATTGAACATGGCCGTACTTGTATTGTCCACTTTGCTATTTTCTGTCAAAATGTAGCCGAGAGTTAGGTGCCTAAACCGAGCAACAACTATTCATTTGACTGCCTTAGTGTTATATTTACTAGCCTTCCTATTGCCCGAGAACATATGGCAGCTGCTAAACATTCACTTATATATTTATTAAAAAAAAACATATTTACCTACAATCTATAATATTATAAAATTCTAAACATGCCATGTCTGTATATTGAAGCTATTTAAAAAAAAACAACTGGTGTAAACTACTTCATAAACGATGGAGAACATGATGCATTTTTTCTTATATTTCTTGTTTGTTTGTCGTTTTGTCTGTTTGTTCGGGATTCACGTAAAAACTACTTTGCCGATTTTGATGCGGTTTTAACTGATCGGCAGTTAATTCTTAGGCTTAAACTCCGCGCTTATTTTTATCCTGGGATTACCGTGGGATTTTTCTGGGCATTCTGTAAAATGGCCAGATTTAAAAAAAAACTTTGAATTCCAATGTGTTTTTTTCTGATCAATAGTAAATTTAATGTAATATAATGTATGAAATCCGCGGGAGTAACAAGTCAAGCGTCGTGGGCATATTCTACTTTTATTATAAAAATCGCTCCGACTGAGTCCTATCCATAGGACAAAGATGATAATTAAAAAAACAGTTCATATATATAGAAAGGAATAAAAATATAATAAATAATTAACGACGCTGCTCTGTACATAAATGTTATATTGCTTTGTTAAAGTTTAAATAAATCTTTTAACATTGCTAAGCCAGGTGGTAGGGTATTTACCTGTCCGGGTGGCTACCACCCCTGATAAGCAGTCGTAACATCCTTGAGTTGTGTGTTTCGGCATCAGTGGCCAGTTTCCATTCTCCCTTTCGAGGCCGACAGAACATTGATTGCACATCTGGTGTTGCAAGAGCTCAGCATGTCAGCAGAAAATAAATATGTGAAAGTAATATGAATAATGTCCTAGTTTTATTCGGATCTAATGTGTATCTATGTATCTATATATATAATAGTCAATTGATGTTCATTATTCTCGCTAAAACTCGAGATCCGCTGGACTGATTTGGCTAATGTTGGTTTTGAATTATTCGTGGAAGTCCAGGGAAGGTTTGAAAGGTGAGTAAATATGAAAAAAAAACCTTCGAATATATTAAAAACAACAATTTCGATTTCCCTTTACAAACTATTCCTACCAGTCAAACATTTGATGTTGGTCCCGTCGTTTAGATATCAATTAAATTTAAAATCGTTCAGAAATCAAATTAAATTTAAAAGAATACTTTTGAGGTGGTACGAAGTTTGCACTGTCATCTAGTAAGTAATAAATTTGATACTCATGTCAATTTAAATAATTTCAGTTCAGGTAGTACTTTCATTTAAATACATTGCATATATCAGGACGAACAAAGCCTTTCTGAAACCTGCACACCCAAATGACCTTTATGTGAAACTTGTCTTGTTGTTCGTCTTTAACAAGCATTATTGAGTATTCTATTCGTTGCGAGTAGAGTGAAAGCCCGCCTGATGGTTAGTGGTTACAGCCAACAGACATTTGCAACACCAGAAATATATTATTGTACCCTAATCGTACTATTAAGATATCCTACAGGCCCAACTTAACATAAAAATATAAGGTTGCTCGTAGACGCTACCTTCCCACTTAGCATTAAATCTTTAATACAATCCACGTGAACCTCACACACAGTAATTGGCATGTATATGTAGAAGCACAAAATTCCGTTTACAGTGGGGAAAGTGGGCCTTATATTTTGCATTTTCTTTCGCGGGGCCTGTATAATAGCGCAACGGTTTCTTCACTTTTAAATTAAATAAATAATGCACACAATTTGAGCGCAATAAACTTTGGAGGTGTGTAGGTTTCGCGAAATTCGCCTCCCCCCTAATTTCCCCTTCCCGTGTCAGAGGATCCCTCCATCCTGCCCCGCCTAACGCCCGCCCGCTGGGAACAATAACGCGCGGTAAAGCCGCTATGATTGTACTTTGTTTGAAGTTGAAATTTTTACATTTCCTCTACATTCAATTTGTTTAACACTATAACATAAAATAGCTAATAGACGATCGACTTAATGGTCCTTTTTATGGCTAGGTTATTCGTTTTTAAACAAGTTTAGGAATGCCATTTATTTATTTTTACATTTATCCTAAAATACCTGCTTGCGTAGTCCAGAGTTAACTATTAGTTATTAAATAGTTTTCTCCAGGCTTCTCTTATTGATTAAATTGTCCAGCGCTGACCACAAAGTACGCTATTAATGGCATATTTTTACACTTTCAGGTATTAAGAAAATGAAATATATTAATGTGTTATAAAGCGCTCATGCTAATGTTCGGCTTAGTAACTAGCTATTTTGTCCAGCAAACTACTCTTTCTTCCTTACTATTACCCTTATAAAGTTTTATCCAAAGTACTATTCAGTTTTAAGACCTCATATTATCTTAAAAAAACGCTTGAAACTGTTTCACAGTAATTCAATGCCTATGATATCAGCAGAGAAGTTACAACGTAAAGCGTACGTACCTATATGCCAAATCACTTTTTTCCCTGTTTGTCGACAAAGATGTGACTAAAAAGTCATTGACTATATTAATATACTCCTTAAGGAATACTATTTCTATATATCGAATTACTTATATTATAAATTATATGTAATTATGTAATGCGTAATATGTACATAAATATTTATATATGTATTATAATAGAATTCAGTACTTCATTACACTGCATTTTAATCCATTCTTTTTAAAATATAAACTTTGAAATACGCGATCAAGACAAGCGACTGAGATATAAAACGGGGGACCCTGACGTACGAAAAATCCGCGTTGTATGAAATTGTATGAAGAAGATTTGGAGGGTGATCCAGTGGCAAACAACCACGACGGTTGACATACAATTTCATATAAGGTGTGATACGTCTTGTGTCGCAGTCCCCTGTCACGTGTCTCGGTCGCCTATCTCTGTGGCGTATCTCAAACTCTAAGTTAAGGCCCGTATAAGAAAATACTTGGAACAGGGCTTTTAGAAATAAGGGCTTAATAATCTTAAATGCCGTAATGAGACGGCATTTAAGATTATTAAGTGTGCATATTGCATTACATTGTGTTGTGTTATGTTGTATTGTATTGATTTGTGTTCCAGGTTCGGCCCACAAGGGAATACTAGGTAAGTCTGAATGATTCCCACCTAACAATAACAAATATTGATATTATGTACAGCACAATTTTATCTCCCCGGTAGTTTTAAAGGCATGCTCACATTGGCGTACACTAAACCATTGTAATATTTCCGTATGGTGACTTCGGTGCCAATGTGGTCACTCCGTCCGTTCACATGAAATGAATTGTGAACCAAGTTGTTCCGTTTTACTACCGAGTGACGACGGGTTGCTGGCACTAGTCGATTTATTGCTGGTAAAATAAAATTTCCATTCGTCAATTTTTATTTTAGGGTTTGGTTTTTGCAAGGTATCTTGAAAGCTGAACAAATACAGCAATTTGGTCCAAATTGAATTTCTGTATACGAGTATATAACTATATTAACAAATCGAGATGGTAATTCAGCTCGGTTCTGAGAAAAACGTTCTCTTCCACTTCAGGCCGAGTTTATAATTATATATACTACTTACATACATATTATCACGCTAGTTTCCCATCAGGGTAGCCAGAGACGATGGATCAAATTTTTGTTGGTGTAGGTATATATTATTCGTAAAGCCTATTTCAATACGGATCATCTCTGAAAAGCTACCACGGTTTGCGTAACCATCAAGAACTAATATAGGAGCCATAAAGTTTGTATGAACAAAGTTCGTTGCGCACAAAATAAAAACGTCAATATGTCCTGTCTGTCTAAGATCTTTGATAGATGCGTACCAAAACTGTTGTAATTAAAGATCCATTGTCTCTGCTGAATCTCATCATCATCATCCGAGCGTGAAATCCCGGTTGCGTTGGGAGCGATCAATTCGACGCCTAGGGTCCGCTTTCCTACTTTTTCTTCTCCACTTAGCGTAATCTTCGTTATCCCTTGTGTTAAGACCGTTGGTACGCATGTCATCCCTCACAACGTCAAGCCAGCATTTCTTGGGCCTACCCTTTCGACCGGGACCTGGCGGAGGCGGCATGGCTAGACATTTTTTCCCCACGTAACTAGCCGGTTTCCGTGAAACGTGGCCGTACTAGTGTAAGTGACTCTCCTGCAGTTTGTCTCTGCTTAATCTATCGCAGTGTTTTTCAACGCGTGGGTCGCGACCCTCTAGGGGGTCGCGAAGCTTCTATAGCGGAGTTGCAAAAGGTTGGGAAAGCTACTGCAGTAAAGTCTGCAATATCCGTAGATTCATCAAATTGCAAGGACACAAAAGCACGTTCTTTTATTTTTTATATGACTTGATCACGAACATCAGTCACCATATCGCTTATCCTGCGTTGAATGGTACTGTCAGACAGAGGTATACTTTTGAGTTTTTCGACCTCTTGTTTTCCAAACAATCTCCGCCATATCTAAAGCCGCTGGTAAAATCAAACTTTCGGCAATAGTGTTAGGTTTTTCTGCTTTAGATAGGCGAAGAGCTACTCGATAGCAACGCTTTCTCATTTATGCGGGGCGGCCGGCATGGGACGTGGTCGTACACGTATGCGCGTAAATTGCGTTATCTATTGGTGACGTATTCCATGTAAAAAAAAATGTGTTTTACGTACTTTATTATGTATTTAGTCGAACCCTAATTATGAAAATTAATAAATATGTTGGATTAAATATTTGTCACAAAATAAAATACATGAAAAATAAATAATATTTAAAAAAATACACTTATAGAAAATCCAACAAAAAAATAGAAAATGAATTTTAATGGGGTGCATGGCATCACTAGTTATAAATATTTTATGAACAGATATGAGTAGAAGGGTTATTATGATAATATCCTGAAAAGCACCCCATGCTTTTTTTACAATAAAATCATTTTTTCTTACAATATTTTTAATTCAAATTTATTAAACTTCATTTTTTTTTTTTGGATTTTCTATAAAAGCGCATTTTTTTAGTATTTTTTAAAACTATTATTTATTTTTCATTTTTTAAAAAGGTTTTTAAAATACAAGATTTTGAGATCCTGCATATGATATGCAGGATCTCAGCAGCAGAGTGCTAGCCAAGACAAGTAAAACGAGCCCAAACACGACGGGTCTATCTTGTTTAGTACAGGAGTTCCTATGGCCACCTTCCGACTCCATCATCAGATCAGCTCCATGGTACCACATTATTGCATTGTCACGCGATATACACATACGTGCCAAATTTGAGCTCAATCGGAAACCGGGAAGTCGATCAAATTTAACTTGAAACATTTCGTTACATACTAACATACGTATGAAGCTAATAAAGGCGTATTAAAAAGCAACGGGTAGAGGGGTCGCGAAATATTTCTTCATACTAAAGGGGTCGTGTCATGAAAAAGGTTGAAAAACACTGATCTATCGTATAATAAATCTGTAAATGGTCCGAGTTTGTACAATTCGTTGAAAAAAACAGGAGGGATAATTCGGATCAGAAGATTCCGAAAAAACAGTTTTTAGAATGTATGTCTGTGTGTTTTACTAAGCCTGTGAGAGAATGAGATAGAATACATTATAATTAATAATATTTAAATAATTAAATTTAAATATAATGTATTTCAATCACAACATTCCCAACTCTAAAGTGTATTTATAAACACTTTAGAGTTTTATGTTGTGATGTTTTTTCTTAACACTTCAAATTTCTTGTTTTAAAGCTTAAATATATTATAATGATCTAATATATGAAATGTGACTTCACGCAATTTAGTATCCCTGCCACACTTTGTTTCATTTCTACTTATACTGCGTGTGAATTGAACACATTTACATTTTTTTACTTAAATTTTTGTAAGAATTGCTTTTCCTCATACATCGTTACAAATTAGAGAGGTGAAACAATTTTCTCCATTTTGGGAGCCAATATATATTACTGTAAAAACTGACTAAATTAAATTAAAAGGAAAATGTTTCGTGTAATAAATTATTATTAGTAATCCCATATTGACACATCTTTTACATTTTTAATGTTGCGATGTCGGGATAAAACGTATCCTAAGTGTTGAAACAGATAAACACTCGAACCATTTAGATTTATTATAGTATAGATTAAGAAACCTTATTTTTTATAGCCATACAATAACTACTATAAGTCTTATAATATAATAATAATTAATACGCATACCAGCTAAGTCTCCACTAAATACTCGTATAATTCATATTATTATATTAATAATATTATGGATACATAATTGAAAATATTTTTATCAATATCATAAATAAATTGAAACACTGGGTGGCAACAATACTAAGTCCCCGGCACGATTCTTGAGCGGTCACCTTCACTTACTTACGCACAGTGATATTATAGATATATCGATAAATCCCACCACATTGGCTACGCTAATTACATAAAGCGATTTCTACTATTTCGTCGACCGTTCAAGATCCGTGCTGAGAACTGTACAATTTTTTAGCCTATTACCTACACAGACTCAAAACTTACATGAGTCTACGCACGCAAGTTTGTAAAAAAGAATTCTCTTCATTTGGCGCTTTTGTTCACGTTCCTTTCTTCATCTGAGCAATAAACTAGTAAGGAGAAAAATAAACCCTCAGCCAGCAAGATTCACATGTGAGTGCTTGCACCCTCTTCCGTTTATATTAAGTAAAATTACCTCATTACTAACAATAATGAGTTAGTTAACCGCACGATTGTTTTAATATAACTTGTTCTAAGGTAATGCGCGCCATTAGTCAAGACGGCATTTTCTTTTACTGGGGAAACATCGGCGCCTTTGCCTAGAACATAATTATAAACAAGTGAAATAACCGTCGCACCCTGATAGCTTAATTTTCAATTAAAACAAAATTTTATTAACAATATTTGATTAAATTCATAATTAAAAAACCGAATTAAATTTTTACAGTTTATTATGGGTTTTTGTATGAACTTAAGTACAATATTTTAAGGAGTCAACGGCGGATATGTATTCGTTGCTTTTAGTGTCAAAACTCGGGGCCCATGGTTTCCAGAAGCTCACCACTTTTATTGAGACTTATCTATATGGTTGATACAAGTCTCAAACGACCAAAGGGTTGCCCTGTATTATGGGCAACACAAAAGCACTGCCATGCAACGTGGCAACGGGGCCAGCGTTTTAGAAACGTTCCCGACTGATTTCGATTTGATACTTCACGTCTAGAACGTGGCAAATGTAAATATATATACCTATCTGTATAGGCTACATATGGTATAGGTGTTATTGTTATTGTATCAATTGATCGTTTATAACTAAATAATAAAATCTAGCAAATTTTAACGACATATCATTTCTAAACTAATAATAGTAATATTTGTATTATTATTTTAATTTTGTTGTTAATAAAAATCTTATTATTATGATTTCACATATATAGTTATTTAAATTCTTTTTTATGTTTTTTTAATACATAATATATTATATATATAAAAAATAGACACGTATTAAAAAATATAAAAAGATGACGTCCGTCGGCAGCGGGGCCTAGGGTCCAAGCTACCGGTGGTTAAGGCTCCAGGGACAGGAACTTCCTCACAATGTGTGCCGTGCTCAGGAGAACCGCCTTCTGTATCTGGCCCTTCACCCATTTACCGAGCGAGAGCCTCTCTAGGTGTCAGTCGAGGCTCTTCGCTATTAGACCGTTAACGGACACCACTATCGGTACGATGATCGTTGACTCCATATGCCACATGGCCATAATCTCGTGTGCGAGATCAAGGTATTTCGTTAATTTGTCAGTTTCAGCTTTTACGAGATTACAGTCATGCGGGATACTTATATCAACAAGCATCGTATGTCTCGCAGATCGATCTTTTATCACAATGTCAGGCTGTATTATGATTATTATTATTACAAACTATTTAATTGACTTATTGGTAGCTATAGATACCATATTTTGATAAGTTTTTATACATAAATACATCAGTAATAGGGCGGGCTGATGACAGTCAAATCAATTGATACTCTTTTATCATCTTAAATTAATCATCATCATCAATGATATTTTGATGATAAGGTAGTATTTTTTTATTGAATGAGTTCAGACGGCCCACTGGTGGAAAGCGATTACCATCGCCTATGGAAATGCGCTACACCATAGGTGTTACAAACGCGTTGCTGCTCTCTAAAGGGCGACGAGAACCAGGCCGCTAATACCAGCTGGAACACAGTTCAAGGTTGTTAGGACGTCATATTCTAGACCTGGAATGGACACCTGGCTGTGGGTTATTTTGTCGCCTCTTGCCACAGGCCACCTGGGCGCACGAAATTATATTCTTCCTTCGTTCCTGCGCGGATAATATTTTAACCGACTTCAAGAAATAAGGAATTTCTTAATTCGTGTGAATATTTTTTTATTTATTTATGTTCAACGTGTTTTTTATTTATGTTTAGGCTTAACTTTTTTGTTTCCGGACTGTTTTTGATAATTATTTTTATAGCTTCAGAATAGTTGATATAAATGTTATTATTATTAGTTCTTAATATAGGCGTAACTTAAAAGTGAAAAATATATATTATCTCGCAAAAAGAAATCAACTTTAAGAATAATTTAAAAAAAAAATTATGTATTTTGCAAAATAAACGTTTTGGAAAAATTGTGTTAACTTATTTAAAAAAAAACCGGCATTTTCATAGGTAAAGACCTAATATACTGTTTTTATTGAACAATTGTCATTCCTAGTGTATATTATCTTTATATATACTATATAAGACAGGCTCTGAGAAATCATCATCATATTCTTCTTTGTATATAAAAATCAATTGCTGTTCTTTAGCCAAACTAGAACTCAAAAACGACATAACCAATTTTATGTGTGTATTATGAGTAGGTACTGGGATGGTTTAGATTAACTATTGGACCCGGTAGGTTGCGCTGGAATCGAGATTTGGATTTTTATTTTTTCGGGACAGGACAAAGTCTTCCGAGCCCATTAGAATAAATATAATATTTTTAGTGTCTTGTTATGAATTGTAAATTTTTCATGTTTTTAGTTTGTATAATAGAATATAAATGTACTTTATAGTACAATCAAATTAATGTAACAATATATAAAAACAGCTAAGAAATAAGTACAAATGGCGGTCTTATCGCTGATAGCGAACTCTTCCAGACAACTTTGGGATTGTATGTATGTATGTATATGCTGGTCAACCAGCATAATTTACGAATAAGATTTTGGTTGTTTTGGCAACTAAATCCCAAAAAGGGTTGAAGGATAAACATTTTCAAATAATGTTTTCTCTCCCTACATGAAGCGCCATCTATTGCGTTTTTATGTTACCCTATACGAAAAAGTCTGAATTGGAACCATTTTCATCTTGCATGATGGAACCATAACTATTCCACAAATATTTGGTTATTGCCGTATCATCCAAGATTTCAACCAAGTGAATACAGACCTCACCTGTTTGTAGAAAAGAAAACTACAATAAATTAATCCGAGGGCTATTTAATATTTGCTTCATTTAAACAGACTTCTAGACAATAATATGAATTTAATTTTTTTAAGTGTTTGAATTACAATTCATATACTCCACTGGTTTTATTTATAAAAGAATTCTTTATTATTATAGGTTCATTGATCGCTACGTCATCTAGTTGCAGCAAATTAATCTATTTCCTATGGTCCCCTAAAACGTTGTGCTTTTAATATATTCTCTAATATAATGACCTCTGGCGGAACCTTTCAATAGCACTTAGTATTTACAAAAAATAGTTCACCTAAATTTCCGCCAGATTTACTTTGGCAAAACGTATGAATGTAGTTTAAAAACTTTTTGTTGAATTTTGGTGAATGTTTTTATAATTTTATATTCATATTTAAACTTTGTTTAACATATTTTCCAGTGTTTTATAATTTATTTTATTAACATACATTATCAAGTAATTTGCAAATCCTTATAAAAACTGTTTTGAATGGGAAAAAAATTAAACTAAACCGAGAAAAAAGATATTTGGTTAAAAAATGGATAGAAATAAAACAAACACTTTAGGAGCCTGAAGCATTAAGCCGATAAATTGTCGGCAAATTTTTCAATGCGATTTGTGTTGTAGTGTGACAAAGCTCTTGGTGATAATTGTCTTACGATTATCGTATGACTTATCGTAGGCGAGATTTTTTTGGTTGAATGTTAACATGTCAATGCGATTATTGTCTAAATAGTATCGCCTACGAAAATATTACTTATACGACTTCTCGCCAAAAAACTTTCTCCCTGTCTATAGCCTTTAAATATGTTAGCATGCAATGATTTATTAAATTTGATTATATGTTTATTTTAACTTTATTATGACAACACAACTGATACATCAATAGAGACTCATTTCGAAATCGCGTTTTTTTTTCATTTATTTAGTCACTATTAATTAAATAATAACTATAAACAACATGTCAGGAGCCTTAAGAAAAGACGAGCGTGCATGACAAGAGCTTATGAATGTCAAAGAAGCAAGTGAGGTGTGTATAATAAGCCTGAATGGCGCTCTATTGTCCGTGCCTACCCCGCAAGAGACCTGGCGTGAAGTTATGTATGTATGTATGTATAAAGATAAGTTTTCTTAACCCTTAATCTCCAATTGATAAAAAAGCGAACGTCGGTGCTTTTAACGAAACCCTTCACGTGAACCGACAAAGAGTTGGTTGATTTATTCATTTAAAATATATTTCATCTACATACATGATTTTCATATAATTATAGATAGATAGCAGGTTTTATATATTTTATATAGATAAGAAATTAGGGTTTAATTATATATTAAACATATACCTGTATATTAATTAATTTGAAATAGTAGTAGTCGCTTGATACTTGAATAGTAGCTACGTTACTATTTATTTTAAAGGTAGTATTTATTCGGTTGCTATTGATATTTATCTGAATTAAAAATTATTCGTAGAAAGCAAATAAGCCTAAAACGCCCTCTGATGCTACTACACTATTATAATAGTTTCCGAATTTTGGTATACGTATTATATGAACAAGAGCGTCCCAAATTTGCCCCCATTGTAGTGCATTATAGACAACGCCACCTATTAGTGAGGGCCGCTTACAAAACTTCGGTTTCGAACTTTTGCCTTTGACCTAGTTTCGAACTGCCGGTTAAACTTCCTACGTTCGCTGTTACCACGTGCAGTCTAGGTAGTTCGTTTTTTAGTCTTCAGTTTACAACAGTGCATTAGAACTTTTTTAAATGAGTTTGAATAATATCTAATGGAATATTTCTTCTCAAATTTAAATCGTAGTATATTTTAGGTGGGGTTGGATACTTAAATCGTAAAATTATAAGCTTGAGCGTTACCAATAGTAAACTGACGGACTCATAAACTGCATCAAAGTTCAGGATTACTTTGAAATGATTTTTTAAAATAAGTATGCAAACTTTCTAGATTAAATTATATAAATATGGAGAGACTGGCTCTTAATCTCAAAAAAAAGGAAAATTTAAAAATAGAACTGCAGTAAAACAAATGAATATAGCCGGGAAAAGAAAATTTACTCGTAGTATCAGATTTGCGTGTTATTTATAGCAAAGTTATAAATTGATTCTCATTGATTTTTTATTCTTTTGTCAATTGAATTATTGTTACCAGCAGAATTGTTGGGTTAGTTTTTTAACTCATCGAGAGTTTTTGAACCATAATATGGATACTTCGTCCGAACAAGCGGCTCAAATTGTAGCATTGGTGCGGGAGGGCTTGGATCAACGAACGATTGGTAGAAATTTAAATTTAAACCAGTCTACGGTTTCTAGAATATACAGAAGATTTGTGGAGACCGGTTCTTACAGAAGGAGACGTGGTACAGGCAGGACTCGAGCAACCACCGGTCGTGATGACCGATTTATTGTTACTTCCCTGCGAAATCGTTTCGTCACGTCTGTTAACATCAAAACAGAGCTTAATGAAGTGCGTGGAGTAAACGTGAGTGCACGAACAATAAGAAGAAGGTTAAAGGAAGCGGATATCACCTCTTTTAGACCAGCAAATGGTCCAAAGTTGTCTGTAGCTCACAGACAAGCTCGCTTAAGATTTGCGCGTGATCACCTGAATTGGACAGAAGAGCAATGGACCTCCGTATTGTTCACGGACGAGTGTAGGACATGTTTATATGATGCAGATGGTCCCAGAAGAGTCTATCGTCGACGTGGGGAGCGATATGCTTAAAGTGGCATTGAGGAGCGTGTTCCTTTTGGAGGCGGTTCGTGTATGATCTGGGGTGGCATATCGATGAACGGGCGAACAGAACTTGTTTTCATAGACATGGTCCGTCAAAATGGGGGTTTGACTGCACATCGCTACATAACAGAGATCTTAGAAGATCACGTGGTGCCTTACATGGGATTCATAGGCGAAAATTTTACTTTAATTCAGGGTAATGCCCGGCCGCACGCTGCTGCACAAGTTCGACAATATTGCGAAGAGGTTGGGATACGTACAATGAATTGGCCAGCACGCAGCCCGGATCTTAATTCCATTGAGCATGTTTGGGACAATTTAAAAAGAGCTGTATATGCGAGAAACCCTTTGCCCAGGACAGTGGCAGCACTAAGAACAGCACTTTCAAAAGAATGGGACAATATTCCGCAAGATCTTTTAATAACCCTAATAAAATGTATGCGGAACCGATTACAATCCGTAATAAGGGCACGTGGAGGTAATACACCTTATTAAAACATAAATAAACCCTTGCATAAAGTTTGTGTCTGTTGTTAAAACCAATTTTTTAATTAAACCAATTTTCCTTAAATTTCTGTTTTTCTTCAAAAAAAGTCTTAATATCCTTTCCAGTACACAAACTTAAACTTAAGGATATGACTCTACGCTGTTTTAAAGTTCACGAACCAATTGGTTCAATTCCAAATCTAGAGGTTTCAATTTAAATATGTATAGAAAGTTTCCATACTTGGTTAAAATATTTATTTCAAAGTCGTCTATTACTTTGATGCAGTTTATGAGTCCGTCAGTGTACTTTTTCATAGTTCAATAACTATATACAGAAAATGATTATCAATTAAATAAAAACCAAACTAAATTATAAATAAGTATATATCGCACCATTCGTAGAAAAAGGACGCAAGTGAAAAACATGAACTTTACAGGAACGTAAAAAAACTGTTTTGTGTAGAAATGGTAAACCATAGATAAATGTGTTCTAAGGAGACTTCATAGACAAAATTAATCTGCAGATACCTGTCTATTTGATATAAAATAATATTGAGTAGCTTTCGAGATAATTTAAAATTAATGCGTTACGTCTTTAATCCCCGTCATGGTATTATGGCTTTTAAGAATAAGTATAGTAACCACTTTGTTGCTACGGTATTCACACGGATCACGGCATCGTAATTTTACTCACGTATTCTTGCCGACCAGATTAATTAATTAAGTAAACACATAGTTGTGTTTACTTAAAAAAAAGATAAAAACTTAGTAGAAGAAATACGTAACTAGACTTGCGCGTTTATCTATTTAACAAATATCGTGACAAAAGTATGTAAGTTAATTTATGAACGTATATTTCAATTCTATGGTGTATAAGCAAGTAAGTAAGTAATAATAAGCTCCGTCATTTATTAGGATATTTTTTCAAACTTGTTGAGCATATGTGTCATAATGTCCTTTATCGAATAGTGAAATATAAAAAATTGAAGTAATTTCACTTGCGACTTTCTTCTACCAACGGTGCGATATATTAAATATATATATTAAAATTAAACTGGCACTAGTGCCAGATCGCTGTCAGTTGGAAACGTGCCCAAAAGACTGGCTACATTACCTCGCTGTATCGCGTACTTTTTCAACTTTTTATCAATATATAGATACAAAAAATCGATAGTGTTGCAAGTTTCACAATTTAGGGAAATAATTCTGCACACAAGTATAAGAATTTGTTCCATGGAATGTGACCAGATCTGAGTCTTAAAACTGTTATTAATTGCTTTTTAGTCGAAGTTGTGTTGCCAACGCAAGGATAATTTTAAGGCTTCTCCTTTCACACCTACTTTAAAAGTAAAGTAGGTGTAGAAAAATCTAACACTTTCAACAAAAAATGATTTGAATTAAATATTTTCAACTTAGTACCTACCTAGTTTTTGGAGATATGAGATATTCAGGATTATACTTTATTAGGGTCCGTAATCAGACTGAGAAGCCACACTTCTCTTCCACTGCAACAGGAGACGATGGCACGAGACCTTCGTAAGCTATAAGTAATATAGCTATAAGCAATCAAAGGTATTGACGACTACCGGGAACTAGTCGGCCTCCACCTGCAACCATGCCGCAGAGGGGGCGCCCATATTCCTCTTACTGCGCTGAGATCAGAAGTCACTAGGACAGAACATCAAGGTCAGTAACATGCTTTCATTCCGGCCGAAGAAGAAGCCTGCCCTAATCAAAGGGCTGCGCCAACGGCAGACTGGGTCGCAGAGTCATGTTAACGCTACAACCCGCGGTCACAACCCGGGTGAAAGGAGCAATCTCGAGGAGTTTTTGTGTCTATTACTGACTCGGGATTGCATGGCGTTTCCTCGAGGATGCTATTACCACCACATGGTGAATCCTAATAGCGACTCCTCGCGCGGTTGGTTCTCCACCAGCGGATTTCTCATCGTTATAAGAAGAATTCCGTAATACAATCACAAATATAATGCCTATCATTTCGCACTACTGAATTATAATTTTATATACATAATCTCATGTTGTGGGTCTCGATTTAAAGAACTTTAATTATAAATGTTAAGCGAAAGCCAATTATTTATAAGTACTTTGGAATCGACTGTACGTTAATTGATTTATTTCTTTCCATAATTAAATAACGTCACAAATTAATCTTTATAACTAGTATTTATAAAATTTTATATTGTTTTGTGGCAACATATCTTTAGAATTTGGCTAAAACGGTAAAAGATACGATTATAACAAAAAATTGTTTTGTTTGCTGAAATAAAAAATTATGGTCCCTGACTACAACAGGGTAGTTATTTGTCAAAACAACTGAACTAGATAAGTAGGTACATCTTATTGTCTTACAAAAGGCCGAAGAAATGTTATGCGAGTGAGTCAAATAGCGAATTCATTATTGTTTGAATTTTAATTAAAATTATTAATATCATGCTTATTTAAAAAATAAGATGATAACAAGGTACTCTAACGCCCGTTCTTTTACATGATACATTGTTTTAGATTTTATTGTAAAATGTATCACCCACCCAATTTAAGTTACAGTATCGATTGTATTTTAACATGATATCCGATGATGATCATCATCATCGTCCTGGTTTTAAATTACGGTTGTGTTCGGCACGTCCACTTCAGAGGCTTGATTCCGATTTCCTACTTTTTATTTCCCATTTGCACGATTTTCGGTATCCCTTATCGTGAGACCATTGACACATATGTGATATCTTACGACGTCAAGCCAGTATTTCTTAGGTCTACCCCTTCTACTTAAACATAGCCCCAGGATGCATGACTAGACATTTATTTCCGACATCAGGTTTCCGTAATGCATAGGCAGCATTCTTGCAATTTGTTCGCTATGTCACGGACATAAAATATAAAATGCTGCCGCGGATGCGAGAGTTACCATTCCTAACGCAATGTGTTGGTGTATATACTTTTAATCCCAAAAATTAATCTAGTTTTCCATAGCGATGAAGAACGTGTCTTGTGGAAATGAAAAAAAAAATATTCATACAATACAGAGCTACATTACTTGTTCTGGTGGTTCTATGCAGGTACATCTGTCGAAGCGATTTAGGCATGTGAATATTGGTGACCCAAGCTCTGTCATAATTTTTATTACAATGTCTACATACATACCAAATATTATTGTTTTTGTTATTACGCTATGAAATCTCAATTCTTTTAATCGAAAATATCACCACATGGAGCTGGTTTTTAGGTCAAAAGTAATGTAGTCAATTATTAGCACTGAAAATGCTGCTATCGGCTTCCTGGATGTAGATTTTTTGTAGGCTGCTTTGGACAGTTATACTGCCATCAGTCAAAACCCCCTCAGTAGGTTGCAGGTTTAGGCTGACGATGAGGGTAGTTAGAGTAAATCGCTTTTTCTTTGCATGCAATTGAAGAGTAACGACTAACCGTTTTAGTCTTTTTAGGTAGTAACTAACAAATTTATATACTATACTATATAAACTATAGCTACTGTCATTGCTGTATAGCTACTGTCATTGCTATACACATATTAATGAGGTATATATTGGTATATATATAATATTAATATGTGTTATTGATTATAGTCCTTTTTTTAATTTTAGGTATATTTACTGTGTGATATTTATATATCCTGTTATATGTGTATTTAATTAGCACACCACCGTCATACACTTGCGAATTTCCTGTTCATAAAATCCACAGCCCGGGTTGTCTGGAAGAGATCGCTCTAAAGCGATAAGGCCGCCCATTGCTCCTACTTTTACTGTTTAATGATACTAATGTAAATTGTTTATACTATGTGTATGTGGTGAACAATAAAGTGTTTTCTATTCTATTCTATTCTATAAACTATTTTTTGTTAATATTAAAACAGTTTTTAAGTGCAAGTGCAATTTTTGAGCCCTGACACTGCGTGAGCGTGACGTATGAAATGAAAGAGCCCTTTTAGTATCTTTCAAACATATGTTTTATATATAATATGATTATTTATTATTTTTTGAGTTACAAATAAAAACGTGCAAAAATGACACGTTCAAAAACAGCCAATAGTTTTAAAGAGTTGGTAGTAGTCTTACTCTACTTTGAATAAATAAACCATAAATTATGTTTTTGCTAATATTTATAGTTTTTGAAAAGCGTTTCTAGTAAAAATTCTGCTTTTAATTACTTTGTATTTTACATTCGTGGTGACACAATCATTATTGAGCTATGTGCAGCGTCTCTAAGTGTACTAACCCGAAAAATCTAGAGGGTAGAGGGTTTGTAGAAATAAACAAAAGGAAATATTTTTAAAATTTTTATAACAAGTAGTTCCAATAAAATTTTACAAGTCCCTTTTGTACAGGTTGCGGAGTAACCCCCACACGATGCAACTTAAAATCGTCTCGAGTGGTTTAACTGTGGATAGTGCTTATTATAACAGGGTCGCACAAGGAGTCCGCGCCCGGTCTCATCTTTACGTCCGTGAGTTACGCGGCGCTGGGGCCATACTCTCGAACGCCTTTCGTCGTTCTCCTCCGTAGAATTTTTCAGGCAGAATCAATGGTAAGCGTTTGAGAGCAGGCCCTCTGCTTCAAACCGAACCCACTTCTATGTATTTAAATTATTATACCATAACGTCAGCAAAATGCAGTTTGTAGACACGAAGACTTACGAATAGATCGACAACATACATTTTTAGAAAATTATGTGAACAAATATTTCCGTATGATTATGAGTGTTTACAATAGAACTAACATTGGTTAGCTACGGGTTATAAATCTAAAAATAATAAAAATGAGAGAAGTTTTATCAAATTACTTCCATGACAAAAAATTCACCTATTTTGCAAAATCGTCACTTAACAACATATAAATTACTGTGACATTCACAATTTGACAATTAATTTAAAGAACAATAAAACGTTATTAATAAAATAATTGATTTATAAAATGATCGTAAGTTTGAGTAACTGCAGACAATGATTGTAGCTTATTCTTGACTTCATAGTGACGTGCAAAAAGGAGTAAAACATGAACGTAATAAGAAATCAAACAAAGCGACATAGACGTCGTGAAATGCGACCCTGTACATAGTTGATTAAATAAAATAGCTAAATAAAACTTACGGTACCATAATTTAAATAAATATATTAGCAACTAAATTAATACTTTTTACTAAATATCAAACACTGTTAGTTATTATCTTTGTCGGCTTATATAGGTAAATATTAAAAGAATGGAACAGGTCACCCAACACAGAAATATTTGTTCAGTTTTAATGTATGTACCTACTATTTGAAATTTATCCTCATTAGAGATGATACAAAAACTAAAAAAAAATTGATTATCTAAGTTACAAAACAACAGAAGTGCGCTCAGATTGAAACTTGACTTAGCTAAATACTTATTACTAAAGTGTATGTAATGGCGATTGATAATCAAAATTATAAACAAATATTATATTCCGTATCAAAAACTAAACCCGAAAATGTACTAAATTTTATCAATCTGAATTGGTAATAATGCGTTAAATCGAAGCGTTTATTAATTATTTAATTCCAGCCACTTTCTATTACTAATCTATTTATATTAAGTCTACATTGGTAGAGGTATGCTGCGGTTTAATATATTTTTTTCTGTCCCATAACTATATTATTAAAATTATCAATTATAATTATAATATAGAGATGTAGGTGACATCATCATAGCACCTCTTTTATATTGCTACTGGTTAGCGTGGTTTGGATTACCCTTTTTTAAGTAAAGATTTTAAATATCTATAAAGATTTTAGAGTAAAGACAGTTTCGGTTATTAAGCGCAGTCTATTCTTGTATTCAAGAACCTGCTAAGCCGACTGTGAAAATTTCCATTATTCCAAAAACAAGGACGCTTAAGACCAGGTATTAGGTGTTTACGAAAAAAATAAAAATAGTACATATATGAATTTGGAATCATAATGAATCACTAAAATAAATTTAACAATTAATAGTCTAATTTTTATACCAAAATAAGTCAACCACGGAACACATGTATTTTATATTCCCAATCTAAGCAAATTATGCCTATTATGGGTTACATACGACTGAAACTCTGGTGTAGATTCCAGACTTCCAAACTAGAGTAAATAGCGAAATTTGCCTGCGGGGAATCGAATTCAGTGTCCTTGCGTTTTAGTGAACTAAGTTGGCCAGAACTTAATTCACTACATCACATAGGCATAGACAAAGCATAGATGGGCATGGATAACATAGTAAGTGTAATCGTACAATTTATTAATGAATTCAATTAAAAAATAGGAAAGGATTGTATAATTACGTTTTCTTTCTGTTTCATGATTATGACTATTATGCATACATGTATATATTTTATTACCGAAGTAACTATGCACATGAGAGTGGTGCCGTAATCGCGGTATGCACTCTCATTTAACAAGAAAAGTGTTCAAATTAGCGAGGCAAGGATCGCATTTTACATATGTGCGCGATTCTATAATAGTATAGTGGAACAGTGCTTCCTTTAGCTGAAAACCAACCGCCTTTACCTACAATCCTTAAACTGCTCTGACAAAAAAGATATAACTGTTACTATACAATACTTAATCTTTAAAAGTATTTATAAGAATATTAAAATTATAATTTATTAAACAGTACACTATTTTCGGTCTTCACAAGAAAATAATTATAAAAGTAATAAGAAATTTTAACTTTAATATAATACTTTAAAGGTTTGTTCATGATTATTGAACATCGTAAGATTATAGGTATTCATTTTATGGATATTTGTAACTAAAACTATTTCTAAAGTAGCGCTATTACTAATAAAATATTGGTTATTCTAACGCTCGAGGTGAATAATTTAACATAGCTGTAATATCAACGAATGATGAATAAAAAATTTTTCGTCCGAGCAGTATTAATTTCGAGCCCGCCACTTCATAAAATCATATCATTATAATATTATACAAAAAAATATGTCAATATTGGCCTGAAACTACAACACAATGACATTCTAAATTACTTTTAAATGAATTTCACATTATACGGTTACGTCACAGCAATCATGTTTTCTGTCAAAATATAGCCTGGAAATTAAATAGACGTTTAAAACTGCTAAAAGCAGTATGTCTGGTTCCTATATCTTACCGACCGTTCATTCCCATTATGATCAGTTAAAATTAAACATATGTTCCATATAAGTAATATCAAAATTCAACCGATGTTAAGGCAAGCGAATGTATAGTAAGATATATTATAGATATATAGATACCTGCCGTTAATTAACAGCCGTGAACACCAAACAAAACTACATAACAGAAATAACGAGTATAAATAAATATAGAATACACTATACCTCCGTCAGTAAAACTTGCCACATGTCGCCTAACAGAAACATGAAATTGAACTATTCTACTTTACAACAACTTTGTGAGCACATAACAATGATTAATAACTTTTTTAACTATTACACCAAAAACATAACATAAAAGAACTTATCGTTAGGTTTTATCGTCTCATATATATTTTTCTATGAGTTCTATAAACATTGAATGGCCTTCAGCTACTCGATTTTACTTAATTAAATTAATCAGTAATTAAACTATCAACTTATCTATTTATTACAAAATTATAACCATAATGGTTATAATTTTGTAATATGTATAGTATGTATAGAAGAGAACGATGATTATACAAATATTGTACAAATAAAATTACCTCAGAAGCAACTTCAACGATATAAAATATAATATAATTACTATTATGATATACGGGCTCGTAGTATATTTTAATATTTAGTTTAGTAAATATTTATCTTATATTACGTACTTTAATCTATATACAATCAATACACTATTAATAATGCTCAACTATGAACATTTTATCTTAAATTTTATTTTATTATCGCTCGCGACACATAACCTTCGTTTACGACATCTAACGCAATAATTACACATCTTTGGTATCAGCCGTCTAAAACAATATATAAAGAATGACATATAACGCCGGGCGTAACGGTCTCATAACGGTCGAGACATATACGTTATACGGTGACAGGGTATATGTGTAACTCGCAGGATTTTAGAGGAAATCTACAATATTGGTATCGTCCTATAGTCAAGAGAAGAGGAAGATGCTAGATAGAAGCCGGATGATGTTAGACCAAGCTTTCAACCCCGATAACGTTCGCAAATTGTCATGCACTACTCCGTAACATTAGCTACCCGTACTACGTCTGCTAAGAAGTGAATGCAGCATTATTTGTGCGTGCTTAATCATTATCTAAACTAAGCCTGGGCTTTGTGTATCTTGCGGCTGAACATTAACGCTAGGCTTTGATGCAGCTTAGCTATGTGCCAATTTTTTGGTCACTTGAGGGGCCTGCTAGCTTGAATATCTGCAAAGGTCGGTCGGTTTACAAAAGTGTTGTCGAATGGCCCTAGGTCGGCTGATAAGGACAACATCGGGGTGGTTTAGTTCCCGGAGTCCAAAGTCAAATTCCACGGCGGTTTGGAGAGTCCGGTTAGAACTCGTATAAATCTTGTCTTGGTAAAAGCTTTTTGTGTAAATTACATACATGAATCTACTACTTTGAACACATCCCAGACTTGGTATCGGCCTAGGTTATGTAAGTCATCTATAACGCATTTATTATAAATTGATAAAATATATTTTACCTAGAACATAATATCACAAATTAATATGGAAAATATGCATAAGCCATTATGCATATTTATGGAACAACTGACTGAAACTATTTTCTAAAACTTTTTCAGTTTTATTATTAAAAATTAAAAAATATATAAACACAGTTTCAAACACTTATAAAGAACTGTATTATCATATAAACAAATGTAAACGTAATATTTAATTTTCTTCCTTCCTAGGAATTTCAGAACACGAATGTTAGTAAATAATATTTATGTAACAAATGTAATAGTAGCTGCTATGCTTACCTTAATGTGAAAAACTTGTTAATTTTATTGTGAGTTAATACGAGTAAAGGTTCTTTTAAGAATGGAACTTGATTGTAAATGAATATAGTGGGACGTTTTTTAAACATTATTATTTATTTTTATTTAAAAATATATCTAATTTTTGCATTTTTGAATTATAAATAAAACAAAAGTGTTGTTGGAGCCGACTGCTACATGATTTTATAACTTTATGTAATGTAATTAGTTGTACTATATTTGGACCTTGTTATGCATAATGGAACCAACCCACATACTAATAGTTTTGAGAAAAATCCATTATTATTAAAATTTTGCTTACAAAATAATGTGTCTATATTTTGGAAAAAAATATTTAGAATATTGTGCATTAGAATATACAATATTTTTTTTGCAAAATTTTAATAAAAACGGCTTTTTCTGTCAGTTGTGGGTTAGCTCCATTTTGCATAACTAGGTCCATTTATGCTTCATATCTTTTATGCCCATAGGTGCAAAAAATTTAGCATTATACCAATAACAATCGCAAAGTATTTTTTTCCGTTCATAAAGTTAAAACCTATAAGTGTACTTTAAAAAAAAGTTAATAATTATACGCTACACCATTTTATAAGCTACCTATAACTACATAATTTATGTACACGTATTCTAATTATTACTCAAATACACGATCGTATTCTTGAATAAAATACTTTAATAAGATTTTTAAACAAAAAACATCAACATATTTAGTCCTAAATGACAAAAATAATAACATTCGGGTATGATCATGTGAAAGCTGTTTTTAAAACTATAATACATTATTTCATACGAACTAAATATAGAACATAACCTAAAACACACTTAAAACAAATACATGTTCTAATTAATGCATCTATTATATATATGACAAATTGGTAAAAAAAATTATAACAAAAAATAAATAATATTAAATTTTGGACATTAATCGCTTACTTAGACATAATAGTTTAACAATAATATTTTCGTAATATTAGAATATTTCATTCTGATTATAATAATTATTAACAAAAATTAAAAATATATTAAAAAAGCTTTATAAATATTATATGAAATTTACACCAACTTTTACATGAAACGTCTTATATTTAGAAGTCTTATAACGTTTTTTATCATAACTACAACATTATCATTATTTATTTATATTTAAATGTGCTTTAGAATATTACTTCCTGTTGAGGTATATATAATATGTCAACCAAATTTATTTGACATTTTCAAACATAACAGCGTTTATCATTGATGGAAAAACAAAAATGTAATGTTTGCTTTACATAATATACTACAACAAAGCTGAGGCTGCGACGTTGTCAGGCACATAAACTACTATCATTATTCATTATTGCATGTTACACATAAGTGAGATATCAGGCTTATTTAAAATCAGTCCAATGTTCTGGAAGATTTGCGTAATCACCTATCACTATTCTTCAAAATGCATAGCTAAACTAACCAAATATTGTCATTAGTACACACTTTTGGCTTTCCACCGTTGATTAATATTTTCATTCATGTCGTTATTTCTGGCTTATCGCTAATACTGAATTTTCTGTTCAGTATTGATTAACGCTCTTTCATAATTCAAGTTTAAAATGGTTTTAATGCCAAATTATAATATGAATAGATACAGAAGACTTTATCTACAAGCAAGTGCTAAAACAGATATATAAGCAGCGATATCAGTGAAAAAGTTCACAGTTGGGCTTATATCGATCGCTTGTTTCAACACTTAACTCTAAGCACCTGTCTGTGCGTTCTTCTTTTATGAAATAAACTGGCCGGGCAGCTTAAAGTAGAAACAGTAACGTTGCAATGTCATCAGACATTCAAGTCTGTGTATTAGAGAAATGCCCGTAAATTATATAGAAATATTTATTTTACTACCCACATCGGATACTCGTTCCGCCCTCAGCGTGACCACAAAATGAGCGTCATCTCAAAATACTGTGTAATCTCAAACGTGCCAGTTAAACGTACTAATAGTCTTGTCACAGACAAAATAGTTTTGTTATTGTTGTTATATATATCTTATATAATTGTATACACGTTTGAGATTAGTCGTTTGTATTGAGCATATTAGATAAATTATTGTGCGTTGCATTGTGCTGCTGTTGTGCGGAACTAACTGTTCAAGTTTATAATTTATGGGTACAAATATGAACATTATTATTATTATGACAGTTGTACAGTCAATATACAATTTGGTAACCATAGCTAATTTGAATATATATTATTTTTATAAAAACTAGATTATAAAAGTTGGTAACAAAAATTTATATCTTCAGATCAATTGCAGCAGATTCGAAAAAAAAACCATTCATTGTAGAAGAATTAAAACAATTGTATAAAATAATGTTCTTACAAAATGAAATGTAGGCTAAATATCCAGAACGGAAAACGTCTTATTAATCAAAACAGGAAATTAATAATCGCAATAGAGACATTATTATAATAATTATAAAATATGTAAAAAGAGTAGCCAATTTTATGTCGACATTTCTAAAATTCTGGCAGTTTTTAATATCGTTTTAGAATCGCAACAGTTAATACTAACCTACTAAAATATCTTACCTCTAATCGTCTTCTTCATTACGAATTATTGTTTAATATAATCGTACTATTGTTATAATTTAATTAAATTTAACTAATTCTTATATATTTATTATAACGAAGTTTAATAGTGAAAACGGCTTAACGTAAACGCTAATTTACATTTTTCAATTGAACGTACTATCGTACCCGCTACGTTTGTCTTCGATTAGACGCTATAGCGTGTACGCTACTGTATGACACGTAGCGGTTGTACGCTATAGCAATAACGCTAGTAGCAATAATTCCCTACAGCGACGCGATAAACTAATGCTTACCTTTACTGGCGCAACGGGCCACCGATTTATTTATAACGTCCATCACATTGATCTAGCCAATCGAATACCGACATAAAGAAATAAATTTTGGCTTAATCACATATAACGTTTGAACAACATAATATAAAGCTATCTTCAATAAGAGGTGACGCGTATATTTAAATGCCATAGTGATAGTTTTGTTACAGTCAAATGATTCATTATGATAAATTGACGACTTTTGTTTGAAATCCATATTAACAGCATAATGACTAATAAAAAATTTAGTCCTATTCGAATTAGTGAAAAACAAAGATTTACAATCACACAGCTATTGATTGTAGAGGCAAATTACGGACAATTAAGTAACTTCATACTTCATTGAGTGCAATTATGTGTATAAAATATTGTCAACAAAGGCTTTATATCTGTATATCTGCGGGTTTATATCTGTCTAACCATTTCCTAACCTTAACATTGGTAAAAAATTGACATTTACTTATGTCAAATGTTAACCAAGTAGTAAGGCTAATCAATGGATAAGAAGATATAGGAACTGGCTGCGAATGCTAGCCGCATACCGGAGCCACGCGGCATGCAAGTTTGTACAACAATTAGGATTATTTACGTTACACCGTTCGAGCACGTGCCGTGGCCCGGGCAGGATCCGGGAGAGACACGGATTTGAAACTTCTAAAACGTTAATATATAAAGCAATTAATATTTTACGCATTATATTGCACGCGTCCGATTCACGTATCGTATCCTATATATCGATGAATACGATCGTACGGCTAGCGCCCGGCACGGTTCAGCAGAAATCATCGATTACTTTGCCAGAATCGCAAAATAAATTAAACTATCGCTCACTTTGAACATTGTATCTTACTTATATTATAAACGCCGATGTTCCCTTGAAATTCAATGGTTTGCGATTAGAATCCAATTTTTATAAAGTTGCGACAATATTTGTAGGAAACTATTTTTGTAATAAAACCAACTCGTTAAATCTCTATAGCGAACATCAAAAATTCATTATATTTTCTTTAAAATTGTTCATTAAGATTAAAAAGCTAGCAAAACCGCAGTTTACAACTATTATTTCACATTTTTGTCTAGAGCGATAAGTTACTAAGTCAACTTAATGTATTTATATTATGCTACAATATTGCGCTCCTAGCTGCGTTAACATTAGACAAAGAGATTGCTCCATGTGCGTTCTTATTATCTCCTATTCTGAATAATGCTACTAAATTTTACTACATCATAGAAATATTCAACATTTTCAACAAAACTCTAATTTTGTTTTTCTTGACCCGGTAATCTGATACGTTTGAAAAATTAGTATGTACCACGGGAAAATTGACTTAAATATATATATGTTTGTCCCGTATCTTAAATTCTCGGTAATATTAGATTATTATCAGTGTACGCAGGGCCATCTTAACCATATTAGGCGGCAGAATGGGAAATTAGACTGGGAGTGCCATTTAAACAATAAAATTAGTAAAACTTATACGTGAATTTCAATAGGCGATAAACAATTTTTTTCGTGATTGAGTTGAGATGATGTGTAATTTTCAAAACTAGAAGATTACGCATGATAGGATCTATGCGCCCGGGTGCCACGCACCCCTTAACCTCGGGTGTAGACGGCCCTGAGTGTACGAGTCAATGCCTTAAAAGCTATTTTTCTATCAAATGTGATGTCCCTATTCACAGCCGCAACCAGCTAAATGAGATACTATGTTTTATAATAATGTTTTAGAATATTCGTTTACATTTATTGCTATTTTTAATGTGTACTTTTATTATTAAAATTATTGCATTACACTTACACGTACAAAGTATAGTGATCAATGTGATAGACAAGTGTTCCGTTCTGGAAACCTTTGAGCGAATATATATTAGCAAAACACACGCATTAGGCCGTGCTATCTGCACCATTCATATCTATGGGATATTAAATACTTAATCAATTGAGCAGTTAAGAACCCACGGACGTGCAAATTGACACCAACCCTGTCATAACTACTAAATGTCTAATAATTAAACTTCCAATCTAGGGGCGTATCATTCAAAAGCTTTACATTATTAAAAGTCTCCACAAATTTGTATAACTTACCATAACGCTATTTATTCTCATTCAATTAAAAAGATAATATGTTTTTTCCATTTTTTTTTTTTTTTTTTTACCTTAAACGCTACAAATAAGTTTTATATACCTGTCAAAATAATTTCAACTTAAATTAAGCCTGTGTTATTTGCAACTCCTTGCTGTATCTTAATAAAAAATTATATTTGTCTATCCATTTCATATTTCAATATAATCATAATCAATTCCAGTGAATGCAATTAATCTGTTTTGACTACCATGAATTATTTTTAAATAAATTTTTATTCATTAACTAATATATTTCGGTCAAAGATATGACATTAATTTTATTCATAATGTTAACTATATAACAAGGAATAGGTAAAATATAATAGAAACGTTCGTAAATAAATAATTATATATAAAAAATAATAGTAAAAATATCAAGAAAATCATTTAAAATATTTACATGTCGACTGTTGCGAACCAATGGTGTATACCACAGGCACACTTGTCGTACCCATTTTAAAATATTTCATCACTTATGTATCCACTTACTCATTGTCAGACCCACGACCAATAAGAAGTCAGAAGGCGAAAGTTATTCGAGTATGTATGTGTACATAACGTTCTACATTCTATAAAATAAGTTGGCATGATTCCGTGCGCGTGCGACTGCCCATTTTTCCGTCGATCTATCATGGCCTTTAAACATCCCTTTTCATATTGATCATAAAACGGATCTGGATCCTATAGATTATTCGATAAAAATCTACTATTTTTATTTTAGTTATTCTTTTAATTATAATGAATATTCTCCTCCGTATATACTTATCAGTAAACGTTTTAATATAAATATCAGAAGCTGTCTGTTATTCAGTGTGCCACCTCTGGCCCGAGGGCCGAGGCTCCTCCGCTCGTACTATAAATTCTCATGAAGACTTAATAAAAATGGGTACAAGAAACCGATGGCACTTTACATGGTACCTATGCATTTTTCATTAATTATGTCATAAAATGACAGACTAAAGAACTATCTTTAACATTACGCCGTGACTTAAGAGCTAGTTTCGTTTTTTTAATATAATCTAATCACATCGATTTAGAACATTTGTTGTGTGGTAGTGATAGATGCGCGGCCGCCGGCTTGACGTCTGAGTCCATGAAACAAGAAGTTGGCGGCGGCCTTTATCGGCGCCACTAGCGGCGCACGCGCACTGCTCTCCCATTGTCAAACGTTGCCGGTGGCAGGGAACCGCGGGGGCGGCAATGGTGGTGGTGGGCGACCCCCCTCCCCCCCAGCCGATGATTGCTCCGACACTGAAACACACACACCTATTATATCGAAAACAAATACAGTTCGCACATCACTAAAGAAAAACTTGCTGACATTTTTAACGTTCGCGTAGACTTCGCCTTCCCTGGGACCTACTGGCCCTACCACCTACAAGCTGTAAGGTCATCGAACAAATAGTATAAAGTCAAGTCTCTATAAAAAATAAAAGTCAGACCAATAATTTGCAGCTGGACTAGCTGTCCAGCTGCATGCTGCTGTCCATTGGAAACACAGGTTTTGGTGGGAGTATATTCTTATTCACTAATTATTTGACCTTATAATTACATATATATATTACTGTATAATTCTAGAAAAAAGTTAAATTAATGTTTATGGATTGAGTGGGTTAAATCTGTTATTGTTAATTAGTTGATTTCAACTTTTTAAATACTATTTGTATGCCTGAAAGGGCAAAAACATGTGAAACAAAATAACATATTGTCAACCAATGTTTTTACTAACCATGTTTTATGCAAATAAATTATTTGATTTGATATATATATATATATATATATATATATATATATATATATATATATATATATATATATATGTGTGTGTGTGTGTGTGTGTGTGTGTGTGTGTGTGTGTGTGTGTGTGTTAATAACTTGTGTATTGCTATGCATTTTAAATTTAAAAGCCATCTCATCCTAACTATTTTCGTGTACATTAAATTTTCATTTAAATTATTGTGTATTATATTTTATCTAAATAATTTTCTGAGCAAGTTACTAACAAATTAATATTCAATTACATTTTTTTATATTTATTGTGTGACTTCCACAGACAGATAGACGGCCCACCTGGTGAAAAGCGGTTACCTTCGTCTATGGACATTAGTAACACCAGAGGTACTACCAATGTGCTGTCGCGCTCTAAACGGGGGCTGAAACCTGGCCACTAATTCGGAATATAAATCAAGACTGCTATGGTAACAAGCTTTAAACCAGGGGTGGTAGCCATCCAGACGGGCAAATTCCCTACCACCTGGCACCTGGTTTATTTATTTAATAATAAAAATTAAATATATAATAAGTCAATAAAGAGATGAAGGTTGAATGGTTGGCTTCTGTGAAGATTGACATGATTATTAATGATATGGCAGTACGTATGCCAGAATAGAGGAGTATGGAAGGAAAAGACATGTTCTGTCGACCCCAAATCACTGGGGAAAGGAATGAAGAAAGAGAGAGTTTATTTACTTGTCATAATTTTATTTTTAATTGTTAGTAATTATAATATAGCTTACTTTTGGCTATCTATCTTATGGAATTTCTAAATGACTTTTTGTCCCTTCTCGACTTAATTTTTTTTTAATTCAATTATTTTTTTCCAAAATTAAGCCCTCTCCTCCCCTTGATTTTCTCTGGGGACTACCAGTTTGTTAGATTTTATTTACATATATTATTTGTTCTCGATACTTAGTTAGATATTTAAGTAGTTATTATCGTAAAGAATGTAGTTGAGTATAGACAAACCAATAAAACGTATGTTTATACATATTCTTGTAGAGAAATATTTTTGATATGAATTCCGAACACAGCATATTTTATTAATTAACAGCAAACTATTTGTAAGCCTTTCATGACTGATAGCATTATGAAAAGAAGTTATAAAACAAAGCTAAAATGGCCTATAACTTTGTACAAGAAATTGAGTGAATAAAAAAGAAGATTGCAATCAATGCAGCCCACTCACTTTGACTTCATGCGGCTGCAGGCTCGCGAAACATAATGACATTCACCTCGAGTTCAATCGTATTGGACAAATTCCAGGTATAAAAGCAATGCATTCGAGTTTTGACAGTTTGATACAGTGGCGTGTGAGCCAATAAATGGTTGCTTCTAAAATTCATCGCTCACAGGTTTACCGATGAAATTCAAATAAAAATTTGTTACGTAAAAATTTTAGATTTGATTTTAAATTGTTAGATTTTTTTAGATTCATACAAAAATGTCACTAGCACAGAAATGCCGTTGTATAAATTGAACGATGACGTTTTTCCTCAGGCGGATTGACTACGTTTGATATAATTTGCAAGTTTCTTCACGATGCTTTTGCGGAAAGGCGGTTTAAGTAGTACATGTATTTATAAAAAACTTTATATAATGTAGAAGAACGTTTATTATGCATTGATTAATGTAATTTTATAATCAAATACATAAAATATAGCAAAAGGTCGCAAAAGAAATCATTCTCTGTTTTACTTTGAAGTAGGAGAAAATATTAAAAGTATTTGTTTAATATTTTGATGATGAACTTTAAAACTGATATGAAATTCAAAATAAATAATAGGCAAACGAAAACCTTACCTGAGTAATCAGAAGGTAAAATTAAAAGACGTGAAGTTAATGAAATAATCTATAACAAGACAAGTTAGAGATGGAAGCTGCCGATATACCTGTTAAAGTAGATACTTGTAATCATTTGCAATGAGCAAGTTTCTCAAACTATACAGGTATAACGACCGATTAAATATGCATACTAACTTGGTCAAAGGTAAAGTTAGGACACTACAACTTCAGAGCAGTCGATCTACTCAAACATTCAGATGTCTAGGAAGTAATACATCTAACTATATAGGCTGAATTCACATAAATCTGTTAAAATCTAACTGAAAGCATTCCTATATGAACACCAAAGGCAGCAAACAGATCTCGCACTTGGTACAAGCGCTTTTTAGTGAGCCTGGTTGAGTCTTTTTCATAGTTTTAGTTCTGTTTAATTTCATTTATTTTGTACGTGACTGTACCTATTATTGTTTTTCATAATCATTATCTTCACAATTCAATACGAGTAATCGTTTTATAATATAATATATTATAGTACGTCTATTAAATTTTTCAAAATATTTATCTTACTGTCTATATTTTGTTTGATGTTGTTCTAATTTTAAATAATATTAAATGTTCATTAGTTATTTTTTTCTTTTGTGAAGGTGACGTTTCTGCCTGGCACTAACGGAAGACCAGCGCTGGTTGTTATTAACCAGCGTTTGCTAAGTTAGGGCCTGTTTAGATTTAGGTAACCTTTAGCTTTTGTTAAACTGCTTATGTACAATTTCCATTTTAAATAATTAACACATTATTTTTTCTTGCTTTCTTTCTGAATACATACACTACTGATTAGATAATTTAAAATTCATCTTTAAAAAATATCAATTAGTGTATTTATTTATGTGGTATACGTGGTATATACATATACTAAATGTATCATCCTATTATCAATAATA
Source organism: Dendrolimus pini (assembly GCA_949752895.1). NCBI lineage: Eukaryota > Metazoa > Arthropoda > Insecta > Lepidoptera > Lasiocampidae > Dendrolimus > Dendrolimus pini. The sequence goes on along the minus strand of OX457125.1, from coordinate 8,716,160 downwards.
GGTAGGTATCTCACTGAATTTTTTACTACTATCATAACATAAACCCATAGAAAAATAGTCACATATGGTGCCAATTAATCACAAAACAAAAAGCCCCATTTGACACTTAAAAATATCTTTAGAATGTAACTTTGAATGAAATCAACAAAATTGAAAGCCGATAACAATTAGTTTATTAAATTGATAATAGTAGGGGAGGCCAAGCTAGGATTTTGGAATTTACTCGAGCGTGGCAGAATAACATACGGGGAAAAACCTTGCACCCTATTATATGAACCCTTATACCACCATATATGAACCCTTCGTATAGGGTGGGGGTTTTATGCTTTAATTTTTTTTTTCAAACCGTCAGATTATGGAAATTCCTCCACATAATTATCAGATTATGCGTCAACACGACAAGGACATCAGCTGATCCGTCTGTATATTAATCTGACGCGTTCGAGTATTTCAATGTTGCGTTTTTTTTTGCATTTTCAAAAATCGGCCATAACTTTTGGCCGCGTCCAAATCGTCAGTCTTTTGAATAGGTGTTCCTTTAGGGTTTACTTAACATCCTTTTATTTTCTAAGGCGTCTTGTTTTTTATTTTAGTGTTACTACCAAAGGGTTGTTGCAGTTTATTAACTCCATTCGATTCAGAAAAAACTATACATATTTATTCTAAAACCTTATATTATTTATGTATTTATACTAAAACAATACTACATAATTGTATACGTATATCTTGAAAATAAAAATATATTATACGGGTGAAATAAATAAAAAAACTTAAAAGATTAATTATGGTACGTGATAAATGCACGTGGTACCTACGCGAAAGGCGATGTAAGACAAAACGTTCGCGCTCCATATCGATTTTGTGAGGTATTTGTGTTTCACAAAGGTAATTAACTTGAAATAAATCAAATCAATCAAAGGATTACAACGTTGTATAAAATTAAATCGATTTCTCGTGATAATTGGTTAACTTGGTTAATGATATGGATGGAAGTTTCAGTCTCTAAATAAATTGTAATGAGAACTGTCAAATCAGGCAATCAGTATTGAGTATTGAGTTATATGAGAATTTTAACATAATAAAAGGTAAAACTAGGCATACTACGTAATCTATCTATACTATAATAAATCTATAAATGGATCGAGTTTTTACAACGCGTTTAAAAAGATAAGAAAATACTGTCTAATTCGAACCAAGAGATTCCGTTGTGATTTTTAGAATTTTCGTCTGTCTGTTAGTGCATCACTTGAAAATTATTGAACGGATTTAAATGAAATTCGACATAGAGTTAGCTCATATACCGGGAAATATCTTAGTATACTTTTCATCCCGATAAGTAAGGTCGTTTCCGCGGGATAGATAAAAATATTGAAACAGGTGGCGCTGCGATCACATCCTTTTTGAAAACTACTGAACGTAGGTATACGAATGAAACTCGAGACAGAGCTGGCTTATATCCCGAGTCAACATTTTGAACAATTTTTATCCCGATAAATGATGTATTCTATAAGATAGATAGATTAGCTACATAGGTGGCGCTGCAATCGCGTCTTTTCAATTCACTAATAAATACCTACGTTGTCATAGAAAACAAGTCTTTCACTGTATTATTTCTCAAATCAAGTTGGCTTCGACTCATCTTTATGTTTTCTGAACAGTTGTTTAGACTATATGTAGTTAATTTCTTTGTTATTATTATATGTAAAAAACGGAGTTAAGTTTTTGTGTTAGTATTCTTTATTGCTACGCTGGCATATAAGCAGACGGCCCATGTGCTGTAAAGTGGCTTTCATAGCCTATAGATGATTGCAACAGCAGGTTCGAAGCCAACGCGTTGTCAGCCTTTAGTAAAGTATAGAGGGTATGGAATAAGAGGATCAGACATGAAGAGTATGATATGAAATAGGAGGAAGGGGACGTGGGCGATCGGAATCTGACTCATCGCCACGAATGATTGATATGATTAGGTCGAGGCTAACCGTTTCACGCCGATATTCTGTGAGAGCATGGTATCACGCCGATCGAGCCGGCTCTAAAAGTTGAAATCATGAGAATTAATCCGTAATTTTAATTCTGGGGAATATTGTCCTGAATATTTACATATAAATTAAGAAATATATACGACTCAACTCTAAACTCTAAAAAGTGCTAAATCAGTTAATTCTGGTGTTATCTACCAATCCTGGTATTTGCTTAGGGCCTTTCTATATGTTTTAAAGGGTTTCTATTGGTACATTTTTTATATATTTTGTAATGGTTTTTAAACAGTTGTATGTAATGATATTCAAGAACATTTTCTAATTTTGTAAATATTATCTAATCTATGGAGTGACAGACGGGCTTGTAAGTACGCTTTAATCTTGGCTTGACTTCCTTTTTCGCCCGTGTATCCACTTAAGCACGCGAATTTTCACAGACGTAAAAGATGGTACTTGTACTGGCTCGCAAGTCTATCTCTCGCATTATTAAATATCTTTACTTCCTTTTTGGGAAGTTTGTTTATTACAATAGATTTTTTCCGTTTCCTATATATTTAATATCTTTTACCTTGCTATTGGCGGAAAACTGATATTACTTGTATAGTGTTTACAGTAAATTTCAAACAGTAGTAAGGTAAAATAATTACATTGTATAATGGCTTGTGGCTGCAGGCACTCCCCTCAGTGAATTCGGGCACATTTCTGGACGATAACACGTTTAGAACAAGTGCCTGCATACGCCTAGGGGCGACCTGTGTTGTCTCATACCGCTGTCAGTGTGGAGATAAGGAGGAGAGCCTTGGTCACCACATCACTTGGTCACACTTGGTTTATTGTGTATCAGAAGTGCCGGCAGAATTCACGTCATGCAACACTTTATGATATAATCCGTCTGGCTCTTGTCACCGCCGGAGTGCCTGCCGTTCTAGAACCGAACCGTTTGTGCCGTGACGATGGCAAGAGACCCGATGCTATGTCATTGGTGAACTGAAAGATGGGCCTCCCCTTAGTATATGACGCGTCTTGCGTTGTTACCTTGGCAGCGTCCCATCTTCCAGCCACCAACATGTCTGCCGGTATAGCAGCTGCACAACAGAAGGCTGTAAAACGCCGCAAATACTCAGCCATCGGAAATGACTACATATTTGCGGCTTTTGAGGTTCAAAGCTTGGGACAATGAGGGCCTGAGGCATACAAGCTTTATCGAGACATAGCCAAACCTCTGGTGGATGTCTCACGTGACCAAAAGACTGGTCTATACCTCGGACAACGCATCAGCGGTGCCATTCAGCAAGGCAATGTGACCAGTCATTTTGGCACAATTCCAACTGGCAGCGGTCTGGTACTAGATTTGATAGTTTAATTTTAGTTTGTATATATAGTTTATTAGTAGTTTAATTTACGCAAATATATTAATGAATACTTATATATATATATATATATATATATATATATATATATATATATATATATGTATATATATATGTATATATATATATGTATATATATATATGTATATATATATGTGTGTATATATATATATAATATACTATTATGTACTATTTTTACTCTGCTAAGATGAAGCATGTAGTATGAGAAGCTGCGTGTTAAGGCTAATTTACAGGCCACTACACAAGAACTACAGTAAAACTTATCTTTTTAATGTTTATGTATTTATTTATGTTATAAAGCGCCAAGTGTAATTCAGTTATTATACGACGATTTTAATACCCATTTTTATTTACTCATGTAGTGACTGCGTAAGTGTGTGTACTATTAGCCTTATAGCGATGTTATGCTTCAATAAAACAGTAGCGACCAAAGCGTGTAAGCTTAAAATAATTCTGAAAGTCACCAGCAAAATGCCAAATCACAATAACGTATATTTCATAAGTAAATTTATTTCCTTATAGTCTTAGGGCTGCTTGCATAAGGTTGCTTAAATTTATTTAAGAAACACAAAACGTATTTAACACACTTAAATACAATTAGCGTCTTGCACAACTCAAAATATGCCACTAAACGTGTTTAAAGAACTGTCAATACGTTTTGTGTAAAACGTATTTAGGCAGTTTTATATGATTAACTAATTTTATTTAAAGGCGATCGTTATGCAAGCGGCCCTTACTAATGTAATCGAAATGTTTCTTGGGAACAATAAGTAAATATCTGACAACTACCGTAAAGTCAAAATTACACACTGAAGTTTTCTCAAATTAAGTACTCTCACAAAAATTATATTAATATTAAATATATCCTTTCAACATACCGAAGGATGTCAAATTACGTTTTAGTAATTACACATCTTTCCAGATACTAATTTAAGTAATTCTTATATGCAAGACTTGAACCACTGGCGATATTAGAATCGCATAATTCCAGCCAAGCGTTGCCTGGAATAGATCGTTCTTTAGCGATAAGATATATATATATATATAAATTATACTTATTGGACGTTAAATATTATATTTAATGAAATTGAATATAATGCGTGACAACATGTTCGTGATTTTACTACATAATCTTGTAGTGCTATAAAAATGTGTATAACAAAATGTCTGTGACAAACATAGACAGACAGACATGTCGATAATATAAGGGTTCAGTTGTTACCAAAATGGCTACGGAACCCTAAACTCAACAGCTACCGAGATACAATAACATGTTTAATAGAAACCGTATTGAATGTGATCGTATAAAGTGGATTCCACTAAATAAGACAATAACTTCCTAAGTCGATTTCAGTTACAATAATTGTTATGTGCACTGTGGACGTTAAAGCTCTAATTTTCTAGCTAGCCGCATATTTGTATGTGGCTTATACGAGTACATCTAACCTATTTTAGCCAGGAATGTAAACACTTCGGATAGGTCAACAGGTCACCATAGTAGGTTATGGTGGTTGTAGTGTGGCCATAATAAGCTTATATACTGGTTAAAAAAATAGTAGAGTGTAGTTTTTCACCTCGTCTAGCATCAATCTGCGTTATTCGGTTCTCTGGATAGTTTCGGATATTTTGTTGTGTTAGATTCACTCCAACGTTTAGGTGGCTTATGACTCCCATTTACATGGAATAGCGTCATGATTTTTCATCGATTTTTTAGAGTACATTCTTGATTCATAGTCACTGCCCACCTAGTATTCGTCTAGACTGCTTCAATCCCGAGTAAATGTGATATTACATGTCCTGGTGCCTGTCATTTTAAAAACAAGGCCGCACCACCAATTTTACTTAGTTTATACATTTGTTTTATGATTATTGATCATGATTATTGCGCCAATGTGGTAATCACACTTGATCGTGTGTTCAATTTGAGTTGTGTAATTCATATATACATTATCAAGATTTTGCGACCGATATACAAACTTGTGTGTGTGTGTATATATATAAATACACACATAATCTTCTTTCAATTGCCACATGAATTTTGTGTATATAAAAGTATGCGACCTTAAATACAGATCTGTAGACATCAAGTTAGCTATGATAGCCTTTTTACAAAATTCATACCGAAGGTGACTTTTACGTCTTGAAAATATAGAAAAAGTCTCGTAACAGAAGTTTTTACAATCTTATAAGTTGGTTGTCATGATGCATATCGCAACACAGAGACCACTACCAGCTTTAAGCCCGCCTTTTGTTCGAGCTATATTTTATCTGGTTTTAAAGAACTTATTTTAAGTTGTGGTGAAGAAAAAAAATGTTTTATTCGTTCTCCTTTACTGAAAGTGTGACTCAGTGCTGAAGTATGTCCCATTACTGCGACGTGGGTTTGTATGCAGAAAAGTGGCACTTCATATTTTAGGCTGTTTTCGGATCTAGTGAATATATATTTGTATAATAAAGTGAATTTCTGAAGTGGGCCTCTATGGCCATATCCGAAACTATAAAAAAAATATTTAAAGAAGTCTCAGGGCCGATTTTAATTTTTGATAAATCAGTCATTAGTCAAAAAAGGAATTTATAAATCGATTTGCTGATTCGAAAAACAAAACACACATGACTACTTACTTCTGTTAGTTTACGTTTGACATTCCTTCAGAGAAATGGATCCTAACAACACAATTGGTTAGTGTAATAATATAGTATGTGGTTTTTTTTATAAAATTAGTCGATTTGTTCTGACTAGAGTGATTGGATTTTTTAAAATATAATTATGGCGCTTCTATTTTTATTGATCAATATACTAGGCTCGAAAATTCAATCTGACAATGCTCCTGCCACGCCTCTTAATGTCAGCGCAACAAACGCTACAGATCTCATATGTATAATTGTATACACATACGTGACTTTGTGCTAATAGCGATTTGAGAATTGTGGTTCAAAAGCAAATTGGTGATCAATTTGCTTTTGAACAAGCCTAGTGCTTATAGCGTCCGTTCCCGTTCCGTAACTTATAGGGGTGTGCGTGGACTGATTTATACGCTTGTAGCTAGGGCCGACTTTACCTGGGGGTGCAAGCAGGCGCAGAGACATAAGGAACGCAAGCCGATCGCCTTACATGTACCTACGCGTAAGATAAGTAATCTGCTAGTTTTGACAATTACTTACACTATATTTTAGTATTCATTGACTTGCTTTACCATCCGTTAAATTTTCGCATTACTTGTATAAAGCTTCTGTCCGATTTTAACCAATAGTAAGCCAAATAAACGATCGGTAACATATAGGAACCGGGCCCTTAAACAACATCACATTCATCGGAATGATAGGTATATTTTATGTTGGACTAAGGGAGCAGACATTCGAATCAACTTAGATACTTTTTATAAACTTAAACAACGCCGCAGCCTCATAGATTTTGTATGAGCGTGCCTACTTATCTATACTAATATTACAAAGAGGAAAGATTTGTATTTTTGTATGTTTGTAAGGAATAAACTCACAAACTACTGAACCGATTTCAAAGATTCTTTCACCACTAGAATGCTACATTATCTCTGAGTAACATAGGCTATATTTGTTACTAGAATGAATTAGAGATCCTTTCTAAAACTTAAATAATGTAACCCAAGGTGTAAAAAATAGCCATATACCACGGGCGACGGGCGGGGACGGGCTGCTAGTGGGGTCATAAGTAGATTCACATAAAGGTACTCAAATAGCGCATCAATTATTATTAGGAAAGTAATTGAAATTATTTATATCATGATATTTTTAAAGTTAGATCATAGATGTTATTTCAATTAAATTTCATATAAAATATTATTAGAATTTAGTGTAACATGTGTTCGATACCCTATAGCCGTAGTTTCTGATATACAAAGATAGATGGACACTCATATCGCAAGCAGAAGGCTTCCATTTTTACCAAAATGTCTATGGACTTCTAAAAATGGATTAGTAATTAATATTAGGAAGGGTGGTAAAGTCCTATTTAGGGACCCGGCATCCGATATGGTTAAGCCGGCCCTGCTTCTCTATATGTCTTTCTTTTCTGCCTGGTAAGTATTAATTCCCCGGCTGTTACTGGGAATCTCAATCTACAGCTACTCGTTCTATCCACTTTATACGATCTTCTACCTCCTCCATCATCTCTTCATTGTTTGCTTTTCCTCCTTTACTACGGTCAGTCACGGCTTTTTGGGTGCATAACAAGTCTCGTTTCAGGAATACTTAGTTATATTGAGATATATACCAATATAGTCCACAAGTTGGAGTATTACGTGGCCGAAGTCGGAAATCTATGTCACTATCTAGTATTTTAGTAAATCTTACGGCCCGGCCACGATCCTGTCGCCGTGAGCGATAGCTAAGCGTGACGAGTGATAAATAGAAAATAACTAAAAAGTATAAAGCATGACGCAGACGTTGCGCTCGGCTCTAACCTCTGCTCATATCAAAACCCATCGCTGGTCGCGTCGCCCATCCCTACAGAGAAGGCCCTGGCTGGACCATTACAGTTTATCCCCCATGTTATGGATACAGAGAATGCATCGAATAAATGAATGTGTTATGAAGACGATCAGCCTGGGTCGCGTATTAACATCTTCCTCAGTATCTTGTATGTAATGTATTGGAAAATTGTTACAGGTGTATAAATTTTTACTTCCATTATATTCTTGTCTTTTTTCAAGTTAGTCTCAAAATGTTGCTATGATTGGACCTACTTATGCAAAATGGAACCAACACACATACTGACAGTTTGAAAAAAAGCCGTTTTTATTAAAATTTTGCATACAAAAAAGTGTCTACATTTTGGAAAAAAAATATTTGAATATTGTATACTTATTATATTTTGTCCTATATATTCAAGTAAACCTTTTAGGTTTTTGGATTACCATGAGTCATGGATCTTGTTTATTCTACTCTTGGTGTTTTGTGGGTTATAGCTACTTTGCGATAAAAATGTTTTATTCTGTAAATGTTGTCAGATCGTTATGATTCTTATTGAGTCGATAGAAGGTGCATTTCGAAAGCCTTCTGCATCCTTAACCCAATTTTGACATGTTTGTGGATTGGTTCTGTTTTGCATAAGTAGGTCCAATTGTCCTCATTTATTTCAGTCAAATTCTGTCAGTCATTTATTATAGTGCAATCAAAATTAGTTTGCACTTATTATAGTGCAAACTAATTTTGAGGATAGTAGAATCAACAAATTAATTCACTTAGAGAGCGCCAGCACATTGGTAGCATTTTTAGTGTTATAAATGTCCATAGGCGATGGTCACCGCTTTCCATTAGGTGGGCCGATTGCCTGTCTGCTGAACTCATGCAATAAAAAAAAACATACAAAGTATCAAATCTCAGCAAGATCTCTCTGGCCTTGCCATTTTGAAGGGATAGGAAGATATACCTAAAGCGCTTGTCAAAGATCACACGACGCACGACTATATTCACATCATATTAGTTGCATGCTTCCTGGCCAGGATTTCAGTTGACTTCATTGGAAAGATACACGAGTGCGTCAGCTAACTAAACTAGCAAGGCTTTAGCTACTAACCATTTATTATATTGAAATAGTGAATGATGGTGCCAAACTATGATAATGTATCTATTTATGTACACTAGTGATAGATAGCTGAGTGGTGAAAATTTCGATACTATACACTGAATTTTTAAGTTTGAACGTTTTGAGGTTCCATTTATTACCCTTAATGAAAACACAACAAAATAAATTTTAATTTATTTTAACTCGTAGCCAGTTTTTTCTTTTTTCATATCAACGGTCATAAGAATGATAAATATAACATACAATGTTATCAATTTCAATAGATTACATTTTATTTTTGGTTTACACCTGCTACAAAGCTTATATACTATTTTTTCTATTCATTAATTTTAAATGTACCTAAATATACCTATAAAAGTAGTATAATTTCAAATATGACTTAGCTTATCTAAGCCGTATTTAAAACGCAATAACGAGTTTTTAAATTTAGTAGTAGGTAGTAGAAAGTATACAATTGTTTTTTTTAATGTATTTGTAACATCTACTACAATAATTTTAAATTGCTACACTACTGGTCCATATAACCATTAACTAATAGCTTGATTTCGATTTGCATTAGTTTTTAAATGAAGTAAGTTACCTTGTAAAACTGTCGACTTTAGTCAGCATAAACTTCGCCAGTTAAGTAATAAGTGTGGACATCAGTCTATTTCAAATAGGACGGTATGGAAGAAATTACATAAGTAGAAAAAAATACATGTTGTGTTTCTAATTAGGCCTGTTACTAATAATAATCTTATATATTCAATTATCAGTAACAGTATAAAATATATTTTTATATAATTAAAAATAATATTTAATTCGTTGCCAAATTTACGATAACACTACAATATACGTTTTATGGATATATTAGCCAGCCATACCATCATGTTTGATAGAGATTTCAATGGCTATCTGTCGATGGACAAAGAGTTGCTCGCCAGTTTCCAAAGTTATCTCGCTTCGTAACTAATGTGAAATCAGGCTTTATGCCAAATCTCACTCTTCGTGCGCACCATGTATGTTTAAAATGTATTCATTCATTTTTTCTCCTCAAGTATTTATTAATTATTTTCAAGTAAGTAATTATCTACTTATAATAATAAGTCTAAGTACATCTATATGAATTTTGAATTATAATATTGACAGGTTATGCCGAAGTAGGTGAGAGTAGCACCTTCAGTGTGTAATTATAACTTCTTATATTACTATGACTTATAAGTATATGCGAATATCGTACACGGGTTATTAAGGTGGACATTCGCTTTTATTTGCTCGCTACTGATCTGATATCTTAAGCTAATTTACTTGCGACGACCTCCATCTCCACTAGCCGCTGCTTTACACGGTGAAAATAGCTAGAAATTACAAAATGCCAGTAATGCGTACAAGAAGCCAAACATATACATATGTTAGCGAAATATTGTAAGAAACTTTAGTTTATAATCTAACTAGTTAGATTATAGGATGATAAATTGTGAACACATCATAAAGTTTTCAATATAAAGTATACGTTTACGTTAAGGGTTTATAATTTGAGTTGCCTGCTTGTCAAATTACAAATTATCACAGGCCGTGTCAGTAGGAATGATTTAGTCCATGACAATGTCCGACTAGTGCCAGAACCGTTTATTCACTTATATAAGTTTTTTTATGATAGTGCACAATTTATCGATGGTTTAATATCTCACTAGGTTTATTATAAGCTAACCCTTTTTACAATTACAAGGTGACATATATAACGTATATAGTTATATTTCCCACAGTATTGTTTATTATAAACAGATTATACACATTATAAGTAAGCTTTGTTGCGACATTGAAAACATTGCAATTGTAATACAGGTAAAAATAATTAAACCAGCAGTGTATGCTACATACAAATGAGATATTTTATTTAGTTTCAGTAACTAACAGGCTAAAGTGTTGAATGCAGTATAATCATGTATGATGAGCTTTGGACTATTCACGGGCTACTATATATATATATACTTTATTCGCTCTGGTTTGCCTGATGCTTTACTCACGTGAATCGTGTTTCTCGTCGACTGGCGCGGGAGGGGGCGGGGGCGGGAGTTGCTGCTCCAGGGCGTTCACACAGTTCATCATGCTGCCGTACAGACGGCTGTCGCGAAAGCTGTCCCTGGACATCGATTGGTGCCTTGTGGCATTAGCATACTAAATATACTTACTAATTTCGATCGCGCAGCATGTAACCGCCCTAAGCCCTTTGATACTTGCCTTAGACCAAAACTATTCGTATTTTTTGTTTAATAATTTCCTCGACGATATATCGTTTTACTTTCATCTATTAGAAAGAACTGTAATAATATTTTTATCTAGATTAACCAATGACATGTGCGCTAAAATTATCTTCATTGACACATTAACAACTAAATAATTTAATATACACTATAGCACTTTATAATAGTAGTATTAGTAGGACAACAAATTTAAATACATTATACAAACGGGGTATTGTAAAAAGAAACTTTATGGGCTTTTGCTTTTTTAGCTAATTTTGCCGGTAAATCAATTACACGGCTTATTCATTACCATGCCATGAAGTTGAAGTTCTTTAATCAAATGCGAAAATTCACACTCTTCAGACATAATGTTTTAATATATAATATATTTGAGATTGTATAGCTATCGTCAATAATAAGAGTTATAAGCAAATTGCAAAGAGTATTTATATAATTTTTTCTAGAGCCTTTCAAATATATTTCTTGTTTGTGTAGCCCTGAATACCACAGCATCAAAAGCGATACATATATTTGTTCTTTTATTAATTAAAAAAAGTGTAAATGTCATTTATAATATATACACAAACATCATCTTTAGTGCAACGCGTGCTGATGTATCATGATTGAACATTGCATGAATGTTTAACATGTGCAATGTGTCAGTGAAAGATATAAAACTGTAAAGTGTTAATGTTTAATACGAGACACGATAATGTGACGATAAATGTAAAAATATGATACTTTTCACGTCGTTATTGAATGAAAGAAATGATTTATAATACACTTTAATCGGATATTTATAACATATAACATAATTTTATTTTACGAGTTTTATATTTAAGAATTAGTCATGAAAAAGCACCTACATTTGTAATAAACTACTTGAAGTTCATTTAAATATCCTATTTCAAGTAGGAAGCCAATCCACGTACAAATCACTCGTCGTTACAGATAAATTAGTAAATTCGAAAAGTATAGAAAATCGCTGCAAAACTATCATATCCGTATATTGTGAACATAACATAATAGTGTGTTTAATTATATTATTACATATAATAGATGGCTATTAGTAATAGGTCATGTTACCCGATAGTTTTAATCAAACCAAAAGCTGAATTTATTAATGGGTGGTCAATTCTATCAGGTTTCTTTTAATCACTGTTAATTAAAACTATCAATCAACCTTGCCCCCGTTCGAATCAGTTATTGATTATGTGTTGTTTAAATGAAGTTGCAATATTTTATACACGAGGGATGTTCCTTGTTCAGATCAACAAATTTAAAAGGTTAATTGATTTCCTTTTTATTATTTATATTGCCCCAAACACGTGTGGTTTTAATCAGAATTTATTCAGTCTATTTATTTATATATCCCTAAGATACCTAAAGAAAGATTCGACAATTATTTTTGGTATGATATATGATGATATTAGATTGCTAGACTAATTTTAACTTTTGTTTATGTTAATCGTTAATTAATTAAACATTTTCGTGTTATCTTTATAGAACGTAATATGTATTAAACAGATACCTTAATGATGGTATAAAATTATCATATATACCAAAAAATCACACAAATATTAAATAACATTTTTACCTTCCATTGGAATTGCGGAACAGCGCCAAGATCTCTTCAAAGGTTTTATTCTTTGTTTCAGGAACTTTTTTGTATGTAAATATCCAAAAAATTGCAAGGAATACACTAAAAGGCAGGAACGTATAATTTTCCAATAGCGCCTGTAATAAAAAAAATATTAAATAATTGTATACAACGGAGTTCGTGACCTACTTGAAGCTTAGTTAGTATAAACTATCCGAGAGATTTAAAAGAATTAACGCTATTTATAGTAGCTAATTTCGAGATTCTGATAATCACCGCTAAAAACAGATAAAAAAATATATAATAGATAGAATAGTCTGTAACACTAGAAAACTTTCGTAAACTTAGACATAATTATATGTTGAAAAACTTTTTTTGGATATTAAATACATTCGATATTACTAGTGCTCTTCAGCAAAGTTATGAGTTTCTAAGGTAACCAGCTTGCTTTACCATGTCCCAAATGAAAAGGAAATAGAAACAATACACGGTAACCAAAGTCTTATCTAGACATATGTGCTCTCTAGTTCCATATAGAAACACGCTAAAACGTGCTTGGTTATTTTAAATCAATTCACAAATACGTCAAATTTAAATGTGTATATATTGTTAGACTGCATATGTGGTCAGTGATCGGAATAGTTAGAGCTAATTAACCGAAAGTTGGAAAATTATTAAACTCGCTGACATTTTATGACCCATGGCCATATATGTATAAGTAGATTCGCGAATAAACTAAGCTCTGCAGCATAAGGAGTGAGAAAGATAAGATTCCTGACACTGATTTTGATACAGCTTATTTGATTTGCTTTACCTACTTTCACAGCATTATGTTTTATGGTATTCTATTATAGGGTAATGCAGTTAATATTAAGACTGTTTTTGTCCTGCAGAAGCGTGTTATTCGCTCAATTTACAACATGAGTGCTCGAAATTCCTTGCAAAAAAATTACAGTGCCTTCGCAGTGTATACGAGGAAAAGTTCTCTATTATAAAAAATATTTCGGTTTATCCCATATTGTACTATTTTCAAGCGTTTATTTTACTTTGCACGTCTATTAGGTTGCATATTTCTTGACAGTAAAGCCCACATGGAACAAATGATGTACTTTATCGTTATGGGTGACGATCGTCACTATACGTAAATAAATTCAAAGTGATCGATTTGAAAATTAAATTAAATTAATTAAAATATTCTACTTTAAAGAAAAATAAAATAAAATACCGCATTTATTACAAGAGCCGACCGACACTATAAGTAAATAAATTCAAAGTAATCGATTTGAAAATAAAAAATATTCTATTTTAAAGAAAAATATAATAAAATACCGCAATTATTATAAGAGCCGTTATAAATGTTTTATTTAATATATGTAAAATATGTTCATTAAAATGTGGTTATATTTATTACACGATAAAGTATTTTTAGCAAAAATATATTGATAAGTTAAATTGATTAAAACTTATTTATATATGTAGTCGATTTTTATTACAAATCGAGTCGGTAACGCAGTTGGACATTACTAATTGATCTGTCATAGAGTTGTCAAAAGTAAAATAAATGCTTCGAAAGGTGATTGTAAAAATACTTGGAAAAAAATAAATTAAAATTTCCCATGTGCAGGCTCCATAAGGTTTACAATCGTTTCGTGGAGCAAAGTATAAAACTTTTCAACAAAATCCCAGAAAACATTCAAGAGCTTTCAGTAAACAAGTTTATAAAATTAGTAAAGCAACGCTTATGCGAGGAGGCTTATTACACGACAAAAGAATTTCTAGATGACCGCACTGAATGGGAGCAATGCGATTACTAGCAGGCTCTTTCAGTACTTATACATACAAATTACTTTGTTAATTCTTGTTTTAGTTCAAAGAACATTTAACAAAAGACGGCAATTGTATATTTTTTCCCTTGATTTAGTTTTACTGGCTTACGAATATGAATGTCGAGGTACAAATAAAACAAAGTTAAACTCTTACACAAAGGTAAGCTTTTGTAGACGGTCGTCGTAGGTTGTTTGGAAATGCGTCCAAATATTTGTTAAGTCTAATTTGAATCGGAAACAACAGTAAAGCAAATTTATTTTTACACACGTATGCTGGTATTTGTAGAAATACAAAAACATGTAGTATATAATCTTACGTAACTAATAGTAGTGAGTACCTATCGATTTGTATGTCATTGCGGTGAAGAGAATTAAATCCCAGCCGGAAAGCATGTATTGTTTATGCAGTTTTTCTTACATAGTTAGCATATTAATACAATTATAACCACGTGCTAACGGTGAACTGAAATATCGAGAAGAAATTTGAACTTGAAAATAGCCGGTGTGTAAAACCTGCCATATATATATATATATATATATATATATATATATATACAACATATACGACTATAGATAAATTAGCCTTACCTATTCCGATCCGTGTGTGAGACATGTTTTCTGTAGTAAAATTCAGGCACAAATAGTCTGTTTATTATAACACAGAGTCTAAAAGATGTTTAATTTATAATAGAGAAATTGTCACTTCCGTAATTTAAAACAATTGTACATAATATTCACATTCTCTGTGTAGCACCTAACAATACATGTTAAATAAAATGTGATAAATTTAAGCGCCACTACTTAAGAGATAATATACCATTATTCGACTCTGAGTGCAGCATTAAGTTTAAAAGTATTACCTTCATGCTAGGGAAGCCGATACCGACAATAAAATTGGCCATCCAGTTGACAAGGACAGCGATCGCCATCGCACTAGGTCTTGGCCCCTGAGAGAACAGTTCGGCGGTGATCAGCCAAGGTATAGAGCCGGGACCAACAGCGAAGAAAACCACGAAGCTGAGCGTGGAGACCACTGATAGGTAACTCATCCAGTCTATCATTTCCTGAACATATCCAAAGAACTCCTATCAGGGGGTAGAAAGCCAGTCCTTTCCTGTTGCCGACCATTTAATTCGGTGCTTTTGGATTATGATAATATCAACTCATTTTCATGTATTCAACTTTATATTAACATATGCTATAATTAATTTGTAACTGTAATCCTATTATTTTTGCTTGTATTATACATAAAGGTATATTATTATTACTTGTATCTGTTACCTATAATATACTGCAAAATTAGATTCATTTTCTCATGAAATTGTCACTTATTATTATTATTAATACCTAACGCAATGTAGTGTAAAACACATATTGAGACTTAACCTTCACATTCGAGATGTTATTCTGCTAAATATGACAAGCTCTCACTTGACCCATTGAAGTGGAAAAGTGAGTATCGAAGTTAAAGGATAGTCTCATGGCAAATTCGACGTTCCAATATACGTAAGGAAGGACACTCTCTCGCGACATATTCTCGTCAGTCATGTGTAATGAATTCAACATGTCTTCAGTATCGGAATCTAATGTGTTAAATTTGCGAAAGATGTTTTTCTTATTTATACCTATTTTTCTTTTTATGTTATCGCTAAAAAAATGAGATGTTAGTATCATAGTCCAGTTAAGGCGTTTACCAAACATAAATGCCACATCACACACTGTCTGTCTGTGTGTCTGTTATGTACTGGTGCTGATGGTAACGCTGGTAGAACCAACCATGTAGTTCCTTCAGTGCTAGCTGCTGAGTGTTTATGCTTACGCCTTATGTACCATGGAGAAGTTCGATATATAATTTTGGGGTCCAACATTACTTCACTTTTTATTACAAATTTCCAAAAATAACTAACTGAACTATACCTATAGCTTTTACAAAAACCAACAGAATTTGATTAACCAAATGATAACATTGATAACTTATTAATTATTAAATTCTTTAACACAGAATAAATAAAAATCAAAAATACATATAGAATATTTTATTATGTACGCTTATGCCTATTTATTCCAGAGACGTGGACACTGATAGTAGGGATGGTCCAATAATTTAAAGTAGCTCAGCGAGCTATCGAGCGAGCCTTGCTGCTCTTAAAAATATTGATATAGTTAAGAGAAGAATATAGCTTACAAAGTTAGTTAGATGAAATAGTAGTAGCAGAGTCACGTCTATCGCAGGCCCAATAGAGGATTGAGCAGACCTGTTCGCGAGTAAAGACCGCTTCTTGGTAAAAGTAGTATGGGATACCCTCCAATAACCTATTCAAGGTCGCCGGTAGGAATTAGAAGAGGAAAGCGTACGACCGGAATGTATGACGCTAACTTGTAAATTCTACTAGCAATAAATGTCTATTGATTGAGGACAAAGATAATTAGATCTCTAAAACTTTACATTCCATTCTGTATAACACAAAATATCTAAAGTACCTACGTAAAATAAATCATAAAATCGGGTCAGATCAGTTGTACTAATATTTTGGAAAGAAGAAATAAGCACACAATCATCCAACTACCAGCAATCTTATTTACACATGTTGTGTATGCAAGTACGGTTATTGCTTCTGCTAGAGGCATATATATTGGTTGTAGTCGAAAGGGATGTTTACTATGTTTATGTCTACCTACTTCAAAATAAAATTTCATTTTACTCTTTTACTGATTTCTAAAATGACAATATTATAGTTCTGAACATATTCTGAAGATTTTGTTCTCTAAAAATGATCACTTCTGTATTATACACAAGACAGTCGAAATTAAGAAATGTGTATGAAGTATTCGTACCACCACTTCCAATTCAATAGCTGTCGCGTTTTTTACAATGTTAGAAGTAATGACGCAGTGCTTATCTTATACTGTCTACGTTTTTGTATAAAGAAGGAGAGAGAAACGAATTCATAACCGAACTTCTCCATTACGCAAGTGAAAGTGCCGCTCTGCTTTTCAGCAGTGTTTGTGTACGCGAAGTCGCGTGCGCGAAGAGGTCACAGTAATATTTGGTTATTATGTAGTGAAGTGTAAAGTGCGTTGTGAGTGATGTAAATATTACACAGTCAAATAGTTGTATTAGAGAACGTAAAATTCATTAATATATTTATATTTGAAATACAAGAAATATGGCGATAATTAACAATTCGACTTCCTGATTACGATGTAAGAATAGTTACTTTTATCAATATTGTGTAAAATAATTTTTCACTTTTATTGTGTTATTAATTAAGGCATAAAGTTTTCTTTATCGAACCATAACTTTTTGTTCAAAACTGATAAAATATATCTCAGTTCTTTTGACTAACAAGCGCCGCTATAGGTTCATGTTTGCCACTTGATTCCTCCCATACAACAAATCTTTGACTGTAATATAACATTTATATTTGAAAATACCTTATTTACACCTTTCCTACCGAGATAACTTAATCGGTAACAGGAAAGTCGAAGGGGGGGGGGGGGTTAGCTAAGCAGGTCACGTTCTCGATCACAAAATTCAGAATTTATTAATAAATACTTATACGGGTGTTTTGAATTATTATATCGTCTTACAGTAGTCTTTAAATCGGTAAAAGTAATGCATATTGTCATTGAGAACATAACCTTAAAGCGAATGATGGAAAATGTGAACAAAGCAAGTGTGATACTAATATAAAAAAAGATTAGACTTTATATGTTAATCTATTATATCGTATATTTAATGGTGAATGCCAAATTCCGATGGATACACGGATACATAAATTAATATCGGGTAAAACATTTAATTAATAATAAAAAAAACAAAGATTCGATGCATACGTTAACATTTTGATTACAAAAGAAACAAAATGGAAGGAAGGTCATAAGTATACTCGTATGATATTCTTTTATATCATACGGTTCAAGAAAAATCATAAACCTGACATTTTATTAAAACGTAAGAACGATAAAAAGCTATGATGAAGCGTGCGAAAGCGGTATAAATAAAGGAGTCTGTACAATTGATAGAAATTTTGAATAATTTGAAATAATAAATTATTTAATATTTTGACAGACGGCTTAAATAATTTATTAGAATGGGTAATTAATCAATTGTACAGTGGATGACACCTATATATAACTATACATAATTTGTTGATATTAAAATTCTAAGAGTGGTAGCTGAATTGGATGATAATCAATTGTTAATAAATTTCAAATTATGCATCAATTTTCATACAAAGACAGCCTACATAAAAGCAGCACGAGACTTTTAGTTGATATTTTAAAGTCATGGTAACTATTTATTTTAGGGTTTTGATTGTTATGTTATTCAAAATCTCTGGAAGATTAAATGGGAATATTTCAAGTGGTACTTAACACAACATTATGTCATAATGTCTAGTGATATACAAAGCAAAAATCTCATGCGTATTAAATACTACTTTATTGTTATCCTAGTTTTGATATTTTTTAGTCACTTGATTATTAAAGTGATCTGTTATGTATATCTTTTAACTTTTAAAAATTGCATATCACATATATATTGATTTATAACTATATAAAAGTTTTTAATTAATCTTGGTGTAAAATTCTAATATGAAGCAAATACTTGTTCTGAAATCTGTGATACTATCAATATAGTATATTATATTATATAATAAAACTATTAGAAAATATATGTCTAAACTATTGTCCTTATTTGTGTTTTATGCTGTTCTAGTTCCTATTCCAAAAATCTAGCAAATCATATGACACACCTTTATGAGAAACGAAATAGTGATGAAAATGGAGAATATGAACATTCCTCCCAGCCCATAAAGGTGAAGGGTGCGCCTTCCAGTTCTATCCATCAGTAGAACAGAAACCAGGGTCATGCCCACCATGATAGCACCGATGCCCATAGTCGCAAACTTGGCCGACTCATCGGTCAAACCGGAAGATGTGAAGAGAGATGTTGAGTAATAAAACACCTGAGAAAGATGAAAGTTTGTCAACATACTTGATTCAAAAAAAAAACCAACTTTCTATAACCACTGTATATCAAGAATTAATTTGTACATAAACTAACGATAATAGTTATAACACGTAATTACTCTTGTTTACAATGATAAGGTAGCTAGTCTATTGTCCTATTTATATTCAACCTAATGTGTGAAATTATAATTAATATACTCTTATATAGTAAGCAAAACAGTCGGATATCTATCCCAAAAAAATTACCGCATTTATCCCACTTAGTTGTTGTGATAGCTGCATTACCACTCCAATAAGAAGTGGAGCTCTAAGCGTTGGTGAGCATAGCAACTCCCGCATAGAGATGGAAGCTTCTGCTTGCTGAGCTCTCTCTTCGGCTCGCATCTCTTCTATATCTTCTTCCACCTAATAAATAATTAATACGTTCTAAAGACATGGTTAAGTATAAAAAAACTATCACGATCTGTTGTGGTTATTATATTTCTCTTCACATTAAAATTATTCGGTGAAACGTCGTTAGTTATTTCCATGGAGTACTTATTACCTTAGGTTACTTTTAAATATTTATTATTAAAACTCATTATACCAACAGATAGAAAAAGTGAGATTACAAAATAAAAAAATTATCTCTTGGTAAATTCACTGTTCAAGTTTGTAAATTAATCTACATGCTTTGGAAATGAAAAGTTTATCAAATAATATTCTTGAAGTAAACGACAGTAAATTAAATAAATCATTTATATTTTAATAATAAGCACTAAATCAGTATACATAACTACAGTATATACTAACTAATAGCCATTTGGTTGTTAATTATAGAATACTTCGTCGATATTATGCAATTTCTGTTCAAGATCTTCCGTAGAAGTACTAACAAGCAGTAACAAACTTAACCCACTTAAAAACTTACTATCTACCAAGAACTTTGGAATGGCGAGATCTTCGGTAAGACCGCTAAGTACCCTTTCATAGTTGCTGAACTTTAAACGAAATTAATAATAACATCCTTAATAACTATTTGTTAATTATATTCTAGTGGAAACTACCAAAGCAAGGTTTGAATCAATTCCTTTTTTACTTTATGATTGTAGTCCTATCTTTGGAAATAGAACTTATTGTTTTCGAGAGCTAAACGCACTGTATTATTAAGACCAATATTCTTACGATACGTCATATAATAATATATAGAATATTGTGCAAAGCGGAGTAAATTGTATACATATATGAAAAATGATGAGCTCGGGATGTAATTATAGAAGATTAAGTTAATAGAATAAAGAATTCGTAGTAGCGTAATGGCTAGCGCATGCGTCCCAAACTCAAAGGGCCTGGCAAGAACGCATGCACCACTTAGTCAGTTTTCTCATCTAATGTGCATGTTGTTACAATCACGTGCTAACAACGGTGAAGGAAAACATCGTAATGCAACCTGCACATCAACATAACCGATGTGTCAAACCTGCCCAGCCGCCTTGGACAAGCGTGGCGGGTATATTATCTGTGTAGGGGGGACCTATAATGGAAGGCCCAAACCCAGCAGTGGGACATTTATGAGCTGATATTAGTTAACAGACACACTTACTAGACAGACAAAAAAACACTGAAACCAGCTTTTAACTTTAATAGGATTTGGCTATAAATCGCTATCGAGCTAAAGCATAGCCTACATTATGTTTTTGTACTGCGAAAAGTGTTGGCGATCTGTTTTCACTTCTTAAGTTGTTTTCTATGTTATCTTTTCTGTGAAATAAATCGACGCTCAGTTACTTTTCGAAGGAAAACTTTCCGGATAAGCAAGTGACATACACAGCAGGCTGATGCATAATTGTTGTAAGCTGAGACCAATCCACTTACAGCCTTGTTCCTGAGCTATGTGAACGTGTGAAAAACTTTTATTCCTTTATTTTTATCGTCAATTTCTTGGAATTTATTCTAATGCCAGAAGTTAAAAAAATTGTGAACGTATCTTTAATGGGATATTTGTACTGTCATTACTTCTTGACTTTCCTCAACATTGTGTACGATACATAAAGTTCAGGGAAGTCAAGCTTTGTAAAAGCTTAAGAACCTCATAATAATTTTAAAAAAAATGCAAAAATACTAAAAGATAACTTGGTGAACCTTCAGCTGTTATCCAGATGAGATTGAATGAATTCGAAAACACATTTATTTTTAAACTTTATTTGAATAACATAAAAATTAGCTTTAGTAACCATACACAGCTAGTGTATGGTTATCTAAAGGTAATTTAATGGTGTTTTTAGACTCGGTACATTAGTGTAAATTTACCAGGATGTGTATTTGCTAGTCAAAGGTAATAGTGGCACTATTCAAAATTGTTATTACCTCATTTTTATTTTAAGTTAGCAATGAGTTTGTCTCAAACAACGTCCTGTTTTACAACATATAAAAAATAAACAATAACATTTACTTTAAAGTGCAGTCAGTAATAAGTACCTAATTATAATACATGTGCGCTCAGTTTACTACCACCATTCTAAAGTGCGATTACTAAAATTGTGAACTTTTTATTTGCGTACTATAAAATTCCGTGAGCAATAGGACATATATGCTTAACAGGGAATATAGGATACTTTTTATTGCATAAAAATGGAAAGTTTCCTACTGGCAATGGATGGGAAGTACACGCAAACAAAACGTCCAAGAGAGCTCTAGTCAGTTCTATAGAGTTTAATATCTACGCTCAAAGTTGCATTCAATAACTAGCTCTAGGAAGAGTTTCCGATGCAACAAAATATTGTGAAACATTTCCCAGACGCTAATGGATTAAAACGTATGTTTTTGTTTATTCGTCTTTTAAGCTACTGGTACACAGGAAGCATCTAGGGACGTCAAAGCTTATAATGTTATTTCGGTTGATGCTGTAATTTAATTAGTGTAATTATTAATTAAACGGATGAAATAAATAATTTAAAAGAGATCTATCTATCTGGCAGACTCGTAGGTATAAATTAATGTCTCTTTTCTACAATTCAGTCAGTGATTATATAGTTCAGTTAGTTCATTAAAATATTTTGCTTACTATTTATGCAATCATAGACAAAATCATTTTATAAATTCGGCTTCAGTATATTTGTGTAAGTAAAAATTAACTCCCTAATTAATTAATATCAGACTAAGCCACATTAAGCTTGATCGGGTATAGCTAATTGGTGTGTATACAAGTTTTGATAGCTAAATATACTATACTCTTAAAACAGCACGAGCGAGCCGTGCAAAATTTATACTCCTTTGCTCATAAATTTGAAAATGCATGAAGTCAGATATAAGTGGTACCTTTATAATTTGTAAACAAGAAATATATAATGCAAGAAGGATGATTAACATATACTTTTATTTGACACATCACTGGATGATATTTGTCAGCTTTCACATTTCAATTTAATTTTATACACAGCGAGGAAACGTAGACAGCCGTCTGGGCACCTTACCCATAGAAGACGGTGATCTAGGTTCAGTATTCTGCTTCTAGTCTTGAGAGAATATGGCTAGAATACAATATAAATAAGCTAATTTTTTTTTATTGTATTAGATTATTACTACTTTTATTAATTTATAATATTGTATTAAATTAATTTTCTGTTTTATGACATAATATGTAATCTATATTTAGGTTTATTTTTTACAGTTAATAGTTTTTTATTAATAGATATGTTGTTAAATTATGTCATTTTATACACTTACCTTTTTTCAATATTGAGATTAATATATATTTTACTACTAAGTTTTTGTACACACCTGAGTTTATAGTATGTTATGCCAAAAACATTTCTATAGCTTTAGTAGTTCCTAAGATTATTAGGTGTGACAAATAGACTGACAACCATCGGAGTAAGATCATAGAGGTTCCTTTGTAGCTTGGGTATTGAAACCCTAAAAAATACAGAACCAATCGAATCAATGTCGCAACTCCTCAAAAGCCTGTTACAACTGTTTGAAATCATTTCCATTGCCGCAAAGTAATCAATATTTTGTTTGATGATACCTTCGTAAATCACCAGATTAATTTACAATGTAATTAATTACAATTCCATAATCTTCTTAGCGTTCCATCCCAGCTAGGTAATAATAAGCTTTGATTATAGGATACCAAATCAAATCATTTATTTGCGTAAAAACATTGTCAATATGTTATTTTGTTTCACATGTTTTTGCCCTTTCAGGCATACAAATAGTATTTAAAAGTTGAAATCAACTAATTAGCAATAGCAGTAACTCACTTTAATTTTTAACCCACTCAATCCACAGACATTAATTTTACTTTTTTCTAAAATTATACAGTAATTGTAGCTAATATGTCAAGTGCAGAGTTATTCCATATAAAGTACAATGTCAAAAATGTAAAAATGAAATATTAGAGTAAAAATAATTGTCAAGGTATATATTATGCCAAATTTAATTTAAAATTGGTCATTAAGAAAAAAAATTACGTCGTAATAGCACTTTTCAGATAATATATTTTGTAGCCTCTTTTTAAACAAATCTATGTTATTATCCCTAATAGATTTGGGTAGTTTATTAAATATTATTGGCGCCATGCAGAATATACTTTTCCTTATTAAAGCGGTTCTACGGGCAGGCATACAAAGCTTGTTATTGTCACGTCTATTACGACTTGCCATGTCGGAAAACTTAGTAAACAAATGCGGATTCGCTTTTACAAACAGTGCTACTTCCAGAATATACAGACAGGGTAAAGTCAATATTTTATGCTTTTTAAAATATGACAAGCAGCTATCTGTAGTTTTTAAATTAAACATGGCCCTGATACATCTCTTTTGCGCCTTAAAAGCCATGTCTTTATTTGTGGAGTTACCCCAGAAGATTATGCCGTAGCGGAGAACTGAAGACACTAACCCGTGGTAAGCAGTAAGTATAATGTTGACTTCTCCAGCTAGCCTATAAAATGCATATGCCGAACTACTTGTTTTTTTACATAGTTGCTCAATATGCGTTTTCCAATTTAATTGTCCATCAATAGTGATACCTAAGAATTTAGTGTTTGAAACTTCTTCAATCCTGTTATCCTTATATTTAACTGCTATTTTGTTATTACTATTTACTCTTTGTGCAAAATGAATTATATTTGTTTTATTTAGATTTATTTTTAAATTATTATTTTGTAACCATGAAATTAAAGATGTCAAACATTTATTTATATCAAATTCATACGTATTTATATTCTCACATTTAATTGAGACTGTACTGTCATCGGCAAATAATGTCACTGGATGATTAATATATTTAGGCAAGTCATTTATATATATAATGAAAAGAAGTGGTCCCAGCACACTTCCTTGTGGCACACCGTACACGGGAGTACGTTTGAGGGATTTGTAAGTTTCCTCTTTTCTTGACTCAGTGTTTATTTTGTGTATTTCTGTGTATTGTTTTCTATTTACCAAATAATATTTTATAAGATTTAACACGTTACCTCTAAAGCCATATAAATCTAATTTTTAATTAATATATTATGCTAATTTAGTGTGTTAATTTAGTTATATTTCGCAGACATTTTTCTTCTACATAGACCAACTTAGATGCAAAAATTTAAGGATCTCAATACTTTCAATGAAAATGAGATTGGATGAAACCCATTGTGTCAAGTGTTTGAGATAGAGTATTTTTCATTAGTTACTTTATTTTAGTTTCTTTAGCCAAATAACAAAGGCAATGGACGTTAGTCGCCTCCACAGAATCCTTCACTGTACGTAGTCTGACACGCACTTAGGCAATTTATTTAGAGTATATATTAAAAATTTCCACCGCTGTGCGTACTGGCGGCCAATAGGGAACGTATTGAACCACGACAAGTAAAGATATATAATTACGTAATGGCAACAGTGTACTTGTGGGGCGAATCAAGTGTTCTTAACACAATTTCCATCCAACTCGCATATGGAGTATCAAATAAGGGAAAATAGATTTCAAACCAACCTCGCTTCGCAAGGAGTTATATTTTTATTAATTTCACTATTTTTCATCCACGCTAATACCATCAATACTTAAAGAACTTTACTAAATAGCTGTGTTATTTGGTACATATGATTTTTTTATAGACTATTGATGAAAATGCATATTGAAGGCGTACCTAGATTATGTTAATTAATCTAACTGTTATACAAATATAACGAATTAACTGTGGATGCCACTTCATTTGCTAGGGATTTGGATTTTATATTCATATGTTCAGAACCCTATAAGATAATAGAATCGAAACATACAGGGAAATTTAAAACAATAGTCCTGTTTCAAATGTGATAAACAGTTACGGAATCTATTCGAGATAAACTTTCAGACAGACTGACAGATAAAACGGTCACTTATGATTAGGCACCGACAAAATATTTAGCAGTTTTCATTTAAATGTTGGCTTTTATTTTCAAATCACAGACAATATAATTTTACTGACGCATAAGAAAGAAGATTTAAAAAGTTAGTGCAATATAATTAAAATCGCTGGTATTCATGATACTACAAATTCAGGAGTTTACACTCACCTGATTACTAGCTCGTAACCTTCTCAACGCCCTTCGAGCCTCTTCCTCCCATTGTCTGGTGATTAGCAAGTATCTAGGAGACTCAGGGCATGCTGGTAGCAATATCAGCTGAAGTATTGCTGGACAAATCGCCAAACCTGGATAAAATGATAGAAACATAAATCTGGAGCTCAAAGCACTGATGCCTGTCGCAGAGAACAGTACACAAGTGCAACCTAGTGATGTGACGTATCCAATTTTTTAGACCACGCCTAATTATAAATTTAA
Organism: Dendrolimus pini; assembly: GCA_949752895.1. Taxonomy (NCBI): domain Eukaryota; kingdom Metazoa; phylum Arthropoda; class Insecta; order Lepidoptera; family Lasiocampidae; genus Dendrolimus; species Dendrolimus pini. Next base: position 8,689,814 of record OX457125.1, on the reverse strand, counting down.
ACCAGTTATTTGATTAATAAACATAATAAATTGTAGTAGTATAAAATCCTATACAATTCTTATTTTTTTAAATGTAACTCACCAAGTAATATGGGCCATCCTTCATCAGTACCAAGGATCTGTTCGATACCTAACACCTGGGAAAGCAGCAGCCCTACAGTGACGGCTAGCTGGTTGACCGTACCCAACCCACCGCGAAGGTTCAGAGGTGCGATCTCGGATATGTACATTGGCACTAGGGATGTGTTCAATCCTGGTACAGAAACAGAATATGATGTGAGAACATCATGATGCGGCAAACCAAGGACGGTATCAGATTATTTCTAAGAAAACTTTTACAATAGCGAATACATAAGTACATAATTATATTTATTGAAAAAGATTACCCTAATGTAAATATTCTAACACATTGACCAATAACATTTCATGAGATTATATCGCTTTAATATTGATGGGATAAAAACTATAATATCTTACCGCAGTTGACGCCTATAATAAATCTGCCAAATATGAGCAATTCGTAACAATGAGATATCTTGGTAAAGCCCATTAGACTCGCCCCGCTGATTCCCAGTATGTTATTGAGCAAAAGACCACCTTTCCTGTGCAAAAGATTGAAGAATCAACATTGCATTACAAGCTAGCATAATACTCATACAATACCGAACGAAGCCTGATGTTATAAACATTGTTCAGAGTAGACGAGTAGCTATAGCTATTTCAAGTGAGTAACGCTTAACTCTAGATTATAAAAGTGGAAATAACTTTGCATATATTTTTGTTGTTCGCTCTTCACAAGCACAGAAATGAACTGAGTGTAATATTTTCCGAAATACAGACAAAAAAACTTGCATGGAAACCTCTAGACGTAGGTATTTAAAGTTTTTTTTACATTCTGAGATAATACTATTAAAATAATGATGAATAAGCATTTAATCAATACATCTAAAAGCAGAAACAAATGTTTTCATAATAATGTCCTTAACTATGGTTTGATGTATGGTTTACCTACTCGGTAAATGCAAGATTTCAAACGGCGAACATAAAGAATGTAAATGCAGAAAAAAAAAATCTTTTCTTAAGTAAATATGCTTGCAACCAATTTCTGTACAAGCGTACAGAAGAGCTCTTTGTACCTACTTGTATAACTTATAGTTTTCTTTGAAAAACAATGCAAATATTTTTTTGTTGTTGTAAATTTTTTTTATAAATTCTATGACATTTAACACATCAGGAAGCTTTGTTTTTAAGCATAAGAAAGAAATATGTCATTTATAAAATCTTTTTTTTATTGTATGGAATAGAATCCTTTAAAATAATATTAAATGAAGCATATAGCTTCATTTAATATTATTGTAGTTGTAATAGCGTATCCAAACTAAACAATAAACAACATTAAAGTGTCCGTTTGTTTATTAAACTTAGTGCCATATTTTAAGCGATAATAGCTAATAATAGATATAGCATTACGCTAAATACGGTACCTATGGTAATAATAACCAAACATTATTAGAATTTTTCTTAGTCTGTTATTCTAAAACTTTGTCCCGAATAGGTCTCAAGATAGCTCAACGGATTCTAATGAAAATTTTAGGCATTAAAATAATGCTTTTATGTTTAATTTCCACGTAGTTTTATTGTTTCATGTCGATATCAGCAAGGGTCAGAACATTGAGTGCATTGTGTTTATGACGACCATCCAAATTGATAACACGTTATTATGTTATAATCAAGGCGAACAATGTAGATAAATGATCTGACGCCAGAAAAGCTAAATCTTTTTTAACATTTAAAAATCCACTCAGAAATCATTATGTCAGTGTTACTCTCAATGATGTATGTGCTAGTTTACAATACTTTAGACTGTAATCTGCTGTCCAAATTTTCTTATTTATTTTGCCAGGTGGTAGGGCATTTCCCGACTGGATGGCTACCACCCCTGGTAGAGTATGACGCTATAACAACCTTGGGTTGTGTTCCGGCATTAGTGGCCAGGTTCCAGTATCCCTTAAGATAGCAGCAGCACATTTGTAGCACCTTTGGTTTTCCAAATGTCTATAGGCGATGGTAACCGATTTCCATCAAGTGGGCCGTCTGCCTGTCTGCTGAACTCCTGCAATAAAAAAAATCCTTTTTCTTTGTTGCATAATAATCACAAATAATTTAAGAATTTCCTTTGAGTCAGTTCCAGCTTTTAACGATAAGGCCGCCTTTTGTTTTACCAAGTAACTATTGTCTTGTTGTGCATTTTTGTAATTTTTGTTTTGGTAAACGATAAAGTGTTGTCTATGTCTCTATAAATGGTGTGAAAAATGTAAACTAAACAAAGAATTAATTTGACCAGTACCGAGTACATAGTAATATCAAATTATGTTTGTTTTGTACGTTATATTTTTCTCGTAGCTAAAATATACTATTTTGACTATAATGCATCTTGTTATAAAGAATTTCATCAGTCAATCGTTTAGTTTAGTGACTAACGCGGGCTCCACATTAGGCAAGCTGATTATGGCGGTCATTCCGATTTATGATGGGTTATGGGAGATCACGCATTATGCAACAAGGAAATTTGGTTGTAGCAATCACTAGAATGCTAAAATAGTACAGGCTGCGAAAAGAACCCATATTATTGAAAACTAATAGAAATAAACCGTGCGTAATCTAAATAAGGCACTTGCGTCTCATTCCAATGAAGGTGGTTCAAACCATTGCCAGAGTATGCATCACTTAAGCAGCTTTCTGACCTAATGGGAATATTGTTACACATACTACGTGATAACTGTGAAGGGAAACATCTTAAGGAAATATGTATATACATATATACAGTAGGAGTAAATACATACATGTATAACGTGGCGTGGCGATAAGCGTGGCGGCCATCAGAGGGACTTTTATGTGCTGATAATATAACTTCACCCTTTAACGAGTCAATACTCGTTTAATAACGATAATTTTCAAGTATAACAAGTCAATGAGTAATAATTTATACATATACACACTTGGCTTGCACCAGCCTGTTCCACTCATTGCAGTTTGCGACGCTCGCCAAAACAAATGAACTAAGCATATCAGGTTTATAAATCAGCTGTTTTATTACCCCTCCTCATTGCCAAAAGAAGTGTGATATAAGTCTTTAACTTTTGTACCAATGTCCAAATCCAATTTAACTATAAGCACCGGATTAAAATGTTAAGAAGTATGAAAGAATCTTGTATAATACCAGTATTCGCGAGGGCATCAGCTATCATTCCCAAGACCTGGGTATAAACTATAAAAGAGTCATTGACTGTGGCATAGTCATGTTTTACGACAGCCAGCTAATAAGTTGCGGAAAAAATTCTAGGACCTAGATCCTAGAATATAGTATTCGAAGATGGAATACATTAATAGAAAAAAATCGACGGTAACTTGGAGTCTTTTATATTGAATTTGCAAGGAAACTCAAACCCTGGGAGAGAGATCAAATACTATGACGACTCAAGCTTAGCTCTGTCCTGCAAACGCTAAAGCTGCTAATCCATGGGCGATATTACATGACTACCCGGTATTCACTAAAACGTGGTCCAGTTTCAAATACAGTTTCAGTATACTACAGTACAATTATTTAGAATTTTGAATTACATTTATAATTGCACTGCTATAATCGAATTTTATGATGCATTAAGGACAAACGCTTCCGCCTACGCAAACCTCGATACCATATTCCGTACGAAACTATAAAAACATTAATAATAATTAGAACATAGTTATGTTTAGTTACAGAAATAATAGGGTTATCTAATTTCGTATTTATAATATTATGTTTGGATTGCAACTATCCACGTAAGTAATCTAAATTAAACTCTTTAGCAATTATTATTGATACATGGATTACTGCCATTGTAAAATTTGTAGAGGATCATGCCAAAGACTACAAGCGAATACTAGTCATAAAATTAGTAATGATACAATTAGACAAGTTAACTTACCTTCCGAATCGATTCGCTATCATACCACCAGAAAATCCACCCAACATTCCACCAATAGCGAAGATGCTGACCGCTATCGAATAAAGTCTGTTCACAGTGTCGTCGTGCAAATCCATACCGTAGCGATTTTTGTATACGTCCTTCATGAAGTTAGCGATGTTCTATTAAAAAAGCATTAATAAATGTCCCTGTTGCTAACTCAATACTCAATCAGTGTATTTCTTTCTTAATTAATTTTTACAATAAAGGCTTTTTATCAAAAGGCCATTGTGTGTACAAAGAATTGTTTCAACCTGCTATTTAAAGAAAGTACTAATAAAATATTACAACGTAACTTGGAACAATAAGTTATATAAACGCTAATAATAATCAGATTTATTTTCATGGTTTCCTTGTAAATTTTACAGCCTACAAAATTTTCATGTGATAAATCATCCGCTCAACGAACTGAAATTCCTACAATTACACAGTCTGTCTACGAAGGTTTTCTAGCTGTTGACTTGAAAATTTCATTCAATGCAAACTCGCAAGCTAAATATAAAGTTGAGTGCAAAAGTGCACAACTCTTTTAAAAGGTGCCGACAAGAAGTTTGAACTGTGCAGTTAAAGGATGGAAAACTTTGCGTAAATTAAAAAAAAAAGATTAAAACTTTAGCATGTTTTATGGGAGGAGTTTTCAACGAAGGAAATAAATACTAAGCTGCTAAAGTTCAAGGCATACTGGTTCATTGAAAATGATCAAAGCAATCTCCTTCCATTATATTCTTAATAGGAAGTATCACATTTTATTCGTTTTCAACTATTTGCTTTATATCTCGCTGTCGGTTTTTATATTGTTTTATATACTACAGTAAAAGTGACTACAGTAATCTTTTCTACTTTTTTTCAGCATACTAGTCTATTGCACCTACTCCAGTTAATCACTCTTTCGACAAGTGACAAACACAGTTAACTAAAATATTGATTATACGATCCGTCTTTGTCCTTACTAGTTTTTAATGCCTTTATTATTTCGTTTAATTAATCGTAGTATATGCATAGATACGTACTTTGCCAGGAGCGTTGATGACACCAGTATTGTAGCCGAACTGAAGCATCCCAAGTACAGCTGCCAGGATGGCATAGGATAGAAAGAAGGTAAGACCCTGAAAGTTGAAGAACAATAAAATATCCACCACTACAAAACTTAATACTACATGCTCAGCGTACTGATTACGAGGTCGGGATCTGAGTCTTACTTATATTTCGCCCGACTCTCGTTGACCACGTTAACCATTTGTTGCCTTTGTTGACCTAATGATATAAGTATTCCAACATTGCACATAACGTGACAACTCACGTGCGATTGGAAGACTAAATAATTGCAATGGAGATGCGTACAATGTCACCAACTGTGTTTAAAGTAATCTATATCAATTACTTAATTTAATAAAGAAATCAACAAAAAACACTCATGTACAAGTCTGGAGTGGATCTCTTTAATACCCTGACTAGTACAATCATCGAAATATTCGAAAACCCTATTGGAGACTGCGTTCGCGGCTTCGGTAAACAATGATTTAACGCTCCAATAACCAGACAACGCAAAGTTTCATTAGCTTATCAATTTCTAGTAATTAAATATCGTAATAACATTGAACTACGTTGTGTATACATGTACCTGTTCGAGCAGCCTGAGCTTTCTTCGCTGCGAATGCTCTTCAAGCCTGTCGACGTATTCCCGGAGCTCTTCTATCTCCTCCTTTACCTGCTGAACCGTGTCCAACTCCTGCTTGATGGCCACCATATCCCGTTTCACCTGGACATGTGAGAAAGTTAGTATGTCGTTGGGACGTGTATAAGCCAGTCTTAAGTCAGTTAGTTATCGATGGAAAGAGATGTCAGCTTCCTATGTTCTGAAAATTGTGTCGGCCTCGTAACTTTTATCCGTGCAGAACGGAGAAAGAATCAAATTTCCAGGTAGCCTGTCGTAAGAGGCGACAAAACAACCCACAGCCAGGTGATAGGATATTTGCCCGTCTAGATGGCTACCACCCTAGTCCAGAGTCCTACAAACTTGAGTATTGACCAGCATTAGTGGTCAGGTTCCAGGTCACTTTAGGGAGCAGCAGCGCATTTGTAGCACCTTGAGTATTGCAAATATCCATAGGGTAACCGCTTTCCATCAGATGAGCCGTCTGCCTGTATGCTGAACTCATGCAATGAAAAAAAAAACTTCTTAATTATGAATTGGATAATTCTGAGAAAAAAACTGACATTTTAGAGCTCTAAAAATATGTTAAATAAGTTCAACTGAATTTTTTTTTAAATTGTCTATTCTTAAAACTTTTAAATATGCGGTATTTTTAATTAAATGTTTTTTATACTTTCTAGCCATCGACGAATATAGTTTATATTTGGCATATGCACGGAATTCATAGTACATAGACAACTCACGCTCTTGCTCTATTTTATTCTACCCTTGGTATTAATGTGTGTACTAATATCTATCGAATGTCACAATACTGTACGTTTATCCAAGCGGGTTGTCCAGTTTTACAAACCTGTAACCTTAACCAAAATAACATTTTTATTGAACTCTACTTCATTGTAATAAAATATTATAGTCACTTAGCTACCACGATTGTGTTTAAGTTGATGTTATTTACATAAGTACATATTATGTATATCCAATATTTATCAGCGTCATTGAGAGATAACGTATTAAAAATATCCATAGACTGGTATTTTTCCACTGAATCCAGAAAATATTATCAAATTATCAGTGCAATACGTGTATTTATTTAATACTTTTATTATGTTAATTCATTTTGAAAAGGTTTTAAAAATGTACGAGTACGTAATCTTTTAGTAATATTATTACCAGTATATCAAAGTTAAAATAAACTCGACTTAACTGATTTATTTTATTACATCAGTTCGAGCAGAGTGCATAAATTTTATGCTCAAAATTCGAAATATTGTAATATTCTTGATATTTTAAAAGCTACTACAGGATTATGTAGACAGGAGTCAAACGGATTTGCCCTCGTCAAAAAAGGATCACGTGTGATTATAACACTATTGGAATTGAAACATAATTCTACCGTTAAATCTCGGCTGCGTGGTGAGTTGCTTCAGATATCGAAGTTTCATTGTTTATTGAAATATTTTATAATGATTGAATTTCCATTTTCTCATAATAACCCTACACTGATCAGTGCTTCCGCTAGAGTACACTCTAATAGTGCACGGTTTAAATTTTTATTGCCTGAAGCAGGTAAACTGGGGGACGGCTCACTTGATGGAAGGTGATTACCGTTGCCTATGGACGTTTGCGATACCAGGGGCGTTGCCAACGCGGTGCCGGCCTCTAAGAAATCTTATAATGCCCTTCTTAAACGACCCCAGATTGTAGCGCAGAGGATAAACCTCGGCAGGAAGTTATCTCCAGATCATTGTTGTACGCGGAATAAACGTTCTAGAGAACCGTTGCGTAGTTGAGCGTGGGAGCTCCAAGAAATGGGAGTGAACATCCCGTCGATGGCGAGCGATTACGCCATTATGTTACGCCACATCTAAAGTAAATTGTCGAAAATATCTGCACGTGTAGCCTTCCCATGGCCTAAGCAAGCCTTACAAAATACTGGGCCCGTGATCAATAATATTCCAATAAACTGCGATTACAGCCCTCGTTCCCACTTAACAGAAACACATTTTCAATAGTGTGAACTTCAAACAATATCTGTCCATACATTTGAAACTTTGACAGAAGTACCTAACCGCAATAGCTTGTCAAATTTTGAACTTTTATTTTTGTATTCAATTTCCCGTGAAAGGTGTCAGGTTTGCGGCTCAGCTCTATGCAGCTTTTAAATAAAAGTGTCGAGTAATTTGAGCATGACATTGAAAAGAAAGATTAGTTATCTGCTGCGATGCACCGAGACGCTTCGATATTATTCTATTATGTTAGCAATACTAAGACGATTATTATTGTATAAAGTACTAAAGCAGTATAAGATATCGCTTTCAGATATTTTAAAACCTTAGCGAGTAGACACTGTCTTAGACAAAGTTTTTTACAACAAATCTGGTAGAACAAACTTATAGATAAAAATTAACATGCGATGTAAAATTTAAACATTAATCAACACATAAAGCAATTAAAATGTGTATTCCGATCAAGCAACCTAAATATTGAATACTGAAAATGAAAAGTAATAGTGTTGCCCTTTTTTATTAGTCAGTGTTATAACAAGAACTCTGGGTTACGCAGCCTTAAACTACAATCAGCCACACTACTGGCTAATTGTAGTTTAAGAGGTTAATTTAATTTAATTCAGATACCTCGGTTCACTACCGCAGCGTAATTGTGATATAGAGAAGAATGTAAGAAGATGTAGCATGGCTAAAATGGATAGCGGCAACCGGTGTGACGAACTAATGCCACTGAAACTAAAAGGTCAAATTTATAAATCTGTCATACAACCGGTCGTATCGTAAAGCGATAAACACTAAAACGAGACTATTGAGAAGGATGTGTGGAGTTACGAGAATGGATAAGGTGAAGAAAGAATATATACGGGGATCTTTGAAAGTTGCACCCGTGACTGAAAAATTGAGAGGAAGAAGGCTAAGGTAGTATGGATGTACAATGACGAGGGATGCAAGTCACGTGACTAAAAGAATATTAAACTGCAAGATGGATACAAATGTAATTAAAGGTAGACCAAAAATGAGATGATACACAGATACATTATATGAAGGATGATATGATGGTTTGTGGTGTGACAAAGGACGTATGTCAGAATAGAAGAGGATGAAAAAGACATATCGTGACGACTCCAAATAATTATCAGAATAACAATTCCTGTTCCGTCCATTACTAGAAATACGATCAAATTTATAACAATCGGTTTGTTAGACGGGCAGTGAAGAAGTTTCAAATATAGTGAAGATTTCGAATGTCATACAAAATGCGTCAAGGTCGAAGAGCATACACAGTTTTTATCATATATTATTTTTATTACAGCATAGGTTCGTGATTAACCATTATATCGCGCGGATTCGAGCAGAAACATGATCTAAGATGGAGCATGCTAACCTAGAAGGTAGCTATCATATTATACATAAGACAAATCGACCAAATTTAATAAATTTCATTGAAAGGTCCAGAACTGAAACTACACAACGGTATTCAGTGACATTGAATGATTCAAGTTTTTGTTTACATGAATAACTTCGGTTCCTTCGTCTAAATTGAAAGCCTAATGATCCATCTAATATTTATCTTTTGCTATAAAAATCTAGAAAACCATTAAATAAATAATACTTCATGTCACAAAACTACACAAAAGATCTTAATATTATAGAAATAATGTATTAGGAATAGTTTCAGATATTCATAATAACCAATAAAAATGAATGTTAAATTTAAATTAGCTAATATATATTAATACAACGCATATAATGGTTAATTAAGTATGGAACCCATTCGAGGAAAACTAAGAGACCAAAGTTCTAAAATAAAGTTATACCGTTTTTACTTGAATTTTGGAAATTATTTTAAAATCACAGACATATGTGCTACATATTTTTATTATTATATGTTATAATATCTCCACTGATTCTTACCCGTATATGTATAAAAATGGTTGTTTGTTTTTTTATATGTTTGCTAGTACCTTCTTCATGTCATTAAAAATTTGTTATATGTATGATTAGTTTCACTTTATTCGTTTGTCAGTAATTTCCAGTTACTGTAAATGTACATACATAATATGTATGTGTGTATGTAGTGAGTGTGTGCTTTCGATAACGAGGCTGAACAAAGAGTCGGGTTTTCCCGAAAATTTAATATTTTCCGCGGTACACGGATGCAATATATTTTTTAATTGTTCCAACGAAACAATCACTACCCTTTATTCGGTTGATTGCAAATCGAATTTTACCTACCACAAACTGGTGAATATTCTTTTACTGAGTACTATTAAAATTTGTGGCAGCAAAAGTACGTACGTGTTTTAAATTTTGTAAGGATGGTAGTTGTTAGGTTAGTTTTAATATTGTATTGTTGGCAGCACTTATTTCTCTCTGTCTCTTCAGCCATTAAACGAGTCGCACATTGCATTCCGTTATTTCATTGCAAAATATATATATATATATATATAACGTCCAGCCTATCCATCCTGCACATAACAGTAGTCACGATATTTAATGGTAGAGCGTATGCAATGTAGAACACTTTATTAACTATAAATGACAGACCTGCCAACAGCCAGGTGGTAGAACAACTACTCGTCTGAATACCATCTTTGGTGTAATTGTAGACCATGCCACCATAGCAAGCTTTAGTTATGTTCCTGCATTGGTGCCTAGATTCCAGTCCCCCAATTAAGACAGGCAACACATTGGCAGGACCTCTGATTTTGCAAATATTCATCTTATTATGTACCTAGCTAGCGCGACTACGACGGCGTCGAATTTATTTTCGCGGAACCCATAAAAAAATTAAGACAGACAGACAAAATTTCTAAATTGCATTTCCGGAATCTCCTTGTCCAAATTATCCTCCTGATTTTTAACATTACAAACAGACACTTCAATTATATTTATCTGGGTACATTCTGCGTACATATATGTGTGTGTGTATTATTAAATAAATACATAATTATGTTTATTTATTTATATATGTAGCGAACCTTTATGCTTCTACAGTGAAATACTGCGCTGCTGCAACGCATTGCTTGTTATCATGTAAACAAATGAGTCTCCATTTATCAATAAGGACATTGTTATTAAATAAAATTTATATATTGTTATAAGTATAACAATAAATCTAAAAAAAAATTAAATTTTCCTCCTTTTTTTATATAGTCTATTCCAGTTGTTTTATCTAAATAGCTTTAACGTACAGACACGGCACGTTTAGAATGTTATAATACTGTTACGACCTAGTTGCCGAAAAAGAGAAATTTACACCTGCAGCCCTGTAGAAACATATTTTATTACCTTTTCGGCATTTGGACGTTTTTTGTTTACTTTGTGTTTAAAATTTGTGATTAGAAAAATAACCCATTTTGTATTGTAATATTTTATGGCAGTCATTAGCTAGGTGTGATACTAGGAAATTCGGTCCACGCGGCCGAGCAGACATTTGTACAGTATAAAACAATGCCTCAATCGATGGACGAGGCAGTCAAGCGATAACCACAAGCGAAACAAGACGTGTGTACATTCGGTGTCTAGTGACTACGGTATTTGCTATATAGTGATGGACTTTGCGCGTGTAATTGTATTGTGCATTACGTTTGGACTGGTTGTGTTCAGTTATATTTATACCTGTGTTATACGTATTTGTGTAGCTCTAATAAACTATAATAATTCCAACGGCATTTTAATTCGAGTCCTGCAACTCGTAAGATATATACATTATATAAAATAGACTTAAAGATAAACATACCAATAAAGAGACTTAGGCTGGTGTGCACCAACATTTAACCGACGGTTAAAATAAAATAATCACTGTTTTTCCATACATTTTGGGCGATTATCTTATTTTAACCACTGGTTTAATGTCGGTGCACACCAGACTTAGAGATATAGGCATTCAAGCTTTAAACACAGTCACTTTGAAGAATACCTTAAATATTGGTTAACATACTCAACTATAATCCATTACGAAATGGAAATCGTCAGTAAGCGATGTCTCAAAGTGAACCATGCAGCCAACTCAAACCTAATTGCATCATCCAATTAGTTACATTGCTCCCGAGAAATGCAACGACGGAGCTTTGTGGGCTGGTAACATTACAGGGATTACCAACGTTTCCAGTCGTAACATTGACAAAATACTCGTGTGTAGGAGTTTGGTTTGTGGTCAACAAGGTAATATCGTCTCATAGTTCAGATATTCATTGTGTATAAAAGCTATCTCCGTTATTTTAATATCTTATTTATTATTAATATTTTAGTCATTAATTTATTCACCCTCTATTAATATCTGTAATCTATCTATCTAGTACCGTATTAAGGTACGTGATATTCCTAGAAACTGAGAAAATTTTTATTTTCTTAAAAAACGTCACAGCCTCACAGATATTGTGTCATCGTACAAACTTATGATGTTATAACTTTGTACAAAAAAGTCAAATAACGCATTACATAAAATGTTGCTATTTTGATAACTGTACCTTTATATGTAAATAATATCAGCACTTATATAAATATCCCTATTCCGAATAGTCAAAGTACTTATTCATTAATCAGTGAGTAATATTATTTCTATGATAAATTTTGAGACGAATAAGGTATTATATATTTTAATAACTATATTAAGGTCCTCTTTTTCGCAGTTTATTATTTTCGCAAAAAGTGAACCATAATGTTTTCATGATGTCTATATGTTACTATGATACAGTAATTTTTCTCAGAAACTACTGGATCTACATGGATGTATGTGACAGGGAGGCGTAGTCTACATGGCGTTAAAAAATAGTTGGTAAATCTACGAAACGACTAAATTGCTTAGGCAGCCACACATGTAGGTAACTAAGGTTTGATTTTTTGCAGTGTACGTAGGCGATTTGTTTTATGACCTATTTAAGCCTAAGAATGGCAAAATATTATGTTAGCCTTTGTCCTTTTATAACTTTGGAACTGTGAGGTTGAAAATACCAAATAATTGAGATTCTAGATATTAAAAAAACGATTAAACATAGTAAATGATTTCATTTAATGACGTTATGTTTTTACTATTAATCACTAAATGCAAATAACAACGATATGTTAAAATCGTTACTACACTCTTAATACGTATAAATAAATATTACACCTTCTGGTTTTTAACATCAGTTGACGTCAGTAGACTATCTAGTTTTCAAATGTCCGGTAAATATTACATTTAGTAAAATCATCTCTTAGCATAATGTAAAGTAGAAGCCAATCGAGGACGGGTGCGCGACCCCGACTAGGCCAAGGTTAGGCCAAGGCTAGACTCTGTCTAAGCTGACTTTTGGGCGCTGCGGTATATGTGGATGGTAGCTTCAGAATAGGAAGAAACGCACGCGTCCAAAGCTGTTTGAGCCACAATGTTAAATAGGCCTTACATCGACGTCTCCGGATGAAGGCTCAGACCAAGTAAAACAATGGTACATTCTTAACTCAAAAAGTTGGACATCAAGTGACCCCACGCACGATAAAGAGTTGTATAGAATGGATTTTTATTATTATTTTATCCATTGTTTTTTTTGCGTGAGTTCAGCAGACAGGCAGACAATACACTTGATGGAAAGCGGTTACCATCGCCTATGGATATTAGAAACACCGATGTGCTGCCCCTCTCTCAAGGGAGCCTGGAAGCTGGCCACTAATGCCAGAATACAACTCAAGGTTATTATGGCAGCATACTCTAGCTCAGAAGTAGTAACCATCCAGACGGGCAAATACCCTACAACCTGGCTGTGGGTTGTTTTGTCGCCTCTTACAACAAACCGCCCAGCCGCAGAAAATTTTATCCTTACTCCGTTCCTGCAAGGATATAAAATGGATGGTTATAAATGTGTACAAAAACATTTAATCAAAAATACCCTGTGTTTAAAAAAACTGCTTAACGGCTCTTATATAAACTAATAAAGCCCAGGTGAGGCCGCATGTGGAGTACTGCTCACAGCTTTGGGCTTATATTTCATCTATCACTCCTTAGTTTTTGAGAGAGATTATTGTAGCATAGATATAATTATATAAATATCAGCCCATAAATGTCCCAGTGCTGGATTCGGGCCTCCCATTAGAGGGGGAAACGTACAGTATACCCGCAACGCTCGTCCAAGGCGGCTTGGCAGGTTTGACACATCGGTTATGTCGATGTGCAGGTTGAGTCACGATGTATTCCTTCGCCATTGTTACCACGTGGTAATCTCGAATCGAATGGTAATCGATCACTATGATCGATGACATTAGATCAGAAAACTGACTAAGTGGTGCATGCGTTCCAACCATTGTCGAACCCGCGCCCTCTGAGTCTGGGACGCGTGCGCTAGCCATTACGCTACCACGACTTGTAGCCTAGATAAATAGACTTAAATATTGATAGATGAACAAGTGTACTTTATAAGCGATATATTTTATATTTTTGCTAAAATAACTAATGAATACTAACAATTCTATGCAAAGATAATAAAAAATAATGCGTAACATTTTCCTCTATTCACAATTATTTCGCTCGCAACATATGTATGTGTTGCTTGCATCAAATAGTGGATATCGGTGCACTCTGCTCTTGAATGATAAATAGACATTAATTTCCGGAATTCGTGTTTTACGTTTAAATCCGAATACGTGAAACTTGAACATGTTGAATGGATACGTGGAATTTTGCATTTCATTAGTCCGCATAGCCGATGCTGGGGGCAATAATGTTGAGTGAGGTACGCTTGTTACAACCACATATCTATGCTAGGTGCTAAATGTCGAATGCACCATATTGATGTGCATCTAATAAGCATCATGTAATCTCAAAAGCTGTTAGATATAAACAATCATTTAAAAAAAACTTAGTTACTAGGTTTTTTAGTTTTTAATTACAAACAAAAGAATTAAAAGAACTAAATGAATTGTTTTTCCTTTCTGGTAGTGATATGATGGATTTTCCCTAACCACAATAAAATAAAATTATATGTATGCAATATTAAATAATGGTGATTTTTATGAATATTATAAAATTTATTGCACTTTAAACACTTATTAATATCGGATTCAATTTCCGGCTCTCAATAAATTACTATGCATTATTTTGTCTTACCTTTGGCAGAAAAGAGACATTACTCTTATAGAGTTTATGTCAAACTTTAACATATAGCAAGGGAAATGAATGATTGGTAAGATACACACAATAAAACATTTAAGAAATAGTTAAAACATTTAAGAAGAAAAGCTTCATGTGTTTTTGTTTATAGAAAATAAACAAAATATTTGAGTTTAAATAATTGATTGGTAAGCTGTGGATTCTTCAAAAACTTCTCGTTAAAAAAGAATATCGTAACATCTCAGTGGGAAAAACCGCTACGAGATCCGACTAAACTACACCGCCATAAATCAACTTTACTAACAAGCTATACTCCATAGCTATTGAAGGTTCGAGGAAATATCTTAACAATCTTTAAAGTTATTTCGAGCGAAAGATGATACTTCACAACAACGAGTAGCAAGAAGTTTCTAATTAACTAATTCTTTGGTTACGTTTTCATATTAGAGGTATAAAAGCCTTCTAGAAAACGACTTGTGTAAAGTATTAACAATGTCTAGAGGCGTATTGACCTTTGTCAGAGCGAAATCCGAGCTTCAATATATAGAATGAAAGCAATAGGGGCTGCAGCTGTACACTGTGTGTTTGATGCAGTACGAGCCTCAAACACATCTAGTAAACAACCCACGCCATTATGGTAGAGTGAAGCGGCGCAACCACACATTAACATTATCGAGGTAGTCGAGCCATGTTATAAAGCCACTTTTGGAATCTATCAAACAGATTAGACTAGTCACGTGAATTAAAACTTAGGATCGATATAGGAAGTCAAACATTATCGAATCGATTCAAATAATACGAATGATTATTTTAAATAATATACTTTACAACTAGTTAGGGCAGACAGAAAGAATATGAATTACTTTATACGAAGACTCCGTCGCGGTGTTGGTAAGGGGGACATCCAACGCCGTGAACAAACGGCTGCTGGCAAAACCCAGGGGTTGGTCCACCCGCATTTAAAACCGTCGCATGAGGGAGCGAAGTTGTGCCGCGCTCTCGATTGTTGTTGCAAGGTGCTTTGCGTCTATAGCGGCACAGGAGGTGGCCATCTTGCCGGCGCTC
This sequence comes from Dendrolimus pini, assembly GCA_949752895.1. Lineage (NCBI taxonomy): Eukaryota > Metazoa > Arthropoda > Insecta > Lepidoptera > Lasiocampidae > Dendrolimus > Dendrolimus pini. The sequence continues at coordinate 8,673,998 of OX457125.1, read as the reverse complement.
ATGCGGAGTAGGCGATTGCCGGACTGTAGGCGAATGGAAGTAACACAGGGAGTTTTAGTGAGTTTTCCGGCACTAAGCCATAGACTCAGTATTTTCGGAGAAAATTGATTGTGGCAAAGTAATATATACAAAATGGACATGACAATCTCATAAGCGTACCAAGTTTGCCAAAACGCCTTAAAAAACTTCAACGGACAAGTGGAAAAACGAATCGCAACGGACAAGTGGAAAAACGAATAGCAACGGATAAGTGGCAAAACGAATCGCAACGGACAAGTGGAAAAACGAATGGCAACGGATAAGTGGAAAAACGAATCGCAACGGACAAGTGGAAAAACGAATCGCAACGGACAAGTGGAAAATCTTCAACTGACAAGTGATAAAATGAATCGCAACAAAATGTTGACTTGAAGTTTTACGGGCAGGTTTTCAAATTGGACAAGTACATTAACAATCGATTCGTTTTTCCACTTGTCCGTTGAAGTTTCACTTCTAATATGTGTCCCAGCACACATTTCGATTTTTCGCAGGTTTACTGCAAATTATGATTTGGTTAGGTTAAGTACATTTTAATGGTGTATGTAATACGCTACCCACGCACCGACCATTTTTTACGTCAACACTTTTGTTGTTCGTTGTCGTTCACTTTTGTTATGACTTTCGAAAAACTGAACAGTTGGCAAAGTTTTCTTGTTGTTATTTTTGTTTACTCAACAAACTCTATTTATTTATTTATATTTTTTTTACACATACCACAAATAGAGGCAGTGATGCCTTGTCACGTGGAGAGCAGAGCTATAGTTCGATGCAAACTTAAGTTTGCCTCCATTAATAGCGGCTCGGAACATCGCACTTTCCGATGCGCAGAACGCAATTTTAGGTATTAGAGGGATGAGGTAGTCTGAGGACGCGGTATATCCTCGCTCGCTCTCTCGCTAGCTTTCTCGTTTACGAGACTTTCCCGGCGCTCGGCTCACCAGAGCTGCCAATTTAGCGCTTTAGGAGCTAGATATAGCGCTTTTTAGGGCAATCCAGCTCCCAATTTTATTAAACAACTTCCAGCGCAAAATCTTGCGCTTTTTATAATATGCAAATATCTAATTAATTTTATAATAAATATATATGAATATCTATACTAATATTATAAAGAGAAAAGATTAAATTCTTTGTTTGCATTGAAGAGGCTCCAAAACTACTTAACCGATTTGAAAAATTCTTTCACTGTTGGCAAGCTTCACAATCCCCGTGTGACATAGGCTATATTATGTTTACAAAAAAATTAGGGATCCTTACTAAAACTCCAATAACGTAACCCAAGATGTAAAAAATACCTAAAATCGCGAGCACTGCGAAAACTATTGATGATAGAATGAAATAATGTACTACGACTTTGCAGAACACATCATTATCTACAAAAAGTGTCGCGACAGCATAAAATATGTCTATTATAATTATGCCACAATAAGTGTCCTTTTATTTCAAAAAATTAATTAAAATGCCGTCGCTAGAACAGGCACTTTATTTGTATCTTGATATTCATCCTTATCAAAATAAATTACTTTATATTCAAGACTGCTTCAATACCTTTATATAACTTTTTGAATTATTCAATTCGGACATTCCATTCGAAAGATATAACGAGTTTAAAAAGTATTAGAACACGTGGCTTTGATGATTTTTAGTGACAGAAAAATGCTTAATAAAATTGGGAGCTAGGTTGCTCCCCAGCTCCCAATTTTATTAAGCAACTTCCAGCGCAAAATCTTACGCTTTTAATAATATGCAAATATCTAATTAATTTTATAATAAATATATTTATGAATATCTAGACTAATATTATAAAGAGGAAAGATAAGATTGGTTTTTGCTTGCATGAAGAGGCTCCGAAATTACTGAACCGATTTGAAAAATTCTTTCACTGTTGGCAATCTACGCTATCCCCGGTTGACATAGGGTATATAATATTTACAAAAAAATTAGGGATCATTACTAAAACTCCAATAATGTAGTCCAAGGTATAAAAAAAATACCTAAAATCGCGTGCGCTGCGAAAACTATTGATGATAAGATAACAAATAAAATAAATTACTGAACCGATTTGAAAAATTCTGTCACTGCTGGCAAGCTACGCTATCCCCGGGTGACATAGGGTATATTATATTTACAAAAAAAATAGGGATCATTACAAAAACTCCAATAATTTAATCCAAGGTATAAAAAAAATACCTAAAATCGCGTGCGCTGCGAAAACTATTGATGATAAAATAAAATAATGTACTACGACTTTGTAGAACACATCATTATTTACAAAAAGTATCGCGACAACATATATCTAACTATTATAGTATGCCACAATAAGCGTTTTTTTATTATAAAAATTAATTAAAATGCCGCCGCTAGAAAAGGCTTTTTATTTGTATCTTGATATTAATCCTTATCAAAATAAATTACTTCATATTCAAGACTGCTTCAATAACTTTATATAACTTTTTGAATTATTCAATTCGGACATTCCATTCGAAAGATATCACGAGTTTAAAAATGTAAGAATTAGTGACGGTGATCACGTGACTGTGACATCTTTTCGTGAGTCAAAACTCCATAAGACCCCCTCTATATAGAAGTTTCACTTCAAAAAATTATGGATAAGCATAATTTATGATATCGTTAGTTGTTATTTTATGGTTCTGTATGGACCCTGAGACATTCATTTAAATATACCTATATATAATAAAATGGGAAGTCTTGTTGATTAAAGCAAACTTTTTTATACATCCTTACAAATCTACGTAGCTAAAATTATTTTTCTAAGTTCGTTACCTCTATTATCTTTAAAATTTAGATAATATTAACTTAATTACGATTTATGTTAAAACTTTTCGATTATACACCACGTAACTAATATTTAAGAAAAAACAATTTTGTCAGACGTATAACGTGGTCATGAGTTACGTTTATAAAGAAATGAAGTAATTATGGTGTCATAATTTATTTTTTATACTATTACAAAGTTAGTTCGTCAGTAATGAAACTTCAAAAGTGGGTTCTTCGGGCGGCTTAACTATAGACTGTTTTATTTCTGTTTTTCTATTATACTAATTTATATTATTTAGCAACCATATTAACAACGTAACAAATACAAAAATTACTCTGGCTATATATGAAAATTGAGAATAAACATACTATATTTTTTACGTCGAAATATTAGAAGATTCTTAAGAAATATCGAATTAAAGAGGACGCCGCGACGACGCTACCCTACCGCGAAAATATGCCAATTATCTGTAATCATTTATGAAAAACATCAATACGAATATACGAGTAACAAGTACCTCTTACAAAATATAAATTGCAAAGGTCATATGATATCAGAATAATATGGAATGTTTAATCATAGATACATTAGAATGATTAGAGTAGGTGTTTTATAAATAATTTTAATAATTTTTTAAATTTTTATCAGTGCGGGAACGGAGAAAGAATACAATTTCTTGCGGCCGGGCGGCCTATCGTAAGAGGCGACAAAACAACCCACAGCCCGGTGATGGGGCATTCGCCCGAATGGATAGCTACCACGCCTGGTCTAAAGTATGTCGCCATAACAACCTTGAGTTGTGTTCCGGCATTAGTGACCAGGTTTCAGTCCCTTAAGAGAGCAGCGCATTTCTAGCACCTTTGGTTTTGCAAATGTCCATAGGCGATGGTAACCGCTTTCCATCAAGTGGGCCGTCTGCCTGTCTGCTGAACTCCTGCAATAATTTTTTTTTGTTATAATCAGACCCGTTATTACCTAGTGTAATGTACAGTTGCTTTTCAAAGAATTATCGTAAGGTCAAACAAAAAAGCGGTAAAACATTCCCCTGAAATATCTGTTAATTAACACCTCATTGCAATGGCAGTCTTTTAATATAGCTCCTGAGCGACTATATTTTCAGATACGATGTTCGAGAATGAATCGCCCGTCTCTCAACTCGGAACCCTCCACATAACGTTGGCGCTGTCTAACTATTGGAATTATATTTAACTGTGTGGATACGCTTGAACTTTGTTACAAAACAAAAGGTAGAGCTTTCATTCAATCAATACTTCGAACATTAGCGGAAACTGCAGTAGGCAGTCGCCATAATACAATAGAGATTGATGTAACTGAATTGACGGAATATTTGCGGGGAACTTAGAAGTCGATGTCTTACTATGCAGTTTAATTAAAACAAGCCTATATAAAAATTAGGGAAACTGTATAATTGTTGGCACCCCAGGACCATTATTGGCATCCTATTATTTTATTCAAAATATATATTAGGTTGGGGAAAAAGTTTCTTCGTATTTTATATAAAAATTCAAAAGGTTTTTTTACAAAGTTTATTTACATTTGACTAAAGTATGTAGGTGCCATTTTGTTGAATATCTTTTTGCCATCTTGTAGGTAGGGACGTGATCCCATTGATATAAAAATTTTGGGACTTCTAATCAAAAAACTGCGACAAGTGGTTTTGGCAGTCCTGTCGTGATGTTAACCTGACACTGCCTAAGGAATTCTGCGGAGACCGAAACAGGTGAAAATATGAAGGTGTAAGGTCAGAACTATACGGCGGATGCATTAACATCTCGCAGCCAAACTCTCGTAATTTTTGCTGAGTGGCTAAAGATGTGTGAGGTCAAGCGTTATCATGGTGAAAAACCACACCCCTTCTGTTGATTAATTCCGGCCGCTTTCTCTCAACTTTTTGCTTTAATCTATCTCATCAGTTGTTCGCAGTAGAGTTCAGAATCGATGGTCCTGCCTGGCGGTAACAGCTCATAATGAATAATGCCCTTCCAATCCCACCATACACACAGCATCACCTTGTTGCGAGTTAACCTGGGTTTTGCCACAGTCTGTGAAGCTTGACCGGGCTTTGATCACGATCTTTTTCACACGTTCTTTTCGTACGTGATCCACTTTTCATCACCAGTTATCAGCTTCTTCAAAAATGGTTCGGTTTCATTACGTCGTAATAAAGAATCACAAATGAATACACGGCTCATTAGGTTTCTTATAGTGAACTTATGAAGCACCCAAATATCGAGCTTTTTAGTGTACCCAGCTTTTTTCAAATGCGCCAAAACCGTTTTGTGGTCAATTTCCAGTTCTCCAGCTACATCGTAACTACTAATATGCCGATCTTGCTCCACTTTTTCAAAAATGACATCAATTTTGTCCGGAACAGGGCGACCAGAGCGACGTGCATCTTTAATATCAAAATTTCCGGTTTGAAAACACTTACACCAAATTAGCGCTACTCTCACAGATACTGCATTTGGTCCATAAACATCACAATTTTTTTTCGCGGCTTGTGTTGCATTTTTACCTTTTTTGTAGTAAAATTTTAAAAATTATCGAATTTCTTCATTAGATTCACTCATTTTAACACTAAGAAAAACCTATGAAAATCACACATTTTCCTAAATTGAATTTGGAATTGTCTTCTTTAAAATTAAAACTTTTTAATCATACCAAAACCAGCCAGATACAAATGGTATAGCCAAAGAGATCTTATTACAAGTTCATACATACTATATGCGAAAAGACATTTTCCCCAACCTATTATAATATATATATATATATATATATATATATATATATATATATATATATATATATATATATATATATAAATATGTTTAATAAATTTTGTACCCATAATAATAAAAACCCAAACAATAATAATAAAAATAATAAATCCACAGGGAGGCTTTGTGGCAAAGCCTTAGGTGAGTAGCGATACCTCGTACCCGACTCCAGGGGCCAAGGCACGGAGTGGGGATCGCTAAAGCTAAGACTCAAGCTCCAGGGGTGGAAGTGATAAATGGCATCACGTCAGAAGTAGCTTCGGTGAACCTGCAGCCTACCTCTCTACACCTCCTAGCCACTCACACCCATGTTGCCCCTGTCTTCTATGGCATTTTTTGGGCCTCATGCAGGGAATGGCGAGTCACCGTCTGCCCATTTTTCCATGTTCCCCGAACATTGCGAAGGGCAGACGCCATAGTCCCCATATTCCCAGACCCCTAGTACCACTAGCAGTTTGACCCAATAGCCCGGTACTTTCTCTTCTCATTTCCCACAATAGTCCTACACTGGCCGGGGCTTGTCCTTGGGTGCATTATTATATGGTGTAGACAGGGATAATCGCCGGTCAGTGTCACGCCACATTTAGATTAAATTTGTCAAGGGGCCTCTGCGTGTTGGCCTCCCCGTGGCCCCACGGAAGCCCTCCAAAAGTCCGGGCCATTTTAATGGCCCGTGGTCTTGAAAGACATAGAGTGTAATAATATTGTGTAGCTACAAATTAATAACTTGAATAATGAATTGGGTGCCAATGAGTGAGGTGCCAATAATGGTATAGTTTACCCTACGTTCAGTATATGTCCTAATATAAGGCTAGGGCCGAGTTTAACATTGATTTATTTGGGTGTTTTTTCTTATTGCTAGAGGTTGGCAAACAGACTAATGAACCCATCTGATAGATAGAAAGTGGTTACCGTCGTGAGTGGATATTTGCAACACCATAGGTACTACCAATATAAATGCATTTTAAAGAACTCTAGTATGCCAGGCGGGTCACTTAAAAGTTCGGTCGGCCGCAGGTTTATTATAGCAGTTGTATCGGAACGGACAAAACCCATCGTACTGGTTCAACGTTGAATATGGGCCATACACAAATTACATCACACAAATTTCATGATTTTTAACCCCTCCCACGTACTTATCGCAGCTGGTCACATTGCTCTCTCTCTTATGATGTAATTTATGGATGGCCCCATAGAAGATTTCTTTATATACATTTAATTTAAAGAAGAATTTCAAATTGGACAAGTACATTAACAAACTGCCCGTAACACTTCAAGTTAAAATTTTGTTGCGATTCATTTTGTCACTTGTCAGTTGAAGATTTTCCACTTGTCCGTTGCGATTTGTTTTTTCACTTGTCCGTGACGATTAATTTTTCCACTTATCCGTTGCCATTCGTTTTACCCTTGTCCGTTGCGATTCGTTTTTCCACTCATCCGTTGCCATTCGTTTTTCTACTTGCGAATCGTTTTTCCACTTGTCCATTGAAGTTTCACTTCTAATATGTGTCCCAGCACACATTTCGATTTTTATTGAATTAGATAATGTTTTTATGCAAGAATCGTGTTTGTACTCGTATAATAAATCTCAACTCTTCTTTAAATATAACTTTTCTAGTCGCCTCAAATACTTTGCTGTCAGAGTCGATCACAGACCGAAATATCATCATTTCGGAACATTTCTTGGACTCGTACTAACACATAATTAGCCGGTTTGTAATGCATAAAACCTTTGCCGGAAATTTAATATTGAATCCACAAAGATGAAACTTTCCACGTAAATTCTCATTCAAAAATATTCTAAGCACACATGCATAACAAGTCAATTTACTTTGTGATAGCATGGTACTCTCCGCGGCTCTAGCTTTTAAAACATAATGCATCGTCCGAGGATACTTATTTTAACATTTCCGTGGTTAGGTCGCGTTAGGGTATAAAAACGCCATTATGTATCCATATATCATCTGTGATATGAATTTAGCGTGATAAAATGCATAAAACAATTTTTCATTCAAGAAGGCGAACGCAATTTAGATTGCTCTTGTTATCACGGCAGTCATACCCATGATTAATGCGAAGGTACGCTGGAAGGCTCTAACTTTGAAGCTTGTGAGCAACACCAGCAGCCGTGAGTCCCACATACTTCTTGGTGGCATCCCCCGGGGCCCGATGATATGCGCCATGCATTCCCCCAGCGTTAACAAAAAAAGGACACTGCTGTCTAACTATATTGTGTATATCTTAATGTTTGTTCCTACCATCTGAATATACTATTGTATATTTTTATTTAAAACATTTTCTACTTTATATGTAATTTTAAGGAGCTTCTTAAGATTACTACAACATTCAAACATCATTAATTCGTGTGATTGATAAAACATAATAATCGTAAAAAGCAACTTTCAGTATGACTGTTATCAAATGACACTCAGATGATTAACAAAATACTAGGGTAGGGGTTCAGTATTATTGCAACACATAGAAACACCTCACTACTCCGTCATGTATTTAGTTCGACATAAAAAAACTTAAAATACTAAACGTATTTACTCCATACACCTATTGTATTTACTCCATACACCTATTGTATTTACTCCATACACCAGTTACAGACAAAACACGTTTATCATAAGAATCTCAAATTCTTTTAACGAACTAGTAGTAAACTTAAATCTAGACTAAACTTAAATCTAGAATCAAACGAGACGGCTTTGAGGCTGTCCTTGGACCTTATGGTGACAAGAGAGCGAACGACGCTGGTAAGCCAACATGCATAGGCAACGGATAAGTGGAAAAACGAATCGCAACGGACAAGTGGAAAAACGAATCGCAACGGACAAGTGGAAAATCTTCAACTGACAAGTGATAAAATGAATCGCAACAAAATGTTGACTTGAAGTTTTACGGGCAGGTTTTCAAATTGGACAAGTACATTAACAATCGATTCGTTTTTCCACTTGTCCGTTGAAGTTTCACTTCTAATATGTGTCCCAGCACACATTTCGATTTTTCGCAGGTTTACTGCAAATTATGATTTGGTTAGGTTAAGTACATTTTAATGGTGTATGTAATACGCTACCCACGCACCGACCATTTTTTACGTCAACACTTTTGTTGTTCGTTGTCGTTCACTTTTGTTATGACTTTCGAAAAACTGAACAGTTGGCAAAGTTTTCTTGTTGTTATTTTTGTTTACTCAACAAACTCTATTTATTTATTTATATTTTTTTTACACATACCACAAATAGAGGCAGTGATGCCTTGTCACGTGGAGAGCAGAGCTATAGTTCGATGCAAACTTAAGTTTGCCTCCATTAATAGCGGCTCGGAACATCGCACTTTCCGATGCGCAGAACGCAATTTTAGGTATTAGAGGGATGAGGTAGTCTGAGGACGCGGTATATCCTCGCTCGCTCTCTCGCTAGCTTTCTCGTTTACGAGACTTTCCCGGCGCTCGGCTCACCAGAGCTGCCAATTTAGCGCTTTAGGAGCTAGATATAGCGCTTTTTAGGGCAATCCAGCTCCCAATTTTATTAAACAACTTCCAGCGCAAAATCTTGCGCTTTTTATAATATGCAAATATCTAATTAATTTTATAATAAATATATATGAATATCTATACTAATATTATAAAGAGAAAAGATTAAATTCTTTGTTTGCATTGAAGAGGCTCCAAAACTACTTAACCGATTTGAAAAATTCTTTCACTGTTGGCAAGCTTCACAATCCCCGTGTGACATAGGCTATATTATGTTTACAAAAAAATTAGGGATCCTTACTAAAACTCCAATAACGTAACCCAAGATGTAAAAAATACCTAAAATCGCGAGCACTGCGAAAACTATTGATGATAGAATGAAATAATGTACTACGACTTTGCAGAACACATCATTATCTACAAAAAGTGTCGCGACAGCATAAAATATGTCTATTATAATTATGCCACAATAAGTGTCCTTTTATTTCAAAAAATTAATTAAAATGCCGTCGCTAGAACAGGCACTTTATTTGTATCTTGATATTCATCCTTATCAAAATAAATTACTTTATATTCAAGACTGCTTCAATACCTTTATATAACTTTTTGAATTATTCAATTCGGACATTCCATTCGAAAGATATAACGAGTTTAAAAAGTATTAGAACACGTGGCTTTGATGATTTTTAGTGACAGAAAAATGCTTAATAAAATTGGGAGCTAGGTTGCTCCCCAGCTCCCAATTTTATTAAGCAACTTCCAGCGCAAAATCTTACGCTTTTAATAATATGCAAATATCTAATTAATTTTATAATAAATATATTTATGAATATCTAGACTAATATTATAAAGAGGAAAGATAAGATTGGTTTTTGCTTGCATGAAGAGGCTCCGAAATTACTGAACCGATTTGAAAAATTCTTTCACTGTTGGCAATCTACGCTATCCCCGGTTGACATAGGGTATATAATATTTACAAAAAAATTAGGGATCATTACTAAAACTCCAATAATGTAGTCCAAGGTATAAAAAAAATACCTAAAATCGCGTGCGCTGCGAAAACTATTGATGATAAGATAACAAATAAAATAAATTACTGAACCGATTTGAAAAATTCTGTCACTGCTGGCAAGCTACGCTATCCCCGGGTGACATAGGGTATATTATATTTACAAAAAAAATAGGGATCATTACAAAAACTCCAATAATTTAATCCAAGGTATAAAAAAAATACCTAAAATCGCGTGCGCTGCGAAAACTATTGATGATAAAATAAAATAATGTACTACGACTTTGTAGAACACATCATTATTTACAAAAAGTATCGCGACAACATATATCTAACTATTATAGTATGCCACAATAAGCGTTTTTTTATTATAAAAATTAATTAAAATGCCGCCGCTAGAAAAGGCTTTTTATTTGTATCTTGATATTAATCCTTATCAAAATAAATTACTTCATATTCAAGACTGCTTCAATAACTTTATATAACTTTTTGAATTATTCAATTCGGACATTCCATTCGAAAGATATCACGAGTTTAAAAATGTAAGAATTAGTGACGGTGATCACGTGACTGTGACATCTTTTCGTGAGTCAAAACTCCATAAGACCCCCTCTATATAGAAGTTTCACTTCAAAAAATTATGGATAAGCATAATTTATGATATCGTTAGTTGTTATTTTATGGTTCTGTATGGACCCTGAGACATTCATTTAAATATACCTATATATAATAAAATGGGAAGTCTTGTTGATTAAAGCAAACTTTTTTATACATCCTTACAAATCTACGTAGCTAAAATTATTTTTCTAAGTTCGTTACCTCTATTATCTTTAAAATTTAGATAATATTAACTTAATTACGATTTATGTTAAAACTTTTCGATTATACACCACGTAACTAATATTTAAGAAAAAACAATTTTGTCAGACGTATAACGTGGTCATGAGTTACGTTTATAAAGAAATGAAGTAATTATGGTGTCATAATTTATTTTTTATACTATTACAAAGTTAGTTCGTCAGTAATGAAACTTCAAAAGTGGGTTCTTCGGGCGGCTTAACTATAGACTGTTTTATTTCTGTTTTTCTATTATACTAATTTATATTATTTAGCAACCATATTAACAACGTAACAAATACAAAAATTACTCTGGCTATATATGAAAATTGAGAATAAACATACTATATTTTTTACGTCGAAATATTAGAAGATTCTTAAGAAATATCGAATTAAAGAGGACGCCGCGACGACGCTACCCTACCGCGAAAATATGCCAATTATCTGTAATCATTTATGAAAAACATCAATACGAATATACGAGTAACAAGTACCTCTTACAAAATATAAATTGCAAAGGTCATATGATATCAGAATAATATGGAATGTTTAATCATAGATACATTAGAATGATTAGAGTAGGTGTTTTATAAATAATTTTAATAATTTTTTAAATTTTTATCAGTGCGGGAACGGAGAAAGAATACAATTTCTTGCGGCCGGGCGGCCTATCGTAAGAGGCGACAAAACAACCCACAGCCCGGTGATGGGGCATTCGCCCGAATGGATAGCTACCACGCCTGGTCTAAAGTATGTCGCCATAACAACCTTGAGTTGTGTTCCGGCATTAGTGACCAGGTTTCAGTCCCTTAAGAGAGCAGCGCATTTCTAGCACCTTTGGTTTTGCAAATGTCCATAGGCGATGGTAACCGCTTTCCATCAAGTGGGCCGTCTGCCTGTCTGCTGAACTCCTGCAATAATTTTTTTTTGTTATAATCAGACCCGTTATTACCTAGTGTAATGTACAGTTGCTTTTCAAAGAATTATCGTAAGGTCAAACAAAAAAGCGGTAAAACATTCCCCTGAAATATCTGTTAATTAACACCTCATTGCAATGGCAGTCTTTTAATATAGCTCCTGAGCGACTATATTTTCAGATACGATGTTCGAGAATGAATCGCCCGTCTCTCAACTCGGAACCCTCCACATAACGTTGGCGCTGTCTAACTATTGGAATTATATTTAACTGTGTGGATACGCTTGAACTTTGTTACAAAACAAAAGGTAGAGCTTTCATTCAATCAATACTTCGAACATTAGCGGAAACTGCAGTAGGCAGTCGCCATAATACAATAGAGATTGATGTAACTGAATTGACGGAATATTTGCGGGGAACTTAGAAGTCGATGTCTTACTATGCAGTTTAATTAAAACAAGCCTATATAAAAATTAGGGAAACTGTATAATTGTTGGCACCCCAGGACCATTATTGGCATCCTATTATTTTATTCAAAATATATATTAGGTTGGGGAAAAAGTTTCTTCGTATTTTATATAAAAATTCAAAAGGTTTTTTTACAAAGTTTATTTACATTTGACTAAAGTATGTAGGTGCCATTTTGTTGAATATCTTTTTGCCATCTTGTAGGTAGGGACGTGATCCCATTGATATAAAAATTTTGGGACTTCTAATCAAAAAACTGCGACAAGTGGTTTTGGCAGTCCTGTCGTGATGTTAACCTGACACTGCCTAAGGAATTCTGCGGAGACCGAAACAGGTGAAAATATGAAGGTGTAAGGTCAGAACTATACGGCGGATGCATTAACATCTCGCAGCCAAACTCTCGTAATTTTTGCTGAGTGGCTAAAGATGTGTGAGGTCAAGCGTTATCATGGTGAAAAACCACACCCCTTCTGTTGATTAATTCCGGCCGCTTTCTCTCAACTTTTTGCTTTAATCTATCTCATCAGTTGTTCGCAGTAGAGTTCAGAATCGATGGTCCTGCCTGGCGGTAACAGCTCATAATGAATAATGCCCTTCCAATCCCACCATACACACAGCATCACCTTGTTGCGAGTTAACCTGGGTTTTGCCACAGTCTGTGAAGCTTGACCGGGCTTTGATCACGATCTTTTTCACACGTTCTTTTCGTACGTGATCCACTTTTCATCACCAGTTATCAGCTTCTTCAAAAATGGTTCGGTTTCATTACGTCGTAATAAAGAATCACAAATGAATACACGGCTCATTAGGTTTCTTATAGTGAACTTATGAAGCACCCAAATATCGAGCTTTTTAGTGTACCCAGCTTTTTTCAAATGCGCCAAAACCGTTTTGTGGTCAATTTCCAGTTCTCCAGCTACATCGTAACTACTAATATGCCGATCTTGCTCCACTTTTTCAAAAATGACATCAATTTTGTCCGGAACAGGGCGACCAGAGCGACGTGCATCTTTAATATCAAAATTTCCGGTTTGAAAACACTTACACCAAATTAGCGCTACTCTCACAGATACTGCATTTGGTCCATAAACATCACAATTTTTTTTCGCGGCTTGTGTTGCATTTTTACCTTTTTTGTAGTAAAATTTTAAAAATTATCGAATTTCTTCATTAGATTCACTCATTTTAACACTAAGAAAAACCTATGAAAATCACACATTTTCCTAAATTGAATTTGGAATTGTCTTCTTTAAAATTAAAACTTTTTAATCATACCAAAACCAGCCAGATACAAATGGTATAGCCAAAGAGATCTTATTACAAGTTCATACATACTATATGCGAAAAGACATTTTCCCCAACCTATTATAATATATATATATATATATATATATATATATATATATATATATATATATATATATATATATATATAAATATGTTTAATAAATTTTGTACCCATAATAATAAAAACCCAAACAATAATAATAAAAATAATAAATCCACAGGGAGGCTTTGTGGCAAAGCCTTAGGTGAGTAGCGATACCTCGTACCCGACTCCAGGGGCCAAGGCACGGAGTGGGGATCGCTAAAGCTAAGACTCAAGCTCCAGGGGTGGAAGTGATAAATGGCATCACGTCAGAAGTAGCTTCGGTGAACCTGCAGCCTACCTCTCTACACCTCCTAGCCACTCACACCCATGTTGCCCCTGTCTTCTATGGCATTTTTTGGGCCTCATGCAGGGAATGGCGAGTCACCGTCTGCCCATTTTTCCATGTTCCCCGAACATTGCGAAGGGCAGACGCCATAGTCCCCATATTCCCAGACCCCTAGTACCACTAGCAGTTTGACCCAATAGCCCGGTACTTTCTCTTCTCATTTCCCACAATAGTCCTACACTGGCCGGGGCTTGTCCTTGGGTGCATTATTATATGGTGTAGACAGGGATAATCGCCGGTCAGTGTCACGCCACATTTAGATTAAATTTGTCAAGGGGCCTCTGCGTGTTGGCCTCCCCGTGGCCCCACGGAAGCCCTCCAAAAGTCCGGGCCATTTTAATGGCCCGTGGTCTTGAAAGACATAGAGTGTAATAATATTGTGTAGCTACAAATTAATAACTTGAATAATGAATTGGGTGCCAATGAGTGAGGTGCCAATAATGGTATAGTTTACCCTACGTTCAGTATATGTCCTAATATAAGGCTAGGGCCGAGTTTAACATTGATTTATTTGGGTGTTTTTTCTTATTGCTAGAGGTTGGCAAACAGACTAATGAACCCATCTGATAGATAGAAAGTGGTTACCGTCGTGAGTGGATATTTGCAACACCATAGGTACTACCAATATAAATGCATTTTAAAGAACTCTAGTATGCCAGGCGGGTCACTTAAAAGTTCGGTCGGCCGCAGGTTTATTATAGCAGTTGTATCGGAACGGACAAAACCCATCGTACTGGTTCAACGTTGAATATGGGCCATACACAAATTACATCACACAAATTTCATGATTTTTAACCCCTCCCACGTACTTATCGCAGCTGGTCACATTGCTCTCTCTCTTATGATGTAATTTATGGATGGCCCCATAGAAGATTTCTTTATATACATTTAATTTAAAGAAGAATTTCAAATTGGACAAGTACATTAACAAACTGCCCGTAACACTTCAAGTTAAAATTTTGTTGCGATTCATTTTGTCACTTGTCAGTTGAAGATTTTCCACTTGTCCGTTGCGATTTGTTTTTTCACTTGTCCGTGACGATTAATTTTTCCACTTATCCGTTGCCATTCGTTTTACCCTTGTCCGTTGCGATTCGTTTTTCCACTCATCCGTTGCCATTCGTTTTTCTACTTGTCCGTTGCGAATCGTTTTTCCACTTGTCCATTGAAGTTTCACTTCTAATATGTGTCCCAGCACACATTTCGATTTTTATTGAATTAGATAATGTTTTTATGCAAGAATCGTGTTTGTACTCGTATAATAAATCTCAACTCTTCTTTAAATATAACTTTTCTAGTCGCCTCAAATACTTTGCTGTCAGAGTCGATCACAGACCGAAATATCATCATTTCGGAACATTTCTTGGACTCGTACTAACACATAATTAGCCGGTTTGTAATGCATAAAACCTTTGCCGGAAATTTAATATTGAATCCACAAAGATGAAACTTTCCACGTAAATTCTCATTCAAAAATATTCTAAGCACACATGCATAACAAGTCAATTTACTTTGTGATAGCATGGTACTCTCCGCGGCTCTAGCTTTTAAAACATAATGCATCGTCCGAGGATACTTATTTTAACATTTCCGTGGTTAGGTCGCGTTAGGGTATAAAAACGCCATTATGTATCCATATATCATCTGTGATATGAATTTAGCGTGATAAAATGCATAAAACAATTTTTCATTCAAGAAGGCGAACGCAATTTAGATTGCTCTTGTTATCACGGCAGTCATACCCATGATTAATGCGAAGGTACGCTGGAAGGCTCTAACTTTGAAGCTTGTGAGCAACACCAGCAGCCGTGAGTCCCACATACTTCTTGGTGGCATCCCCCGGGGCCCGATGATATGCGCCATGCATTCCCCCAGCGTTAACAAAAAAAGGACACTGCTGTCTAACTATATTGTGTATATCTTAATGTTTGTTCCTACCATCTGAATATACTATTGTATATTTTTATTTAAAACATTTTCTACTTTATATGTAATTTTAAGGAGCTTCTTAAGATTACTACAACATTCAAACATCATTAATTCGTGTGATTGATAAAACATAATAATCGTAAAAAGCAACTTTCAGTATGACTGTTATCAAATGACACTCAGATGATTAACAAAATACTAGGGTAGGGGTTCAGTATTATTGCAACACATAGAAACACCTCACTACTCCGTCATGTATTTAGTTCGACATAAAAAAACTTAAAATACTAAACGTATTTACTCCATACACCTATTGTATTTACTCCATACACCTATTGTATTTACTCCATACACCAGTTACAGACAAAACACGTTTATCATAAGAATCTCAAATTCTTTTAACGAACTAGTAGTAAACTTAAATCTAGACTAAACTTAAATCTAGAATCAAACGAGACGGCTTTGAGGCTGTCCTTGGACCTTATGGTGACAAGAGAGCGAACGACGCTGGTAAGCCAACATGCATAGACGTATGCATGGAAAGAAACTTGCTTGTGTCGAACACCTTATTCCATCATAAAGAGTTGTTAGAGAAGATTAATAAAGGACAGAGACGAATCAAGTGGTGAATTTAGTGACAAGTTTGGTGGACAGATACGTGAAGGAAGTGTGTAGTTCGAGAGAGGGACCAGAGGCGAGCTACACGCGATAATGTCGGAGGTGGTCTACGCAATATCGGCGACGGTATTGAGGGTGTGACAACTTATCGTCGGGACTGTGCATCGTTGGTCGTGTGTTTAAGGACAGCAACCCTACAGGGAGGTACTGCGCGCGGCTAGTCCTAGGCCTAGTCGAAGAAAGGCTTGCAAAAGCGGACTTCTCCGACTTAGATGTGGATAATGACTGGGATAGTATGAAAGAAAGTTTAGTGGAAAGCGCAAAAGAAGCATGTGGATGCGCAAAGAGGCATATAACAACGAAAGGTGACGAATGGTGGGACGCGGATGTTAAATCTAGCGCAGAGAGAAAGAAAAAAGCCTGGCTGGATTATATTGTATCTTTGCATCAGAATGACAGTATGAAAGAGATGAAGAAAGAAATTTATCGCCTCTGCAAGAATGAAACCAAAGCTTTAGTGAAAGAGAAGCGTGAAAGAATATAATTGAAAGAAGAAGAGAAGCTGACGGAGAACTTCGAGGCGAATACCAAACTCTTTTGGAGAGAGCTTAAGAAGTCTCGGGGTTGTTCGTCAGCTTCCAGAATGGAAAGAATAAAATCTAAAGCAGGGGACATTCTTGCTAACCCACAAGAGGTTTTAGCGCGATGGAGTGAATAGTTTAGAGAAATGTATGGTAATATCCCGGATGCTGGCACCACGACTGAGTCTGTGACCGACTTCGAGGAGTCAGCATCCGAGATCACTTTGGAAGAGATCGAATGGTCGATAAGAAGTCTGAAAAATGGAAAGGCAGCAGGAATCGATAGTGTGTCTGCTGAGATGATCAAATATGGTGGAACCTGCATCCGGGACGCTTTCCTGTCCTTATGCAACTTGTGCTGGAGGACGGGAAAGGTTCCCAGGGACTGGAGGCGCGCTGTCATCGTGCCCTTGTATAAAGACAAGGGGTCACGTATGGAGTGCGCCAGCTACAGGGCCATCAGTTTGATCAGCACAACATCTAAAGTGTATGCGAAGATTATTAAAAGGAGAATGAGAGTGGTATCCGATGGATTACTGTGGGATGCACAAGGAGGCTTCAGAAATGGAAGGGGATGTATGGATCAAGTTTTCTCGCTCCGCAATATCGTGGAGAAGCAGCTGGCTGTGAGCCGGAAGGTTTTCTGCGGTTTTGTGGATCTAGAGAAAGCATTTGACAGGGTTGTGCGGAAGGACCTCTGGGACATATTGCCCGGATATGGGATTAATGGCCAATTGCTGCGTGCTGTACAGTCCACTTACGAGGACTGTATGGCATGCGTGCGGGTGGACGGCAGCCTGTCGCCCTGGTTTGACGTCAATAATGGCGTCCGGCAGGGCTGCGTGCTGTCGGCTTTGCTGTTAATCCTATACCTGGACGATTGTCTCCAGAGATTAAGATTGATGGATGTTGGGGTGCGGATGGGTAATCTAGTTGTTAGCAGCTTGCTTTATGCGGATGATGCCGTGCTTTTAGCCGAATCGCCATCAGAACTGCAAACACTAGTCACAATGATGAAAGATGTCTGTCAGGCGAGAGACTTACATTTAAATGCGAAGAAAACAAAGGTCATGGTGTTTGAAAGAGAAACAACCAGAACGAATGCAAGGATAATGGTCGATGATGTTATGCTGGAACAAGTGAATGAGTTTGTATATCTCGGATGTGCTTTTAGCAGGGATGGAAGGTACACCGCTGATATAGAAAGAAGAGTGAATTTGGGGAATAGCCGGAATGGAGCGTTAGGTAAACTTCTAGGCGCTAAGAACCTCAGCCAGAAGGCCCAGCTTGCCATACACAACGCGGTGCTGGTACCTACGCTCACATATGAAAGCGAGAGTTGGGTATGGAAGAGAGAGCATGAAAGTAGAGTAAACGCGGTCGAGATGCGAGAACTGCGCAAAATCTGCGGAGTGACGCTCGCGGACCGCGTTTGTAATACCGAAGTAAGAAAGAGAGTTGGTCTGAAAGAGAGTGTCGGGTTGAAGGTAAGGAAAGGAATGCTCCGGTGGTTCGGGCATGTGGAAAGAATGAATGATCGAAGAATGACTAAACAGATATACAATGCAAAAGTGGATGGATGCAGAAGTCGCGGAAGGCCACGACACACCTTCCATGATCCAATTGATCGTGTACTAGCAGAAGGTGATGTCAGGAGCCTTAAAAACAGACGAGCGTGCATGACAAGAGCTATGAATGTCAAAAAAGCAAGTGAGGTGAGTAAGAATAAGCCTAAATGGCGCTCTGTTGTTCGTGCCTACCCCGCAAGGGACCTGGCGTGAAGTTATGTATGTATGTATGTATTGCGTGAATATAAATTCTATTAAGCACAATGTGGCTCAAGAGTTCTTTTGTAACAGCTAAAACATGTATTATATTTATATCTCTCGATATCGTGGTTGTATTACTTTCGTTACCAATAGGTGGAAGCTTGTTATAGGCATTTGTTTTTAAATATTGTTATTAACATATTTTGTAGATAAACCGTGAAACTACCTTCTTAAATAAAATAAATAATTTTTCGATCCGCTCCGAGCAGTGAATGGCAAGAGTGTTCTCGTTTGACGTTTGCTAACCCCTTAGCCCAGGCATAAAAGTCTGCTTCGAACTCTAGCACTCCAGTGAAAAGGCGCGGGATTACATTCGCTTTCACGCTACTCTACGAGTCTTTACCCGGCACAAGATTTGATATATCATAAACAGCTGTTGCTCGTGGCTTCAATCGCATAAATTAAAAATACTCACGGTTTGAGCAACCTTTCTTAACCATCTTAGGGGCTTAATGTCGAATAAAACCTACGTACGTCTAGATTTATGTTTTTCTACCCAAAATAATAAACTTTCATCCCCTTTTCACGCCCTTAGGGATTGAATTTTTAAAAATCCTTTCTTAGTGCGCACCAACAGTAAAGAAACACCAGCATGCTAATTTTCTAGCCTTAGTAAAATGGTCTGTGCTTTGATACGTCTTTTAGTCAGTCACTTAAATAATTATGTATATGTATTGATACCAATACACAGTTCAATTCGAGTTATATAGATTATAGTTTATTATTAGCTCGGCCTTTGCCCCGCAGTCATTAAGTGCAATAAACGTTTACCCAGAAATCAGTTGTGTACTATGTCAATATGTATGATGACGAGAATGATATGATCTGGGCTGTCTTTTTCCTTCGCATCTGCCAAGAAACAGCTTACCCCTCGGTGAAAGTTGAGTAGAGTGAAGCACTCAGAGCGAAGGAAACTCTACACAAAGACGAAAAATATCAAGGCCTAGAGAAAACGCTACAAATGGTCCAACTTTGATGACTACATTACATAAACTACATTCTTGCAAATAAAGATATTGATTGATTGACTTCTTAAAATTGTAAGCTGTTTACATTAGTACCGAAATTATAATTCCAGTCGTCAGTTTCGTTTGCGCAGATAATGCTGATCGGTTGTCGATATGGACATAATCTATATTAAACTTTATTCGCCAAAAGGCAGTGTTGCTATGCATTCTTAGCTCTATTCCGCTTACTCGATTCCTACAATGTGGTTGTCTATTAAAATTGATCCACTGCGCACGTACGTCGGGACGAATTATCAGTTGTAAATCCTATCCTATAGCATTATAGACCTGTACATCCTTTTTCATCGTTAGACCAGAAATGACAAAACTTTTTATTAGGAATTATATTTTATTTCACTACTTTTATTATCGTCACTACTTTAAATAGCAGTTGTATGTCATTTGACAACATTGTTACTAAAATGTTGATTATTAATAAAATACGAAGTACAAAGTCAAAATTTAAAACACCTAAGTTGTTTATACAATTTAATATTAACAAATTATATTAATTTCAAATCGCCACCCATTGGGAACGCTCCTAGAAGGCTGGCAATATTTTTACCCTCAGTCGCATAATGCGTTGCCCCAAATACAGGCAAGCCTTTTAAGTCAATTTAATTGCAATATAGTTAAACCTACTTACATATTTTTGACTATACATTATTGTAAGTATTAGAATTATTGTTTACGAACATTCTATTAAGTATACAAAAGTGTCTTAAGCTCGTATCTTAAGATTTATTTAATTTAAGTTAGGTTTTGCTTGCCTAAATCTCGTATTAACGTCCCATTGAAACTTTTTTCGGAATAGAATGTATCTTATGTTCAGTTCCTGTCTTTAAAATGTATCAATTCATATTTAAGACAATGAAAGGAAACATATAAAAACAAATATCACTAAATAATATCAAAATATATATGACAGCAGAATAGAAATTTCTTACCACCTTACAAGTACAGCTGGTTTCCCGTACTTGCAAAACGAACTAGCTTCAAAAAGTTATAAACATTAATGCAGACTAGGGACGTCTTATACAATAACATTATAAAAGACGTTGCAATTATAATGAGGAACTCATTACGTCAATGTTACCAATGTTGCGCTTTTGTCATGCAATAGTGACACACGACTGTATATTGCATTCAGTGCAATACATAGTAAGGGAAGCGGGAAAAAATATTCTATTACGTTGCTACGTTGATGACATTTTCGATAGAATTATTTGGGAATTGCTTGCCTAAGGAGTACATTACTTTATTTGGATTGAGACAGAACTAAACGATAAATTAGATTAGATTCGTTAACACTTTATTGCTTACCAAAATAAACAATAACAAATCAAAATGCATAGTTACAATACTTCTTAATAGGCGGCCTTATCGCTAAAAACGATGTTTTCCAGGAAACCTAGCTTAAAAGAAATTTTAAACTAATCTGGTGATGTAGGTGGAGCAGACAAAAATAAGACAATAACTCAATATAAATTAGTACAGTAAATAAAACTAAAATATTTGTTACAACAATGAAAATTACAAATAATATATGAGTCCCAAATCCCCGTCAGTTGGTAACGTTCTCAAAATGCTGGCCGCGTTTCCTTGTTGTATGGCAACGCTAATGTGGCAGCGTATTCGCTGCCGCAAATACAAGCCAGCCGTCTGGTTACTTTATTTCCTATATATATTTTTTGCCAATATTTTGATACTTGGTAAAAAAGGAAAATATTTATTTCCAATAGCGACACAAAATAGTACTAAGATAACAAAGTATATATAAAATTATACAGATACAGAAATTGTATGCCGCAATTTGAAAATGAGGTTGGCACTCAGCATTTTGCTGTGCTGAAACGTAGTCCGACACAGCGCTAATTCTCAATGCCCACCTCCTCAATCACATATGGCATGCGACCCGTATTAAACATATTTTTTTTATAAAAAAACACATAAGTACCAAAGATTAAAATATAAATGGTATAAGTATTATTTCAGTAACTGGCGAGTTAAAAAAATATTCTGCCACTTAGGCGTGTGATATCAGTAAACAGATTTAGAAAGATCATAAAGATGTTTATTAACGACTTTGTTATTAAGGTCAATAAGTTATGCGCTTTTTAACTTACAAGATATATATCCCTCTTACATTTTAATTGGGTTTTAAATGCGGGGATGAAAATTTTGTTTATGAATTCAAAGTACTACCTTAGAAAACACTGAAACAAATTTAGTTGGAAAGTGGTATGTTAATTAGTTTATGAGACATGGATACTTTCGGTTACATATTTCTAAAACTTCGTAACCAAATAGCAAAAACAGTTGACATGTGTAGTCCACTACAGAACCCTACACTATAAGAATATCGGCCAAGTGCGTGCATATCAATTCCCGAACTGAGATACACTTACCCGATTTTATTTAATTTGTTTGTTAACTATCTATATATATAGCTGTACACTGCTACAGCTATAACGGTATCAGTTTCGAAATCTACGTTTTGTATGTCAAAAAGTGTACATACAGTAAGCTGCAATAAAGTTGCATCAAATATTTGACTGCGTTCCGTTAAAAGCGTAATGTTTACCAGGAAAACATGTTTTTCAAATAACGTCGATATTGAAGTGTTTTCGTACGTACTGAATTTACAGAGAACAAACAATCTAGTGACGTATAAAATATATAATGTTTAGCTGTCTTTGTCCCATTGTTCGCGTGGGAACATTCAATGTACTCTTTGCGTGGGAATGTCATTATCGATATATTTCGGCCAATATAAACAATATCTAAAAAACTAAGTTCAAGTCCTAACATTATATTTATAACGTAATACTTTGTAGCTTTACCTATATAACATGACCAAATCATTAACATTATAAAAACTTCAATGACGACCAAACTGTGTACAATTAACGGAATAAATTACTTGCTGATCACACAAATAAAGCCGGCGCGTGTGAAGTGTTCACAGCACACAGGCTTTGTAATGGCCAAAGCGTTTAAGGGCTTCCATTTCACACAAAATTTAATTATTTATCAGCATGGATGAATAATACTGGAAATGGTGAATTAATTTTAAAATATCATCGTAGAAATCATTTTAATTCCAGTTCAAACAATAAAGTGAGTGAGCATGTGATTATTTTTCCTTGTAGATTTTGTAATCGTCATAACTTTATACACTCGTACAATATCTGTGAGATTTTATAAGATGAAAGGATTTAATTTATTTGACAGTCATCTACCCTTATTATAAGAAAAGATTTGATATAATAAGGGTAAGTTGACGAGAGCAGTCTCAAATTCAATCATTAGAAACACCAGGCGAGTGGACTGCCTATACCTATACATAAATTCTGTATGTCGCGAATAGAAATCTAACTCTTGGAGCAAGCAATTCAAGTCTATAACTATAAAAATGACACCAAGCAATATAGCAAACTGATGTGACCGTGGTGGCTGAATATCAAAGACACACGTGTTTTATTTATACTTCGAGGGCATGAAGACGGACGGATGCTTGCATCGTCCAGACAGTGTTTTTGCCCTCAGTAACCACTTCCAGTATTCTGTTTAAGGTGAAGGTTATGTATTTGAAGGGTGAATATGTTGCTTCAGTGCACCTAGTCGTGTGGATGTCTATTGCTAGTCATATCTTGCAAAATCATAACAGTATTTCTTGATGATGTTTTTTTTTCAACGAGTAACGATAGATATTCGCTTTAAAAGTAGTTGAAATATTATAACATAGATCAAGGCGGCAGAGGTTTAAAAATACGAGGAGTGGTTTCAAAAAGAAACAATAAATAAGTTTTTGTGATTTTTTTGGAGTTTCATAGCTGAATGTCTGGACATGTAGGTACTCGAGGTTATGTTATGATAAAATCAAATATTACGGAATAACATAGATTCGCGTCGGGTTTCTATATTACTAGTTATTTATTTCCCTACAAATTATACATGATATTAAAACCTCATATGGGTAAAGTCAATTTACCAATTTACAGCAACCCGGCATAAACCATTTGGTAAAGGTCACAAGAAATCAATTAGTGACAGTGCATTTCAATCGCCTAACTACTAGAAACTTACAATGTCAATTAAATATCGATCCAATTGAATGCTACGGGAAGTTTAAAATAGATTACTACTACTAGAGAAAGTTAGATGCAGCGTATACTTGAACAGATTGATTTTCAACTCAATTTCCCATTGACAAAAGCTGGAATTGCTTGCATTGTCACAAATAATTGTATTTCATTAACAATAACATTTTAAAAGTAGTATTATTTTGAATTAGTTTAAATCAGCGTCTAAAATCTATATATTTTAATAAGAAAGTCACTTATGAACATTTTGTTGATTTTTGAAGACTTGTATAAAACCACCTTAATCATCCTAAAAAATATTTTCAACTCCCAGTTACACGTATGTATCTATAATAACTACACCTAATTATTGTTTCAATGAGTTTAATGCGAATTCACTACAAGTTTGTGTAGCAGCATATAGACTTCGTCTTCCTAAATAAAGGTATCCTAATACTAGTGTACTTGTCAAAAAAATACTTTTACATACACGGACAGATGGACTGACATGAAAATTTTGTAAGTGTTCTTTTTTTGACAAAATATCTTTCATAAGATGAAATATGTGATAATTCTTCGGCGGGACAGTGTCACATTTAAATAAGGTTAAATTACAGTGGTTTATTCTTATCCTCCCACTAGCTTCTGCCCGCGACTTCGTTCGTGTGGAATAGTTTTAAAAAAAGTAAGTTAAAAAACCCCGCGATTTTGAAACATTCTTCATTGGTGCTCCGGTCCTATTGCTCTTAGCGTGATGTATATAGCCTATAACCTTCCTCGATAAATGGGCTATCTAACACTGAATTATTATTTTTTCAATCAGACCAGTAGTCCCTGAGATTAGCGCGTTCAAGCAAACGAACAAAGAAACAACCTTATCAGCTTTATATTATATATATATACTCTCAACGACACCACATCCTGTCAAAGTCTCCGCTTCTATTATGTTACGTTGCAGAGGAATTACTTTCAGTCTGTTATAAGCTGTTTAAGTAATTAAAGCTTTTTTTAAGTATCCCACGGGAACTCTTTAATTTTTAGGGATCAAAAGTATCCTATATGTTGACCAGGGATATAAGGTACCATCATACAAAATTTCATGTAAATCGGTCCAGTCGTTTCGGAGATTAGCCGGTACAAACAGACCGACAAACAGAGAAACAAAAAAATTGAAAAAAATCTAAATTAGTTCTATTTCACTTCTTACATCCCCTCACTCGGTTTATAGCATATTTTTTTTCATTGTACAGAAATTTGACCTATACAATTTTATTATATGTATAGATTACAATAGAAATGGGGCAAATTAATCTAAACGCTTTCTTAAGTGACGTTTTATTTGCTATTTTAAAATGCCTATAAAGCCATTACTATATTCATGCTTAATGCAGTTAAAAATATAACTTATGAAAAATGTTGCACCGATTAAGTTCGTTTATTTCATTCTTAGTTCCTTTGCCTCATTTCTATGCAAATTGAAAGGCAAAAATGAACCATTTATTTTCAGCTTAAAGTTTGAGTATTAAGTTTAAAACTTTATAAAAACAACAAAACAAAAATAATAACATGTGAAATGTTCTGCCCACAGAGACAAAAGCAAGTGAAATACATAAAAGGAAACATATCGCTTAGCTAGAACTATTTTGCTATAACCATACGTTGATGGCAATACATAACAGGGCTTAATAAACTTGCACATCGCTTTTACCGAGGCGTGAATTCACTCAGTCCGCGTTATTGGGATGGTTGTGGCCTAATAATAAGTACATGAGTATAGTATCATATGCTTAATTAGATTACTAGCTAATAATTTCCCCCATTTTGCTAGGCATACGTGGTAATTAAATCTCAACTTAATATGACACCGATCAATTTCCATCCCTGTATATATTATGTGATAGTACATCCGAAAACGATCCGTTTAATTTAGAACTATTACATAAGACTAAATACATCGGCCAAGTACGTGATAGGCCGTCAACGATGAAGGACTCTGTAGAGTTGAATGAACATCAACTGTTTTGTAATTTAGCTACAAAACTCTAAAAGCATTTAATCAAAATATTCATATATCAAAAGCTATTCAACGGGCCTTGTTGCAACCAATTTTGGTTGAAATTATTTTTTACTCACTACCACTTACAATAATTTTAGTATATCTACTCCATAGTTCAAAATAGATGGAGGAGAGAAGCTTTACTACTTTGAAAGAGAAAAATTCTCCACCTATTAATTTTAAACAAAGTTATTAAGAAAAACCATTATTTTTTTAACACCTGAGTACTAGTAGCAGACTGTGAACACCGAAAAAGTTTACATCGCTATGTTACATTTCTGAAGGCAATCACTAACATTTACTGTCCTTGTGACATGTCCACATCGATATGGAAGAATACACCTTTATGTCACATTTTATCAATGAAAATCCGATTCTGAGAAAATTGAATGTAATCTCTTCATAGACAGATACATTATACAGAACTTTATTACTATCATAAATTTACGTGAACTAAGAAAAGCAATCAAAACTTAAAGTAAACTATTTTTGCTACTGCTACCCTACCCTACAACAAAAGGGTCACAGACAGAATTGGTCGTATTCACAAGCAAGCTTGAATTAAAACATATTTCAAACCGAATAAAAAGATTATCCAGTTTTTGTGACCTGTGAAATGTAATATCCCACTCCAGTATGCAGATGTCTACAACCTCGATTTTGAGAGTGGATTATCATACATTAGGCAAAGAAACACAAGCATAAAAACTTGGGTAAAAGAGCACATTGCTAACATGAAACACAAGGTCTACAAAGTCTGCGATCAGTAAACACACGCTGGATAAACCCAACCACTTCATCAGATTCGATAAACCAGAAATGCTCGCATAAGAGAATTCGTTTCATATATAGAATTATGCGTGAGGCAATTGAAATAAAAAATCACCCGAATTTTAATAACTATAGAGGTGGTTGGCAAGTACCACCTGTTTCGTATCCGATCATCAAAACTATTAAGACCCAAACCCGGCATAAACCAACTGATAGACTTTAAGATACTGTGAGCTCTTTCTGCGTGCACCGGAACACAAATCAACTTGACTGATAATTTCTTTTATTTTTCCTTCCACCCATTATAATATTATATAACATTTTAAGAATTAGGCATGTTTGCTAAAGAGTTTCTTGCGCCGCTTCTTCTCTTCAAACCATAACATGTTGTATAGCGGTGGTAAATTGGATTAGGCTCCCATAGAGTAAATAATAACCCTAAACAAAAATAAAACTAAATAATTAAAATGAAGAAGTTGGCGGTAGGCTAAATAAAACTTTAACAATACTAATTGACACTTGACATCGTTGTCTTCCATGATCAAGGCTACTGAAAAGTGGCCGAACGTCAAAATAATAAAATCAAATAATTTACCGCGCTAAAACCGTTATTATATAAAAATTTAGCTTCCGTAAGTTTAAGTCTGCAAAATATGAAAAGTAATGAATTGATTGAATTAATTGTTTTACAATCGTTACATTTTAATAGGAGAGTGTTTTTATGTTTTTTTATTTTATATATATTTCACTTCCGTGTATGTGTTACGTTGTATCCGCAAAAACCGAAAACTAGTCGATGGTTTGACTTCACTAAAATTAATATCAGACTGAGCTTCAACCAAACCTGCCAGGGTTTAGCTATTAATTACCTACACTATATAAATAAAATTTGTGGTCTAAGGAGTCCGAGTTAATTGTTTATTTTTTACCTTTTTGATGTTATTGTAATAAAACTATACATATATATTAAGCTTGCTCTTACCTCGGAGACTTCACTTTGGCACGACTCGACGCTCTTCGTAAGCTCTTGCAGTTGGGTCCTGATCTCGCAGAGGGCAACCGTGGTCTCCAGCTGCCGGTCACCGCGCTGCAGGTCATCCAGCTTCGCCGATAGATTCATGCTCATCACGCTCACCTGTCTCTGAAGGCTGGTAAATTATTATATTTAGATATTAATCTCAATTTAATTCCGACTGCATAACGCGTAGATACTCTTGAATTATCTGGAATCATAAAGTATTCTAGATCCATTTCCAGTTCTTAAAGTACATAGATATCCATATAAAATTTCATAAAACATGTTTCACGTCGAACGTGGTGAAGAGGGAACAAAGATAAAATCATCCAAACAAACACTCTTTATTATTTATCTATTAAATATCAATAATAAATTGCACATAGAAAAGAGAAATTAAGTTCTTTGTTTTTCTAAAATATTTCCTAGATAAATCATATCTTAGATGATTAAAATCAAAATGTGCTTTTGAGTTCTTGTGTTGTAAATTTTTTCACAACTAGATCAGTATTTTAAAGTTTAAGTGTAGGTTAATTTGTTAATTTTAAAGTGTTAATATTTATAAAAACAATTTTTTATCTAATATATCGAACACACAATATTACGAATATAGCAAATATTTGTTTAACAGCGAGGAAGGTATATATTATCTATAACTTTTTATATTCTGTAAGAAAACCCAAATTTCATATATAAAATACAGATGCTTTTTTATTTGTTAAGAAAATACGTTGAAATACGTTTTGAAATAAATATCCAGACAAGTGCGTGTTCAAAACGCGTTGTGAAGGTTATTAATCGTCATGCAACATAACTTGGAAACTACTAATATTAACAGGTCAGCATGTGTTTAAGCCAC
Source organism: Dendrolimus pini (assembly GCA_949752895.1). NCBI lineage: Eukaryota > Metazoa > Arthropoda > Insecta > Lepidoptera > Lasiocampidae > Dendrolimus > Dendrolimus pini. The sequence continues at coordinate 8,645,209 of OX457125.1, read as the reverse complement.
CTTTTACGTAGTTTAATAGAAAAAAGTCGTAAATGCTTACCATGATTTTGTACATAACCTTATGTCATTATTTATAATTTATGTTATACAACTAAAGCAATTATTATGAATGCATATTATAATTGTGCACACGTTAGCGAAATTGCGATATGTTATTATCAGTAAATAATAGCTTAATATTAATATGGGCTGATAGACTAACATCTATGTTATCTTTTAATTAACACGTTTATTATGAAATCTAATTACAAACCCTATATATTCCATGGTGTTTGTTGTATGTATCTGAAATCATTACATTTATGTGACAATGTGGTAGTGAAAATAACCTATAGGATTTTACGATTTCAAAGTTATAAGAAAGTTGGTATCAAATGAAAGCTACAACATATAAGATAACTGCATGCAAGCCTTTGCATCCTTTTTAAGAATGTATAGAGTAAGCGGGGTAGTTCTTTAAGCGAAATATTCCGAGAAAATATGATCAGTTTCATATTTACGCTTTGAGGTAACACCAAGTATAAATTTAAATAACGTTATGTTGACGAAAATGTATACAATATTTAGAAAAGTAAACTTGCAGAAAAATCCATACTGTTCTTTCAAATGAATTTTACATTCATTTATGCTATAGTTAAAAAATACTTTAGGTATTCAAAGACAGACATTTCATTGCTGTGGGTTAAAATTACTAATAATTTATAACCATAGCATAAAGGCACTTTGATTTTTATGTCCTTAAAATGCATTCTAAATTACTTTATTTACATTTTAAATCGTGTATCGATGAAATTATAATTGAAATTTGAATTGTCAAGTTTTTGTTGAATATTGATTGATTTTAAATTATAGATAAGGCGGCGGCAACGCAACAGCGAATTTGTAAGAAACAGAATCTAAATAATGAATTTCGCAAAATTAAGTCTGAGTGCGGATATCGGATCAGCATGATGATAGGGTCATCATGCTGATCCGATATCCGAAGTGCATCCGAAATTATTAACATCAACACTATTTTTTGTAATTATTTAAAACACTTTAAGTTACTTCCTATTTCGGCTAGCATAGATCGGATTGCTTTGATGATTCTAGTATGAAAACAGACTAAATCGATAGGGATTATTAAAATCGCTTGCAATTTAAAGGATATTAAGAATCGGTAAGCAACGATGACTAATTTAACAAGTTTCATTAAATCACTTTCGCGCCACCTTCGCCTTAGCAATATAACAATATACAGAATTATTGAATTATTTCATTACAAAATAACTTTGAAAACTTTCTCGTGCATTGCTAAGCGGGCTTTATGTATAAAATTTTATGATAAAGCACTTTGAAGCTGCAACTTGATGTTACTTCAATTAGTTGAGAATGTTAATGTTTCTAGTGAACTATTTCATTTAGTGTTTCAAATTTGTTAATTCATGTTGACTAATATAACTCATCTTATAGAAGTACCCAAGCGTTATAATTATGGGATAGTTATGGCCATTGAAACTATGTGCCAGGTCCGTATATGGTTTTGATGGTCCGCCGCTTTAAGTACCCGTCATCAGTTATAAAGGATCCGGGTTCAAGCCAGGGTGAATAATGTTAAAGTCACATCGATACATATAATCTTCTCTGTCAAGGCCGTAGCTTCGGTATATACCTATTTATAATACGTTTAAAAATTTTGAATTTCGTAAATACAATATTAAGAATAAGTAACTTTTAACGATAAACATCAAATCTAAAAATATCTTTATCTAGTTTGAAATTTTATAGAAATATAAAGTTATATACATATAGTAATACATAAATTGCTTTAAATCGAGTCAGTGACTCAAATTAAATAATGTCAAGGCATTTCCTGCTTTTACAAGAAATTTATTATTTATTATTATTTATTTAATATATAAATCAAAACAAAACTATTTCCGTCTGAGATGCGTCTTTATTATTTTATAGTTACTCAGAGAAAATAAAATAATCTATATTTTTATGTTCAGATATCGTCATGACAAACTGCATATTTGATATATACAAAATTAATTATAAAACTGAGTGTTTGTGTTTGTTGGATACAAAAATATTTCAATTTAATTTTAATTTTTCACTTTCAGTATTATACATTTAATTTAAACATTTTCACTTTACTTTTCCTTAAAATGTTTGTAATAAAATAAATTAAAAATTACTTTCATAATAAACATATTAAATTGGAAAATTAAAAGAGTCCTCCCAGCCACGGCCTTGTTCCCGTGAATGCATGAAGCCAATTTAAAAGGCAGAAAGCTATTTTCTTCTAGCACGTACCTAATTAAAAGTTCCCTCAGAGTGGCTTCGTCTTCCTCCGTCGTCGCATATCTTGTCAGCTTGCCACCGCCCTCCCGGGCCACATGATCAGGGACCACTGCGCGAAAACTATGTGTTTTAAAACTTTTGAGCGCCACAATTATTTGAATAGTAGTGATACGGGACTTAGCGAAGATTTAAACGGACTTTGTTAAGTTAAGGATGCTTACTACTTTTGAACCTGCAGGCGATGCAAGTCGGGCCTCTATTACGCTTGCAGCTACCTAGTACACTCATTGAAGCGGTTCGGCAGAGAATGCCTGTAAAAACAAACTCTGTCGGATCCTGGGACGGCGCGCATGCGCGTGGTATCCAACGCCGGACCTATAGGCGGCTAGCAGCAAGTGCACAAAGAGTGTAACGTCAGAAGGTGAAAATTGCAATGCATTATATGCATGTACGGGGATTGACCTATATATTCAAATTATACTCTTACAAATGTAATCGAAGGCAAATTAAATACTCTTTGTTCATATCATACAGTTCTAACTGTATATACGAGTAATATGTGAATTAAAGTTGAACGATGTGAGAAAGATGAATAAGATGTAAATATTTTATTTCGAATGATGGTGATGAAAACGTTAACAAAATTGCAGTCAAAGGAGCCCGTGACTTTAGAAGTGGCGGTCAAAAGTCTGAATAACAACAAAAACATCTTCAACTTGTCGTATTTGTTTTAATAAAAATAATTCTGGAAATGAAGTAAGAACTTTTGCTGAAATAGGTATCGGAGACAAGTCTACGGTGGCGCATTATTTAAATTATATAAATAATATGGTAATAAACACCATTGTTGGATTGATTGTAGTGTTTTTGGAAATAGTTTTAGACGTTATATTAAAACACATTTATTGAATACACGTTGTATAAATCCAGCGGTATTTATGCAACACTTTATTCTAAAAAAAATATTTTTTAACATTATCTTATCTTTATGAATCTACGGGTATCACTGTTGGTCGGATTTGAGACTATTCTTATTAATAATAAATTGGTAGATAATCGTGACTTTTGGTTCTTGTATCGTAAGGGAATACGAGAATCTTCAGCTTTTACTATATTGTTTTGTAATCAGTAAAACCTTCTACCTTTTTATACGAGGAGAAATGAGAGTTATTACAACAGAGCCTTCATTACAAATGGCGATATCTGTTTTCCAATAACAAAAACAGTTTTAGGACATTGCTTAATATTGAACAAAAACTGTATAGAAAGTCTCAATTATTTAATGAATTCCGTACCTACCGGTTGCTTTAGCAACCTGTTCTTTAGAACTTGGTTGATTGACGTCATTTAAACTCCTAGAATTTGACCGAAACTGGAAGAGGGTTATATAAATCGGGCTCTCGCATGTGTCCTTTTGCTAGAGATTATTAATGAATACTTGACACTACCTAGATCACCAAACCGTGCTGAGCAACATATATTTAAAAAGAAGACTTGGAGTGACGCAATGACATAACGAATAGTTCAGTCGATAGTGCATAAAAAGTAAACGTTGATTTGGTGAACTTACGGCGTCTAGTTAATATAGTTTCGGGATCCCCTTAAAGTCACTATTTTTAAGGAATTAATACTCAGTCAAAACTATAGTAACATTGTAACATCGTATACATATACATAGTGCAGTAAGACACTTTTTAAATTTTAGTTTCAGGTGCTTTATTTATATTTAAAAACAATTTTTGATGACAACTTCGACCAAGTTACCTTTTAGCTTACTTAAACGATTTTCACAATAAAAATGGAATTACTACTTAAGCACTTGTTTTAGTGACGTAATATTGCCATTTTCAAATTTAACAACCGCGATTACTTTTAACTCACTTTCGAAGCCAGCAGGAAAGTGGCGAAGGGAGCAGCGCGAATATGTACGTTCACATACACGCACTGTCCCTTTCCTCGCCACTTCCCTACTTGCTAGTTTCGTAATTTAAGACAATTTTACATTACGAAACTAGTGGCATGAAAATAGTTCCGTGACATTAATTTTATCAACAATTTCACGTGTAAACGTCAAGTTTTATAATGCATGCATCGATTTGTTGAATGTTTCAGTGTCGTGACGCGCGCGATTTTTGGATAAAACTAGTGTCATGCAACTAATGCCGTCGTATAAACGCGATGCGAAACTAGTGTCGCCAAAGCGCCTGTGCTGATAGGACGTGTGCTTTTTAGTCGTAGTAAGGGCGGAAAATGTCAAACCAACGTTGGATAGATGATAAAAATATAAAATTTATTAATGAATACCAGCGAAATGAGTGTCTCTGGGATCCGAAACACCCTCAATACAAAAATAGAGATGAAAAAATATTTTCCCTCAATCGAAAATAGTTTGTATAGCTCTCAGGATCTTCATCTGCTAATTTAGAAAATAACTGTGTCGCACCCAGATGCTTTCTTGCTAGCCACCCTCGAATCCACCGTCTTTTCTTTTGAGAGAACCTTTTCTTAATTTTATAAAATAACATTTGTATGACAACATTTTGCAATGCAAAATAAAGCTTTGATGTTGGCGGAGCAATGAACACAGACATACTGTGGATTTCATGACACTATTATTTTCAATTAAACTAGTTCCACAGTTACTGCAAGTAGTGTCATGAAATTAGTTTCATCATGCATGAAACTAGTTTCGTAATGTAAATTCGGCTTAAGACACGTTTAAGTAAGCTATATTGAACAGTGTGTTTACGTGAGTAATAAGTATTTTGAGATTTGGCGCCCTGAGACTAAAAGTTTAACCGACCTAAAAATAAATGAAATCGTAAAAGTCTACAGTAGCGTTCTTGCATTTAAAAAAAATAATTGTATCGACGGACCATCCCAACGAGTCCTAAGTCGCGATAGATACACTAATCGGCAAAATTTAATATTAATGAAATAAAAAGACATAGAGGACTACCGCCCTCGGTGCAGCCCTGATGACAAGAGTAAATAAGTATTTACATTTATGGTATAAAAATGGATTGTTTACAAATAATTTACAGATATATGTATTAAAACAAATATGAGAATAATGAAATGGATGTGTGGTGTTATAAAAAAAAAGAATAAGGTGAGAAACGAGTATATAAGGATGCTTTGACTACATGGCAGCTATTCCACGTCGAACAAAAAAAGAATCACGTAAATCGAATCATAAATCTCAGAGTAATCGGTGTACATATGGAACGAAAAAGAAATCTTTTCATACTAAATGTTCATAAAATGAAAACTACTGGGCCAAACTATGTAAAAATTTTAGGGGACCAATTGGAAGCTATTCCGCGTCGAACAAAAAAGAATTACGTAAATCGGATCATAAATCACGGAGTAATCGGCTAACATACATAAAAAAAGCAACAACAAAAAAAGATCCCGACGAATTGAGAACCTCCTCCTTTTTTCGAAGTCGGTTAAAAAAAAGAAGAAAGAAAGAAAATAAACGTTTGTTTGCCAAATGCGGCACAGACTAAATATAAAATAAACGAAATAAAACATTTTTAGCGTTCTATGCCGCGATTCGACAAATGGGCCTGGCACTCAGTATATTGCTGTGTCGAATAATACTCCGCCACAGCACTGATTTTCAGTGTCCACTTCTTAGTCTACACAAACTACCTTGAAACCTGTACAAACAGTTGTAAGTTCAAATGGTTAAAAGAAATGTTAAATTAAAGTAGTGTCGTGTCAAGCGTTTGAGGCTAAACTAACAATCATAATACATAAGAAAAACATGTTACAAGATAAAGATATTTGTTGAAATGGCTGTATTTTGATGATGTATTTATTCCATTAACATTTCTTTCTTATCATGGTGTTCATATACCCAATATAACTATACTGTGAATTAGCTTCAATGGTCACGACTGTTCCCTACACATTTTTATAGGACATGAATTCAACATTGTTTTTTGTATTCAATAAGCCGGAGTTGCTCAAAAGGCTTGGTATTAGCGATCCCTTTTCGTAAGAGCCAAATTTCCACAGAAAGATTAAGTTAGATTGAATCGATATGGACCTTATTACCCGCTTGATAGAAAACGCATACACAATACATTATAGTCTTTTTGAATTTGGGTTCCGAAACAACTGTGCTCGTATCAGGAACTCCATCAAAACTAGCAGCAAGCTAATATAATTGTTTCATTCATTCTTTGTTTGATAAATTGTATGTTTCCCTCTAGATTTAGAATACAGATTTCTATTGTAGTCTGCTCTGTGAAAATTATGCTCAAAAAATAATAAAAGCTGGTACGGTGGTAAACGTATATGATACCATGCAAAAGCTAATTATTAGGAATGGGCCGAAATTCGATTTACATTCGGTTTGACGAATTTCGGCAGCTTGAGCCGAACTTCGGCATTCGGCCCACATTCGGTTTAAATGCCGAACATTCGGTGCAAAAAAGTAGAATACCTACTTGCACTATTTTGACTGATGTTGATAGAAATCTTAACCGTAACCGTATATAAAATATCTATCATAACAGTTATATAAAACTTGAGACCTATATACTCATGATCATTTATTTTAGTTAGGATCATCACATTGCACCTTAACGTTCAATGTGATAGAAAATATATAAAATTAGCTCTTGATTGAGTCTTTGCCTTATTAATTAGACATCAAATTAAAACAAAAAAATATTATTCTTCTAAGAAACATCAGTAAGTAGTGCAACTGCTTAATTATACTGCTTAACTTGAATAAAATAAAATAAAAACACGTCTAAGGGTCATCAGCAATTACAACTTTAATTTTGATTGAAACCACTTTTTACGAAATTAAACATTATGAATTTAGAATTATGAAATGGTGTTTTTTTTCAATCAAAGCTCTAAATATCTATTCTTATATCCACCTACTCATACTTAAAATTTACAGCGTTATCAAGTCACGACGTCAACAGGTCGCGACGTGTTGCTTTTGAGAAAGCGTGGTGAAATCTAACCGAAATTAGGTCGAATTTCGGCCGAATCTTTTGTTTTAACCGAATGTTCGGCCAAACTTCGTATTCGGTTCAAACCACATTCGGCCCATCCCTACTAATTATGTTACTCTAGGCCTACTTTCCAAATGACTAATTAAGTCACAGTGCATCACAAAGCCGATATGTTTCCATGCATTTCACGCTCACGACATAAATATACATAATTATGTGTATGTACCGTCGCATAGTTTGACATGCCTTATATATATATATATATATATATATATATATATATATATATAATATAATAAATTTCATAGTGAAATTTATCAAAGCGTAAACAGAAGCCATACAAAGTTTATTAATTTTACAAATATCCGCTTTGCAGGACTTGCGCCTTTGTTTACGAGCCGTGAATACATAAATAAATGTGAAACTCGAGTTTGTATATTTGAACTATAATATTCAAGTAATAACTTATTCGTATTTTAATACAAAATCTATTATTATATTATATTTATGTATTTTTACAGTAAAGGTATATAGATGATTTATAGATAAAAAAGATCTCCCAAACCACTGTTACTCGTTGGGAACGTTCTCAGAAGCTACCGGTCTTACCGTGTTGGATAGTAACTTTGGCCAATATTTATATTATAATCAGCCTTTCAATGTTCCACGGCTGAGGTCGGATCATGATTTTGATGTTAAAGAAACGGATTACACAGAAAAATTGCCTAAGCAGTGTATACTCCTAAGCCAAGATACGAATCCACGTTACCTGATTATTTGAAAACCTACTCTGACACAAATTTTCAGGTTTACATAATCAATTTAAAAAAACGTTATGAATTCCTCTAGTTCATACATTTGTGTCCGTCAGTCTTTCCTAGTAATTTTTCTCGTAAACTACTGCCTCTAGATATGAAATATAATACGAATATGTATTAGATATGCCGCTGTAAAATGCTATAATTATATACTATCCGTGCAGGAACGGAGAGCTGATACAATTTCCGGGCGGCCTGTCGTAAGAGGTGACAGAACACAGAACAACCCTTAACCAGTTGGTAGGGTACTTGCCCGTCTGGATGGCTACTGCCCCTGGGCTAGAGTATACTGCCATAACAACCTTGAGTTGGTGTTCCGGTATTATTAACCAGGTTCTAGTCCCCCATTATAGAGCGACAGCACATTGGCAGTACATTTGGTGTTACAAATGTTCATGAGCAATCGCAACCGCTTTCCATCAAGTTGGTCATATGCCTGTCTGCTGAAAATGCAATACAAAAAATCGAAGTGAAGCTATTGTTAGTAAGATTTTTTTAAAATACAGCGATGTTCTCTAATGATCTATTTATTTATATAGGTTCTCAATATTACTCAATAAAATAATATAATTTTTAAACGATGCATATTTTTAAGCTATTGTATAGCTTTTATTGCGGGCCTTGAGCGCGGCGACCGAATAAAGAAATTCCGTAACTAAAATAAACCTAACACCTCCCACTCTGCCTACATGCGCGGTGACGGGGGCCTGAGGCGGGCGCAGCGAGCGGAGGCGTGCGGTGGCCACAGTGACCCGCGAGCTCTCGTAGCGGGTCGAGGTATGTCAGGTATTGCAAATTATGGACGAGATGTTTGTGAGAAAGTATATAAGTGTATAGGTATGTATCATATCTTTATAATGCCACAGTCACCGCATGTGCGCCCCGTAAGTATACATGTAGATTGTAGGTATATATGTATATGTAGGTGATTTGTATTATTATCGGTCACCATGCTCAAAAAGTATAACTTGAATTAATATTAAAGAAAAAACTTGTATTAATATCAAAGAAAAAATAACTGCATAAATAAAAAATAAACAAATAATTATAATTGCATAAGTTGATAAAAAATGCTATGCAATAGCTTTACCGCGGCAGTTCCCGAGTGCCACAAGGAGTGTTTTAATTGAAAAATATGTATGGTCCATATTAAACTAAAATATTGTAAATCTAATATAATCTAATACAAAAAAATTAAAGCAGTGTCACAAGTGTCGTCCAAGGTTTGGGTGCTAAACTTACAATAATGAGACCTAAGGAGGATGGATATGTTAGAAGATAAAGAATACAATGAAGTGGCAGCATATAACGAAATATTCCACAATTAATAAACAAAACTTAGTAATATTGTATTCTACTTATAATAAGACTAGCTTCTGCCCGCGACTTCGTCCGCGTGGAATAGTTAAAAAAAAGTAAGTTAAAAATCCATGATTTTGAAACATTCTTCATTGGTGCTCCGCTCCTATTGGTCTTATCATGATGATATATTATAGCCTATATATATTAGCCTATATATATATATATATATATATATATATATATATATATATATATTATAGCCTATAGCCTTCCTCGAAAAGTGGGCTATCTTACATTGAAAGAATTTTTCAAATCAGACCAGTAGTTTCTGAGATTAGCGCGTTCAAGCAAACAAACAAACTCTTTAGCTTTATATATTAGTATTAATGTATAAATTGTTTTATTGTACAATGATACAATACTTAATTAGGTGCATCAGTTGTATAATAAGCTGTTTAAGTAATTAAAGCTTTTTTAATTATCCCAACTCTTTAATGATTCGGGATCAAAAGTATCCTCTATGTTGACCAAGGCTATAAGCTATCACTATACAAAATTTCATTTAACTCGGTCCAGTAGTTTTAGAGATTAGCCCGTACAAACAAATAGAGAAACAAAAAAAATGAACAAAATCTAAATTACTTCTATTTCACTTCTAACAGGGGGATGCCTGACTCGGTTTTTAACAAATTTTTTTCATTGTACAGAAATTCGACGTCTACAGTTTTATTATACAATATGTATATAGTGACATAATGCATGATGTTACCACCTACAATAGGGGCTATAATTTACCAAGAGCATAGATTTAAGACCAATGTATATGATCTCTCTTTTGCTAATGGTCCTTAAGAAATAAATTAACAATTCACAGGTAAGATGTCCAGAAAATATTAAGTTTAAGTTAATTTGGAACTCGATCCTTTTAACGTCGATGAAATGACTAAAACGAAAAATTTCGATTTCACGGAATCCTTCATTAACAAGCATTTGCTTATGCAAATGCTTGTTAACGGACGTTTCATATGTACGTCCAAAGCTTATAAGAGACTTAAATAAAATAATCTGAATTTTAATATACGTTTTTAAACAATAAAAACAAATATTTAAGTTGCAGCTCTGATGTGTATTTAATAAATTTAATATTAATCGAGACTCATGCCATTGTTAACCACGAAGTGCTTTAGTCAATTATCTGTTAATACAGCATATTGAAAATCGCATTCAAATTTTAACATTGTATTTCCTGTATAAATATTTCTGTTTACTTCCATCTGAATTAAATGTTTGATTTGTGTGTGTGAACATACACATGATATTATTAAAATTTGATTACTTTTCAATGGATTTAATTTAATTAATTCTATGTTATTATATTTAGTTGGATTTTGGATAAGATATTAACATTATACCCATTCACGAATCAGGAAACAGGAAAAAGCGAGGAAAAATGGGCAGCGCGAATATGTAAACACATATTCGTTATGCTACTGTTATTCCCGCTGTCCTACGCTCCCGTCGTTATTGGTGGAAGAAAATCAAAGAACGGGCAACGCGAGCGCGATTTCGTGTTTAGATACTGTACTCATATTTACTTGTTACAAAGCGTTTGTAGATAATAGCTACTTATAATGTTACATTACGATAAGTTAATATCGGCCACCATCTTACACGACGGTAATTATTTTGTGTGATTAGTGATTTGTCGTATGATAAAACTATTATAAATATTCTTCTTCTTTACTTGAGACTGCGGCCTCAACGGATTTAGCACTGATTTTACGAAATTTCGAAATATTCATAAAATTAGATAAACTTCAACAATTTTACATCTACCGTTGCCTACAGTCGAGCGCGAAACGAGTACAAAAGCAGCATGTTAACGCTCACTGCCTGCGATGCTGTCACAAAAGCTATTTTATCCATAACAAAATTTTCGTGGTTGAAATGTAGATATTCGTTAAGACAGATAAAAGGAAACGGTCTTATTACAGTCGCGTAAAATTTAGAAAACATATAAAAAAAGTTTGATGTCATGCTAATTTAATTATAAAGTCTTTTTGTTGCATTTAAAAACCTATAGAAAGAACGTAACCTTAAAGTGTGTTTAATTTTTTTTATTCGTAGAATTAGTACAGTAATCTATACTAATATAATAAAGAGGTAAAGTTTGTGAGTATGAATGTTCGGGATAATCTCCGGTACTACCAATTTGATTTTGAAAATTATTTCACCACTGGAAAGCTACATTTTTCCCGAGTGACATAGGCTATATTTGATTGTGATTATTAATTCAAAAAGTAAAAATGTTTTACGCCCAGCGAAGTGAGCACGGGAACGCCTGTCAAATAGAATAACGTTCCACGTAAGAGTTTTGCACATCCTCGTACGAGGCAATGCGAGTGCTTTTTGCGGTTATAAATTAATTAAATGTTACAAAACCTTGATTTGCACGCGTGCGTGTGCGTGGGTGTATTTATGTATATTTTTTAATGACACCCAGCAAGGTAGACACGGGTCAGCTAATAATAATATAAATGCAAAAATAACTGTTACCTTTCGAGACTAAAGGGCATAGTGGATCATAATGAAGGAGATAAAGGACTTATGAGCCAAAAAAATTAAAGAGGTGATATATGGTTTAGAAAAGGCATTATTTTACCTTTATATTACAAAATGGAAAACATCAGTCTTAATTTCTATCCAGAAGACGAGAAATCATACAAATAAAATTGGTTATTGATTACCATCATAGATTTTTGTGAATGAATTGCAACAACTAAGAATATGAAAACACTTACGCCACATGATAAATTCATTCAAAATTACTAAACCCACTACAACTATAATTTTTATTTTTAAATTAATCTTCAATAACAAAAGTTGCCCAACTGCAGCGCAGTTGGTCGGCAGCGTTCTCGTGGATCGCATTAAATTATACTTTATAACTTCTGTTTTATATACTAAAGTAGATTTTTATGTATATTATAATATAAATAAAATGTAAATTATAATGAAATGATTGGATTAAATAATGTTTGTATTGAGTCTTGCTTTTTTTACCACCGTTATCTAAAATACATATACACTAAATCTCTTGAAAATTCGTTTAATACGTTTCTACTGATTCCTTGATAATAGTACCATATCTCATCGTGTACATGTACCATCATTTATTAATTATTATATACGGTCTAGGTACGCTTGACCTTAGGTGAGACTTCGTTTCTCTCTGCGTAATCTACGGACTGCATTTTTTTTATTGCAGGAGTTCAGCAGACAGGCAGACAGCCCACTTGATGGAAAGCGGTTACCATCGCCTATGGACATTTGCAACACCAAAGGTGCTACAAATGCGCTGCTGCTCTCTTAAGGGAGACTGGAACCTGGTCACTAATGCCGGAACATAACTCAAGGTTGTTTTGGCGAGATACTTTAGACACAGGGGTGGTAGCCATCCAGTCGGGCAAATGCCCTACCTCCTGGCTGTGGGTTGTTTTGTCGCCTCTTACGACAGGCCGCCCGGCCGCAGGAAATTGTATTCTTTCTCCGTTCCTGCTCGGATAACATAACGCATGCGGATGCGCATAACGGATGCATAATGGGGAGTGTTCCGAGGAACTGTTTAGAATGGTGCCTTCGTCCTCTTTCTACTATCGCACCGCTCGCCATCAGTTGAGAGTTCACCCCCACTTCCTTGAGACGCTTCGCTCATGTACGCAACGGTTCTGTAGAACGTTTCTCTTGCGTACCGTGGGGATTTGGAATGAGCTCCCAGCCAAGGTTTTCCCACAGCGCTACGATAGTGTTTCAAAAAGGGTGTCATAAAATTTATTCGAGGCTGGCAGCGCGTTCGTGACATCTCTGACGTTGCAAACGTCCATAGGCGACGGTAACCGCCGCTTTCAACCAGGTGGGCTTTCAGTCTGTTTGCTGTAATCCAGCTATAAAAAAAAACAGAATAAACGTTATCCTTCAATCTCTCATATATTTTACTTTTTTCATTGAATGTGCTTCCGGAGTTAAAGCGACGACGCGCACTGCCGCGCTCTATAATAATATTAAAGGAAGCCGTATAATAAAATTGGAATGGCAAAAAATGAGGATCATAATATTCCAGACAATTAAAGCGGGCGAAATGTTCCCTGGAGAATTTCAATCCCCGGTTTTTCTCCTAGCAACGACTAAATTAATTTGCGAACCGGTTGATTTTGTGAATTTCGATTTTGTCAATATTTTATGTTATTTGTTATTGTAAACAGTAATGATTCCGGTAGGTTAAAGTCAGCGTACTATTTATCCAGCTGCAGTTAGCGTTCATTATATTGGTAAATAACTGGGTAAGTGAGTTCTTGGCAGTCAGCGCAAAACATACAACGAAGGAACCATAAAATACCATTTAATTCAAACTACCCCATATTTCAAAAATTCTCCACAGAATATATTATTCAGACCAATATTCTTTAAAATTATTATTGAAGAAAATTGTATAATCCCAAATAAAACAAGGTACGTTTGTGTTATGGGTAGTATGCAACGGACTATTCCGGAGCAAATCCCAGACTAAATCTAAATAATGGAACAAATTAATTTCCGAAATTTACCATACCCGGAATCAAACGCGGAACCTCTTTGTTGCAGTGAGGCCGCCAGGGTCTTAGCCCGCCCAACCACAAAGGTCGTCAACAATCTTTAACTTCATTAAAAAGTAATTTAGGAACATCTATATATTTAAGATCTGACTAACCCACAAGACTGCTGTTAAATTTTCACTGCTTAAAGACAAAAATCTATCGCCAATCATTAATAGCAGGATTGGACTGCAAATCCCGTAAATTCATAATACGAAGCAAACTATGCTCGGATTGTCTTATGAATAAAATTTGGTAAAAGAACTAAAGTATTCAATGCGCCTTTATGAATAAGCCATGCCAACTGAAGTGAATGAGCTACGTTTGTTGCAGCATGGATGGCTAATGGAATAGATGCTTAGAATAGAGACTATGTCTCGAAAATGTAATAGTGCTCTCCAGATCCATAGATTGACAATTAAGGAGAAGGATCGAGTTGTGTGGCCCAAACTTGAGGCGGCTTGCGTCATCAAAATCAATTGCAATTGATTCGGATGACAAAGATTTAACGCTTTGTTAGAAAAAGGGATCAGAATATATTACATACATGTGACAAAAGTGGCGGTGGAAGCATATGAAACAAGTTGAAAAAAAAAACTAATGAAGAGGTATTGAATATAGTAAACGAAAAGCGCACAGTTGTAGCAAAATGAGAAAAAGTATGTTTATATTTATTTCATTAAGACGCGACACTTTTCTATGATCGATGATTGAAGGTAAAGCGGGAAAGTAGAAGACTCCTAAAAGAGCGTTTGTTCACCAAGTAAAGGAAAAATACTTAATTCGAGGATGCTTTACCGACAGGCGCTCAGCTCCTGTGAATATGATAATAATTTCACGCCAGTCTTCTATGAGAGCATATACAGTCTAAATCTAGTTAAGCTGTTCCAGTAAACTATAGTTATTCTCAAACTATCTTTAAGTTGATCGTACTACGGCATAGCTTTGATTACATTATGGGTTATTATTTAATGTCTTCATAATATCGCCACTTTGTACAATGGCTTTATACTTTAAGCTGATATTTAAATTCTAATAAGTTCATTTATTTCTATCATTTTTAACCTTTCAATAATTTATTACAAATAATTTGCATCAGGTGATAATAAACACATTACTCAAAATAGATTCCAAATATCTCTTCGGAACAAGATTATTATTATTTTATGTTCTTATATCTCATACAGTACATATCTCACAACTTAGACTTGAAAAAGAAAAAGTACATATACTTTATTACGATTGACCAGTCCTGTCTAATAAAACCGTCCACTTCAATGTAATGAGAAAATGTTAATTGTGCCATACCTAAATTTTGATTATTCACAATTACACTACACCATTGTCAAGCGAGTTATGTTGAATGGTGCGTCGATGATAGTTGCGTCGTTGGATGGGGTGACGCACCATTGGTCAAAGCCCATGGCTCAACCACCGTGATGTAGGCAGTGTAAATAGCACACATATTTCTAATGATACTTCCATACAATTTGAATCTACATAAGATTATTTTTGACTAAAACTATAGGGGTACGGTTTAGTGCAAACCAACATAAGTCACAAAAGTAGTTAGCTGAAGTGGCAGTAAGCCGATCAAGTTTGTCACATCGAGTTCTGGAGTAACCGCGTCGCAGGAAACATAGTGTAGGACAATCTCCGGTCCAATGGCTTCATGACCTGAGAAAAATCGCTAGTAGGAACTAAGATAAGAGCGGACGTCGGAACATGCGTCCAATAGTGGACTGAGATTAGCTGATAAGTACTTTACCATTGAAATGCAAAACTCTACAAATACTAATAATATACTGCAAAAAAGTGTATAGAGAAATACATTTTTTTATTAAACACTTCTTAATAAAAAATAGTTTTGATTAGATCAAGCTCAACTTGATGCATCGGCTATTATATTTTAGATTTTTTTATAGATTTGCTACTTACAATTAAATGAAAATAATCTTTATTTTCATTTAATTTTAAGTAGCACTTTCTGTTAATCCATTTAGTGCTTATATTAACTAATCCCATCCGTTTCATACATATCCGATGAAAGGCTTTTCAGAGCGTACGTCGGTAATTAACGGGAGCATAGCCATCAAAAAGGCAAGCCCAACTAGATTTTTAGTTTCATAGTAACAAACTCTGATGCAACGGTAACTCAATTTTACGCGACCTAAGTCTTTCCTGATTGAATTCTGTATTGAGGTTGATAATTTCTCGGTTAACTTCCCATATTTCTAATTTTCAGGGGTTTAATTTGATCAAAACTCACCAAGTTATTGGTTAATATTGGTATCGTAGCTGCAACATTAATTAAAGTAGCTACATCGCAAAATCATATAAATTATCATGCTAAGTGTTGTGTTATTTTTAGCACAACTCTGGAAGATGTATAATTAAAGTTTAAAATTTCTTCGATTCGTTTTATAAACTGAATCGAAATCTACAGTTGCTCAATCTTAAGCAATATATAGTATACACACACACTGACATATAAATATACACACACACACACACACATATATATATATATATATATATATATATATTTATATATTTATTTATAAACATATGTAATTTATTTTTTGTGATCCATACGTTCCATATTAATAACAATAACCAGAACTGTTCAGAGCCAAATTGTTTGTCATTGAATTCGTCAAAGCAGAAGATATTGTCAAGAAACCTTAATTTTTCCAATAACTACATACAAGAATACGCATACCATTAAATAATAACAGATAGACCGAATTAAAAACTCTGAGAGAGTTTTCTGCAAAGGAAAATGTAGTATTGAAAAAAGGAAATAGGTACATAATATTATGGCACATACATAGACGTTTAATTAGCAGTAAAAGCAGCACATCTAAAAACGAAAGGAGTATACCTATAAGGAAGTGTTGTTTTTCAAATTTTAAGACTTTTAGATAGTGTTCGTGTGATATCTATTATTATTTTTTCTTACTTTTTAAGTTTCGTTTATAATGTATATTTTATAAGTTTATATGTTTTAAACTTTAATTTTTAACTTCCTATTATATTTTTAGAGTATAACGCCCGAATCCTCTAATGGAGCCAGCCACCTGAATGTAGCAGATATCGGAGAAACTTTCCTACAATTCCAGCAATGTTCCCAGGAGCGTTTTTCAAAGGGGAGAGAGATTTAAAAATCCATATAGCAAAAACTCATAAACTTGTTCAAACAAATACCATTTCAGAAACCACTGGCCTGGACGTAAACCCTCAAAGCCCCAACAATTTGCCATTTTACCTGTGTCTTAGCAACCATAAAGAGCATACAACTATCATCAAACGTATACCTCGAGGAGCCAGAATTGCGGTTGCTGAGACATTGTCAAAAACAATTAGGACGGTTCTGTCTGAAAACTCTAAACGCGCTTGGAAACTTCTCCTAAATTTACCCTATAAAATTCTACACGCATCAACAAACATCGAAAATTCAACACGATAAGAAATACCAACACAGAGCACCATTCAAATTAGACGAGAGCCGAATTGCTGACGGCGACCTTAGCGGCGCCGCACGTCTGCTTTTCTCCGAAGATAAAATAGCATCCAATAATGCAGAAACGCTTGAGACCTTAAAAGAGATATATCCACCTTCAGCAACAGACCTCCATCTACCTGAAGAACCCAATATTTTAAACTCATTTTTGTGTGCATCTAAGAAGGATGTGCTAAAAGCTATTAACTCATTTAGACCCGGTTCTGCAGGAGGCCTCGATGGCTTGACACCACAACATTTAAAAGACCTCGCGAGTTGCGGCAACGGTCATGCTGGCGAGACTCCTGCAGGATATAACAGCTTTAATCAATGTCATGCTCTCAGGCCAGGTTCATAACGATATTTTAGACGTACTTTACGGAGCCAACCTTTGTGCACTTAAAAAAAACGGCGGCACAACGTACCGCCGTCTTGCAGCTAAAATATGTTGCACCAAACATAAAGAGGCGTTACAAAATTATCTACAGCCAGTCTAACTCAGTTTTGGCACACGAGGTGGGAGCGAGGCAGCGGTTCATGCTCTACGTTCATTTCTTGACAATAATAGCGGAGAGACATTGCTGAAGGTGGGGATGTCAGAAACGCCTTCGATTCCGTAGACAGGGGCGCCCTTTTGACCCAAATTAAAGAAAAAAATCCCAACTCGTTTGGTTTTCTATGGCAAACTCATCACCCGTTTGAATGCAAAATTTAATGTGTGGTACCTAGACGACGGAACCCTAAGAGGTGATGCAGATACAGTTATGAGAGATTTGAAATATATTATATCTGAATTCGAATCAATCGGCTTATGTCTTAATTTGTCTAAATGTGAACTTTATACACCCCCTATGTCCTTAAATAAGGATGAGATTATCCAAAAATTTAATCTTATAGCGCCAAATATTACAATCATTGACGATACCTCCCTTCGCCTCCTGGTTTCACAAGTTAAGGATGAATCGATTCCGTCGTTTATAAACTATAAAATTCAAAAAAAAAAATCTTGTTCGTCCTGTCTTCAGTAAATAGCACCAAAAAGATTGTTCAAGAAATATTTCACACAGACTTGGAGCCATCACTATCAACTGAAGCTAGGAATGCTTGGTTCGTGGTTTGTCTGAGTACCAGTCTGCCCACTGTCCCCTCTATACAGAGGTCCTGGGGAGGGCCGATCTGTGAACTGTCACGTAAAAACTATTGTAAACGTCGATTAGTTCTGCAGATAAAGCCCGTCTTTTAGCTACCTCTGTATAGGAATCAGGACTTTGGTTACAGGCCCTACCTTCACCTTCTATAGGAACGTTAATGGATGCAGCCACATTCATGTCACACAAACCACAAGTATGGATAGAGAATATAGGGAAAATATTCATCGAGAAATTATGAACAGAATTGACAATATTTAAAGGCTGGCATCAAGAAAGATGTCAAAGAAGAGTTGTTAAGACAAATCCTGATACCCAACAATGTAAAACTATTAGATCACCAAAGTTGAATATAGAACTTCAAGGCCTGCTCTTGGATACTGTAAATAAGGGATAAAAGAGTAAAAGGTAAACAATTTTAAAAGATCAGTCTGTTTTATAATTTAATAGTTCTTTTTTCTTATAGACGGTGAAATAGTGTCTAGAAATCAGTATACGCTAAGGAACACCAACCACAGAACAAAGGAAATCCCAGTGCGTCTAACAAAGTGCTCTGTGACATCAACCAAATTGCTATTGCAAAGAGCTGTAACTTGTCAAACAAAACCTCCATCATTGCAAAAAGCATTCATTTAACACAGAGGATAGTTTTTTTTTATTTTATTTTTAAACCCCTTTTGTATGTACTTCTGTATGTCGGTATGTACCAGACTTTTACAAAGTAATTTTCACCACTTTCGAAACGTCTGATTAACGTGAAAATTTGCATTAAGGGGCAATGACAAAACAATAATTCCATCTTTGTCCTCATGTACTGCCAACATCACCAGGATAAAATAAATAAACTATAAACTATCCGTAGAATGAGAGTGCTACATTTTAGTTTTTTTTTAATTTATTGTACTTAAAGGATCTATTGTCAGACATACAATATACTACGAGTCGAGATTCTTGCTTATAATTATTATACATCAATTTGTGTGCAAAAATAGCAGATAGTTTTGATCTTAGCAGAATATTTTGATTACTTATTATAATATACATATTATATATTTTTGATTTCACTTTAGGATGCATAAAGTACACAACATCAAATACACTATTATATGAGAGAGAAAACACAAAGACAATCAAAGAAATGTCCCTAACAATTCTCTGAATAAGCAAATTGTTTATTTAATCGGAAACATGGCAAAGTCGTATCGCTTTACAAAAAGACAAAAAGTGACCGAAGAACAGTATCGTGCTCTCAACTCGATCAAAAAAATCAATACACCTCAACCTCGGTACTAAAGAGTTATCTTTCTAGCAAACGCAAAAAGAAACTCGCATAGTATGAGTATTCTCTAAGTTCGCTGAGAAGCATGTCATGGTAAAATATACATGGATTTTTTTTCTCTATTAGACGTTCATGTGAAATTGCATCGTTCATTTAATAACCCAATGCACATTTGATATGTAAGTTTATTAGAATCTTTATACTAATAAAATATTACCACAAATACTACTAAAACACACAGTAAGGCTACGAGCACAATCTTGGCGAGATTACAAGTTTCCCTTACTTTATTAGTTCTACACAAGCTCATGAAAGGTAAACTTAAGTTTGCATGACTTTTTAAAGCTTTATTAAAACACTCTTAAACCGTTGGTGGTGAACAAAATTACTACTTCGAAGCAAGTTTGTTTATCCTTCGTCAATCTTTTACATATGAAACAAAATTACTTTTAAATTTAATTATTTCACACATTTTGCAAAGCAGAAAACGTTCTAGACGAATTACTCTCAAACGCTTTTTGTTGATGATGATGAATTGATATTCGACGATTTTCGTGAATTTCACAGATTTTTTCGATGAATTCGAAGAAAAAAAGGTTTATGAGGCGAAAAAATCTGAGTGCTTATGCAGTTATGCAATTGCTGATTATTATCTCTTATTTACGGTCCCACGCAGATAGCATAAGGAATGGTAAACCTAATGTGCAATTTAAATTCATTATTACATTTATAACATAATATGAAACATATTTTCAGTTTCACGGGTCTGTAAGGCAATCAATAATAAAATCAAATAATGTATAATTTGGTATGTAATAATTACATAATGGCAAGAATTAATAATATAATTAATATACAGGAAAATTATTCGTTCTGGAGAACATCCTACACTACGTTTATTGAGACGTGGGCTCCACTCTAGGGCACGTCTCCTCACCTGGTCCTGCGACAGACGTAACAAGCCCATTGTAATTTTCAATAGGGGGATGCAGACACATCTTACCTGAGTCGTTCCCTCACTGCTGCGGATCGTGACTTTGATGGGAGTGAACAATTGCTCTCTTCCACCGAGATCAATTCCAAGCACGATGGGAGACCGAGTTTATTAAAGTGTCCAGCTGGTCAGCAATCTGGTCAATCTACCAATCCACCAATTTGGAGATCTACCGAGATCTGTCACCTTAAACTTTCCCAGTAACCACAAGTCTCTCCATATTATCTAGGTTCATACGGGCTATGTGGCCAAAGTACTTCAGTATACGTTGTCGGCATACTGCTGATCTCCAATCTTGAGCTCTTCGACGAGTTTTACATGGAATGCTGAGCATCCGAGGTCAGCACCATGTTTCAAAAACGTCAATTTTATGTCTGTCCGTTGCGTTGAGAGTCCAGGTTTCCCAACCGAACAAAAATATGGAAAAAACAGCAGTGCTTTTTTGTTCTTAAGCGAAATCTGACGGTCTTTCCATATTTTCTTTAGTCGGGTCGTTGCGGTTTTGGCCATTCCAGTGAGTCTACGAATTTCTGGCTCACAACTCTCCTTGTTAGGCATGACTGCGCTAAGGTATTCGAGATGATCTTCAATTTTGTAGTTATTTAACACTGACTTGTCAAGAAGGGTGTTGAAGCGATAGACTATAATTATTTTGGTTTTTGACTTGTTTATTTTCCATTATTCCATGTTCTCGCGCTTCCTCGCACAGCGGAACTCTTAACGAATCTGGGAGGATGTTTGGCCCGTCAGATTTATGTGGCTCATTGGAAAATATTTTAAAATATTGTACTTGATAATATATATAAAATTCAGCCTTCCTAAAATGACGTAAGTTCCCACATTTTTTTTAAAGTGTCTGTCCAAAGTTAAGGCCCACAGAAAGTGTCTGGCAACTGTAGATATACAGTTATAACAGTATCATATATGACATATGTAAAAACTAGCATTGCTACTTTGACGTAAGTCAGCATGGTTTTTTTTCACCTTTGATACCTGCTGCCAGAATAACAGCGGGGCTTTCAGCTTAGGGAGTATCCATTCCTTTCTAAGTTTATGTTAAACTACCGATCTTAAAAATTTCATCTTTCCTAAAATCACGAAGTCTGTGCCCTATGTTCTATAATGCTGATATTACTTACATCAATCAAATTTAAACAAACCTGGTAATGAACAAAATTGAAATGATACAATAATATTGAATGTTTTATGTTTATATGGATGGATGACTTTAGTCAATTCATCATAATTGAAAAACAGAAATACGTTTTGTTTCTGTTTAATTTCCAATAACGGCTTAGCAAAAATGATCTACTTTGACAAAAGCTGTACTAAGTGTGTATAGAATATTGTATTAAAAATAATTCTAAATTATATTCAATATATTGAAATGACTCACTTGGCAAGGATAATATCACAATTTGTATTTATGGAAATGGGTATGAAACAGTTATGATATTTGATTACATGCTACAATATCAGTAATTTCACAAGAGCATGAATAAGTATATAAGGTAATGTTTACTGTGCCGAGTGGCGTCTTCATTTATTAATTGAAGAGACATTGGTTAATAAATAATGGATTTGCCTATGTCAATGGTTACTTGCATGTTTTATGAAAAGAAAGTATGAACTTTGAAATATACACTGAACCTTTAAAAAAGTAAGCAATGCCGAATTTATTATAAATCTACCAAAAACCATTTGCAAATAATTCAAAGAAAAAAATAACATATTTCTCTTAAAATAGAATGCGCTTTTGTACAAACTGACAAAGTTTAAGTAATATATTAAAGCTTTTTCAATAAATCCATTTTTTTCCTATTCAGCGCAGGTGTTAATAAAATAACAAAGAGAATGATAGTATGGGAAGCTGCATACGTCTAGTCATCGCAGCGGACAACGAACTATTGACTATTATTATTTTTATTTGACTTGACTTTATGTTGTTGGTCCGAAGCCCACACAACTTTACCGGGTTTTTGGGGCATCCGGGCACCCGGGGACATCTTGCTTGAGGGAGCTCCCTAGGGAGTTTTACCTCAGCTGGACTGTTGCCATGAGAGGAAAATGAATCTGATGATGCCCGCCATAGGGCGACACGATGAACTAATTGAGAACGGGCGATGGGTAATATAAAGTCCGAGGGGAAGGATCCCGGCGGACCGGGATCGGTGGTTCGCGGCGGCCTACGATATCTTACTGCCGTTTCGCAACGTGTTATGGCTGGGAGAGAAGAAACGGCGAAAGAAACTTCCCAGCAACACGCCTAGTCTATTCTGTGGGGGGGCTATGTCTTCTGGCGTCCCTCGTGAGGACGTGGAGAGATCGTGATTGGCGTTGTCTGAGACGCGGCGTCTGTGTCTGTCTAACTACTGACTAGCGCAGCGCGGGAGAGCAGATACTAATAGTTGCTCTATCTCGCTCGCCTATCATCCATCCAGCTCACACACTGTACAGTATATTGTACTAGCAGTACGTCTTTATAATATTTGTACTTAAGGTTACCGTTTCCAAAAAAAACAGTTCACTTCAGTTCACATCAGCAGTCGATAGCGAATACTACTCTCTGCCATCTGAAGAATTATTTAACTTCTACCTCTCGCTGCTACAGGAGTAACAGCACTAAAAGTGCAAAATGCATACTACAGAATATATCTGTTACTATAGAACGAGTACAGACTTTTCGAACTAGGTATAACTCGCAACGGAGAGCTAGCCGTCCGCCGATATTTCCCAGCCTCGATAATCAAATTGACTGGAGGCCTCTTATATCAGACCACTATATGCATAAATGCATGCATTTCCAAACGAAATATTGCTATAGCTCTCGTTGGTTTTATAGGAACCACTTTGCATAAAACTTTTAGAATCGCTGTATAAAATGGTCTATTCTTTGCTGGGTTATTAAAGAAAGTTTAAGCTTATTCTTGCAATAGATATAAGTTATAAACTAATGATCCATTTTGTATTGTTTACATTTTACACTATTAATCATAGACGTATTTCTAAAAAGAAATAAATGATAAAGTCTAAATAAAAAGTCTGACGAGTTGGTCCCTTGCACATATATAGGTAAATTTGCAAGTAGGCCTTAAGGGCCAAACCTCGAGGCCGATTTTCGCAAATACTCTTTAGTTTTCGTCAAAATCGGCATCAAACCAAAAAATTTTAAAAAATGAATTATCCTTTCTTGTCAGAAGTTAATCTGTTGATTTTGAAAAATAAACACATCTTGTAATATACCAAATCATAGTGTAGCTTATAAACATAATTTGTTTGAAGGAATGTCAAACGGCTAACCCAAGGAAAGAGTTGTTTTTAAGAAAATGTTCTATTTTCAATACATTACATGTTTATGTTTTCAAAATGACCAGATTCGATTCCTTGACAAAGGTAAGTTTATTAATTAATTTCAATTAATGTTTGTATTATTAATTAATTAATTTCAAAAATCATATAAATTCTTTTCAAAAATAATCCACTTTGGTTTTCGTGAAAATCGGTCTCGGGATGTCTTGGCGTGTTTTTAGCGATTTTGTATAATTTAGGATTTGGCCCTGAAGCCCCAATTGAGAAATGCACCCTACATAAATTAAATTCACTTTATTCCTTGTGTAGAGAAATCGATTCAATTCATAATTAGTACAAAAATAATATAATTACATCTATAAATAAAAAATTGACTCTAAATCGCTGTCGGCGGGGATCGTTCCCAAAATGCTGGCCGCATTTCCGCGTTGGATGGCAACGCTGATCCGTTGCCCTAGATACAAGCCAGCCTTTTGGTCACGCGAGACCTCAATAAGACGTGTTGAGAGGTCTCGATAGAGGTGATGAGCTCCAGGCCCCCACGGCTCCAGGGTCTCGACCCCGAAGCCACAAATACGTACCCACTACCAATGGATACATATTTGCGACATTTCAGGGCCTCCTGGTATGCAGCAGCAGCCCCGGCTGTCACGGCTGTGTCTGGAAGATGGGACGCCGCCAAAGTATCGACATAAGTTGCGTCCCATACTAGAGGGCGTCCCATCTTCCATCGCACCAACGACATCCCGTCTGGTCTCTTACCATCGTCGCGGCCACAGCCCATTTGGTTCAAGGATAGCTGGTGACCCGGCGGTGGCAAGAGACCGACGGATAATGTCATTAAGTGTAGCATGCCGTGACATCCTGCCAGCGCTCCATACGCATGACAAGCCATGGTGGCCTAACTCATTAACTATATCTCCGCACCGACAGCGATGTGGCACCACAACACCTGCCCCCAGGCGAATGCAGGCAGCAATCCTGAATGTAGTGTCATCCAAGAGAGTGCCTAGATTCGCCGAGGGCAGAGCTTGGAGCCACAAACCTGACTCCCATTTAGAGACAGCTAAAAGACGGGCGCGGTCAGTTTCGCCAATACAAGAAGACAAAAGGTTCTCATGTATTAGCTTGCTGAGCGGCCCGTCCCATAGCTTCTGCGACTTTGGTTCCGCGGGTAAATTTTGCGTTGGGCAAGCCAAGGACCAAGCATTTCTGGCCTCAGTCAAGTATGGGACCTCAAAGCCACTAAGTGACGGGTTTAATATTTGTCCTATGAGGGCCACAGTACTATAAACTGACGACAGGAAGGGAGGTAGTGCTATGTCAGATATTTTGCGTACACCCAAGCCTCCTAACCGTATTGGTAAGGATGCTTGGGTCCACGATCGATCTTCCAAAGATATGTTTATAATGGAAGTTAAGGTTTGCCGAATAATGTTGTCTAGATTATATAAAATATTTGGATGCCTCCAAAGTCGAGAGCACCGCAAAATGTACGTGAAATTTGGAGTAAACAGGCAATACCGAATAATAAAATAGGCACTATGTGCACTTAGTTCTTCTAAATTTTTAATTTTTGACTGAAAATTTTGGATTTTATCGTCAACGAAATAAGGAAAAGATTCATCGAAGAAGGAGGCTTAGATTATCTTTCTTTACTAATCTTAAATTTGGAGCCAGAACTTGAAAATCGGAAAAAGTGTTGTTGTCGTTTTCGGTAGCATTGGGTATAAAAAGTTCACATTTGGAATAATTCAAAGTCAGACCTATTTTACCAAACTCACTTATTAAATATATCAGATCATTTTTTAAAGTGTCTATGTCACCCCCTAAGGTCCCATCATCAAGATACCATACGTTAAATTTTGAATTTAGCTTCTGTATAATTGGGTGGATAGCGAGCGAGAAGATGGCTGGCCCAAGAGGGTCACCTTGCTGGCAACCAGTAGCCGAATGTATAAGGTTGTCTTGGTAGACCAGAAAAGAATTTTCACTATAGCATTGCCTAATGTAATTGTAAATTTTTGGAAAACGGTTTTTAATTTCGGCCAGCAAAGTGCACCTATTGACCGAATTAAATGCATTTTTGACATCCACCTTAAGGATGGCTTCACAAACATTACTGCCGACGAATGTTCTCAGTGCATGTACCGCCGCCTCGCAGCCACCTTTGGTTCTAAAACCTAATTGGTTTGGAGCAAAGTAGCTGGAGCTTAGGTCTTTTATGGCTCGACAGCATACTTTGGCTGCGAGGCGCCGGTACGTGGTGCCAACTGCTATGGGACGGATACCACCATCTTTTTTTTTAAAGCACATAGGTTGGCACCGTACATTATGGGTAATATGTCCATATTCACACCACCCGAAAGCATTACATACATACATACATACATAACTTCACGCCAGGTCCCTTGCGGGGTAGGCACGAACAACAGAGCGCCATACAGGCTTATTTTTACACACCTCACTTGCTTCTTTGACATTCATAGCTCTTGTCATGCACGCTCGTCTGTTCTTAAGGCTCCTGACATCACCTTCTGCTAATACACGATCAATTTGATCATGGAAGGTGTGTCGTGGCCTTCCGCGATTTCTGCATCCATCCACTTTTGCATTGTATATCTGTTTAATCATTCTTTCATCAAACATTCTTTCCACATGCCCGAACCACCGGAGCATTCCTTTCCTTACCTTCACCCCGACACTCTCTTTCAGACCAACTCTCTTTCTTACTTCGGTATTACGAACGCGGTCCGCGAGCGTCACTCCGCAGATTTTGCGCAGTGCTCGCATCTCGACTGCGTTTACTCTACTTTCATGCTCTCTGTTCCATACCCAACTCTCGCTTCCATACGTGAGCGTAGGTACCAGCACCGCGTTGTGTATAACAAGCTGGGCTTTCTGGCTGAGGTTCTTAGCACCTAGAAGTTTACCTAACGCTCCATTCACACTATTCCCCAAATTTACTCTTCTTTCTATGTCAGCGGTGTACCTTCCATCCCTGCTAAAAGCACATCCAAGATATACAAACTCATTCACTTGTTCCAGCATAACATCATCGACCATTATCCTTGCATTCGTTCTGGTTTCTTCTCTTTCAAACACCATAACCTTTGTTTTCTTCGCATTCAAGTGTAAGCCTCTCGCCTGACAGTCATCTTTCATCATTGTGACTAGTGTTTGCAGTTCTGATGGCGATTCGGCTAAAAGCACGGCATCATCCGCATAAAGCAAAGTGCTAACAACTAGATCACCCATCCGCACCCCAACATCCATCAATCTTAATCTCTGGAGACAGTTGTCCAGATATAGGATGAACAGCAAAGCCGACAGCACGCAGCCCTGCCGGACGCCAATATTGACGTCAAACCAGGGCGACAGGCTGCCGTTAATTTAATTAATTTTTAAATTAATTAAATCTGTTATATCTCTCAGAAGTGTCACGCTCGAGGTACCAGTGGCCCCACTTAACAAATCTTTCAAATGTTGTGGAGCGAGGCCATCTAATCCTCCAGCCGAGCCGCTTCTGAAGGACATAACAGCCTTCAGTATTTCTTCCGGGGTAGCGTATATACTACTGTTATTGGCATCATCGTCATCCAGTAATTGGGCGTTACCTGAAGGTGGATGTTTATCCCGTAAAGCACGCAGAGTAGTCTCATCATTGGGAGCTACATTGTCGTTTGAGAACAGAATCCGTGCTGCTTCCTTTATATCACCGTCTGACAATTTTGATTCTATCAAATTTTTCAGATGAGTTTTACAATTTGGGTATTTTTTCGTTTGGTTAATCTGTTTATCTAATCTCTGTCCAATAGTTTGTATAATTTTAAATTTTTTCCAATTTTAGATGTAACCGTACCTTGATCATCTTTATTTATATTGAGGATTTGATAAGGGAGCAATAACAAATCCTCCCAGGCACGTAAGGTATTTTCAGCCAAAACTTTTTTTATATATTTTGAGAAGATTTCACATATACGGGATCTTACTGCTCGAGGGATCCTTTTTAAAATTGGTGCCGAATGTTTTAATTTTGAAATTCTTTGCCAAAATGGAATTTGGGTGCTATCCGATAATGAGTCAAAAACAGGTTCAGGGTTAGGCAAAGAAGCTGAGTGTCCATCTCGATCCTTATGAGCTTTGCCGATATAGATCCTCAAACCTCTTTGACCTTTGAAGTATCGTACCTGGGAGCATTCATGACACTGAACTAAGTTCTCAAACGACGAATCAGGTTGTAGTTGTTGCATCCAAAACTGAACCTAAAACTTATATAAAAGAACTAAATTAAAAACTTAAAGATATTTCTAAAATAAATATCTGTATATATCAACTTCACAAAATAAATAAAAAATGTTCGTAATATTATCGAAGGCACAGACACTGTTTTCTTTTCTTTTCCTCCAAATGTAATTAGTGATGGTTTTTCGCTGTAACATATTGGTTGATCTTGCTAGGTCTCACGGTAGGGAGAAATGTCTTCTTTTCCTTAATTTCCATTGTCATATAATACATGATTGGAATATCTCTCTATTATCATATTAGGTAAATGTGCAAAACGGCGGAACCTCATATTATTCATGTTCCTATTATAGGGAACTGCGTCGGTTGCGTAGTAAATATTTAATTTAGTTCACTTTATCAACGGTTTGAATTGGTATTGTATTCTGGGATAGTCCTGGTGGAAGCAATGTATAAGAGAAGTATGGTAGAGAACAGGAAATTTATATCGTATTATCTGATTATGTCCATAATATTTGCACTATATAATTTAGAATCATTTTAAAGAATTAATAATATTAATATTAAATATTTTCAGTAGACAGCCTTTCGTGTTGACGTTGTCAATCAACAGTTTCTCTGCTGTCACGGACACGAAAACTACCGTGGATTGCTTTACGTCAACCCACATTACAATAAAATACTTCAAACTACTTTATAGCAAGTTGAAAGTAGAAATCAATAGCTTATGTGTACACTTAATAGTCATATCCATATTCTGAAATAGCTCAAGAGGAATAGCATTGAATGTATGTCTTAACGCTTGAAGGTATAATAACACACAAGTACAGGCACTCAGACTCGACTCATTCCAGTTGGCTAAGTCTCATAAATTTCTTGAAATTCATACGTCTGTATAAGAAAACTATTTCAGGCTCCCGAACATATTGTTCTAAGCGTGTAAGTTAAATATACTACTTGCTTTATAATTATCACTTAATTTCACATTTCAATAAATTCACTTTTTTTTATTGAAGTGAAACTTCTATATAGACGATCTTACGATTTTTCGCTCACGAAAAATACTTACATTTTTAAACTCGTGATATCTTTCGAATGGAATGTCGGAATTGAATAATTCAAAAAGTTATATAAAGGTATTGAAGCAGTCTTGAATATGAAGTAATTTATTTTGATAAGGATGAATACCGAGATACAAATAAAGAGCCTTTTCTAGCGGCGGCATTTTAATTAATTTTTTAAATAAAAGAACACTTATTGTGGCATAACTATAATAGTTAGACATATCCTGTCGCGACACTTTTTGTATATAATGATGTGTTCTGCACAGGCGTAGTAAACCATTTTATTCTATCATCAATAGTTTTCCAGCGTACGCGATTTTAGGATATTTTTTACACCTTGGGTTACATTATTGGAGTTTTAGTAAGGATCCTTAATTTTTTTGTAAATATAATATGGCCTATGTCACCCGGGGATAGTGTCGCTTGCCAACAGTGAAAGAATTTTTTCAAATCAGTTCAGTAGTTTCGGAGCCTCTTCAATGCAAACAAACAATCTAATCTTTCATTTTTATAATTAAAGTATAGATATTCATATATATTTATTATAAAATTAATTAGATATTTGCATATTATAAAAAGCGCAAGATTTTACGCTGGAAGTTGTTTAATAAAATTCGGAGCTGGGTTGCCCTAAAAAGCATTATATCTAGCTCTGAAAGAGCTAAATTGGCAGCCCTGGTGAGCCGAGCGCGGGGAAGTCCCGTAAACCAGAAAGCAAGCGAGAGAGCGAGCGAGGATATACCTCGTCCTCCTACGACCTCGTCCCTCTAATACCTAAAATCGCGTTGTGCGCATTGGAAAGTACGATGTTCCGAGCCGCCATTAATGGAGGCAAAGTTTTGTTTTCATCGAACTATACGTCTGCTCAGCTCCTCTATTTGTGGTCTGTGTAAAAAAATAGTAATAAATAAATAGAGAGTTTGTTAAGGAAACAAATTAACAACAAGGAAACTTTGCGAACGGTTCAGTTTTTCGAAAGTCACAACAAAAGTAAACAAATGTCTTGACGTAAAAAAATGGTCGGTGGGTGTGTAGCGTATTACACCATTAAAATGAACCTAACCTAACCAAATCTACTAATTTGCAGTAAACCTGCGAAAAATCGAAACGTGTGCTGGGACACATATTAGAAGTGAAACTTCAACGGACAAGTGGAAAAACGAATCGCAACGGACAAGTTGAAAAACGAATGGCAACGGATGAGTGGAAAAACGAATCGCAACAGACAAGTGGATAATCTTCAACTGACAAATAACAAAATGAATCGCAATAAAATTTTAACTTGAAGTTTTACGGGCAGGTTTTCAAATTGGACAAGTACATTAATAATCTGTCCGTAACACTTCAAGTAAATTTTTTGTTGCGATTCATTTTGTCACTTGTCAGTTGAAGATTTTCCACTTGTCCGTTGCGATTCATTGTTCCACTTATCCGTTGCCATTCGTTTTTCCACTTCTCCGTTACGATTCGTCTTTCCACTTGTCCGTTGAAGTTTTTATTTGGCACACAAAACAAGAACAGCTATAAGTAAAATATTTCATATTATGTATAAATTATTAGGTCTAAGCTGTAACTCTAAACATGTGAGCACATAATGTATCATACATTGACAAGATACGAGTATTTAGTATTTAATATTATTAGTATGACTTACTATAATGTTAGTTTTACAGTAGTTAGGTAACAAAATTATTATGCAATTATATTACCTAACTACTGTAAAACATAATAAAGTTTAAATTTAATGAAGGAGAAATTTTAAAAAACAGCTTATAAAATAATATAATAATAAATTATCATAGCTTGTTAAAAAGTAATACTAGACTTACTTTGGGTAAATCAGAACTGAGCGCTTTTCTATAATCAGAGTCAAGTACTACTTACCTGATGAACTATTTAATTTGATAATGAGGTCTCCATGTTACGTTACTAAAGGGTACTTATCAATTGAAGACTAAAATTAAAAAACCACTGCCGCTTAACTTGCTAAACAAGTATTCCGTTTAAATTAAGGGACGTATTAAGTCCTATTTCAGGCTTTTACAGTAAGTTCTTTTATAATTCACTAAGTAACATGTTGCATATAGCTTTTATTATCTACTTGAAGAGAAAACGGAGGGCACAAAGGACAAAAAGAGAACAGAAAATACGCATTTTGAGAACTGGTACGGCAAATTTCAAACTAATAAAATAGGTATTATCGAAAACGAACACAATTTTTTATAAACAATTTTGTGCATATATAATTACTAAGATATGCCCGTAATTTCGCCCACGACACATCAACGATCAATGAAAACCGCAGTGAAATCGGTACAGTAGTTTTACGTGAATCCCGAACAAACAGACAAATATACGACTAATCTAAATAAAATTGGATCGTGTTTTCCATCGTTTATATAGTCTATTCTAATTGTTTTTATTTAATAGCTTCAATGTATATACAGACACGGCATGTTCATTATTTTATAATATTATAGATAAGAGCTAGATCTGTAGTCTAAATGTAGAAAGTACATTTTCTATTACCTTTGACGGCCCAGTTGATAGGTGGTTACCGTTGCCTATGACCTTTGCAACAGCACGGGCGTTGCCAACGCGTTGCTTGTCTCTAAGGAATTTTATAACACCCTTCTTAAACAACCCCATGTCAGCGCAGAGGGAAAATATCGGCGGGATGTTTTTTCCAGATCATTATCGTACGCGAAACAAACATTCTAGAAAACTGTTGCATAGTTGAGCGTGGAAGCTCAAGGAAATGAGGGTGAACATCCCGTCGCTGGCGAGCGGTGCGGTTATAAAAATGAGGCCTTGGCACCAGTTAAAATAATTCCTCGGAACACTCCCCGTTGTACAGACGGTAGAATACGCAGAGAGACCCAGTCTCTCTACATTCAATATGTAGAGAGACTGGGTCTCTCTGCGATATAGAGAACTATATATTGTACAGTATTACAGGAAAACTTAATATTTAGATAGATAGATAGATAGATAACACTTTATTGTACACCATTACAGAAAAACTTACGAACTAGTATTATTATAGTAGGGTACAAAGGGCGGTCTTATCGCTAAAAAGCGATCTCTTCCAGACAACCCGTGGCATGAAATTTCCGATTTGAAGTGGCGATGGTGGTATACATAATTATTGTACGATTACTTCAATTTTATTAATAAATATATAACTATACTATATATACAAATATACACATAAGTTATATACATATATAATATATGGCGATAATATGCAACTATTTAAACATAATAAACATATAGCTATATGCAATATAATATATACTAATTACATAAAATTACATATCATTATATTGCAGATAGAATTTTCTGACTAAGTTCTTAAATATTATTAGGGATGTTGCTTGTCTGACAGCAACAGGCAATGAATTCCAAAGTTGGACAGCCTTAACCGTGAAAGAATTATTGAAGAACGTTGTATTATGAATAGGAGTAATAAGTCTATGTTGACTGGAAGGGCGTAAATTGTGAGAGCAAGAAATAAATTCGAAGCGTTCTTTAAGGTACTGTGGAGTAGTAGGGATGAATAAAATACTGTAAAGCAATGAAAGAATATGAGTATTCCGGCGAATACAGATTGGCAACCACTTGAGCTTTTTTCGAAATTCAGAAACGTGGTCATACTTGCGTAACCCAAATATGAACCTTATGGAAAAGTTTTGGAGTCGCTCAAGTTTATTAAGCTGTTCTTGAGTTAAATCTAGATAGCTGGCGTCGGCATAATCAAGTATGGACAATAGTAGCGACTCTGCTAGCTTAATTTTGGTGACGATGGGCAGGAAGTTTTTCAGCCGCCAGAGTGATCTGGAGGAGAGAAACAACCGCTGACTCAACTCCGTTATATGGGGTCTCCAGGAAAGCTCACTATCAAATATAACTCCAAGGTTTCTGACCTTATCACTGATAGGGATAAACTTCCCATCAAAAAGAAAACTTGGCATACAGGTCCAGTCAACTTTACACAGCATCCGCGAGCTACCGATGATAATTACTTGAGTTTTCTCAGGATTCACAAGAAGTTCGTTCGATTTACTCCATTGCAGTATGCGGTCAAAGTCAGAGTTTATAGTTGCGACTGCTTGATTTAGTGTAGCAACCGGTGCCTGCGTGTA
This sequence comes from Dendrolimus pini, assembly GCA_949752895.1. NCBI lineage: Eukaryota > Metazoa > Arthropoda > Insecta > Lepidoptera > Lasiocampidae > Dendrolimus > Dendrolimus pini. Next base: position 8,611,504 of record OX457125.1, on the reverse strand, counting down.
AATTTGCAGATCGTCTACATAGAGGTGATAGGATGAAGTAAGTTCATTGGAAATTGAGTTTATAAAAACAGCGAATAATAAAGGAGATAGTACGCCGCCCTGTGGAACACCGGCAGAGAGATCACACCACGATGAATAGTCGTCATCAACTCGAATGCGCTGCCGGCGTCCATACAGGTAACTATGAAACCAGTCGATTACTTCAGGAAATATGTTAATAGAGCGTAGGATGCCGAGTAACACTTTAAAGTCAACATTATTAAAAGCACTGCTGAAATCGAGCAGCGATAGTACAGTTAGCAAGCCATTGTCCATGCCATGCCGGATGTCATCTGTGATTTTAATGAGGGCTGTGGTGGTGCTGTGGCCAGGACGAAAACCAGACTGGTAAGGATTCAAAAGGGAATTACGGTTCAGGAAAACACTTAGCTGCTGATGAACTAAGCGTTCGAGGACTTTGGAAAGGAAAGGTAGTATGGAAATAGGACGAAATTGAGAAAAGGAAGCGGGATTGGGTTTTTTTGGTAGAGGAGTAACCGGGGCTTCCTTCCATGCAGCTGGGAATACACAAGAGGTTATGGATGTATTAAGGATATGGGTAAAAGGGTAGGATTAATGACATCCAGTATGGGTAGGATCATGTTGCGACTAATGCTATCTGCCGACAGCATTAGATGTAATGGATTTTACAGCTTTCTTAACACTTCACTGTCAGTAAATCGACGAAAAAGAAAAGGAGAATGTTTGGGTGTTGGCTTGGACGAGATTCTTTTCAAAGTTTCAGACTTTATTACTACGTCAAAGTCAGAAGTGGTTGAGAAGTGTTGATTTAAATCATCAATATTGAATTTTTGACTGGCTGAGTTTTCTGTTTGTTTGCCAATCCCCAAAGACCATAGAAACTTCCATACTTTAGCTGGATCATCATTTTGAACTGATTCGTGAATATAACGGCGTTGAGCGTCCCTACACACTCTATTACAGCGATTACGAATGCTCACATAAGCAGCTTTGTTTGCTTCAGTTGGCTTCATTTTATATCGAGTTTTAGCTTTAGATTTCTTGTGCATCTGCGATTTAATATCATCGGTAAGCCACGGTGCAGGCAAGTGTTTGACCTTGATACGGCGTAAAGGCGCATGAGTATCATACAGCTTCATCAAAGCAGCATGAAACACATGAACCTTCTCATCAATAGTGAGTGCACTGACCACCCCAGACCAGTCAACTTCCTGAGCGTCCTTAAGTAAGGCATCTAGGCTCATGCCGCCAAAATTACGCTGCAGGATGATTTTGGGCTTAGCTTTCGGCGGATGTAAATTATATGAGAGAAAAATCATGTCATGATAGGAAAAAGCATCCGCCGAACATTGACCATAATGAGATACGTGAGGTAGTGATGAAACCATTATTAGGTCGAAAAGAGAAGGGGATGAATTAGGGAAACGATGAGTAGCACTCAGAGGAAGAATATGTATGTTAAGGGATCTTGCTAAAGTTTCTAAAGGAGAAGAACGATGGTCTTGTTTAAGGAGGCAAGTGTTGAAATCACCCATGATGATACTATGCGTATATAAAGGAGAAAACTTTTCTAGTAAAGTTTCAAAAGAGGAGAAGTAATTAATGCGAACAGACGATGCGTAAAATACTCCTAGTAAAATTTTGGTATGCGCAAGTTCTACTTCTATAAATAAATACTCACCGTTATCCGGTGTTGGGGGTTGTGAGGATGCACTTAAAATTTTGTATGCTAGATGGGAGCGCAAGTATATAGCAACACCTCCACCACTAGTACCGATACGGTCATTTCTGATTAGACGATATCTTGGCAAAGAGTATGAAGTAGAGGACAGGCAAGGTTTAAGCCAAGATTCCGAAACTAATACAGCGTGCAAATTATTATGACTAAATGACGCCAGCATATCGGGGAAATGAGCTGGAATACTCTGAGCATTTATGTGTGCCACATTGAAATTACGGGAAAGGCCTGAAAATTGATTTTCAATTACTTCTTGCAGTGAAGGTAAATCATGGTTGCTGCCATGTGAACTGTCAGATGAAGACAAACAGGAATGAAAATCTGAGTCAGAATCACTATAACTCTCATAATTATCCATAGAATAAAATAAATACTTTATATAAATAAATTACAATTTCAAATATATAAATAATCCAATATATAATAATACACAAATATTGTTTATAAAAATACAAATCAGTCAGAATGTATCTGCCAGGTGTGCGGATGAGATAGCTGATATGAGTATAACAACACAATAATAGCAAAAACAAAACGCAACAAAAGACACAGGGGAAAAAAAGTAAATTATATGAATGACATTGACAATTATGACAGAATTACAAGAAAAAGAGACGAGAGAAAAAAAAGGTAAACAAACCAACATAATTAAGTTAACGTAAAGTCAATGTGCGAAAAGTATAAAAGAACAAAAGTTATAATAATAATGAGATTTTTTCATATTTTATAAATTACACAACAAGAAATGGAGTACAGAACAATTAATAAACGGAAATGTATAAAGTGGAGCGAAATAAAACAAGCAAAAGGCTCGTTTGAGAATCGCTATTTCTTAGCTCCTGCTGTCGGACGACGAGTTTTGGGAACAACTACAGGTTCTTTGGTCACAACCTGTGCTGCAACCTGGTCTAAATTAGACGAAGCGGGGAAGCTTTCCAAGTCGATTAACTTTTCGATGTGTTGGCGTGTACCGTCGCGGGCTAACACATAGATAGTGCCCTCCCGCGTCCAGCAGTTCCTCACTCCTAAGCGCTGCCTAGCTTGGATAAAGAGTTGATGACGTCGTTTAGTTAAAAACTCCGACATGGTGATCCCGGTGCCCTTGAGCTTAGTTTTAGCAAACCAGATTTTGTTACGGTCCACTGCATCACAGAGCTTGAATAGAATAGGTCGAGGACGCTCGGCTGGAGCTGGTGCCTTACCCATTCTGTGCGACCGGCGGATGTCAGTTTCTTTGAAGCCTTCTAACTTGAGTTTTTCACAAATGATGTTAGTAACAGCAGTTGTGGTATCCTCTTATTTATTCTCAGGGACTCCATGTAACAAAAGAATTTTTCTTCTAGACCGCATCTCCACCTGGTCTACCGACTGCTGCACAAGGTCTATCTGCTCCTGTAGAGCCCGAAGAGACTTCAATATAAAAGTCTTAAAATTGTAGAAGTCACTACTCAGAGCAGAAGTAGAAGTACTTGTTGGTGCACCCTTGTGTAGTTCACCCTCCAGGGATCCATGCGTTCAGCAAATGTTGAAGAAAGCTGATTCATAGCTTCCTGTATAGCATCCATATTGTAGGAATATGTACTTACAAGAAAAAAATGTGAAATAAGTGTGTTGTGTTGTGAATTAGTAGGAGATAACACCTGACAGTTATTATTGCTACAAACTGTAAGTAATCATGTAATAATTACTCACTAATTCTTATTTAGTTAATTAAAAAGGTTAAATAATTACACAAGTTATTTTCAAAGATGTTACCTTTTCCAAATCTACCCACCAAAAAAAAAAAATTGTGTTTAAAGGACAGTCTAATCCGTAACTTGTGGCAGGAATAAATCAGGTTAAGAACGGCGATGATGTATATTGTACGATTACTTATATATACACTACACGAGAAAAATCTGTGTCTTTGCAATATATACGAAACTTGATAAATTATTTGAAATGCTTAATGTATTTAGACTATGTTGTGAAATTATAGAAGAAACCGTATTTTTTTTCTTGTAACTTATAGTATTTTTTCTATAGCAATGGATTTCGGATTTTCTGAAACTTTCTCTACATTGTAGTCAATTAATAACAATACTCAACATCTCCCAGCTTTCTTTAATTTCCATTAGACATTATGGAAATATTGTTACATGCCGTCAAAGAAACGCGCACACCTGCCCGTCGTAAAAACGCAGTCTATTGCCTTCGTTGATTTAGGAATTCTTTTGTTTACTTTGTGTTTAGAATTTGTAATTCAGAAAAACATGCTTTTATTATTGAACTTGTTTTATGGCTATAATTAGTGTCTAACTAATCCTTGCTGTTATTGTTTTCGACTTGTTGGCCGTTCGCAGGTGTGCAAATTACATTTTTTTGGAAGATCCCAGCCCACCCAATCGATTTTGTATTGTATAGTTTACTATAAAACAATGCCCAAACGGAGGGGTGGGGCAGTCAAGCGACGATTACGATACTAGCAAGACGTAGGCGTACTTTCGATTAGCGATATAGTGACGGACTTCGCGCGTGTTGAATTGCATTGAATAGTCCAGTGTGAACTGGTTGCATCCAGTTTTATACGCGTTTGTACAGGTCTAATAAACTCTATAGTAATTCCAACGGCATTTATTTTAATTCGAGTCCTGTAGCTCGTAACAATATATTCATAAAATTAGTGAATTGACTTTTGTTTTTAAGATTAGAGTTAGGGCGCCTTCCCACTATATCGTAACGATTAATTTATCGTTGGACGACTGTCGTCTGTAGCTGTTCCCATTGGATCGCGACGACATTTTATCGTTTCACGGCAGTCGCTTTATCGTTTACACATTTTTAAAAAGAAGGAAAATGAAGCAAGCAATTGTGGCTACGATAGATTTGCCGTCGCGATTTAATCATAACGATTTATTATCGATTTACGACTGTCGTGCTAGCCGTTCCCACTGTCATGACAATCTGTCGTCACTACAAATAAATGTCGTAAACGACAGTAAATCGTGTCGTTCTACATGTGAACACCTCCATTTAAACATATAAGCCACGAAACTTAAAACAACACGATTATCTGTCGTCACGACAAAGTAGGAACGCGCCCTTAGAGTTAATATGAGCATAAAGTTACATTTTTTCTACATTCAGGTTAGATTTCCTGATAATTAGGAAATGTATGTGTGGAATGTTGTGTTTTCTTTCACCAGACCCTAAAAGTGATTGTGGATAGGTATCAGGGTAGTTGAAACCGTTACGGGGTGGTAGACTACTGCCGGTATTTACAAAGACAATTTTCCCCAAAAGCATTACAGAAGAAAACAAATAAAAGGTTCGTAAGCTAATAAAAGTATAAGATGGGTTTTAACAGTTTTTCTTTCTCTCTTTTTACGTCTATATAAATAAATTAAATATTAAAATAAAACAATTCGTAATATTTCTCAGTAAATATTAGATATGAAGGTATATGATTTTTATGTCTTTTTCATACTTACAGCTTTTGAGTGCAATATGAAAATGAAAATTTAAAAAAACCAGAGCCAAATTCTATAATCATTCGTAATTTCATTTAATTAATTTTTGGCTTTAACTATTCGTATAATTCTTTTTTTTAATATCAAGGGCATAAAACCACTATTGACCAGTTTGTAATACAGTATAAACGGATTTCGGTTACTGTGACGACGTAGAGCTGTGATTTTCGAGCCGGTCCTGTGTTCGCATGTGGCTTATTTATATATAAGCTGGACTATGTGATCACATTTTGGGCAGGCCGAAAAGCTACTATAATAACTATAGATTATGGCAATATGAGTGCAGGCCTTGTTTCGTCAAATCTGAAAAGAATGCCATTTTTTATAAGTGTTTGTAAACCAACATATTTTTGGGTCAGCTTATTCCTAATACTGTCTAGTCATAATTTCTTATGAGCTTTGTGTGTGTTTGTACATGTATTTGTAACGAAGATGATAACCGGCTTTTATCACTTTGCCTTGTATTAGCTCTGAGTAAAAGATGCATTAATGCATTCTAGTATCTGGCATTCTAAAACTTGTCCGTAACATTTAAGCATACCACTTTACAAAGCGGTATAAATATACTCAGAAGAAAAATTCACTCACAGCTAACCAAGTAACAAGTACACTCGTCTACTAAACTCGTTTATTAGAAGGGTAAAAAGCTGAATTTATTCAGTTGACATAGTTCTTATGCAGTTAAATGTACCGGGGCGCCGTGCTGACACAGTCGCTCCGTCGTAATGCAATGTCCGCTCGCAAGGCTTGGAGTTCTAAGTGATAAGTTAAAGTGCAATTTACATTTTAAAGCGTGTTGATTCAGTTTTGTGTTTGAGGCAACATAAATATTTTAAACGTTCATATTTACAGTACTGATAATTGTGCAAATAACGAGAATACATTCAGAAAACTTTCGATAAAAAAAGTAATTTCAAAATAAAAAGATGTATTCAGAAATGAATTATGTACTACTATAGTAACAGTGAAATTTACTTATTCATCTTTGTATTCATTGGCAATGGATATGTGTGGCTGTTCAGTGTCGAAACTCTAGGGCCATGAGGACCGGAAGCTTATCGACTCTATCGAGACCTACGTTTGACAGGAGTCTCACGTAACCAAAGGGCTGGCCCGTATTTAGAGACACCTATTAGGTTAACGTAGCGTTGCTATTCAGCGAAGAGATGTGGCCAGTGTTTTGGGAACGTTCCCAACTAACCGCGATTTGGGATTCATGTGAACATTCAAGTGTGTTCATTTAAACATAATTTGTGAGTAGAATTGTCTTTAAGGCTGAACATAAAATTCTAATATATAAAAGATACGCAGTAAACGAAATATGTATATAAAATGGAATTTACCTGAAATTTGATCAATCGGTGAGTAAAGGGGCGGCTCCTCGCCCCCGGCCTGTTGATGTTCAAGCAGACGATGGCACGACTGTCTCATGAGCGCTCCCGACACTATCAAACAAACAACATTTTTTTATTGAAAAATCAGCCATACAAGTGAATTCACACACAAAGGAGTGTGCCAAAAATTGAACAACATGCACTGTTTTTATCATTTCGATATATAACCCTAAAAAACATTTTACCGAAAATCGTCCATTTTTCATAAACTGCACAATGTAACTTATTCAAACACATTTTTATTGTTTTAAAGCTCTGCCACCATGAACATTTTTAGAATTTCCCGCTACAAATTTAGAGAGTGTTAGCTGATTTCGATATGATTTCACCAGAATGATAGCTTAGTTCTTTTTTAAATGCTGTGGTTCATCATGGATTCCCAGGGTAAAAAGTGTCGCCGAATTTGAAAAAGAATTTTAGCCATCGTTCTAGTGAAATCAGCTAACTTTTATTCACTCTAATCACTTTAAACCGCTCTCGTGAAATTTTCCGTTGGCTTCCACAAGGCGTTAGACGTGAAGTTCTAATGCATTTGAAAAAGAACGTAAACTATTATTTTTATATCAATCGGATCCGCTAGTGTGTAATTCTGTTTTACTTAAATAAAAACTTAATTAGGGTTTTATATATTTCGTGTGAAACAGAGGGCAAAAGCTAGAATAGGACCTTCTTTAGAAATTTCCTAACTGATTGTGAAAATGGCTTAGAAACCATAGAATAAACCATAGAACCATAAAAAGGCTTAGAAACCCGTTGCGTGATAAATCACGCAACGGGTTTCTAAAGAACGAGTTAGCAAATAGATATACGTACGGACGAGAAAAGAGATTTTGTTTTGTACTATATAAAGATAATATAGGAATTGATTAGTTCTTGCAGTAAGTAATTCCAATTTTTTTTTAATAACTTCAGGATACTTATACGGCATTTTTACAATTTTATATTTGTATTTGGATGACGCAAATACATAAATTTTACAAAGGAGACGGATATGCTTTCGTACGTTCTTAGGCCCAGAGTTTAAAAACCTGAGAGTGACTTTAGGATTTGATTTTTATTATATTGATATTTATTATAACTAGTAATTTTAGGTATTTTGAATGAAATAGTCGTATGGTGCAAGTGTTTTCATATTATTTATTAAATGTTGACATTCATTCACGTAAATCGATTATTATATGTTATTCAGTAACTTATTGAAGTGAAACTTCTATATAGACGGGGTCTTACGATTATTCGCTCACGAAAAAGCGTCACGGCCGCGTATTTATAATACTTACATTTTTATACTCGTGATATCTTTCGAATGGAATGTCCGAATTGAATAATTCAAAAAGTTATATAAAGGTATTGAAGCAGTCTTGAATATGAAGTAATTTATTTTGATGAGGATGAATATCGAGATACAAATAAAGAGCCTTTTCTAGTGGCGGCATTTTAATTAAATTTTTAAAATAAAAGAACACTTATTGTGGTATAACTATAATAGTTAGAGATATACTGTCGCGACACTTTTTGTAAATAATGATGTATTCTACAAAGTCGTAGTACATTATTTTATTCTATGATCAATAGTTTTCGCTGTACACGCGATTTTAGGTATTTTTTTACACCTTGGAGTAAAAAAATACCTAAAATTACTTACATTATTGGAGTTTTAGTAAGGATCCCTATTTTTTTGTAAATATAATATAGCCTATGTCACCCGGGGATAGCTTGCCAACAGTGAAAGAATTTTTCAAATCGGTTCAGTAGTTTCAGAACCTCTTCAATGCAAACAAACAATCTAAATTTTCCTCTTTATAATATTAGTACAGATATTCATATATATTTATTATAAATTAATTAGATATTTACATATTATAAAAAGCGCAATATTTTGCGCTAGAAGTCGTTTAATAAAATTGGGAGCTGGGTTGCGCTAAAAAGCGCTATATCTAGCTCCGAAAGCGCTAAATGGGAAGTCCTGGTGAGCCGAGCGCCGGGGAAGTCCCGTGAACGAGAAAGCGAGCGAGGATATTCCTCGTCCTCCGACAACCTCGTCCCTCTAATACCTAAAATCGCGTTCAGCGCATCGGAAAGGCAAACTTAAGTTTGCATCGAACTATACCTCTGCTAATATACATAATAATAATGTATACATAATAAAACTACGTTTATTATTAAACACGCTTAAAACCGTTAAAACGTAGTTTTATTATGTAAACCTCTGCTCTCCGCGTGGCTGGGCATCACTGCTTCTATTTGTGGTCTATGTAAAAAAATATAAATAAATAAATAGATACCTAATTTGTTAAGGAAACAAATTAATAACAAGACAACAACTTTGCCAACGGTTCAATTTTTCGAAAGTCACAATAAAAGTGAACGACAACGAACGGCAAAAGTTTTGACGTTAAAGAATGGTCAGTGCGTGTGTAGCATATTACACCATTAAAATGTACCTAATCTAACCAAATCATAATTTGCAGTAAACCTGCGAAAAATCGAAATGTGTGCTGGGACACATATTAGAAGTGAAACTTCACCGGACAAGTGGAAAAACAAATGGCAACGGATAAGTGGAAACACGAATGGCAACGGACAAGTGGAAAAACGAATGGCAACGGACAAGTGGAAAAACGAATGGCAACGGATAAGTGGAAAAACTAATCGCAACGGAAAAGTGGAAAAACGAATGGCAACGGATAAATGGAAAAATGAATCGCAACAGACAAGTGGATAATCTTCAACTGACAAATGACAAAATGAATCGCAACAAAATTTTAACTTGAAGTTTTACGGGCAGGTTTTCAAATTGGACAAGTACATTAACAATCTGCTCGTAACACTTCAAGTAAAATTTTTGTTATGATTCATTTTGTCACTTATCAGTTGAAATTTTTTGTTTTTCCACTTGTCCGTTGCCATTCGTTTTTCCACTTGTCCGTTGCGATTCGTTTTTCCACTTATCCTTTGCCATTTGTTTTTCCACTTGTCCGTTGAAGTTTTTTTATTTTGTTACATATAAAAAAAGAAGAACTAGGTCTGCAAAGAGTAGATATTGTTACGTAAAAAAATGTTACCTTTAATCAGTTAAAGTTCGGCTATGTCGATTTTGATGGAATTCTTCCTAGTGCCGTTATTGGTTAGTTCAGGAGGAAATAAAATACCTTTCTTTTTATAGAAAGTTTAAGGAGTTAATTTATTTGTCTTTTCTTGCAACAGATATTATGTAGATTTACTATCTTCGAAGTTACATAAATTAAACTTTAAACTCAAAAAAAAGGATATTAAATTGCCATTAGCTTAACTGAGTTAGTCTGGATAAACAGATCACATACAGCACTCACTGATCACACACTATAGAGCATATAGTTCTACCAGTTGGATTTACGTTCTGATCGTTGGAAGCCAATGCTATTTCCGATAAAGAAGGCTGCCTATGAACAAACCAAAAGGTTGACTAGATCAAAGTCATTCAAAGTAAAATGTAATAAGATATAACTAAAAGATGATTAAATTTGACTGAACCGAAAAGGGCTGCCTTCGCCAGCTTTCCTGGTGCGGTCCGACGATCTGGAGGTAGCAGGTATCGAGGGCTTATGGTGGCAACAAAGGTGTGCTTACAGTCTCCTTGTGCCGGACTATAGTACAGACAGCGCCAACGTTTCTTAATAATTATCCTCCTTTAACAAGGGACTTTCACGCGCTTAGTCCATAATGGTTGGACTTCGATATTAATAATTATAGGCTTGTCTCGTCGGCCAACGACTCTTATGTCGGTATGCTCAAAATAAACTAGGTATTTATTGGTACACTATCACACTTCAAATATTAAGACAAGCCAACAGCCCTATATAACCAACGCCAGAATTCAATATAAAGCGACGCGGGCCCTCGGTGAACGGCTGAAAGAAAATATTCTAGGGTGACTAGAGAACCCTAAGATCGTTCTAGAAAGTTCCATCCTAAAATCCTACCTGTGAATATCTGTGTCTAGGTAGGCTAATTAGTAGTAGGCTATTCGTATTTTGAATAAATGTATTAATTATATGACGTCCTGAAGGTCCTCTCTAAATTTAAAAACTAGCAGTCGCGAGGTCGCGACTCGCGACTGCTTGAAACCTAATTCGCGCAATTTTAAACATAACAGATAGAACTGCTTGTAATTGAACGTAATAGCGAAATGGGCCAATTAAGATAGCTTTATTCTGTGGGATGGGGATCTTACATTACTATTGCCCGGTTTCTGAGGTTATCAGTTATGAGTTCAATAACAATTGATTCCATAAAGTTATGTAATAGATAAACTTAGGTTATCTGTTAACCTACAACTAGTACCAAAACTAGCCACTACATGGATCTATTTAGGAAGGAGAAGAAGGAATATGTAATATTTCTTTACATCAAACAAAAATGTCAACAACAAAACGTCCAACAAAAGATATGGAATAGATAAACGCCTTATATTGGTCAGTGAACCTTTTTTTTTACCAGGGGAAATCCGATTGAGGACTAAGCCGCTACAAGGGCAGAACCTTGGAGGGATAATTCGCAACCTAGTGTGGGATTTGCCAGATCAAGGGTGGCACTAGCATGCCCAGTCAGAACTGCTGCCATGCTATTGGCTATTGCTATTGCCACTCCTCAGTTAGGGATACCCACTAAAACCCCTTAGTGTTCCATCCTTCGCCTTATGCCAGGGCTACAAGTAATGACCTAGCCACTGGGCAGCCCTGACAAGCGTGAGCCTCGCAAGGCCTCTTCCACTGCCGGGGGCCTTATCCCCCGGGATCTTTAAGCTCTCTGAGTGTGGAGCCGTAACTCGCCCCACGGGAGAAGAGGAGGACAAGAGGCCCCACCCACGCCACCCGCTTCCGGTGGCTGAAAGTCCTGGCCCTCCGGCGACGACGCGTCCTTCTTTGGCGGGAGCGGAGCAGTGATGTGCGCTCACGCTCCCGCTCCGCCTCTTCCTTCGCAAGCATAACGCGCTCGCAGAAGGAGGAGACGAAGTCTCATCCAGTTACGTTGAACCTAGTTTAACTATCGTACGATGGTGTGTTCAAAAACGCAATTTTATAGGTTATTGAACCGATAAGGCTAACGAACAGAAGATAGACTACAGTTAAAAGTACCTCAGAAACCGGGCATGAATGACGCATGGACAAGACAACCATTTACCTGTCGTTTTAAAGGTAACAATTTGAAACTCTTAAATGGCCGAAATGCGCGACTATTGAAATTTCACATAAATCAAAACGCGTGAAAAATTTAAAAGTGCCCACTAAAAGAAATTGTTACTAATTAATAAGTTGACTGGTCTTCTATAGATCACGTAACAATTTGTAACCTTATTTTTTTCAGATTTCTCATCTTCCAGATATTCTATCTGAAAGATGAGAAATTAGGGCTAGTGTTTTCCATTTTGTAAGAGAAAATATTATACATATTTTAAGTCATATCTAAACTCATTTTATTTTTTTTGGCCTAAAAGTCGCTGTAAACTTTAATATTATATATACGAACAATACTTGAAAGTACAGAATATTAAGCATAGTTAGTAGAATGAATGAAAAGCGACATTAACCAAAGACGTGCGGTACTTGTGATACATCTTTGCTGAACCTAGATACATGATATTCTATTTTCCAGACAAGCTCAGTACAGTCAACATGACTGTGAACTATGTATATAAAAAATAATGACATCTAAAACTGTGCGTCTTTGATGCAGTTATAAAAGACTATGCTGTTCTGTCTGTTACACATCTGTCATTAATATTTTTTAACTTTTTACGGCTAGGGTAGCTAAGATGGTTAGAAGGTATTCTTTGTATTCTCTCTAATAATATTTCCTTTTAGTGTGCCTTAGTCTTACTGAGTGTGCACTGTTTGCTACAACTCCATTAATTCTTCAAAAAGTAATTGTGTAAAATATTTCTGTATTTAATAACAAAAAAGTTTCTGTTTATCAATTTTTAGCTAGACGTGCTGCTGGGGAGTTTTTTCCTTATATGTATGATCTTCAAAAAGTGTTCTCCAGGGGAACTTATTTTGAATAAAAACTTTTGAATTTAAATTTTCTTTGTATAACATATTATGAAAACCAAATAGGACTTGCGTACTCCTATATATTCTTAACAAAAGAATAGTAAACAAATTTAATAACTGATAAATCTGTGAAACACAAACGATAATTATATAAATAGAAAAAAATCACTATATTTCTAGGTGTTCCATCAAAATTATAATTATAAAAATTCAAAAAGGTAAATTAGATTAGGCTACCATAATTGAAATAATAACCATAAAGAAAAATTAAAACTAAATAATTTAATTATTATTAGTAATAAATTGTTGATAGCCTAAAAACTTTAACATTACTCATTGACATTTAATAACATCACTTATTAACAAGTTAAAAGTGGCCGAAACGTCGGAACAGCAATGAAATAGCACTCCGCGCTTAAAACCGTTAAAACGTAGTTTAATGATGTGTAGTAGACGCGAAAACTTAAGAATATACGATATAGTTAAATACATACATACATACATACATAACTTCACGCCAGGTCCCTTGCGGGGTAGGCACGAACAACAGAGCGCCATTTAGGCTTATTCTTACACACCTCACTTGCTTCTTAAATAGTTAAATAATTTGACGATATACATTCACAGTTTTGTATATTAACGCTAATGTTATTTTCTTTATAGACGACACTCAAACAGTCAAGATCTATTTGTATGCTTCTTTCAAGTCAATTTTAGATTAAAGTTTAAAAAGTGTTATTTTCGTTAACATACATGAGATATCCTGAATTTGGCTAAGAATCCCTAAAAATCGCCAAGTGGTAGGGCATTTGCCCAACTGGATCGCTACCACCCCTGGTCTAAAGCATGTCACCATAACAACCTTGAGTTGTGTTCCGGCATTAGTGACCAGGTTCCAGTCTCCATTAAGAGAGCAGCAGCGCATTTGTAGCACCTTTGGTGTTGCAAATGTCCATAGACGATGGTAACCGCTTTCTATCAAGCAGGCCGTCTGCCTGTCTACTGAACTCATGCAATAAAAAAAGGTCATATAGATGATACTAGCGGTTGACCGCGCATTCGCACGTGTTAGTGAAAATTTTATAAACAGAGTACCAAACGCCCTCTATGAAAAACGAATCTACCCTACGGGGTCTGTGCATTTTTCCGGGACAATAAGTAGCCTATGTGCTATTCTAGATTACTACATAATATGTCTGTGCCAAAGAAGACAGTAGAGTTTTCGGCCAAAGATATGAGTAGAGATTAGGCTTAAAAAACATTATATTTTTCTATCATAAGATGAATATCAACCATGTATACTATCTAAGATGAAAAATCTCAAAAGTAAGCTCATATATAAATTAAGTTATTGATTACCATAGTCAGTATAATAATATAAACGCTTACACCAAACGATTAATTCATTCAAATTAAATAAACCCACTACAATTATAAAAAAATATCGCCATAATAAAAAGCAATTTTTTCTATCTGGGCGCAACAATATATGAAAGCGAATCCGTCTCCTTTTATCAAGATTCATTCAGCCATCCTGCCGTGATTGACATATAAACGTCCCTACAAACTTTCACATCTATACATATTACATATAATAAAACTGTAGAGGTCGAATTTCTCTACAATATTTTTTTTTCTAAAAACCGAGTCGGGGGATGTAAGAAGTGAAATAAAACTAATTTAGATTTTTTCAAATTTTTTGTTTCTCTGTTTGTCTGTCTTTTTGTACCGGCTTATCTCCGAAACGACTGGACCGATTTAATTGACATTTTGTGTGGTACTAGCTTATATCCCTGGTCAACATATAGGATACTTTTGATCCCGAAAAATTAAAGAGTTCCCGTTGGATAGTTAAAAAACCGCACCACGCTTACGAAGTCGCGGGCAGAAGCTAGTATATAATATTCGTAAAGACTAGTATAGATTAATTCTTGATATTGTTACTATGGATAAATATGGCGGACGTAATAGCCTATCTCCCTTGCGAATGACGATTACGTAACTCCTCACCCCCATCCTCTAATCATATCCGTTATCATGTTCTGCATATATTCAAATGATACACCGACAGTTGCACATATGAATATGAGCTTATGAATATTGTGTACGTATTATTAGAGCTTTCCTTGCAGCTTGGTAAATGTAAGTAAGTTCTACTTCGTCTTAGAATCTCACACTATCTAATTTTTGGAATAAAGTCTATACTCTAGTCATTGGCTATACCCAAATTGTAAGGCCAGATGGATCAGGTTAAAAGAAATAAAAAATGGCTAAAAGCATTCCAAATGTGGTGTTGACGTATGAAAATAATAAGCTAGAGGGAGAAAAATTACCAATGAGGTGTTGACTATAGTCAAAGAAAGGCGTCCAATTATAAAAACAATAAAAGAAAGGGGAGGAAGAATGTTTGGACATTTGCTACGACACGACATCCTTCTCTGTCGGGCAATAGAAGGCAGAGTCAAGAGGTAGAAGAGAAAAGGGGAGACCTAGGAGGTCGTTTATCCGTCAAATAAAAGAAATTATAGGTGTTTAAGTGAAAGATTTTTATGTTGTTAAGTGAAACAGCTGACTGAGAATAGAGAAAAGGCTCCTCCGAAAATGGAGCTAAACTCTTAAATATTATGATGATGATGATGATGATATATTTGTCTATAACAAGGTCAATTATGCTATACAATTTCCAATGTTGAGCTACTACAGCAATAGACTAGAAAGATTCCACTCATTTGAAATGAGAATGTTCAGATATTATGTTATGTAAGGAGAATAAATAAAGTGAAATAGTGATAACAAAACGAATCCAGAACGGAGTCTTTCAAAGAGGCAGTCTTACATTAAAGATTGATAGGAATAAGCTTAAAAAGGTACGTGCATGCTCTGAGAAAAGTTGAAAAAAAGCTTTTTTAAAAAGGTTATTAAATACAAGCTTTTGAGATCCTGGATATCATGTAGCAGCAGAGTGCTAGCCAAGACAAGTAAAACGAGCCCAAACACGACGGGTCTATCTTGTTTAGTACAGGAGTTCCTATGGCCACCTACCGACTCCATCATCAGATCAGCTCCATGGTACCGTAATATTGCATTATCATGCGATAAACATATGCGTGCAAAATTTCAGCTCAATCGGAACAAACCGGGAAGTTGGTCAAATTTAACTTGCAACATTCCACCCGAACTTACATACATACATCCATTGCAAGTTAAATAAAAGCTTGTAATCATGTTGGTATCGAAAATATCGTTAAACTGGTACATAGATATTTGAATAAAGGTAGATCATATAAATTTGAACTGTGAATGAATTTTTATTTGCAGAGATACAGGTAGTGATATGTCGATAATAATTGATAAAACAGTGTAACTAGTATCACCGTATCTGACCTATGGTCATGCAAATATTTTAATTTATGTGTTAATTATGCATAACTTTTCATTTTAAATGATATTACCTAAAACATTTACCGTCTTATTAATAAAAATGTCTTACTCCTAGGATTACCCCGACTTTAGGCTGGACTAGTTACTCTGTACATAAACAAGTGTTAGCTTTATTGTAACAATGTTATTAATAGACAAGAAATATCCTCAGGAAAACAATAACTTCCTTACACCAAGAGTAATTAAAAAGTTATGGCAACATTTATCAATTTAAAAAAGGCCGAATGAAAATGACCACAAAATGACAAATAACGATGACAGCTGACATTTACATTAACATTTAAAACAGTGAAGTGAACAATAGCTATAAATAAGTTATTGTTCTGAGCAGACTTTGATGTCCGCACTAGTGTCTTTAAACGTGTTTTTTGTTATGTATTATTTTTTACTTACTCTAATTTTGCATATTTTAAGCACATAAAATTAAATAAAACAATAATCAAAAAGAGTACACTTTGCAAGTATTTCATAGGTGAAAAAAAAGAAGAAAAAACGATAAAAACTTTATTTTCTTTTAAAAACATACGCTTCTTCGGAGTGGAATTTTTTTGCTAAATGAGAATGTTCGTCTAATAATGTAGCCACATCCGAACAACTTTCATTTTGCATAATAAATTTGACTGTTAAGACCATTGATATATAAAAAACCCTAGATACACATTGTCGAATAAAAGTAACGCTCGGAAGTGTCCCAAGCACTCATCAATTATACTTATGTAGTTATAGTTATGCTGAAGCATATATTTTTTCAAATTATACCTTACGCAAATTGTATAAAGTTGTTTTTACAACGCAGTGTTCGAAAAGCATTACGACCAACGGTTCTCGATGGACAAGGATGAGTGGAGACGAACTTTTATATAATTATATATTAATTATATTTTTTTCTTGTAACATTTTTTTTAGTATTTTAAGAGTTTGTTAAATTGTGTTCTAAACATATAATTATACTTTTATTTGAGCGTAAATATTTTTTTGGATAGGACATGTATATATCAATACACCAAATATTAACTGTAATAAATTACATAATATTAACTGAAATAAATTACATTTATTTATATTAAAGGTATTTATTATTAAAAAATGTGACGTTCACCCCTGATCCAAAGGTCAAGGAATGAATACTCAAGCCGAAGCATTGAGTGGGATATGAAATAAAAGAAGTTATGTATTGGAAATATATAAGTAATATATTTTTTTTCCTTAAGTTGTTAATGACTTTTTCCTTGCTAATTAACCTTTTGCGGCATTTGTGAAGTGCGCTTTTTATATAAACTTTTTGAGGTGTATCCAAAATTGACCCTATGCTTAAGGAAGTAGTAGGAGATTCGAATTTCTTTTCATTTTCTAAATCTAACATTGAATTTATACCACAGACTTCAGTATCACCGCCATCATCTGGTATTTCAATCTGTAAGCAAAATCAAAATGATAAGTATCTGCTAGCACACAAAATAATATTTTAAAATAGAGCGGCACTAAGGTTCCGTTCGTTCTTCATCGCAGTTACTTACAATCTTGAGTTCCTGTGGTGACATATCCTGAAAAAATAATTATGATTACAAAAAAATAATTGAATGAAGGTACGATACTACTAGTATTTGACAAAATTATTTTTCTGGTTAACGAATTACTTACCACTACGCGAGGAACAGCCGTTTTACGAATACGGTTTATGCCCTTTGCAGTGACATACACATCTTCGTCCAAAAAATGTTCTGAACAAACGACGCTTGAATTATTCGGCTTAAAAAATTCTTCACGCCTTTGTCGACTAACAAGTAATCTCCATTCTTCACATCGTATAGGATCACGAGGAAAATCAAAATATAAAAAAATACGCTTTTAAGTTTTCCAGAAGTTTTTAATGTGACATGTTGCGCCAAACCGACACTTACAGACTACGTGACACTTCTGACATTAGCATGCCGCATGTCGCGAACCCATAAGTTGTCCCATTATTAATCCATATACATTATAATATTTACGAACATTAAAAAAATCGTCAAATTGACTACCTTTTCTCCTATAATAAATTATATAACGTAACCATATTTGTCAAAAACTAAATACAAAAAAGTTCAAAAGTACATAAACTTATTAATTAAAAAAATAAACACAACAATAAAAATCGAGTCCATTGACAAGAACAGAGTGATTTTTATTATGCGACCTTGAGTAAAGTTTTTAGACAAATTAAATCAAAATCACATATTGCTTCCTATATTCAGACATAAAAACAACAAAAACTAATCAATAAACTCTTTTACTTACCGAAAATATGATATCCCATCCTTTTTTAACCTTTTTGACGTAATATTCTTGCAATTTGTGAGAGAACACTTCGGCATTTTTAACGAGTGCACTTAGGCGGGCGACGCGAGACTATTTGAAATGAGCGCACTATTTAGAAAATTGCGCTCATTGTAGGAGGACGGTTTTGAGGCGTTGTTTGTGCATCTTGGGTTTTTTATATATCAATGGTTAAGACGGGAAACTTAAACAGTTTATTAAACAGAATATATACAATACACTAGAGAATATTATAAATACCCGTATATATAAAGTACTCTGTGATTATAAAATTAAACAGAAAGGGCATTTCCATAAAACTTTGCCGTACATACTACGCATGCGTCAAGACTGTCAAGCATGCCGTACATACTGCACATCAAAGTTCAGCCTGGGGATTACGTACACAAATATTGGAGAGATAGTTATATCCATCTCTTTTCACAAATGTAATTTTGACGTTGTTAGAAAAAGAGGTCTGTAGTATCTATCTATCTCTCCAGGTACATAATACGGCCTCTCAATTGTGTCGGAAACGGCAGCCATATGTGCGCGCGAAATTCAAATCACTGTCAAAATAATTTTATATATTTAATTAATATACAAATGAGTACTTTCAGAGTACAGGATTTGAAAGGAGTAAGGTTTGCGCAAAAAGAGTACAAAACTCAGTAAATGAGTACAGTTGGTCATCTTACTGAAACACATGTGGCAGAAAGAATATTAAACTGTAAGATTGATGGATATAAATGCAAAAGTAGACCAAAAAAAGAGATGGATGATTGTGTGAAGTATGATTTGTGGTGTGACAGAGGACGTTTGTTAGAATAGTGGATTATGGTCGATAAAGACATATTGTGCCGTCCCCAAGTAATTGGGAGAATGTGAAAGAAAAAGAGAGAGGGTCAGCACACTGTATCTAATGTGTTTATTCTAAATTTCATAATCAGTTTATTCAAATTCGCTCGCCTAAACTTTAAATACTTAGGTTAAGCGCGCATAATTTACGATTTTATTTTTTGCCATTCGGGAATGTCTCGAGAAATTCACTGCGCGCACTGCAATAACAATTGATGCTTTATTAATCCTCATAATGGGATTAACATTTATCTTCAAATATATTACAAAAAGTCTTTGGCTATTATAGTAAGCTCTTTGACCAACAGATGCAAATTGTTAGAGCTACAATTGAATTTAAATATATTGAAGGAATGAAATGTCTCTTGAAGAAAGTTCCCGAGCTGTGACTGGTACAATAGCAACGCGCTGCGAACTATTGAACTTCGCAATATCACAATTTTATATCGCTGCATTTTATTTCATCGTATATAGGTACCTACGTGCACTGACATTAAAAGCTGACGCAGCAAGTCTGTGATGTGTACGTGTACGAAGTCGCGGGCAAAGGTTAGTTTACAACATTAAAATTAATATTAAGATAAAGAACTAAAATTGGGTTATATTTTATACTAGGGTTTGCCCAGGATTTCGTCCATGTTCGATAGGTAACAAATATTACAGGTATTTTGCGAATATTTAAAATCTAAGAATATTTTCAGCAGAGAAACAGACTTTTTACAATAAAAATATATAATATGAAATATTCCCGTAAACACCCGAGATAAGTAATATTGCACAAGGCATACGTAACTACAACAGCTGTTCTAAAAAATATGTCTAATCAATATAGAAACTCTCATATCAAGCAAGTCATAAAGTCACGTGGTTTCGATGTTAGGAAACCCCGGAAAATATAAAAATTATTATATAGTAAAACAGTTGTATGCGGTTTTTAACTATAGATCGATTCTCAGAAAAACATTCAGTATTCCCAAGATACAAAGTACCGCAGCAGTTAAAAAATAATTTAGGCTATCGTTCTAGTGAAATCGTATCGAAACCATATGATTTTTATGCAACCTAAGCATTTAAGCAATTTACACTATGACCGAAAAAAATCTAGCGGGATTGTTGGGAAACAAAAAAGAACGTAAACCATTGTTTCAGTATAAGTCGTATCGAAATCAGCTAATTATGATACATACTAACCAACCCCCAGGAAACTTTCTGCCGGATTCCCAGGACACAAATTATCGTAGCATTTGAAAAATACTGTATGATATTGTTTTAGGTAAAACTATGTCAGAATAAGCTAATTTTTATGCACCCTAATAAATTCGAACCTCTCCCGAGAAAATTCCCGCGAAATTTTCGACATAAAAGTATCACAGATTTTATTTTAGATCATTTCTTATCGATCAGTGAAAAAA
Organism: Dendrolimus pini; assembly: GCA_949752895.1. NCBI lineage: Eukaryota > Metazoa > Arthropoda > Insecta > Lepidoptera > Lasiocampidae > Dendrolimus > Dendrolimus pini. Next base: position 8,590,804 of record OX457125.1, on the reverse strand, counting down.
ATTTATCGGAATCAGTATTTTTTTCACTCTGGCCACTTTAAACTATTCCTAGGGAAATTTCCACGGGTTTCTCGGACAAAATGTACTGCAAATTTTTAGGTCTGATAATTTGATTATGAACCAGCGCAAACCACATCGAAATCGGCTCAGTAGTTTTTACGCAAATTCCGGACAAACAAATAAACCGAGAAACAGAAAAGAAATCTAAAAAAATTGCATCATGTTCTCCTTCATCCATGTAGCCTAGCCCAGTTCTTTTATTGTATTATAACTTCAGTGTACAGACACGGAATTTTTAGAATTTTGTAATATTATATATAGCTTACTAGTGTAAAATAATAATTAAGTACCTTTAATCTAGTTATTGTCATTTGACTACGTCTGATGGCAGTCTAGTCGACGGCATTTTGTCTGAAACAAAATAAAAACACGTTTTATACCATAAAACTAGTTTAAAACTCGGATATAATTATATTTATATGCATATATAACACGTGGATCAATAAGTCCCGGGACTGACACATGGATGGCGTTGCCAACAAAAGTTCCGTATGATTTTTCATCAGTACCAACCTGTATTGTCTTATTTAAAAGACATCTGTCAAAATTTCATGAAATTCTGATGTTTGGTCCACGAGTCAGAGTGTTTTAAGTGACGCTAGTCTTGATATTCCTAAAACAATGGATTCAAAACAATTTCGTCTGTTTATTTATCATTGCTTTTTGATGAAACACAGTGCAAGCTCAGCAACGTCTTGAAAAGTGTTACGAGGACTCTGCTCCATCAAATCAACCATTTGTCGGTGGTATGCTGAATTTAAACGTGGTCGTACAGACACTGAAGATGCTGAACGCTCCGCCCGCCAAATGAGGTGGTTCAACCGGAAACCATCAAAAAACTCCGCCAAATACTTTTTGAAAACCGTATATTAAAATTGCGTAAGATGTACGCTATTTTGTATGAATATTTGTCTATGAGGAAGCTGTTGTCAAAGTGGGTGCCGCGTTTGCTCACGGCGGATCAAGAACGACAACGTGTCGTTGATTCCGAGCTCTGTTTGGAGCTAAGAACTAGGCTTCGAATTGCTTCCGCACCCACCATATTCACCAGATCTGGCCCCCAGCGACTACTACCTGTTGCAGACTTCAAAAAAATGCTCCAAGGAAAGAGATTCTACTCCAACGAAGAAGTCATCGCCTAAACGAATGCTTATTTCGAGGCCAAAGATGAATCATTTTACAAGACAGGTATTGAAATCTTAGAGAAACGCTGGACTGATTGTGTTGCTCTTGAAGGAGACTTATGTTGATGAATAAAGTGGATTTTTGCCAAAAAATGTTTTTTTCTTGGTTAGTCCCGGGACTTACTGATCCACGTAATGAAAATGAAAAATGAAAATGAAAATATTTATATCTTCGAAAAACACATGCACAATTTGTTAACAGTTGCCGGAATCTTCTTTTAAGCAAAATTTACTTGTAGCAGAAGATCCCGCTCTTCCATACCTTAAATATTATTGTATTTATAAGTATCTAAAATATTTTCACGCTATACATGATATAAAATTGATATTAAAAATTATCTTATTATAAATTTTGTAATTGAATTGAAAATAAAGTTAGTGTACTTAATTTTCATTAAGTACAAAACATAATACGTAATATATATATATATATATATATATATATATATGCATATGTATATATATATATATATATATATATATGCATATGTATATATATATGTAAAAAACATTGCATGGAAAAATCAATATTGCAGTAGAAGAAAGAGTAAAACATTCACCTCTACAATACAAAACCATTAGATTTCTTTTATCATAACATTAAAATGAGTTTAGTTCGTATCGTGACTAATTATTCAATTTCTTACTTTACTTCAAGTGCTAGCAAGCAAAATACAACACTTGACTTGGTTCGCGGTCCTAGTTGACTCAAATTAACAACACAAAGCAGTGGCGAAATGACTGTACAACTCGATTCCTACAGACTTATATAAGTATCAGCTCGGAACGTTGGAATCAATTGAAACGAGAGTCAAGAGGCAGATTGAAATCGATCAGCTCATCGATGCAGGACTTCAAAGCTTAGTGTTTCCACTTTATCGTTCTTTTATGGAATACATTTCAAAGTGTGCAGTTGAGCTGTTCGATTTTTTTTCTCAGTCTATTTCGTCTTCGGAATATAAGGCAATCTTTGTCATCAATTCACAATCCAAACACCACCATGTGAACGAAATATTTTGCATTCCCATGTGTATGGCAGAGTGATGGAACCGTATTTTACGAAGAATACAATCAGAGTACCTTCCAATCTTATGTTAATTCCTCTATAATCAAATCAACTGTATGTTTTATTTTGTATGTTTGTTACGCGAGCCCCTATCAATTGTTAACTGATTTTCAAAATTTTTAGTTATTCAAAGAGTATACTCCTGAGGTGGTGCCATTATCACCAAGTCGGAACCTGATGAGTAGATAGATTCCAGGGAAATCAAAAACAAGCCTCAAATATTATAGGCACGTTTTATTTTCTAAAGCTATTCAAGTATTTGCGTAAGTAATAAGTAGAAAATAAAAAAGTATTAACAAAAAATAAAACCGTCTTCAAAAGAATATACTGTAAAAAATTCTAACAAAAAAGACACCGAATACATAAGTAATTAAAAACAACAAATTTGCAAAATGCAGTAATTTTTATATTTTACTTTGGACCGACTTTGATATGTTGTAGAAAATATTTAGTATTTTTTGCTTTTTTAACCGACTTCGAAAAAAGGCCTCCTCTTTTTTTTCCTTCCAATTCGTCGGGATCTTTTTTTTTCCTTTTTTTTATGTATGTTCGCCGATAACTCCGTGATTTATGATCCGATTTACGTGATTCTTTTTTTGTTCGACGCGGAATAGCTGCCATGTGGTCCCCTAAAAAATTGACATAGTTTGGCCCAGTAGTTTTCATTTTACGAAAAAAAAATTGTCCCCGTTTCTTGGGACCTATATTTTTTAAGAAGCGCGGCACCACTCGTAGGTCCACCATAGCTAGACACTAAAAAGTAGCAAATAAAAAATAAAGACTTCAAGATGTTTTAGATAATATATATTAATATTAATAGCTTTAGAAATAAGTTATTTTATACATTTTAGTTTTTGAAGTCGGTTTTTTTAAACGAAGTTTTTATTTTTTATAGTTACTCGTGAAGTCGATTTATTTTTTATTTTTTATAGTATATTTATTCTCTTGAAGTCAATTTTGTTTTTTGTTATTTTTTATATAGAAAAACGCACACTATCTTCAACGGCATCATCGCTTAACATTAAATATGATCAAAATCAAGCGCAAACCTATATAAATAAAAAAAACGCCCTTTTAGAAATGTAGCAAATAATATCCTATAGTCACAAACATCGATCAAAGAAGTAACTATAAGCTTACCAGTTACCAATATAACCATTTCATAATCTAAAATAGTTTGAAGTAAACATCTTATTACGAATTTCTTATTTAGAGTCACCCGTCGCCACTAATGCCTACATAGTGTATAGTAAGTACCATGATGAAATGCTGGCAATCGAGTACAAGTATGTTTGTGTGGTCAGATTAAATTTCAATTACTTATACGACGAGGAAACTATGTTCAGCTTAGCACAAACATACTACAAGTCACTTAAACTTAGATACCGCTAGCGTTAATCAATACTTCGTTAAAGCTTTACTCAACAGATTGATATAAGAGACATGTTAACTGCTGTTTTGCTTGCTAGTAGGTACTTCCAAAAGTATTTTTACTATATTAACTAATGAAATTTGCAAGTAAAACTTCGTCGGAGTTTCTTTAACAAAGACGTAGGTATTTGTTCGTGAATTACAATGGCATCACTAAAAGTAAAATGCTACAATTTTGGCTATATTCGTCTAGGCTATGGAAAGGACTTCATTTATCGAGATAAGTATTCTAAATATTGACACGGGCTATGAGATAGCTCTGTGTAGTTTCATTTCAATCTGTTCTGTAGTTTTGTTATTTAGCACGAAACCTTAACAAAAGTATTAAGTCGCTAATACTTTATATCTCAGAAACTACTTAATCATTGAATCCTGCTCAAAGCTTTTTCTTTGGAAATAGTTTTTGAGTTCTATTTTTCCCATCTAGTAATTCAAAAGTTACAAGTTTGAAAGCAAATAACTACACCCACATATTCATTGAAATAGGAAAAAATATCGGTACGGTTGTATAAAACCAGTCTAACGATACACAAAAACATTATCAGCCAGCTGTTGTATGTATGATGACGAACCACCCCTAGTATTTACTTTTTTTGCTATTTCTCTACATTTTTCTGTAGCGGCATATGGTATGGAATAAACCCTTGTTGGCAAATTTTATCTACATATCCCTATTAATATGATAAATGCGAAAGTAACTCTGTCTGTCTGTTCCGTTCTCAGGGAAAAACTGCTGGACCGATTTAGCTGAAATTTGGTATATATGTAACTTTAATACCGAGCGTGGACAAGGAATACTTTTTATCCCGGATAATGGGATAGATTTATATAAAGGTTATCCCAAAAAGTGGGATAGGTTTTTTTGTGATTTGCCATTTTCGCCATTTTGGTAATTTTGGTAATTTAATTCATCTTAGTCCTCTTATTCCTCTTAGTCCTCTTAGTTCTCTTAGTCGTCTTTGTCCTTTTTTTCATTTTTGTCATTTATGTAGTTTTCATAGACAGGCGATAGATAAATAAAACTAGGACTGTTTTAAATAGAGGATGAAGGTTTGGATGAGACCAATAAATAAATATCTTCATGCCGGTAGTTGGGATAGTTTATTTTTATCGCTGGAGTACAGCAGACAGGCAGGCGGCCCACCTGATGGAACCGGTAAAGCGGTTATCGTCGTCTATGGACGTTTGCAACACCAGAAATGTCACTACCGCGCTGCCGGCCTCCAAGAAATTTTATGACAGCCTTTTTAAAAAACCCCGCGTTTGTGTACGATATAAAATGAAACTAATCTTCCGTGTGTAATTAGCACTAACATAAAAATTTAGTACAATGTAACCTGTATTAACTAACACCTGCTCTTTAAACAAGAAGCGCAGATTAGAGGTTGACCCGCGGCGCAGCCCAGGGGTCAACTTTAGTACAGTTAGTTACACCCAGTAGTAACATACAGTCCGACAAACGTCCGACGTTCCAACTATATTTCGTTTTTCCAGCAATAGCTAAAAGACCAGAAAAGAGATAAATGGGATATGAATTTTAAACAGATGTTTGATTAGTTTTTAGGAAATATGAAATGAAACTGTCATCAAATCGCAAATGTCTTAAAGAATGGGCAGCTAAAAAGCGCCTATAATAAACGTGAATGTATGAAGAGATTATTGAATGTAGATGAAGCAAAAGATGTATGTCAAGATCGTAGCAAATGGAAACCCATCATATCTGCCGACCCCTATTCGAAACACGCATGAAAAAATATTGTTACGAGTTGCAGGACTCGAATTAAAACGCCGTTGGAATTATTAGAGAGTTTATTAGAACTATACAAACACGTACAAATATAACTGAACAAAACCAGTCCAAACGTAATGCACAATTCAATAACACGCGCAAAGTCCGTCACTAAATAGATTACCGAATGTACACACGACTTGCTTCGCTTGTGGTTATCGCTTGACTGCCTCATCTCTCAATTGGGGCATTGCTTTATACTGTACTACAAATCCAATATGTAAATATGCTTCGAATTAGCAAGCTTCGAAAATAATTGATGTGAACATGTTTATTTATCTTGACATATGCGGTGGTTTATATTAAACGCTTTTTCCAGTTCCTTAGCCAAGTAAGGGAAATACTTGTCTGACTTTTTTTATAAATCCAAGTCTTCCATTTCTTAAAGCGTAGTAAGAATAAAATATTCAAGTGTTTTTGCATCTACTAAGCATACTACACATCTAGCGGAAGTGAACGTATTATTCCTATTTAATGCCGTCTAGATAGAGAATCTTTTATTTAAGTCAATATTAATTGAGAGCTGGTTTCTTTCTATAAAAGAACTCTTGAATAATTTTATATTTGCCAATCCTAGATCAAGTTATTTCATATTCTTCAAAAATCGTTATTAAAAGTAGATTATTATTGAAAAAAATACCATAAAGATAATAATGGGAATTATTTCAGAACTGTAAAATTAATTAGTTTCGCTGCAGGTAGAGATACAATGCAAACGAAACATTATCAAGTATTTAATTATGTGTTGAAATGCATTACAATTTTCACAGCGGAAATATGAAACTGAAACCGCGGTATTGCATTTCAGATTAATTAAAGTTTTTCCTAATTGCCTCCGGTGTACAGGTGATTTATAAATTTTTTATATCAGTTGGATCAAACTCCCGCTTCGGATATTCACTTTTAGTACTCTATACTACTATACATCATATGTTATATACAGAAAAATTACACAATACTATGATTTTATTCCTACGCTTGTATGTATGTGAGTGTCATTCTTTTCTCTTTTCTTTCACCTTCTCCTAATTACTTGAGGTCGGCAGAACATGCTTTTCCTTCCCCCCTCTTCTATTTTAAGATACGTCTTCTATCATACCACAAATCATCATATCATCATTTAATCAATATGTGATTATGTAATTATCTCAAAAACTACAATGGCTAGTTTTAAAGTTAAAGTTAAGCAAACATTTTTTTAATGATTTAAAAGAAGGTCTAAAGAAAATATTGATGTCTAGTAAGAATAGAGAAATTTTATCATTTTCATATTGGATAAGGTGAGGTCAAATGACCGGCGCAATTAATTTATGTAAGGAAAATAGGATATTTTGTTAAAATTCAACCCCACCTCTTAGTTTGACATTGGACATTCTTTCACAGAAATTGATTCTTACAAGCTACACTATAAATCGGCGTAACAATATATTACTCGTATGTGTTTTATTCTCATAAACAGCTGATGCGATTCCGGACGAAAGGTAACTGATTTTTCAAAAAGCTAACTGCCAAATTTCGTATAGTTTGTGATTGGGCCTTAGAAGCCCACTAGAAAAATTCAGCATGTATGTTATATCTTATTTAAGTCTGTTAGAATGTATACATTATTTGAAATCATTACAATAAATAGTAAATGAAAATTTACGATAAATTATTATTAAATTCGTCAACATTGTATCAAACTATCGCTTACCAGCACTAATATTGATTACAAAATCGGCACCTACCGTGAACTGGCCAAATCGTTCGTACAGTAGCTGAGTTAATTAATTGTTGTCAAATGGGCAAGGTTTAATAGTGCCCCAGACAATTTTGATGCAGCCTTGTACATTAATTGACTCTAGGTTATCGAGTTATTGGGTCGTGTACGAGATAGCTGTCAGCTTGTTTGCGTATAATTAAAAGCTGCCAGCAAGGATGTCGCGATCATAACACGTATCAATCACTTTCTGAATTGATCAGAGGGATGTAGTTGTTTAAAATTAAAAGGTATTGCTTTATTTTAAATGCATATTTCAAATTTGGTCGTTGCCAACAAATTTTTGTTTTCATTTACTTTGGCATCAAACAGATATATACATTTAAACTTAAATTAACAGACAGAAAAACAATGAAGAATTGAAGATGTACGTTACACAAGTTTAAATTACGAACATTGAGAAAAAAAAGAAACATTGAAGGTTAATAACTGCAATATTTCATTTTAGTTTAATTTTAAGTCTATTTAAAAGTATGTTTAATATGTATGTCGATAAAGTTAAGGTTATATGTATTGCAACGAAAAAAGATCAACATGATTCCGGTCGGGATCATGTTGATCTGGGTGGTGGTGGTCATGATAGGATGTGGTAATCGAAACGGAGGTGAGAGATACATTCGCCGTTAAATGTATACCTAGATGTATACCGCTTCCATTACATTTCAGATTTTGAAGACATCCTTCATCGCATCGAGGAACAGTTTTGGGGATGTGAGATTCCCTGTCTCATCCCCCAACATAGATATATAAACTTCGCCCTCTGGTCCTGAATCTGGACGTTCATGATTATATGCATCTTAACACTTAAATGTATCACTACTATCGGTACTACACGGTATCTTGTCAGACTTCAGAAAAGCCTAAGTTTCTATGGAGGCGAAGGCTTTCTCGTACTCCATAAATGACACACACTCCTTGATCTTCTGCATAATCTGTCAAATAATATGGATGTGGTACGTTGTTGTAGTCTTTGCGAAACCTACCCTGCTCCGATACTTAGTACTCATCGAGTCAGCTGACGAAACGATTCGTGATGACGCTCAAAACCAACTTATAAACGTAGCTCAAGAGAAGATCGGTCAGTTTTTGCTCAAGATCTAACACTTCGTCAACCAGTAACATAATGAAAGCCTGTTAAGATAATTACTTATTCTGCAAATATCTAGCATGTAAAGAATTTTCAGGGTTCCGTAGCTTTGTCGAAAGCGAAAACCTTTTGTAATATTACCTATGTTCGGCTGTCTTTATAGATCAGAGTATTTTTATGGAAAATATTGATATAGAAGATGTGCTCTACGTACTTAGTGCTAAAAGTTGTGTAGCGAAGTCTTGAAAAAATAAAGATTAGGGATTGGTACTATATTTGAAATTAAAGGTTAAAACAATTTTTTCAATGTAGATACAGTCGTGCTGGGTGTCATTAGCAAGATCTTAAAAACATAATGATATTTCTTATTGATTTTTTAATGAATTTGGTATATAGGTGGCGAGATATTACCTCCGCAAGTCATGAAAATGCCTCCTCTTACTTGTTAACTATTAAGCGGAAAATTCTGAAAACAGTCAATGTGGTACAACTTAAAAAAATACTATGTATAAAAATTATTTTGATCAATATGCCTTGAGTAGTTGTTTCAATAAGGTGTATTTTCCTTTAAATGATTTTATGGCTCCATAGTCGATAAAAAGAACAGTTGACGTCGATTATCATCTCTACGGAATCCAATGTTGGGCGTCGGCTGCTACACACTTCGCTATTTTTTGTTGTTAACAATTAATTTACATGCAAAATTCTGCTCGCATAATTAATTACAAACGGATTAATACCAATTACTAATTTCCGATTAACAACTTATATATTGGACTAGCTGCGCCCCGCGGTCTCTCCCGCGTGGTGATTGAAAATCGTCATAATTCCAAAATAAAAGAATTTTTCTAAAATAAAAGTAGCCTAAGTTACTCCTTATTACATCAGCTACCTGCCAATAAAAGTCCCGTCAAAATCAGTCCAGAAATTTCAGAGATTAACCGGAACAAACAGACAGACAGACAGACAAAAATTGTAAAAAATGTTATTTTGGTGTATGTACCATATATATATTCATATGCATGTCGTAATAAACGGTTATTTCAATATTACAAACAGACACTCCAATTTTATTTATATGTATAGATAATCGCACGATATCTTTATAAATTATAGCCTGTGTTATTCTGATGTGTAAGCTAAATTATTATAAAGTTTTATCAAAATCCACTCAGTCAGTAGTTTTTGCGTAAAAAAGTATCAAAAGTACATCCATAAATTCATCGAAACTTTCGCGTTTCTAAAATTTATAGACATTGTAAACACTACAGAAATTAAAGTCTGAGTTTATGTCTCCATTACTGTCGTAGTATAAACTTGCTTAAAAACGATTACTATTTTCATATACAAAACAAAGCTACATTTTTTTAAACAATGTGTATAACTCTTAAATATTAGGGTGAACACAAACTTCTTTTATGAACACGATCTTCGCACAGCATTTAAATTTAAACCCACAAGGTCGAGCACTCGATGAGATCCCAATAGAGTCGAGTTTAACAAGCACTACAAGTAAGTGAATGTATCGATTTTGAGCCAGATACCAACTATAGAAAGTGGCTTGAATGCTTGTTAAGAGCTTTACAGCGTTTGCTCGATGTACTAATTAATCTGTTTATCAAAGCAGTCGCGACACTTCGGATACCTGAGAAGTTGATCAGGTGTCTAACAGCTTTTTAAACAAAGTGTCGAGTCGCACCTCAAAGACTCGGTATCAAGAATGCTTGAACAGTGTTTCTGTAACAAACTTTTCTCTTCATCCTAGACTAGTTGGGACAACAAAACTTCGTTCGCGTGGAGCTTAGATTATATCACCCCGAATGTTCGTGGCCTAAAAGAACAAATTGTTATTGCAGCCTGTCATATATTTACATCTGCAATAGTTAAGTGCTTAGTAAACTAACTTATGAATACGTCCTTATATTCGTTTGGATAGAATTTTTTCAGTTATCTAATAATTTGTCGATTAAGTAGATGTTTCCACAAACTATGATAAGTTAAATCAGGCTCTAATTCAAATTTTGGGGTAACGTAGTAAGTTCTTATGACGAGAAGTTTGTTAGTAAATTGTATTTGGATTTAATTTCTAACCCTAGGGACATTATTTTTCTGGGTAAAAGGTATCCTACATCCTTTTCTGTGCCCCTGAAAACGTGTTTGCAAAATTTCATCATGATCGGTTTAGTAATAACGGCGTGATAGCGTAACAAAGAAACAAACTAACATTCGCATTTCCTAATATTAAGTTCGATACCGCTATTTTTGAGACTTCATAACGTGAAGTTCTCCGGTATCTATGTGATACGGCTGACAAAATCAGGAATCACTAAGGCTAAAAATAAGAGTTAGAAATTTTAGGGTTATTCCCGTTTCAAAACATGACGTCACAACCATGAATATATTTTTCCCAAATCAACGCATTTCTATTCCCAGTTCAACTCACGACAATATTTTAATTTTTCATTCCCAACTCAACCCAAATCTATTCCCAGCTCAACCCATTTTAAAACTAGCATAAAAAATCACACATTTTGTGTGCGGTCTTACCGAAGGTCATATTTGAAAAATTGTAACAGAAATTACTTACTCATGTGGTACTTTTTATCCTGGGAATCCCGCGAAAATTTTCCTGGGAATGGTTTAAAGACCGTGTTGAAAAATATATTAAAATTTGACGCTATTTTTTCATTGATGGATAGACAGCAAGTTTTCTGAAATAAAATCTGTGCTATTTTTATCCCGGGCATCTGGCGAGAATTCTCCCGAGAGTAATTTAAAGCTCTTAGGACGCATAAATTCCCCCACAATTTTCACTAAATCGATACCTTACTACTTCTACTATTTTAAAAATTCTGCGGTTTGTGTCTCGGGAATCCCATGGGATTTTTTTCGAGAGTGGTACAAAATAGTTAGGTTACATAGACATTAGCTGTTTTCGATACGATTTTATTTGAACGATAGTTTGTTTATTTTCAAATAATGCAGTACTTAATATCCCAGTAACGGTGTAGGAATTTTAGCGGAAGTGGTTTGTAGTGATTATTATGCATAAAAATCATCTGATTCGGATCGAATTGATATTAAAATAATGGATTACGTTCTTTTTGAAATGTTTTGGTAGCTTATGTCCCGGGCATCCGGTGAGAATCTTGCCAGGAGTTGTTTAAAGTGTTAAGGTGCATAAAAATTGGCTAATTCCGATAAGATTTTTACGAATAACAGTTTACTTTGTTTTTTTAAATGCTGTAATACATTTTATCTTCCTAAATCCGAATCCTATATATTGTTCTGAAAATCGATCACATGGCCAAAAATAGCATGAAAATTCTCTCTTATTACGGACGTACTACATAACCTTTTGCATATTATCTGAAGTTTCGCTTCTACTGCGTGTGAACTGCACACATACACTCTCTCTCTCTCTCACACACAAATACACACACACACACACATTTTTTATGTGGGTTCAGTTTTCGTGGGTTGAATCGGGAATAACCCGAAGTTTTGTGTCTTTGAATATATTAATACTTAGCTTGAAAGTAAAAAAATTAAACTTCATCAAATAAAAGAGTTTATTTGACAGATCTAAAAAAGTATTCATTTATAAATGTTTATTTTTATGTTACGTATAGTCAAGTTTTTTTAAGCTATGATTGTTTTCAACTTATCCTTAAAGGATATCAGCCAAAAAATTCGACAACATCAAAATAGTAGTACTCCGAACGCAATAGGAATTTAACGTTTGGATAATGATAGAATGTTACAAATCTGCGAGTATAAATATGAACATGTTAACATTTAAAAAGAGAATAAGCGTTGAAGTGCTTAGTGTTTAAATTTGTTACGAGTATATTTGTTCACTAACGTGTTGGTGACGCGCCAACTAGAAAGTACGACTACGCTGTAAATATATGTCTGCCAACCGTCCTTTCATTAAACGACGCTCTAGCGCTGAAAATTTTATTTATTTTCATAATAAATATTTAATTAATTTTGCTATCAAACGAAACTAAGTAAATATTTAATTATATTTGTTTAAATTTTCATCCGATATTCCGAATACTGTACAACAATCTTTGTGCGCTCTGAGATACCTGGCTATATTTTGTGAAAATGGACGTTCATATCATAAGTCTTTTGAAGATAGTTTTAATTAGACGTAATTATGTAATTAATATTGTCTATGTTTATATAATTACTTGGTAAACAGTTTTCCCTGTAATGAGTTAACATAAAGCTTAACGTTTTATTCACAATAGGAATAGATTAAATAAAAGTATAGACGGAGCCTACGCGACGAAAAGCGTGAAATGAAATGAAGGATTTGTTTAACTTGTGTAATATACACGTGATTTAATATGTATAATATGTTTTTGACATAGTTATATGTATATTTCTGCATAAAACATATTGTAAGCAACTGCGTATTTATGTATACCAATTTGGACACATTGAATCTGTTTTGTTCCTGCCATGGGGTCTGGAAGAGATGGCTTCCTAGCGATAAGACGGCCTATTGTGCACATGTAGAATACTTTTAGATCAAAAGTTTTTCTGTTTTCTTTTCTGTACTTAATGGTGTACAATACAGTTTTTTTCACCCCCTCCCTTTTTGTCTCTCTCATTTTTAAAGTAATATAAGTTACTAGGATAAGGCTGCGAGTTCGTCCACGCTTAGCTGGAAATTTCCGCAGGATTCCCGGGAAATCAAATACAGAAGTATTTGAAAAATAATGTGAGCTGTCGTTTTATTGAAAACTGTGCCGAAATAATCTAATGTTCATGCACCCAAACAACTAGAAACCGCTCCCGGGAAAATCCCACGGGATTCCCGGGAAAAAATCACACATTTTGTAACATTAAATTTGCTATCGATCAGTGAAAAAATCACATCGGAATTCGTTTTGAAGTTATACTTCTTTTGACGCGTTAGGGAAAAATGATGAGAGTAAATTTTTACTATGCGCGCGCACACCGTCACGCAAAACCACACCCTGATGTTAGCTATAGTCAACATTTTAATTTTTCTATTGTTAGTATCGTTTTTTCTACAAATGTAGAATAAGGTGAAAGATAACATTTTTGAAAAGATTTTTATCTTGTTACGCCAAAGAAATATAACTTCTAACGCGTGTACATAAGTACACAAACACTTTTTTTTAATAAATCATTCCGCAAAAATTCTTGCGAGATTCCCAGAATAAAAAGTAGCAGATTTTAAGTTTTTATTCTTAGTTTAGTTTTAAGAATTAGCTGTCGGTTGGCGAAAACCGCATCAATCGGCCCAGTAGTATTACGTACATCCCGAACAAACAGACAAACAAGAAACTTTAAAAATTTGCATCTTGTCTATCGTTTATATAGTCTGTTTCAGTTGTTTTTTTTTCAAATATTGTCAATATACAGACACGGCATGTTTCGAATTTTATATTATAGACAAAGGTATGAAAAAACCTACTTCCTGCTCTTTGTACACTGTATACAGCAAAATTCAATTTTCGTTCACCAAATTCGTGTTCCAATCTAGTTGCAGCAAACATTTTGCATGAAAATGTTGAAGTTTCGTCGTCTGCCGTCGGTGCATTAATTGATTACTGTTTATTGGATTTTACAAACAAGCCGCAATATCGGTTTTCGATTTTGGGTTATTGCGGCAACTACGAGTAATTGAGGTCTTATGTTTTTATTTGTATAATTTTAACGTACATTATTTTCACTTTTAGTTCTTTATTTGCCTTGTAGGGTTCCTAAATGGCGCAAAGGAACCCTTATAATATTGGTCATGTCAGCCAATCTATTAATTTATGAATGACAGAGAAATATTTCGCAATGCTGTTGGATGGCTACAGATAAAGGACACAAAGGTATACTTTATACTCTATTATATAACAGGTTAATCAAAACGCAAATAATAATAATCGGCAGACGAACACACATATTATATATCCCCAAATTAAGAAAGTTACGCTTGAGTATTCATGAGGGTAAGATACAACGGACCACTCTGAGGCGATCCCAGACACTTAGACTACAGCAAATAACAGAAGAAAGAAAGTTCGTTTACGAAATTTAACATACCAGGAATAGAACCCGGAGCCTTTACCTTGAAATGAAGTCAGCCGGCAAATGCTTAATCCGCTAAACCACAGAAGCCATCAATAATAATGAGGGATGAAAAAGGTTCAGTACATGTTTTCCGTGTATATAGATAGACTTGTGATATTTAATTAGTTTGATGACTTGTGATATTTTACAGTGGTGGAGCAAGACCTAAATTTTATATGGGCAACATATATTTTGCGAGGCCCTCTGGGATCGAGAAAAGATGAATTTGAAAAAAATAGGTACCCGACAAATTGGGGCACCTCCTCCTTTTTTTAAGTCGGTTAAAAGCAATTGAATTTGATATTTTGAAGTGATAACTTCTTACGGGAGGGTAAACCGCTTCGTTACGTAACGCGTTACGGCGCCAGTCTGTCTGGCTTCCCTTTCACTCACGCATACGGCAGCGATAAGTGCTAGCCGTATTTCGGTAATTAGATTAAATAATTATACTAATAATGTACATGCACAAAATTCTAATGTACCTTACATATTCAAGAATCGTAACTAAGAATAAAATATATTTTATAATCAATAAATGATTTTATTAATGAATAACATTATCATAAAATTTATTATATACATAAAATTTAAGTAGTAACCTAAGCTTTTCTCAATTAAATCGTTCAACTTAGATTAGTTTAAATTATCACTTGTGTCGGGCGTCCTGAGACGCAAACGTTTTTTTTAAATAATGGACAATCAAAAAGCCACAAAAAACTATACATACATTTTAAACACAGACTATACGTAATTTTGGTTTGAGTAAGGGTTATAGTTTTACGACGAATACATTTTTTTACTTCTCAAATTGTGACAGTACACTTGGAGTTGCCTGAAGACAGGGATGAAAACAATGCTTTTCGTCGCTGCGAAACGATTTTCCCTGCAGTCCAAACAATTTAACAAACTATGCGAACCATAGAAAATACAAGCGACTCATATCCCAACGCTTTTAACAGCCACTTTTAAATCGCAGCATAAATTATAATAAAAACTAGCTGTCCCGGCAGACGTCGTCCTGCCCGGAAAAGCTTCAATCGATATGCCGACAGCAGCGCCACCTACCGAGTCCAATTGTGAACCAACTCAGATACCTTCTCAGGCTCATGCACAACAACTTTGGTAAAGATCAGAATAAACATTCATTTTTATGTATAAGAAGAAGATATCAAATGTTTTGTGACATCATTTTATATTTATAAATTACTTTTCATTAAATTATTTAATTTTCATAAATTTGAGCTAAACATTTACTATCATCAGTGAATGCTACAGAAATTTACTTGACGCCGTGGAAACTGAAAAAAGAATTAAATAAATAAATACACTCTTATGATAAAATGGAACGTTATGTAAAAATTAGCTTTTCTAAAAAGGTTTTTAAATACAAGCTTTTGAGATCCTTCATATCATGTAGCAGCAGAGTGCTAGCTAAGACAAGTAAAACGAGCCCAAACACGACGGGTCTATCTTGTTTAGTACAGGAGTTCCTATGGCCACCTTCCGACTCCATCGTCAGATCAGCTCCATGGTACCATATTATTGCAATGTCACGCGATATACACATACGTGCAAAATTTCAGCTCAATCGGAAATCGGGAAGTCGATCAAATTTAACTTGAAAGATTCCGTTATATACTAACATACATACATACACACATAACATACGTATGAAGCTAATAAAAGCGTATTAAAAAGGTTTGCGTCTCGGGACGCTCGACAGAAGTGATAACTTAGTCTCCCTCCCTACCGCTCTCGCATGCGTGAGAGCAAGAGAAGCCAGACAGACTGGCGCCGTAACGCGTTACTTAACAAACCGGTTTACCCTCCCTTAAGAAGTTATTACTTCAAAAAGTAAATTGTTTCTACAACATCTTGGAGTTTGTGCAAAGTGAAAAATAAAAATTACAATATTAATTATACTCCATATTTATAGTTATTTTTATGTTTTACTTAGTACCGAGGTCAAGATGTAGAAAGTATTATTTTTTTTCATTTTATATACTTACTACTGATGTCGGTTTCTTTTTGCGGCCATCTTTTTATTTTTACTTTTAAGTTACGAAGGTATATGGTATGCAATAACAATGAAACTATGCCTAAGCTATACTGAATACAACGCAAAACGAGTAATCAAAATCGATTCAGAAACAAAAAAGGTAGGGCTGAACATACCAACATATATAAAGCAAGAGAAAAAAAAAATTATTTATGCAGTATTTTTTTCTTTGATATTAATTCAGGTTTTTTTCTTTGATATTAATATAAGTTACACTTTTTGAGCGTGGTGACCGATACGTCAAATCACCTATGTATACATATATATCTACAATACCTACATGTATACATACGGGGAGCACATACGGTGAGTGTGGCATTTTATAAACATATGATAGATACCTATACACCTATATACTTTCTCACAAACAGCTTACGTATTCGTCCGATTTCGGAGCAGCTCGTCGTCCATAATTTGCAATACCTGACATACCTCGAACCGCTACGAGAGCTCGCGGGTCACTGTGGCCACCGCACGCCTCCACTCGCCGCGCCCGCCTCAGGCCCCCGTCACCGCGCATGGTAGGCAAAGTGGGAGGTGTTAGGTTTATTTTCGTTACGGAATTTCTTCATTCGGTCGCCGCGCTCAAAGCCAAAGATAAAAGCTATACAATAGCTTAAAAATACACAACCAATTGAGAGCCTACTCGTTTCTTAAAGTTGGTTAAAATGGTTTTGTTCAAGATTCTTTGAATAGTCATTTTAAAAATGAATATATTCTATTTAATGCCTTTTTAGGATACCTCAAGACAATGATAAAAACAGTCAATGGGCCTTGAATCGTTCGCACTTGGCTGATGTTTTCCTAATTTTAATGTCGGCAATCAGATATAAATAATCCTGCAGGTTTATTTCTCTTAGATATTTTCATTTATTAAGTACATTGATATACCTTTCAATTTCTGTTACTTGTTCCAACCTATCATCATAATTATTTTGTTTACGTTGAAGGAATAAGTACCTAATCAGTTAGCAACAAATCTTCAATCCCCTCAAATCCTTGTCAGAGAGCAAAAACACGAGCGTAATCTATAACATTATAAAAATCTAAACATGCCCTGTCTGTAAATTTAAGCTATTAACAAATTAAATAGACTATATAAGAGATAGACCCAGGATCCTGGGTCCGACACGGGGAAGCGATGGCAACTGGCGGATCCGTAAAAATCCAGATGAGCCCAATATAATAGGCGAGAGCGAGGCACATCGCTTGCGCTGGCTTGGCCACCTACATAGAATGGGGGAGGATCGCACGGTAAAAAGAGCCTATCTGGGTAGACCAACGGGACGGCGACCAGTTGAAAGGCCCAGATATCGCTAGAGGGACGTAGTGGAGGCTGATCTGATTCATGCCGATGACTGGCAGGAGACAGCGCTGCATAGGGAGGAGTGGAGTACTCTCATTTCGGAGGCCAGGACTCATTTTGGGTCGGTGAGCCGCAGCAGTTACTTGGTAAGTATCTTCTATCTATCTATCTATCTATCTTCTATCTTCTATCTTCTATCTATCTATATATATATATAATGAAAATGGTGTTCGTTTGAGGCTCAATCACGCTTAAACCACTGATCGTATCGACATGAAACTACCACCATTCGATGCGAAATTTTTCCTAGATGGTTTATGGCTATATATATATATCTATATATATATATATATATTTCCCATGTTTTCTCAATTTGTTTGTTTATTAATTTATTTGAATAAGGCGGTACGAAGTTCGCCGAGTCAGCTAGTATATAACTATATAAAAGATGGAGAACATGGTGCAATTATTTTTAGATTAATTGGCTGCTTGTCGTTTTGTATGTTTGTCTATTTGTTCAGGATTCACGTAAAAACTACTGGGCCGATTTCAATACGGTTAACGCTGGTCGACAGCTAATTCTTAAAATAAATCTCTGCGCTATTTTTTATCCTGGGAAACCCGAGGATTTTACAGGGAATGTTTTAAAATGGCCATATAAAAAAATCGAATCAGATCATCATTGCCATTTTGAAACATTCCCAAAAATGGAATCCCAATTATTCTTTTATTGATCGTTAGCCAATTTAATTTAATGAACTGTGTGATATGTTTTATCCCGGGAATCCTGCGGCAATATTATCGGTTTGAAGTTGTTTGGATGCGTAAAAATTAGCTTATTCCTACACAGTTTTCAATAATACGATAACTTACATTCTTTTTTTATATGCTACGATATTTCGTGTCCAAGGAATCCCGAGGGAATTCCAAGTCAAGCATGGACAAAGTCGCGGGAATATCCTTGTATATTCTACTATTTATCATACTAACTTTATCTACAAATGTATTAAAACAACACATATAGACAATGCACAAACAATACTGGAGATACCGTCACGACACATCCGGTGTAGGAAACCGGAAACGGCCAAGCGGCATTATTTAACTTGTTACAAATAAACGTACATGTATTTATGTATTTCCGTTTTGCAATATTAATAATGATTTACCTGTAGTATGCAAGTCGACAGTATAGTGGAACACTATGATAGTATTTTGTTAAGTTTTCGCGACTTGTATACATAATAAAACTACGTTAATGGTTTTAAGCGCGGTAATTTCTTTGATTTTGGTTATTCCGACATAAACAAAATTAAAACTAAATAATTAAAATGAACAAGTTGGCGGTAGGCTAAATAAAACTTTAACAACACTCGTTGACAATTTATCTTTGTCGTCCGTGACCACGGTCACTGAAAAGCAGCCGAAACGTCGGAATAACCAAAATCTAATAAATTACCGCACTATGATAGTATTATTTTTTTGGTAGACTTGACTTTATGTTGTTGGTCCGAAGACCTCACAACTTTACCGGGGTTTTCGGGGCGAGCGCCTTCGCAAAGCGAGGCCGAGGCCCGAGGGGAAGGATCCCGGCGGACCGGGATCGGCGGTTCGCGGCGGCCTACGCTATTTTACAGCCGTTTCGCAACGTATTATGGCTGGAAGAGAAGAAACACCGAAAGAAACATCCCAGCACCACGCCTAGTCTATCCTGTGGGGGGGGGGGGGGGGCTATGTCTCCTGGCGTCCCTCGCGAGGACTTGGAGAGATCGTAATTGGCGGCGTCTAAGACGCCGCCGTCTGTGTCTGTCCGTCGGTGCCTGCCAGCCTGCCGTCCTAACTGCGGGCGATCTGATCCGGGCCAGACGTTTTGTAATAACGTCGACCTTGTCCGTGAGGACATTACGCGGTCGTCGCATGAGAGCCTTTCGCCGAGGCTTGTAATCGGACGCATAATAGTAAGTAACGCATAGTAGTAATAAGTAGTAGTTATAATAATAACTACTCTGGCCATAAATACTATTAATTAAAAACTTTTCAGGTTTTGTTTCAATCAGCTTACGGATGTCCCGAATAGTTGAAGGAGCCATAGGGAATGCATCTCTGTCCCAAAAGATCTTTCAGCAAGGCTGTTGTTGTTCCTCGCAGGCCTAGACCCTTCTATTATTGTTGGAAATTCGTATATATTCGTTTCTTTGTATGTTTCGGAAATCGTTTGCGACCTCAATTACTGCACAGCGCCATCTACTGGCTTGTAAGTGTTCCACTGCAACCGTCATTTCTGTCCCTTCGTCAGTTTATCTTTGTTTGTCCCGCATTTTGCATTGGCCGACACGCACTAGGTCCATTTATCAATTTGTCTCGTAAGTGTTATAAAAAGCATTGTGCTTATGACACAGAAGAAAGTGTGTTTCACCACTCACATGTGTTGTGGCTCTGATCTGCGCTTCAGGTCTTAAACGGCGCACTCGTTGCAATCGGAAAACCCTCGTAAAACAATTTACTATTATGTGAGGCTTCGTCTCACATAATAGTAAAGATTACTTTGTAAGTGTATCGCACGGTGGCCGATATTAAAACTGCAATATTTTGCTTTTAACAGACCGCAAAAGGGGATCAACGTCGGCTTGCTTCTTAAACTAAGATACATTGAATTATAACAAAAAGTAGCGTTTAATATCATCTTTCAATCACATGTCGTTATAAAAATAACTATTTAGACGCATAAAATTACAAAAGAGGTGATCGTGTACGATACAGTAGTAATACAGGTATAGATAAATTATAAGTCATAGTTTTTTATATAATGTAATTGCTTTACCTTTAATATAATATGTACGTAAAATTTACTTCACATACTGTTACGACCGAGGTACCGACAACGAAAAATTCACACCTGCGTCTATAAAAACACGTTTTATTACCTTTTCGGCATTTAGACTTCTTTTGTTTGCTTTGTGCTTAAAATATGAAATTAGAAAAACACCCATTGTGTATTGTAATATTTTATGGTAATCATTAGCCAGGTGTGATTCTAGGAAATTCAGTCCACGCGGTCGAGCAAACATATTGTATTTGTACAGTATAAAGCAATGCCCTGAGGGAGGGTTATTATATTTGTACCTGTGTTATATTAGTTTGTTTGTTATAGGTCTAATAAATCCTATAGTAATTCTAACGGCATTTTAATTCGAGTCCTGCAACTCGTAACAATAAATATGTATAAGCGCGGGCTCGAATCCTTGCAGTTTTTCTGTGCATATATATTATTACTGTTATCATGAGCCAACTATGAAAGAAAACACCGTGTACAGGTTTCATGTACATCGAAATAACTGAAGTGTCAAACCCGCAGTGAGGATGGCAAATTTTGAGTGATATGGCACCACTTGAATGTATACATTCATTGTATTGAGGCAAAGAATCTAAATGACTTCAGCTTTGATATATGTATACTATATATATTTATAAATATTATATCGCTATTAAGTTTAAATAAATTGTAAATGTTTAGTGTGATTATATATTCCTTTTTTTCTTTTCTTAGGTTAGGTACTTTTTCATTTTACTCATTATTTCATATTTATTATTACAGCCTACATTTTTCTGTTTCTTTTGCTTTATATTTTAATCTGTGGTACATAGGTATCACAGATTAAAATATACGTTCTTTATAATTATTTGTTTTTTTAAAGGTTATCACTGGTCGTAAGCCACATGTGATATGCCTATATCACATTTTCAGTGCCCACCAGGGCAGCCACAGTTCAGTGGGCACTGAAAATCAGAGCTGTGACTATAATACTCGTTTAGGTTTTTTTTTATTGCAGGAGGTCAGCAGACAGGCAGACGGCCGACTTGATGGAAAGCGGTTATCATCGCCAATGGACATTTGCAACATCAAAGGTGCTACAAATGCGCTGCTCCTCTCTTAAGGAAGACTGGAACCTGGTCACTAATGCTGGAATACAAACCAAGGTTGTTATGGCGACATACATTAGACTAGGGGTGGTAGCCATCCAGACAGGCAAATGCACTACCACCTGACTGTGGGTTATTTTGTCGCCTCTTACGACAGGCCGCCCGGCCGCAGGAAATTGTATTCTTTCTCCGTTCCTGTACGGTTAGCTGCTCCGTTCTCTATATTTTAGGGTCAAAATATGTGCTGTTAAAGGATAATGTTTATTAGCATAGATATAATGATATAAAAACTATAACTTATCCAAAATAATAAAATCATACACATTACACACCATACCTATACTTTCAAAAAGACAACATATTCTTAGCTATCAAAGCTTTCATAAGACTTAGCTCGCACTTACTTGCGCCTTAACGCCTAGGTCTTTAAATCAATATACTCGGCTTGGCTCGGTATAAACGACGACATTAAAAAGAGCGTGACTGCGCCATCAATACGTAATATGTAGCATCTTTAAGGGGGAATAATTCGATTTTGAATATTATACACTACAGCTCAAAATAATAGTTATCATTGCTAGCTTGTATTTTTGTCCCGCTAAGAAAGTTTTTACCCAGAGAACATTAAAAAACATAGTCTAATTTTTCAATCATCATAATCAGATAGAGTTATCCATCACCAAAACTATATTATATATAATCTGACTAAATATAAAAGAAAAATTATTGATTTGTGCCACAATAACAGACAACGGATTGAGTTCTATGCTTTCGAACTAAGATGCGACAAGTGTTTGTTTGATTGACAGGGAATATACAATAGAATATAATTAATTGCATAAACTGCCACATACATATAATTTGAAGAAGATGTTGTGATCTTTGTAGGAACTATAGTTTGTCCTTTCGAACATGCAATACAGGCAGTTGTTGTTGCCAGGACATTATATAATATTATTATTACACACACACACAACATTATTATTTTCACAAAAATAATTTAAAAAAAAAACAAATTATTACATTATTAAAAATATTTATAAGAAATCTAACATTAGTTAACATACATAACATAACACAATTCTTTCTAGTTAATTAGTCAATAAAAAAAACAAATGTCTAAAAAATTCTATCATTATAAGCATAAATTATAGTATAGCTTTTAATTTCATTTAGATGTGAGGGTAGATATTATATATTAAAACTGCCATATAAAAAAGATACAGTCAATGTGAAATACACGCTCACGTATTCAGCAGGGACTCTTTAACTAGTAGGAGCCAATTAGTATAAGTCACGGTAACCGTACTCCATTTTCTGCAGAAACCTTTAAACTATGTTAAGCCGAGATCGAATTTATATTATACCGAATTATAAAATGTGACCCCTGTATTCCACTGGAACTCTTTAGCAGTGCCAACCGATTACACTGAAATATCGAATCCGTTCCCTATAAATCGCAGAAAGCCGTTAACTGGTCTGCGCAGATTATATACATACATTACATACATAGCAGATAGAATTAGAGAATCCGACCACTGTATTCCACAGGAAGTTTTAACTAGTGCTAGTCGATCACATTGAGTTAGAGTATACGGTCTCCGTATTCCACAGGAACTCTTAACTAATGCTAGTCGATCACATTGAGTTAGAGTATACGGTCTCCGTATTCCACAGGGACTCTTAACTAATGCTAGTCGATCACATTGAGTTAGAGTATACGGTCTCCGTATTCCACAGGAACTCTTAACTAGTGCGAACCGATTACATTTAGTTAGAGTATACGGTCTCCGTATTCCACAGGAACTCTTAACTAATGCGAGCCAATCACATTGAGTTAGAGTATACGGTCTCCGTATTCCACAGGAAGTCTAGTGCTAGTCGATCACATTGAGTTAGACCGTATGGTCACCGTATTCCACAGGAACTTAAATAGTGCGAGCCGATTAGACTCATTTTCAATTATAGCTATCAGCCCTGTATTCCAGGGGGACTCTTAAATAATTTTATATGACTCGATTATATTGAGTTGGAAAATCCGGTCCGTATATTAAATTGGAACTCTTTAACTATTATGAGTTATAAAATTTTGACATTGTATTCCTGAGAACTCTTCTGTTATAACAGTCGCGCATTTCGGCCATTTTAAAACATCGAACTCTCGCCTTGGAAACGACACGTAATTGGTCGTCTTATCGTATGGTATATGAATTCGTGAGATCACACCAATTGGCTGAGACACCTCTATTGCCCCATTTCGCCATTACGTTCTGTTACAAGCAGAATTTTATCAGACGTGTTTAAAAATCGCGCCAATTAGGTGCGAGCCGAGTCGGGATTGCAATTTTTTAAATTTAGAAAAGATCTTCGAGGACGAAATAGGTACCTCATATTATCTTAGAGGTTTTTCAAGTCGAACCTTCTCGAACTTTTCAAGGTTTGTTCAATCATCCTAGAAGTTTTTAGCTCTCTCTCTTTGCGTCTCGTTTTCGCACGAGCCGGTCATCGAAGGGCACAACATCGCTTCATTTTGAATTCCGACGCTAGTCAAAAAGGGCTTGCCCGTCTTCATTTTTCTTAGTATGAAAGTGCACCGTTTAAACCCTAATTCATTTCGAGCATACCGACTTAAGAGTCGTTGGTCGACGAGACAGGCCTTTAGTTGGATAAAAAGTCCAACCCTTTATAGATTAAACGTGTGGAAGCGTCCTTGATTAGGATGGTATTGATTTTTTGCAATTTATAATCCTAATTTGAATGATCAAGTTAATTCATTTTCAACAAGCGTGTTAAATAATAATATTCTTTTGTGCTACATCATTGACTTCAATATACTAGCCAATATTAGCACCCGTATATTCCTCGGGATGCGGCAAGTATCACATACACCGGTGGAAAGTGGAATTCTCTTTTATATCCTTCTTCTCCTTTTTCAATTCGGTTATTCTTATTGAGTCGAGCTAAGGAAGTTCCAGAAAATAAAACATTGTTATCTATCCTAACCAACTCTTGTTAACCTTAGACGATTTGATTCACTTCCCGCTTGCAACGTTATAATCGGTACATAAGTACTTTCGGTTGCCAAGAACAGCCTTTCTAGAAAGTTGATAAGGAACCACCGCGAAAAGTATGCCCAATACTTACTCTAGTTTTTAACTCTATAATTTTTCCACAATTTCAATAGGGTTTGTTTTTATGGCCGAGCTGGGTATACCTCTTTAGAAAACGCCAAAGCTGCCTGCACTTTAAACCCAGTGCAAACAGACTGTAAATCCACCTTCGTGGCCCACCATACGCCCTCAGTACCTGTTACCCGACGACCGTCAGACCGCACCAAGATAGCTGTGAAAGTAGCTCTCTTCGGTCCAGTACAATTTAATTATATTTTCATGCATACTGAGCCTAACCCTCTTTTTTAGGTCTTAGACAGGCTTCTTTATCTTAAATCAAAAATTCTTTATCTTTATCTGTAAATAAAACAGAAAGAACTCAATGCTTCATTATCTATACATATAATAAAATTGTAGAGGCCGAATTTCTGTACAATGAAAAAAATTGCTAAAAACCGAGTCAGGGGGATGTAAGAAGTGAAATAGAAGTAATTTAGCTTTTTTTCAAATTTTATGTTTCTCTGTTTGTCTGTCTGTTTGTACCGGCTAATCTCCGAAACGACTGGACCGCTTTACATGACATTTTGATGGTGATAGTTAGTTAAAAAACCGCACCACGCGGACGAAGTCGCGGGCAGAAGCTAGTATAAAATTAAAAAAGTTTAGGGGACGTTATTTAGACCAACAGATTTCAAATATACAAATTACGAATATACTGGTAGAAATTTTGCCTGTCTCTTAGAGCATCACGTGAAAAAAACTACCGATCCGATTTAAATTAAACTCGACACATAGCTAGCTTATATTCCGAGTTAATACTTGGCTACTTTTTGTATGCTTTATTGATGCCGTCGTTATTTGTATTTCGTTACTTCACAAATAAACACGTCGTCATGGCAACGCGAACGTAGTTTCTCTCGCACTACTAGTGCGACCCCTAATACCCTATAATACCCTATAATAAATATTACAAACGCAAAAGTTTGGAAGAATGTATGGATTTATGTATGTTTGTTAGTCTTTCACGCAATAAATAAATAAATAATATAGCTTACATATCAGATTAACACATAGGTTATAATTTATAAAAATATAGTGTGAATTATCCAAAATATAACGATTTTCCATCAGCATTCGGGGGGACCGCGGGGCGCAGCTAGTAAAGTAATATTTTTAGAAATAATCCAAAAATAGAAACTCCAAATTATTAGACATATTATAAAAATCATGTATTTTATGGTAGTAAAGTACCCTTTTAAGTAAAGTACTCTTTACTACTGTATAAGACTCTAAACCGTGTAATCTAATACGTTAATATGTAATACTAGCTTCTGCTCGCGGCTTTGTCTGCGTGGAACAGTAAAAAAAGTAAAAAGTAAAAACCCCCCGATTTTGAAACATTCTTCATTGGTGCTCCGCTCCTATTAGTCTTAGCGTAATGATTTATAGCCTATATTATATTATAGCCTTCCTCCATAAATGAACTATCTAAAACTGAAAGAATTTTTCAAAACAGACTAGTAGTTCCTGAGATTAGCGCGTTCAAACAAACAAACTCTTCAGCTTTATATATTAGTATAAGATGTTATTTTAACAGCAATAATTACACATGGAAAATATGAAGTACCTAATTCAGTATATGTATGCAGTTGCGTCCGGCAAGACTTTTTGTTTAATTATGACACGAGCTTATATTATCCCTATAATACCTATTATAAATGTGAATGTAAATTTGTTTGTTACGCTTTCACGCGAAAACTACTCAACCGATCATCATGAAACTTTACACATATTCTTGGAGGTATTAGAAGTAACATATGATATTTTTTATGAAAAAAAATCCACGCGGACGAAGTTGCGGGCAGAAGCTAGTATTCTATAATGAATACAACGTTTTTGTCGAAAATCCAGGATTTAAACATCAGCTTCGCTGCGTTTGTTTTTGTCTTAATAATAATCGGCACACAAACACACTTTGGAGATCTACAACCTAAGCAAGCAGCTTGTGTTTTTATTGGTATTATACAAGAGACCACTCTGGGGCCGATGCCAGACACCCAGACCATAATAAATAATGTTAAGTAGGTTTTCGAAATTTACCATACCAGGAAATGAATCCGAAATCGTTGCGTTCCAGTGAACCAAGCCAACAAGGACTCAGGACTCAGAAGAAGACTACGGTGCTTCGGACACGTAGTGACATGTAGTTGTAAGTCACATGACAGATAGAAGGTTAAACTGGAAGAGCGATGGATACAAATATAAAGGTAAACCAAAAAGACAATAATGGATTGTGTGAAGGATGAAATTATGATTTGTAGTACATCTGAGCATGTATGCCAGAATAGAGGAGTATGGATAAGGTATTGTGCCGACCCCAAATAATTGGAAACAGGTGAAAGAAAAGATATATTACAACAAGTTTTAGGTATAATACATCAAATTTCTCAGAACTCCGGGCTTAGAAACAGATTAACTTTTGAAATATTGGCTATAAAAGAAAAGAATATTCCTTATCTCACTTTAGATCACAAGTGATAATAATGACACGAAGTTTTGCAAGGCTTGCCATGTCCTCTACGTAATTGCTTGTCCATGGACAGGCCAATGCGCAGTCGGTTTTTCACAAAAACTTTTTAGAAACTTCTGGAGTGTAGCAGACAGGACTATCTGATAGAAAATGGTTATTGTTGCCATCTAGAAACCCAAAAGCGCTACCGGCCTCACAAAAGGGCATAAATAGAACCCGGCCACTAATACCGCAACACAACTCAAGGCGTTGTCATGGCGGCATACCCTAAACCAGAAGTATCCGTCCATACCAGCGAATGCCCTACCACCTGACCGCGAGTTGTTTTGTCACCTTTTACGACAGGTCGCCCAGTGACAGAAATTAGTATTCTTTCTCC
Organism: Dendrolimus pini; assembly: GCA_949752895.1. Taxonomy (NCBI): domain Eukaryota; kingdom Metazoa; phylum Arthropoda; class Insecta; order Lepidoptera; family Lasiocampidae; genus Dendrolimus; species Dendrolimus pini. Next base: position 8,563,018 of record OX457125.1, on the reverse strand, counting down.
GTTCATCTTTATCTCATTACACTGAGATACCGTCTGGTGATTATCCTTTTATATATATAGTACATATAGTAGTAATAAACCCCAGGATCTTTTCCTCTCACTCTTACATTAATAAAAAAAATACTAAGCCATTGAGATGTTCAGCTCCCACTGCTACTTGAATTGCCGATTTGGGATTATGGAAGGATCTAAAGTTATATCTCTTATGATAATTTCAAGGTACAATAACTGGTAGTAGAGTAGATTGAATTGTTTTTTCGAATGTTGAATAGTAAATGTAAACAACAAGATTGAAAGAAATAATTTGAATTAGAAACAAATAGTCGGTTACCTCCCATCGGGATTTCATTAACAAAATAAGATATTTTACGTAAGGGAACGAAACAATTAATTTTGCTAACATGACTGCAAGTAGAATTAGAATATCTTAAAATTAAGCTGATAATTATTTGTATTAACAGTTTACAACACGATGCAGTCTACTCTTGTAGGTAAAAATATGTTAGTGTTGCTTTATTATATTTTATAATTATTTTAACATGTCATAATGAACATAAAAAAACATGAAGGCAAATTTTAAAAGCGCAGGGAATGTGAAAATATTTTCTATAATCTAATATAATATGTACAGTCTTTTAGGTGTGAATGAACAACAACATTGGCTAGCAATTATATGTACTGAGTTTAGACCAATTTTCTCTTTTCTAGGTCGTCCTCACTGCCGGGCATTGCCAATTTGATAAGAACAAATGACTGTACTTCACAGAAATCTATTTTGAGCACAGTGGGGGGGAGAAGGCGTAATAATATTTATGTTGTTTTGCTTTAAAACCTCGTCTTCCCCAGTAACCCCATTTTTCTTATTTGAGCTAAGGACTTTGTTTCATTTCTAGGTTTTCTGTTTGTGTTTGTAATCAGTCTCTTAGTACTCGCAGTCGCGAATTTGAAACCCGCCATATCCCCCTTGGACAATACAATACCACGCATATACTGTTTGTTTTCTTTTAAAAAAATAATGCCCAAGAAAAGCAGTAGAAGGTTTCTAATTGGTGTTATGATGTTGATTGCCGGTGATCTCCAAGTTTCGTGCAATGTCTTTTTTCCTAAGCGTGGTCGATCGCATCATCGCTTATCTTTAAGCGAGAACGTGGTCAAACGCGAAGCTATTATAAGAAAATAGTTCTTCCAGGATGGATTAATTTTATCGCTGACTGCCAGTACCAATTTTAGGACACAGTATTTCTTCTCTTTTTATATTCAAATCAAATAAGATTAGATTAATGTTAACGGTGCATCCACATCAGAGTTAATATCATTGTGTTAAATACCGCAAAAATAATTTGAAAATAATAAATATAATTTTCTTAATTACTTGCAACGGCTGGATCGCTGGACATTCCGATCCAATTTTAAGTGGTGATTTGTCAACCCAACACTAAGCATTCACGCGAGCAAATGTCAATGTGGGACAAGTCCACAAATTTAAAATCGCTCAGCAAGATATGATACAGGCTATTGGGAGTTTCTTTTACGAATAAAATCTGAAACGAAGATATTCGTATGAGATACAAGTAGAAGTTCGCCGGTCATACCTGTGACAGGTTCCATGCTCAATGAAAAAGGCGAGTCCTGGACAGGAGGCCGCGTCTTGACGAATATAGTATACGATTATTTGCACAAGTTTGCCAGTATGGGCTGGATGAGAACAGCAGAGTATGAGATATACTCGGAGAAGTCTACGTCCAGCAGTAGATTACACATAACTGACGACAATATAGAAGATTGCCTTGTGATTCTACTTAACACGAAGATGTTAAAGACCGCGCTAAATGAAGAAGAAAAAGTAGTAAAGAGAACTCCAGGCTCCGAAGCAATGCTCAGAAAGAAACCGGAATTTGTAATTAGGATGATAATCTATAAATCCCGAAGAATAGGATATGCGAGTGAACCTTCAATCAAAGCTCTATTTTGCTATGTACTTTTTATAAAATATGAGGTACTTATCGCAGGTAACGAATTCAGAACTAAGGATAACGTAGTGAAGAGAAAAGTTTTTGTAATCCATATTAAAAACGTATTAGGTATCTTTTGTAGTTAGAATTCAACCTGCATAACGTTCCAAACACGCAAAGCGTGCACGAAACCCGAAACTGAAGTAACGAAGTGCCCGCCAATCCGCGCCGAGTCACAGTATTGATATACGTAGAACCCGTGTGGTTGACCAAAAAAACCGATTCGGTACCTATTAGAATGTTACGTTTTTCCCACATGAATGTTGAAAGCCAACGTGCATATAAAAGTTTCATTTTTCAAAAGTTCAACTTTCATCACGTTTTGACGTTATTGGGCAGGAATGGAACGAACGGTTCTTTTATATAAATTCTAAAATTCAAATATTGGCACCGGATTGCCGAAAATAAGGATTGCAGTATCTGCAGGTATCTCTGCAATGCTTCAATTATGAACGCAAAATCCCTGCATTAAATAAGAATGCATATGAAATATGCATTTGACTATTGCAAGGTTTCTTTTGAATTCTGATTGCCTATAATTTGAAAGGTGTTTGTATGATATTTCCGTTGAATGTATGTTGGGACGTTTTGAATGTTTAGGTGTTAGCAAATGATTCACATACTGTTTATAAAGGCAGGAATTACTATTTTATAACACGTGATTACTACACATCAAGGTTTTAAATTTCATAATAACAACACGAAGACTCATCTTCATTTAATCATTTAGATTTTCATTCGTAGTGAACATTAGTGTAATCCACCTAAGATCACGAAATTAAAATTTATAAAAATCAAATGTATTCGCGTTGCAAATCCTCTCTTAAATTAAAGATTTTGGGGTCCAAAATTTGGTAGAGTTCAAGTTTCTAATCCACCATGGCACTCCTTTTGAACCTGAACCACATTCGCCACAGCAATTCGCAACGACGCTTCAGCAGGCAAGCCATCCTTAAAAAAATAAAATAATAAACTTTCAATATAAATTTGCCATCCATTACAATTGCTAAGATTTTGGACTTGGCTCCTGTGATACGAAAGAATGTCTTTTTTATGGGTCGTCGGCCGTCTTCCTCCCACAATGGCAGCTCTCACTCCGACGCTATCGATGAACGCACTTACATAAACGAAATATATGTGTCACTGATCCGTAGACTGCATCGTGCGTGCACCAAATTAAACAAATGCGGCATACCTGTTCAGTTAGTAGTGTCGATCAACTTTCGCTAAGAAGCGCCGCCTCGGCTTAAATGCGGCACATCATAGGCCCCCGATCGATGCCGACAATTCGTACCACATGAAGCCGAGGAACCAGCAGTGTCGGTGCTCCGCTGGGCCGGCGAGCGCGGCCGCGGCACTCGCGCGTTTAATGTGAGTGCGGTGCGCGCGGTCGATGCGGCGCTATGGACAACTCGCGCATGACTACCACAGGGTAGGCCCGGCGGGCGGCGAGCGAGCCGAGCCATGCGCGAAACCGCCGCGCGCACATGTCGATATTACCGCCGCGCACCCCCCGCGCGAATCCCCGCCCCGTCCGGCGCACTTCACCCTTTATTTATATGATGACGTTCAGGGGCGACGTCATAATGAAAATTGAACGTAGTGAGCGCGCGCACCCGTAGCAACCGATGCTACACGGGCTGAGCAAGCGCCGCTACGCCGTTGTAGAACATGGGGGCGGAGACACTTGCAACCGCGATGCACACTAGTACGTGATGCACACGCATACACTGCGTAACACTGTTCCATACGACACTGATTGATAAGATTATTTATTGTAGATATTGAATTTTTCACTCTTGAATGGGCGCTTTCACTTTCCATACTATACAGCGACAATAATTAAATTAAAATTCCTTTACCTGAATCGAGACGTGCATTTAAATTATTCGCCAAGGGCGGGCAATCGAGAATATTGAAGTGAAAAGGAAAGTTGTTTATGTTTACGCGGAGTGAAGGGACAGTCAACGTACAACTGTGATAGAGTTGTACTCGGGCAGACTGATAACTTAGTTGTAGACTTGTTTAATATTTTTCTTTGACTGTATCACTTATACATGTATTTTAATAATTAAAAAGGTTCTAACTAAATGATGATTTAAGGCTAGAAATAAGGTATAATAGCTGGGAATTGTGATACCAAAATACATCATAATTTTACCTAATCTCGGCATCAAAAATGAATAATAATTATAATATAAATGCATTAACGTTGAACTGTTGGGCGTGGTCATTTTTATTTTAAAGGAATGAACGGTAGGTAGATCCGCTAAACTACTTCAAGACAGTTTAATGAGTTTCACACATCGTATATATTAATGTTAGCATTTCATAATTGGACAACATGCACATTATATTTTCTATTATAAATGAATTGTTAAAAAAAATACGTTAATAATACAATCTAATCTTAGTAAGTGGTTCAGAAATATAGCTCAAGAGCCCTACAGAAATTTAGGAGGTGCATTAAGATCCGAAATGCACGATTAGGCATCATATGAATTGCAGTTTTCACTTAAGTTTTAGCTTTGATTTTAAAGTCACAGACCGATCACTCAATTTTATTTATTAGTGACGATGACCGATGTATTTCAATAATTTTTAATACAGTTTATTTTTAACTAGTATCTACCAGTGAAACTTCGTCGTATAAATTTCTAATTCATGAGCGCATTACTTAGTGAATTACAATAGCAACACCAAGGAGCGCGATCTCAGTGCCATTTTTTTATTGTATTCGTCTATCCCACGGTAACGACGCCATTTTTCGGGATAAAAATTATCCCAAGTAAACCCGAGGTAAAAATTATTTCAGTGTTAAGTTTCATTTAAATAAGTTACATTATAAAATTCTAAATATGTTGTATCTGTATATTGAAGCTATAAAAGATAAAAAAACTTCGTTTAAAAAAACCGACTTCAAAAACTAAAAAGTATAAAATAACTTATTTCTAAAGCTATGTATTATTATTAATATAAATTATCTAAAACATCTTAAAGTCGGTGCTAAGTAATTTTCGAAATATAGTAATTTTTATGTTTTACTTTGCACCGACTTCGAGATGTTTTAAATAATTTATATTAATAATAATATATATCCATAGTCCCCATATTCCCAGACCGCTAGTACCACTAATAGTTCACCCCAATAGCCCGGTACTTTTTGGGCTTGTCCTTGGGTGCATTATCATATGGTGTAGACAGGGATAATCGCCGGTCAGTGTCACGCCACATATTTAGATAAAATTTGTCAAGGGGCCTCTACGTGTTGGCCTCCCCATGGCCCCACGCAAGCCCTCCAAAAGTCCGGGCCATTTTTATGGCCCGTGGTCTTGAAAGACATACATATATAGCTTTAGAAATAAGTTATTTTATACTTTTTAGTTTTTTCGTTTTTGAAGTCGGTTTTTTTAAACGATTTTTTTTTATTTTATTTGTTACTTTTTAGTGTCTAGCTGTGTATGGATAGACATACGAAAGGTGCCGCGCTTCTTAAAAAATATAGGTCCCTAGAAACGGGAACATAAAAATGTTCGTAAAATGTAAACTACTGGGCCTAACTATGTTAAATTTTTAGGGGACCAAATGGCAACTATTCCGCATCAAACTAAACAAGAATCACGTAAATCGGATCATAAATCTCAGCGTAATCGGTGTACATATGGAACGGAATGGAATTTTTTTCATAAAAAATGTTCATAACATGAAAAGTACTGGGCCAAACTATGTCAAATTTTTAGAGAACTAAATGGCAGCTTTTCCACGTCGAACAAAAAAAGAATCACGTAAATCAGAGATCATAAATCGCAGAGTAATCGGGGAACGGAATGGATTTTTTTTCATAAAAAAATATCTATAAAATGAAAACTACTGGGCCAAACTATGTCAAATTTTTAGGGGACCAATTGGAAGCTATTCCGCGTCGAACAAAAAAGAATCACGTAAATCGGATCATAGATGTCGGAGTAATCGGTGAACACACATAAAAAAACAAAAACAAAAAAAAACAAAAAAGATCCCGACGAAAAACTTGACTATATAAACGATGGAGAATACTGCAATTTTTTTCATTTCTTGTTTATTTTTCGTAATTCCCGTAAAAACTACAAGGCTGATTTTGATAGCGCTGACCGACAGAATTCTTAGACTTAAAATCTGTGCTTATTTTTATCCCGGACATCCCGCTGAAATTTTCCTGGGAGCGGTTCGAAGTTGTTCGGGTGCATAAAAATTAGCTTATTCCAACACAGTTTACACTAAAACGATTGCTTAGATTCTTTTAACATTCTCTTCTTTGTGTCCTAGAAATCCCGCAGGAATTTTAATTCACGCATGGATGAAGTGTATGTCGGACCAGAGTAGGGAAGGATCGCACAATAGCGAGAAGCCTTAAATATTATTGCCATGTTATTACATATATACGCTTCTATTATTTATTTATTTAGGTTTATAGCTTGGCAGCTAGGCCTTTAAGCCAGATCTTAGTTTACAATATAGTTTCTTCATTTTCATAAGCCTATGAACTGTAGGTAATCAGCTAGTGCCATTCAACGGAGTTCTTGTGACAACTCAAAAGGCCACATTTGACTATAGAGTTCACATTTCTCACAAAACACGTAATTATTACTCAAGAACTATCAATGTCCTACAACTATTGTTCATTTTAGAGTAATTTTACACATTTTTAGGAAAGAAAACTACACAGAACAACATCCCCTTTCAGTTCCCGCCAAAAACTCCAATAGACACTTCTATTTTGTTTATTAATACATATAAAATATTCTTATGAGTTCTTTATTTTTACTAATGAAAAGAGAGAATTTTTTGCCAATACAAAATTCATGATTTCAAAGAAACACGACGTGTGTTTTGGATATAATATAAGTGGTAAATAGCACAAGTAAACAACTTCACATGAGTATAATAATAAAAACTATCCTGATCAGTAACAGATATTATTTCATGATAAAAGTGAAGTCTGGCCCCAGGCAAGAAAACTATGCCTCAAAACATTCCATAAGGCTGAACGTACATTAACTACCAGTTTCTTTTTAAATATAGTTCTGCAGCCAGTACCCACAAATATATAGATATCACTTTATTGCTTACCAAAACAAACAATAGTTACTTGATAAAAACAAAATACAAAAAAGATCCCGACGAATTGAGAACCTCCTCCTTTTTTCGAAGTCGGTTAAAAAGGCGGCCTTATCGTTAAAAGCGATCTCTTCCAAGCAACTTGATTCACTCAAAGGAAATTCTTAAGTTTAAAAATTACATAATGATGAAGAAAGGAAGTATAGGCTGTCCCAAAAAAGGACGCAAGATTTGAAATTGATGAAAAACACATAATTTTTTTCCGTTATAATATATTTGTATATAAAATCTTAAAATACATAAAATAGGGTTATTTGTGGAATAAGACTTCAGGCAAATGTCCTCCTAGGCTTTGCTGGCACATACGCACTCTTTTGTCAAAATTTTCTATGACCATTTTTCATAGATGCGGCTGAATTTCTCCGATGCAGCGTCGAATTTCCTCTTTTAAAGCATGAGTGGTTGTGGACTTATTGGCATAGACTTTAGACTTTAAATAACCCCACAAAGGCGTTAAATGGCAAGATCTAGGGGGCTAATTCTGATCACCGAATCGAGAGATCACACGACTAGGAAATGTTTCATGCAGTAATTGCATCGTTTCTCTGGCTGTGTGGCAAGTGGCCCCGTCTTGTTGAAACCACATTGCTTCCACATCGATATCCGCTAATTCGGCTAGAAAAAACCTTGTTATCATGTCGCGATATCGAGCTCCATTAACAGTAACGGCTTGGCCGGCCTCATTTTGAAAAAAATATGGTCCAATAATGCCTCCAGCCCAAAATCCGCACCAAACAGTGACCCTTTGTGGATGCATTTTTTTTTTGAACAATCACATGTCGGTGTTGAGCCCCAAATGCGGCAATTCTGACGATTAACAAAGCCATCGAGATGAAAATGTGCTTCGTCGCTAATGATGATTTTGTTTGAAAAATCTGCATCCCTGTTTTGGCGGTCGATAATCCATTCAACGAACTCTCTTCGCTGTCCATGATCACGAGGCTTCAGTTCTTGTGTTATTTGAACTTTGTAAGCATGGAGATGCAGATCTTTAGTGAGTATACGTTCGAGAGAGCTTCTTGAAATTTGCAATTCTTGTCCACGATGCCTAATGGATGTTCCTGGATGTTCACGCACTGATTCGATATTGCCATTTGAACGGCTTGTTTTTGGACGACCAGTAGAATGAACATCATGAATTGATTCACTCTCCCTGAATTTTGCAACCACTCTGCTCACAGTTGATGAAGTCAAGTCAATATTCCGACCATGTTTTGCACGGAATTTTCGAACCGTGCCCGCCATTTTTAACCGAATTCGAAAAAAGGAGGAGGTTCTCAATTCGTCGGGATCTTTTTTTTTTGTTGCTTTTTTTTATGTATATTCGCCGATAACTCCGTGATTTATGATCCGATTTACGTGATTCTTTTTTGTTCGACGCGGAATAGCTTCCAATTGGTCCTCTAAAAATTTTACATAGTTTGGCCCAGTACTTTTCATTTTATGAACATTTTTCATGGAAATAATTTTCACTCCGTTCCATATGTACACCGATTACTCTGAGATTTATGATTCGATTTACGTGATTCTTTTTTTGTTCGACGCGGAATAGCTGCCATGTGGTCCCCTAAAAATTTGACATAGTTTGGCCCAGTAGTTTTCATTTTACGAACATTTTTTTGTTCCCGGTTCTTGGGACCTATATTTTTTAAGAAGCGCGGCACCATTCGTAAGTCCACCCATATATAGCTAGACACTAAAAAGTAACAAATAAAAAATAAAAACTTCGTTTAAAAAAACCGACTTCAATAACGAAAAAACTAAAATGTATAAAATAACTTATTTCTAAAGCTATTATTATTAATATATATTCTCTAAAACATCTTGAAGTCGGTGCAAAGTAAAACATAAAAATTACTATATTTTGAAAATTACTAAGCACCGACTTTAAGATGTATTAGATAATATATATTAATAATAATAGCTTAAGAAATAAGTTATTTTATACATTTTAGTTTTTTCGTTTTTGAAGTCAGTTTTTTTTACAAACCCCAAACATTCAGCTGTCAAATAGATTTTTTTTACGGCTGCCAGCACTAAAATACAAAAATGGCGGCAAATTGAAATCTTGCGTCCTTTTTGGGACACCCGATTGAATAGAAAAATTAAAATGAAATACATAGACAGCAGATTACAATCTAAGGTAAATAATAAATTACCAAAATAACCCTTAAGTAAAAGTTTCGGCAAAATTGTAGATATTTGACTGACACCAAAAAAAAGAGATGCCGATAACTAAAAAGTGACAATTCACTAAAAAGAAAAGATTTAACATGCATGACGATGAGCGTAGGAAAGTTTCACTGTTATGCTTTGATTGGTGACAAACTCGTAAATATTTTAAGAAATGTTTGATAGTATACATACACCTTGTTTTTTCTTACGAAAAATAATCTATACATAATTATAATAAAATTATAGAGGTCAAATTTCGATACAATGAAAAAAAGTACTAAAAACCGAGTCAGGATGATGTAAAAAGTGAAATAGAACTTATTTATATATTTTTCAAATTTTTTGTTTCTCTGTTTGTCTGTCTGTTTGTACCGGCTAATCTCCGAAACGACTAGACCAATTTACATGAAGTTGTGTATGGTGGTAGCTTATATCCCTGGTCAACATATAGGATACTTTTCATCCCGAAAACATAAAGAGTTCCCGTGGGATAGTTAAAAAAGCTTTAATTACTTAAACAGCTTATAACAGACTGAAAGTGATTTCTCCGCAACGTAACATAATAGAAGTGGAGCTTTTGACAGGGTGTGGTGTCGGTGAGAGAGTTTTATCTTATATATATAATATATAAAGCTGATAAGTTTGTTTCTTTGTTTGTTTGCTTGAACGCACTAATGTCAGGAACTACTGGTCTGATTTGAACAAAAAAAAATAGTGTTTGATAGCCTATTTATCGAGCAAGGTTATAGGCTATATACCATCACGTTAAGAGCAATAGGAGCGGAGCACCAATGAAGAATGTTTCAAAATCACGGGGTTTTTTTAACTTACTTTTTTTAACCATTCCACGGGAATGAAGTCGCGGGCAGAAGCTAGTTTAAAATAAAATTTTAGTTAAACTGCCCCTTTAGATGATTCATATAACATATTCTGCTGTAATATCTAATTTTAGATGCGGCCTGTTGTTTAAGACATTTAAACATCATTAAACAGAGCAATTAGTTGCAAAAATGCTGTTTGTATTGTACGAAAATGATCTTCTAAGGAAAACAATGTATAACTAATATACAACGTATACAACTCAGGTCCCGACAAAAACAAAATCCACCTGCATATCTGAAACAAAGCACATTTATTGCCCACCGGCATTTGAACTAATAACATTTAAAATCTTTTATGGTCGTCTTCCTTTGTTTACTTATTGGCATACGGCCTATTGTTGTATTGTAATCATTAGCCAGGTGTTACAAATTTTAAAATAAAAGCTGATTCTAGGAAATTCGGTCCACGTTGCCGGGCGGACATATTGCATTTATGCAGTATAAAACAATGACCTGATGGAGGGGGAACGCAGTCGAGAACCACGAGCGAAGCGAGACGTGTGTACTACAATCGGGAATCTAATACGAGACGGACTTAGCGCGTGTTATTGAATTAAGACCTTCTGCATTACGTTTGGACTTGTTGTGTTCGGTTATATTTGTACCTGAGTTACACGTGTTTGTATAGTTCTAATAAACTCTATAGTAATTTTAACAGCATTTTTGATTCGAGTCTCGCACTCGTAACATTATGCATCTCTTTCCCTGCTCTATCGACGCCATAAGTAAAAACATTATGGATTTTGTAGATACTTTCTTACGTTTCATAGATGTTATTCTGATCAATGCTTCGAGACCAGTTACAGCCTAAGTACAAAACAACTTTTGTTTTCAGGTTTACTCTCACTTTAAGCTCAATCAACCTGTTTTTGGTATCAAAAGTTCATTAAATAGGTTTTGTCGATTTCGAACGGTTTTGCCGCACATCTTCAAAGCGCAGCCATGTAGTTTAGCATGTTTATAGTCGCACATAAACACATATTGAGAGAGATGGAGTGACACTTCCTCTTCTCGCGGAATAAACCGTTTAATTAAGGTATATATAATAAATACTATCTCCTCTCAGTCCTCAGTTGACTAAGGGCCGATTTTATCACCAAATAAAAGTTATTCATAGAATACGTACAGTATAACATAGAAAAACTAAAAATGACAGTTGCATGAATAAAACTGTTAAATTTTTTTAATTTTAAATTCACTCAGTTTATAATTTATTTGACTGATAACTTTATCTGATGATTGAAAAATTCGCCCTTAAGCTAGTTATAATCCATTAAAACCATTAAAAAAAAATTATTTATGATATATTTAGTGATCTTCACCACCTACATCGCTAGATTATATTAAATTATTCCTTAAGTTATAAGGTTGCCTGGAAGATATTGCTTTCAGCGATAAGGCCGCCTTTTGTTTCTACCATGACAATATTGTAATTGTGTATTTTGAAATTGTATATTTGGTGAGCAATAAAGAGTCTATCTATCTATCTAAAACCGGATAGTATTAAACTGGTTTCAAGTCTTGATTGCTATGACAAGACTAGTTCGGATTATTCGTCAATGTGCGGTTAACTTTTTCATGAAGAAAAATAATAAATGTTTGATAACATGATAGCATAAGTCTCAGCACCTGCTAATTAATCTACCTGTATTATTAACTGAAGGTGTCGGTCGCTATTTTGTTGTTTTGTCGCAGAGCGGGCTATAAATAGCATCTGAGAACAATACCTGGTTTTAGTTATTGTTCTGAGTCGCCTACTGTTTTGTAGGTAAGTATAATGATGTAACCACCGACAATTTCAATATGCTAAGGATATAAAGGAAGAATTAATTAGAAACATTATTCTCATGTCCCCGATAAAGCCAGAACACACTCAATATATAAAATAATATATGAAATGAAATGAAAAGAAATTGAAATGAAATGAATGAAATGAAATTTATTTGCATATGACATGGTACATAAAAATACAGGTCTTAAGTTTTACATATATGAGATCACATGTCATTACCCATGGGGTGTACAAATATTACATCGTCTTAAATTAAAATATTATTTACGTTAACCATGAAAAATTAAATTAAATAAGTATTGATGTCAAAAGATAATAATGTCAAATAATTAAATTCATATAAATGTCATACAGCCTCATCTAGGTCTTGTTCCAATTAAAATACTCATGCACCGAGTAAAAACACCTCTCCAATAACCAATTGTGAAGACACTTTAAATAAATTCAAATGAGCACTTTTTATGGCAACAGGCAAATTATTAAATATTTTAACACCCATAAAATTAGAATTTTTTTGTAAGGATAGGTTGCACGACGGATATAGAAGTCGATTTTTTATGGAGGGCCTCAGTAGTCTCTGACTTGATTCTCCGTACGTAGGAAAGAAATCTGGATTCTGTTTTACGAAAATTGCTAATTCCCTAATGTAGACAGAGGGTACCGTAAGAATTTTGTGTTCTTTGAAGAGAGGTTTACATGAGTCCAAAAAATGTAAACCATATATAGCACGTAGACACTTCTTTTGAACCTTGAAAACTCTATCTACATCTGTGCTAGCTCCCCAAAGAACGATACCGTATTGTAATACTGAGCCTACATAGCCATGATAAGCTTGCAAAGCTACTTCTGTTGAAACATTTTGATCTATTCTACGCAAAACGAAAACAAACCTATTGAGCTTTGAGCAAATTTCTTCAATTTGGGGTTTCCAGTTACATCTGTTGTCTATCATGACTCCTAAGAATTTCGCAGAATCAACTTCTTCTACTTTTTGATCATTGTGTGTGACTATTATTGTAGGAAATTTGCTTGGGTAGAATTGAAATTGCATTAGCTTAGTTTTTGAAATATTTACTTTTAAATTATTATCCCCTAACCATGAAGTGATATTCTGTAATGCCGTATCAATATTCTTTTTTAAGTTTATGTTGTTATTTTCTGATATTAATATTGGTGTGTCGTCTGCATATAGTATTGTCTTATGGATTGTGCAATTGGGTAGGTCATTGATATACAGCAGAAATTATAATCGGTCCTAATATGCTGCCTTGGGGCACGCCAGTTGAATTTAGTTTATAATCTGACCTACAAGCTACTAACCAAGACCGTAACATTTTCATTGTTTCAGTACATTGCTGCCTATTTTCAAGATAGCTTTTACTCCAATCCCATGCACTTCCACGTATTCCATATTTATATAGTTTCGTCAGCAATCTGTCGTGGTGTACCAGATCAAATGCTTTGCTCATATCTAAGTAGACCGCTGCTATATGTTCATTATTCGATAGCGCTTCTACCGCTGTCTTTATAAGTTTAAATATCGCCAAAGTGGTAGAGCTTCCTGTTCTGAATCCATGCTGGTTTGGTGTGATAATATTAAATTTATCTGAAAATTCATCAATCTTCTGAGCATATCCTTCTCGAATATCTTTGACAATATAGGTATGATTGATATCGGCCTATAATTTTCCATTTGCATCCGATCCCCTTTTTTATATAGCGGTTTAACAATTGATATTATGAGTTTTTCTGGAAAGATTCCTTCAGTAAATGAAAGGTTAATAATGTGACTTAACACTGGAGAAATAATTAGGACACATCGTTTTATTAGCCATGTTGGTATTTCATCATACCCAACAGATTTGGTATTATTAAGTGACTGAATAATTTTCGATAGTTCATCAGCTGATGTAGGTTCCTAAAAAATACTACTCGCTATACTAGTGAAATCAGTATGTTTGTTAACATTTGAAGAACTGTTACTAGATTTAACAAAAAAGTTATTAAAAGCTTTAGAAATATCAGGGCCATTATTTATTACATATCCGTTCTCGTATTTTTTTTTATACAATTAGTTAGGTCTGACTTTGCCTCATGTTGTTTGATAATTTCCCATGAGGCTTTGCATTTGTTTTTGCATTTATGCAAGTATTTTTTGTTTGCTAGTTTGTTTGCATGATTTATGCACTTTTTTAGAATTTTTGTGTATTTTTGTAGTCTTTTTCTTTTGTTGTTGTAGTCTTTTTCTTCTGAAAAATACAATCTTGAAGCCTTTGAGTCACGAATGAGTATGTCCTAGATAAGAATTAACTATAGTTCGCCGAATTTATTAAATTTCAATAACATTAAATTAAAATCTAATTTTACTGAAAAATGAATGTAAACACTAAAGAGCTTTAGAGACAACTCATTTCATTTCAAGGATGTCACAAATCAAAATCTTATTTCCAAGCAAGACACAATATGTAAGCCATGTCTTTTACACCAAAGACAACGGCTTATAAGTCACGCATAATATTTTCGCATCTTTATTTCTTACTTATGCCATCTCTACATAATAACCAGTCTACGTTTAAGGCTTAATTAGATAATTTTTCAGAATTTATTACCATTTCGTCGTCTAGTTGCTTCTAATATACATTTGTAGTATCCGTCTCCAATTTTTATTATTTTATTAATTTCTCTTTTAAGCAAATGAATAACAAGAAAATATACAGGGCACGCTTTTCTAAGGTGGATTTTCGAATTTTGCACATCGGTAATCTCGATGGTTACAACACGATATTTTTACGCCGTTCATACATGTTCATTGTAACAACCCAGCTGTATAATTTCAAAATCTAAAATGCATCCCAAGAAACCCTATATCACAGCACAAAAGTCATGAACTTTAATGATAAGATTATATAATTATAATAATAATATTAGCTGACACGGTAAAGGTTTTTCTGCCCTTAAAATAAAAATAAAACACCATAGGCGGGTAAAAAACACTTTCCGATCATTACTTTATTCCCATACCTACCAAATATTGAAATATTTTTTTTCGAAAGAGTGCGACAACTAACACCGTGATACGAGATTTCTATATATTAGAAAGACTATAAACTTATTGAGAGCAGTATCTTATTATATACCAACTTTACATGTTTTTCATAGATAATATCTAAGCAAATTCCTAATAACACAATAATTCACAAACATTATAAACAATGACAGTTGTTAAGTTTTAAAATTGCACATCTGCCTAAGAGGTGCATTTACGGCCTGGATTCGAACTCATATAATGAGTCTCCATGTCGTTTGTTAAGCTAGAAGCGACTATAACTTCATTCATATCTATAGACATGTAATTTAGCTCAATACAATCCCCCCTCCCTACGTCACTTCCCAGCCTCCATTGCATGGATTTATCGGTTTACTAAAAGTGAAACTGTATTTTCCTGCTTCCTAGAAACAGACTGATACGTTACGTTACGATACGCGCCGACTACATATTTAGAGTGTAACAGCTGATGTACAACCCCCATTCATCGTAAACATTGTTTAGTGTTAAAAATAAAATATTGTTTTCATTTCTCACCTTTTATATTCGGTTTTTTAACTATTCTATTGGGTTTTTCTCATTATCCTTCATACTTTGTTGCTATTAGGGCAGTAGTCAGTGAAATCGACTGAGATACTAATTATTGTCTTACAAAACCCCGAAGCCACCTAAACTTTATTCGGAAGCTGTAAATTAAGACGTAATAAAAAAAAATGCAGGAGTTCGGCAGACATGTAGACGGCCCGCTTGATGGAAAGCGGTTACCATCGCCTATGGGCATTTACAACACCATAAGTGCTACAAATGCGCTGCTGCAGGGTGTAATAAAAAAAATGAAATATATCTTCATAATAGAAGTCCGGTTCGATTTGGTCGTTTTCATCTACATCTTGCGTATCTGCAACAAGAAATGGTTATGATACTGAATAATCTTTTATTCATTTCATGATTTTACAGTATTGAAAAAAACACATACCTGAATCTGGAGCATCTCCTCAAATATCAGGTGCTATGACTTACAGTTGTGGTAATTGATCTCCAACGAAACTGTCATCTCCAATTTTCCATCCACATTTGTTATGGAAATATGTACATAGTTCTCAGCACCTGCATGCACCACACTTTATTGATGATTTAACTACTTCGGCTTGTGGAAATCGGCAGATTATATTATTGCCGTGAACCTTGAATTGATTGTCTTTAAAATAAAATAAAAATTGACCGCGCTTGACAATATCCAGGTGAGGTTTTTTTTGCATCTTTGGGACTCCTATTTCCTTATGTCACGCGAAAATTGTTAGATTATGGAAACGTAGGCTTTTCTGCATGAAATTAACTCAACTTGTCTTAATCTGATGCGCTTTCTTTTACTATTCTGATCGGCTGCCCTAAACACACGACCATGAAGAGTTCATGTCTGGTGTAGGCATATAATAGAGTGCAAGGTCCGAATTATCCCTTCTGATTCTTTTTACATTTTAAAAACGCATTGTCCAATTCGAACCATTTACAGATTTAGATTTATTGTAATGTTACGACCGAGGTGCCGACAAAGGAAAATTCACACCTGCTTCTGTAGAAACACATTTCATTACCTATTTCGGCATTTGGACTTCTTTTGTTTGCATTGTGTTTAACATTTGTAATTAGAAAAA
Source organism: Dendrolimus pini (assembly GCA_949752895.1). Taxonomy (NCBI): domain Eukaryota; kingdom Metazoa; phylum Arthropoda; class Insecta; order Lepidoptera; family Lasiocampidae; genus Dendrolimus; species Dendrolimus pini. The sequence continues at coordinate 8,546,300 of OX457125.1, read as the reverse complement.
CAGCCCATTGTGTATTGTAATCTTTAATGACTACCATTAGCCAGGCGTGATTCTTATAAATTCAGTCCACGCGGCCGAAAGACATGTTGTATTTGTTCAGTATAAAGCAAGGCCCCAATGGAGAGATCGGAGTCGAGCAATAAGCACAAGCGAACCAAGACGTGTGTACTACATTCGGTAATCTATTTAGTGACGGACTTTCCACGTGTTATTATATTTGTACCTGTGTTATGCGTGTTTGTATAGTTCTAATAAATTCTATAGTAATTCTAACGGCATTTTAATTAGAGTCCTGCAACTCGTAACAATAATATAAATTTAGAATTATATTACGTCTATATATTATACAAAAGTTTTCTGCTCTATGCGTACATGTTTTTTCGAATTTTTCGCGGACTCATATCACGAACATGACAAGTATCAAGGTAAAGTGAAACTCTATGCTTTAGTTTACAACTATCAATGTACCTATAGAATAGCATGGAATGGAATGTAATGAAACGTAATAGAACGGATAGTATACCCGCCACGCTTCTACACGGCGGCTTGGCAGATTTGACACATCGGCTATTTCGATGTGCAGGTGTCATCACGATGTATTCCTTCTTCGTTAGTACGTGCTAAATATAGCAATATACATATTAGATTAGAAAAATGCTTAAGTGGAGCAGCATGCTTTCCAGCCAAGATTCGAACCCGCGTCCATTGAGTTTGGTACGCGTGCTCTAGCCATGCACCATGATTAAGAAACTACACACCAACTACACTCGTGATTTAAAGACGCCCAGATTGTATTGTTCAAAAGAGACAGACTCTGGCAAGTTCCATTCTTCGGCAATAGGCATCATCCTACTGTCGAAGAATGGAAATGAAAGCACAACGCGTTTTCTTCCGGCTACTGGTATTTCTACCACATTTAGCAAAAACGCAACCGTTTAGTTTAGCGGTACGCGTGTTGTGGATTAGTATTCAGATGGCATGATACACCAAACGCGCCACACAGTCAAAATTTTGCGGCGTGTCGGCGCGTTACGCGACGGAAAATTACGGAGTGGAGTCGTCGGTCGGTCGGGGTCTTTGCCGCTTTTCGCTTGCCTCGTACTAGTATATTCGCCAGACTTGCGGTCGCCTAACATATCGCGTGATGTGTTGATTGCCATACAAAATACATTAAATGTGTCGTTATGGAAACAATCGCCACGTAATTTCGCCTGTTGTGTCATAGGTTACTTAAAAAATATTGCTTGCGTATTTAACGGCAATTTCAGTACCGTACTTGCAGCTAATGTGACGCTACGCTAATCTGCTACACACATAACTATAAATCGTAGCAATTTATCGGTGAGGATTGTTACAACTATCCTCGATTTTGATACAGGCAATTGATAAATCTGCGCAAACCAAACTGCAAATAATAATAAATTGCTACAATACAATACGTATGTAGTAAGCATTATTAAATTGCCGTGTCCGTGCGAATCTCTATATATATTACAGTGTCGCCGTAAGCGGACGTGCAAGGCGTGCTCAACACGCGGACGGCACATAGAGATAGGCGACAAACCAGCAATCTATCACGTAATGTTGGAAGTCATTAAAAGATCCTATTGAGCTAGTGAAAAGGCATAGAAGCTTAGTAAATAACGTCACTAACTCACGTTTCAAATAGCGTGGGATCCAATGGTCAGTTTAGTGACCTAACACGCATATTGTTACAATTACTACATGCTGGTGGTGAAAGAAAACATCGTGATGAAACGAAATAATCGATACGTCAAAAATAGAGATGCTCAAATCTAGCAGTGGGGCGTTTATGGGCTAATATTGTATTCAAAGCTCAAACTAATAATACACTCAGATCAACAAAGGCTGAGTAATTAGCTATACTCGTATAATTTCTACTGGACATGAAATCTAAGAGAGCTTGGATACAAAAAATATACCTATAGTAGAATTATTTTCTCCGAGCAGTTTAGGTCATAAATAAAACTCGGCCTCAGCCCGGCAGGGCGGTGAGCATGTTGCGCGGGCGCAACGCCATTATCGATAAAAACTCATTCTTATCAAAGAAAGATTATCATTCTTATAAAAATCATTATTATCTTTTTTCTGTTAATTTTAAACTTAGATGTAAGTATTTATATTTATTTTTAATATAACTTGTTACATTCTAAACTTATGTACTTATAGTTTTTTCATACATAGATACCTAAGCAATAATTTATTTCAAATAAATATTATTCTTATTTTAATAAATACGTTGTTTTATCTATTTTTTTTCTATCATTTATATCACTAACCCACAAAATGACAAAACTAAGTACACTATCAATAACGCTTATCGACAAGAATAATGCGTATCATTATGCCTGCCCATAAGGCCCGTGAGTGGAAGAGAGAGCGAAATACTCGCTTCACGGCTCCGATTATTTATGACCCAAATTGCACGGAGAAAATAATTATACTATAGTAGATTTTGCTAACATAGGGCATGAAAAATAATAATGAATTTCAGTACATATTATTACAAAAATAAACAAGACATAAAAAATTGTGTGTGCAATTCACACGAAGTAGAAGTGGAACTTCAGAGGATATACTCTATCTACCTATCTATCATTTAAGAGTTATGCTCTTGTCGGTGGAGCCTCCTCCAATCTTCTCTATTATGGGCCAGTTGTTATAATTCTATGTAAGACACCACACCCACTTTTTTAAACCCATAGATAATTTATTATTATCAGTTTAATTTTGTTCCAAATTGTTGACCCATGTTTAATTGTCGACCTTATTAACTCTGTAATCTGTACTGCACAATTAAAAACTCTTATCTCATTCTCTCTCACGCTTAGCCTCGTATGTTTATCTCTGTTTAGTCTGGCTTTTTCGTTTCATCGAGTGTCGAATCATAACGATCCTAAATAATTTTCATTTTAAAAATATTTTTTTGTTTAAAATGTTTTTCTTTTTTGAAACTGTTATGAAACAACACTAAAGAGCTTTTCTGGCAAGCTCAGCATAGTCAAGCAGGGGCGGCATAATCAGTATTGCATACAGGCTTTAAAACAGCTAATGCCGGGCTTGGTCAGCGGTCATAGTCATGTTTCTCAGAAACTACTAAGTGTATATAAAGACAATGTACCAGGAACGTGAATGGCTATACGCTGATACATAATGGAGTAGTATAATTGCGAAAAATCTAAAAGTTAGACTAATTTTATTTCAGTCAATAAATATTTAAAGATTAGAAAGTGTCCCTCTAACTTTTGAACTATGGAAAGATCAAAAAAGTTGATTAAAAATATTTTCAAAGACAATTGGTTCGTACAAGATTCATTGAATATTTTTTGAAATATTCAATGAATCTTGTTAATATATTTATACATATATAATATTGTAAATAAATATAATTATTGTATATTTACATATACAATAATTATATTTATTTAGTATTTCGATTAAATTTAACTTGTTAAGGTTTCGTAGTCAAATAACAAAAACAGTAATCGTTCTTCATATTTAACAAATCCTTCACTGTGCCTGATCTGAAAAGTACTTGGTTTATATTATGTATTGTGTGTGTATTATTTTTCTGAAGCACATAAATCCTACGTGATTCTTAAATACATACACATAATATGTATGACTAAACCTACTATTAAATGGATTTAAGCGAGGCATTTGATTTGATTTTAAATTCCGACGTTTCGGCCATGTTTCAAAAGCAGACTAATATATCACGTGTCGATGAGTAATATTACACATCTGAAATTTAAGATGAAATAAAACATAATTTTAGTTATGTGTACTCATCGCGAAGACTTGAGAAAATATTAAAATATGAAAATTCCACTATCAAAAACGAATTCCACTACTAAAATACAACTTTCATGTACACAACTCTCGCCCTTGTCTTCCCACTCTCGATAGACCCATAGTTTGCTGGAAGAAAACTCTTTAGGGTTAAGCTCGCCTTTGTACATCACCACTATTTTGTAGTTTTATTTCTAACTATTTTGTGTACAATAAAGAATAAAATAAAAGTACTATAAAATTATTCATCAACATATTTACTAATCTCGTAAATTATAGACAATAAAGACAAAAAATAAACAAACCTCGATACAAACTCACTCTTTCATTACACTACATTGTAAGTAATAGGCAGTGATTTTAGATCGTTCAAAGTATTAAAGTCGAGTGCATGCGCTCAATTGCTACCACTATTATGCAATTGAATCGAGAGGTGTGTATTGCGTCTTCACCTCGGATAAATTATTTAATACCACCTTTTACGCTCGCGGCGTCAGTCTCAATAGAGCTACTTATCATAGACACTTTATGCAGCATCTAGATCGTGGAAGATATACGTATGTTCTGTACTACTTTTTTTCCATGATCTAATTGTAATTTAATAATAAATGATACCGGGAGACATTTTATATCAACTATATCAGGAATCAGAAGTATTTTATTCATAACAATTAGGGGTGGGCCGAATGTGGTTTGAACCGAATACGAACTTCGGCCGAACATTCGGTTAAAACAAAATATTCGGGTGAAATTTGGCCGAACTTCGGTTTGATTTCGCGACGTTTTCTCAAAAGCAACACGTCGTGACTTGTTGACGTCGTGGCTTTATACCTCCGTAAATGTTAAGTATGAGTAGGTGGATAAAATAATAGATTTTTAAACCTTTGATTGTAAAAAAATATCACCATTTCATAAATTGGAATTGTTCACTTTTTTTCAATCTAGCTATTTGAAAACCATTTCGAGGAATAGTGTCCCTAATCATTTCTGTCTAGTTAAAATTCCAAAAAACGTATGATCTTCTTGTATTTTGTAAGAAATGCGTTTGACCTTTATTTGACCTTACTAAATCCAATCAGGTGGGACGTCTGCCTGTTTGCCTGTTTCAGGTGTAAAAAAATTCTAGCTGTACATTATTTGATTTAAGTTCTGTAACATGGATTTTCCCTAAAGACCACTTTAAAAAATTTAACGATAACTATAGAAAATAATAATGGTTGAACACGAAAAATTATAAGCCTAGCGACAAAAACACTAAAATGATCACGATACGTAATGAGTAATGACAGTGACATTTAAATAGTAGCACAGATTACTATGATTATATATAGATAAAACTTACTTTTATTATTTTTGTTTTCTAGGCAAAGAAATCAATGTAAACTTGTCCCTTATGCCGTCATCGGAGAAATAATTTTAAAATCGAATTATAAAAAAACTAATGCTTAAAATACAAAAATATTCAAATTAGTATCTTAAAATACCCTATTTTACGTAATAAAAATATAAAATCAGAGGGTATTTTTTTGTGAACAATCCCCATTCTAAATTCATAACGTTAAATTCGTTAAAATTGATTTCAATCACAATTAAACTTGTAATTGCTGATGTCCCTTAGACGTGTTTTTTTATATAATTTATATAATTTAGCAGTTGCACTACTTACTGATGTTTCTTAGAGGATTAATAAATTTATTTTATTTTTCTTGTAATTTGATGTCCATTTAATTAGGCTAAGGCTCATTCAAGAACTAACTTTATTAATTTTTTATCACATTAAGATTTACATATTCGTAACTCGTATATAGATGCTAATTTTTATATTAATGTTATGATAGATATCATTTCTATTAACTTCAGTCAAAATAGTACAAGTAGGTAAATTACTTTTTTCTTGCACCGAATGTTCGGCATTTAAACCGAACTTCGGCTGAATGCCGAAGTTTGGCTCAAGCTGCCGAAATTCGATCTAACCGAATGTAATCCGAATTTCGGCCCATCCCTAATAACAATGTTACACGTCAATTTTAATAATATAAATGGTCTCAATTAGCATTAGGTCATAGCATAGGTCATAAACTCTTCATGACTATAAAAGGTGTGTTCGACTAACCACTTTCTGAGCCGTATTTTAAATAAATTGACGGATGTAGTATAGGGCCAATGACATTGAAAGACTCAATTTTATGTTTACATGAATCACTTTCAATTACTTCATCCAAATTTAAGACAGAAATGAATCGTCTGATATCGGCTTAAGGCAAATTTACATTTAGTAAGATGTAGAAACATTCTATCGGACGCCCTCCAGCCCAATGGACCGATGACCTTCGTAAGGTAGGCCGCCTCCGGTAGGCGCTGGTTGAGGGAGTCTGAAGACAGGGTCGGGTGGCGTTGACTTGACGAAGCCTACGTCCAGGGGGACGGCAAAGAGGAACAGGTGTTTTTGTAAATTACGTTTTGGTCAAATGGTTATTTTTAGACCTCCGTCCTCGATAAAATCTTCTCCTTCCGAATGTCCTCATATGTCACACTCATTATACTCGGAAACTCTCGGTGTACATTAATAAAACTTGACACAGTACAGTAAGATTAGGGATAATTATTTTTTTACAGTACAGTGTACATAGTCGTGTGGAATAAATACCTTTACTCATTTATTATCCATGTACTTTACAGTATAGAGGAGCTCATTGGTAAAATATTAAAACTTGGTGACTTTGAGGTCCTTTACTTGGCTGAGGCCCGAAATGCCTGGTCCATGGCTGTCCACACCACAATTTTCCTCTAAACCCAAAGTCACAGGAGCTGTTGGACGGCCCGCTTTGCTCATTGGTACATCGAAATCTACTGGACACGTGTACCAATGAGACTGAGCGTGCCCGTCTCCTAGCTGTTTCGGGTTGGGAGTGTAGCTTATGGCTACAGGCACTCCCCTCGGCGAATTTGGGCACATTTCTGGATGATAACACGTTTAGAATAAGTGCCTGCATTCGCTTAGGGGCAGCCTGTGTTGTCCCACACCGCTGTCAGTGTGGAGATAAGGTGGAGCGCCTTGGTCACCATGATTTATGTTGTACCAGAAGTGCCGGCGGAATTCCGCGTCGTGCAGCACTTAATGACATAATCCGTCGGGCTCTTGCCACCGCTGGGGTACCCACCGTTCTAGAACCGACCGGCTTTTGCCGCCACGATGGCAAGAGACCCGATGGTATGCCATTGGTGCCCTGGAGGATAGGTCGCCCTTTAGTATGGGACGCGTCTTGCGTCGATGCTCTGGTGGCGTCCCATCTTTCAGCCACTAGCATGTCAGCTGGTACACAACAGGAGGCCCTAAAATGCCGCAAATATTTCGCCATTGGAAATGGTTACATATTTGCAGCTTTTGGGGTCGGGACCCAGGGACCACGGGGGCCTGATGCGCACAAACTTCATCGAGACATAGAGAAACGCCTGGTTGGCGTCTCACGTGACCAAAAGACTGGTCTGTACCTCGGATAACTGAAAGCGGTCTGGCAATAGATTTTATAGTTTAATTTTAATTTGTATATATACTTATTTATAATTTAGTTCAGTTTTTATTTTACATTTAAATATAAACCTGATAATAGTTTAGAAATATTTTGTAAATAAATCAATGTGAAAGATTAAACGGACGAAAAACATTTATCTTTACTCAGAAATTTTAAAGATATAACATTATTTATTAATAACTTTTTTAATGAAGTCAATGGGGTAGCGAGTATTACCTTCTAAAGTCCTGAAAATTGTATAGCCGCGCGCTAACTTTTAATTCTAAAAAAGAAATCATGTTTATAGAGCATCAAAAATACGTTTAACAAAAACTTGCTCATAGGATATTCAATGAGTAGTTTTTAAGATGTAAGGTAATTTTCATTAAATGCTAAATTTTTTGATGGTTCCGTGCTCGAATAACTTACGGAACATTTCGCTGTGGACACGTTGGTATTCATTGTCATTAGTCAAATGAAATGATTCAAATTGAAAGACCGAAATAATCCGATTAATATTGACTTATGCCTTACGTAATAAATTATATAATTTTAAGCTTTGAGACTTGATATTTACTGGGGAACTAGAAAAAAAAAAGGCAGTCTAAAATACTTTGAACAAAAATGAATTTTAACAACACGCATTGAGATAGTAGTAAGAGATATGGGGCATTTGCAATGAAATGCTTTTTATGTTTCCTTGGCTAAATAACTAAAACAGACGGTTAACCACCTCCACGGAAATCTTCATTATATGCAGTCTGCCAAGCGTCAATTTTGTTAACCTGTATTTATTCGAAATAGACCAAACGGCCCTTCGTTATTAAAAATTTATGAATAACACCGTTATTTCAACTCATCGTAAAATCAGCTGTTACTATTCACCGAGTTGTTATTGACGGGCTTTTTATAGAAGCGTTAATAGTAAAAGTGATTGCTTGCTACAAATAATACCTATAGAGAATTGTAAATTTTTCGTGATATTGACATTGAATCGATAGATTTCTGTACAATACTGCTCTCGCTAGTCAGTTTTCAGGGCTACTTCTTTGAAACTATTTTATCAGTGCTTTATATAATGTATTTTTTTATTGCATGAGTTCAGCAGACAGGCAGACGGCCCACTTGATGGAAAGTGGTTACCATCGCCTATGAACATTTGCGACATCAAAGGTGCTACAAATGCTATGCTGCTCTCTTAAGGGAGACTGGAACCTAGTCACTAATGCCGGATTACAACTCGAGGTTGTTATGGCTACATACTTTAGATCAGAGGTGGTAGCCATCCATTCGGGCAAATGCCCTACCACCTAGCTGTGGGTAGCTTTGTCACCTCTTACGACAGGCCGCCCGGCCGCAGGAAATTTTATTATTTCTCTGTTCCTGCATGGATAAAAAATGTTCCTGTTGTAAAGCTGACAAACAGGAAGACGGCCCACTTAATGAAAAATGGTTACCGTCGCCTACACACGTTTACAACACCAGGGCCAAAGCAGATGCGTTGCCAGCCTTTATGGTAGGTTAAGTAGATGGGATAAAGATGATGGGCTGAGGAAATGGAATAGGGTGATGGGACGGGGGTGGGTGGATCATTGGACCTCTTACTCAACAAATGAGCAATGGTCAAGGCTAATGGTTTCACGCCAACATTCTCGGAAAACATGGTATCAAACGAATCAAGTCGGCCTTAAGAACTGTAATCTAGATAAGTTAATACGCATACACACATATAACTGTTAAAGTGAAGCTGACAAATTAACTAAGTTGAGGACTTGCGGGTTGCCGATACAAACATTCAGCTCTTGATTCGTAGCTTAACCGCTCATACACACTAAGCGGCTACCAGCAATCCGGTCGGCCGTCCCTTAAAGTGGAAGCGAGAAAATGTACTTAGAACTAATTTATATACGCACTACACTCCGGCTACCGTAGAACCGGTGTGATCGCTCAAAGTGCTGCGGTCCCATTATTAATCAGCCGGACGATACGCATGGTGGGGTTTAGTGTCCGGCCGATACTTGCAACCGCAATCAGCCTACCCACAGAGTCAACAGCATATTACGCGGCCAGCCACACGGCAGACCGGACTCCGGCTAACCAAGTAGTGCGTATGAGGCCTTAAATATTACTTTAGACAAAATAGCCTATCCGAGGAAACTATGTATTCCCTTAATTAATTTCATTAGTTTCCACTCAGCAGTTTAGTTGTGGAAGGTAACACACTCGCATTACGCTCTCTTCCACAGCAACAAGAAGGAAAATGGCGAAGAAAAAAGCAGCGCGAGTATGAAAACGCAACTCATTTGAACATCTGATATTCGTGCTGTCTACTTATCCACCACAATCCTGGTTGCTGCAGTGGATGTGATCATAATGTAGGTGTTACGAACTACATTTCTATCTCATAAAAAATATACATACCAAGCAACATACATTTTTACATCCGTACATAAATTTATACATAGAACATATATATATATATATATATATATAGAATATTTTACACGACATTAGTAGTTGTCGGTGTACCTACTAGGAGCAAATACCATCATAGGCAACTCGCATACAATTTATCTGTAATATTACAGACTTTACGACAGCCACTAACACGAGTGTTCTTAATGAAGCCCTACTTTACTGCACAACTTCACTACTATTCCAAGGATCAGCTCTAATGATGAATTAAAAAGCCTATTTTTACAGTCAAACTGGAGCAAACTGATAATTTTTCTAAAGGTATAAATTAGTTACAGTCGGTCTATATTGTGTATGCGTACTACTAGTGCTTTCCATGTAGCTCTATCTACAGTATTTTAGAGATAAAACACACCCCATATTCATCTCCGTCATCGAAAGTACACAAACCTCTAATATTATGATAATCCGTTTATTCCGAAGGCCAAAAACAAACAAAGAGCTGAACAGAGTTACTTTCGTATGTACTTTGGATTAAAAAGGATTCAAGTCTTTTGAAGTGTACCTACTTTTCATTTTGTTAAGCAAAAACATAGGCGAAAGCTTTAAACTTAAGTCTAAGTTAATCCCATCTTGACCGACAGTAAACATGACATCTTAAATTATAAACTTTTTTCTAAGAGGAGAATCCGTTGACAGATTGTCACCCTGTGGGGATCACGGCCCCGGATCTTACTCTGGTAGAGCTAGGTTGCCTTTGACCGGTATACACGAGCGGCTAGTTGGCTCAGTTGGAAATGCATTAGCTAGTCGATCGTGATTGTTCTTGGTGCGGTGAGTACTTGGATGGGTGTAAAAATTTACATTCATTTCAATGGAAAGCTGTATCAACGTTTCGCACGAGAAGACCACTGCCACCTCGCGCGGTTAGTACTCGAACGTCTTGCGAGGAAGGCCGTTGCCGGTGTGCCCACTGGGAGTCAATTCGTGGCGATCCGTAACCCATGAGTGTGATATAGTTTACCCAGGGAAGCCTGGGCCCGGCCAACTGTCTGCTAGGAGCTGAAGCCTCATTGTACGTGGTACGGGACTTGAGTTGTGTTCCGGTATTATTGGCCAGGCTCTAGTTACCCTTTAAAGAGCGGCAGCACATTAGAGCCTTTGGTGTTACTAATGTGCATAGGCGACGGTAAATGCTTCCCATAAGGTGGACAGTCTGTCTGCTGAACTCGAGCAATAAAAATAAAATATAAATACTAAAACTCGCCGTGTTCCTTGCGTTCGCCGTTAGCCAGCCCCCCCCCCCTCTTCTGTGTTTCATCCACGGCCTTTCGGTCACAATTTTGAAAGTCATCCAGGTCAAAGTAGTGACAGAATCTTCATCTGCGACGGGGTGGAAGAAAGTCGTAATGAAGTTTTTTAATGGTTTTTTGATTTAGGTGATTTTGTGACGTCACAGTAGAGTGACAACGACACCTCGGTCCGTTTGTCTGTAGGAGGCTTAGAAAGAACACGCGTCAAAACGGTAGCATTATAAAAATTAAACAGTCAGGGTCTGATGTATATTTGTTGATATTGGTGGTTGAGTAACGCCCAGCGTTTTGGAACAGTGACTACTACTGATAGTAATCAGGCTTTCGAAAAACTTGTGTGTCAGCTCCGACGCACGAATGAAGTTTACTCCTTAGATTGTCTTTGAATATGCAATGCTGCGGTCTAGTAAGGGCCAAAGAATACTGGTAAGGGCGATCACAAAACGTTCTAATTTCACAACACCGTATCTTACACTGATGGATATTGTTTTACATGGAATTTCATACCATTATAATTCTAAATTGTATAATAAAAAAACGCTTTGATTATTTCACTCCTCATAACATTTCCACACCGGCCGCCGGCCTTATATGAAAATTGATACTTATGGAATAAACTTCAACAAATTTATATAACAACAAGCGTGGAAAACTGTTTGTGCAAGCATTTATGATAATTACAGCGAAAAGATACCACTTAATATCAAAAGAGCAATACGCTGTTTGCGATCCATGGTAGGGATACGTCCAGCAACGTTCACGGATCACAGATAAATTATCACTTCGTTCTACGACTGAATGACGGCGTTGCTTTGCGGCGCTGCGCCGCAACAACGCTTAGCGGCTCAATGCGTTGCGGCGCAATGGCGCAACGCGGTTGTGTTTACACCCTAAAGCTGTATAAAATATTTGAGAGGTTTGAGAACACATAGTTATAAATATTATCAATGATGATGATTGTTTCAAATTATAAGTCAAGTTATTTATATATTAGCTGACCCGGCGAACTTCGTACCGCCATATTTTCTGAATTCCTAAAAGACTTTGTTTCATGACACAAAAACAAAATCACCATAATCGGTCCTGGTGATTAGGAGGATTCTAGAACCCGATCTCAGCGCCACCTACCGGTTCTAATTGCGAATCTAAATCATCCGGGAACCCACTCAAACACACAAAAACAAAATCACCAAAATCGCTCCCGGTGATTAGGAGGATTCTAGAACACGATCTCAGCGCCATCTACCGGTTCCAATTGTGGATTTAAACCATCCCGGGACCCACTCAAACACACACACAATATTTCATCAAAATCGGTAAAGTCGTTCTCAAGTTATGCGCTTACGAACACATTTTGTGATTCGTTTTTATATATAAGATTAGCTTCTGCCCGTGACTTCGTACGCGTGGAAAGGAAGTTAAAAAACACCCGCGATTTTAAACATTCTTTATTGGTGCTCCGCTCCTATTGCTCTTAGCGTGATGGTTTATAGCCTGTAACCTTCATCAATAAATGGGATATCTAACACTGATTTTTTTTTTCAAATCAGACCAGTAGTTCCTGAGATTAGCGCGTTCAAGCAAACAAACAAAGAAACAAACTTGTCTGCTTTATATATTATATATATAAGATAAAACTCTCTCACTGACACCACACCCTGTCAAATTATCCGCTTCTATTATGATACGTTCCAGAGAAATTAATTTTAGTCTGTTATAAGCTGTTTAAGTAATTAAAGCTTTTTAACTATCCCACGGGAACTATTTAATTTTTCGGGATCAAAAGTATCCTATATGTTGACCAGGGATATAAGCTATCACCATACAAAATTTCATGTAAATCGGTCCAGTCGTTTCTGAGATTAGCCGGTACAAACAGACAGAGAAACAAAAAATTCTAAAAAATCCAAATTTGTTCTATTTCACTTCTTACATCCCCCTGACTCGGTTTTTAGCATTTTTTTTAATTGTACAGAAATTCAACCTCTACAATTTTATTATAAGTATAGATATAGATAGGAGCTCCTCTTACGTGAGATAAGAACAATAATCTTTACATAGATAAGACGAAATCGCTTTTCGAATTCGTCTGTATATCCGCTAATTCCTAAACCACGCAGTCAATACTTTTATGTATTTTTCACTGCAGGTTTTTATATATATTTTTATATATATATATATATATATATATGATATAAAGAGCTACTTTTCAGGGGTGTTCCGTGGCGTGGCCGCGTGGAAATCTCTGAAAATTGAAATAAAAGAAAATTCACTTGTACATTTTATTTTTTAAAGCCAAAAAATAACAAGTGCGTTTGAAAATATTAAAACTACTGCAACATAGAAAATCGTCCTAAAATAAATACATTAAAAAGTATATAATTAATACTCCTCGCCACCTTCGCCCTCCCCCTCCCCAGAATCCATACCAACCTCCTCATAGTCTTTTTCAAGAGCAGCCAAGTCCTCTCTTGCCTCGGAGAATTCACCTTCTTCCATACCTTCACCAACGTACCAGTGTACAAAGGCACGCTTAGCGTACATCAAATCAAACTTATGATTGAGTCGAGACCAAGCCTCAGCAATTGCAGTAGTGTTTGACAACATGCAAACAGCGCGCTGCACCTTCGCCAAGTCGCCTCCAGGCACCACGGTAGGTGGCTGATAGTTGATTCCAACCTTAAACCCGGTCGGGCACCAGTCCACGAATTGAATTGTTCGTTTCGTCTTAATGGTGCCGATAGCGGCATTGACGTCCTTCGGGACTACGTCTCCTCGATACAGCATGCAGCAAGCCATGTATTTCCCATGCCTCGGGTCGCACTTCACCATCTGGTTGGCAGGCTCAAAGCATGCGTTGGTAATTTCAGCAACCGACAACTGCTCGTGGTATGCCTTCTCGGCAGAAATGACTGGGGCGTACGTGACCAATGGAAAGTGAATACGTGGATATGGTACTAAGTTAGTCTGGAACTCTGTTAAGTCCACATTCAGAGCACCGTCGAAACGCAGCGAAGCAGTAATCGAAGATACGATTTGTCCAATCAGACGGTTCAAATTTGTGTATGTCGGCCTTTCAATGTCCAAATTACGTCGGCAAATGTCGTAAATAGCCTCGTTGTCCACCATGAAGGCAGCATCTGAATGCTCCAATGTTGTGTGCGTTGTTAATATAGAGTTATATGGCTCGACGACTGCTGTAGAAATTTGCGGGGCTGGATATATGGCGAATTCTAGCTTAGACTTTTTACCATAATCCACTGAAAGACGTTCCATAAGTAAAGAGGCAAAACCAGAACCAGTACCACCTCCGAAAGAATGGAAGATGAGGAAACCTTGCAGCCCAGTGCATTGGTCGGCAAGTTTTCTAACCCTGTCGAGTACCAAGTCAACAATTTCCTTGCCTATAGTGTAGTGGCCACGCGCGTAGTTGTTTGCTGCATCTTCTTTGCCTGTAATTAGCTGCTCCGGGTGGAAAAGTTGGCGGTATGTCCCGGTCCGTACTTCATCGACTACGGTAGGCTCTAAATCTATGAATACGGCTCTAGGAACGTGCTTACCGGCACCGGTCTCACTGAAAAACGTATTAAAGGAATCATCGCCTCCGCCGACTGTCTTGTCTGAAGGCATCTGGCCATCGGGCTGGATGCCGTGCTCAAGGCAGTAGAGCTCCCAGCAGGCATTACCTATTTGTACGCCAGCCTGCCCGCCGTGTATGGATATACATTCACGCATTCTTTACAACGAATTAGCCTTTTCTTAAAAATTAAACAAACAGCAACCGTCCGACAGGATCGATTCAAAACTTCGGAATGAAAATCCAAAATAATTGACGACGTTCCAGAATGTAATTTAAAATTTGACTTTTATGTTTTAATCTCTTTGTTGTTAGCAGCCAGCTATTAGTAAAGGTGGGGCTTCATCTGAGTTAGTGTTAAAAATGTAGGCAGTTTCAGACAGACATGGATTTGATGCGTTATTTGAGACACGACATAATGACGTAATATATTGTCAGATGACGTAGATATACACACTATGCGTTAACGAAGTTATTTTTTAATGCTTTAAGTAACACGTATTCGGCCATCGGCCACAGGCTATAAATATTTAACACTAACACAGATGAACCCCCAGCGTTATAAATACTTTATTATTTATCATCTAAGTAGTGCATTGCTATGCACATCCGGTATGAAAAGTTTTATGTTCATTCATGAATGAAATACAGGACGTCACTTGCACTGAACTCAGTAGTAGGTCAAACTAAGTACTTTTCAAATGTCATTACCAGGGACGATGGTGAAAAGGAAGTACAAAGGCAAGTCCAAGTGCGGTGTTTGCTGTCTAGCTAGCAGGTCACGGATCTGCAACTGTCTGCATAGTTTAAGTTAAATAATCATTACTGTTTGTTGTTTGACAAGTTTATAACCCACATTCGCGTGTTTATGTCATGTTCGCAATGAAAATGCATGAGAATTTAATAGAAGAAAAAGTGTTATTTTTTAATATTCATTAAAGTGTCTTTTGTGATTACAATCATTTGATTTATACACAATAGTGGACCCGGCAATTATTGACCTGCCTTACAAAAAATCTCAAACCCGATTTCAACGCCGCCTACTGACTCCAATTTCGAATCTAAAATATCTCGGGACCCACTCAAATATAGACGAAAATTTCATCAAAATCCTGAAACTGATTTCAGCGCCACCTATCAGATCCAGTTGTAAATGTAAACTATCCCGTGACCCGCTAAAACGCGCAAAATATAAAACTTTTTCAAAAGCCAATTTTATAAGTAGCGCACGGATAAAATGACAGTAGCTAACAATAGGCCCATGGTCCAAAGAGGCTACTCACATTCATTTTTATTTTAATTTATTGATGCACAAAACAAATTACAACCAAAATAAATTATAAGATTAATTTAGTAACATAACAATCTGGATTGCAATTCAAAACAGGTGCATACAGAACAATAAAGTGAACAGGTGTAAATACTCATGTGTAATACACACATACTCACGCTCACACAGATGCACACACACGCGCGCACACACCCACATATATATGCTACTATCTTATTAAAATTAATGTATCATTAACTAAAAAAGGTTATTTAAGAGCCGTATTAGAGCGAACAGAACAATAAAAGTAATAGGGTATCTTTGGGATACCTGGTTGGAACGAAGTTCACGAAGACCATTGAGGAACATCAAAAAGTATCAAAATACTGTAGGTATGTAAATAAATACATAAACAAACAAATTTTATGGAAATATAGTAAATGTTGTAAAAACTTGAAATCATACAGTTGAATTGCGAATCTCCTTTTGAAAGTCACTTAAAAATAGTAAATTATATAAAAACATGTACGTGAGCAACGACAGCGTCTAAATCATAAATCAAAACTTATATACGGCCGAATAACAACGACGCAGTGGTTAAAATACCTTCTTTTTTCAAAGCAGCGTAAATTACATTAATGGATATTATTTTAGATCTTATTTCATTGCTTTACAGTTATAATAAGCGGTCAGCATGTTTTCTTTCGGTTAACACTTTTGTCGTCTAGCTCCCGAGTAGCACCTAACAGTAACTCGCCGAGTACCTAACGTGCGATAAGGAACTGTTTTTAATTTTAGCGAGATTAGTGAACAGCAATTGAATATGTGTATGTTCCTCTACCTAAATCAAATCAAATTTATTTGTTGAACTTTGAAGTGGAATATTCTCAAAAAAGTTAAGGCGGTACACTTAAGCGTACGATAGACATACAACTAAGTATGCCTACTTATGACTCGACACCTTTTTGCGTTCTTATGTTTCTGATAATTCACATGTTACGGTGACAATGATAGCGGAAAAATATCCCGGAGCCGTAAGCAGCAGCGCGTAAGTACTTACTCGAACGTCTATAATACCCATTAAAAATACTTCGGACTAAAATAATTTAAATAAGAATCGTTGAGTAAGTAGTTTTTTGTTAACCGCAAGAGTTAACTTGAGACCTGAGCGGAATGCGTGCTCCCCTCTCGACTCCCGCCTTCTTACCGCTCTCGCCATCGACGCGTCAGTACCTCACGCCTACGTCATCCAAGCGAAGTATCAAGTTAACGCTTGCGGGTTGTAAGAAATTGGGTATTTTAGGTTAAATACTTATTCATCGCTTCTATGGCAAACTTTAAAGTGCCAGTTTGCATCATCCACATTTGAAAGTTATATTATACCAGCGGCCCTAGAAGACGTTGTCCTGCTCTGAAATTAAAAATCCAGGTCCCGATTTTAGCGCCACCTACTGGGTCCAACTATAGATTTAAACCATCGAGGGACCCACTCAAATAAACATCAAAAATAATGTAAATCGATTCCAACGTCACCTACCGGGTTCAATTGTGAGTCTAAACCATTTTCAAATCCACTGTGACTGTGTCCACACACACAAAAAAAAACATCAAAATCGGGGAGTTTTTGGCGGGAACTGGAAGGTGATGTTGTGCTGTGCAGTTTTATTTTCTAAAAATGTGTAAAATTACTCTAAAATGAACAGTAGTTGTAGGATATTGATAGTTTTTGAGTAGTGATTATGTGTTTTGTGAGAAATGTGAACTGCATAGTCAAATGTGGCCTTTTGAGTTGTCACAAGAACTCCGTTGAATGGCACTAGCTGATTACCTACAGTTCAGCTGTGCTACACATAGGCTTAAGAAAATGAAGAAACCAAATGTATATTATGAACTAAGATCTGGCTTAAAGGCCTAGTTGCCAAGCCATAAATATAATAAAATAAAATAAATCATCAAAATCGCTCCAATCGTTTACGAGGAGTTCACTCACATACACTCATATAGAAGAATTATATATTTTATGTATATAAAATAATGGTTATGTTGTTTTTTAGAAAATTTCAAAAGATGTGTGACATTAAATAAATGGTGGCATCAAAGAAAGGATAGCGTCATCTACTTGATGCTCATGTAACTAAGTGGACGGTAGGACTCATAGTTACCGACCTCTCGGTTTAAAAAAATATTATAAATTAAAATAAAACCTTTCCTATGTCTAAGTTGGAAAAAAATCTATCAAAATGAATAAATCATCAAAATCGGTTGAGTAATTTTGAAGTTCAAAACGGTCAAACTTTCTGATAAGGAATTTTTTATATATTATATAGATTTTGTTATGATTATAATACTGATTTAATATTATTACATTCAAAAGAAAATCTAGTTGGTTGTGATTATTGTGATTAAGAAAGGAAAGAAAATTCATTTTATTAATTTAGTATTTTAATACATCATTTTGCCTCGTTCGGGTCCAACATAATATAGTAATTTTTGACCCCAATTCCAAATAGCGGATAAGTTTATTTTATTCACTCGGCTGAAATATGCTTACATTTAGTTTTCTAATATCACTTACGATTTATACACTGATATTTTTTGCTTTTACTTTATTTATCAGGCTGTATAGACTTAGTTCCTTTGTTAGCCATTGTAATGAATATTACTACTAGGCATCTGTGGTTATTTCATATAGCGATGCGCAAACTAAATCACCAATGAGATCAGTGATTTATAAATCTTTTTCCTTGAAAGATTTAAATCTTTAAATCACTCTTTTAAATCTTTAACTCTTTTAAATCTTTGGTTTCGAATGACATAATTCATTAAGTTGACCGGTTTTAAGCTTAAAATTAACACCAGAGAGTCTAATTTATCATCATTGTATTCATTAGAGTGCGCATGTTATCTCATTTCAATTCACAATATCCTGTATCTACTATCTCAAACTACATCCAAGTATCTGATTTGTTAGTTTTCATCATTCCATGTGACTAAAATCAATCTTAACGTAGTGAGTTAAAGATGTATTTCTAAAATCAAAGATTTAAAGAGTGATTTCGAATTTTGAAAGATTATACATCTTTAAAATCAATCACTCCTGAGTTACACATCTTTAATTTCATACTCTAGATTAGTCTATGATTTCAATGTTTTGTGTCGGGTATGATTAGTGTAGGATTATAAGAATTATTTTAATTTATCATAATTATATTAAGTTTTTAACTCTGTATAAAGTTTTTAAATAGTAGACCAATTCGAAAATTTAAACGTGCTTTATGTTGGAAAACGTGCCTGACTTGTGATAGTAATCGAAGAATGAATACTGTAAATTTGCCAGATGATTGTGCAAAGCAATGGGAAGTTCTTCTTCTTTTACTCTGTTCTGAGGAGAAGAAGATTGACAGAACTAGCGATAATGAAATCGACACAATGAACTACTTTTACAAGAATGCGGGGGTCAGGTATGCATTATTACTTTGGTTAGAAATGAATAATCTGTATGATTTATAATTTCGTTATAAATCTAACAAGAGTAAGTCTGTTTAGATATTTTTATATTTTAGGTTACCACTTCTCGGCCTTAGATACAAAAATATATTCGTCTTATTTTGTAAATGAACCCTTTAGAGCCCAGAGTATAATTTAAATAAGTATGCATTTTATCTAAGAAATATAGTTCTTATAGAATAAATGGGGAAGCTTATAACAGATTGCCTGGTTTTTAATTTTTAATAAGCATTTTATTTCATATATCAAGATGCTAAAAATATAAAATTTTATAGCTCAAAAGCCATACATACAAGCTTGATTTGAATTTAATTAAAAAATTCTTTAGTTATCACATAATCTATCCTCACTTGCTTTATAAATTTTCCCTGTACCTTACAGACGAATACTCTCTCAATGGTTAGAACAAATGAAAGAGTCATATGCAAAGAAAAATAGTGATACAGACACAGCATTAAAGTGTGACGAAGTATCTTTTATCTGGAGACAGAGAGGAAATGATAAATTTAGGTCCAACCAAGTAGAGGATAGCTATCAATGTTATACTAGGAGTGTACTATATGCAAAGCAAGATGGGTTGATGTACCCACTTGCATTGGCGAACAGATCTGCTGCACTGTTACGAATGAAGAAGTTTCAGGTAATAAATAGTATGTTTATATCCATTAATTTTTACATAGATAGATAACACTTTAGTAATCACCATAATATATAATTACAATACTTTTAGGGAAAAACGAAAGGCTTATGCTGTATAGCTTAAAGCAATCTCTTCCAGGCAACCTAACTTAGAGGATACTCCTAACAACTTATGTCAGTAGCAAAGTAATTGTATAATTTACTTCTTTCTGTATTTATTTCCAAATAATGAGCCTGAGCTAGATAAATATTTTGGAAAAATAATTTTTAACTAGATATGTTGCTGGGGAGTTTCTTGTTGCTTTTTCCCCTTAAACAGTGATAACACATTGCAAAGTGGTGTATACAGAATAGAAAGTAAATTTAAATTTTAACCTGAAACACTGCATATATGTGCCCATTGGTAATGGGTACATATTTGTGGCTTTTGGAGTTGAAACCCTGGGGGCGTGTGGGCCTGGAGTTCATCATGTATATTGGATCTCTCAACCTGTCTAATTTAGGTCGCGTGTGACCAAAAGGCTGGCCTGCACCTAAGGCAAACATCAGCATTACCATCCAATATGGAAAAGCGACCCACATTTCTTGGCACGCTCCCCGCTGTCATTGGCCTGGAGTCTATTTTTTACTTATAGATTGTTATTTTGTATATGTAGTTATATTTATACTATAGTTTAATTTTAGTTTATATTAATTTATTTAGAAATTAGTTTATTTTAATTGTTATTTATATTTTCTATAATTAAGTTCATATGGATTAAATATTAATAACATATAGAGTATATCTAACACTATGTAATTTTAACCTATAAGTCTGATCTTCAAAAAATTTCTCTAATGGAACTTACTTTGAATATCAAAAATTTAAATTTGAATTTATATAATTTAATTTAACAAAAAAAATATTATATGTATAATGTTGATAGTTTTTTATGGCACCCACACTAGAAAATGTGGTACAATATATTTGGTTATAATGAATAGAAGGAAAATATTGACTTCCAACTGTGTAAAGAGAGTTTCCATCTGTAACTTTGAAATATGCCTTGAGGTAAATTCTAAATAACTCAAATTAGTAAAGCAAGCAATTGTTTAAAAAACCGATTTATAAGATATATTGAATAGTTTTTAGATATGGGATATTTTTTTATTAAATGCTTCTTTAAGGTTTTTGACTAATTGGAAAATACAGTGCACAAGGGATATTTTTGTGTGATTTGTGAAAAACAGTTTGTTAGTCATATCTAGGAACACTTTGGTGCATTTGCTGATTGATGGTTTATTTTAATTTCGGTACATGAAAGATTTACCCCTATTATTCTTATATATTATTCAAGAATGTTCTCTGCAATTAGGAGTGCCTGTCAGATATCGACCTGGCACTAAGAGTGGGTTATCCAGAAGAGCAACAGCACAAATTGTTGCTACGGAGGGCTGATTGCCATATAGAACTAGGACAGCGTTCTTTAGCTTTGAAAGCCCTTGGGGATGCCACAAAACATGCACTCTCATTGAAACTTACAGCTTCTCATGTTGGTAAGATATTTATTGATTGATATTTATTCTTATTAAGGTAAGCATATATGGGTTCAATAGGAAAGCCCATACCCAGTAGTGAAGTGATTCTGGATTCATATAATTACTGCATAGAATATCCTCATTATAGCCAGCCTTAGTGTAAAGCCACATTTGGCATCTATTGAATTGATTTTAGTAGCATCTTGAACTATTGATTTGAGAATTGGAGTTTAAATAGGAGCTCGCACATTACAAAATCAATCAAAATAAAACAATTTATAATTTTTTAAAATATTTATTGTCATTTATCTAATCCCCTTTTTTTCCTTTTTTGTGTAGCGACCTAACAATTGTCAATATTAACTTTTCTGGAAAAATTCCTTCAGTAAATGAAAGATGAATAATATTGTTACGAGTTGCGAGAGTCGAATTAAAATGCTATTGGAATTATTATAGAGTTTATTAGAACTATACAAACACGTATAACACAGGTACAAATATAACCGAACACAACAAATCCAAACGTAATGCCGAAGGTCGTAATTCAATTAAACGCGCAAAGTCCGTCACTATGGTTCCTGATTATAGTACACACGTCTCGCTTTGATCGTGGTTCTCGCTCGACTGCCCCCTCCCTCAATCGGGCCATTGTTTTATACTGCACAAATGCAATATGTCCGCCCGGCAACGTTGATCGAATTTCCTAGAATCAGTTTGTACTTTAAAATCCGTAACACCTGGCTAATGATTACAGCCGCAGGTTGGCTGTAAACAAATTACAATACAACAATAGGCCATATGCCAATTTTGTTTGTTGTTTTTGTTGGCACATAGGTTGTATTAGTACTATGACTTCAAACTGGTGAAATAGTTAGGAGACATTGTTTTATTATTATATATTATTGGTATTTCAACATACCTTGTTGGGTATTAAGTGATTGAATAATTTTAAATAATTCATCAGCTGATGTAGGTTTTAAAAAAATACCACTTGCCATACTATTGAAATCATTATGTGTAATTACATTCGAAGAGTTTTTACTAGAATTAATAAAGAAGTTATTAAAAGCTTTAAAAATATCTAGGTCTTTATTTATTAGATGTCCATTTTATAATTTTTCTATACAATTAATTTGGTCTGCTTTTGGCTCATGCTGTTTTATAATTTCCCATGAAGTTTTTCATTTGTGTTTGCATTTTTGCAAGTACTTTTTGTTAGCTAGTTGGTGCACGCTTGCTTGACTTATGCATTTTTTAGAATTTTTATAGAATGATTGACCGTGTTTCCAAAAGACAGTATCCTATCTCATATTCAACATACTACGATATTATTGTTGTTAAAAACTAATTGTAATTAATATTTATGATCTTAATTTTATTACAAATTCTTGAGATAAATTGTGATGGAGATTATTATTTTTTCATTAGCGGAGTTTGATCGCCATGTGAAGATCTTAGAGAAGAAGGTAGAGTCGATGGACGACACTAATCAAGCTACCGATGAAGTGGTATTGCCAGAATGCTATTTGGGGAACAATGAAAAATTCAATGCGGCTTCAAATGCTATAGAATTACGGTAAGAAAAGGTGGCTTTACAGTTTAATCATTTTATTTAGCTGAAACAAAGATTGTAAATTTTGTAAGCATCTCTAAGACCGACTACCAAGGCAATCTTTACCCAGGGGTGCAAGGATTGTTTTGCACCTGGGTGCAGAGATCTAGGGAGCGCATCGATTTAACAAAATACCCATTAAAGAAACATGATATTTCAAGATATGACTAACAACACCCCACACGACTAATACATATTAAAAAAATCTACTCTCAGTTAAATATGCTACACCAATGTGTAGCGCAATATAGACTACATCTTTTGCAGAAAAATGCTTGTGGTACACAAAAACAGACAGGCAAGCAGCAGACATGTTGCATACAAGAAACTGGGAAACTGACCAGATGAACCTATTGACTAACAAATGAAATAATTTTCTTTTTAAACTGTTTATTAGGTAACTTTCTTAATTAATGACTTACAAAATACACCATACCACAGGGATATAAGCTACTACCATAGTCGTTTCGGAGAATATAGCCCGTCCAAATAGACAGACAGAGAAACAAACAATTTGAAAAAACTCTAAATTAGTTCTATTTCACTTCTTACATCCCTCTGACTCGGTTTTTAGCAAAAAAAAATATTATACAGAAATTTGTCCTCTACAGCTTTATTATATGTATAGATATATGATATACCCAAGATCCAGTGAACCTAGTAGCCAATAGCAAGAAAATGATCAGTAAGAAAACTACTATAATGTTCTATGTAATTGAAGGTTGGTTTTTGTTTCAAATTGACTGTTGTTAATTCTTATTAAGAAATCCTGCACACTGTTGCCAATTGGTCCCTACATAAACCATTTCTCTTTTGCTATTGCAATAACGCTTATAATATTTACAGACGCAGCGACTCGTCAGGCCGTTACGTCGTCACGAGACAATCAACAAAACGCGGTGATGTGTTGTTCTCTGAAGAACCGTACGCTTGTGTGACCCTCCCTTACCATATGGACGCGCCAGTATGTGACGCGTGTTGTCGGAGTGACATAAATCCAGTGCCGTGAGTAAAAGTCGACATTTTTCTTTAGGTTTAGTCAGATCTTGAAAACTGACGATGGTATTCTATAAATGACATTCATTTCTTTTATTTCTGACAATAAGTGTAAGTAACTCTTAAAGTGATAAAAACCTTGTGTATCCGCCTCTATGCTGCCCCGACGGCGCAGCAGGATCAATAGTCACCTAGCCTTCCGAACCTATAGCGGCAAATTTTAACTGTCCTTTCCAGCAACATTGGTTTAAAATCAATTGTTTTATAATGTGTTGTAAATATAATTAATTAATAATTTAAGTTGTAAGACATTTGTAACTAACACACTAACAATTTATGTACTCTGGTCTAAAATAAAATTATGATATATAATACAGGCTTAATTTGTCAACTGGCCTTCAGGGCTAATTCTAAACTATACGAAATAGTGAAAAACCCTCAAAGGAGTCTCGAAGCCGTTTTTGACCGAAAACTGAAGATGTTAAACTCTTGTTAGGAATTGAATCAACTGATTTTGTAGAAGTAAACATACCTGTACACAGCTCCACTATCAAATCATAGTGGAGCTTGTAAGGATCAAGCTCCGTGAAGGAGTGTCAATCGGCACACTAAGTGGATACTCATTATCTCTATGGAAACCTTCGCTGTGCTTGGATTGTTGTACATTTATCCAACTTTTTGTATGTTGAGTGTCTTGAATGATATGATATCTCTATTTCCAGTTGTACAGTATGTTCGCGCAGCGTTTACTGCGGCGTTAAGTGCCGGTCCCACGCTTGGAACAATTTCCACAAGTGGGAATGCGTGGGCGTCCAGTGCGACCTGTTCCCCACTATTGGGATAGCACATTTAGCTTTAAGGTGATACACAGCTTTGATTATTCATGTATGTGCAGTATATAACGTACTGAAGCTAAATCATTCATATTATTCAATATACATACTTAGTAAATTTCATGATAATTGGTCTATTTATATATACGAAAAAAATAAGTATATAATAGCTGAATGTGATGGGGATAGATAAGCAGCGCTGGATGTGTGAAGAAGCGGAAAAGTAGGGACAGACAATAAAACTACTTTTTAACAAGTTTTAAGTGCTGAATTTTTGTTTAATTTTTATTATTACAACTCTCACGACCCTATGGAATAGGTCCTTAATTTTATTCCTCATATAAATAACATACGGTTTTTATTCATTGATACAAAGACAAGATTTACGCAATTTCAATAAAATAATGTAACGAAAATTGCAGTCGACCATATTTTCAAACCATGGTTGTTTTTATCAAAGATTTGTGTATTTCTATTAGAACCTTCAAGTAAGTCTAGTATTTAGTGTAATGTCCGTTTTTGCTACTGCTGTCTTTGGCATCAAAGATCTACAATTAACCTGAAGCTTTAGCTTGACGAATATTCTAAAACTTTATAATTATGAATGCTTAATACTGGCTAGATAGTTTACTATTAATTACTATGTATTATTTTTTATTATTTTTTATTTATTTAGGTATATTATACATGATGTCTCAGTTTCAGTCAGTTCTGGTTGGTAAAGTTTTATATATATATATATATATATATATATATATATATATATATATATATATATATATATATATATATATATATATATATATATATATATTAACAGTTATTTTGCCTGCTTGAAGACGAAAGTCTTCGAGCAGGCAAAATAACTGCGCGTCCTACCCATCATACCGTACGGTGCCGAGACATGGACACTGACTGTAGGACTGGTACACAAATTCAAAATCGCTCAACGGGCTATGGAGTGAGTTATGTTAGATGTTTCTCCCATGGATAAAATCAGAAATGAGGACATCCGTAAGAGAACAAAGGTAACCGACATAGCTCGCCAAATTAGGAAGTTGAAGTGGCAATGGGCCAGTCACGTCTTCCGACGGCCAATGGAGCAAACGAGACCTGGAATGCCGGCAGGGGCTGGATGAGGAAGACGGGAGACCGGGATATGTGGCGCGTGTTTGGGGAGGCCTATGTCTAACAGTGGATAGAGATTGGCTAAAGAAGTCGTTATTTTGCAACTATATACAATGTGTGATTTTCAGAGTCTTACTAGTATCAGCGAGCGCTGGGTTTCCGACCGTACCGAAAACTGAATCTGATCCGTCTACAGCATTCGACCTCTTCAATTCCTACTCCAGATTAGACAATATAGCAATATATAAGACATCCACACCATCATTCTATAGGATGTTCAACCTGATCACCAACTTTGATAAAATGAATAATTCTGATTACATACAGTACGCATTGGTAAATATTATACCTATGTTACTTTAATATTGATCTAATATCGATCTAATATCGCACTAACTAAAGCTACGGTTTTCTAGAAGAATCATATGTGGGCGCTATAATAAAACTTCGCACGTGGTCACTGTAATATTATCCATAGAAACAAGGATATTCTAATAATTAGTTAGCGGTGTTTGACATCATAACGTAAAAAAGCGTTGCCGCCATTGCAGATCGAGACCAAAATTTGAGAAAGAATCATGGAAGATTTTTTTTTTTAACTACAACAGCAAATCCTATAATATAACACAAAGAGAAACAAAACATACCTATACAATGGGCTCTTAAATATAAAATACTGGCAAAAGAAATTCTAAATTTGTTCATATTTAGAAAGCGAGTGACGAAAGATATCTAATAATAAGCCATGTTGCGAATACTTTTTAAAGTGAACTATTAACGCTTAATGCATATTGTCTTTTTTTGTTGTAGGCATAGACACGGGTAAAAAATTGACGTTAATTTCTACATTGCTGTTTATATTTATTATGCCTTTTCATAAAATTATTTTTTATAATTATTGTCTTTTTTTATAAAAGTTTGTATCAAGTAGGTTTTGAAATGTCTCAACGGGTTTAATGACATCTTGTAGACTAAGGCTGGTGTGCACCGAAATTTAAACGACGGTTAACAAAAAATATTCACTGTTTTTCCATACATTTTTGGCGATTATCTTATTGTAACCATCGGTTAAAAGTCGGTGCACACCAGCGTAAAAATACTCAGGGTCGATTATTCAATCATCAGATAAAAGTTATCCCTTGAATGAATTATAACCTGACTGAATTTAAAAGTGAAACAATTCAACTGTTTTATTTGCGCAACTCTAATGTTTAATTTGTTTATGTTGTATTTTACCCTATGAATAACTTTTATCTGGCGATTGAAAAATCGGCCTTTAGTTGTAGATAAAAGTGTACCTAATAATCCATTTCAGACTGCTACCATGTTGACCATATATTTAGAGGACTTCACCTCGTTCTTTGAATTACTCCCCGCTAAGGTTCCGTATACATTGAACAGTGGACAGTTGCGGTTATTCGCCGCTGCGGTTATTTTAAGAAGTCTCGGTCAATTAGTGTGCAATGGACATGCAGCGTTAAGTTTAGCGACCGTTGAAGAGAATGATGGCAAAAACGGTAAGGTTTCAAATTGTCTCAAATAACATCAACTTCTATCTGCTAAATGACGTTAATCAATATACCAACTCTGTGCTATTGCTGAGGTACATCGACGTTCAAAACCTAGCGATTGACATTGTTTTTGAAGTAAAACTTCTTTAGGCGCGACTAGGAGGTAACTGGACGACAATGTAACGGAAGTCCGTTACGGCAATATGGCGTCACGTTTCTGTACCATCCGGTTTTCAAATATTTTTTTGTCAATAGATAGTTTATAAACAAATCAATCAAAAAAATTTGAAAAAAAATAATAATTAGTAAATTAGTTTTACTTCAATCGCGTGTGAACGTTACACGCACTCTTTTTTTAAATTAATGTTTGTTCATTTATTGTCTTACTCTGGCAATTGCAAATATATTAGGTATGATTGCCAAAATATGTGAAACTATGAAAATTTGTATATCAAAATAATAAATAGTTTTCAAAATGGCATTATGTTGCTATTCATGTCATCTATTCTTGTACTGCGGTTGTCTGGTGTTAGTGCATTGTACAATGTTAATAATATTTATATGAGATACTGAATGAAGGAGATACCTACAGATATTCTAACTATAAATCTACCGCCCTCAATAAATTAAAAAAATTGAGGCTTTTTCAGAATGATATATTATTCTGGGTGATTATCATTCCTGTTCCCTAACATTCTTCCGTGGTTCTTATAATATTGATAATCTATAATTTTTAGGTACTACGGTAAGTGAGAAAGAAGTGCGAAAAGCTACAGCTATTTATCCATCGGCTGCAATGATGAACCACTCGTGTGATCCTAATATTATCAATACGTGAGTAATATTTCTTTGGATTCTGTACTAATTTTGGTAAAACAAGGGGAACCTTTGTAAAATCGTTGTCAGTCACGGCCATTTATCTCCAAAACTACGTATTTTATAAGCATACTAGAGCCTACTCTGCGGATCACTCTAGTGTATGCCACCGATCCAGTATAAAGTTGAGAAATGATTGGTCCCATATAAACTTACCTCCTCTATTTCAACCCGTTCTAGTTTTATTTATCTGTCCCCCGTCTATCTATCTTGTAAACTACATATGTGGCAAAATGACATAAAATAACCTTTACATAAATCTATCCTAATATCCGGGATCAAAAGTATCCCTTGTTCACCCTCGCTATTAAAATTACATATATACCGAATTTCAGGCAAATCGGTCTAACTGCTTGTCTATAAAAGCATAACAAATAGAGAGACAAATATATTTTTATCCTGGAAACTAACCCATTTTTCGTAATAAAAAGTAAGTTAATATAAAAAATAAATAAATAAGTAAAAGTATCATATGTTTATCCTCGGTATCGAATACATATAAATTGAGTTTGAGCCGAATCGGTCCTGTAGTTTTCCGTGAAAGCGGAACAGACAGACAGACAGAGTTAAGAAGAATGAAAACTATTTGTTTTTTTCCTAAGATTTTGTCAAAGATATCTTGGAAGTGATGGTCTTTATTTATTGTTTAAGTCAATAGATGATGAATTATTCACTTGTTAAGTCATCAAATAAGTCGTGATAGCGTAATGGCTAGCGCACGCGTCCTGAACTCAAAGGTCGCGGGTTCGATCCTGGCCGGAACGCATGCACCACTTAGGCTGTTTTCTCACCTAATGTGCATATTGTTACAATTACCACGTGCTAACAACGGTGAGGGAAAACATCGTGATGTAACCTGCACATCGAGATAACCGATGTGTCAAACCTGCCAAGCCGCCTTGGACAAGCGTGACGGGTATACCGTCCATTCCCCTACCGTGGGATAAGCCCAGCAGTGGGACAGTTATGGGCTGTTGTTATTGTATATATTATAAAGTCATCAAAAGCCTTTAACTTAAGTGTTATATGGCAAAATAAAAAGGACGCTTTATTAAGAACCTAAAAATACTTTACTAAGAGTGAGTAAAGTTGCTCTGGAAGCGGTGGCGAACCCATTTCTTTCAATAAGTAATGTGAAAAATTATATTTTGATATTAATACAATATTTTTCACTTTCAACAGAAATATGTATCAATGCGGTTCATTGAGTAGTTTTTGAATGAATGATTTGACTTTTATATAATGGGTTACTTTCGCTTAAAGTTTTATGGTTCCCGAGCGAAATGAGGAAAGCTATTGTGCGACTGCTTATGTGTGGATTAACTTGGTCGAATATTTTTTTAAATAGATTTCGTATTTTTTTATTCAGTTTCTACAACAGTCGACTCATAATAAGATGTTCTCGCGAACTGCCCACCGGCGCTGAAGTGTTCAACTGTTACGGCCCGCACAGGGCTAGGGAGCCGACCGCACACCGCAGGATGCAACTACGCGCCCAGTACATGTTCACGTGTAATTGCACTGCTTGTTGTAACACCGATAAGAGGGACTTCGTGGTAAGTTATCTAGAGTAGTACGTTAGATCCTAGGGCGGCAGATTTGGACCTAAATATTCTTATGTGTTACAGGAAATAAAAATATTTATATATTCAAATTTTAGTAAGCCTACGTACATTTTTCACGGGAAAAAAGTAGTGCAACTATAACCATATGGCACAAATTATAATTTTAGAATTCTATTCACAAAAAAAATATTATAATATGATTGTGAACTTTTATCCGTGCAGGAACGGAGAAAGAATACAAGTTCCTGCGGCAGGGCGGCCTGTCGTAAGAGGCGACAAAACAACCCTGTAGCCAGGTAGGGCGTTTGCCCGACTGGATGGCTAGCACCCCTGGTCTAGAGTATGCCGCCATAACAACCTTGCTTTGTGTTCAGGCATTAGTGATCAGGTTCCAGTCACCCTTAAGAGAGCAGCAGCGCATTTGTAGCACCTTTGGTGTTAGAAATGTCCATAGGCGATGGTAACCGCTTTCCATCAAGTGAGCCGTCTGCCGGTCTGCTGAACTCATGCAATAAAGAAAAGAACTAGGATATCGAATTGTAGGGGTCGATATGGGCGACAACATATTTTTTTCCGAAGCTGACGTAAGGGATGTGATAGAAGGATCGAGACAGGATATTTGGGATATAGAGGATGGGACATGGGATTGAAATAAGTGGACTCATCCCACGAAACACGATTAACTCAATGATAACCATTTCTCGGGCAACATTCTACGAGAGCTTGGTATCATACCGATCAAGCCGGCTCTAAAATCTGTAATCCAGGTAGTGATTCCAGCTATCGTTAAAGAGCTGTTTAACGATAATAGCCTACGGGCGGCCAATGCGTATATCCGCCACTGGAAAACGGAGAAAGAATATTATTAGAATGGAGAAAAAAAATTATAGAATGGAGTAAGAACCAAAAATTACTTGTGGGTTTGTGCCGTCTGGTCATCGATCCCGTCATTTACAGTAGTTTACTTGTGTTTAATCTTAATATTATTCGTCTATGATAATATTCAATTAAATTAACAGTGTATAATTATACAATAGGATTAAAATGAAATATTATAACTTGTGCAAATATATTTACAGTCGTTGTTCACGGCATACGCGTGTCAGTCGTGTAAAGGGCCTGTTGTGTGGAGCGGCCAAAAAGGTCGCTGCTCTCAATGCAAAACCGATTTGCAACTGGATAAAGCATTAGCTGCTATTGACAGAGCAGACGAACTAATGGTGCAAGGTAAATAAACACATTCTTTATCCATAGGATTATTTTGGAAACCGTGGTGGTTTAGTAGTCAGCGCACGCGTTCCATACTCGAAGGGTGCGGGTTCGAATTCTGGCCGAAAAGCATGCACCACTCATGGCCGGTTGCTATATTTTACTATTCATTCTCTTGTCCTACCATCGGTTGAATTTTGGCATTTAATGTATGAAGCTTTTGTCAAATTTTAACCAATGATTAGGCGAATGAACGGTCGGTAAGATATAGAAATCCGAGGCAGTTTTCTAACCTAATATGCATATTATTACGATTTACATATACAGTGAAGGAAATCATCATGATGAATCCTGCACATCCGATATAGATATCCGATGTGTCAAACCCGCCAATCCACAAGTATGCCGGGTATACTGTCCAATCTCCTCTATAATTGTGAGACCTAACCCCCCGTAGTGGGACATTTATGGGTTGTTATTATACAAGAATATTTTATATGAAATCCATATTCATAGCTCTGCCTACCCCTGTAAGTTTTCTAGTGTAAGAATCTTAGTCTTGCCTCGAAGGCTAAGCCTATACTAACGTTTATCATTAGCTGATTAAGCTCTGAAAAGATGTCGAATATAGCTTACAGGTGTAAGACTGGGCATATAGAAAGTGGCTTTTGATTTTGTACATTTAGGAACATGAAGTGTATGAATATTTTTTTAAGAAAACATTAGCACTGTAATGAAAAAAGATAGTAACATATATTTAACCCTAGAAATAAATACTTATGTAAAATATAATAGAAAAAAGGTAGTAAAGATTTAAAGAATTAAAAGAAAAGAGAGAATGAAGATAAATAAAAATATACAACACAAGAAAGATAAAAATCAACAAGCCCTTACAATGAGGTTAGGTAATCATGTGTACACTAATAATAGTCTTGCTACTATTCTGCTACATATTAATTAATATTATATTTGACTCGAATATTTTCTTCATAGTAACATGAGCACACCCAACCTTTTGGCTATCTGTCTCTATTTCTTTTGTCTTCTCATTCTCTCAACACCATTCTGATGTTAAAAATTAGGTCACACAGTAATGGATGGAGGCACGGAGTGGACGAAGTGTGACATTGTGTGACAAGGGGTCGGAGAGGTCCCAAAATTTCATGACG
The DNA here is from genome assembly GCA_949752895.1 of Dendrolimus pini. NCBI lineage: Eukaryota > Metazoa > Arthropoda > Insecta > Lepidoptera > Lasiocampidae > Dendrolimus > Dendrolimus pini. The sequence continues at coordinate 8,513,837 of OX457125.1, read as the reverse complement.
TCGCATTTAAAAATCTAATATATCTAAGCTAATCACGGAATTGCTCTTTGAATTTAATAACTTCTTATAAAATTGCAAAATGTATGGGGCCTTACTTATAATAATCTCTTTAAGAAAGGATTAGTCATCTCTTAAATAAGAGACTCTTAATCCCCTAATTAATGGCTGTTTCAAATAAAACTTGCCATCTTGCCTCTTAGCGGTCACTTAAACTACCTCTCGATGTTGGTTATTTTTGATAGTCATTTACGAGTTAACTCCTTAGGAGGAGTTTATGGGTAAGATTTTCGTTAATCAATTGCTGAGCAGTTTCTTAAAATTTAACAAACGATAATAAGTAAGGCCAATGATGTCACATTAGGGAGAGGGGGTGTCACGAATGTGACAAGCATGGGGATGGAGTAAAAAATCATGAAATTCTTGTGACGTAAGTTTTGGTCGACCCCTAAACTGAAATAAACATACATGGGTAAAAGGCAGTGTCTGCCTGGATCTAGTTTTAACCTATAAATGTAGTTTTATTTATTTCAGCGGAACGTGCTTCATCAGCCGAGGAGAGATGCGAGAAAGGGCACGCGTCGTTGCGTCTCAAGCAGCAAGTGTGGCACAGGCATCACACATCTTTGCGCGGTTGCGCCGACCGCCTCGCCAGGATCTACGCCGATGTTGGTAAGAATATAAGAAATTCCCTCTCTATACCACATTTTTCTTTCGTTTGAATTATCATATTGTTACGAGTGCGGGACTCGAATTAAAAATGACGTTGGAATTACTGTAGAATTTATTAGAACTATACAAACACGTATAACACAGGTTCAAATATAACTAAACACAATCAGTTCAAACGTAATACACGATTCAATAACACGCGCAAAGTCCGTCACTGTATAGCTTATCGAATGTACGCACGTCTTGCTCGTATCGTAATCGTCGCTTGACCCCTCCTCACCCCTCCGTTCGGGCATTGTTTTGTACTAAACTATACAATATGTCTCGACACAATTCATAACAATAGTTTCTAAGAATCACACTTGGTTAAGGGCTATCATAAACGATTAAAACACACAATAGGATGTTTTTCTAATTACAAATTTTAAAAACAAAGTAAACAAAAGAAATCGAAAGACTGGCGAAAGGTAATAAACTGCAGGTGTGCATTTACTTTTGTCGGCGTGTAACAATATAAAAACATTTCTCGACGAGTGTGTGATTTATAGCTATAGTGCTCTCAGCTTATCTGTGAAATGTAGTGCGTCGCTGTGATCGCTCCGGTGTTGCCAATCTATAATTAATCACTAAAAACATTAGAATATATTACTTAATTATATTAATATTATTATGTGGGGAACGAATGTCTAGCCATGCCGCCTCCGCCAGGTCCCGGTCGAAGGGGAGGGCCCAGGAAATGTTGGCTTGACGTTGTGAAGGACGACATGCGTACCAATGGTCTCAGGGGATGCTGCCGACCGTGAGAAGTGGAGTGGCAGAAGTAGGAAAGCGGACCCTGGACGTCGGAGTGTACCATCCGAACGCAACCGGGAATTAACACTCGGATGATGATGATGATGACTTTAGAATATATTTTACTTTACTATATTATATTTACTATACTATTTTACTATATTATACTTTATAAATAACATTATAAGATAATCATATATTATAATTTTGAAACACTTTATAATCTAAAGATTACCGTACCATAAATTACCGTAGTAGCGTATTTTTACGTAGTTTTTTTTCTTATTCGGGCATTTTAAATTTCGTATTGTATTTAATTTCATTGCTGTTCTTATATTTTCAGGTGAATTCGGAAAAAGCGTTGAACTAATCAAACAAAATGTACAAAGCTTAGAATATCAATTCGGTTCATTTAGTGTCGAGGTAAGAATAAAAATTTCCAATGTACACCTTGTTTCTGATTAAATTACCTGGTTTTCATTATATATATAATTTTCTTACTACATGTTTTTTGTATAATTTCAGTTATTATATTATTTTAATTATAAATTATTTTAATTAGTTTAAGGTTTGATTTTAAATGTTCCTGAAGTTCACAGATCATGAAATTGTGTAATTGATTGCAAATATCGTATGTGTGTTGCATCAAAATGATCTTCTAAGGAAAAGAAGGATATGTAATACTTATTATTTTGGACGGATTATCATGTCGAGCGTTGGATTGCGTATGATACTAAGTATATAATAGAAGTTTTAAGCAATTTGTCTTCTTTTAGGTTGCACATGAATTGCGGAAATTGTCGGATGTTATGTTGGAAAGAATCATAAACTCGCCTCAAAATCCTGATTATAGGTATGACTACCGTCCATATTACTGTGACTCATGGATATTGTATGAATGATTTAATACTGGGTAAAAGCAAGTAAAATGTGCCTAGATTATAAAAAGTCGAAAAATCAAAGAGTAATCTGTTTATACCATGCTCTGCTTTTGTCAGAACTTAAATAATTTTCTGTTTTCAAAAATTTGACTGTCTTTGTGGTTGAGTGGGCTAAGCCTTTGCCAGTGTACTGCATAGCAGAAGCCCCCGGTTCCATCCATACCTTGCACGACAAATTTTTGGTAAAAAATAAAAACTTTCCGATTTTTACTATGATATGGGTGTCTCGGATCGGCCCCAGAATGATCCTTTGTATCATTAACCATAACACAAGTGTAACTTTCTTAATTCATGTTTTAAATTAACGAGTATTTTTTTCATTTCGTAGTTCTACTAACAAGAATTATTTATCTATGAAAAACCTAATGCTTAACAACTAGCTAACATTTGGATAAATAATTACAATTATCAACAGAGGCAATGTTAGGTTTTCATGAATAACCTATTAATTAAAAATAGCATGCATACATCAGAAATGCAAAGAGATGGAAAAAATAAGGCTTAAAAAAACACCGCTTGGTTCCTGAAATACTGATCATAGATATAGAAACTGTCATATCAAGCAAGTCCTAATATCACGTGGTTTTGAATTTAGGAAATCCCTGGGAATATAAAGTCTCAGATTATAATGTTTTAGTAGCAATCGGGTCCGAATCTACTAACTCCCATGCATATTAAACACTTTAAATCATTTCCGGAAAAATTCCCGCGGGATTCTCGGAATATAAACAATAAAGTATCGTATCACTCGAAAAGGACTTAGTTGTCGTTCTAGTGTAATCGTATCGGAATCAGCGAATATTATTCAACCTAACTAATTTGTACCATACCCGGCACAATTCCCGCGGGATTTTAGAGACAAAAACTAGCGCAGATGTTATTGATCAGCGAAAACCGCATCGAAATCGCCCTGGTAGTTTTTACGTTAATCCCGAACAAACAGACGAGAAATCAAAAAAAACTACACCATGTTCTCCGCTGTTGAATATAATCTATCCCTATGTTTTTTTTTTAATTAATAACTTCAATTGACAGACGGCATATTCAGAATTTAAAATATTATAGATTAGATTAGAAAACGTCTTATACGGGGGACATAAATGAATTCCGTCTCACTTATCGTAGGTATTACACATATATAAACGTTGTTAGAGGTTGGTGGTGGTGAGTGAACCCTCCGTGTTACAGTATTTAATTTAATTTAGCCTTTAAATTATTCCAGGGACTGGTGTCTTGAAGCTCACAAGATAATTAAGAAGGCAGTCCAATTGATGGAATTGAACTATGGCTCTTGGGAGCCTTTAGTTAAGAGATTGAGGGACCAAGAGGGATTAGTCGCCTCATTGTTGGCCGATAGTCGCACACCCCACAGCGACTCTGTCCACCATAATCTACATTATAACCTTAAAATTTGAATATTGAACAAAAATATTGTACAATTTTACTACACAATATATTTTAAGTCAATTTTACACGATAGGATAGAGGATAGTCAAATAAAGCGAGAAAATTTTCATTTTATTGCAAAACCTCACAGTCTGCTAGATTGTGTACAACCATACAAAGTTATGATGAATGCTGAATATTAATTATTATTATTTTTAAGAAGTAAAATGAAATTATTATATTTTATCGCACGTTCTTTTATATTATGTAAATAATTTTAGAATTAAATATGACATGACGGCGTCGTTTACTCTATTGTATTAAATACCGTACTCGGAGAGACTATAAAAATGTCAATAACGACTTAATTTTATTACTATTGTTAAAATGAGGTTGTGTAACTTGGCACTGGCACCTCAGATGTCATGTTACATTTGAATTTTTTTTTTGACACCATGTTTGATATATTCTTCTGTCCTCTTATGTCTTAATTTTCTCAATCGTGTATTAATTACTAAATTACTAATACATTATAGTATAACAATATCCTTGATTGTGCTTATTTTAATATTGATAATAGACCACTGCCGATCCTTATTTATCTACATGGTAGCAGAGCGTGGTTATATCTATTAATTATTGCTACGAAAACCGTAGTATATAATCATAATATTTTTTTTAAATCTTCACAAAGTGTAAATGAGCACGGAAGTTTCTGGCGACGGAGGTAACCACGAAACCTACACAAGGATGGCAGGTACTAGCAGCAGTATTCCTAATTTTGAGAAATTAGATGGTTCGGCGAACTACTTCACATGGAAGGTACAAATGGAGTTATTTTTAATAACTGAAGACCTATGGGAGTATGTAGAAAGAACGCCACCGGACACGAATGCAACAGCATGCAAAAGAGATAGCATAGCTCGTGCCAAGATACTATTAATGGTTAAACCGCATTGTTTGATACACGCGAGAAAAACCAAATCTGCAAAAGAGTGCTGGGAGGCGATTCGTACCACTTTCGAAGATAAGGGTATAAATAATAGATGTCGTCTCCTAGGTCGTTTAGTAAGTCAAAAACTCTCCAATTTCGACTCGCCGCGTCACTACATTACTGAGATAATGAGTATCGCTCAACAACTTGAAGACGTTGGTAAAGAGGTAGATGACGAGTTATTAGCTGCTCTCATGCTTCAAGGATTAGGAGAGGAATATATGCCAATGAGGATGGCTATAGAAAACAGTAATATAGCTATTACTACGGATTATATCAAAACGAAACTATTGCAGATACAGGACCCAACGAGTGGTAATAGAGAGCAAGAGTTGCCTTCAACAAGTGCGCTTGTCTCAACGAAAAATAATTTTTCTCTCAATAAGAACAGCACAAAAAAGAAGTTTCAGAAGAAAAAGCTTAAATGCTTTATATGTGGTAAAGAGCACAAAGCAATTAGTTGTCCACACAACTCGACGATTAATGATAGCAGTGATGAGAAGGTAGCTACTAACAATATCGCATTTTCGTACTCAACTCCTAAATGTCAATCCAGTAGAGATTGGATAGTGGATTCAGGAGCATCCACACATATGACATGTCACAATGACTGGTTTACTGGTTATAAGACTTTTGAGGAGCCAGTACCAGTAACATGTGCGAATGGTGGTAGAGTAACAGGCGAAGGATGTGGAGACGTATGTACGAGCAGAGAGATAGGCTTCAATGTGAGTGGAGTATTGTATGTTCCCGAGTTAACTGTGAATTTGCTGAGTGTAAGTAAGATGGTTGAAAGGAACAAAGTAGTGGTATTTTCAAAGCGAGGTTGTGAGATTTATGAGGATAATGACTGTAAAGTGAAAGGTGTAGTGAGACATGCATGTAAGGTAGAGAAAGGGGTATATAAACTAAAGCGCACAGGTTCTAATCTCTGTTTTGACGTTTCAGTTGTAAACACAATGGAAATAGGTTTTGATGTTTGGCATCGCCGGCTTGGTCATATCAGTCCTCACAACATGAAAATACTTCGAGATAAAATGGCTGAAGGTATTAAATTTAAGGAACCTGAAAGAGTAGAATGTGTTTCGTGTCTTAAAGGTAAGCAGACTTCATTACCTTTTCCAAAGAAGAAAGCCAAACGAGCCACTGAAATCCTTGAATTAGTACACAGTGATATCTGTGGACCGATGGAAACCTCATCATTCTCTGGTGCAAGATATTTTGTAACATTTATTGATGATAAAACGAGAAAAACTTTTGTATATATTTTACGTGAAAAAAGCGAATTTTATTGCAAACTAGTAGAGTTTAAAAATTTGGTCGAAACTCAAACCGGAAAACGTTTAAAAACAATTCGTAGTGATAACGGTAAAGAGTACGTGAATAAAAAGGTTGATGAGTTTTTAAAAGAAAATGGTATAATTCACCAACTAACTGTGGACTATACACCGCAACAAAATGGAGTCTGTGAGAGAGCGAACAGAACCATTGTTGAACGAGCCCGAAGTATGCTTGAAGAGGCACACTTACCAAAGATTTATTGGGCAGAAGCTGTCAGTACTGCAGTATATCTAAAGAATAGGTCACCTACTATAGCTGTTAAAGACATGACACCAGAAGAAGCCTGGACTAACAGGAAAGTAGATTTAAGTCATTTAAGAACTTTTGGAAGTCGAGCTTTTATGCACATTCCCGATCAGAAAAGAAGGAAATTTGATCCAAAGAGTGTGGAATTAGTTTTTGTAGGGTACTGTGAATCAACGAAAGGGTATCGTCTGATCCATCCTAAGACACTTAAACTGTATAAAGCGAGAGATGTTGTATTCTTCGAAAACCAGAAGGCAAACATAGAGGTTCAGACGGACAAAATACAAGCTAAGTTTGAAGAAGCAGTACCACCTGTAGGGAATATACCGACTGTAGAGTCGGATTCGGTTAGAGAAATGCAAACGGCAGATGTGCTAGATAGACCTGAAAACTTTGTTCCTAATAGTGATACAATTATAGAAATAGAATGTGCTAGAGAAGAAAGAACTGTCCCTACACCTCCACCTACGTGTACTGAAGGTGAAGTGGAGACCTCAGAAAGAAAATATCCACTTAGAGAGAGACAGCCCAAAGACTACAAAGACTACATACTGTATCACGCAAAAAACGAAGTCTTGAATGAACCTGTGACTGTAGAAGAAGCTTTGTCCAGTGAAGATAAAGAAGAATGGCAAAGAGCTATAGAATCAGAATTGAATTCTCTGAAAAAGAACAATACTTGGAGCTTAGTAAATACTGCAAATGGTCACTTTGTTGATTCAAAATGGATTTTTAGAATCAAGAAAGAGGCAGGGAAGATACGATATAAAGCGAGGTTAGTAGCACGAGGTTTCACACAAGTGAGAGGTGTAAATTACAATGAAGTTTTTTCACCAGTCGTTAGACATAGCACACTAAGACTACTACTAGCTCTTGCAGTAGAGCATAATTTAAAAATTGATCACATGGATGTCGTGACTGCATTCTTAAACGGTGATCTTAATGAAAAAATATATATGAAGCAGCCTAAAGGTTTCGAAGAAAAAGGAAAAGAGAATTACGTGTGTCTTTTAAACAAAGCACTCTATGGTTTAAAGCAAGCTCCAAGAGCATGGAATGAGAAGCTCAATGAGGCTTTACTAAACTTGAATTTCAAAAGGTCAGAGAATGAACCTTGTGTCTATATTCGTAAGACAATAAACAGTTTAATGATTATTGCTGTTTACGTAGACGATCTTTTGATATTTTGGAATCACGAGAAGGAGTTAAAACTCATCAAGCAGGAATTACAGAATAATTTCGAAATGAAAGATTTGGGAAAAGCAGATGTCTTCTTAGGTCTAAAAATAAAACAAGATAATGGAGTTGTAAAAATTAATCAAACTGAGTATTTAAAGAAGATTCTGGAAAAATTTGGAATGACGGATTGCAAGACTGTGAAAACACCACTAGACACTAAACTGAAGCTAATAAAACCAGAAAGAGCAGATTATGTTCCACCAAGCGAGTTACCATACCGTGAGCTAATTGGTTCATTGATGTATTTAGTTGTCTGTACGAGACCAGATATAGCTTATGCAACAAGTTATTTGAGCCAATTTAATAACTGCTACGATCATACACACTGGGTTGCAGCAAAAAGGGTATTGAGGTACTTAAATGGAACCAAAAACTTTCAGTTAGTCTATAAAAAAACTGGCAAACCTTTGTTTGGTTATGTGGATGCAGACCACGCAGGAGATATATGCGACAGAAGGTCATATAGTGGTTTTGCATTTATATTCGCAGGTGGACCAGTTTCGTGGGAGTGTAAGAAACAAAAGACTGTTGCACTTTCAAGTGCAGAGGCAGAATATATGGCCTTGGCAGAAGCATGTAGAGAGTCAGTGTTCCTTAAAAGGTTATTTACTGAGTTAACGGAACAGGACATATGTAGTATGGTCTTGCTGAGTGATAGTCAATCAGCAATAAGAATTGCAGAGAATCCCGTGCATCATCAGAGGACAAAGCATATAGATGTCAAACATCATTTCATCAGAGAAAAAGTGAACTGCCGCGCAGTAGTATTAAGGTATGTGGCGACGCAAGAGATGATGGCTGACATGTTAACAAAAGGTCTTCCGAGAGAGAAGCTCGAGTGCTGTGTGAGAGGACTTGGCTGCGAGTACGCAAGTTAAAGGGGGGTGTTAAAATGAGGTTGTGTAACTTGGCACTGGCACCTCAGATGTCATGTTACATTTGAATTTTTTTTTTGACACCATGTTTGATATATTCTTCTGTCCTCTTATGTCTTAATTTTCTCAATCGTGTATTAATTACTAAATTACTAATACATTATAGTATAACAATATCCTTGATTGTGCTTATTTTAATATTGATAATAGACCACTGCCGATCCTTATTTATCTACAACTATAGTACAAAAAATTGATTAAATTTTGAGATCCATATAAAACGATACTCAGATTTATAACATGGTTAAAAATAGAATAAATATGTATAGAATTATTAAAATGATTAAATACAAGGTTTTCATAAATAATTTTAAATTTCTTTTGCTCATTGCTCAAAAAAGCAGTCGCGGTTTGAGAGACGTGCCAGCAGCGTTTCTAGATAGTTAAATATGTTACATTCTGTGTATCTTCACCATGTATGTATTTTAGTAATTAAAGCAATATATTTATAATTGGTTTTCAAATTGAGCGAGCACGTATATACAAGATAGTCGTCTTATTCATAACTTTAAAAAAATTCATTGATTGTTACAAAAGACAGATATTAAACAAATTATTTATGATAAACTTGTATAACGCATATCATATTTGAAACTTCTATACAATCTGAGCACGTCTTTTTAAGGTTAAAAATGGAAGAAGAAAAATGGGTTGTGTCGCTTTGACGGTTGTTAATTTCACTCTATTCACTTCATGCCACTAGGATCGATTCATCGTAACTATACTTGCGTAACATAATTAAGATAAACTATAGCAATGGTGGCACCCCACTTTGACGGATCTCACCCAACCATGAGCACCCAATCAATTTATTAAAAATATGAATAAAAATTAATAATTTTAATTTCGTACCCATGTAAAATTATTATCATTATAATATTGTTATGTAAAGCAAAAACTTTGTACCTCTTTTTACGAAATTTGCGCGGACGGAGGAGTATGACATTTCGCACACTTTTAGTTTGTATAGAGGAGTGAAAAACGCTAATATTTTTTTTAATTATGCATATAAAATACATTAAACGAATAAAAAGATCATCATCATCATCACTACCATGTATTTAACATACACACGCATATATTATTATACTGTCTTGTTTATTGTTAAAGACAAATTAACAGTATAATAGTCTTGGCGAAATCTTTGATTATAGAAGTATTACGAGTATATAGCCCTTAACAACAGAACCTTGGTAATGTTCAAACTTATAATTTAAATTAATTATAGTCAGATTTCGACCACTAGTTATTATTATTATTATCATTGTACAATTACAAAATAATAATATTATTATTGGTGTTTTTAATAAACCAATGAGGTGCCAATCATTGTGTGGGATGCCAACAATGTTATAGTTTTTCCTATTTAGAAATTGATTCATTTAATTTTTAATATGAAAATAAACTAAAACTCGGAAGTTTTAATAAAATTCATAGTTTATCAAAATGTATTTTAATGTCTTTCAACTAATATTTGTAATCAATTTAATACGAAAAAGAAAAATGAACTTTGAGTAATCGTAATCAATTCATGAGTTGTGTATTCTACCTATAATTCTTATAATAAATAGCCGAGTCCTGGGGCCCAATTCTGCTGTTTCAATATCTTGAGGTTGCGAAGATATTCAAAGTACGATTCCATTGCGAGTCAATAATTCGTATTCTCCTAAATCCATAATATATTCTCGATATCGTCGCGGCAAAATGATAGTAGAAAAAATTATATTAATATTAGCAGAAATGACTATTGAAATGCTACCAAAATTTTAAATATTTATTTCGTCAGTTTTCGCTTATAAATATTTGTAATGATAGAGTAGCATGCCACGGGCATATCATTTAATTCAGTGCTTTTCAATCTTTTTTAATACGCAATCCCTTTACAGGTCGACAAATTTTGGCGACCCCCTTGGATCTTAAGACAGACAAAAAGTTGGCAATTTGAAAGACTACGTTTATGTTTTTTCTCTATTTTGTTACTCATATTCATTATTAGGCCCTTATACTCTGCAAAAAGCTGCTGAGCGTAGAAAGTACCTAAGTACGAGGTATGCATTTAAAGTGCCTTTTCCCTTTTGCCGTCGACCCCCCGAGCTAGGCTCTGTGACCCCCGTGGGGGTCGCGACCCACAAGTTGAAAAACACTGATTTAATTTAACAGAATACCGAAATCAGGCAAACCTACGATTGATACCATAGTGTCCAGCGATTTTAACTAGGTAGTAATCGTAAAATTGGGCCCCAGGTTATCGTCATACATATAAGATTCCCACCTGGACAACGTTCATTTAGGGATACTTCCATGCGCATAAATATTTAAATACGGGCCTAATTATTGTAATTAATTAGTTCAATATTTACTTATAGTTATTTCAACTTAATGGACTATTCATTTCCTCTGAGTACGGCGGTATAGCAAATCTCTTCATAATTTTCATCGAATACTACTTTACATTTTAAAAACTTTCAAATGGATCTTGTAACAAATTATGTACTCACACACAAGTCACTAGTGTCACAAGTCACAAGTGGACTAAAAGCCTTATTTGCCAATTTCGTCAAGTAGCAATATACAATGAGACTGTTTGACGTATATTTATAAGAGAATAGATGTTAAATAAACGTGAAAATAGAACAACTGACCTCATAATCGCTTTCGTCATTTAGTATTTATAAATTTTAATACCATATCTTTGAATAGTTGCACTATTTTCATAAAGTAGCTAATTTGAGAAGGTATTTATTAGATATAATGCTTTGCGAATTATATATTACTAGATAAATCTAAAACTTTTAACAGAATGTTGGAGGTAATATCCCAGATAGCTCAATAACATGGGTTCGAACTTACTATATGTACATGTCACTGGAATATTGGAAAAACTTTTTTATAATATTATAAGAGAGTGGAAATTTTTAGTTCCGTTGACCCTCTGCTCTGGGTCCTTAAATCAGTGTAGTCCATAGAGGTTTTCAAGATAAAGTAACGATTGTTTCAATATTCCAGTAACACACACACCAAGGCGAATTAATTATTATAAGTTTTACTTTATTAGTCTTACTTAGCCTATTTTATAAACACGTATGCGTGCTTGTGTATATGTGTGTGTGTGCGTGTCTGCGTGTGTTGTTTATTATAGCAACAAAATTCATTATGCTTGCTTCATTGATCAACATATAAATTAATATTTGAGAATAATGTAAATTATATACATTTTTCAATTTATTTTAATCTTAACATTCAATATACACAGTGTAATTTTCACTTACATATTTAAGTGTTATTTTGAAATCTATTTTTTTAATATTATTTTGAAATCTAATGTGAGATCGAAACATTAGATAATATTTTGATGTATTAAGTTAATGAATTGTGTATCAAATGTAATAATAATTAGCAACGAAGATTATTATTTTAATATACTTTTTTAACAACAAGAAATGAATATTTAATACAAAGTTATAAAATAATGTAGAAAATATATTAAAATAATATAAGATTTCATATTTTTCACTGTATATTAACTTTGAAGCTGCACTTCATAATATACATAAAGAGTGATATTTTCACAACGCAATAGTAACTTGTAAGTCTCTAATAGTGTAATCTAGAATGGAAAAACACTTTGAAATCGTAAATAAATAAATAAATTAACTTTAAACCATCTCGTAAAACCTATATTTCCACAGACTGAATACCTAGATTTTCAATAAACATAAATTTCAATTCAATGTTTTAAGTGACTTGGCTTAAAAATGGGCAATTTAAATACAAAAATACAGGTACAAATTAGCTTCGAGAAGATTTGCATTTGTAATAGTATTTAAAGAACTTCTAAACTTGAAATTTAGTATTAAAAGGTATGTTTAGCATTAATATTATTAGTTTCACATTAAGTACCTGCCTATAAAAATAAATAAAAAGTATTAGTTTATTTATTTATGTGCTGACAGTACACTACTGCAAACGCAAAAACGTATCGAAGCTACCTCCTGTATTATAAATGCAAATGTGAGTTTGTTCGTTATACATTCACGCCTTAATTAGTCAAACGCTCATTAAGAAATTTTTAGCATATTCGTCGTCAAGGATACGATCGTTTATAAAACAATGTACTATTTCCGAGGGACAAAATGTAAATTCAAAACTTGCATATAAATATTTTTTTTGTTCCGAGGAACTCTGCAGTACCTTTTTCGGCGCCAATTAATTAACAAACACTCAGGGCGTTCTATTAGTAATTCACAACGCCCAAGTGCTCTGTTAACCGTTCCACAAGGCGACCGCAAAGTTCCACAATTTTTCACTTACATTTCTCAAGGAACGAAATATTTGTTGAAAATCTAGTTATGCTTTGCTATATCGAAATTCAAGAGAAGAAAACTCATGGCACTGTCTAGGAAAGTGAGATGTACGGGATTGTTCAAAGTTACATTTTTTGCTATTGTTAATCCTAGTATTTTTATTCTATTATCGTAGTTAAAAATTTAAACTTCTTTCTGTTATATCATATTTGAAAATTCTTATTGCTTTGCGTCTACACATAATGAAGGAATTTAGGCAGATATCCTTTCTGTAGTATCAGCAATCGCGCGTAGCTTCGTGTGGAGCGATATTAGAGATGCCACGAATATCCGGCTGCTGTTCGGTCTTCGGCCGAAGACCGAATACCAAATCAAACAAAAATATTGCTTAAAGTCATATATATTTTCATAAAAAAATGTTAGTTATACTACGTTCTAACTGTGTTAAATGTGATTTTAATTAAGTTTATATTATAATATTACGTTCCGGTCACTTTTTTATTTGTAAGAATCAAATATAAATATCATTTAAGATCACTTTTAAAACTTAAAACATACTTTTATATATGTGCACCTATCATTCGCGAGAACGTGAGAAAATACTTAAAATTATTGCTTCAATACTGACATGCGCCGCGCTAATTGCACTTGTTATTCGGTAGCCGAATAATCGGTGCTTTGACCGAAAGCGTGATCGAGTATTCGGCCGAATCACTATTCGTGGTATCTCTAATCCATGTTACTCCAAATACATATCTTTTATATCTTCTTTTGAGAACAATGATATTATCTAGAAGAGTATGTTGCACAATGTGTTTGAAATGCTTTCAAGTCATGTGAACTTCAGCCTTTGCAGCCTTCTGCAGTCAATCTGGTCAATTAACCATCCAAATACAATATTCAATAATATGGCCAATCTTTAATATTTTAAAACGAAATAAGGACCGATAAATTGCCTTGAATTTGATTGCTTACGTTACCTAACTTATCCCTTGCATAAATTGCTTTAATACTAATGACACTTCCATATTTTTAGCATATCACTTTGAAATCTAAAAATGTAATCTTAGAAAACATGTTTGTATTTTATGGCTTTATCTAATACATATCGTAGTATACTCTCTTTATTGTTGTGTATTAAGTCTAGTTTTGAGCTTTGCTTAGAAGCATCTGCAGATGTAGTGATTAGTTAATATAGCTAAATACTTTTTATGCAATTTACAGTGATTATTTATATGCTATTGCTTCTTAGCACAGTGCATTTGCAATATATAATGTACAGTACTTGCCAACCTGAAATAAGTCCTTGAAGTTCGTACTTTGCACAGAACACAATTATTAGGTCCACGAGGTGGTATCGACAGAGCTCAATGGGTTCTAACTCAGCCGCTATCCGGATTTACATACTATCTTTTTCACACTACACAGTATCAGGGGCCCATTGCTGCTATTATCTATTCAATGTTGCCGAACACTATTGTCTCAATAATTGTTATTTCTGTTTATAACGTCACGACACTATATCTTTATAAATATTTATAAGCGTAAATGGGGATTGTTCACAAAAAATTACCCTCTGATTTTATATTTTTATTACGTAAAATAGGGTATTTTAAGATACTAATTTGAATATTTTTGTATTTTAAGCGTTAGTTTTTTTATAATTCGATTTTAAAGTTATTTCTCCGATGACGTCATAAGGCACAAGTTAACATTGATTTCTTTGCCTAGAAAATAAAAATAATAAAAGCAAGTTTTATCTATATCTAATCATAGTAATCTGTGCTACTTATTTAAATATCACTGTCATTACTCATTACGTATCGTGATCATTTTAGTGTATTTTGTCGCTAGGCTTATAATTTTTCGTGTTCAACCATTATTATTTTCTATAGTTATCGTTAAATTTTTTAAAGTGGTCTTTAGGGAAAATCCATGTTACATAACTTAAATCAAATAATGTACAGCTAGAATTTTTTTACACCTGAAGCAGGCAAACAGGCAGACGGCCCACCTGATTGGATTTAGTAAGGTCAAATAAAGGTCAAACGCATTTCTTACAAAATACAAGAAGATCGTACGTTTTTTGGAACTTTAACTAGACAGAAATGATTAGCGACACTATTCCTCGAAATGGTTTTTCAAATAGCCAGATTGAAAAAAGTGAACAATCCCCATTAACCCCCGTATTATCTCAAAGAGCGTTTTGAATTCATCTCTTCCTCTCACAATTTACGACCTTCTACGAATCTTAGACTTAATACTCCCAAACATTATTCATCTTTTTTCAATAATTCTTTTACTATACAGGCTATTCAACTCTGGAATGAGTTACCTGTTACTGTTAGATAAGCTAAAGAACTAACAGTATTTAAGACCCTGACAAAATAGGACTACCTACAACACAGCGAGTGATGTTTGATATTTCTACGTATATTTATGTATGTGTATATATTTGTTTGTAATATCAATAGGTGTATTTATATATGTCTATTAAGTATAAAATATACGTAAGTAACTGCATAATCTCTAATATTTATGTATACCACCTTTGACCAATATAATCTGCTTTATTCCTACCACGGGTTGTTTGGAAGAGATCGCTTCTTAGCGATAAGACCGCCCATTGTGCACGTTTAGAATATTATTAGGCTATAAGTTCGTCTGTGTTTTCTAATGGTGTGCAATAAAGTGCTATCTATCTAAATTCGCGAAATGCTAAAAAAATTGTACCTTTTCAATTTTCACTTCGGATAATGCCACTACTGCTAATGTAATACCATTTTATTCTACTATTATTCCGCCTCGTATTAGTATATATTAATAACTGTTTATATTTAACTAGATCTGCGCAAACGCACGAAGCTAACTTCTATCGAAGTTCATTTCAGTTTGGCAAGTACTGTACATGATTTTAAACAATCGTTGAGCTTAAATCTCGATTGCATGATCATTTTAAACCTCGATGTCTTTATAATCAATTCTATCTTATATTTATATAATATTTTAATAACAGCTTTAACCAGCAATAAACATGTACAAAGAAATCAAACTTTTTGTATTTTAAAACAGGTATTGGAAATGAACTTGTATTCTAAATAATTTTCTTATTTTATTCTTAGCAAAATTATTAATAATTAATTAATTATTAAAATTGTGTGAATTGATAAAATGATAATAATTTACCTCATGTTATGTGAAACAATGGAAGAAGAATACTATATAGGATAACAATATGTACACTATACCCTTGACAGTTTCATTATGTTCACCAGACGTCCCTGGTATCGGCTCTTCATAGTTTTATGCGCGTAATAACTAAGTAAAAGGTATTTAGTTGTCTTTCTTAGTTTGAAATAGTTGAGAAACTTATTAATATCAAGACATGAGAAAGTTTGACGAGTATGCTATTTGTAAAAATAATACCTATAATTTAGGCGGATATGGGGAATAATTTTTGTCTTGTGCTATTTTCCATCGTATAAATCGATGAACTGCACGTTGCATAATTCCAACTGTTTGGCGCGTTTGGTGTCTTGCTAACCGGTAATCAGTTGCCGAAGTGTCGGTACCGCACCTTCAGCAGGTGTGTCGTAACCTAAAGTAAGTAGGTGTTCTTTCAGAGTTAGGTAATTTTACCAAATAAATGTTGTTACTGGTAATCTTCTTCCGTGGTAAAACGCAATATTATTAAATTAAACAGTTTTTAGTAAAGACAAATTTAATTATTTCGTGTTTTTTTTATATGAACCTTTCAGTCCCCGTAGCAACAACGTCTTCTTTGGTATCAAGCATACAGAAATTTTGGTAGTACAGTATGTTTGTCATAGTTTTAAATATCGGTTGTGATTTGGTTTGTCTGATAGCAACAGAAGCGCGTTCCAAAGCTGTATAGCCTTAACGGTAAAAGAATTGTTGTAGAAAGCTGAGTTATGCACAGGGGTGTCCAGTTTAAGTTAGAAGAGCGTGAATTATGAGAGCACGAAAGAAATTCAAAACGTTCTTTATAGTCAAAGATCCCGCTATACAACGACCTTCACCGAAATGTTTATTTGATGAAACCTATTTTATATTTAATTTAATGTGTCAATAAATATATTGCATATGGGTTGCCTCGCAAATTTCAGTCCAGTATATGATTAATTAATAATAAAAAAATTTCAACATTTCACCGGTTTGTTTATTAAACAAATTCTATACTAATCGAAAGTATGAAGCCCATAGAATATGCAAATGTTAGGTTGCCTATTCTTTTCCAGTCACAACTCTCGGGTAGCCAGATATAAACAGGTAAATGGATACTAGCATTTTGCACCGGTCTGATTATTGAATTAAAATTAAATGAAAATAAAGATTATTTCATTATGAACACGGTGGTATAGGGTTGCCTGCGAAAAATCAGTCCCGAATTCAGGTTGTCGAATTTTGAAAAGTGAAATATTGCTGCAAGTGAATATGTGCGACTGAGAGGTATATATACCAACCATATCCCATGCGATAGTAGAGGACACAGCATAGCAGCTGTTTGAAGTCCGTCCATTTAAAGAAAGAGAGTGCGCATTTGATTTTGAAAATGAAAAGAATAGCGATAGACTCGTATATACTGTGTATCGTTTTGGTCGTTTTGGAGTAGTTTATTATTAAAATAGAGGAATAGTTATTTAATTTTTTTATGTGTTTCTATATTTTATCTGACACTAAAGTATATATACATCTTTAGTAAAAAAGAAGGTTATAGTAATACATATATAATACTAATCTTGCAAATTTCATCTTTATTATTTTTAGAAGACAAGATAAAAAACAACAATTAAAAAAATCTTCTGTTTATTGTGAAAGTTATAAATACATTTTTTTTAATTTATTGTGGTTCCGTGTCATCGGACATATAACTATGATCTCCAACTTCTGAACCGTCTTAGTCATCACTCTTCGTTTTAGTTCTTTCGACAATGTTTTCTTAATTAACAAATTCTTCGTTATATTTTTTATTCAAATCTGTCACTTTTTTATAACACGTGGTATGATAACCTACAAATTCAAGTCAGGCACTGGGTAGCTCAATAACATTGTATTTAAAGTTTTTAATTTTACGAAAAGCTAACTTTAGTACACAGTTTTCAAACATGTTATAATTAAAATCAATTACATCATCATCCGAATCACACAAAAAACACTTTTTTGCCATTTTTATCAACAATAAATAAACGTTTTTTTAATTGTAACTATAGCAACAATGTATTCCAAAATGAAGCACAGCATATACGAGTCTATCGCTATCCTTTTCATTTTCAAAATCAAATAGCATGCCCACTCTCTTTCTTTAAATGGACAGACTTCAAACAGCTGCTATGCTGTGTCCTCTTCTATCGCATGAGATATGGTTTTGGTATATATACCTCTCAGTCGCACATATTCACTTGCAGCAATATTTCACTTTTCAAAATTCGACAACCTGAATTCGGGACTGATTTTTCGCAGGCAACCCTATACCACCGTGTTCATAATGATTTATATTTATTTTCATTTAATTTTAATTCAATAATCAGACCGGTGCAAAATGCTAGTATCGATTTACCTGTTTATACCTGGCTACCCAAGAGTTGTGACCGGAAAAGAATAGGCAACCTAACATTTGCATATTCTATGGGCTTCATACTTTCGATTAGTATAGAATTTGTTTAATAAACAAACCGGTGAAATGTTGAAAAACAATTATTATTAATTAATCATATACTGGACTGAAATTTGCCAGGCAACCCATATGCAATATATTTATTGACACATTAAATTAAATATCAAAGAGTACATTGAATATATGGAGATCTTATTCATAGAGAGAGTAAGTTTGAACGCTTATGGTTCCTAAAGAAGCGTTCAAACTTACTCTGTCTATGAAGAAGACCGATATTCTATATATTGTATGCTTAGGTTTGGAGATTTCTTCCACCAGGAATTCCAACTGTATTTAAAATAAAATTTCATATTATTTATAAATTGTATATAATTTTCATTAATACATATTACTGCACATCAAGTTTTGTGTTGATATAAAAATACAATAGTGTGTTTGGTCGGTCGAATTAAACAGATTCACAGGTCACATAATATAAATCAGTAACTTCGATATCCAAAAGCAGTTTTCCTTAATAAATTCGCCAGAGTCCAAAACTACATATAGATCGTTAATAATAATCCACTTAATAAAAAAACAGAAAACTATCCCAGAAGTTAAATAAGTTGCAAATATGACGAAAGTCGGCACTTGATTTGAATATGCATGTTTATTTAGAAATATTAAATATTATTATATTCGATTAAATAAAAATGGTTTTGATTTCATTTGAGTTTTTTTGATAATGTCATTAATAACAAAATGATGCTAAGCAACGAGCTGCAGTCTATGGCAGGTACAATGAGTTTATTATCGACCATGTAAATACTGCATAATGTAGAACCCATTTCAGTATCGAATAATCGATAATTAATCCTGTCAGATATTTGTAAATTTTAAGGATGGTTCTAGGCATAGGTATCTTATGACTAACAACAGGTAGATGGAATCTCCCATAATAAAATCTAAAGGAAGGCGATTTTGGAATATGAAACCATATTAAGATTTACCATCGCAAGGATGAGATGCAGAAGTCTCCGAAGTAGCGGACCCACGTCCCACGTCTGCTACTTTCTACAAAACGGCTGATTAAAAAGTAAAGAGGGATATAGCTCATTCGCTCTAAGGAACTGTACTACTCCTTTAGCTCAGCAGCGACACGTAATAGAAATTGAGCCGACAACTCTCACTATAGCCCATTCAAGAGCCTATGGAGCTTAAGCGAGTCGTGTTGTGAGACTAGGGTACAACAAGATTCTAGATCACTTGCGTAAACATAATATTTTTGATCTATTTTGAAAGAATGAAAGATGTAATATTTATTAACGTTTTTATCAATAAAAAGAATGTCATCATATACAAATATATGCTTAAGTCTAGTCTAGTCTTCTCAGTTGTGAAGTTCGTTTAGGTGATCCACTCTTATCTTTCTAGTGATATTGACTGGTCGCCCCAAGTATGCTTTCTTCACATTCCAATCCTCCTCCATCCGTTCTACGTGACCGAGCCAGCGGAGATACTGAGCCTTTCTCTCTTCAATTATTATAGGCTCGGCCACGACGGTTTTCTATGTCGGAGTTGGTTCGGACCCTCCAACTACTATCTCCTCTGTTTGTTGAACCCAAACAGTAAACTTGCCAATAACTTATTGTTTTAAATTATGTTTTGATATTTGATTAAGTTCTTAGATTTTCTGAGTAATAATTAAAACTACAGTACAGTTTAAAAAAAGTTGCACAGCTCTCAATGTTTAAATTGGTAATAATATTTGTGCATTTTGATTTGTTGTTGTTGTTAAAAAAAATCCAATTTATGTCTTAACATAACAAATAGATTATTTTATTAATACATCTTAGTCCGTAAAATATAGCACATAAATATGTAATAACGTTGAAATAGTTTGCATTGGGAACATTTGTTACCCATGTAGACGCAACCAATGTGTATACTACACAAGTTAACGCACATATCATTGTAAAGAATGCTTTACTCCATTTAACAATTTTATTTACGTAGGGTTTGTCGATACATTAATCGCCAAGGTATCGATTAACTCAATTTAATAAGATCATAATAAGCCATCCCTAACTATACATTAATAAGTATTGACACTGTCGTAATTTGGCACTTATCTTTTCAATGACTCCATTTACTTTGGTTAGTTATAAAGAGTCTTAATTAAATGTATTCAAAAATATATTAAATATATATTAAAAAATATATATTTATTATAAATATTTATGTTTTTATAAATATTTACATATATATAAATAGCTTGATAACTCCCAACCAAACAGCGATAGCGAGTGGACGTGTGCAAAGTTGTTAAATTTTATTCAATATTAAAAAGAAAAATATATTGATCCTTATTACAAGAAAATAAGGTCTAAATTTAGTGTACTACGTAGAAAGCAGTGTGTGAAACAGTACTATTCTTAGAGTAGATCAGCGCTATTTTAAAATAAAGCAAAAGAACCAGATAAGTACCACCCATCATAACTTGGCCTATTGTCGCCAATATACAGTACGTAAAGCGAGTTCAACATACAGTAGTTATTGACAACATAAACTTGGAACTTCGGTTTAATATGTCTAAAATACTACGATCACCACCCGGCTCGAATCTGCAACATACCTTATCTGACTCAGATGTTAATAAGATCGCAACGGGATCGATTACACCAAACTTTGTAGCACAACGCAAAAGAAAGGAACGGTCAAATTCGGACGAGCAGCTTTCTACTTTTAAGGAAGACATTATGAATATGATACAAAACTGGAAAGATGCACAGAATTCTTTATTAAATAAACTAATCACAGACCTTGCAGATATAAAAGAACAAAACAATCAAATTAAACGTTCTAATAATGAAATAGAAAAATCGTTAGAATTTCTGAATCTACAATATGAAGATATGAAATCGAAAATACAGAACTTGGAAACTGAACGAAAAGTACATTTGTTACAAATTAATTCTCTTGAGGATAAACTGGAAGATATGGAAAGAAATCTGAAATCGTCTGCAATAGAAATAAGAAATGTACCAATCCTCAATAATCCCGAAACTAAAAATGACTTGTATAACATTGTACAGAACGTTTGCAAAGCACTGAACGTTATCGTACCACAAACTTCCATAAGAGATGTGTATAGAGTAAACAAGAGAGCTGGGAAAGGTACTATTATTGCCGATTTTACTTCCGTTCTTCTGAAAAACGAAATTATTAATAGCCTTAAAATATACAATAAGGAGCACCCAACACAAGGTCTGAATGCTAACTCAATAGGAGTTAAAGGAAATGATTCCCAAATATATCTTTCCGAGTCTCTTACTGCTAAAGGACGACGATTGTTTTTCCTGGCTAGAGATGCAGCAAAAAATCTTGGCTATACGTTCTGTTGGACTAGTAAAGGCAGGATCTTTCTCCGAAAAACCTTGGATTCTCCTCATGTAGAAATAAGAAGTGAAAACCAAATAGTTGCTCTGAAAAATCAAAAATGACTACTGCAAGTTTCTAAAAGCTCGGGGAAATATCAATTGTATAATTATGTTAGTATGCCAATGCCTCTCTATTACAGCAGTCTTTCAACAACCTCTTATGTTAAACTTATTAACTCTTATATTATATATGTAAAAACTTTAATCTTAATTGTTAAAAACCATTTAAATTCGTGTATTATAAATAATATATATTTACCATTCATACTTATATCTATCATTATACTACTAATAAAAGAAGGTGCAATCCTAAGAAAGCCAAAAATAAATCATTACAAAATTCGATTTTATAAACAATAAAAATTTAATGAGCAACCTAGATAAGGTAAAAGCCGGCAATTCCGTGCTTTGCAGTCCAGATACATTCAAAACTACCTTACTGGATCTAAAAGCTAATATAAATACATTAAAAATCTTAACACAGAATATAAGAAGCATAAATAAGAATTTTACAGAATTTGAATTACTTTTGACAAGAATAGACATACCATGCGAAATTTATATTCTAACAGAGACATGGAATCAAAAAGCTTGTAATTTCCCATCAATAAATAATTATGAAACCCATTATACCAAAAATAATTTTAACCAAAATGACGGACTAGTGGCTTATATTAAAGAAAACTTAAAATGCTCTGTAAAAGAGGTTTCTCTCGTTGATGCTACATGTCTTGTTGTCGAAATATATAGATCACCATCAGTTAGAAATTTAGATCCTTTTTTAAATTCCCTGGATATATTATTAACTACTTATAAAGATTATAAAAATATTGTTGTAATTGGTGACTTGAATATAGATATAAAATCGACAAATAATGATGCATACGCAAATGATTACTTAAATTTGTTATCTGTCCATGGCCTACTCGCAGGTCACGAATACACTACAAGAGACCACAGCTGCTTAGATCATTCTATGATTAAATCTGTATTTCCTTCTTTGACTATGGTTTCCGAGGCCCCACTCACAGATCATTCTGCAGTGCTCTCTGCTATCAATTTTAAATTGAAAACCGACTACAACAAACAATGCAGAAGTAGTCAAAAAATTAATTATGATGATTTAATTTCCGACGTAAATGAGAAAACGTTTGATAGCATTTTAAAATCAAACGACGCGGACTGGTCGGCCGAACAATTGACTAATATTTTGCAAACAGCAATTACGAAAAACTCATTAATAATAAATACACCAAAACGCTTGCATTGCCTAAAACCCTGGATAACTCCCGGATTGATTAGATGCATTAATAATCGAGATCGAATGCACTTAAGGTGCAAAAAGGACCCTACTAATGTAATACTTAAACTGACTTATAATAGGTACAAAAACTTTTGTAATAATTTATTAAAACGTATTAATCAAAATTTCGAAAGGGAACAGATAAATAAATTTGCTAAACATCCTAAACTAAAATGGAAAATAATAGATAAGATAACTAATAGAAACAATACACCAAAGACTCAATCATCAGATCTGCTTAAACTAGGACCATCACCACAAAAATCGTTACAATTAGTCAATGACTATTTTGTCAATATAGCAAAAAATTTGGCTGATCAGATCCCTAAAACTAGTAACCTATCAGATCTTGAACAAGATTACTCACCTTCTAATTCTATGGCTATCCTAGCAACAACAGAAGAAGAAATAAAATCTACTATAACTAATCTAAAATCTGATTGCGCAGTGGGTTGGGATGGAATATCTACTAAAATACTTAAATTACTTAAAGACAAGATTACACCACCGCTTGCGCATATTACTAACTTATGCATAGAGACTGGAGTATTCCCAAATATTTTCAAAACATCTCTCATTCATCCAATCTACAAATCTGGTAATAAAGACTCTGTAAGCAACTACCGTCCAATTTCAGTATTACCAGCTTTGTCGAAGGTCCTGGAAAAAATCTTAAACAAAAGACTCTTGTCTTACTTGGAAACTAAAGAACTTCTCTCTGAAAATCAATATGGTTTTAGGACAAAGAGATCGACGTCAATGGCAGTATCACAACTTACAGAATTTATAGCTCGAAGAATTGATAACAAAGAAAAATGTATAGGCGTTTTTCTGGACCTTGCTAAAGCGTTTGATACCGTCTCGATCCCTATTCTATTAAACAAAATGAAAACAATTGGTATTAGGGGAATTCCATTCCAATTGTTTAAAGATTATCTCACTAACAGGTCACAACAAGTTATCATAGATGGTAACGTTAGTTCTGATGCCCGAATTACACACGGAGTCCCTCAAGGAAGTATTCTTGGTCCTACTATGTTTCTAATATATATAAATAGCCTTTGTAACCTTAAACTCTCTAATTGTAAACTATTTACTTTTGCTGACGACACTGCGATGATATTTTATGGGAGTACATGGGATGAGGCGAAAGAAATTGCTGAAATAGGTCTAAGAAAAGCAGCAAACTGGTTTATCCAAAACCAACTCACTTTAAATAATGCCAAGACCCAATATATTCTCTTTGCAAATACAGAAAAGTCCTTGCCATCAGATCATAATTTAAAAATTAAAATACATACGTGTGACAACACAAGTCAAAATACATGTGATTGTGACTATCTAATGTTATCGAGACAATAAAATATCTAGGTATTCTACTAGATAGCAAACTAACATGGCAACCGCATATAAATCATCTCACAGATAAAACTAGAAAACTAATATATATCTTTAAAAGATTGCGCAGCGTCGCTGATTGGAAATTGCTTAAAACCGTGTATTTTGCCTTAGCTCAGTCTATCCTATCCTATTGTATTACGTCATGGGGCGGTGCCCGTAAAAGTCATTTAATTAAACTTGAAAGAGCACAGCGGGCTTTATTAAAAGTTATTAAAAATAAACCGTTTAGGTACCCGACTTCCGACCTTTATCGGGAATGTGATATATTGACAGTTAGACAGTTATTTGTACTAAATGCTGTATTGTGCCAACATAAAAAAATCACTTTCAGCGACTCAACAAACGCTCGGCGTACATATAATGTCTGTCAAACTATCATTTCCAAAACTTCTTTTATTAACAAGTTTCTTATTTATCTTGGTCCTTACCTATACAATAAACTCAATAAACTTCTACACATATATCCACTTAACATAAACAGATGTAAAATAATATTAATAAATTGGCTAAAAACAAAAACTTACGAAGAAACTGAAAAACTGTTTGAAATTCTCAGTTAAATAATAATCTATTTGAAATGTGTATATATATATATATATATATATATATATATATATATATATATATATACTTAGTCTACTATATATAAATTCTTAAATATGTAATCATAAATATTTTTCATAAGTATATAAATAATATAAGTAGTATATAAATAATAAAATTTGTTACTCACAAACTCACAAGAAAAAATGTTCCTAAGTCCGCATAATACATAATTCCCGTTCTGTAGACGATTCAAGTTCGCGTTTAACAAGCTCATTGCTACATTGGAATTTTGGAACTACCTCCGATTTTTGTTGTAATTTTTATTTGTAACATGGAATGAATTTGTTAAATAAGTTTAGTTATTATGTCACTGGGAGCAACTAACACCTAGGATACAGGCTTGGCCTAGTCTAGGTGTTAGTATCCAGTCCTAATTTTAAGGCATTTTGTTATATTTTTGGTGTCAATAAAAATTCTTTTATTATTTTTTATTATTATTAGCTTAGAAAACAAATATATGTGAAGCAAAAACTTAAGGCTGCTAGCAGTGCTATCTGTCATGTAATGTTTTAATCATTCTACGAATAACCTGACTAAATTAAAAGGACCGAAAGATCTAAGCACTAACAGGAAATTGAAAAAATTCATAAATCTATAAGTTAGTAGAGATTTTTTAAATTTATTTTTCACACTCATTTGTTTTAAGTTTAAACCGCATGTTAAATATAAAATAGGTTTCATCAAATAAACATTTCGGTGAAGGTCGTTGTATAGCGGGATCCTATACTATTAAGATAAACAGAAGTATAAGAAAATCTGAACTATAAACATATGTTTTTCTTATATAGTCCCCTGTAGGATTCTTGAACGGTCAGTTTTTTCTACGAACAGTCAAATTTCGATACTACGATATAGATATAGATATATATATATAATATCAGCCCATAAATGTCCCACTGCTGGGCTCGGACCTCCCATTATAGGGGGAAAACGGACAGTAACCCGCCACGCTTGTCCAAGGCGGGTTTGACACATCGGTTATCTAGATGTGCAGGTTGCATCACGATGTTTTCCTTCACCGTCACGTGGTCATTGTAACAATATGCACATTAGATCAGAAAACTGAATAAGAGATGCATGCGTTCCGGTCAGGAACAAACCCACGCTCTTCGCTTTAGGGGCGCGTGCGCTAACCATTACGCTACCTGGACTTTACTTACCTGGTTACCTACTGTCCCTTTCAAATAAAGAGACAGAAACATCATATTGTCGATATGTCGCTAAATCTCATTAAATTGGCCAGGGTCAATGCACAGGCGATCCCTGTTTCGCCGACTGCTCAAGATTCGTACCCGGATATCTGCGGCGCCTGCGGAGCTGCTAACCAAACTGCAGTTAGTCATAGAGCGCTTAACGTCAGACTAACTCACAAGTAATTTTATAGGAATCAGGAGCATTAAAAGATGAATTGTTTTAATTGCAATGAAACTAATAATCAAAGCCAAAAAGTTTATTATAATTTACTCAAGAACAACAAATTGAAAAAATTAAAGTGATGCAAAAACCTTAAAACTAAGTATTTAAAAATCGAGTGCAAACAAATAACAGAACAGGCCGATGATAATACACCTATAAAATAACTTAACCTAAAATGTAAAAAGTGCAAACAAACTAAAACTACAAAAGAACATGGGCGAAACTTCCGAGCGCATCATTGGACAAAGTAGTTTATTTTAAAGTATCTTCTAGTTGTTCAAGTGCCTTATTCATGACAATGATAAGTATTAATCAGCCATTTTATGGCCGTAAGTAAATGATTAAAAAGAAAAACAAAATACGCTCTCAGGAGAATCGCCCACATTCAAAAATAATATGATTACCAAAAAAAATAACTTAAAAAACTAATATCCTTACATATAAAAATGCCTATAAATTAATCGTAAAAGCTTAAATAATTAATAATAAACGTATTTAACTTAAAATACACCGTGTCTACCAACTGTATGATGATTATATATAAACTGTGACAATAACCGATGACTTAAAATCTAATTAATTTTTGTACCTCCACTCTCTCTGCCCTCAGAACCGTACCGTACTACAGTTAATAAATTAATGTGATCTCTCGCTTTATAAGTGACAATAATCTGAAACAAAAGAAAGTCAAATTAAAGGTTTCAATTAAATGTAAACCAAATACAAATAACTAAAATTAATTGGCGAAGTATATGTTGAACGCACATTGAAAGGTTGTGAAGAGACGACGAACAACCATGTTATTTTTTATTTAACTACCTTAAAATTTTAATTGGAAATGCTTCATACCCCAAAAAACAACAGGTTATATAACAAAACAAAACAATTTTCATTGAAATAAATTATAAATTGAACATCTGATTATATTTTTTATGTAATAATATTCTTTTTAAGTCAGATTTTTTGTCGACTCCCAGGTATTTATGTTGAAAAGGTTTAATATTCAGTCAAAATTATGACGGACACCCCTGATAAACGTTTTCACGATTTCACTACAGTAAACTCCGCTAATACAAGCAATTTCGAAAATTCATCTAAACTGCAAACAAATTTCCACGAAATCTTCAAAAAATTGAATAAGAGTTTGGGCAAGTACCAATCAACAATACATCCACGTCATGAGCTCTTACCTTTTCTATTCCCCTGAAACCTTACAATATCAGCAACGTATTTGCAACATCATTACTTTCAAATGTTTTACATGTTTAATATTAAATGAAACGTACGGCATCTTGCTGTGAAAGTATAGGTAAATAAGATGATAAAGACTTACGTTTAATAATTAATATGATGCTCATGCGTTAATGTTGGGGTGGTGGCCAGTTGTGCTGCCGGTCGGCCTCCCCCTGTTGACGCCGCCGGCTGCGGCACCGGAGATGACCGCGCCCTTTCATGCTGGCACGGTGACTTGCTTAGACTCTGACCACTAATAAAAAAATAACATTTTAATTACTCATAAATTTCTTCAAAAGCACGGTGACTAGTCTGGGTATAATTCCCTTCCTCCATTTATTTACTCCACTGTACCTTACTTCGTAATAGAAAACTCTGAATGAAATTAACTTAAATAAAAAATACATTGAAATCAATAGACGCCAATGGACTATAAAATATTTAGAGAAAGAAAACAGAAATATAATTAAAACGAAAAACTCTAAACCACATGTATTGGCTCAGGATTGATAAGATGGCGACCGGTATCTGACATGAAATTCACTAAAAAAAATGCTAAAAATTATCCCAAAATCATATTAATCTCTCGTCAGATTAAGATTTATCACGTTAAAAAAAGATCAAACTAACAGATTTTTCTTTCTACAATTATTTTGCAAAAATATTATAATAATTATTTAAAATTAATAATATATATAATATAATTACTAAGTAATATCACTAAAGCCAAATTAAACAAATTTGGCCACCACGTGGATACACAAAATGACCACTTATTTCAAGTTCAAGTCATCTTAAAAACAATAAACTAATTGAAATAATAATTATTTAGAAGCAATACAATTACTTAAGTAGAACCAGTAAAACTAAATATTCAAAAATTCTAAGACCGCGTGGCTTGATAAGGGATACACAAAATGGCCGCCTATTTCAGCTTCATAGTAATCAATCAAAACAAACTCACCAGTCCAGCTTTTCCGTCCGAATGCAACTTTGCTCATGCGTTTCTCCTTTTTGTAGCTGCGCAAACAACCAGCTAGGTGCACAGGCACAACGACGCAAGTGAATATTCTCAGTTTTTAAGCCATTTATTAATATGTATTATATTGAACACTCTAAATCTTAATTAGGGTTCAATTTTTTTATTTATGAATAATAAACATGCGGCGACTTTCTGCCACAAGCAATGATTCTTACATAGAAGGAACTTTGATAATTATCCCACGGGAAATCTTTAATTTTCGGGATGTAAAGTATCCTATATGTTGACCAAGGATATAAGCTACCACCATAGAAAATTTTATTTAAATCGGTCCAGTCGTTTCGGTGATTAGCCTGTACAAACAAAAAAATTAAAAGAAATCTAAAGTAGTTCTTCACTTCTTACATCTTCCTAAATCGGTTTTTAGCATTTTTCATTGTACAGAAATTTGACCTCTACAGTTTTATTATATGTATAGATTATATAAATAACTGTAATTGCTACACTCATAAGAGGCTGTAGTAGTAAAAAAAAATATAAAAATTCTAACTATTCACACAAAGTAACTTCGACACTTATTTATTAATTTTATATATATGATAATAGGAAAACAAATTTATCCATCACTTGATATTTATACATTTTTTTGCTGTGACTTAATTCGCGGTAATGTAAATTTTGACAATTAATTACAACCAAATGACTATACTTTTACATCCCTCGGGAATAACACTTTTTCGTGATAAAAGGAACTACGTCCATTTCATCGCCCCTAACAACTAACTTGCAAAATTTCATGATGATTGGTTCTCATTTATAGTATTCTGTGTCTTTGAAGACCACGGGCCATAAAAATATCTCGAACTTTTGGAGGGCTTACGTGGGGCCATGGCCAACATATAGAGGCCCCTTGACAAATTTAATGTAAATGTGGCGTGACACTGACCGGCGACTATCTCTCTCTACACGATATAATAATGCACCCAAGGGCAAGCCCCGGCCATTGTAGTACTATTGTGGGAAAGGAGAACAAAAAGTACCGGGCTATTGAGATGAACTGCTAGTACGGTATGGTACTAGGGGTCTGAAATATGGGGACTATGGCGTTTGCCCCTCGCAATGTTCGGGGAACACGGAAAATGGGCAGACGGTGACTTGCCACTCCCTGCATGCGCCCCAAAAATGCCATAGTAGACGGGGGTAACATAGATGTGACTGGCTGGGTGTCGAGAGGTGGGCTGCTTCACCGAAACTACTTCTGACGTTTTTCCATTTATCACTTCCACCCCGAGAGCTTGAGTCTTATCTCTAGCGATCTCTATTCTGTGGCGGCTGGCTAAGGCAAGCACGGAGACGGGTATCTTGCCTCGGCCCCCGGAGTTAGGTACGAGGTGACTCATCTAAGGTTTCGGCACAAAGCCCCCCTGCGGGTTAATTTATAGTATTATTATTATAGTATGGATAAATAATAATATGATATAACAATATTACAAATAAAAATGCACTTGACTTGTATGCAAAGTTCAGTTACCTCGTTACACCTATCGACCATAAGTACATAATATATAACTTGCATATCTACAATTGTACATACAACCACGCGCAAGACAAACCAACATGGCTCCGTGGCTCGCGTTCTTACGTTCCTATCGACTTAAACCATTAATAAAATCGGGAGGTAGATATAAAAAGTTATAAAATGTATTTAATTTGCTTTTAAATAATATTTTAACATATAATAGACACTTTAATTTAATAGAATTTTAAACTGTTTTGTAACAATATACTTCTTTCACGATTGTACTAATATTTTCAGAAAAAATAACTTAATACAATCTATCCGCGTATAAATTAAATACGCAATTTTACCGTTTTTGTGTGAAAGAGTAGTAAATACCTTTTATTTAATAGAAGTATGTTAAATACCCTTAAATATTTATTTAGAAATAAGTTTTGGTGAATCATTTTTATAGTATCTTGTACGTTGGATATCTAAAATCTTTGAAATCAGTATTTTTTTGTTGTAAAAGTTACTTCTTAATTCATATATAGCAAGAAAAACATGTATGTGTGCGAACTTTTAAATATACTCAAGACCAATGAACTCAATATGCAAAATAAATTCTCTTAAATGGTGTAATTTTACACTATAAACAGTATGGACAGCGTGCGGAGTTATATCGAGGAGTCTGAATAATATGTCAAAAAATAAAGTAATACAATACACTGCTGCAAGCAAGGTTTTTCATGTGAGGCTCAATCCATTCGGTATTGTATAGGGTCGGAAAAATAACTAATTATGATCGTAAATAAAAGAAAATATTATTTTTAAATTATATTAATGGTAAAACTTAATTCAATAATATAACATTAATTATTATCACAAAGATAAATATCACAAATTCACTGTCGTTGTATACAAATAATAAATTCGACACGACTTTTACTAGAAAATTTTAATTAATTACTTTATAATCTAAAACAATTGCTTAAGATAATAACTATATAATCATCGGGAATTAATTTTAAAGTATCAAGTAAGTTATAACGAATCAGTAAAATATATGTTAGTTTTATATTTGAACCATAAAGGAATACAATAATTCACACAATATAGTAAGCCTGACAATATTTATAAATCCTTACGGATGGACTATCACAGTAATAGCAATACGTATACATACGTATGTTGTATTATAACGATATTTTTAAAGTCTCTCCAAACGGTGTGACTCGGGACATGACTTCGTCAAGTCCTGTATCACCAGTCTTTTACTAAAATAAGCTGAATTTGGTGTTTAGTTAACTGACCAATTTTATGAAAGTTGCACCCACACAAATTATATAGTCCTACCACATAGTTGTGTCAGAGGACGGCGGTGCCATTAAATAATTTGATGTTTGAATCAAGTCAAAGCAGCACACCCCACTGAGACCTTTCGATCCAGATCCTTTGCCTCCAATCGTGAATTTGAATCCCTTCAACGGTTCCTCAGGTTCTAGCTCTGGCTCCGGCTCCGGCTCCGGAATTGGTTCCGGTTGTTGTGGACACTCACATTGCGTTTCTTTTCCCTTCTTCTTTTTCTTCTTCTTTTTGCCCTCTATGTCTGTATCGGAATTTTCATCAGTCGATTCGGATAAAGAAGCATAAGCTTCCAAATACATCAAGGCCTCTTCCAGTGTCATGAGCGGTTCCGGTTCAGGAGGAGGAGGCTTTGGAGGTCGTTTTTTCTTGTTCATTCTGAATCCAGAAGTCATATGCGTCAAATCTGATTGCATTTTCCGCATCTGTTTCTCATCTATCAATATGTATGGATCTTCGTCATCAGTGGATTTCACTGGCTCTTCTTTTTTGCATTGACACGGTTCCACCTTGTTCTTGTTCCGTTTAGACTTCTTGAGCTTTTTGCTAACCGTACCTGTTTCCACATCTGAATTGAGCTGGCATTGGCAGCTAGTTGATCTGCCACCTTTGCTGATATCATCGGCCGAGGGAGGAACTTCGGGTGGCGCGTGATGCTCACAAGGGCATGGTTTGCGTTTACGCTTCTTTCCTTGTTTTGCCAACGGTAAGCCACATTTGTCGCATATTGAGTTTTCTGCTTTTACTGTCGGAGTGACTGTAATTGATGGAAAAATATATTGTATGCAGTAAGTGGTGACTGCTAGAGAGTTTACTTAAAGTGTTTTTCTATAAAATACAATACGAATATGAAGTATGTATTTTTGTGTAAAATTTTAAATGCTTTTGTCGGTTCTGGAGCTTATCCCCCTATATAACTGCAAATGTATAGGCATATCAGCACTTTAGTGGAGCTAAGCACGTTTATCATTGTACACACATACAAAACTTCACGCCAGGTCCCTTGCGGGGTAGGCACGAACAACAGAGCGCTTTATCATTGTAATTCCTATATTAATGAAAAGATCCAGTAAAACACTTAATATTCATATTGTACTTATTTTAAAATGATCCATCGAGTACAAGTCCGACTCGCACACGGTCACATGTTATTACATAATATATACGTTTCATAAAATACGAAAATTATTGAAAGGGTTATAAAAATAGGGAAAATATAAACAAAGAGAGTATAAAAACATATGTGAAATAAATACATCATACTCAAAGTTTTCCTAGTAAAAATTCTGCTCGAAAACAAACTTGTATGATGAGTACTAAATTACTTCTTAAAAATTTAGATTATCTCAACAATAACCTTACTTATTGCTGTTTTGAGTTGTTTCTGCCCGCCAGAACCTGGTGACCCCGGTGTTCCTTCGGACATTTTGACTGAATAAAATTTAAAAAGGATTTTGTTATACTGCTGTGATCTGCAACGGAGACTATCTATGATTGTTATTATGGTATTTTCCGAAATAAAAGAATCTGTACTAACGAAAACACATATATACCAAATTTCCTCAAACCACAAACGCAAACAGTTAAAAATGACAATGCTGTATGCTGTAGTTCAGTTACATTAAATATTTTTGAGGAGTTTGACTTTACCCTCATCATGATCGTAAAGTTGTGGTAGTTCAGCATCTAGTGAACTCGCGTCGCGCGTTCAAATTCTAATCGAGAAACATGCACTTAGAACATTTTGCACCAATATACATATCGTTACAATCAATACGTTCTGACGGTGACGGAAAACTTCTTGTTGATGTGTAAAATTCGCCAATCTTTCTTGGACAAGAGTAGCGGATGTACCGTCTGTTCAATAAAAAAAAATGGAGGTTCTAGAAGTGGCGTAGCGAGCTTAACTCGGACCCGGGGCACAACACCTTTTTGCGCTCCCATCATCGATCGCTCCCATTCGAAAAACCATAATGTAACCATTTGGCGCCCCTTTGTGAGTAGCGTCCGGGGCATTAGTTGCCCCCCGGGTTCCAGAGCCCACCCATGGGACTTTTATGAGCTGCTATTAACAACATTAAACAGTAAAAGGAGTTTTTGATTTGGACGCGATAGAAATTCAATTTAAACCAATCATAGTACTCGTAAGCTACATAATTGTTAGTTACAACTTTGTCAATATTCCAAATTTTACCTTTCTTTTTACCACTCGTCTTGCTTTCGGCCGGTGTGGTATCTGGACCACCGACCCCAACGGTCTTTCTATCTTTTGCCGACATAAGTAAGCCCATAAGCTTCTCCGGACTGCATGTACAAGGCTGGTTAATATTTGGCCGGTACGATGGGTCTTCATTTTGTTCCGCTTTAAGTCCACATGGGTCTGGAGGCCGTCGGGCTGTATTTTTAGCATCGTGGCACGTGTTGTAACCACTGCATGGTGGAATACGACAAATCCTAACCAGAGTAGGGTCAGGCGGTATTGCTAATGGACTGTTCGGGTGTATATCGTTCATTGGCAATTTTTCAGCATCCAGCGCTAAAAAACCTAATTCATTAAGTACTTACGTCAAATAAATATATACTAAAATTTAATTAATTGTATTTTACTTCAAACCAAATTGGGTAAGTGAATTTAGTACGCTTTAATCATCATTTACTGAGAATATTTCTCATATCATACCTTGAGCAACACTTTGATCAGTTATCATCGGCGACATGAATTCAGATACCACACTGGCAATACAGTGATCAAGCGAGTAATTTGTCGTGCAAGGCATATTAGGAGTGCAACAACAGGGTCTATCTTGCGTTGTATCCATGCTCACCCCACGAACGCTAGCAGAATGTGATTTTACCTTTAAATTAGCTTGACAATAGATATTTCTGCATTTTGTTGTACTTCTGACGCATGCATTTCTAGTAACATCTCCGCTATATACCGTGAAAGGCATTTTACTAGAAGTCTCTTTTTGTTTAGTTTGAGTATTTTTAGAATGTAAAGTTCTAGTTGCTAATTTTGTGTTATCTATTTGTATATTACTTGAAAGTACGTTGATTTTTTGAAATTGCACACTATTAGATTCAATTCGAGATTTGCCTGTTTGCAAGTTGTTTTTAAAATCTTTGATTCTTTCATCATTACGTATATTTGTATTGGTATAATTTCTAATAGACTTTTCTTTTTTATCTGATCTCTTAGTGAGTTTAAAAGGTTCATCATATGGATGACATTGAGTTGCATCTGTTACAGGCTGATCTTGGAATTGTGCTCTGCCTTTCGTACACAATTTAATTCCGAAGGAACGTGGAGGTAATGTAGCTTAAAAGGAAACGGAATGATTTACTAGTCATGCAATTAGAATTGACTCAAAATTACGTGATTATTTTGTGTATACTAATGCTCTTTTAGTTTATAAAGATAAACATTAGGTGAATTTCGACTGCTATAATATCTGGCTGGATGAGAACAGCAAAGGACCGAAATATGTGGCGCAAACATGAGGAGGCCTACGTCCAGCTCCAGGGAACAACAGTTGG
Source organism: Dendrolimus pini (assembly GCA_949752895.1). Lineage (NCBI taxonomy): Eukaryota > Metazoa > Arthropoda > Insecta > Lepidoptera > Lasiocampidae > Dendrolimus > Dendrolimus pini. The sequence goes on along the minus strand of OX457125.1, from coordinate 8,478,595 downwards.
CTGAATACACAATTTACATTTATCCAATTTACTATTAAAACATTTTTAGTTTAAGAATACTAACCGTTATTTTCGTCGTTATTAGAAAATTTCGTAAAAATTTTAGACATATTAATACAGATAGTGGAACTAAATGTTTTATATGACGTATCAGTATCGCATTCATCCGAAGTTGGCACTACTACAAAAATAGACGACGTATCTTCAACCAACTTTTGTGATATGATTTGATCAACCATTTCCATAATATCGTGATCACTATTTAAGTCATTTATTACAAAAATGGGTTCATAATCTTTATAACTATGTATGATTTCTTCATCTTCTTGGTGTTCTTTATATTTACACATGTATTTGTTATCTTTTCTAATATTTGATTCAGACATTCTAAATATAATAACATCTTTGGCAGATGCAAACTCAGAATGTTTTATCCTCCCTGAAAATGGCAATATGCTGGTTTCTTGAGTATTCCTGAAACTGTGAAATTTATCTTTGATCAATCTCATCAATTACTACCTATCATCATCATTAATGTCATCACCATTAATACCTTCACGTTCAATAATAATATAGTGCATAAACATCTTATCGTCTTCAGTAAGTAAACGCAAATAAGGATAATAAGGAGTAGCCGTGTATGTGAGACGGACTCACGCATCTCTATTATATCGCACATTCGGTAGAACAAGGGCACAAATGCACTTTTATTGATTTTACAGGAGAGCCATTTTAAGTTTTTTTTTTTACAATCAATACCGTATTGTTCTTCTATATATTACTTTGAAGTCATTATTTTATGCATAAATCCAGCCTTATACTTTTATGAGTAGAAGCATGTTGTTCATAGCAGTAAAATATTATTTGAATTTTTTTTAATCATTTTTTTTCAAACAATGGAGTTCATTTATGCCCTTGTTCCACCAAAATCTTAATCATTTTGTAATTAGGACCCTTTTTACAATCGTCTTGGAATAAAAATAATGTATTTTTATGCTAAAATGTTTTGTTTACCTATTATTTAAAGTAATCTAGGAACTACATGTTGCATAAATCTAAAAATCACTACCGAAAATCTTTATAATTATGCTCAAAAAACACTCAAACTAGGGATAACAAATATTTTATAGGCAAAGATTTGTTTAACATTGTTTAAGTTAAGCAACGTTAAACAAATCTCTGTCTGCCAAATTTTTGTAAGTATATATTTACCATTTCTTAAATCACCATGTCTTTTTAAAAAATAATCACAGAATATTAAAAAAAAAAACAGTACGTAACAAAAAACATAGAATTTATCCATGAAGTCTTTCAAAAAGCCATAAAACACTTAAGGTAATTAAAAAATTCACACGGTAGAAGTGAAACTTCAGAAAAGTAACCTACGAGAGAATGAGGAAATTAAAATCATTTTCAAAGCAAAAATCAAATAAAACTTTAACCAATTATGTATCACCTCAGCATACTACATACATATACATCTATAAATTGTTCTATATTAATTGAAATGAGATATAAAATATATTATAAAACACGTATTACAAAATTTACGTTTCAGGCATGTTTGTTTGAGCGTTACATGGATTTTCAAATAACGATTCTAAAGAAGTTTCACTTCAAAGCTAGAAAAATAAATATAAATTCTAGTGTCAGGAATATATTATTAGGTGCTTAATTTATAATTCAACAACCATACGTAAATCAATCAACCATTTCAATTAAATTTGTCACTAAAACCGGGCATTAAAAAATTGTTCATATAGTAATTCGGAACTATGTTTGAGGCAATCAATTGCCGAATGTCTTCTTTTTTACGATTTGGAATTGGTAACTTTTCAATGTACAAATTATTATTTAATACAATATCTTTTATTTGTTTTCTACTACCAGTACGGCCTAATCTAGTTTTCACTTCTGTCCAGGTATCTGATTTATAGCTGCTTTTGTATTATTGATACGTCACTGAGCCTTTAGTGAATTTTTTGGCTTTTATGTTCGTTAATTTGAAATTCTGTCCATCAATACATGTGCACATGTTTAAATTCAAATGGATTTTATCAGACAATAACTTTAAATCAAAGAATGAGGCGAAGTTCATTTCTTTAACTATGAAATGTTTGCCGGGTTTTTTTTGCATTTCTCCAAATACGTGCTCATAATTTTTAATGTATTGGAATAACAAAGGCATATTTGTTTCTAAGACTCCGAAATTGAAAACATATTGGACATAGAAAGCCACAACAGTTTGAATGGCTTTGTTCCAGCAAATATGTGCTCATAAAATAGGCGCAACTGTACTAAATATGACATTGTCTTTCCAGGACCATATTATGGTAATCAAAATCCAAGTTGTAAAAATTTTGTTTTATTTTCATGCCCACAAGATTGTTTTGGAAAATAGTAATTACAAATGGTTGAATTTTAAGCTTAAGATTAAAAAACGCAGGCTTGATTATGGTAAAAAAGCTTATTGCTATATTTAAGATATATGTACATTTATTTTAGTATACATAGTGATGGACGCATCGTTGAACTGACTAAAAAAAAACTCAATAAATTTATATAAGTCATCCCCAATTATTTTCAACAGTTGCCATTTAAAAAGGTACTTTTAACAATAAAATAGTATAAATAAGATCTTTTGAGTAATTTTTGAATTGCCGATTAAATGCTTTTTTAGAGTTCCCTACGGAATAACAAAAACAGTTCCTAGCCGAATAAGGAAACTCCATGGATATTCGTCACCTCTACGAAATTCTTCAATATACGTGATCTGAATTAGATCACGTATATTGAAAGCGTATCAGATTATCTGATACGCTTTTGAGCGCTTTCATTTAGGTTTCCATACGCAGATGGAGATAACAGTTGTTACGCGCTATTACAAAAACCTTTTGCTTGAACCTACTTGCACGAGGCAGACCCGCCAATCACGATCTCTCACGTCCTCGCGAGGGACGCCAGGAGACATAGCCCCCCCCCCCCCCCCCCACAGTATAGACTAGGCGTGTTGCTGGGAAGTTTCTTTCGCCGTTTTTACTCTCCCAGCCATAACACGTTGCGAAACGGCAGTAAGATAGCGTAGGCCTCTGCGAACCGTCGATCCCGGCCCGACGGGATCCTTCCCCTCAGGCTTTATATTACCCGTCGCCCTTTCTCAATTAGTTCATTGTGTCGCCCTTTGATAGGCATCATCAGATTCATCCCCCTCTCATGGCAACAGTCCAGCCGAGGTCAAACTCCCTAGGGAGCTCCCTCGAGCAAGTTGCCCCGGGTTCGCCCCGAAAACCCCGGTAAAGTTGTCTTCGGACCAACAACATAAAGTCAAGTCACACAAAAAAACGAGGCAGACAATTTTCACATTAAACCGAAGTACAATATGATAATAATTTTAGGAAGCTATTCAATATAATAAGTAATTAATTACTATTTCTACTCACCTGTCTACAGATCCAACCATGCTGTAATCAATTTCTTTAGTAAAATACTCAATTTCCTCTGCAGATTCACTATCACTAAACGAATCTTCAGTTTTTGAGTAGCAAAGGTAAGGACTCGAATGCGAGGAGAAACTGCTATCAACCAATGATATTATGCTTACAGTACCTAAACTATTTTCCACGTAGGATTTTGTCGAAAAAGTTAACGATGATTCTGTTTTTATTATAATTATAGAATCAAAGCTTGATTTAACCGAAATATCCACAAAAGAATTTTCTGTATCGCAAATCCATCTGTTGGAAATACTCGTATAACAGTTGCTTTTAGATTTGTTTAATTTTGATTTTTCAGTATTGCAATAAGAGTAAGTAGCATTATCCTTTTGACAGCAATATCTAGAACTGCTTTCTGCAGAATCAGAATTATAAGTCACGTTTTTGTACTCTTGTATCAATTTACAACTAAGTAAGTCACTGTCAAATCTAGCTGGCAGTTCTATATAGGAAACTTTATTATGACTGTTGCTTGTCAATGGAAGGTTATTGCCACCGTGTTCAATGGTATCAAGCGATATTTTTGTAGATGGTTCCATAAAAAAAGAAGGTAGGCCAACAGCTCGACCAACTGTTACCTTGATACCTTCGTTATCCGTAAAAATTCCACCCTTTACGCCGGGAATACACTCATTAGGACAAGGGCAGAGAGAAGAAATATCTGGGGATGTTACTTTAATCTTCACATAACTATGTTTGAACCTTATTTTCTTTTTATCACAACCACATCCACGGTCGCAGGTGGTGGTTTTAGTTATTTCTTCAAGTTCCTCGGTGATACCTGGTGGTGGAGGGTACCGAGCCCGTGAACCAACACCCTTGGCGCTCACTTTACCTGCACCAACACCGACTTTCTTTGATTTCGTTTTAATTGAACGCCTTCTTTCAGATGGTGTTGGTTCTGGCGGTAAACCTGCAGCTGTACGTACCTTTTTGACTAGTGATTTTTCTGATGCTGTTTTCCCTTCTGGCATCGGCAAACCTGCTTCCGCCAAGCCTTTCAATATTTTTTCTTTCTCAGTGGGTGACTTGCCAGTGAGTGGCGTAAATAAACCCTCGGCTTTGGCTTTTTTAACAATTTCTTTTTCTGACGCGGTCTTAGGGACGGGGGGAATACCGTATTCAGTTTTTATTTTGTTAACTAATGATTTTTCTGATGGCGTTTTGCCATCTGGAAGTGGAAGACCTGCTTCAGCAAGGCCCCTTAAAATTTTCTCTTTTTGTGCTGAAGTTTTGCCTTCTAACGGTGTTAGCAGTCCTGCAGCTTTTGCTTTCCTAAGTTTTTCTGAGGGTATTTTGGTAACAGCTGAAGATACCGATAGTCGAGCTTTGGTTTCAGCTTTAACTTTTGCTATCAGTGCTTTTTCAGATGGGGTACGTCCTACTGGTAATGGGAGGCCTGCTTCAGCTTGACTCTTTAAAATTCTTTCTTTTTCTGCATCAGATTTTCCTTCCAAAGGTACAATAAGACCTTCAGATAAAGCTTTGTCATATTTTTTTTTATCTGAAGCAGATTTAGGCTCTGGTGGCAAACCCATCTCTGTGCGTACTTTATCAATTATTTTTTTTTCCGAAGCTGTTTCGCCTTCAGGTAAGCCTATACCTTGCATTGCCATATTTCGAAGAGTTTTTTCTTTCTCTGCTGGTGATTTGCCAGCAAGTGCAGACAAACGGCCAACTACACCTCTAGTTTTTCTAGATGGCCGACCTTTCTCTGATAATCTTTCCGATTGAGGAGTCAAAAGTCCGCAAATACATTCATCTACAGGACCTTTTCCTTCCTTAACATTTTTAGCAGTTTTTTCATCGAGTTTTCTGCGTTCTTCAGGAGGTAGCGCTGGCGGACCAAGCGGTACTTTCCTCGATGGTCTTACTGATGGTGGTGCTGATCTAATTTTTCTAATCATAGATTTTTCTGAAGCTGTCTTCCCTTCAGGAAGTTGTAATCCAGCTTCTTTCATTTTTTTTAAAATGGCTTCCTTCTGTGCTGGAGTCTTTCCTTCTAACGGAGTAAGTATACCAGCAACTTTACTTGGTCGAAGTTTTTCAGAAGGTACTGCTGCTTTTACATGTCGAATGAGTGATTTTTCTGAAGCCGTTCTCCCTTCAGGAAGTTCTATTCCTGCAAGTCTCATTTTTTTTAATGCTGATTCTTTTTGAGATGGGGACTTTCCTTCTAATGGAGTTATAATACCTGCAGCCTGAGCACTTTTATATTTTTCTTTCATTGACGGTGTTTTAGCTTCAGGTGGTAATCCCATGTCTTTGCGTACTTTTTGAACTAAGTCTTTTTCAGAAGCTGTCTTGCCTTCTGGTAATGGTATGCCAGCTTTGGCTAAGCCCCTGAGAATTTTTTCTTTTTGTGCTGGAGTTTTGCCTTCTAAGGGAGTAAGTAAACCAGCTGCTTTTGCGGCTCGTAGTTTTTCTGAAGGTACAGCAGCAGCACTAGCTTTTACTTGTCGAATCAGTGACTTTTCCGATGATGTTCTTCCTTCAGGAAGTTCTATTCCAGCTTGTTTCATTTTTTTTAATATTGACTCTTTTTGGGACGGAGTCTTACCCTCCAACGGAGTAATAATACCTGCAGTCTGAGCACTTTTATATTTTTCTTTCATTGACGGCGTTTTGGGTTCAGGTGGTAATCCCATGTCTTTGCGAACTTTTTGAACTAAGTCTTTCTCAGAGACTGTCTTACCTTCTGGAAGTGGGATGCCAGCTTTCGCCAGGCCTTTCAGAATTTGTTCTTTTTGTGCAGGAGATTTACCTTCTAAGGGAGTAAGCAATCCAGCCGCTTTTGCGGCTCTCAATTTTTCCGAAGGAATTCTTGAAGGCTTTGTCTCAGCACGTATTTTGTCTATTAAAGCTTTTTCCGACACAGTTGTACCTTCTGGAAGAGGCAAGCCTTCCTTTGCTAGACTCTTTAAAATCTTTTCTTTTTGTGATGGACTCTTTCCTACTAGTGTTGGAAACCTTTGAGTTTCCCTTCTAGCTTTATGTATTCTTGCCTTTTCAGATGGAGTTTTCCCTTCTGGTGATATATAACCTGTAGCAGCTTTAACTTTTTTTATTAATTCTTTGTCAGACACTGTTTTTCCTTCAGGTAAAGGCAATCCAGCTGCTACTCTAGCCTTTAGTACCTTTTCCTTCTCTTCAGGAGATTTCCCTTGTAAGGGTGTCAGCAATCCTGTAGCCTTAGCTTTCCTAATTTTTTCTGAAGTCATACCGGCAACAGACGGAACAACTGATGGAGCACCAATGTCAGCCTTCACTTTTTTGATTAATTCTTTTTCTGATGGAGTTCTCCCTTCTGGCAAAGGAATACCCATTTGTGCCTGGCTCCTTAAAATCTTTTCTTTTTGTGTCGGAGTTTTACCTTCTAAAGGTGTTATAAATCCTGCAGCCTGTGCTTTAGAATATTTCTCTCTTTGGGCTTGACTTTTAGGTTCTGGCGGTAAACCTAATTCAGTTCTAACTTTATCTACTAGTTTTTTCTCTGAAGCTGTTTTGGCTTCAGGCAACGGCAAGCCAGATTTTGCTAATCCTCTGAGAATTTTTTCCTTTTGTTCTGGCGTTTTCCCTTCCAGAGGCGTTAGAAGTCCTGCCGCCTTAGCAGCTTTTAACTTTTCGGAGGTAATACGACTAGGTATTTTACCTGACGGAACACGTGTGCGTTTTCTTGAAACTTTCCTGTCCTTTTCTGGAGTCAATATATCACAGATGCACTCATCTACAGGACCTTTGCCTTCTTTCATCACTTTTGCAGTTTTTTCATCCAGTGCTTTTGCTTCTTCTACGGGCAAAGGTGGTCGACCCCCTAAAACCGCCATTGTAGCCCTACTTTTTGTCTTCTTTCGTGCTGCAGGCGACACCTCTGCTCTAATCCTATCAATAAGAGCTTTTTCTGATACCGTTCGTCCTTCAGGTAAGGGCAATCCCATTTCAGCTTGTTTTTTTAATATATTCTCCTTTTGTGCAGCAGACTTCCCTTCTAAAGGCGTAATAATACCAGCTTCCATTGCTTTTTTATATTTTTCCTTCTCAGATGCACTCTTACCCTCGGGTGGTAATCCTAGATCTGCACGTACTTTATCAATCAACTTTGTTTCTGATGCTGTTTTCCCTTCAGGTAATGGCAGGCCATGCAAAGCCATACCTCGGAGGACTTTTTCTTTTTGTTCTGGAGTTTTTCCTTCTAACGGTGTAACTACACCAGCAGCTTTAGCCTTTCGTATTTTTTCTGATAAAGTAGGACCTTTAGTTGGAGCGCCTGCTTTGACTTTAGCTATTAATGATTTCTCTGACGATGTTCTTCCTTCAGGTAAAGGTAATCCCTTATCAATAAGCCCTTTCAATATAGCTTCTTTCTGAGATGGTGTTTTACCTTCTAATGGAATTATTAAACCTTGAGCTTGAGCTTTTGCATATTTTTGTTTATCTGTTGCTGTTTTAGGCTCTGGAGGTAACCCTAAATCTAATCGAACTTTGTCTATTAATTTTGCTTCTGAGGGAGTTTTGGCGTCTGGTATCGGTAATCCTTGCATTGCTAAACCTCTTATAATTTTTTCCTTTTGTTCAGGGGTTTTGCCGGCCAGTGGGGTCAATAAACCAGCAGCTTTAGCTTTCCTTATCTTTTCCGACATAGCAACTGATGGAGCGCGGAGTCCTGTCTTAACTTTAGCAATTATAGACTTTTCTGTAGGTGTTCTTCCCTCAGGAAGCGGCACGCCGAGATCAAAAAGACCCTGTAGTATTTTTTCCTTTTGAGCTGGAGATTTGCCGTCCAACGGGACTATTAACCCTTGTTCCTGAGCTTTTTGATATTTATCTTTTTCTGCAGATGTTTTTGGTTCAGGGGGCAAACCTAACTCTTGCCTGACTTTGTCAATAATTTTTTTTTCAGAAGCAGTTTTACCTTCCGGTATCGGCAAACCTTGCATTGCCAATCCTCTGACTATTTTTTCCCTTTGTTCGGGTGTTTTTCCCGTAAGCGGAGTTATAAGCCCAGAAGCTTTAGCCTTTCGTACTTTCTCAGATAATGTTTCTTCCTTTTTTCCACCTTCTGATGGAGGGCGAACACTAGCTTTAACTTTTGCAATCAAAGCTTTTTCTGATGGAGTTCTGCCCTCAGGCAAAGGGAGGCCCATTTCTGCTTGACTTTTTAAAATCTTTTCTTTTTGTACCGCTGATTTCCCTTCCAATGGTGTAACCAAACCAGCAGCCATTGCTTTTTTGTATTTTTCTTTATCTGCTGATGTCTTAGGTTCAGGTGGCAATCCCATCTCAGTTCGAACTTTGTGAATTAATTTCTTATCGGACGCTGTCTTACCTTCAGGCAATGGTATGCCAGCTGAAACTAAACCTCTAAGAATTTTCTCCTTTTGTTCCGGTGATTTGCCTTCTATAGGAGTTAGTAGACCTGCTGCTTTAGCTTTTCGTAATTTCTCGGAGGACACTGCCTTTACTGATGAAGCTTTCTTGGAAACAACACCAAGCTTAGTTTTGACTTTTTTTACTACAGCTTTCTGAGATACTGTTTTGCCTTCAGGAAGTGGAATACCTTCAGATACCAATTGTTCTAGTGCTTTTTCTTTTTCGGCTCCCGATTTTGTTTTGTCGGCTAAGATCTTTTCAGCAGACTTGATTTTTTCTTTTCGCTCCTTTGCACTTGCAGTGTCAACTCCCACACCGACTTTAGTCACAGACTTTCTTATCTCGCCTAAACGTCTTTCTTCTCGAGGCAAATGACCACATAGTATACAGTTGCAATGATCACAGTTTTTCTTTTTATAACAATCATAGAGACTTTTCATTACTTCGAACATAGCGTCTGAGTTGCATGAACAACAGCAACTTTCTTCTTGCGTATTCAGTTGACATCTATAAATCATCCATCTTGCCTGGACAAGAGGGTTTAGGAAAGGATCCATACATTCTGGTATTATACACTGTGGCATGAGATTTATAACAAAATCATTGCGGAAAAGCTGGCTGTTTAATTTCGGAAAAACATCTGATTTTCTCGCCTGCACTTTATTCTGTATATTTTCGTGAAGATGGGGTAAACTAGAATGTTTCGTAATTCTATGTTTTGCTTTATTATTATTTACTTTAGATTCAGAATAAATAGAAAATACTTTGCTGTAGAATTTATAAATTTGATACTTTTTACGTTTTTTATGGTTACATTGTTTTAGGTTTTGCACTGTTATATTTATGTTTTCAACGCCATTGGTAGGACATTCATAGTCAGCGAAGAAATTTTTACTGTTGTAATATATAATGCGAGTTTCTTTCATTTTCAAATTAAAATATACCCAAGATCCAATACACCTTTTAGAAATTTTGCTATTTTTGTAACTATGTTTTTATTGTGTCAAAGCATATTTCGAACTCAAAAATACATCATCTTCATTATTCTTTCCATCTCGTATAGCCTAAAAGAAATATTACATATATAAGTGATGTTTTTTTTATCAAAACAGGAAATAAAATTATAATTTATGTCATTCAAGTTATCCGCTACAAGGGCAGAACCTGGCGCAACCAAAGAGCACATCATCAGAATCCAACATTGTAAAGTAAAGCTCAGTCATAATTATTTAATCAAAAATAATATCTTCAGCTCTTGTCATAAATAAAGTGGTAAGTGGTTATTTTTAATACAATTCAATAATAATCCATCAAAAAGCTACGTGACTACAAGACTAATTGGTTTTTACATAATTATGACGATTTCATCAAGATTTTCTAATTAAACTTCTTACATTTTTTTAAGTTTTTCAACAGCTAATCATACTAACCATTTACCTTTTTGGACGAAAAAATTGTGGAATAATTTTGTGATTCAAGTACGAGTCACCTAAATTTTCAAAAAATTAACATAGTTTATACAGCATATATGTAATTTTTAATTACAAATTTAATCATTTTCTACGTTGATATAGTGAAAAAAAAATGTTTGACAGAACATGACTTTTATTCTTCTTAATATACCGATACTCTGTGACTATGATGGGCTTTTAATTTTAGAATACTATTTAAATACGAGTCCAGTATTTTTACGAATTTCAGGTCATCTCGTAGCTTTTCATGTGAATAAAACAGTACTAAAAGTATCAAATAGTTCATTAATATAACGCAAGTCAGTGGACAAACAAACAGAGAGTCTGATCCGGTTGTTAAATGTATTGGATTTTGCCGGAAATATAAAGCAAGGATTTTGACCAAAGATAGAATAGATCTTGTTTGCAAGACTTTTTTCTCCTATTATATTAATGTACTGCATAGACCTTATAGGTTTCATACTTCACTGATGTACTGAGACTTTGGTCTTGCAAAAACAACCAACAACCTTATAAAATAAATCCTTCTTTTTAAAAATGTCTATATTTCTTAATGCATTTACTTTTTGGTTTGACTTCAAGTCAACCTGAGACTTAATATACATAGGTAATATATATATATATATATATATATATAAAACATATATAGATTATTCGTTTAAGAAGTCAAATTCAAATACATATCCCATATGTAGCCTACAATAAATATTTAATAGACAATTCATTAACCAAACCTACAATTTACAAGGCACATCACATTCTTCGAAAACGAATGCCAAAATAGTGTAGTCAAGTAAACATGCCATGTAGATGTGCTGGTGTAAATCTAAACAAGTGTAAATGTAAAGTATTCGGGTATCCGGTCAAGAAATATGATTCTAACGTAGTATTGATGACAAACAGTGAGAGCTTTTGCTGTTCCCGGAATAGTACAGGAGTACAGAGAAATATGTTTGTGAGGATAGCCGAATGTCTTTATGAAAAATGCGCTGGTTATAATTTGAGGTCCTTTTTCATTTATGTTCACATGACCAAAAAGTATTGCGTGGGTGACTGAGTTCCTCAATTCAATTGACTCAGTTTAGTTCCTACATTTTAGTATCCATTCATTTGCATTGAAACATTAAAATTTTATATAAACCTCATACAAGTAATGACAATTTCCTATAGTCCGGTCAATTTAGACATACAAATAGTGATCAAATAAAGAAAATTCCGACAGTGCCAAATTTTCGTAGAGACCTTAGGTTTACCATAATAAATAAAGTGTCAAAAATCCCTATCGGTCCTATGTGTGCTAAGGGACTTATTCGGGGCCCAAGGTCAAAATTTTTGGTTTTTTGGATTTTTCTCAAAAACGGTAAGTTTTATCGAAAAGTGCTTCAGAGCAAAGTTGTGATCTTAAAATTCTCTATAAAAATAGTTCTTATGATTTTTTCTCTAAGACCCACCATTTCCCAGATATTGCGCTTGTAAGAATCACGTTCTACATAATATGCACACATTTCCACACCACCTGTGAGATAGTGTACTCGGCACGTTTTTTTTAACGTGGTTTCCCCGATAGGCCTATTCCACGAACCTTTATGACGTTATTTTCAGGAACAATACTTATTTAATAGTATGAAGATTATTGATATTGGTTATTGAGTTTAACTATCGTTCTATTTTTTTTTGTTACTTTAATCTGACTCATACTCAACTTCAACTACCATGTTTTCTTCTTCTTCTTTTTCTTCTTCCTGTTGCTGAATGTTCAGAAATTGTTCAAATGAAGATGAATCAGTTGTGTCTTCATCAAAATCATATGAATATTCCTCTCTTGTATTTAGTTGAACATTCGAGCAAGATAGACCTTGGCAATTGGTACACGCTGGAGAACACTGTAACCCTACTCTTCTACAGCCACATTTGGCACTACAACCTTTCTTGCAATTGCAAAAAATATTGTTAAGAAGTATTTCTGGAGCAGGGGGCAGTAAAGTTTGAATCGGTTCCAACGTATTATTTATAAATTTCCAACCCCAATCTTCAGGGTTCAGTTGATTGCCTTGCCATGTCTGAACTTGATAGTATACTCGATACAAATGTTGAATTGCAGATGCCGATGTTGGAGGAAGACAAGATAGTTGTACTTGTTTCGTGTTTTTTTCAAGTTGATGTTATTCAAGGCCATACAAGTAGAGGGGATTCTGTAAGGGACTGGCGGTCTTTTAAGAGTATATTTTCTTAGAATAGTATAATTTATACATAAAAGAGACACAAGTAGGCATTATTGCTTGCTTGAGTACCTGAATATGTATATATATATATATATATATATATATATATATACACATATACGTGCCATGTGTGTGCATATTATGTAGAACGTGATTCTTACAAGCGCAATATCTGGGAAATGGTGGGTCTTAGAGAAAATTACAAGGACCATTTTTATAGCGAATTTTGAGATCTACAACTTTGCTCTGAAGCACTTTTCGATAAAACTTCCCGTTTTCGAGAAAAATCCAAAAAAACCTAAAATTTTGACCTTGGATCCCGAATAAGTCCCTTAGCACACATGGGACCGTTAGGGATTTTTGACACTTTATTTATTATGGTAAACCTAAGGTCTCTACGAAAATTTGGCACTGTCGGAATTTTCTTTATTTCAATTGTCCAAATTGACCGGACTACTACCGATGTTAACGTAAAATAATGGAGAGGAAGATATAGAAGCCCGGCTTACAATGTGTGGTAAATTATGTAACATAAGCTATATAGTCGTTCGCGTGCTAGTACAGGAGGTGCATTTTACACTACGCGCCAAATTTTGTGGACTCTCTGTTAACAACAAATTGTTGGCCAATCCCCCTTGATAAAAAGATATTAGACATTCTATTATATACATATTCAGCACAGCATCTAATGTGTATGCGAAGATTATTGAAAGGAGAATGAGAGTGGTATCCGATGGATTACTGTGGGATGCACAAGGGGGCTTCAGAAATGGAAGGGGATGTATGGATCAAGTTTTCTCGCTCCGCAATATCGTGGAGAAACAGCTGGCTATGGGCTATGGAAGGTTTTCTGCGGTTTTGTGGATCTAGAGAAAGCATTTGACAGGGTTGTGCGGAAGGACCTCTGGGACATATTGCCCGGATATGGGATTAATGGCCAATTGCTGCGTGCTGTGCAGTCCACTTACGAGGACTGTATGGCATGCGTGCGGGTGGACGGCAGCCTGTCGCCCTGGTTTGACGTCAATATTAGCGTCCGGCAGGGCTGCGTGCTGTCGGCTTTGCTATTCATCCTATACCTGGACGATTGTCTCCAGAGATTAAAATTGATGGATGTTGGGGTACGGATGGGTGATCTAGTTACTAGCAGCTTGCTTTATGCGGATGATGCCGTGCTTTTAATTCAATCGCCATCAGAACTGCAAATACTAGTCACAATGATGAAAGATGACTGTCAGACGAGAGGCTTACATTTGAATGCGAAGAAAACAAAGGTCATGGTGTTTGAAATAGAAAGAACCAGAACGAATACAAGGATAATGGTCGATGATGTTATGCTGGAACAAGTGAATGAGTTTGTATATCTCGGATGTGCTTTTAGCAGGGATGAAAGGTACACCGCTGATATAGAAAGAAGAGTGAATTTGGGGAATAGTGTGAATGGAGCGTTAGGTAAACTTCTAGGCGCTAAGAACCTCAGTCAGAAGGCCCAGCTTGCCATACACAACGCGGTGCTGGTACCTACACTCACGTATGGTAGTGAGAGTTGGGTATGGAAGAGAGAGCATGAAAGTAGAGTAAACGCGGTCGAAATGCGAGCACTGCGCAAAATCTGCGGAATGACGCTCGCGGACCGCGTTTGTAATACCGAAGTAAGAAAGAGAGTTGGTCTGAAAGAGAGTGTCGGGGTGAAGGTAAGGAAAGGAATGCTCCGGTGGTTCGGGCATGTGGAAAGAATGAATGATGGAAGAATGACTAAACAGATATACCATGCAAAAGTGGATGGATGCAGAAGTCGCGGAAGGCCACGACACACCTTCCATGATCAAATTGATCATGTACTAGCAGAAGGTGATGTCAGGAGCCTTAAGAACAGACGAGCGTACATGACAAGAGCTATGAATATCAAAGAAGCAAGTGAGGTGTGTAAGAATAAGCCTAAATGGCGCTCTGTTGTTCGGGCCTACCCCGCAAGGGACCTGGCGTGAAGTTATGTATGCATGTATGTATATACATGCATTACACTTAACATTATAAGTTTTCAAGTACAACCCGCAAGTGTGACGCGTGCCGATGGCGCGAGTCCCCCAGCTCCGCGAAGTTTCAAAATTAATCACAGATTATACCTACGTCTATTATATTGTTACGACCGACAAAGTACAATTCACACCTGCTGTTTATTACCTTTCGGGATTCGGACTTCTTTTGTTTACTTTGTGTTTAAAATTTGTAATTAGAAAAACAGCCCATTGTATAGGTATTGTAATTTTTATGATATTCATCAGCCAGGTGTGATTATTAGAAATTCAGTCCACGCGGTCGAGTATTGTCGAGACATATTGTATTAGTACAGTATAAAACAATGCCCCAACGAGGTGATGCAGTCAGAGGCGTGTTATTATATTTGTACCTGTGTTATACGTGTTTGTATAGTTCTAATAAATTCTATAGTAATTCTAACGGCTTTTAATTCGAGCCCTGCAACTCGTAACAATATAATAATCAATTGAATACTGGCGATGCCGTCGCGAGCGCTTCGATCGAAGGCTAGCGGGGCACTTCGGTCATCGTACGAGGGCTATGACATCCTGTACAATTTGTTTATAAGCTAACATTGATATTAACATATTCTAGATATTGCCAATTTCGGGGATTCGTGAAACCGGACAATTGCTTAGCCAACGCTATGAAGGATGTTTTTGTACTGATCTGTTTTCTAGTGGCGAATTTTGTGGTGCTGCTGGCCGTCTTGACTAAAATTGCGTGCCACATTTATTTTTTTGTATCCGAAACTTCGCATCGAGTTAAAAGGTAACTTTCTTTTGATATTGCTAGGGGTTTTAAGCAAGACAAGGGCATTTGTAATGTGAAATAGATTAAAATGATAAAACAATACACCTGTTGCTTGGTACCATCGTTCATGGATAACTGCAATACCAGAGGATAGTTGCGTTGAGCCACGGAAGAAGAATATTAAGAACTACTGTGTTCGTCACTTCGCGTAGAAGTTTTCAAGATGCCGAAATGAAACATGCACGGAACTTAAAATAAAATTACTGTCTCTTAAACCTTTAGACAGCTTGAAAGATAAAACTTTTGTACACGGTCCTTTATGATTAGACACGTATATTTAAATGGTAGTTTTAATTTATTGGAAATTATATTGAAATCACAGACGGACCGTTAAATCTTTTAGGAATGATTATTTATTATTAAGCCGATAAGTATGTAATAAATTCTATAAATATTACGTTCTTAATGACACAAGTCATAATGCTGTCGAGTTTTGATACAGAAGAACACTACTTGAAACTAATTATTTATATTTAACTGACTATATTAATTATATTTCACTGACGTTAGGCGATTCTTTTCTATCTTTCAATTTGGTCGAATCAACCAAGTGATCGATATAAACATAAATGAATCATTTAATATTATTACTCTCAAAAGTCTTTCGTCGTTCAGTTTCATCCGAACAACACGAAAGAGTCAATGAAATTTTATATAGAAGAAATAAAGTACAAAGATTTCTTTAAACTACAATAATAAAGGCTATACAAGACAAAAATAAATAGAACATACAATGGAAAATATATTTAACAATAAAAATGAAAAAAATAAAAACAAGCCACAGAAGTACTAGTGCTATCCTAATATGACGAATCCCACACGTCCCCCATTGCGTTTCTCCCACGGTGGATTCCTGATTCATGAAACGGATTTCTCCTCGTTAAAAAAAGAGTATCTGGTTTCCTAGTTATTACTCCGCCACTTCGCATGGTCTTCGGCATCCCTTATTATGTATATTGTGACACCATTGACACACATGTCAACTTTCAAGACTAAGCCAGCTATTCATGGGTCTACCCTGTATACAAAATATTGGTGGCGGCAACATGGCTAGACATTTGTGGGGTACAAATTCTTAACTCACATTTTAAAAACCGAGCTGCATTTAAAACTAAAAGATAAAAGCCGAAGAAAGGTGTGGAGTGTGCCTGCCCTTAAAAGTGTATGCATCTCAGTTTGATGGTCATCGTTAACGTATTGAATAATCCTACTACATATCACTACTCTAGACCATAGGTTTCAACTTTGTCCATATCAAACTTCAAGGTGTCCACGTCTGCGAAAACAAAGTATATAACGTCTGCGAACTCTAAACAGGGGTCCACAAGAGTGAATTCCATTTAAACAAGATGTGACGATACCTACTTACCTTTCTATAAATAGAATAAAAAATATGATAGCTTGCATTTGTATCTGTAAGCTTTAATATTTGTATGGGTCTAATTAGAAACTACAACTACTGAATCGCCTGCAAAAAGAATTTTCAAAATCGTTCAGGTAACAATAACGTTATGGCTGAATATATATAAAAAAAATATATTTCCACGACGAATTGAGAAACTCCTTTTTTTGAAGTTAGTTAAAAAGATAGGCGGGTTCACTGAATGCAGGGACCCTTCACATAGACATAGGTAAAGGGTCTACGAGATAAAATAGTTTAGGGGGCACTAAACTATTGCTCTATAGTTCTAGACTGAGAAGGGTTATAATTTAAAAATAATATACATATAATTTTAACATAAGATATATCTGATATACCTTATATTAATTGTGTTAAATCAGTACCCAGTTTGAATAAATACTAAAATTATCTATTATTTCACAGATATGTATCGCAAAATTTGGAGGAAAATAAAGCAGTGACATCAGTAACGCGTCAGTACAATTATTTGCCTTCACAGCCGTATAAGATTTTTTGAACAACATTTTGTTTTTTTTGTATTTTTGACAAGCAATAAACTGCAAAAATTCGCTCTTTATCATATTTTTGTTTAAAAAGCCGGCATAATCTCTGCCTAATGTTAAAGTTCATCAATGGGCCACTAAGAACAAACAAGAATATTCTATCGAGTTACCATTTCTAAAATCTCCATACACAGTTAATTAATGCGCCATTATTTTTAAACTGTACACCTATGTGAAAAAGAACATTAGCGATGAAAGTCTAGTCTATCTAGTTATATAAATTTAACTCTGAAGAGCTCCAAAACACTATATGATTGTTTTAAACAAAATCAGTCTAAAATTAACTAATTTTTAAATGGATTTGGTCTAAAGATCATAAAACATCGAAATACGATGGTAGCATAACCTGTGACGCCATCTAGTCGTCTCTCGTCGTCGAATTTAGCTTTCAGACTTAAGTTTTTTTTACACTACATTAGACTTCATAATTGAAGACATGAGTGGATGAAGGTGATAAGTCGCATAATTCCAATTCTGAGTAAATCGAGATAAAAGTTTTACTTTTGTTTGAAACTGAACTGAACTTAACACTTAATAACATTCATCTACGCAAAAAAGCAAAAAACCGAATATGCGACATATCACCTTCATCCACTCACGTCTTCAATTATAAGTGAGAGCCTGAGAGATATAATGCCAGCTAATTGCAATAACTAATTCATCTCTGAATAACTTTGAAGGAGCTAGGATTAATGCCTGACTGCCATCTATTTCACGCATTACCACATTATTTAAAATATTTTATTGACAGTTTACGTAGAGCGCATTCCTCATATATCTCACAACGCTCAAAATGCTCCTTCAGCCGTTCCATATATCGACTACGGCGGTTATGGTCGCCGCGAAAACACCACTAATGACGTCATTATTTTTGGTCACGCGCGCTCACAACGACACATGCCAAGTAGGCGTTGACCGCAGATCATTAGCGTAGCACCATTGGTGCTACAAATGTCCATAGGCGATGGTAACCGCTTTCCGCAAGTAGGACCGTCTACCTGTCTGCTGAACTTATTCAATATAAAAAGCGCTAAATAAATGTTTTTCTTCCTTACTTTTAATTATAAATGTAATTTTAAATTAATAATCATGGATGCATGATTATTAATTTAAAAGTAAATATAGCTTATACGTCAACAATCAAGGTAGTGGGCCTGTCGCCCTGGATGCCCATCCGCGGCGCTCCGTGCAGTGAACCCACACTGATAGTGAATTTAAGGAAGTAAAGGATTTAAGATAAATACTAAAATATTTTTATAACATTTAATAGTGAAACATGCAAGTTTGATGATTTTACATTTAATAGTTTTGAGATGGCATTTTAATAGGTTAGTGACATCCGGATTTCTAGAATTGATGGTTTATAATAATTTATCACATACTTTAGCATGTGAAATAAATTTATGCCATTCAATCGCATTTCCTAAAAACAGAAAAATACAATTACTATTTTTTAAATATTTAGCAGTCAAAGTTTTTATTTAGTAATAAATACAGGTACAGAATCAAATGCTGTTTAAAATTCAGAACTTATAACAAACTAAGCCTGTTATGGCCAGGTTATATTACATATTAGTACGTTTAAGACCTTTCTTACGTACTTGACAGGTTATATTTTTGGTGAAGCAGGGTACATTACTTCAAATATAGTTACTGTTTCATATTTATCAGAAACCGTGGTTTAATGGAACAGCAGTAAATGTATTCGTAACTTAAAACCGAAACAATTTAATTACATGTGTTTGATTCTATACCATTTTACACAAAAAAAAACAAGAATTTTCTATGTATGGTTACCCTATTTCTAGCATCAGCCAACAATGATATGTATCAAACGGTAAGGCGTTTCGGTAAGGGATTTCAAAAATAGTTATTTTAGCTTATCGGGTAGATATTTTCTTGAAACTTATCATTTTATATACACTTCGTAGTATCTGAATAATTATATTTCACATGAAAAGGAAAATTATATAAAAATATATTAAGTATGTAATGTTTTCGAAAACTTTCGCAGTCGTTTTATATAGGTATATAATACTTTTAATTTATAAACTTACAATTAATTTAAGATAACTTTAATTTTAATGTAAAGAAATATATTATACTCATTGTTATATTATATAAGAACATATTATGAAAGATTAATGTTGAAGGAAATGTTGAGATATATCTATATTTATCTACAAGTATTGAATAAGTTCTTCTAGATGACCAAGACAGTGTTGCTGGTAATGAAATAAACAAAACAATAATGAAATAAAATAAAACATTTTCTCCTTTATGCGTACTTAGGAAGTAAGTAAGAAATACTTTGATGTCAATTAAAGCATCAATCGACAACAAGGACATAATGAGAAGACTCAAAATGCTAATGGACACTTTCTTATTATGTATACTGTTAGTTAATATAGATTATATACAAATTACTTATTAGTCTTTTAGATTTCGATTCGTTTATAATATTAATGTAGTATTTTTATATATTTCATTTATAACAAATGGTATGCCATTAATTAATTGTTTCTTATATAATTTAACATCGTTTCACAAATATCATGTCTTCAATATGAATTGGCTACTGTTTAAAAGTAATTTTCAACACACTTGCGCATAAAGTGGCTCTATGGTCACCGCAATTAGGCACAGAATGACACCCATAATCAAACTGTGACTAAAAAAAATTATAACTCACTAGTGAGTTATAGATTTTTTTTTAAATTTTATTGGTTGAGTTGCTTTGTTCTTAAAAAAAAAGATCGTGTTCTATAGAACAAATAAATTAATGTTCCTATTGCTTGCTCATTTCATGCAACTTCTTATTTAAATAGATAAGTTTAACTCGTACGTGTTTAATAAATAAAACTTTTACTCATATATAACTTTTTTTTTCTCTGTAATAAAAGAGAAGTTTAAATTCCCCATTTTGTACGTGGCAGAATAGGCGCAAACCCTATGCGCGGAAAATAAAAAAAAAACCTCATCCCTTTAGTTTGTGGCCGATCGCAATGGGCGCGCATAGGAAAACTCTTATCTACTAAATAAAATGAGTTTTTGTTATTATTTTATTCACAAGTGTGTTGAAAAACGTCGTATGATACACGTGTGTATTGATGATTACCGTCCTCGGCTCTCTTAAGACCCTCGCCTACGGCTCGAGTCTCAATGGCGCCTCGGCGGTAATCACCAATGTTACACACTAGTACCATAATGTACTATTTTACACATTTATATAATACTACATTTTCGGCCACTGCGCTCGTGCAGATTACTTTGTAGTTTTCGATATCAATGAGCTGCACCGATTTCCGATACTAACTTTATCACCTTTAAGCCTCCTTTTAAACATCGACACTTACTTAAATTTCATAATCATGGCAAATATTATCATTTCTATTGTATGTACATGTAAATCCGCCTAAAATATTTGCCAATACACCATAGACACCTTGGGTGTTTAATTTCCAAATACATACATATGATTATATGATGAATGAGTACTGTAAGAGCACCAAGTACATCTAGTATGAGATATATTGTTATCTCATACTAGTTAGAGTTCTGTAGAACTCTTTTCATATGGATAAAAAAAATGTTTTTCATGTGGAAAAATACTATTCCTCATAGAAATATGCGACCTCTTTTCATCTTGTTAGATGTCAAATTTCGTGGCATCTTTATTAAAGAAAAAGTTGTTTAGGAGCAATTTATAAATTACGTCCACGTTAGGGGGGGGGGGGGGGAGGCTACGTTCCACAAGAGACTCACAACGACCACGTTCACGGCCGCGATTTTTTCCGTCCCACTTGCACGTCATTGGTTGATTTGAAAATCGATCCGTTTTCAATGTCAACCAATAGAGATTATTAATGCTCTGTGGTCAACGCCCACTTCGACCCACCGCTTGACATGGCTAGTTGTGAGCGCTGTGTGATCGAAAATAATGAGGTCATTAGTGACGTTTTCGCCACGGCCATAACGACCATGGTCGCCACGTGGGACTGCAGACTGAGTATTTGGGCGTTATGAGATATTAAAGGAACGCGCGCGAAGTGTGATTGTATGACAAAGGGTGGGAGGGGTCCTAAATTTCTCGACGTTACATTTCAAGCTTTAAAAAACGAAATTTGAGCTATTAATGAAAAACTTCAAAACATTTCCAACTCTATCTGTATGGCCATTGTGTTTAAATTATTAAAAAAAATGTTAAATGGAAATAAAAGTAATTAAGGAACTGCTGTTTCAATTTAATAATTTCTTGAATGTAAATCTGATGTCACTAGAAACGGAGGTGTTTCACGAATGTGACCAGCTGTAACAAGGACGGGAGAGGGATGAAAAAAAATCACGAAACTCGTGTGACCCCTTAATTATTATAATTGTATATTGTATAAATACAATAAAAATAATCAAAACAATAATTAAAGCTATAGAAATAGTGCTAAAATAAAAGCTTACTATTAGCACTTTTAGCATAAACAAAAAGATGTCTTAAGCCGATATTAAACGGTTAATTCCTGACTTTTAATTTGGATGAATTAGCCAGTGATCCACATACACATCTTTTCCTTTAATGATCATTTTCGTGTATTACAAAAATGAATATTGCAATGAATTACACTATTTAATGATGTTTAAATACCTTAGACATTTGACATCTAAAGTTAGATTTTACAATAGAAAACTTTTTGTATTTATCATCTAAAGACACAATATAACTAAAATTTTATATTGTGTCTTTAGATGTTGGATGAATTTAATATATAATTAATAGTGCTTGGTAAAGAAATCTATATGGCATCAAATATTGATTGCGTATCAATATAATCCAATGAAAAGATTACCAGTAACATCAATGGAAATGGTTCGCCCACACGAGGACTTTATCCTAATAAATGTCAATTAATATTATCTGCCAACACATTAATAGAAACTTATAATATACTTTATGAATGATTCAAGGTGTCGATTTAATATTTTAATTTTCAAAGGTAGCCAGCATACTAGCCAGCTGTAATGAAAATGTTGTTTCCTATCCTAGGAGTTCCCCAAATAATTACTATTGCACGTAAAATACTACGTATACAATTTCCGAAAACATGAAGCATTCATGCTACGGCAACAACTATTTAGCTGTATCGACATAGACCAGGGGTCGGCAACCTGCGGCTCGCGAGCCAGATGTGGCTCTTTGGATGTAAAGCTGCAGTTCTTGAGTTATATGTGCAAAAACAAGACATGGCTTTCACTGAATTTCTTTGCCCAATTGCTTGTTATTGAAGCACAAATGTTGTAAGTTAATGTTTACTTGTTTTCATTTTTTAATTTAATAATAAGTAATTATCTAATTATGTTACATAAATATTATCTTTATGTTATGAAAAACACTACTTGTATGTAAATAAATAGATTTGTTTGTTTTTATCAAAACACTCAATTTTTGCAAGAAAAAATTTGTGGCCCTTTAAAAATTTTGAAATTTCGTGAATTGTAACTTTAAACTCTCCCGACTCAGAAGGTTGCCGACCCCTGACATAGAACATTAACTTTAACATTGACAAGTATATATATATATATATATATATATATATATATATATATATATATATATATATATATACATATATATATATATATATATATATTTTAATAAAACTACGTTTTAATGGTTTTAAGCGCGGCAATTTTTTTTAATACTCCGACGTTTCGGCCACTATTCAGTAGCCGTGATCACGTAAGACAAAGATGTCAAGTGTCAATGAGTATTGTTAAAGTTTTATTTAGCCTACCGCCAACTTGTTCGTTTTAATTATTTAGTTTTAATTTTGGATATGGTTATTATTTACTCTATGGGAGCCTAATCAATTTACCACCGCTTCGCAAAATGTTGTGGCTTGAAGAGAAGAAGCGGTGCAAGAAACTCTTCAGCAAACATGCCTAGCTCTAATAATTTTATATAATATTAAAAGCGGTGGGAGGTCGGAATAATAAAAATCAAATATTTTACCGCGCTTATAACCGTTAACACGTAGTTTTATTATATATACTAGTCTAACTTAAGAACATTTTACCTACTACATTGTCATATCAATACTCTATTTATTATCAAAAACATTTATAAAAGTATTTTTCAAAATACAGAGATCAAATACTACATGCTTTGAATGTACACAACACACTCACCCCGTAGTCATAATACAAGGTGGCGCAATAGAACGTGCATAAAATATTGATTAAAAAATAAATACAAAAGGTATAGTTAAAATAAAACTGAGGTATTATTAAGAAATAACTGAAGTTTATTTTTTAAAAATAACATCGTCTAAATGATGACCCTCTCTACGACGAAACTCCTCTAATCGCAAACGGAAGTTACTGAAAACTTTCTTCAGTAATGCTGGTGTAATTGCTGCCATTTCACCACGGATATTCTCCTTGAGCTGATCGATGTTTTTCGGATTATTGCTGTAGACTTTGTTCTTGAGGTATCCCCACAAAAAAAAGTCAGGAGGCGTCACGTCTGGACTACGTGGGGGCCATGGGATATCACCTCTTTTCGAAATCAGTCTGCCAGGGAACATCTGTTTCACAACCGCCATGGAGTCATTTGATGCGTGACAGGTAGCTCCGTCTTGTTGAAACCAAGTCCTAGAATTCACTATTCTTGAATTTTCAAGCTCTGGAGCCAAAAAACCTTCCAACATCGCAACATAGCGTTCGGTATTAACAGTGACGTTTTGCCCCCGCGCATTTTCAAAGAAAAACGGTCCAATTATTCCTCTACCAGAGATTGCTGCCCATACTGTCACTTTAGGACTATGCAGTGGTTTCTGGTGCTTGAGTTTGGGATTCTCACTGTTCCAGTAATGACAATTTTGACGGTTTACGAAACCATTGATATGGAAGTGGGCCTCATCTGAGAAAAGGATTATTGTCAAAATTGGAAAATCGATTAAGCATTTCATTAGCAAATGCGAGCCTTGCTCCGAAGTCAGACTCTTTCAATTCTTGTGTTAACTGCAGCTTGTAAGGATGCCGTTTTAGATCCAAGTTTAAAATTCGTTGCAAACTTCGTCGCGATAAGTGTAAGACAGACGATCTCTTGCGAGTAGACATTTGTGGATCTCCTCGTACAGACTGCATAACTCTCTCAATATTGTCGTCGGTCCTAGATGTTCTTGGACGACCTTTTGCTTGTGGTTTAAACGTTGAACCAGTCTCTTCTAAACGCTGTACCCATATTTTAATTAAATTAGCACTCGGAGCTTCACTAATTCGCCTAGTAACGATGTATGAACGAGAGTTCTCGTAAAATGCGCGCACGCAAAATGCGCGACGCTTCCCGTCGAAGTGACTCATAGTGACTAAAACTCCATGAGCCCGCCTACCCAACGATGCAGGCTCCCCCCGCCCGCGCACTTTCTACCCCGCGAAAAAAGATGATGCAATATGCACGTTCTATTGCGCCACCCTGTATTTATAAGAGTTTCATAGGTTCGTTAAAACGGAGTTTAGACAAAGTGTTATTAATAATTGCATTCTGAAAAATTTATTGAAACACTATTGAAATTTATTGAAACTCGTTATATATGGATTTGGAATTATCCGGATTTAGATAATTTTACGAATATTTTAATAAGTTAAGAAAATATGTAGCTTCATTCTTTATCCCATAATGTATGTCTATCTGTTAATAAATATTCATAGACACAGGGATCCGAATCAGCTCTATTTTATGTATCATACCCACTTTAAAACACATCCAGGAAAATTCCTGCGGGATTCCCAGAATATAAAATGTCGCGTCACTAGAATAAGGACTTTAGCTATCGTTCTGGTGAAATTATAAATCAGCTAATATTTATACAATCAAATTAATTGGTGCCACACCCGGGAAAATTGCCGGGGGATTCCCGAGACACAAAATATCGTAGCATTTTATAAAGACTGTAAGCTGTCGTTTTAGTGAAAACTTTATCGGAATAAACCAATTTTTATGCACCCGACCAACTTCAAATCACTTCCGGAAAGAATGCCGCAGGACTCCTGAGATCAAAAGTACATCAGGTTTTAAGTCCGGGAATTTGCTGTCGGTCAACGTAAACCGCATCGAAATCGGTCTACTCCGTTCTTTGAGAATCCTGAACAAAACAACAACAAAAAAACAAATGACTACATTTTTATTATAGATTTTAGGGATTGCCTATATTTTGTCTTTTTCCAAAACACGCAAAACGATAACCGCCATAACTGATTCCTGAATTCATACTATAGTAAAAACAATATTATTTATCATTAGCGGCCAGCGGCCCCGGCAGGCGTTGTCCTGTTATGAAAAAATAAAAATCTAGGACCCGATCCCAGCGCCACCTACCGGTTCCAATTGTGGATTTAAACCATGCGGGGACCCACTCAAACACACAAAAATCACCAAAATCGGTCCGGGACCACATCGTACAAGCGCGTGCAATACTTAAACTTATTTGGCTACAACACTAATAATTGCTTTTTAAATATCGCGATATCTTTTGAATGAAACGTGAATTGAATAATTCAAAAAGTTCTAGAAAGGTATTGAATTCGTCTTGAATATGTAGTAATTTATTTTGATAAGGATTAATACCAAGGTACAAAATAAAGAGTTTTTAAAGCGACGGCATTTTAATTATTTAAAAAAATAAAAGAAAACACTTATTGTGAGATAACTACAATAGTTAGTCATATGGTTAAGCAATATTTTTTCAAGACAATTATATGTTCTGCAAAGTGATATATTATAGAACAAAACAATGTACTACATTGTTTTGTTCTATAATAAATAGTTTTCGCAGCGCACGCCGTGTAAGGATTTTTTTTCGGGTCATTTTTTTACACCTTGGGTTACATTATTGGACTTTTAGTAAGGATCCCTAATTTTTTTGAAAATATAATATAGCCTATAGCCTTCCTCGATAAATGAATGTACTACCCAACACTCAAAGAATTTTTCAAATCGGACCAGCGGTTCCTGAGATTAGCGCGTTTAAACAAACAAACAAACTCTTCAGCTTTATAATATTAGTATAGATGAGAACCAAAGCCAATAAAGTAACCGACAAAGATCGTAAAGTTAGCAAGTTATAATGGCAAGGTGTCGGCAGGTTTGTCGGAAGACCAATGGCCTATAGAGCAGACAAGTACTGCAGCGGGAATGTGCGTAAGGTCGCCGGTAGGCGCTGTATGAGGAATGCAGGTCACGTCTTTTCTGACGTGTGACGGGATATCAAAACATTGGTTAATGCCCGGAATTTCAAGATATAGATTTCAAGTCATTTTAAAGGGGGACTATATTTCTTGTCACCAAAACTTATATTTGTCATCAAGTTGTATCACCTAATAAATAGATCTACGCCACGAAATATTTTCGTTCTCAAATTTTTATTTGAAAAGTGTTCCCAGGTATCAATTATCAAATTAATGTTAATATATGTGTAAAATAAGAGATGGATTACCAATAAAATTGTAGTGCATTAGATTAATATAAACTTCGTTCTTATAATAATAGTTTTATTACTTAAATAATAGCTTTGTGCTCAGAATGGTAGATCTGTCACCAAATAAATTGATTATCGATCCCTGACTGCAACTCCTTTTTATTTGTTATTTTGTCACCAATACAGTAGTTACATTTTATTTCGTTCAGTTATTAAAATAATATTTTTCGTTACCAATTTAATACATCAATTTATAATTTTAATGTAAATAGGTTCAAAGAGGCGGAGACAAATTGGCGCGCTTTCCGCCCTCAACCATGGGTCGTAGGTAACTAGGCACAAATCACGATCAAACAAAGGGTTGGGTTTACATATATATCCCCGGATGATTTCCTGGATGAGTTTAATGGTTAATGTGTTTAGGAATATATTTAAGACTTATTTATAACAACTGAAATTGGATTTGAGTGGAAAAAATACATATTCAATTAATTATCAATTAATTATTGACAATAATAAATGTGTATTAACTTTAGAAATATACTCACGTATGTTATGACACTACTAAAACTGTTTTTAAACGTCAAATAATCACTTAAACTGATTTTAAGTCTAAAAATATATATTTTAACTTTTAACTCTCTACTTCTGCGGCGACTGATGTCGCGGTGGCGGGATCATCTACAGATGCCGCCGAGACGTTTTTTTTGTGCACCGGAGAGTGTACATTTTGAAGAGGACGGGATTTATTTAAATAGGAGTTGTATGTATCCGAAAAATTTAAATATGTGGAGTTTTAAACAGTCGGTTAGGTTAGGTTATGTGTAGACCAAAGCGCCAGAACCGACTGGTAACCATTCACTATTTATCTTAACTGAAATATCAGTGAAAAACAGAAGTGAGGTTAGATTGACAAAAACATTAATAACTCAGGAACTATACATTTCCGCCACATAGGAGTTGCAGAAGGGGTAAGTTTGCCTCTCCCCCCCCCCTCCCCCCTTCCCCCCTCATTAGTTATGATTACGGGGACATATATGTAAATCACACCCCAAGCAAAAATTTGCTTATCGGCCAGAAAATAAAAAGGGGGGGGGGGGGGCTTTAAAATTCAAACCAGCGCTGATTATTCAGTGATTATTATTTTTAACAACAAATATTGGTTATTTTGACTTTAATTAAGTGTTTCATTTACTATTCTGCTAAATTTTTTATTTAAATGTATATATACTACTTGTGGAAATTAAGATCCTTGGGGGAGGTATAATATACCTCCCCCAAGGATCTTAATTTCCACAATCTTAATATTATGTCCAGTTAAGTAGTAACTCTTTTGGTTGAAACGCTCATGACGAAAACCCTATTTTTTTGGAATTTTATGAAATTTTCTAGTGACATAATATATGATTTATTGGTGATCCCTTTAAATTAGTTTGCTTAAATACTTATTAGGAAAAACCTAGTATAATACATACAAAAACATTTATTTGGTATTTGACCCTATATCTCCATGATTTTAGGTGATTTATTGTGGAATTGACTTTATATTGTTTGGTGACTACATTTTGGTGACAAATCTACTATTTTGCGGGCAAGCCCTATTATTTAACAAACACAAAACTAATAAAATTGGCGATAGCTTAAATGATACCCATTTTAAAGCAGTTAACGACTTCATATATATAATAAAAGTTCTAGAACTTATTAGCGTAGCGTCAAAGTATCAAATTAAATCACATTAAAAAAATAGTGTATAACCCTAGTCTGCGAAATAGATGCGCCAATATTAACCCGACACCGCGAACACGGCACAGTTCACACTATCCGAGCACATGGAGTACTGTCGACGCAAATATCCTATGCTACTTTTTCATCCTAGTATCTTAAAATTTTAATCCTAGACTATAAAGGATTAAAACTTTTAATTCTCAAAAAATACATCTGAGTAAGGTACAGGATTATAACTATTTTATATTAGAAGGGCTGCTTAACATTAAGGTCCAGACTGTAATTAGAACTTACTTTCTACCTAGGCCTAATTAATAATAATTAAGACTCTTACACAGCATTTTGATAAATTTTTCACAAGCCTTTAGTATTACCAATACCAATACAACAGTACGAAATAGGGTGCGTGCCATTTCTAGAGGCTCCATACAATTTATGTCTGTCGGCTTCTTGTTCAAAATTTAAAAAATACTAAAATCTTGCTGTTTCATTCAGTTCATACAAGTTTTAACCATTTCTAATTTGTAATGGTACTGTTTTATTAAACTCTTTAGGAGGTTGTTTTAGGCTGAAGTTATACTACAAAATAGCTGACAGGGTGACTCTGTAAATGAAATTAAACTTTATTTCCCGTATTCCCTTTTAAACACACTCACCCTTCGCTTCTGTAGTGGGGCAGTAAGTATGCAGTGGTAAATTTGGTAAAATATATATCTACTATTTCAACAGTGAGTATAAAGAAAAATCTTTAAAATATATTAAAAACCTCATAATTATAAGAACCAAGTATAACCATAGTCTGTAAGAAACAGTTTATCACAAGCTTATGGACATAATATTTAGATTGAAAAACATGATTGTTTAATGTAAATATATACAAGAAATAGACTCTAGTCCAGTTTAGAAATCTAATACTTTAACTAAATCATGAAAGTTTGACTTTCAACTGGATACAAATCTCAAAAATGTCACAACACTACCATAGCACACAGCATTATCATTTTAAAGTTACCATACCATTTTAAACTTATCAACAGGATATACACATGGTGTGTCAGCTGGATCAGTAACACATTGACACATTCTTACAATGTTGCCTTTATAAGACTTTTAACTGTAACGACATAGGGGAGCTAAAAAACAAAAATAAACATCAATTGTATTTTGGTCTATATCGCGCCTTAAGAGTAAACGCCATTTTTCTGACCATTGGTAATATGGTCAATTTTAAATTTTAAACAGACAAGCCTCTTTCTACATAGTTTATCGTTGAGAAACAATTTAAGTATATGGTAAACTTTTCAACAGGTTTACGGAAATGACGCCTATTTTGTTTGTGAAATGTACGCGACATAATGAAAAACCTCATTGATAGGAACGGATGAAACTAAGGTGTCTCGCATTATATTATATAGACTGTATGGTATTAAAAATTGGAAATAGAAGAAAAAAACACATTATTTTAGTACCAATGGTAAACAATGAAAATTAATAACCAGGATTTTTTCAAGCCCACATAGCATTCATATCATTTTGATAACCACTGTTTTAGAATACAACTTACAACTTATAACTTTAATTCAGTTTTACAGCACTGACTAAAAACTCGGACGGGACTTTCGAGCTGTGAAACCTAACAAATATTAAATATATTTCGAAAAATTTAACAGAACCCATTTAAAGAAAATTACTATATATATTTATTTAGCACTCGCATTGGCCTCCGATTCGGGGCCTTCATGATATTCATGGAAACATGGCACTATGCACAAGTTTGTGCGACACTCTGGGCAATGGTATTGCGTTTTTCTACGCAAAATCCTCCCACTCTCATCGACTGTATTCCAGCAAAAATTACAACTTAAGGGTGGTCCAGATCGGACTGCGGGTGTGTGAGACGCTCTTTGTGTGGTCGATGCTTCTGGGGTGGGGATCAGTGATGTATCCTGAATGAAAATGGACGGGACGTCGCGGTCAAGGCGCGTCAGCCGCACTCGTCGCAGCTGCAAACAATTAACTAATTTACTTTTATATAGAATATATTATTATATACTTACAAGACATGTGAAATGGGCATTACATAATAATTTTCGCAATTTTATAAGTATTACATTGATTCCCGGCTGAAAAAAATGTGAAAGCAAGAATCTTTAGTGGCATTTGCACTGCCTCATCGGAATCGAATTGCTTTTTCCTTGCAAGAAGTTGTCTAAATTCCTGACTAAGAAATAATCAGTAAAGCAAGGTCCGGGAAGTACGGTCAGTGTTGGAGACATTCAAATCATAGCTCTAATTTAGTGACGATCTGTAGTACACTGCGTGGTCTAGCACTGTCTTGAAACAGCAGTGGGCTAGAGAAATTGACCAATTTTTGTTGATTACGTGCTAGCTTTCCATCATTGTTTGCAATTGTTTACAATACATATTTGCAATTGTATAAGAAATAACAAGAAGGAATAAAGGATTACTATTAAATTTACGCCTTCTGTCTGTCTTTTTCTTACCACCACTCTCATAATACTTCTATCACTTTGTACGAGGAAGCTTTTCGTTTATTTGCCACATTCTATAAACAACAGTACCTATATTTACTGTATGGTTGAGGTAACGTGAATTTTACGTGTTTCTGGTGTCTTCGGTATACATCCACCTTAAGTTATACAGAAAAAATCGATGAAATATCAGAGAAGCGAAGTCAGTTGTCTGGTTCTCTGGTGAATTTAAAAGAATTCTAAACGAGCAAACTTAAAAGGCTACTATGTTATATATTACCTACTGATTCTATTACCCTATAAAAAATACCTGTTTGCTCTCATATTCTGGGTATGACTCGTGTTTCCGCAACGTAGGTACGGCACACTGTGGCGTGGGCTCCGACACCTGTTTTCTCACTTCGATCTTTTCTTCAGGATTCACCCTGCTCTGGCGCTTTAACAATTTTGACCGTCGTAGTTTCACGTCTTCAAATGTTAAATCTGTTGACAATGTTAATAGAATTATATTTTACCCACATAAGAAGTTGAATTTATTTAGCAAAAATATTCGTATCTTAGCTATAATGAAAGCTTTCTTTGTAACATTTATAGCGCTGGGAGGACTGGTATGATTTTAGTCATTAAATTCCTACCATTACAGGTCTTCCTACTATGAAAGCACATTTTACATTGATATAACAATTTTTGCAATAACATGCATAATATTTATAATCCCAGACTATTATAGGCATAGTGCTCAGCTATAAGAATTTAGCTTAATTAAAACAGGAAGATTCTATATGAATTAAAATTATAATAAATTTCAGAAAACGTCCACTTTAACATCGGTAGCTTACTCATACAAAAATATACCAGTGAAAACTACAATTCCATGTCGTATGAAGGAAGCTGTTATTTTTTTTTTTACTTGTGTTACTCGTCATTATCACCGTGATCAAAGTATATCCATGATGCAAGACTGTAAAGGGCGTAATAAACAATCTCATTTTCACAAAAGTACATATCGTACTTTTTATTATAAACCCGGTCTACTGAAAACTCAATTTATTAGACATCCACGCTTGTTGTGAAAGTTATTCCTCACAATGATTTTCAGCATTATCTCGTCGTCTGTCGCAATCCACTACTAGACACAGACCTTATAAAATTTGTATCACATATTCCAGGCCACCGCTTTCCCGATTAAGTCCCTTCATTATCTAAAACATCTAAACTAAACGGTGTATATTGTCTTATAATGCGAGGTTTTCTCTTAATAGTGGCTTTATGAGAATAAACAAGTGTTGTTTAATGAACATAACAAGACTGAAAATAACATTCATCCGGCTCGTGTTAATAATAACCTATTAAATTATTATTAACATGATCCGGATGAATGTTCGTACTCGTAAAAAATGGAAATTCCTTCGAAAATGTAAGTTTGGAATAAAATATAGTTTAGTTACAAAATATTTTTTATTACACTATTTTGGTATATAAGTGCTCCGCACTAAGTTTACGTAAGTAATTATATGACAAAATGATTGCGTTTAAACAAAATTACGACAGCCAATATTTAAAATACGTTAAATGTAAATTTTATCACATATAGAATTTAGGCTTACAATATTTCGAAAGATCGTGATACATTAACGAACACATTTAAAGACAGGCAGTTTTGATATGTGATTTTAAAACATTGTGACTTGTGAAGTTATTATTATTTAGGCCACTTTCATTATAAAGTTATGAAATCTTATACAAAGGATAACCACAATTGGAGCGATTCTTAGGAGCTGTCTTTTCACTGGTGTGCAAAGTCATGACATTTGTAAATAAAGTCTAGCTAATAAAATTAATTGTGTAAAAAATCAATTGTATATTCACACAAGATACACATGGAGCTGAAGATGATAACAGCGACGTTCGTAGAAATATATATCGATAAATAAAAAAAATCTACTTGAATTTTAGCTCTGCGATTCATTTCCTGCCTTAAAATACCTATCAGGTGGGGAAAAAAGATATGAAGTTCTAAATTGTTAGAGAAACTTCGTTTAATGACTGAGATGTTAAGTCTGTAATTAAATAATCGTCTTTAATAAAATGACAATCGAGACGGTTGTGTACACGAAATATTGTATGCCTTTACAATGAAACATTGTTGGGCAAATAGCAAATCAAGACGAATTATGAAAGTAGTCAAAATGTTCATTTAAAGTTTCATATGAATCTCAATTGACATTATTTAACGATAATCCTAAAGAATGTCAAGAATCTATCTTTCTAAGAATGCCTTTAATTTATGGTGAACAGCAAAGTGTTTTCATTTCTCATTCAATCCCAGTTTCATAGGCGTTTTGGGAAAAAAACCTTTCGCACACTTATCTATATATTTACATATGCTTCTAACTTGGTAAACAGTTTTATAGTATTGTAATTTATATCATCAAAATTATCCATGCAGCTTAAAATTAATAAAGTTAAATAATTAAGATAATATGATAATAAAATCGTGGCCTCACAAAATATATAAACTGCATTTTGATCAATTTCCCCAAAAAATAACCGTAGTCATAAAGTCCAACGACTGGCAATACATACCAAACCATTATAATGGTAACATTACTTAAATGCAATTCTATTAAAATACATAGATGTGGTTATAATAATTGTTTACTGAAATGAGTTATATGTCTATAAATCTATAAATAGTTTGTTAAATGCGTTTAAAATATAAAAAAATATCAGGGAGGCTAATTCGGACCAGCAGATTTCAAAAATACATATTTTAGAATTTTTGTTTGTCTATCTGTTAGAGCGTCACGTGAAAACTACTGAACGGATTCAAACGAAACTCGACTTAGAGCTAGCTTATAGCCACGGATGTGACTTAGGATACTTTTTATACCAATAAATGACATCGTTTGATATACTAAATTGTTATAAATACAACAATAAACAGTTATTTTAGGTCTAAAAAACTACAGAATATACAAAACTCCTTTAACTTTATATGTTATTATAGTCCTTTATATTTCGTACCTTTTTTAGTTTAACATCCTTAGGTATCTAGTTCCTCTTTTGCCTATTATAATACATTCTTTAAAGTAATAAACAGGTCATTTTATTGTAGATTATGCCACTTTTTCTTCTGAGATAATGTTATAGTTATTAAGCTTTTCACACAGATGTAGCGATGAGTTTAATGCGTTATTTGAGATGTGATATTATGAATATATGTGTATACAATAACGTAGCTATGAAATTTAAGTGATTTTCACCATTAGTTGGATAATTTTTCATTGAAGGTTTATATATATAAAAAACCTAATTAAGATTTTATGTAAGTAACATAAAGATACCAGATAGTGGTTCTCACGCAGTTTAGCCGAGGGGAAAATTTATAATAAAAACGAGCGGATATGGTCCCAGAAATTTTCGACTGGCCGCAGTAACATCCCTGACGAGGTGAGCGGCCTGGAAGAACGAGAGTGTCCGACGGAACGCTGGCCAAAATTAACGAGATGGTGCGCAATGATTCAAGCAAGAAGATAATAATCTTAAAAAAAACACCTAATAAGCCAGAAGCACCGGTTAGACGAAGAAGTCCTGGTCACAAACTCAATTTATTCGGGACGCGGAGGAAAACACTTGCGGTGCGGACGCAGGAGATCATATTGGAGACTACATAGATAAATAAAACTCCAACAATTTATTTCAAGTTAAATAAGTTTAAAGTTAAACAAATATGATTTTATATGAAAACTTTAATCGTCCTCGTAATTTAATTTAACTTTTTCTTGCTTCTGCTCAACATATTGAGTAGAGCTAAGTTTAGATTTATGAAATCATTTAATACCAATAATAATATATGCGAAAAGTATATTTGTATATAAATTTAATGGTAGTAATTATATATATTATATATATATTGTACAGATAATGTTCTCATTTCAGTAAGCAATATTCTTTAAATGGCATTTAAAATTAGTGCAAACAAAATTATCAGCTGTTTTCTATTACTACACTATATTATTACTTGTCCATGATATCTGTTCAGCAGTCTTTACAAATATTAATATTCCTTCTACTCAAATCCTTAATAGATAAATGCTTGCTAATTTAAATCGTAGCCTAAACTTAAAAATATTTATATATACATATTATATTATTTACACGACGATTTTTTAATTGTAAGCAGCTATAATGCAAACGACAAAAATCTTATAATAAGTAACTTTATTATAATGGTAGTTTATTGGTTACATATTGATGTCTCAAATATAAAAAAGGCGGTAATGTAGAAATACATATTATACTTAAAAAAGAATAACTTCATTTTACCCATTTGATTAATTAAAACAATCATTTGATAAATCGAAAAAAAATCATTATTAAAACATTCAATTTTTCTAAAATTATCAAGACAATAAAATCAGTCGTATAAACTATTTTAAATAAGAGATCGTATCCATATAATGGTTAATATTTCGTACAAAATGTGCAGTTTTATGTGACTAATAATACAATAACTTTAAAAAGTTTACAATATAGCCATGTTTATTATGAATTCTTTACAAAAGTGTATTTCTAAAAGTTGAAAATTAAGATTCTGAGGGACGATACATGTAAAATATACACGATGATCTGACAAAAAAAGTGCATTATAAATAATATTCATGAACTCTTATTATAAAATTCTCGGGTTCGTCCACGTGAATAACACGTCACAGTCATAAAGTTAATTCTATACTCCGCAAAAGAGTGAAGAAGTGAAATCGCAAATTGGTCAATTTTCACAAAAACATACCAACTCACTCAAACGACTGTTACATAACAACTGCGCGTCCAAAATAGCTGAAACTTTGGTGAGTAACTGTCAACAGATGAATAACGAAATTCACTAGCTTTTATTTACGAGTGCTGCTATTTTCATGTTGAGGTCGGAAACTTCAGACCACCCTCGTAAACTTGCGGGGTATCGTTAAAAGATGCTTTGAAAAGTCATAATTGCGTTATGCTGGCTTTTTATTTATACCAGTAAGTGAGTAGAAACTCATTTCGAAAATCGTAAAGAGTGCTAATACTAATTGTTGAATTATGTGATGAAAATTTAAAAAATCAAAAACATGTCGTTTTTGAGATATGGGATTTTTAAAGTGAGTTGCTATTTTTTCACAATTGTGATGCCATATTACAAAAACATTCGTCACCTCTACGACACCCTGATGACTATGCCTAGACTCGCACGCACTACATCATTATATTTTACTCAAATACAGCAACATTAAAATGTGAAATATTAAAAGTCAAAAATACAATTATAAATTACAAGATTGTTTCATGTATAAATATCTATTTATTATTTTAAACAAAGGGGGCCCAATCACTAAAACTGCCCTTTTTGTACGGAAGTTTAGATCGTCTTTAAACTAGCTGAACAGAAAATTATACTACTAACTAAGTTCCAGGCGTTGGAAACGATAATACTTATTAGTTGTCGACTTTAACGTCATCATCACATACAAATGGTTTTGCGGCTCGGGCTTTTTACATAAATAAAACTTTATATCGTAGAATAATAAAATAATTATTGTACGAATGTTTCACAAATAAAAATCATTTTATTATAGCAATTTTTCATACATCAAAAAGTAACAAGAATTAATGTTTATATATAGAAATGTATATGAAATCAAAACCAAATTCCTGTAAAACATTCGTACGTTTATTGTTAAGATACGTGGAGCACAGGTTTGTCGTTGTCAATTTATATCTTAAAAAATGTGGTAATTGCACCATATATTATATGATCAAATAACAGAAGTGTTGAAGAGAGGTCAAGTAAAAAGGACCTTAAATAAACCTGCATTTACGAAGAGGTTAATAAAAGTAAATGAATCTAAAGTTATTTGTCTGGGTCGTCGCAAGTGGAGATCCATAGTCTCTGCCTAACCTCATAGGCAACAGGCGTGTAAATATGTATGTATGTATTCATGTATGATATATTATATAATATATGACCCATATAATATATGATGGCAAACTCTATTTAAATATTCCCTTAACAATGAAATTAGCTGTGGCCGCCACTTCATTTTCTCTTTTTAATCAAATTAAAATTCATTAAACCATTTCGATGCTCATTCAAGACAAATTGTCAGACCTACCTACATACATACAAAAAAAAACATTCAATTAATTATTATTAGGCATTATATAAAAGACAGTACATATTAAAATTTCATCATATGTTTTTAATCACAGACCGATACTTCAATGTTATTTATCCATATATAGAAAAAATATATAAACTTTCTGGAAATAGAAGCGCGTTTAATGGCTGGTCCTATATTTTATTAGCCGTTCATTTGCCTTACTACTAGTTATTATTTTACATAAGCTACATATAAATAAAGAATTTTTTTACCAGTGGTAAGGGAAATGAACCGTTACTGTTTTCAAGCGTTTATTATACTTTTGACGTTTGCACGTCTATCGAGTTACACATTTCGTAACAGTAAAGACCACATGAAACAAATCACATAATTGTCGTACTTTATTGTTGTTATTGTTGTGGGTGACGTAAAAGTTGTGTTCTGTGAGTCATCAAAGACAGACTATGAAACCATCGACACTATACGTAGTAAATAGATTTGAAAAAAGCTCCACTTTAAAGAAAAATAATACGCAATTACTATTAAGTGCCGCTTTAAATGGTTTATTGCTATTATATATAACTATTACATATGTAAAATATGTTTATTGAAATGTGGGTGTATCTATTACACGATATCGTATTTTTAGCAAAAATATATAGATAAGTTAAACTGATTAAAACATATATAAATGAACTCGGTAACGCATTAGGATTACTAATTGATCCGTCATCGAGCCGTCAAAGGTAAAATAAATGCTTGGAAAGGTTATAAGTATATAGGAACCAGCCTTAAGTCGTCAAAGCTTTTATATTTTGATTGTGGAACACATACACTACATCTATACACAAGACACAAGCGAACAAGTTAATCTTTCATATAAACACGCGAACAGTCACTGGATTAAGCTTCTATAAAATCATAGCCCGCAGCCGCGTGTAACACAGAAAATTACTTAAATCTAATTTAGACACTGGCACCGGATTAAAGAATAAAACCTACATTTAATAAAATTATAAATGCTTTGTTGTAATTATATATAACCGAAAACTATATGACATCGGTGTGACAAATATATTTGCGTACAGACTCCACGAAAAGTAATTGTAAAATTAAACAATAATATGAGTGAGCACGCAATTATATAATCGCCCGATTCTTGTTCGCTTGCGAACGGACTCTTACTAGCTAATTTTACGACAGTTCCAATAACCTTCTTTATATGATTTTACTTACCAGAAATAATCTTAGACATTAATTATAATTCAAGGTTTATTCTAACTTAATATTATAAATGCGAATGTGAATTTATTTGTTACGCTTTTACTTCTTAATTGCTTAACCGATCGTCACGAAATACTGCAATACACAATGACAGGGGTATATAAGAAAAAGGTTCGTTTCTTACATTCAGAAAAAGTATTGGCCCTGAGAAATAGACGAATACAGCTGAAACGATGACGCTGCAAACGCGTTTTATTGGCGCCAATGTTGCAAAACACTATCAATTGCATCGTCATTCCACACTAATGACACTATAACGTTCATGATTTGCTCACACAGTTAGTTTCACCTTTGCTATATGGTGTTAGGGGTATCTATTATACAGAGTGAATTTTTCAAGTGGACCTTGAGGGCCGAATTTTAAACTAACGAACGATCGAAAAACACTCAAAGGAGTCGCGAGGCGGAATTTAACGAAAACTAAAGTGGCATCATCAGTTTTTTTACTTTGAAATAATAAACAAGCCCTGTATTATAATACCCAAATCATAGGGTAACTCGTAAGGATCAATTTCTGTGATGAAATGTTCAACGACAAACCAAGGGAAAGGGTTGTTTATGAACAATATGTTCTATTTTCCATGCATTAATTAAACATCTAATCGCGATAGTAAGTTGACCGCACCTCATTTGAATACAATTAATATTCACACATTCACTGATTTGAATTGAATGGGGTAAAATAACGTGCGTTTTGAATATTGCCCTATAGATGCCTATTAAAAATATAATCATTTTCATTACTTCCCTATTCAATAAATTGAAGTGAGGTTTAATTAATGTATGGAAAATAGTACTTTTTTGTTCAAATGCAACCCTGTTCTTTAATTATATAACATAGAATGTATTTATTTTTTCAAAGTCAGGCGATTCGATTCCTAACAAGGGTATTTAATTTCTCAAAAATGTAACTATACCACTTTAGTTTTCATTGAAAGCTATTAGAAGAAAGAAGGCCCACTTGAAAACTTGACCTGTATATATAATTTTATATAAGAATGTCTACCTAACACCTAATTGATCGAATGTTTTAAATTATTAATCCCTATTATTTCCCTATTCATATTATAAATGCGAAAGCTGTCGTTACGCTTTCACGCAAAAACTACAGGACCGATGTGGGTGAAACTCAGTACATATATATTTTCGAAGCCAAGGATGTACATAGAATACTTTTTATCCCGAAAAATGGGATAGTTTCCGGGATAAAAATATATTTGTCTCTCTGTTTATGCTTTTACGAAAAACTGATGGACCGTATTGACTCAAATTCAGTATATATGTAATTTTAATAGATTTTTGTGATTTGCCACTTTGGTCATTTTAGTAAATTTCGTGTACATAATATGTAGTTTTAATACCAAAAATGGGATGTGTGCCCATTTTAGGTATTAAAACTTTCATACCGGGAGATGGGATAGTTTGCGATATAAAATAAAGTGAATCTTATGGGGGTAAACAGTACTAACATAATAAGTAAATTCAATGAAACTTATATTAATGCTTGATCTTTAAACAAGAGGCACGCTCTAGAGTATAACTCGCGGCGCAGTCGCGGGGAAACTTCTAGTGTAAAATAAATTTAACAAAAATAAATTTATTTTTGTTAAACTATTATATCAAACCACTTAAACAAAAACTATTGCTATTATAAATAGGTTATTGGAACTGGCGTTAATCACGTATCTTATTAACAGGAGAGATCTATTTATACACATATACTGTTAACATTTCTCTATTACAAATAATAGATTACATAATGTAATAAAATATTCATCTATTGCTTTGTAATGCAAGAGTGGCGTCCATTTATTGAAATTTAATATTCATACAAATATCTAAGTAACCCGTCCCATATCGCACGTATGTTTTAATTATTCAGAAGTAAACGTATATGATTATTTTTACAATACGAGCAAAACTTGATTGCGTCTCTGAAGTTTGAACAAGCCATTGCGCAGAATAGAATTATACATTGCACGTAGGGAGTGTTGCACTCTCACTCGTCCGCTATCCGGATTTACATAGTATTTTTTTCACTCTTCTCACTGTCAGTTGTAATAAACGTTAAAAGTTACTATCAACTTTGCGCAGAATCACGGAGCTAACAGTCAAGACGCATTTAAGTTTTGAGCGTAATTTACATGATTTTTTAGGTAGCGTCCTTAAAGTTTGGAATCTGAACATGGATAATATAAAATATTTTATTATGAAAAATAAAACATTTGCATTGTATGCGTAATCAATATTATAAGTACGAACCAACAATCAAATGATGTGAATTTTTCAATATTTTCAATAAAAAAAACCATAGCTTACACTTTGCTAGTTTGATCATAATATGTACGTGTATGTTGCTTTCTAGTTCTCAACATAGCTGCCAAGATACCACCCCGCTTATGTTTCTTAAATAATTATTAAAACTTGTGGGTAGCTACTATAGAAACTATTATTAGTAATTATTTATTCTATTATTTATTATCTAATACTAGAAATCAAAAATTAACAGACTCATAGCTTAGAAAAGAGTGCTTAATGTAATCGAAAAATTAAAAGCAATCTTGAAGCAAAACTTACTTTAAAGTATTATTTCTGTACAGTTTGTATTTTTATTTATATCTTATTGTTTATAAAACCGTATGCTCTGGGACGAGTCTATACGAAAAGTTAGTTAAGATGATTGTTGTTACCTATTAAGTTTTAAGCAAAGACTAATAAAGAAATGAAAAAGCAAGTACGAGGTAGTTCAAAACTTAATGTAACATGCCGCGACGGTATGAAGCATTTGTACACATTAATATAGGGAGTAGGTTTATTTTTTTATAATCTTTAAACAATATTGTTTACTTAAATTTAAGCTTAAATAAAAACTTAAATATAACTTTTGTTTGATCATTTATTAATTTTGCAGTTTTTTCGGCAAAAACAGAACTCTTAATACCGTCATGTCTGTCCGTCAGTGTCTTTAAATCTCACAGAAATATTTCGCAAAAATATTCGTTACTATATAGATTATAGATAAAAATTGGCAGAAAGATCACAAAGCTTTCCACAACTTACTGGAAAACATGAATATAAAAAGCTAAATTTACAAAATAAAACCCAAACTCTTCTATCTATTCATATGTGTATAAGTATATAAATTGATTGTTAACCAATTGGGTTAAACACAAATATAAAATTGTTTGATATAGCTTGCCACATTAGGGTACAGAACACATAACATCTGTGGGATCGCCATTACCTAACTCGGTAAGGAGAACTATATTATATTAAATTGTATTAAGTATAGCATTAATTTAAAATATTATTTCAAACGATTAAAATTAGCAAAGAGCTAAATCAATAATAATAATAAAAAAACTTATTTGTTACTGAGATCTTACGATAACGTTTTGTGTGATTAATATGTGTGATATTCGGCAGTGATTTTGCCCGAAAAAGTGACTATTACAGTTTAAAGCGAACACACAATCCTTATAATTACCAAGGTATATGGCCACAAACAAATCTGAGAGCGATTGTTGTATACTTATCTATTTCATAGTTAAAAAACCCAATTTTAAATGACCTCAGTGTCATACTCACAAAATATTAAATAAAATATTGCAATTTTAATGTCAATCACTTACATATGCATGAGCTAACTTTTCAATACACAAGTATAAGATTTTAATATATTTTAATCAATATCATTTTATTCCTAGAAACATTAATTACTTACAAATATTTTATTACCAAAATTATTCAAAACTTGTTAAACAAATAACTAAAATTGTTCCTCATAGTTAATTATTAGTTTTTCGATTTATATTTTATTTACATATACAAAAATCATTGTAAATTATGTTCAAATTGTTTGGATCAATTCATTACAAATTCATGAAAGTATAAAAATCAGATGGCAAATATGATTTATTTAAAATAGTGATGATGTGGACACACTAAAGTCGAAAAGTGTCCAATAAAAATAAATCATACAATATTGGAATAAACAGTATCCCTAAATGATGAATAGCAATCATAGGTTTCAATAAAATGCAATAAGATTTGTTTGTCACCGGCATGCCGTTACAAAATTAAACACCCCTAATTCTG
Source organism: Dendrolimus pini (assembly GCA_949752895.1). Lineage (NCBI taxonomy): Eukaryota > Metazoa > Arthropoda > Insecta > Lepidoptera > Lasiocampidae > Dendrolimus > Dendrolimus pini. The sequence continues at coordinate 8,436,004 of OX457125.1, read as the reverse complement.
AAGGGTTCAAGAGGTGATATAATTTCTGTTATGTTAAAAGAGAGCATTTGTGTACACTTTATATTATAATCACGATATTTAGATGAATTAAGTACCTTTGTGGATGAAAAAACAGTATAAATTGTTAACAAAAGCAATTTACATTTCAAGGCTTGAAAACCGGTAAAAAAAACTCGAACCGCTTACTACTGGTTTGTTCCAACGACAACTGGTTTTTGTTAAGAAAATATCTTTAAATAGATTTTGTTCAATAACTAATTTCGAATGATTTCCAACCGTTTTTGCCGCATATCTTCAAAGTGCAGCCATGTGGTACACCAAGTTTTCAATTGCAGACAAACATATTGAGAGATAGAATAACACTTCTCGCGGAATAAACCAGTTAATTCAGGTTTATACATCACCACACAATGTTTAAGGATTACACGATCGAAGTAGTTGACTAAAACCGGTCATTACTAATTAAAACTGGTTAATTTTAAACCGGATCCAAGCCATGTTACATATATCTTTGAGGTACTTCAGAAATAGGGGTGTTAACCTTAATTACATAGTTGTATAACAAGTACACACCAATATTTACAAGGACAAGGAGTACACGTCGTACCTCTGATGGTACCGGCCGGTCGGCGTGGGCGAGGCGGCCTGAGGCGCCTCGCCCACCCACTCATGTCACAACGAGTAGGCGTCATCGCCTGGCTGGCCGTAGACCGCGTTCTATTGCATCGTATTAAAGTTAACACCTAAAATATTCAAAGGTGAGTTGTGCGGGACACCTTGCAGTTGGAAATCGAGCGGCCTAGAGTCTATGAAGCCAACGGAGACGGGGTGCGGGGGGCATAACAATGCCATCTGCTGTTCGGGGGGCGGCAACTCTTCCTTCTGCTCCGGCGGCGGTGTGGTGTGTTCGCGTTTAATACGACTTTTTATACTCGGCCGGTTGTTCGGATATCCTTTCTTCTTGTATTCCAGCCATAGAGTGCGGTTATTCACGCCGAACATCCTGGCTGCTTTGCAGAAGCCTATGCCGCCAAAGCGGACCGCTTCAAGTGCTCGCTGAAAGTTTTCTTCAGACTGTGGGTTTGTTGTTCGACGTCGTTTTGGTGGCATCGCGGGCATTTCCTGCGTTGCTTGGGGTTCTGACACGCAACTGGGCCCCGGGGATGGACCAGGAACGCCCAAACCTTGGCTATAGTCGATCTCGCCGTCCATGTGTGGATTGATCACGTTGTTCATGTACATGCCCGGGTCCGGCTGGATACCCCCACCAAGGCAAGCATTTGTGTACCGCGGGTATGTGTGCTCCATAACACTCCACTGACCTCCTGGGGAAGAGAGATAAATGTTTTTCGGTTATATGCCCGGAATAATTCATACAAATAATTAATTTTGTAAAGACGTGTGCGTTTAACTTTCAGAGTAACTGTTTGAGGATGACTTGTAGTCAATATTTTTAAATAATTTAAATAACCGCCTCTACTATATAACCTAAACCACTTTATTAAATATATAGGTTACTGACAAACCAATTAAAAATGCTTTATCAAATATTACCGAAAGTTTTTGAAAAAACTTAAATATTAATTATTCTATTCGTTTAAATTTTAAAAAGTCAGTACAAGATGCGATAAATCTATAAACAGCTCAAGTTACTAAACGCACATGTCGCAATGTAAATTCATTGATCTCCCTTCCCTGGAAAACAATAGAAGCCTGGACGAAACACGATAATCGCAAATCGCGGTAAATGTACCTAAACTTGGTAAGTCCACGACACATTTACACATAATTGACAGAGGTGAACAGAAAACAAGGCAACACAGAGATTATATAGATAACACCACATATGGAAAATGAGAAAATAAACCAAGGAATATGAACATTTATAATAAAAAATATCTATTTAAATAAATTTCATTACTTATAAATTTGTATTATTTTCAAAATAAGAATATTAACATATTTAAAATGTCTAAATTTTAATTTGGAATTGGGAAGTAAGGTGTTTTTCGGGAGACTGGTTTCTATATCCAGACATATCAAAAAGTTGATTGGTGTGTTTGATAACAAAATATCGACCCGTGTATCAGGCAACGAAGTTATGTTACTATTAAACAAAACATCGTGACAAATATCTCTCGAATGCTACCATTTAAAAATGAATCGAGGACTTTTATTTCTAACTGGTCGGTGACTGGGTCCACGTTGGACAATGACGCTCAAGGTCACAAAGCCAATTGTTTAAATCAGATGGTATTTTCCCACATGACTTATAAATATAATAAAACATAACTTCCGGAAATTTTCGCAAAAATTAAAAATAATATTGGACATCATATTCCGCCAGAGACTTCTGATATTTTCCTATATATATTTTGTAATGTAAAAATATAATTGTCGTATTTTTAAAGTTATATGGCAAACTTCCTTTAAAATGTAGTTAATTCTTGGATTAATCTTTTGAAATAATAATATAGATGCAAAAATTATATAAATAATTTTACTGCTTAACATAAACAGTCATTTGAAATATTTCCATTTTCGTATACAAACTTACTTAACTTACAAACGAAACTATAACATATTAGATATTAATTTTTATTAAGTGGTTTTTTTTATAAAAACAAACCGTGGTAGCTTAATGGTTAGCACACATATCCCAAATGCAATCTTAACTAGAAAGCATGCGCCGCTTAGACAGTTTTTTGATTTAAGTGCATATTGCATGTGCAGTTGATGAAGCAAAAAGTTTGTCTCTGCCTACCCCTAACCCAGTGGGAAACAGGCGTGACAATTAATATGTATGTATGTGCATATTGTTACAATTACGACATGATGATGGTGAAGGAAAACATAGTGATGAAACCTGCACATTGATGTAACCAATGTATCAAGCTGCCTTATACAAGTATGAAGGGTATACTATCATTATTTTGACACTTTTCATATATGTAATATGATTTTGCGATATTAGCCATAGCTATTTATTGTACTTTTTAGGGGGTTAACCTCAAATCAACTGTAGAAAATAAAAAAGAATATAATCAGATCCAACATGATCTGATAGAGAATACTTTTGAATGTTAACACCAGTGAATACCAAAGACGAAATAAAAAAGTAAGACGAAATAAAAAGGAAGACGAAATGTAGATATGAAAGAGTTAACACTAACCAAGACTAGCAGGGGACAGCAATAAAATACTAGAAGACTGTAGTCAAAGACATGTTAATGTATATTGGTAGTGGTATGATTTGATGCATTATATCAAAAAAATTAGTGCTATACTTCACACTATAAGTAAATCTATTCTGCCAGGATATTTATAAAGTATTTGATTTAATTTAAATTAACAGTAAGAACTTTTTTATGTTTGTGGTTTTTAAACGTTTTCTTATATATCTAATCAATCGGCCTTGAAAATTTCTATGAGGCACTTTTATAGTTTGAAGCAATTTATATTTTGTGTAAACAATAAAGGGATATGTAATTAGTTAAGTTATATATTATTTATTAAGTAATAGAGGATAAGGACAAGTGATAAAAAAGTACATTGGAACAAATGTTACCTTGCGGAATCCCAGCTGCGTTTGTGTCTATTGACATCGGGTCTATATTTAAATTGTGAGGTTCGGTGGGCTGTAAATAAATTATTCATATTATTTAAATTTATTGTGTCATACATGTAGCCACTCGCCAACTTGCATGTGAACTATCTCACTTTATAACTATGCAATTTATTTCCAATCGTTTATTTTCCTTTTAACAGGTCGATCATTATTAAATATGTATGGTATATAACCCAGATATTATTATTATTATAAATATTCTAAAGTTAAATAAATGCTACAATAATTTTGTTAAAATGTAAATATATGCTTTCTTTAAAATGAATATATTCTAAAAGTAGTGAAAGTGTACTCTTTAGTAACTTATTATAAATCACTTAAATAATAACAAAAGATACTTAATAATAACAGCACATTTTTACTTTTATGTCTATGATACCACACAAAACTTTAAGAATGAAAAGGAAAAATTTTGCTAGCAAAAAGCCTAGGGCTTGCTACCTCCTAGAAGGTGCAACAAGTAATTTGTCTCTTGTTTTTTGATATAAAAAAGTACTTCTGGACTTACAATCAACATTTTATCATTCTCAACTTTCTATATTGATAATGGTGTTCTGCAAGCTGTGTCTAATACTACAAGCCTATACTAATTCATATTAAATTAGTGGCTTGATTCTAATTCCTGTTATGCCAAAAACATTTAAATAGAAAGTTTTCTCACTTGCTGCATATTATCCAATGTCCTTTCATCGTGATATTCTCTAACTCGGCGCTGTTGTGGTACACTGCTTAAAGTGATAGACTCTCCCCTAACTAAGTCTAGGGTTTGACTTCCCTTCTCCTCTTTATTCTCCTCACCAATCACCATGTTTAATGATGTTGATCCCGTTGAACTTTTCCTACGTCTGAAAGATTATGCAAAATGAGAAAAATAATTTAGAAATAGAATTTCTTTGCAGGACAACAACACAACAACAACAAATACTCTAAGAAGCAAAAAAATAAAATATTTGCTAGCTTTTTGCCTTTATTATAGGTACCTAGTAACCATCAGAACACGTTACTGTATCCGCACGGTTACAGATACGGCTCGCATATGAGTACGCGGCTTTAGAGAGTGGAAAGCTTATTAATTTGATGGCAATTAAAATGCACTATTTTATTTACAGTAGAGATAAGGCCACAAAACTTAAAACCATAAGTAAGTATTTATTACAAATACTTACTTATGGTTTTAAGTTATAAGAGGGAAATGACAAATAAAATTCATACCTTTTGCGCTTGGTGACTGGTGAGGCAGGCGACGCAGAGTGCCTTTGCGAGTCCGCGGAATCGACTGGCGATTGGAAATCGGCCCCCGTCCCCTGGGCCCGTAAGGACGCTGTGTCTGGCATTTCCGTCAACCCTTTAATTTTTAGATGTTTTGCTGTGTCTAACACCTGTAGCAAAGATAAAATATTCCAAGTTTTTGTTCTTTTTTCCCCCAACACTACACACAAAATTCTAGGCTGGTTCATGGAACTTTAAGAGATACTGAAAATTGGAACAAACTAAGTAGGCAAGTCTCACAGGTTTATATGTACCTTTGGTAGCTGCTGCTCCGTAACATTCACTTCTCCATAGTACATGAAATCAACCATTGTACGAAGGTCTGCGAAGGTAACATCCTTGAGTATAACAATTGGATGCCGTGAAGGATTATCCACAAATAAAGCCTGTGGATGGAATATGTTTACAATTACTAAATTCTATTTCCTACTATTAGAAATAATGTTGAATTTCATTTAAGTAAGATAATTATGTATGTGGATATATGTATACATTAAAGTACCTGAAAGTATGTGCTACATGCTGACAATACAACTTTGTGTGCTTGTAGTTGCTGGCCTTCAGCTGCCAGTGTCACATCTACAAGGGTCTGTGTGTTAAGCAGTGATGTGAACATAGATATAAAATTCGGCTGATGGTTATTCCATCGTAAGCTGTATTGTTGCGACATGGTTGAAATTGATACGATCAGATCCTGAAAATTACACAATTTATATAATATTTATACTGAATATTATTAATATTTCTAGATTTTGTAAGTTGACAAGTAATATTAGCATAGTAAAACAGTATAGCAGAGGTCACTTTGGCTTACATATCTAATATTTACCATTACTAATTGATTCTATCCCATTCCTAATTACATATACTCTCTCTTATTTATGACAAAAAGGAATTATTCCCATTGTCTCTTCTTGCATGACAATCTTTTTTACAAGCATTTATTTAACTTGTACTGTTTGTTAGTAAATTTATTTGTTTAGATCAAATCTTGCAAGATGAATTAGTAGTACCTAGTTCTTTTTAGACTTACAACTTAGTAATTGATCATGCATAATCAGTTTTGATGACAATAAAAAAGGAAAAAAAACATATTTTTTATAGATTTCCAGGCAAAAGTAACATGTGTCCAGCAAAAACTATTTAAAAATAATAATTATACAGTAGTTGTACCTGGTCAATTCAACCTCCTATTAGGACTTCTTATTAGGCAGCTTACTGGAAATTAAAACATTGTATTATGAAAAACCTAATCACTTTTATAAAAAGACATAGGATAGTTTTAATAGATAAAGAAAACTCATATGGAGCAAAATTTATACAAAAATACCAAAATTATTTTCTATATTAACTTTTAAAATTCATTTATGTATACATTTTGCATACAACCCAATTCCTGACACCTTTATATTGCAGGTGATTAGCTCTTGAGGATTTAATATAGTATATCAAGTCATTTGTTTCATTTGGAAATACTTCACATATTAGAGTTATCATAGATATTCGCCAGCCACTAAGAGTTCAGAAACATAATTGTATAAAACAGGAAGAAACATATTATAATATTTCACCACTTCATCGCCCTAATAATTGTAGTGGAGACTAATTATTTCTGTCTAAATCTATAGGAAACCAGAGTATGTTAATATTTATATAATTAATTTATATATATAACTAGCTGACTTGGCGAAGTTCGTACCGCCATATTTTCTGAATTCCTAAAAGTAGTAAAGTAAAGTAGGTAAAGTCGTTCTCAAGTTGTGCTCTTACCAACACATTTTGCGATTCATTTTTATACATAAGAAGATATAGTTTATTACATTTAAACTAAATTTAAATCACCATAGTTGTAAATTAGATTATTTTCGAAAGTGGACTATATTCTGTGTCAAACATTATTGCTTCTTCAAAAACGCTGGATAAAGAAGACTGCATAACAAATATTACCTTATCTTGTTCAGAAACAATAGCCAATTGCCAAGGTATATTTTGCTAACTAAGAATGGCTATGATTTCGCACAAATTATACTATTGACTTAAAATATTCATTGAATATAATATCATAAAACCTACAAACCTACTGCATAAAATTGTTGATGAGTTTAGTTACATGTTTAAATTATAATAAATTGTACTAGCATAATAAACATTAAAACATTGCATTTTGCTATGCTATTAACATTCTCTTAGCAGAAATCACTAGCACATATTCTCTAGTTGCTGTTATCCATAGAATTACTAAAACTGCCTGTACAAAAGTTTTACTGCAAAACTCAGAAGAGTCCAACTTTGAATCAAGTCTTGGAGAGTGGCCGTTTTGAAAACTCACTTCATCACTCTCTTCATCATGGTTTAAACAAGAGCGATTAAAATTACTAGCAGTTTAGGTGGACAATAACCTACTGAAACTTCTCTTCTAAGCTTTCTTACTTTATTATTCCTTTCTCTTCTTTGCTATATTGTTTGTATATTGTGGGTAACATAATAGTGGTACCAACGGAGCAATGTCCACCTGATAGTAATATCCACATAGCCACTCACTATCATCACAACCTGCCAAATCGAGCAGGTGTGGTATAACTATTTATACGGCACATTAATATATTAAGAACAGGTCCAAACTTTTCTAATATAGGTTAGTTGGGGTTTTTTTTTATAACCACCCAAAGTTGACTTTATATCTCAAATAATAAATATATATACCAGACTAAATCGCGCAGCTATAAACATTCTGTGTCTACACAAATTGTAGTAAGTAGTATTCAAATACTTTTATTTAATGTTCTCAATACTTTTATTAGTTAATTTACACTTCGCTTATGCAGATAGTATAAAATAAGATTCAGTGATAAATAAATACATCTATACTAAGGGCTGCTTGCATAAGGTTGCTTAAATTTATTTAAGGAATCACAAAACATATTTTACACCCTTAAATAAAGTTAGTGTCTTCCAAAACGCAAAATTTGCCCCTAAATATGTTTAAAGAACTGTCAGTACATTTTGTGTAAAATGTATATAGGCAGTTTAATGATTAACTAATTTTATTTAAAAGCAAACATCATGCAAGCCGGCCTTAATATTATAAATGCAAAAGTTTGGACGGATGTATGTTACTTAATCTTACCATAACAGCTAAATGAATCTGGATGAAATTTAACATAGAAATATATTAGTCTGGAATTGCACATAGCCTATTTTTCTTCAGAAAAATGTATGGTTCCCATGGGATAACAGTAACGCGAGCAAAGCCAAGGGCAAAAAGCTAGTAAAATATATGAGTGTTATCTGGTGCTGAAAGAGCCACCGTTGATAATACTTATTTTGTGTAGTGACCATTAGAATAATAGACTAGCAAAGTTGTGTGAACAGTATGGAAGAACATACTACATGGGTCAAACACAAAATGTTTTATATGTCAACAGGAGAAGACTACAAATGTTGGAAAAATATGTTTAAATGTTTCAATTGGCAAACATGGATTGCTATAAGAAAAGGTGATTGATTTTTACATGGTTGTATAATTATAACATTTATTTTTTGTTATTGGATTATATTTCATCGTCTACCACACTGAGGTATTCAGTATCCAAACAGTCTACAGTAGGAGACGTTTTGGTTTAAACAAGAGCAATAATGAATTATTTATTTGTTAAAATACAAAACATTGTCAAATCTAACATACCCACAACATAATCTCATATAATAAAAAATACATGAACAAATAATGTACATATGGAATTCATGTAACTTGAACACTTTATCTTCTGTGGTGTTTGACCCATATACACCTTTATAACTTTAAACAAAAATAAATATCATAATTTTTAAAATCTGGTGTTATCTCCTTTCTTATGAAAAATTACTTTAACCCTTTTAGCACTAGACTACAGACATAGGTACACATTAATTATTTACAACATAAACAATAAATTAAATACAACCTAACAAAACCCATTACAATATTAGTTCTATAATTAACTAAAGTCTATCAAATCTATAAATAGAATACTGTGCACAGGCCACAATTTTCTATGGGAATTATGTCTAGAAGGCTGGCAGTATTAGATATTGTTATATTCATTTTATATAAATAATTTTGATGCTCAATATAATAAACTAAAACACAAACTTTAGTGACCTACACATCACAATCATTTCAGATGAATTGTTAAATTATTTGTTATTCAGTATAACATGGTAAATGTACACTTAATCTTACAATGCCACACATTAATTCTTTTTGTCATTAATAAATGTATCAAAGATTGAAACAATTCTAATCATTCTTGCTATATGCATATATATATATATATATATATATATGCAGCTTTGGAATAAAAAAAATAAACCGTAATACAGGGGATGCTCGTGAATCAACGAGACATTCGCAACAATAAACAAAGCTACTAAATAACAAGTGAACTGTTCCAGATTATAAACATCACCAAATTACCTCATATTAATGTTTGCAATGCATTATAACTGCATCAAAACGCTTGCACGCACCTTTTTTCACACACCTGCGCAAATAGAGGGAACAAAAAAAAACATCAGATTCATCCGAGGCCTCCCATGTAGTACGACCAATCAATAACAAACAGTTCATCTGCGATACACATATTCACAACATATATAGACCGAACTCACCCATGCCTGCGAATGCTTATTAAATTTCACGGTTTTCGTAAACTAAGCATTAAAACTATTTATTTTAATAGATTTCAACCCACGCTAACAAGTTTTCACCGAAAGAAACGAAGAAACCCACGCCGATCTGTGTTGCCATTTCAGAAAAATCCACAACCACTTGTAATGAATATGAAAAACGTGTGTAAAATCGTAAATTATAAACTAGAATTAGTTTAGGGTACTAGCTTTTATTCTCTGAAACAAAATGAGAACTATTATGAAGCTGTTATGATATAAAAATACCTATTCGAATAAATCAATTTTACCTCACTGTTTGCATTGTTGTAATGTTTCTCGCAGAATTTAAAATTTTGGTAACATTATAAAAAAGACAAAGAAACGTGAACGCGTCAAGGCGTAAATCGAACCAAATTCATAAGCTTAGGCATTGTCCGCACAGCGATATTTCACCGCGAGATTTTTATTCTCGCGTATTAAATTCCGCGACCGGAATACGGTACATGACAGTATGAAAAATATAGGCTGATTTTAATTTATATAGTAGATTACGATCTAACTATGACAAAAATAACTCGTTTTAATTAAATTAACTTATATTCGTTTATATTTTTGAGAAATAAAATTGTGATATTGCAGCCATCAGTCACGTGACAATGAACGCCAATCAGAGCGCGTGACGTCTTACGGTGCAAAACACAACAACTTGTTAATAAGTTCTTAGTGAAAATTCATCATTTTTCAGTACTTTCGCTGTAAAATAATAGTATTCCCATTGTTATATACTGTGTTCATACGACTACAACAACCAAATACATTGGAGGCCGGGTTTATAAAGGCAAATGCCAATAATTTGCCAAAAATCGATGTCATGATTCTGGATTTCTTTTTCGCAAATAACATCAATTTCTGCTCTGCAGAATATCGTAATGTTAAAAATTCTGTGTAAGTATATAACATTAATTAATTATTGCATATGCATTAATCAATAGGACCTAGTGTTAAAATTGTGATTAAGATATATAAAGTATTTTTAATACATAAATTCATAATTATTTTTTAGGTTATGATAATTTAATATTAGTGAAAGCTGATGCTAATAGTAACATTTCTTTTGTAGATCATCGCGAGCATCATCATCATTATGGAGATGATACCATAAATTATGTGAAATTGAAACGTGTAGCAAACTCCTTTATTGTAAAGTGTAAAATATGCCTTGAGCATAAAGTGCTATCAAAATTATCGTCATCGCAAGAATGAAGAACCAACATGCACTTCTACGGATTGTTATTGGAAGAAATCGAACTATCACAGCTGTGAACCACTTTAAAATATGTAGTACTACGTCATATTACATACATAGGTATGCTACATAGCCCTAGTTTACCATTAAATTCATATGTACTCATAAGTTTTTAGGACAAAAAATAATTCTTAAGGATTGTGCATTATTTAAATATCAACATAATTTTGTTCTCAGGGATACAGTCAGTGCTTTAATGTATCAACTTGTTTTAAAATATAATGAAACATGTTGTGAGTCATTTTGAAGAAATATCAGATGTTGTCATTAATAATTTTTTTAAGGAAACAAGAGAGCAGTTTAAAAGCAGTCTTTGGCATGAATTAAGATATGGATGGATAACACAGCATCACAGTCATTTGAAGTAAGTAGATGCAAAACCCAAGAGAAAATTTGGATCTGAAACTACATAAAAAAATGAAGAAATGTGATTTCATATCAAGTCAACAATATCCAATTATTCCTGGTTCACCGAATAGTACATGTGAGATTGCATAGTAAAAATTATCTACAGTACAAAACATATCCAAATTATAATAAAGATGGGAAGCCAAAAACAAACATGCTTAATTACAAATATAAATGTATTTGACTGCTATGGAAACATGTATACTTGGTGTAGTAGTAGATCCTGATTTTTTTAATAATAATTTTTTTTACCTTTCTGTGTAGCAATTGGTTATGAATATGTTAATGTTATTACTGACAATTGTTAGCATTTTGAAAATGCCATATGTACCCATCACACCATGTGTATAACAAAGCTTATAAAGTAACCACTAGGTAGGTTTTGATCTCATCATTTTATAATAAAATAAAACTAAATTATTTTACAGTTTTATTTAATGAGGCAATCTTATAAATGAACTAAACTATATGCTCTAGGGTAATGGGGTTAGTTCATGACTATTTAAAGCCGGTTCCTGTATCTTACTATTCACTCACTTGCCCTACTATCAGTTGGATTTTGACATTATTTGTATGGAGTTTATGTCAAATTTTAAGCAATGATAAGGTAAATGAACTTATGATAAGATATAAGAACCAGCCACTTATCTTAGTGAACTTATCATCTATAAAGTAAAATTCTTCATAGAAAGGACATTTATTTACATATTTTTGATTTGTATGAAAGATTTGATCTGGATATGTTGAGTTGAATGATGACAGTGAGGACTCTGTGTGGGTAACGGATGAAGTATATAAAGACAGAGTGTAAAAGTGTCTTCTTCCATCATTAATTTCTTTGAAATTTTGCTTGTACTAGAACCAGATAGCCTTAATGTATTCACAGAATATTTCACATAAAATGGAGATGTAGAAACTGATTTTTGTGAAGACTAGTGATGATGTTATCTGGTCCCTTAGCTTAATACTGGATTGAGTAGATTTACTTCTATATTTATGTGTTATCTGTACTTAAACAGATTTATTTTCTGTTGTAAACCTTCTTCCTAGGGTAAAACTGAAAATAAATTAACATTATTATTATTAGATTGTTTCAAGAAAATTAATAATGGAACTACAAATACCACTATTAATGTAAGTACCTATGTGTTGGAAGTATTTTGAAGAATTAAACTAGCATCAAAGTATACATGATGGAATTAAACTGCTACATGTTCGCTTTCTTCTATCTGACATACAATCAAATTTACTAAGTAAATAGTCTGATTTGAAACGTAACTGTGATACAGATCCCATTTTTTGATATTATACGTAATTTTCCACATCATTTGGTAATGTAGAATTAAAAATAGGGCTGATAAACACTTACATCAAAATGATCTTCACAAAAATGTAAACACTTTCTCCTTATTTGGTTACCCCTTAGGCACGTTATTAAACAGTTTCTGTGGTGTTTTGGTTGTTGTAATGATACATTGCGGTACTAAACAGTGCTTGTTATAATTAGCATCCACTTTTTATTACTTATTTCTATAACTTTTGATAACACTTCATCGAAACAGATGTTTGTTTTGCACCCTGTGACGTCATGCGGGACGCCATGGCAGCTTGACGCGTTTTTGTGACGAAATGTCAAAATATTTATAAAATTGCTAAATTAAATATGTTCATGTTGTTTTTTCGCTGAAATATTAATATTTTGGCTAAACTAGACCATAAGGCTCAAAATAAACCTATTTCTCAAAAAATTTCAAGTACCGTATACCGCGCGTGCCTAGTACGCACTGCGAATAAAATTTCGTACTATTTTTGACAGTTAAATTCAGTTCTCGGCTGAGACGCACGTGTAAAATGGACAACTGATTTTAATTTATCTAATGCTAAGGCGGCGTAACAGACGTATCAAAAGATGTCATGAACATTGGATTCACCCACTTGCGGCATTGAGACCCATGAAAGGATTTTTCTACATAAAATATCAAGAGTTACGAAAATACAGCAAAAAGCTTTTTGGCTATTACAGAATGACAAAAAAATCATTCGATAATTTAATACAACTTTCAATAGCGACGTTGCACGACTGAGCGAATCGCGCGAATTTTATTCCACTGTGCGAACATAGCCATACTTACTTTATACGGTACAAAATATTCGCGCGAAAATAAATCGCACCGCTTTGCGTTCAATTTGCATCAAGTCATAGATTTTTTTCTCGCGCGATTTTTTATCGCCAGTGCGGCTACTCCTATAATATTCAATGTGTTACAGAATTACGAGAAATAAATCGTGCTGTGAAATATCGCTGTGCGGACAGGCCCTTATAGTTAAAAGAGGGCTAACATAGCGATTACCGTCGCCTATGGAAAATTGCAACGCTAAGAAGTGCTACCACTTCGACCTCCAAGAAAATTAAGGACACGTTTCCAAAAAACTATGTTGCAACGCTCTGAACCCTCAACTGAAAGCTTTTTGTTTTTGATGTGCAGGGGGGAATTTCATTTCGTACCGTGCTGAGTTTCTCTCGGCTCCGGGGGTGGGATCGGACAGCGGCAGTAAGAGCCGCGCAGCATGTGCGAAGACAAGGCAGAACCAACTACTCCACTAAACCTGTTGTATCTGTTTAGGTGTAGAGAAACTTAAATCCCATACCAGGCGCTTGTGTGGAAGAACATGAGATGACGAGTGAAGCCACAGCCATTATTCAACCGTGCAAGAAGCTTAGGTCACCCCGGGATGCTGAGTGACCCACTTCACCAAAAGAAGTTGGACCCGTCGCATCCCCACGATGCGCAGGCCCTTGCGATGGAATCATGGCAGGAGATTTTGCGCATACGGAGTGCGTGCGCAGCTTTCTCCCTTACTCTCTCAGCGGCTTCCCTGCGGGACATTACTGCCTAGCAAAAGAAAGAAATCGCTGAGCAGTGATAGATGCTGTGGAGCATGGCCTCAACCAGTCCCCCCCTCCTATTGACTTAAATTTTGTTTTTTTTTTTATCAGGCCTAATACACAACACAATTGGTAAACACACATTAGTAAAAAAAACAAAACGTCAAATGTCGTACAGTCAGTTGTCAAAATGTCAATGAAAGGCAAAGCAGCGCAGCAGTATTCAAGAGAAGAGTTTTTGGCGGGAAATGAAAGAAGACGTTGTGCTGTGCAGTTTTATTTTATAAAAATGTGTATAATTACTCTAAAATGAACAATAGTTGCAGGATATTGATAGTTTTTGAGTAGAAATTATGTGTTTATGTGAGAAATGTGAACTGTATAGTCAGATGTGATCTTTCGAGTTTTCACAAGAACTCCATTGAATGGCGTCGGTTGTAGCCTGCAATACAACTGCGCTACTATACGAAGACCTATTAATTAACATGTTTCCGACTGAAAGACTTTGATTCTATGGTCATGAATAAATAATAAAAAAAAAAAATATTCAAGAGAACGTGATGTCATTTTACTTCAGAGATCTCTTTGTCCTTGTAAATACAAACGTGATTTTCAAATATTAATTTATTTAAAGCGAACGGTGCTTAGTATTATTAAGAAAAATATATTTCAGGTACATTTTTTTATACTCTTTAATTTTATGGTCATATTCGCTTTACATTTATTCTCTACTTACATTTTTTTCGTAGTGCGTATTTTATATAATTGCGCGTAAATTTTTTGCTTTACTTGCAATCGAATTTATTGTCTATTTTAGTATAAAAGCATTTTATGGTATTGTTGAATTATATGTGGTTTTCTGACCTTCAAGGTTTAGGAAGGTCATGCAGATGTTTATATAATATCTGTGATTGTTCATTTAGTCACTAAACGAGTGTATGATCGCTGCGTGAGCCGAACCCGTTCATTGTCCCGGCCTTGTTTACGGCTATATTCAAAACACGATGGGTTTTATGTGTTATCACGGAGCCGTGCTCTATATTTAGAACTATAGAAAATTCAGAATAAACTTTAGTATTGATGTTGGAGCTTGGTGCTTTACAATTCTGATATATAAACATAACACAAAAGTGGTAATATATCTTTGTTATTCAATTAGCTGTTTTAAGAATGCATATAGTTGATAAAGTATCAGAGTATGTTTATTTATTATTCTGCAAATTTTGTTTAAATTGTACTGTAGCCTGTATAATTCAGTTAGAAGATTTAGATTCATGATTTATTTTTAGATTTTCTTTGTTTTCTATATTCTATTAGAATTGAACAAACCCGTTTTAATACTCAACATTTTGTATAAAATACCTTGTTACATAACACAGAATAAAGTTTACAATAAGAGCCCTTTGTGGTAAAATTTGAAACTTATTTTACTACAATTATATTTTAAATAAGGTTATGAAAATTTTAAATCCCTATAGCTATGTTACCCTTGGAGCTCACAAGGACCACACTTATGACTGCTATTTTTTCATTTCACTTACTTACTTGTGGGCATTAGAATAGTAAACTCAAGTGGAATGGGTTATTTGACCACCTCTTCACAGGGGTCATTGTGAGCTCAGTGTAATTGAAAATTATGACATAATTAGCTATATTTTCGCAGCAACTGTAATGACCATGGACACTGTGGAACTGCTATAGGAGTATTTTGAATGTTGTGAGCCACAAGAGGAACATTCTCTATATATCATATGGAGTTATATCCATTTCCAATATAATTAATTATTAAAGACTAGATGTGGGAATCCTATTTTTGCATGATGTACTGGAAAATTCAATTTACACTAGTTTATTTTATGTACTAGTATTCACTCACAATTTTTTCAACATTAGACAGGGAACAAAGATTACAGTAGTTATTCCATTTTTTAATACTAATCGATATTTCCAGTTTGGTAATATGAAAATACATGAATTCTACAAATTCTCATAAAATATTGGAATAAGAAATGTTACTAAAAGAATGCCAAACTATAAGTACTGTTCTAACAAAAAATTCTAATGAACAAAAAAATATAGCAGCAAGCAAATCAAATCAAATTGTTTTTTTTTTGCTTTTTTTATGTATGTTCGCCGATTACTCCGTGATTTATGATCCGATTTACGTGATTCTTTTTTTTGTTCGACGCGGAATAGCTTCTAATTGGTCCCCTAAAAATTTTACATAGTTTGGCCCAGTAGTTTTTATTTTACGATCATTTTTTGTTCCCGGTTCTTAGGACCTATATTTTTTAAGAAGTGCGGCATCATTCGTAGGTCCACCCATACATAGCTAGACACTAAAAAGTAACAAATAAAAAATAAAAACTTCGTTTAAAAAAACCGACTTCAAAAACTAAAAAACTAAAATGTATAAAATAACTTATTTCTAAAGCTATTATTATTAATATGTATTATCTAAAACATCTTGAAGTCGTGCAAAGCAAAACATAAAAATTACTATATTTTGAAAATTACTAAGCACCGACTTTAAGATGTTTTAGATTATATATATTAATAATAATAGCTTTAGAAATAAGTTATTTTATACATTTTAGATTTTTAGTTTTTGAAGTCGGTTTTTTTAAACGAAGTTTTTATTTTTTATGATATCATATAATACGGAAACTTAATCATGCAAGATCTGTCCATTATTTTATCTTGGTAAACATGTATACGTGACTCATTTGCGTTTTAGTGTTCGAGGGCAATAAATTTAAAGTTTTGTATATATGTATTGTATACAATCTAAGATTTTATATATGACTAGCTTCTGCCCGCGACTTTCGTTCGCGTGGAATAGTAAAAAAAAAGTAAGTTAAAAAACCCTGCGATTTTAAAACATTCTTCATTGGTGTTCCTATAACCTTCCTCGATACATGGGCTATCTAACACTGAAAAAAATAATTCAAATCAGACCAGTAGTTCCTGAGATTAGCGCGTTCAAGCAAACAAACAAAGAAACAAACTTATCAGCTTTATATATATATATATATATATATATATATATATATATATATATACGATAAAACTCTCTCACCGACACCACACCCTGTCAAAATCTCCGCTTTTATTACGTTATGTTGCAGAGAAATTACTTTCAGTCTGTTATAAGCTGTTTAAGTAATTAAAGCTTTTTAACTATCCCACGGGAACTCTTAAATTTTTCGGGATCAAAAGTATCCTATATGTTGACCAGGAATATAAGCTACCACCATAGAAAATTTCATGTAAATCGAGTCGTTTCGGAGATTAGCCGGTAAAAACAGACAGACAAACAGAGAAACTAAAAAATTGAAATCTAAATTACTTCTATTTCACTTCTTACATCCTCCTGGCTAAAAACCGATTTATCATTTTTTTCATTGTACAGAAATTTGATCTCTACAATTTTATTATATGTATAGATTGCCAAGTCGATGGGTAACCAGGTACATTAATATCAAGTAAGGAGATCATATGTGCCAGAAAAAAGATTAATAATATTGATCATAAAAAACATTGTCTACAGATTAACAAACAAACATGAGTAAGCTTTGCAGACAAGTATCTATCGAGTCTCCTGGATCCACTTTGAAGGAATGTGTTTTCAATTTTGACATACCAGTTCCTGATGTCCCAATGTATGGTGCCAGAATCCGTGTTGTGTATGCAGGTGCATGTTACAGAGTTAACAAACAAAGATCTGCTTCTGTATGCAGCACATCTTCAATTTCCTCAATAGGAAGCTTGTCAGGAGAGATGGAAAATTTCGGCATTCATACTTCTATACCTGCACACATTGGTCTTCGTGATGGTGCTCTTTTCCCAGGTTACGAGGTAGCAGGTGTGGTCGATACTATTGGCAAAGCAGCAGAACGCATAGATGGCATCAAAGAGGGTACAAGAATTGTTCTGTATCCATATGAAGGTGTTCCTCATGGTTACGCAGATTATATCGTCGTGCCAGACTTTAAATGCTTGGTGCCAGTCCCTGAAAAGTTGCCATTAAGTATTGCGGCTATGTTACCAACAGGTGCACTTCTGGCAATGAATACAGTGTACACTGCCCGTGAATGTTTGAAAAGTATATTAGAAGGGCCAGCAAAGAAAGACAAAGCGACCATTCTGATAGTTGGGACAGGTGGTTTGGCACTATGGGCTCTTCGTATCGCAACACATTACTTCAAACACGCGGACTATAATAACAAGATTCAAGTATCCGTCGCCACTTTGAAAGACGAAGGATTTGTTTTGGCTAGAGAATGCGAAAAGTAAGTATATTTATAAATATTACAAATATTATTTTCATAAGTAAATTGTGTTGAAGGATTTTGAAGTCGGGTTGTTGTGACTATAGCCTATACAAAACAATCAAAGATCACATTAAAATACAACTCTGTATGAAAATGTTAGAAAATTCCCTAATAGCTTTCAAAATTAAATTATGTCTTTATTGAAACATCATACGTGTGTGTGTGTGTAATTACAAGCAATACATAATATTATTATTTATTTACTTTCCGGGGGGGAACCAAACTGGTGGCTAGTCAGTCATACATACACACATGTTGGAGTAAATATCTGACACTTTTGAGATAGATTTAAAATTGATTTGTCTTTCTTTAAATTATTCTTCGAGAAAAGGCAATTATTTACAATTCCACAGTTCTCTGATAATGTTGTAGTATCTTCATATGTATAATAGTTTCTTGACTTAAGATTACTCGGGTACGTCACCATAAATACTTTTGCATCTAGCTACATTTAATGATTCTTGAACATTTATGTTTACTGTTTATACGAGGCTCAATAGAAAAGGGACAAAACTTGTTCTTAATTCGATTGCTTTCAATGGTATTAACATTCTATCTTAGTTAGGAGTTAATATGGAGGTATATTACTAATCTACGCTATTTTTATAGAGTAAAAGTTGTCCAATGGAATGAAGATTTATATGAGAAGCAATTGATTGAGAGGACAACAGACGCATGTGGCGGGCCCGTTGATGTGGTGCTGAATTTTGGAACCACTTCTAGATCTTTACACCGTTCTCTTCAGTGCTTAGCTCCCGTGAGTTATATTTTTTACTTGGTACCTAATTGATTTTGTAGTCGCGTGACGTTATAAGGGGCAAAGTGCTAAACTGACGTGAGGGAAAACTTGACGAAGACCACTTATAATAATGGTAGCAATAGTAATTAACCTATTTGATACCTAAATCTTAAGCTTTAGACACTATTGATTACTATGTAGTTGTGCCTATTGTTTCGTTCAAGTAGGTATTCTGTTATTCAAATCATTTTAATCCTGCAAAATAGAGACGTGAAACATATGTAAATTTAAAACATTTGAAATTGAATAAACTATATAGCTGTTCCAGATATGTGCCTATTATGTTGAAAAGCTACTGTACTCAATCACCTCATGTGTGGTGACAGAGATTTATTCAATTTATTTTTCAATAGTGTTCATTATGTATGTACATTGTACATATATATTATGTAACTCATGATAAAGTTAATATATTCTTAACCAGGGTGGCGTGGTCTTAGTAACAGAGGATGTGGGCGAGAGACTCCTTCCTAAGTTCGCGAAAAAGGCTGACGATATGTCAGTTAGTATCGTCGTAGTGCCAGATGGATCTATCGAACAACTCAAGGAGTTGGTGCAACTGGTTGCTAATGGCGAGGTGAGTTTTATTCACTTCATTGATATCAAATAACGTAAGCAAAACAAAAAGACTTCTTAGACAATGGACGGCCTTATGGTTTATAGCTATCTCTCCCAGGCAACCCGATGTCTAAGTAGATTTTAAAGCAAAATCATAGAATCAATTTTGGTGTATTAAACTAAAATAACAGTAATATAATCATAATTATCAACTACCATTAATAATAAAATATAAATAAACTACTATATACTTATATATTGATTTACATAAATAATTAGATATATGATGATATCATATTATAAATTACATTTATATCTATACACAAACAATAAACAATTCGATTTAATTCAGCTTACCAGTTTACTGTATTTAATCTAGAGAGGTTGTTTTGTAAAGCGCTGATTGAATTCAACGACGGCAGTGGGGCCTTTAATGGACTGATATTAATACGACCGTGAAATAATAGTACGTCCTGAAGGGTAAATCAAATTGTTGTTATACAGTGCAGAATCGAATAATTAACTTCCATATTCATTTACGAGGTTTATAAGCTTGTTCAGAAAAAGTAGAGAAATATTTTACTTATAATATAATCGCATTAATAATGTTGTTAGAGCTATTCCTTAGTATTGTTACGTGCGAGCGGGGGGTACGCACTTATGGATTGGAAGAAAACACCAGTTTTTGACTAAGAGCTTTTATTGACTTACACAGCCGCACGTAGTACCTCTCTGCAGGGTTGCCCCTATACGCACGACCAACGATGCACAGTCCCGAGGATAACTTGTCACACCCTCAATACTGTCACTGATATTGCGTAGACCACCTCCGATATTATCGCGTGTAGCTCGCATCTGGCCCGTCTCTTGAACTACGCTACACACCTCCTTCACGTATTTGTACACCAAACTTGTCACTAAATTCACCACTTAATTCGTCTCTGTCTTCTATTAACCTTCTCTTCCAACTCTTTAGTATCGCACTTGTCGCTTCACCGTCTTGGACTGAACTCAACTCTATACTCCTATATACCCGGAAGAATTTTCTAGAACCCATCTATCTATCTCTGTCTTTTCTTTCCCGAACCTTCCGTTCGGGAACTTGCGCTTATACATCTATCTTTTTCTTTGGTTCATCGTCTATCTCTTTCTAACATCTATTTATCTCTGTCTTTCGTGCATCGTCTATCCCTTTCTAAATATATCCGTCCTTATCTTTTCCTTCTGGAATATTCTAGTTTTTTCTAAAAGTTCTAAAACTGATTTACGCTGCTGGGCAGTTCCACCCTCGGTCGCCACAGTATTTATTTTTCTTCCATGGTTTAATGTCAAAATGTTAGAGCTTTATTACAATTACAAGCTTTATTACAATACAAATTCCTTTAAAAATTACAAATAGTATAGGTAACGTGCACTATGAAGGCACTGCTAACTGGTGGCGCAAATCTGAATCTTTTTACCAAACAATACTAGTACATTGACACTTCACGTAATAAAATTATCACATTAAAACAAATAAAAATAACAATTAAATTTTTCCCAGCAGTGGGACCTTTATGGGTTGTTATACTATTATTTAAAAGTAAAAATTTATTGTTAGATTTTCGGATGCTCTTAAACACTTTAAAAAAGAAAAATAAGCCAACTGGCGTAAAATTCCGTTACTTTCCCACGAATAGTAGTTACTTGCCATGTATATGTGATAAACGACAGGAGTGGATAAGTGCGTTTGAGACATATATATGTAAATAGGAGTTTCAACAACATTTAGAAATTACCTAATAATATTATTTGCAAAAATAACTTAGTTTGTATACTATTCAATACAAACAAATCTGATAATAAACATATTATTTTTTTCAGTAATATAGACTATAATATACTATAATATAGAATACTTACATAATATTTTCTTAAGTTTTCGCGACTTGTATACATAATAAAACTACGTTTTAACGGTTTTATGTGTGGTAATTTATTCGATTTTTGTTATTCCGACGTTTCGGCCATTTTTCAGTGGCCGTGATCACGGGAGTCTTCCGTCTTCACGTTATACAACACTTAGGTTAAAAACTAGTTCAGAAATTATTTTACAGTTATTTTGACATCATAAACGTTAGAAATCTTTTGAGCTACAATTTTGCCAGATATTGCGGCATTTACATGATTCCTGTTTTTTGTACTGCTAAGATTTGCCGAAACTAGAAAAGTTTTATCCTTTTGACATATTCTGGCCTCGCGGGCGATCATTATTAATCAGCCGGAACTTATATAATTTTAATTATGTTAAAGACGATTTAAATATAAGGTAAACATTGAGGGCAACACGATGACAGATCTAAAACCTTTCTTGTTTAAGCTACACTGTGGCTCTCGTGTCGATTTGTGCTGCCACCTATAGTTCGTAAACGTTCCCTATATGGGTTCCAAATCGGTTGGGAAAGTGCCCACAAAGCTAGCCACATTAGAGTAATATTTGCAACATCGTATTTCTAAATATATTTGTCGTTTACACCTTGTCCAAACTAAACTACATTCTTGCAATATTTAGACATTCATTTTTTTATACTTATACGGTGGATTGAAACATCATAAATTACATACTCCTTATCAATTTTCTTGACTCTCTTGAAGATAAAAACTAGAAGCTGATAATATTATGGCTTTGTGTATGTGAGTGACCATAGCCGTTAAGTCGTTACAGCCAGAAATACACATTAAACTATATCACATACCTACGCCAAATTGATATGATAATGAATAATATAAACAAATATGCAAATAACTCACTTCTTTAATATATTTCTTATATCCACGTTTTCATTATTGTGCGTTCGCTAAGGCCAATTCACATACACAACTTTTACGTTATTTTAGTCTCAATATACTAAGGTGGTAAGTAATCCAACTTAGATCGCGTATATTTTTTTATTTGATACCTCTTTCCACGAATTCTGTAATCGCATAGAATCAACTGAGGATCCGTAAACAAATTCCTCTTCAAGGCAAGCGACGGATTTAGTTTCGCATATTTTCGTGGGTGGCGTTTATAGGTACTTTTCACTTACCAATAAAACGTAATAATGATAATATTAATTCATATTCTCTAATAGTTTTGGGTCTGACGATCCCCTAAACCTACCTACAATCCTCAATGAGCATAGAAATTGGCAGCTCAAGACCATGATGTCATCCATTCACCGCTGACGCGTCTACCTACATACGACACCTAAATTATTGGATGTCTATGGAGAGTTGTATGCCAAAAAGAAAAAAAAACTAATTTTAGACAATGGAAAATTACGTTCTTTCCTGAGTCTGAGTCTTATTGTATATCTCTATTGTAGTGGAATTATTTTTACGCATAAGTTGCAAGGAAATTACTGATAGGTAATTTAGTTATGGGATGCACGGAAGTGCCTCAGTCAAAGACCGCTCTTAGATAATACAACCTTTATCTTCACTGGACGTAACGAAATATACCCAGTGGCATCGCCTTATACATCATGAAGACTCGAATTTACGCAATCTTTTATGACGTCTGAGCGAAAGAAGGATGTATATTTAGTAAAATAAATAAAACACGAGTGTGTCATTAACGAAAACAGGAGCCGTTCTTAGCTTGTTCCCGTTCCCTTCTCAAGTGAGCCTCACATATATAGATAACCTTGTTCTGTGATATTAAATTTATATACAAATATACTGTAAAACTGTCACGTGCGGTTTTATATTAGCAGTAGTTGGGGAAAAATAGGTCGCATTCCCATCTCAGCAATGTAAATAGTTTTTGCTACAACTCCATTATTAAAACGATTAATCTGAGCATTGACCACTATTTCTTTATTTTCGAACTATGCTATTTTTGATTAGGCCTCGATAGCGGACTTTGACTCCCCTTTTCAAAGGGGACAATTAAATTTATAATTAAACAACACAATTAAATTTATAACAAATACAATGTGTAAGAATAAGCCTGTATGGCGCTCTGTTGTTCGTGCCTACGCCTACTACCCCGCAAGGGACCTGGCGTGAAGTTATGTATGTATGTATGTACAATGCTATTCAGCTCTGCAATTCTGCAGTTGAATATAGTCAGCCACAGATTATTTATAACAAGTAGACATGTTGCTGACAAGTACACCGCGCAACTATAACGTACGTACGATCTTTACTAATATTGAGAATTATGTTATTTATATGGTGCGCGCGGATCCAATTGGCACAAAAGTCTAGTCTTTATTTGTCGTTAGTCCGGAATGACGAACCTTTTTTATGATACACTAGAGATTGCTTCGTGGCTGCGCCGTGCGTTACACCCTAGGCAGTAACTTTATTTTGTTACACAAAAACTGTTTGGTTTTTTACATATAATAGCAAACAAACTAAGTCAACAGCAAAACATAAAAAGGATTCGAAGCTAACCTGATTTGAGAAGTAATACAATAAATTACTTGTTTCCTATGACAACGTAGGTACAGGTAAATTAGCTTCGAGACGTTATTGCCTTTGTTAACCGACTTCGAAAAAAGGAGGAGGTTCTCAATTCGTCGGGATCTTTTTTTTGTTGCTTTTTTTATCTATGTTCGCCGATAACTCCGTGATTTATGATCCGATTTATGTGATTCTTTGTTCGACGCGGAATAGCTTCTAATTGGTCCCCTAAAAATTTTACATAGTTTGGCCCAGTAGTTTTCATTTTATAAAAAATTTTCATGAAAATAATTTTCACTCCGTTCCATATGTACACCGATTACTCTGAGATTTATGATTCGATTTACGTGATTCTTTTTTTGTTCGACGCGGAATAGCTGCCATGTGGTCCCCTAAAAATTTGACATAGTTTGGCCCAGTAGTTCATTTTACGAACATTTTTTTGTTTCCGGTTCGTGGGACCTATATTTTTGTAGAAGTTTTGTATTTTTTTAGTAGTGTACGATCAGCATATCAATAAATAGACTAATTATTTTTATATATTTTATAGGCAAGTACTTAAAATGAAACTAACAGTATAAAACGATATTAAAATATTAATATTAAACATGTCTTTTAATACCAAATTGTTGATGCCTATTCTGAAGAATGACATTTACTTTCTGATGGCACCTTTTCGATGAAAGTCAATCATATTCCGGTTCTCAATTCAATGATAATCCTGCTCGGATTGTTATTGCACTCATTTTCGAAATATTTGTACAAATTATACAAAACTTCTTTAGTTTGGGAAGTCTATAGCTTACCTCGATTACGTTTCAACATCGGAACCATTTTGAATTAACAAATTCAATATCAAATAATAACACTGAACAACAATTAATGAGTGAATTAAAAATTCTCGCGAAGCTATTTTACACGTTATAGTCCGCTCAATCTAGACATTTGAAGGTGAATAAAATCGATAATAATTATAAATAATTTTTTTAAGTTCCCGTGTATGGAAATTATTTTACTCGAGGTCAAAGGTCAAAGAAATGATTATTTCGCGATTTTCAGCAAAACGGTAAGTAAGTGTTAACATAAAAATACCCTAGACAAAAATTGTAGATCATAAAATTATCTATAAAAAATGAACCAATACTTTTTTTCTATGACCCACCGTTTCCGAGATACAACGATTACTTACTTTTATGATTGTTACGTTTCATCAAATGAAATATAGTAATTTAAAAAAAACATGTGTAAGTCCATAAAATACCTGCTGCCAGCGTTTTTATTCATTATCAATAATCTACTGACTAACAGCTACAAATTCAAGAAAGGGCGAGTCTTCACCTTTTTGTTTTTTTTAGAATATCCCGGGCGGTCACTGCCCATGGGCGACATTGTATTTTAAAAATTATCCTAAACGCATTGTTAGCATGGAATTGTGTTTCATAATAAAGCTATAACAAAAAATAAAGGTATCACATAACACGTGTAAATTGTACCTCGTTTCAGTTTTGTCGATTGTTTTAGTACATACAAGACGACAATGGAAGCTAAGTAGAGATAAATGAAATTGATTGAACGCAATTGAACTTTGATTTTTACTACAAACAAGTGTTCATTCGATGTTTATGTTCTAAAGATTATACTGATTTTTATAGCTCTTTATTGGCTACATATTATAATTTATGATATGAATTGAAAGTAAAAGTTATTTGTAATTTATTTCCTTATTCTCGTTTTTTAGATTTTCATAGGAATTATTTGAATTTAAATTGAATGAAATTTCTATTAAATAACTATATATAATAGAAATAGTTCGTGTAATTTGGGGCGAAAAAAGGGAGTTACCTGGATAATTTTCCGGGAGTTTTGAAATAGGATAATTTTATAGATTTCGATATGCTCTTTCCTAATGTCAATTTTGCTACCTTCTTGCCCATTGATGTAGCAAATTGTTACATCAATGTTCTTGCCGCAGTTTTTTGACAATATTTCCAATACTACTTATTTAAGTTATAAACTTTACAATACCTCAATCACTAAATATGCCATTTAATTTTGAGTAATTTCCTACTTCCTTCCTTTACTCTATCTTCGGAGGCCAAAGTACAATTCCAATAAAATTTATATGGGAATATCTTACAACTGATTTGAATAATGTTTATGCATTGAATACAGTATCAAAGCAAAACCATTATTCAAATCAGTTTAGAAAATTAAAAACGTTATGAGCCTAACACTACTACAAATCTCTACAAATTGTTCACTTAGTTTGTTAGAAAATATCCCAAATGAGTTTTTTTCCAACACGCATGTTGGAGTATTCTGCTAAATGAGCCGGAAAGGAAATATTGCCAAAAACTGCTCTTATGCGCCACTTTTCCACTAACGCTAGCAGCAACGACACGAAATAGCAAAACTGACATTTGGAATGAGCACATGGAAGTCTATAAAGTTATCCGTTTTCAAAATTCCCGGAAAAGTTTCCATTTCCATCTACCAAATGATCAAACTAAAAAGCCAGAAACAAAGTTGTAGTATACTTATGATTCTGCACACTGCTATGATATCATGATATCCATAGTTCCATTATGGAAATCAAATACTTCAAAATTTTCAATCGCCCATTAAAACCAGCTCAGAAAAGCTCTACCTATGAATCTATTTACAGAATCTAGTCATCTCGAAATTTATCCTACATGTTCTTTACTTTGTCATAGTGTACTCGGTCGTATGATATAAGTTTACTTGGATAAGAAGATGCCTTGTCTAAATACAAGTTTACTTGGATTAGATGCTTTGTCTAAATACACTCGGCTTTCTCCAAGCCTACTTGGATCGTGTCAAGGCGGCTTTGTGGTCGATTCCGTTTATTCCTTCCATATATACAGGTTATTTGACTGAAATCTTTTACCCGCAGATTGACCCGCCTCCACATTCAGTATTTCCAGCTGAAGAAGCACAAGAAGTTGTCAGGAAGCTTTGCAACTCAGAAATAAGGGGACGTGCCATTCTCAAGTTCCATAATATTGACTAAATAGTCTGGAATTATATACTTTCACATGAAAATGGCTATGCGGTACTGAAGTAAGTGTCCCATAGCCAGTTATG
Organism: Dendrolimus pini; assembly: GCA_949752895.1. Lineage (NCBI taxonomy): Eukaryota > Metazoa > Arthropoda > Insecta > Lepidoptera > Lasiocampidae > Dendrolimus > Dendrolimus pini. The sequence goes on along the minus strand of OX457125.1, from coordinate 8,408,629 downwards.
CGACGGTTTTATGTAATGCAGAAACTACTCGAAGAGTCTCTTAGGATTGAATCAGGGCACGATCCATTTATATGACATTAATGCAAGTCATTGTAAAGGAAATTGTAGGGTTGTAGGTACGGGTGTACCTATTATTAACTTGTTTTTCAAAGGGTTAGATATATTGATCAAAACATAACAATGTAATGTGTGAGGAGAAAATGAACAAGGATTAATAAGTATTGTTTAGTTCTCATCATGTAATATGTAAACTCTTAGATATGAGTTTATAAGGATCAAATTTTGTATTGGTGTTTCGTAAATACTGTAAATTGCGAATTTCGTAATAAATATTATGCAAAGAATATTTCACTATGACAATGATTTTTACTTAGAGTTCAAATATTGTCGTCCAATATATGAAAATAAGATATCAGTGTGTATTTAAAATTATTCTTTGTATTTCAAAGCATTTCAGTATTCTTAATAATTCTACTTTATGACCCTAAATGTGTAAAACAGTCTTATATTAATGTGTGGTGATATTTATATCCAATTACAAGATAATGGGTCTTAAAATAGCACGAAGTAATAAAGTAACCTTATGCTGTTGCTTTTAATGTATTTTTTTGTTATTAGAAGAAATTTTTGGTTATAAGAACGATTGTTTTTTAATAATTACTGGCTTTATTTAAATAATAACTACAGTAGCAAAGTAATAAATAAAAATCTACGTTTTGATTCAACTTGTGTAGGTGTATAGATTGCTTTGGACTGATTCTTCAATCACTTTATAAAAGTTATTTAAAGAATAGATTTTTTTTAAATAGTTGTAGGTTATATATTCAGCCGTGATACAATTTAGTTAACATATCTTTTTATTTGATGAATGAAAAATCGGATCTTAATGTTTTTACTAATTATATATACCTAATGGAGAAGAGTATTACTATCCAAAACAATTTAAACGGCAAGATAACATTGGTTGCAGTAAATTCGACATGGTTGTAACAATTTTTGTGATTGGAATGGTGTAGGTGTTTGCTTGTATGAATATATCTTTTAGGTCTGTAATATTATAAAAGATTATTTTAAGAGATTCTTGTTTAAGCGGAATTTATTTTTGTTGTATTGTTTGGTTATTAATTTTTATGATAAAAAAATCACTACTTGCTAGATCAAAATACAGAATTAGAAATTAATTTAAAATAATTCTCACAAATGCACACAACGACACTATCTACCTAAACTATGCTAAATTATTTTTGGCTGTGTTAGTTGTATGACAGCGTAGTTTGCATGGGTAGGTGTCGAGATGGAAAAAATCTTTTACGCTGTTATTGTCCATACAATTTATAAAGGACTGTGACACACATAAATAAATCGTTTTCTAAATATTTTTCAAGATACCTAGCAACGACACTCTCAAAGTAACTTCTCAACTGCATACCCTGCTAATTGAATTCTAAGTATATGTTTACTTGTAAAGAATCACATGGACTAACAAAGTACTTATCTAAATATCTGTTATATTCAAAATGTTCTAACGATGATAATATGATTGATGTGACCTCTGCTATAATATGATTATAGAAGATAAGGAATATTGCGATAGTTTGCCTCTTTGGTCATTTTGATAAAAAATAAAATCGTCATGATAGTCGCATCCATCTTTCTGTGTATATTACATCCGTTTTTTTCAAAAGCTAATGAATCTATAGGGATTAAATGGCGAAGAAAGTGAAAATTAGGGACGGTCGTCATACATATAACTGAGGGATGAGTTGTTAAAAATGTAATTATGGTTTTTGATATATTTTATATTTAATTCCTTTTCATATATATTTTTTTGTGTACTGAACGTACTTCATTTGCAACTAAACCTTAACTACGCATGGACTTGATACCAACGTTGGACCACACATGGCTGACTTTATTATTAAGAAATGGCTTAGAAACTACCTATTTTGAGATTTCAATATCTAAAGATGAAAATAAATTTGTATTGTTTCATTTTGGTGTCTGTTTATGAGTCGCAGCTAATTAATTCAGTAATTACTAAGACTAGATATGTGAAGGTTGTCACACTTAATAAGTCTTATATATAATAAATATGTCAGAATCCGGCTAATGTCAGAGCTGACTGAATCATATAAATTTGAATGGTTTGTTTTCTAAACACCTTTAATTTTGATTGAATTGAATTGAAAAGGACCAGGTAAAATTTGAATATAAATTGGTTTCAAAATATAAAAATCATAAAAATAACAGTTATAAAACACATTTAATCACGTTTTACTTTGTTCTTCCAATATTCATAAATATGTAAATTATATACCGCTGTTTGTTTGTTACCTATGTTATCTCTTATGTACATATTATTACAAATTATAAGCACTGAACCTATAGCTATCTTTACAATTGTTTACGTTCATATCATCATATGACATGGCTACTTTAATAGATAACACCAATATTATTTTGTTGATAAGGCGTATTATTAACTTCGTTGGGGGCCAACATAGTTTAATTTTATATAATTTGACGTTTAATTACAAGACCATTTAATATACTTTTCGAAACAAAAAGTATAAAAACAAGATTACATAAAAAAAATAGAGGTAAAATGTTTATAGCCAAGACATTTACTCATTTACTTATAACATTAATTTCCTACATACTTTGTAGCGGTAAGTAAAGATTTAATCTCTACATGATTTGATGAAAAGTCCACCACAATCGAGTAAGTGGAACTAGGCATGTGATTCTCTTTTAGAAGTAATTATTAGCAGGCTATGTTTACGCTATGTCATGTAACAATATAATATAACCAGTCATATAAGTTATAGATATAGAACTTAACATAGAGCCGCGATAGGCATGGGGAGAAGCCAACGAGTGGCTTACGAGTGACACTGTCTTAGGGCGCGTTCTACTAGACGCTCAAAACGTTCCGTCAGCCGTTCCACACGACTACTATGGTCGTCATGACTGCGACGAAAACGTCACTAATTACGTCACCATGGTCCCTCAGACCCATCTCAAAGGGTGGGTTGAAGGGGACATTGAGATATTTGGCACAATTTTTAAAACTTAATAGCTAGGAAAAAATCTCTTTCAAAATTGGAAAACATAAGTCCATTATTAAGGCTAACAAAGGATACGTTCCATTAGGAACTCACAACGACCACGATCGCGATTTTTCATGTTCCACTTGGCTTTACGATTGTAACGCCGGCAAGCAAGTTATTCGAACCACCTCTTGACTTGGGTCGTTGTGAGCGTTGTGTGATCTAAAATGATGACGTCATTAGTGACGTTTTCGCTACGACCACAACGACCTCGATCGGCTTGTGGAACGGCTAACGGAGCATTTTACTCGTGAGCTACTAACGGAACAAGCTAATAGTATAATGTTCTATCATGAAACTTTTATTTTTAAAGTCGCCATTTAAATGCGATACACAAAACGGTCCATAGTCACGCTTAACCAGCGAGTGGAGCAGCAAAATCTCGGTCGTGAGCGCTTAGTGGAATATACCCTTAGCTATTCCGCATACTCCCGTCGCGCCACGAGCCGCACATTTTGCACGCCCTGGTACTCTGGTAAGTTGTATATAAATATAATGATCTAGGTATTTATTCTGTGTTCATAATATTTTTCATTTATCTGATGTTTGTTTTATAACGAATTGTGACTAATAGTAAATAGTAACGTGCTCGTTGGCACCACTTATAGCCATTTCCTATATCTTATTATTCATACACTTACCATCATTTGAATTTTGACATTACTTATGTCAAATTTTAACCGATAATAAGGCAAGTGAACGGTCGGTAAGATATAGCAAACGGGCCTTATTGGTCTTCTCAGATATGTGTGTAACTGCTTTGACGTCTTTCGCTTGCACAAGTATCAGATTTGAGTCATTACAATAAAATACAATCATTCGTCATTCAAGTTATTAGGTAACATATAAGAACATACAAACTATTTTAATACTTAGTATAAAAACAGAGCATATTATTGTAGGAGGTATATTGCTATTTAGTATAAGTATAAAGAAAAGTAGTATTATAATTGTCAATAAATAAATTGGCAATCATCGCAAAATGAACCAGATTTTATATATCAATGCCGTGTTAAATTTTTTTTATCGGTTTGTACTAGTATATAAAATCTTGTGAAGATATATCCCATATTACAATATCTAGTCAATATGTGTTATACGAATTAGCTGGGTTTGGGTTTGACGTTGTTGCTCGATATGCAGTAAAATTTACTAAAACCTACACTAGTAGTATTTTGAATATTATAATATGAGTGAAATTTAAAACAATATGTCGTAATTTTTTTTACACATACATAATGTTTATTTGTAGTACGCTGATGGTAGTCTTATGTAGATATTTAATGGTTTTTAATATTACCATCTTAATGCATTCATGTATGTTATGTTATATTATATATATATATATATATATATATATATATATATATAATCGGTGTACCGCAACGCGACCCGTAAGCCCAGTTATAATCAAATGTTAAAACAGTGTCTTACTCTTATACCTCAAAGTATATACCTGTAATCGTATTATAGATAACTAGTTTATTGTTTAAGCCATAATAATGATATTTAGATAGAATTTACTAATGCATAATATTGATTGAAAATTGTATTTATTAAAGTGAATTTCATAAATAAAGTGAAGATAAATATTTGTTATATACTGTTTTTTTTTAATAATACCAAGGGCACTCTTGTGTTGCATTCCTTTGTTACCTTGTGGAATAATGTTAAGATTTTAATCATCCAAATACATTTTAAAACACGGTAATATAATTCTCAATTTGATGAAATTGAGAATGATACTACCATACCTTTTTTATAGTTAGTGATTTATTAAAATACAAAAACGGTATTTAATACATTCTCATGTTATGACTAACAGCATGTAGCTCTTTGAAAAGATATAACGACTTCATATTTTTTAATTCCTTTGAATTTTTCATGGGTTTCTTCTCGCTTCTTTTGTGAAGTTTTTTCGTTCCCCATATATCTATCACTGATCTGATCTCTTCATTGCTATCGGCATGCAGCACAATTAGTACAGAAGAGCTTCCTATACCTCCAGATTTTAATGCTGCGTTCGCTCCACAAGTGTTTACGGCCAGATTGTAGACGTTAATGTATGCTATTGTGTAATCTGTAATAAGTAATTAATAACAATAGTGGTACATGGCCTCATTTAGATAAGAAGCTGAAGATGTGGACATAACTGACCATGCGGCAAAATGGACGGCACCTAACCGTTTTTACCGGCCATGGGTGCGATGTAGTCTACCAAGGTTATGAATTTGGGTAATCAATTTATTATCAAAAATTTAAACAGAAATAATGCTTACATAGGCTCCGCACTAGAACTAGCATGTATCGCGGGACAAAGTACGTGTGAGACAGATTTAACAATTTCTATCTCTAAAATTAAATTATTTTTATAAATAGATGTTAAGTTGGTTGTGAGTGTGTTAGTGCGTATATCTAATATATATAATAAGGTTGATTTATATGATTTTATATTATAACTTTTGATAATCAAGATGCATAAGCCACTTATGTGTGGTTGCTTTGATTTGTCTGTTTAAATACAATATTTAGTCGTATCGCGTAAAGAGACATTTCTATGTTTTATAACAATTAATTCAAGTATATAGAGCTGACGTACACTAAACACCTCACATACTGCCGATAATTGTTGAGTTGGGTATCTGAAACGTTTTTGGTCTCCATATATTCAATATACTCTATGCTTTTTGGTCTTTTTCTAATTTGAGAAACATGACTTTTGCTATTCCACTCCATACTGAGATACTGTACCTTAGAACGGACTGCATAATGCTATGTAGATTTTTCTTACTCTAGTGGTGCACATTCTCTTAGTGTCTTGAATATATAGATCAAGTTTCGGGTTCTAGCGGACACAACTTAACAATTTTGTGTGTTTCATCACAAATATTCATCAATCTGTACTCCAAGATATCTTAGTCTACTTATATCAGGCACTGACAGTTACAGTTCATTGTCATCTGAATACGTGTGAATTTCAGTTTTTTTTTCTAAGAGCAAAGGTTATGTAGTTTGTCTTCTTTAAATTTAACGTAAGTAGATTAGTTTAGCCAGACTATATAACTGTGAAAAGACACTCCTCAGCCTTATTTTTAACAAAGTTCCAGCTAGGACCATGAATAATTAATGCGGTATTATAAGCATAAGTACAGACCGCCACATTAAGAATATTAATTTTACAGAGATATAGATTTTAAACAGTGTAGGACCCAGTTCACGCCCCTAGGAAACCCCATATGTAATTTCTTGTTCAATTCTGAGGAAGGAACTGTTCTTGACTAAAGTAACGACAGAAAGAAGGGAGTATTTTTTGTGGAGATCAGACACACTGTTTGTCAATGGCAAATGAATAAAATATTTATTTCCAGTTCAATAAGTCGAATAATTAGAATTTTAAAATAAATTACTTCCTTTTTAGCTTCTACTGCTAGGTAGTCGCATGACCTCAACTTCTTAGGAAAATTCTACACCAGTCTTGACAGAAATTCAAGAAGCGTGTAATAGCAACGTCAATATTCTATTAGGGGCATTAACAACAATGTATTCAAAATTAACACCAATATTACCTGGAAAGTAATTCTCGTATACATAGGTCTGCCCCTCAGCAGCCGCGATGGGATTATTTTCAATTGCGATCGAATCCATCTGCTTCAAATCGTACCTCCATTGACCAATTTCTAGAGGTATTTGAGTTCTCTCGCAGATTATTCTTGATTCAGTCTGAGTTATTAGTAGTAATATAAAGTACATTGTGATTTTATAACGTTGCACGTATAGCTTGGAATAGAAATGATTTGTGAATGTACACCTGTAACCATTGTTCGTAGACGCGTATTGTTACAGGTGAAATGAGATTAAGAGTTGAGAATGTTATACAATACTGTTATCTCGCTATAGAATTACTATACCTCATTTTAATCTTAGTTTATTTTTGCTCGGTCGGGAACGAACCCAAAGCGCTAGCTGCATTTCCACGCTGGATAGAAACGCAGATCCACTGCCCCAACTAACACTGATGTCTGGAAAATGGGACGCAGCCAAAGTTCGAACGCACGTGGTGTCGCACTAAACGTTGTCCCATCGTTCAGGGCACCAAAGACACTCTATTCAGCCACTTTCTATCCTCGCGTCACAGTTTAATTTTAGATAGATTTAAAAATCTAAATCTAAATAAAATCTTAATCTAGCTAGAAGTTACAACTGAAGAACTAAACTATAGACTACAAGAATTTGACTAAAACGAGTGATTTTTTTGACTGGACTAGATTATAAACACCGGAACCTAATTATGTATATAGGCTGCAAAACTTATATCACTCTGCATTTACAATAACAAGTGGTTGATTCTTATAAGTTGATGTCATTAAGCTGCTGCCTATATACGCCGCCTGGTAGTGTATAGGTAGGTATACGCCGCGATAATGCCGCCATCGTCAGCTTCGTATTCTTCTCAGCAAGCCCTTTAATTTGATACCCACATATTTGGGAGTGTCCAAAAAATAAGTAGTTCGCCATGTTGGGATTTGAAATTACACTTACTAGCTATGCATGGTTAGCTGTTATCCAAACTAAATAATAATAAAAATAATGTGTATACAAAATTCCATCTCAATCCGTTGAGGATAAATACTTTATAGTTTACTTACAAAATTTGACCCGAACATACTAAGATATGACTATATCTAGTATGTTCGGGTCAACAAACATTGCAAGTTAAATAAAAACTTTTAATTATTTTGTTTTTGTATATTATTATGTCACCGAACTCCTCGTGAACCCTAGGGCGATTTTGATGAAATTTTTTGTGTTCAAGTGGATTCGAGAATCGTTTAGATTCACAATGGGACCATGTAGGTGGCGCAACAATCGGATTCCACACAATTTGAACGCTTCTATATGATTCTTAAAGAAGCATTCAAACTTGTAACTCTATAAATAAGACCATAAGTCCATGTAGTCTAGACAACTGCCCAGCAAAACAGAGGAGTCGAGGAGCTAACCTGATTTGAAGTAATACAATGAATGATATGTTGTTTATGACAACATAGGCATTCGTTAGTGAATTGAAAAACCGCGGTTGCAATGCCATCTATTCTATGGAAACATAGACCTATATAATAGGGACGCGACATATTGTTCTATACGTACTATTGCTTATATAAATAGCATCCATTTTGAAGGCACACACATAAACATATATTTATCTCGTTCTTACTCAGCACTGTAACTCGCAGGAAAACAATATAACAGTATTTCAGTGCGTACATAAAGTGAGACATATATATGTATACGTATAAATATAAGCAAATACCTAATGAGGCCGAAAATCCGCCATGCAGCGTTGCCAGATGACCATGACAATTAACCCCCAATTTTTTTTCAAAAACCCCCAAAAATAAGCTTTTTGAGAAAAAAACCCCCCAAAATAGTTTTTACATATTTTAAAGGAGAAAGAAAAAATCAAAACCACCGTCGTAGCGAAAACATCACTAATGACGTCATCATTTTCCCTCACGGGGCGCTCACAACGACTCGTGTCAATAGGTGCGTTAAATAACCTTTCCACTTGAGTTTACGATTGTGATTTGTGACGCCAGCAAATAAGTGAAACGGGAAAAACCGCAGTTGTGAACGTGATCATTGTCAGTCTCTAACGGAAAGTAGCCTATGGGATACGACCCATAAAATGAACTATTGAATTGAAGTATGATTCACTAGTAGAGTATAATTCTAAGATAAAGTAATAATACCGTATTGTGACTTAGATATAATAATTGTAGTGATGAGAATTGTCTTTGTAGATGAATTATTGATACTTAAAATATCTCTCCAAAATTTCTCACAACAAAATATTTCCCCCCGAAAGTCCCCCCAAAGAATCTTGACCCCGAATTTCCCCCCAGACGTCAAAAAAACCCCGAATTTGCAGGGAATCCCTCCCATCTGGCAACACTGCCGCCATGTTTAGTCCTCCAAATGTCATTGTCAGTCAGTTCAGCCGGTACATGTCTTCAGTGTTACCAGATGGGGGGGATTCCCTGCAAATTCGGGAATTTTTTGACGTCGGGGGGGAGATTTGGGGGTAAAGATTCTTTGGGGGGACATCGGGGGGAAATATTTTGTTGTCAGAAATTTTTGGCGATATTTTAAGTATTAATAATTCATCTACAAACACAATTATCATCACTACAATTATTATATCTAAGTTATAATACGGTATTATTACTTTATCTTAGAATTATACTCTACTAGTAAATCATACTTCAATTGAATAGTTCATTTTAATAATTCAATTCATTCGTTCGTTCATTTACATCATTAATTTTATTTATTATGCCGTCTCTACTCGTATGCATCGTATCTTATAAGCTACTTTCCGTTAGACTCACAACGACTACGTTCACAACCGCGGTTTTTCCCGTTCCACTTATTTGCTGGCGTCACAATCGTGAACTCAAGTGGAACGGTTATTTAACCCACCTATTTATACGGGTCGTTGTTACCCCCCCCCCCCCCCCCGTGAGCGAAAATGATGACGTCATTAGTGACGTTTTCGCTACGACGGTAGTTTTGCTTTTTTATTTCTCCTTTAAAATAAGTAAAAACTGTTTTGGGGATTTTTTTGTCAAAAAGCTTATATTTGGGGTTTTTGACAAAAATTTGGGGTTAATTGACATGGTCATCTGGCGACACTGCATGTCTTGTCAAAAAGTCGTGATATAAATAAAAATATAACGAATTATCTTTTAACATTTTGCTTGTAATTTAAAAGAATTGAAGCCAAATATAAATAATTGCGTCGCAAATATGCCAGTGTGTAGTGTTATAGGGTGCGGCATAAGAAAAACACCAAATCAGCCACCTTTAACCATACACAGGTACGCTATAAATAACATTAAAAATATTGGTTATTGTTAATGTTTCCGGGAAAATAAAGGAAGATTTACATTATAATTAGCAAGGTTCTTATGTGCAGTTATAGGTCATGTATGGATTTGACTTATTTAACTATATTTTTACGCTTAAATAATGTTAATTTATTACCTAGGGTTGCACATTATTTATCGACTTTGATATCGATTTAATCTGATTGCTTATATAAAATTTCTTTTTTATCATGCTACCTCGCTTAAAACATACAAAAATAATAATTAAAACATATTTTATAGGATCCCAAGAAATGAGAGTAAAAAGAAAAAGTGGCTGGAAGCCATTGGAATGGAAAATATAAAGCAAAATGTAAAATGTATTTTTATTTGCTCGCTACATTTTGATGACAAATGTTTCAACAAAACTTTGGATGTGACCCGACTACGAGATGATGCCGTGCCCTTCAAATTTGTAAGAGTAAGTTAATACTTTATATACTTTTATAGTTTGTATTGATATACTTTTTTTTAATTATATACATACAACAAAACGTGCTATAAAACGATAAAAAATAATATACAAGTTTTTTATGGTGGGATGATGATCAGCAGGATAGTTGTTGGACTGTCGGCTTATTATATAATTTCTGCTCCGTCTTCGCAGTCGAAGGCCTTAATATGTATACTCGTGCCTCTTACCCTCATGGAGACTGCTCGTATAATTGAAATTTGTACTTTTACTTTTAGCCTTTGATATACTTGTTGTTGCTACATTATTACTGATGCTACTTACGACTAGTTGTGGTCTATGTTATTCTCATTCTATTTATCTATTTTAGAAAATCTTATGGGTTTTGTGACTGCGATTCCATCCAAGAAATGTATTTGCTCAATTTAAATGATAATGTCATCATTTAAGCAAACTTTATGAAAAAAATACTGTGGGCACAATTATTCTAAACTAATAGTTCAATATCTTGCAGCAACATGCCAGCCAACATAAAAGAAAACCAGTCAGAAACAATTCCTGTTTTGGCCATTCCTGACTCCTCTACCTTGGTAAATGTTTATATAATTTATATTTGTTTAAGCAATCTATGTATTCCTCGTATATTTATATGGAAAACTCTGCACTTGACATATTATTTTATGATTACTGTATAATTCTAGAAAAAAGTAAAATTAATGTCTGTGGATTGAGTGGATTACACTGTTATTTGTTAATTAGTTGATTTTCAACTTAATTACTATTTTCATGCCTGAAAGGGCAAAAACATGTGAAACAAAATAATATATTGTCATCTAATATTTTTACTGACCATGTTTTTAAGCAAATAAATGATTTGATTTGAAGGTGTTTTGTTTTTTTTATATCACGCGATCCCTTGATAAATTTAAAATTTGAATCACTCTCACTTATGGTGCGGCGCACCTATCTTGAGGTGTGTTGTGGTAGTGTTACGGACTTTAGAGTCAACAACACAAGTAAAATAGATTGTAATAGAGAGGTAAGTAGTCTAAGAAAAACACGTACTCTTATATAAAAAAATATATCCAAACAGCATAGCTCTAGCATGCTAACGTTTTATCGTCGACATAAAGCTTCCATCCCTTTCCGACATATACGCAAGTGCGAATGAGACGGCAACATACGACGCGACGATAAAATTTAGCATGCTAGAGATGGGCAGATGGCACTGTACTACGCCATATGTTTATGTTTTGCGGTCACTGAGTTGTCAAACGACAACTTTATAAAATCAGTGTAGCAACTTTTATAAATCGTCATATCGTCGTCGTTTACTTGGCAAATTTGAAGTAAGAACTTATCTTAGATTTCACACATCTAAATCAAAGTATCTTTGCACGAAACAATATACTTACTTCCTATTAAAGTATAAATTCTACAAATAATATTTAAAATAAAATGAGCCAAGAACGTTTATCGATAAAACCTAATAACATTAAAATCTTCTGGGCAGCACTAAAACCGCCATGTTTAGTCCCCAAATGACGTCACAGTGGCACGCATTTTTTGTTAACGTTTCATACTTCAGTGTATGGAAACGATATAATTTATCAGGATAAATGTATCCTAAGTGTTGATTCGGGCTATAAGCTAGCTCTGTTGAGTTTCATTCATATTTGTTTAGTAGTTTTCAAAAAGGATGCGATCGCAGAGCCATCTTTTGAGATATTGTCGTTTATTTCGCGGAAACGATGTCATTTATCTGGGTAAAAAGTATCCTAAGTTACGTCCCGGGATATGAGCTTGCTTTGTCGAATTCAGTTAAATCCGTTCAGTATTTTCCAAGTGCTGCTCTAACAGGCGGACACTCAAATTTTAATATTCTACAACATTTACTATCGGCACGTGATGCTCCGAATGATCCCCCCTGATTTATTCACTTTTTTAAACGCATTGAATAAACTCGAACCATTTATAGTATAGGATGATAGATTGAAATGAAAAATAAAACGACTGGTTTAACGGCAAGTTTTATTGGATAATGGTCCTAGTTAAGCTTCTCAATAACCAGTTGGAATGCTGCAATGGGCGTCGGAGTAGAAAATCCTGAACAAGTTTTACGACATCTTTGGTGTACAAAATTCTTTTACAAAACAAAAACTCTTTTTAAAAATTAACATTTGTTTTTCAAAAAATACAATATGTTCTATTACGATATATATTTTTATTACACGTAAATAATATCACTGTATAACTACCCGTTTAATTCAAGAGTGCTGTCATCAACCGTAACAAAATATTTTGATACTGAATATTAGTATGTTAAAATTGGATATTCATATTAGTAATAATTATGAATATTATTTTTGTCAATTGGGCTAACTTTAAGTGCGGTATGAGGGAGCGCGGCGGGAGGTAACGGCATTCTCTGAACAGACAGGTAATATTTTTATTTAATCTAGATTACATGATATATGTTAGTAGTCAATCTAAAGTTAACTAAGACATTTTAATTTTGTAAAACTAATCAGACGTCTATTTCTTGAAAGAAACTAATTGTACGAGATAAATCGTTGTTACAAACTGAGATTAAAAGCAATAACATACAAAAGCTATCGTTTTGCTGATACAAGTATAAGTTTGATCAACCAAATTAAATCCATTTGATTGAGAAGCATATAACTGAAAGAAGACCACGGCATTCAATGAAATTGAACGATTCAAATTTGCGCTTACAAGGCTCACTTTGGTTGAATCGTACAAATTAAAAGACATAAATGAACCGTCTACTACCTGCTTAACATCTTTGTAATATTATAACATGGATAATGAAACAATTTTTTTTTGCAATCAATTAACAATGTTAAAATTGTTTTTAAAAGAATCTCCCTTAATCTAAACACCATTACATGGCCTAAAACATACAACGTGAACATTAATTTTGTTCGAAGCTTAATTAAAACAATAGCGACCAATTTAAACTTGCAACTTGTTGAAATAATACTTAAAATAAAGATGAATAGAAATAAGATATCATACCTAACTTTTTATGAAGAATTGTTTAATGTCTGTAAAAAAAAAACTATGTTAAAACCCTTATTTATAACTTGACGATACAAGAGTCCTAAATGAACTTACGATATTCTTATAATAGTAAGAATGCAAATACATATTCAGGAAGCAGGTAAATAAATACATAAATTATAAATAACGATGTTTCAAAGACGAATAGGTGTAATGTTCCATTTATGAACCGAAACGTGATTTTAACATCGAGTCCAAACGAAGGACTAAACTTTAAAAAAAAGAGCTTTTCACGTGGCTGCAACTATGGCGTAAGGATTCGTATTTGATTCTTTGAATGAGTTCGTGCTGTTGCACAGTACATGAGTGTGTGAATACGGTAATAGAAACCCATAAATGCCGATTAAAGATAAAAACGGAAATAATAACGATTCGTCAACGTGTATATGGGCCCTAAAAGTACCTAATTGTGAAGCTGCTTTACATAGCACTGCGGTAAAAAATAACTTTTACATTTGGGATTATTTAAAAAACGTCCTTTACTAACTAGCTGCACCCAGAAAGCACAATAAGTACCTATTATCATCAGTAGGTACTCTTTGTGATTACTATGTATTAATTATAAAATCGTTAAATTAACAGTCCATGATCCAATAATCCAAACCCAAATACAAAACATTGTGTGCGTGCCATTTATATCAATCAGAACTGATTAAAGCATATAATTTTAATATTGTATTTAACACCGATTCTCTGGACATGTTTCTTTGTATGGATACCATATAATATTTTTTACACGTTAATAAAAAAATAAAGACATTGAAACTAAAATACATTATGTAGCAGATCCCTGCCAACGGGGAGGGTGCCCAGAAGGCTGGCTGCATTACCACGCTGCATGGCAATACTTATTTGTTGTGCAAAATATGAACCAGCCTTCTGATCTTCTGTTTCTTTGTAGTATTAAATATGTAAATAAAAGTACACAGCATAAATCTATGCGTTAAAATTATCATGAGAAATTATTTAATATATTACTTTACATATAACCCGATTGTTAATGAATTTACTCAATTTATAGTCTTTATTATATATATATATATATATATATATATATATATATATATGCACACATTTTCTGTCGACATGTTACTTTATTTCTTCTAAGGGCTGATAAGTCAATCACCAGATTAAAGTTATTCATCAGTATAAAATACAACATAGAAAAATTAAGAATAACAATAGAATAAATAAAACAGTTACATTGTTTCATTTTTTTACCTAGTCAAATTATAATTTATTTGACTGATAAACTTTGTCTGATGATTGAAATTGATCGGCCATAAATACAATACTTACCATGATTAAAGTTGATACATATAATTTGACGTAAATGTTGTTAAGGTACCATGGCGATACATGTAGTTAGTTGTAGATACAAGGAAACACCGATAAAAAATGTAATAACTGCCTTAATATTTATAAAACTGTCAACTTCTAAAAATTGCCTTAATGTATATAAAACTGTCAACTTCCAAAAACTACCTAAATGTATATAAAACGGTCAATTTAAAAAACTACCTTAATGTTTGTAAAACTGTCAATTTCAAAAAACTGCCTTAAAGTATGTAAAACTGTTAATTTCAAAAACTGCCTTAATGTCTGTAAAACTGTCAATTTCAAAAACTGCCTTAATGTACGTAAAACTCTCAATTTCAAAAACTGCCTTAATTTACGTAAAACTGTTAATTTCAAAAACTGCCTTAATGTATGTAAAACTGTTAATTTCAAAAGCTGCCTTAATGTATGTAAAACTGTTAATTTCAAAAACTGCCTTAATGTTTGTAAAACTGCCAATTTCAAAAACTGCCCTAATGTATGTAAATCTGTCAACTTCTAAAAATTGCTTAATGTATATAAAACTGTCAAATTCCAAAAACGACCTAAATGTATATAAAACGGTCAATTTCAAAAACTGCCTTAATGCATGTAAAACTGTCAATTTCAAAAAACTGCCTTAATGTATGTAAAACTGTTAATTTCAAAAACTGCCTTAATGTCTGTAAAACTGTCAATTTCAAAAACTGCCTTAATGTACGTAAAACTCTCAATTTCAAAAACTGCCTTAATTTACGTAAAACTGTTAATTTCAAAAACTGCCTTAATGTATGTAAAACTGTTAATTTCAAAAGCTGCCTTAATGTATGTAAAACTGTTAATTTCAAAAACTGCCTTAATATTTGTAAAGCTGTCAATTTTAAAAACTGCCTTAATGTATGTAAAACTGTTAATTTCAAAAACTGCCTTAATGTTTGTAAAACTGCCAATTTCAAAAACTGCCCTAATGTATGTAAAACTGTCAACTTCTAAAAATTGCCTTAATGTATATAAAACTGTCAAATTCCAAAAACGACCTAAATGTATATAAAACGGTCAATTTCAAAAACTGCCTTAATGCATGTAAAACTGTCAATTTCAAAAACTGCCTTAATGTTTGTAAAACTGCCAATTTCAAAAACTGCCCTAATGTATGTAAATCTGTCAACTTCTAAAAATTGCTTAATGTATATAAAACTGTCAAATTCCAAAAACGACCTAAATGTATATAAAACGGTCAATTTCAAAAACTGCCTTAATGCATGTAAAACTGTCAATTTCAAAAAACTGCCTTAATGTATGTAAAACTGTTAATTTCAAAAACTGCCTTAATGTCTGTAAAACTGTCAATTTCAAAAACTGCCTTAATGTACGTAAAACTCTCAATTTCAAAAACTGCCTTAATTTACGTAAAACTGTTAATTTCAAAAACTGCCTTAATGTATGTAAAACTGTTAATTTCAAAAGCTGCCTTAATGTATGTAAAACTGTTAATTTCAAAAACTGCCTTAATATTTGTAAAGCTGTCAATTTTAAAAACTGCCTTAATGTATGTAAAACTGTTAATTTCAAAAACTGCCTTAATGTTTGTAAAACTGCCAATTTCAAAAACTGCCCTAATGTATGTAAAACTGTCAACTTCTAAAAATTGCCTTAATGTATATAAAACTGTCAAATTCCAAAAACGACCTAAATGTATATAAAACGGTCAATTTCAAAAACTGCCTTAATGCATGTAAAACTGTCAATTTCAAAAACTGCCTTAATGTTTGTAAAACTGTCAATTTTAAAAACTGCCTTAATGTTTGTAAAACTGTCAATTTTAAAAACTGCCTTAATTTGTAAAACTGTCAACTTCCAAAAAATACCTTAATGTATATAACTCGTAAAATTTCAAAAACTGCCTTAATGTATATAAAACTGTTTTGATACATAATACACACAATATAATATGTTTACTATCATGATATTTTTAATTCAACAACCGACACTATTACTTTCTTCATGGAACTGTATTGAAGGCGGAGTATTTTTGCATGCTACACAATTTATGAATATTTATTTATTCCTGAACATCTACAAACGCTGAAATACAAGAAACATTTTTATTTTTTGCTTTGACAGCCAATAACAAATTTATAGAAAAGCGACACATGATAGTAAATACTTTTTCCAAAGTGGGACATTTGTACGTTTTGTTATATTCTGATGTATTTAATTGCCCTTGTATAAATATAAAAGCGACTGTATAGGATTAAAAAGACGATAATATAATTCCTTTTATACGACAAAATGAGATTATTTTTGTTCAGACGAGCAAGCTCACTAGTATGCTGTATATTATAAACTGCTCAACGTGTTCAGAGTTACAATTTATTATTCATTCGCAAAACGCAATAAAAAATACTTCAGAACTGCATCATAGGTTAACAACCAATACCACATTTATCAGTTTTCATTTAATTGTAATGCATACTGAAACCTGCGGTTAATATTATAATTATCTATTTTTGAAAATGGTTGTATATTAAGACATCTAATGAATTTATAATTTGTAAAAAATATTTTTATATAGTAGGTACTTTAAGCATGTATTGGCGGTTTACTCTTGATTATTGAATTGGGAGATCTTTATTCTACTTAAATTTTAGACGTCCTGGAATACGTAGTCGTTCGTGTATATGTTATATATAGTTAAGTATTTATAATATTTAATATAGTCGAGTGAGATGGAATTAATTCATAACTTGTGTATTCTTAAGACAAGGTTCTTATACGGAAACAAACGAATACAATATATAATTAATTACAGTTATATAATTTCAAAGGTATACACGTTCCATATGAGAAATGAAGCGAAATAACAAATAACCACAAAGACATTACAAATTATAAAAACTAATACCTTATATTTACATAATAAAATACGTTTTAAAAATTTATATAATATAATCCGATATGTTGATTCTCAATTTTTTTAATATAGTGTGACTTTATATAACTTATAAAATATATACATTTTCAGAATAATTTAGATCTGAATTGAAATACTCTTTAATAAGAATGCGACATTTTAGTACAAAATAAATAATGCTGCCAAACGAAATACTTTTGTCAATTAATTGAGCTGCTTTTATATTACATTATAATTTATTTCAAAAAGATATACGACTTACGCTACTTCGTTTATCATTTGTGTTCAAAACCAGGACTCATCAATAGAGGAATTTTGTGTTTACTCAAGTTTTATGCATAACAGGAGTAATCAATGTTTGGTTTCTTTCTTATAAAATACATGTATACTTTACATGAAAAATTAGTAAAAGAAACAAGGTAAACGCAAAATATTCAAGATTATGATTTTCACGATAAACTGATTGTTTTACTCTGCTAATCATGTTTTATAGTTTTTTATAAAAGACAATTTACAATATCACAAATAATTTTCATTAAAAAAATATATGTGGGGCATTAATTAAAATTATATAAATAAATAATGAATTGAGTTATACTTTAATAAACGCTACAAAACTAGACGATTGCCTTTTTAAAATAATAACAATCAATAAGTAGTCTGCCACATTTTGAAATTAATATTTTCCGTTCCAATGTTTAGATCTAAAATATAACTAATATAGAAAAATAACTATTAAATGTAGTCAATTGTGTTCTCGTAGAATATTTAATACGTAATTATACTCAAATTTCAACAGTAGATATAACGATGTTTCCTATTTTACTCTAGTTACGTTAAAATATTGAGGGATTAAATTAATCTCAATTTATGTTCGGTGCAAGTTTGATAATAGTTATAGGCAAGGTAGGGTAAATTACGATATTACAAATTGCATATTACTATCGGTGAAATCGTACTCAAGTAACTGTAAAGTTTAGGTACATGCCTCCTATGCTGTCCTTAAATAATTAAAATATCCATATAATTTCTTTGTTTACTCTATAACAACACTGAACTAAAAATAAGATGCTGCACTTTTCAAAATTATCTTTAAAATCATCTACGTGATGAACGACTGACGAGAGTTTTAAATCCCTATTTATCCCATAAAATCAAAATAAAAATGTAATAATTAAGAGATTGGTTATGAGATTCAGAAAATATAAAATGATCAATTATCTGATATAGATGTTATATTTCACACGAAGACCCGGATTGTGGTATTGTCATCAATAAGCGTATTATGTGTGTGTAAACATAAGAACAAGAATCAAGATGTGTATGGAAGTTAATAATAAATAAATAAAAATTTACTTCACTACAAGAAATAACTCTACGGTACTTTTATCCATACTGACGGTAAACATCTGGCATAAATACAATAGACATCAGAAAACAATACACTAAAATAATTTGCACGGACGCGCACAATATTGGGCAAATAAACTTCGTGAAACAGAACCTATATCACTTATTGAAATCAGATGTGTACAATATAATACTCAGACAATTTTTGAGAGATCTTTTACTTTTTTTAAAGTAAACAAGTATGACTGTATAGTCATTAAAATGTTGATATAAATATAACTTACTAGCTGACCCGTGCCCACTTCGCTGGGCATCAGAAAAGAAATATTAATCACAATCAAATATGCCCTATGTCACTCAGGAATAATGCAGCTTTCCACTGGTGAAAGAATTTTCAAAATCGGTTTAGTAGATCCAGAGATTACCCCCTACAACGTCACAAACTTTACCTCTTTATAATATTAGTACGCGTATTCAACAACCATCTCAGCAGTGGTGTGCACATACATTTTATTACCAACGGGTTGTCGCAACGTTTTCACTCGCGAAGTTAATTTTAGCATTTTAATGATGACAAGCATGAGACCTCCTGTCCTTACATCTACAATCTTAAAATTCTATCAAACTTGAAACATTACATTTATATTTTTTTAATTAATACGTCATTATATTTTTTTTATATTTTAATTTGCATGTTTCAGTGTAATCAATATAGTATAGTTACTCATAAGTAACCATATTTAATTTAGACAAAAAGTTTATGCTACTACTACTAACACATCTTACATTGACTACTAATGTAAAAACATTTAATTAGGATAGACACTGATTTAATTCAGTATCTATATTAAAAACATCTACATTTCGTATTCTAAAACATTACTTATGCGCAGACGCAGAATTGAGAGGAATAACGGTTCAATTTAAACATCATTTTCAAATGAATGGCGCATCGCATGCAAGCCACCCGATAAACATGCCGGGTGGCTTTCAAATAAGTGTCGTTTTAGAACACTGACCTAATTAATATAAAAATAAAACGCACACTTTAAAACATAGTTAGATATACGGTTTGGTTAAAATTTGAGTGTTACTATCAGTAGTGACGCTCAAATTTGAACGTGTCTTATGAATTTATGTGAAAATTTTGTCTGTGATACCAATTTTAAAAAAACAGTAGCGCTGAGGTGGTTTTAATAATATTGATTTTCATTATTTATCACTGATATCTCAATGGTTTGTATTTTAAAAACGACGAATTTCATCGAAATATGTAATTATGAATTTAAAAAAAAATATATTAAAGTGTGCGTTCTTATAACACGTTTACGTAAACCTCTAACAGTAAGAAAACTTGTCAAGTTTGGGGTCCAATGCGAATATCAAATTACATATGGATCGTAGCAGCCGTGTAACGAGCCTCGCCCCTTCTCCAATTCCATTGGGAAGGACGGTACTGTGAAAAAATTAAGACAGTTAATATAAGTTTCTACGAATTATAAATTTTAACCTATTGGTATAGGATCCCGCTATACAACGACCTTCGCCGAGATGCTTATTTGATGAAACCTATTTTATACTTAATTTAGTGTGTCAATAAATATATTGTATATGGGTTGCCTAAAAAAAAATCCAGTCCAGTATATGATTAATTAATAATTTAGAAAAAATATTTTTTTAACATTTCACCGGTTTGATTATTAAACAAATTCTATACCAATCGAAAGTATGAAGCCCACAGAATATGCAAATGTTAGGTTGCCTATTCTTTTCCGGGCACAACTCTCGGGTAGATTATTGACACCTTTAATTAAATATAAAATATGTTTCATCAAATAAGCACTCGGTGAAGGTCGTTGTATCTTAGACTATATTTCCATGATAAAATATAAGTTCAAGTCGAAATCAAGTGATAAACCTGCGAACAAGTACAATACGGGTACTGATTGCGCGACAATCTTAATCGCCCATGTGTTCTTCCTTAATTAAGTACACGAACATTTATCACGAACTAGTAATCATAATTAGCTTAAAAAGAAGCAGAAAATATAATTAAAAATCAGATGATGGCACATATACCATTTACGAAATTTTCTTTTGCCTAAAATGTTGTTACTTATTATCACTGTAGGAAAAAGGAGGAGAAACAGGGACTAACCTGAGTTCACTCTAGTTGTAGGTCACTGGACTGAAGTTTCGAGGTATTATAATAATATTCGAGGAGTTATAATAATGATTAAAAAAAATAAGTAAATCGATTATAAAGTATATAGTAAAATCCGGATAGTTGCCCCACTTTTAAAAGAGCCCTATTATCAAGATCATTAATATTAATTTTATTAATTAAATTACATTATAATTAAGTTCATTAATAAGGAACAATTATATCAAAACTTACGCCTTTTATACTTTCATATTAGCCTAATATAGTTTTCGAGTAAAATCTATTTTATGAAATCTCTCAAAAAAGGGATAGTAGCTGAACTGGAAGTATACCAAACCTATAATTATGGCTTTGATGTACTTCATCTTTTGTTGAATACTGTTACATTATACAAATGTATATCTACATCATAAAATAGTGTAACTGCTCATAAATGCCAGGCATTTGCTCAACTACAAGATGAAACAGTTAAGTATTTTTATTTTATTTGAAACAAGTTAGTCATAATAAGTTGGATAAAACAAAAAAAATTGTCTTTGCCCTTGAAATAATTTATAGTCGCCCCAAAAATAAATGCTGCGTCTATCCTTTTTGATACGGATACTTGCCATTTATATTTGTGAAATAAATAAAATCTATTCAGCAACAAAACGATAACTAACTAGCATAATTTTAATACATGCGGATAACCAAAAAGTTCACTGAAACAACAACCAGTAATATAAGCAATCAATAGTAATTACTTACAAATGTCATTTCGATGCCCGGCAGTCTCCTTTCACATATGCAAAAAGCGTGAGCCTAATCTTACAGATTTAAACACGTACATTAGGTACGGAAGCTGGCACCGTAGCCTGTTGGAGGAGCACTTCTAAATATTGAAGATCTCAAATCACCAATGTCCCTAACCTAGTGTCTGCAAAACCGGGGCAGGTAAGCCACTGAAGCAACTATCCGAGATTTACTCTATATATCTGTATACTATTTAACTACTAATTATTTAAGATTATTTTTCTATCTTTCTGCATCTTTGACACTTTGATGAGTCAATCGTTTGATGCAAGAGAGAAAACAGTGAAAAAACGTTAAATAGTGTGGATCAACTTAAGGTAATTAGGCCAAAAAGATTCCCATAGAATTAGGCTTAGAGTGCAAAGCATTTTTATACACGGTAATGAATATTTATTCCAATATTACCATTCTTAAGGACCATTATCTTATAAACTATATAATGTTTAAATGTATTTAATCAATAATTTGGCTTATCCGAATTAATTCGGAAACAGTATGAGTTGAATTGTTTTAAAAGGACAAAATACTTAAAATATATAACTTTTTATAGACTATATTTTGTGTTTTGGCCTTGCTGATCATCACAGATTCATCCCTTATGATATTTAAATATTTTTATAGCCTGAAGCAGACAAACAGGCAGACGGCCCACCTGATGAAAAGTGGTTACCGTCGCCTATGGACGTTTGCAACACCAGGGGTGTCGCCAACGCGTTGCCGACCTCTAAGAAATTTTATAACGCCCTTCTTAAAGAACCGCATGTCATAGCGCAAAGGGAAAACCGAGGTGGGAAGTTCCCTCCAGATCATTGTTGTACGCGGAATAAATATTCTAGAGAACCGTTGCGTAGTTGAGCGCGGGAGCTCAAGGGAATGGGGATGTTTTTTTTAATAATATTTATGGTTTGGCAACTAGGCCGTTAGTAGTCAATCTAAAGTTAACTAAGACATTTTAATTTTGTAAAACTAATCAGACGTCTATTTCTTGAAAGAAACTAATTGTACGAGATAAATCGTTGTTACAAACTGAGATTAAAAGCAATAACATACAAAAGCTATCGTTTTGCTGATACAAGTATAAGTTTGATCAACCAAATTAAATCCATTTGATTGAGAAGCATATAACTGAAAGAAGACCACGGCATTCAATGAAATTGAACGATTCAAATTTGCGCTTACAAGGCTCACTTTGGTTGAATCGTACAAATTAAAAGACATAAATGAACCGTCTACTACCTGCTTAACATCTTTGTAATATTATAACATGGATAATGAAACAATTTTTTTTTGCAATCAATTAACAATGTTAAAATTGTTTTTAAAAGAATCTCCCTTAATCTAAACACCATTACATGGCCTAAAACATACAACGTGAACATTAATTTTGTTCGAAGCTTAATTAAAACAATAGCGACCAATTTAAACTTGCAACTTGTTGAAATAATACTTAAAATAAAGATGAATAGAAATAAGATATCATACCTAACTTTTTATGAAGAATTGTTTAATGTCTGTAAAAAAAAAACTATGTTAAAACCCTTATTTATAACTTGACGATACAAGAGTCCTAAATGAACTTACGATATTCTTATAATAGTAAGAATGCAAATACATATTCAGGAAGCAGGTAAATAAATACATAAATTATAAATAACGATGTTTCAAAGACGAATAGGTGTAATGTTCCATTTATGAACCGAAACGTGATTTTAACATCGAGTCCAAACGAAGGACTAAACTTTAAAAAAAAGAGCTTTTCACGTGGCTGCAACTATGGCGTAAGGATTCGTATTTGATTCTTTGAATGAGTTCGTGCTGTTGCACAGTACATGAGTGTGTGAATACGGTAATAGAAACCCATAAATGCCGATTAAAGATAAAAACGGAAATAATAACGATTCGTCAACGTGTATATGGGCCCTAAAAGTACCTAATTGTGAAGCTGCTTTACATAGCACTGCGGTAAAAAATAACTTTTACATTTGGGATTATTTAAAAAACGTCCTTTACTAACTAGCTGCACCCAGAAAGCACAATAAGTACCTATTATCATCAGTAGGTACTCTTTGTGATTACTATGTATTAATTATAAAATCGTTAAATTAACAGTCCATGATCCAATAATCCAAACCCAAATACAAAACATTGTGTGCGTGCCATTTATATCAATCAGAACTGATTAAAGCATATAATTTTAATATTGTATTTAACACCGATTCTCTGGACATGTTTCTTTGTATGGATACCATATAATATTTTTTACACGTTAATAAAAAAATAAAGACATTGAAACTAAAATACATTATGTAGCAGATCCCTGCCAACGGGGAGGGTGCCCAGAAGGCTGGCTGCATTACCACGCTGCATGGCAATACTTATTTGTTGTGCAAAATATGAACCAGCCTTCTGATCTTCTGTTTCTTTGTAGTATTAAATATGTAAATAAAAGTACACAGCATAAATCTATGCGTTAAAATTATCATGAGAAATTATTTAATATATTACTTTACATATAACCCGATTGTTAATGAATTTACTCAATTTATAGTCTTTATTATATATATATATATATATATATATATATATGCACACATTTTCTGTCGACATGTTACTTTATTTCTTCTAAGGGCTGATAAGTCAATCACCAGATTAAAGTTATTCATCAGTATAAAATACAACATAGAAAAATTAAGAATAACAATAGAATAAATAAAACAGTTAC
The DNA here is from genome assembly GCA_949752895.1 of Dendrolimus pini. NCBI lineage: Eukaryota > Metazoa > Arthropoda > Insecta > Lepidoptera > Lasiocampidae > Dendrolimus > Dendrolimus pini. Next base: position 8,383,838 of record OX457125.1, on the reverse strand, counting down.
ATTGTTTCATTTTTTTACCTAGTCAAATTATAATTTATTTGACTGATAAACTTTGTCTGATGATTGAAATTGATCGGCCATAAATACAATACTTACCATGATTAAAGTTGATACATATAATTTGACGTAAATGTTGTTAAGGTACCATGGCGATACATGTAGTTAGTTGTAGATACAAGGAAACACCGATAAAAAATGTAATAACTGCCTTAATATTTATAAAACTGTCAACTTCTAAAAATTGCCTTAATGTATATAAAACTGTCAACTTCCAAAAACTACCTAAATGTATATAAAACGGTCAATTTAAAAAACTACCTTAATGTTTGTAAAACTGTCAATTTCAAAAAACTGCCTTAAAGTATGTAAAACTGTTAATTTCAAAAACTGCCTTAATGTCTGTAAAACTGTCAATTTCAAAAACTGCCTTAATGTACGTAAAACTCTCAATTTCAAAAACTGCCTTAATTTACGTAAAACTGTTAATTTCAAAAACTGCCTTAATGTATGTAAAACTGTTAATTTCAAAAGCTGCCTTAATGTATGTAAAACTGTTAATTTCAAAAACTGCCTTAATGTTTGTAAAACTGCCAATTTCAAAAACTGCCCTAATGTATGTAAATCTGTCAACTTCTAAAAATTGCTTAATGTATATAAAACTGTCAAATTCCAAAAACGACCTAAATGTATATAAAACGGTCAATTTCAAAAACTGCCTTAATGCATGTAAAACTGTCAATTTCAAAAAACTGCCTTAATGTATGTAAAACTGTTAATTTCAAAAACTGCCTTAATGTCTGTAAAACTGTCAATTTCAAAAACTGCCTTAATGTACGTAAAACTCTCAATTTCAAAAACTGCCTTAATTTACGTAAAACTGTTAATTTCAAAAACTGCCTTAATGTATGTAAAACTGTTAATTTCAAAAGCTGCCTTAATGTATGTAAAACTGTTAATTTCAAAAACTGCCTTAATATTTGTAAAGCTGTCAATTTTAAAAACTGCCTTAATGTATGTAAAACTGTTAATTTCAAAAACTGCCTTAATGTTTGTAAAACTGCCAATTTCAAAAACTGCCCTAATGTATGTAAAACTGTCAACTTCTAAAAATTGCCTTAATGTATATAAAACTGTCAAATTCCAAAAACGACCTAAATGTATATAAAACGGTCAATTTCAAAAACTGCCTTAATGCATGTAAAACTGTCAATTTCAAAAACTGCCTTAATGTTTGTAAAACTGCCAATTTCAAAAACTGCCCTAATGTATGTAAATCTGTCAACTTCTAAAAATTGCTTAATGTATATAAAACTGTCAAATTCCAAAAACGACCTAAATGTATATAAAACGGTCAATTTCAAAAACTGCCTTAATGCATGTAAAACTGTCAATTTCAAAAAACTGCCTTAATGTATGTAAAACTGTTAATTTCAAAAACTGCCTTAATGTCTGTAAAACTGTCAATTTCAAAAACTGCCTTAATGTACGTAAAACTCTCAATTTCAAAAACTGCCTTAATTTACGTAAAACTGTTAATTTCAAAAACTGCCTTAATGTATGTAAAACTGTTAATTTCAAAAGCTGCCTTAATGTATGTAAAACTGTTAATTTCAAAAACTGCCTTAATATTTGTAAAGCTGTCAATTTTAAAAACTGCCTTAATGTATGTAAAACTGTTAATTTCAAAAACTGCCTTAATGTTTGTAAAACTGCCAATTTCAAAAACTGCCCTAATGTATGTAAAACTGTCAACTTCTAAAAATTGCCTTAATGTATATAAAACTGTCAAATTCCAAAAACGACCTAAATGTATATAAAACGGTCAATTTCAAAAACTGCCTTAATGCATGTAAAACTGTCAATTTCAAAAACTGCCTTAATGTTTGTAAAACTGTCAATTTTAAAAACTGCCTTAATGTTTGTAAAACTGTCAATTTTAAAAACTGCCTTAATTTGTAAAACTGTCAACTTCCAAAAAATACCTTAATGTATATAACTCGTAAAATTTCAAAAACTGCCTTAATGTATATAAAACTGTTTTGATACATAATACACACAATATAATATGTTTACTATCATGATATTTTTAATTCAACAACCGACACTATTACTTTCTTCATGGAACTGTATTGAAGGCGGAGTATTTTTGCATGCTACACAATTTATGAATATTTATTTATTCCTGAACATCTACAAACGCTGAAATACAAGAAACATTTTTATTTTTTGCTTTGACAGCCAATAACAAATTTATAGAAAAGCGACACATGATAGTAAATACTTTTTCCAAAGTGGGACATTTGTACGTTTTGTTATATTCTGATGTATTTAATTGCCCTTGTATAAATATAAAAGCGACTGTATAGGATTAAAAAGACGATAATATAATTCCTTTTATACGACAAAATGAGATTATTTTTGTTCAGACGAGCAAGCTCACTAGTATGCTGTATATTATAAACTGCTCAACGTGTTCAGAGTTACAATTTATTATTCATTCGCAAAACGCAATAAAAAATACTTCAGAACTGCATCATAGGTTAACAACCAATACCACATTTATCAGTTTTCATTTAATTGTAATGCATACTGAAACCTGCGGTTAATATTATAATTATCTATTTTTGAAAATGGTTGTATATTAAGACATCTAATGAATTTATAATTTGTAAAAAATATTTTTATATAGTAGGTACTTTAAGCATGTATTGGCGGTTTACTCTTGATTATTGAATTGGGAGATCTTTATTCTACTTAAATTTTAGACGTCCTGGAATACGTAGTCGTTCGTGTATATGTTATATATAGTTAAGTATTTATAATATTTAATATAGTCGAGTGAGATGGAATTAATTCATAACTTGTGTATTCTTAAGACAAGGTTCTTATACGGAAACAAACGAATACAATATATAATTAATTACAGTTATATAATTTCAAAGGTATACACGTTCCATATGAGAAATGAAGCGAAATAACAAATAACCACAAAGACATTACAAATTATAAAAACTAATACCTTATATTTACATAATAAAATACGTTTTAAAAATTTATATAATATAATCCGATATGTTGATTCTCAATTTTTTTAATATAGTGTGACTTTATATAACTTATAAAATATATACATTTTCAGAATAATTTAGATCTGAATTGAAATACTCTTTAATAAGAATGCGACATTTTAGTACAAAATAAATAATGCTGCCAAACGAAATACTTTTGTCAATTAATTGAGCTGCTTTTATATTACATTATAATTTATTTCAAAAAGATATACGACTTACGCTACTTCGTTTATCATTTGTGTTCAAAACCAGGACTCATCAATAGAGGAATTTTGTGTTTACTCAAGTTTTATGCATAACAGGAGTAATCAATGTTTGGTTTCTTTCTTATAAAATACATGTATACTTTACATGAAAAATTAGTAAAAGAAACAAGGTAAACGCAAAATATTCAAGATTATGATTTTCACGATAAACTGATTGTTTTACTCTGCTAATCATGTTTTATAGTTTTTTATAAAAGACAATTTACAATATCACAAATAATTTTCATTAAAAAAATATATGTGGGGCATTAATTAAAATTATATAAATAAATAATGAATTGAGTTATACTTTAATAAACGCTACAAAACTAGACGATTGCCTTTTTAAAATAATAACAATCAATAAGTAGTCTGCCACATTTTGAAATTAATATTTTCCGTTCCAATGTTTAGATCTAAAATATAACTAATATAGAAAAATAACTATTAAATGTAGTCAATTGTGTTCTCGTAGAATATTTAATACGTAATTATACTCAAATTTCAACAGTAGATATAACGATGTTTCCTATTTTACTCTAGTTACGTTAAAATATTGAGGGATTAAATTAATCTCAATTTATGTTCGGTGCAAGTTTGATAATAGTTATAGGCAAGGTAGGGTAAATTACGATATTACAAATTGCATATTACTATCGGTGAAATCGTACTCAAGTAACTGTAAAGTTTAGGTACATGCCTCCTATGCTGTCCTTAAATAATTAAAATATCCATATAATTTCTTTGTTTACTCTATAACAACACTGAACTAAAAATAAGATGCTGCACTTTTCAAAATTATCTTTAAAATCATCTACGTGATGAACGACTGACGAGAGTTTTAAATCCCTATTTATCCCATAAAATCAAAATAAAAATGTAATAATTAAGAGATTGGTTATGAGATTCAGAAAATATAAAATGATCAATTATCTGATATAGATGTTATATTTCACACGAAGACCCGGATTGTGGTATTGTCATCAATAAGCGTATTATGTGTGTGTAAACATAAGAACAAGAATCAAGATGTGTATGGAAGTTAATAATAAATAAATAAAAATTTACTTCACTACAAGAAATAACTCTACGGTACTTTTATCCATACTGACGGTAAACATCTGGCATAAATACAATAGACATCAGAAAACAATACACTAAAATAATTTGCACGGACGCGCACAATATTGGGCAAATAAACTTCGTGAAACAGAACCTATATCACTTATTGAAATCAGATGTGTACAATATAATACTCAGACAATTTTTGAGAGATCTTTTACTTTTTTTAAAGTAAACAAGTATGACTGTATAGTCATTAAAATGTTGATATAAATATAACTTACTAGCTGACCCGTGCCCACTTCGCTGGGCATCAGAAAAGAAATATTAATCACAATCAAATATGCCCTATGTCACTCAGGAATAATGCAGCTTTCCACTGGTGAAAGAATTTTCAAAATCGGTTTAGTAGATCCAGAGATTACCCCCTACAACGTCACAAACTTTACCTCTTTATAATATTAGTACGCGTATTCAACAACCATCTCAGCAGTGGTGTGCACATACATTTTATTACCAACGGGTTGTCGCAACGTTTTCACTCGCGAAGTTAATTTTAGCATTTTAATGATGACAAGCATGAGACCTCCTGTCCTTACATCTACAATCTTAAAATTCTATCAAACTTGAAACATTACATTTATATTTTTTTAATTAATACGTCATTATATTTTTTTTATATTTTAATTTGCATGTTTCAGTGTAATCAATATAGTATAGTTACTCATAAGTAACCATATTTAATTTAGACAAAAAGTTTATGCTACTACTACTAACACATCTTACATTGACTACTAATGTAAAAACATTTAATTAGGATAGACACTGATTTAATTCAGTATCTATATTAAAAACATCTACATTTCGTATTCTAAAACATTACTTATGCGCAGACGCAGAATTGAGAGGAATAACGGTTCAATTTAAACATCATTTTCAAATGAATGGCGCATCGCATGCAAGCCACCCGATAAACATGCCGGGTGGCTTTCAAATAAGTGTCGTTTTAGAACACTGACCTAATTAATATAAAAATAAAACGCACACTTTAAAACATAGTTAGATATACGGTTTGGTTAAAATTTGAGTGTTACTATCAGTAGTGACGCTCAAATTTGAACGTGTCTTATGAATTTATGTGAAAATTTTGTCTGTGATACCAATTTTAAAAAAACAGTAGCGCTGAGGTGGTTTTAATAATATTGATTTTCATTATTTATCACTGATATCTCAATGGTTTGTATTTTAAAAACGACGAATTTCATCGAAATATGTAATTATGAATTTAAAAAAAAATATATTAAAGTGTGCGTTCTTATAACACGTTTACGTAAACCTCTAACAGTAAGAAAACTTGTCAAGTTTGGGGTCCAATGCGAATATCAAATTACATATGGATCGTAGCAGCCGTGTAACGAGCCTCGCCCCTTCTCCAATTCCATTGGGAAGGACGGTACTGTGAAAAAATTAAGACAGTTAATATAAGTTTCTACGAATTATAAATTTTAACCTATTGGTATAGGATCCCGCTATACAACGACCTTCGCCGAGATGCTTATTTGATGAAACCTATTTTATACTTAATTTAGTGTGTCAATAAATATATTGTATATGGGTTGCCTAAAAAAAAATCCAGTCCAGTATATGATTAATTAATAATTTAGAAAAAATATTTTTTTAACATTTCACCGGTTTGATTATTAAACAAATTCTATACCAATCGAAAGTATGAAGCCCACAGAATATGCAAATGTTAGGTTGCCTATTCTTTTCCGGGCACAACTCTCGGGTAGATTATTGACACCTTTAATTAAATATAAAATATGTTTCATCAAATAAGCACTCGGTGAAGGTCGTTGTATCTTAGACTATATTTCCATGATAAAATATAAGTTCAAGTCGAAATCAAGTGATAAACCTGCGAACAAGTACAATACGGGTACTGATTGCGCGACAATCTTAATCGCCCATGTGTTCTTCCTTAATTAAGTACACGAACATTTATCACGAACTAGTAATCATAATTAGCTTAAAAAGAAGCAGAAAATATAATTAAAAATCAGATGATGGCACATATACCATTTACGAAATTTTCTTTTGCCTAAAATGTTGTTACTTATTATCACTGTAGGAAAAAGGAGGAGAAACAGGGACTAACCTGAGTTCACTCTAGTTGTAGGTCACTGGACTGAAGTTTCGAGGTATTATAATAATATTCGAGGAGTTATAATAATGATTAAAAAAAATAAGTAAATCGATTATAAAGTATATAGTAAAATCCGGATAGTTGCCCCACTTTTAAAAGAGCCCTATTATCAAGATCATTAATATTAATTTTATTAATTAAATTACATTATAATTAAGTTCATTAATAAGGAACAATTATATCAAAACTTACGCCTTTTATACTTTCATATTAGCCTAATATAGTTTTCGAGTAAAATCTATTTTATGAAATCTCTCAAAAAAGGGATAGTAGCTGAACTGGAAGTATACCAAACCTATAATTATGGCTTTGATGTACTTCATCTTTTGTTGAATACTGTTACATTATACAAATGTATATCTACATCATAAAATAGTGTAACTGCTCATAAATGCCAGGCATTTGCTCAACTACAAGATGAAACAGTTAAGTATTTTTATTTTATTTGAAACAAGTTAGTCATAATAAGTTGGATAAAACAAAAAAAATTGTCTTTGCCCTTGAAATAATTTATAGTCGCCCCAAAAATAAATGCTGCGTCTATCCTTTTTGATACGGATACTTGCCATTTATATTTGTGAAATAAATAAAATCTATTCAGCAACAAAACGATAACTAACTAGCATAATTTTAATACATGCGGATAACCAAAAAGTTCACTGAAACAACAACCAGTAATATAAGCAATCAATAGTAATTACTTACAAATGTCATTTCGATGCCCGGCAGTCTCCTTTCACATATGCAAAAAGCGTGAGCCTAATCTTACAGATTTAAACACGTACATTAGGTACGGAAGCTGGCACCGTAGCCTGTTGGAGGAGCACTTCTAAATATTGAAGATCTCAAATCACCAATGTCCCTAACCTAGTGTCTGCAAAACCGGGGCAGGTAAGCCACTGAAGCAACTATCCGAGATTTACTCTATATATCTGTATACTATTTAACTACTAATTATTTAAGATTATTTTTCTATCTTTCTGCATCTTTGACACTTTGATGAGTCAATCGTTTGATGCAAGAGAGAAAACAGTGAAAAAACGTTAAATAGTGTGGATCAACTTAAGGTAATTAGGCCAAAAAGATTCCCATAGAATTAGGCTTAGAGTGCAAAGCATTTTTATACACGGTAATGAATATTTATTCCAATATTACCATTCTTAAGGACCATTATCTTATAAACTATATAATGTTTAAATGTATTTAATCAATAATTTGGCTTATCCGAATTAATTCGGAAACAGTATGAGTTGAATTGTTTTAAAAGGACAAAATACTTAAAATATATAACTTTTTATAGACTATATTTTGTGTTTTGGCCTTGCTGATCATCACAGATTCATCCCTTATGATATTTAAATATTTTTATAGCCTGAAGCAGACAAACAGGCAGACGGCCCACCTGATGAAAAGTGGTTACCGTCGCCTATGGACGTTTGCAACACCAGGGGTGTCGCCAACGCGTTGCCGACCTCTAAGAAATTTTATAACGCCCTTCTTAAAGAACCGCATGTCATAGCGCAAAGGGAAAACCGAGGTGGGAAGTTCCCTCCAGATCATTGTTGTACGCGGAATAAATATTCTAGAGAACCGTTGCGTAGTTGAGCGCGGGAGCTCAAGGGAATGGGGATGTTTTTTTTAATAATATTTATGGTTTGGCAACTAGGCCTTTAAGCCAAAAATGAGGGTGAACATCCCGTCGCTGGCGTGCGGTGCGGTTGTAAAAGTGAGGCGTTGGCACCAGATTAAACAGTTCCTCGGAATTAATATCGGTATGCGATACATAACGTGAAATCCTTAGAAACGTGAACGAAATAGTACATACCCTAATAAGCAGTTGTCCACTCCTAGTATGTGGATTCTTGAATGCATACAAGACCCAAGCAACTGAGCTGGAAACGATCGTCATGACAAGGAACAGGGCTACAATACCACCAATCGACGACGAGTGTGTCTCCACTTTAGGTTCCAGGGATTCAAATGTCTTGCTTGGAGTCACAGCCTCATTAGATTTCGTATAGGGAACTGAAATATTAGTACATCCATATTTGTACGGTTATAATATTAGTTAAACCGGGACATAATTCACTGTGGCTTCTGTAGCGCAGTCTGATAATAAGATATTGTATTAACTATTTTTCAATTTTTTTGAGGACAATCAAACCGAAATTGATAGCCCTCAAAAATAGAAAAACAGTTGACACTTTATTGCATAACATTAAGATACAATTCAAGAAGTTTAAGACAATATGCGGTCTAATCACTAAAAGCAATATCTTTCAGACAACCTTAGGATGGATTAGAGGAAAATAGTGTACCATGTGGGTTTTGCAATATAAATAGAATGAAAAAGTATATATATACCGATATATGTACCTGTCTTAATAATTGTTTCCGATGTGTTTGATATTTCTGTATCCATGGTGTAAGTGGTATTCCAATATTTTAGGTTTGGCTCGACATGTTCAACAGACGCTACTGGACACTGAGATTCGTGGGTTATTACCGTTTTGTTGCATTCTGAAATATATATAAAAATGTGTGAGTGTACTAAGGTACACACGTAAGAAGTGAAACTTCTTTATGACCTTATTTTTCGAAAAATGATCTACTATATGCAACTTTACAGAAATTGGTTAAATAAATAAAGCCCCTACCACGGTCGAATCGACCGTCGACCGTATACCACGGTCGACCACCATGGTAGGGGCAAGTAAACAAGATGGCGCGTAAACGAGATAAGTGACGGTAAAAAAAAATCCAACACCGATAAAGAAGTTTCACTTCAAAAATCATTCCACACACAATATAAGATTCCAACATGCATCTACATAACAAAAAAAAGTTAGGCTAAAGTGGTGTAAACATACAATGTCGAGGGAGAGATAAAAGTCATTTGACAAAATAATATTACACTGGCAGATTGGAGATAAATCGATTGAGTCCATAATGTCCATGATGATTTGTGGTATAACAGGGGGAACATATGCCAGAACAGAAGTATGGAAAGATAAGAGTAAACCGAGATTTATATTAACAGTTATTTTTTAACATAAACTTACTCCTTTGATCCCAATTTTGCTTGTTCCTGTCAGTGCCACTAGAACACTTCTGAATTTGAGGGCACCATGTGCACTGTAATACAAATATAGTGCATTATTTAAACATTTAAATTAGTTTTCATACTATAGCTATAATACGAAGTTATAATAAATAAGAATGACATTTGACTAGTAAAAAAATGTGTCTAAAAGACTATTAAATGTGTTTTTTAGATTTTTAATAAATGTGATATACATACTTTAGAATCCTCATGGGAAAATTTATTATGTAAATGGAAATAACTACCAGGAACAGTATCAAAGTTTACACAAGAGATATATCCTTATCCTGTATTATCCAGTAAACCCTTATCTGTTTATTTTATAATTTCCGAATACATCAAATATTAACTAAACATAAAACAAGACTGTCCAAGACCAACTCTGTTGTTAATTTAAATAAAAAAGTGTGATAGTCCATAAAAAATACAGTGTCTCATAACTATACCCACCTCAATAAACGTTATAAATACTTTTTTGATATTCATGTAACTTTGTCTGAATAACATGTGTTTTAAGGTAGTCTTAAGATATATATTTTTTAATTAATAATTGAGTATAAGGTTCGGGACATTATGTATACGCAATTGAAAATTACTTACATTGAAATATGTATCATGATTGACACAATCATAACAATTATTGTACTGGAGGCATGTTGGTAATGCTGTCAAGCGGATGATAGTGTTATTTGTGATCAAATAGTCCTTTAAAGATACCCTGTTATATTCATAGACAGTTTTGCTTCTAACACCTGGAAGTAAAATAATTAAATGGATAGGGGATTTTACTTCTTCAAAAATCCTACAAGAGAGTATCTACGCTAGTATGACTACCATTTACATAAACCGGCTAGTTATGTTATGTTCTAGAACGGGTAGGCCAAAGAAATGCTGATTTGATGCCGTAAAAGATGATATGTCTGCCAAAAGTCTAAAGATGAGAGATGCCAAAGACCGTATGTAGCGATGTAGACAAGAAAAACTAAAACTTGATATAATTTTGTCCTAAGACGGTGTATATAGATAAGGAATTCCGAAGGGCAAACAAAGTAGAGATGAAAAATTAAAATACGGGATATTTGCTTCCTGAGAAATGAGATACTTTACTTTAGCGAAACTGTGTTGTATACTTGATAAATAGCTTAGATTTTATATAAAAATGGGAAATAATGCATGTCATTATTGTCACACAAATATACAGACACAGAAGTGTATGAATATCCATATTTATATTATTATGTAAAAAGATAAAATTGATTCTATTCACAATCTAACCTTCAACCAACATATTAATTCTATGAAATAGATTGTGTAAATAAACATTAGTCCTTTTAGTTACAGTTCATAGTTCAATCGTCTTCTCAAATTACAAACACTACCAAATTAGTGAGAATAAAATACAATCGTAATTAAATTACACTGACTGTGCAATGCCATTTGTATTCTGTAAATAATTTTTTAATTAAAAGGCCGAGTGTCACATAAACAGTTGCTTATTTTTCAGAATATGCAGCAACTATTTACTTAAATAATTTTAATACAATCTGTGAATATAGCAGACATTTCAACTATATTTATAATGTTCAAAGAATAGCTTAATAATAAAAAAAATCAGCTGTCCAATTTTAAAACCTAGCAACTAACTTTGTTTTTAAATGAATGGCTGCATTATTTGGCTTACTTCTGCAACTGATAACTATCAAAATATGATATAGCTCCCGTTAAACTTCATAAAGAATGTTGAAATGGCATATCATTGAATGAGTGTTTTTTGTGCTGAGATGTAAAGATTCTTGAAATGCATTTACTAGGTTTCGAAATTGCACAGCTGATTTAAAAAAAATACAAAGTAATCAAGATTACGATTAAAAAAGTTTATGTTTCACAGTAGCCAGATTAATAAAGTATGAAAGGAAAACGTAGAATTTAAAAAACACTTACGGTACGCAATGTTGTCCGTGAGATAAGCGTCGCTGATTCCGATTTTAACGGGATGAGACGAATCAGTGATCTGTCGGATATCGATAGGAATAATCTTGTATGCAAACACAATATCGCCGTTCTCAAACAATGTCACTGAAAAGGTGAATTTTTTAGTTTTGTCCTCTAGCAGCTTGACGTTCTCCCAAAATACTGTAAACTTTTCACCTGGAAAAGATAAAGATAATTAGTTCTAACTTCGACTCGTAATCGCGGACGACTTCGTCGATGCTTTACTTGAAATTTCCGCAGGGTTCCCGGGACGTAGAGTATCGCAACATTTAAAAAAAGATAGTAAACTATCGTTTTTGTGGAAATTGTGTAGGAATAAGCTAATTTGTATGCATCCGAACAACTTCAAACCGCTCCTGGGAAAATTCCAAGGTGATTCTCGAGACAAAAAATATCACACATTTTATTACATAAAATTTGCTATCAATTTAGCTAGATTAATTAGATTAATTTAGATTTTAGTCTAAGAATTTGTCAGCGAAAACCGTATCGAAATCAGTCCAGTAGTTAGTTTTACCTGAATCCCGAACAAACAGACAAACTGACTCGATTTAACGTGTTTTCCATCGTTTATATAGTATATTCCAATTGTTGTTGTTTTGTTCAAATGGCTTCAATGTACACAGCACGTTCAGAATTTTATAATATTATAGATTGGATAAAATGTGCTTATTGTATTTTATACAGAAAACTTCTTACACGCTAGTGTGAATCTCACATAACCAATTATTTTTAAATTTTCGATCAATTTTAAGGAATAGAGAGAGGAATGATACCAAAAATTGTTGTAAATGCTAAATTCTATTAACGTAATTAAATTTGAGTTTATTTATAATAATAAATTAATGTTCCTATTGCTTGCTCATTTCATGCAACTTCTTATTTAAATAGATAATTTTAACTCGTACGTGTTTAATAAATAAAACTTTTACTCTATAACTTTTTTTCTCTGTAATAAAAGAGAACGTTAAATTCCCCATTTTGTACGTGACAGAATAGGCGCAATCGCAATACGCGCGCATAGGAAAACTGTTATCTACTAAATAAAATGAGTTTTTGTTGTTATTTTATTCACAAGTGTGTTGAAAAACGTCGTATGATACACGTGTGTATTGATGATTACCGTCCTCGGCTCTCTTAAGCCCCTCGCCTACGGCTTGAGTCTCAATGGCACCTCGGCGGTAATCACCAATGTTACACACTAGTACCATAATGTACTATTATTTAAAGTCTAGTTGTTTTTATGTGTAAAAAAGGAAGAGTGGCGTACACTAAATATATATATTATACGGACTAATAATAATATAATCGGCAAACAGATACATTTTATATTCCTAAACTAAATAAGTTACGATTGTGTACGTGTGTGTGACCGAACACGCTGGGGCCGATTCCAGACCAAAGTAAATAATGCAAATTTTATTTAAAAGTTTCAAAGTACTTACCATCATCGCTCAACTTAATGACGCTGGAACTATCGTTCGTTGTGTCGAAGTTACACATCAATGGAGCGATGTACTGCGTCGCCGCCAACCAATTGTGAACGTGCTCGCCGATGTACAAGAAACCTCCAGTTGCCACTGTCACGTTTTGAATAAGATGGCCGTAGAACGGAAACTTGAACTTTAAAGGAATTGTCTGTAAAAATAGAAGTATTCATTTAAAGAAGGAAATGATAGAATAATAATCTATGTCATGACATTGTGACATTATATACATTTAATTTTAGAATATTTATCTCACGATATCGGGCTTTCTACAATAAATTAGGTGCAAACCTAGTTTGGGGGTCAAGGTCAATGTTTAGTACAAAATTTTATTTGGATAATCATACGAGTAGATAAATGCTCGCACAATCAGGGTCCAAATTTCCTTAGGAGATTTTCAGTATCAGTAAAATATGTATTTATTTATATAAAATTTAAAGTTTTTTTAAATAAGCTTTTATTTCAAGCTTAAAGTTTAAATTAAATCAAAGCCACCAATTTATTACATTACATTATTTATATAATATAAAAGCTTCCTGCGAGATTTACCTGAGCATGTATTTACCATTTTATAAACTACATCCTTTTTTTTTTTTAGATTTACATATTTACAGGTCCAGGTACATAATTATTGTATTCTTGTTTACCTACACAAGTAAATAAGCTTTTATATTTTATAAATTGTGGGTTTGGTTTAATTTTAAGTGTAATTTATTCTTTTTTAGAGTTATAAAAAAGCTTGTTTTTCAATAGAACAAAATTACTATTAATTTATTTTTTAGTTATCTCATAATGTGCGTCTCTAAAGACCCCGGGGTAACATAGTTTCAGACCGATTGGACCAACTTAGTTTTTTTAACGCCATTTTAGATCCCACAATTGAAATTGGCATATTGGATTTGAAGTGATGTTATTTTTTTATCTTTGTATTCTTCTCAGCGAACCCTTTGATTTGACTCATATCATAGGAGTGCGCAAAAAATTACTTGTTCGCCATCTTGGATTTAAAATGACGTAATTTAGCTAACCATGCATTGTCATCCAAGCTAAAGTGTATACAAAATATCATCTCAATCGGTTGGGGATAACTACTTTACAATTCAATTACAATATTTGATACGAACATACATGCATACAATACACATTACAAGTTAAAAAAGCTTGAAAAAGGCGAACTTAACGTTACAGTTTAAAAAGTATAAGTACAGAAAACTATAGGTCAAAAGCACTTTCTTCCAGACAACCTTGCGATGACTAAAAAAGTTTACGAAACGTGGGTTACTAGTGGCATAACTAGGATATAGAAATAATAAAGATAAAAAATTCTAAATGGGAAGTAAATAATTTATTAGACCAGCAAATAATAAAAGAATTAATACTTAGTTAATAATTAATTTTATAAACTGACTACAAAAATTGGGTATCCCATTAGATATTGGCTTCTGAAAAACATGGGTCTCGCTTCGATAATCTTTCTCAAATACGAATGAACCTATAAAAAAATGTTTCAAATTAAATTTGCATAGAAACTTATGCTCTATGACTTTCATAATACAGAGAATTATACTTTTCATTTCTTGAACTATTAGCGCCTTCGCTCGTGCGCCAAACAATCTCATGCCATAGGTCATTTTCAACTATCATGTAGCAATCTACTATTAATATGTAGGAAGCGAGATATTACTAAAAAAAACTGTTTCTGCTATCTTAATTCTTGAATATGTTAAGACGTGGCCACATGATCTTGTCAGACTTAACACAGGTATTTGAAATATCCTAGTGACCCGTGCCCACTTCGCTGGGCATCAGAGAAAAATACTTATTATTAATCACAATCAAATATACCCTATGTCACTCAGGAATAATGTAGCTTTCCACTGGTGAAAGAATTTTCAAAATCGGTTTAATAGATCCAGAGATTCCCCCTACAACGTCACAAACTTAACCTCTTCATAATATTAGTATAGATATTCATTGGTATATATTTACTCGTTCAAAAATTTGAGAGGTAAATACCTAAAGCGACTAGTTTATATAGATACATACATACACACACACACACACACACACACACACACACACACACACACACACACACACACACACACACACACACACACACATACATACATACACACATGTATATAAAACAAAGTCGTGTTAGTTATACCATATTTGTGTGTTTAAGTTGGTGGGGGATGGTTTAGATTAAAATTTGAACGAAGTAGATGGCGCTGCAATCGGGTTCCTAGATTTAGGTGAAATTATTTTTGTGTTTGTACAAGTGGATCCCGGGATGGCTTAAATTCACGATTGGACCCGGTAGGTGTCGCCTCTGAACACCTCTTTATCGGTGGGACCGATTTTGACTACTTTTTGTGTTTTTACGAGTAGATTCGAGAATAGTTTTGATTAACAATTGGTCCCGGTTGATGGCGCTGCAATCGGTTTCTAGATTTTTATTTTGAAGAGCAAGACAGCGTCTGCCGGATACTGCTACGTTTAAATATGATATTACCAACTCACCGTAGCGCGTCTGTAAGAATCGCTAAGCATATCATGAACGTATGCTCTCCGCTTGGTAATATTCTTCCAGAACTGGGTGAAGTATTCCAAATTGCCGATAAAACTTATGTTGTAGAAGCCATTGGTATCCTTAAAAGAAAAAAATAATAAGTGGAACGGAAAAAGAATACGAATTCCTGCGGCCGGGCGGCCTGTCGTAAGAGGCGTAGGTAGGCTATTTGACCCTGTAGCACCTGGGGCTACCACTCCTGGTTTAAAGTATGCCGCCATAAAAACTTTGAGTTATGTTCCGGCATTAGTGGCCAGGTTCCAATTTCTTTTTCGAGGCAGCCAGCACATTGGTAATACCTCTGACGGTAACTTTCCATCACAGTTGGGTTGCCAGCCTGTCTGCTGTGCTTCAGCAGTAAAAAAATCCGTTTTTATAAAACATTGCATCACAATAATTATGTTACAACAATGTGAAAGTAAACATAAGTGCGCTTTAATCATATTAATACACCCATAATATACATACATAATTATGTACGCATTTTATACACACAAACACATACATGCCAACCTATTAGATTACTATGTTCCATTTTCTTCATCGTCATCATTTATCAAATCAGAGGATTATTCAATTGATTGGCGTACATTTATTCCAGAAACCGGAAAGTTTTCGACGCCTTAAGCCCAGTAACAGCATGTATGCATGATATTAATATCATGCATACATGCTGTTACTGGGCTCGGGCCTACCCATGCTTAGAGGAACAGACGGTGTACCTATCCGCCACATGTCGATGTCGAAAGCGGTTTACACACCACGATTTCTGTGAATAATTCATCAGAATATTTTCGTTTATCGTCAACATGGGGCAATTGTAACAGTATGCACTTAAGATCAGAAAACTGAATTCGTATCCACGTCATTGGAATGAGATACCGTTTCATTAATCACTAAGCTATTTTGGCTCTATATAGTTTCAAAATCAAAACCACAGCATAAGCGAAGCACATACGCTTCGGCAAAAATGACTAACGCTCTATGAAAGCGCTGAGGTCACATCAGTGTTATCAACGAGTTGTTCTGTTATATAGGATTCGCTAAGCATCGAGTCTGTTATGTATAGTTGATCTAGAGAGTTCCTTTGTACAATGACATGTACTAAATAAAGCCTTGTTCTCTACTCACAGATGGTTTGCATAACTCGACGACAGAGCGCTATTTTTGAGTGCTTAATTAATTATCACAATATTTTGCTGATAGCAAATATATGTGCGTTACTACCCGTGCGCAGAAGGTTTGCCGATATCCTCATGATGTTCCGCATCTATGGTCAGTAGGGTTGACAAAAAAGTTACATAAATATTTGTTGCAACCAATTTATTATTGTATATACTTTACATAAGTATATACAATAATAGTAAGCAATAAAATATAATAATAGTAAGCAGTTACAATCGGCAAACCTTCTGCGCGCGCCTTATATAAAAAAAACTTGTGTAAATCAATTACATTTAAAGAAAATATGAGCAGTAATATAATAAATTACAATAATCTTTAGTATGTTTTAGAAAATGACTTTATTGCTATAGCTTAATAGTGATGATATATTGCAAGTTGCTTTTATATATTTACACACGACACCAAATTTTAGTAAATTATACTCAAGTCATATTTTATCAATATACCCTTCACGTAAACCAAGTGACTCTTAGCAACTATCGGAAATACTTTCTCAATTGCAAGCTAAAGCTGCTGCTGCTTATGTGACTTTATTTCTTAAATCTTGAAAACAAAGAAACTGGTAGGAAAAACTCGGTGAGAACAAAGAATGTCATAAAGTGCACATGCAAATATTTTTTTTGCGTAAAGAACGAACTACGGTGTAGTAGTCATGTTTTGGCTCACCAAAGGACAACTCTGGGGCTTTTAGACTCATAACTCAAGTTTGTCTGCCGATTGAAAAATAATTATTTCATCAGAATTAATGACATGGATATCAAGTTATTGTTAAACTAATCGTATCAATTATTATTAAATAAATCAAGCAGTTGTGTGATAGTCCACGCATAATAAAGGGTCCCGTAGATATAACAAACGTACACTGTTTTTGATGTTTGACTACAGAACCATAAAAAAGTACGTAATCGTAAATATCCTACATTTTAAAAAAACTGTGTAACAAATCACTTTATAGAAATTTTTCGTTGAAGTCGACATAAAATAATATAGTATTTTATAAGCCAATATGTTTTCAGTTTGCTACTGCTAAATCGAAGATTAGCGGGTACTCTTTATACGAGTTTGGAAAAAGGTCTGCCTTCACCTATTAAACCAAAAACCAGCTTAAAACTTCGAAAACATTTTCAAAACCGGTCAATTGATACACGACTTAAACATAAAAAGAATTCAACCATTACTATTTCTATCAATATTTTTCGCAATTTCACAACGTCACCATCGTATAATGCTCTAATGGCTATATGACTAATTTCTAATGGCTATTCTTCTCAAACATCCGAAAAGACTTGTAGGTTTTGAGAAAAACAGATATGACATACAAAGACAGACACAGATGTAAATAAAAAGGAGATACATCATACCCAAATACAATTTCACCCCCTTAAAGATACATATTGTTATAAAAACTTCATTATTTAATACAATTACAACCTAGCTAGTTTTCGTAATGATTTACTATTTATTAGATTCTATTGAAAATTTCGTCGATTTTATAACTAAAATAATTCCTATCTAAATCTATTGTCACATCATTGTGTGTGTATATCGTGTTACTAGTACAACATTTATAAAATTATCTAATTTACTGCGATCTGAAATTACTGACTTACAAAACACGGTTAATTAATACTTACAATTGTCAAGTTGTGCAGATGATGTTCAGCCATAATCCTTTTGGGAGTCTCTCTAAATACGTCAAGTACGCCTGAAAAATAATTTATAGTTATTTAACTATTTTTTACTACTTTTACTACAGAGTACTTCAGACGCCAGTTAACTTGCGAAGTTAGCGAAGCCCTTATCGTCGTCCACTAAATCGACATCTTATTACTTAACTGTCGAATTTCTGTTCAAACGACGACAAAGGCCTAACTCGCCAGTTTTGCAAGCAAATTTAAATCCGAATGTAGTGTTCACTCCACCCTCAAAGCATACTTAAAGAATTGAGGAATTAATCGGTTGATACCTCCTTTCAAGTAGTAATAGATTTTATTCTAAAATAACTCATTGTTATTAGATATATTGAGAAAAAAACCATGTTAAATATTAAGCTAGCTGTCTTGGCTTACTATCGTCAGGATCGATGGGGTCACTGACTTTTGGCGCGGTCGAATTCTTTTTCAATATTCCAGTTCCATTCTCTCCCAAAAGTGGGGTCTGCGTCACTGATACTACTGGTGTTGGGCCAGGTACTGGAATAAAGAAATTAATCATAATATTATGTTGAATTTTTAAAGTAATCAAAACGAAACATCATTCGATAATTTACTGCGCCTACTTAGTGCTTCTATAACCTACCGAGATACGACTCCCAGAAAAGCTATTTCAGCTAAAAAGAGGCTCCCATAATAGATGAATGGACACTCAAAATCAATTAAGACTTATCTTACAAAACTTCGCATCGTCATAGATTCTGTACTAACGTGGATACTTATGAAGTAGGTACAATAAAAATAATCGCACAGCGCATTAATGATTGCTTGAAAACTAATTTAAAAAATCTACAATCCTTCACCTTTTAGTATTTATTGCATCAAGTGTCCGCATCTTTATTCTAAGATAGTAAACAAACGTATTATATTCATTAGTATCAATAGTTCGTGCAATATCTTTTGAAATGCAACGAGCGGTACACCACCTGATACTCCACAAAATATTCGTGTGAACCAAATTCGCACCGGACTGCGTTTAATTCGGTGCCAATGTACAGTGTCCAAGTGCATTTTAATTTGGTAGTGCGTGCATCAACATTTAATTCCATGTGTTATAGAATTGCAGAAAGAAATTTATGCGATTATTTTTCGCCACAAGAAGCTTAACGTTTTATTAATTAAAACCAAAAACATCTAAGAATTTAAATTTTGATCGAAAAATTATGCTCCTAGGAAAATTAAGTCATAATTCAGGAGCATAAATCAGAATTAATGGCGCCATATAATGTTTTATGGGTTTTTTAGAGTTAAGTTTATTATTGGACGATTCTCATTTCCATTATTCCTTGTCAACGGTATTTAGCAACTTATTGTAAGCGCACAATATTAAAAAATCTTGAGGAAAGAAGGGCCAGAGAAGATGTTTGGACATTTGCTACGACACGACACTTCTTATGCACATTAATTAAAGACAAAGTAGAAGCAAAAAGAGAGAATGTAATGCCAAGGCGAGTATTCATGGACCAAATTAAAGAATCAGTGGATATCGTGTCGTATAAAAGTGTAAAAGAACTGGCTCATAATAGAGAGCATTGGAGGCTTCCACCGGCAAGAACACTGCTCTGAAATTATAGATAGATTGCAAGTGAATATTTTAGTGGCTACAAAACCGTTAAAAATAGAGAACGTATTGTGTAGGAACACATAATGAAAATTTCTCACGAATTGGAATATGCTTAATTTTAGAAGGTTAAGGAGCTCACTTATTAAGAATGTAATTTGAGAAGAGGCAGCGAGGCCAGCTACATAAACCGTTATCGCTAAATGAAAACAGTTTTAAAATAGGTACTATCCATTAATATGATAGATACCCTACACACACTAGAATGGGCAAATAAAACTGCGTTGATATTGCGATGAAGATGTCATATATATTAGTGAATTGTAATGGCGGCATAAAAGAATCGTGATAGGAGCGTCACCTTTTTGGGATTTATTTATCTATACTACGAACACATCATTTATGGGGATAAAAGTATCATGAGTTAATTAATTCGGGATCTAAGCAAGCTCTGTGTAAAAAGTCATTTAATCAGTTCAGTGATGCTCTAACGTACAAACAGAGAAACACAAAAGTTCTAAAATTTCCATTTTAGAATTCATTGTACAAACTGGACACCTGTACAGATTTATTAGTTATAGTTATAAGTTTTTAAATTCGCATATGCTCATCATGTTTTTAAGCAGCATTGCTACGTATCATATAATTTTAATTCGCTATTGCTTTTAAGATACTTCAATACACAGAAAAAACGTAATAGAAAAAATATAGTAAACAGTATTTACTTTAATATATTAATATAGATATAAATACATATTTACAAAAATGTTTTATAATAATAAACAATATTATAAACTAACACAATATCGAACAATTAATAACCTTAACTTAACTAAACCTCAATGATTAATATTAGTTATATTATATTCCACATATGTATAATCCCTTAAAACTCATCATCATCTTAGTGTTAAGTCCCGGTTCCGTTTTCCTACTTTTCAAGCCAGCGTTTCTTGAGCTTACCCTTTCGACCGGGACCTGGTGGAGGCGCCATGGCTAGACATTTGTTCATTACGTTAGTAGCCGGTTTCCGTAAAACGTGGCCGTACAAACGAGGTGACACTCTTGTATGTTCTCCGCTATGTCAAGGATATGGAGGCTGCGGCGGATGTGAGTTTCTAACGCAGTCTATAATGCCTTAAACCTATAATTAGAATATTGAATCTCTAGGGTTAAAGTGCCTAGAAGGCTGGCTACGTCATCTCATCGGATCGGCATACGGTTGTCCGAGGTAGGCATAGTAATAAAAGCAAATCTGGTTAAGTTCTCTCAAATGAGCGTTACTTTGTAGCATACATTACACGCACAAAAGTTTACCTAACGAATTAAGGGATTACCCCTTCGAATACGGAGGATATTAATTCCGTTAATTTCATTATTAGAAATTAAACATTCGCAAACCAAATAAAAAATACATAAATAAATGAAGTCTAAAGGATCTTAAGAGATAATAAGTAGAAATTAATATAACTAAAATATTAAGTAATTAGGTTTAGTTAAGGTTAACTGGGAACACCGGATCGTCTGCAGCCGTTGCAGGAAGAGGAATGAATAGAGAAGATGGTGCAGGAGAAGTCTTCGCACCCTCCATTCTTCCTCCTCCCCCGTCCAAAAAGAAGGAAGAAGCTAAGGAGTAAGGATAAGAGAGTTTCGCGTTGGCGTCCGCCGAAGTCCTCCACCGTTGTTTTGACTTTGCAGTCAGGCGCGGCGGACCGAGGCGTGACGAACGCGAATCTCCTCTCTAAAGCAAGTCAACATCCGGCTGGCTGACCTCGGTATCGAGGGCGGTTTACGGATAAAGCTGGCGCGTAGGGGGGCGCAAATGCTGGTGCTTCTTAGCATCAGTAGCGTCCCTTGGGCCGACGCCCTCGCCGGGCGCTTACGCACCGAGGATGTCGAGGATGTCCGTGTCTCCAGCCCCGAGAAGACTGTGTGTGTCTTCGCGTCAAGACGCGTGCGCACGCATGGTGGCCTGCATGACACCACTGAAGGAGAAGGTGTAGCCGCTGCCATAGCGCGAACCACCGGATGCCCTTTTAAAGGCATCAAAACATCACGAGTCTGTCCCGGTCCAGACGGGATGGGCTCGACGGTAGTAGCTTGCCCGGAGGCGGCGGCAAATAAGCGTTTAGTGGAAGGACAATAGTTTCTGATCGGCTGGGCCTCGGATATAGTTAAGATCCTCCCATAATGCGCACAGAGGTGCTACCGCTGCCACGAGACCAGTCTCGTCCAGTCTAGTCTGGACATGAATCCCGAACAAAACAAGAAATCTAAAGAAATTGCATCGTGTTCTCCATGGTTTATATAGTCTATTCCAGTTCTTTTATTTTAAATAGCTTCAATGTATAGACACGGCATGTTTAGAATTTTATAACATACTAGCTTCTGCCCGCGACTTCGTTTGCGTGAAATAGTTTAAAAAAAAGGAAGTAAAAAAAATCCCCCGATTTTGAATCATTCTTCATTGGTGCTTCGCTCCTGTTGGTCTTAGCGTGATGAAATATAGCCTATAAGCCTTCCTCGATAAATGGGCTATCTAACACTGAAAGAATTTTTCAAATCAGATCAGTAGTTCCTGAGATTAGCGCGTTCAAGCAAAGAAACAAACAAACTCTTTAGCTTTATATATTAGTATAAGATATCATCTGCGAAGAGCATGTACCAGGGGCCTTACCCTGTACCTCTACGGTCAGTGTATCCATGACCAGCAGACAGAAACAGATAAGGACTTAAAGCGGATCCCTGATGCAAACCTACCCATCCTCACAGAGAACTTGTTCGTAGTTCCTACAGCAGAACGGACTTCTATACTAACATTCTCATACATGCTTTCTATTATTAGTCTTACGTACTCCGCTGGCACATCTTTCGCTCTGAGTACCCACCATCGAACTTCTCGGGTGACGCGATAGTTTGCTTTCTTAAGATCTACAATTACCATATGGAGATCATTATGTACCTAGTTTTGCTATTTAGTAAAATTCACTCCGTTAACACATTTATATCAAGATACTGTAATGAATTATACCATTTTGAAATCTACAATAAACAGACATTCTTTCAAGATAATTAGCCACTTAAGTTATCATACATTTTTTTATACCCAACATGATAAAACTGTTTGTTTTTGCATTCTGCACTAAAAAGTATATATTATGTTTCTTTTTTGAAAAAACTATAGCTAGTCATATTCTTTACTCTCTATCTATCGGTACAATTAACAAAAAAATATTATAAAAAATCGATGTAATTAGTTCAATTATGGTTATAATGAAAAAATATATTAAACACGTAAAAAAATAATCAACTATTTTTTAAATGGCCATATCTTGGATACTACTCGGGCTGGAATTTTAACAATATTTATGTTACCAGCTTGCGGCTACCGAACGTAAATCAAGTTACCGGTACGTAAATCAATAGAGAAAGTTATTATATTGTAAAACCTATAGACACCAGATTTATAAAACAAAAGAATAACGAAGAAAAGTACACTACTAGTACGTCATCTATTATAAAATACAGGACGCCAAGCGAAAGCAGTCGGTCTACCCGCTCACAATAAAATGTCTGTAAGTAAGTCAGATATTGAAATTTGGACCTGATATTTTGTACACAATTTTTTCAGTATATAGACTTAAATTTAAAAGGGATTTTTTTACCAGTCACAGTGGCCTTCCCCTTTAAATTTTCTTGTTTGTGTTATTACTAAGTAAATTTAATAGGTTTGTAATATAATCTATTCTCAAAATATTATTGTGATGCAGTTACATAGATCACGAATATGCAAATTTTGGGTCAGCGCGACATGTGGAGCCCAACTTGTGACATTTTGCACAAAGATGGATGTCTTTGTGCAAAATGTCACAAGGATGCGACTTCCTTGTGACGTTTTGCAGAAAGATGGATTGTATTGCGTAGAGCCTAAATCATCGCATCGCTCTTCTTCGAATTAGGAGTACTGTTCTATACAACAAGCCTGAAAAGCAAGTAATATTTAAAACTCTATTAGTGCTTAGGCTCTCACATGAAAGCGTGAAAAACAACAAAATATTTAAAATAAACAATGTCAATATTATGGCTGCACGATATTGCGCAATCACGCGTGATTTTCGATGCCGCGACGACAGGTCATACGAATGTTTCTTCTTTTTCGTACACATATCTGTTTTGTTCATACCATTTTATTGTACGGTACGTTTACTCTGGTCTAGATATATTAATCAGATACCGTTCTAGAATATGGGCTTTAATCCCTATCACAGTTGAATTATTGTTACTATTTAAACTCCAATTTACAGAATTATCACTCTGACAGTTTCCAAGTCCATTGTTAAGAAGCACGCTGTGATGTTACTCTGCCTCCTTTTGTATTCGATGTTTATATAGTACATATATGTATTTTTAAATATCGCGACATCGTTTATTTTATTCCTTATTGCACTATATTTATTTCATACTAGGATATGCCCGCGACTTCATCTACGCTTGACTTGACTTCAAATTGCCGCACTGCATTAAAAAAATATGTAAGAATCTTTATAGTGAAAACTATTTCGGAATAAGCTAATTTTTATACGCCCAAAAATTAAAAACCGCTCCCGGGAAAACTCCGGCGGGATTACCGGGATAAAATATCACACATTTTATTACCTAAAATTTGCTATCGATCAGTGAAAAAAGCGCATTGGAATTCGATTTGGCCATTTTAAATAGTTTCTAGAATTCCAGCGCGATTCCCGGGATTAAAAAAAAACAGATTTTAAGTCTGAGAATTTGTTGTAGACAACGAAAACAGCACTAAAATCGACCCAGTAGTTTTTACATGAGTCCCGAACAAACTGACAAGAAATTTAAAAAAATTGCATCGTGTTACCCATCGTTTATATAGTCTATTCCAGTTGTTTTTTAGATAGCTTCTATGTACAGATACGGCATGTTTAGAATTTTATAAGATCATTAAACAATCTTATAAATAATTTATTTAGGTTTATGGCTTGGCAGCTAGGCCTTTAAGCCAGATCTTAGTTTATAATATACATTTAGTTTCTTCATTTTCTTAAGCCTATGTGTAGCACAGCTGAACTGTAGGTAATCAGCTAGTGTCATTCAACGGAGTTCTTGTGACAACTTAAAAGGCCACAATTGACTATACAGTTCACATTTCTCACAAAACACATAATCACTACTCAAAAACTATCAATATCCTACAACTATTGTTCATTTTAGAGTAATTTTACACATTTTTAGAAAATAAAACTGCACAGCAGAACATCTCCTTTCAGTTCCCGCCAAAAACTCCCCTTATAAATAAACTTCTGTAAGATGACTTCATAATGGAATTAACTTATTGGAAAAATACTGCGGTTGTTTGCGCATTTCTTCTTTAAATCTTTAACGTGCTATGTCCTGCGCAATTTCTAAATTATTTAACGGAAACAATAAATTGTTGGTGTGCATGGCCACATAAGTAAAGCACATACGTAGAAGGCGTCATAACATGACTAAACGGTCAAGAGGACACGCTTGCATACTAATTCACTTTTGTGTACATTGATATTGTGTCAAGCATGCTTAATCATGTTGTGCTGTGGAAGTTTTTATCGAAACGTGAGGGTTATTAGGCCACTAAATGGATACATATTTATACGATCTGGAATAACTTTCTCATCAAAGGGAATTTTATCGTTCTGCCGTTGTTTTGATCAAAAGGGCACTTATAAAATCGTTATATCCGTTTCGAGCCCTTACCGCCATTTTATGGTAGGCGACATTTGCACTTAAGTATATTTTTGCTTGTACAGGTAATTCGAACTATTATTTTGTTTAATACACCATTGAAATCTTACAATTTAAGGGCCGAATATTGCATTTCTTAGAGGACGCAATTTTATTTTTGGGACATGTGTGGGGATCAATAGAAGCTTAACCTCAAGTTTGTGGGGTCGCCAATCTTGTCCCCCGGCCGCCATCTTGGAAAAAGGGGTGAAAACACTTTTTTCGCGATATCTCGGAAACTGTGTCTTACAAAAAAAAATGTAAAGTCATAATTTGTAGCAAATTGTTTTGCCTACAAATATGTTTATATAACTTTTTGCCCTAAATTAAAAATTAAAGAAGTTATAAGCAATTTTTTAATTCATTCCCTACTCTTTTCTTTACCATAGAACTTACCAAATTTAACTTATCGAATGTTAAGCAGGTAGAAAAGGTCCCCCGTTTTCACCGCCACCTATGAGGTACAGTCCGTAGGCGCGTTTTTTTCTATGGTAAAGAAAAGAGTTAGGAATGAAAAAATAACTTCTCACTTTTTTGCTTATAACTTCTTTAACTTTTAATTTAGGGCATAAAGTTATATGAACATATTTGTAGGAAAAACAATTTGCTACAAATTATGACTTTACAAATTTTTTGTAAGACGCATAGTTTCCGAGATATCGCGAAAAGTGTTTTCGCCCCTTTTTCCAAGATGGCGGCCGGGGGACAAGGGTGGCGAACCCACAAACTTGAGATTAAGCTTCTATTGACCCCCTACACATGTCCCAAAAATAAAATTGCGTCCTCTAACAAATGCAAAGCTCATGTAACATTTCAATGGACTATAATAGTAGTTTGAAACACCTGTACAAGAGAAAATATACTTAGATGCAAATGTCGCTTACCATAAAATGGCGGTAAGGGCTCGGTTTGTCTGTGTATGCAGTTCACACTTCACTTATTTTTTTAAACTGCTAGGTTCGTACAAATGAAATTTGACAGGACAGGTAATAAAATGGCGAAAACACTCAAATGTATGATGGCTGCCATACATGTAGGTAAACATCTGAACAAACAAAAATTTTAAAACTTCGTTTAAAAAAACCGACTTCAAAAACGAAAAAACTAAAATGTATAAAATAACTTATTTCTAAAGCTATTATTATTAATATATATTATCTAAAACATCTTAAAGTCGGTGCTTAGTAATTTTTTGCACCGACTTCAAGATGTTTTAGATAATATATATTAATAATAATAGCTTTAGAAATAAGTTATTTTATACGTTTTAGTTTTTTCGTTTTTGAAGTCGGTTTTTTTAAACGAAGTTTTTAAATTTTATTTTTTACTTTTTAGTGTCTAGCTATGTATGGGTGGGTGGACCTACGAATGGTGCCGCGCTTCTTAAAAAATATAGGTTCCAAGAACTGGGAACAAAAAAATATACGTAAAATGAAAACTACTGGGCCAAACTATGTCAAATTTTTAGGGGACCACATGGCAGCTATTCCGCGTCGAACAAAAAAAGAATCACGTAAATCGAATCATAAATCTCAGAGTAATCGGTGTACATATGGAACGGAGTGAAAATTATTTCCATGAAAAATGTTCATAAAATGAAAACTACTTGACCAAACTATGTAAAATTTTTAGGGGACCAATTGGAAGCTATTCCGCGTCGAACAAAAAAAGAATCACGTAAATCGGATCATAAATGACGGAGTAATCGGCGAACATACATAAAAAAAACAACAACAAAAAAAGATCCCGACGAATTGAGAACCTCCTCCTTTTTTCGAAGTCGGTTAAAAATATCTACCCGTATCTATATTTAAATATTAATATAGTAGTATGCACGAATAAAATTAGCCTTGTTTATTTATTCCTTCACTACGGCGTTGAATAAAAAACCGATTTTGATAATACTCGGTCCAAATATTAAAAAGTGAATAAAGGGTGAATCTCCCGTGCACATCATTGGCCACACCTAGGTATTTTAAGTCCTACAATATCTTCTTAAGAAATTCTTAGATTGAAATGCCTTGTCGATAACAATAATGATTAACGAGCAATAATAATCAGTGATACTGTAGCAAAAAATGGATGTTCTAGCACGAGTTAAAAAAACAGGTTGCCGATTCTCCCGACTGTTCTAAACAAGAATACGCAAGGAATGTGAACTTATATTGTACGCTGTTGAAGACAAATAGAAATTGTTATTTTAGTCATTAGTATAAAACGGCTTTAGGTACTTCAAATTTTTTTTAATGATGTTTCTGTATTCATTATCGCTATATGCAAAAAAGTTAAATTGTAATTTTCCATTATTGCACATGAAGCTCAAAACATTTATGCACATTTAGCAAGAGTGAAGTTCCCCTCGGCGTAAATTTCACTGAGTATGAGAAAAATAAAATTATTACAATGTTGTTCCAGCATTTTATTTTGGGCAGCATTTTATATATAGGGCGTTTTAAACTATATCCCTTACGCGCTCTTAGATTAAATATCCCATGCGAAATATCTTACTAAGATAATTGATGGGTTACACTATTGAAGTTTTTGCTTTTCTAATTTTTATATAGCCTATAATAATCACGGATAATGTAGCAACGAAATATTTCCTCTTTATAACATTAGTATACATCTGTAGAGGGTTCAATGGCGTTAAAAATGTAAGAAAATCAAAGCGGTTGATTTGATCCAGCGGAATCCAAAAACGCAACTTTTAGAATGTTTGTATGTTTGTTATAGTAGCCACGTGAAAAGTTCTGAACGGGTATAAATGAAACCCGATACAGAGCCAGCTTTTATCCCGGTTTAAGACTTAAGATACTTTTTATCCCGATAAATGATGTCGTTTCCATTGAATAAACAAAGACAGCTAATATGTAGCGCCGCGGATGCGTTTTATGTTGCAAACGTCGTCTTTATGGAAACGCGAACGAAGTTTTGCTGCTTGATGTTATTAGTGTACAATTAGTTAGCGCACAAGTCTGTCTCAAGGCAACAAAGAATTTTAAAGTGAGAGACCGTCATGTCACAGAGTAAATATGATAACACAAGACCAAGAAAAATGTTATCTTGAAAACAAATAACAACAAGACAACCGCGTTTATCTTAATTATTTAAACTGTGACGCTCATTTGTTATACACATATAGGTTAATTAGGAAAGCGAATTGGCGAGTTGTTACTTTAATATTAGTAGTAAATTACAACAAAAAAAATATAAAAGTTGTCGTGTTTACGCATTAAGCGACAGCATTTTTCAAGATCTACCATATTGATTTTTTCTCAGACATTTTCAAAGCCAATAATAAATTATTAACATGGATACAAAAGATCTTACCAAAGATATCATTATTAACTTTCAAGGAATTTCCACTGAAACCTCTCAGACGCTTATAATATGGATGTTTGAAGTATTTGGCTTAGACATTTCTCGAATACCATAAGTAATTTGTTAGGAATAATTAACTTATTTAAATATTAGTGAGTCGAGAATGGAAATAAGTATTGGTTACATATTTTATATTATTCCAGTGGACAAATAAAAATAGTAAGTATTCAAATTAAAATATTTAATTTAGCAGCATGCGTAGATGATAACACATTGCGCGTATGATGTCATCAAAACACTAGTGATACGTGGAATATGGCTGAAAACTTGGTATGAGCTAAAAAGGAACTAACGTCCAGTCTTATATGAAAAATAAATTATTTAATCAAAAAGTCCGTTCATATTTTTACTCGTATATGCAAGCAGTAGAAATTTCATTCAGTTGCATTGAAGCTTGCTATATTCAAACATAGCTGCACCCGGGATTTGGGACTTTATATTCATTTTTTTATAAACAATGCAAGATATCGGAATTTTACCCATAGGACCCGGTTACCTAGGCTCAGTATTCTACTGACAGTCCTGAGGGACTATGTGACATAGAGAAGGATGTAAGAAGAATAAATGTAGCATGGCTGTGGAGACTAGTAACCGGTGCGACATGCGACTGAAACTAAAAAGTCAGATATATAACGTCTGTCATACGACCGGTTGCTATATGGTTCCGAATGTTGGGTCACTAAAATGATAGACCACAAATCTCTCCACTCAGCTGAGATGAGAATTTTGAGATGGATATGTGGTGTTACAAGAATAGATAATAAGGTGACGGCAATTGAGGGGAAAAAGATAAGGGAATTGGGAATGAAAGTCACGTCACAAAAAGGATATTAAACTGCCAGATTGATGGGTACAAATGTAAAGGAAGACCAAAAAAGTGTTGGATGGATTGTGTAAAGAATGATATGATGATTTGTGGTGTGACAGGACGTTTGCCAGAATAGAGGAGTATGGAAGGAAAATGTACACGAAAATTTACGATAAAATTCGTGTACTAATTACAAAATTTTCAATAAAATCATTCTAGACAGCTAAGACTAAAGAGACAAAAATGATAAAAACGGTAATTTATGATTACGTAATGCTGATTTATAAACTGGCAACTATATAACAGTCCGCTGGCAAAATATTTCTTCATTGTTCAAAAATTTTCTTAATCTACAGAAGTCAAAAAACATACGAAAACTAGACTTACCAGAAGTGTTTGTTTTTAAGCCATTGTCCGTAGTATTTGTTGTTGAAACAACTATAGCAGGTGTCGCAGGTGTTGAAGGCGTACCAGCAGGGGCTTGGATCGTGCTTGATGCCTCAGGAACAGCACCAGCCGCGATATCCCTGCGCTCTCGATCCAACGTGTAAATATCGTGTGGGTTCAACTTGTATGAGCCCGTGCTGACGATAAGGGTGTATTCTTCATCATTGGCTGTAAGAAAGCACTTGAAATAAATAATAATACATCGGCAGATAAACAGATTTCATCCACGCTTGAGTTGAAATTCCAGCGGGACCCTCGGGACACAAAATACTACAGCATTTAAAAATGAATGTAAGCTAAGGCATTAGTGAAATAAGCTAATTTTTACGCACCCGGACAACTACAAACCGCTCCCGGGAAAATTCCCGTGGGATTCCCAAAATAAAATAAAGAAGAGAAGAAGAAGAAGAATAAAGAAGATAAAATATATCTGTCTCTCTGTTTGTTATGCTTTTACGGAAAAACTGTTGGACCGATTTGGCTGAAATTTGGTATATATGTAATTTTAATACCGAAGGATACTTTCATCCCAGATAATAGAATAGATGTACGTACGTAAAGATTGTCCCAGAAAGTAGGATAGATTTTGTTTTTTTCTATGATTTGTCTTTTTCGTCCTTTTGGACAATTTGGTCATTTATGTAGTTTATAGATACCGATCCATTCTTATAGTCTAGTCGAGAAGTTTATTTTCTGCGAATAATAGTTACCAGTCTCTTAAAAATATGGTTGATGGCTCATTCGATCCGGAATAGCATCCAGAAAAAGCAGTTTTTTGGATTTTTTCTCCCAATAAATATTACGATTGTTATTAACAAAAAAGTGAAAAAAAATAGCCGTTCAGCTTTTTGGGAAAATCTCAAAAAGTATGAGAGATATCTAAAATATTATAAAAGTTTCTGAAAGAGCAGGAAATTTTAGTAAAAAACTTCTCGACTCCCGAAATCGTAGCACCAATATTACTACTTTTTCTAGATGCTATTCCGGATCGAATGAGCCATCAACCATATTTTTAAGAGACTGGTAACTATTATTCGCAGAAAATAAACTTCTCGACTAGACTATTAAGTTTATACATATAAATTATTATCTATAAAAATGCGATACTAACTCGATCTGTCTATTTGTTCAGCTTTCACGGAAAACTAATAGGCCACTGGATTGGTTTTAATACCTAAAATGGACATGAATACTTTTCATGTCGAGAGATGAGATATAATATTGTTTCTATTCATTTACCCGAAGTTAGAGAAAAAGAAGGAAGTATTAATGTTGGCCCTTTTTGTGTATGTACCTTTCAAAATCCCTCCTCACACTATGCCCAGAGATATTGTAGTATTTTTTCTGAACTTGAAGATTACCATATCCACAAATAATTTCCCAATATTCTCTAAATCGTGAACCCTTTAAAGATTATACAAATCTCAACGCCCCTCCTTTGTAACGTTCCCGCACCTGTATTGTGTCGTTTTCAATAACAAACATCAAACACAAACATCTTATTTACTACTTCAGTTCTTAAAATCTTTGCCCAAACCCAACCGTTGCTTTGTTACAACATGAAAAAGGAGAAATCAATAAAAAATGATTGCGCATTTACACGAAATTGAGTCTGTAAGCATATTATTTACTTGATCGCCCCTATCAACAGTGTAGCCTCAATTTCTTTGAATCTGTTGCCACCCTCTATAAGCCGCTCCGGCGCCCAGTGGGAGGCAGTATCGACCCCTTCGGGAGTCTTGGATCAACATTATTAGTAATACGTATTTTATCAGAAGAATTTATTATGGAAACACTTAAGCCTTATGAACTTGGACTTATCAAGTAATTAACTAATTAATCGGATACTAGCATATCTAGCATAAATCGTGTATCATTAATCAGCTGAAATAGACTAATGAAATAGACGGGAAGCTACAAATTGTGGAGTTATGTCAGTAAGAAGTAGATATATAAATATAATTTTTGGTTTTTAGTTAGAAGTCGTTTTTGTTTTTGTCAAAAACAATATTTATATTACTTTTTAATTGCGCAAATACTTAATTAGCGTTTGAAATAATATATTAAGAGCCTGTAGTAGTGTGTGTCTTCTACAATGCAGTTATGTAGTTAAATAATGAAAAAATACGTTTAAAGTAGCCACCATACATCTAAGGGTTAATTTTTTTTCAGTGTTCATAGTGGTGTATGATAACTTAGAACACAATTGCGGAGTAATGCAGTGGGGCTTTAGGTTATATTATTTCACAAGAAATAACAATGAATTTTGTAAAAATTTAAATAATATTTTTTCAATTTAAATAATTGTCTGAGTGCAATTTGGACCTACCATAATGACTAAACCAGGCAATCTCCTTTCATTAAATGAATGTATAATATAACAATGTCATCTTGCTCTATTGTAGTAACTGACCACAGTACTTACTTGAAGGCATTCCCCGTCTACTTTGTGCTTGGATTGTTCATTACTCATACTCAGTGAGAATGACTGCTATCATATAAGTAATAGTGTTCAATATTGTAAAATGCTAATAACAATTTAGGTTACAATACAGGCTAGTCTCTTGAGGGAAGTCCGTGAATGCTGCTTTGACATTTCACATTTCAAAAAAGTTTCGATGTTGCGGATATGAGATGTAATAAATTCTATTTATTTGAATGTAGCTCATATTCTTTAAATTTATTAATACTAGTAATTGTTTTTAAATGTTCTCCGATACTTTCCTTTACGAACCTACGTCATACATATATTGATTGAAGTGTCAAGTAATTAAAATTTATTTAAATTAGCAGCAACAATAAAAATATTAAAAGAAAGTGGGACATCTTACCGCAATAAAACAAGAGCTAAGTTGGAAAATATTAGAAAAAAGTGAAGGGGCATTTCTTAAATGGATGAAAACTCTTGTTCCTACACTTAATAATTCACGCCAAGTTTAAATTCCTCAAAGATCACTTGGTATTTATTTAACCCTAGGAGACGCTAAAAAATACAAGACCTAGATAGACACTATTGATTTAGTACCTGTTAGAAATGTTGATATTCTTTCTGAAGATTAAATTTTAATAACATTTACAGCGACATCGACCTCGGTTGCTTAGAAACATAGATCGATACAGCGTCAGGATTATCTGCTATTCAATATGTACACAAAACTAACAAAAAAGAAAAACCGACTTAAAAATTAACTTAAAAGCGAAACATTTCAAAATTTCTACAGGAACTACACAGTACAAATTTCTACAAGTCTACAATTGATGGAGAAATCGCGTATCCTACTTTTGGAAGTCGGTTTGCAAATGAGATTGCATCTCATCTGATCAGACCAGGAACTTGTTCAGCATATCAACACAACTTTGTCGAAGCCATTCGTGTTTATTAAAATCAAAATGAAATATAAAATGGGTATCCTAGAATAGTTTTATCACACATTAACTTACGGCGAAAGTTTCACAAGAGAGCTTGGATAGCTCATTCTCCTTTCGAAGCGTCATTACTTTACTTTTACTGTTGTTTATTTCAGAACGAACACCGAATGGTCTAAGTTTGACTCATCTGATGGATTTTACTTGGCGGAAATTAAATGCTAAGGTTTCAAGTGACAACTTAAGTACATTATACACAACCATTATAATTGCAAATAGAAGGCATTTGAGACGAGACTTAAGTAGTGATAGACTATTGACAAGAAAGAGCAAAGCTATTCTTTGCTATAGATTTATATTATGCTACAGCCTTATAATCTTTAATAATAGTTTATACTCAAAACTTTAATAATATCCTTATTAAAGTTTTGAGCATGGGTCCGAGTAATTTGTTTTTCTGAATCACTCTAATATATAATATATATAATGTTTACTGTTATTTTAATACTATGGCAATCCATGGACTTACGTCTGCGTTCCATTTCCTTATGAAGAGAACGAATATATCAAATTTCAATTTCAAGGTTCATCCCAAGGTCATACAGAAAGAACCAACCAAATTACACGTATCCAAAAAGTTCCTCTCCCGTTTATATTTTAGTGTGGATTATGTATATATACATTTTGACAACAAAACACATAGTCAGGAAGTGTAACTATTGATTGATAAAATTAATCAATCAATAAGCCAGAAAAGGTCACCACTTAGAGAGTAAGTACATAGTAGGATAAAAAGTGAAATTCCGTCTATTACTGCTGTTTACACAATAGTCTTTCAAGGTCTTGCCCGATCGAGTTGTTTTGCACGGTAGTGGCAAACATTATTTATTCTAGAATTATCTTTAGTTATATTTACTCTATCGCTATGGCAATCAGCAAACTTATGTGGCTCAGTGATCCTTTCAAAATAGATGGATAGAATCGGGGAAATTGAAATGTTACAACATGTTGCTCCGGCGCTTCGTGCATTTAAATTGAACTTTTAATTTAGCCGCATAACATCAATTAAGACTTAATCAACTAGCAGCAGGACTAAACTATTAGAAGTAGACTATTTCCGGGTTTCTATATCTTACTGTCCTTCGCTTTACCATCTTATTTATACAAATTTTATATTAATTATACAGTTTGTGTCTCTAGTAATAAAGCCCATAAATAAATACAACAAGACAACTGACATTAGTTTCTTTTCTATTCTTTTTGACAAAATAAGTCAGGGTATGCGATGTTTACAATTACATACTCTCTTTATGATTTCGTAACTAAATAACAAAACAATGACTGTTAAATATCTTATACAGAACCATCTAGTCCGTGGAGTAGGCGAATCTCTTCATAGATTTTACATTTTAACTTGTGACAATCAGCATCAATAGTTTTGTAAGAATGTATCACTATTCCTTGCAGTTTTGGACTTAGCGAAACAGTAAATTATAAATGTTCACGCTAAATAATATAAAACATTTCTCATGTGGTTATTACACTCTGTACATTGACTATTTAATTTCCAAAAATACTAGGTCAAGGAGAAAGTGTTTCTTGGAGGTTTCTAGATCTCACACACAAGCTTAATGACACTAAACGCACAATATACGGAAAATACGGAAATTGACTAACCATCGCTACACACGACAATCTCAATTGTATACATAAATAAGACTCAATAGCAATGATAAGGGAAGTATGGCTAATTTACCATATAAAAATGTCGAGAAGGACAGTAGTGATGACTGATGAGAACAGGAGTGAATAAAAACTCGGCTGTACCCGATTTACATAATTAGGTATATTTATAAATGATGGAAATAAGAATTCAATTGAATGTTGACTCCTTTAACTGTGCAGGAACGGAGAAAGAATACAATTTCCTGCGGCCGGGCGGCCTGTCGTAAGAGGCGACAAAACAACCCACAACCAGGGGTAGGGTATTTGCCCGACTGGATGGCTAGCACCCCTGGTCTAAATTATGTCGCCATAACAACCTTGAGTTGTGTCCCGGCATTAGTGAGCAGGTTCCAGTCTCCCTTAAGAGAGCAGCAGCGCATTTGTTGCACCTTTGGTGTTGCAAATGTCCATAGGTGACGGTAACCGCTTTCCATCAAGTGGGCCGTCTGCCTGTTTGCTGAACTCCTGCAATAAAAAAAAACTGGTCTACGACGTATTTTCTCGAACATCAAGTAGATAAGCTTTGGCAACACCTCTGGTATTCCTAGTGTCCATAGGCGACCGTAACCACTTTCCATCACAGTTTGGCAGTCAGCCTTTCTGCTATGCTTTAGCAAAAAAAGATAAGCAAGTTCGATCATTCTTTCTTAACGATTTTTATGTTGTGGCCCACGAAAATATTAAAATGTCTTGCAAACTCTTCACAACAAAAATATATTTGTTTTATTTATACATTTGATTAGAACACAGGTCTTATTGTTTAATACACTGCGATACCCTTTAATAACAAACGCGACCTCCAAAAGGGTCGCGACCCATGTTGAGAACCGATGCTGTAGATAAACGTTCGAGTATTTGATGACACACGAGAGAAAAGTCGTCGCTCGCAAACATGCTCGCACATCTATCACCTGGTTGAGAGCGACGGACCAAGATATTTTAACAAAATTTTAAGAAATTTTCTCTAATTTAGTTCTGTAATAAATGTTTTTATCGTAAAATGATTCGGAAAGGAAATAATTATTGCCAAAAAAATTGCTATGAAGCGCCATTTTTCCAATATAGCGAAAGCAAGCGGTATACGAGGTGGTAAAATCATAACTCGGAAAGAGCACATCGAAACCTATAAAATTACCCAATTTCAAAACTCTCGTAAAACTTTCTAGGTAACCCCTGTTTTCGTAACAAAGAACTGTACTAAAAGTACAGCGCGAACAGTCGGCGAAGTATACTACAGCTAGTTCGTAACAAGTATTAATGTTTTCTGTGCACTAGGTTAAAGGTAGTGAATAAATTATTTTATTAATATTTTGGACGTACTAATTAACATCACAATACAAAGTGAATTAAACGCAATAAAGTCTTTTTGAGTGTGCTCAACTACAGCTTATTATAACCTCTAAGTACTTGCTTTAATTATACCAACTGGTTACAATTTGCAACAGGATGCTGATATCTACTATACAATAAGCGAAAATTGTTCATATCAAACGAGTACTGTGAATAATATAAATATCGAAATCGTAAGGACATGTTTCACAATAACCAAACAGCGAATACAGACAAATTGTTCGTTTTTCATTAATTACCGGTTCCATATATAGCCATTATATCTCGGTTTATACCTAAAACTTAAATTTTATTAATTTAAATTCACAAATATTTTTTGTACAATTTACATAAAAATATTAATCAATAGACTCTCTCATCCATTATCTTTATTTGTCATAACATGGTCAGAGGGCTAACTCTCAAAAGTCTTCTCATCGTTCGTTCTAGAACTTTTTTTGCTTGTTTTTTTTATATTTGAGTGCATTGTCCTTTCTATGTTCCATTCGTTTTTGGGTATATAGAATATATTATTGCAATTTTAAAGAAATCTTTGTTCTTGCTTTCTTCAGCGATCAAGTTGAGATATGTTAATTACCACAAAATGAGTACATTACGCCAAGTAATTAGGTGCGTATTTGCAGTTATAAGGTCGTCGGCTTGCGGAGCCTAGACCTCTATGCCAGTTGCCATGCACCCCTTGCGTCCCGGGTAAAATAGGCTCTTAAAATGGTTTAAATGATGAAAATTAATAGCAGTACAAGATCATGTTCTGCACTTGTTTAGCATACTAATTTTATATTGGGAGTATTTTGCTTGTCAATTTCTCTCTTTTCTTTTACCTTCTCCCAATTATTTCGTGTAGGCACAATATGTATATTCCTTCCTCCTATATTCGGGTATATGTTCTCTGTCACACCACAAATCATCATATCTTCACACAATCCATCCAACTGTTTTTGGTCTACCTTTACATTTATACCCCATCAATATTGCAGTTTAACATTATTTTTGTCACGTGACTTTCATCCCTCCTCATTACATGCCCATACTACCTTAATCTTCTTCCCCTCAACTTTCAAAACTTTCAAGTCATGGGGTAACTTTCAAAAACGTTCGTGTACATTTTCCTTCCTTCCTTGAATAGAGGAGTATCTATTCTGGAAAACGTCTTCTGTCACACCATAAATCATCATAAAATTCTTTACACAATCCATCCATCTCTTTTTTGGTCTTCCTTTACATTTTTACACATCAATCTTGAAGTTTAATATTCTTTTTGTCACGTGACTTTCATCCCCCATCTCCTTAATCTTCTTCTCAATTCCTGTCACCTTATCTATTCTTGTAACACCACACATCCATCTCAAATTTCTCATCTCAGATGAGTGGAGACGTTTGTAGTCTATCACTTTAGGGGCCAAACATTCGGACCCATATAACATGACCGGTCGTATGACAGGTTTATATATGTGACCTTTTAGTTTCAGTTAGTTAGGTAGTTTTGCTTCTCAATAACGCTACTATAAAATACCAAGATATTCTCGGATTTAATGAGCTAATAATAATCCAGCCATCAACCGCTACAATTTAATATCTTTTCTGCCTCTGCTAATTTTAACCAATAATATTTATTAAGTAAAAAAACTGGTAACATATGGTAACAATTACTAGACAGAATGGCCAGACGAACAAATGCTGAATTTAAGTACTAAAATAGAACATCTCATTAGAATAAAAAACTAAAAGACAATAAAGTTAATAAAGCGACGTTTTTAGATCAACATGGTTTACACAGAAGGTCCTTATAATTAAAAACTCATGATATACCATAAAATAAGGACAAGGGTAGCATAGTGGTTAATGTCCTCACATCTCAGTCATGTTTCAAATGCTATTTTGATACTTGACTACAAAGTGTGCACCACTTTGCTGTTTTTTAACCTAATGTTTATATTGGATAACATACTGTGGCGACCGAGGGTAGAACTTTTTGGCAATGTAAGCCGGTCTCGAGACTTTTGAAAAAGGCTAGAAGATTCTGGAAGGAAAAGACAAGGACGGATATATTTTAGAAAGGGATAGACGATGAATAAAAGTTCTAGAACAGAAAGTTCGGGGGGGGGGGGGGAAGAAAGAAATAGATAGATTTTAGAAAGGGATATATGATATCGTCGAGACAGTGCATCGTTAGTCGTGCGTATGGGAGCAACCCTGCCAACAGGTATTTCGTGCAGTTGTGTAAGTCAATAAAAGCGTTTAGTTAAAAACTGGTGTTTTCTTCCAATCCTAAGTGCGTACAATACCCACACATACTAAATGACCCGTTCAGGAGGAAGGGAGCTCTTTAAAGTACCACGCTTCGTCACACGAGCTTGGGGGGGTTAGATTTTCATCATGTAGTCAATATCCTCTAAGTAAATCTCGCGTTTTTTTAGCTATATTCAAATATAGCGCGAAGAGCCAATTTTTTTATTTACATTCTGTTGCAAAGATTATTTACAACCATATTTATGAATTACTTCGTGTAAATTAGAGGGGAAGGGAGGGTCTTGGTATA
The DNA here is from genome assembly GCA_949752895.1 of Dendrolimus pini. NCBI lineage: Eukaryota > Metazoa > Arthropoda > Insecta > Lepidoptera > Lasiocampidae > Dendrolimus > Dendrolimus pini. Next base: position 8,344,242 of record OX457125.1, on the reverse strand, counting down.
TACTACGGGTGCGAGAGCGGGGTTAAAAAATAGTAACACGAGTTTAAAAATGTAAGAATTAGACCACGTGACTGTGACGCTTTTTCGTGAGCGAAAAATCGTAAGACCCCCTCTATATAGAAGTTTCACTTCAAAAATGGGTTACGTAGTATGGGTATGTTCCCTTGTTACAATAGAACAATTATCTAGTGTGAATGAACACTTAAAATTATGATCTGTTCACATCAAGTTGTTTGAAATACATGAGGTTATAACAGGGTATGCGAGGTTTAAGTTTTGCTTATAAATGTCATAAGCAACTTTATACATACTTAAGTATAAAGATAAAAATTCAATATCGATTTGACGAAGAAATCGCGTAATCTCTAATATATAAAATTCTCATGTCGCGGTGTTTGTAGTTAAACTCCTCCGAAACGGCTTGACCGATTCTCATGAAATTTTGTGTGCATATTGGGTAGGTCTGAGAATCGGACAACATCTATTTTTCATCCCCCTAAATGTATAAGGGTAGTCCACCCCTAAATTCTTTTTGAAGTGAAACTTCTATATAGACGGGGTCTTACGATTTTTCGCTCACGAAAAAGCGTCACAGTCACGTGGTCTACTTACATTTTGAATTTCGTGATATTTTTCGAATGGAATGTCCAAATTGTATAATTCAAAATGTTATATAAAGGTATTGAAGCAGTCTTGAATATGAAGAAATTTATTTTGATAAGGATTAATACCAAGATACAAATAAAGAGCCTTCTCTAGCGGCGGCATTTTAATAAAAAATTTAAAATAAAAAAACACTTATTGTGGCATAACTATAATAGTTAGATATATAGTATCGTGACACTTTTTGTACATAATGATGTGTTCTGCAAAGTCGTAGTACATTATTTTATTTATTTTATCATCAATAGTTTTCAATAGGCTGGCAATGCTGCTTTAAAAGCTGAAGGGCTCAAACGGCGCAAATATGAAACCTTAGGAAGGGGTTACATATCTGTGCCGTTTGGAGTTGAAACATTAGGTCCGTGGGGTCCATCGGCAAAGAGTTTCTTCAAAGAGATCTGTAAGAAACTCTTTGATGCCACCCGTGATCAGAAGGCTGGCTCATATTTCGCCCAACAAATAAGCATCGCCATACAACGCGGCAATGCAGCCAGCCTTCTGGGCACCCTCCCATCTGGCAGCGATTTGTTACACAGTCTATAATCGCTTGTATTTTATAACTTAGTTTATTTTAGTTTTTACTTTAGCTTAAATTTTCTGCATTGTTATAGTTTTCGCAGCGCACGCGATTTTAGGTATTTGTTTGACACCTTGGGTTACATTATTGGAGTTTTAGTAAGGATCCCTATTTATTTTTGTAAATATAATATAGCTTATGTCACCCGGGGATAGTGTAGCTTGCCAACAGTGAAAAAAATTTCAAATCGGTTCAGTAGTTTCGGAACCTCTTCATCAAAACATGAGCAAATGAAATTTTATAGAGTTATTTTTATTGGCAATATTTTTCTGTTGACATAATTTGATGTCCGAATGAAATTGATGATGAAAGATGCGCATTTGTTAATATTCCGTTGTATGTGTATAATTTTAGAGTAGACTATGAATGTTTTTTTGGTTCCGGATCGAATTCAGTTTTTTGTTTGATAAAATAAAATATGTTTAAATAAAAAATGCATTCATTAAAATGTACCTAACCTAACCAAATCATAATTTGCAGTAAACCTGCGAAAAATCGAAATGTGTGCTGGGGCACATATTAGAAGTGAAACTTCAACGGACAAGTGGAAAAACGAATCGCAACGGACAAGTGGAAAAACAAATGGCAACAAATAATTGGAAAAATGAATCGCAACGGACAAGTGGAAAAACGAATCGCAACGTACAAGTCACTTGTCAGTTGGCATTCATTTTTCCACTTGTCCGTTGCCATTCGTTTTTCCACTTTTTTAATTTTTAGATAAATTTATTTTTTATGATACAGCATTAAAAAATACATACAACCCTAAATTTTCAACCCTCTACGATCAACCCCTATTTTTTCGGGCAGGACGACGTTTCCCGGGTACAGTTAGTATGCATATAAAAAATTAAGCGACTGTAGAAAATGTTAGCTACAAACGTATACAACATTTTTTCCAAGTATTTAGGCGCACGACGTTCTTTAATATCCGATCCGATTCACTCATCAGATCGTGACTTGGTAACCATCGGACTACCTCGCGAGTAAACACTTACCGAGTAAAGAAAACAATTTGAAAATTTGTTTACAATTGATACAAGTTTACAATTGACGGAGATATCGTGTTACGAATATGTTGGTTGACAATTTTCGTGAGTTTATCTAATTCCTTAGAATCCACTCATCAGATCCTGACATGGTGACATATGGGACCTTCTGGAGTATAACTTTCGATTAAAAGAAAAAAAAAAACGTACCACAATTGATGGACAAATCGAGTAACGAACATAAAAAAAATGAACAACTTACAGACGAATTGAGAACCTCCTCTTTTTTTTCAAATCGGTTAATAATTTAAAATCAAAAAATTCACTAAAGAATAGCCTAGGACAAGCATACAAACGGTCAACTAAAACTTGTTTATGAATCAACAAACAGGAAAATACACACAAATTAAGTACTGAATATCCTTGACAGAATCAATTTTTTGCAATACTCTTCAATCAAGAAAAGTACTATATATGTATGATTTTTACTGTGATTCTAAATCCAAATAAAAATGACATCCATTTTGAAATCTCACTCACAAATGCTTTTATACATACATACATAACTACACGCCAGGTCCCTCGAGGGGTAGGCACGAACAACAGAGCGCCATTCAGGCTTATTCTTATACACCTCACTTGCTTCTTTGACATTCATAGCTCTTGTCATGCACGTTCGTCTGTTCTTAAGACTCCTGAGATCACCTTCTGGTAATACACGATCAATTTGATCGTGGAAGGTTTGTCGTGGCCTTCCGCGACTTCTGCATCCATCCACTTTTGCATTGTATATCTGTTTAGTCATTCTTTCCACATACCCGAACCACCGGAGCATTCCTTTCCTTACCTTCACCCCGACACTCTCTTTCAGACAAACTCTCTTTCTTACTTCGGTATTACGAACGCGGTCCGCGAGCGTCACTCCGCAGATTTTGCGCAGTGCTCGCAACGTACATACATATTATCACGCCTGTTCCCATGGGTGTAGGCAGAGACTATGGTTCACCATTTGTGACGATTCTGACAAACAACACGAGCTTAATCTACTTTCATTAACCTCTTCATATATGCACATTTATTTGAGATGCTTTTTACTTGACCTCTGTTTAACACCTCTGCTACTTGATCATGGTGTGTACATCAAGTACATCTCGGTCTACCTGCAACAACTCTACCATTCACAATATTGTCATGCACCTGTTCTGAGATTTTGCTTTTATCCAATCCCTCTATATGTCTTTTGTTTTTACTTAGGACATTCAGAAAGTTTTGCGAAAAAAAATCTATAAGTTAAATATTTTTTATCAAATCTTTTCAGAGTACTACCCACCAGCCTCTATACAAAATTTCATGCGTCTGTACCAGTTTTCGAAACACTTTTTCCAGTCCGCCGCAGACACCTCGTTTACAGCTTGCTCGAACGCTGACAGCGCATCTTCCGGAAACAAAAATTGTATCCGTTTGAGCTGTTTTTTTTAAAATTCTGGAATAAAAAGAAGTCACACGGTGCTAGATCCGGGCTGTAAGGAGAGTGACTCAGGAGTTTAACCGGCGTACTATCCAGGAAATCCCTCGTTTTAAGCGCGGTATGGACGGGCGCGTTGTCGTGGTAGAGCAATAGCCCGCGAAGCCCTGTGTTTGGTCGTTGTTGCTCGCAACACAGAAAACTTCTGCCAATCATTTAGTAGTATACCATTCGGCGTTGATGCTTCTTTGGTTCCGTATGGGAATTGACACTACTTAGCAGGTCAAATAAAAAAAAACTCGCGATCATAATCTTCCATCCGCTTCTAGATCGTTTCACTTTGGTAGGCGTTGATTCTTTTTGAAACACCCAAACCGTCGACTTGCGCTTCGTTTCTGGATCGTATTGATAAATCCAGGACTCAACAGCTGTAATGAGGTCGTAAACACGCCGAGACAACCCTGCTTCAAATTTGTTTATCATATCACGGCACCATTCCACCCGGGCCTGCTTCTGAGCGTCGGTGAGATTGTGCAGCAGCCAGCGTGAAACTATCCTCCTCATGCGAAGATGCACGTGTAGAATCCCGCGAAGGCTCTTGATATGTAACTCGCCTGCCGTTTGGGGTTGAAACATTTGGCCCGTGGGGTCTGTCGGCAGAGTTTCTCTAAAGACATATGTAAGAAACTCTTTGACACTATCCGTGATCAGAAGGCTGGCTCATATTTCGTACAACAAATAAGTATTGCCATGCAGCGCGGCAATGCAGCCAGCCTTCTGGGCACCCTTCCGTTGGCAGAGATCTACTACATTGTGTATTTTAGTTTCGATGTTTTTGTTTTTGCATTTAATATCACTACGTTTGTAGTATTTAGTATTAAAAATTATGTTTAATGTTAGTACCGTATATGATTTCATATGCACTGGCCTATTGTCTTGGATAAAATTTTTCACTGCTAGCACATTTACTTCCGTAACAGCCATCAAAAGGTGACCACTTCTTTCTTCATCCCCCAAAGTTAGTCGAACACGCTTGAATCTGATGTACCAACGATACACGGTTGCCTTAGAAGGGCCTTCATCCTTGAATGGGCATCTGAAGTCTATCGTACGATTCGCCCGATTTCAGGCGACACTAGGAATCATAAAAAATCATAGCGCGTAAATGTTCCCGGTGCAGATCCATTTTTCAATGAGACACGATAATTTAAATTAGCTCACAAACAATATGGAGGGAAATTTTATAATTAAAACGTTCCTCATTTTAGTTATAAATAATCATATTTTCAAAATAGATTATAACTGGTCAGTCTGTGATACATAAAAACTTTTTTTCGCAATACTTTCTAAGTGCCCTGGTATATCATCTTTTAATTGAATGTATTTTTATAAACGTGCAAGTAGCTACGCATTTTTATAGAATGCTGATGTTATTCGCTTCAGAACTTGTATATATTATATTTGGTGACAAAGGAATGAAAAAGATCATAGAACTATGAGTATTAATTAGTAGTGGGTAGACATGGGTGCCGCGTCAAAAAACGACAGCGTAGGCGCGATGGAGGTTTTCAGACGGCGGCTGCGCGGCGCTGGAGGCGTGATAATTTCAGACTCTTTTACTGTACTCTATTTAAACCTAGTCTTACTCTTATCTTTGCTTCGAAAAATAGTCAGAAATAAGACTCAAATACCTAGTACGAGTGCTACAAACGGGTAATAAAGGGTCAGAATTCAAAGATGCGAACCCTACTTTTGTTCTCTTCAGGCTATCCATCTGTATAATCATCATTATCGTTCTGTAACAATTTAACTAACAGTTTTAGACAGCTCAGTTAATTCTAAATACTTAAATTGCCTATTAATATAAAAGTAATATGGAATTTGTTAACAACAATGAACTTGTAACTACCATAAGTGCAGCACACAAGTGGCAACTCATGCAGTTCCCACTTGCCAGACCCATGTCTTAACAGTCTAAATTCAAAAAAACTTAGCCATCTGGCTAATGTTTGTTCATTAGTCAGCTAAAAATCAAGTTGATGGCTTTTTGGTTAATAACTCGCCAACTAGGAGCCAATGTCTGACAGCTAGTGTCAACATTTACACTTTATTTGACAGCCATTAGCCAGTTGGCTAGGGATTGTAGTCCGTAAAACCAAATCAGGTAACTCAGCAGCAATATGCACTTACTATCCAGTGCTATCATAACGGATCTGGTGACCATCCGCAACGCTTGATTCGTTTGGCAAAATAATTTGTCATATATAAGAATAAAACTGAGTAGCATTCTACAATAGGTAGCTAATTATTGATATTATTGTGATAACAGTTAAAATTAATAATAAATAAAAATGATATGTTTAATTTTATAATTTTAATTTACAATTTTCATATCTACTTTATCTTTAAAATCTAAAAACACTGAACCACAAGTTACATTACATTAAAGATATATGTGCTTCTTTTGAGATTTTATTTAATTTGACTTTTTATAATAATTACCTATTTCATTTGTTATGACACAAAGAATTTGATTGTTTTTTCTTTTTAAAATTAGTCATAATAAAGTTGATTTTGTATATGTATCATTTTACTTTTACACTTCATTAACACCCATGTTGGAAAGAAAAAGGAAGTTATCCTGGTGAAATCGATCGGGCTGGGTCCGGCCGGATTGACAGATCCGGTTGGATTGAAAATGAGGCCGGATTGCAATCTCCACAGTAGGCAAAGTGGTTGACAATTTAGCAGTAGTTACTTTGTGAAGAACCATTAATTAGCTGGCTTTTAAAATAGCTATCCACCTCTAATAAGTATGTGTATTTGCCGACACATCATTTGCTGCTTAAGGAGTTTGTTTTACCAAAAGGGATATGTAGCTCTTAAGAAAGTATCCCGAGTTCAATGTTACATGTCAACTCCAATGTTCATTAAAAATTAAGGTAAATCTGAAACTCCCTTTTTAGATAATGTCACTTCTATCGAAGCACTATAAGTTTGAGTGAAATCAGTGATAATGAGTAGGCACCCCCCCTCTCCTTGTCAGATCCTGTTGGTTTTTGCTTAAATTGGATATATTTGAATGGAAATGTGAATGTGCATAGTTAATTATTCAAAGCTGCCTAGAATGCCTGCCTTGAATATATTCAAATCCTGTTGATATAGGTTAGAAAAAAAGCTGGCTATCCTCCAAGCAACCCAACTCTCAATATAATTTGTGAATATAAAACAAATCTTGGCGAGAAATTGTTATTTGTGACTTACTACACTATGAGCCATTCTTCCATAATTATTATGATACTTTTAAGAAATAAAAAGAAATTATGTCTTTGGTAGCAAGAAATTCTAGGGAGTGACTCCCCTATACTTATCCTCCCACTACCCCCGCAACACCCCCCTCCTCCCGATTCAGGGTGCTAAATTTAAAACTTTATCTCGGCTCAAAATGATAATCCATCTGAATTAAATAGTCTCTTTAAATGTAAGAAACAACATAGAGTCTAAATATTATTTAATTTGGGTTGTTTATCATTTAAAGTATTCTTCAAGAACAAAAGGCTGCTGTATTGTACTGATGTATCATGTATATAATTATTAAAGCATTTTTATATGTGCAAATTGTGTCTCAGTAACTTTTTGATGAGGCTATTTAACATAATGACTTCAGCTAAATTGACTCACTTACTGTAAGGAATCAATGGAACTATCATAAGTAAAGCCTTTGTCTTCACAAGTATATAATTGTGTGTAGAAAAATGCAATAAGCAACTTACAACATTCCTATAACTTCATACAGAATAAGTATAATAATACTTTGACATATACTACAATATAATACAATACAATACGACTAATACAAAACATATAAGTATACTAATATACTTTGAAGAATTACTTTTTCAACTTTTGTAGCAGAGACATTTTTTTTGTATTCCGTGGCAAATCGAACGTTATTTAAGAACATAAAAATACATATAAAGCTATATACAAAACCATTCACACTCATATGGTACGTCATCATAATCTTAAGACAACTGCAGGAAATTTCACAAATAGCTTAACTTTTTTACGTAGGAATAAACTTTTACAAACTTACCATGTGTCTGACAAACAATGTAAAATATCAGCAACAATATACTGTATACACTTAAGTTTTTAACGCGCGAGCGATTCATTTTGCCACTATTCTTTATAAAGTGTGGTTAACTTTATAATGAACATTCACAAAAATGATGATCACAGTACAAGCGATCGCCAGTGACTACAAGACAAGAGACAACGAGAACGACCAGTCGACCAGTAAAATACTGCGAGTAGGGACTAGGGGTGACTCCGCAAGTAATCGAACGTTCTGAGTATCGATAAGACTTACATAATCGATTTTAATATACTCATAGATAATAATTATAATCGTTTAGGGGATGTAGAGGCAAGCAAGGCGAACTTCGTGTTAGAAATCAAAGAGTACATTGAATATATTAAGATTAGAAATGACCATTAAAAGACATTAAATTAGTGACATAATGACGTTACTGTAATATACGACTTTAAAAAACTATTTATAACCGAAAAAACACTATAAAATCACGTTGAACTATTATTGCTTCACACAACTTAAATAAATTTAAAAATATTTCAACGTAACACGCTTAACATTATGTGCAATGCTAATAAAAAATCATTCATTTCTATCTTCATCAAATTTAATGAAAAAACCGAAGTGAATGAATCACTTCGGTAGACATAAAATTAAACTATTAAATGATAACGTATACTTTTTGTTCAATACCTAACTATCAAGTTGATTTGATTAATATCTATGTAATGGCTAAGTTATAAACGGTGTTTATCTGCACCAGTGTCATTCTGGATGGTTATAGAATAATTATTTATTCTCAGGGCTGGACACATTTCCAGTTTAATCCACATAGTTATGATATGGTCCTTCTTAGCTCTATGGTCCATAACATCTTTCTTTATACATAATGTATTTAGAAAGATGTTTTATAAGCTACGTAAAAGGATATTGTTATAAAAGTGTGTTAAACAAAGTTTTAAATCGTTTATTTCTAAAAGAACAATACACTTAAAGAGAAATATACTTTATTATAAGTATAGTAAAATACATCCCCAACTTAATCCACCCCAACTTAATTACCAACTATATAAACTACATCATATTTACAGGTATCATGATACAATATTAGATAATGTATAGATCATTAAGCAGATGTGTGTGTTGAAATGTACTTCTTGTACCGTATTTGGTTTTTGATGCTGGTAAAATTAGCTTTTGGTTATTTTTAGTCTGGGTGCTATATTTTCATTATAGTTCATAGTTTCATTTTTTTCATTAATGTATTTTCCATTTTATATAATTATTAAGAAAAATATATATTTAACATAGAAAATATTAAATCAATATTTCTAGATACTGTAGCTATTTTGACAAATAAATTGAATATATCCACTGTAGTTTGGTTTCGTAGGTCACTGCCATATTTTTTTCAAAAACTACTGAGTCTATTTGTGTATTTTATATGCCGCTGCAAAAGGATTTGATGAAATCAAGAAAGATAAATATCGCGGATATCCATCAAATACAGATGACACATATGTAAAGGCAAAAATTTTCAACTTCTATATCAAGTCATTTCCTCAGTCAAATATTAGAAAATCATTAAAATATTCTAAAGTTATCAACTTTACTCCCGCATCTTCGAAACTATAAAGTATAAATTTGTGGAGAACTGATGGTGGTGTTGTTGAAAACACTTGAAATGAAAATTTTTGAAACAAATTAATTTTACAATTATTTTCGATTATTTACATGTTTTTAACGTTTCGTTGACAAATAAATACCATAGAACTTCGATGTCTGTAATGAATCATACATCTGCGTGCCAAAGCACACACAAACTCAAACACTTACCCTATATAATATTTAGTATAATATTGAAAATTTTCGACAATAAGTATAGGATTTTTCACTTTTTACATTTCATAGATATAATTGTAAAAAAATTATATCCCATTATCGATATTTCGTCAAACATGCCCCATACCTACTTATATTATTTTAGAGATCCATTTATGTTACAAATGAAAATGAATATTTTAGGAAATTAGAAAACTGATATTTATGTTGAAGAAATTATTATTATTAATATTGTATACAGTCTAGAAAAGTTTCTAGTTATAAAAACCGATATCGTAATAACAATATTTTTTTATAAGCGATACATCCTTACTGTGACAGAATAATTCTCTCTGACGCAATGTTCTATAATTCTCACTACAAGGTATTTTGAACGTAATTAATAGATAAGACTAGCCACATTTTTGATTTTCTAGTTCTTAAAAAAGTGCAGAGAAACCTATCACCGTACGTAATATTGCCAGAGTAGCTTGCTGTTTACCTTTTAACTCTAGCTTTTGGTGTTAATATTTTTGATTGTTGGTAACCCTGGGCGTCAAGTTATCGTTCAGGAGTTTTTGGCGGGAACTGAAAGGAGACGTTGTGCTGTGCAGTTTTATTTTCTAAAGATGTGTATAATTACTCTAAAATGAACAATAGTTGCAGGATATTGATAGTATTTGAGTAGAAATTATGTGTTTTTGTGAGAAATGTGAACTGTATAGTCAGATGTGATCTTTCGAGTTTTCACAAAAACTCCATTGAATGGCGTCGGTTGTAGCCTGCAATACAACTGCGCTACTATACGAAGACCTATTAATTAACATGTTTCCGACTGAAAGACTTTGATTCTATGGTAATGAATAAATAATATAAAAAAAGAGTTTTTGGCGGGAACTGAAAGGTGATGTTGTGCTGTGCAGTTTTATTTTCTAAAAATGTGTAAAATTACTCTAAAATGAACAATAGTTGTAGGATATTGATAGTTTTTGAGTAGTGATTATGTGTTTTGTGAGAAATGTGAACTGTATAGTCAAATGTGGCCTTTTGAGTTATCACAAGAACTCCGTTGAATGGCATTAGCTGATTACCTACAGTTCAGCTGTGCTGCACATAGGCTTAAGAAAATGAAGAAACTAAATGTATATTATAAACTAAGATCTGGCTTAAAGGCCTAGCTGCCAAGCCATAAACCTAAATAAAAAAAATATAAAAAAGTTATCGTTCACTGAGTTTAATACATCACGTAATAAGCTCTAACTAGACGGTGGGTATACCAAATTAATTGAAATGAAAGAACAGCATATGTTATTTTCTAAACCTATTTGTGCATAAAACTTTTTTATTATATATTTTTCATTTAATGATTCTTTTTCTTTCATTCATTGTTCTTATCAATATGGTATCTCAATAATAATCGCAGAGTACTTTAATATAATAGGAGTATAATAATGTAGTACACGCAATATTTTCTTTTAACTTTGATTTAAACTATATAAAATATCAGTTTTCATAGTTATTATTATTTGGTGACGTGACCAAAGGGCTGGCCTATATTTAGGGCAACGAATAAGCGTTGCCATACAACGAGGGAATGCGGCCAGCATTTTGGGAACGCTCCCCGCCGACAGCGATTTGGACTACATTTTTTACTTGTACATGTTTATAGTAGTATTTAATTTTATAGTTTAGTTTATTTTTAGTTTAATTTATTTAATTATTATTTAAAAAAAATTGTTCTTAACTAGCCAGGTATTAAATATATAGCTTTATTTATGGGATTGTCAGTATTAATTGGACCGATTTAAGCAAAAATGTTCCAACCCACAACCTCGACAATTTCAAGTTTTTGTGACCTATGTACTCCAAATAAGCTATATTTTAACATATCAAAGACTCATAATTCTATGTCAATAATTGACAAAATCCGTATGGTCCAACCCACAGCTGAAATGACGAAGACCATTTTTTAAAAGGAATAAGTGTTTCAAGCTATTAGAATCATTTTTGCATTTTCTTGATTGCCCTGACATGTACACATTGTGTTAATTTTTTTTTGCTATAATGATTCAAACTACTTGGAACAATCATGCTTTTTAACCGACTTCGAAAAAAGGAAGAGGTTCTCAATTCGTCGGGATCTTTTTTTTTGTTGCTTTTTTTATGTATGTTCGCCGATTACTCCGTGATTTATGATCCGATTTACGTGATTCTTTTTTTGTTAGTGTTTTTTTTGTGAATAGCTTCGAATTGGTCCCCTAAAAAATTTACTTAGTTTGGCCCGGTAGTTTTCATTTTATGAACATTTTTTAAGAAAAAAAAATCCTTTTTTGTTTCATATGTACACCGATTACTCTGAGATTTATGATTCGATTTACGTGATTCTTTTTTGTTCGACGCGGAATATCTGCCATGTGGTCCCCTAAAAAATTGACATAGTTTGGCCCAGTAGTTTTCATTTTACGAACATTTTTTTGTTCCCGTTTCTTGGGACCCATATTTTTTAAGAAGCGCGGCACCATATTCGTATGTCGTCCACCCATGCATAGCTAGACACTAAAAAGTAACAAATAAAAAATAAAAACTTCGTTCAATAAAACCGACTTCAAAAACTAAAATATATAAAATAATTTATTTCTAAAGGTATTATTATTAATATATATTATCTAAAACATCTTGAAGTCTATCGATCTCTCTTATAGATAGTGAATCGACTCTCTTACTCCCGCCAGGTGTCACCGTTAGACGCCTGGCGGGAATAACTGATCGAGGGATAACTGATCAATTGTCGACCGCCGAGAGTAGAAAATTATCAAAGTTAAAGTAGATATTAGTTATCGCTATTTAGAAGACTGAAAATTTTGAATTGTATGTATTTTTTAATGCCGAATCACAAATAAAGTTCAAAAAAATCAGGATGGACCACCCTTACCAATTAGGGGCATAAAAAATAGTTTACGTCCTATTCTCAGACCTACTAAAACACACACACAAATTTTGATAAGAATCGGTCAAGCCGTTTCGGAGGAGTTTTGTTACAAACACTGGGAGAAAATTTTATGAATTAGAATTATCGAATATTATTTGTTTGTTTGAGCCCACTTCACGACCGTACAGTTCACGATTTATGGCGCAGACATGATCTTGTCACTTGTCGTTATTAGCGACCATGTCGAGCGGCAAAAACAAATTATATTATTATAATATAATTTGTTTTTGATATATATATATATATATATATATATATATATATATATATATATATATATATGTCGAAATATGATTATTATTTGGATGTATAACGCACAATATCATTTGTTTACATTTTAATTACTTCTAAAATTCTTAATGTAATTTAATTTGATTTGTTGAATGTTTCTATAACTTAAAGATCGTTCTAACCTAATAAAAGTTATGAATATTGTAATTTAATAAACGACCAATCAGAGCAGAGCATATGGCGGAGCGGGCTCAGCGCCCTCTATACTTTGAGTAATATCTACTTGGGTAGACTGAGGAGTTTTTGTGACACATTTGGTTGGTGGCTACAGGTCGAGTTGGACCTTTGAGAGTTTTAAAGAAAGTATTGAAGCTGGAAGTATGAGCGGGTGCCCTGAACCCGCTGCTCGGTCTAAACTATGTCATAATGTTGATCAAATCTAAATTAAAAGTGTATAAACCGTGGCTATTGTGTTTTATGCTCGCATTTTATCCTTATGACGCCCACTAAACCTGCAATAACTAAAGATGATGTCGTGAGAACGAGGCCGTTCTGCGACATATATATATATATATATATATATATATATATATATATATATATATATATATATATATATATATATAATTATATTATGTCACCAGTTTTCGCACTTGGCGCCTCGCCAGCGATAATCTCCTTCGTCGCTAAGCTCACAGCATACTTTTAGGCATCGTACCAAAATAATCGTAAGTTCGTGCGAATGTTACCAGTACGAATCCGCGATTAATTCGCAGACCTCGGATAAGGATAATCGGTATTTATTCCATGCGATCCCGCATACAATATATGATATTCTATTCACAAGAATTAAGTGCATACGAACACACGATCAAACATTTTGATGCAGAATAGGTATCCTAATAACTCGCGATATAATCGCATTCTGTTATTAGGAGAACGTGTTGAGGGGCAGAGCAGAAGCCGACCTGCTCTCGTGCGTTTCTTGCAGAACCGCGTCGTTTATTCGCATCATGACCGCGTATCATCAGCCTTAAGAACAGACGAGCGTGCATGACAAGAGCTATGAATGTCAAAGAAGCAAGTGAGGTGTGTAAGAATAAGCCTGAATGGCGCTCTGTTGTTCGTGCCTACCCCGCAAGGGACCTGGCGTGAAGTTATGTATGTATGTATGACCACGTATTCACGTTCTATTAGGACACCCAGTCTTAATCATCCCACGAACACGCGTAGGTCGCCACGCTTCCTCATGCGATTATCCTAGTAGTCGCGTTGTATTATAACGGGTGTCCGCCGGGAAGGTATACTACTTTGTTTTGCCGCCATTTTGGTAAACATTAGTCTTGACAGTTCATATTTGGCAGTCGTGAAGTAGGCACGTGGCAAATTTATTATGGAAAAATATTCGATAAACCAACGTGTTTTAATCGTTAAAACATTTTATCAAAACGAATCATCGATTATTGTGACGATGAGAAAGTTGCGTGAAATTTTTGGGAGAAACAACGTGCCAACAAAACGCACTATTTATCGTGTAGTGAATGATTTCGAAGAAAGAGGGTCTGTAGGTGATAGACCCAAGCATGGATCACAACGTACTGCAAGATCGGCTGAAAACATTACTGCTGCTCAAGAAAGTGTTCAAAACAATCCATCAACCTCAATTCGACGCCGTGCTCAGGAGCTTGGTCTTCAAAGAACTACTTTGGCCACAATTTTGCACAAGGATTTGCATTTGTTTCCATTTAAGATTCAGTTGACACAAGAGCTTCTTCCACAAGACCATTTACGGCGTCGTACATATGCCAATAGGATGTTCCAGCTCGCCCATGACAACCCCGATTTTCATGAAAAAATCATAATGAGTGACGAGGCACATTTTCATTTGAATGGATATGTGAATAAACAGAATAGTTGGTTCTGGGCAATGGAAAACCCTCAAATTATTCATCAGTCACCTTTGCATCCATTAAAAGTGACAGTCTGGTGTGCAATTTGGTCAGGAGGAATCATTGGACCTTACTTCTTTGAAAATGAAAACCGCGTAACGGTAACTGTGAATGGGGAGCGATATGGTGATATGATTGAAAACTTTTTAACGCCTCAACTGCATGCTTTAGGCTTGATTAACATGTGGTGTCAACAAGACGGTGCCACATCGCATACAGCCAGGATTACAATGGAATTACTGCGAGACCTCTTTCCACAACAAGTTATTTCAAAAAATGGTGATGTTGATTGGCCTCCACGGTCGCTTGATTTGACTGCTCCGGCCTTCTTTTTGTGGGGATATCTGAAAAGCAAGGTTTATGCAAACAAACCAGAAACGCTTGAGCAACTCAAACAAAATATTCGTGATGAAATTAATGAAATACCGCGTGAAATGTGTGAGAATGTAATGAAAAATGTGCTCAAAAGGACTCGCATTTGTGAGGCTAACAGAGGCGGACATTTACCTGATATTGTATTCCATACATAATTGCCGACATTAAATAAAACATTTATCAATATAAGATCCATTCTCTTTCATTTAATCAAAAATTATAAACAAACAAAGTAGTATACCTTCCCGGCGGACACCCTGTATTAGGACGGCCTCGTATATATTGGAAAGCGAAACCCAAAGACGTAGTCGGGCCGTGACAGTTGTATAGAATAGGACGGACTGGTGATTTTATAACATGTCCCATGTTTATATTAGGAAAAAAAATGAGGATAAAAAATTGCTATTTACTATGTTTTTCTATATTTACCGACATATTGTTTTTACTAAACTAATATTATTGGGGTCCCGTAGGCATTTTGTTAAAAAACGCGTCATTTGTATTTATAAGCTAATACAGCTTACTTTGAAGTGATTTTTTCTGCTATTCCTTGATACCCCAATGTCCAATATCAACATAATTAAATGGAAAACCAACTAGAACGCTTCAAACAAAAAGTTTAGTTGAAACAAAACTTCAATTACAATACATTTTCTATTTATTTTTGAGGATTGTTCTGCCGTTTTCGGATTCCAAGATCAAATAGTAATTAAATTTATATAGGACCACTTTAAAGCTATGCTGAACCGAAATCGGTTCAGAGAGAGGGTAATATGTAATAACAGCCCATAAATGTCCCTCTCTACTAGGCTCGTGCCTCCCGTTATAGGGGAACGGACAGTATACTCATCACGATTGTCCAAGGCGACTTGGCAGGTTTGACACATCGATTATTTCGGTTTACAGATTGAACCATAATATTTTCCTTCACCTTTGTCAACACGTGGTAATTGTAACAATATGCATTAGGTCAGAAAACTGCCTTCGCGGTGCATGCGTTTTGGCCAGGATCGAAGCCATGCCCTTTGATTTAGGGACGCGTGCGCTAGCCATTACGCTACCGCAATTGAAAAGCTTACTCTCAAATGTCTTTCTTTGTTCGTTTTTTTAAATATATAATGATATTATGCATTTTCCATTGTATTTTTCATTTATTTTTGTGTTATATGGACTATATTATTGAAGTTTTAAAGAAATCTTTCTGTTATATATAAAATTTCATTGACTCTTTTGGGCTGATCGGACGAAAACGTACGACGATAGGCGAATAAAAGTATGCATGATGGCCTCTGAAAGAAAGTATATAGTGTGTGTTGCAGATTACTATAATCACAAAATAATAATATCCTATAGAAAAAGGATTTAAGGCGTTTCACCAAAGCTTATCACCATCCCCTAGAATCTAGAACAAAGAAAGATAAAAATAATCTTAAAATGAAGGAATGGCGCAAAATCTAATAATTAGAGGAGGGCCCGAATCAATAAATACTTTGTATCGAGCATAGCGACCGCATCCATTTTCATTCGAATAGGCGTTTTCTAGAAGCGGGGTGGTTTGAAGGACGCACGTGCCAGACTTACCCATAGACCTCCTACATAGGTCGAGTGTTTCTGCGCATGTATGCCGCTGCCCGACGACAACACCTCCTCCAGAGGCCAGAAAGAGCTCGTGCGGCGTGCCATTTATAGCTATAACTATCAAAATCAACGGTGTCTACTACTACCTTACTGCTTAATTAGGCGTAATATTATACTTATGGGCGTTAATATACATAGTGTTTTAGCATTTGTTATATCTGATCCACCTTTTTATACTAGTATTTTGCTTTATGAGCATTTAATTATTCGTGTATCAACTAATCAGAATAAATGTTAGAGTTGTTATTTATATTTTGAAATAATGAAGGTACTTTTATAACCACGCTATTATGCGCTTGTCTGGTGGCGCCATTTAACTGAAAATATTTGAAATAATTTTGTGTACTTTACAATATTTTATGGAATTCGTATTGTCGTGATTAGAAATTAGGTTTGGAGTTATTATTGATGTTTTGACATAGTTTAAGACCTACTAATTTCACGATATACACTAGCGGAATTTTAAAAACTCCAAAAGTCGAATTAGACGTTGATGCGGACGACCGCACTCTACACATGGGAAGGTATGTGACCGGCTGCAGGCAGCAGTCAACGAGCTTGGCGAAGGTTACGCAAATGGAGGTACCGGATCCCTGGGAAAAGTGCACCAAATACTTGACTGTCACCTTAGATCAGAGCATGATTCGTGATCATGATCTATATACACGAGCGGAGCAAATTGTCCCTCAGACACAAACTCAAATATAAAACTTGTATCCATCCGATCATGACATACGTAAGTCGGCCTTATCAAAACTGGTACATCTAGATTAACTGCACGACTTGTAACGTCCTCACTGAAAGGGTCGACAATATTACGACGGCGGGCTGGCATGTACCAACAGACAAGTACATTTACACGCTGCCAATCACTATCTACGGCTTTGTGAGGGACGCTTGGAAATGCCCGCCCCCCTCTTAAACAAGACGACGTAAGTATCATGGTCATAGTATCATCTTGTTTAGAATGATGAGCTTCTCAGATCAAAAATCTTGCTCGTTTCATTTTTTCAGAAACTTAATTGAGTAAAACTGTTGAAAATCACCTAAAAATTTGGATACGTTTTTCTGTCTTAATTTTTGTACGAATTTTAGTTTAATTGTTGTTCCGAGGTGGCGAAGAAACACGACCGGTTACTTTCTAAAATCTTCCAAACTGCAAATGGGGGGCAAGATACCAAATCCATCAGCCAACCCATTAACTTTTAAGGATAATCGAAAGTGGTCCCTGCATTCCTCGCGTTGAGCCTTGTTAATTTACAAATTTATTTAACAAAAACACAAAAATCAATTTGAACTTTATAACAATAGAGCTAAGGTGGTGTAATAAGCATTATTGTTGTTTACTATTACTTTAGGTTATGGGCAGACAGCAGTCTATGGCGACTTGTAACCCTTTTAAGACGTATAATGGATATTGTTATATATACTATCATATATTATAGCGTTAATAGTTGCTTTTCTGGTGAATACTTAACTATATACACTCAGACAAACAAAATGGGTAGATAGAGAGCCCCGAGCTCTCACAGTGAAGCCGGTTAAAGGAAGCCGAGCTTGGAATAGAAAGCCGACCATGGCACAGTGCGTTACGAGAACGTAGTATTATACAATAGACTTAATACGTATAAAAATAGAATAGTTTCCAGAGGATACATAATACATTGCTATTAACCACCACGCTAACCCAGGACCGACCGCCGCAAATTCGATAATTGCCGCCCCCACCGAAGCTAAAGAAACCAGAAAAATTATATAATACTAGCTGTGCCCGCGACGTCGTACGCGTGGAATTTGTTTTCAAAACCTCCCGATTTTAAAACATTCTTCATTGGTGCTCTGCTCATATTGGTCTTAGCGTGATGCTCGATTTATGGGCTATCTAACACTGAAAGGATTTTTCAATTCAGACCAGTAGTTCCTGAGACTAGCGTGTTCAATTAAACAAACAAACTCTTCAGCTTTATATAGTTGAGGCTTTTATTCACATAGGTTCCGTCTGTACTTTTATTCATTCGTGTGATATAAACATACATAAGTAATAAAATTGCTCGCTGTACAACAATAACTGATTAGAGTTATCAACAGATTTTTACTTAAAATGCGAATGAAAGTCAGTATTAATACGGGCCCTTGAAGTGTTTAAATTGAAAAGGAGGAGCTAAATCTAGCAACCGAGGATCTTAATTCTGATTATGTTTACAAAAATATCTCCATCATTATCCTCGTCTTAAATTCTAAATGTTCGCTGTGAAGCTCAATATACGCTTTTCTTATGAATACCATACTCATACCCTTTCCCCAGCTTCAACTCGAAGGCAGGAGAGTAGAGCTAATAAACCCTTGAATGTTGCTTGATATACCTATATAGAAATTCCTTGTAATATTTTCTTAGTTTCCGGGACTAGTCCCTACTTATAATTAAAACTTCGTTTTAATGGTTTTCATGTGATATAAAAGATAAAAATGTCACCTAATTATTGCTAGTAAGTTGTCTGTTTCAAACAGTTGTGCGAGGCCAGTTTTTAATTACTACAATATGCGAAGATTCGTAGTGAATAAATTATTCAGTAAAATCGAATTAGTACCAGGTATATCTAGACATCTATGAAATGCACAATACAACTCTTGTATGAGGCCGTTATGCGTTGCATTAATTGCGGACACGAAAACATACCTTGGTCATACTCTTGACTGCGTTTTTAAAATATTCTCTGTTAAGCCTACCAAATTAACCTACTGTGTATAATTACTATAAAATTGTGGTCGTTAATGACCTAAGTTAAATAGTGACCTAAAATAAACAAAAAAAAAACAAATGTAAGTAACACAAAGCAGCGTTTTGGTTTTTTTTAATCACGAATACAGCCTTAGTCTGATATTCTCTAGTTCTTTTCTTTTAATGCACGTTGAAAGTTTTTAATACTTTTTTTGTATAAAATACTAGTTTTCTTTAGTTCGTACCCCTTATATATTTAGCTAGAAAACTTTGACACAGGTTACACGTTGAATAAATTTTTTATCAGGCGCAATGCCTCCCTAAGTTGGCGCCAGTCATCCCTGTCCGATTTCCATGTCGTCAGCCCATCGGGCTAATGGGTTTCCCACACTGCGTTTACCAAGACGCTGTCTGCACTTCACGACACGTCTGCTCCATGGGCCATCGGTCCTGTGGCAGACGTGAACGGCCCCCTGCTACTTCAACTCTAATTTTCAGAGTTATATCAGTTTTTTTAACTACTCTACGGACTCTAGTCTCGTACCCTTTTTTAAAGCTTTATTTCTAGATTTAATTCTTAAAATTTTACACGCTTATTATTTTAATTCTTGTGTGTGACATTAATTAATTTGTTTTGAAGTGTATGTATCTTACGAGTAACTTATTATATTAATTTATCCTAATTTTAATACTAAACTTATACTAGTGTAGAGTGTATCTGTTACATGCTGGTGTTGTGAGGAAGTGCATGTGCAGTGTGGGCCTTATGTCTATACTTATATATTATCCTGTCTAGTGCCATGTGTGTTATGTTTTCCTTTTTGTGTCTGGGTTATTAATTTTTAGGCTCTTTGTGTGTCTTGATTTGGTTGTGAAATGTGCGTGTAATGCAATGCGGTGGTAGTGCGCGTTGGTTTGAGTGTGTGTATAAGTTTTGTTGTTTGTTTATGACTTTGTGTTGTGTTTTAATTTATAGCTTAATTGTTGTGACATGAAAATTTTCAGTTTTTGTTAATGATGATTGATGGTTTAGGAGGGGGATTATTGGCCCTCCATTAGGCGTTGGACCGTCTTGTCTCTCAGCGTATCGCCATTTTTATATTGTAATCCCTGATCTCATCGGCTGTGGCTTTCTCCGCTTTGAGGACGAAGGTGGCGGTAGCGTCCTCTTCGCACACGGCTGTGTAGTAAATACATTTACCAGTGTGCCGCGAAATTGCCACGACCGCATGAGGGATGCTCTTGTACAGGTCCATCTTGTTGGATTTGGACCTCACGATTACCACTGTCTCGAAGGTAAGACCCTGGGCCTTGTGTATCGTTTGAACGCATGACCCTTCGCCCTTATCACAGCCTAGCTTTATTAGTCTCTCTTTTTCTGACTGCGCGTGAGTTAGATAATGAGTATTGGCAAGTTCTGTGGGTATGCGGTCTCGCGAATACCGTTTGAGTTCCAGGTAACGAGCTTGATTTTTGGACGAATATATGCCTGAGTATACATCACTCATGGCATATGCTACGTCTAGTGGATTTCGGTGTGTAAACCGCCTGTCGCGTTGTAGGCTGCCATGTACTCTCCCGCCATGTCTCCCGCTAGTACGGTGGGTGTGGCGTTGTCGTACACGGCTGCCTCCGCGGCCTCGAGTCTGTTCTTTAGCAGTCTGTCAATTCCCAGTTTATAGGTATCCAGGATGGTTATATCAGTTAACTTGGTTCTCTCCCGGATATATCCTCATTTCTAATTCTATCCATAAGAGATACATCCAATAAAGCTCGCTTTTAGGCCGTTGAGCGACTTGGAACTTGTGACCACTCGGTTATAAAACGACTGTTTTTTTCTGTTTACATAAACCTTAAATTACACGAAACATTATCCAAGTAATGGTGAAAACAAATAAATTCAAATAATTTATTGCATAAAAATATGATAGTTGTACAAATAGGTGTTATTATTTTATAATGAGCACATGTTTTTTGCAGGTTCGGTGTACAATTATTTGAAGCTATATTATAATATTATATAGGTACATACTTATTTCAATATTTATGTAGTGTTAAACAAACAAAACCTCTTAAAAATCCGTTTCGTGGTTTAGGAGTTAGCGGATGTACATATAGACAGACAGAAGCGGAAAGCGACTTTGTTTTATTTATATCATGTAAAGAAGATTTATCTCATTCCCAACTTTAAATTTACTATCCGATTTACCAGTAAAACAGCCAGAGGAATAAAGATCCCTGACAGCATTAAGACGCTGTTAGCAATGCTAATTTACTGTCCGAAGTATGTATGCATCGGCCTTCTGAACAAAGGTACTTTTAAAGAGTTTCTTACAGATTTCTTTGAAGAAATCTTTAGCCTATACTCACGGACCTATTGTTTCAACCGCAAATTGGACAAATATGTAAATACTTCCTTCCTCTTTGAAACTCCCATATTTGCGCCATTAGTATTTTTAAATTACACAATACGTGCACTTGTTCTTGTAGCTGCTAGTGCACGGCCGTATTAAATTATCAAGACCAAAAACAAGCGAAAGTCGTCATCAAGTACTAAGAAGGAATGCTATAACGCTACGAAGAATAACGGATATCGTGACTAAACCGAGTATTGAACGCGGAACATTCTGACATAGAAAGTGTTTATGACCCACAGTGACACAGAACATTAACTACATAATATACATTGGTATGTATAATTGTATGTTATTTAGTTTCCACAAAAATAATATAACTTCTAACGGATTGGCTCGTGTTTATCAAAATGGTATAAAAATAATAATCGAATGTCCAAGCAGGAACGGAGAAAGAATACAATTTCGTGCGGCCGTGCGGCCTGCCGTAAGTGGTGCCAAAACAACGTACAGCCTGGTGGACGGGACCCCTGGTCTAAATAGAGTATGTCGCCATAACAACCTTGAGTTGTGTTCCAGCATCAATGGCCAGATTCCAGTCTACCTCCCTTTTGAAAGCGACTGCACATTGGTTACAAATGTCCATAGGCGACGGTAGCCGCTTCCCATCAGGTGATCCGGCTGCCAGCTGCTGAAATCATTAAATAAAAAAACTCCTTGTGGCACTCGGGGACTGCCGCGGTAAAGCTATTGCATAGCATCAACTTATGCAATTATAATTATTTTTTTTTATTTTATTTATGCAGTATTTATAAGCTATCACTCATTTTCTTTCACTATTTTTTCATCACTTTCTTCATTAATAAATGCACTTTGTTTATTCATATTTAAAACACTTTATACACAAATATTACGCGTACAGCTATTCACTACCAGCAACTGCTATTCACAGTTGTACATAGGTACACCTATGTATACATATATACCTACATGTATACTTACGGGACGCACATGCAGTGAGTGTGACATTATAAAGATATGATAGATACCTATATACTTTCTCACAAACAGCTGCTTACGTATTCGTCCGATTTCGGAGCAGCTCGTCTCGGTCCGTGCGAGCTTCGTACAGTCGTACCATTACATAGACGTTAAGCGAACGCTCGGCCGAGCTACATGGTAGACGGAGTCAGGGGTGTTAGGTTATATTTTCGTTACGGAATTTCTTGATTCAGTCGCCGCGCTCAAAGCCCCGCGATAAAATCATATATGCAATAGTTTAAAATCTTACTACATATATTTTTTCCTTTAATGTACAGTTTATTATTATGTTACTATTGCAATATATTTTATTATGAACTACTTGGTATTATTTTTATTCGCCACCCAGATAATAATGAAAGGAATTTCGGGTCAGTAAAAGATGACTGCGTAAATAGCTGGCTGTATCCACTCAATGCTATCAATACAAAGTGCCCAATAATAATTATGTGAGTATGGGCATAGAGTGTACCAGATTACTTAATCTTTTTTAATGGCTTAAAAGCTGATAGCAGTTAATGTGCAGTTTAACCCAATTCATCTTAACTTACTATCGTATATCGTATCGTATATATGAGTACATTGATATGTTAGAGCATAGCACTTTCTACCAAAAAGCACTAAACGTGCGAATACAAATCAAATAACTTTATCAATATTATTGTTACATATCGACAAAGAAACGCGCACCTTGGCTTTATTGCCCTTCGCGCATTCGGAGTTCTTTTGTTTACTTCTTATTTAAAATTTGCAATTAGACAATAGCCCATTGTTATTGTTTTCGACTTTGTTAGCCGTTCCTAGGAATAATTGACCAGGTGTGCAGATTATTGTTTCTCGGAAACCCCATTGCACGCGGTCGATTTTTTGTACTGTATAGTTAGTATAAAACAATGCCTGAACGGAGGGGTGGGGCAGTCAAGCGAGGATTACGATACGAGCAAGACGTAGATTCGATGAGCGATATAGTGACAGACGTTGCGCGTGTTATTGAATCGTGCGGTTTGTACTAGTAGTGTCTAGTTATATTTGTATTTATGTTATACGTGTTTGTATAATTCTACAGTAATCCAACGGCATTTTAATTCGAGTCCTGCGTAACTTGTAACATTATTATTTATAAACTAAATGCTTCTACGAGTACTGGTTAGCAACTACCGATTATTATTGCCCTTGCTCCATCTAAAGGTTGTCTGGGCGAAATTTCCAAGGACGATAAGACCTGCCGTGACCGATTGTACTTGAATATTCATATTATTAATTTTATGTATAGTCAAGGTGAAGGGGAACTCAATACACTCCTCTTTATTCCCGTGTTTGAATATCAACGACGACAAAAAATCGGTCAGTAAAGCTAGGACACTTTTTAATTTTGACTTCGAATTGTAGTTGACTTTAAATTTCGTTTCAAAAAAGTGAAAAACGAGAGGTAATATATGAACTTACCCCACTGACGGACTTCCCTACCTTGACAGTACAAATTTTTGTATATTAAAATTTACTCGAGATCGTTGTTCCTCAACGATTTTTATGCAGCGACCAAGGGAAAAAACCAAAATTTCAGTAAAAAGTGTCGTGATCACAAAATTATATTAACACCGGATACGCTCGCAACTTCGTCTACTTTAGACTGGTAGCAAATCGTATTTGAATGAACAAATTTTCATGTACTCTGACTACTTTAAACCACCTTTGAGAAAAATCCCGTGGGATTCCCAGTATGTTAAGTACCGCATTATTTGATAATTAATGTAAGCAACGGTTTTACTATAAACTGTGTCGGAATAAGCTAATGTTTATATATCCTAACAACTTAAAACCGCTTCAGGGAAAAATCTCACATGATTTCCGGGAAGTAAAATACAGCAGATTTTAAGTTATGGAGTTTGCCATTAATTAGCGAAAATTGAATCGAAATCGGTAGAGTAGTTTTTACATGAATCCCGAACAAACAGACACACACAAAAAATTTAAAAAACAAAAGACAACATTTTCAGCATTGTATAATATTATATATTTTAATTGATAGTTTATTCATACGTTTGACTTGCAGGCAGGTCAGGTGGTTACGTTTGATTTGCATACAGGTCTTTTTAACAGGCTGCGGTCGCGCCCCCAGCTTGAGAAAAGAGGCTTGATGCGTTGAGATTCTAGAATTCTAGATGCTATAAATTATTTCTAAGTATTTAGAAATTTTAATTATTTTTGTTACTCAAAATTTTTTTTTAATAATTTTACTGACTTACTAACTACTTAATGTCCAGTAGATCACTTGATCAGAACAATGTTATAAGTTTCATTCATCCTATGTTAGCTCCTATGAAATTGCTTCCATTAACTGGAAAATTGCAATAGTAGTTGTCGTGAAGTTTGCTGGTTCCAGTTGTCTTCCAAGTATAATTTAATGATTCCATAAGGTTTCTGTAATATCTATCTGACTTATGGCATGCCGATTTTAAAAACCGTCTATAATTTGATGTAATTAATTATTCCAACTGGACCTAAAGGATGACAAAAATTATTTTAAGATAACAAAGTTATGTAAATCGGTAAAAAAATCCTGTATTCTGAAAATATTTTGAATATTTAAGATTTTTAAGATGTTATATTCTTAAGCATATATAGGAATACTAGCTGTGCCCCGCTGTCTCACCCGCGTGGTGATGGAAGTCGTTATATTTTGGATAATTCACACTTTATCTTTATAAATTATAGGCTATGTGCTATTCTGATTAGTAAGCTATATTGTTGTAAAATGTTATCAGAATCCATTCAGTAGTTTTTGCGTGAAAGAGTAACAAGATTCATACATACATTCTTACAAACTTTAATATCATTTTTGCCCAAATTATAGATTGTTGCTAATTGGCATAACTACCTCCGAGTACAATTGTTCTCAGTAGTTTTGTGGGCTTACTAGCAAATACGTGCAAAAGTACGGTGCTCATACTTCTATAAATAAGCCATAGCCTCCGTCTATACCCGTCCAGGTTGTATACAAAGATAGAGAGCATTTTACTGACCCAATGACCGATATTTATCACTTGTATTCCAAGCACGTGAAGTCACCGTACCCTGGAGCCCGAGAAATTTGTTATTCGGCGCGCGAAAGCTCCGCCGGGAGGTGGGGGAGGTCGCGTACCTGCGATGTGCAGGCGCACCTGTCACGGTGGCTAGTGAAAGGCGTTTGTCGATATCGATAGTTGCTGCTACTAATTTGTTTTATGTAGGTAAATAAAATAAAAACTTTTATTTAAAATTAATGGTTGGGACCAATCTTCTATTAGTATAAACTTATATCATCGTCAGTTAGGAACGTTCCACAAACGCTATCACGTTCTATAGCAACGCTTATGTGTTGACAAAATACAAGCCAACCTTTGGCTCGCAGTTTACACTTATTTAAATTAATGTTTCATTGATAATGTAAAATCTTTTTACAGCTTAGGTCATGTATATAACTGAAAAAGAATATGTAAAGTTAAAAAAATACAAAATTTAACAGATAAATCAAAAATGTTGCAAAAAAGAATCTGACTTTAAGCGTAAATAAAAATCATAAATAAATATTTTCTACAAGATGTTCAAGTTGGTGCGAAGTAAAACTTAAAATTACTATATCTTGCAAATATTAGTTTTTTTAAATGTTTTTCGTGGCACTGACTTCAAGATGTTGTAGCAAAGAGTTATTTGGATAATATAAAAATATTTACTTTTGAAGTCGGTTCTTTTTTGCTACAAATTTGTTATTTTTCAGTATTCAGTTACGTTACATACGGAGAATGTATGTAGTTTATAAGATATACAATAACGATGAAACTACTTAGTCTGGCCATAAATACTGTTACAATTAAACAGAAACAAAATATTACATTTGAATTTGGAATCTGTAATTTTTATATGATTGTTCATTGTGTTTTCTCATTTTGGCATCAATATATTGTACAACATTTTGCGATATTAAAATGGAGTGGGGCGATAAAGAGAAACGAATCGCTGTGATTGCATTACATAAAGTAGGTATGGAGCCAAATGCAATTTTTAAAATTCTCCATACGCTTGTTATTAGTCAAATGTTTGTGTAGGCTATTAATAGGTACAATGCGACCTCCATTGTTTGTGACAGAAAAAGATCTGGCCGTCCACGTGGTGTTCGTACGAAAAAGGTGGACAAAGCACCAAGGGAAAGAATTCGAAGAAATCCTGTCCGAAAGCAAAACATTTTATCTCGGGAGATGAAGATATCACCTAGAAGCATGTCGCGTATTTTGAAAGATGACTTAGAACTTGCAGCCTATAAGAGACGCACTGGTCATTTCTTAACTCATAATTTAAAAAAGAATAGGGTGGTAAAATCGACACAACTACTGAAGCGGTACGCAAAGGGGGGTCACAGAAAAATTTTGTTTACGTATGAGAAAATGTTTACAATTGAGCAACATTTTAACAAACAAAATGACCGTATTTATGCTCAATGCTCTAAGGAATCTTCTCAATTAATCGACAGAGTGCAACGTGGGCATTATCCGTCTTCAGTGATGGTTTGGTGGGGTGTTAGCTATGAAGGAGTGACTGCGCTATATTTTTGTGAAAAAGGTATGAAAACAGCGGCATAAGTGTATCAAGATAGCATTCTTGAGAAGGTAACAACACCATGTTCAATAACCAAGAATGGTCCTTCCAGCAAGACTCGGCGCCGGATCATAAAGCTCGGTCCACGCAATCTTGGTTGGAAACGAACTTTTCGGACTTCATCAGAGCTGAAGACTGGCCATCGTCTAGTCCCGATCTTAATCCGCTGGATTATGATTTATAGTCAGTTTTAGAGAGTACGGCTTGCTCTAATCGCCATGATAATTTGGAGTCCCTAAAACATACCATACGATTGGCAGTGAAGAATTTTCCCATGGAAATAGTGCGTGCTTCTATTGATAACTGGCCTCGTCGTTTAAAGGACTGTATTGCAGCCAATGGAGATTACTTCGAATAACCTTTTTATATTTTAAATTGTTTTATATTTATGTATTAGACTAAAACACTATAAAACTTATAAATGTTATTTGCAATAGAAAAAATAAAATTTTCTTTGTTACAATATTTATGGCAAGACTATGTATATTATATTCCTTAAGCTATACTGAATCAAATACGAAAAGAATCGTCAAAATCGGTTCAGAAACAAAAAGTTATGGCTGAACATGCATTAAAAATGTACAAAAAGAATTGAGTACCTCCTATTTTTTTGAAGTCAGTTTAAAAAATCATACCATAATTAAAATATTTATTCACACAAACAAATATAATAAATAAATAAACTACAAAAGATACATAATAAAATCTTTTGTAGTATTATTTTTCCATGGCAAAAGTTACGCATATGAGAAGGCCTAAAACTTAGGCGGGAAATACGAATTTTCTCTATAGATGAGTACGAACTACGAAATGAATTCCGCACCAGCAGATTAGATGTGTGTTTTAGGCGTAAGATTTTGATAGATATCGGTATCGTTTGCTCATCACTATAAAAGACTTTTTCAACTCATCGTACGGATAGGAAAGCGTTCACCGTGTCAGTGGTGATTCGACGGTGTTGCGTGTGCTACGCGCAATGTGTTGTGCACAAATACAAAACGCGAGTGTACTAACGGAACGTTTAGTGTGAAAAATTACCATGTATGTGATCATAGTTTGTATCATCTTCATTTCACAAGGTAAGACTGAGGTCCCATTTTATGTCGTTCACCTTACCTACCTTCGTTTAATATACGGCCGACTGTGGGCCACTTTTGAGTCGGGCCCGAGAAATGCTTTGGAGAAATTTCTTTTTTTTAGTTCTAGTTTAATTTGTTATGTGCATGTTTCTGGGTTATTAAACAAAAATCTATCTAATAAACTTTTAGAAGTATTGAATCTGAATATCTTGTCTATTTTATATTAATTCTCGGTTTAAAACGGCTATCGCCATTATAACGTGCATGTTAAACACGAATTGAAAGCGAAATAATTCTTCTTATTAATTTTTATTTTGGACATTCTCTTCTCCAAGGGAGTCGGAAGTCGTTATAATTTCTCAAAGATATATGGAACTTGAACTGACAAAATGCGTAAAAACGTCAATGTCAAAGTCAAGAGCTCTCGATTTAAATTCAACACCCGACTGTCATATAAAAATATTAAAGTGGGTACTTTAAAATCAAATAGGCACAGACTGGCTCGAGTTAAATTATAAAAGATAGGCTTGCTCTTAGTTTTACTATTATCTATTAAATTACTTATTCAGGTGTATTTAAACGAGTGCTATTGAAATTACTGAGTATCTAAGAGTTAACTTCTGCCGATATTTATGTCTCGTATCTCCAAAATGATCACAATTTCAAAGCCAAAATGTAAGCTATTTGTAATTACTTATAAATACTTGGAAGGAGAAATGGGTCATGGTTAAAGACAACGGCATCTGATTTACTTGATTAGCAAACAACTTCTATCATAGCCTGTTCATATACCCATAATATAAAGCCATTACACGCATTCAAAGCAGGCGGTTGAACTAACATTGAGGGTAATCACAGAGTAAAATGACAAAAATGGGTACAAGACAATTTTCAACGGCGTTCTTTGGTTTTTTATTATTCTTTAAACTCTCGCCTTCGTTTTTGTTGCGGTGTGTATTAAGTTGTATGCTGATGGTGTGTAAACTGTCCATCTGTCCTGTATTTTCGCATTTTTTAGGAAAATTATTCCTTTGGAGCAAATTAAAAATTTCTTTGTATGTGTCCTTGTTTTTGTGTCCGCTGGAGCCCCAGCAAAAACATGGAAAATAAAAGTTTATCTCTACAATGTAACAAAACAAACCAGGCACTAAAATCTTTACAAAATGATATTCATGTCATATCACTTCTGGCGTAATAATTGATGAGGTTATATTGATTTATTTTTGTTTTACCTATTGTATTATATTACACCTTTTAAAGTTAAGTACTAACCGTCTTATTCATAGAGAGTTAGAGTAAGTTTGAACGCTTTTTTATGGTTCTTATAAAAGCGTTCAAACTTAGTCTAGCTGTCTATGATAAGACAGTGAATATATATTATAGATTAAACTAGTTTAAAAGCACAGAATATGGGCTAGGCTTTTAGGGTCATTTCCGTAATAGCATCACTTTGGGGAATATTTCGTTTATTAGAGATCCTGTTCAGAATACTTCGTTATGATTGCGTTATGGTAAAAATGATATTTCGGATAAACTTTTACTGCACGGTCATTCACGGTTGCCTTCGTAACGTCTTCTATAGAACCCTAGGTCAGCATTCTTATTATTTCTTCACGTTGGATGATCATTGGCAAGGTTTATTATGAGACCATTGTTCCAATCAGCGTATTTTGGGCCTACCTGTCATACCGAGACCTGGCGAACGCGGCATGGTTAGACATTCGTTTATCAAATAAGTAGCCAGTTTCCGTAAATCGGGGCCAGCGTAGGCGTCTCTGGCAATTGCACTTTGACTGATACGGGTACTGTGAATATGGGAGCTAACTGCAAATCTACTATTACAATTTAGGTTTAGAACCTATTTTATTACACCTAAGGAACTAAACGTGAAAGGTATTAAGATGGAATATCACTGTTTTGGGCACGATCCCAACCGACGGAGATTTGGGATTCATTTATATTATTTTTAGAAAATTGTAATTAATAAAGTTATGAATATAAATAAACAATTAAGACAGGATATTTTAATAACGTGGTCTAAAAATACCTTTTAATTGCGATTATTTTGTTGAATGTTAAAGAATCGTGCGTCATAAGAGGGTAGATTTGTAAAATACTACATAATGCAATCGTCGCTGACTGCGTCAGCTTAATATTCGGCTTATGTCATACCGGTTGATTTATTATTTTACTCCTTTATGGTATAATTATAGAACAGTTTTGAATTATAAAACACCAAAAAGCAGTAGAAGAATGACCTGTGGCGGAGTGTGGCGTTATCTTATTATGTAGGGTTTATTAAGGACTGTTTGGCTGATTAATTGTCATTTCATTATTTTTTCATCGTCATACATGTATGTAAACTTATGTGAAATAATCGGGACATAAGTAGTAGTTATGAGCAAACTTCACGCGAAAACATTTAGTAAGAATACGGCCGGCGTAATGAAAACATTCCCAACGGATCGAACTATTTGTAATTTTTCAATATTTAAACATAAGTTAAATAAGTTGGAGGGACTATAGGTAGAATACAATACAAATAAGTTAAGTTTTCTTGCATTGTATTCGATTACATGTAATTTTATAATTCTTTTCGTCATCGAGACCTTTCAAGGCGATTAAAAAAAGTCTCGCGTGACCAAAGGGCTGGCCTATATTTAGGGCAACGAATAACCGTTGCCGTACAACGGGGGAATGCGGCCACCATTTTGGGAACGCTCCCCACCGACAGTGATCTGGACATCTTTTACTTGTAAATATGTTTATAGTAGTATTTAATTTCTAAGTTTTTGTTTGTACAGTAATTTATTCATAATTTAGTTAAGTTTTATTTTATTGTATATTACCCCTTATGATAATCAATATTAAGATATTGTTTTGTTAGTATATAATTAAGTAGTAAAAAAAATAAGTTGAATAAATATAAATATATTTAAAAATCAGTGACAGTGGTTTGGGACCAATAACTTATCATTAAATATTTTCCCCTTTTTATTTAGTTTTAGTTTTTATATAGTATAGTTTGTAGTTTATATTGATAAATGTTTAAAATATTAGCAATAAACGAAAATCAATTCAAATACATTTGAATAAATAAATAAAAAATTAATTTAGATTACAAAAAAAATCTCAGACGAACAAAATAGGAGTCCCGAGCTTACAGGATGAAGCCGGCAAAAGGAAGCCGATCCCGCCGCAGTGCACCACAAGAACTTAGTATTAAATAATTTAATTATAACGAGTATAGGTGGAATATTGGATACTTTACTATTAAACACACAGACGCAAACGTATACTAAACAAATTTACGCACATGAATTTCTTTTAATGCTTGACTTGTAGCTAATTTTAAAAAAATGAAATGATTTTAAATTTAAATTAAGTTACAATTATCAGCTGTGGTTAACTACAGAGAGACGTTAGACTGTGACATTTTTTTACCTTTAGCTTTAACCACTTCATACTTGGCTACCTTTCCTGTTAATAATTCCGGATGTTAGCATTCCCACATCCGGATTTAGCGGTCACCGCATTACGAACAGCTGTTACCGAAATGTTTGGGGACCCCATTTTCATCGTGCAAGCGATCAAATTTGATTATTCTTATTGTTAAAAACCGTTGTGTGTTTGGTTTAGGAGGAGTTAGCGGATATACGGACAGAGCGAAAAACGACTTTATTTTATACTATACTAGCTGTGCCCGCCACGTCGTCCGCGTTGAATTTGTTTTCAAAGCCCCCGATTTTGAAATATTCCTCATTGGTGCTCCGCTCCTATTGGTCTTAGCGTGATGATTTATAGCCTGTAGCCTTCCTCGATAAATGGCTTATCTAACACTGAAAGAACTTTTTAAATCAAATGACAATCAAACAAACTCTTCAGCTTTATATATTAGTATAAGATAAAGATCTTTAGACATCTTTTAGACGTTCCTTAAACTTTCGGAGATTTTTTTATCAAAGAAGAACAGACAAGTTAGTGGCGCCTACTGTGATCCGAGTGCGTGTCATGTGTTCTGGGCGATCATTGTTGTTCCTTTGTAGGCATTTTTCGTCTTTCGTATTACTAAAGCGCCTTCACATAAGGTTGAAAGCAGTGCAGAAGCAGCGCGACAGCAGCACATGCCTGCTTATTACAACTACAGCCGCGCAACTTATTTAGATTATGATGGCGCACTTCATACTTACAATGGATTCGAACAAGTTGCTGTTTTTGGTTCTCTTTGCGCGCCTTCGACGTTGCGTTCATAATAAAAAAAATGACAATACTGGATTGATCCTTTGTTTCGAAATCGTTTTTATGTAATTGTATCATTTAATTATGTACAGTATGTGATGAGAAGTTGTAAAAAAAAATTCGTGTCGCGCGGCTGACGTGCTGCTCTTTTTAATATAGAAGACTGCTGCTTCTGAGCAGCGCGACTGTCGCGCAACAGTCGCGCTAATACTGCCGTGTTGCTTGCGACTTAGTCTGTAGGGGCTCTTAAGTCAACGCGTAACGATTGCGAGAAAATCGACACTGACACATCAGTTAAAATTCCTAGCCACTGTTTGGTAATATCGACAAGGCCGTTTCATGCCCGTTATTAATTTTCTAAGGGAAGTTGCCAAACATTGATATTGGAGTTACTGGCAAATGCTTTGTATGCTCTGTAAATTCACACTAGTTTCAAAGTAGTAAAATCTTAAAATTATCACCAAATAATCTGGAATACAAAAATGTGAGATTGTGGTGGCTCAGTGGTAAACGAACTCGCGTCACATTCCAACCACGAGGCGTCGAATCTTAACCGGGAAGTATGCACCACTTAGGCAGTTTTTCTTACCTAATGTGCATAATGTTACAATTCCCACGTGCTGTCGGCAAACGAAAATATCCTAAAACGGAAGGGTAGGGTATAAATATGTGGAAGGTAAATTTAATATGAATTTAATGGTGGTAGGTATATGTTTAGGGGAAATCGTAGCGTAATGGCTAGCGCACGCGTTTGAAACTCAAAGGGCACGGGTTCGAATCCTGGCAGGAACGCATGCACCACTTAGACGCCGTCCTATTGTCATCGCTCGCACGATTGATGCGATGCGATCAAAAAATGATCGTGCGACCGTGCGTTCAAACATACTGATAACTACTGAATGTCCTATTGAAGGTCGCGCGATCATGCGATGCGATCAAATTGTCTAGTTTTCATCGCGCGACCATCGACGCACTCTTCTTTCTTCCACACTTATACGAGTATAACGAGTACAATCACTGCGTAATCAAGTGCGTTCTCAATTCGTCGGAATCTCCTTTTTTTATGTATGTTCACCGATTACTCCGAGATTTAAGATCCGATTTACGTGATTCTTTTTTGTTCGAGGAGGAATAGCTGCCATTTGGTCCTCTAAAAATTTTACATAGTTTGGCCCAGTAGTTTTTATTTTATGAACATTTTTATGATTTTTTTTCCTTTTATTCCGTTCCATATGTACACCGATTACGCTGAGATTTATGATCCGATTTACGTGATTTTTCTTTAGTTTGATGCAGAATAGTTGCCATTTGGTCCCCTAAAAATTTAACATGGTTTGGCCCAGTAGTTTTCATTTTGTGAACATTTTTTGTTCCCGTTTCTTGGGACCAATATTTTTTAAGGAGCGCCTTTCGTGGGTCTACCCATACATGATAGACACTAAAAAGTAACAAATAAAATAAAAAAAACTTCGTTTAAAAAAACCGACTTCAAAAACTAAAAGTATAAAATAACTTATTTCTAAAGCTAACATTATTAATATATATTATCAAAAACATCTTAAAGTCGGTGCTTTTTAAACGAAGTTTTTTTTATTTTTCATAAAGTATATTATGTCGTCCACGTTTTCTTTTTTTAATGTTATTTACGATTAAAGAAATATTACCCGATAGCAGAAACTGTGCATCTCTGTTAAAAGCCATTTCGAGTGTGATCGCATCGCTCCAAAACACATTTCTAAACCAGTTTCATCGTACGATGACAATAGGACAGCGCCTTCTAATCGCGCGACCGGTTTCATCGTACGATGAAATCGCATCGCAACCATCGCGCGCGAGCGATGACAATAGGACGGCGCCTTAGACAGTTTTCTGACTTAATGTGCATATTGTTACAATTGCCACGTACTAACAAAGGTGAAGGAAAACATCATGATGAAACCTGCACATCGAGATAACTGCTCTGTCGAACCTGCCAAGCCGCCTTGGACAAGCGTGGCGGGTATACTGTCTGTTCCGCCGTAGTGGGAGGCCCGAGTCCAGTAGTGGGAAGTTTATGGGCTGTTATTACATATATGCCTAGGAATGTACTCAGCAATTATTTATAAGCAATAAAATGTCTCATACCTGATTTTTTAAATATAGAAATTATACACAGAAGGCTAAGGCGGGAGAAGCGAAGCGGACCTCCATCTTTGCCTTGGTTATTTTTTATAACTATCCAAAATTCATTTTACATCTAAACATAGGTGTAAAAATTCGTCCTAAATTGAAACTGTTAGAATAATTTTCTTTGAATAGAGCAACGCTTATACTGACTGATATGAGGCTGATCTAAGTCAGTAACCTCTGTCGTCATAAATGCAGAAGCAGATAAAGCGTTATAATTTTTATGTCCGCTGCGGTGTTTATAGACTAGTAAACAAGTGCCTTTTGGACCAACTTTTTTCAGCAGTCTCCGAAAATTATAAATGAGGTGTCATTCGATTCGGAATGGCATCTAGATGATTTTTGAAAAAAATTAAGTTCCGCTTGCAAAAATTCTAAAAGTTATTAACAATTAACTAAAAAAAGGGGGGGTTTAGTTTTTTTTGCAAATATCTCAAGAAGTAATAAAGATTCGAAAAGAGGAGGAAATTTCCTAAAAAAAGTTTCCTAAAAAATGTTTATTTTTCATTTTTTTATTAATAATTTTCGTTGTTTTAAACTTTTAATTTTGTAACAACGAAAATTATTAATAAAAAAATTAAATATAAAAATTTTCTAATTTTTCCAACAGGGTTCTATTCTAAAGCCTTTCAAGAATTTCTCCAAGAAAGGAAAAAAATCTTAAATTTATAGTTTAACAATTATCACACTTGCAATGTTCATGTTCAAGCAGAAAAAAATTATTAATTAACTATTGAATAACTAAATGAAAAATTGTTATAAAAAAATTTTTCAAGCAGATTATTGTTCATTCATCTATTCAGTTAGTGCCTGAATTTTTTCAATTTTTTATTTTCATATTTAGTATGTTTAAATAATATTTATTCATTAAAGGGCCGATGTGGGTGTGGCTTGCGTAAGCCAGAGTACCCGTTTTCGGCCGTATTTTCATCCCTCTGGGAAAATTATAAATATTAATGTTACAGTTTCGGGAGTCAAGACTTTTTTTTAGGAAATTTCCTCCTCTTTTCGAATCTTTTTTCAAATTTGAAAAATCTTTATTACTTTTTGAGATATTTGCAAAAAAAACTAAACCCCCTTTTTTTTAGTTAATTGTTAATAACTTTTACAATTTTTGCAAGCGGAACTTCATTTTTTTCAAAAATCATCTAGATGCCATTCCGAATCGAATGACACCTCATTTATAATTTTCGGAGACTGCTGAAAAAAGTTGGTCCAAAAGGCACTTGTTTACTAGTCTATTAGGTAAAAGTAAAATCCTGTAGACGCTGCCGCATCGGTGAAAGTGGATTTTTGGCGGCAAAATTTGTATACGAAAACATTCGTTATTTTGTAATAGCAGCACTTGCGAATCTAATTTAAACAATGTGTTAACTGTACAACAGGTGATGTATGACAGTATCGGGATGACTTAATTTATCACAAATGCTGTTGATTATCAAAATACGCTATAATTTCTTCTTGCCTAAATTTATTTTTTGCGCCATAATATAAATAGGTAGTTTTGAAAGTATATTTTACTACAAATCAGTATATAAATATGAGCAGGTATATCCCATCTCACTAATGTATGGGACCCTACAGCATCGATGTAAAATGGCGGAGTTTAATTTAAGCTAATGTAAATTAATCTTTTAATAAATGAATGATGATATCTAACAGCGCCGTCTTTAATGTAATATTAATAGTTTGTGTTCCCAGAAACAACTACATCTTTAAAATAAGTATCCGAAAATGTTAGGGTTTCTATGGTCAAAGCGTTGACCCGCTTAGACACTTAGGTCATTGAAACAATTAAGAGAATCAGGGTCTGATCCTCGACAGGTTAATTTGGTTATTTACTTTGGTCTGGGTGTCGGGGATCGGCTCTCAAGTTTTTATAAATCGAATCAAATTTATTTGTTCAAAAAATGGTTAAACAGTTGGTATATATGTTGTATAATTAGTGTGTTTGTCCGTGTAGATGGCCTGAGAATTAGTACAACGTATGCAAAAATAGTTGACCGCACAGTCAATATCACAGCTTGTACCAGATAATGATACACACGCTGTGAGCTGATCTGTCGCGTATATTAATTTACATCGACCGTTGGTATGCCTTTCGACCCGATTATGCGTGAACAGGTCGTCTAATGGATACGTAACGGTAAGAGAACGGCGTGCGGGCCCGCTAAGCCACGTGCCTCAAGTTACGGGGCGTTTACAGGTTGAGCATCTAAAATGGGTCACTAGGGAAGCGTCTTGCTTGGCTGGCAGAGATTGACAGAGCAAACAGGTGACTAGGGTATTTTCATCAAGTCTAGCATTCAATTTCTTTATACAGTTACGAGTTGCAGGACTCGAATTAATATGCGGTTGGAATTACTATACAATTTATTAGAACTATACAAACACGTAAAATGCAGGTACAAATATAACTGCACACAACCAGTCCAAACGTAATGCATGTTTCAATCACACGCGCAAAGTCCGTCACTAACGTCTTACTTCGCTTGTGCCTATCGCTAGACTTCCTCATCCCTCCATTGGGGCATTGCTTTATACTGTACAAATAAGTCCAAATGCCGCAAAGGTAATAAAATGTCCGCAGGTGTGAATTTGTCTTTTGTCGGCGCTCAAGTCGTAACACTAAGTTTGTTTTCAAAACATTTCCTATAGTAATTTGATAAAGTTACTTTTTTTATCAAACTAAAGCTGAGATTCCCATGGCAAACATTTTAGACGTAAACGTGCTTTCACATTTTCAATTGCATGATATCTTAGAATTTCCGCAAATCTATATAAAACGATATTATGCATTTGATTGAGTAATTAATTATCATCGGTGTTCATTAACTTTTATTGTTATTTATACGTAATCGTCGGCCATCGATGTGATATCACCAAGTTTCTTACACAGTGGAAGAAAAATACGACAATCAACAATCGCCCAAAAAAAACATTTTCAGAAAAGCACCTAAATCCTTCACTTTACGCTTACACTTGTACTTTTAACACCAACTGAGTAAAACGTTGAAAATCTTAATAAGTTCTTTTTGATCACGAAAATAAGTATTAGTATGAAAAAAATATTATACTTTCTTCCATGGTTTTAGGGTTGATTTCAACGACAACTACAAAATTAACTTTCAAATTTAATCCCCTCCGTTGATTTTAAAAGGCACCAGTCCATAGTTGTTTATAAGTACCCAATATTAACTTCAAAGGGCAAACTTAACTGGCTTGTTGATTTTTTATTTAATAATCGGTAGACATACACACTATATTTATCCCCCAACCTATAAAACAAGTTACGCCTGTGTTATGCGTAATATACGACGCACCATTTGGGGCCGATCCCAGGCACCCAGACCATAGCATATAACTAAAAGTAGTATCAGAATTTTACCATGCCAGGAATCGAACCCGGGGCCTATGCGTTCCAGCGAGTACAGTCGGCTAAGACTTAGACCGGTCAAACACAGAGACTGTCATAATAAATATAATAAATAATAATATATAATAATAAATAATGTTTATTATTATTATCTATTAAGTTAACTGCATTTAAAAAATATTTATAGATTGTACAAATTGCGAGCCGGAAACGACGAAAATATGTTCTGTTTTTGCCAAAATGGCTATAGAACCACAAAAATCATTACAAACCATTCTTAGGGAACGTCATTAGATTTTAAAAATTTGACTAATGATAACCCATACAACAGTTATACTGAATATATCAACCTTCAGTTTCAGTTTTCAAATTGATTCATTTAACATTCCGCGCGCACATGTTACCTTTTCAAAGTAAGTCACAGAACCGACTGTTGCACAGAAAATGATGCTTTTTAACTGTTTGACAATACAGTTTAAAATTATTGAGATCATACTTGTTTGTTTTCTATCTTGTCTAACAAGATAGTTTAGAGATGTTAAAGGTTTTTATTGGTTTTAATATGTATGATAAGCATAGTGATTAAATCCTCTTTATTTCTTACTGTCAATCTCAGTGTCTGCCATTGTCAGCATTGCAAATTAGTTTTTTCACGTTTCTATATTTTATAAACGTAATATTTATTAAAATGACATAACTGTTTCTTTTACCCATGCAAGCAAAATTCGACTTGAGATGACGAACCTTTTCAAACCGCCACTGTACATTACATAAATGTAAATGAAGCAATCTTTTGCTTTATTTACTTCATACTTACTTTTTTTACTAACTTTTTTACTTCATATTCAAAAACTGTTCTCCAATGAAACTTATCTATACTTATAATAAAATTGTAGAGGTCGAATTTCTGTACAATTAAAAAAAATGCTAAAAACCGTGTCAGGGGGATGTAAGAAGTGAAATAGAACTAATTTAGATTTTTTTAGAATTTTTTGTTTCTCTGTTTGTCTGTTTGTCTATCTGTTTGTACCGGCTAATCTCAGAAACGACTGGACCGATTGACATGAAATTTTGTATGGTGATAGCTTATATCCCTGGTCAACATATAGGATACTTTTGATCCCGAAAAATTAAATAGTTCCCGTGGGATAGTTAATTAGCTTTATTTACTTAAACAGCTTATAACAGACTAAAAGTAATTTCTCTGCAACGTATCATAATAGAAGCGGATAATAGAAATAATAGAAAAGGGTGTCATAAGATTTCTTCGAGGCCGGCAGCGCGTTGGTGACACCTCTGGTGTTGCAAACGTCCATAGGCGACGGTAACCGCTTTCCATCAGGTGGGCCGTCTGCCTGTCTGCTGAACTCTAGCGATAAAACAATAAAAAAATAATAATAATAATTTGACAGGGTGTGGTGTCAGTGAGAGAGTTTTATCTTATATATATAATATATAAAGCAGATAAATTTGTTTCTTTGTTTGTTTGCTTGAACGCGCTAATCTCAGGAACTACTGGTCTGATTTGAAATTTTTTTTCAGTGTTAGATAGCCCATTTATTGATGAAGGTTGCAGGCTATAAACCAGCACGCTAAGAGCAATAGGAGCGGAGCACCAATGAAGAATGTTTCAAAATCGCGGGTGTTTTTTAACTTCCTTTCCACGCGTACGAAGCCACGGGCAGAAGCTAATCTTATATATAAAAACGAATCGCAAAATGTGTTGGTAAGCGCATACCTTGAGAACGACTTTACCGATTTTGATGAAATATTGTGTGTGTGTTTGAGTGGGTCCCGGAATGGTTTAAATCCACAATTGGAACCGGTAGATGGCGCTGAGATCGGGTTCTAGAATCCTCCTAATCACCGGGAGCGATTTTGGTGATTTTGTTTTTGTGTGTTTGAGTGGGTTCCCGGATGATTTAGATTCGCAATTAGAACCGGTAGGTGGCGCTGAGATCGGGTTCTAGAATACTTCTAATCACCTGGACCGATTATGGTGATTTTGTTTTTGTGTCATGAAACAAAGTCTTTTAGGAATTCAGAAAATATGGCGGTACGAAGTTCGCCGGGTCAGCTAGTTTTGAATAAAAACATTTGAATTTGAATATGCATGTCCTAACAACTTGCAACTACTGCCGGGAAAAAATCGCGCAGGATTGCCGGGACACAAAGTAGAACAAATTTTATGGTAATCCGATTTTTTTCAACCGGACCACCTTTCCCAAGAAAATTCCCGTGGGATTTCCGTGATTACCGGATACCGGAGATTATAAGTACTGAAATTACTATCGATCAGCGAAAACCGCATCACATTCGGCCCAGTAGTTTTGAATCCCGTACAAACAGACAAACACAAAAAAAATCTAATAAAACCTACGCTTTTACAACTTTATAAAATTATATAGATATGTAGATACATCTGCATAGTAAAGTCGGTTAATAACACAAATTCAAATGTTTTACGTTTTAATTGGTTTCAACATTTTAATATATGAGGGAAAGTGCGTCAGTCAGGTCATGACCTTGGTATTATCCCGCCAACCAGTCCAACAGGTTCCATCTTATGATAACAGTGCTACGGTTTAACCGGGTTACCTTAGCCCGTTGTGACTGGTGGCAAGTGGCTGATTATACTACGAGATATTTTATTCTTCGAATTACTTAATATTCAGGTTAGGTTTGTGAAGGAAAGAACAAACCCGTATGCCACAACTAATTATCTCTGGAATTGCTAGAGATATGAAAAAATGCACCCTTAAAGGCATTGTCTAGATAATTATTATGCATGTATATTCACAAAATTTACACTTTTGAATAGAAAAACGAGAATAGGTTTTTAAAGTTGAGCAAATTCATCAAGTTTCGGGGCTTTCCATTGAAAAGGAACGGGCCACCCACCACCCACCACACCTGTCTAGGCCTTGGTCATTGTTTAACAACGATTTTTATTAACACGACCCATGATAAAACCAAAAAGATAAGTAGAATGTCTTGCAATTGCAAAGTTATAATAATATTTTGATTAATAATTTATTTATACGTTTGATTAAATTGAATATTCTGTATATAGGTTTTTTTTCTTATCAAACGCGACCTCCACAAAGATTGCGACCTCAGGTTAGGTTGAGAAGCGATTGTCTAGGAGCATTGGAGGATTAAGCACATGGGTATTCTCAATGTATCGGTTATATATAGACATTAGACCAGACAACATGTTACAAGGGCAAAAACATGTGAAACATAAAATAACATATTGTCATCTAATGTTTTTACTAATACTGTTTTTAAGCAAATAAATGATTTGATTTGATTCAACTGTCTAAATGGTACTACCAGCTCCCTAAATAAAATTCGAACCCACGTTGAAATTTGACTCAAGTTTTACCCACCGATCTAGCACGACTATCGTCACTAGTTAACTAAGCTTAAATGTCTTAATATTTAGTAGATATTTTATTAATGTTAATGATTCATCCATTTCTCAAGTTTAGGGTAACGAAACACTAAACAAATGCCAATTATTTTATAGAAATCCTCGTCAAATGACTGGTTACAAATGAAAGACATGTTAATTAAAATAAGAACCAATCTTTGTTAAAAGTATATATTATAAACAATCCCATTGTTCACACTAATATTTTACATTTATATTGCTTAACAACCAATAAGATTATAATAGTAAAAAATAATGATAAATATAATTTCGAGGAAACCTGGTGATTTTATCACGGAACATATTTTAGGAATTGTTGGATTCGAGAACTGCCTGTGGAGTATCGAATCTTTTTGAGATTCCATGAACCTCATAATTGACTAATTTACCCGTAACACGAGTTCGCTCAGCGAAAGCAAATAATTTGATATCACGCTCCTAAAACCTCTTAGTTGTTACAATCATTATTATACCTGGTGTATTGTGACGCACCCAGGGCTAGAGCTCGGTACGGATCTTCTAAATTAAAGACTGGTTCTTGTAATATTTTCATATATTTCTCCACCAAGAAGCTGGTACATCTATTCAGTCCGCGGCCGATACAATTATGATTTTCTTTGTTTTGCGAGGCGTTCGATCTAATTCGAATTTAAAAATTACTTTTTTAATCCAAACGACGACTAAAAAGGTTTTAGTCGTTACATCCCGCGGGCCTCCGAGGAAATTTTCGTCACGGTGAAGTGAGGAAAATTTCCCCTAAACAAAACCCTAAGCTAGCCCCTACCTAAGGCGGGAAAAGTTACAATGTACAAGATGACACTTACTAAGTGCCCAACCAGGACAGTAGTTCCATACGTCCTGACTCCGGCTGACAAAACCCGTCAAAAAGTCAGTCGATCTTGTCTACAAGTGAGCCCAATGAACAATATTTAAAATTTTGGAAAAGCTAAACTCCTAGCTAAAAATTGAAAAACGACCAATAATCAAGCATCGGCACAACTGTTCAATCTGGGAGCTTTAAATTAAAACAAACAATTCCCATAACTGAAAAGAACTCAAAACAAACTTTTTGCATCCTACGCGGACACCCGGAAGCTATGACAGCCTTATGACCGGTTTGCAAGATTGTCGTAAATTCATAACAGCTTGATACAGTGTTCCACAAGATTATAAGCTATTCCCAATTAGCCCTAACAACCGGCAAAAAAAAAAAAACTTTAAGCCGTCTATCTTGCTCCCATTGCTCCCCTTGTTGCAGCCGATGTCGACTCGTTGGTCTAGCAGTGGCTCAGCAGGTTGTAGACATGAAACAAAAATAACCATTAAGTACATCTATACACAACAATGTTACAACAATCCTAAGTCTCTAACTTCCTACCCAATATTTAATGAATGCAAAGACATATCCACTAATAATAATAACAAAGAGCACATATGTATTTAATCGAATAAAATTTCACTTAATAGGGACTCTTATAAAAATGTTCCGATTTTGATGAAATTGTAGATCTTTTCCTAGGTGAATGAAATGACCCCCGATAACCTTCTTCAAACGTTTTCCACATTGTTCCTATGCCATATTCACAATTTTCTTTCGCCTCATTACCCTTATAAACACTATACTTCGACAAACACGCCCTACACTCGTTTCCAACCAAACCCTTCGTCTGCTTGTTACAACACCTACACAATCTTACGACCTCCTCTCTCTTCCTTTCGCGAAAAACCATACAACTTCGGCCATACCTTTCAAATCCTTTCTCTTCTCTCTTCACCTCTAATCGTC
Organism: Dendrolimus pini; assembly: GCA_949752895.1. Classification (NCBI taxonomy): domain Eukaryota; kingdom Metazoa; phylum Arthropoda; class Insecta; order Lepidoptera; family Lasiocampidae; genus Dendrolimus; species Dendrolimus pini. The sequence goes on along the minus strand of OX457125.1, from coordinate 8,300,621 downwards.
TATTAAACTTCACTGCGGATTCCTTCACCCGCCGACCTGCTTGCATCTCAGCCTTTTTATACTGCTTGTTCTCTGAAACATCAACATCCCTGTATAACTGCTCACCACAATTCACCATATTATCCCTATTTCGCTGAGCATCCATACGAACAACGTCCTCAATACATACAGAACCCTCATTTCCATTTTTATTATTCTCACAGACCGACGACTGTGATCCCATCAGCTCATTTTCGCTGATCATATTATTACTAATAATATATGGTTGTTTTTCCCCATCACAACCTACGACAATGTCAGCCGACTTATATGACAATCCATTGTTTGACATATTTCTTATATTCTCTTTGTTACCTGAGAAAAACAACATTTCTTTATTTTCAAACAAATTATTCGAATAAACGTATCCATTATTCGACGGTTTACCATCTATATTTTTATCTAACATTAACGAATTTGATGAATAAAAATCAATATTAACAACCTCTTTCGTAATAAAATTAGCTTTGGCCTTTCCTATTTTGACAAAGCATGATTCAAAGTCAATGACAGCGTAATTGGAAAATAAAAAGTCTTGTCCTAAAATACAATTTGGACGTAAATTATTTACAACAATAAAATCACATTTAAATAAAACCCTATCTATAGAAAAGAAAAGTGGAATTTTCCCCAAGATTTTCAGTGTGGATCCTTCAACACCATGTAACGTTATACCAGACGAAATTGGCTCAATTTTGTCCTCTTTACGCAACTTGCTAATAATGCGGGACGAAATAACAGACACGGACGACCCCGTATCCACTAACACTTGGAACTGCTGATCAGCACATTCAGCCAAGATAATCGGAGATGATGCAGATTGTGACTTCACACCATCTACTGCATAAGTCGACCCTTCTGTGCATTTGTTGGAGTTCAACTGTTGTGAAGGCTTTGAATCACAACGCCGTGAAAAACATGGACTCCTAGGCGAATGTCGCTCCTGCCTTGGTTTTACAGAATACGAAACTCTGGGTGACCGCATGTCTTGGAATTTGGAAAAGGCTTCTTTCGTGCCAATTTCTTGTATTTTACTTTGTCCAACAGATTCTATCGTGACAGGCAAACTAATATTTGTGTTGTGTTTTTTATAAATATAATTGTGCTGTATGATTGTTTGTTTTAGTTCATTAATTGATTGAAAACGTTGCAACGACAACATTTTCTTAAATGGCTCGTTACATTTAGAAATAAACTGTGAAATTATTTTGTTCTCATCGGTTATTTTAGCTTTATACGCCAATTCTTCTACTTCATATAAAAACTCTAAAATATTTTGGTTGTAGTCATGCCTTACATTATAAAAATCGGCGGCATGATCCCTCTCATGACTGAATTCATTCTTAAATTTCGATACCAAATCTGGAAAGGTCAGCTCGTCCTCGTATATTCTCTTATAAGGACAAGGCCGCGCCTTCTAAGTAAGCTGAGAATATAAGAGCTTTACTACCATCGTCCCACTTATTTATGGCGGCGATGAGATTGAATTGCGTAAGAAATTCTCCAAAATCACCGTTGATCCCTGAGAATTTTTGCGACATGTTATAAACAACCAAATAAATATCACCAGATATAGAGAGATCCTGAAGCTCGAAGCGATGAGAAGCTCGTCGCTGCTTCTTCTTCTTCGTCCTCTGCTTGGCTTCGATGTGGCTCGTACACCACTATTGACAGAAATTAATTGTTTTAACTAGTGAATCACTGTTGAAGTAGCACTTCCACCACGATGTGCTATTTCCCGTTTGATACTTCAATAACCGGTCTTCTCTTCTCAACTTGGAGGGTCAGGCGCCTCCACCATGTGACGCACCCAGGGCTAGAGCTCGGTACGGATCTTCTAAATTAAAGACTGGTTCTTGTAATATTTTCATATATTTCTCCACCAAGAAGCTGGTACATCTATTCAGTCCGCGGCCGATACAATTATGATTTTCTTTGTTTTGCGAGGCGTTCGATCTAATTCGAATTTAAAAATTACTTTTTTAATCCAAACGACGACTAAAAAGGTTTTAGTCGTTACAGTATATCTAACTATCCATTATTTTAGCTTATCATTGATAGAAAATTAATATTACTTTGTTGGCCTGGTCAAGTTAGTCCAAAAAATAAATTAATAAATTTTTTCTAACCATACTCCCAGTATGGTTAGAAAAAATCTCATAAAGTTAAAAATTGATGCGAACGTTTGGAATATCATGAAAAATGAAATGTAAAAAAGGAGTTATTATACCGATCCCACAAGTGCAAGAAATTATTCAAGGTCAGAGTTTGCAAATATGACTTTTTTGTTGTAAAAACAGGTTATACAAAAATTGTAGATGATACAATCTTATATATAAAATTCTCGTGTCACAATGTTCGTTCCCATACTCCTCCGAAACGGCTTGACCGATTCTCATGAAATTTTGTGTGCATATGGGTAGGTCTGAGAATCGGACAACATATTTTTTCATCCTCCTAAATGTTAAGGGTAGTCCACCCCTAAATATTATTTTAATTTTTAGATAAATTTTTTATTTTAATTTTTTTATGATACAGCATTAAAAAATACATACAACCCTAAATTTTCAACTCTACGATCAACCCCTATTTTTTAATAGCGATATTAGTATTTTTATAATTTTCTACTGAGATGATTTAGATTTTAATTTGAACCAGGTAGATGGCGCTGCAATCGGGTACCAAAATTTAGGTGTTCTTTTTGTTGTTGTATGTGTTGAAGTTTGTCCCGGAATGGTTTAAATAAACGATTGGACCCAGTAGGTGGCGCCGCGATACTCCTAAACGCTGGGCCTGATTTTATTGAAATTTTTTGTTTGTTTAAGTGAATTTGAGAATAGTTTAGATTAATATTTGGTCCCGGTAGATGACGCTGGAATCGGGTTCTAGATTTTTATTTTTTAAAGGCAGGACAACGTCTGCCGGGTACAGCTGGTCATCTATAAAAATTGTCTTTACACCTTTTGTTCTAAGAGTACACTGTTTCTAACATAAAACGATTCAAAAGGTGAAAATTTGTGTTCTTCATAATATGCATACTTTTCCACGCCATTATATTGTATGGAGTATGAACAGTTTCATATAAAATGTTTGGCCACTAAAGCAATCGATTTTTTTCGAATCGACACCAGTGTGAATGGGCGGTTATTCAAATCAAGTAACTTTTTAAATTGAACAACATTATGAACTGATATATCAAATTAATGCTAGCACGATATTACGAAGATATTTAAGGTTGAATAGGTATAATCAGGAACAGACGCCAGCACGTCTGAACCACCATCGTCTGTTATCATATCAGAGCATTTTGTTTATCTTTTTAGCTTTGTGCGATCGCGCAACGCGGCGCGCCAGCTTCTTCGGGTCACGTCACGCTTTCTGCCTCTTATAATGGTAGCATCTGTGTTTACTATGAAAAACGCACCACTAAGTGTAGTCATTATCACGTAATTTACCGTCTTCCTTTATATTACGCCGACCTCTTTTATAAATATCAATTTCACGTATTTCTCATGAGAACAAGCGCAGATTTATTTATATCAGATATTAGGAGGAGGACCCAGTAATAATCAAATAAACCATAGTACTAAAACCGATTTGGCATGTCAAAACTTGAAGATTAAAATTATTTTCAAATAATGTTGCGAAGTGTACTGATATTATAATAAGCATGACTTCAGAAATGGTTCTGCAGCATAACTAAGTTTGAAAACTTTCCAATTATTTTATTTTGAATATGCAAATAAATCGGCTCAATATATTAGAATATAAGGAGACATGCTAATCAAGGATAAATATAGTTTTATAAGAGAAATGTAGGTAATTGACAGATTTGCTAGGCGCTCTTTGGAGGTCAAATATATGAGATATTTATAGTCTGTCATTTTTATTTCATCATATCGATACACGAATAAAATGATGGGTAATTTAATATTTAAAAACGAATATTATTATTGTCGAGCAAAAAACGGAATCAATGCAAAGTCTATAAACAATGCAATCGCGGCCACAGTACTTAGCCACACTTTGGTGTGTATCTGTCTTTTTAGAGGTACTCCCAGTGCCACAAGTAAATCTGCGACTACTAAGGTGAGCTGATTAGCCTTCCGCCACCTTGTCCATAGAACTATAGCGTTTGTAGTAAAAATAGCCGCACCCACCCCACAAATATATACCTGAAATAAATCGGAAAACTAATTTAGATCAAAGGATTTGTTTCAAAACATAAATACAATGAGAATAATATAAATCTGATAAATAAGTTATGTCTTAAAAGTTATTTAAAATTGGTTCTACTTCAGCGATTTATAAGTTTTGTAATTATAAAAACATTCTTAGATGTTGTATTGAAAAAAGCTTTTGATATACGATTTTTTTGAAACAAATCTGTAATACACATATTATGTAATGAAAGAGCAAATGCTTGTACACATGTGCAGTTTGATTATTTAGCTGAAGTTAACATACCTGAAACGCAACACCACCACATCTATTTGTGCCGGTACAGAGTGCCAAGCCACTCATGGCAACACAATACGTAACTAAAACACCCCCAGAAACAGATTGTTCCCATCTAAAGATGCGTAAGGACTTAATATGAATTGTCAGTAATGCAACTAGAACTGTTAAAGTGCATAATCTTAACGCCAAGAGTGGCACCCTGTTCTGCAACAATAAAAATATAAGCTTATCAAATTTAATTCAAACCGTATTATATCGCTTAACTGAGAATATTACTTATTACGAAATTTAATCACGCTTGTTTCTCATAGGGGTAGGCATACGAGATAAATTTCCACTTGCTACGATGTTGTCATCATCGTAACAACTGGCCAAAAAAAGAAGGTACCTATCAAAACTTTTAATGAATATAGGCAGAATGCCTTATTGTCTCTTGTATAAATAATATATTCACAAACCCCATTTTTTTACAATGATTTTATAAACTAATACAATAAAAGATATCTATTTTTTTTTATTGTATTCTACCTATGGTCCCTCAAGACTATATGTAAGATACTGAGCTTGGGTCACCGTCTTCTATAGGTAAGGTGCCCAAAAAGCTGGTTATATTTCTTCGGTGGATCCCCATACTGATCCGTTGTCCGAGGTAGGCACCAGCTTTCTTATCACCTGAAGAGTCAATGAGTCGTTTTGATACGTTTTGATAGAGGTTCATGGGCTCAGCCCCCACGCTTTCAACAGCAAAAGGCACAAACTTATGACTGACTGAGGGTTGCATATTTGCGTGATTCCGCTATTTCCGCCGCCGTAGCGGCTGATCTAGTTGTGTTTGGTAAATTGGATGAAACCAAAGTGTCCACGCAAGTCGCATCCCACAGGCTTGCCACGTTGCCAGGGCATTAGTCATTCCGTCAGGACGCCTACCATCGTGACGTGCAACACAGTTCGACTGCAATAAAGCCGACATGTTATCTGCGACCCACAGATTTTAAATACACTTATTATTTAATTTTACTCTGAGCCTCAGACAGCTGTGCAAATCATATTTTGTCACACAATTTTTTTACTGGACAGCATCTAATTTGGAGAGATTATACCTTAGTTATACAAAACTAACCGTGTTCTCTGAACTGCTAGTGAAACTTTCCGACATTTTTTCATGAAAAGCTAAATGTAGCATATGTTTTTTTCTTTACACTAATCATTTTAAAAGCTTCGAAAGATTTAATTTGATATAATTATACTGTATATTGTTAAAAAATGTACCTATTTATTATTAAAATTATATAAAAAGTGATTTCCTCACTTATGAAGCATGTTTCTATTCGACCATATTCGACATTAAACATAGATCATAGATAATAAATACACTTGACATAGACATTGGCATGTTGACATCAAAATTTGACAATTATAAATAGCTATATGTGTAGCTAATAGCTATATAAATAAAAATGAACCGTAGAAATGTGTGTACGCGAATAACTTGAGAACGACTTTACCGATTTTGATGAAATTTTGTGTGTGTTTAGGTGGGTGGGTCCCCGGATGGTTTAAATTTACAATTGGAACCGGTAGGTGACGGATGGGGTTCAAGATGTTTACTTTTCCAGGCAGTTCAACGTCTCCTAGGACTGATAATTTTTACTATAATCTAAGCGCCCGTTAGCCGAATTCCGGTTAAATTTATATATGGAAAACGCAGCCGCCGTATAGTGCGTATAGATATAAATTTTATATACATTTTCCTTGACAAGGGAAAATCACTCTCTACTTGACAGGGGAAACACAGTTCGGGAGATATCAGCTTCACCACGTTGCGGTGTTAACAGCTCCGAACAAACCGCTCGGTTCGTCTTTCGTCTTTTGCCAGGGCTACTGGAAAGCGGAACCAAGACCAACTGCGCGTACTTTGATAGGCCTCGTGGGCCTCATCTACATTTTTTAGCCAAGGGAAATCCGATTGAGGACCCCGGCAAGCGCAAGCACTAGGAGGAAAACGATTTTAACCGCGACGTGTATTTAATTTTGATTTCGACGTTACGGCCAGGGATAGAATTTTGAAATAAAAATACGTAAATGCCGCGCGTAAAACGGTTGGTACTAGTCGCGTAAACTTAAGAAAATATTACATAATAATCTCTGAGTTTTAGAATATTTGACTCAAAATTCGTCTTGCCCTCCTTCGTGTTTCTTCCTATTATTTCTTGTATATTATGCCTACTTCCATGGCAGCAAACAGGAAAGTGGCGCAGGAAGTGAGCAGCGGGCGTATCAAAAGTTAAAATAAGTTGCGTTTACATAATCGCGCTGCTCATTCCTTGCCACTTTCCTGCTTGCTTCCGATGAAACGGGCATAATGTAACCAAGGTATTATTACTCTATCCTTTCATTTGCCTTAGTACTGGTTAAAATTTCTCACTGCCAATTTCTATCAGTGAAAATGTAGAATGGATACGCAGTATTCATACATTATATATTAATGGATAGTAATATAATGAAACCGGGAAATAGACTATTTTCGTCCCTTTGAAATACGACAGCATTACAATTTAAGAATGCATTATGAATGTGTCTTACCTTTGTTCCAGGTTTCGCAGAGGCAAAATGCCGGTTCCCAGGTGCCCCTGCCCACTGTTCGGTGTTTTTTTCCGACGATTCTTTAGCCGAAGGAACATACGCCTTATATGAGTGCGAACGCGGCTTCGAACTATTGGGACCAGCGCGGCGTGTGTGCGGATCCGATGGCCGGTGGACGCCTGATGGGATACCTTTTTGCGGTAAATAATAATCTATTTATTACAGATACTCCATTGAAATCTTACAATTTAAGGGCTGAGTATTGCATTTGTTAGAGGACGCAATTTTATTTTTGGGACATGTGTGGGGGGTCAATAGAAGCTTAACCTCAAGTTTGTGGGGTCACCACCCTTGTCCCCCGGCCGCCATCTTGGAAAAAGGGGTGAAAACACTTTTTTCGCGATATCTCGGAAACTATGCGTCTTATAAAAATTTGTAAGGGCATAATTTGTAGCAAATTGTTTTGTCTATAAATATGTTTATATAACTTTTTGCCCTAAATTAAAAATTAAAGAAGTTATAAGCAAAAAAGTGAGAATTTTTTATTCATTCCTAACTCTTTTCTTTACCATAGAACTTACCAAATTTAACTTATCGAATGTTAAGCAGGTAGAAAAGGTACCCCGTTTTCCCCGCCACCTATGAGGTAGAGTCCGTAGGCGCGTTTTTAACAAATGCAAAGCTCATGTAACATTTCAATGGAGTAAGAAGTCTTCTATAAGTTGAATACAAACAAGTATATGTAGTGGGGGTAGTAAATAAAAATTGCTTAGGCAATAACGTAATATCTGGTTTTGCGTCCATTCGTTGCCACTATTCCTTTCTTTAGTATCTTCAAAAAGATTCAATGGTGAATTTACATTGAGTTAGTTATGAAAATAAGTACGTTTTCCTTTTTGATTAATATACTATTTACGTATATGTATATCTCCTTGACAAATATCTGCTATTAATATATGAATGTACTCTGTGGCCAAAAATTAAAATCTGTTCAGCCGAATGTTTATGAAAAGGTAACAAACAGGCAAATTAAAATATAATACATGTATCAATTTTTTTGGTAATCTTGTTAAATGGAATAAAATAGTTATAATAGTTCTACGAGACTATAGTGTCAAGAAGGTCGTAATCTAACCTCAGTATGCAACATAAGTAGAATTTTATGCGGTCTAATATATAGACCATCTGATCACATCGTCGGCTACGATGACGATTAAACGCGAACTTGTTATAATATTATGAAGAGATTAGAACATTAAAGTGCCATTTACGTGGCGAGAGTTTTTGGATAGGATTCTCGAAAGCAAAAAAAATAAAATTATCACGTAAACTAAACATACGATATTGTACGTAGAATAATCACCTGGTCATTGAAAATTTACGTCTCTGTGTAAACAAAATACCGTGCCCATCACCGAGCTCGAAAGGCAAGTCTCGCATTCAAATCGGTTGAATCTGATTTATACGATGCTCGCATGAACTTGAAAAAATGGCATACGAGTTCTAGTCTAGACAAGTCGAAAAATCTTAGGCAAAAATTTTAATGCGACTTGCGTCGTAGTGTAAACAAAACTCTTGGTGATAATTACCTTACGATTATCATATGAAATTCTCGTAGGCGAGCTTTTGTTTTTTATTTAAATGAAAACATGTCAAGGCAATTATTGTCTAAAGAGTATCGCCTACGAGAATACCACACGATTTTCGCCCTAAAATGTGCGATAAAATCTCCATACAAATGGCCCTTAATTGTTATTAATAGTAAATATCATCATAAAACTTAAATAAATTGTAAAGGGGCAAGTAATAAAAATTATGGAATGATTTAAACATCCTGGATAAAACCGAGATACAAGAACAACCGGGAGTAAGCTACGTGCAAAGTAAAGATCGGGTCTAATGCACAAAGATGGCGCGCATATGTTTCTGACCTGCTTTTACTTTCAAAGCCGAGAAAACATTTCACAGAGAGCCGTTGTTATACGTCAAAAAAGCGGAAGACATTGTGTTAGGCTCCCATGACTCTCACCTTGATGAAAGCATGCGACAATACCGACGCCCTTATATTAAAATTGTGTATATGTATTATTTAATATTGCTTTGTTCTACCATTGGTATTATCCGTACTACTATTTGATAAGTGTTGAACTCCCCGAAAATTATTCAGCACAAGATGCATACATCTTTTTTGTTTACATTAAAATAATAATGTAAATTTTAACTCTTTTCCAAAAGGAGGAGTTTCTCAATTCGTCTATGTTATTTTGTATGTATGTTACTCGATTTCTCCGTCAATTGTGGACCGATTTTCAAATGTTTTTAATTCGAAAGGTTATACTCCTGAATTGGTCGTTTTGTCTCCATGTCAGGGTCTCATGTATGGATTTGAAGGAATTAGAGAAACTCGAAATGTACTAACCTACTTCTTCGTAACGTGATATCTCCCTCAATTCTAAACCGATTTTAATTTTTTTCTTTACTCGTAAGTTAGACTCCCGTGCCCTGTGTCCAATAATAAGTAATATATATCTTTCTATTTTTTCGATAAAAAACGTAAACTATATAAACGTCCAATCTTTAAAAAATATAATTATATATTTACGGCTGATTCCTCTAAGGTTAAAAGACAAAACGAAATTAATCCATCTTCATTACTATTCTTGACTTTTTAAATCCCGTTTGCCTACGAATTGACCGTTTTATTTTATTTTCTTTACTTCGCACATATCGTTCTTCACCATATGAAACAAGCATTTCTTGAATCAACCCTTTTATTGGGTTCTGGCGCAGGCGGCGCGGCTATACCTTTCTCTACATAACTTTTGTTTCCGTAACACCTGGCCAGACCCATAGTATGCAATATTGTTGCAATTAATAGCTACTGTTTTTAACAACTATAAACACCTCCTATATTAAATAATAATGTATAATATAGAAACGAGTATTATTAGTAATATATTTTAAGTTTCGATCATTAGTTAGATAGCTATCACACACGGATTTTGTTATAAACCATTTTATGAAATTACTATATTTACAATAAATACACTAATTATTTATAAGTGTATGTCTGTGTTTGTGTAACTATCTCTAAATATGTACTATGTAACTAAATATGTCTATTATTCAAAACTAAAGAAAATTATTTTTTTCTTAAAAATACATCAACGTACAACATGGAAAGAATAGAGCAAAAACACTATTTGCTGTGTTCTCGTTCGTTGCTAAATCGAAATTGTGACACAATATTTGTAACTTTACTAAAACTACCTCATATATTTTAATGATTAATAATTATTTGTATCTAATTGTACGGCAATGTAAAATACTCTTAGCATCTACAAACTCATCACAAACCTCTTCGTGTTTTTAAATGTTATAATAATATATGTTATTGTTTAAATAAAATAATTTCAAATATCAAGTTATGAGGTAAACTAACTTAAAAATAAGATTAAATACAAAAATAAACTAAGTAATAAATAGTAAGACAATCCTATAAATAAACCTAGCTTAAAAATAAAAACCTATATCAAAGCCCGTCCAGCCCCACCAGACCACTGTCACTGGGCATTGTACCTAGAAGGCTGGCAGCATTACCTCGCTGGATACAGAGGCTTATTCTTTCAATGGTTATTGTTATTAATAAATTAAACTATGAGTTATGAGGTCAATATATGTAATCAATAAATATATTTTAAAGTAAATTTTCTGTAGGTACTTTTTCTGGTATCTTCTGGTCCTCTTTTGTACCACTGACAATGTGTATGCAAAATATAATGATCATCGGTTGAGTAACAACAAATAAGTTGTCGTATTTGCTGGTATTTAAATATGAGACGGACCAAGATACAACGGACGGAGGGACCGTCCTACAAAATAACCGTCGTTATAGAACTTAATATGAGAAAATTTGTAAATTTACCTATTTATTTTTTACCAGTACATCTAAAGCAATAAAAACCAAAAAAAACTGCCATGAACCCAGCAAACAGAGTAGAACAAAAATATATGGATTTTTTTGTTCATATATCGAATTGTAACCAGGGGGCCTACTCTCAAACGTCTTTCGTCGTTCGTTTTCATTTTAGAACATTTTTTAATTGTTTTTTTTCATTTCATTCACATTGATGTTATGCAGTTTTGTTCTTGCTTTCCTCTATCTAAAATTTCATTGACTCTTTGGGGCTGATCGGAAGAAAACGGACATCGTAAGGCGTTCGAGAGCAGGGCCTCAAGGGGAATTGGTGCTTTATACTTAATTAATTTTTAATTCATTTGTATAATTTCTTCTGCCTCCGCACCGAACTCATAAATCTCAATGTATATGCAAAATTGCTTGGAGTAGATACGGCAAAACAGTTAAGATTTAAAAAAAAATGATGTCCAAGTATCTCGATAGAGGTGATAGGCCTCACGTCCCCATGGCCCCATAGTCTCAACGCCGAAAGCCGCAAATATGTATCTCTTTGATTTTACATATAATCAAAGATGCATCTATTACCAATGGATGCATATTTAGATTGTCTCCTACTTAATTAGCAGCTACCGATAGTAATTCGGTCGTTACAGGATTCGGTTTGTTATCGTGTCAACCGGGCTGCTTCGGTTCGCGTGGTACAAGTGCACGACGTCACCGTTAAACGACAAGTGTTAGCACACTTAACACGATCCGTTACTAACAGGGCTGTCGGGTAGAAATAATTTTCATTTATTTTATATTCTTTTTAGCATCAATCTTTTTTTTACGTTCCTTTCTATCCTTCTTTCCCTCTTCTGATGCGCAGTTTATTTCGGATCTTTTTACTTTTAGGGTATATATTCCATATAAACTTATACTCTAATACATAGTTTGTCTACTACCTGTTACCTACCCAAGTAACCACAACCCAAACTCTTATGGTCGCTGGTTGTTCTTATCTGTATAGGGGACATGCACAGAAAAACTTTCAGGTTTTATAAAATGACGAGGGTCTGGCAGTCCTGGGCTTTTACTATATTACATCACTATAGATTGCATCAAGTTCTTAAATTTTAATAGATTTCCGAAGGTTTTCTTCGGTCGTCGCCCAAGGTCCGCTTTCCTGGTTTTTTTTTCTCAACTTTGAACGATCTTTCGTGTTCCTTATTACGAGACCAATCGTATGCTTTTCATCCTGCACGACGTCAACGTCCTATCTTTCCAATCGTAACCTGGCAGAGGCGACATGGATACACGTTTATTTTATACTGTTAGACGCATCCGTTATTCGATAGCCCTTATCGAATGAAAGCCACTGTACCAGCCCTATAATGCAATCGAACTGTTTACTACGTACGGTCCGCATCAATGGTGGCTCGGCGTTCCACTTTATGACAGCAAACAATAACTTGTGCTTGGTTGCCCCCATTCGAGTTTTCGACCAATATATTCAATTTGAAGGTCACGATACCATGACTCATGTAATAATGCCTGGCTGCAAGGACCTATCTTAACTTTGAACTATTGATTAGTTCTTCTGTCGTTCAGTATTCTTAGAAATTAACTGAACTGTAATTTTTGAATGGTTTTTATGCATGTGTTTCTTTTTTTATTCTGAGTATTAAAGATTTTGAGGTAGTCGTGTTCGACAATATGGACTTTAAATCCATTGTAAATTATGCCGATTTTAAAAAATGTATGAATTCAGCATATAGGCAAACGGCCCACCTGATGGAAAGTATATAATATATATTTATAATGAGTTTTAGCCATATCGGTGTAGTAGTTTTTCAGTGACAGTGTAACCGACAGACAGATAAAGTTACTTAGATATAGAGAACACTTTATTGTTCACCAAATCAAAAATTACATAAATGCACAACAACACAATAGTTACTTGGTAAAACAAAAGGCGGTTACTTGTGCATTCATAATATTAATACTGATTACTGGTCAAATAATTTTATATATTATTTATGTCATTTTAGATATAAATATTGTTATTGTTTCCTTTTAATATTAAATATAATTTATTTTATATCGCATATTGTTTAAGTATTTAATTCCTACTAAAATAATATTTTACGGGGTTCTTGAAATTATATGGTAATTTTGTAGACACGGATATTCATTGTTGTTCGAAATAATTTTCGGCGCAACAATATACTGAGAGACAATCTCATTTGTAACATTGCAGTACAACTTACTCTTGGAAATGTCTTGCCGTCGTTAATTTTATTTGCTTTTGTGTGTCGTCTTAGGTTAATAAACGCATTTTTTCTTTCCTTCTTTATTTCGATCTATCTAATAAAATTAGTGTAGTCATCATTTCGCAATACTCGAGCCTCAGAGACTCAATACTTTACTACTAATTACTTAGACGTCGAATGTTCCCACACGTAAAACATAACTTGACGCATAAAGAGGGTAATGTTTGAGCAATAATTTCGTGACCTCAGATTTAGAAACGGAAAGTGCCTTTATTCCAAATATGAAACTTTCACACGTGTATATTTTTAATTGGACAAATTTATAATATAATATGAAAGCACAAGTAAATCCCATAATATTGATTTTTTAAGCTTGTTCCTAGGATTAAGTGTGTTCATCAAGGCCTCACGGCAGTTATATTCCTGGTAACGGTCCCGTGACGCTCATGATGATGATGCGGAGGGACGATGGCAGGTTTATTGGGTATTCTGGCGGTCGGTGCTTGCAACTCCTATCATCAGAAGCTTGTGGGTAGCGTCGGCAGTCGGCGCCCACATACGCTGAGGGAATGCGTTTGAAGTTTGTTCGAAAGGATCTTAGCGAAATTCTGTAAATCATAAGTCATTTTCAATTTATCTCACAATAGAAACTACAGATGCTTTCATAGAAACTTAAATGGTTCTTATGTGTCATACATTCGACATATACATAAATGCGCCTCAGTACTTATGTACTAGATATTGCACTGGAGGATAAGCGTTCACCCCTTTTTTAAGTACATTTTTTCCTAAACATCATAAATGGCGATATTAATTGAAAGGCTTGTTTGTATAATTAAAAAACACATATATGAGATTGGCCTAACGTTTATCTAGAAAAGCATCATGTTTTTTGTTCAAATTTAAGAGTACGTATTAATATTTATAAAAAAACAGGTGATTTAAAAATAGTAATATAGTGCAGGCCGCGCTCAACCTTTGTCTTAATTGAACTTAAATAATATTTTCGCATTTTAATACTCGAACCCAGAAAGTTCTTTTTGGGAGTCATTTTGGTAGTACCTCATAGACGACAGTTTTAATAAATGTTACAAATATTTTACTGTAAGATGATTATTGTAATTTAATAAGGTATAGTAGATCCGAAAACTTTCAAATAAAAAAATCTAAAATGAATATTAATCATTATAACGAGGTCGAAATGAACCAGTTTTAATCGTATACAAAAAAAAATGTTTTCTAGGAAAACCGAAGACAGCAAATCCGAATGCCGTTATCAATAGCGAACGAGTATTACGTGATCAAACTGACATCATTCCACGTCTGTTAATTTAACCTATGAGAATCATTCTGCCGGTCATTCAAGACGTCAAAAGAACCGTGTCTTTTCTTTCCATGGCATTGAATAAATTAAATCTTAATGACTGAATAAATTATAAATGGCAATACATGCATATATTACGTTGCATCTATAGAAAAAGTATAAATGTATATTATTTAATTATTTGCAAAAAATCTTTCACATATTGAATATCCCTGGTTATTCATGGAAATAATCTAAAATCGTATTTAAAAATATTATACAACATCAATATATTAAAATTATATGTCAAACCATACATATTAACTCTAGTCAGTGTGTAGACTTAAAATTAATCATGAAGACTGTGTGACTTATGGATATTTATGATTTTGAACTCGGACCAGTAACTAATTCTATAAAAATTGTACTGAAATAAAAGCTGTTCAGCTTTTAAAGATCCGAACTCTTCATTAACATCAGGTAACACGGTATACATGAGTGTGAGTGAAACAAAATGTTAGATTTAAAATGTTTCGAACGACACATAAATAAGAATTAACATGTTCAACTCAGAAATGTTGATCTGATTATCTCGTGAACTAAAGAAACGATTATGAAAATTCTTTCACCAGTAGAAAGCTACTTTATTCCCGAGTGACAGGCTACATTCGACTATCTTTTGCCGGTGGCTTCGCTCGCGTAGAATCTCTTGAACTACTAAACCGGTTTTGTAAAAGTTCTTTCACCATTGAAAGCTACATTATTCCTGAGTGGCATAAACTATATTTAATTGTGATTAATAATATTTTTATGTTTTTAATTTCTTAACGTGAAATATCCATTCCGAGAAAAATGTGTTGTTTTACCGGCGTGCGTAAGGGCTGCCCACCATACTTTATAATAACGTATCCTACTTTATTTTTGGTAAATATACTTTATACTTTTGCATAATAATAAAGTATGTAAAAATACTCGTATTTCCAATATTTACTCTGACGCGTAAAATGAAATACTTATATGGATAATTAATGAACTATTATCGATCCAGCTTTCACTGAAAGAGTTTATTCACTAATGAATCTACGTTAAAATGGCGAGAAGAAAGGAACAGGACATCTATTAATTTAATAAAAATGAATTGTTTATTTATTTAAATTTAAATTAGGAATGTGTGCTAGAAGCACACAAAAATTGTGTCTCCAAGAGAAGAAGTAAATAAAAATTTGAAGAATACTTTTTTTTATTCCAAATTTTTTCCCTACTTAAAAATGTAATACGTTATTTTTCTCAAAAAAGTTGGGGACCCTAAGTGTGCGTTATAATTATAAATAAGTCCGAGAGTCAAACATTCTCGCTGGTTGAGGCATTAATTTGAGAAATGAGTGTTTTCCCATCCCATGGTGGACCCATGGGAAAACACCAAGTGAGCACGGGTCAACTAGTAACTAATAAATTACAAATACTTAACCTCCATGATTTTTTTGCAGAATAATACCAATTTCAATCGGTTGTCATTTTTTATTAGTTACAGTCGTCTAATACGGATGTATAACTATCCCTTTTCGCCATGCTGTCAACGTCATAAGTGAAAATAGTTTCTATTTATATCTTATGTAACTTAATTTTAAATACGGTGATTTGGGATGTATTTTTTTTTCTTTTTTAACAACTCTACGGACTCGAGTTGCGTATCTACCCTTTTTTACAACTTAATATCTAGATTTAATATTTAGAATTTAAACACGCTTATTAGTTATTTTTGTTCTTGTGTGTGACATTACTTTAGGGACCTATTTACTATTTGTAGTTTTATCTTTTTAAATTAAGCTGTATATATATATATATATATATATATATATATATTTCTATAATTTTAGTTATTGTCATGAGGTTTTAAACCAATCATTTTTAACATCAAATAAAATAAAATATTAGATAGAAATAACATTCCACTTGTCTGAGATATTGATTGTATAGGCAGACTCGTTTGAAACTGGCGTGACAGGTTGATTTGCACGCGTTCACGGACAGTTATTGACAATCTCTATATCACAATAACTAACGAGACACGTGTTCTACGGCCCAGATCAGAACGTGTATCAGGGCGAAGAGTAATCTTTAAAGATAGCTTTGTGTCAATTTATTCGTGAAACCATCAGCCACGTGGTTAGAGTATTTGCACGTCTGAATAGCTGCCACCCCTAGTCTTGAGTATGCCGCCATAACAACCTGGAGTTGTGTTCCGGCATTAGTGGCCAGGTTCCAGTCTCCTTTTAGAGAGCGCGGCATCTTGGTAGCATCTTTGGTATTCCGAATGTCTGTAGGCGATGTTAAACGCTTCCCATCAGGGCCGTTCGCCTGTTTGCTGAACTCATGCAAAACAAAATTTGTTTAGGGTGTACATAAGTGACACTTATACCCTAACCTGTTTTTACGTGAAATCAGCCTGAGAGCACGAGTGGGGAAAAGGTAAGAATGGCCAAGTGCATATCGTATTTCGTATTACAGAAACACATTGAAGTGTTTTTTATAGATAGAGGCGAGTCCATAGTGTTTTTGTCATTTATATTAGGTAACATTCGAATGCCTTCCGTGTTCTACCATAATATACTTAGGGTCTTATTTATATTAAGTTACAGTAAGTTTGTGGGCTCCTTTAAGGTTCGTTAGTTAGTTCGTCTTTAAATTGTAGAAGGTTAAAATATCATTATTCTCCAACTGCAGATAAAAACTATAACTGCCGTTATTATGTTCCACTGATTTAGAAAAGTTGATGAGATACTTAAAATATAGATTTAAAAAACCGAAAACTTTACCTAAAGTCCAGAATTATAAGTTGATTACGAAAAATAATATTCTATTAGATATTTAAAGTTTGTAAACGTCATGCGAACCCAAAATGAACTTTGGACATATTTTTGCACACATTACAAATGCATTTGATACTACATATTATATTTTACTGAATAAGCGAAAATAATTTTACTATCAAAAATCGATTTTCAAGGTTGTTATGAAACTTAAATTATTTGATAGGTATACAAATGTGCAAAATAAAAAACACTTGTTGAAACAGATTTTTTGTGCACTCCTGTTCCGGTTGGTCGCAGGCGCACTTTCCATCTCAATCATGTTACCATGCTATACTAGAATATGAAAAAATACATTCTGGTATTACCTAAACCTGTACTAGGTATATATAACAGAAATACCTTGGTAAAAATATGCTACTAACGTTATCAACAATGTTAATTTGCAAAAGACTTGAGTAAAAGTGAATAGTAATAATTACTTTATAATAATTATGTTGATGTAAAATTTACATAAATTAACTAGTACAATTAAGAAAACTTGAATAAAATAATCCTGATTTAATTATTATAATAGCTATAATTCCATTATAACCATAAGTAAAATGCTGTGTACATAGGCTTCTGTCTTCTTTAGGTAAGGTTCCAGTAGGCTGACTGGGATAAACTTTATTTATGTAGATGACCTCACCGTGAGATTACTGTATTGTGACATAGGCTCACAGAAGTGGGTATCAGGAACGGTTTTGTGTAGAAGCGTCTAATAGGACAAAATAATAGGGTCAAAAAGGAAGCGATTAAAACAGTTTGATGTTAGACGCAACGAAAAAAAATAGCTTTAGACACTATTATTTATTCCGTGGTCAAGTTTCTTCATCTCACATTTCATCCAATAGGTTCAAATGCTGGCAAACATTACAATGTTTGTTCCTGGCCTAATGAAATATAAATCACCAAGTGTTGCCGGTCTTCGTTAGGGAACCGGGATGTTGAGAATATTGATATCTGAAACTCACTGTTCCACCTCAGAACACGTGGTAAATGTGGAATCTTCTTGATCTCATTCACCTATTATTTAAAATCAGAACATGGAAGATTTTTTCACAACTTGAAGATAATGAACTTCAAAGACGGGAGGGGAAAGTCGTTTTTAGTAGTTAGTATTGTTACGAGTTTGCGGGACTCAAATTAAAATGCTGTTAGAATTATGATAGAGTTTATTACAACTAAACAAACACGTATAACACAGGTACAAATATAACCGAACACGCAACAAATCCAAAAGTAATGCAGAAGGTCGTAATTCAATAACACGTGCAAACTCCGTCACTATTAAATTCCCGAATGGCCACACGTCACTCCTAAATCGTAGTTGTAGCTCAACTAACCCCTCTCTCAATCAGCCCATCGTTTTATACTTCACAAATGCAAATGTGCCCGCCCGGCAACAACGACGTAATTTCCTAGAATAAGCTTGTACTTATAATCCGCAACACATGGCTAATGATGCTCTTGAGCGGCTGTAAACGTGTACAATAGGACAATAGGCTGTTCTAATACACAATAACTAGAAACGAATGCCAATAAATAAGTGAACAAAAGAAGATGATCAAAAAAGGATTACAACTAGTTCAAATGCCGACAGGCTATAAAATGTGCTTTTACAGATCGGTACGTGAAATTTGTCCAGAACCTAAGTTGCAAAATTATTTACTGACATATTCATCTATGACACAAAGACAGACAGAAATCAGAGTGAGATTATAAGGATTCCTTTTCACGCATACGTATCGTACCCTAAACATTATTTCAGGATGATTTTCATATACCTTTTTTGTTCCAGTCCTTAACGTGGCAGCTGGAAAAGCACCGATGCAAATCTCAACGGAAGACGGAGGTGTACCACAGAAAGCTTTAGATGGCAGCACCGCAGCAACCTTTACCCCAGAGACATGTACACTAACAAAGACTGAACGAGTGCCCTGGTGGTACGTGAACCTCCTGGAGCCGTATATGGTCCAATTGGTTAGATTGGATTTTGGGAAACCATGTTGTGGTAAGTTGGATTTTTTATTGCTTGAAGCAGGTCAAGAGGCACTTGACCCGTCTGGTGTAAAGTGTTCAGTGTCGCCTATAGTTGTTTGCAAGTTAGTTCAAATATAATGAGGACATTTTAAACAACTTCATGTCTAACACAGAAGGCAAAGGCAGAAGGTTTTACGTCTTTTGGAATAAGTATCCCATTTTCATACCTTGTTCACATTAAGCAGGAAAATAGCAAAATAAATAGGCAGCACCAGTAGGTATGTAACACCAGCTTATTTGGGTATTTGATACTCCAGTTATATAAATCTTTGGGTCTTCTCTCTTGCTTTCTGGTGTAAAAGTGAACATAAGTTTGGCTTGTCTTATCTGTAAAATGAGAAAGTTAAATCAGATTTTTAAATAAAAAGAAGGTGAAAAATAGACACCGAAATAAAAATAATCTAAAAAATAAAATAATTCATAAAAATGTAGTGAATACCATATATATACAATTGAGACATTTTGAATTATAATCTGTACACAATTACCAAATATTAAGATAAATATTATTGCATAAAATTATGGTAAGTGTTAGAGAACCACTCTATGCAAAACAGGCGCTAATCACATAATAAATAAAAATATAACATTATTATTCAATTAAGAAAACGATCGATTTTAACGTCTAAAAATAAGAGGGTACATCTAAAATAATTTTAAAATAAAATCTTGTTTGCAAGTTTAATGATGGAGAAGGACATGTGTACGTTAAAGTTTATTTTTATTTAGCAATTGACAGTATTCTTCTTCCATGCCCTGGACCTAGTTAATTCAAAATTAAATTTGTTGGTCAATCATGATTATTGTCAATGAATTGTCATTTCTTTGTATTAGTTTTGACACCAATCTAAATTTGTTTAAATATGAAATACAATAAACAACATAATTTATATAATGCCACGCAGGTGTATCTACTAATTGTATATCACGAAGATTTCCGTGTGAATATAATTATTTTTACTATTGAATTATTTAATATATCTTCATATTTTATATGCTTCACACAAAGGTCGAGGTAGATTAAAATGACACCGGATGTTTCCCAGAGACAAACTTTTCACGCAATGTTTATAATGTACTGTTTTTGTGATCGTGTATAAAAGTGTGATCCCACATTCTTTGCCCAAATACACTATTAATATGTCGTTATAAGCCATATGCGACCATACAGCCGGCTCAGATTATTAGAACACTTATAATTGTAATATGCAACATAAAATCGCACAAATGGATAACTCGAAGTGGTTGGTCCCTGAACCACTAATTAACAGCCCCTGAGCTGTGAGTAGTTCACTTGTAAACGTTATTTCAGAATATTTGATTGCAAAAATTTCGTGTTAATTGTCTGGGATGGTACAAAATACCGACACTACAAGCAAAAGCTGGTTAATAATAAAGAAATTTCATAGGCTACCCGCACCCTAACAACATGTACTAGGTTGCAATAGTATTCATCCATTTAATTACCGTTACACTAAGCAATACAATACTGACCGCAAACGAACAGTATTATTAAAAAGCAGGATATGCCCGCGACTGCGTCTACGCTTGACTTGAAATTCTCGCGGGATTCCCGGGACACAAAATACTGCAGCATTTTAAAAAGAATTTAAGCTATCGTTTTAGTTAAAACTGTGTTTAATTTTTACACATGCAAACAACTACAAATTGCTTCCTGAGGAATTCCGCCGGGATTCCCAGGATAAAAAGGAGTGCAGATTTTAGGTCTTGGGATTAGCTATCGGTCAGCGAAAATCGCATCGAAATCAGTTCTGTAGTTTGGACAAGATTACCGAACAAACAGACAACAAATCTAAAAATATTACATCGTGCTCTCCGTCGTTGGTATAGTCTATTCTAGGTGTTTTTTTTAAATAGCTTCAATGTTAAGACACGGCATCATTATTAGAATTTTATAATATTATAGATAAACTAGCTGTACCTACCCGGCAAACGTTGTTCCGCCTTTAAAAAATAAAATTCTAGGACCCGATTCCAGCGTCATCTACCGGGCCAAATGTTAATCTAAACTATTCTCAAATCCACTTGAACAAACAAAAAGGCCAGGCGTTTAGGAGGAGTATCGCGGCGCCACCTACTGGGTCCAATCGCTTATTTAAACCATTCCGGGACAAACTTCAACACATACGACAACAAAAAGAACACCTACATTCTGGTACCCGATTGCAGCGCCATCTACCTGGTTCAAATTAAAATCTAAATCATCCCAGTAGTAAATTATAAAAATACTAATATCGCTATTAAAAAATACCGTTTTTTTAATTGCGGAGGTTGATCGTAGAGGGTTGAAAATTTAGGGTTGTATGTATTTTTTAATGCTGTATCATAAAAAAATAAAAATTTATCTAATTTTCATCGTTTCACTTAGGTAGCTCCTTGATGACATCCAAAAGTATTAAAATAGTGGTGTTATCATACTTGTGAATAAATATTAAAGGTCTTATTCATATCGAGTTAGAATAATTTTGTAGCCTTATTTATGTTTCTTAAAGACTTCTATAAATATACTCTAACCCAATATGA
This sequence comes from Dendrolimus pini, assembly GCA_949752895.1. Classification (NCBI taxonomy): domain Eukaryota; kingdom Metazoa; phylum Arthropoda; class Insecta; order Lepidoptera; family Lasiocampidae; genus Dendrolimus; species Dendrolimus pini. The sequence goes on along the minus strand of OX457125.1, from coordinate 8,278,625 downwards.
ATAAGAGCGTTAATAGAGTCTGCAGGAAAGTTTATGATTTTTCAGAAGACTGCGCAGTATCTACCTATTAGTTTCAATTTCCACAAGTCAGTCGGCCTACAAATACCGCTTTTCTCTAATTCAATCAATTCCAAACCTTTATTATACTGTACTGTGTCATTTTCTTAATTTTGCGGTTAGGCTTCAGTGAACACGAATTATAATCCACTGAGTGAAAGTTGAAGCGACAAAACGCAAAATTATGAAAGTTCCACTGTTATAAGGCTTTTGATATTTGCTTTGTGTAGGCTTGAGATAATAAAGGATTATATACATTTATTATAATTGTTGAGAATATTAATATAAACATTTAATAACTATTATTTAGCATCTGCAAAGATAATAAGATTCATATTTAAACGTTTTACTAATGAGTCAACTCAGACATTGAACACGAGTACATGCTAAACTGAGCACATGCAGCACGAAATTGTGCTACATGATGATGCATTAAATATATTTTCTTACCTGGCATGAAGAATAAAAATACATTTCAAGTTGTATCAATCAATCAAGCAACGTATCAATTAAATAGTAGTATTAGTTACCTTGATGAACTAAGTAGGAACTAAGTAGTACCTAGAATCATTTTCTAAAAATTGTATTTCGGTTCTTACACATTATTGTTAGTTTAAAAAATAAAATAACACATACATTTTAGAATTTAGCCAATCTTATCAGCGTTTCTCGGAAAACATTTGCAGCTGATTTTACCAGATAAACGTTAGCTGACATAAACCAGCAAAGCCTGAAAGTTTGTTTAGTCTCCATTGGTAATTAATTCGTGAGTAAGAATTAATTTTGGGTTTGATGCAAATATGTTCAACTGGCACTCTTAAAATCCTGTTCGTCTGTCCTAGATAAAGTAGGAATCCGACATTCGAATACTAAGTGCATACTGAATTTCGTCAATTGTATTGCAACGTATCTTCATGCAACTTTACGTGATAGGTGCAGAGTTATGTCGCCCACTATAGCAAGGATATATTTTTGACCTTCCATTTCTCCGACTTTCATATCACCTATATAACATGTACACAAATATATTTCAATTTTCATGTTAGGAATCCTTGTGTTTTTTTTATTGCCAAAAGCTGACAAACAGGAAGATGGTCCACCTGATAGGAAGTGATCACCGTCGCCTATATATGTCTTCAACACAAGCTGCGTTGATAACGCGTTGCCGGCCTGAAATAAATTTTATAACACCCTTTTTAAATGATCCAATGTCGTCGCAGAGGAAAAGCTGTGGCGAGAATAAAATTTCACTTTAGATACAATATTTTGTACACGTAGTAGTAAAATTATTACCTCACGATGCCATGGAAACTCTTCAATACTCTTGGATGAAGTTTAATCAAAATCAGTTTAATGGCTTAAGTGTTATCTGTGAATAGTCTAATAAAAATTCTTTAATTATTTTGATACCGTTAGTCAATAACTTAGAATAAATATTATAGATACATAGATAGATAATACTTTATTGCTTACCAAAATAAACAAATACAGAAACAAAATGCATAAATACAATACTTCTTGCAAAACAACAGGCGGCCTTATCGCTAAAAGCAATCTCTTCCAGGCAACCTAACTTAAAAGAAATTTTTAACTAATGTGGCGATGTAGGTGGAGCAGAAAAAAGATAGGACTGTACAATTTAAATACACATACTTACACTAAGTTATAAATTGAATACATACAATTATTTATGAAATTGAATACATACATTATTTTATTTTATTAAATTATTACCCGCAAGAAGGATATGTCAAAAATCGTGAAGAATAGGTTTTTTTTTAAAAAATCAAGATGCTAATCTTACTCTATTTTGTCAAATCAAAAAATATTGTTCTTAATTTGAATAAGATTTTTAGAGCCACTTGCATATGGTTGTTTAAATTTATTTAAGAAACACGAAATGTATTTAACACCCTTAAATACAATACGGTAGTTGACAATTTTTGAGAAACAGGTTTATTTTGAGCCTTATGGTCTATTTTAGCCAAAATATTAATATTTTAGCAAAAAAACAACATTAACATATTTAATTTAGCAATTTTATAAATATTTTGACATTTCGTCACAAAAACGCGTCAAGCTGTCATGGCGTCTCGCATGACGTCACAGCGTGCAAAACAAACATCTGTTTCATTGAAGTGTTATCTGAGAAGTCATTGATAATTTCTTGTGTTTTGCACACTATGACGTCACGCGCTCTGATCGGCGTTCATTGTCACGTGGCTAATGGCTGCCATATAACAATTTTATTTCTCAAAAATATCAATTAATATTAAATATTTTAGTTAAAACAATTTATTTTTGTCATATTTAGATCGTAATCTACGATATATATTAAAATCAGTCTATATTTTTCATACTGTCAACTACCGAATTGGCGTCTTGCACAACGCAAAATTTGTCGCTAAATATGTTTAAAGAACTATCAATACGTTTTGGGTAAAATGTATTTAGGCAGTTTAATACGATTAACTAATTTTATTTTAAGGCGATCGTTATGCAAGCGGCCCTTAATGTCTACATTTATGTAGTATAGAGGAAATATCCGGTCACTTGCTAATTTTAATAAAAAATTATATCTTCCCAAAGGCGCGAACAAGCCAGCGGCGGTAATGGTGCGTGTGGGCAACAACCGACCGGACCTCGGCACCAATCCAATATGCAACCGCTTCATTGGCTCCTTGGAAGAGGGTCAGCCATTGTTCCTGCCCTGTAATCCACCAATGCCTGGTGCCTTCGTCAGCGTACACTTAGAAGCAAATGCCCCCAGTCAGCTTTCGATTTGTGAATCATTCGTCTACACCGACCAAGCTTTGCCGATTGAGAGGTGCCCGCAATTCAGAGACCAGCCGCCTGGCAGCACGGCTACTTATAATGGAAAGTGTTACATATTTTACAACCGTCAGCCGGCAACCTTCAAGGACGCGCTGGCGTTCTGCAGGTCCAGAGGCGGTACACTGGTTGATGAAAGTAATCCTGCGCTTCAAGGCTTTATCAGCTGGGAACTATGGAGACGACACCGGTAAGTAAGAATTATGACACCTTTATTTGCCCAGCGAAATTTCTGCAAATGCGATTTTACTATTCATTGTACATTTTTGCTCTGCTCTTGTCACGGTATTCTTGTGAGACCCTTATGCATACCTACTTCCCATCGTGAAATACAATAACGTTATTTAATACTTAGAATTATACGAGTATGTTATATTTCTATTTTTACACAGAAGTTTATCAACTTACGTTCCAGGAATTTGACTATACACGATAATTTTCTACATCTTTCAAATTTTTAACAATTGCGGATTCTTTGGACTTTTAAATTATAAAAGTATTTTTTCGTTGAGATAAAATTCATTTTATGCAGTATATGGTACTTTAGTAGCTACTATATTCTAATCCGCATAATTTTGGCATTTTCGGGGTAAATAATTTTATACTTAATTTCATAATAACCTTTAAAGAGTCAAAGGAAGACAAATATGAAAAATTGTGTTCACTGGTGAGTGATGATCTTTATTTATACTATCAAAAAACTTGTTTACAACTTATAACAGCAAATTGTGAATTATAAAAACAAAAAAATAAATGTACATTTTGTAGCAAAAATAAATCTAGTCTTAAACTCATTTTTAATTAAAATAAATGCATCAAACAGTCATAATTATTTCAATTATAAAAATAATTATTTAATATCAGCCTTATTTTATTATGTAAAAATACATATGTATAATCTTATACTTGACATGCATGACCTATAATGATATTAACATGACAAATTGCCTGCCTTGCCTGCATTGCAATTGCCTTGTTTAACCTGAATCATAAACGTAGCGATATTGTCATAGATATCAACAAATCTGGCTCTTGAAACAATTTAAAAATGACCAAGTGCTTGTCGGTGTATGCAGAGTGAATAGGTCTAATGCAGGGAGATAACAAACAGTTACTGCTGTTTTACTCATCGGATACTAGAACCTTATTTTATACCTTAAAATATCCTATATCATAAAACCTGAGGACGTATTTCAGTTACATGTGACCATCTTTATTTTTAGAAGTCTTGCAAATTCCCTCTTATTCTTTGTATCGTATAATAGTATATAGACTATAGAAATATTTCAATAGAGTTATATTCAAGTCAAATAGCTGTGATACAAATAGATATATACTTATTTCCCTTGGAAGGTCATTTTCGTACCTTACAAACAGGGTTTTTGAAATGAATTACACTATTTAACGTCTTAGACAACTTAAGCAACATCTAAAGTTAGATATTACAGTGGAAAATGTATTATATTAATAAGGTCTTTACAGACACATTTTACCAAAAAAATATCCTAACCCTAAGAACAAATTCCATCATATGACAAAGAATAAATTGTACGGCGATTTTATATGAAAGTAGGTAAATATAAAAGTATAAATACATTATTTTTTTCTCTACTCTGTCGGTGATGTAGATATATGTACTTTTTATTATGCCTTGTCGAACTCATAAACAAACAGAATATTTTATTTATACAATAAAATAAAACGTGAGAAAATTAAAAATTACGGTTGCATGAATAAAAAGTTGAATTGTGCTTCATTTTTGAATTTAGTCAGGTTGTAATTTATTAGACTTATAACTTTTATCTGATGATTAAAAAATCGAGCCTTAAATGAACAACTACTTAGTTGTCACTGAGTCTTTGATATGTTTGGTATTTTTGTGGTGTATAAACCTACAACCAGTCAGTGTTTTATAACATTTATGAAGTCACTTGAATTATCGATCCGTTACGGACCGTATGAGTGATGGTTTTGATTGCTTACAATTTGCCATTAGTACAGTTCCCTTACTACAACAGGTTTCCGTTAAGTTGGCGATGAAAACGATCTACTTAACTATAATATAATATAGATAAAATTTACGGTACCAACCTTGCAAATATGATTTGGTTATAAATAGGAATTATAAACACTGTTAGTTCTCAAAAATTAAAAGTTGTTTTTTAATTGTCAAAACTACTACTATAAACATAATCTAGTAGCTAAAGGAAGTTAAAAGAAATAACAAATAAATACTCAAAATAAACTGAGTTATAAATAGTACAAGCGATTATACTGTGTAACAAATCGCTGCCAGATAGGAGCGTGTCCAGAAGGCTGCATTGCTGCGCTGTATATAGATGCTTATTTGTTGGGCGAAACATGAACCAGCCTAGCAAATTTCTTTGAAGAAGCTCTTTGTCTATAGACCCCACGGATATAATGTTTCAATTCCAAAGTGCACAAGTAAGTAACCAACCCCTTCTAAAAGTTCCATATTTGTGCCTGAGAGTTTCAGCGTTTGTAGCAAACCTCTAACTCAGTCATTAGAAGATGTGACGGCGCCTGAGTGTCTACACATGTCGCGTCCCAAACAAGCGGCCGTCCCATCTTCCAAGGAAAAAGTGACATACCATCCGGTCTCTTGCCATCGTCGCGTATCAAGCCATTTGGTTGTAGTACGTCCGGTACGCCGACGCTTACAGGAGCCCGGCGGATGATTTCATTGAGGTTGGCATGACGAAATCTTAGGCCAACATATTTTTAACAAAAGTTGTTTCAATTCTTTAAGTACATTTTCTATTTTAGTATATCTATTACGTGGTGATCTTACTGATGTAAGTCCCGGCACTAACTAAGAAAAACACATTTTTTTTCATCAACATAGTCTCCTTCAAGAGCAACACAATCAATTCAGCACTTCTCTAACACTCCAATACCTTTCTTGTTGAACGATTCATCTTTGGCCTCGAAATAAGCATTCGTTTGAGCGATGACTTCCTCGTTGGAGTAGAATCTCTTTACTTGGAGCTTTTTTTGAGGTCTGCAAACAGGTAGTAGTCGCTGGGGGCTAGATCCGGTGAATATGGTGGGTGCGGAAGCAATTCGAAGCCTAGTTCTTAGCTCCAAACAGAGCTCGGAATCAACGACACGTTGTCGTTCTTGATCCGCCGTGAGCAAACAAAAGCTTCCTCATAGACAAATGTTCGTGCAAAATAGCGTACATACTGCCGTATGATATCTTTAAGCTGTCAGCTATCTCACACAATTTTAATTTACGGTTTTCAAAAAGGATTTGGCGGAGTTTTTTGATGGTTTCCGGTTGAACCACCTCATTTGGCGGGCGGAGCGTTCAGCATCTTCAGTGTCTGTACGACTATGTTTAAACTCAGCATACCACCGACAAATGGTTGTTTTTGATGGAACAGAGTCCCCGTTGTACTTTTCAAGCCATTGCTGAGCTTGCACTATATTTTTTTTCATCAAAAAGCAATGATAAATCAACACACGAAATTGTTTCGAACGCATTGTTTTGAGAATATCAAGACTAGCGTCACTTAAATCGCTCTAGCTCGGGGACCAAACATCAGAATTTCATGACATTTTGACAGGTATCTTTTGAAGGTTAGTACCTACTCATGAAAAATACTACGGAACATTTGTTGGCAACGCCATCTATGTGTCAGTCCCGGGACTTATTGATCCACGTGTTAAAAGAAAAATATCTTATCTGTATACGTGTCAAAATGGAATCATGTCATATAGCCTTAATAATTTAGTAGAAGACAAAAATTTAAGAAAACTGCAAAAAAGTTTTATCTATTCTTTTTTCATGGATTCACATTCTATTTGATAACAAATAGGACTGATTTTTCAATCACCACATAAAAGTTATTGAAAGGATAACATAATTAAAAATAACATTTGTATGATAATAGTTAAATTAGTAGTAGGTAGTACTTAATTTAGCCTATTTAAATTGTTTCACTTTTGTATTTAGTTGGGCTATAATTTAAGATAGATAACTTTTATCGGATAAATGAAAAACAGACTTTAATTTAAAAAAAAGTCTGTAAATAACATTTTAAGTTGTATTTTAAGAAAACTACCTTAAAAACGGTGCGGACGCATTCATAGAACGGGACTCACCGCTGAGTCGCGCCGCGAGTCGCGGGCGCGGCATGACTTTGTCGAACGATTTAGAAAGTGACACGGCGTGTTTTAACAATTTATAGTTTTCGAGAATACCATAAATGAGATTAGCTTTCGCTGTATAAGTTGATAAAACACGATATGTGCTGTATACTTTTAACAAGACAGCTTATGATATTGCATAACAGTGAAACTAAACGCATTTATATTGTTTTAAAGTTGAAATATCATGCCACTGCTTTGATTGCCTAGATCATTCTCAACACCTAATATTAAATGAGGCTTTATATGTAGCTAAAGACAAAAAGACTTGGGTGAACATGAAGTACCATAATACATTAAACTAAATATCGAAGTAACTTAGTTCTAAACTCAACCAAACTTAAGACAAGTATCTTAAAATTGAGACATGCATTTAATTCTACAATTCGGAACTAAAAATTTTATGGAATTTTTATTACTTTAGTTTCTTTATAAGTTAATTTATTTTTAATATATAATTGGGTATTTTTAAGTAAGTGTTATACTATTTTAATTTCCAACCTATTTTATCATGATATATTTTTTTTGTGATATAATTTATTTATATAGGTATCTACAGTGTTTTTTTTAAATTCTGTTACCATTTCAAACCGCCTTTCTTGCTTATAAGATCGAGAAGGGTGCTATGGAAGATCAGCTCTTGTTTCAATACTTTACTAAAGACTGATGGAAATAGGTATTTAAGAATAACTTAGTACCAGTACTATTCATGACAAAATTTTCATATTGCTTAGAATTCAATACTTATAACTGTAATGTAATACGCTGCTTAATATTGCGAAATCCGTTTTGCTTGTTCCTACTTGCAAACACGTGTGAAATTCGATTCTTGATAATTGTGTACTTTGATATTAACGAATTATTATTTTCAATAGGGTGAAATTTTGTACCTTTATGTACTAATGCTGAAATGTGAAAGCTGGTAAATGTTTTAGAGTTCTGTTGCCAAATGGCAGAAGCGGAACCCTTGTGGTGTCGATGTCTTCTTCCAAATGCGTCCATATAGTGGTGTAATATTGTGAATATCCTAAAAAATGAATAAAACAATATTCACCTATGTACGAATAACTGGCTAACAATAAGTTTAGGCAAGGTCAGCTCTATATGTTTTTGTTGACAACGGTCAAGGCATCTTAAATAGCTCTTTCTTTGATATATATCGTGGTAATAGAATTCAATTCATCAGGGGCGACAGCAGCAGCCAATATTGGATGGGAGCTGTACGGGATACCCGAGATCCGGCCAGCTGGAAGTGGATCAACGGGAACGACGTTACAGTATCTTTCTGGAACTCTCCAGGCGGCGGCGAGGGGTGCGCCAGATTTGACGGCAGCGCTGGATGGCTGTGGTCCGACACCGATTGCCAATCAAGATTGAATTATATATGCCAGCATAGTAAGTTCGATTTGCATTAAAATATGAATTTGACATTTTACCCAAATACCCTCTTTTATTATAAACATAATACTAATACTAATAATAATATCTTTTATTATAAAACTGGTTTGTTTCATAATTAATGATGATGTTTTGTCTTAGAAGGCAGTTCCTTAGACCAAGAAGTTTAATTGGTTTACCGTAAAAAATAATCCTAGTTCTACTATCTATTTATACGTGCTCTGCGAATGTGCAAATAATTACACTAAGCGAATTATATATATTAGTGTTTATGAAATATACATGCATAAGCAATTTTGTTTACTTTTAATAAAGTTATGTATTTCATTTCATTTATTAAATTACATGCAGATAAGATTTGACGGCCGGTATTATCAGATTAAGAACAATCTTATTTATTTATAAGAAAGAGTAAGCAAATAGCTGCAAATCTACGTAGTGAAAAATTGATGAGTGTGTCGGCTTCTTCGCCAAACTTTTACCCACCGTCTTTATCTTTGGGTCTATTTGTTATCGTTTTCTCACGCGGACAGACATTATGGTACAAATTTTTTTGCTTTCATTGGTTACGTAAAAATATGTTTACGTACGTTAAAAATAGTTTAAACTACTGTTGGCATCGCACCTAATGATTGGCATTCAATCAATTAATTCACTGTATCAAAAAATATTTATATTATATAGCCAGATTATTATTATTGTCAATGTATAGCTACAAAATAAAAATATATTTTTTTAATTCTGTTTTTCGGGGAGTTTTTATCCACATGGATATGTGAACCTCATCGTGCCCTAATCAAATTTACTCTACATACATTATATTATAAAAAAGGCAGTCACTGATGAAGGACTCCAATTAAACCACCCAGCCAGTGAGATATTTCTGATTTCCCACATCAGAAATCAAGCAGAATTTTTTGAATAAAAAAACAAAATATTGACTTTTTAATGTTTCGCACAAAATAATAGGTCGCCTATTCTGCCTATATACGAGTATAGTATAGGGGATCCTATACATAGTAATATCAATGTCTTGGTATACAAACCAGCTCTATTTGAGTAATGTTTTCAGGAAATAGTAAAAAAGGGGTTTTTTTGGTCGACTACATAAAAAGCAACGCTAAGGGGTCATTCATAAATTATTATGTTACACGCCTGGGTCGACGACGTGTCGTCAAGGGGTGGGAAGGGGTCTACATTTCGTGACGTCACATTTCAAATTCTAAATTTATTTACCGATCTGTTTAAATTTTTTTTTTTTAATGTAAAATTGCAAAATAAGTGATGCCATACCAGGGAGGCAGAACTATAGTAGAATTATTTTGTGCGTGCAGTTTCGGTCATAAATCAAACTCGGCCTCAGCCCGGTTAGGGCGGTGAGCATGTTGCGCGGGCGCAACGCCATTATCGATAAAAACTCATTCTTATCAAAGAAAGATTATCATTCTTATAAAAATCATTATTATCTTTTTTGCTGTTAATTTTAAACTTAGATATAAATATTTATATTTATTTTTAATATAACTTGTTACATTCTTAACTTATAGGTTTTTAATACATTGATACCTAATTAATAATTTATTTTAAATCATTATTATTCTTATTTTAATACATACATTGTTTTATCTATTTTTTTTCTTTCATTTTTATCACTAACCCACAAAATGACAAAACCAAATACACTATCGATAACGCTTATCGAAAACAATAATGCGCAATCTCTATGCCCGCCCATAAGGCCCGTGAGTGGAAGAGAGAGCGAAATACTCCGATTATTTATGACTCAAACTGCACGGACAAAATAATTCTACTATAGAACGGGAGAGGGGCAAAAATCATGAAATTCGTGGGACGTAATTTGAGGATGGTCCCTAATAGATAATATCGTCCTCAACTCTCATTTTTATTATAATACAGCGGGATTTTTGTAATTATTAAAAAAATTGCCCTTCTGTGAAAATCATGGAAAAATAATTCTTTTTCCATGGTAAAAATATGTAAGATGGCTGGTTTGCTAATTAAGCGCGCGATATGTGGAAGGTTATTACAAGTGTATTATCCATTTACTGCTATTATTATTATTTATACTATGTCTTTGACGACCACGGGCCATAAAAATGGCCCGGACATTTGGGGGGGCTTGCGTGGGGGCCATGAGAAGGCCAACACGTAGAGGCCCTTTGCCAAATTTAATGTAAATGTGGCGTGACACTGACCGGTGATTATCCCTGTCTACACCATATAGTAATGCAACCAAGGACAAGCTCCGGCCCGTGTGGACTATTGTGGGAAATGAGGACAAAAAGTACCGGGCTATTGAGGTTATATTATTATTATTACCTACCATTAATGCTACGCGAATCAAAAATTTTAATATTGAATTTGGGATTTAAAAAATGTACGTACTCTTTCGTCAGGGCCGAAAGCTTGTGGTGGGCCAGAGCAGCCTCCTAACAGCACCATAAGAACCACCAACTTCGACGTTGGCTCATCAGTAGAATACGCTTGTGATGAAGGCCACCTCCTTGTCGGACCTACTGTAAGGACTTGTCTGGATACAGGCTTCTATGACGAATTCCCGCCTGTTTGTAAAAGTATGTTAATTTTTTACTTGTATATTTTTATTATCTTATTAACTGTCACCATAATTGTTATGTAAGTTGGGAATTATGCAGGTTTATACTTGCCTAAAACTGTCCTGGCAGTCTACAAAATATTTTTCACTTACCTAAAGTTTTGGAGATGTTAACTTAAATCTCGCACTTAGCGCTGTTTACCTTAGCCTATGACATTGTTCCGGATCTGGGACGCACTTAAAACCATAAGACACTACTTGTAACTTCCTTTAATATTTTTTTAATATTCGGCAGACAAACACACATTATATATCCCCAAGCTAAGCAAGTTACGCTTGTGTTATGGGTAATATACAACGGACGACTTTGGGGCCGATACTAGACACCCAGACTATAGTAAATAACAGAACGATCAAATCGAACCCGGAGCCTCAGCGTTTCATTGAGTTCGGTAGGTTAGCCTGCCGAACTCAATGAAACGCTGATGAAAATGAACAGCCTTTGGTTGAGCGGGCTAAGCCTTAGAGCTTATCCTCCTCAACCAAAGGCTCGCTTGCGCATTCACCTTCGTCCGGGACGGACGACGACCGACCCTTTGCGAACTGGCCTCACCATAAATTAGCCGAAGATCTGGGTCTCTCCGGCTACCTCGATCTCACCTCGAGGCGAGAGGCGGCGCGCGAATCGGCGCGCGTCTCTCCTCTCCGTCCGGTTCCCGCACGGTTGTAGCCTACGGTGGCTAGAGGTCGCCATGGGCGATCCTCCATCGCCGAGGTCGGCTCTGGTGGGAGGGGAGCGTGGTGGATTACTCCCTCTCTGGCTCCGCCGCCTCAAATATAAGAACCCTACAACTTTCTCACATAACTAACCGTAACCGAGAAATATCACGCAGAGGTATGTCTTGCCGTGAATTGAAATTTGCCGATGATATGTACTTTTTGTAGATAATTACATTATTATATTTTAGAGAGTTGTATTTAAAAAAAACTTCTCACGATTATTCTCATATAATACCTTTGACCGCGTTTATGTTCGCGCGGTTCTAGACTGAACTTTGTAAGGCATTGAAATAATAATAACTTTCCTATTTTTTTACTACCTTTAAATTTTGATTTACATCCACCGAGCTGTTTTGGGGCTTATTAGAATCGAACTTTGAGACCAACACGCAGACAACAAAAATTCTAAAAACGGTCATTTAAAACAGATTTAATTTTTTGGTATCTGTTTTGAAGTCACAGACAGACAATTCAATATTATTTATTGGTACAGATTTCTTCACAGGAATTGACTGTGGCTACCCGGCTGAGATACCGAATGGTGTGTACGAACTGATAAATGGTTCTGCGTCTTATTTATCCCACGTCCAGTATTCGTGCATGCCTGGTTACGAGATGGTCGGAAGGTCAAGACTGGTTTGCGATATCGACGAAAGGTGGAACGGACCACCGCCAAGGTGCGATGGTAAGTTGACAATGTGCTATGTAAATGTGTGCATCTACTCATACTTTATATACTCTAGAGTCTAGCGTATATAGCATATTTTTATCCCCTTTATATTCCTTATGTCGTGATTTACAGGGTGGTGATGTAATTGGCCATATACAGATCGTGTCGGCTATCCTAAATGATTTTTAATGGCTTATTTATTTACAGCGCAGTCCTATAAGTATGCGCGCCCCCCTTACGCTACAACTCCTCAGTTCCTAACGAGCTAGTGAAAGTCAAGAATTAGGACGTAGGCACATTATAATAAGGTTTAAATAAACTAATTTATACTTTCAGTGGTACTTTGCGAACCGCCAGTGCAGATACTGAATGGGCGAGTCGTGCTATCCCATAACACCTCCATTTACGGATCCGTGGCAGAATACAGCTGTTCCGCATTCTTTGTACTGCAAGGGTATGCCAGACGGACATGTTTGGCTACCGGCTTCTGGGACCAGCCGGCACCGATTTGCAAACGTAAGTGTTGGATATTAGGGCTCCGTAGCCATTTGATAAAAATGTTATTTATCTGTCTATATAATAAGTTATGGCCATTTTTCTCAAAAACTCAAAAACAATCTGTATCGATTGCAGCGGATTCAATATTATGGCCGGAGGTCGGCCTCCAAGCAATGTATTACAATAATTAATAGGTATCTCATTACAATTGGATAAGACATGAAATATAAATTTATAATATTCTGCCGACTGCTGCTTAATCGCAACTTTTAGATTTTTTATTTCATTTTTTGAGTAATTTTTCAATGTTACTTTAATGTATAAATTACTTTCTACAAAAATGGACTTAACTAAAACTTGGTTTAATAAAAAATACTTTTTTACGTCTTGTAGCCCAAAACCGTTCAACAACTACTTCTACTTCAACTACGCCGAAGTCCACCACACCCCTGCAGCCCGTGCAAACAACTACCGACCTTTCTGAACCGCTGACATCGAGCAAGCCCTACTTTTCATCGATAGAACCAAAACGAGTCAGATCGAAGATGAACGTCTCCCAGTTGACCACGATTCCCTATAAGCGGCCATCGGGCCAGAAGGTCACTGTTGCTGACAACCAACACGTTGCCACCAGTCATATCCCCCATATCATTGTCGCGAGCCATGCTAAGGAAAATCAGGTACCTACATCTACTACTTGTCACTAGATTTACTATTATATAAAATAAAAGAATTCTCAGGAATACTAGTATATCCAAATTCTAAATTTCTATACAGCATCATAAATCATTCTCCTCCTCCATTTTTATACAAAATACCACTTAAAATAATTATTACTTCACATAAACATGATGTAATAATAATAAGTAAGTAAGTACCTCCACGCAATAGGCGTATGAAAGAGCAAGAAGCTACACGGCAGGTTTTATTGAACACTAAACCTTTCGGTATCTTTTCGGGAAACCATAGGGGTTGTCTGTGCAATTAACTACAGGAAAATCATACTAACGGACGAGACACTCGTCGTTTGCCGGACGTGTCATCGCTTTGGCGAATCCACCAAGCAGGTTACTTCCTGGCTGCGTTTTTGCTAACTCCGAGTATTCGCACAGATACAACCTAATGCCCAGAATCATTTACTAGCACCTTGCTCTTCGATATGGTCTGATAGTGACAGCGGTACCATAGAAATGTACCCCTGAGCCAGTTCTCGATAATAGTCATGTTATGCTCTACTGGAATCGATTTATTATCACAGACAGGAGTATGGGAATAATTATTGCAAAATGTAATATCTGTGTTATTTTCGGGCGCCATTTATCCGATAATTACGCACATTTAATTTTTTTGTATCAGCCAATTGTGAGCAACGGAAGCAACATAAGAGCTGAGCAGACACCCAGAGTGCAGGTGCCGCAACCAGTAGATGGTAGAAGAAACGGGACTGTCGCATTTCCCACCGGAGCCAAGTTCAACACCGCCGCGCTGGTCGCAATCGGGTTGTTCTTGATAATCATCTTACTGATTGGGACTTCTACAGCATTTTTCATTGTCAAATGGTAAATGAATTTTGTTTATTATAATCTATTGGATTTTATAATGTCGATCTCTAGATGGACATTAATCTATATATTAGGCAGTATTACCATTGCCAAACTTTGGGCGACTTAGGGCCGGATTTAACAACGGGCAGGTTTTCAAACAATTTTTCAATTAAGAAACTTATGCCGAGGGTAGTGGCGGAAAGAAAGGGCCCCCACCCACCGTCCGAGAGCTGCCTTCGCGCTGGTACACCCTACTGGCGCTTCCATTCCCCGACCAACAGGTCGGCAGGCGTGAGTTCGTGAGGGCCCACCGGCACACACATCGCGCTGGACATTTCTCCAATCCTTTATAGCGAGTGCGATATTGTTTTGAGGTACACCTCCGCTGTTGACATGGTGACTGATTAGCTAAGACTGATTTGTAAGAAATTAATCAATCCCAACAATTTTAAGACCTGTGTACATGATAAGTTTCCAATTACAGACGTCCCTACGTCGAGAAGAAAATAGTTACTGTACTGTATTACTTGTGAACAAAAGATGATTTAATGAAAGTAATCGATAGTTTGCACTCTAAGTGTAGGCTGTATTTGCTTTTAAGTTTGAGCTTTCACACCACCATGTCAACTGCGCTTACGCACCGGGTAACGGATAGCACACGCGCACATTGGCCAGTACATAATTCTCTGTTTAAATTTAAAAATTTAAGTCTGTAATATTATTTCAAAACCTTGGACCACATGCTACCAAACACAAAGACACACTTAGCTTTTTGATTTAAATATTTGTAAATTAATATATTCTATGTATGTACCACTGTACCAAAAATATATTTAAAGACGCACAATACACCGCATTTAAAATATCTGTTCATTCCACACTGCAATGTTTATAGCACATTACTCTATCAGATAATAAATAAGTATTATGGTCCTCTTTTGTTCACAAGTAAGAATGAAGAATGAAGGATAATTATAGAGCAGCAGGGATTTTATGAGAAATTCTGAAAGAATTCTCAAAATGCTGTTTATACTTTAAAAAAAATTCATTTAATAACCAATATTACGCCCATATAAGTGGAAGAAGAGTACTAGTTATACGCTCGCTAGGGAAACCAACAGTATATCCATCATTGGTGATTTCGTATCGGTAATACCGATGTACAGGTTTTCTGATGTATTATTTTACAGTCGTCAGCACGTAAAAATTACGCGTTTATTTTTTCTGTTGTATAAATAACTTAAATTTGTACAATTTAATATTAAAATAAAAACTTTCATATACCTAGTATAAAGATCCTAAGTCAATGTTTGTTGTTAAAGTTCCCAAAATGTTAATCGCATTTCCCCGCGCTAATGCACGTTGCCCGAAATGCAGGCTAGCCCTTCGGACCCGTAATCATCAACCGTATGTAAATGTTTCTGAGTTCATAGAAATAATTGAAACATAATATTTCAGCCGGCCGCAGAGAGACGTAAACCGTTACCAACACCACGTGTCGCCTGATTGCGCCACCGTCGCCTCGTTGCCCTCTTCGACTTCCGAATCAAGGAGCGGGCTGAGCAGATATTACAGGCAGGCATGGGTGGACCTGCACGAGGCCACTGGGAGCAACCACGGCCAACTGCGCCACGAGCGTGAAGCCCCCAAGGACGGCTCCGAGCTGGTTGTTTCCGACGTGTACCCGGGAATGCACGGCCGCCCCGACAAGCGCCGCCACCATCATCATCACCATCACCGGGAACACCGCCAGCCGGAATGGATACCGACCCACCGTACCCACCACACCCATAAACCTAGACATTAATTATTATAAATTACATTACATTATTATTTGAAACTAAATCTATTATGGTCAAATTTTTTCATGAAGGGCTAATTTTTAATCGCCAGATCAAAGTTCACATATCGCACGCTTAATCCAATACCGACACTATCCAATAAAGTCAAAATTACAGGAAAACCAAAGCTGTTTTTTAAGCATGAGTATCAGTATTATTACATGCAGTATTTCCATGCTTTACGCGATAGATGATGTTGAAAAGTCGATTTGGAAATATTTTGGATAGTGGCAATGTTGGATGAAGCTTGCGATATATATATTCATTGGATAAAATACAACATAAAAATATGGCACCGTAATGAAAACATTTAAATTGTGAATTAAAGTACATTTGTCATTTATTTGTTCAGTTCATTAAGTTGATGGATATTTTTAATTTGATCCTTATCAGATAAAAATTATATCAACTAAATTGGAACCCGATTGAACACAAAAGTGAATAGTTAAACTATCATTATTCATACATTGGTTGTTTTGAATCGGTTTACTTATGTTGTTATAGATCCTTGAAATGTTGATTGAAAAATAAGCCCTGAATTTAGAATTAGGGCTAATAAATACCTACGTTATTTTTCTGAGAATACTGAGTCTCGGTCAAGTTCTATATGTAAAGTGCAAAAGGCATTTATTCTGTTCCATACCAAAACGAGCCCATTATGCTAGAGTGAAAAAACACAATTAAAATTGTATAAATACGATATGAAAGACAATTTTGCTAGGAGCGCACGAATTCCGTCAATAATTAGAAATGTGTGACAGCTAAAAGTTACATTTTATATTCTTCTAGAAGGAGACCTAAGGCCAACACTAACATTCTTTACAGGCTCACTTATATTTTGATAATTAAAACGTATACGTTTACTTTAATATTGCATTTCTGTTACCATGGAAGAAAAATATAGTAATGGCAATTAGTCCAATCAAAAACATATCTTTGAAAATCCCCCATAACATACGTGGGTAAATAGCGGCACAAAACATCCTTCCCGTGCATTATGATGTTTTATTATTGTAAAATATTTTTATAGACAAAATCAGACTTAAAGGTTAAAATATATATTTTAAATAATACTACAGCAAAGTGAGTCGAGAACGCTCTAAACAGTCACCTGTTCGTTGTATATTCTTCTTCCAGGTGTTTTAGAAATTAAAATAGGTATATTTACGTTTATTTCGGTTAAATTGTAGCTATTTATGTATTCTATAATTTTTTTCATACTCTAATAATTGTTAGCCAAATTAAATCCGTAAAATATAATTCTTACTTTGTAATCTTTTCCTCCTTCATCTAACCTTTTCTAATTCTTAGTGATATTTCTTTTAGAACTGTAGGTATATTCTTTAACATTAGTATGTAGGTACACCTCTACACCTACATATATCTAGTTTTGATTTTACCTTAAGTATAATTTTTATATCTAGTACCTATAAAAAATATTTTTAAATAATGGACCAGATAGGTGATTTTTATTTATTCGTAAGATAAGGGTAATATTTTGAAGAGGCTCATTTACTTAAATAATTTTATTTAAAAAGTTTAAATGTATATAAATAAACATGAAGGGGAAATTGATATTTGTTATATGACTTAACGCTCTGAACTGTACAATTTAATGGTCTATCATGTTTATTGTTTCATTAATAACGTTAAAACTATGATTATCTTGATCTTGTCTTAATGAATTACTTTTTAAAATATTTACATAGTTAAGTTTATTGAGAGGTATATATTCCGTGTAAATAGTATATTATGATAATTAATAATTGATAGGTCATTTAAGATTAGATTGACGTAAATCATTGTTGAAACTTTTGTCACTCGGATTTTAATGTAGTGATCATATATAAAAACACTCAGACATTCAGAGCCATATTTTGATAGGAATTTGCAATTCGTTTATGTAACAAAGTTTTTGAATTGTCAAACTAATTTCCACTTTAATATTAAATTTGGATTTTATTTTAATTCTAAGATGCAAGGAACTTCCAAAACAAATTCAATTTAATTCAATTCGAATACCGTCGCGTTGGTAAATTTCTTGACATTAATAATATAGCTTCAATGTAAATTATTTTTTGAAGCTTTGTAACCGCACCTTTAGCAGGTTACTTGACTTTGAAATAAAATCCACTGATAAAATTAGAAAAAATATTTTGGAGAAATAGTGTATTTTTATCGATTAATTCCGCACGCAGGCATTAACGCCTGATAGGATAATCCTTTCAAGCTAAAATTTATTCTTTTTTCTTGATAATTATTAGGGGTCGGTTTGCACCAGACCATAACCGCCAGTTGGCGTGTTGCACTGTACTCTTCCAGATAAATAAAATATCTTTTAATTGGATTGCTACAAGCGAAATTCAAATTATAATCCTTCCAAAATATACGGTAAATAAGATACCACAAATCGAAAACCAGTGTTAGGTTCAAAAATTATTTCTCTGGCGTTCATATAAATGCTTAGTGACCTATAACGTGCTGTAGACAATGCCCAGGATTTTGGAATCGTCAAAAAGTTGGTCTGGGCTTTGTTTAGAAGGAAACTATGACTAAAAACCAAAACATTATATACGTATGTGCCATCAAATAGGCAACATAAAGCTCTCGTAAGAAAAGCGATTTTAGACTGATTTTATAGAACTGTTTTTAGATTTGAAAGTTCTGATCATTCATGATACGCAAATATACATATACTTACACATCAAGATCCTTTGAATATGGATATCGCTGTTCTTTTTTGAAGTCCAGTCTCAAATACAATTAGGTATAGAACACCACAACATACTGTCTTGTAATTAATATTCATTAAACTAAAATGCACGCAACGGATATGGATTATCTAATCGATTTGGTATTAGATTCAGAAATTTCGGCAAAGTATAATAAATACGTTCGTATTGGTAAATTCTAGATTATAAGCTTAAAACTACAAGGTCATTTCTGATATAGGTAGTCGCGGCATTCTGTAATTTATTTCATTCTTTACATCACCGTCCTTAATTCCTTGAAATTAAAATTGTAAATTAGACATGAGGAGAATTAATAATACAAAAAGTGCTGCAGTTACTTTCTTTTAGCTTACAGTTTAAAATTTTATTTTCATGAATTAAGGTTACAGACAATACTTTATGTTCGTAGATTACCGTTCGGAATGTCTTGAATAATTGAATTTCTTAATTCTTAAAATTACAAGGCCATTCCTGTATTGACCCAGTTATTTCACTGTAAATGTCTCCCTCTTTAATTCATTGGCAATAAAATTGTATATCAGACATTTAACGAAATTGGTAATTTAAAAACTGCTGCAATTATTTTGCGTTGTAGTTTAGAATTGTATTGTCTTAATTAAGGTTTTACAATACTTGACATTCGTATACTATCTTTTGGAAAGTCATTGCCAAATTTGTAAGTGAAATAGATGGGTTACTGTAACCTACTTTTTCAAAATATGCTCACTGTAGGGGGAATTTTGTTTATATCAATTGATATTATTTCATTGGCAGTTATATTACCGTGATATTTGTAATTTTTTGGTCTTATATTTTATTTATCTGTCTCTTAGATAACACATTCGTTTGTATGTTAATATTAATTTTACATGGGAAGCGATATGTAATTCTACATCATTAAGATATACAATAAAGTATCTCCTAATAGCATCTGCTAGTGGAAAAAATTCAATTAGTGCAAAGTTAATCTCAACCTGTTCTGCACGTACTGCAGATAAATACAAAATGACTTCTCAAGCTACAAGACGTGGATGCTACTTATAACTGGTTTCTATATCTTCAGCCGATATAACATGCTTTCATGACGGTCTTTCAATTTGGGCAAATCATCCAAAGTGATTTATATAAACATAAACTTGAATAGTTCAATGTCATTGAATAAAATTGCGCTTTTCAGTCGAGTTCTTTTCAATCAAATTGATTCAGTTTGGTTGGTTCGTGTAATATCAGCATTACTATAACCCTTCATTTGCCTAACCAGTAGGGTTAGCTCCATACATGTTAATGAAAATTATGGTATATAGGAACAGTATATTAGTATTGAAATATACTAATAGCCTTGTGTGACTGTTAGATTTAAAATCAATTCACAGTCAACATATTAGATTGTTGTTAATTAAATTACCTCCTTATCGCTTCATTAGACCGTCTTTTTGACATCAGCGATGACCAAGCCGAAAGCATTTAAACACAGCACACATAATTATACGGCCTTGGTAAGAAATCATAATGGAAACCACCATGCCTAATTTAAATGTCTCAAGTTTTCACTTTAACGGTTTTAGCAGCATCTTAATAAAATGAATTTAAAATTTTTTCAATGAAAAGCTTGATTTACATGTGCATTGGTTAAATAGTTAACTTTTGAATAAGTCTTTATTATCGTTTGGACATACTCGACAACTTATTTTTTTATAGTAAAACAATGATTTAGCTTGCCATTCTCACAACTAAATTGGGGGTCTAGTGATAGTCTCGCGACGGATTTATATTACTGTTTTTATTACCTGGACTGATATGACAGCTGCAATCGACCTTTTATTGATTCATAAGTGAGTTGAATCCTACAGAATTTCTTTAGGATTTAGCTCACAGTGGTGAGTTGCTCCAAGCTAAAAAAACATAAAAAACGTCGATCGCAGCGTTTAAGTCTAGGTAATTAAAAATCAGAGTATAGAAAAACATGAGTATTTCTTTGGCAAGCGCTCCACGTTCTTACAAGAACGCAAGAAAAGCAACAGAAAATGTTGGTTAAAAACCATAATAATAATTGGATAACGTGGCAAGAACCAATGTATTCTACATTGTGAATTAATCCCATCCCAATTACCATTACAGCCCATTGCCGCCGCACCAAGTAGGTAGGCATTAATAAGATTTTATACACCAACACGTTGGGCTCACGGATTGGGTATTTTTTATTTCTAATTTGTAAATATTTTATCTAAAGGATTTGTTTGGAATAGACAATCGGATTGAATATATAAAACGTAAAATTTATTGATAAATCAATTAAATAATAAATTAAACGCGTATTACACTTCTTTACTTGCATAAAGAAGTTGTAAGTAATACTAAATTATTGTAATATTTTTTAATTAAATAACTTCAACAGCAAATTAAATTATAGATAATATTTTTCTCGTGGTATTTGCATGTTTGTCTGTAACCCATGCGAATAAATTATATAGTTATACTAAATAAGCTTGATTATCCTTTAGTTTATACCAAATAAATCCCAAAGGAATTTATATTAATTTAATGGTGAAACTTGTTATTAATGATGTTCTGTATGTTGGAAAATTTGTATGGATTTTAAATGAAATTTGTATCCTTTTCTAGTAAAAATTCAATAAATATTGTGATAATTATGTTTGTTTTATTTGAAATCTTTAATCAACAATAAAAAATGGCCTTACTTATAAACGTTGGTTAAATTTTAAGCAACTGTTTAGCAGCTGATTAGTGAAAATTTTACCCATAAACTCCTTTTAAGGATAAATGGTGGTAAAGCAACTCATAAATAACTGTCAAATTTAACCAACCTCGAGAGGTAGTTTAAATGACTGCTAAAAGACAAAATGGCTATTCACATTTGAAACAGCTGATTCTCACTGAGTACGGAAATAAGGGGATCGAATCTGTGTATAAAAATATAAAAAAAGAATTGAATTAGTGTCGCCACCTACCGTAGCTAAAGGGATATTTATTAAAAGAAATTGCTAAAAAGTTTTATAAAAGCAAACAATGTAAAATCACTAGGGTATTATGTATTTTAAAAAAATAACAATTAAAATAACTAAAAAAATATTGTTACGTGCGAGCGGGAGTACGTAGGATTGGAAGGAAACACCAGTTTTTAACTAAACGCTTTTATTGACTTACACAGCCATGATTCCTCTCCGCAGAGTTGGCCCCACATGCACAACTAACAACGCTCTGTCCCGACAATTATGTCTGACTCACAATACCGTCGCCGATATTGCGTAGACCACTTTCTGCCGCTGCAGTGCCCACATTCTAATTTACCCCATGTAGCCCGCTTCTGGATCTTCTCTTAAACTACGCTACACTCCTCCTTCACTGAACTGTCCACTTAACTTTTCACAAAATTCACCACTAAACTCGTCACTGTCTTCTATTAAACTTCTCTTCCAACTCTTTCATATCGCATTTGTCGCTTCACTGTCTTCAATTGAACTCTTTTAACTACCGGTAGGTGCGCCTTAATATATCCGCAAGAATCTTCTAGAACCCATACTTTCAATCTTAGAAAGAAAGAAGAAAGAAAAACCTTTATTTGCAAAAATAGCGACGTAATTACATATTTATATATTGTTATCCACAGAGCTTATTTTGAAAATTAAATTTTCTTTTCATTATTTTTTTATTTACTATCTATCCCTTTCTAAAGTATCTTTAACTTCCTATCCTTGTCCCTGTCTTTTCCTTCCCAAACAAAATTCTACAACTTTCGCTCATCATCTATTCCGTTTAAAATGTTGTGTTTTCCTACCACAATCTTCTACCTTTTTCTAAAAGTCATGAGAAGGGCTTATGCTGCCAGAAAGTTCTACCATCGGTCGCCACAATATTAAATATTTTCACTCGGCACATAATGGGGATTGTTCACTTTTTTTCAATCTGGCTATTTGAAAAACCATTTCGAGGAATAGTGTCCCTAATCATTATTGTCTAGTTAAAACTCCAAAAAACGTACGATCTTCTTGTATTTTGTAAGAAATGCGTATGACCTTTATTTGACCTTACTAAACCCAATCAGGTGGGCCGCCTGCCTGTTTGCCTGCTTCAGGTGTAAAAAAATTCTAGCTGTACATTATTTGATTTAAGTTATGTAACATGGATTTTCCCTAAAGACCACTTTAAAAAATTTAACGATAACTATAGGAAATAATAATGGTTGAACACGAAAAATTATAAGCCTAGCGACAAAATGCACTAAAATGATCACGATACGTAATGAGTAATCACAGTGATAGTTAAATAAGTAGCACAGATTACTATGATTAGATATAGTTAAAACTTGCTTTGATTATTTTTGTTTTCTAGGCAAAGAAATCAATGTAAACTTGTGCCTTATGACGTCATCGGAGAAATAACTTTAACATCGAATTATAAAAAAACTAACGCTTAAAATACAAAAATATTCAAATTAGTATCTTAAAATACCCTATTTTACGTAATAAAAATATAAAATCAGAGGGTAATTTTTTGTGAACAATCCCCATTCAATAACTTCATTATTGTACCCTTTACCGACACTAGCGCTATTGTCTTTTGTGGCTATTTCTTGGACTATTACAGCTCTCTCAGTCAGCTCTACCCGACAGGCTGTGTTTAGTATGTAATACAGTTAATACTGGTGTGTGTTGTTGTTTTCATTTTCTTGGTATAAAAGATGGAATTCGACAATCTCTACGATAATAAAACTACGTTTTAACGGTTTTAAGCGCGGTAATTTATTTGATTTAGGTTTATCCGACGTTTCGGCCGCTTTTCAGTGGCCGTGGTCACGGAAGACAAAGATGAGATTTGTCAAACGTGTATTGTCAAAGTTTTTATTCAGCCTACCGCCAACTTGTTCATTTTAATTATTTAGTTTTAAATTTTGTTTATGGATATTATTTACTCTATGGGAGCCTAATCTAATTTACCACCGCTTCACAACATGTTGTGGCTTGAAGAGAAGAAGCGGCGCAAGAAACTCTTCAGCAAACATGCCTAGTTCTAAAATATATTTTTTTATATAATATTAAAATGAGTGGAAGGAAAAAATAAAAGAAATTATCAGTCAAGTTGGTTTGTTTCGTTGCACGCAGAAAGAGCTCACAGTGTCTTGAGGTCTGGCAGTTGGTTTTTGATGGGTTTGGAGCTTAAGAGTTTTGATGATTGGATCCCAAACAGGTGGTACCTGCCAACCATCTTCTCTATTGAAATTTGGGTGTTTTTTGATTTCAATAGCCTCACGCATCATTCTTGGTATGAAACGATTCTCTTTCGCGAGGAT
Organism: Dendrolimus pini; assembly: GCA_949752895.1. NCBI lineage: Eukaryota > Metazoa > Arthropoda > Insecta > Lepidoptera > Lasiocampidae > Dendrolimus > Dendrolimus pini. The sequence goes on along the minus strand of OX457125.1, from coordinate 8,254,217 downwards.
TTGTGGGTTATCGAATCTGATGTAATGGTTGGGTTTATCCAGCGTGTGTTCACTGATCGCAGACTTCGTAGACCTTGTGTGTTTCATGTCAGCAATGTGTTCTTTTACCCGTGTTTTTATGCTCCTCTTTGTTTGCCCAATGTATGATAATCCACATTCACAATCGAGCTTGTAAACACCTGCATCCTGGAGTGGGATATTGCATTTCACAGGTCTCAAAAATTGGGTTATCTTTTTATGCGGCTTGAAATATGTTTTGATTGAAGCTCGCCTGAGGATGTGACCAATTCTGTCTGTGACCCCCTTGATGTAGGGTAGGGTAACAGGGCACCGCTCAACTGAAGGTAGTTTGGGGCCTTTGTGACGTTGGTGTGGAGTCTTCAGCTGATTGCGTTGTAAAACTCGCTTGACATGCTGAAGCTCTCCAGCCACATGGTTCCCGTCACAGATTTTATGTGCTCTCTGAAACAAAGATTTGCCCACGGTAGCTAACTGACTAGGATGGTGGTGAGACGAACCATTAAGGTATTTATCTGTATGGGTAGGTTTCCTATACACCGTATGGCCAAGAGTATTGTCAGAATTCCTAAAAATAAAACATAGTTTTATTATGTGTACAAGTCGCAAAAACTTAAGAAAATATTAATCTCTACATATATACATGATATCGAGGAGCTGCATACTTTTGCTGCGACAAGAAGACGGAGAAAGACATACAGAGCTCGTTTCAATCCGTTGCATGATTTAACAGATGATGAGTTCAGGCTATGATACAGATTTAGTAAGACGAATATGTGCAAAGTAATAGAAATAATAAGAGCTGATCTGCAAGTGCAACCCGAGATACGGAGCAAGGTAGCAATCGCGTTCGCTTCGAAAAGTTGGCGGTACATAAAAATGCCATCAAATTTAACAGAAGAAGTCAATGCAATCTTATTCAAAACACACAGGTCGTTTGAAACGTGGATTTTTGCGAAAATCATCATGCAGTCATTGCAGAGGCAGCACACATGATGTAAGGATATAATGAGAAAGCTCAGTCAAGAGGAAATTTGAAGGAAATGAGTTTGTTGAACAGCTAATTGGTTATAGTAGTTATCCAAGGACTTCTCACCTTGTAACACCACTGCTGAGGCCCCACACTGCAGAAGAGCAGCGTTACAATCACTGTCATATCCAAACTTGTAATGTTATTCAAAGATGTTTTGGTGTATGGAAACAATGGTTCTGAATATTATTAGAAGCCATGATAAGCTCTTACACCTCAATACAGGCAACTATTATTGCTTGTACAGTATTGCACAATTTAGTGATTGAGCTGAATGAAGAACAAGGTGCATATTCATATTAACTTAATATTTTTTCATATAATAATAAAATATGACCTTTGGCCAGTTCCTATATCTGACTAGTAGTTACTTCTAGTCCTATATCTTACTAATATTTGCTTTATTACTGATTTTTTGTTTGTTTTCAGATAGAGAAAATCTTCAACCTGAAGTGCCTGTATGAAGATTTTAATGATTTAATTTTATCATTCTTATTTGGGTATAATGGAGAAGATAAAGATAAGATAAAGAATACCCCTTTCTATGACATGATACTGATCAACATTATCACTGAACTTCCTTAATTTTATTGAGTGCAGTCTATTACAATATTAATTCTACAGAAACCACTAAACCTAAGCAAATTACCAACCTCATGGCGGCCCCAATATCTGAGGACTGCCATTACTTGCAGCTCAGGTTATTAATATTATTGATGACCATGTAGAACAAATAAAAAGGAACATTTTTAAACAATTAAAACACCTCAAAAAATTTAAATGCACATTTTTAATAAAAAATTATACACAATTATGTATTTTTTATTATTTTTGATAGCCAGTAATCTTCTTCCAGAGACATTATTTTCAATCACTTTTAATGCAACTCTTATTACACCTCATCTTGCACTCAAGGGCTTCTCTTTTACACTTCATTCCTTCTTCCTGTGCTGCTTTGGCCAACACAAACAATGCTTGTTCATGGCTTCCCTTCAGTAGTCTCCCGTATGTCTGAAAACAAAAGCCATAATAATAACAACCTATAAACATACCAATATTGGGCTTTAATGTCCCATTCAGAAAGGGAAGGGACTGACAGTATATGCAATATGCTTTTCCAAGGCCGATTGGCAGGTTTAATACATTGGTTATACTGACCTGCAGGATTCATCTCAATGTTTTCCTCCATTGTTAATCACCTGAGTGATGTATGTTTTCCAATCAGGATTCGAACCTGAGCACTTTGTGTTTAGGACACATGTACTAACCTTTTTATTTAAATGGCCCATATGGCCATATATCCTATGTACTGTCCATATTAATCTACTATGGCTATGTGTGGCAATAAAAACGAAATCAATACGAAAATATATATCATAGAGACAGTGACTCTTTGTTTTTGAATGTACTAAATAAAAACTTGTAGTTGTGTTGTGTTGTTGTACCTATTTAATATGAATAATACCACTGTCAAAATTGTTGGAATCCACAGTAAACTCATGGGATCAAAATCTGATCTTCAACAGGCCGGCTACCTAGGCGGAAAATCTCCTCCACCAGTCATTGTTCTCGCTCTTTTAAATGCCAACTCAGATTGTTAGCCTTGTTTTTCATATTAGCCAAGCGAGCTTTTTGGCGACATACGCGTTTGTGCTCGTTTCTTTTTCAATAATATCAGCACACTCATGTACCAGCATTTCGAGAATTAGCTAAAAAACCATAAAATATTATGTTAGCGTGCATTAGGCTCTTGTTAGAAGAGTATTCAAAGAAAAATAAGGATTAATATAGTTATTTTACATATTGTGCGCCCTGTTACAAACAACTATGGATGCTACGTATGCTATGCCCTTTAACGCTTACACTTGTTGTTCACTCAAGTTTTTTTGTATTCTTTTCACATGGCGTTCCGCTGTGATGTATTTAAAGATTATTTTATCAATTTATATTATTTTCTATTTACACACGACAAACATAAACAACTCAGCTGTCAGTTGTTAGTGTCAACGTCAACAAAGTCACTGGATACAGACTAAAAAATGTAGTACTGACAAGAATTTCGCTCTTTTCCGTTCTTTAGTCGAATATTTTGGGAACAACGCTACGTCAATCATTCAAATTTCGTTTCTCTGTGCTCCTCTGCGGTAAGCAACAGGTAATATACGTTTATAAGTGAATAAAAGATATTCATTGATTAGGGGCTTAAGAATCTCTTATTTAAAGGACGGCTAAACCTTTCTTAACGAGATTTTTATAAGTAAGACCATGTATTACCTGTTGCTTACCGCAGAGGAGCACAGACAAACGAAATTTGAATGATTGACGTGGCGTTGTACCCAAAATATTCGACTAAAGACCGGAAAAGAGCGAAATGGGGTTATTGACAAATTTTCGAAAAGGGCTTAAATTGAAAGAATGTGTTCTATATTAACAAAAAAAAATACTCTGGCTTTTATCCGCGTACTTATTGAATAATTTTTACCCCTGTTAAATTCATATTTTGAATAACGTGCCAAAAAGGCGCCAAAATGACGAATGCCTTTTTGTGACGTCAATAGTTATTACTATGACAGTTTCTTGACAGAACTAAATTCATTAAGCATGTGGTCTAATTAAATCCAGATATATCGATTTTGATTTCGATTCGATTTGTGTATCAATTTGTAACACAATTTGTTGTTATCTTATAGTAAGTAAAATGACTCCGTTGCTGCAGAAATTATGGGATTACCGATATATTTTCAGTTTAATTCGAAGGGTTTTTGAACTAAGTCTTTGATTTAAATAGATTTTGAAATTATGAATATTGCTAAAAAAAATCGATTTACCAAAACCTAAAGTGTCTAATCCCTATGGCCTATGTAAACAAATATTACTTAATAAAACTTAGGCTCAACTTTACAATAATGGACACTGAATTTTACGAAAATCAAGTTTAGGGGTATACATATGCCTTATATATAGACACTAGACCTCTTATTTGGGCTAGGAAACAAGTTTTTAGGGTCCACCAACAAGTTTTGAATGAATAATGGGAAAAACAAAAATACGTTTGATAAACAAGGTTATGTCACTTTTGTTGAAAAAAACTTTGATTTGTCTTTAGGAATACACTTACATATGATATATAAACACTAAAACCATTTTTTAGTTTAGTAAACAAGTTTTGAATTAGTTATTATAATTTTAAAGTACATAATAATAAATCACAGTTCTGTCACTTTTTTTCACTTTATGACGATAAATAAATGTTACCAAATCAGTATGTCAATAATATCGATTATTTAATTCGAATATCATTCGATATTCCAATAATATCCATTTTGAAATACGAAAATTATTGTTATTGCTTATATATTACGAGTTTGAATGAGTAGTATTTGTAATCGATTTATTTTTATTACAAACATTGATGCAATAGGCGGCACTATGAATATTTTGCCGCCTTTTTATTTTTTAATAATGAGCGACTACGAACTGGTGCAAGGACAGTGTTTCTCGCGACCAGTAACTTAAACGGTGAGTTGGTTGGGTTGGGTTAGTGTTTAGACCAAAGCGCACAAGCCGAGCGAGCGAAGCGAGCGTGCCGCGGCAGCGGCCGGCGAGTGCCAGAACCGACTGTCACCATTTATTTATTGATAACTATTTAAATGGTGGTTACAAATCGGTTGTGACATTTGTTGACCGCTGTCATGGCACACTTGCTTTGCTTGATAGGCTTGTGGGCTTTAGTCCGCGTTTTTATACTGTATTATATGTTTTTTACATTGACCACTAACTTTTCTTCTGCATTTCTCGTCTTTAGACACAAGAAATAAGTACACCATTTTGAAAAAATTTAGTAAAGTTATGTTTACAAAAAAAATCATATCTCAAAAACTACACGTCTCCTAGACATGGGGGTTGCAGGAGGGAGAAGTACTCTTCTCCCCCTTCCCCCTCCCACCCTCCACTACTTAAAATTCAGTGTCCATTATTGTAAAGTTAACCAAAACTTAATATTTGTCGAGTGTCTCCAGTAAATCAGCTTTGTATTTAAATTGTTTTACCAAATTATTTTGATAATATGGATCGAAAAAGATGTCGTCGGTGTGTAGTGCCTAAAGCTGAAATACGTAGAAATTGGTTGAAACTTGCAGGAAGATACGATACTTCTCTTATGTCAAACACTGATTTATTTTTGGGAAGACCCATTTGATGTAAGTATCATCTTAATAAACTTTTATTGTGAGAAACTGAGGAAACTTTTATACAGCTTATGCTTACACTTTGAAGTTACAAGATTACAGACTGATATATTATTGTTTTATATAAATATAATTTTAATGTTTCAGCTGCCTGATGAAAAATTACATAGAATATGGAATTATGACAATGAAACCTGAATGTGTCCCTTCAAAATTTGACTGTCTATCTTCTCGGAAAAGAACATTACAGCCATCAACAAGTAGTGCACAATCAGCCGTAGTTTAAAGTCAAAAAATAAATCTGTTTCAAGAAAAACTGAGCTGGTAATTCTGGAAGAAGGCTCCATAACTGCATCCCGGTATGTCTATAGAGTAATTCGGCCCCATGTCATCCCATTTTCACAAAGAATGGGTGAAAACTTCATCTTTATGCAAGACAATACTCACCCACATACAGCACGAACAACCCAGAAAGCTCTCTCTGAAGCCAAGTTTTACCTCGCCGGCCATGAGTCACGATCTTAACCCTATTGAACATTTATGGGACCAATTGAAAAGAAGCCTCAAATTGAACTTCAGTAATGTGACTAATCAACAAGAGCTTATAAATGCCCTAAAATTGTGTTGGGAGTGAAGCGACCCAAAGAAAACATCACCCACTTGATTGAAAGTGTCCCAGATAGACTCAGAGTGCATACGGAACAGAGGAGGACCTACTTGCTATTAAACACCTTCAAACTCATTGATTTAGTCAAGAAAAAAATATAAATCAAAATTTACTTAAATCAATTATTTCTGTAAACTTCCCTAAAAACTGTAAATTTTGACTAAATTCCATAAAATTAGTAAAACTAACTATTGTTTCTGTTCACACTTTCAAAAATCTTAATTTATTCATTTATAATCATAAAAATTGAAAAAAGAAAAAGAAGCTGTAAAATTCATTAATAAAAAATGGTGGGCCCTATTTTGTTTTGAGTAGTTTACAGTAATGGATAATGCATCCATTACTTTAACTAAAGTCCTGAGGTGTCTTGTATACACTTTCAGTGTTTTGGTAAGTCTGGTATGGGATGCCACTTGCATAGATATTTTAGCCGCTTCACATTCACCAAATATGTATTCTGTAAACAATATTATCGACTTAATTTTTCGTGGTCAATAAAAAAATTGTTGCAATAAATATTTATTTTATTTGTTCAATGCTTTTATACAGTAAAGGATATATATTACTAATCCCAAACAATTTAAGGTCTCGAATAATGCTTTTTACATTTGCCTGATCATAATCTAATATGTGGACAACTCCACATTTTCAAAATTCCAGTCAGGCACACAAAAGTAACACTTCGTTAATTTGGACACAAACATTTGCATTTCTATTTGAGTCATATATATATTTCTCAGTAATCTTGTTATCCTTTATATAATTTCTAAGTCTTTTTAAAGAGAGGCACTTTATTTCTATGACAATTGTTTTATTACAAATTCCATCTGGTGTTGCAGCAATGTATGAATCCTTTTTAGATATTATCAATCCACATGATTCTATTTTCTTGTATAACTGTTTTGAAACAAGTATTTTTACTTGTTTTTTTTAAATTTTGTCCCCTATAGCTTTTGCATCTATTGTCCTGGCTCCCATAATAGGTGCTATTAAGGAATCATCTAGTTTTGCATCTCCAAACACCATGTGCGATAGAGCCTGTGATTCTACCATACCACATTTCTTGCCACAAATTACTTGTATGTTGACCCTGTGCGTTTTCTTCAAGTTTATCTATCCTAGACTGGTAAATATATGTTTATTATTTAAAAAAGTAGTACAATCACTATCACTGTATTTAATAATAAAATTATGTAGAGATAGTGTTTCCAAATCCAGTAATTAAAAACTTGGTTCATGTTTTAACATCAAACATGAGTTAGTTTGCCTCTTTTCAGCTCCTTTTACAAATTCTGTTAATAACAAAGGCTGAGAGTGATCTAGTAGTAGTAGGAACTGCTTTTGAAAGTTGTTTGTCCAATATAATTTTTGGGTTGGGTTTACATATATGTCCGCGGATTTTTACTGGATATTTTAATGGTTAATGTTTAGGAATATATTTAAGACTTATTTATAACAACTGAAATTGGTTTTGAGTAGAAAAAATACGTATTTAATTAATTATCGAAGTTTAAAATTCACGACAATGATCTGGTAATTTTGACAATAATGAAGTGTGTATTCACTTTAGAAATATACTCACGTATGGTATGACACTACTAAAACTGTTTTTAAACATCAAATAATCCCTTAAACTGATTTAAGTCTAAAAATATATGTTTTAACTTTAAATAATGAAGTAACTATAAAAAATACTAAATGAAATGCATTTGCGTATTTTTTTTGTTTATGGTTCGTTAGTGGTTCGTTAACTCTTATATTTTATTTTATTTTATGGCTTGGCAACTAGGCCTTTAAGCCTCTTCGTTTACAATACCATTTCTTCATTTTCTTAAACCTATGTGTAGCACAGGTGCACTGTAGGTAATCAGTTAGTGCCATTCAACGGAGTTCTTGTGACAACTAAAAAAGTCACATTTGACTATACAATTCACATTTCTCACAAAACACATATAACTACTACTCAAAAACTATCAATATCCTACAACTATTGTTCATTTTAGAGTAATTTTACATATTTTTAGAAATTACCACGTGCAAAAACGGTGAAGGAAAACATCGTGATGCAACCTGCACATCGAGATAACCGATGTGTCAAACCTGCCAAGCCGCCTTGGACAAGCGTGGCGGGTATACTGTCCGTTGCCCTATAATGGGAGGCCCGAGCCCAGCAGTGGGACATTTATAGGCTGACATTATTATTATTACATTATTATATGATTTTATATTCTTTAATTATTATTAAACATTTTCAGTGTGCATAATATTGGTTTTATTCTGCTCCCTAACCTATCAAAATCAGAACCGACTGGTAACCATTTACTATTCAAATTCAAATTCAAAAGTTTTTATTCAAAATAAGTTCCACTGGAGAACACTTTTTGAAGGTCATACATATAGGTTAAAATTTAATTTTACTTCCTAGTCTATGTACACCGCTTCGCAACGTGTTATTGCTGTTAAGGAGAAGAAGCGGCAAGAAACTCCCCAGCAACACGTCTAGCTAAAAAAATGTTTTCTTTATATTTGTTGTTCTATTTTTTATATTTAAGTACTTTTTTTTAAAAAGATTTTATACAGAATTATGTTACAGAATAACTTTTGAAGAATTAATGGAGTTGTAGCAAACAGTGCATATTCAATAAGACAAAAGCGCAATAAAAGGATAGAAAATAATTATAGTTATAAATATAAAGACGTAACGTATTATATTTTTTTTGCAACATATCTCCATATATTCCTTACAAGTACGGCAAGATAAAAACGTTATACTCGTACAAAACACAGTATAAGAGGTTGGAGCGAGCTGTTATGTAAATGAAGTTTTGTCATTTAAATATTCTTCAATAGTGTAGTATCCCTTTTTAAGCAAGATACTTTTTATTTTAAATTTGAATTTAGTGAAGGGCAGATCTAACATTTCACTCGGAATCTTATTGAAGAAGCGTATACCAACCCCCAAGAAAGAAGACAATACTTTTTGTAATCTAAAAGATGGCAATATCAGTTTATTACAATGCCTGGTGTTGAAATCGTGAACATCCTTATACCGCTTGTAGGCACTCAAATTATTACGAATATAAATTATATTATTGAAAATATATTGGCAGGCGACCGTCATAATACCGATTTCCTTAAAGCGTTCCCTAAGAGACACCCGAGGGCCGAGGTTGTAAATTGACCTTACGGCTCTTTTTTGTAAAACAAATATAGTCTCCAAGTCAGCAGCGTTGCCCCAAAGTAAAATACCATAGGACATGACACTATGAAAATAACTAAAATAAACTAGTCTAGCAGTCTCTTCGTCAGTGAACTGCCTAACTCTTCTGACCGCATATGCAGCAGAACTAAGCTTTCCTGAGAGACTAGATATATGAGCGCCCCACTGGAGTTTCTGATCTAGGTTAATGCCTAAGAATACAGTTGAATCTACTAGGTTAAGTCTAGTGTCGTTAAGGGAAATATTAACATCGTATTCTTTTACATTGGGCATAACAAACTTAACACATTTAGTTTTATTCGGATTGAGTGATAAGTTATTTACGGTAAACCACTTAGATATTTGGGTTAAGGCGTTGTTTACGTCGTCAAAGTTCTGTTTATTTCTGTCTACTTTAAATATAAGTGACGTGTCATCAGCAAACAACACTACCTCACACATATCATTAATAAAATATGGCAAATCATTAATATATATCAAAAACAAGAAGGGACCTAGAATAGAGCCCTGGGGCACACCCATAGATATGCCAGTCTCACGAGATTTGATATTGTTAATTTCAACGCTTTGGGATCTATTGTTTAAGTAAGACGACAGAAGATTGAGAGAATCGCCATAAATACCGTAATAATTGAGCTTTTTCAGGAGGGTCACGTGTTCAACGCAATCGAATGCCTTGGACAGGTCACAGAATACACCAATGGCATTCTGTGACCCTTCCCAAGCACCATAAATGTGTTTTAGAAGCTCAACACCTGCATCGGTAGTGGAACGACCTTTGGTGAACCCGAACTGTTTAGTATGAATTAATTTATTAATATTAAAATGTGAGAGCAGTTGATTTAAAATTATTTTTTCGAAAACCTTGCTTAAGGTTGGTAAAATAGAAATTGGCCTAAAGTTGGAGGGGTCGTTTTTGTTTCCACTTTTAAATATAGGAATAACTTTGCTAACTTTCATTAAGTCAGGAAATACTCCTTTATCTACACATCGATTAAATATTTGTACTAGTGGTAGCGCAATAGTGCATATTAAGTCACTTAATACTTTTAAGGATATACCCCAAAAGTCAGCTGTGTTTTTAATATTTAACGATTTAAACGTTTTTACAATATCATCTGTATCTATATGATTAAATTTGAATGTGATATTACATCGATCAACGCACTGTGTCATCAGCAGCTCAGCTTCCAGTGGTGATGATGACAAAGAGCTAGTTATTAAAGTTGGTATATCCCTAAAGTATTCATTAAATGTTTGTGCAATTTCAAAGTTATTACTAATGGTGTTATTGTTGATTACAAGTTTAATTGCATCATCTCGACGTGAACTCTTGCCGGAAGCATCATTTATAACACTCCAAGTTGTCTTAATGATATTTGATGATTTTTTAATTCTGTTACTATAATATAGAGATTTGGCAGCGATGCACACTCTTTTAAAGGTCTTAGAGTACTTTTTAATATATTGAAGGAAGTCTGGATTTTGATTAAATTGTTTTTCACTGTATAATTCATACAGTTTCATTCGACTTTTATATATACCTTTCGTAGCCCAATCACCAAACTTAAGTTTATTACTTTTGTTGATTATTTTGGTTTTAAATGTGTTTTCAAATTGCTGAATTTGATTTTTACAAGCTGTTGTATAATGTCGAAGAAATTACTATACAAGTTGTTTGGATCTTCGCTGCTGAGATCCAAAGTAGGAATTGTTTTGGATAAATTATCTTTAAAGGTTCTTAAGCGATAATTATTTACTGGCCTACAGGTTAATTTGGAATTGATTTTAATACTATCAAAAGGTATTGATATAAACTGGCCACAGTGATCCGACCGTAGTACATCTAAGACTGATTTGTCGATTATTTCGCAACTACAAAATATATTGTCCAAACAGGTTGCTGAATTAGCAGTTATACGCGTAGGTTCATTAAAGACATGTATAAGATTGAACGATTTGAAAAGATTAATGATCTTGGAACGAGTTGATGACGTTTCCACTAAATTAACATTAAAATCCCCACAAACTATAGGCAATTTATTAGTTTTATTTAATTTTCTTAATAAGTCCTCCATTGTGCTTTCAAATACATTATAATCTCCTGTGGGGGGTCGGTAGACGCAGACAATTACATAGCGCTCAAGCTCAATACAAGAAACCTCCACAGTCCGTTCAACAGAAAGGGACATAATGTCTCTACGCTCTTTACATTTTACATCATTTGCTACAAAGATAAGTGATCCGCCATGTATAGCGGACTTCCTTACAAATGCACTTATCACTGTATAATTCTCTATGAAGTTTATGACTTGAAAAGTTTTAAGCCAATGTTCTGTAATACATAGGACATGAACCTTATGTTCTTTTAAAAAGAGTTCAATTTCTAAATCTTTACCTGCTAAACCCTGTATATTTTGGTGAACTATATTTAAATTAGAAGTAGGTTTAGCGTTGGTCATATCTAGCAGTTTAAAGTGCTAGGACTTGCAGTAGAGTTAATATTAAAAACATTAATGTTATTATTAAAATTTATGTCATATATATCAGTTATATCATACATAACTTTGTCATGATTTTGTATATTAAATGCTAACAAAGTAGCTATACGTCTTCGTAACTTAAAAGGCAGATACATAGTATCTTTGTTTAGCCTAAATTTACTATTAGTAAATTTATTTAGGTCAAAATAAAAAATAATGTCACTATGACGATGGGTCAAATTATAAATTAATAAATTCAAGTCATATATGTGCCTGTTTTGTTCATTTGTAAGATTACATGCATAAGGCAGGGCACATAGGATGAATTTACATCCATATTTACTGTTTAACTGCAATAACCTATTTATGCTGTTCACAATGTCTTTCTTTTTGACAGATAAGCTATCCCCATAATGAATTACAATTGTTGATTTTTTGTCTAGATTAGATGTGCTTAAACTGTCAATTAAATAGTTATAACTGGCCCCGGGTGAACATAAGTTGGACACCTGATGATTTGGCAAGTCATATCCCAGCAATGAACCAAGTCCTTGTCCAATTTTATCAGAGTAAATAAGAACTGAATTATTTACTAACTTATTTAAAGAAGAATGACATGGTTGACATGTTTTGCTGTTAGTCAAATTGTCTGACATGACAGATTTGACTAATTTGCATTTAATATTATCCAGAGGTGGTGAAGTTAGTGTATTTTTAGTCATATTTAACTGTTTGCACATTTCATCATATTTTAGATTAATTGAATTTAATTGAAACTGAAGATTCGATATTTCAGTTTCTAATTTTTTTGTTTCTTTTTCATATGTGCAGAGATTGTCAGATAATTGTGAATTTAATCCATCAATTACTGAATGGTGGGGAAATTTATCTTTTTTCAAAGAATAGAATTTTTTCTTTAATACTTGTGCTTTTAAGAGTTTTCTGGATTTTTTAATTATACTATTTAATTTTAAATACTTTTTAATCTGTTTATGACTATTCATTTTCTTACAGTTTCCTATAGATTCAGGGTCCATCACCGAAGAGATCCTTGCATCCTCATCAGCATATTTATCTTATATACACACGAACAGTCGGTTAGGTTAGGTTTTGTGTAGACCAAAGCGTAAGAGGAGCGAGCGAAGCGAGCGTGCCGCGGCAGCGGCCGGCGAGTGCCAGAACCGACTGTAACCATTTACTATGTATCTTATATACACACGAACAGTCAGTTAGGTTAGGTTTTGTTTAACCTACATAAACGACCAAAACTACTAAAACTACCACATATACCAAAACTACCAACCGAATTTACCACAACTACTAAAACTACCAAAACTCCACAACTACCAAAATTACAAATACTACCAAAACATCCTCTGTCCACCCTCGGTATAAAATTAACATATATATTGAATTTCAGCCAGATCAATCCATTAGTTCTTCCGTAATATAATAAAAGTCAATATGTATACATTTAAAAATATTTTCTGAGCTTAAAGGCCTAGTTACTAACCATAAACTTTAAAAAAAACATTAATTTTGTCTATGATTTTCATGATTCCTGTTTTTCAAGCTACGTGTGTTGCTTTGTTGTGTTTTATTTTATTTTTAACAATTTTATGCTGTGTTTTCGGACCATTGTGAATCCTTTTATGTTAAATATTCGATTTTCATTGGATTTTGCAAGTTTGGACCTATGATATAAGTGAAATATTAGTGAAAAATAGAAGTGAGGTTAGATTGACAAAAACATTAATAACTCAGTAACTATATATTTCCGACCCATAGGAGTTGCAGAAGGGGTAAGTTTTCCTCCCCTCCCCCTTCCCCCATTACTTATGATTCCGCGGACATATATGTAAACCACACCCATGGATAGTACATAGGGGGATAGATGGCCATACGGGCCATTTAAATAAAAAGGTTAGTTCATGTGTCCTAAACGCAGTGCTCAGGTTCGAATCCTGATTGGAGAGTATACATCACTCAGGTGATTAACAGTGGAGGAAAACATTGAGATGATTCCTGCAGGTCGGTAAAACCAATGTGTTAAACCCTTCCCTTTCCAACCAATGTGTTAAAGCCCAATATTGGTATGTTTATAGGTTGTTATTATTACGGCTTTTGTTTTCACAGACATACGGGAGACTAATGCAAGGTAAACCATGAACAAGCATTGTTCGTGTTAGCCAAAGCAGCACAGGAAGAAGGAATGAAGTGTAAAAGAGAAGCCCTTGGGTGCAAGATGTGTGATAAGAGTTGCATGAAAAGCAATTGAAAATAATGTCTCTGGAAGATTACTGGCTATAAAAATTATAAAAAATACATAATTGTTGTATAATTTTTTATTAAAATTGTGCATTTAAATTTTTTGAGGTGTTTTAATTATTAAAAATGTTCCTTTTTATTTGTTCTACATGGTCATCAATAATATCAATAATCTGAGCTGCAAGTAATGGCAGCCCTCAGATATTTGGGCCGCCATGAGGTTGGTAATTTGCTTAGGTTTAGTGGTTTCTGTAGAATTCATATTGTAATAGACTGCACTCAATAAAATTAAGGAAGGTCAGTGATAATGTTGATCAGTATCATGTCATAGAAAGGGCTATTCTTTATCTTCTCCATTATACCCAAATAAGAATAATATTAAATCATTATTAAAATCTTCATACAGGCACTTCAGGTTGAAGATTTTCTCTATCTGAAAACAAACAAAAAATCAGTAATAAGGCAAATATTAGTAAGATATAGGACTAGAGTAACTATTAGTCAGATATAGGAACTGGCGAAAGGTCATATTTTATTATTATATGAAAAAATATTAAGTTAATATGAATATGCACCTTGTTCTTCATTCAGCTCAATCACTAAATTGTGCAATACTGTACAAGCAATAATAGTTGCCTGTATTGAGGTGTAAGAGCTTATCATGGCTTCTAATAATATTCAGAACCATTGTTTCCATACACCAAAACATCTTTGAATAACATTACAAGTTTGGATATGACAGTGATTGTAACGCTGCTCTTCTGCAGTGTGGGGCCTCAGCAGTGTTGTTACAAGGTGAGCAGTCCTTGGATAACCCCATCACCAATTAGCCGTTCAACAAACTCATTTCCTTCAAATTTCCTCTTGACTGAGCGTTCTCAGTATATCCTTGCAACATGTGTGCTGACTCTACAATGAACACAATGTCACAATTTTCGCAAAAATCCGCGTTTCAAACGACCTGTGTGTTTTGAATAAAATTACATTGACTTCTGTTAAATTTGATGGCATTTTTATGTACCGCCAACTTTTCGAAGCGAACGCGATTGCTACCTTACTGCGTATGTGTACCTCGGGTATCCACTTGCAGATCAGCTCTTATTATTTCAATTACTTTGCACATATTCGTCTTACTGAATCTGTATCATAGTCTGAACCCATCATCTGTTAAATCATGCAACGGATTGAAACGAGCTCTGTATGTCTTTCTCCGTCTTCTTGTCGCAGCAAAAGTATGCAGCTCCTCAATATCATGTATAAATTATAAAATCGTAGAGATTGTCGAATTCCATGTTTTACACCAAGAAACAAGACAATGAAAACAACTCTCCATATATTCAATATACTCTATGAAAACAACAACACACACCACTCACCACAATGTACTCTGTGCCACTCACCAGTATTAACTGTGGTACATACTAAACACAGCCTGTCAGGTACAGCTGACTGAGAGAGTAGTAATAGTCCAAGAAATAGCCACAAGAGACAATAGCGCTAGTGTCGGTAAAGGGTACAATAATGAAGTTATTGAATTATGTGCCGAGAGAAAATATGTAATATTGTGGCGACCGAGGGTAGAACTTTCTGGCAGCGTAAGCCGTTCTCAAGACTTTTAGAACAAGGTAGAAGATTGTCGAAGGAAAACACAACAATTTAGAACGGAATAGATGATGAGCGAAAGTTGTAGAATAGAAGGTTTGGGAAGGAAAAGACAGAGATAGATAGATAGGAAGTTAAAGATAAAGATAGTTTAGAAAGGGATAGATAGTAAATAAAAGAATAATGAAAAGAACATTGAAAGTATGGGTTCTAGAAGATTCTTGCGGATATATAACCAGCGTAAGGCGCGCCTACCGGTAGTTCAAAGAGTTCAATTGAAGACAGTGAAGCGACAAATGCGATATGAAAGAGTTGGAAAAGAAGTTTAATAGAAGACTGACAAGTTTTGTGGTGAATTTTGTGAAAAGTTAAGTGGACAGTTCAGTGAAGGAGGAGTGTAGCGTAGTTTAAGAGAAGATCCAGAAGCGAGCTACATGGGGTAAATTCGAATGTGGGCACTGCAGCAGCAGAAAGTGGTCTACGCAATATCGGCGACGGTATTGTGAGTAAGACATAATTGTCGAGACAGAGCATTGTTAGTTGTGCATGTGGGGCCAACTCTGCGAAGAGGAATCACGGCTGTGTAAGTCAATAAAAGCGTTTAGTTAAAAACTGGTGTTTCCTTCCAATCCTACGTACTCCCGCTCGCACGTAAAAATGTTTTTTTAGTTATTTTAATTGTTATTCCTTTTTGAATACATAATACCCTAGTGATTTTACATTGTTTGCGTGTATAAAACTTTTTAGCACTTTCTTCAATAAATATCCCTTTAGCTACGGTAGGTGGCGACATCAATTCAATGCTTTTTTACTGATATATTTTTATACACAGATTCGATCCCCTTATTTCCGCACTCCGTGAGAATCAGCTGTTTCAAATGTGAATAGCCATTTTGCCTTTTAGGAGTCATTTAAACTACCTCTCGAGGTTGGTTAAATTTGACAATTATTTGTGAGTTGCTTTACCATCTTTTATCCTTAAAAGGAGTTTATGGGTAAGATTTTCACTAATCAGCCGCTAAACAGTTGCTTAAAATTTAACCAACGTTTATAAGTAAGACCATAATGGTTTAAGACACACTTCGGATCAAAGAGTACATTGAACATATAAAGACTTCGGATCAATTTGCTAGTTAGTTTTCTTGCGATAAAAATATTTTACAATGTACTCTGTGATCTATTGATCAGTAATCTCCAGTTTACATGGATAACTCACGAAATCTGTCGACTATTATAACTGGATTCATCTGCAGCTGTAGCTAGGTAGAACAAAGGTAATGGAAATCGGAGGGCATCTTGTCTTCGTAGTAACACGGGCGTTCAAACCTGGGCTACGAAGCCAGGTAGTGTCAGCGTTTATGACTTTTCCATATTAACTTACAGAAAGCCCACAATACCTGATATTGTACGAAAAAACCTTAACTTTTCAATTTACTTTTAAGAATGCTTATAAATAGTAGATATGCATAGCACAATTCGGGAGTTTTTTGAAGAGTAATTTTGAAAAATTAACCTGTACTTGCCAATACATTGAAATGTTGGAGATATAGAGATTCGTATATGTACCTCGTCAAATATTTATTTTCATAATTTTCAGTCCTCAGGCGGCCTAAAGCAGCTTTTGAAGAATATACTGATAAGTGTAAGCCATGGAATAAAGTCCCACTTTCTTTTGATACTTGTCATATACAGACAGCTCTACCAATATAATAGTGAAAACCATTGATTAAAATTCGTAACACGATAATGCAAAAGCGGCCGCTTTAGGGACTCATTTGAGACAATCGGGTTGATAACAAAAACAACGATATGGGTACATATTATTTTTATTTTCATACAAAATATCTCTTGTTTATTTCTAGGAATAATTTAGAGGACCAAAAAATAATATATTTATTTACCTTAAGACACAATCACTTATTGCTTAGCAATTTCCCTGGAGCATTTTTCACAAGTCACATCGTATTAACAATTGAGGTTGAGTTTAAATACAATTAGTTGATACGTGAAACTCGTAATATGCTCTGCGTTAAAACACATCAAGGAATCCTTGCATTATAAGTTCGTAAACGCATATGGGTTACTTTAAACAATATATCTAGATATAGTCAAATCGATGGAGACAAATAAATCCAAAAGGGTATCACTAACTTATCAACATGAAGAATACAGTACGCACAAAACTTAAATGCGGTTCGAGTGAAGTACGTGCCATGAGTTTGAGCAGTTCAGTAAATGTCAACGTTGATTAAGCCTTACAGTTTGTTGTGCGGAAGAGCTGACATGTCAGTTAGAACAGTGGCTCAGCGAGAGCGCCCTCTCAGCTCTGTGTATGATGTGATGAACCTTATAAGTTTATACAGCGCGATGACGCGTACAAACTTCAAAAATGCATTAAAGTTTTGCTCGTACTATACTAGAAACGACAATCACCCAATGAGACAATTCTTCAATCATGAAAAGTTTTTAAATTCTACATAAATACATGTGTTCCGCTTATGTTAGTTTTTGAGGTTTGGCTATTTCAAAGTTATTTTTTAGATCAAATGAGTGTAAAATTGAAGAGTTCCAAAACTTTAAAAAATTTAAAAATGTACCTTTTAAATAATTAAACGTTATTTTAAAAAGTGAGAAAAGAATCACCTTTTGCAACAATACGATTAAAGAGTATTTTATTTTGGGATACATTTTCACCTGGCGATTGTTTTTTCTAATATTCTTCTTTCATGCAAAATAATAATAAATCTTAGTGTAGGAGATTCTAGAATACATAAAAGACGTATCCTAAAGAGAATTTCAAGTCATATATTCCACAATGTTTCTTCCTAATATGTTAAAAAAAGATAGTAACCATGAAATCACATTAGAAGCCAGCGTCAGTGAAACTTGCATTCACTCAACCAATATTGCAAAAACATATTCACCACAATACAACAGTTTTTACTGGTACTCTTTTGATAGATGCTAAGATAAACGTTTGATAAACCCATTATGCATTTACGACTTAGTTTAAAAACGTATTGCGTCTAATTATTACAATATATATTTTTAGCCATAGAAAACGTTGATTTAAACCTAGTATATTATGCAGGTTACAGCGAAGAATCGTTACAGCCTTTTGGAATTAAAAATATAGATACATGGTTGCGTTTAGGTTATATTTTATAAGTCGTTTTGTTGTTAGAATATCAAATATGCAACAATTTTTATAAAACCTAAAATGATAGGTAAATGGTATCCATCTACGCCGGATTTCTGTACCTCACTCTCCATTACTTTACTATACAATTGGTAACGTAATTACGAAAATTATGTCACCAGTAGTAATGTGATTGCCGCCGCTATATCAAATTTGCAAAGTGAAGGTAACTCCGCGTCAAACTTTATGGCCTGTCACAACTAGCTGAAAAGACTAAACAATACCAACATACATCCCTTTGCTAGGAATGCCCATAAATTTTGGCGCAAACTACCAACTACGTAAATGAAACGATGAGCATAAGAAAACAATATAATTAATTAAATATTTATCGGAAAAAGATACAATCTGTTTACATCTGTTAACGTAAAATTAAATCTATATGAAAATAAATCGCATTTCAGCCAAGCAGTACATAAAACCAAAAAAAAATACTAGTTTCACTTACAACTACTTGGCTTCAAATGCAATTCGTGCTAGGTCTAATAACAAAATTTACAAAAATGATAAGGTACTGAACAATAGTTTACAAACACGAGGAAATTGTAACTAAGAGTACCAAAAAAATTCTACGAAACATCAATTAAATATCATTAGACACTGGTCATTCCAAATTAAAGCTTCGTATATATTCAAACGAATATCTTAAAGCTATATCGACGATCCGTTGCAACCTATTTGGCATTTCTAGCACACTTTTGTCCATATGCAAATTCTCGAGTCTCATAGGCGCTCGACATACTCGAAAGAACCTAGCGCATAATCACGAGAACGCAAAAAGGGAACACGAGAATGCGTTCTACAATCTCGTTTGTCGCGGTGTAATTGCGAGAATCTCGAGAGAATGTAGAGGGTCCTTTACGTAGTCTTTGAGAAGAAACTTATCCTCATGTAAGGTACCAGGCCCTTATCAAATGCTATACAAACAGCGCTTGAGCTATCGCGCCTTCAACAAGCGAATGCGTCGAACAACCCGCAAAACACTTGGCCTATTTGCCTCATATTGTGGTTGTATGTTCAATGCAACTAAACCACTCCACGCTTCGCTAGGCACGAATTGATCGCATCAACTATATTTTGAATTTTGTTAACACGATCATTCCAAAGTTAATTTTTTATGTATATAAATATAATACAATCCAGAAATGGAACAAGATTGTAAACAACAAAAGTCGCGCATAACCAATGATATGAGGATATTTTAAATATATCAACCATGGTGTGTCAATTATTTTAATGTGGCGAGCAATAACAGCCAATTGCAATGCGGGTTTTATAACAGATTAGCACGAATTTGTACTTCAACGAAGTTATAGTCATATAGAGACCAATTTCACAAAAAATCTTTATTGACAACCTACAAAAAAGAGATTAATTAACACTGAGAAACATTCACAGGTTTCCGAAGTTCAGTACTAACATAAACTGTAGACGAATATTATTTCATGATAAAATAACTAACAATTCTTGCTAAAATATTAAATAAAAATGATATATATATCCCATCTATAAAATTAATTAATTAAATTAAATATTTTCAAAGCATATATCACGAGTGACTTTATTATTATTTGTCACAGAGATACGATAAAATATGGAAACACAATAAATGGATACAGCAAAGTCAGAAACTAGTGTCCATACAGCATCTACGTAAAATACTGTATCAGAGGCATTTGAAGCAATTATTATGTATAACAAGTTTCAAATAGCATGTTTTAACGTACTACGCAAACATTTGACTAAAGCGTTATTACATAAACAATGTTAATATACTTCGTGTAACATTCACGACATATATATTTAATTAATATTAATAAGGAAAGTTGTTTATTTTAGTTAACATTAATGTACGTGATCGAATTCATCAACAAGACAGTTTAAATAAAACTTGCAATTTTTTACAAAAAAAGGAACAGACAAAACATGAGAGAAATCCAACTCTTTGTTGTCTAGATTTATATAGACCGTTTGGATTATACATATGACAGGTATAAAGGCCCAACTTTTGCAAGCAAATACTGCGTCGTGGTCAAGTGAACAATTCCTCCAGTATATCTATCTACATTTAGTCGTTCCCAAATGCAAAACAAAAAATTTACCTAGTTTTGTTCTAAACGTTTTATGAAACAAGAATCATTAGTGTATTGCAGGGTAGTTTCAAAATTCGTACATATTTTCAAGGTATATTAATAAATCAGCTATATAAATTTAGAATGAGATCGAAATTAAAAAAAAAACGTATGTAGAATTCAGAACTAAAAATACACAAAAGCATATTATGATAACTCGAAAATAGGTTCTACTATTGAGGAATAGCGTTTGTTCTGAAATGTGGCGAAGACTGAGTACTTGGCCTGCAACAGTACAGATCCCTCATCCGTGCGCATAGGCGAAGATACGGTCGAGCGCACGGATCAGTTTAAGTACTTGGGATCTGTCCTTAGTGTGTCCGGGGATATCGACCTCGACGTCAAGGCCCGTATCACAGCAGCTTGGGCCAAGTGGCGTGAGGTGACAGGTGTCATTTGTGACCCCAAAATGCCGGTCAAATTAAAAGGACAGGTCTATAAATCCATCATTAGACCTGTCCTTTTGTATGGCAGTGAAGCGTGGCCAGTACTTGAGCGACACAAGCAAGAACTGCGTGTCACGGAGATGAATATGCTGCGATGGATGTGTGGAGCGACGCGGAAAGACCGGGTCAGGAACTCCCGCATCCGCGGCAGTCTTCATGTCCGTGACATAGCAGACAAACTGCAAGAGTGTCGCTTACGCTGGTGCGGCCACGTTTTACGCAGACCGGCTAATTACGTGGGGAACAAATGTCTAGCCATGCTGCCTCCGCCAGGTCCCGGTCGAAGGGGAAGGCCCAAGAAATGCTGGCTTGACGTCGTGAAGGATGACATTCGTGCCAATGGTCTCAAAACGGGGGATGCTGAAGATCGCGAGAAGTGGAGTAGAAAAAATAGGAAAGCGGACCCTGGGCGTCGGAGTGAACGCTTCGAACGCAACCGGGATTTAACGCTCGGATGATGATGATGATGAGCGTTTGTTCTGAAAGTGTTTCACATCCGAAACGTCTAATTAATCAATTTTAAACAGCAAATCAAAAACAAAATTATACATTTAAGTTTCAAATTTTCTAGAATAAATTTGGCATTAAGATTTATGAAGTGCAATTATTAAATTCAAATTCTGGTTAGACATAAATTGGTAATTAATGCCTAATCATGTCAACTCGTTCATTATACAAGATCTGTATAAATCATTGAATTATAAAGTAATATTTCAATAGTAAAATACGTCAGTAAAAAAATGTATATAATTAATTAATATGATAATGAAAATTTGAAATATAATCTCAATAAGACACAATTTAAATTATTTAAAAAACAATGTCATAATTTAATTATATATCATCAAGTATTAAGGAATGCTCTCGGAGATTTAAACACAAAGCTCTACGGTATTTGGACACAATAAAGTGTGCACAATACATATTCCAAGCACTAATGTAATCGATTACGCGTTACGCTTAGAAATTGTAATTATTTGTTCTAACAAATTATAGTACAAAAACCTTGAAAACAGAATCGGGAAAGGTTTCAAAAGTCGTCTAGATCCAATGAACCAAGCATTCGATGCAGGGCCAAATATCGTCGTTGCAATTGAATATCTTCTACAATATATTATAGATAAAACTAAAAGAGTTTGATGATAATCCTTATCTCAGACACATTTTTGAGTTTATTAAAATTATGAAATTTGTCTTGTGATTTGAAGTGGCTGTTGATACAATTGGAGCACTACGGACGCATAAAACACTTCGAAGAACTCTTGGTACCAAGTATTTATTTTAAAAAAATATGCATAACTTAACCCTCAAACTCCTTTTAAGTCATATTATCAATAAAAAGCCGCAAGACTATCTCATAATATACCAAGTATACCCATTTCATACAAATCTTATATAAATAGAGTGAGATAACAACACAAACACAATCACTACGCAAGCGCACATAATATGTGCTAGATGTATTTGGGGAGAAGAAAGTAATAAGACATTCACATGAGTTTTCTTATCCCGAGCGGGCATTCAGATGCGCTTTTCAATTATTAGAAAAAAACATAAATTTTAAATTTGCAACAACGATATACTTTTTTAATATTGGTAATCAATATTTAATTTAGTGGTCAATCTCAATACCGTTTAGTGAAAATTTGTGACAAGACTCACGAGACGAAAGAATAAATTAAATCCAGGTTTTGTTACTTGGTTCATCTTTCACGAAGTCAAATTGCGTTATTATTTAAATTATACTGCCATAATAATACTTAACAATATATTAAGATATTATATTTTCATTTCAATAATTACAAGAAAATTCGGTCATTATAATAAATGTATAGAAAAAAAATCATAAGTCAGTTTTAAAATTAGGCGACGATCACTGGTATTAGCGATTTAAAAAAATCTAAAAAATTAAAAATATAAAAAATGATCAAAAGATCTAAAATAAAGATAGATGGATATTTGTAATAATTAAATATATCATGTAAAGCATTTTCCTAAATAATTTAAGAAATGTTAAAATAATAATGATATGATCTTAATAGCTAAATTTTTTTGGACAAAAATAATTCTAAAGCTGCCGCTCTGGGGTTTGAAAGCTTTTTGGTTTTATAGGCCAACGTTTTGGTTAATAGGTTAATTAATCGCCAACACCGCTGCCCGCAGCACTGCGTCTCCTGCAACGACAATTTTTTTAATATTATTCAAATTCAAATGGATTTTTTTACAGTCGATATATGACATACTTCACAATCCTATAAATATTATAAACGCGAAAGTTTGTAAGAATGTATGGATGTATGTATGATACTCTTTCACGCAAAAACTACGGCATGGATTTTGGTGAAACTTTACAATAATATACCTTACACATCAGAATAACACATAGGCTATAATTTATAGAGATATATTGTGAATTATCCAAAATGTAACGATTTTCCATCACCACGCAGGTGAAACCGCAGGCGAAGCTAGTAGTTTATAAAAACAAGGTTAATATAAAACAGTGGGCACTAAAATATCATGTTATCGTCATACTTCTAAAATATCATCATAGAATGTTAATTAACTATTATTTGTACTAAACAATCATTAACAGGCTATTTCACTCGTTGAATAAATTAATTATAATTTGCTATGCTTGTAGAAAATCTAAGCGTTTTGAAAGATATTTCCAATTAAAAGTATCTCAGTTAATTTGAATGTTACCCTATTTAAATAGTAATGATAGGTGTTACCTAAAGTACTACCGTCTTAAATACAACAGGTAAACAGTAGATAAAATAAATATATGTATAAGAAGATAAATAAGTACAGTAGAAGAAATAAATTTAATAGTATATAAAGTAGAATAATAGTAGTACAATGTTTAGACCACAAATATGTAATTGTAAAATATGCATTAGAAAACGAAATTGGCAAAAGAGAGGAAAAAAATAGAATATGAAAAAAAGGAAAAAAGACAAGAACAAAAGACAGACAAGAGTCTGCGTTAGGTGAAGGAGAATAAAAAATGTTAACGTAATGTTTTAAAACGCGGTTCTAATTTTTTTTTTTAGATTTTACTATCAGTCTATAAACGCCCTACTGGGTTTGAGCGCAGCTAATCACGTTACGCTTGCGTCATGATTAACTAAATAACGAAAAATCATGCAGGAAAATCATTTATGAAATTTACCACGTCATTAGCCCGGGAAATACAGTGGACTGCAATAAACTAGGTAGGCTCACAATTGACCACTGCACAACACAGGCAGTCCTTCTGAAATGTACCCTTGATAAAGACATGGGGTATGGTTACTGTTTAACCCAAAATATGAGAAAGAAATCGCGTGGGATTAATAGATAGAAAACTCTTTATTGCTCACCGTGACATATAAATTAACAATCGATCTCTTCCAGAGAACCCATAATGTAAATAATAAGAACATTTACTTCGATAGTCGAGTTTTTTTTATTGCACGAGTTCAGCAGACAGGCAGATGGCCCACCTGATGGAGAGTGGTTACCATTGCCTGTGAACACTTCCAACACCAAAGTTGCTACAAATGCGCGGCTGCTCTATAAAGGGTGACTGGAACCTGGCCAGAAATGCCGGAACGCAACTCAAAGTTGATATGGGGGCACACTCTAGACCAGGGGGGTAGTAATCTAGAGGACCAATACCCTACCACCTGGCTGTGGTTGTTTTGTCACCTCCCTGGCCGCAATAAAGTGTATTTGTTCCTGCACAGATAGTGATGACTCACCTGGTAGCAGCCATAAGGGCTTGGTGAGCCTCACGCTGCGCTGTAACTTGGACTAGTTCCGCAACAGTCGCCGCCTGCTGCTCCGCTGTAAAATAATGTAACATTATAAATGATGACACACTATAAACATGGATAATACAATGGTAATACAAACGAATTAGGAAACGATTGACAAATTACCTTAGAAAATTAAAATTTACGAGCATGCAACTACAAAGCGAGATAGTATGATAAACATATCGATTAGGAATATCGCCTACATCAGCGTGGTTTACTCGTACCCCACTATTTAACTCAGAAGATTATTAATTTAAAAAATTACTCGTTCAAAAATGATACTTTTCTAAATTTAAATTATTGGTTAAGAGTCAATCAAGTTTTTATGCTCGACCGTCTGCAGACAAGGTGACACATATTAAAAAAAATTGAACTAAATATTAAGCTTTAGTTTATAGATGTAACAAAAAATCTTCGTTATCAGTGTCTATTCAAAACTACACTGAGAAATGTAAATTAAGCATTAATATATAAACCATTTAAAAGTTACGTTATAGTTTTGTCAAAGTTAATAAGCCCGATATTAAGGTGCACTCAAGAGCCAATCTATGTTAAAAATACATGTTGTGAAGTAACCAGATGGATCAGCGTATAGCATTACCAGAGAGCGGCCTAGTGAGACGGCGCTCTAGGCGCGCGACACGCCTCGCGGCCGGTTCACTGGACTCCTCCCTCAAGCAACGCTGAGCCACAAGTCGCGCCCACCGAGCTTCGAACCAAAGCTGCATAGCATCGCGCTCGTCCACGTCCGCACAACTCGGCCCTGATTCGTGATTAGTGCGTTACGATGGATGACGTGAGCGATGGCCGATGACATACTCCCATATGATCTTAAGCGACAATTTGTAATGAAACATGAATACTAATCCCACATCCCTATTACCCATATTAATGTTATAAATGCGACAGTAACTCTGTCTGTCTGTTACGATGTCACGGAATAACCACTTGAACGATTTGGTTAAAATTTAATATACTGAGTGACTGATATATGCGATACCGAGGATGAACATAGGATACTTTTATCGCGAAAAATGAGATTCCGGGATTTCCGGGATAAAAATAGATTAGTCTCTCTTGGACGAATTTGGTTGAAATTCGGTATATATATATATATATAATTTGAATACCGAGGGTGGACAAGGATTGCTTTTCATTCCGGATAATGGGGTAAATTTTGGGACACATTTATGTAAAGGTTGTCCATCGATCACTCATCGATGAGGTTATCTCACAAAATAGGATAGGGTTTTTTGTGATTTGCAATTTTCGTCATTTCGAGCATTATTGTCATTTATGAAGTTTACAGATAGATAAAACTAGACCAGGTTGAAACAGAGAATGAAAGTTTGTATGGGAGAACAATAATTTCTCAAGTTTATAGATATAAAATTTTATTATCTATAAAAATACGGTGGTAAACTCGATCTGTCTGTCTGTAAAGCTTTCACGGAAAAAACTACTAGGACTACGGTATCGGTTTTGCTGTAATTTTGTTTAAATAGGGTTTTAATACCGAAAAGGTACATAAATCCGGGATATGGGATAGTTTAGATTTAATTCGATATACCCTGTACTAACGCCTGCTCTTTAAACAAAAGGTACGTACCTACTAAAATTCTACCCGCGGCGCAACCGCGGAGTAAACTCTAGTCTTTATATTATAATAAACTAAAACGAAATTCTATCACAAAAAAATTGAAACATTGTCGCTTAAGATAATCAATAAATTTTATGTCTATTTAATAGCATTAGCAATAATAGTAAGCAGTAAATCCAGCCCATCTGATACTGAAATAAAATAAAAATATTATTTCTGCAATGGCGACGACCAATTGTTAACGACAATAGCTGCATGTATTGGAACAATAAAAGTTGATCACATCTACTAACTTCTATAACTAGGTGATTATTTTAATGATGTTAAAATTATTGGACTACACTCTAATCAATTATGAAATTAAAATTAATGCTTCTGACCAATGGTGATAATTTCAAAAGACGTATGAACAATATTGCTATGTATATAAAGGCGGACTTATTGCATATATAATTGGGCATAACCTGGTAGTCTTGAAGTGGATGTAGACCCAGTCGGAGGCAGATAGCAGGCCGGGGGTGGTGGCACTGGGGGCGGCTCTTGGAGAGCCCCGGTCGACTTATGTGAATTGTTCACTTGATGATGAGGATGCGTCTATAGGCATAACATTAGATTTTGATAAACACCTTTTAAGAAGTAGACAAAAAACATTCTAATGTTTGCCGCGATTTATATTCGTCACTGTTTCATTTGAATCACATATAGTTATTATATTTGTTATCTGAAACTATTAATAATACCTACAGTGCATATTGAACAACATACAGATGACCATAACATGCATAGTATAGAAATACCGTTTAACTTTTATATTACAATTGCGTAGAGATAAACCATGAACAATCTGCCGACGGCTCAAGGTGCTGTGGTAGGACTATGATCATATGAGACCAAAGACCGGTTAAATGTCATATAGGAAAGTTATAAAAACTTAACGATGAGAGAAAATCTTTATGACCGCTGTTAGCAGCAGATCGCTGTGCTGTATATATTATATGCTATATCATTCAAAATCAGGTGTTACGCAATCTACGGCTAAACAGGAGAGGACATAAACATTTCATAGTCAGGAAAATTAGTATAATTTTAAGTGCTAGTTTAAAAGCGAAATAAGCAAATAAACATTGAAAGTACAATTCTGCTAAGCACTATGGATGTAGTTTATGCAGCACTGAGGTTGAAAAGCGGCCATTATTATTCTTAAACAAAAAAGCAAGTCACTTATTGCTCGATGGTTAAAATTCTTCTGAGGAAAGCTCCATACGCCCAATTTTTAAAGCAACTACCATATATACAATCAAGCCCACAAGAGGGATGCTGATACATACTGAATAAAGAAGCCTAATCGGTATAATGCAATATTACGCTAAGGAATATGAATACTGTTATAAACATCTACCATCAAAAGGGAATAATTACTTTTAACAATAATTACAGAGCTACAAAAACTTACCTTACCGAAACGCACAAATTATTTATATTCAAATGTATAACCGCCACACAAACATCAATTGGGTCAACTTTCGGACGTTTCAATGTGATGCGTTCGGTCATTTTAACGTTTCTATAAGGTATAATATATATTCCTCAAATTGCATTTATTTTTAATTACGGTTATATTGAATATCTATATTTTCTATTAAGTTTCCGTAATTAGAGGGAATATCATAATAATAAGTATGATAATGTCATAATGACAGAAAAATGTTGTATATCAACCAATGAATCACCTACCGTCACATCAATATCAGATCCGGTAATTAGCAGTGTTCGGTTATTAAGATTAACACTTATGCTTAACTTAAGCTTAGCTTGAATTTCGGGATATTTAAAGTCAAACTTCAGAGACACGACATATGTTGTGACTTTCATAATAGCAAATGAGATATAATATCACGATGATTTCCAATTCAAGATAATACTTGAGATATAGAGTATTTACTCAAATCGTAATATGTAATGAAAAATAGGAGAAACGGTATCGCCCCCGAGAAGGACAAATTAGTAACGTTAAAGAATCCTAGATATTTTAAGACTATTAATTATCGTTTAATTGAATTTATTTAAAGAAAGAAAGCATCGATAGTCATGCGAACAGGAATGTATTTGGGCGAGGAAAGTTCGGTTAAAATAACGTATTATAGTAATATACACATAAACTAGAAGATTCTGAATAAAGCTTACAACTTGAGCCACAATACATTTTAATGATTTTCTCATGACATAGAATTTGGATGCAAATTCTGATGTTGGATCTGAGGTTTTCGAAAGTATTTTAATAATAGAAACAAGGTAACGATTAAGGCGCTAGAAATATTATTAGATGAGTTTTGTTTCAGTTTTATTGAAAATAAAATATTTTTAAAAATTCTTTACCCGCGACATTTAAAAAGTAAAACTAAAATGTGAATAAAGTGTAAAAAATTCATCATAATACCAAAAAAGAAAAGCATTTATATATTTATCATTGGATCCAACATCAACTGAATAAACGAAGAAAGCTATGTCGAACAATAGAGCAGAACAAACGTACAACAAATTGTGCGATATAGACGTATTACAGCATGCGACTCACGAAACTGTAATTTTGTACTTTGCTTACGTGCGACGTCAGGTCCGGCTCGGAAAACCACTGAAAATTTAACTAGTGTTAGTTCTACAAGGCCAAAATCGGGGCCTTACTTTGAGGTTTGATCCACAAAATTATTATCCTAAATGAGGGCCTTTATTACAGAACGAAAATATCAATTATGAGATTTATAAGGCTTTCGAAACTGCTGTACATTATTAAAACAATGTTTTGGTGGATTGAAAGTTGTATTTAAACACACATTAATTCCTCTTCTTTTTTAATATACCTCTGCAGTATATTTGTGTGTAATCAGTGTTAGTAATTCATGAATATTTAATTTGAAAAGTAATCTTCAAGCATATAGGCACCAATATAACAGAAACTTCAGCTAAATTGTAAGTCATTTGACTGACTCTAAACAAGGTAGCTATTATGGCAACTCCAAAAAACATTTCAATGAACAGTTTTTTTTTTCAATACAAATATTATATCCTTTATAGCGTACTTTTCATTATGCACTACATTAACTTAAGAAAAGAAACCTAGGTGAGGAGTAAAATTTTTAAAAGAAATGATTATACGTGTATTTTTATTATTACCCAACTAAACATTCAGTTTGAATATAAGCAAAGGAAAAGCTTTCGGCTCAAATATAATTCCCTAAAAAAAATAACGGTGTCAGCTTTATCAAAATATTATTTATTTTTAAATTGCTGTACTACTTACAAAACATCACTTTATCAAAGTCATATCAGTGCATTCGACATTTATTGTGTGTGCAGTACTTAGGACTTTCTCGCAGATTAAATTACTTTAAAGCTAATTAGTGTTCGTTATTCCTATGATAGTAGTCAAGCAGAACTATTTAATTAAAACTCAATAATACAGCTAAATTTAGCGTAATATTTTTTATTCATGTGCTTTATATTTTAATATTATAAAGTTCGAAACGCTCAATGTATTAGGTGACTTTGATAAGCATCCTTTTATTGTTGCAAATTGTTTACATAGGAATACAACAGTCACAGATTTTTTGAAAGGGTATCTAAATAAGGATGACTACATTGGAAATCGTTTAGTTAGATATATGGGGAACAAATATCTAGCCATGCTCTTGTCTGCCAAGTCCCCGTAGAAAGAGCAGGCCGAAGAAATGCTGGCTTGGCGTCATGAAGGATAACATGCTTGCCAATGATCTGACAGTAAAGGATGCTGAAGATCAACTGAAGCGGAGAAAAAGTAAGAAAGCGGGCTTTACGATCCCAGCATTCGGGATTATGATCATAAAATTCTAGTTTAAATATGATTATTTTTTTGGAAATAACACTGCACAACAAAATATTTCTCCTCCGGTTATTGCGGCCAAAAACTCTTCAATTTAACAATAAAATAAATTCTTAGTAAAAATCGGTATATTCATATGAAACAAAAATCTAGAATAAAGGATGAAGCGGAGTGGTTAACTGTACATAGTTTCATATACGGTTAAGTCAATATTTAAAGTAGATCATTTCGGTGTAAGAATTTCATAGTTATTCAGAGGAGTCAAATCAAGTACCTATAGTTAGTCTAGAATAATAATTGGCACCATCGCAGCTCGGTATCTTAAATGGTCTAAGGTTAATAAAAGCATACTAACTTAGAACTTACAAAATTTCCATTAAAATCTTCATAGATTCCTTTCACTTATTTAAATAATAATTGTACTACAAACTTAAATAACACTGTGAGAACAATATTAATTGCTAATATCAATACCAAACCATTGTTTACTCTGACTAAAAGCCAACCTTTACAGTGTTTATCAGATGAAGACAGTACAAACGATAATGACGCACGCAAGTACAAGTGATATTTATTCATGATTGAATTAGATTAATTAATTATTACATATTGAAAAATATAGCATTAAATCAGATTATATACATTATCTTCTATAACATAAAAATATAATAAATCAATTAAACTGTCTTTTTTGCTATCTGAAGAAAAAACGAATAAACATGTTCAAGTTAGGCTCGCATAGGAATTTATAATACATACATACATACATAACTTCACGCCAGGTCCCTTGCGGGGTAGGCACGAACAACAGAGCGCCATTTAGGCTTATTCTTACACACCTCACTTGCTTCTTTGACATTCATAGCTCTTGTCATGCACGCTCGTCTGTTCTTAAGGCTCCTGACATCACCTTCTGCTAGTACACGATCAATTTGATCATGGAAGGTGTGTCGTGGCCTTCCGCGACTTCTGTATAAACCTCTATACAATCTTATTTGTAAATGAATATTAATTATAAATTTTTAAGGTTTAATGTTCCTATCATAATAAATATATTAGACCGAATTCCATAAATCCCTATTAATATTATAAATGGGAAAGAACTCTGTCTAAAACTCAATATATATATATTTATTTCAATAGCGAGATTGGACATAAGATACTTTTCATACCGAATAATGGGATAGATTTATGTAAAAGTTATCCCAGAAAGTAGGATAGGTTTTGTTTTTTTGTGATTTGCCATTTTCGTCATTTTGGTTATTTTGGTAATTTTGATAGTTTCAATAGTTTTGGTAGTTTCTGTCGTTTATGTAGTTTACATATATATATATATATATATATATATATATATATAGACCGGAGAAAAATAAATAAAACTAGAACGAACGTTGAAATAGGAGATGCAAGTTTGTATGGGAGACCAATCATTGCTCAAGTTCGTAGATATAAAAATTGAAACTACTGTATTAACGCCTGCTCTGTAGACAAGAGGTACAACAAGGGTAAACTCTAGTAGCTATATATGTAGTAGTTACTGAGAGAATCAGTTATATCAGACTGCCACAGAAGAACGACCATAACAATTCCAACCATACCTTTGGGTATCAATTCTAAAAATGTCAGCGCCTGAATTAAAAGGAAACATTAGTATGTGTTGTTACTACATTATGACACTATGAATTTAAATGCATTTTTATAATGCATAAATAAAAATAAGTGCATTGTGCTTCCGTGCGTGTGCGTAGCAGTTGTACTGATTTGCAACATTTATAAACACTGTTTCAAAAATGTTCAAAGGATTACATTTACATATTAATAAACCATCCCCATATTATGATTAATAAAATATTTATTAAACTAGTTGGATTTTACATTATTAACACACTTTGAAAATTAAATGGCGTCATGTAACTTGTATTATGATTTATAATGTATTTGAAACTAAGGCACACACAGACAATGTGTAAAATTGACGTATGACATGTTAATGTCAAATAACATAGTATAACAATGAATGCTTTCAAAATGCAATGTTTAACATAATCTAGATTAAATAATCATTTATTTAAAATAAGTAAAATTATTCTAGCAAAATATTTTAAACAAAAGGAACCAATTTTGTTACAAGGGTATTTTGTTATCTAAAGAACATTTGGGTATTAATATATTACATTTCTAATTAAGACAGAGCTGACTTTACTTGCAGATTTTAAATTATGTCTTAAAATCTGAGAGTAGTAAAGTAAGTTTTAGTAGAAATGTAGTATACTAACACCCTCTGTTGTGTATTGTATAATAAAATCAGACTCTAAAAGTGGGGTGGCTAAAGCCCAAAATGGCTTTTCCGGGAATAGACATAAACTATATAGCCAGCATGTTTGTTCAAGACAGTCTCCATATTGGCAATCTTTATGTAGCTTATATTACGATACTTTCCTTCACCATAAGCGTCAGATTGTAGTAATATGCTCAAACAGACTATAAAAACTGATTACGAGATGTACACTTTCCGGCCAAATTTGAATCGATATTATCGGAACGAGACGCGGGTGTCATAGCCACTAATTTATGACAAATTATTTGCCTAATTATATATCAAATAACAGCTTACCTTATGTCGCGAGCTAAGCCTTCTGTTTAAATAACTGGAGATACTCTTCATGATGCTCTTGCTCCGCCTCTCCCTGGCTAATTCGGGGTCCGAGAAAGAAGGCGTTACCGGCAGCGGCATAACGGGAGGGGAAGGCCGGGGCGGCGCGGGAGGGGGCGGTGGCTCGGGCAAATTCGGGGGTGGGGGAACGGGTGGGGGCCCACTACAGGCAGGGGACACCCGGGTCCGTCGAGTTGTTTTCTTATTAACCCGGGGCGCAGTCCCCAGCCTCTCCAAAACCAACCGCCTCACAAGCTCCGTTTGCTCTTCCCTCTCTTTTTTAATTTCTTTCACTTTATCCACAGTATCAACTTTTGGTATTGGACTAGCTGACGACACTGATCCTGAGCTAAGATGTATCGAATAGTCGGGGCTATTAGGCGAGTCGGTGCTACGCGATATGCAGCGATTGAACGTTTCACTGGCGGATCGACAGATCGCAGGAGCGTACAGTCTTATGGAGCCATGGAGACCAGGTAATTGCATTGGCATGTTTAATGGGTACGACTTCCCATTGCTGTTGTTTATTAACGATGGCACTAGTGGCGAAGATGTGGTTTCAGATTCTGTCCTCTCGGTCTTCACCAGAGGTGGGGATATCTCAGAAAGACTTAATGACTCCAATTTCATATTAACATTCATGTCGTTTTTACTGTATTCAGACTGTTTATCGCTTATAGACTCACTATTATCTTTGTCGATGTTCTTCGAAAATGGAGATGACATCACGCCACAGGAGTTCAATTCGGAAAAAGAGTCGATATTGTTATGTTTCTCATCGGCAGGCTTTTGTTCGAGGCTAGCAACCTGGCTAGCCGACTTCAAAATTGTGTCAGTAATCTCCCGTTCAATAAAGTTCATGGAACGGTCGTTAGTGATCGAATAGGTATAGTCATGATCGACTAGTTCCATGTATCCTTGATTTTTGGGTGTTATTGGGGTTTCAATTGACGGGTCCTGGTCTCCTTCGTCGGCAAATTCGAAGTGATCCAAAGCATTCGAGTAAACTACGGGTTCCGTGGGACTGACACGGCCGCACACATGTGATGCGACCGCCGCTATATTTTTGGCATCGTGTATTAATTTCGGGCCACTTAATGTCCTTGGATTCTTGTTACGTTTCTTATCTTCGCCGAACCCGCAATCTTCGAGGACGGCGCTTTCCGCCGCCCAATCTGACAACTCCGTTTCGGTGAGTGCCAGTGTCGTTGCGTCACGACCAGACTCCGACGACTCCGATTCGGCGGCGACAACGGTCGGACCGGTGGTTGTTGCAGTTCCCGACGCTCTCTCATCATTATCTTCGGTACTACTATTTATAATTGTAAGACTGTCTAATTGTATCAATTCTCCACCCTCGTCATGCACTTCAACTCGCGGTACTGACTTATTTGGCGCCGTGTCTGTATGTGACGAATTATCTGATAGGGAATCGGATTCCACTTCATCCTTTGACTCTTTTTTCTCCTCTTTAATAGTTTCTGTTCTCCAATCTTTGCAAAGTGGCGAGTGTACTTTCGTGAGAAGATCCACCGGAGCATCACTGCAAAGATTTTTAATTATATCTGGCATTGGTTGAGTTTTCTTATCGTTTGATAATTGGAAAGAGACTATTGGCTTCAAAGGTTGTATAGTGGACACAGGTGCTGGATGTAACATTTTTTGGAATTCCGTGATAGTGGATCTGAACGCTTCAAATTTCGTGTCTATTTGGGATGCGGAATCTGATTTTCTAACAGCTGGTGGGGATGACTCTCCTAAGAGATATCTTCGTTTCAGTTCGAGAGCTCGCTTTGTAGCAAGGCCGCCAGCGGATCGCGCCCTGCTGAGGGGGTACTCCTGCGGGGGCGGGGGCGCACTGGGGGGAGCCTCAGTGACGAGGATCGCCGGGGGAGAGGGCGCCGGGCACTCCTCGCAAGCAAACTCGCTGTCCGTAGACACCTCCGTCGCCGACGATACCGCTTCATTACTCGACTCACTCTCCTCTTCAGACTCCACCTGTATTGCAAGTTATTTGTATTCGAAGGGCATGTGCTGATGAATCATTTAACCGTGAAAAGCATTCAATAGATACAATTAAAAAGGGTTAAAGTTAGAACGTGTGCTTTATTGATACCGGTCGTATATGTCTTGTACGTCCATTTGCATCCTTTAAACTGGATTGGATGATATAATTGACATAAAATCTGATATAAAAGTGAAAATGTAAATACATCGAGGCAATTATATATTTGATTTGTGCTATCAAAGCATAAATTTTATTTTTCTTAACAATCAAAAGAATAAACGTTCTTTAAAGTGATATTACGTATTCCAATAGATTTTAATATCAAATATTTAATTTATAACTCCAGTAATACTAGAACCAAATGTGTTCCTAAAATGATGATGAATATTTAAAACACAATAAACATTTGCGACCGATGCCAATAACTCCAATATAACCGAAGAGTGCACGGAAGTGTATCTTAATCCACACTAACTTACCGTCTTGCACTTTAGATGGCAGATACAAATTAATTAAATATACATACTTTTGTACATATCGTAATATATACTACCCCACCACCGTCTAAACCTGTACATAATATATATATAACAGTTCCACAGAGTTGATATTATTATAAAAAATATTTATATACAATATTTTAATTAATGGAAATAATGGATAAATAAATGTTTGGATGTTTGTTTATTATTTCTCTATAGACTTGGCTGTGAACCCACTTTTACGAAATTTGACATACAGAGTTTTCAAAGATCAGACTTAAAGATAATTTTTATTCCAGGAAAGTAACTGTTCATGAAATATTATAATTCATAACATGATTTGAGATTCAGTATTATTTTGAATTATCCTTACAGTTTTTCGTGAATAAATATGGAATATTATGTATATATGTATTTTTTTTATTCTAGGACATTAATGGAGAAAAAAGCTATTGACATTGGGATTAGAACGTAGTAAATAAAACCTACGCGAACATAGTCACGGCATTAATATTTGCTAATGACAATTGTCGGCAGAACTGGTTAGAACACAAAACGACACTAAAATAATATTATTTTATGTATAAATATTATTACGAATACATATTATATATCACTAAATATTTATATAATTCATAATACAAATAGCCTGCGTATATATAAGTACCAAACACAAAATAATAAAAATAGGTACAGGAAATCATTACTTAACAGATAAATAATATAATAAATAATATTATTTTAAATACAAACCATTCACAAGCGCCATCGATATAATAGGGTTACTTACTGTTTTATTTCTATATGTACTTATGGGGGTTTTTAAATAGATAACACAACTTAATTAGTGACAACCTGTTTAACTTAAAAGTCAGTCAACAAAATTATTGTATAAATATATTCAATATAAATTATTTATTATTATTCAACATGATTATACTTAACTTCTTGAATTCAATATAATACAGGGTCATTTTTTTCAATCGGCACTTAAAAGTTATGCAACGAATAAATTATAACATGAATAAATTAAAAATTACACAGTTGAGCTGTTTCACTTTTAAATTCAGTCAGATTATAATTTGTCCGATATATAATTTTTATTTTATGACTGAAATATCGGCCCTTAGACAAATAAAACGGTAAGTATTTTCAAGACGGAAGTTAGTGTGGGCAAACTACACTCTTACCACACCTCTGCCACTGCCCTTTGTTACGCTAGGCGTGATAATGGGGGCGCATGCGATGAAAGTCACTTTTGTATCGATAACATAGAAATTTATGTTACAATAGGTAAATGACGAATTTACTTGTGCAATAAAAAAACCGTATTTATTTCTGTGAATATATTGATTTCAGAGGGTCAATCTTATTGCTTTTATTATATTAAAACACACTATTGCTGGGATTAATAATAACAAATCATAAAAGTAATAATAAATCTGTATATATAAAAATCAATTGCTGTTCGTTAGTCTCGCTAAAACTCGAGAACGGCTGGACTGATTTGGCTAATTTTGGTTTTGACTTATTTGTGGAAGTCCAGGGAAGGTTTAAAAGGTGAGTAAATATAAAAAAAAATGCTTGGAATATAGTAAAAACAACAATTTCGCTTTTACCTTACAAATTATTCCTACCCGTCAAACATTTGATGTTCGTCCCGTAGTTTAGAAATCAATTTAAAGTCGTTAGAAATCAAATTAAATTTAAAAGTGAAGTTTTTGTCTCTCTTTTTTTTGGTTTTACATTTAAAACGTTTGATGTTCGTCCCATCGTTCAGAAATCAAAGTTTTTTATTTATTGATTTTGAGGCGGTACAAAGTTTGCCGGGTCAGCTACTCCAAAGTAAAATTATATATTTTTCGCAAATTATACTCAGCTGATTTCGAAATTTGTACCTTAACAGCATTACATTCTGCCGCTGGCATGTTGTTATAGATTGTAAGAATAT
This sequence comes from Dendrolimus pini, assembly GCA_949752895.1. NCBI lineage: Eukaryota > Metazoa > Arthropoda > Insecta > Lepidoptera > Lasiocampidae > Dendrolimus > Dendrolimus pini. Next base: position 8,216,612 of record OX457125.1, on the reverse strand, counting down.
TCTACAAATGTTCAAGAAGTACAAAGAAACCTTTCCCCTTGAACCTTATTATTGGTATGGCAAAGCGAACGGCGGTAATGATAGGGCAGCGGCGCGTTTGGCGAGGTGTGGCGCATGTGGCGCACCTCCCGTGACCCCATGGCGGGCGCCGCGCGGCTGCCGTGCGTGCGACGCGCGACAACCGCGCGTTTACGCGATGGCGCAGCGCGGTACCTCGCTGCTGTCCGTCGGCGGGCGGTTCTCCGCGGGCACCTCGCGGCGTCTCGCCTCGCGCGCGGCCCGCATGCGAGAGCACGACTCGTTACCCGATGATTCGGCACCTAAAATAATGCACTCTCTCACAACACCCTCATGTAACAGATACATTAGTATAAGTTTAGTATTAAAATTAGACAAAAAAAAGTATATAAGTTATTCTTAAGGTACAAAACACAACACAAATACCCAAAATTAATGTAAAGCGTGTATAAACTCAAAAAACTGTAACAGTAATCAAGTTGTAAAAAGGGTACGGACTTCGAGTCCGTAGCGTTGTTGTTAATAAAAAAAAAAAAAAAAAAACATATTGTTACAACTTAGGCCCCGACAAAGACAAATTGCACGTAAAGATCCGTAAAAGCACATTTCATTACCTGTCGGTGTTTGAACTTCTTTTGTTCACTTATTTATTGGTATACGTTTTTAGTTATTTTGGAGAACAGTCTATTGTCCTATTGTACTCGCTCAGGAGCATCATTGGCCATGTGTAACGGATTACAAGTACAAGCTAATTCTAGGAAATTATGTCGATGTTGCCGGGCGGGCACACTTGCATTTGTGAACTATAAAACGACGGCCTGATTGGAAGAGGCGGTCAGTTCCGTACAGGCGTGACGTGTACATTCGGGAATCTAATATTGACGGACTTTGCGCGTTTTATTGGATTACGACCTCCTGCATTACGTTTGGATTTGTTGTATTCAGTTATATTTGTACCTGTATTATACATGTTTGTATGGTACTAATAAACTCTATAATAATTCCAACGGCATTTTGATTCGAATTTCGCTAAATTGTAACAATATTATTATCATGTCGAAAACGCGCAAGCGCACATTTCGCAGATTATCTATACATATATAATGGCTTAGCCTCACTGACTTATAGACTGACATATTAACGTACAGCTCAAACTACTGGGGCTAGGACCATGAAATTTTGCACGGGTTCCTTCTGTACTGTAGTTGCGCACTTACAAAGAATTTCCGAAAAATTCAACCCCTAAAGTAGTGAAAAAGGGGATGCAAGTTTATAAGAAACTCCATCATTTTTAAAGTAAGAAGCATATTACTTTATATACCTGTTTCTGATTAGATACAAATGTACACGTTTATCGGTATTTTTCGAAATTCAACTCTAAAGGGGGCTATCTTTTTACTTTTTGCACTTCTCAAACTATGAATATTTTTAATCTACGGAAGCGAAATTGTCAGCAACAGCTAGTTCACTATATTAGTCAGTGATTGCGATAATTTTAAGAAATTTCTTTATATTACCGCCACACATACATGCACAAGCTAAATTGGCTCTATTGTTACTATGGGCATGTGGCATTCGGAAAATTCTCGTTGTTTTTTAGAGCTTTATATCGTACGCCTTTCTCTTTGGATATTATGCTAATTAATAGAATCTGTTAGAAGAATTACCAAGTGCCCGTTTAAAGGTATGGATGGATTGCTAACGATTTAGATTTGTATTTCTGGTTGTTTCTAAATGCTGCGAACAAAGTTCAGGACAGGAAACCGTATTAAGTGTAACAGCATTATAATGTCAGCCCGTAAAAGTCTCAGTATTGGGCTCGGACTGCCCTATTTTTTAGAGGAATGGTTTACCTATCTGCATTACTAATCCTAAGTGTATTGGCGAGCTACATAAATCGATTATTTCGATATGTAGGTTTCACCACAATGTTTTATGTAATTATACTAATTTTCATAGCGATCAGCTAATCTTTATAGAAGCTCTTTAATGTTGGATTTCTATAACTTGCTATTAAAATTTACATTATTTTTATTTTTCAAATTTTTACCAGCATTAGGTAGGTAAGTTAGTAAAATGTAGGAACCCGGCATCAATGTTTTAAATGTTCATTCATGGGCGACAACAACCACTTGAATATCATGAATTGAATCGTTTGTCAGTTTGATTTCCATTGAACATTTAAAAGAAACTTACCGTCATCTGAGTAATCGTCGTATCCGAATGAATCGTCAGAGAAATATAAGTCGGATTGCGGCGACCGGTGTACAGCAATGCCCAGGGGTTCCGGAGACTCTTCCGCGCCGTTGTCACTGTCAGGCGCGTCCGTATACTCCTCGGAACTGGACTCATCTTCATCACTAGAAAGAAAAACATGAAAAAAATTTTAATAAAAAAAACATATTATTCAAAAATTATTTGTTATTTACCGATGTTTATGGACATTTTCAACGACAAAGGTGCTACCGATGCAGCAACACATGGCTCAAAGGAGCGGAGCGGAACCTAGCCACTAATGCCCGAACTTAAGTTTATATTGTGGTTTTGGACTAGGGTACTATAACCGTCCAGACGGGAAAATGCTTTAGCTAGCTTAGGTTTATTTTGTCGCCTCTCACGACTTAACCCATACTGTTCTAAATATATAATATTATAACATATTATAATTTATACTATAAAATTCGAAACATTCCGTATCTGTACATTGAAGCTGTTTAAAAAAACACTAGAATAGACTATATAAACGACAGAGAACACAATGCATTTTTTTAGAATTCTTATCTGTTTGTCGGTTGTTTGGGTTTCACGTAAAAACTACTGGGCCGATTTCGATGCGGTTTTCGCTGATCAACAGCAAATTGTTAAACTTAAATGCGCTACTTTGTATCCTGGGAATTCCGCGGGAATTTGCACATGGCCAGATAAAATAAATCGAATAGGAATGTGATTTGTTTATTGACATACGAGTATAGCAAATTTTTTGTTATAAATTGTGTGATATTTTTTATCCGGGAATATTCCGGGGAGCACTTTGTAGTTGTCCGAGTGCATCAAAATTAGCTTATTTTGATACAGTTTTCACTAAAACGATAGCTGCAATACTTTGTGTCTCGGAAGTCCCACGGGAATTTCAAGTCAACCGTGGAAAAAGTTATACCTGTATCCTATAGTAGAATTATTTTCTCCGTGCAGTTTGGCTCATAAATAATCGGAGCGGTGAAGCCAGTATTTCGCTCTCTCTTCCACTCACGAGCCTTTTGGGCAGGCATAGTGATACGCATTATTGTTGTCGATAAGCGTTATCGATAGTGTATTAAGTTTTGTCATTTTGTGGGTTAGTGACATAAATGAAATTTTTTTTAGATAAAACAACGTATTTATTAAAATATGAATAATAATGATTGAAAATAAATTATTAATTACGTATCTATGTATAAAAAAACTATAAGTACAAAAGTTTAGAATGTAAGAAGTTATATTAAAAATAAATATAAATACTTTTATCTAAGTTTAAAATTAACAGCAAAAAAGATAATAATGAATTTTATAAGAATGATAATCTTTCTTTGATAAGAATGAGTTTTTATCGATAATGGCGTTGCTCTCGCGCAACATGCTCACCGCCCTAGCCGGGCTGAGGTCGAGTTTGATTTATGACCCAAACTGCACGGACAAAATAATTCTACTACAGTAAAAATATATTACCTGAGTCCACCCGCGCCGGATGTTTCCGAAGCAAGAAAGTTCCTATCGGTCCATTCGTCTTCGTCGATCTCCCTGGCGCCGCCGTCCGACAACTCCAGACTGATCCTCTCGGGGGTCGGGGTGAGGATTTGTCCGCGCGACTGCTGCGCCGCAGTGAGGGCGGACACGCCCGCCACTGCGTCCGTCATGTTCACACCCGAATGCCGGAGGCAAACCAACCTACTACCGTACCGTTCCATTGTGTAGTTCCTAAAATATCATTCGAGTGTTAATCTAAGGAGTTTTTGGCCGGAACTGAAAGGAGATGTTCTGCTGTGCAGTTTTATTTTCTAAAAATGTGTAAAATTTCTCTAAAATGAACGATAGTTGTAGGATATTGATAGTTTTTGAGTAAGAATTATGTATTTTTGTGAGAAATGTGAACTGTATAGTCAGATGTGGCCTTTTGAGTTGTCACAAGAACTCCGTTGAATGACACTAGCTTAGCTAGCATAGGCTTAAGAAAATGGAGAAACTAAATTGTAAACTAAGATCTGGCTCAAAGGCCTAGCTGCCAAGCCATAAACCTATTTAGGAACTATAAGTGTTAATCTAAGAACATTTTTTGAACGTACAATCGCGATTTGAAAAAGTTCGACAGTTTTCAAATCGATTCACTTATCGTCACGCGAACGCATGATATCTTTTTAAACTAAGTCACAGAACAGCCTGTTCCATATAAAGTAATATTTAACAGTTTGACAATAAAAATTTAAAATTACTTAGATCAAACTTGTTTGATTTTCTATCTTGTCTAAGAAGATTCTTTAGACATGTAAACCATTTTAATTGTTTTTAATATTGATGTCCAGCGTATTGATTATATCCTCTTTGTTTCATATTGTTAATCTCAGCGTCTGTCATTATCAACATTGCAATTTTCATTTTTAACGTTTCTATATTTTATAAACGCAATAAGAAGTAATATTTATTAAAATGTTGGCACTGCTGTGTCTTACACTCGTGTAAGCAAAAGTAAACTTTAAGTTGACGAACATTTTCATACCGCAACTGTACGTGGGAGAAGAATACTAAGTAAAAAAAGGAACTCCAAATAGTCCTGCATTTTTATAAAGTAGAAAAATACCGCTATACATTCTACTAACTAATATTTAAAACACATTTATATTACCAAACCAGTATATTTGTTTCATCTCCCTGAAGTTAGCACTGTTTCACCAATCAAATGATCGTATGGCTATTCGCCAGTAGTATCAATTGAAAATTCTACGGTCATCTATTGGACAGATAAAGAGTCTGATACTTTATTTTTGAGGCAGTTATCAAGCGATTTCTCTGAGTATTGAAAATCTGTCCTTAATCGATCATCATGAAAATTGATATACATGAATATTTGAACATAGACAATATTTAAGCACCATTCATTAACTCATCACCGCATGGGGCGACGTTTTACTTCCCCAAAGCTAATATCAATGATATGATAATCTGACTGAGATATATCTAATATGACTGATACACAGTAGAACTTGGCCAGGTTTAGCTATTAATAAATATAAATGAACAAATTAAAAGCAATTGATACCGAATATAAAGTAAGAAACTTACCCAGGCCTCAAGACAGTCTTGCAAACAGCACATCTGAAACACGCACGATGGAGATGCAAGCCATCGGCAATAACGTCTTCCGCTGCGAACACGCGTTTGCCGCACGCAGCGCATTGCATCCCAGTAGACGATGGCCCGCGCCAACTTTTCTTTACCTATGACGCAAGTTATTAACAAGCACACATACATTGGAGCCACAGTCCCAAAGGGCAAGGGTAACGTGTGTAAGCCTTGCTCTTGAATTCTGTCTATTCCACATCTATACAATAATGCAAACTACAGGCAAGCTCAGAGCAAGAGCCAGGGTATGTCATAAAACATTGCACTCGCATAAAACATTTGCTTGATATACATGAATGCAAGCTAATTCAAACAGCGGTCAGATGTGGTGAATCTATACCACCAAACTCAAACAGTATATCTTGCATTTCTTTACATAATCCCGTTTTTGGATTTGATTACTTATTTGGGTCTGAGTTTACAGTTACTACAAAACTATTTTTTACATTAAGATATTGTTAATTCAAATTGACCAACGGACAATACCATAAATGCACAAGATTTTTGAACAAATATGTTTAGATCGTCGATAGTAATATACAAATATTTGTTAGTTCTTCACTTCGTGGCTTTGGGTGTAAAAATAAAGAATACTTTTTATCATCGATGGAAGTTTACACAAGCGAAGCAGTGTGTGAAATACTTATCATTTCGAATTTTATTTTTGACTTAATTATTTTAATCATTGTTCTACTAGCTTTATACAAGACAGAAGACTTACATAATGTTTTGATAGTTAATACAACTGCCTGCTGCAAATATACACGCTTATACAACGATTAAAGGTAATGCAGAACGAAATGCACAGAAGCGAAAGCTCAGAACGGCATACGAATTTACTATTGCTATGATGCAGATGAGGTCTCTTTATTGTATATCTGAAGCCGAGTGATTTGTCCAATTCCATACTTAATCAGTTTAATTTAACATTTATTGATATATGTGTGCCAGTCACAATACATTAAATTAAGTATTTCGATTTCCACATTTAATACAACCTAAATATTTTGAACCAATTCTAAAACCATAAATGTTTTAGCCAGCTGATAATAGACTCAAGCACCTATATCTATTTATTTTAGTAATTTACGAGCATATCCGTCGTTTTTCATTACGCAATTGAGCTGCTAAAATAAATTAATTTTCTCCAATTTAAAAACCAACGTGACGAAAATACAAATGTTAATTTAATATATCTGTCCATGTTTCTTACTTGGTAGCAGCCAGTTTGAATGAGACTGGCAAATCTAGATGTATTAATGTAAAAGGAAAATATTACCTCTTCCTTGTGTGGTGCTTTTTCTTGTTCGTCCATTTTCACAAACTTCGTTGCAAGATTGGCAACCTGTACAAAAATAATATTGGAGCATTCTTAAAACAATCTACCAGACCATCCCACACTCACAACATTCTAGGTTGCGTAGAAGCGACGAACATTCATTTTTCTCGTCATTTGACTAGCCCTAAAATTATCTGTAAACTAATCACAAAATACCCGAAAAATTACCAATGGATCTTGTTTAAATCTAATTATAAATACATATTATAAAACTAACGCATCTAAATCATACTCTAATAAAAATTGATAGACTCAAAAGTCCAAGACATCTATGGACTTTTATTGTAACTAACACAAATATAATTTTTTTAACAAAAACAAAATCGCCTTCAATCTTAAAAGAAAAAAATAAACACTTAACAGACTTTTTTCTACAACATCTTGAAGTTGGTGCCAAGTAAAACATAAATAAACAATCAATGTACTAAATATAGTAATTTTGTTTTACTTCGCGCCGACTTCAAGATGTTGCAGAAAGAAGTTGGTCAAGTGTTAATTTTTCCTTTTTAGTTTGAAGTCGATTTTATTTTTGTACAAAAACAAATACTTGAATAGCTTTAGAAAGAATATGTTAAACGCCTGTAGAAGTTGTACTACTGGCACGCGTACACAAGATTGCTACCTCGCTCTTCGGTGTAGCCATTCGTCAACGAGGGTTGCTCTTGATTTCCTTGCGATTCACTCATCAGATCCTGACTTGGTGATCATGAGACCACCTCGGGAGTATACACTTACAGATAAGAAAATAATTTTGTACATCGGTACACAATTGACGGACTAATCGCGAAACTCATACACAATAATATGCAGACCAATTGAGAACCTACTTCTTTTGGAAGTCGGTTAAAAATATAACAAGAATATATACATGAATAATCTCTATTGTAATAATCATAGTCATACGTACCTTTTTAGTTCCATGGTCCGGTCTCCCAGAATCTCGTAACTTTTGATCCAGTTTGTGTAATGTCTCGTCGATTTCACCCCACTTCTCTTCGTTGCCATCGCCTTCTTCAAGGCGTCTTTGGCGAACGAGAAACTAGAGAATGATAGGAATATACGACAAAATTAATCGCATCTTAAAAGTGAAGAGAGATTTTAAATTAGATCGGGGCGAATGATTGGGATTTTCACATTAACATCAAAGCCTATTCAGAAGCCAGTCTATGATTTATTTGAATAGAACTAACAACAACTATCTACATTTTAAAAAGGTTTATTTATTATAGTAGTTAGTATTCTTTATATTATACTAGCTGACTCGGCGAACTTCGTACCGCCTTATTCAAATAAATTAATAAACAAACAAATCGAGAAAACATGGCAAAGGGCTCATAGAATTTGAAAAATATATATAGCCTATAACCATCTACGATTAATTCCACGTCGAATGGTTGTGGTTTCATGTTGATCGGTCCAGTAGTTTTCGAGTTTACCTCGGACAAAGAAAACAAACTTTGCTTATATATATATAGATAGATAGCCATAAACCATCTAGGAAAAATTTCGCATCGAATGGTGGTAGTTTCATGTCGATACGATCAGTGGTTTAAGCGTGATTGAGCCTCAAACGAACACCATTTTCATTATATATATATAGAAGATGTTGTAAAAACGTGCAAAATGTAATATTTACAATTGGCAGACAAACATACACACATTGTAAATTTCTAAGTAAAGTCAATTACGCTTTTGCCCCGATTATATCGTTAAGTATTGTTACGCATTTGTAGATTTGTGGGATGTAAATTCGAAAATGTCATTGGAATTATCACAAAGTTTATTAGAAGTACACACACGTAATTCACAGTTCTTACAAGTATATTCGAATACAACAAAACCAAACAGTAAGGTAGAAAATCAGTATCACGTTATAAAATACTCGCCCCTACAGTGCACTAAGTAATGCTTCGTTCGCAGTCAGAACACGACTGGCACTTTTCCCGACTGACCTATCTTCGTCCATTTGTAAATTAGACACGGCCTCCTAGCAACATTCCCCCCACTGGTACTTGAAATCCTTAAATGTTCAGCTTAATGGCTTCTACGCTTTCGCATGAAATACCAAAAGATGAAAGAAGGTTTTATGACGTCTTACGGCGGCGTGAACAAAGAGATTAGCGCGAACAATAGATAACATAAATTCTAAGAGGTAAAAAGACACCTGCAAAGCATTAATATCGACTTGCAATAGTATTATTAGAACATGGTATTATTTAAATTAGTTATTCACTATGGGTCATATATGAATCAATGAGATGGGGTTGGCACTGAAAATCAGTGCCGTGTAACCATGTATGTAACCATAGAAATGAATGAATTACTTTTATGTCCTTGTATTGTTGCTTTCTTAGCAAAAAAAATTCTTTCTTGAATATACAATGGGCATCTTTGGGACCAATCCCAAGTACACAGACTAGAGTAAATGGATAGTTCATTTTATCATTTACAGCTTTGAATTCGGGAGCTCTTTGTTCCAATACTCTAGAGAAGAAAAGGCTTAAACCACTTAAATACAGATTCTGTCCAAATTATTTATTTAATTGTTTATCAATGTCTAATTTTGTCAATGATTTAATATGTTTTATAAACACATACATCAAAGAAAAAAACAGTCGCTTATTAGCTCACACACAGTGAAGAGTTAAGTAATACAGACAAACTTGAAATGTCCACTTTTTATCATTTGGCTATGAATCTCCAAAAAAAAAGTATTCAATCGAAGATACATCTCAAAAATACTCAACGAGATTTTTTAAACTAGTTTAAAACGTCTGTTTTAAAACCTTAAATATTTTCTTCACATTACAGTTCAAAAATAAGAGAGGAAGAAAGAATCTATCTGTTAAATAAAGTTTATTATTTATATAAATAGATAAATTGAAAGAAAAACCTGTATACACTCAACAAAAATAATCGTCGCGACACCACACTGTTCAATGCGAAGTGTAATAGTAAATGAGTAAGTTTGAATCCTATTTACTTCAATATAAGAAACAATTTAAAAATCGAATCACATCCTGCAATTCGACTCTTGAAACAAATTTACTTTAAACCAGATTCGCGATATTGCTCCTTATTTTAATGACATTAAGACTCTATATGTCCGCAAATGCTATCTGTACGTCAGCAACCCATGACATTTAAATAATGTACTCCAAATTAAACTCTAACTGCGTGGGCATAAAGGGTTATGCAACTGCATTTTATCTTGGCAAGTTCAAAAAGTGTCGTTGACAACTTTTTCGTAAGAATTTTTTCCGTCTAGCCCCCATTCGTACCGCGCGATAAGGAACTACGTTCCAATGAGCATGATAATTTTATAAAGGAAGGAAACTGACATTTAAACTAATATATATTACTTAAATAGTTGAAACAGACCTGCTCCCGATCCCACTTGGGCACCTTTTCAGCTGTCCTCGGCTCGGGCCTCCCAAACCTATTTTCCAGGATCTTCCTCTCAATTTCTTTCATATTCCAGTCGTCCCTTTCAATCTTTCCCACGGATCTCATCAGATCCTTCGGTTTGGTTGGCTTTGGGCTTGAAATGTTGGTATTCGTTCCCGACAATTCAGCTGCGAGACGCGCCACTCGTGCGCCCCCTCCGCCGGTACGTCCGCCGCCACCTACCATACGCCCCTCCTCCTGTATTATTAAAAAGTATATTTTAACAACTGCAGTGAACAATTCTAAAACACACTAAACTTAATGATGTATTTTTTTTTATTAAAAAGCAGTTAATCCTTGGCATGCCTATTGTCAACGATATACGAAATTTGTTTAATAGACTACACACACTGTGACAAATACTTTCACATAAGCGCCATGAATAACTTTAAAAGTTTCGAATTCAATCGAAAGAACGAAGCGCGAAATCACAGAGAACTAACTTTAATTTTGTTATAATAGATAATATTTTATAAATCTAAATAAATGCAGTTCTTGTTAATATGAATAATCTAAACAAAAACTGCACTGACAAACGTTTTAAAATTAAATTAACATAATAGATAAATATCTATCATTTAAGTCTTCAAATTAATAAAAGATTTCTACGGCATAATTCTTAGTTAGTTAGACAGTGTAACAAATCGTTCACACTGATAGCGCGAAGAAAAAGTGAATAACTCAAAAAAGTTAAATTACTCCCCATTCACTAATAATTTTTGACGTAATCATTACCTCGACGAATGCGCAGTTTGAGAACGTGTTACGAATTCCTTTTTACCCAGTGTTTTTCAAATGAACTCAAGAGTGAATATTTTCACTCTGCACAAATATATACATGTAAATATTTTATTATACATTCGACACTATCATTAGATTTACGCCGCGCTATCATTGTGGAGAATATAGTATTGCATTGGTTATTATTTTTCACAACAAACTTAGTTAATAGCATGCACACAAAACACAACTGTCCTCGATGTCCAACTCTTTGAACAGCATATATTATTCCTTGAATAAAAACCGTGCTCATTATTTCTTGAATTATTTATGGCGTTAGGGTAACGAGCTGAACTGTAAAAACAATTCTTCATATACCGTTGTAAGCCATTATGGACAAAATTTGTGGCTAGGTTGCAAAATTGTATAGAAACTACATATAAATGTTCAACTGAACCAAGCCTAAATTGGACTAGTTTAACAAAATATATCGTCTTTGAAACAAGTTTGCAAAATTAGTGACCATCTTTCACACTAGTAATGAAATAGTTACTAGTATTTCTATATATAGGTTTTTTGCAACTTTGCTAAGTTTAAATAACAGCTCGTCCCCTTAATCAACCATTTACGTAAACGCATTCGCATGCAACACACGTCGACAACCGTTGCTCACATAATGTTGTAACTTGCGCTCCAACTTCTTCACGCGCTCGTCGAATTGTGGCGCGCTGGCTCTATACTGCTGCAGTCCATAATCATTCTCTAAATCTGCTGATGGTGCGAAGTCCAATCTCGGCTCAGCGGCCAACATCTGTAGACTTTTCTCAAACCTTTGTCGCATTATCTCCCTTGCCGTCTTTCTTTTACCAGCGTTTTTGAGTCGTTTTGATTCTGTATTCTTTTTCTGCATCATATCCGTCATTCGCTGCATTCTGAATGCCATCTCGCCACTGTTCCTTCTTTGCATTATAGGTTCAGGCTGCTTTGGTTCATGTTGGCCTTTAATTAGATCAGCGACTTTCTGCCTTCGTTGAGCTATGTCGACTCCAGTACCAACATCACGTTTAGAACGGTCTGGGCTTGGTGTATCGCGCTTCTTTCCTTCAATAATCTCAGTCATGCGTTGCAAACGTAATGTCATCTCAGGATTATTTGCAGATCCTGAACGGATAGTTCTGGACTCTGGGCTAGCTGTACGTTTGTCCCCTTCGAATATTGCCGCTATCTTCCTTGTGTTAGTTGGTTCTAGCGACTCGATCGAATTTGATCTTTTATACTCAATACCCGGACTGTCAGAGTGCCGTCGTCTATCAGCAAGCTTTGAAAATCTTTTGGTTTTAAGTGGAGCTTCTACGATACCATCGGATGATCTCCTTTCTTTAAGTATTGGTATCTCCGAGGCACCAGAGGACCGCCTTACTTTTCTAACAAAGGGACTTTCTGAAGACCTCACGAATTTCAAATTTACGTTTTCGACTACAGGTTCCCGTTTGTTTAGATCTGAAGGAACTATTGTTGCGTCAGTGTCTGCGGAGTCATCAAATTCGGACAAATCTATTACTTTAATGGTGCTGGCATCAAGACCTTTAAGCCGACGAGGTGGTCTCACTGGTGCCCTGTTTTCCCCTTGGAAGAAATGCGTCATTACCGTCGGTTCCTGAACTCTGGTCCTTGATGTACCTTGAAGAAGTTCCGCCAGTGAATCTCTTAATTTTTGTGGATCAGGCGATTCTTCCGGATCTAACAAAGCTAGAATTTCTTCCTGCATTTCCCTTTGTTTATCTGCATTTTTGTCATTATCGGTTGCGGCGTCATGTCCTTCTATAAGCCTAGCTAGTTGAGTAATGTCATTTAAATCGAGTTTTCCGATCTTACTACGTATATACTCTGCCGACTCGGTACTTACTTGGGGAGCACGTAAGGCACGACGTTTTTTCCTACAACTCGAGTTTGATTTTTCAGATTCAGCCGCATCTGTTAAAAATAAAGACCATTCCAATAAAAACCAATTAAAACAGCATAGCGAGAGAACGTAAAACACTCTTTCTTAATTCAAATCAACTAGTAATAAATAACTTTTTATAAATGTCCCTCCTTGACTAAGTAGTAACGAGTAAATACTGTGTGTTCTACTACTTGACTTGACTGGATAGTATGCGACGTAACGGGTTTCGGATATCTCAAACGAAAAATACACTAGCAATTCCCTTTACCGTTAACGCGTCATTTGTAACAATATGCACATTTTATAACTAAATATCAATCTAAAAGTTTTTTTAGTTTCAGATCTATAGTAGTGTATGTAGTATTTAATTCCTTTATCGGTTATCACACATTCAATTGAACATAAAATTGACAGTTTGTTCACCAGCTTTTAGCTTGAGCCACTTTTTCTTCAAGATAATGTTATAGTTATCGACTGTTTCACGCAGATGTAGCGATGAGTTTAATGCGTTATTTGTGATGTGATATTGTTATTAATTGGTGATGAATTTAAATATTGACAGATAATGTATGTACATACAATAATGTAGTTATGATATTTAAGCGATTCACCACCAGTTAGGTAAATTTTCATTGAAGCTTTATATATATATATATATGTCGCAGAACGGCCTCGTTCTCACGACATCATCTTTAGTTATTGCGGGTTTAGTGGGCGTCATCAGGATAAAATGCGAGCATAAAACACACTAGAGCCATGGTTTATACACTTTTAATTTAGATTTGATCAACATTATGACATAGTTTAGACCGAGCAGCGGGTTCAGGGCACCCGCTCATACTTTCAACTTCAATACTTTCTTTAAAACTCTCAAAGGTCCAACTCGACCTGTTGCCACCAACCAAATGTGTCACAAAAACTCCTCAGTCTACCCAAGTAGATATTACTCAAAGTATAGAGGGCGCTGACCCCGCTCCGCCATATGCTCTGCTCTGATTGGTCGTTTATTAAATTACAATATTCATAACTTTTATTAGGTTAGAACGATCTTTAAGTTATAGAAACATTCAACAAATCAAATTAAATTACATTAAGAATTTTAGAAGTTATTAAAATGTAAACAAATGATATTGTGCGTTATACATCTAGTCAACGATACGTCCAATTAAAGCTTCCCTCCGACATATATATAAAACCTACTCAAGTTTTTATGTAAGTAACAGGTTTTCACGCGGCGCAGCCGTGGCGAGCCGCTAGTATTTACTACAATTAAACTTACTTGCGTAAACTGACACTGAGTGTTCAGCATTTCTTGCGTGTTTCTCTTTTTGTTGGGTCTCTTTGATCTGCAATTTAAATAGATACTACAATAATAGAACATTCTCGAGAATAATATTGAAAGGAAAAAATTCAAATAAAGTCTCTTTTCCGAAACGATGTGTAACATAAAAAAAAACAGCCATTCAAGGATTCCATAGGCAACTAGACCACAAATTAAAACTATTTTTATCGTTTAACCACGAAATCCTAAAAAACGTTTAGTCGAAAATGTGCCATATCTCATTATCTAACCTTCAGTCAATCTTAATCTACTGGTCGTTGCTTCAAGTTTACATGTAGCGTAAACTTAGGAGACATAAATCAGCCCGCTCTTTCCTGATCAAGCCTTCACAGGCGATATTATGAAGATCGTTAGTTGACTGGCATGGAAAGCTTCATACACTACATTTAACAAAATACGGTCTCAATTCCATGACTTTCTGATCCATAAGTCTTGCGACAAATGTGACCAGTTCGCTATCACTTTAACATGCTAACTTTGCGAGTTTTGCCGGTAACCGTAGATCTCGTATAAATACAAAATTATACATAGGATGGGATCGGATTTTATGCTAGTTAGAATTCAAGGGATGAGCTGAAGCAGCTATGCCAATTAGCAATAAATTTAAAATTTATTACGTGTTCACTGACAAATCAGTGTTGTACGTCTGTTTTTAATTCTGCAACCATCTTCTTCTATATAATACTGAGTCATGATGTTCATGCGCCCCCATTTTCCACAAGATTGGAGATTGCTTAAAATTTTCAATTCAATACTTTAAAAAATCAATCGTAGTGCACGAGATAGTTAACTTTAAGGCTAAATCACAAAGTTGCTTACTTGTTTAAATACGTCGCTCTCGTGATGTATATGCGGTACTTCGCCCTTGAAAGCATTATAAACACGTGTAAGGTAGGAACGCAGCTTCGATTCAGGGACGTCGCGTAGTGTGCCACCACCGCCCGATGAGAATGGCGGTATACCTGAATAAAATTGTTTAATTAAAAGTGTTAATACTATACAAAGTAGTGAATCCGATAATGGGTATTGCGTAAGTATTAACATTTATCACAGTTCATTACTTTATATTTCAATATCACCTAACTAAGCTAATTCTTTTGTTCCTCAAAGGACCAGACTATATAGATTAATTGACGTAATTTGTTTTTCTTTCGCTTCATTTATATATTGTTACATAATGTTTAATTGAGGCCAGCAAAGAAAGGCCCCAGAGTGACATCATCTTGCCGATCGATAAAACAACTAAGGTTATCTATTTACTCCATGTGGCAGTACTTTCAAGGAAATTCTTTAGAATATTCGCAATCCATGAATAATAGCCAATAAAAATGCCACTTCATTATTCTACTTAGCGCGCATGTGTGCATTTCGGGGCTATAATAACATAAAATTGCTCGTTTGTATTGTCCGAATGAATGTTCTTATTGCCAGTAACCATTGCTGGTTAAAATAAATAGCTGATAGTCAGCTTAAAATGATAAAATAAAATGTAGTACAAATCGTTCTACGCACCTCTGTACATAGACGCAAAGGATTTTAATTAATCGCAGAAGTAAAAATAGCTAATAAGCGTGTGTCACAATGCGAAATTAAAGATAAACCTTACCAAACTCAAGGTGTAGGATATGGTATACAACTCGCGGCGGTGTACCGGGTGGTACCAGGTCCGGCCTGTATCTTTTCAACAGTTCCGACATAGACGTAGCACTCACTGCCGCTTTGATACCAGGCTCCGAATACCCAACCCATGCGAGCAACACTTCATCCGAAACGTCCGCTTCTGTTGGAAAGAATATCTTTTTAAATAAAACAGAACCCATAATTTTACAGTCCGTAAGCGTATTAAGCGTACTGTTTTTATTCTATGAAACACTAAAAATATATTTAAATCAAACAAATGTTGAAACATCGCAAATATTCAACGCTCAGCGAGAGTTATATGTTTGTGCCGTTTGCTGCCGAGACGCTTGGACCGTGGGGTCCTGAGGCCATGGGTCTCTAAATTTATCGAAACGACTCATTGACTCTTTAGGTGATCAGAAGGCTAGTGCCTACCTCGGGCCACAGATCAGTATGACAATCCAGCGAGGAAACGGAGTCAACCTTCTGGGCATGTTGCCTATAGAACACGGTGATCTAGGCTCAATATTCTACTTATAGTCTTGAGGGACTATGGGTAGAACATAATACAAATAAGTTAAGATTTCTTTTATTGTATTCGATTATATTTAATTTTTTAAACATTTTTTTTTATTGACAATACTTGACATTTTTTTAAATATTTCTGCCTTCTAGTTCGAAAGTTACGCGGAACGGATCTTTACAAGTTCCAAAGTGGATATCTCGTAATATACTGACTTAAATAAGTCACTAACACTGTTATGATTTTCTAACTTCTAATAAAACACTTTCAACTACATACATGGCAACTAGGTGGTATTAAATTTATCCGTAATCTGACCACAGCATTGTGTAGTGGCATGTAGAATATTTATCTATATATATAAAATGTTTGTGTCACGATGTATGTTGCCAATAAACTCCAAAACTACTGAACCGATTTCAATCAAATTTGCACACCGTGTGCAGTTTGATCCAACTTGAAAGATAGGATACTTTTTATACCGTTGGAACCGGTAGGTGGCGTTGAGATCGGGTTCTAGAATCCTCCTAATCACCTGGACTGATTATGGTGATTTTGTTTTTGTGTGTTTGAGTGGGTTTCCGGATGGTTTAGATTCGCAATTATAACCGGTAGGTGGCGCTGAGATCGGGTTCTAGAATCCTCCTAATCACCGGGAGCGATTTTGGTGATTTTGTTTTTCTGTGTTTGAGTGGGTTTCCGGATAGTTTAGATTCGCAATTAGAACCGGTAGGTGGCGCTGAGATCGGGTTCTAGAATCCTCCTAATCACCTGGACCGATTATGGTGATTTAGTTTTTGTGTCATGAAACAAAGTTTTTAAGGAATTCCGAAAATATGGCGGTACGAAGTTCGCCGGGTCAGCTAGTAATTATATACGTTCTTACTTTTTAAATACAGGCCCAATACTTTCCGAGAAAAATGTCCGAGTTTATCAAAACGGTCGGACAAAATCGTTGAGTGAGTTATGACGTGGCGACATCTAGTAATTATGCGGAATTTAAAATTTTTAATTCTTAAACCTATTCAATTTAGCAGTGTATATATAAATAATATATATATATATAAAATTATTTTAGAAATACCCACCTCTGCGGCGTTTTCTAACTGATGCCGTGGCGTCCAAAGGTAGGGGTTCGTCGGAATCGTAATAAGACGTCACACGATGGGGCGTGACAGCAGCCCTATTTAAGTTCGGATACCTGGTGCCTGGATCCAGGGTGTAAGCTCCAAAGTCACGATGAAGGTTCTCCGGCGTTGTTTGAGCTAACAATGAAAACAATTTGTTTGTGTCTGAGTTTTTGGTCTATGTATAGGCTGATATTGTTATTGTCAATAGTATTGTTACATTTATCAGGGACTCAATGACCTTTGATTCCATGAGAAGGTCACATACTTTTTTCACAGCACTTACAAATGACTAGTGATATAACAAGTCCAAATTGTAAGTGATCAAGCAAAACCGTCAGTCCTCCTCTCTGTACGCCGAACTTATAGAAAAATATTGAAAAAGAAACAACTACATTGTGTATGCTATAAAGTAGAACAAGGAAAATTGGATTTTTTAAACCAGTGTGGTAGCATAGCTAAGAAATTCCTAAAAATGTGCCTTAACAATAGCTCATAAATGGCGGCATATTCTCCAATGGCGGCCATGGTAGAATAATTTTATTCGTTTTTTTCGATTCTAATATTAAAGTGCTATTTCTGAAATACTTCATTTAAAAAAAACTCACCCAACAACCTGTAAATGGATTCCCTCTCAGCAATTACTTCCAAAGGATGTGGTGTTGGAGTTTGGCACCAGGTCCTCACGGCCCAGGAGGCGTCGAGGGCCGAGAGGAAGCCCCTGGCGCACCCTGATCCAGTGGGCCAAAAAGGCTCTAGGAGGCTGTCTCCAACCAGCTGGCAGAGCAAACGACGTCCATACCGTTCGTATACCTTTCAGAAATTTCATATTTTAAACACAAAATACTTGAACGCCTAGTGTCGTAATCGAAGATAGCAAATTCCCTATTGAGGCAGTATATTTTATCTGCTTTTTTCATTAATATTGTCAGCCTATAAACAACCTCCTGCTAGACTCCGCACTTCCCGTGTTTTGTAGAACCATGCTTGTCAACATATAGGTATCATAATGATACAAACGTTTGATCAGAAAACTACTTAAGTATTGGACGCTAACCAACCAGGATTTGGAGGCAAGATAGTTCATGGTATTGTAGAGTTCTTAGTGTAACTAATAAACTTTAATATTTATGAGCTTTATCAAAATAACAATGTAACGTAAACAACAAAATAGTACTGATAATAGGGACTAGTGCATGATTATCCGTTTATATTGTTTTGTTTATTTATTTACTGGTAATGCCACCTATTTCGCTACACTATCGTGATTAAAGCTAATTATATTTATCTATTGAACCCTACTAGATTGTTAAATGAAAATTTAAGATAGTATTTATGTTTCATTTCCTAATGTAATCTGTTGAAACATTCTGAAGCCTATTCGAAAGAAATATTCAGATAGATGGGTAAGATTTTATAAACTGTCATTCATAATTAGATAGTTTTCACTTTATTTGTGTCATTTTATTTTTCAAAACATAGGTACTTCAATTTTATTGATATTCATGTGTTTTAGACTACTGGCCGTTTCCTATATCTTACTGCACATTCATTTGCTCCACCAGTGGTTGAATTATGATATTACTTGTATGGAGCTCATGTCAAAGTTTAACTGATAGTTAGGTAAATAAATATAAGAAATGGTCAGTGGTTGGTGGACTTTGTAACCGGATATGTTGTGTCACTGTGTGGATATATTTTTGAGATAAGTTCAAGCAACGTGTCGCCTTAGAATATTGTAAAGTATCTTACCATACTAGCATTATCAGCTGCATACATAGAGGTAAAGTCAAACAAGGCCACATCGGGCTCCCCGTAGTGGTTCAAAGCAAAGTCACGGAGCGGCAGTCGTCCTTTTGTCGAAAAACGCGCGGCCTCTTGTGCGTAACGCATCAAAGCCTCGCGGTCCACGTTCTCGACGCTCAATAAGCGTGAGACTTCTGTAAAATCCTGCAAAGGCACAAATATCATGTTACAATAAAGATTATTTGCGACACCATACCCGCGTAACCACTAAAAAGTTACATTCTAAACCCCTAACATAGATCAATCAATTTGTCAGGTGGTAGGGCATTTACCCGACTGGATGGCTACCACCCCTGGTCTAGGACATGCCGTCATAAAAACCTTGAGTTGTGTTCCGGAATTAGTGAACAGGTTCCAGTCGCCCTTAAGAGGGCAGCAGCGCATTTGTAGCCTTTGGTGTTGCAAATGCCCATAGGCGATGGTAACCGCTTTCCATCAAGTGGGCCGTCTGCCTGTCTGTTGAACTCGTGCAATAAAAAAAATCAGGTTTATAATTTTATATAATACTCACGTTCAAAAGCACACCCTTGTCCAGCAAGCTGTGCTTCTTCGCCGTCATGACAAAATAATGCGTGTCGTCTTTGTAATAAACAATGTTTTCTAAGTCAATACCGGTCTCTTGATATAAATCTTTGAAAAACTTCTGATTGAAGATAAAAGCAACGCCGCTTATTTCTGGCACCTGTAAGTGTTATATCATGCTATCAAATTATAGTGAGGAAGTTTATTTATTCCTCTTTCTATTTTAATAATAAAACTAGTTCATTTACTACAGAGACAGGATATATTTTAATAAAATGTTTTTTAAGAATGAATAATATTTCAAGAGCACAAGATGTTAAAAGCTTGAAAAATAAATACAATTATTATTATCTCTTTCAAGACCACGGGCCATAAAAATGGCCCGGACTTTTGGAGGGCTTGCGTGGGGCCATGGGGAGGCCAACACGTAGAGGCCCCTTGACAAATTTAATGTAAATATGTGGCGTGACACTTATTATTATTATTAATTCTGCACTAACAATATAATTCTGTTTACCAAAGATGTTACAAAAACCATATTACATTGGTAATATACAGTCTATCGTTTATATAGTGTATTCCAGTTGTTTCTTTTTAAATAGCTTCAATGTACAGAAACATCACGTTTAGAATTTTTCCATATTATAAATTATATTATAAGTAACTCACCGCAGCCTCCTGCTCTGAATGTCTGTTAATGAAATTAACCGTGATGGCCATCGCCAGTTTCCCCCTGAACTCTTTCCGTTTGAACCCGTGAAGCGTGTTCCGTTTCCCGTCTGCACCCACCAGTGCGTCAAACTCGTATTGAGACACCGGGTGCTCCGGCGGACAGACTCGAGCGCGCCAACCCAACGCTAAAATGAAAGAATTAAGTAAACCAGAGTGATCAATTGTATATTACCTCTAACATAAGTGTAACCTGCTTAGCTTAAATATATATTATGTAGGTAATGTGTGCCAACTAAAAAAAATATAACTCATTTCACATTCTAGCAAATGTCTTTTTTTTTTACAAGATTTTCTTATAACGATTGTGCGTTAAATGTCTTGCTAGGCATTTACTGATATATTATCCTTGTCAAAACATGGTATCACTCTCAATGAGTTATTAAAAATATATTTGAATGAATGAATGAATGAATGAATGAATGAAAGCACTCCATTGTTCACCAAAATTAAAAGTACGTTCTTAAAAACTAGATACAATAAATGTTGAACAGAGGGCGTCCTTGTCGCATAAAGAGATATAAAAACTTGACAGCGGCGGTGCGGCGGTCGATTTGCTGTAAAAGTATGCAAATAATATATATATATATATATATATATATATATATATGTGTGTATATATATATATGTGTGTATATATATATATATATATATATATATATATATATATATATATATATATATATATATATATATTGATGGTTCACGTCACCAGCTAAGAAAACACTTATTTTATTGCTTCTTAATCCCACTGCCATTTTTTAACTTTAAAACAATTTGTTAATCACGAGACTTCCTGAGAACAAATGACAAACACGGCGAGTACGCGCCGGGAGTTCCGCGTAACTTGTATGGACATCTTTCGATGCAAGTCGGCACGGTTTATCGTTCTCCAAATGAGGTAAAAATTTATTTGTATTATATTTATTTATTTCTATTCTATATTTTAGGAACAAATGAACAAAACGTATGCGTTAAAAAATAAAAACTTTTAAAAATAAGGGATATATATATATATTTAACACGAAAATAATAACTTAATCCTACTAATAATATAAACGAGAAAGTTATAATATAGCTTACACATCAGAAAAACACATTTATATAGATATAGTGTGAATTATCCAAAGTACAAAGATTATCCATCACCACGCGGGTGAAACCGCGGGGCGCAGCTAATATAAGATATAATAATGGAACCATAAAACCTGGCTATGTCGTCACTGCCCTTTAAACACCAAAATTTGATAAACATAATTTTACATGTTATTATTATAAGCAATATACATTATTGTACTGTTGTACAATATGTACTGTTACATGGTATTAATTGGTGCACTCTAGCCGTTGTTAAACAATATTAACTCTCTCTTTTCTTTCAACTTATCCCAATTATTTGGGGTCGGCACAATATATCTTTACCTTCCACTCCTGTATTCTGACATACATCTTTCACACCGCCAATCATTATATCATCCTTTCCATCATTTCTTTTTTGGTCTACTTTTACATTTGTATGCATCCGTCTTGTAGCTTAACATTATTTTTGTCACGTGACTTTCGTCCCTCCTCATTACATGTCCATACCAGCTTAATCTTCTTCCTCTCAATTTTCCAGACACGGGTGCAACATTCAAAGATGTTACTAAATCCATCTACTATCTACTACATCGATCTCAACATTTTCATCTCAGCTGAATGGATATGTTTATGTGTTTGAACATTCAGACTCGGATAATATGAAGTATGTTAAAATATTTTTTTATTCTTTGTCAACAGGGTATACCCTATACAGATTTATTTTATCACTATTTTAGTTATTATTCTGGTTTACTGTTATTTGAAGTTATTTATGTTTTTACTTAAGTTATGAGAATAAATAAAAGTAGATAAAACTGACTAAAATAATCTTGAACTTACTTTCGTTATTTTCCGTGACCGTCGGTTCAAGCAACTCCTCAAAGCTGACGCCTTCGTGAATCTCAACTCCCAGCAGGAGTGCAACCTGATGGAAACATGTGGAACAAATTTGAAACAAAAAACTAAATTAAAAAAAAAACATTAAACCTTAATTAAATAAAAGCAACTATCTTTATTTATTACATTTTATGAAAGCACGTAAAATGTTATCTTAGATTTCTGTAGGTGTATATTTTTTGTCGGAATTTATTGTTTCTATACATCTGACGGTGACTATGAGTAATTATGGAAGAGTACAAGGAACACTGAATATACAAAGCTAGAAAATGCTTATAATTCCATCGACTTTGAAAAAGCCCCTAAATGTTATATCTACTGTTGAGCCGAAAGCGCCAGAAATCGTTCCACTCACACCTTTTGTTATAAAAAAAACATCACAAAACATTACTCCAATTTTTTTACATTGTCTTTCCAGGTATTAACATTTATTTTATAGTACCAAATACTATAAATTGATCATTGATGACCAATATTACGATCGAAGACGAAAAGAGAGCAATGCATTGACGACATCCCACGGCCGGGCACAGGCCACACCAATAATAGATTGCATTGTATATCCGCCACGTTCGCTATAAGCAAGCTAGTCACAAACTTCGTATATGTTAATTAATGTGCATAGGCCACAAAAAGTGCTTAATAAAGGCATGCTTTCCGGCCAAAATTCGACTCAACATCATTAAAATTAGAGACGGATGCATTGATCGAATAGCTTGGTATCTAGCACGATTTCGAAATAAGTAAGATTACGACTGGGGAACCTCACCTTCATCAATATACACTGCAGCTGCCGTATGCTGATGTGGTCTATGGATCCAGCACAAAACTTGCCAAAAAACTTTTTAGCGCCGAGAGCCCGAAGATCATGGATGACGAATGGCCAAAGATGGAGCACGTTGTTTCGAGAGATGCGATCGCGTTTCTCCACGACCACCTGTGATTCATAATAATAGTTCATTAAACTTATAATTAAATCCGTCATAAGGGCCTACGTGTTGGCCTCTCCATGACCCCACACGATCTCTCCAGAAGTATGGGTCATTTTTATGGCCACAGGTCTTAAGCGATATACATTGATATAAATAAAGAATGACCAAAAAGTTTATTTGGATGTTTGTTTATTCTGTCTCCTAGGATTTCGTTTGAAAACTTGATCAATGATAAACACAGGTTACTATTTGCTTCGGTAAACTCAAGACTTCTTTAGTGATACAGGTTAAACTTTTATTCATAAAAATTCAATAACCTTTATTTTCTCCCAAAAATACAAGTTTAAGAAGACAAAACGGCGCAGAAATTCATATTCATATGAGCAGGAAAGTTTATTTAGATCTCATTGACCTCTATAGACATCGTCTGTAGTGTAGTGATATGATAGGGTGTAGGCCCATGTGATACATTAAAACTTAGAGATCCCAGGTACAATTCTTAAGATGGTTAATCTATTTTCTATTACTTGCTCTTATCTAGATGTCACTCGAGATTGGCCTTTAGAGCAGAAATTGATATTTGTAGTCCATAACACAAGCGAAACTTTCTAAACTTGTGAATGGATAAAATGTGTTTGTTTGTTACCTTTATTCTCCGCTCTTCGAGTCCTTAAGGTACACCGATTTTCATGAAATACATATAAAGGTTCTTGAAATACAAGGTCAGAACATGGATACTTGTTATGCTAAAAGAGAATTCGAAACTTGACGTTTATTTCATAGAAACGTCATACATGTGAGAAATCTCTGTAATGTGCATGAATAGCTGATTCAAGCAAGGTATTCTTACTCTTACATTTTCACTTACTGATTCTATGTTACGTGTTGTGATGTTGGCGTACTAATAAATAAAAGAAGCACGGAAACGGTTCACCTAAGGTTATCACTTGACATTTTGATGCTGACTGTCAAGGGGCTGAGTGTGAGTCTCAGAGAATTAAAAAAATAGTAGTACTAACATTAGTTCTTGAGACTGTATGTGACGCTTCAATACATACAAAAATATGCATTTATATGCAGCAGCCAATTTAGATGTAATGATAGAGGTAAGTGGTAAATACTGTAAGGATGTCTGTGACTCACCACTTTAGCACCTAGTAGCTGGCACTCAATGGCGGCGCGCAACCCGCACGGGCCCGAGCCTATGATAAGCACCTTTCCCTGGGCGCACGCACGCCCTTTTCCGTACACCTTGTGGCTCGCTCGCGCGTCGAATTTCTTGAACAATGCTTGCGCCTTCCATGAGCTGGCTAGCTTAGCCTGAAAAATCAAACGTGTTTACATTAAATTGCTATATTTATGTTCAGAGTCCTGATGGTAGGAGGTTACCGTCGCCCATGGACATCTGCACACTAGAAGAAGCATTGCCTGATTTGGAGAGAGATTAAATATTTGTTTACGCCCTTTCTAAAAAGCCCCATATTGTATATAGTGTTTTGAGTAAACCGCAGGAAGGTGTTCAATCCACAACTTCTACATGTACTCGTATAGCATAAAGAAGCCACCGCCACTTAAAGTGAACATCAGCTAAGTATTGACCAGGCGTGGCAATTACTGGATTTCATGGTATACTGAGCTTTCCACGCAACTACGCTAGCAAAAATCCATTATCCATTTTTCTCTGAAACATTTTTTAGGATAAAAAGTACTCATGTTTCTCCCCGTCATCGACTTTATGTACAGCAAATGATACCTAAGGCGTGAAGAGGGAATGAATATAAGATGTTACTTGCATATCTATAAATACTGATTTTAATTTTCTTTTAAATTAGCAGTACAAACTGATAATATATAAGTTTGCAATTGACGATCTCAATGTTTTAGTGGTCTAATGTACTGCACTCAACAAGTTGAATTTCAGGTTATTTAATCTGCTCTGAGCGTTATTAGGATTGACTTTAAAGTTGGCCGTTGTATATAGTACATACATGAAAAAAGCGCCAATTCATTAGCTTGAGAATATACAATGTGCGTGTGTAAGTGTGTTTCTCTCTTGTTCTAAAAAAAGTGGGAAGTTTAAGTAGTTTCCTTATTCTATGTGCTTATAATAACCATTATTGTTATTATTAGACCTCTCTTAACTTTACGGTTGATCTTAATTAACAATAATTCGCTGCGCAACAGACGTTTTTTCATACACACGTATTAGGTAGCGTTGATACCGGTCTGTCTATTTACATCACTTTATATTATCCTTTTAAATTACATTGATAATATTTTTAAATTTGAAAGTAACTCAGGTTGTTGGGTTGCAATCAACAGCAAGTAGAAAAAACAATATCTCTAGCAAAACTTAACATTAAAAGTAATAAGGTAATTCGCAAGCTCAGGATTTTTCTTTCTAGTCCACTCGCTCATTTTCAAGTAGGCTTTTGAGGTTTCGTTACATAAATAACTTTGCGATACACTTAGCATACCTAGGACTATCTTTACATAGTATAAAACAAAGACACTTTCCGCGTCTGTTTGTTTGTATATCCGCTGATTTCTCCTAAAACACGCACCGGATTTTTTTTTAGTATCACAGAACTTATTTAAATTTTTATAAAAGTAAAATAGAGCTACTTCATAGGGTTGGACCCGCGGAGAAATCTCTAGTTTTGGTATAAAACTCAGTTTTAAATCCAATACTTAACACGGGAATTGTAAAAATTTCAAAGTTTAGAAAGCCTGAAACATCCTTTTGTCTTTCTCGAGTATAAAAACGACCCGGACTTTGAATGCTTCCATATAGTCATAGTAAAGTCAACACGCAGAGCCAATTTAACAATTATATGTAAACGCAGCGAGATATCAAGCGACGTTTATTCCTTCCTGTATGCACTATATAAAATGCACCCAAGGATAGGCCCCTCTTAGTATCGGACTATTAAGTAAATGGGAATAAAAGTGACTGAGATATTAAAATGCAAATAGGTCTAGGCATCTGGGACTGCGATGCCTTACTTAATTATTACATTACATACTAATTAAGAAAGATTATCAACTGGAATGTAGATCTGCGCACGAGTATAGATAGAGCTTTATTTTAAAGTCATAGAGTAAACTAAGGGACACTTTTTTATATTTTTACCATACATGAATTCAAAAGTTCGTATTAAAAATAAGGTCAGAAAAATTCATATAGGTAATTAGCATAAATGTAGGTCTAAGGTCATATTAAGTTGAATTTAATCTCTCTCATTAATGTGCACTTCTTCGTACTTTAAACATTTAATTAACTTCAGGCGGTCACTACACTACAATGCATTTGCTGTTAGTAACTCGTGAATTAGGCTAAGCTGCGTTGACACGAGCAGAGAGGGAACTGAGTACACTTTTACGTAATTACTTCACACGAGTATACAAGAATAGCGGTTTATGACCAATTATGAGTTAACTTATATCAATCTCTTTTACACCGGCTCATAATGTATTTATTACTATTCGCATTGCAAATTTTAACATAGTAACAATAGAGAAAATATTCACCCAAAAGTATTCATCTAAATATCATACAATAATAATGAAGTACACAGCTGGGTTTGGATTTCCTACTTTTATGGGAACCGACTGTATACCCGCCACGCTGGTTCAAGGCAAAACTAGGCGTTCCTCGATAATCTCAATTTGCAAATTTTATCACGATGTTTTCCTTCACATCAGCTCATGGTAATTGTATCAATATGTATATACATTACGTATAAAAATTGCCTAAGTGGTATAGCACCACTTAGGCTTTCTGACCAGGATTCAACTTTGAACTTTGTTCGAAACTTTGGAACGCGAGCAAATACTTATAATTCTAACTTTTCTGTAATAGTTCAATGGCTATATTAATCCTTTTGGCTCATTAAATAAAAAATACCTTGTTCTAATACTGTAAGCTGAAAAAGACTTTCAACATAATAAATGCTCTGGTCTGAGTACTAATATGTTGAATTGTTGAATAACACGTTACTTATAACGAACACGTAACTTAGGAATTAATAGTGCGTCATTTGTCTGTTTATTTATTATACAATTTAGAAATAGCTAGATCAAATAATCATCAACAATGATATGTGACTAATATATATATATATATATATATATATATATATATATAGGTATAAACTCGTATTAATGAATTACACATAAATAAAACTAGATTCTAATTAAATTGTTAAAGTGGCGTAAATATCAACAGAGGTAACAATTAGCACTCGCTTGGCCAAGCATAAATAAAATTGATAACGCTTTCACAAAGCAACGTCAAAGTATCCAGATTGTATCATATACTTTAATGTGTGACAAATTTTGTAAAGAGTATCGCCCACCATCTCTGGCACTTGACCACGTTTTTCTTATTAATAAATCGACATATAAACACACAAATTATATAGTCCCAAGCCAAGCAAGTGCTTGTGTTATGGGTAGTAGACAATGGACATCTTTTAGGCATATTTCAAACACTCAGAGTAAGTAAAGGTAACTCTCCATTTACGAATTCTATTATGTCGGGAATCGAACACAAAACTATTAATACAGAGGCCGGTAGGAATATTATATACCAATTTATTTTACTAGTACGATATAAGAAATTTCGTTATTATTTTCTAACTATAGACTGCCAGCAATCTAATCTAAGGAGAATTATTAAGTAATGCTATCATTAAGCTACTTTTTGAAGGGGTTTTACAAACTTTCGAATATAGAACAAACGAAATACATTTTTTTCATTAGTATATGTATATTAATGCTTGAAAAAAACGTATGTACAAGCGTTTGGAAATTTTAGGTTATAAATATATCACTCTCCTGAAAAGTTATAAAACATCACATAAACAAAATAGCTCTTTATCCCTTGATACTTTCAAATCTTAATAACACTTGCAAATGTATATCATGTGAATGCCGTATTTTTTTAAGATAACTATATATCATGAATTATAAACATTTACACATGCCATAACACCCATACTGGAAATGGAATAATTATAAATCATAAAAAATCGTAAAACTCGAAGGTTTATAACAAGTTAATAATATGAGTATGGATATAATATTTCGCAATAGATGCTTATTTCTATGATTACGACAAACAATTTTGCAAAACGCTGGCTTGCGAAATGTTTTATGTAGGGAAATTTTTTGTATACACAACATAAAATATCCAAAGCGCGGAATCATATAAAATGTATAATAAAAACAATTATTAATTCGCTCCCTTTGCAAATAGCGTAATACGATATCGCAAGTGCTTTGAAGGTCTTCAAGTCAATGTAACCGACACGCTTCGAAATATATATTAACTATTAACTGCCCACAACATCGCTTACATTGGGTAAACAAAATTAACTATATAGCAGGCCTAGATTTTGAGACAAAATCAATTTCATTTTAAACACAATTCATTCTATAATCGTAATGGTGGCGCAGAAAACATAATTTAATATTCATACCATAGGTAATTTAGTTTGGGCACTATATTTGCCGTCCTGCCAGAGCTCCGTCGATTGGTTAGACTATGTAGCAGTGGTCCTGGCATAAAGGCGAAGGACAGAACACTAAGGAATAAGGGATTTTAGTAGGTATCCCCGATTCGGCTGGTAATAGCATTCATTCGGGGTTACCCCGGGATTTCCCCTCGTCAAAAAATATATATATTTGTCATAATATTTATTCCAATAAGTGGTCAAGTGCTGCCATTGATCAAGCATTTCGTCAATTTGCACTCATGCAAATTCTCTCACGAGAGGTGCAGGCTATTAAGGTACATTCTGTATGGACGGGGGTCGCTATTATTTTTTAATTTAATCAATTATTTTTTAATAAATTAAATATTGCCTGATGGAGGCAAACAGGCACACGGACCGTATCATGGAAAATCGCTTGTCTAATGGCCGGTTCGTATATTTTACTATTCATTCACTTGCATTATCATCGATTGAATTCAGACATTACTTGTACGAAGCTTGTTTCAATTTTTTACCAACAATACGGCAGATGAACAGTCGGAAGACGTAGGAATCGGCCCTAAGCCAGATTTGACACATCGGTTATCTCTATATGCACGTTTCAACACGACGTTTTCCTTTAACGTGGTAGTTGTAACAATACGCAGATGAGGCCGGAAAACTGCCTAAGTGGTATGTACCACTTAGTTACTTTCCGGTCAGGATTCGAATCCACGCCCTTTAAACAGTAGTCAAAATAATAACATACTAGCTGACAAATGAATGCATTTTATGTTCAATTTAGTGCAATTAAAAGAGGGAGTTTCACAACGTGTGGAGATTTTTAATGTTATATATTAAATTCCTGTCACGCAGTTACTGAGTTAGAACTGGTCA
This sequence comes from Dendrolimus pini, assembly GCA_949752895.1. Taxonomy (NCBI): domain Eukaryota; kingdom Metazoa; phylum Arthropoda; class Insecta; order Lepidoptera; family Lasiocampidae; genus Dendrolimus; species Dendrolimus pini. Next base: position 8,186,818 of record OX457125.1, on the reverse strand, counting down.
AAGTAAGATTTTTAGATTCCAAGGTGAAATCATTTAAAAAAAGGAAACATAATATAGTTATTACAGTCCCGTAGCCTATTAGCATAAACGTAACCCGGAAAATTTCGTCATGTCCGTGTATTACCAAAATATATTACGGCAATTTTATTCGCAGACTATTTAAACTAAATAAATGATGGAAGGAGAGTATTTTCTGTGAACCCTATCACAATCTTTCTAGGAAAATTTAAAAGTAAATAAGAATATAATGCATTTATTTGAAGTCAATCATGAGTCTACACCACAGCTTTCAAAGCAATTTTAGTTGCTGGTAAAGAAGAAGCTACTCAACAAACTCCCCAGCAACATATCCTTAGTTCATTATTATTCAACCCTGGTCCTTTTTAAATGTTTTTGAGTAATACTAGCATTAACAATGTAATTTTAATGAATAATTTCTGAAGGAGCTTGGAAGCGACCGCATTATTCCCATTCGGTGCGGTCGTCCAGAAAATCTTTCGTCGTATAATCCTTCTCACACAATCGTTGCTTTATTATTTTTTTAAACTTGTTTACTGAATACTCTTGAATAAGAGGTAGCATAATATAATATGTTGTGACAATTACGCTTTTCAATCCAGCGCTCTTCATTGTTCGTGGTTCAACACGCACCTTTCGGCTACCGCAATGAAAGCAGATATCTCAATGTTACCCTTAACATACTACAAAATGGCGCCATATATCTTACACAGGCATCCAGCTATCTATACTATAATAAATCTGCAATTAGTTCGAGTTTGTACAATGCCTATAAACTGTGAAAAAATCCTTGGGGCTAATTCGGAACGATATCCGAAAACGCAATTTTTAGAATTTTCGTCTGTCTATCTGTAGAGCATCACTTGAAAACTACTTAAAACGAATATAAATGAAACTCCAAACTGAGCTAGCTTATATCCCGGGTATAGTTACGATATTTTCTATCCGAATAAATCGTTTCCACAGAATAAACGAAAATAACGAAATAGATGGCGCTGCTATCGCATCTTTTTTTTGTAATTACTGAACATATATGAATAAAACTCGATGCAGAGCTGCCTTATTACCGGAGTTAATTCTTAGAATATTTTTTATCGCAATAAATCAGGTCGTTTCCATGGAATGGACATCAATAGACGGATTAGTGAAAAAGATGACGCTGCAATCGCGATGTAGACAACCATCGCTATAATTCAATACTAAATACGTTGTCAAGTTGCATACATATCATTCATTACGTATTAGGTACTTCAGATCAAGATGGCTGGGAGTTTTCTTTATGTTTTGCTGTGCAATTGTCTACACTATATTGACTTAGTTTCTTTGTAAGTGTAGTGAATTGAACAAGAAACCGCAAAGTTTCAGATCTAAACAATTATAGAATATACTCTCCTTTAGCCAAATAAGTTACTTATCGTTGTCGGCGCACGATTGACCAACGGAATTACACACACACTGATTCAGCCGGAAATGGTGTGTAGGAGCAATCTCAAAACTTTACTATGGGAAACGCTCATAGTCTATGGTTTGACACATAGTCATCCTTTTTTTTTCACACTCCAATTTTACAAATGTACTTAAGTTCCTGCTTCTTACCAAATCTTTGAACCACTTAATTTACTCAAGTTATTCGTGCTTCTTTATCTGCGTTACATAGTATAAAACAAAGTCACTATCCGCGTCTGTTTGTTTGTACATCTGCTAACTCCTCCTATACCACGCAAGATAATTTTAAGCGATTTTCACCATCAGTTAGATAAACTTTCACTGACGGTTTATATCTTATATAAAAAACCAAAATATTGCTTTTATATAAGTAAAATAAACCTATTGCCTAGGGTTTAACCCACGGCTTATCACAAATAAAAGCCGTTTAGGTTTTATTTGTGATAAGACCGTCCTCTCTACACATTCAAATATAGTTTTAGTATGTAAGTTTTTTGTAATAAGATAATCCGCATAACTCCTTGAATTTAGCATTAGATGTTTTTTTTCTTACAAAGTCAAATATTGTGGCGGTAATCTGGAGCGGCCATAAACGTTGACACGGAGCAAGTCATAGCAGTTACATATTTAAGGTACCATCTAGGTACATCCATTGCAAGTTAAATAAAAGCTTGTGAAATACGAAAAGACATGTCAATTTGATAAGGCTTCGCCAACGCCTCATTTTCACCACTGCACCGCTCGTCATCGGCGGGATGTTCACCCTCATCTCCTTCAGCTACCGCGCTTAACTACACAAGTTTTAAATTTGATTACGAGAGCATAAACGAAGAAATTACTAAGATTTTCTGGCAACTCAACGAGATTATCTATACAAAACATGCGTTAAATGATAACGTTTGAGCCCAGCAATGACAGAATATTCATTAACCCATCATAACGATAAAGTATTAAATCTTAGTTTTAAATTGCATGTATTTTATACAGCTAACAAAAGTTGTACAATTTGTCCAATAGAAGTGTTTGTGACAGAACTTATGACCTAACTATGATGTATATAGATACTAAAACATCTTTTGGACTATAAATTTTTTTATGTTAAAATTCTCTAAAATCACCCTTCTCATGATCCAACACGTGACAAAATTCACGTAATCTATAATAATGAAAAAGATTAAAAATAAAATTTACATTAACCATGTTTATGCAAAATAATGAATCAAGTGTTATCGCAGATTTTCAGCTATCATACCAGCCAGCCATTAATAATATAGATAAAAAATAATGCAATTATAACACTTATAGGAGAGTCGATAACAATATTTTCCATTTTTAGAACTGTTTCACTGTCAGGGCTTTCCAGTAGTAGCTCACAACGCCCAAAATGCTCCGTTAGCCGTTCCACAAAGCGACCGCCGTCGTTGTGGTCGTGGCGAAAACGTCACCAATCACGTCATCATTATCGATCTCACCACGCTCACAATGACCCATGTCAAGAGGCGGGTCGAATAACCGTTCCACTTGGGCTTACGATTGTAACGCCGGCAAGCAAGTGGAACGGGACAAATCGCGATCGTGAACGTGGTCGTCGTTGTAAGACCCCAATGAAACGTAGCCAGTAAGGGATTACATCAAATTGATTTTGTCTACATTATACATCTATACTAATATTATAAAGCTGTAGAGTTTGTTTGTTTAAACACGCTAATCACAGGCACCGCTGGTCCGATGTGAAAAATTCTTTCAGTGTTGGATAGTACATTTATCGAGGAAGGCTATATTTTATTTTCAAAAAAATTAGGGATCCTTACTAAAAGTCCAATAATGTAACCCAATGTGTAAAAAAATGACCCGAAAAAATCCTTACATGGCGTGCGCTGCGAAAACTATTGATTATAGAACAAAACAATGTATTACCACTTTGCAGAACATATAATTGTCTACAAAAAATATCTAACTATTGTAGTTATCTCACAATAAGTGTTTTCTTTTATTTTTTTAAAAATTGAAATGCCGTCGCTTCAAAAACTTTTTTTGTACCTTGGTATTAATCCTTATCAAAATAAATTACTACATATTCAAGACGAATTCAATACCTTTCTAGAACTTTTTGAATTATTCAATTCGGACGTTGCATTCAAAAGATATCGGGATATTTAAATTGTAAGTATTAGTGTTTAGCCAAATAAGTATTGCGCGCGCATGTATGATGTGGCCCCGGACCGATTTTGGTGATTTTGTTTTTGTGTGTTTGAGTGATAATCTTATGAGCATATTGATATCATTACTAGGTACGGAGTCAGAAGGCAAAGAAGAAGTGCACGTCGAAATCAGGAAGGTATAAAACCCGCCACTGCAATTTGAACAAGTGTGTAAACATATAAAGCATCCGACCTTTTAAAAATGAAGAAGCCCGAGCATAACTTTGGAACGTTTATGATCCAATATTGTATTTATCAGCCGTACTCTATACTAATACATACATGGGAAAGTGACATTGTTTTTCCATTAACACGGCCTTGTAAATAAATAGGTTAACACAAAATTTAGAATATGTACTTGCAATAATGGCAATGGCAATAATAATATATCGATTAACCGCGATACAGTGACATCGATTCGTCGGTGTCTCTATCGATTACGAAGCCCGAGTGGGACTCGAAACCATTGATTACGAGTGAAAACAATCGAGAGTTATCGAAATGTTTGAACAATTGTAACAATGGACTTGGAACACCACGCCATCACACATCGCTACACACAATGGGCCTTGGCAGAGAGACTACAGCTGCGGTCTCACCTGCGAGCCGTAACCATAGCCGTTACAGTTACTGTAACCAAATATCATAGTGTATGTACGTGGCTCGCGAGCTCGAGGCCAGCGTCATGCGGCACGCGCACTATGGGCCTGCAATAAATAACCACGTACTCACTTTTTCAACTGTAACCGTTGCACGCTAATGTATCCTAAAATTAAAGTGTATACGGGGCTCGAAAGCACAACGCGTCCTTCTCGCAGTGAGTTTTTGCCGAGAATCAAAGGTAGCGGTCAAAGACAAAAAGCCGCGTATCAAAAGACACACTAGAACCTCGTTGTTGTATCTGGTTACTGGTACAGGTCGCTAATAAGTACCCGACCAAAGGCAGCTCGTTGATAGTCGCAAGCGCAAGTATTTTCGTAGTACACATCAGAGCACGTTACTGTATCCACTCGGTTACAGCTATGGCTTGTAGACGAGTACGCGGCTTATTAAAAGTAAATTTAAAATTCTAGTAAGTGGAGATACATCGTTTCTCTCTAAACTTATAAGAAAAAAGATACATCCGAAATAATATTTTCCTAAACAAACAATATACTCGTATTCAGGTCTACAACGTAATCGGTATCGAATTCTTTTCGCTGGGTAACAAATGAAAACTTTGTAATGATTTAGAAAAAATATGTTTAAATTATGCTTATTAGATCGCAACGCAAACGTACCGTGGCGGCTACGTAGCACAGGATTGGGTTATACTCTCACTTCTTGAATATTGTTGACGAAGACTGTTTTGATGTATTTAACCGACACAAATAATGAACAGAATATACTATTATGACGTGAAGTTACTTAATTCTCAGGGTACAACAATATCAATAAATAAATAAAAAACTAAAAAGTCTGGCTGTGATTTTAAAATCTCAATGAATTCTACTGTTTATATGACACCTTATCATAAATTCATCATTTTTAGAAATGTTGTCAGTTTGTCGGTCTGAAAGTTTAGAATAAACACTTAATAATTTTTATAAAAACGTAACCTAAGAACATCATTTAGATTTTGAAACTGCTCTTACAAAAACTCACAAGTATATGATCACAAATAAAAATATACATTTCTTAGTCATAATTATATATAATATGCACGTCAAATTTTTCGTATTTTCAGTATATAACTGATAAATGTACACACAGACGAATTTATGGATAGACATAAAAATGTTTTAAGGGTCCCGGTATTGGGAAAACACTTACAGAGCCATAAAACTTAAAACTAACGAAATTCATTATAAGTAGGTCACTAATGTAATACAAGGTTTTTATATCCTTTCACAGACATAAATTATCTCCTCAGTAAACTTGAACTGAAATCTAAGACCTCGAATTAGATGCGATTTATTCTAAAACGAAATATATTATTATCATTGCGTCTCTGATTTCACCTCGAAACATAAAGTATCACCGCAATATCTTTCCTTTTCACATTCTTCTTTTCTAGTTACGTCACAATGACATGTTTCAGTGGGTTTAAGCATGGGCAGCATGGCTCTAAGCATCTGTTTCTTCAAAAGGTGGCCGTATCAACACAAACCACTCTCTTGCAGTTTGTCTGGTATGTCACGATCATGAAGTCTGTCGCGAATGCAGGAGTTTCCGATGCTGTGCTTCTGCGTGACTCCCCATATTCATCGAAGCATGTTAATTTCCGTGACACGTAGGTGGATATTTCTCCAGCCTTTAATAAGATGCCATTTTTATAAGATACTAGCTGTCCCGGCAGACGTCGTCTTGCCCGGAAAAGCTTCAATCAATATGCCGGCAGCAGCGCCACCTACCGGGTCCAATTGTGAACCCACTCAGAAACCTTCTTTGGTTCATGCACAACAATTTTGCTAAAGATCATTACATGATCAAATGTATAGTTTACGATTCTATAAAGGACATACAGACAAACATGAAATATGATTTTTTATATATCAAGACTACCATTCAGAATCATAGAATAATTCACCTCGAAAACTTCAAGAATTCCTGTGGATTACAAAGAAAACCTTTACGCAATCGTAGCTGCGGCGAGGCCCCTAGTGTATGAATAATAAATCATTGGATAAGGAGAACACTAAATTTTATGTATGCTCTAAAACCGGCCTATTCTAGGTCTACTGTGCGTGCAAGGCATCATAAAAGGCGATACTCAAAACATCGGCACGCGCGCAGTTGTATGCAAATATATAAGTCTGGCATTACGCTCGTATGTATGTCATAAATGTACGTGAATATTAAATGTTCCGCATCAATAAATTCACACCTCATTACCGATTACAATATTATTTACATCTTGAAACTGTTTGATTTCTCCGAAATAATTGATTAGTGGTATCACAACAAATTATTATACAGAAAATACATACGAGTACATACACATTGTCATGGCTGTTTCCTATTGGGGTAGGTAGATACAACGGATCTCCACCTACTACGAGCCTAACAAATACTTTTCGCTTCATCAACTTTCATTAATTAGTTTATATAGTTACTTTATATAGTTTATTGTAAGTGCTTTTTACTCGAACTTTCTCCTAAATATCTTCCAATTTGATCATGGTGAGTACGTCGCAGTTACTACTTTACTAGCGCTGCTCTACCAGTCACATTGCTATAAGATACTTGCTTTGTGATTCTGCGTAATACTTATATCGAAGATAATGCGGGTTTCTTAGACAGGACCGGCAAATAATTCGTCTCATTTTCATTTTATATCAAGGTAGGGAGTCCTGTATGCGCCTGCCACGATCCGATGGTAAACGATGTAAAGCGGGTACCGAGCCAACTACTGAATTCGTATTAAAACCAACAGAATAATTTGAGTGGTTCGTAGGTTAAATTCCAAAGCTAATGCAGAAGTCGTTCAGAAATGTGAGCACATATTGCTTCTAGAGTCTAAGAAAAACCTATTACTACCTGCTTTGACTTCTTTCTTCAGGTCTACGTCTCTACGAGAGGCGGTTTACAGTAACATAAATGGTGTAGTTATAAACAAAAAAAATAAAAAAATAAAATGATATCAACGAAGTTTCAATATTCGAAAATTCACATGGACTTTGATATTCGAATTCCACGAACACTATCCCATTACGCGATATAAAAAGTATATATTTAAATAATAGTCATTTAAAATATTTTTCACCTAATTATTAAAATATACCAAATTTTTTACAAATCGATCCACTCACGAGGCCTTGAAAGAGAAACAAACAAATATACAAACATTAAAGTCAACTTCACATTTTTGTTACTATACTAGGGCCAAAGAGACGAGATACAAAAGCTCATTCACCTAAAAACTACTGTGGAGATGACAATCTATTATCTATCTCTTTCCATCTCGTGTATTTGTCGTAATTTGTCTGTCTTTGTCGTAAGATCAAGACGGGTTCGCCAACATTCGGGCGCCATTTTATAGTAAGAGTTACTGTTTTTAGTTCATTCCGTTTCGGAACGCGCTCGTGGTGATTCTTGTTATTTGTAGAAGTTTTGTTATTTTTCGTTGTTTATTTAATTATTGTTAGATTGTTGTTGTTGAATATTGTTTGTTGTTATTAAGAGTGGTTAATGATGGAGCCACAACCAAGTACTTCGAGAGATAAATCAACAGATTTTAGTTCTCCAGAAAAGAAACGCCCAAAGGTATGTACAGGAAATATTTTACCATTGCATTGATATTTGGATTTTAGCTGATAGATATTAAATACAGTATACTTTAAAGTTATTTAAAAAACAACAACTGTAATAATAAAACTTTTTTAATTTATTAAAAATGCACGTGAATAAAGTATATCATTTTAATTTAATTTTCAATTTCAGGTGACTAGTTTTACGGTAAATGAAAAAAATATGGTTATTAACACCTATAAATATGTTAAAGAAACTGGGCCTAAGGATAAATACCCCTACAAAAAAGAGATGGCGCAGAAAACAGCTAGTATTTTAGGTATCGGCGTTGCATCAGTATATAGAATTCTCAAGGACTATAAAGAACATGGCGAAATTTCTCCTCCTGTCACCACCAAACTTAGACCAACGTTTAGTGACAAAATCGATGATTTTACTAAATCAGCCATACGCAAAAAAGTACATGCTTTCTTTATTAAAGGCGAACTACCTACAGTGGAAAAAGTACTTTCAGATATTAATGAAGACGATACACTACCAAATTTCAAAAGGACTACTTTCCAAAAAATATTAAAACATTTAAAGTTTAAGTATATCAAGAGGAAAAGAAATAATGCACTGATTGATAGAGATGATATTGTATTGTGGCGACGAAAATATTTACATAAAATAAAGAAGTACAGAGAGGAGAATCGGCGTATTTTTTATATGGATGAAACATGGGTGAACGCAGGTTAGTAATTTTAAGTTTAAAAAAAAAATACACTTGAGCGCACAGAGTTTCTATCTTCAGTAGGGGAGGGGGGGGGTCTATTATCCTTTAACGCATAATCAAAACGTAAGTATTTCTGCCTGAAAGATTGTGTAAGATTATTATTTGTAGTATTGCCTATGTTTTATTGTATCCTGTTTGTTATTTTCAGGTCACACTGTTAATAAAACCTGGGTTGACACCGAAATAAAATCAAAACGGCGAGCGTTTTTAGAAGGTCTTAGTACAGGTGCGAAGAATCCTACCTCAAAGGGCCGGCGACTAATCGTAGTGCACATTGGAAACGAGGATGGTTTTGTGGAAGACGGTAGCTGGGTGTTTGAATCCAAAGGCACCGGTGATTATCACGAATCAATGGATGCTGCACATTTTGAAAACTGGTTTGAGAAGATATTGCCCAAGTTAGGCGAGAATGCAGTTGTCGTCATGGATAACGCGCCTTACCACTCTAGGCGACAGGAAAAAACACCCAGCTCAACATGGTTGAAGGCTAACATTCAGCAGTGGCTTCGTAACAAAAATATCAGTTTCGATGAAAAGGAACTAAAAATACAATTATTAAATAGAGTAAAAATGGTGAAGAACCAATATCAATTATATGTCGTAGACGAATTGGCAAAGAAATATGGCGTCGAAGTACTAAGACTCCCTCCCTATCATTGTGAATTAAACCCAATTGAGTTGATTTGGGCTGATGTAAAGGGGCACGTAGCTAGAAACAATACTACGTTTCAATTTGCAAAATTAAAGGCACTATTAAGTGAGGGTATGGCGAAAGTGACGCCTGATCGGTGGAAGAAATGCGTGGAGCACGTTCATAAAGAAGAAGAGAAGTTTTTCAAACTTGATTTTATTGTAGATGACGTGATGGATAAATTTATTATACATGTTACAGATTCTGATTCTACAGACTCAGAACAATCGGCGTCAGACTGAATAAACAATGATTTCTTTAAAAAAATGTTTCACTTTTATCCTCATTTCCATAAACATTATTATTATTCTCATTTCAACTCAATTTCTTTATATTAATTGTTACCTTTTTAGAATAACATATTAATAAATAAATTGTCTACTAAAATATATAATACAACTTTCAAAAAGTTACGCACCCCTGTATTTTCTAATGACCTTGCATTGGTTTTGTTTACATTTGGTATCGCTTCTCGTTGGCCCTAGTATAGAATAGATTTTAATATCTTACAAACACAATAAAACTTAATTATGAATTCAACATATTTACGTTACCCCATACAAGAACCACAAACAATGGCAAATTCGAACTACAAACTCAAACACAGATTCGGTCTGCTTGTACGAGACGCGAATAATATTTCAGTCGCCCGGACTATCCTACGTAAATAATAGAGGAGCGTTGTTTATACCAAATCATTGTTTCTCTGGAATAAAACAGTCCCACGAAACAGTCGCATGATTTTTTGGCAACATGCCATTGAAAATATGCGGACGCACTGGATAAATAAGTGTAGCGACTGACGCGTGCCGAGTTATCGTTCGATTTACCTGCTGTTTGAGAATGAAAATTCCAAATTCTATTTCAAAAAGCAATGAATTATTCTAGACATCTAGACTAAAAACCCGCTCGAGCCAGTCTCACAACATAGTATGAGCACTGAATTTTTTTCTGCGCATACACTCCACCGTAGATAGAAAACATTCGACTAGATTATGAACAGAGTATCAGTGGTTTTATTAAGGAGCAGGTATAAATATTTTACTGTTGTTCTATGTAATGGAAAATTCCGTAAAAGTTCAAGGAAGGAAGAACTTACGAATCAGTTTCAACCAGAATTGATTTGATCAAGATCTTTTCATTAATTTTAAGATAAGAGGTTACTTTCCGGCTCTTGTAATTTTTACGTGAATCCCGAACAAACAGACAAAAAAAGATATATATAATATTTCATGTCCTCCATCGTTCATACAGTCTATCCCAATTGACTTTTTAGATAGTTTCTATTTATATACAATGCTATTTTGCAGTTTTATAATATTATATATAAATGTTCAGTTTACAAAGTTATCGAATAATTTTCATTTACAATGAGAGAAGCCCGTACAAATTTTCCGAATAGTCAAAGTTTTCGTAAACAGGTACGTGAGCTTTCGCTATGTTCTGTAAAAGAATATCCGATTTGCTCACACAAAACAGTTCGATTGTGTTACAAATAAACACACCTGTTTTCTATATGGTTCGGCAAACTAGGGAAATTTGCCTTAGGTACATCTTTACCTAATATGAAGATAAGTGATTATAATATTGTTACGAGCTACAGGACTCGAATTAAAATGCTGTTGTAATTACTATAGAATTTATTGAAACTATACCAACACATATAACATAGGTACAAATATAACTAGACGCAATAAGTCCCAATGTAATGCACAATTCAATAACACGCGCAAAGTCCGTCACTAAAATGTACACGTATTGCCTCGCCTGTGTTATCGCTTTGACTGCCCCACCCCTCCGTTCGGGCATTGTTTTATACTAAACTGTATAATACCGACAAAGAGGCCGCGTTCACTGAGTTAATCCGCACATCTGGCAAGCTTCGACGCAATGCAATAAAAACAAGGATTCGTTCGACACTAATGACGGCTATAAAATAAATACGATAACAATAGGATGTTTCTAAATTTCAAACACTAAGTAAACAAAAGAACTCCGAATGCAGGAAAGGCAATAAACTGCATTTTACGACAGCCAGGTGTGCGTTCTTTGTCGGTATGTAACAATATTGATATATCTAAGGGAGTAGAGTGAGTATGATTAAACTACTGCAGTAGGTCGGTTTGATGTACTTTTAGAACTAATAGCCATTTGGAAAACCTAACTCTTATAATCATTATTATATCTATCCATGATCCATTCACGTTTGTATGTCAGGCATTTATCTCCGAAACCACTAGGTCTAATACACCAGGGAAATATTGTGAGAACCGCGAGTTCTTAATATAACTAGTGACATTATAAACATCAATAAATTGTGAACAGGTCAAAAATACCATAAACATTTACGTTACCAGCTTGTAATTTACGATACTTGGTCGTTAATTAAAATTAAGTTATGGCTCAAAAATTATGAATCTTCCCTTTGCTAATCGGCATTATACAGGGTGGCGCAATAGAACGTGCATATTGCATCATCTTTTTTTCGCGGGGTAGAAAGTGCGCGGGCGGGGGGAGCCTGCATCGTTGGGTAGGCGGGCTCATGGAGTTTTAGTCACTATGAGTCACTTCGACGGGAAGCGTCGCGCATTTTGCGTGCGCGCATTTTACGAGAACTCTCGTTCATACATCGTTACTAGGCGTTTATATTGTTCTGAATATGGACTACGGCAAATTAGTGAAGCTCCGAGTGCTCATTTAATTAAAATATGGGTACAGCGTTTTGAAGAGACTGGTTCAACGTTTAAACCACAAGCAAAAGGTCGTCCAAGAACATCTAGGACCGACGACAATATTGAGAGAGTTATGCAGTCTGTACGAGGAGATCCACAAATGTCTACTCGCAAGAGATCGTCTGTCTTACACTTATCGCGACGAAGTTTGCAACGAATTTTAAACTTGGATCTTAAACTGCATCCTTACAAGCTGCAGTTAACACAACAATTGGAAGAGTCTGACTTCGGAGCAAGGCTCGCATTTGCTAATGAAATGCTTAATCGATTTTCCAATTTTGACAATATCCTTTTCTCAGATGAGGCCTACTTCCATATCAATGGGTTCGTAAACCGTCAAAATTGTCGTTACTGGAACAGTGAGAATCCCAAACTCAAGCACCAGAAACCACTGCATAGTCCTAAAGTGACAGTATGGGCAGCAATCTCTGGTAGAGGAATAATTGGACCGTTTTTCTTTGAAAATGCGCGGGGGCAAAAGGTCACTGTTAATACCGAACGCTATGTTGCGATGTTGGAAGGTTTTTTGGCTCCAGAGCTTGAAAATTCAAGAATAGTGAATTCTAGGACTTGGTTTCAACAAGACGGAGCTACCTGTCACACATCAAATGACTCCATGGCGGTTGTGAAACAGATGTTCCCTGGCAGACTGATTTCGAAAAGAGGTGATATCCCATGGCCCCCACGTAGTCCAGACGTGACGCCTCCTGACTTTTTTTTGTGGGGATACCTCAAGAACAAAGTCTACAGCAATAATCCGAAAAACATCGATCAGCTCAAGGAGAATATCCGTGGTGAAATGGCAGCAATTACACCAGCATTACTGAAGAAAGTTTTCAATAACTTCCGTTTGCGATTAGAGGAGTGTCGTCGTAGAGAGGGTCATCATTTAGACGATGTTATTTTAAAAAAATAAACTTCAGTTATTTCTTAATAATACCTCAGTTTTATTTTAACTATACCTTTTGTATTTATTTTTTAATCAATATTTTAAATATGCACGTTCTATTGCGCCACCCTGTAGCTGACCAAACCTTAGGTTTAAAACTCTAGTATTTTTAGAGCGCAAAATATTCACGAATGTTACATTACATATTTATCTCCTATATATGTAACCTATTTGAATAAATTCTGATTCTTCCCGCAAAACTATCCCAATTTCCACGATAAACAGTATTCTATATCCATTCTCGGTATTGAGACTATATAAAGTACAAATATCAGCAAAATCGATACCGTAGTTTTCCAAAGCTTAAAGACAAACAGAGTTATTTTCGCGTCAACAATATTAGTTCGGATTAACGATTTTTATTATTACACGGTCAAATGTAAATAAAATACATTAAAAAGGTATATTCTATAAGCGGCCACACAATGGTGTGGTAAGCTTTGGGAAAATATACAAATAACATGGGTGGTCGTAATACATGTTACTGTGAGAAAAAAAAACAGTATACATAGTCCCCCACACGACCTACTAATAACAAACTTAACTTAGTCACGTTCTTAGCAATCGTAAAACGTTGTTACTTGAAGTTGTTTTTTTCTTAAGTCGGTAATAGGTTAAAAATATAGGTTCTATTTTAGCCGAAATCGTTGAAAGTAAATGCGAACGAAGTCGCAAGTAATGGTTAGTTTTGTACGTTTTAAAATTACTAACATACGCTTTATATTCCTAGGTTTTTCTTTATATAATATCGCGTGTGGGTGAATACACTATGATTAAAGTGGGATAGGCAACGTGCATCAGCCGGCCGTCATCGTTGATTCCGAAATAAACCGCACCCTGATCCGTATTTTACAGCTTCATTAGAATACGTTGACCGGGAAAATAAATATGTATTCTTTATTGTGATATTATTTACTTTATTTTTATTTGATTTAAAACCACTTTTAAGGCTCCGTGACTATATTGGTCAAAAATAAACCCTTATCACAATCGCCATCTCTCTATCTACGTACGTCGTCACATTTTAGAAATTGCTAGGTAAATGTGAGTAAAATTTAGCAGAAAAATATATTCTATATAAATTATTGATGTATTCTACATATTATACCGCTCAGCAAAATTATAATAAAAACAATATAAATAAATATCTAAATATCGGCAGACAAACACACATATTGTATATACCCAAATTAAGTTACGCTTGTGTTATGGGTAATATACAACGCACTACACTGGGGCCGGAGAAAAGGAGAAATAAATATATTAGTGGAGTGAAGTATCATTATTCAGATATTAAAAAATAGTAACTATGTATGTTTTTTTGTAATTCAACCAATTAACTAACTTTAATGCTGCGGGGCCACATCTGCGTTAGTGTTGAAGAATTAGACTGTGGCCGAGTGAGTCTTATTTAAAGTGTTAGAAATGTTGGTGTTATGCATAGCCACATTAGTGTGTGTGTGTGTGTGTGTGTGTGTGTGTGTGTATATATATATATATATATATATATATATATATATATATATATATATATATATATATATATATATATATATATATATATACCGTTTCTGTCAATATTTAACATCATCTCATCTCCCTATCAACGTAAAACAGCCTATATCTGTAACACTATCGCAGATGAAACCGCGCCTTAAAACTATGAAGTGAAACATTGCGACTTATTCAAGATACTGTGTTATTCTAAAAATTTAAATTTAAGTTTTTATTACACCAATGTGCAGCTATCTTACCTTGAGTTTAGGATAGAAATCGGGTAGCCTGTTGGGTTTCAGGTTGAGGGTGTTGCATATTTCCCTATGCAGCCCCAGTATCTGCTTCATGGTGCCCGCCGCGCAGAAATGATCGAACATTTCCGCCGCGTGAGCGCATTCCGGCGGCGTCGGTTCGACACGACCGCCCCGGTTCATCTTGACAGTGCTGCAACAAAGACGAGAAAAACTGACTTATAAGTCATCATCTCCTAACCGATTTCACTTACGGTAATGGCTTCAGTGAATATTTGAAAACTAAACATAAGTAGTGAATTATATTAAATGGGCGTCACATTTAATGCTTAAAAGTGCAAATAAGAGATTTGCAAAACATATAGGTAGGAAGGAACATTAGCTTTGATAAGTTTTTGGATTTATATTAGTATTTTTAAATTTACAGGAATTCTTTTAAAATTCCTTATAAAATCAGCAAAAAAAGGTTCCTTACATTTTGAAGAAAAATAAAAATATTTACATTCAAATGTCAATGTTGAAAGTCAAGTAAATAATAATTATTTACATTGCTAATTCTTGTGACGTCTGACTATTTAGTTTTAGTTTGATAATTATTTAAACGATTTTATTTGTGATTCATTCTTGTTATTTATTGTTCAATGTTATTAGAATAGGATATAATTTGTTGCTAATTGTTATTATTTGATATTAAATGTGTTAATTAAAAATGGTTCCGATGGTGAAACGTGGTCTAGGTAAGCTTTTGACTTCCCAAAGTAAAGAAGTTTTGTGCGTGTGCTTTGAAGCAAATGTCGGTCTTCGGAATAGGGATTAACAACTTAGTATTAAAAATTATGTTTAATATTAATGTTTTAATATCGTTTTATATTAAGTAATGCCTATAAAAATGTATAAAAAGTACTAGTTTATTTATTTATATGGCGAGCGTACACTATTACAAACGCAAAAACGCGTCGAAGCTAATTTACCTGTACCCAGCTTGAATGCTTTTTAGTACACAAGTGACAAACTTCAGCGGAAATAGAATGTTTTGCAGACTGCAATTAGCTGTATGACTAGTATTCATGTATTTTAAAATATAGCCGGATTCAAATCCATGAATGAGTAATAAGGTAAACAAAGCTAGCTCGAGCTCGTAATGTTAGATGTTGTTAGTCTAGAAAAATCAATATCGTGCTTGCAGCAGAAAGGCAAATTGAAGCCAATATCGATGAGTAAAAAAAAGAAATAATTTTATTCCTAACGAAAATTAAAGTAAAACTAAGAATTATTTTGTAGCGGGTCTTTCTCCAAGTTAACGAACATGTAAACATTTTTGAATTTCTCGATAGAAAACGTGTTATATTTTCACGTCTGGCCACTAGGAACATGTATAATTTACTGCTATAAAATCAATCGATGAGCAAGAATGTCAAGGATATGATTGAACTCTTTATCTAGAATCCCTACTAATATTATAAATGTGAATGTAAGTTTGTTTGTTACGCTTTCACGCGAAAACTACTCAACCGATCATCATGAAACTTTGTACACATATTCTTGGAGGTATTAGAAGTAGTACATAGGATACTTTTTATGAAAAAAAATCCACGCGGACGAAGTCCACCATACCACGATACCAATATTACTGAAATTTGGTATATATATAGAAGCAGTAGTGAGAATAGATATAGGATACTTTTAATTCTGGAAGATAGGATAGTTTCCGGGATAAAATCGAGTATAAGTTTCGGAGGGGAATAACACCCATTTAAAAATTTTATGCCGGGTAACCTTGCTTGCTCTAAAAATAAACTATTTATTTTACATAAATTAGCGACATATTTTTTACAAATCTGAGAACATTATACAATACACAATTAAATAGATTGTATTAAGACAAATTAAATAATGAACTAAAGATAAATGAAATGGCAGTAAACTAAATATGTTCGCACCGAAATATTATAAAACCATTAAATTCCGTCAAAACAAGTTATGAATGAATAATAATAGTTTACGACTACTGTTATATTACTACTCATATTTTAATTGCAGCACAGCCCACGCACCTAATTGAAGTGGTTGACGCCCAAACAGCTTGTCACCTTTGTTTATACCGAAGAACTAAAATCACTTTACTGCATATCATAATCGTCTTTTCAGTCAAAAGCCCACTGCTTAAAATCAAAACGAGTTGCTTACGAATTATATACTGCTCTACTATTGGTACACTAGTTAGATATATTTTAGATATACTATATTAAAACAAAATAAAAAATTAAAAACTATAATGATCAGACTACTATAAAAAAAAAAAAAACGTGTGCATCTCGGGACGCCCGACTGAAGTGAAAACTTGCGCGAGAGAAAGGGAAGCCAGAGAGACTAGCGCCGTAACGCGTTACGAAACGAAGAGGTTTACCCTCCCATAAAAAGTTACCACTTCAATAACGATATTTACCACAATCTTAATTTGCATTATAAACATGTGTTTACATACTAACCCCATTATTCAAAGTCGTTATACGTTTATAAGCTCGTCAAAAAGTGTTAATAAATAACCCAATGAGAACAACATAGCAAAGAAACATAACACTTTATTTTGGCTTTGTCTTAGTCAGGTAAATATGTTACATATGTTGTAGCAGAAAAAAATCACAAAAGTCAAGTTACTACGTAGTTTCGATTAAATTAGAAAAGTTAAATATTATAAATTATACATGAAACAGGAAATAAACAAGAACAAAGGCACTTCAATAAATCATCGCAAAGATAAAGGGTTAACGACCAAGAACAGAATCAAAGGACATATCAGCGAGGTGGACAGGCCGACAGCTTTAATTAACATGTCCGGCCAAGGAACATGTAGGCAACTCTGAACTGTGTAGGTTAGGTAGACCACTAAAGCCCTATTGGCACACTTGTATTCCTTAATAAATCTGCCCAGGATACCTGGATCATCATTTTGATTAATCTGTCAGACGACCTACGAAAGTAACTTATTGAATGAACAAACTGAATTTAAACATTGACCTTGTATAGAAAATAATCGATGAACGCATGCATAGTTATATAATTAAACACTAATCTATAAACGCAGCCATGACTAATTTCGTATTTAGTACGGAGATATTATCAAACAGTAGAATTGGTGAAAATTGGTATTAAGGCCTCGTTTTAAGTTCTTTTTTATCAAATCAAACAATGTTAATAACATTGACAATTCATTTTGAAATACTTTCGGGAATTTCGGTCAGCAAATCAACATATAAATTTGGATAGGGTTGAATCATGTGAACGAAACTATTTGCGTAGGTTTGGGTGACAATTGTAATACATATTTGATATAATACAAAAAGGATTTAATAACTTCTTTGTTCAAAATTGCACAGCCAAAACTTAGCCGTAGGTTCTTTAAATGACCTTTGCAATAGTATCAAAGATATTGTTACATACCGACAAAGACCGCACACCTGCATGTTGTAAAAACGAATTATTTTATTCACTTCGTGTTTAAACTTTAAACACATCTATTGTTATCGTACTTATTTCATGGCTGTAATTAGTGTCGAACGAATTAATCCTTGTTTTTATTGCATTGCGTCGACGCTTGCCAGATGTGCGTGAACGGGCCCCCTTTGTCGGTATTATACAGTTTAGTATAAAACAATGCCCAAACGGAGGAGTGGGGCAGTCAAGCGACGACTACGATACGATTAAGACGTGTGTAGTACTTTCGATTAGCGACATAAAACAAAGTCCGTCACACTTTGCGCGTGTTGAATTGCATTGAATCGTGCAGTGTGAATTGGTTGCATCCAGTTTTATTTTGTACAGTTCTAATAAACTCTATAGTAATTCCAACGGCATTTATTTTAATTCGAGTCCTGTAGCTCGTAAAAATATATTGAAATGTTCCAAAATATTTTGTTAATTAGATGTAAAACCCTATAAAGAATCAGACATACATCTCAGCCGGATCCCTTGAACACATCTTTGTACGTTTAAATATAGTAGAATGTGGGCTCATCTGGAGCTGGTGTTTTAAGTCAAAGTTACATTAGATAATATGTTTAGATATAATTATTTATGAAGGTTAAAGCAAACAACAGTCCCAGTTAATTAATTAGAGCATCCTAACGTTTCCTAGCCTACTATCAAAAATATCTGCGTGATTAACGAGATAAAACTCCATTAAATACGCTTTCTAGGCACCAAGGAAGTTGTATAATATCAATTAGCTACTCGCACAACCCGACATGAGTTGCGCAAACGTTGGCTGAAACGCAAAGCCGGCAAACACCTGTAAATCTCATATTTCACTTTCTATTACTGCCACATTTCTAATCTTCATTAAAAAAGAAAGTGGTCGATGTTAATTCTTACTGCACAGAACAATCGGGTTGTTTAATTTTAATTTGTTATTTGCCAAATTAACGAATTTGAAAATAATAATGACAAGAGTTGCTCACAGTTTGGAAATATATTTATTAATATAAAACAAGACTCGTGCTAAATATTTCAAATATTATATATTCTATTATAATGATAAATATTAAAATTATGCAACACTGGGATAATGCCAATACATCATTTTTAAATGAAGCACTAAACGCCTGGAAAACGGTCTGCCCTGGTGAAGACATTCCCACGATCCTGAAGTCACAACGATGCTTGGATGAGCCTATTTGTAGAGGATTAAATACAGAACTTTTAAATTCAACTAATTCTACAGGGCGTGCCCGCATGCATTTTCCGCAAAGTGTCGGGTTTCTGTCTCCAAGCTATCCCATCCCCAAACATAGGTACATTGATGGATAATACTTCCTTTTCTTTGGCTATAAATCTGCGCTTGGGTTCTCTGTTTGTGGAACAGACGTAATCAGCTCGGGATACAACGGTCTTTCTTGCCGCCGCAGTTTTGGCTGATGGTCACGTCACGCCGCCTTGAATGATGTCTTACGGAAGGCGCTTGCCACCGCTAACGTGGCAACTTTATTGGAGCCGAACGGTATTGCACGTGACGCTTAGTCCGTGGAGTCCTGAGGCCATGAGCCTCCTCCAAGATTTATCGAAGCGACTCATTTACTGGTGCTGGTGGTGACTTCGGCCAACGGATCAGTATGGCGATCCAGAAATATGTTTATTTTGAAAAAAAAAGCAAAAATAAAATTTATAGCACTCTGTAATTTCACAATGTTATTAATTAATGTAATTTTATAATCGGCAGACAAACACACATATTGTATAACAATATATATGCAGTCTCATTAGTTTAAAATCTATTTTTTCTTATATAATAACATTTTGAATGTGATTTTTGTGTCAATGTTTTTTGTCGAGGGATAATTATTGAGAGATACATAACCATTGTTGTGTTTATTAAGTTAATATATTTAAAATAACACAAAAAGCAGGATATTTCTATATAAAATCACGATATCTCTATTCAACAACTACAACAGTATATTGTTATGGGTAATATACAAAGGACCACTCTGGGGCCGATCCCAGACACCCAGAACAAATTGAAATTTGCCAGGAATCGAACAGGGACCCTTTGCGTTCCAGCGTGTTGGCTTGGCTAAGACTTAGCCCACTCAACCACAGAGGTCAGTCATCATCAACCTAAACGATGCCTAATCATAAATTACTGTTTAAAAAAATATTATCTGTCTGCCTGTCTGAAAATTTGTCTCGAATAGACTCCCAAACGGCTGAACAAATTTCAATGACATTGTTTTTTATTAAAATATTAATAGTATCTTAAATTTTCTTCTTAATTTCGATAGCTTGCGTAGTTCCGAAGAGGTAAATATGGGTAAGTGCTCACGAATGAAATGGCGGTCAAAGCAGCTAGTTGAACAATAAAAATGTAGAAGCAAGCAATAAGCTTCTAGTGTCGTATGTATCTATTGAGGTGAGCCCTTTTTTTGTTAACGCAGGGGGAATAAATTTCGTACCATACTGGCCGCTTGGTGGGGGGTTAGACCTTACGCGGGTGAAATTAAGCGCCGCAAAACCTGTGTGTAGACTGTATACAGTCGTTCCCAAATACTCCACTAAACCTGAACCTGCGTCCCATGTGCCCGCGCTTGAGATGGAAGAAAATTAGGTTGTGAGCGAAGCTACACCCATGTTCATACGCGCATCAAGGCTTGTATCTCTCCAGGAAGCAGAGTGACCCACTTCACCAGCAGAGGTTAGATCAAATGAATCCCAGAATGCGTGTGAACCCTTGTGACGGAATCACGCGAAGTGATTTTGTGCGTATCTGCGCCTCCGGAGGCCTTTCTCCCTCTCTCCTTCGACAGCCTCCTTACAAGACATTACTGCCTCGTAGAAAGCCGATGCCGCCCCCCAATGATCTTCGCTGTGAAGCAAGGCCTCAACCAAGCTCCCCAGCGAATCGATCAGCCCTAATATAACCTCGAATTCGAATCTCTGGGGTTGCCATGCAGCGCATTCGACCAGCGTTTGGCACGCAGTATCTACGCCTCGCGGCATTGGTGGGGCGGCTGACATCCCACAATCTGATGCAGATACTTATCCAAGCAACCGTGCCCAGTAAGTGTCTGCGTCATCCAAAAGGTCAGAATCCCACGTTTTCGATGCGAACCCTTATGATAACGGTCATTAAGTATTAGAGCCGACTTTTATGTTTACCCGAGTCTTTAGAAAAGAAAATATAATAATAATAACTTTATTTCAGAAACACGTGTCATTTCCATATACACACATGACCACTAAACCTTATGATCTATTTAGTTGCCTTATCAATGGTAGAAAATTAGTATTACTTGTATGAAGTTTATATTAAAATTTAACCAGTAGTAAAGCAAATTAACGTATAGTAAAATAGGAACCCGGAATTAATCATTGAAAGTAGTACCGAATTACAATTAATTATGTATTATATAGTTTATTTTTGGAGGAACACTAAGCGCGCGTCCGACTCGGATACTCGCATTCTGATATGTAATCTTAAATTTAAAATTACAAGAGTTCCGTTTATTTCAATTAGATTCGGAACCCTAATATAAACCGTTGATCTATCGATTGTTTTGCAAAAAACATACACATTACCCTTTTTCCGCCCGATTTATAACATACATATAAGTAATTAACACTGCAAAACTGAACATTTTCTTGGCAAATTTTCAGATACAAACAAGGCGATTAAAATCTTTACATTCTTTTTATTTTCACCAGAAAAGTAACGACTTAACCACAAATATGAGGCAAATAAGCATGTCGAATAATCAGTAAGACTCTTTGCACTCCAAGGTATTAAGTAAGATAGTTGAACTCGTGTTTACATTTTTAAGACACAATTCCCATAAAGCCCAATATCCTATAGAAATGAACGAACGGATTACGGGTTTATATAAGATCGCCGTAAGAGCCTGATTATTATTATTAATCTTAGTCTTTGCAAAACATGATGATGTCGTCATGGGTTTATGAAGAACTATGTAATATCTCACACGAATAATTATATACACTGATTACCTATCCCCAACTAAATTTGTGATATCCACTCCTAAATTTTATTACTCCCAATTGAGTTCACTGAAATATTTACGCGGTTTTTATATATCATAGAATATTATAAAAACCGCGAGTTTATAATATACTAGTCAGATTATATCGTCGATAAATTTTGCACAGATCATAAAGTTCACAATATAAAGTGTGTGTACACATATCGACGTTATTGTTTTATAAATTGCAACACCTGCTAGTCAAATTATAAATGATGGCCAACAAAATTATGAATCTTCCATTGATTACTCGGTGAAATAGGAGACTTCTACTTTAAAAGTGAAAAATGAGTTGTGAGTTCAGGAATAGCTATGTTTTAGCAAAATGTAGAAGCCGCGCAGTCATTAGGACCGGCACGCACCAGAACCATTTATTCATTGATTACAAGTATTTCTATATAATAACAGCCCATAACCGTCCCACTGCTGGGGTCGGACCTCCCACTATAGGGGAACGAACAGTATACAGTATATAGTTACACTTATGCACGGCGGCTTGGCAGGTTTGACACATCATTTATCTCGATGGTTCACGATGTTTCCCTTTACCGTTGTTAGCACGTGGTAATTGTGACAATAATTATGTAAGGTAAGAAAACTGCCTAAATGGTGCATGCGTTCCGGTCAGGATTCGAGCCATTACGCGACGACTTTACGACGAAGATTATATGTGCGTTCACACTCTATCGACGGTTTACAATCTCCCCAGATGTATTATGCACTAGCAGTGTTTAAAATTACACGGTGACATATACCTACAGATAATATTTTTTTACACTGGCACACAAAGAAAAAAGGATACAGCGCGTCCAAATACATGTAGATAGGTGGGTCTGGCCAAATACACAGATAACTTTTTTCTTTTTGTGTGAAGGTGTAATTTTATTTCTCGTTCAATAATTTTCCATAACTATTCAGCTAGCAAACTTCGAAGATAAATTGAATATAATTTTGAATACGACCAAGTATTCTAGGGTTGTATAGGGGATATTGTTAAGTTAAGAAACCGATGTCGGTTATATGATGACTCCAGATTCATATTAGGATTACGTAGTTCAAGACGCAAGATTAGATTACCTGTAAACAACGAGTTGCATGACTTCTTGCGGAAACTTAGAAAATAATGTTTTGCTATTCAATGGCACAAATAGGCAAATTTGTCAACATAAATTCTAAACCAAGTAATTTGTCTTATCTTTACATTTTGGTTAGTAACTATAAGAGGTGAAAAGCGCTAAATATTACATTAATGCACCCTTTATATATCAAATATTGTAATATAATTAAAAACAATAACAACATAAAATGATTCCTAGTTAACATAAGCCCGTAAGAATCGTGACTAATGAAGCTTTTGCTAATTGTTCTTACGATACAACAAAGTTCTATAAATCTATAGAAGCAATATCCTTGCGACTTTGTAAATGTGTAGCAAGAAGGACCTCCTGATAGACTGCGGCGCAACGGCTGAACATTACGTTTCATTGCGATCCCCGTGAAGCGTTGAAGCTTAATTTCATAAAGGTGCGGGAGGATAGACTCCAGCACTCTAGAGCGGGCACGCCACCGTGAAGATAATTAGGCCTACTACCTGACCTACAAAACTGGACAGGAAGGCATCATGACACTCCAACTTTAAACTTTTCTAGTTTTTTTCAAAACCTTTGTACTCAACATAAAAAAACTGTTTACATGTATTGATTTTGCATGAATCAGCGACACGGTTACCATCAGCAATTTATGTTCACGATATGCATCTATATTATACCTACTACCTGACCTACAAAACTGGACAGGAAGGCATCATGACACTCCAACTTTAAACTTTTCTAGTTTTTTTCAAAAACTTTGTACTCAACATAAAAAAACTGTTTACATGTATTGATTTTGCATGAATCAGCGACACGGTTACCATCAGCAATTTATGTTCACGATATGCATCTATATTATACCTATACTTGACAATGACAGAAGGTCAAAGCGGGTGCCGCGCAGAAGTGCAGATAATGGAATAACCTAATACATAAGTGGCGGATGTCTTACAATAAAACTGCAATCATTATATTGTGTGGAATCCAGGCATGTGATCTAAGTGAAAAACTATGCGATTTAAATACTCAAAACTATAATATTTTATACGAACGACCTTTATACGAACTAGTAAGGCTGGTATAATCATTATATTAATACGTCAAGCAAAAACTTTGTGCCCCTTTTTACGAAAATTGCGCGGACGGAGTATGAAATTTCGCACATTTATAGTTTATATAGATGAATACAGAATACTATATTTTTTTTTAATTATGCATAAAAAATACTTTAAACCAATAAAAAAACATTACACACACTACCATGTATTTGATACACACACGCATATATACTCTTTTGGTTATTGTTAAGGTCAAATTAACAGTATAGCCTTGGCGAAATCTGTGATTATAGAAGTATAGTCTTTGACAACAGAACCTTAATAATGTTCAAATTTCTAATTTAAAATAATGATGGTCGAATTTCGACCAATGGGCGACCACTAGTTTGTATTATTATGTTATAGCTCGTCGTTATTTGACTGCACTACAATTCAATCTCGGAGTTCTAACTAAGCGCGTAGCCTGCGAAGCCGCCTCGAGAGACAAAAGCTCGGTATGTGATACGACTCGCCCAAGGCACTTTCTCACTTACCTAGGCTGGTTGCTTGTCACTACAGGTCTTTTAACGTCTTCATGTCTGAACCGGCACGCTTGTTTATAAAACAGCTTAGTATTAAGAAATTCCGAACGTCATTACCATTTCTACGTTATCTCTTGCTTTTTCATTATATCACAAATTTCTAGCAAGGGTTGCAGCAACCACAACGTTTGAGTCGCTTGATTAATTATGGCATAATTGTACTTACAGTACATGTGTACCTTACATGAATTTAATGTATAAAAAAATCATGCCTCTTTTATATTACAACTCAGAAAGTGATATTAACCTATTGGACTTGAAACAGTGGAGATATTGTGAGAAATATTTTCTTCCAACTATTTTACTTGATAAAATCAGAGATTTTCACTGCAGAGATTTTAATAAATTTTCTCCTATATCTTCGACACACAAAGTTCAATAGCAATAACATTTATATGTGGCCATTTTGTAGCTTTGCTGAATTCAACACAAGAAGAAGAATCAAAATGGGTTCAGAATCAAAAAGTTATGGCTAAATATAGATAAAAATAATATTTACACAACAACTTAAGAACCTCCTCCTTCTTTTAATTGGTTAATAATCACAGATTAAACATATTGATAATGTATGAATATTAGGGCTATACTGATCTATGAAAATAAAGGGATGACTAAGTAATTTTCAGAGCAATCAGGTACGTTGGGCGAAGTGCCAAGTTTTACTCTCACACACATGACCGTAGTATGGCGCACAATTATAGTTTAGAATCTCTGGCTAATAGTCGATATTAAAAATGTTTATTACTACAAATGTGATTGATTAGAGAAAACATGCTATGGCAAAATGATATATTGATTTGAGTATGATGAAACTAATGCTGCACAGTGGCTTACAAAGATATCTCCAATATCCATGATAAACCCACATAAACTTCATTAGCTTTTTTTTTTTTTTGCAGGAGTTCAGCAGACAGGCAGACGGCCCACTGGATGGAAAGCTGTTACCATCGCCTATGGACATTTCCAACACCAAAGGTGCTATAAATGCAATGCTGCTCTCTTAAGGGAGACTGGAACCAGGTCTCTAATACTGAAACACAACTCAAGGTTGTTATGGGGTCATACTTTAGACCAGGGGTGGTAGCCATCCAGTCGGGCAAATGCCCTGCCACCTGGCTGTGGGTTGTTTTGTCGCCTCTTACGACAGGCCGCCCGGCCGCAGGAAATTGTATTATTTTTCCATTTCTGCACGGATAAAATCACTTTGTATTACTAAGCAGGCTATTTTGAAATTATGTTACAATTTTAGCAAAACAAACACTTATGTTCTTGTCATGTCCATCTGTCTGTCTCTGTGTCCATCATTTTCCTCAGGAAGTACTGGGTGCAGATGGAAAAAATTTAGGAATATATAATCTATATGCCGCTGCACAATACTGTAGTGAAATTGTGAAAAAATAATATAAATATCCCACTATACCTATCATTATATCCTAGAAATTTATTTTGAAATTTCTTATACACAGCTCAATTTATGTGCTATCGAATTTAAAAACTTTATTTATATTTACACATAACAATTTACAAATAGTAAACACCTGTTGTGTGAAACTGGTACCTAGTGTAGATCTGTATTACAGGTCACCAGTATTATATAGAAACATAAGAGCTATAATTGGATGTAGTTATGCAAAAAGGATCCAACCCACAAAATGTTACTTTTGAATTATTAAAGATTAAAGTTTTAGCTGTATTTCCGCATTGATGTACTTATTTGTGTCTATGGGTTCTTAGGAAAGTATAAGCGTAAATGTATCATTTTTTATACAAATAAGTTTAACTGCATCAATGTGGAAATACAGCTAAAACTTTATTCTTTAATCATTCAAAAGTAACATTTTGTGGGTTGGATCCTTTTTGTGTAACTACATCCAATGTAATGTAAATTATATTGTGGGACACAAACATATAACAATGTATGACATACACATTTATTTCATAGCTATCCCTATTCATATTATAAATGCAAAATTAATTTTGTCTATCTGTTATGCTTTCAAAAAAACTACTGGACCAAATTGGTCATTAATAAGCAGTCAATTTTGGTCTGAGTCAAATGGTAGTTTTGGCCCAATTTATTGTATATAATTTAAAAATTTATACAAATTAAATTTAGTAAATTACTCTCGATGCATATTATTCAGAGTCAACATAAATAATTGATTAAATACTTATATAATTGACTAGCTTCTGCCTGTGACTTTATCTGCGTAGAATAGTTTAAAAAAAGTAAGTTAAAAAAACCCCGCATTTTGAAACATTCTTCATGCTCTGGTCCTATTGGTCTTAGCGTGATGATATATAGCCTATAGCCTTCCTCAATAATTAGGCTATCTAACATTTAGAGAATTTTTCAAATCAGACCCAGTAGTTACAGAGATTAGAGCATTCAAGCAAGCAAACAAACTCTTCAGCTTTATATGTTTTTATAAGATAATATATATTTGTTTACATCACACAAACAATTTGGGTCTATATAGGAAGTTAATTAACAATGCTTAAAATATGCTTAGTGTTTAAATGATATTAACACTAAAACTGATAGACTTAAGCACAACAATACATCTAATTTTTTTTAATTTAGGGAAAGTTGAATAGGTTACTTCCAAACCGAATAACAAAATAAATACACTTACCAAAACTACACACGTACTTTAATTACATTTAAAATATCTAAATTTGTATTCAGCACACTCGAAACACCGGCCGAAAGTGTAACACATATAGTGGGTGAATGTACGCAATGTAATTTTAGAAAAAAAACATACATACACATACAGGTCAATCTTTAATTTTGACAACAGCACTACCACCCACCCACTCGCACTCTTGATATGTGCAATCGACAACAAACGAACCTTTTACATCTTAGTGTTAAAACAATCACTAATTAATAACTAAAACCGATTTAACAGGCTATGAAATTGTTGGTAATTGTACACAAAAGCTAAGTGGAGTAGATCTATCTTGAAGCTCTGGATTGAAATTAAAATAATATTTTTCAATGCCACCAAACACAAAATCCACTAACACTTAATTTAAAGATTCAGGGGAACTTAATAATAAATACTAACCTTTACAGTTGCAATTATATCACTCTCCGCGAACTACATGTATGTAATCTTAGTTATTCTAAATACCAAATGTTTCTGTACTGTACTTCACTTTTGATCGTCTCAAGACAGACGACGTCGAAGAACCATAGACCGGGTGACCATACAAAAAATAAAAATTCTACTATTAAATTAAATTAAAGAACTATTTGGAAATTCCAAAAGTTAAACATTTTTAATTTTTTAGTTTTCAGGTTAAAATATAAATGGGAAAATTTACCATTCCATTCTATTGGCTCTGAGGTTAACAACGCTTTTTTAAAATTAGTAGTCGTCTTATTTTATTTACCTATATAATAATATGATATTTAAAATGAACAATATTTATATTTTAGAGACTACTTTATAAATATGATCCATATTTGTAACACCATAAGAATTATTATTTTTACATTAATGTACATTTTTTATCATGAATAGTCATTGAGTCCGAACATTTATGGTTTTTAAGCAAAAAATTACAGTAATATTCTTTATGCCTTTTTAGTGATTTTATGAAATGACGAGGGTAAATTCGCTGAAATTATCATTGGTAATATAGATACTCTGCTGATAATAAAAAACGTTATGAAAAATTTTAAGCCAATCCACAAGCACATTATACTCTGGCATAAATGTCTTGAAACGGTAACTTTTTTCTTTTCTACTAGCAACATTTTTATCCAGTCTGTGATTCTGCTTCAACATATGATGTAAACAAAGGTAAAAAGCTGTACAAATTCTCGTAATAGTTCTTTAATTCATATTAACAGTGGTGTAAAAAAAGGGTTCTAAGCCCGGGAAGAAAAATAATTAATAAAGTTTACAGATGACATCTTGCGAAATATGAGGCAAGAAGTATTCTTGTGAACCTCGACGATGTTTGCCAGAGACCCACTGATATGACAGCTTTCCATTGGAGTTTTTAATTCAATCGTATATTACTTGATAACGAAATCGCTATTTTGGATCTCTCGTATATAAGATATATTACGAGTATATCTGAAATTTTGTACAACTATCATTGACACGATAGGTTGATTATTAAAAGAAACGAATATGTGCTTACATAATCGCGCGCCCCATTTCCATCAGCACTTTTCTGCTAGCTTTATCTAGTGGAAAGTGCATCATGTAGATGGATCACATAAAAATGTGAGGAGCTTATATTTTGTATCAGCCAAGTGGTATTATAGTCCACCCACAATGATTAATCTAGTGGTGACGAAATAAGCCGTTTTTATCATTCAACAGCGAGGCATCATACTTAACGGTCCTATAATTTAAACCATTTTTCGTTGTAAGTATTTCCTTGAATTTCCCCTCATAATTCTGATTACAAAATTTTAATGAACTTTTCAAGTGTAGATATGGCCACATATTGAATTTTTATAAAATTTAATAACCCTCAGTGATAAAATTGCTTTTCTCTAGCCAACGCGAGGACCCTACAGTGTGCGTCGGCACTCACTGTTGGCTGTCTTATGATTTATGATAGGCATGCCAATTGTCTACACAAAGAATCATACCATTGTTATGAAGTAAACAAAGGTACCGGTCTCCAAGAGGAAGAAATTAGGAAAGAGTGCCCATTGACCTCACCACTTTCCTACTTGTTGCCGTGAGAGTGCGCATAATGTGTCTCTAGACATAATAATTGAATATTAAAAATGTGTTGTAATTCTAAGAGCATCATAATCAGTAATATAATCAATGGTATAACCAATTACATAATCATAATATCTTATGTAGTTATAATTACAACAAACGGCTTGTAAGCAAAACTAAAAAAAAATGTATGCCTGTCAAGGCGAAACATGTAGGTAACTTGAGACTTAGCATAACATGTCCATGTTTCAAACAAATAAATTACTTTGACATTGTAAATGAGACATAAAATAATCATAAATAAAACAAGATTGGTAGCCAATGTACATATTTATTCAATTATTAGTGTGGAAAACTACTCCATTTCCCAATTAGTTTAGATGCCCTTAGGCCTTAGAAAATAACTTTTAGACTTACATATTTAAGACGCATTTATGTAGTTCCTAGGGCAATAATAATTATATTAAATATAATTAATCAGTATAAATCTGCAGCACGAGATAAAACGTATGAAAATCTGTTTGATAGTTAGTTAAAACAGTGGTGCGACGATTCTGTGAGCACATATTTTGCTAGGAGCTTGCACACTTTGACAGGATGAACAAGTTGTTTAAAACTAATAATGTAATAATACCATATTATCCCTGAATTATTTTATTATTTTATTTTATAATTTATCAATATTTATTTTATAATCATATTGAGTATAATCATATTGAGTTAGAGTAAGTTTGAAGGCTTCTTTACTTATGAATAAGACCGTAAGAATATATCTACACCATAGGTATGGTAGGAGTTCAATTCATTTAATTGAACTTCTGCAACATATATAATTAACTATTATTGCCCTAGTAAAACACAATATTTTTCTCAATTGTAAGAAATAATTATATGGCAAAACCTTATAATAAGACTTTTCTGGCTTATATGGTACTCTAAGCGCCGCTTGCATAAAAGGTTGATTTAATTTATTTAAGAAACACAAAACGTATTTAACACCTTTAAATACAATTAGCGAAATTTGCCGCTAAATATATTTAAAGAACTGTCAATATGTTTTGTGTAAAACGTATTTAGGCAGTTTAATATGATTAACTAATTTTATTTAAAGGCGATCGTTATGCAAGCGGGCCTTAATATAATAAATACTAACGAATAGAAAATTGCCACAAATAGAAAGGGGTTAGGGTAAAAGTGGCTTGATTTTTTAAGTTTGCGGCCAGCGATTACATTTATACATTAGATAGTATACAGTAATAAAAACACTTTTTGTTTTAACGTTTTTGTCTAACATACATAGGAGCCAAAATATGTGAAAAAATTGAACCAATTAAAACATACATTATTCTTTATTAGATTTTGGGTTTTCATGCACAAAACTTTTTAATGTGCAGTTTATTCGTTAGTAGTGTTAGGGTAATAGTTAACTTTAATTAGATATGTTATATTATTTCAAAACCCATGCACAAAAACATGAATCTTGCAACAAATAACCTTGCATAAAACTGGTACCGTAAAACGGAGTCGATAGGCACGTTTCGTAATTTTGGATTCGATTATCTTTAATTATTTTTATGTCTGAATAAACGCTTACATTATTTTCAAATGACTCTTATTGTTAATTTTATCATTTTATAATAATTACATTGCTTTTAGTCATGCATTTAGAATTTCTAAATGACCAGGAGGTAGGCATGATTTTTTTATGAGCGGCCACTTTTTTTGCTATTTTATAGTTCTATACTTGAGATACAAGACTATTAAAAAAACTTGGTCCTGAGTTACATCGGAGCCGAGCTATTTAAGATCAAAATCGTGCTGCGTGAACTTAAGCTATCAGTTTTATGCAAGGTTATTTGTTGCAAAATTCATGTTTTTGTGCATAGCTTTTTGAAATAATATAACATATCTAATTAAAGTGAACTATTACCCTAATTGCACATGTTTGTTATTAGAACATAAGTAACATACACACAATAAAAAGTAGTTGTTCTTATAATTACATTTAATACACAAAACCTTTTTACAATTATATTTATTAATCCACTAATTAGGTCTTATATATCTATAATCACACGCGAAAAAAAGAAAACTAAATAAAACGCTCACTATAATGACATTAAATGTGAACATTATTTAGTTTTCGATATCGGGTTCTTCATACGCTTCGTTCTCTACATCATGCCTGATTATTGTATCTAGGAACTAAGCAGAAGACAAATGGTTTTGGTGCCTACCCCAACCCAAATACCACACGATTGACATGACATGGGAACAACAACCTAATGTAACATACATTCCAACAATGCAAGAGCAATAATGACCTAAAATAGCATCCCGACCCTGAAGCCCTCGTTCTCACAAAATATAGACATAGTAAGTTCGGCTCGAAACATGCCTGGACTGGATTCTTCCTCTCAAAAGCCTTGGGTCGTTACAATCTAAATTGTTTTTTTTTCTTTAAATATTCAATTAAACAGGTTCCGTTTTTTATGTGTTCACCATAATAGCTACGTGCTTGCTCTACTTGATATGTTCCCAGGGACTAAATGATGAGGTCACCATTACTTAAAACTGGAAACTCATCTCCGCCAAGATCAGCGGCATTTATAGACTGAAAATGAGCCCGTCTTCTGTTTAGATTATTTTCTAACACATATTCACTTAAGCGATTTTGATTACCAAACTTATTACTGTATACTATCTACTGTAACTGAGTTACTGAAAGAGAGTTGGTCTGAAAGAGAGTGTCGGGGTGAAGGTAAGGAAAGGAATGCTCCGGTGGTTCGGGCATGTGGAAAGAATGTTTGATGAAAGAATGATTAAACAGATATACAATGCAAAAGTGGATGGATGCAGAAGTCGCGGAAGGCCACGACACACCTTCCATGATCAAATTGATCGTGTATTAGCAGAAGGTGATGTTAGGAGCCTTAAGAACAGACGAGCGTGCATGACAAGAGCTATGAATGTCAAAGAAGCAAGTGAGGTGTGTAAAAATAAGCCTGTATGGCGCTCTGTTGTTCGTGCCTACCCCGCAAGGGACCTGGCGTGAAGTTATGTATGTATGTATGTATGTATCTACTGTATAAATGTAATCGCTGGCCGCAAACCTAAAAAATTAAGCCACTTACTCAACTTTTCCAAATATAGAAAAGGATACTCGACATATATTACACATTAAATCTTAAATCTAACATTATTTAATAATTGACTCTCATTTCTCGTGATGGGAGTAATTTTTTTAAAATCAACCTTATAAGTATACTTATCACAAAACGCACATATATTGTATATGTGCGTAAATACACACGCACGCCATATGCTTAGAGAAAAAGAATATCCAATTTAATTGCGTGACACCGTCCTGTTCTCAGCAGACGTCAATCTCTTCTCGATGGACTTGACTAATGTTTCCAAGTCTTGATCAGATATTTTAGTGATCAGTGTCACTTGATTGGGCGTTGGTCTAGCGCGGTTTACCAGTTTTATAGCATGCTCCAAACACATGGATGTATTATTCACCGTTAGTCCAACGACCTGTAATGTACAACAATATCAAGGTGAATTTTTGAAGCAAGCCTCTTTTCCTAAATGCAAAAGCGATACCTGACTATGACAATTGACTTTTAAAAATCTGAATATTAATATAAAATGTACCGAAAATTGTTTTTTTATTTAAATTCCATTTTTTTGGGTTTTATTATTCTTAAAGCGATTTTTATATCATTTTACTAACTATATTGTTATATCCTATGTTATATGTTCTTATTTACTTAGGTTATATAATATAAAGGGTTTTTCCACAAGAACTTTGTTTTTCAAAACAAAATAAAACAAACAATTAAGACGAAAATTATTCAAATTATTATTGGATAATTGTCCACCACGACTACGATGTTAAATATGTCGATTGTTTTTATTGAAATTATCAATCACTCCTTGGCAAAACTACTGGTTCATTTCGTTAATAACGTCACGGATTTTAAGTTCCAAGGCTGCAATCGATTTGATTGACTCAATATAGATTCTGTCTTTAACATAGCCACACAAAAAATAATTATCACGATGTTTTTCTTCACGACACTTGAAGTCAGGAAAACTGCTGAAGTGTGCTATCATTTCTGGCCAGAACCTTGGTCACTGGTATAATAACTGAGATGTCTTTGCTAAATTTATAAGTATTCGTAAAATATTTTTTATTTTTTGTTCGAAATTTAGAAAAAGTAAGTTACAATTTTACGGCCGGAAATTTTGATGATTTGGAGGGATGAAACCACTTTTTACATATTTTGTTGTTATATCCTAAGTAGTTAAACTTTTAAAAATAATTAAAGTTATTGTTGCAATATTAGATGGGTTTAAATTAAAAACACTACGCAATATTAAAAAAAAAAAAACACCCTTTTTATTAAAAAAAAACTATTATGTATTATTGGTTTGCGTTCCACCATGAATGAACTCGCCTGATGTAAAGCGAATATAATTATGGTCTATGTTGTAGCACGCTTACCTAGAAGGTAACTATTCAAACGAGCCTGAAGACACTAGGTTGTAGGTACAGAGAAAGAAAAACTGCGGCAATGGGTCCACCACTCTACTGTTTTTCAGGGCGCGCGTGCGCTCGTAGGTTTCGAGGACCACAGCTTCTTGATGACCAATGGTGGTGATTAGCTTCGTAATCTTATGAAAGTGGCTTTTAACACAATATGTCAGGACGAGTCTTCTTTTGGAAGGGGATTTAAAAATTTTAAACATAGACACTTGTGATATTCAATGGAAATTAACAAAAAATACATATTCTAATGTATATTTTTTATTAAGTATTTATTATCTATAATAATAATTGACAATGTGTCAATGACATTCGCTAATTTTAGCAAGAATGAAGCGCACAAGCCAAATCAGCAAAGCGAGCATTAACGACACAAATCAGAGTGCCAAAAAAGGATAAGTACCCAATTACTTCACGATAAATATTTATATAGAGGTTACAAGTTTATATTAGCACTTGTGTATATCGAGGGCTTCATAACAAATACGCAGAAATGACATTTTTTGTTGTTTATTAAAATCTATGCATGTTACAATTTAGAAAGTCTTACCAGTATGCAAGTGTACCTGAAAAAAAAAACAAGGGCATTCCAAATTTCAGGCTTATACAATCAACTACTTTTGTTTTATTCACAATTTTGTCCCTTGTGTAAAACTGCACTTTTGTCTGTATGCCCATTTGTTATGAAGCCCTCGATATATATACCACTAATGTAATATTGTTCGTACGCTTTTAATAGATTAATTAAGGGTTCATAAAAGTTACTAACAGATTATTTATACATATTATACTGTTATACATTTTCCTAAGTCCTCATTAAGTTGTCATCCTTATCAATACAAAAATAGTAAATCCATAGGTGTCCCTATGTTATTATTATGTATAATAATAAAATAGGAACATAACACCAAGGTAGTAATTAGTGTATACACTACTACTTGTATGTGTGTTATAAAGAAATAGGTACTCAATACCAGACATAAATTAACGGACTAATCACAGATTGGGTATTAGTAGCCAACCTATTTTAGAATATATTACCATTTTTTTCTTAATTCCATATTAGTTAATTTGTTAGCAGCTTTAATACCATTTTCAGGGTCTTAAATAAATGAATATTACTATAACTTCGCAGGCGGCATTACATTGGGACCATGTTAACTAAACATTTAATTACCTTTCCGAAGAACAGCGTCGAACGACAAATTTCGCACTCGTCCTGCTCTTGTGTATTCCAGCCACCGCGGGATTGACGACCTTTCCTTTTTGATTGACGAATTTCGTTCTGCTAGGAAATAAACATTTTTATTGTTTGGGAATGTCCTTGTCATTGTATAATTCATGGTGTATATGTCGCAGGCAATTTGTATGATTCCGCGTTTTAGAAACGGCGTCGTCCGTTTAAAAACACTCGCTGTATTGAAATATGCCGAAGGCAAATTGGCGACTCGTTCAATTGTTAAAATTTCGACATTGAATGTTATAGTAGGGTGACCATCATAAAACATAGGTTGGACACATATTGTATAACTTTACTAATTTTTTTCAAATTGGTGTACTTATTTCTTATGTCTAACGACGAGAAATGCAGAAAAAAAAGGTAGTGGTCAATGTAAAAAACATTTAATACAGTCTAAAAACGCAGACTAAAGCGCACAAACCTAGCGAGCAAAGCAAGTGTGCCATGACAGCGGTCAACAAATGTCACAACCGATCTGTAAACACCATTTAAATAGTTATCAATGAATAAATGGTGACCAGTCGGTTCTGGCACTCACCGGCCGCTACCGCGGCACGCTCGCTCGGCTCGTGCGCTTTGGTCTATCTAAACACTTTTTTTTTTTTTGTAACGCAGGGGGAATGTCTTTTCTTGCGACACCCCCTCGGGCCCGGGGGGGTCCCGAGCGGAGTGTGGGACTCCCAGCGGCAGGGATCTCCACGCACGCATAACTACCGCTGTCGGCGGTAGTGGTCGCGAGATCCCGTCCGCCAGACTACCCACTAAACCTACCTGCGCCTCTTTCCCACGCTTTTACGGGGCGCCACGAGAACTAGAGCGGTGCTACTACATTCGTGACGCCCCAACGTCTGGCAATCTTCAGGACACCCCGAAGGCAAGGTGCCCTGCTTCATCAACAGGGGAGGAAGTCCGCGGGTTCCCCCAGCCCCCGCGGCCCCCTGTGACGGCACTAAGGGAGGTGGTGTGCGTAGCGACGCCTCCGACCGCCGGTCCGCCGTCGTCGGATGGGGTCTGCGTACGCATCCATCTCCCTGGTCCTCTCCGCGGCCTCCTTCAGCGACATTACCGTCTCACTGAAGGAGGAGACCGCTCTCCATCCGTCCTCGCTCGACAGCATGGCTTCGACCAACTGCTGGAGCGAGGACACCGGACCCGTGATACTTTCTAACTGATGACGCTGAGGTCCCCAGGCGGTGCACTCAACCAGCGTATGATACGCCGTATCGCTGGGTGCACCGCACTCCACACATTCTGGCGTTGGTTCACGCCCCGCTATCTGATGCAGATACTTACCGAAGCACCCATGCCCGGAAAGTATCTGCGTCAGCCTGTACGTTAGGGTCCCGTACTTCCTCGAGACCCAACGGGACAGGTGGGGGCGGACCGCCTCCACCGTCTCTCTTCCTGCTTCTGGGGACCTCAGGACATCAGCCCATTCTTGGATCAGGGCCTCTGTCGCCAAGACCCTGATCCTCCTTACAACTGCCGGACACGGCCTCTCTCCTCTAGCTCTGGTGTCTTGCCGGTAGCGGTGCACTGCCGCGAGCACTTCCGCCTGGAGCACCCAGGGCGGATCACTCGCGAGCAGTGTCGCCGCTGTCCACGACACTGTCCGGTACCCCCGGATGGCTCGCACCGCCAGAACCCTCTGAGAACGTCTCAGAACGGTCCTGTTCTTGCGGTGAAGCGAATCGACCCACACGGGGGCACCGTACAACGCCATGCTCCGTAGGACACCCATGTACAACTTTCTACAGACCGTGCCCGGCCCTCCCACATTGGGTAAGAGTCTGGCCAGGGCGGCAGCGGCACCTAGCAATCTCGGGGCCAGCTGTGTGAAGTGGGCCCCGAAATTCCACTTTCCGTCTAGGACAAGGCCCAGGTACTTCATCTGGGCCTTTACCGCTACCGCCACTCCCTGGACGGCAACGTGCGTGCCCCAGGGCGGTTGTCTACGTCGTCCGTAGAACATGAGGGCCTCCATCTTCTCCGCGGAGACCCTCAAGCCTAATCGACGCACTCTTTCTACGACCAACGCCGTCGAGGCGTTGGCTAGTTCCACGGACTCCTCGTAGGTTCCGCCCCGGGCCGTGATGAGGGTGTCGTCGGCATAACATATCACCCCCATCCCGGGCAAGACTGGCTCGCTGAGGAGCCAGTCGTAACCAATATTCCACAGGATCGGACCCAGCACCGAACCCTGTGGAACACCGCACACGACACGTCGCCTACCAGAAATCTGACCAAAACCACCCTCCCAGAGGATATATCTGTCTTGGAGGTACGCCTTCAACAGTCTGACAAGGTACAGAGGCACTCCCTGAAACCGGAGTGCCTCTAGAATCGTTTCGAAAGGAAGACTGTTGAAGGCATTTTGGATATCCAAAGATACCACCAAGACAGACTCCTTTATGCTCTCCGCCTCCCTCGTGAGGCTCCTCAACGCGAACAGGGCGTCCAGGGTTGAACGCCCCGGCCTGAACCCATATTGAGCCTCCGAGAGTCCAGGTCCATCGGAATCCAGGTGCTGGACGAGGCGGCTCGCCAAGATCTTCTCGAACACTTTCGCCACCTCGTCCAACAGCACGATGGGCCTGTAGGCGGAGGGATCTTCGGGAGGGCGGCCCTCTTTCGGGATGAGGCACAGCCGGCCCTCTTTCCACTGCTTCGGGAACTCACCTGCCCTGATGCAGGCGTTAAAGAGTTTCCGAAGCTGGCCGCCTAGATGTTTGGCGGCCAGGAAGAGGACCCGACCTGGGACCCCGTCCGGTCCCGGTGCAGGTGCAGAGGCCTTCGTCTTCTTCGCTAAATTCTGGCGGAGATCGCTGACAAAGGCCTCTGCCTGAGCCTCGACCCCCGCGGTGTCTTCGCGGGACAGCGTTGTTCCCGCGCTGTACCCTCTGTGTCGGGCCCCCAGGAGCACCTTAGTGGGCCGGGTCCCTGGCCTCCTGGTGTCTTCCTGGGTCACAACCTTTCTACCCGACTCATCCGAGTCGGAACCAGCATTCTCTCCGCGGGAGCGTGCGTTAGTCCGTTTCCGGATGTCACACACTCCCGGGGCGCGACTCTGCACAGAGTCGGCCATTAGTGCCTCCCCCCCCCCCCCCCCATTGGGGTGTCGAGGGGCGAGTCCGGAGCAAACAACAAATCAAAATCGCGTGCAGAAACAAAGTCCAGTGAGAAAAGCCAATAAAAACCGTCAAATTAGAAAATCGATAAAAAGATAAGCAAAACCGGGTCAACAACTAGGCAAGAATGTCAGAAGTCCATTAAACAAGCCGAGTCGTCAACAAAGATCACATAAAACACCATCACAAAAACACTTTCTGAAAAAAATCCGGCACACGTCCGCTCTGTACGACTGCCGGAGCGGGAATTTTTGGTCTAAACACTAACCCAACCCAACCAACTCACCGTTTAAGTCCATTTTTGTTTTTCCCATTATTCATTCAAAACTTGTTGGTGGACCCTAAAAACATGTTTCCTAACCCAAATAATAGGTCTAGTGTCTATATATAAGGTGTATACCCCTAAACTAAATTTTCGTTAATCAGATGCCAATCTCTGCAAAAGTTGAGCCACATTCTTTTTAAAACATATTTGCATCTGTTATTTTGACATTGCCTTTTAGCCGGCTTGCATGAACATTTGCTAAAGCCTTGTCCGCCAAATAGATTCCTTTGAAACCGCTTCTCTCAATGATATGATGTTGTGCGGGATTTCTTGGAGGTATTTGTTTAGACGATATTTGTAATGCTTGTAAGAATAAGAATTTGCCGCAGCAGAGTCCTCAGGAAAAAAAAATCATCTCAAAAGAGATACACCAAATTCTATGGACACCTTAGCGTATTTTACGTGCCGGATAACCTCAAAAACTTTGTCATTTGTCCACGGTTTTTTTACTGCTCCTATTTTTGAATCGTAAAATTTTCTCAATTAACTGTAATAATTATCTTTAAAAGAATACTGAACACGTAGAATTTGCACTGTTTTCAATATTTTTCTATATCACAAAACCACTACTCGACGCCATTTTTCTTGTTTTGATTAGTAGCGCCACGCGTGATAAGAATAAGAACTAAATACTTCAATTTGCCGCGGCATTTTGTAAACGGCGATTGAATTATCTATCAAATGTTGTGGCATATTATAAAGTGACAAGGCAATTTACATTTTGCCTTTGGCATATTTCAAAACGGCGAGCGTTTTTAAACGGACGACGCCGTTTGTAAAACGCGAAATCATACAAATTGCCTGCGACATATATACTTACGAGTAAATAAAAAAAATCAACATCGATCTACAATTGACGGAGATATCGCGGTAGAAAGTCGGTTAACAAATTTTGAAGGTTTCTCTCGAATTTCCTGGGAATCACTCATCAGATCCTAAATTGGTGTATATGGGACCATCTACACAATATGTTCTTTCGATTAAAAAACCTAATTTGTAAATTCGGTTTACATTTGCCAGAGATATCGCGTAACATGCACATAAAAAAATTAAGCGCCTGTAGAAATTGTAACAACTAATGCGTAAATAAGATTTTTTCTAAAATTTAGGCGCACGGCGCTCTTTAATAAGGGTTATTCTCGATTTCCCTGGGATCCACTAATCAGAATCTGACATGATGACTACGGGACCAATTCGGGAATATACTCTTTAGATTTAAAAAAAAATCGGTTTAAGATTGACACAAACACTAAAAACAACACCATACATATGTATGTATGTATATATATATATATATATATATATATATATTTTCGTGAACGCATGTATATGTGTGCATTAGAGCCTGTAATGATTTAATTAACTTTATTTACCACCACACAATATGAAGTAGTGTATATGAGAAATAAACACAATTTCACTTACAGTAATTTTTAAGCCTTTAATTTTTTCTTTGAGCTCGTCCCTATAATTTAGCTCCTCTTCTATCAGGGGAACTAGACTCGTGCGAACTCTTTTCAGCTGGTCTACAGGGGCGCGTTCATCTCTCGCTACCGCTACTAACAATTTCTCTAGAGAAAACATTGTCGGCTCGCAGCAATTCTTTAGATCCTAAAAAGAAGAAGACAACATTTCACTTATTTAGTTGGGGTGGTATGGTTGGCTGGGAGTAAAGAGGAATTGGACAAGAAAATCTACTGACATACATTTGGTCATCTTACTAAGCGTGAGAGTGAAAATATATGATGTTATAAGTTTGTATACATAAAATCAGTCAAATTCAAGTCAGTCATCTTAAAGCAATAATTAACATTATTGTTAGCATGATATTACTTTTTTATTTTTCTTGCAAGTTTTCAGTAGACAGCCAGACGACCCACAGTATGGAAAGTAGATAATATGGCCTATGGACATTTGTAATAAACGGCACTACCAACGTGCTGCCAGTCTCCAAAAGGAGACTGGAACCAGGCCACTAATGCCGGAACACGGGAACACGGACCATGGGTAGTAGCCATCCAGACGAGTAAATAACCAACCACCTGACTTCGTTATTTTGTCGCGTATTACGACAGGCTGTCCAGTCGCAGGATATTGTATTCTTTCTCCGTTCCTGCACGAATTTTAACGCCTAAATAACGTCAGAATTTATTGTAACATGCTTCTACATATTACAGAAACAAATTCACTATATTTTAGCAGCTCTATAAAGCCCTATTTGAAGGTTCATACCAAGTTAAAACAGCATGTTTCTTTTGCGATAATGGCGGCAATGCCATTTATGAATTGATTTTGCCAATGTCGTATATAAAAAAAGCCAGGTGATATTAATAGGAAAAATAGGTAAACTAGCAATTTGGCAAATCATTTCGAAAAAATCTGCCAATCTTGACTTATTTCTTTATAAACGTAACACATGACAAAGTTGTTAGTCAACACTTTCTTTTCTTAGGGCGGCTTGCATGACGCTCCTTAATTTTATTTAAGAAACACTAAACGCATTTACCGCCCTTAAATACGATAAGCGTCTTGCACAACGCTAAATTTACTGGTAAATACGTTTACAGAACTGCCAAAGTTAATCATCCAAAAATGGCTATTCTCCATATATTCAATGTACTCTGTGATGGCTATTTAACGCCTTAAACGCGTTTAAACATTGTCACTCGAAAGTCTTTATGAAATTGTCAGTTGTAAAAAATCACTTTTTACAACTGACACTCACGAAATTGTCACTCGTATATTATTTGCTTTAATTATTTATCTCAATTCTAAATACCCGTTATTTGTATAAACTAACATGGAAGCAGAGTAATAAAGTTCAGGAATTGGATCCAGCAAAGATATTTTAACTAGGAAAGAATAAATACAAACATTGTACTCGACCTGACGTTCACAATGGATAAGGCGATCGCAGAGGCTTCAAGGTAAAAATAATTCACCTAGATGGTAAAAATTATAAGCCTTGGCGGTATGGTATTAAGACAGCTTGCAGGGCATTACCCGGCGCTGAAGAAATTTTGCAAGGAAAACTTCAAAAGTGCGATGAGCCTGCAGCATCTAATGGTGCAGATGCTAAAGCCAAATATGAAATCAATTTACAACAATTTCTTAAAATTAACTGTGTCGTTTTAACTCTGATGACGACAAACATGACGGATGAGATTCTAAAACAAGTTATGCGATATAAAAGCGCTAAAGAAGTGTGGGATGAGCTAGAACGCCTATATAATGGAAGCAGCGAAGACAAACTTATGATCTTTGTCTACAATTCTTTGATTATAAAAAGGACCCTGAACGTGAGATGGAAAAGCATATATCTTCTGCATTAAAGAACATTTCAACAAATCTTTTCATAAATTTAAATTTATTATTCTTTATGAAATTGTAAGTTATTACAGATCGTCACTCGTATTTTATTTGCTTTATTTATCTCAATGCTAAATCTAAAATAAAACCGCACAGTAAAAGATCATTCTTCAGGTTGCCGCCAAAAATTCCGAAGTAAACTTAACCAAACGAACAAAATTTCAAATGTCAATTTGAGATTGGCCAACTAAAATCCTTTTTACGCAGAAAATAACTAACATTAAAGCTAAATTTCGTGTTTGTTCGTTAAAATGTGACGTGAACGTGAAATGGAACACACCTGGCTGTTTTACCAATGGCATAAATACATTTTACTAAATGACATGGGAGAGTGCCTTGTGCAAGACAACATAAATGCATTTACTGTTAAACGCGTTTAGAGAGTTAAATAAAATTAACTAATTTTATTTAAAGACGATCGTCGTGCAAGCGGGCCTTAAATATTGTAATTAAGTCAAGCATATTTTAAAGATAAAAAATAAACGAAATGTTAAATATATTTTTAAACAGTTTTAATTTAATTGATTCTATATTGTGTGACTTCCTATATCAATTTCAATTTTTTAATTTTATACTTATCGATAGTTTACGTAACAACTGAAATCATTTTGATAAATGGCAAGTGTGGATTTATAGAACGGCCGAACTATAACATTCTTTTGATATTAGACCAACTATGCTACCAACTATAAGACATGGCCCTTTCAATAAAAATACATTTTTTGACAATATTTAATGAAAGTTTCTTTTTATCACTAAATTATTAGAAGGTAACAAAATATACTCACATTGAACAGCTGGTGAACATCATCTAGCCAGGAGGCAGTAGCAAAATAAACACTCTCTGACACTGTGTATCCAGTAGAAATTGAACATGAATAAGCCTTTGGGAAAACTATAATGAATTCGCCTGGATGTTGTTCTACTCGTGACAAAGAAACATTATGTTTTAGAAGAAGATTCGGTGGAATCATAGTGACGTCTGAAATAAAAAATAAAATGTATTTGTTCCCATGAAATCAATAATTTTTAGAGTTTTCGTACCTAAAGGTAAAAAGGAACCCGTATGGTATCAGTCCAGGCTGTGGTACCTGATTATATAATCAGGTATCACAGCCTGGAAAAAAGTGATTTTTTTTATGTAAGTAAAATTAAGTTGCTGCCTGCTCTAGTTATAAAATATGGTCTCACCTGAAGGTAGCCAAACTGACTTATTCTGGCAAACTGTTGGGCACAAATCAGAAACAGCATTACGGAAAGCTGAACTTTGCTCATTTGGTATGCCGTACCTGAATCAAAACACAATATTGCTATTGAATAATATTTTTGGAATTATCATAATTGCTTTTAGTGCATTTAATGCACATTTTTCCATTTTATTTTTATTTTTGGTCTCAATTTTCGACGTGTTTATAGTAGCCTAGTGAGGTGCTCATTCTAGGACAGTATCTACTAAACTGATTCTAATGTCAGACAATAAAACCCAAGCACGTACGACTATATATTAAATGAATAGAATATAAAAAAATATTTAAAAAAATGAATTAGAATGATTAAATATAAAATCAAATAAAAACAACATTTTAAATTCATTTTTGATAAGATATGTCAAAAATATAATAAAGAATCTCTATTGCAGGTTACTAGTACTAGTTACTAGTATGGACTTACTAAATTTTAGAGGAATTGACAGTAAACTTGCTTCACTTGATAAAGGCAGATCGGCGGGTTTCACACATCCGTTACTTCTCTTAGCAGGCTTTCTCAAGATAATAAATTCAAAATTAAGTTAAACGCTCTGCTAACTCGCACCAGCTTTCTGTCCAGGATTTCATCTAACATTTTGGTATAACATGCGGGTGCAGTAACTACTAGTTTTTATATTTCATTATTGATTTG
This sequence comes from Dendrolimus pini, assembly GCA_949752895.1. NCBI lineage: Eukaryota > Metazoa > Arthropoda > Insecta > Lepidoptera > Lasiocampidae > Dendrolimus > Dendrolimus pini. The sequence continues at coordinate 8,142,553 of OX457125.1, read as the reverse complement.
TTTGTTTGTATTGTCAATTTCCTTGAAAGGGTAAAGGTAAAAGATTTGATAGTAAGATATAGAATCTCAGCATAAGTTACTACAGCAGGTGCCTCGTCTATAATAAATGACGAGTATAAGACATACCATATCTTGCCAGGACCCTCGTGCATATACTCTACCCAAGGAAGGCCGTGCGGGTCACGATGCCAGCAACTAGTGCTGAACACCATCCCCAAGTGGAGTGTGGGGACAGTTACACCCAACACTGAGCCCAGGAAACGAAGCACGTTGCTACTATTCTGGCTCAACATCTGTATACAGAAAGAACAAATCAGCTATACAATTTCAAAACTCAGGAACTGACTTATTTAATAAATAAAAGAATAACCGGTTTTTATTGAGCCTCATGTGCATCGCACCGAAGCCGGAATGAGACTCTGCAGCTACCGAAGTCGAAGTAGTGAGAAAAGGAAATACAGTTAAAACATAATATCGGTTTAGAGGGTTTTTTTCCTAGCCTCAACTCAAGCAGGTAAACAGGCAGACGGCAAACCTGATAGCAAGTGGTGACCTACCTACCGTTGCGTATCGAAGTTTGCAACACCATGGGTGTCACCAACGCGATGCCGACCTCTAAAAAATTTTATAACGCCCTTCTTAAACAACTCCATGTCATAGCACAAGGGGAAACCCCTGGCGGGTAGTCCCCTCCAGACCATTGACGTACGCGGAATAAATGTTCTAGACAACCATTGCGTAGTTGAGCGTGGGAGCTCAAGGAAAGGTAGGAAGGTATATTTGAAAGACTTAATGAAGAGACAAAGACCATATTTGGAATTTTAGCATTGAAAAAAATTTCAGAGGAATCTTAATAGCCAAGTAAACTATGTAATCCTGAAAAATCTAAAGTCCTACATTTGTAGAGGACGCTACAAGTCCCTATTTATACTTTTTAATATGAAATAACACAATTGAATCTTCAACCAATTATAAACTATTTAATTAAATATTGAAAATTCAGGTCTTTTGGGAATAGCCGAACGGCAACATGTTTCATACCCAAGTGATTATTTAAAATGATACAGATCGACTTGTGAGACACAGAAAGCTCTCAGAATGAGGATTTTCAGTCATAATTTTCTTCACTTTTGCGATATTAACTTCAGTTGAAGATGTTGATGAAGAAGAATTGCCTCTCCGTGGTAGGCCACCAAAGCGAGGCATTTCTTCCAGCATATCTCGACCGCTCTTGAGCGGTTTGTAGCACTCATAAACACGTGTTTTTGATAAAGTCTATTCACCGTAAGCCTTCTGTAATATATTCAGTGTCTCTAAACAGGAAGTTCCATTGGCGACGCAAAATTTAAGACAAACTCTTTGTTAGAGGTTTTTATCCATTATGTAATTCGCAATACACACTAGATATGATCTAACTAAAAACAGTACTGTAAGAGTATTTAATCTAAATGACCGATGCAACTCGAACTCTGCACCTAAATGAAAAATAGTTGTGCCAATCTAACAAAAATAAAACAATGAGTTGAATTTGGAACAATAAAAAAATCATCCATTCCCGATACTTTCTTGATAGAATATATTTTAGGATTTGCTCTTGGAGACCCACTTGAAAATTCACCAATATTGGTATGTAAATGGCTTGCGTCTTGGTGGGTAATAAAAATGTATCTTAAACCAGTTTCTATAGAGGTAAGGAAGGGTCCTTAACTCTATACAAACTGGTTCTAAATATATTTTGCTTAAGATTTAAAAAAATATTTTTCGTTGGTCTCTCTGGAATTGGAATATTTAGAAGTATTAATATCGCAGGACAATTGCCATTCATACTATTACTGTAATCTTACCTTCAAGTTCCATGGGTGTTTGGTATATTTATTACTCTGATCCTTTGGGAACCCATACCCTTCAGCACCAGTGTCAATGGAGGCAGTATTTATACATAGATGGTCCTGACCCTGGGTCACTAATCTCCAATACTCCGCCTCAATATTTTTCGTTAAAGGAATCACACTTGATGATTTTGGGAATAACACTGACATTGTGTTTTTTGCAATCTGTTTAAAGAAGAAAGTCAGTGTATGTATACCTGTCAATGCACGACATTCTTTATAATACCAATAAAATAATGATAACAACAGCCCATGAACGGCCCACTTTTCACCTCGGACCTCTTATTACAGAGGAAACGGACAGTACACTACAGTACGCGACGACACATCGGTTATCTCGATGTGTAGCTTTCGACACGAAGTTTTTTCCTTCATCGTTAGCAGTGAAGATATGTACTCTTAGCCAGAAAACTGCTTAACTTGCACATGCTTTCAGGATTCAAACCCACGCTCTTTAAGTTTGGAACATGTATGCTAACCACTAAACTACCACTGCTTTTTTTGGATACTTTATGGCAACTTTTAATACTACAATGAGTCCGTTAATACTCTGTTAACCTTCATAAGGGACGATTAGTTTTCTAGTTAGTCATTATTTCAGTATAATTATTTGGGAATGTATACATAAAATACTGTACAAAAATAATCCACAACAAGATTCAGCTTGAATATAGCAGTCACTTTAATTGAAAACAGTTTATGCAAGTTTTTTAATAATTTTAAAAAGCGATGGCTTTGATTGTAATGTGTGGCAATAAACTGACATACAATTTGTCATACAATAGTACAACTAAACATATATATAATAATGGCTACGTTCTACTAGAAGCTCACAACGACAACATATAAAGAGTATTAAAACCAGTACAAAAACCCAAGTTCCTTGATTATTAGTTCATGCAGTTTCACTTAACATTCCCATTAATACTCCACGTAAACTAATTGTATAGTTAAAAAAAGAAAATTCTGTTTATTCCCATAATTGACTCTTCATATATAAATAATTTCTTGTCAATCAAACAGTTTCCAAGGCTGAGAACAAGTATCATAGAAACATACAAATAAATTCAGTTTCACCTTCATTCTTATGGACAATAAAAACATGAAGACAAAGAAGTTACTTTTTTATATGCAAAAAGGCTCATGGTGCGTCCAGGAACTACACAGTCTTCTGAGTCAGCTAGAGCCTCTTCAATAAGGTCTTTTTCTTCCGTGTCCTCTTCAGATGATTCAGAATCTCCAAGCAACCGATTTTTCCTATGAAGTGGGTTCATCGAGCGCTTCATCATTTTCTTGTGTTTTTTAGACCAAGCTACTTCCAGCCTTTGTGTAATATTTTGTCTCTCCTCTAAAATCAGAGACAACATTTTGGTTTTCAAACCATCGCCTAATGGAGTCTGCAGATTAGTCGGAACGGATTCAGCAAAAACATGCCAAAAAGCTTTACGCCTTTAGATTAAAAATATCAACGATATCGTTTTCACCGGCTCAATGCGCCGTACCGACTAATAAAGGGACTCCCTAATTTCGAATTTGCTCAAAGGAATATACCACATGCGCGAAACCATATAATAATAGTCTATAAATTTTCCACTACTACGCTCGGCCTTCTCAATTACTTAGGGCGGACAAACAGTGTAGCCTCCACGCTTTTTAACGCGGCTTGGCGGGTTTGGCACATCTGTCATTTTGCTGTACAGGTTTCGTTACGATGTTTCCTTCACTCTCAGCATTTGGCAAATTGTAACAATATGATGGTTGACGCAGGTCCTCTAGGGACATGGTTGCTTCCAAAGGTAGCTGTGTTGATTAGGCCATGAACCTATGTCAGACTGCTATGATTATCAGACAGGCATCGTTTGGAACTGATGCAATCATTCAGAGTCATAAAAGTTCAAACAATATAAACATTTTACAATAGTATGAGGTCAGACATTAAGAGAATTTACAATGTTTGGGTAAACAATAATTTATCCGAAGTCATTTATATATATCATTTACAATTAATGGTGCTTTAAATCAAAATGTGGTCAAAATGTTGATTGACATTTATTATTTTTTTGGTTAAAAATGATTAGTTTCGAGTCACTTGCTTTATTAATACATGGATATAATTTCATACTTCACATTTTAATTTCTTATGTGATAATAAATAAGCAGGTAAATACTCACCGTCTGATAACATTCGGTAGGGTAAAAGGCATTTCAAGTAAACTTGTTCAATTTTTTTATTTGGCTTAGTATTCTTTTGTAATGCCATCTCTTCTGCGATACGACCCCAAAGTTTTTTGGTCAGTGCTCTCACGACACCATGCTGCTGAACAATATTGTACAGTTTTGGTAGATTTACTTCCATACCATCAAGCTGTAAGAAAAATTTAATGTATACTGAGAGACATAAGTTAGAGGACATGACGGCTAAGTACTATCTAAATAACAGACGTGGAACACTGTCCCTGGCAGTCAGTACTGTCTGAATTGCGGTGGGTGCGTGGAACGCTGTATCTAACAGCCAATACAGCCCTAAAGAGACCGCCCCGCTAACTACGATTGCTTTATTACTGCTTTATTACGTTATTAACGGTTGTTTGTCTAATTAAATCGGTAAATTTGTTATAAAATCAAATAAATTATTTACGATATACCTTCTTTTATTATTTTCCACTTCTGGTCGCTAAAAATATCATTAATTATTGTTCAAATGGTCATTTTTATATGAACATAAATATAACAATTTTCATAACACTTTCAAAAGATTAGTACTGTTCTAGCATTACTATTCTGGTGTTCAGTCAGTCAAAACCCAATGCCAATGCAATGCAATGCTGTAACATTCGCACATAAGAACAAATATTGAAACAAAAAATATAGTGGACATGCATGAATAGTATGGAGGGTAGAGGTAAGGAGAACCATCTCAGTATATTAAAAAGTGTCCACTGAAGGGCAGCAAATTAAGATGGCGCCATAATTGCAAGTGGAAAGTATTTAAAAATAGCGCCACAAATTGGAATTTATAATTTAGTTAGTTATCTTAATTAGTGAAATAGGTTTCAAAAATTCAATTGGTCAAAAATGTATATACATACATCTCAATAAAAGTCAGTCTCAATACTTATCCAAATTATAATTTTTAAATTTTTCAAACCAGCACACTTCCCTTCGTTTATAACTGCTAAATTCATATCATTTTCTTTTCCTATACTAGCGCTATTTTGACGAGTTTTCGAATCATAATTTGCTATTCACAGGTGGACACTTTTTCAACTGATCCCCCATACTAGATGGTCCTCCTTACCTCTACCCTACATAAGGAATAGAAACCTATATCCATCTTTACTGTATAAAACAAAATACTTTGTGGTGTACTTGTAAGTGTTTTAAGACATAAAAAACCATAAAAACATGAACTTACCAATGGTGCCCGTGTGAACTTCACCTTTTCAGTCGCCAAATGGGCTCTGAATGCACACATTTCTTTAGAAGCTGGCCCCCACCTCGAGAATAACCGTGGAATATATTGGTCTACCACCTTAAACCGGATCTCATTGTTAATGTTACAAGGGGGCTTGAAATCACGTGGAGATACGACCTTACACAACCCAAACTTAGATGCTTCGGGCAATATTTTTTCAAAATAGGCAATGGGATTCTGAAAATTATATATTAACTAATTAATAGTAATATTTGGGTCGGGCAAAGTATGTAAAAAATGCATTTCAACAAAATCTCGGAATAAGGTCAACAGCTTTTAATAAACGAATTTAGGAAATTAGTAATGCAACATTTGTTCAAAAAGGATTTATTATACGATGAAAGTTTTTTAGATGACCCCACCGAATAGATATAATGCGATCGCCACCAAGCTTCTTCAGTTGCTTCTTCAATTTAAATAAATAACTTTGTTATACCTTATAAAAAAAATATAATACTAATAATAATACAAATAATAATTATGAAGTAAAGATCTGTCGCTGCGGAGTTTGTTGCACCGCTTCTTCACCTTTAACTAAAATTGCTTTGGGCTTCTTCACCTTTAACTAAAATTGTTTTGGGAGCGGTGAAAAACTCATTGACTTTTATTAAGTAATCTATAAGATTCCACTTTGAAATATTTTGTAATTTTTGAGCTAAATATTTATTTAATTTATTTCTTAGTGATATAATATCAAAAAAGGTTCCAAATAAAACAAAAAATTATATATTGAGCAAAATGATTGAGGTACAGTAACGGCTTTTTATTAGTTGGGCGACCTGTCTGTCTACTGTACTCCAGCTATAAAAAAAAGAAATACATGTAATAGTTAGCAAAAAAATATTGTATCATTATATAAGAAAATAATAAAAGTTAAAAAAGTAGTTTCACAAAATGAACGGAATAGATAAAATGGTCGGCGAGAATGAATAACAATAAAACAAAAAATATAATCTTAATGGAGAAACCAGTTAATACATAATTATATATAATAACTACCTGACCCACCCACCCGTTGCTGTGGTTCATTACTTTTTTTTATTATAAATTAAAATAACACCCAATACACGTGTTAAGTTGGAACAAATTCAGCAAAATAAAAACAAACATCAAAATCGGTTAAGTAGTTTCAGAGTGCATATCGGTCAAACACTACGACATGGATTTTTTAAATATATAAATTATAAGACTCAAATCAAACTAACTTGGAAATCCTGATTAGTTGGGTAAAATACTGGTGCTTCTATGGCTTTTGAACAATCCTGTAAACCTACATATCTTGATGCAGATGGTAGAGGGAATGGTGTTGCTGCATATTGACTTCTAGCTACACTTCTGACTTCCATATCTGTATAGTTCTGTTCAGTGCATTCTACAACTGAGTCGTCATCAGACAGGGTAAGAGGAGATTCAATTTTAGGGATCTTTCTAATATTATAATAAGATGTGGTAGTGATTTGCTTTTGTTCTTTACAACTAGGTGGTATTGTACTATCCTGATCTGGCATTGCAATGTCTTGTTGCTCATTATGACTACCTGCGATTGCAATGTTCTTTTGTTCATTAAGACTATCTAAGATTGTGTTATCCAGTTGTGTATTATCACTATCTGGCATTTCAATATCCCTTTGTTCATTATGATTATTTGCCATTGAAATATCCTGTTGTTCATTAAGTCTATCTGGCACTGAAATATCCCGTTGTTCGCTATCAGTATCTAGCATTGTTATTTCCTTAGTTACATCCAGATTATTGACAAAAGAAGCAGATTGAGTAGGAAACTCAGAAGTAGGGTTTAAATTTATGGAATCCAATCTGAAGCTTGCATGTGAAATAGGGTTAATGTCAACATCAGCATTTTCTGATGATTCAGACAAATACAATTTCATAGTTTGAGATGAATGTGAACTCTCAGAATGATTGTCATTTACTGGAAGTAAGGGAGGATCCATCTGGCTTTTAGAGCTGTTTTGCAACTGCATAATAACTTGCAATAGCTCACTATTGCTGGCCAAAGACGCCACCACTTGGTTTATTAGGTTTTTATTCTCAATGAATGAGGCATTGTTAATTGGATATGCCTCAGTTGTGGGTGGTACTAACTTTGCATGCATTATCCCATTTGTATCTGTTGATGTCTGTATTAATTGTCGCAGAAACTGTAACACATTCATGTACAAGTCACCCTTATTTGTTGATAATTCAGCATTTTTCAGAAGTTGCTCATTAGTTCTGATCAATTCAGGTCTTTTTTCGGCTTCGTCTGTATTAGAATCGCAGTCATAGTACGGTATGTTTGCAGGAATTGGTGATGTATCATATATTCTACTTAAAGTTTTCAATTTATCAGCCAAGTAACATTTCTCACATTTGTGATAGCCTTCATATTTACCTATATTTTCAGAGAAGGCTATGCTCGAAACTTGGCTAGTATTATTACAATTGCATCTGTCATTGTTTAAGGCTTCAGTCTGTTGAGCCTGTTGAACATTTTTCTAAAAAACAAAATAAATGTTACAAATTTACAAATCTGGGTGCATATATAGCATGAAAACAAATATATTATATGAACTACTGTGTGGCACTGACGCAAGGATAAATATAGTAAGATGTAATATGAACATACTTGAGTGTCTGCTGCCGGCAAGTCCTTAGGTATCTCTTCAGATACTTCTGCAGGCACCTCCTCAGGTACCTTTGCAGCTACATCTGTAGGTACCTCTTCAGTCACCTCCTCCTCTGAGATAGAATCTGCCAGCCATTTCTGTATCTCTTGATGTGAATAATAGCAAGATGTGTTGACATCCAGTTCATTCTGTGCTATATTGGGCTCCACTTCCATTGATGAAACTGGTTGTGCAGCTTAAAAATAATATTTAATTATTGTTTGAACTAATTAAATAATTGGGAAAACCGAGTTGGAAACGTCCGCATCAGTGGCTGCCTTTAATAATATAACCAATAAAATTTTGTGCAAGATAGGCTGGTAGCACTATCCAGTTATGTGGGGAACAAATATCTGACCATGGCCCTTTCTTTATTATGTTTTATAGTGGGTAGACTAAAGAAATACTTGAAAATCATCTTGAGATGTACAAATATATGTCTAGATGCATGCTAGTCGTGTTATGATAACAAATACCAAAGACAATTCTGGGTGAAAATGAAAAAGTGGACTATATGTTTCTTAAAATATGATCTGAATTGAAAATTTGGCATTTCGTTTTCTATATAATTCGAGGTATATTGCAATATCCTACTACGGGACTCATATCTTTAGGAGAACTGACAGTAAACTCACTATGCATCAGCATGTAGAAATTGTTAAAAATGTGCCCACATAGGCCAGAACAATCACTAATATCATTATTTTTTCAAGATCAGCTGTGACTGATAAATAGGTGGTTACTGGGGAGTGACTGTATCTTTAGTTAGATATTGGGAAATAATTTTTAAGCTATTGGATATTACAAACTTGACATGGTAGAGAAATGCTGATATCATTATTTTGATTACAGCTCTTAGGGCCCATCCGGCTCGTCAGGTGTGATATCACACACTCACATTTGAAGAAATCTGAACACATTTCGAAAACAATGCAGGCTGGCATATATTTGACTCTCTGTTTGGTATGCTTTCACTGAAAATTTATTGTACCGATTTGGATGGAATTCGGTAAATTCCATAACAATAAATATGTTGAAATGATTCCAAGTAGTAGTAGTAAAACGTAAATATGAGAAAAAGTAAAATCTTTTTTCATTGATTGCCCAATTTATTATCAATAGGACACTTGAGATCAATTAGAATAAAATATGTAAAACATACCTTCTGCATTGCCACAAACAGCTATGTTTGCAGGTTTTTGCTCAGTATTCTTTAAGAAGTGAGTTAATGGAGTATTGTCTTCTATTGTATTAAAGTCATTGGACTCATTATTACTCTTATTACTGATATTGCTGACTAGTCTCTTTAAGATTCGCTTTTTAGACTTCACATCTTTTTTCTTATGTATTAGTTTTTTTGTTTTGGATCTTGTGACCATTTTAGATGGTGACCTAGATGGTATTTTTTCTTTTGGCATATCTGCTGTTGTTAATCTGTCTAGTAATACTTTTGGCTGCATTGAGCTTGACAGAGGACCTGAAAACCAAATTTATACTATAATTTATTTTCTACCTGCTCCATCTGGGATAAAGTTAGTGTCATTCATTGGGGCTTTTACAGATTAAGGCTGTGACGGAATGTGTCGTATTTACAGAGTTTAAAAATAATGTAGTTAATGTAGTCACATTAGTGTATACACAATGTTACCTGTCAATATTTAACATCATAACAATGACGCATTTCAAGTAACAACCACAATATTTGTGTCAACTGACCTACCTATATTTGTTAAAATCTGGAAAAATGTCTTGCATCTTTGTGAGGTCGGAAACTTTTCAGACCACCATTATTATATGTATTATATTACGCTATTACTAAATGTGCGATTCTATCTGCGATAGTGTTAGAGGTGTAGGCCTTTTCATGTGGATAAGGTAATGGGCTTAATGCGTTATTTGCGATGTGTCATTGTTAATTATGTTAAATATTGATAGATAACATCTGTATATACACTCTAAGGTGGCTGTGTTAACGGCATTACTTTTTAAAGCATCAATATGACACAGTCTAAATCTTTAAGACCAATGAAGATGTGAACCCAGCATAATAATCATGACCACATTTTAAAAATAGGATTATTTATTCTTCATTATGTGAAGAACAGGCATAGATTAGGTTCTTTACCGAAATAAATAATAGTTTAAAAAAAAACAAAAAAAATATTCTTTTATAGAAAATCCAACTTAAAAATAGAAAATAACTTTTAATAAATTTGAATTAAAAATAGTGTAGGAAAAAATGATTTTATTGTAAAAAAAGCGTAGAGTGCATGGTATTAATAGTTATAAATATTTTATAAACAGATATGAGTAGAAGAGTTTTGATAATATCCTGAAAAGCACCCCACACTTTTTTTACAATAAAATAATTTTTTCTTGCACTATTTTTAATTCAAATTTATTTTCTATTTTTTTATTTGGATTTTCTATAAAAGCGTTTTATTTTTAGTTTTTTTTAACAATTTTATTTTTATTTTTTTAGTGATTATTTAATGATTTAATTCCCTTCTCCGTGGAAACTTTGAAAAAAGAATTAAATACACTCTTATAAAATTCAGATAAAATTGAATGTTATGTAAAAATAAGCTTTTCTAAAAAGGTTTTTAAATACAAGCTTTTGAGATCCTGCATATCATGTAGCAGCAGAGTGCTAGCCAAGACAAATAAAACGAGCCCAAACACGACAGGTCTATCTTGTTTAGTACAGGAGTTCCTATGGCCACCTTTCGACTCCATGATCAGATCAGCTCCATGGTATCATATTATTGCATTGTCACGCGATACATACTAACATACGTAAGAAGCTAATAAAAGCATATTTAAAAAAAAGAAAAATTGCTATCAGTGAAAAAATTTGCATTATAATTTTCAATCTGGTCATCTTAACTCATTCTCAGAAAAATTCCCATGAAATGTCCAAGATAAAAAGTAGGGCACATTTTAAGTCTAAGAACTTGCTGTTAATCAATGAAAACTGTATTAAAAGCGGTCCAGTAGTTTTCAGTTAATCATGAACAAACAAACAAATAAGAACACTAGACAAGAAATCTAAAAAAATCGCACTGTTTTCTCCGTGGTTTATATAGACTTCCAGTTGTTTTTTTTAACAAATATAAGTATTTAATATTTTTTTACACTATTGCTTTCATAAGTTTTATCAGGGGTTTCGTATTTTTGCATAACTACTTTCTATACAACTTGTTACTTAATTATGAAAAAAAAATATTAATAAGATCTTTTGTTTGTGCGTGTCTCTTGTTTATAGAGCAAGTGCTACAGGTTATATTATATTACATTTTTATGTATTTGCCCACGGAAGATTCACTTCATTTTATATCACTAATTATACCATCCCCTGTCTATCTGTCAACAAAATAAATTACAAAACTTGACCAAAAAGGCCAAAATGGTCTAAATGACCAAAAGACCACAGTGACCGACATGGCCAAAATGACGGAATAGGCAAAAACGACCAAAAAGGCCAAAATAATCAAAATGGTCAAAATGACCAAAGAGGCCAAAATGACCAAAAAGGCCAAAATGACCAAATAGGCCAAAATGACCAAAAAGGCCAAAATGACCGAATAGGCAAAACGACCAAAAGGCCAAAATGACCAAATAGGCCAAAATGACCAAAGAGGCCAATTAATTGGCATTGGAAATTATCCCTTGTCCATCCTCAGTATTTAATTTACATACATACCGAATTTCAGCCAAATCGGCCCATTAGTTCTTCCGTAAAAGCATAACAAGAAAGACAAATATATTTTTATCCCGGAAACTATCCCACTTTTCGGGATAAAAAGTATCCTATGTTCATTCTCGGTATCGAAAACATATGTATACTGAGTTTCAGCCAAATCGGTCCAGTGGTTTTTACGTGAAAACGGAACAGACAGACAGACAGAGTTACTTTCGCATTTATAATATTAATAGGGATATAGTGGATGGATGCAGAAGTCGCGGAAGGCCACGACACACGTTCCATGATCAAATGGATCGTGTACTAGCAGAAGGTGATGTCAGGAGCCTTAAGAACAGACGAGCGTGCATGACAAGAGCTATGAATGTCAAAGAAGCAAGTGAGGTGTGTAAGAATAAGCCTGAATGGCACTCTGTTGTTCGTGCCTACCCCGCAAGGGACCTGGCGTGAAGTTATGTATGTATGTATTTTTATTATTTCAAACTATTTCATAGTTTACAAGTTAAATAGCTTCAATGTACAGCCATGCATGTTTAGATTTTCTAGATAGATAATACAAATTGATTTTTATGATGTTACCTTTGAGTGAAACAATATCTAATAATGTCTTAGCTGATACATAGTTTAAGACAATATTCGTTGTATCCCTGTTTGTGCTTGTCTGTGGCTCAGCTCTACGTTCAGGAGTGGTGCTTGTTGTATTCGCTGGGGGAATGTAAGCCCCCTGAGCGAACTTTCTTTGTGCCAATGCTTTCCTACAATTGCAGTGTATCATTAAAATATTTTGAAATAATTTCTTACCTTGGCCCTAAAAAGAGCATCAATTAAGTCAGAGAATTGTTAAGATAGCATATTTTACACATTCCATCCTTATGTTTGCTTCAGTAGGTATGTCTTACATGTAACTAAAACTAACTGTTAAAACTTCATCACTTGAACAAGATTCGGTGCCAAATTTTATCTCTTTTAGTAGCTCCCGAGATAATAAGTTCCACAAAAAAGTCAGAAGCAATACTAAAAATACTACCGGTGTGCAGAAGGTTTGTTTGTCGATAGCCTCATGATGTTACGCGTCGATGGTCAGTAGGGTTGACAAACAAGGTTACATAAACAATTGTTGGAATAAATTTATCATTGTATATACTTTACATAAGACTTTAAAAAAATTGTCTATGTCGAATTTCGCCATTCTCTTCCCATGGGTATCAAAAAGGAAACTAAGGGAAAAATAGTAAATAAAAAACGTTGTTATTACATAGATTATATATTAATATTTAATGAATTGTTTAATCAATGAATTCCATTGAATCAGACATAACTAAATTACATTCAGTCTCTGTTTCTAGTTCCATGGAGTCATTATCACTTTTTTGCCCATCAGAAATAATAAGATCTTTTGTATATATTTCCCCAACCTGTCCTCTTCACAATAGTATTGATGCAAGTAACCCATGGTTGACTTCCTTTTTCCACTCACTTTGCATGACACTTTTTATAGCAGTTTGGATTAAGTTTAATATATCCTTTTCCGACTGGGTTGCATTTTTATCTACAACATCCTGCTTCATTAAACTCCATGCATACTCTATCAGGCGTAAGGCACAGTGATATGGTGGTATCGATAATAAGATTGATATAAGTAATTCTTTGTGACTATGGCTTTTTAATAATTCTTTAAAGAAATATATTTTATGTGTTAGTAACATTTTGATGATATGGTATAATTCTTTATTGGTCATTTTTTCTTCATATGTGACATTTTGGTGAGATAACCAAGTCTGCATGTCTTCTTTATGTGATGATTTGAATTTCGGTCCTTATTTCTACTTGCTTGGTTTATGATATAGAGGGTTATCAATAACCACTATGCCATTTCGCAGTAGGTTCTGAATAAGCTTTACATATAACCATTTTACAAAATAATTGGTATTCAACTCAGCATGGTAGTAACCTGTGGAACTTTATTCCCAGTGTGAACAATAATCCATATTTGGCCCAGATTGCAATTCTCCTTTACACTAGTGTGTAAAGAATTTTGCCAGTATTTAGTGACCAGGTAATGGATGTGTAATCCAAGTTTCATCTAGATATGTGACAGGTTTCTTATCTGTGCCACTATTATTATTTTCTTTTAAGTATCTTGCTCTCTAGGTTGCTATATCCGGTTTTTGCACAAGAAAATCTCTAATATTTTTTTACATTTTTTGATTTTGTAGCCTAGCTTTTCTTTTAGTATTTTTCTTAATCAAGTTTTTGTCCAGGAAATTTCAACTCTGTTTTTACAATATTTAATATCTTTCAGAGAGTAGGGTTTATTTTTCCACACTATAGAAATTCCCAACTATATTTCTAATAGCATGTATCATAAAATAGTCTGATTCAAGCTTCTTTCCACTTGGCTTCTATTTCTTTGGCATTGTAGGTTTCACTTCTTATGTATTAGCCGATGTGTCTAGTGTAGGTTTAGTGTTCTTAGCTTAATGTTTCTCAGGTTTTGAATACTCACACCTGTGGTTTCACTAGCATGATAGACGACCCTTCTTGTTTTTCTTTCTTGAACAATGTAAGAACTTTGTAAATAATATCACATTCTCCATGAGATAGGCTTTCCCTTTACTCATTTTGATAAGAAAATAACAAACAACGAAAATAATTGAAACTTAACAAAACAGACAAAGCAAAATCAAAACATTACACCTGCATATTACCTGTGTTGCGACCAGACCAGAGAAGCATGGGATGCAGTTGGTGGAAGTGGGAGGGTTAGTCATTGGAAAACCTTCTGCATACTGCTTATAAACAGTTTATTTCTGCCTTTCAATGTTGACAGAAATCAGCCATTGTGTCAACTTTACATAACTTGCTTATTGGTAGTTATGTTTCTAATAGTATAAGAGCCCATGAACCTGAGTTTTTCAGAGCATTGCTCCCAACAAAGGTGAGAATGATTGTTTGGGTTATCGTGACTCCAGCAGGTAAACAGTACTAAGGTCTGTAAAATATCACCTAGAATTGATCAAATTATAATGGCTGGTTTTTTACATTTCCTTGAAAATATTATAAATAATTATGTCATTCATTGCCAGACCCTTAACATCGTGGCAACCCCTTGCCAGACACCCTTAATGTTCATTGAATTGTAACTCAACTTATGTTATAGTATAAAAGCTATTTTTATATATAATATTTAGGCAATAATTCTTTGATGTTTCCATATCAGCCAGATAGTTTTGACTATTCCAACTCCTTTTCAGAAAAGCATTTTGGATAGCTGTAGGTACAAGCGAGCTGTAGGGTGCATGGGCTCTGCTATTAGATTATACAATATGTAAAGTATAAATTTGTGTTTAAAATATTCATGTGTCTAATTAACTAACATAGATACCAAAGTTTTGAACCTATACTATAAAAAAATTAAGAAACAATAACAAATCGCATGAAACCTCATTTAAGGATTAAGTCCTTTTTTATTTAATATCTCATTTCTATACAAATCGAAAGACCGAATGAACACGTCTTATTTTGGCTAAGATAATAATTCTTCCATTTTGCCCAATAAATGTTCTTCAATCAATCTAATCGGTTGTACAAGATCAATAACCCGGCAAGTGTCGGGACGCCTATCAGTCTGGTATTTGACATGCGCAAAACTACCATAAGGGGGGAAAAGTCTGCATATAAACGAGCAAAAACTTGGGGAGCATCATAAACGGTTATTGATCTAGATTCATTGTAATTTATATCGTGCTATGTACCTGTACTTAGTTAATATCAATATTAAAGATGGCACTGGCTAGATGCCGCCAAATAAAACATGGCGAGAATAAAGCAAAATAATTGACCAGAATCTATATGTTAATTCAATGGAATAAATAAATCATGCAGTTTTACGCATTACAAACAAGATACATACCAACTCATCCTGTTAGGAGGGGTAAAAATTACTGTTCAGATCAGCGACTTTTATAAATAAGCATATCGCACACGACAAACCGGTAGTTTAAATAATATATGAATCACTGGAATTTTAAATAGACTTTAGACTTAAAACAAACTCGATTTGAGTGTCGGAAAAGCAAGCATACTACACCATAGATACACTTTAAATAAGTCCCTGGAAATCACTAAATACTCTACTTGGAGTACTTGGCCAGGTAGTCATTTATAAATTTTTAGCTCACGAATTTACAAATTTGTGGACTCTGTGTGTATACAATATTTATTTTATTTAGGTTTATGGCTTGGCAGCTAGGCCTTTAAGCCAGATCTTAGTTTATAATATACATTTAGTTTCTTCATTTTCTTAAGCCTATGTGCAGCACAGCTGAACTGTAGGTAATCAGCTAATGCCATTCAACGGAGTTCTTGTGATAACTCAAAAGGCCACATTTGGCTATACAGTTTACATTTCTCACAAAACACATAATTACTATTCAAAAACTATCAATATCCTACAACTATTGTTCATTTTAGAGTAATTTTACACATTTTTAGAAAATAAAACTGCACAGCACAACTTCTCCTTTTAGTTCCCGCCAAAAACTCTGTGTATACAATATTATTTTATTGTATTTATGGCTTGGCAACTAGGCCTTTAAGCCAGATCTTAGTTTATAATATACATTTAGTTTCTTCATTTTCTTAAGCCTATATGTAGCACAGCTGAAATGTAGGTAATCAGCTAGTGTCATTCAACGGAGTTCTTGTGACAACTCAAAAGGCCACATTTGACTATACAGTTCACATTTCTCACAAAACACATAATCACTACTCAAAAACTATCAATATCCTACAACTATTGTTCATTTTAGAGTAATTTTACACATTTCTAGAAAATAAAACTGCACAGCACAACATCTCCTTTCAGTTCCCGCTAAAAACTCCGTGTATACAATACAATCAGTGTGACCAGATTTTATTTGACGAATCTACTGCTTGTGGAGGTTAAAAACTACTGAATTCTACCAAAAGAGAAAGATAAAATACTAAAAATATACTATATTTTTTTTTGCTGTCGTGTTACAACGTAAAAACGTGTATGTTTTCTTGATTAAACGATAAAATAATAAAAATAACAAAGAAACAAATGTTTTCTTAGTTAAAATTTAGAATTTAATTTAATAAAACATTGGTTTTTTTAATTATTTAGATAAAAATATAATTAAAAATTACATTACATTCCACATATTAACTTAAGTAACTTGCATACCTGAGAAGTGTGTGTGGTATTTTTTTGAAAGATGGAGTAACAGTGGTGAAACAGGTGAGGCTAGTGAAAGCAAGAATTAAGAAAGGTTTGCTTAAGTGGTTTGGGCGATACATTGATGTTAAAAAAAACAATGTTTCATTTGCATCGCAGGAACAAGCGTCAAAAGTTTATGTAAATGGTGATAAAAAACATCGTTCATAAACCTCGATATATCGTTCATAAACATCAATATTTTTAACATCGATGTTTCACTTTTGAAAACATAGATATCCTAACATCGATGTTTTTATGAGCGATGTTGCATCCCTAGATATGCCAAAAGAGTACTAGAATAACTGAAAAGGGTGAATTCTACTAAAATATACCAAATAATTTTAACATACTAAATTCTGTTGCTAGTACCTCAAAATCTACCAAAAAAGTAGAAATCTACTAAATCTGGTCACGCTGAATACAATGTATGTTGTATATAGGTATGTAAACAAAACATCGATGTTTCCAAACATCAATGTATCGTTCATAAACATTCGATGTTTTAACATCGATGTTGAAACCAAAACATCGACGATACATCATTGTTCAAGAACGATGTTTTATCTTACATAGACATAACGCGCCATCTTGCGCTCTATCTGTGATCTACACAGATTTCCATTATATCATTTTTTTCATAACTTTTTTCTTATAGTCAATAATAATAATTTATAAAATAAAAGGTAATTATTATACCTATTTATTTCATTTCTATTAAAAAAAAGAGTGCGTGTAACGTTCACACGCGATTGAAGTAAAACTTTTTACAAAAAAAATTCAAAATTTTTTCACTGATTTGTTTATAAAGCGTTCTACGCTTTAGCGAGTTTATTACTTATTAGTCAAATGACCATCAACTGGTTTTAAACCAGTTATTGAACCACCAACTATCGGTTTCTTTTTAAATAACAGTTACCATTCATTGTTTTCGTAGTTACATCACTAGTATATGCCATTTGGTGATGCCAGGGCGCTGGAGTCAAAAGTTTAGAAACTGGCATAAATGTCTTGAAACATATACCTTTTTGCCTTTTCTACTAGCAACATTGGTATTCTTACTACTGTTCTGTACGTAGACAGAGAAACCTATAGACAAATTGATAGCTTTTGTCGCATTCACACAAGAAAAAGAGCAACTTATGCCGATGTCGTATAAAAGAATGAGACAGAACGATACCATTTTTTGTTTCACTGAGCGTGCCGCGGTTTAGATCACCGGTGTTCTTAACAAAGTTCGACAGCTGAAGCGCAGCAGCTATCGTCATCCTATAATATACAGTTTTCACGTGCTTTATGTGAAGTAATTCATATTATATTTTGTTTTCAACAACTTAGACTTCCTATTTCAACCTTTTTGTTAAAAACATGGTGCGGTGTAGCGTTAAAGGGTGTAAAAGTGATAACGGAACGAAAACCCAGGATTGTCTTTTCACTCGTAAGTATACCACTGTTTATCAGTTACTACACTAGACATTCAGTAGCATTTTATTATGTTCATATCTTGTGTACTCTAGACGTAAATTCATCGTTAGAATAGCACAAAAATAACAATTACAAATTTTAATCTAAAATTTAGTATTATTATTAGTATTATTTACCTATTCTGGTAAATATTCAGTTAATAATATATTAAGTTTCGAACCAGGTTTTTTAAGATTTTTATATGTTTAGTGTTTTTAAAACTACAGTGTGAACTCCATGTAACGTCACTCGATTTAATGACAAACTCCTTTAAGAATCGAAATCACTTGGCTTTGGTTGGTTTAGATTGTCTTCCACAGAATGACACACTATCTAGCGTTACACCCACTCTCAATAACGACAACAATTCAGTAATAATGCCGTTTAAGTTGCCAAAATTAGTAAAAGCGGCGCAGCTGTATACGTTCTTCAAAGTACTATTTTCTGTAAACAACAACTTTCTTCACCCTTTTTTGTATAAATTGATATTTTTTTAGGAAAAAATAGCTTGTATTCCATCATGTTTCTGCTTCAGTTTAAATGAAGATACAATTATGGAAACTGAAAATCATTTAAACATTCCTGTAAGTGCACTTTATTAAATAAAAATAATCTGATTTTCCCGCAATCAATACAGTTTTTGCTATGTACAGTATTAAGATAAATTACTTTCGTATTAATTCGCATATTCTCCACAACCATCACTAGGAAGTAATAGAAACAAAAATATTGTGTCCAAAAAAATATTGTCTCCAATAAAGTTATGGTTTTAGTATCCATAAACGGGTTTTTTGATTTTAGGACAAGACGCCAGCAGAGTACACACCTCGAACGTTGCGAAAAAAATGGCAAAGCTTGAAAATACAATCATCCGAACGACCGAAAAAATTAAGAGCTCTTCAAGAAAAAATAGACGTTTAACGAAAAAGGTAGCTAAACAAGAAAATGTTATTGCAGAACTGAAAACAAAGTCATAAATAAGTGAGGAAGATGGGGATTTATTGGAATCCTTTGACTCTACCAATAAAGACATCTTGAAAAAATTAAAAATAAACATGTTCTATTATTTATTCACAAAGCCAGAACCTACTATCACATAAGAAACGGCAGTTATTTAGGACTACATCATCATCATCTATCTTTAGTCTCCTGCCCTCATTGCAATTAATTTGAGTTACGCAGCATGTCTTCTCCTTCACATAGCAACCTATCGATGAAAATCTTCCTTACATACAAATTTCTAATTATCACAATTACTTTTCCTCACAAGGTATCCCTAAATATAGTGAAGTCATCTATTTTGTCCCTTTCTGCGGCACGCTATAGCGGTGTCTATAGGATGCTCTGTCTACGGTTCTGTAGTAGTTTAGGTCGGCGACGTGTCGCGTGCGGCGTTCCACAGGGGTCCTCGGGCCGATCCTTTGGAACGTAGGCTATGACTGGATCCTTCGGGTAACGGTCCGGCCCGGAGTAGGGCTGATCTGCTTTGCGGACGACACCCTAATCACGGCACGCGCTGCGTCTTGCGGAATCCGTGGACGTCGCCAACGACGGGTTGGCGATCGTCGTAGATCGAATAGCTAGGCTGGGCTTGAAGGTCTCCCCCGCGAAAACGGAGGCCGTCATGTTCCATAGGAAATTCCGGAACCCTCCCCCGGACTTGTCCGTTACAGGGTGGCGATTAGAGTAGGGCCCAAGATGAAATATCTTGGGCTAGTTCTAGACGGGAAATGGCTGTTCAAAGCGCACTTTGAGCAGCTAGTTCCCAAACTCGTGAATTCCGCGGGCGCACTCTCCAGGATTCTTCTCAACGTGGGGAGGCCGGGGGGTGCGACGTGGAAGCTTTATTCCGGCATCCTGAGGAGTGTGGCGCTGTACGGTGCGCCCGTCTGATCCGATTCTCTTCACCGCCACAACCGAACCCTGCTGCAACGCGCGCAGCGGGTTCTGGCCGTGAGGACCATACGGGGGTATCGCACAGTGTCGTGGTCGGCGGCGACTCTCTTGGCAGGCGAGCTGCCCTGGCATCTCCAGGCAGACGTCCTGTCCAGGGTTCGACGTACCCGGCAGGATGCCTTAGCTAGAGGACTGACCTTCTGTCAAGTCGAATTAGAGACGGTCAGGAAGCGGGAAACCGCTTGATGCCTCGTCGAATGGTCTCGTGACCTCGAACACCCTGTGGCCGGCGGCTATACGGTGGATGCAATCAGGCCGCAGCTGGAGAAATGGGTCACCCGCACCAGCGGAACCCTGACCTTCAGGACGACGCAGATACTGACCGGACACGGTTGTTTCGATCAGTATCTGTTTCGCATTGTGGGCTGCTTGCCTTCTCCGGACTGCCGCCAGTGCGGCGCACCCGATACGGCGTTTCACACGCTTGTCGAGTGCGCTGCATGGACGCCTCAGCGTTTCGAGCTCGAGACGCACGTAGGAGCCGTCGGATCGCTTGGCGACTTGGTAACGGCCATGTTGCACAGCGACGACCGCTGGGAGTCTGCGAGTACTTTCTGTGAGGCAGTAATGTCTCTCAAAGAGGCCGCAGAAAGGGACAGGGAGCGAAGTCCTGCAGCGCGTGCTAATGTCTCTACTCGAGGTCGCCGGCCTTCAGCTGGCACCCGGAGAGGCAGGTACGCGCATTACTTCCCTCCCTGAGTTAGGTTCCGGTACGGGGGGCCCTTGCTACTAGGCAACGCAAGGGATTCATCTGCCCCCGTTTCGAAGTGGGGTGTGTTCTCCCAGGGCACACTCCAGGCACTTTATTGCGCTGGATCGTCTGTTGAGTAACTATGTTCTACATCTCAGACTTTCCAACACAAACAAAGCGCAGGGTCGACAGGGAGGAGGGGGTTTTTAGTGGGTATTGAGGTTGCTCGCCCGTGCGGCATTACTCTGAGTCTTCCACACTCCTCTGTGTCACGCCATCGCGGACGGAGCGCAAACAAAGCATACTATTGCTAGCGTTATCGCCCCCGATGGATGCGTGCCGTTTCCTAGTGACGGCCCTGAGAGTGCGTAAATCGGTCAGCACTTTCCCTCGCCTCAAAAAAAAAAAAAGTTCTGTAGTAGTCTGTGATTCTGGTTTGACATATGATGTAAACAAAGGTACAAACAACGACCCATGTCAAGAGATTTGAATAACCGTTCCACTTGGGTTTACGATTGTAACGCCGGTAAGCAAGTGCAAAAATTGCGGTCGTGAACGTGGTCGTCGTGAGTCCCTGATGGAACGTAGCCACTGATTAAGACTAAAAATTTGAAGAGATAACAGGATGTATTATGGTTATTGTATTATCTCGCAGTTCAGCGCCAATCAAAGGTTTAAAACGTGAAAATTGTACTATAAATCACAAAATGATAACTTTGTTTTTTAATATTTTTAACTGATGCTAATGTAAGCGGCGGACAAATGAACATTAACAAAACTATCCACGTCATACATCGACCTTGAATATAAAAAATGCAGATGTGGGATCGATGGGGACTTTTCAAATTTAAATTTTGATGGCGTACCGAACTTGCATATCAATTTTTAGCTCTGTGCTAATTATAGTAACCTTAACCCTATTTTTTAGGTTAAATTGACCGGATTACAAATGATTTGGCAATTGAAGAAACTCTTATAAATGATTTCATCAAACCATTTGAGAAGAAAATCAGAAATGTAAGGTGCACCCCAGATCATTCACTAGGTGGGATTTTGTTGATGCCGACTTTCAGAAGTCTGTGCAGTATTTAACTCCTATGATCATAGACAAAATCAAGCACAAAAAAGTAATTATTAAAACTAGGCAGATGAAACAATTCCCCGATTTCTCGTGCAAAAATTGTGTGCCCTAATTAAATTCCTCAAATAAAAATAATTTACCAAAATCACGTTAAAAACCCCAATCTGGCCGGCCCTGGCCGACATTGTAATTTTTATCGAATTTGACAATAAATGGGGATTGTACACTTTTTTCAATTTAGCTTTTTGAAAAACCATTTCGAGGAATAGTGTCCCTAATCATTTCTTTCTATTTGAAATTCCAAAAAATGTACGATCTTCTTGTATTTTATAAGAAATGTGTTTGACCTTTATTTGACCTTACTAAATTTTATGACGTCATTATCGTCTGGTGAAATGCATATGATTACCGTAGCCATTGAGTTTCAAAACAAAAAAAGACCGACATTTTCCTTTTTATGTCATACAACATAAACATAAACGAACATTTTATTCGACGTTTTTTAGAATAATATTATATAAATTAGCTCTTCAGACTAATATTTAGCAAATTTCGATTTCAAACTAAAAGTTAAACCGATGAAAAGATCATCATGATGGAAGAAAAGTTTATTAGTACGGCAATACGGCTTACGCCAGAAGTTTAAACGACGTCCAGCCTTCTGTACACAATGTCCAGCGCATACTACATCATCTGGGAAGTGTAATGGTTTGATGAGGTGTTTCCTACGAGGAGGTCACTTCAAGGCGCAATATTTCCAAAATCACATAGGTATTGGAAACAATGATTGAACCATTAGGTGATACTCTATTCGCTGGATAGCAGTAAATTTTCCAACAGGATTATGTAACCTCCCATGAAGCAAGTTTATCCAACATTGGTTACAAGTAAATTTTCCAGGCTTTTTTCAGAGCGAAGATTGGCCATCATTGAGCCCTGACTTGAATTCTTTGTATTATTCTTTATGAACTGAATTGGCAGGCACTAATGGCATGCAGAAAGTACACCAGAACCTGAATTTATCTCAAGCGAGCTACCATAGAAGAAAGCTTAATTAATTGATTGAATACAAGGATGGCTATTTTGAATAACTTATTTTTATATATATCAAATCTAGATGTCTGTAGAGTTATAATTCATGTAAACAATATATGAAGATTAAACATTCCTTCCAAAATATTTGTTTTACTTTGTCTAAAGACTTAATGATTAGGTTAAAAGTTCACATTAAGAGGTTATAAGAAATACATGATTTTCTATACTGAAAGCAAACTGTTTATGAGTTATAAATTTGTATGTGCCATATATTGATATGGATGATTGATATATCTTATGATTTGTTATTTTGCAAGATTAAATAATAAATAACTTTTAGCAGTTAAATTTGTTTATTTACTTAAAACACTTATTGGTAATCATTTAGGACATATGTAATCTTTTCAGAAATTATCAGTTTTATCTATTTCTTTTTTCTGCAAACCAAATGCTAGCCCATTTGGTTTTTTCTCTGTTGTTAAAAGTTTTCAGGTAAACTGCAGCGCATAACTCATATAAAATCCTATGTTCAAGAATAACCCTTGCTTGTATAGATGTTATTTTTGATAGTGTTTTCCGGATGACCTGAAATAACAAATGGTAATAAGTATCTATTTAATTACTTGCATAGTCATTATTTAACTCATAAATCAACATGAGTTTGTTTGTCAAACAACACACACATACACATCAACAAATCTTCATATTCCATGAAATCCATAAAGCTATAGAAGGTGTACTCATTTAGCCACTTTTTAAGCTGGCAAGTGAATATATTTAAAACTACTGGAGAGTCTGATATATTCCAGTAATTTGTTGTATATGGTCAGACCCCTAATATACATTTGAAATCAAACATACTAGCCAACCCCCAGGACAGTGGTGCAATCCTGTCTGTTCCTTTATTTGTATGTATTTGTATGAGATACTTTACTTGTATTATAGAATATTAAGAAAGTAATATAGGTTGTTGGTTATTCAATTGTACCAAATTTAAGTAATGAATATTATTTTAATCGGTTTCTAATAACTTAGTAAACTGTGTAGCTATTTTTCAATAACACAGGTGCAAATTTTAGAAGAATTTCTATTCCAACACAAAATATACCACATTAATTAAATAATAATTAATATTACTGGTTTTTATATGGATGAAATTTACAGACAGCAACCGTAATATACACAAGGTTCTAAAATGAAGTAGCAGCGTCTAATGGGATCTTTCTTAATATGGACAAATAGGATGAATGTAAACACAAAAAACACCTTACACCTTCACAAAACTACTTACATCAGAATGTTAGCTCCTCTTATTTCTGGAATATTATGTACTATACGCTATGTACTCTAATAACATTAAATTGTCAACTTTAGGTAGGTTTTCCGAATCAACTTTTACAAAGTTAACAACACTCGTATTTGAAAATCCGGCCATGTGTAAACACAATAAAATAATTAATATCTTTTCTTAAATAAAACAGTTCCCTTTTCTTGTCAGATGATTCCAGAAGAATTTTCTAAGGACGAAGTTATTTTTAATTAATAATACTAGAACTTTTTTTTTTTTTTTTTCTTCTTTAATGGCTTCCGCGGTTAGCATTGAGCCAACAACAAATCTTGATTAACTTGATGAGCTTATTCAACATATTAAGTATCATATATACAGGAAACAGAGTTTTGACTTTTACTATAGAATTAAAACGAGGAAACTTTTATTAAAATACAAAAAAACCGCATAAACAAAGGAATTTGGAAAAGGAGAGGTTCAGAGAAGGAAAATAGAATGGAAAGAATATAGTTAAATATTATATATTTATGTACAAATGTATTATTATTGAAAATAAATAAATAGTTAAATAAGAAAGAAAAAAATTAAATCTTAATATCATTATTTACAATAAACAAACCTAATAAACGATAAATGAAATTATTATTTGATGATAAAAGGA
Source organism: Dendrolimus pini (assembly GCA_949752895.1). Lineage (NCBI taxonomy): Eukaryota > Metazoa > Arthropoda > Insecta > Lepidoptera > Lasiocampidae > Dendrolimus > Dendrolimus pini. The sequence goes on along the minus strand of OX457125.1, from coordinate 8,117,405 downwards.
TTTGGATAGAAGTGGGTAAAGGAATGAGGAGCTGTGTGAGACCTTGAAAGAGCTGTGAGTGGTCGTATTTCGTACAGTTCAGGAAAATATGATTCACATCCTCCACTTCACCACATTCGCATAGTTCACTGTTAACTATACCAAACTTAGCTAAATGGGCAGATGTACAAACATGACCTATTCTCATTCGAGTTAAGATACAGGACACCCTTTTGCCCAAAATACTAGAACTTAGAAATGTCGCATTAACAGCTGATCCAAAGACGTTATTTTATTTTTTTATTTTAATATATTCCTGACCATAGAATCAAAGTCTTTCAGTCGGAAACATGTTAATTAATAGGTCTTCGTATAGTAGCACAGTTGTATTGCAGGCTACAACCGACGCCTGATCCAAAGACGAAATACCCAATGTTGCCAGGTTGCTAATAATGAAATCTCTAAAATTTAAAAAAATTACTATACACGCGTGTGGTTTTTTTATATTTTTTTATTGCAGGTGTTCAGCAGATAGGCAGACGGCCCACTTGATGGTAAACGGTTACCATCGCCTATGGACATTTGTAACACTAAAGGTGCTACAAATGCGCTGCTGCTCACTTAAGGGAGACTGGAACCTGGTCATTGGCCGAAACAGAACACAAGGTAGTTATGGCGACATACTTTAGACTAGGGGTGGTAGCCATCCAGTCGGGCAAATGCCCTACCACTTGGCTGTGGGTTGTTTTGTCGCCTCTTACGGTAGGCCACCCGGCCGCAGGGAATTGTATTCTTTCTCCGTTCCTGCACGGATAAAATGTGTAGGAAACTATCTCCCAAAGTATGAAACGTATGAATTCGCGTGACCATCACGCTCAGATACCAAATTTTTACCTCTGAAGTATAGTCCTAACAACTGATAGTTTTTTTAAGGTCTGCATACCCCTAAATTGAAACTGACAATACAACCATTTTATTCTAACTTCGTTGACAACATCATTGGATAATGAGGTCATGTATAGGTACCAAAGATTAAAAATGAAAACCTAAATGTGATACCAAATCAAAGTGTTTTGATAGTCGAATGAGCTTTATCTGTTTTAATCTCTGAAATAATACTTTATTACAAATTAATAAAAGAAATGTCATTGGCATAGCCATAAATCTCAGTTATTCTATCAATGAATGGTATTTAGTTCTAACTGTACATTATTCAGTTTAAGTTCTATAAGATTGATTTTTCACCAAAGATCACTTTAAATAATTTATCGATAACTAGAAAATAATGATTGGTGAAACCCAACAATGAATATGTATATAAAATAAAATAGTGATACGCGATGTCCATCACAGCAGTTATGAGAACCATAGATTATATTAATATCACATAGATAATCTTCATAGATAATAATATTATTATGTAGGGTAGTTTTCGTAGTATTTTCGTATAAAAGGCGGTGTGGCGTGTAGACAGTGTTCATTGCTTACTGAGTGGTAAAGGGGAATCTCTGCCCAAATAGTTAATATTAGGTATATTTGGTACTTTCTTGCCCAAATCTCTGCAAGGCTTTTTACAATAGACATGCGATAAAATTGCTAAGCTGGCCACACTAAAATGATCACGATTCGTAATGAGTAATAACAGTGACATTTAAATAGTAGCACAGATTACTAAGATTTGTAGGTTTTATTATTTTTGTTTTATAGGCAAACATTGCCTGTTTGCCTATAAAACAATGCATTTTTTATTTACACATATTTTATTTTATCAAACAAAAAAACTAAATTCGATCCGGAACCAAAAAACGCATCCATAGTCAGAACTATATATCTAAGCTTATGCCGCCTCTCAAAACCTTTAGTCTAAATTTATGCCACTCTTTCACGCGGCCGTAACGTTTTTTCGTGACAGAAAAATCCCAAGAACCCGTCTATATAGAAGTGTCACTTCAAAAATCAATACATGATATTGTTTTAGTGGAAACTGTCGGAATAAGTGAAATTTTATGGATCCGACGACTGAACTGAACGATAAATCGCTCCTGGGAAAATTCCCGGGATAAAAAGTAGCACACATTTTATGTAGGAACATAAAATTTGCTATCAGTCAGTCAAAAAAACCGCATCAGATTTCGTTTATTTTCAATCTGGCCATTATAAATCATTCACTGAATTTTTGCAGTGGAAATTCTCTAAATAAAAATAAGCGTAAATTTTAAGTCAAGAATTTGCTGTCGATCAGCGAAAACCGCATCGAAATTGGCTCAGTAGTTTCAGGGCCGCCGTAAGCGGGCGTGCAAGGCGTGCATTGCACACGGGCGGCACACCCAGGGGGGCGGCAAATCGAGCGACTCATCACGTAATTTAAATCATTTTCATAATACCCACCAGAAGTATAATGGTAATTCCGACATCTATTGGCATCCGTTAAAATTAAGATGCAAGTAGTGAATCAGACATTGACTGTATTGATTCATTTAATGAAATCATTGCATTAAAGTTACATTTTGCAGAAAAGCAGTCTAGTGATCCACAAACCCTACTACAATATTTTTTACCAATGGTTTCATTTCAACATTTCCGAACACAGCGATAGCGCCAAGAATATTACTAACTGAAACCGGCAGTGTTTCAGTTCCATCTAGTGAAAGAACCTTTTCAAAATAAAGAAATTATCAAAAACTATTTAAGATCAAAAATGCTTCAGCAAAGACTAAATTTATTTAGCTATAGTTTCAATTGCACATGAAATTTTAGACTGTTTGTACACAAGAAATTCGGTTAAAGATTTCGCAAATATAAACGCCAGAAGAGTTAAATCTTTGTGTAGATAAATATTTAAGTAGGTAGTAAAAAAACTAATCTAAGTACTTAATTAAAATAAATGTTTTATCTTCATTGTTTTTCTTTTTCCCACCATAATGAGAAAACATTACTAAATCCTTTTTAATACGCTTTTATTAGCTTCATACGTATGTTAGTATGTATGTATGTTAGTATGTATGTATGTTAGTATGTATGTATGTTAGTATGTAACGGAATCTTTCAAGTTAAATTTGATTCCCGGTTTCCGATTGAGCTAAAATTTTGCACCCTATTGTATATCGCGTGACAACACAATTATTTGGTACCATGGAGCTGATCTGATGATGGAGTCGGAAGGTGGCCATAGGAACTCCTGTACTAAACAAGATAGATCCGTCGTGTTTGGAATCGTTTTACTTGTCTTGGCTAGCAATGCAATGATATGGTGCCATGGAGCTGATCTGATGATGGAGTCGGAAGGTGGCCATAGGAACTCCTGTACTAAACAAGATAGGTCCGTCGTGTTTGGAATCGTTTTACTTGTCTTGGCTAGCAATGCAATGATATGGTGCCATGGAGCTGATCTGATGATGGACTCGGAAGGTGGCCATAGGAACTCCTGTACTAAACAAGATAGGTCCGTCGTGTTTGGAATCGTTTTACTTGTCTTGGCTAGCAATGCAATGATATGGTGCCATGGAGCTGATCTGATGATGGACTCGGAAGGTGGCCATAGGAACTCCTGTACTAAACAAGATAGATCCGTCGTGTTTGGGCTCGTTTTACTTGTCTTGGCTAGCACTCTGCTGCTACATGATATGCAGGATCTCAAAAGCTTGTATATAAATTTTTTTTTAAAGCTTATTTTTACATAACGTTCCATTTTATCATAAAAGTGTATTTAATTCTTTTTTCAAAGTTTCCACGGATAAGAGAATTAAAACACTAAAAAATTAAAATAAATAATAGGTTAAAAAAACTAAAAAAGCTTTTATAGAAAATCCAACAAACAATTGAAAATAAATTTGAATTAAAAATAGTGTAAGAAAAAAATGATTTTATTGTAAAAAAAAGTGTCGGGTGCTTTTTAGGATATTATCAAAATAACCCTTCTACTTATATCTATTGATACCATGCACACCACACTTTTTTTACAATTAAATCATTTTTTCTTACACTACTTTTAATTCAAATTTATTAAAATGATTTTATATTTTTTAGTTGGATTTTCTATAAAAGCGTATTTTTTTTTGACAAAACTCAGAGCTAATCATAGGGCGGCATAATCGGTATGGCACGCGGGCGACGAAGCACCTAGCGGCGGGCCTGAGTAGTTTTTACGTGAATCCCAAACAGACAAGAAATGAAAAAAACTTGCATCGCGTTCTCCGCAGTTTGTATAGTATAGATTTCGATGCGGTTAAAAACTAATAGTGGATGGAATCTTGTTTTTGCTGTTGGCGTCACATGCGTAATTTGTATAAACGAAGGAAATACAGCGAACAGTCTCCTCTACACTAGTCCACTCCCGAAAACGGACGGAAACTTATCAAATACTGCCAAATGAAGCGCCGGCATTACTGTATGAATGTATCGTATCGACTGTGTCCAAATGCGACTTATTTATAGCAGTAAAAAATAACGCCCTTCATAATTAGTTTATAAACATGAGTAATTCATAAAATTTATCAATGTTTACAATGTTGCATCTCAAATAACGCATTAAACCCTTAGCTACATTTACGTCCTTTCCTCAAATGTAATACAATCAGGCTTGCAAGGCTTGCGCAAGAATATCGCAGAGTTAAATCGGCTGTACTGGGTCAGGGCTCATGTTGGTGTCCCAGGAAATGAGCAAGCTGACGAATTGGCCAAGTTAGCAGCACAACAAACTGAGGTACCAGCGGCGTACAACCGATGTTTTCTGTCGTACACAAAAGTGGAGACAATCCGAAGAGATAGCGTCCGAAAATGGGCTAAACGGGCTGAGAGTCCCACCAGAGCAGTAACGAAACTTTTAATACATGATGCGGTGATCGTCTTATAGTCTAGTAAGACAAATTAAGATTAGTCCGGTACTTACTCAAGCAATGACCGGACATGGGGGCTTCTCCGGCAGGCCGGCGACCAGTCCAAGCAAGACTTGGAAGCTACAACAAAAATTGAATTGACGGAGTCAACATTATGATGCAAGATGCTGGCCGGTAAAGAGTCTTGGCTGTAAGCTTTTTGTATTAGGGCGGTGGAGGACGCCGCGAGGAGAAATAAATCTACGTAATGTTTTATCATTACGTCGATTTATCTGTCACCATGCTGCGTCATTAAGTATGAAAGTCCCTGAATAACTATCCAGGGAGTTTCGTACTTCAGACTACAGAATCACAATTGGAACCGGTAGTAGGCGCTAGAATCGGGTTCTAGGATCCTTCTAATCTCCTGGACCGATTTTGTTTTTTGTGTTTGTGTCCCCCTGGATGGTTTAAATTCACAATTGGAACCGGTAGTAGGCACTAGAATCGGGTCCTAAGATTTATATTTTTTCATGGCACGACAACATCTGCCGGGACCGCTAGTCAATATATTCAAACAAAACAAACATACATTAATTGCTTAAACATATTTTCTAATTAGTCTATGAAGACAAAATATTTATTATCAAATTCATAAGTTAAAAATAGAAATTATACTTATTATAGGTAGGTACTTACTTTTGTAATCTAGAGCTAGAATGGCCACAAAAAGGTTTGAAACACAGATCACACAGTATAAATTTGAAACCTACACTTTCAGATTACTAATTTTTATAAAGTGTAGCTACTAACTTACACGCATTTTTATTTTTATCGTTCTTCATCGTCAAAATGAGATTTCATTATTGATCGAAATTGAACAAAGAAATTGTAACGTTTGTAAATACATCTCAAATATTGCGTATTTAACACAACGTAAAATAAATTCTATAACAATATACAAAATAAAGAACATGCGCTTAAATACCTTAATATAAACTTTTAATATTATATCGTAGAACTAATTTAATTTACTAATAAAACAATAATTATTAATTAGCTAGTTAGGATTACGACGTCACGCTCACGTTGCAGTAAATCCACGCAAAAGCAAAGAAGCTGTGACGCTTTGTACATCTACATGTCGATAAAAAGTGTTGATTTGAGTTGCCATTACTGTAATTCAGATAGTAATTGCGCAGGTGGTTAATTGATAATTGTTTTAATGCTATTAATGTTTTTTTTCATTTGGGAATAGTACTTTATTTTATACATTTATTTGTATACTTAGTTTGTTTATATTTTTTTTATATATAGTACAGTAATTTGTTTCGAAAAAAGGGGTTACCTGGATAGTTTTACGGGAGTTTTAAAAATGGGTAATTTTATTGATTTCAATGTGCTCTTTCCGAATTTCAACTTTCGTATGTTATCCACTCGCGTCGCCATAATGGAAAATACCACCTAACAGCAGTTTTTTGACAAAACCTCTTTGGCGACTCAATTTACGATAAAAATATTTATTACAAAATTAAAGTACACAAAATGTTTGCTACATTTTTTTTTGTAAAATCAACAGTTTTGGCGTACACGAACATTGGCACTTCGGAAAAATTATTTTCATCAAAATTTATCATAGGAAACGTTTTGAAATTTTTGAAATCTTATTTAGATTTTCTTTATGTTCATTATTTCCCGAGTTATGAGTATCAAATTCAAATAGGACCTGAACTTTTTGCTATGATCGGCGATAGCTCTGCATCACAGATTACATTCAATATATAAAGACTGTATCAAATCACTGTACAGACTTGTTAAGCAAGTAAAAATAGGACATATTATAAAAATATATCTTAAGCTGAGTTACGTCGGCATTACCTCCAAAGCCGCTATATAATTTTGTGACAAGCTATTACAATTCATGAGCCAGCAGACCCATTAAAATATAGTATGACCATTGTTTGTATAATATAGCTTAGTCAATAAGACAGAATTCTGCTTTAATTTAAACACAAGAATAAGCATGGGATAAGCAGAAATATTGTTGACTCCCGAGTTTTCTTTCTCCTTTCCGAGTCTTTACTTTCCTTTAACATTTTATTTTTAGTGTGTATAATTTAGACTATTCATTGGTGTTTCTCTTTTTTGAAATAGATAAATATGGCTAGTGACAAGAAAATTTCCTTTGAATCATCTAGTATAGTAAAATCAGTAGAGATCGAATATTCCACTCCCTCACTTTTGTTACCTAGCTACGACGGGAACAAAAGCACCCTCGCATTTTATATCAAAGGTGTAAAAAATATCTTAGAGTATATAGCAAACAGGGAAGACCCCTATGAAATAAACTTACAGGCAGAGCGGTTGAAGCGCTTTCCGAAAGTAATGGTGCGAAGACTTGGCCTTAAATAAAGGCTGTCCTAAATAGATTCGGTGAATTCAGAAATGAAATACAATTGAAGACGTGAGTGGATGAAGGTGATATGTCTCATATTCGGTTTTTTGCTTTTTTTTTGCGTAGGTGAATGTTATAAGTCGATACCAAATGACTACAGACCTTAGAGCCTTAGACCATAGATATAAGGCATATTTAAAAAATAAAAAGTTGCTAAAGGTGTTAAGTTCAGTTCAGCTTCAAATAAAAGTAAAACTTTTATCTCATTTACTCAGAATTGGAATTATGCGACTTATCACCTTCATCCACTCATGTCTTCAATTGGTCCAGGAATTAGTACATAGTATGTAATAGGTATAATTTCTCATTAGATTCTTTTGGAACTAAAATTTAAAAAAAATATAAATATCGTTAGTTCTTTAATTTAATATTACAAGCAAATGAAAAACACATCCGAACACTTAGATCGAATAAGCAAATATCACGGAGGCAAAACAATTCATAGAGGTATCCAAAAAACTTACAAACACACATAGAAACTACCATTGGCTAAACATGTTATCTACCATATAAAAATTTATAAATAAATGCGATTGCGATGTCTTAAAAGTAAATATGAAACCCCTCTAACGGAAACCCCTCAAAACCTATGGAACATATTGTTACAACCTATACATGGGCCAAAGAGACCAGATACAAAAGGTCATTCACCTAAAAACTACTGTGGAGTTGACAATCTATTATCTATCTCTTTCCATCTCGTGTATTTGTCGTAATTTGTCTGTCTTTGTCGTAAGATCAAGACGGGTTCGCCAACATTCGGGCGCCATTTTATAGTAAGAGTTACTGTTTTTAGTTCATTCCGTTTCGGAACGCGCTCGTGGTGATTCTTGTTATTTGTAGAAGTTTTATTGTAGATGACGTGATGGATAAATTTATTATACATGTTACAGATTCTGATTCTACAGACTCAGAACAATCGGCGTCAGACTGAATAAATAATGATTTCTTTAAAAAAATGTTTCACTTTTATCCTCATTTCCATAAACATTATTATTATTCTCATTTCAACTCAATTTCTTTATATTAATTGTTACATTTTTAGAATAACATATTAATAAATAAATTGTCTACTCAAATATATAATAAAACTTTCAAAAAGTTACGCACCCCTGTATTTTCTAATGACCTTGCATTGGTTTTGTTTACATTTGGTATCGCTTCTCGTTGGCCCTACTATAGATGCCGACAAAAACTAATTCAAAGCTGCATACCTGTAAAAACACATTTTACTACCGTTCGGCATTTGGACTTCTTTTTTTTATGCGTTTACTAATTGTCTAAGAAACAGTCCATTGTTTTATTGTACTCGTTTATGGCCGTTGCGATCGACTCATTAGCCAGGTGTCGGATTTAAAATACAAACTGATTCTAGGAAATTCAGTCTACGCGGCCAGGAGGACATATTGCATCTGTGCAGTATAAAGCAATGGTCCGAGGGAGGGACGAGGCAGTCGAGCGATAACCACGATCAAGGCGAGACTTTTGTACTAACATCGGGAACCTTAGTGACGGACTTTGCGCGTCTATTGAATTACGACCTTCTGCATTACGTTCGGACTTGTTGTGTTTGGTTTTATTTGTGCCTGTGTTATACGTGTTTGTATAGTTCTAATACACTCTATAGTAATTCTAACGGCATTTTAATTCGAGTCTCACGACCAGTAACAATATGTTTATAGACCTATACAGCAGTGGAGGCACTACGTTCCTAACTCTTGATCTTTTTAAATTAAATGATTATTTAATTATCAGTATTTATGCATAAAGTGAGAAAGTAAGTTTATCTCCTTTTCAGTGAGTGTTATTTCCTGTGCTTGACCCGTTGAACACAAAGATACGCAAATCAATTCAATTATGGAGTCTATTCACGATGCTATGGCAGAAAATGATGAAATTATTTCGCAATAAGGCTGCTACTTAAGAATCTTATACACAAATGTTAAGTTGTGGGTGGGCGTAGTGAATAAGCAGGTATACTTAACCCCTTTTTTTTTTTTTGGCAGGGGAATTCCATTTGAGGACTAAGCCGCGACAGGCACAGAAGCCTGGGGGATGCTCGCGACCTTGGTGAGACAGTGTGGGATTCGCCAGATCGGGGGTGGCACTAGCGCGCCCGGTCAGAACCGGTGCCACGCTATTGCCACTCCCCAGTTAGGGATACCCACTAAAACCCCTGGGTGTTCCGTCCTGCGCCTTATGCCAGGGCTACGGGAATAGGCTACCCGGCTCCGCATTCCCTGGCAGGCGTGGGCCCCGCTCACTGGGCCTCTTCAAATGCCGGGGGAGCTACTCCCCCGGCGACTTCTCGGTCTTTTCCGGGCGTGGGGCGGTCTATAACGCGCCCCACGGGAAGAGAGATGAGCGCGCGCGGAACACTCGCGCTCTCATCTCGACGGTATGTGCGGGTGAGTGAGAACCTCTAGGTATACTTACCCCTACGACAACCCCTAAAGTCCGGAGGGTTTAATTTTTTTAAAGTTTATAATCATAAACTCACTTATTTTTGTTGTAAAATTGTGCAACTTTTGCACGCACGCACGCACGAATTGTTTATGAATGTACTCAGGAATTACGTATAAGCACTAGAACTTTTTGTAACACTAAAACTGTTTTTAATGTAGAAATAAAGTTTCAAATTTAATTGACGCATAAATACAAATTCATGCTAGATAATCGATTGATTAAGTAGTAGTAGAATTCGCCACAAAGGCAGGCAAAGGAATCTTAGTCCATACAGCCAAGTCTAATGTATTAAATCTTCGTATAGTAGCGCAGTTGTATTGTAGGCTACAACCGACGCCATTCAACGGAGTTCTTGTGAAAAGTCGAAAGGCCACATTTGACTATACAGTTCACATTTCTCACAAAAACACATAATTATTACTCAAAAACTATCAATATCCTACAACTATTGTTCATTTTAGAGTATTTTTACATATTTTTAGAAAATAGAACTGCACAGCACCACGTCCCCCTTCAGTTCCCGCCAAAAACTCCCTCGATTAATTAAAAAGTGTCATTTTTTAGTGTCACTTTTGTTTTTAATGGCTTGGCTAACAAGGTGTGATTATAAAAATAAATTAATCAATATGTCATTAATACTTATCGATTTGTAATTAAGAAATTCGAAATCTTGTAGGTCACGACCAAAGCGCCAGAACCGACTGTAACCATTAACTATTTATTTTATACACAAACAGTCGGTTATGTTAGGTGATATTCAGACAGCGCACGAGCCGAGCGAGCGAAGCGAACGTGCCGCGGGAGCGGCCAGCGAGTGCCAGAACCGACTGGTAACCATTTACTATTTTTTTGTACATACAGACAGTTACGACACCTTGAAAGTTTCATATGAAACATTTGTTTTATTTATCAATTTAGTGGACGACTAGCAAGTTGGCTTTTAATATGACAATGAATTAATATATTAATGATATCAATTTTATTTCAATTTCAATACACTACTGTTTTTTTATATTGGTTAAATATAAATTAATGCGATTACGTAAAAAAAATATCGTCTTTATTGGTCGCCATTTTGAATGGTTACTCTTGTATTGTATACAAATGTGCTCTATTGTGTTTTTTCTTCATTTTTATCCAATTAAGCTGGTTTTTGGGTTATTTTGGCTGTTTTTATGTTGATTACTGGTTTTTTTTTAACTTTGAAAGGATTTTTAGATTTCGGACCTATGATAGAAGTGCAACATTAGCGAAAAAATCAGTGAAAATAAGTGAGGTTATGCTTATTAAAAAAAGTTTATTTCAAGATCGCCGGACCTTAAGGGTTGTGGTAAAGGTAAGTATTCCTCCCCCCCTCCCCACTTCACCACCCCGCTACTTGAAATTCCTGTATAAAGAAGCTATACATTTACCCGCAATAAAACTACTGCAATTGAATCTCAGTCGCAGAAAACCACCAATACGGCTACTGTAGAAGGTTTGGTTGCTGAGTTCACCTCCTTTAAATCCTTTACGATGCAGGCATTAAATGAACTTCGAAAGAAGATGCTTTCTATTACTATGGATCAATTAGAGATGCAAAATCGAAGAAAAATGTTACTTTTCCATAGTTTGAATGAAGTAAGAAACGAAAATATATTGTTTATCTATTACTGACGTTATCAAAAAGCGACTCGGCATTTCAGACTTCACAATGGAGGTACTAGACGCTGTCACTGGAGTGGCCTGTACACAGCCAGTAGGTAATACAGGCCCATAGTGGTAAAATTCCAGAATGTAAGAGATCGCGACAAATTCTAGTTACATGATGATTAAATTCAGATGACTAAAAAGCGATGAAAATTGCTTGGTTGTGATTATGATCTAGGTAAGATAAAATATTAATTGAAAAAATTATGTGTATGTGTGTGTAGTTCGCAGGCAGTAAAGTGAAACTTTAGAGATATACTCACACATAATTCGTCTCTATTTTATTAATATAAATATAATTTAGCATACTTACATCCGTCAACATATTATAATTTAAAATAAACTTTTTAAGTATCGCTTTAAATTTTTCACTGTTTTAGACTAAAAAAAATATTTTATCAGCTTTATTTCGGTTCAAATTGGACCTATGTTTTATCATTGATCTTATTGACACTAATCTATGCTGTATAGATGGGCAATCCACCGGGTTTAAATCCGGTGCTTTGATAAAAACCCGATAAACACCCGCAAGCACCCATACTTAAATACCTAGATTTTATGAAATTAAATTAGTGATGTTAAAACATATGTTAAAGTGATTTTCATTCATTTCCTTAGACCATTTAACCGGTTAAATGGTCTAAGTTCATTTCATTTCTTTTAGTAGGCAACATTAGTTAGATCATGGAGGGTAAAATAAACTGGTACGAGATAATAACGAAATTCAAAAAATCACATTTTCTATTATATAACTTTTAAATAGCTTATTTTATGTTGTAGTGTGTAACTAGCATTGAAGACTCGAGCGTAAGCGTGTTAGATGTCATATTGTTCATTTGTAAGTTGATTTACATGATAACCCTTAGCTTCCTGTAAATACTTTAAGATTTGTACATGGCATTTGGTGTGCACACATGGCTTAATATACTTAAATTCCTCCGCCACTGATTTTACGAAGTGCTCATTTCTTTTGTCTTCTCCGTCTCCATATAAAGCACATTCTGAACAATTAGACTTCAAAACTATGTTACCTTTTAATTCTTTCCTTCTTTTTATATCCATGGGGACAAAAAGAATAGATGGAGAACTTGGTGTATGTAGCTTTGTTGGTGACGGTAAATCATCTAAACGTTGTGTCTCACTATCTAAAATGTTTGGCGACCGGTTCCGACAGCAGTCTGTTCTTTTACTCTCCTACGATTACATAATAAAAATGAAATTAGTTGGGCTATAATACCTACATATTGTTGCAGAAGAATTTATAATGATAATGGAGAATCCGATAGTGATTGATTGTTAAGTATTTGTTTTTGATTAGCACCAGTAAAAAGTTTTTTCTTGCATTATTTTATTTCAAATAATTATGTACAATTCAATAAAAGAATAATAATTACAAACTTAATGTCATTTATATATAGAAATCATTTACACCCGAAATTTGGGTGGAAATCGGGTGTTTATCCCAAAACACCGGATTTAAACACACTTGGGTTTAAAAACCCGGGTGGGTGGATTGCCCATTTAGCTGCACGATACATATCTCGTACCTTATTCTCTCGCAGGCTTTAGTCATATAGATTTATGTGTTTATCTCTGTTTAGTGTCGCTTTTTCTCTTTCAGCGAGTTTTAAATCAGAACGATTCTAAAGAAGTTTCATTTATATAATATTTAAAAATAAAATAGATGCAAAACCTTATATGCAAAATCGCTATGCGATTCGCCCTTATTTCTTATTAATAGAAAATTTCATACTCGTCATCGTAGCTTAGGAGCCAGTGATCGGCTACCTGTATGTTTTTGACCAGACCTGAGGTTTTGTACATTGAAGCACCTATGCCTACCATGCATGGTACGGGGACTCACTAAGCTCTAAGTGGTGGACGCGACGAGCGCTGAGGTAAGACAGTATCGATTTTTGACGAATTTTAAATCCATTTGACCAGGGCTGCCGTTTTGATATTTGAAAATATAGGCTTATTATTATCGGAAAATAAGAATGGCAGATAAAAAAAATTGAAAGTAATTGACCAGATCTGCCATTGATATATTTTGTTTATTATAGTCTTAAAAACGTATATTGATCGCGGCAGACGTCTACTTTGCGTATACACATCAATAAATAATAAAATATTAGCTACTACCCAGTCAGATGTATATGTTTTCCGTTCGCTGTTTTACATCAATATAATTTACTTGCGATTTACTTTATCATTGTATTTACAGAAGTTAATATTTTTTTATATTCTATATGCTAAACTTCATCATGTCTGCTGCGGACTGTGGATGCAACACTCGAGTAATGCTGGAAAGCCTCGCCTGAAGACTGACCATCTCTCCATGCTGCTGTAGGTGTTCCAAACGTCCACGTCTGGGGATCTTTTGGCTCCAAACTCCAGCCAAATTGGTTTCAGTAATGGGCAACGATGATATGCAGTTTCCAAATATATTTTTTTTGTCAATTTTGTTTATTGTCTGGAGGTTAGTATTAATGATAGGTCGTGTACTGGACCCCAACGAGGAAAAATTATGTATATCAAAGAACGAAACACGTTGATGTGCGGTATCATTTTGTTCGCGAAGCTATTAGTAGAGGTGAGGTATGCCTAAGTATAAACGGAGTGAGCAAATGGTAGCGGACATGTTGACAAAAGGTCTTGTGAGAGTGAAGCATGAATCAGAATGGTGTATGTATACAGTATGGGATTGAGAATGGATGAGGTGTTTAAGGAGGAGTGTTAATACTACTTACAAGATTTTTTTGATAACGTACTGTTATATATAGTCTATGCACCCCATTTGGCCTATCCTACACCTTTCCTGTCTAATCATCACTTTCATGCCTTAGCTTCCTATCTGCTCATCGACCCAGTCCCCGAGTCTCTTTCCAACTTTCAACCGAGACGGTCGTCCCCTAAACTATAACCTTGTTTTAATTATTCCTTTTTTAAAAAGGGGTTTACTCGGTCCCGCATAACATTTTGGTGGCAGCGGTGGGATCCGATATCCCCTACGCAATATCCACGCGCGGTATATACGCGGTAACCAAAGTAGTGGCCGTTTCGAACCGGTCCAGAACATTAAATCCAGTGTATCCAGTTTCCACGAAGTCCAGTTACAAAGTCCAGTATACAGAGAGTCCAGTTTTACGTCCAAGATCCAGTGTATTCAGTTTCCACGAAGTCCAGTTACAAAGTCCAGTATACAGAGAGTCCAGTTTTACGTCCAAGATCCAGTGTATCCAGTTTCCACGAAGTCCAGTTACCGAGTCCAGTATACAGAGAAGTCCAGTATACAGAGAGTCCAGTTTTTACGTCCAAGATCCAGTGTATTCAGTTTCCACGAAGTCCAGTTAGCGAGTCCAGTATACAGAGAGTCCAGTCGTCACGTCTAAGATCCAGTGTGTTCAGCAGTATCCACGAAGTACAGTTAGCGAGTCCAGGATACAGTAAATCCATCGTCGAGCGAGTCCTGCATCCAGGGTTCGAGGCATCCTGTGTTAAGAATTATCATCACAGAAAACCTAAATGTATATTTTACGTTTATTCCTGTAAGTCATTTTAAAATTATTTAATTACCATCGTCTTAAAGTATAGTGTAACATTATACCCTACGAATAAATAATAAGTCTTATTTATTCGTAGATTATACCATTCTTATCTATTGTGACTAGTCTAAACATCCTCGAGGCTACCGGGCTGCACTGCGCCCACGCGTTTATTCTTATCGTTAAGGTGCCTATACACTCGAAGCTTTGATTTATTTTTAATACATTTTACAACAGACCTAATAATAAATAATTACCTACTTAAAACCTAAATTTAAATACTTACCTTCTTAAAATAAAAATAAAATTTTAATCTTCCTAAATAAATATAAATATTTACCCTTCTTAAAATAAATTTAAATACTTACCTTTTTAATTTCCATTACTCGAATTGATTGTCTGACGAGCCACTATGTCGAAAGGAACCCGGGGCGAGTTGAGTATTAATCTCCCAGAGGGACATTCAGATTTTAAAACACCAACACCCACTCCATCACCAATTAATCTACCAGTTCCTGAACTTGATCTAAATATTCTCACAAAATTTATAAAGCCGTATGACGGAAACCGTGACACTCTTAATTCCTTTATTATAAACTGCAATAATGCTTTTGAATTGGCAACAACCAATCAAAAACAAATTTTATTCAAATACATCCAATGTCAATTACAAGGGAAAGCTGAAATAGCTTGCTCCATTAAAGAGTTTATTAACTGGGACCAATTGAAGGAATTTCTGAAAACACAGTTTAGCCAACGCAAGCATTATGCCCATTTACTAATGGAATTACAAGAAACTAAACAGGGTACTAATGAAAATGTTAGTCAGTTCTCATTTAAAAACGAAACTTGTCTATCCCAATTATTTACCGAAATCTCCCTTTCAAATTGTAAAAAGAAGGAAGTTGATGGTAGGATAGCCGCTATGGAAGATTTAGCTCTCCATCATTTCCTCATGGGACTACATCCAAGAGTATCCACAATTGTCCGATGCCGTAGCCCTAGAAACCTAAATGAAGCAATTAATTTTGCGTTATCTGAAGAGAAAATTCAGCAATCATTTTATAAAAGCACTAGTTCACACGTCAAGCCTAACCAATTTGTTCCGAATAGAAATATTGTTAACAAAAATTATCCTAGACAAGTGAGTAATAATAACTATTATAATCAAAATACGTCATCGTCCCAAAATATACCATTCTGTCGCTATTGCAAGAAAGCTGGACATTTCCTGGAAAATTGCAAGCTTCGCGAATTCAATAATAATAAGCGTAATTCGGGCGGATTTAATTCCTTCACTCCTTTACAACCGTCTACTTCAACATTCAAACCCAATCCTCGCGTAAATCATATTGGAGAGGAAAGCCGAGATGAAGTTGATAATAATAATGAAAATTTAAACTATTAAGAGTCCCGTATAGGTGTCGCACGGGGCGAGTTCACTCCCAAGTCGATACCACTCATATATCTAAAATGACCTGTGGACAGGGTAACCAGCCCCAAACTCAGGGTCGTCAATCTAAAATGACCTGCGGACAGGGTAACCAGCCCCGAACTCAGGGTCACCCTCTTAAACCGACCTGCGGACAGGGTAACCAGCCCCAAACTCAGGGTCGTCAATTTAAATCGACCTGCGGACAGGGTAACCAGCCCCAAACTCAGGGTCGTCAATCTAAAATGACCTGCGGACAGGGTAACCAGCCCCGAACTCAGGGTCACCCTCTTAAAATGACCTGCGGACAGGGTAACCAGCCCCAAACTCAGGGTCGTCAATCTAAAATGACCTGCGGACAGGGTAACCAGCCCCAAACTCAGGGTCATCCTCGTAACATGGCCTGCGGACAGGGTAACCAGCCCCAAACTCAGGGTCATCCTCCTCAACCTGCCAGTGGACACGATAACCAGCTCCAGCCTCAAGAGTTCTTAAGGAAATCACCTAATTGTCCTGAAAATAATAATAATGAAATTTATGACATTATAACGAAGAAAAGATTCTTACCTTATGTAAAAGTCCGAACGTCTGTAAACGAAAAACCACTCACGTTCTTGATTGACTCCGGTGCAACCATCTGCGTCCTAAATAAGAATTGTGTTAGTAATCTTCCTCAGTTAACCGATACCTGCATAAAAGTTAAAGGAATAGATTCCAAGGAGCATATTAAAAGTTTAGGTAGTTTGGAATTACATCTTGAATTTAATCCAGAATTTAAATTATCACATACCTTTCACGTTTTAGATAAAATTGATTTCCCTTATGATGGAATTATAGGCACTGACCTATTTATCCAACACGGCTGTCGAATAAATTACAGTACAGAATCTCTAGAAATAAATAACAGAATTATCCAACTATCATTCGATGAACCCTCTTATGTAATCGAACCACGAACTGAAACAGTAATAGAATGCTCCATTAAAAATCCCGAATTAAGAGAGGGTGTAATACTCGATCAACATATTTCCGACTCTGTCCTTATTTCAAATTGCCTAGTAAAGGTAAAAGACAATAACCGAATTAATTTGACAGTACTTAACTTATCCGAACAACCAGTTACCATTAAGTCTAACCTATCAGTTACCTTATATCCTATTGACCACTCTTACTGCGAACCCTTTGGTTTCCATAATACCTCAACAGATAATTCCATTGGAAGAGTCCGTACATTGTTTGATCTCCTAAAAATATCCCACTTGAATCCTGAAGAAACAGAAAAACTTCGCGCGATATGCAGTGACTATTGCGACATATTCCACTTACCTGGGGACCCTTTGACTTGTACCGACATAATCCAACATGAAATCAAAACTTCCTCATCTCAACCTATCAATGTAAAATCTTATAGATTCCCAGAGATACATAAAGAAGAAGTTAAAACACAAATAAACAAAATGCTGAACGAAAATATTATTAAACCGTCTAGATCTCCATGGTCGTCACCCATTTGGATTGTACCTAAGAAAACAGATTCTTCAGGGCAGAAAAAGTGGCGAATCGTCATAGATTATCGTAAACTTAACGATATTACTATTGGAGAAAGTTATCCAATCCCCCAGATCAATGAAATTCTAGACCAATTGGATCAGAGTAAATATTTCACGACCCTAGACTTGGCCTCCGGTTTTCACCAAGTTAAAATACATCCCGACGATGCATCTAAGACGGCATTCAGTGTCCCACAAGGTCACTTTGAGTTTAACCGAATGCCTTTCGGATTAAAGAATGCGCCTGCAACATTCCAAAGAATAATGAATACAGTCTTATCAGGCCTGCAAGGTATGCATTGTTTTGTATACTTAGATGACATAGTTATATACTCTCATGATCTCACTTCCCATATGGAGAAAATTTCTGCCGTGTTTCAAAGACTGAGACAATTCAACCTCAAGTTGCAACCCGAAAAATGCGAGTTTTTGCGTAAGGAAGTTGCCTATCTAGGACACATAATTAGTGACGAAGGTGTTAAACCAAATCCTGAGAAAATAAAATCTGTCGTACAATTCCCTACTCCTACGTGTCCAAAAGATATTAAATCTTTCCTCGGCTTAGCCTCATATTACCGTCGATTCATACCGACATTTTCAAAATTCGCAAAACCTCTGACTAACCTATTGAAAAAGGATGTCCCATTTGTTTGGACTAATTCCCAACAGTTAGCCTTTGAACAACTCAAAGAAAAATTGGTAACTGCCCCAGTTCTTATATATCCTGACTTCACAAAACCCTTCCTTCTGACCTGTGATGCATCTAACTATGCTATTTCCGCAATCTTATCCCAAGGTGAAAACGGCAAGGACAGACCAATTGCCTATGCCTCTAGGACACTCAACAAGGCTGAATGTAACTACGACGTAACGGAAAAAGAATGCATGGCGATTGTCTACGGAACTAAAGTTTTCCGCCCGTACCTTTTTGGCCGTCATTTCACGATCATTACCGATCATAAGCCACTAAATTGGCTATTCAATTGTAAGGACCCCGGGTCCCGTCTAATCCGATGGCGTCTGAAATTGGAAGAGTTCGACTACACAATCCAATATAAGAAGGGAAAGTTAAACACCAATGCAGACGCCCTCTCTAGATATCCTGTAAATCCTGTCCATGAAGAAATATCCTCCAATGATCAAATTGTGGCAGAAGATCCTCATGTTCAAAACGATCCTGAAGATGTTAATGAAAATAATCCTGATAATGTTCCTGAAAACGATCCTGAAGATGTTCCTGAAAATAATCCTGTAAATGACAATGAAAATCCTCCTCAAATATCTGTTGATAATCCAGAACTCCAGATGAGTCCTGACGTCCCGGACTTACCTGAATTATTTGACTTACCCGACGACTTTGTAATCCCGGGAGATGTGGAACTCCCCGATGACTTTAGTATCCCAAGTCCGCCATCTTCTGAAGAATCCACCAGTAGTAATGATACTTACTCCAAATGCCTGAAAACAATTAACAACAAATCATTAATGTTTAACACTAAAATAGAGGAACATAATGAAAACTTACTCAAAACAAAAATAAAACACATAATTATACCTGCTTCTATCGATTTGGATGAGTCAAACCAATATGTAGAGGAAATTATTAATAATCTTCCTAATTCCAAAGAACTCATCGCACAAGAACGAACTCTGTATTCGTTCATCAAATCTGAAAAGGATGACGTAACATACTATTTATTATTTATAAAAGTTTACCACTATGACAGTTGTAATAGTTACGAACATGTATTTAAAAGCCTGAAAAACTTAAAAATGGAGTTGTTATCTAATAAGGTATTAGAATTCTCTATATCGGATTTCAGAAATCCATTTGATAATCATTCTTTTATTAAGATATATAATATTATATTGTACTTATTCCATAATACTAGTATAACTATACATATTTATAAAAACACTATTATCTTTCCTGCGATGAGTGAAATTACAAAAATCTTAAAAGAAAATCATGATATTCCCATTTCCGGTCACTTAGGAGCAAATAGAATGTTAAATAGAATCCAAGAAAAGTATTACTGGCGCAATATGCGCACTGATATTGAAAATTATGTACGTGAGTACCGACTCTGCCAGGAGAATAAAGCACTCCGTAGGACCAATCGTGCTCCTATGCAAATAACTTCTACTTCAACACAACCCTTCGAAAAGATAGCATTAGATATAGTCGGACCTCTGCCTGAAGCTGCTCAAACGAGATTGAAATACATTCTTACATTACAAGACGACTTAACAAAATTCTCTGCGGCGTATCCTATGCCTAATGCTACGGCTGAAGAAACATCAGAGTGTTTAATCCATTTCATCTCCCAATTTGGAATTCCCAAAATTATTATCACAGACCAAGGGACGAATTTCACTTCCGAATTATTTAAACAAACGTGCAGCTTTCTTAAGGTTAAACAATTATGGTCCACTCCTTATCATCCGCAAACTCAGGGCGCAATTGAAAGAAGCCATTCGACTTTAAAGGAATACTTGAAGTCTTTTGTAAACGAAAATCAAGACAATTGGCCAAGATTTGTATATACTGCAATGTTGACATATAATTCAACAATCCATTCCACAACTAACTTTACTCCTTATGAATTAGTATTTGGTCATAAGCCGTTTATTCCATCCTCTGTCTACGAAAGCTCACTGGAGCCTACTTATAATAGTTATGTCCGTGTACTACAACAACGATTACAAATATCCAGAGAGAAAGCTCTAGAAAGTATCTTAAAATCCAAAATATCATCCAAAAATTATTATGATAAACACAGCAGACCAGCGAAATATAAAGCAGGTGACATGGTGTACGTTAAAAATCACCTTCGGCTCCGAAAAGCGTTGTCTCCAATATGGAAGGGCCCTTATAAAGTAATAAGAATTAATGGTAACAATACATTGACTTTGCTTATAAATAGACGACACGTAAAATACCATTATGACGAAATTAAATTAGCAGTAGTTGATGTACAATAAAATAATTAGTCCTTATGTTAATAATCTTATCATAAACTTTATATTATAAAATATTATATATAACCAATTTCCTTAAACATAAATCGTATTTCAGAACCACCATGTTGGGTGTCTGCGTTCTTGCAACAGAAGTCATAGAAAAGATAAATAAAGGTCCAGGTATATATTTTGATCCAATTGGCGAACTTAAAATTAACGCTGGGTACTTGGATGTAGTCACCCCATTCGATATCTCCCACATTGGACCTCATATTCAAAATATTAATTCAGTATTAGGTACAACTCGGTTTTTATGTGGTCAAATTGAAATCGAAATTACAAGTAAATTAGAATGCCACGACATATTAGAACCGCTAACTATCAGGTACCAAGACATGGCCTCTGAGTATTCTTCCATAGCCCATCTTACAAATAGTAATAAGTTCAAACGCGCAGCGTGGATAGGCGGTATAGGCACCCTATCCAAAACCATTTTTGGGACTCTAGACGAGGATGACGCTGTCAAATATGACAACGCCATACAAAGCATACAAAATAACGAAAAAGGTCTGGGTTCATTAATTAAAGAAAACATTTTGGTTACAACTTCAACCTTGTCGAAATTTAACGAAACTTTGCATAAAATAAAAATTAACGAAGCCAGACTAAATGAAGGTATCGACAAGCTATCGTTACAACTAAAAAACTTGTCTCTCATTACCGAAGAATTGAAAATCAAAACAAATATCGGCCTAATATTTAAAAGTTTAGAAGCCGCTGTATTCACCTTATCATTCCAGTCGGAAGACCTAACAAATGCAATTATGTTTAGTAGTCAAAATATACTTCACCCAGCTGTGCTACCTCCCACACAGTTGTACCAAGAGCTTGTTGATAACTATAGATACTTACCTGCTGATTTGAAATTGCCCGTCACTTTAGAATTAAGCTACATCCATATACTAATGAATATATCAAATGTTGTTTGTTATAGTTTAAATAATAAGATTGTTTTTATATTAAGAATACCTTTAGTATCACCTAAAGAATATAGGCTGTATCACAACATAGCGTTGCCAATTCCACATAACGTTATGAAACCGAACACATTTAGTTTTATAATTCCCAGCAGTAAATACATCGCAATGACTAAAGATAAATCAGAATATTGCAAACTCGAATCACTGAAAGAATGCAGAGTGATAAGCGTTCACGAGTTCATCTGTGACGTCATGACTATGTACCCTACTGGTGCAAACCCAAGTTGTGAAAGCGAGCTAATTTCTAATGTGATAAGTACATTACCGACGCAGTGTCAAACAGACTTCATTCACGGAGATTTAGATTTATGGAAACCACTTAGTAATAGTAATTGGATTTATGTACAATCCCAAAACAATAAATTATATATAGAATGTCAGAAACAGAAAAGTTTAGAATTAAATATTGTCGGAACGGGAATTTTGAATATACCAAATAATTGCTTTGCCTATTGTAAAAGTACTAAATTAATACCAAAATCTAACAGTATTAAAATAAATATTACCGAAACACATTCCGACTTTAATATAATAGATGACTCTTGCTGTACTTTAGATAAGTTTAAAAATGTAGTGAATAATGAACCTCGTATAAAACTACAAAATATTGACTTAGATATCTTTACACCGGAAACAAAATCGAGATTAAAATCTATGACTAATAAGACAGATGAGATAATTAACCAACATCAAATAATTAAATACGAGACTCATTATTCTATTCTGTTAGTTTTAAGTTTTTGTATTATCTTTCTATTTTTTGTAATTAAGTGTGTTTTGTACATTAAATCTCACGACCGTCTCTCCTATATACTTCCCATATTTTCCCGATCAGCTCCAATAAATTCCCCAGAATCTCTACAACAAACACCAAACCCTGATCCTGTCATCCCTCTTAAAATCATGAAATCTCAAAATCCAGAAATCATTCCATCTCCTAGTACTAGGAGAAATATATAACTTTTCTTATTGTTTTCCTAAACTTCGAAATTTCAACCCCGAAGTTTAGTCTACCCCGGGGAGGTGTTATATATAGTCTATGCACCCCATTTGGCCTATCCTACACCTTTCCTGTCTAATCATCACTTTCATGCCTTAGCTTCCTATCTGCTCATCGACCCAGTCCCCGAGTCTCTTTCCAACTTTCAACCGAGACGGTCGTCCCCTAAACTATAACCTTGTTTTAATTATTCCTTTTTTAAAAAGGGGTTTACTCGGTCCCGCATAACAGTACGGTTTTTTTTAAATTCTAATTGTAATGACATGTTTCATCTTCTTCTTCTTCTTATATATATATATATATATATATATATATATATATATATATATATATATATATATATATATATATAATGAAAATGGTGTTCGTTTGAGGCTCAATCACGCTTAAACCACTGATCGTATCGACATGAAACTACCACCATTCGATGCGAAATTTTTCCTAGATGGTTTATGGCTATCTATCTATATCTATATATAAGCAAAGTTTGTTTTCTTTGTCCGAGGTAAACTCGAAAACTACTGGACCGATCAGCATGAAACCACAACCATTCGACGTGGAATTAATCGTAGATGGTTATAGGCTATCTATTATTATCTATCTATATATCTTATATATATATATAATGAAAATGGTGTTCGTTTGAGGCTCAATCACGCTTAAACCACTGATCGTATCGACATGAAACTACCACCATTCAATGCGAAATTTTTCCTAGATGGTTTATGGCTATCTATCTATCTATATATATATAAGCAAAGTTTGTTTTCTTTGTCCGAGGTAAACTCGAAAACTACTGGACCGATCAGCATGAAACCACAACCATTCGACGTGGAATTAATCGTAGATGGTTATCTATCTATCTATCTATCTATATATATATAATGAAAATGGTGTTCGTTTGAGGCTCAATCACGCTTAAACCACTGATCGTATCGACATGAAACTACCACCATTCGATGCGAAATTTTTCCTAGATGGTTTATGGCTATCTTCTATATATATATAAGCAAAGTTTGTTTTCTTTGTCCGAGGTAAACTCGAAAACTACTGGACCGATCAGCATGAAACCACAACCATTCGACGTGGAATTAATCGTAGATGGTTATAGGCTATATATATTTTTCAAATTCTATGAGCCCTTTGCCATGTTTTCTCGATTTGTTTGTTTATTAATTTATTTGAATAAGGCGGTACGAAGTTCGCCGAGTCAGCTAGTTTTTATATATACCTATTTAGCTTCGTCATATTTTTCCTTTACCGTGTCAATATAATTTTTATCACAAAATTATATTCTATTGTCTTGTATGGTTGGAAAGTATGATTAGTAGGCGCATTAAGCACCTAAAATGTGTTTATCTCTTTTTACTGTCGATTTTTCGTTTCATCGTCTTTCAAATCACAATTCTAAAGAAGTTTCACTTAAAAAAACTGTATTCTTTAATAAAAGTTAATAATTACTCTTTTAATTAAGTTAATAATCTCTGTCAAAAAAACTCAATTCGAGCAAGCGCTTCAGTTCCAAGGAACTCCCCTTGCCACCTCCAAGAGTATTGGGATCCTTGGTGTTGACTTCGCGAACGATGTATAGTTCAGGGGCCATCTTGAAGGCAAGGCAAAACTTGCATCCAAGAAGTTGGGAGTGCTAAACCGGTCCAAGCAGTACTTCACACCGCGGCAACGCCTTGTGCTTTATAAAGCCCAGGTGAGGCCGCATATGGAGTACTGCTCACACTTTTGGGTTGGAGCACCTGCCTACCAACTTAATCCCCTAGACTCGAGCCGTTCGCGTTGTTGATGATCCCATACTTAAAGACGGCTTAGATACGCTTAGCCTTAGGAGAGACTTTGCTTCTCTCTGCGTATTCTACCGACTGTATAACGGGGAGTATTCCGAAAAACTGTTTAGAATGGTGGCTTCGTCCTTTTTCTACCATCACACCGCTCGCCATCGGTTGGGAGTTCACCCCCACTTCTTTGAGCCACTTCGCTCATGTACGTAACACTTCTGTAGAACGTTTCTCTTGCGTACCATAGGGATTTGGAATGAGCTCCCAGCTGAGGTTTTCCCACAGCGCTACGATATGGAGTTTTTCAAAAAGGGTGTCATAAAATTTCTTCGAGGCCGGCAGCGCATTGGTAACATCTCTGATGTTGCAAACGTCCATAGGCGACGGTAACCGCTTTCCACCAGGTGGGCCGTCAGCCTATTTGCTGTACTCCAGCTATAAAAAAAACTTACCCGTATTTTTTTTGACATAAAAGAAGCCCTGTCAGGCAAATGCGGTAAAAGTCTAGTTTCAGGTTTTAGTGATTTTGGAAATATCTTTTTAAGAACAAAGAGTATTGAAATTGATGGTGCTGTCCTTTATATTATTCAATGTACTCTTTGGTGCTGTCTGTTAAACGACAATTGTTATCAGTCGCTATGTATCCTACAACTGAAATGTCCTCTATGATTTGACAGCGTGAGTAAACAATTATAAGCAAACTGTAAAAAACTAACCCTTGTTCCTCCACATAGTTCATTGAAATCTTCCGAATATTGCATTTTAGTATAGGATCCCGCTATACAACGACCTTCACCGAGATGCTTATTTGATGAAACCTATTTTATATTTAATTTAACGTGTCAATAAATATATTGCATATAGGTTGCCTAAAAAATTTCAGTCCAGTATAAATTAATTAATAATTTAAAAAAAAATCACCGGTTTGTTAACAAATTCTATACCAATCGAAAGTATGTAGCCCATAAAATATGCAAATGTTAGGTTGCCTATTCTTTTCCGGTCACAACTCTTGGGTAGCCAGGTATAAACAGGCTTCATACTTTCGATTGGTATAGATTTTGTTTAATAAACAAACCGGTGAAATGTTAATTTTTTTTAAATTATTAATTAATCATATACTGGACTGAATTTTTTTAGACAACCCATATGCAATATATTTATTGACACCTTTAATTAAATATAAAATAGGTTTCATCAAATAAACATTCGGTGAAGGTCGTTGTATAGCAGGATCTTAGCCTATTTTAAGGAGGACGCAATTTTATTTTTGGGACATGTGTGACCCCCCCGTCAACAGAAGCTTAACCTCAAGTTTGTGGGGCCGCCATCTTGGAAAAAGGGGTGAAAAAACTTTTTTATCAATATCTCGGAAACTATGCGTCTTACAAAAAAATTGTAAAGTCATCATTTGTAGCATATTGTTTTGCCTACAAATATGTTTATATAACTTTTTGCCCTAAATTAAAAATTAAAGAAGTTATAAGCAAAAAAGAGAGATTTTTTTATTCAGTCCTGTTTTCTAAGTCGTGTTGGTTTCTGTAGCAGCAGCACTACTGCCGCCCAATGTCGAGCGAAATCTCGTCATATTATGCTTCGGGATTGGCTCGTTAAATTACACAAGATCTGGCAAGATCGAGATCCTGTGAGATTGGGATTGCATTCTCTAGTCGCAGCTCGTGGTCATGTCACTAATGTTTGTATGTGATCGTTTGTCAATTTGTTATAAGCATAAAATAGATCTGGAGCGCGATCGATCCATAATTCCTTCAAAGTTTTTTTTTTATGGCAGGAGATCAGCAGGCAGGCAGACGGCCCACTTGATGGAAAGCGGTTACCATCGCCTATAGACATTTGCAACATCAAAGGTGATACAAATGCGCTGCTGCTCTCTTAACGGATACTGGAACCTGATCTCTTATGCCGGAACACAACACAAGGTTGTTATGGCGGCATACTCTAGACCAGGGGTGGTCGCCATCCAGTCGAGCAAATACCCTACCACCTAGCTGTGGGTTGTAAGGACTTTTCAGAGCATGCAAAGACACAAAAGCAGATAAAACTATACTTTGACTATATATAAGTTTTTATTTAGATCTTTATTACTTAAACAGGTTTTATTCCAGAGAAGTAGGTCACCATCGTCCAATAAATACAAAAAAAAATACAAATTACTTATATTTGTACATAAGAGCTTGTAAAGTCTAGCAGGCCCCTCTGATAAAGGCTCCGGTAAGAGCTAGTTACAGGTTCCAAGCTTGTACAGTCAAGTTCATTTATATATATGCATTGACAAGGATTCAAAATATTGTATGCAGTAA
This sequence comes from Dendrolimus pini, assembly GCA_949752895.1. Taxonomy (NCBI): domain Eukaryota; kingdom Metazoa; phylum Arthropoda; class Insecta; order Lepidoptera; family Lasiocampidae; genus Dendrolimus; species Dendrolimus pini. Next base: position 8,090,360 of record OX457125.1, on the reverse strand, counting down.
AATGTTAAAAAATATCTTTACAATCAAATAAATCAATAATTTGTGGTCAACTTTTAGATTCATTTATATGTGACAGACTCCGTTCAATAATATGTATGCATTACGATCATAATTATGTGTGCAGTGATGGATTCATAAATATTTTGAATACGGTTTACGTTTAAACTTGTCAAACATTAGATTTTATGAAACCTTTCAAACACTTTAGTCAAAGTTTGCGATTGGTAACATTAGTTACTGGTCGAAAATATACATTTGTTTTTTTTCAAAGATAAAGTGTTTGACATTTACCTAATATTTTTAAAAGATAAATTAAAATTACATCTTCTTTATTTATTATTAAAAATGTATAGAATTGATGTATGTATGTATGTGTGAGGAAGGTATTTGTGTAATTGGGAATATCAAGAAATACTATTTCTTTATGGTGTAGAAGGTGGCTGGAAGAGGGTGATGTAAAAAGACATGTGTCGTATGGTCGACCCAGAAAAACAACTTATGAAAAAGATATGCAATTGGTAGAAAAATCCCACCACGTAGCCTAGATCTTAACTCCATAGTGAATCTATGGGGGTTAATGATCCAAAATTGGGATAATAGTGAAACTCGTACACAAGAAAATTTAAAGGCTCACGTTCATTCCATCTGGGATAGTTTTAGAAATCGGGATTACTGCTACAAAATGATCAAATCAATGAAGACTCGCTTACAAAATGTAATTGACGTAAATGGAGCGTACACAAGATTTAAAATTAATACTCGCTGGCTAAGCCATATTTTAAAGCGGACAAAAAAGCGTTTAGTGCAGCCACTTGTCTTTTCATATTTATGTACCTAGACTATAAAGGTATCTAACAGACATAAAATCGACGCCTTTGAATTGTAGTGCTGGAGTCGGATTGTCAGAATTCTGTGGACAGCTCACAGAACAAATGTTTCTATACTGGGAGAGCTTGAGATCCGAGTTCACCAGATGTTATCAGCAGTGTGCCGATAACGTACCTACTACTGAAGTACTTTGACCACATACCGCGAAGGAACCCAGGCAACATGCAGAGACTTGTGGTCACTGGAAAAGTTGAAAGCAAGAGACATTGTGGTAGATCTCCAAATAGGTGGCTTGACTAGATTGTGACATAAACATTTCAATAAACTTGGCCAGCCACTATGTATAGTACCGATCTCCGTGGAACAGAGTTAATGTTCTCACTGCTATCAAAGTCATAATCCTCAGCAATGAAGGAACAACTTGAAAGAAGAAGCTATTTTTATATATAAAAATGTATTAAAGTTCATTGAAATGTTTTTATTTTGTTGATGTTCCTTTCAATTTTTGGTTAATAATTTTAAAAGAAGTTAGTTCTTTTTTAGTTTCGTAGTTACAGAAAAATAAATAATAAATAATTAAAATGAACAAGTTGGCGGTAGGCTGAATAAAAACTTTAACAATACACGTTTGACAAATGTCATCTTTGTCTTCCGTGACCACGGCCACTGAAAAGCGGCCGAAACGTCGGATAAACCTAAATCAAATAAATTACCGCGCTTAAAACCGTTAAAACGTAGTTTTATTATGTGTACAAGTCGCGAAAACTTAAGAAAATATTAAAATAAATAAGTTTTCCAAAATCTTATTTTTTTAATTCGTATACTCTATTCTACAAGTACCGAGTTAAGTAATACAACGAGAACACATTGATTTTGATATTAATCAGCAATGAGCTTATATATACAGATCATTGTTAATCAGAATCCTAAAAACGCTAGCTAGTTACGCGACGTTGCCCAATGGGCAGTTGCACGTATTGGCAACAATGCATTATTACTTGCATATAAGGTACTGCAAAATGAATTCTAGGAAAAAGACAATTTGAGTGAATTTCTCGTATCTATAAGATATGACTATTTGTCTAGTCAGATATTTTTGAATTCTATGCTATTGAGTTATATTTGATCATATGGCTGGTCACATATTATTGTAAAGTGTCTAGGCATATATTATTGAACCAATTACATGATGATATATTAATGAACTACAGACTGTAAAGATATTTTTTAACATTCTAGTGCATACAATATTTTGAATCCTTGTCAATGTATATATATTAATGAACTTGACTGTACAGGTTGTCTATAAACATTAAACGGTTTCCTTTTCAAACCCTACTGTATCAAACACTGAAATACTTAAAGTTAATAGGTTGAAATACCTTATGCAACAAAAAATATACTTAAATCTAAATGCTCGCTTATGATAAATTGCCGGTGAAGGCTCGATATAAGGCCCGGCTCAACACGGGATATTTTTTATCGCAGTGAATGACGTCGTTTTCGTGGGGTCGACGAATGTAGCCAGGAAGACGGCGCTACTATCGCCTTCCACATGGAAACACGAAACCAGATTCGCTGGCATACGTTAGTACAAAGTAAAAAGGCAAAATAAGAGAAGAATGGCCTACGGTGACATCTATCCAGCCATGTTGAAATATTGAGAGGCTTTTCACAGTTAGGTATTTTACTATGCAATTGCCATGTCTATATTTTTTCTTGTTATATGTAACTATATGACTATGATTAAAGACATTATTAACTACATATTTTGGTTTAGTTGACAGCTCTCCAGATTTTTTCCCTCTGCCTTACAGCAACTGCAGCCTCCATTAATATATACAAGCTGTTGAATTTTTCGCGATCCTCCTTGCTCGTCTCATACGGCACCACCTGAAGTAATAACCGTTCTAATTTAAATTCATTTCAATTATGCACCAAATAAAAAAAGCGGTTTACCATTAGGTGATGCCGGTATTAAAACAAATTATAAAAGAATAAAAATATAATTATAGTAATAAATCAAACAAAAACATTATACCTATGTATCGCGAACATAAGCGAGCTATGAGTAAGATACGACGGACATGAGGCTGATACCTGACATGCAAATATAATTTATGTTAGTATGGTAAATAACGCAAAGTTTGATTACGAAGCTTACCGTGCCAGGAATCAAACCCCGGACATCTAAGTTTCAATGAGCTAATCGGGCAAGTACTCAGGTCAATCAACCTCAGAAGTCGTCAAAATAAAAGACTTGTTATTTTTTTTAATGATTTTATTAATGCGAAAGTATTAACTTACTTATAACACGAAGTGAGTAAAAAAAAAACATCGGCTACAAGTCAACATCAGTGAATAGAACGCTAATAATTCTGCGACCTAAAATGATTTTAACCTGTATTACCAGAGCTTGTGAAAACCAGGCCTACATCATAGTATAAAACATCGATAAATTATTCGTTGCAAATTATATAGTATAAGGCAACACTTTTACATATCCTTGTTTTTTCGCCAAAGATGCTGCGAGTCAAGACTCACAGTGACCAACCATTTTTATCTGTCGGTGGTATATATGCGTTAAAAAAAAATCAGTCATTATAGTATGCATTTATATTTCATTATTACTATGCCCAAGGTTTTATTCATTCGGGCATTCATAAGCTCTTGGTATACTCGTTTTTTAACACCGACAACCCCTAGATAACATAACTAATACATTACTTAACAGTCGCATTCAAATTCCGTAATGGCCGATTTCCCTCAAACTTTAATTAGATTGGGTTTCTCTTATTTGCTATTTGTTTTGCTATTTAAACAAATAATACTTTAGGGAGTTTATATTCAATTTTATCTAATCGTAACGCATATTAAATAATCGACAGACACAGACACATTGTGCGTATATTATATTCCCAAGCTGAGCAATTTACGCTTGTGTTATGGGTAATATACAACAGACCACTCCGGGGCCGTCATCTTTGCAGAGACTTAAGAGGAACTTACCGAAATTCTGAGTAGTTTAAATGAATATTCCATACGAGTCGGTCTCGGCATGAATTTAGACAAGACGAAAGTCATGTTCATTAAGTACGTCATGCCGACCGGAAAACATCGATGGCGCACGTCTTGATGCTGTGCAGGATTGTCAATTTTGAACAGAAAATACAGACAGGCAGGAATGGAACCCGGTATCTCTGAGTTGCAGTAAAGGTTTAGCCTTTACGAAGTCGTAAAGACTACTGTAAAGAGTATGTTTCGAAGTCTTAGGTAAATAGGAGTCCTTACGGTGTCAGTCCCATGTCTATGTCTCGAAGTTGATTGTCCATAGGATATCTATCGATAGGAATAAGAGCATACCGATTGCTCCATTTACGAACTCTGATTGCGACAGTTAATGTGTTAAATCTACTAAGACTATCTAATTTGCCACTCACTCAATTAGACATTCTTCAGTTTTGAGAGTCATTAAAAATTTACAGAACGATTTAAGTCCATTCGTCACTCCAATTGTGCCACAGGAAATGGACTTGATAGAATTCAGATCTTTAAATTAAATGTAATATTAATAAGATTAACTATGAATTCAGAAATCCATATACTAACATTTTTATATCGATAAAAAATATATTGAAAATTATATTTTTCGATACAGTTATAACCGTTTTATCTTAAATATTGATTTATTTTATTGTATTCATAGTGTATAGGTAAAAACTGGGGTTACAGAAGAACAAAGTGATTTATATTTTGTACCTTATAAGTAAAAGAAATTGGCACTCCTTACACACGGGGATGGTATATGCTAAACAGTGTGGGCGCGAGCCGTGCCGCGATAGATTTTAAACTTTAAGAAGAAAAAAAATCATGCTACACTGCGGGGCGTCCGGGCTCGACGGTTTTCGAGCCCCCACAAATCATGGGACACGATCGGACTCGCGCCCGCTTACATCAAGCATATTTTATAACATACATATATAGCTAATGTTGCCTTTGCATCACTGAGCGTCGTGGGGTGTGTGACACCACATGTCGGTGGTGGCCACTTCTAGCTCAACAGCCACTGGCGGCGGGGGCTGCGTCTGCGCTTGTGGCGAATAAAGTGCGGCATGCAGAGGATTGGGCTGAGGCAGGCTCACCTGTGAGGTGCCCGATAACATCTGTTCTCTCAGATGCACCAGTTGTGGATGCGCAGTCGACTGTTCCAAAGACTCGTAGATGACGTCACAGCCATTCGCAGTTTCGGTTGTATTCTGCTCGACTACCTCCTCGGTATGTGCCACCGTCAAGTCGGATGTAGTACTGTAATTAAATAAATTGTTGATAAATATGTAAAAAATACTCGATCTTCCCACTCTCACGATTTTGTCGTAGGCTTGAATAACGGACTCTACACTTTATGCTCAAGTGAAATCGTGCAACTCAGAACTGCAGTCCAAATCTTTATTACGCCAAAGGTTTCCGAAAGAAAAAAAGCCGCGCTTTTAGGCTTCTTCAACCTACCACATTGTGGTCTTTCTGGCTCGTGTTTCCTTATCCTTTGTTTGTACAGGCTAGACGGAGAGTGTAAGAACCTTGTGAAACGTTTCGATGCCAAAACCATATCCCACCCTTATCTATCTATATCCTAATCTTCCTGTCTGATTCTCTTACCCCATTCCCTCTAACCTTACCTAAACGCTGGCCACTCTTTGGCTTTGAAACTGTTGTTGCAATTTTCAGTCCGCGGGCCGTTTGCCTGTTGGTCAGTTTTGCAATAAATAAAAAACCGTTATGTTCAATCACCTATCTATCTATGGTTGTCACAGCAATTAGTCCCGGAAATTTCTGGGTCTTAACATCAATTAATATTAATACGAGTAAAAATATTCACTAGTTTTCAAATTGATTCATTTAACGTTCCATGAGCACCCAGAACCCCACGGCTGGGCCGCAGGTTAACCTAATCTAGTGCGTGCCTCTTGTTTAATAAGCTTGCGCTAATACATACAGGTCACAGGACGCATTCTAGTTATAATATTGATGCTCAAAAGGTAAATCGCATGAATATACAATACACCAATAAAGTTAATATAAGAGGAAGTTTACGCTTTACTACGTTGTGGTATTGCTATTGGAATAAGAGCCTGCCCGAGCCACACATACGTCATTTACAGTACTAGGATCGAAAAAAATGCACGCCACCTCAGGTAAGGATAGGCTATTATGAACGTTGTGCCCTACGAATGGACGAAGAAAACTGATATTGATGAAATTTTAAAAAATTCGGTAACGCACGTAGATATAATTTATAAGGATAGTTATTATTTAAATTGACTAGAATATAACGATTAACCTTAAGTAGAAGCCCGACACTGGTCATGCCACGTTGTCCGATAGGATAGCACGCAATGCGAGCGGGGTCTGGAGCGAGGTATATAAGACGTATTATTGCCAGATGCGCAATCCTAATACTCCATTGAAATGTTACATGAGCTTTGCATTTGTTAGAGGACGCAATTTTATTTTTGGAACATGTGTGGGGGGTCAATAGAAGCTTAACCTCAAGTTTGTGGGGTCGCCACCCTTGTCCCCCGGCCGCCATCCTGGAAAAAGGGGCGAAAACACTTTTTTCGCGATATCTCGGAAACTGTGCGTCTTACAAAAAAATTTTAGTCATCATTTGTAGCAAATTGTTTTGCCTACAAATATGTTTATGTAACTTTTTGCCTTAAATTAAAAATTAAAGAAGTTATAAGCAAAAAAGTGAGAAATTATTTTTTCATTCCTAACTCTTTTCTTTACCATAGAACTTACCAAATTTAACTTATCGAATGTTAAGCAAATAGAAAAGGTCCCCCGTTTTCCCCGCCCCCTATGAGGTAGAGTCCGTAGGCGCGTTTTTTTTACGTGGTATCCCCAGTAGGCCTACTCCACGTACATCTTGCTTATAAGGTAATCCTCGACATCATAATATTTTTAATCACTTATTAGCTAGCTACTCTAATCGACTTTTCTTCGATGGTCCAGGCTGTGGCTCAGAATCTAAATCAACGTCAAATGTGAAAGTTTGAGGAATGACAGGAGTTAAAATTGGAGTCATAGTTGGAAGTTCATCTTCAAATTCATTTTCTTCCATTAACTTTGATATCTCCCATAATGTCGTTGCATGTTTCGCCAGAACATACATAAAAAAAACGCGCCTACGGACTCTACCTCATAGGTGGCGGGGAAAACGGGGACCTTTTCTACCTGCTTAACATTCGATAAGTTAAATTTGGAAAGTTCTATGGTAAAGAAAAGAGTTAGGAATGAATAAAAAAATTCTCACTTTTTTGCTTATAACTTCTTTAATTTTTAATTTAGGGCAAAAAGTTATATAAACATATCTGTAGGCAAAACAATTTGCTACAAATTATGACTTTACAAATTTTTTGTAAGACGCATAGTTTCCGAGATATCGCGAAAAAAGTGTTTTCACCCCTTTTTCCAAGATGGCGGCCGGGGGACAAGGGTGGCGACCCCACAAACTTGAGGTTAAGCTTCTATTGACCCCACACATGTCCCAAAAATAAAATTGCGTGCTCTAACAAATGCAATATTCGGCCCTTAAATTGTAAGATTTCAATAGAGTATAAGGCGAGCAAACGTCGTTGACAGTTGTGATTTGAATTTCTGAATTTTTTAATACTCCAATTTGTGTTGGTGCTATAGAAGTTTTTGACCCTAGACATGTTTGATTTTGAGTTTGATCAGAAACAGGATCGATTGGCATCATTTTTTTAAATGGCCATTTTCTTGTTTACTGTATATTTTTTGAAGATCTCTGAATGGACATCAACATTTCACAAAAAATATGGATAGTCCTATAAGTAGTCCTAAGACTACTTTCGTGCTACAGCGGTTACGGTATATTTCCTTACCGGCCTTAGACCATTCATTGGTTGAATGGTCTAAGTTACCGGCCCTCTGAAAGTTTCCACGTGAATACTAGTGTATATAATAAAAATATATAGAATTATATATAAGCACCTGAGTGCCTCACGTGGGCAATGACTTATAACTGATTGCCATATAGAGGGATCATATTTAATTTCTTGCTCGCTATCAACACTGGAGTAGTCCTCGCCATCTTCAAGATTGCCGCCGTAATTCTTATAAATCAGGAGACCCTCGCCGTAGTCCGATCCTGCTACATCTGTTGCATGCTATTGACAAAACAGGACATTCTGTAATTCAACATATTTCATCTGCATTATATGCGAGTCGGCCTTGCAGGTCGAGAATGCGTTATTTGGGACCTTTAAAATTTCGTAATGTGGGAAACCATGGACAGCGTGAAGGATGGTAATATTATTTTTGTAGGGTTAACGTATGGTACAATAGAACATTGTAGCCGGAAAGCACACATTGAAAAACTGTATTGAAATTGAATTGAATGAAAATTCACGTAAAAAAATTAGGAAACAAAACAATCGTTTAACCTGATCATAAGGGGTTCTCAGAGTTTCAGTAATTTCTTTTCATTTACACCAGAGATGTTATGGATATGAAATTTCGAGTCTGGATGTGGATACAGATATATGCGTACTATATTAGTTTCAGATATGAAATTATTTCGGATTTTCAGTTAGTTTAAAATCATATTAAATTGTAGTATGATTTTATTAAACTAAAATGTTTTTTTAGTTTATTTAATAAACAAATAGCATTCATTTAGACTTGGGCACTATCCAAAATTATTTGAAACTTTTATATCATATTCTATATATGATATATCATATCTATAGTTACGAAGCTCATAATATCGCTGATTTACATTAGTCACTTTTGCAAACAGTACCTCGACCACAACACCGTTCCAATTTGTTATGCTGACGCGTTGATCGACTCCACACTCCAAGCCTGAGGAGGACGCGACTCCCAAGCCCACCATTGGGCCGACCTCTGCCATGGTCGACCTTGAACCGATCTCGTTTCCCGAAGTTGCCATCGTTAACCCCATAACTGGACCGAGAGTCATTGAGGAAGGTTTTCTCCCTTTACGAGTTATAGTGTAATGCCTTGGATTTTGGCCCTCTTTCTTTAGTATTTCTGGCAAGAGCCGCCTTCGCGCATTAATGAACCAGTTGCAGACCTAAAAATTATTCTATATCTGTCTAAGGCGTTAAATAAAACGGCAATTGGATGTCAGTCAGGTTACGTATAGTGAAAGGGTACATAAATACTACGAATATTTCTTTATACCGAAGCTAGAAAACAGGTACGCGGTACTTCTAATACTATCTAATTGAAAGTGGTTACTGTCGCCTACAGAGGTTTGCAACACCAGGGTGGAGCCAACGCGCGGCCTGACCCATCTATTCTCATGTATTTCGAGAGTCACACAGTCACAGACACATGAGTTGTCAGTTTGGTCCATACACGCTGAAAATGTTGAAGGTCTATGGACCAAACTGGCCACGCATTCGGATTCAGCGCATCGAAATACATAAGCATAGATGGGTCTGGTCCAAAAGTATAACCCATTTTTCGGTGGGCCGGTGTAATTAGGGATTTAGAGAGTTACAATATGAGTACGGGGTTGCTCTCAGTTCGTTGCGAGCTCAGTGCGTTCCGCTCGGAGCAGGCTCGCGAACTAGGTACAGATTAAAGATTTTGGCTACAGTAACGTGCATAAATTACGATTACAACTTGCAGATGAGTACAATGTACCAGGCTTTAGGTTAGGCGGTAGATTACATTTTAATAAGCCCGTGGTGTTAAACATAATTTGCACAACCCTCTATAAATAATCAACTCGTGAATATATGTAACTTTTGTAATATTTTCTAGAGGCGTATTATAAATTATTTTGAAAAATACGTTTTATACTGTAAATATACCTGCACAATTGTTAAATTAGTGTCGCGGCTCAGCGTTGTCTTCTCGATATCGGTCGGATATGCATTGTACCGATGCTCGTACAGCCAACGCTTCAAAATCTTTACGGAGGCTTTCGGAAGGTTGCCTCGACGTTTGCGCACGGGACCGACCATCATAGTATGGGGCGGTGGGTACCGATTATACGGGCGCATCATTACATATTGTTGGTGAGTATGCTGTAAAGGAAACTGCTGCGGCAGCGAGTGCTGGTATGGAAATGAGTAAGACTGTTGCATTTTGTTTGGGTGGTTTGGTTTGATAATGTCCCACTTCGCTTCGTAGTTTTCGTTATCCTCTGTAGACAAACTCGATGTCGTAGGTTCATTTGCTATGCAATGTAAAGTATATTTTATAACACATCATTTTAATTGGGTAGACGACACAAGTTAAAATAAATCCTAAAAGTATTATCATATAAAATAGCGGTCGCTAAAATTCTATACTATCTTTATACTCAGGGATATCTTAGCCATATTGGGCGATTGGGTGCAAAAAGCAGACTAAACCTCCCCATTCCAGTAACCAAAAATATGTTTGATAAACAAGGTTATGTCACTTTTGTTGGAAAAAAGTTTGATTTGTGTTTAGGAATACACTTACACCTGATATATAAACACTAAAACTGTTTTTTAATTTAATAAACAAGTTTTGAATTAGTTATTATAATTTTAAAGTTCATAGTAATAAATCACAGTACTGTCACTTTTTTTACTTTATGACGATAATAAGCTTAAGAAGAAAAAAATGTTAACAATTCGATATGTCAATAATATCGATTTATAAATACGAAAATTTTGAATTCGTAGTATGTTTTTAAACTATTAATTTTTATTAAAAAAAACTATGTATAATTTGCTTTACTCTATTTGCTGCTTTTTTCCATTTCTCTTTTAATTATATAAACATACTTGTTGAACAACAACATATCAAAAAATCCATATCAAAACACAAAGGTGTTTGTTTTGATACGGAAAGTTGCGACCAGTGACTTAAATGGTGAGTTGGTTGGGTTGGGTTAGTATTTAGACCAAAGCGCACGGGCCGAGCGAGCGAAGCGAGCGTGCCGGCGGCCGGCGAGTGCCAGAACCGACTGGTCACCATTTATTCATTGATAAGTATTTAAATGGTGGTTACAGATCGGTTGTGACATTTGCCGCTGTCATGGCACACTTGGTTTGCTCGCCAGGCTTGTAGGCTTTAGTCTGCATTTTTAGACTGCATTAAATGTTTTTTACATTGACCACTACCTTTCTTCTGCATTTCTCGTTTTTAAACATAAGAAATAAGTACACCATTTTGAAGAAAAAAAATAAGTTTATGTTTACAAAAAAAATCATATCTCAAAAACTACATGTCGCCTAGACATGAGGGTTGCAGGAGGGAGAAGTACTCCTCTCCCCCTTTCCCCTCCGCCCCCCCACTACTTAAAATTCAGTGACCACTATTGTAAAGTTTAACCAAAGAGCCTATTAAAATCGTATAACTATGAATAAGGGATTACATTATATCCACACCATACCTACTATGGATATACCATATCGCGATTATACTGTAGAGCCAGATACCATATTCTTCTTCCACGCTCTATGTCACACGCAATAATATTCGAATTGCTTTCTAGAAAATAAAATCAATATAACTTACGTAATTTGATCTTCATAACTTTTATAGTTGATGTGCCCAGCGTGGCTATTTTGTAGAGATATTGATAATAAAATCTTTAAATCTTAACACTAGCTTAACCTGTTTAAAAATAAATTTATTTTATTCAGATTATATTGTGTAAAAATAACAATTATTGTAGACATATGTTATTTTACTAAGGCGGGTTCATAATCGACCTGAATATTACAAGTTATAAAAATCGTTGCGTTTTTATGACAAATGATGATTGAGTTATGTTGGCATTTGTCATTCTCTTTTCAATGGTGTTTTATTTTTCTAGTGGAATGTAATACAAATGGTAAAAAAAGTTTCATATAAGGTACTTACCTTTTTTATATTTGCTAAAAAGTATCTTCTAATTAAATTTTATAAATAATAATTCGCCAGTATGGCACGACAAGTGTATAAAAGCGCTGAAGTATATTTGTTAAAGACTCCGTATCCCCGAAGCGGAGCACCGCCCCACCCTCGTGGCGTTCGGGTCGCCTGACGCGCCCGCCCGTTGTCAAGCTAGTTAGTTGATTATGAGACCTCGTGAAGTATATACTCATGTAGGAACTCACGCGCTGGCCTGCGCGCCACGCGTTTCGTAATAACCGTTTTATAGTTTAAAGTTTGTAAAGCGTACCTAAATCCAAGTAATGTCCATGTTTATTCATTATAACAAGTATACAGTACAAACAAATATTATTATTGCAAGTGCCCGCTATACCAGATGGTTAAATACAAATGAATGATTACGGCCTACCTGATGGAAAGTGGTTACCATCGCTGATAGACATTTGCAACACCAAAAGCGTTACAAATGCGCTGCTGATCTGTCAAGGGATCAATTAGTAGGAGAGCTGAAGAACAATTTAGAGTAGGTTCTTGAGGTTATTTTTTTATTGAAACATTTTTTTAATTAAAAATCCAGTTTATAAAAATCAAGAGTTGGTAAGAAGCCGCTACCCTTCAGCCAGACCTCGATTTTCTTATTTAGGTGTCTTTAAGGGACTATTATAAAAAAAATACACTGCCTCAAGAACCTACTCTAAACTATTTACCAGCTCTCGGACCACATGTATACATACATCTCTTTTCTTTCATCTCCCAATAATTTAGGGCAGCCGGCACGATATATCTTTTCCTTCCATACTTCTATATTATATATATCCTGGCATACGTCCTTTGTTACACCGCAAATCATCATGTCGTCCCTCTCAGAATCAATCCATCTTTCTAACCGTACATTTGTGCCCAGCCTTGTTCTAGTTTAACTTTCTTTTTTTCATGTGACTTTAATTTATTAGGTATATATACATCCATACCACCAGACTACATGGATGAAAATTTGAGAGGTCAAATCTAATCTCCTTTTGTGGACTCGTTTCTTAACTTAGCCATTTTTGTAGCACCACTCATTAACATTCTCAGCTCAGCTGAGTGGAGTTTTTGGTTTGCCACTTTAGCGGCTCTATATACAGAATGATGGGGTATAAACGGGTGATTAATATTCCCCCCCCCGTTTCCTTTACTTACCAAGTAGCTACTGAAGTGTACAATGGCTATTTAGAACGTTTATTCCGCGAACATTGATGTCTATGCAACTCCTCTTTGCGATACATGGGGTCATAAATCATAAAATTTATTAGAGGCAACCAACGCGTTGGCGTTGCTTTAACAAATAGTGTTGAAATTTTTATAGGCACGGTAACCGCTTTCCATCAGGTGGGCGGGCGTCTACTTTTTTTGCCCACTTCAGATAATTATAAAACAATAATAAAAGAGGCTTTGCGTATGTTCATGTTTGCGTATGTAGAGAGATTGTATGTATGTATGTTTGTAGGATTTTAGTCAGTTATCAAAAACAGATACAATCGAAATGTCCATCCTTCTATATAATACTAGCTGTACTGTGCGATATGCCGACAGCATTAAAGTTTATAATTAACAAATAAAAAATAGAGGTTGATCGTAGAGGGTTGTATGTATTTTTTAATGCTGTATCATAAAAAATATCAAAAAAAATAAAAAAAACGGGTGGACTATCTTTAATATTTAGGGGGATGAAAAATAGATATTGTCCGATTCTCAGACCTACCCAATATGCACACTAAATTTCATGAGAATCGGTCAAGCTGTTTCGGAGGAGTTTAACTACAAATTTGATATATACGATACATAGACGAAACATTTATCCAAATTGAAAGGCACAAATGAACCGTCTCACATGGACTTAAAACTGGAATACATAACATAGCTGAATGGTTTTAACTTTACTAATAAAATACATTTTAATTATTATCAGTTTTATTTATGAAATTTAGTAAGTAAAAATTACAATTTAGTGGCTCAACCTTAGACATACATAAAAAATACACTGTCAGCCAATCTATCAGATTCTGGCTTAGAATAAAATTAGACAAAATTAAAGGGTAAAGTAGCCACTAGATAGTGAGTTAGAAATCTAGGCCCGTATTGTACAACAATATTGATGCAAACAATTATAATATGTATGTGCATGTTTAAATTGGCATCTGTAAAGGCTTATGAATAGCTTCTCTTGATCTAGTTTGCTCAAATAATATTATATTACATAATTTCAAATACCGCTTTACAAGAGTGGCTAATTATTTTAGAATACGTGCCCCGGTGTATATCACCACAGTATATATATTACTATTAACATACTTAAGTATTTGATATTAAATAAATCACGAATATTAAATTATGCAGTTTTAAAACGATTTCGCTATCGAAATCTTGCTGTAAAATTTATTATCATAAAATAAATAGGAAGTTGAATGAATGTAGATGAAGCGTACAATATTTCTCAGGATTGTAGCAAGCGGAGATTCCATCATCTCTGTCTACCCTTATGGGAAACAAGCGTATGAAATTATATATAAATAAAATATATGACTGTATGTAACAACTGCAATACTGAAAGTTTGAAATTGCTAAAATTATAAGTTGAACAGTAAACACTCTTAGCAACAGATTGCTTCACAGTATCTACTATGAGGAAAAGCATCCGATTTTTCAAACAGAATCAGATATAGTACAGTAGCATTCTGATGCTAATATGGAGAACCCATAAACAAACGTTATCAGCATAATGTGACACTACTTCAAAGACAGCGAGACCTCGTGGCAACTTTGGAAGGTCACTTTTTATTTACAATTATGTCTCTGTTACACCTGGGATGATGTCATTGACGGTCACGTACATTTCACCAATATTTTAACGCGTTATTTGAGATGCATCAATATTAATGACGTTAAACATGACTCATATGTACACGCCAATGTAACTAATCGTTATCACGTTATTTTTTTAATGCTTAAAGTCACAAGCCACAGTGCCTAGCACTAACACAGGTAGAGCAGGGACATAAAAATAACAAATTTTGATTTGCATTTAAGAAAAGGCAATATCTTAATTATTTTAGCTTTATGGTGCGGCTTTATCTGTGACAGTGTTACAGATGTAGGTAGTTCCACGCAGATATGGCGGGTGGGCTTAATGCGTTATTTGAGATGGGACATTGCTAATGACGTAAAATCTTGACAGATAACGTATTTATATAAACACTAATGTCACTACGCGTTAAATAAGAGTCATTAGGCCACAGTCTAAATCTTTAACATTAACTCAGGTGCGGCGGCATCATTATTTGTACATGATGCAGTGACAACATACAAAAGTGAAGTTCTCAATTGATGTCAACATTGCGCGCCCAATCATCGAGTGGCAGTAATATATTTATACTGTGATGCTAAAAAATATTGAACATTAAACTCATTTCAGTCTTCAACAGGTAATGTGGAATGTTATTAAAAATTAACAACTACGTTAGTAAAAAAGGAAGAGACGAGTTTTTATTTAAAATTAATTATTTTTTAAGACAATATAAGTACAACGCTCAGTAAAATATATAAATATTGGAAAGTACTAAATAGTATTTGCTCATCGATTAAGCATTATGTATTAAATAAATCCATAATTCAAATCAATAGCAATAGTCCAGTGAAAATAGTAGCTTTGAAAAATTATCCCTAACTTATACAATGCCACGGGGCAGCTGCAAAGCTTCTTCATGTATGAATTTTATTATTCATATTTTTAGATAATCTCTTTAATTTTATATCTTGCGTAATTAGGAAGTACGCTGAAGCCCACGAGCATCGACCTTGTCTAGGCGATCCAGCTCCTCGAACAACACGAACATAATGAAGAAGCTCAAAAGGACAAAAACATTTGAAAAAGTCACATAACAGAGCTACATTTATAGCTTGTTTTATTTTTTGTTACTGGGCGAATGTAATCCCTTTCATCCATGCTACGAATTAGACAGGGCCTGGAATGTGAGATATCCATTAGGCCGCATTGACTGAGACGAGCAAATACTATCAGCAAACAAGTGCTTTAAGAGAAAACCCGACGTCAGGATAACATTACACTAGTAATACACATCATTCTATACCCTATCGTATACTAACACTTAGAATGAAGGTGGGCTTATCATAATTATTTGATGATGGGAATTTTCCAAAAAAATATAGAATCATTAATAAAAAGAACGATAAAATACACATTTTTCTAATAATAATAATAAATATCAAAGGTAAACACTTCAAAAATTGTAAGAGTAAAAGTTTGGACCTCAAAGTAATTGTATATTGTTACAAAAACATGTTTCACTAAAAATATATACAAATTATTACGATTGTTTAAGTTTAACTAACCATGAAAATAATATGTATCAAATTTATATTTTAATAAGATTTCAAAGAAATAAAATGACAGTCCACCTGAAGGTAATTGATTACTTAATAAGGTACTTTAACGGAATTATTTATAGAGTATTTTATCCCTTATAACATATGTATTTTCAGCAATATTTTAGATGGTTTTATATAATTATGAATTTTATTTGAGTTAACGATTTCAAACAACACTTAACCGTGTTGGCTAAACTTGACCGCTGCGACTGATTACTAAAGAATGTCAGTACGATACAGCCGCCATTCCAAAGAAAAAAGAAATTTCATATCTTAATCACTAACCTATATGAGAACATTAAGTAAAGCTTATATCTAAAATAATACAATACTATGTAGGCAAAACCATAGTCAAAGATGCTTTAATATATGCAATTTACATATGGTATATGAATACTCGTAGAAAAATGTATCTTTATAAACCCATATGGGGGGGGGGGGGGGGGGTCGACAAAGTGTGACAAATGGTAAGCGGGGTCTTTAAGTTCGTGATGTCACATTTCAAAATCTAATATATTTAAGCTTTAAATCACAAAATTTGCACTATTATCGAAAAACTTCAAAATATTTCCAACTCTATCGGTATGAGAATAGTGTTTCAATTATAATTAATTTTAAAATATTATTATTAAATTAATTTTAAAAATAATATTAATTGAAATAAAACTATTACGGAACTGAACGTCAGTTAATATAATAATTTCTTGATGTAAAATTGCAAAATATGTGATGTTACATTAAGAGGAGTCTCACAAATGTGACCAGCTGTGACAAGGACGGGTCAAGGAATGATCAAATTCGTGTGTAGAATTTGTGAATGTAGGGTACATTCACAAATTCTTGGTGATAAATACATCATGCGTTGTGATGCTGTAAACATGCCTTGTATGGATATAGCCTTAATCTACAGGAATGACTCAAGCAAATACAGAATATGTGGCCAATGTATAACGTCCAAAAGAGAATTGTACAGCTGAATAAGTCTAAGATAAAAACCTAATTGAACTTGTCTACGTTTTTTACTATGATAGTGATTCGATGGACGTTTAGTTTGCCCCACACACAAACAAAATGACATACAGTCTCTTTCTGACCTATTACTGTGTTTGTATTTTTATCACTGGTCAGTATTACCACAGTGAGTGCAAAAAAATAAGCACCGCGGACCAGCTGCTTACGGTACATTATAATTCTGATCGGCATTTTCGTTTGTGCACATAAGGCAGATAGATCAGTTTCCGACATGTAAATAATCATATTGAACTAAATCGCAAGCGGAAATAGCCGTGTGCTATGTATTCTTAGCTCTGTTCCGCTTACACGATTCGTACACTGCCACGCGCTACTAAAATTGTTCTACTGCGCAGGTACATTGGGAGGAATTATTAGTTATTTACAACTGTACCATAATTATAGTGTACCAACAACACTTCGGGTGTGACCCTAGGTGCCCATGTAATGTTTATATAATATGCAAAATTAAACAACTTTTAAAAAGGAGAGTGAAAGGAATCGCTTTAAATCTTTATCGTATTGACAAGGAGTCCCATACATTCAGTATTATTGGGAATAAGCTAATTTTTATGCACCCGAACTTCAAACCGCTCCCCGTAAAATTCTCGTCCCAATCAGCAAAAAAATCATTTATAAATTAAGCTATTTTAAATCCTTTCCAAACAAATGCCGCGTGATTCCCAGAATAAAAAGCAGCGCAGATTTAAATCTAAGAATTATCCTATCGATCAATGAAAACAAGATCGAAATAGGCCTAATAGTTCTTACGCGAATCCTGAACAAACAAACATACAAAAAATCTAAAAAAAAAATGTATCGTGTTCTCCATCGTTTATATCGACGGGTGCAAAGTAAAAAGAGATATCTGCAAAATAGCTACATTACAGGAGAGCGAAAAGATAGTCGTATTAACTTCGTAGTATTTGAAAGAACATACGTAGCTGGCTTTTTTTTACGTACGAAAATTTATTAAAATAATGTGATATATGCAAAACAAATAATGTCATATTGTAAAGAACTGTTTTATTATTAAAACGATTGTACAATAAACTAAAAATCATCGTTTTGTAGATAACATTATTTACTTTGCACCCGTCGATATGGTCTATTACAGTTGTTTTTTTAAATAGCTTCAAACAGACGCGGCATGTTTACAATTTTATAATATTATAGATATATAAAACAATTAAAAATCGCATTGCATTTATTCGCATTGCCTTGCCAATTAAATAAGTTTATAATGACTTGTAATGAAACATACTGCAAAAAAGTTCGCACTTAAATAAATGGGCAAGCAACATTAATCAAACAAATTATAATTCAATAATCATCAATGAATATAGTTTTGCTACTTCCATTCGATATTTTACACCAAATAGACAATTACTATTAAGACAAACACCATTCATAATCAATAAATCTTAAACTAAATTCTAATCTTATCAATTAAAATAAAATAAAAAATTAAGTACTAAATTCGATTTTAAATCAGTTCTATAACTTCGGTCAAATATGTAGTTGAGAATTACATAAAATACAATTCTTTTAAAATATTTACATGCATAATCACTCAATAAGGTACCATAGTAATAATGAAACGAACACTATGCATTGGTGTAAATAACAATGATCAACCGCGACTTAACTTGTGTTAAAATTAAATAAATATGAAAATGACATTTAAAGTTATTAATCTTTATTAGTGTTAAATTCAGGTATTTCATTCAACCTCTTGAGTAGATCTTCAGTGGAATCGT
The DNA here is from genome assembly GCA_949752895.1 of Dendrolimus pini. Classification (NCBI taxonomy): domain Eukaryota; kingdom Metazoa; phylum Arthropoda; class Insecta; order Lepidoptera; family Lasiocampidae; genus Dendrolimus; species Dendrolimus pini. The sequence goes on along the minus strand of OX457125.1, from coordinate 8,071,422 downwards.
CACACAATAACAATGTGTGAGAATAACCCGAAGTTACCTGTGTTACCTTCACGCCTTGGAGTTCGTTTACTTCGATTGGCTTGGTTGACGACTTGTGGACATCGCCTGTGCCCTGTTAAACCAATTGGATGTGGTCAGAATTTAGCATTAAATTATATTAGAACCAAAATTCTGTTGTTTACTATACTCTGTCAACTGTTTATTTTATTTTTGACAGGTTAATCATCGATCAATTAGCAATGACATAAAATCGTTACTGATTCATTTCTACATAAAAATCGAGCCTCTTTGCAAATAAATTTTAATCAATTTGGTGGAGCTATATCCTTAGCTGAAAAATACTTTATTCCGTAATAAATAAGCCATGTCACCCAAATATTTATACTTAAAAGTGAAATTAAATGCAAAATTACGACTTATTAAATTTTAAATTTAAATTAAAGTGCCGTTTCAATTATAACATTTTGATTTCAATTTAGGTATGATAACAACAGTTGATAATCTAAGTATAAGATGACTCAAAGAACGTCACTAATTATGTCGTATGGAACAATGAATTATGACAATTGTGACATTTGGAGTATGTGAAATTTACTGTAAAAAACGAAATTTATGGGCGTGCAAAAGTCAACAGTGAGAACAGAACAGACTATAAGGTCAATGTTTAATATCGGCCTCAGAGTGCTTTGTTGTATGTAACTTACTTCGCTTGGGGATATATAATATATATTTGTGTGCAGATTATATTCTTATTATTTGTACTAGACGCCAGGCTGATACAGTTCACCATCGTGTAACGCGGTTATGGCTTATGTGAACAGTTCTGTCTATCTCAGTCTATCGCGTGTACTATACTTCATCTCTTCTGCATCGTCTTTTAATACGCTACATATTAAATTTAAAAAAAAATAGTTTGAACCCTTCTGTCTATAAACTTTAACTACGCCAAATCTCACTCTTCCGTGCACGTATTATGCTAAAAACTGGTACAAACATTTCAGGTATTAATGTATAGTTATACTAGTGGGCCCAGTAGACATTGTCTTGTTCTGAAAAATGAAAATCAAGAACCCGATTCCAGCGCCACCTACCGGATCTAATTGTGAATCTAAACCATCGTCATCGCCAAAATCCGTCCCGCCGATTAAGAGGAGTTCAGTGACATAAACACGAGTAGAAGAATATATATATATATATATATATATATATATATATATATATATATATATTCTTCTACTCGTGTTTATGTCACTGAACTCCTCTTAATCGGCGGGACGGATTTTGGCGGATATATATATATATAAAGAAAGAAGAAAGATTTACCAGTTCGCCGAAAGTCGGTGCTGGACCCCATGCTAGGAGCGACTCGTCCGCGGCTACCACAATGGAAGTGTGACTCGCACCGACGCTCTTAATGGCCCACCCCCATGTATCTAACACAGGTTTTGGATACATGTTGGCTTCACCAGTTCTCTTTTGTTGTCCAAACAAATACAAATTGCCTGAAAATATTAAAAACTGTATAATTCTTTATTAAAGGGAATAACAATAATATGCTTGCCAATGTCCTTACAATAAGAGATTGAAATTAATTTATATGATGTAGTCTTGTGGGCGACGAACTTGGGCATAAAAATGCAGAAGTGTACTACTTGGTGGGACAACATGTGACAATGGAGGTCGATGGTCTAAGGAAATATGACATGAAAAAAGAAGAGTTATTGTTTCTGTAATGTTACATTAATAGAGTGGGTGTCCCAGAAAATAGAAGTTAGGTGGAGAGCTTAAAAAAAGGCATTTAGTTCAGCATGACTCATAGATAAACGAACAGATGACCCATATTAATGGGGATGCGACAGACAAATGTTACCATAAATTCTAATATTTTTACATTAAAAAGAACAGTAACTAAAATAAGAGACACAATCAACATTTGAAAGCAACACAATAGAAATAATTACTTATCAAGCAAATACTAACGCGCTGTTTGACTCCTTTTACTTTTACTATGACATAATTATGTATACTAGAATACCTATTAATTAGTAGGTATGCTAGTACAAAATCTACAAGTCTATGACAAAGTTAAAAAAAGTTACTCAATTGATTTGACAATCCACTCTCCTATTATTAAACAATGAAATTGTATAAAGTATTGACTTGGTGGAGCCATGTTGGAATTGCTATCTTGGATTCTCACAGAATATTGAGGTAAAATGTTTAGCCTCCAGCTAATTGTGTTTCACACAATGTGTGAGAGTTCCGATGATACACTTCGTTCTTGCCCTATCCAATATTTTCATATCCCATCCCTCTATTCTAATCCCACATCTCATCCCTTTTGTCTGATCCCTCTATTATAATACAATTTCTATGTAGTTTGAGGGAGAAAGCATCAGTTCAACATTCGTTTCAATTATCCTGTATTTGACCACAAATTTGTGGTGTTTATCAATTAGCCATTATGACAATTCGAGATCAACTTTGTGGTGGTTCTATCTTAAAAGGTTAAAGGCTGGCGACGCATTGGCTCCGCCATTAGTGTTGCAAGCGTCTATAAGCGATGGCAAACAATTTTTTTTATTTTATTAAATTAAATTATTAAAAAAAAGTGTTATCATACCCATTTCATTGACAGCCAGGCTGTACACTCCGCCGCAGTGGACAGACCGGATGCTTCTAGCTGGCATCGATTTGAATGTGTTTATGAGTCGCGGGACAGACTCGTCGCGCTGCTCGGCGTGCCCTAACCGACCCAGCCCACCAAAGCCCCAGCTGAACACACGTTTCTCCGAGTCCAAAGCCACCTAGAATGTAGCTATATTATATGACACATCTTAATAAAACTATGTTTTAACAGTTTTAAGCTTGATGTTTTATTTGATTTTTATTCCGACGTTTCGGCCACTTTAGTAGCCATGATCACTGAAGACAAATATGTCAAGTTTCAATGAGTGATGTTAAAGTTTTTATTTAATCTACCGCCAACTTGTTCATCAATTACAAGTCAAATAATCAATGTCAACCCTGCTAATCTTCTTTAAAAATGGGGAGGCCCGAGCCCAGCAGTGGGACTTTTATGGGCTAATATTATAGGTTGATAATTGATTAACTAGTAATGCTCGATACTTCCATAGCGTTACAGATTCAATTTAGTATAAAAATCCCGAGTTACTTGTGAATTAATTTTAATCAATTTATCAAACTCGCGCACTTATATTCTTTGTTAGTTACAGTATTGCATAATAAATAAATCTAAAAACTCACATATTTATACTCAAAGGTGAAATAAAAGCAAAATTATGACTGTTCAAATTTAAATAAATGTAGTGTTATTTTCAATTTACAAGAGTAAAATTAAGGAATGATGGCGACAGTTAATATTGTTTGCATTAGAAGACACACAAAACGAAAATATGCGCAACTTGGTGGGGGTACACACGTCAAACGTAAAAAAAATGACTGGGTATAAGATGTGTATAATTTGCAGCACTGGAGAGAATAAATATAGCAATTCTCACCGTATGGTCAGCTCCGCAGGCCAAGTCTACAATGACCACGTCCCTCAGCGGCTCAACGGAGGCACCCTTCCCCTTCTGTATGAAAGTCTTGATTGGCTTGGGAGCGATTATATAGTCGAAAGATATTTTGTTTGCAGACTGAATGAATCTGCCATCAGTGTTGTGACCTTTTAGAACAATTTATTATTACTTTTTAAGCTTCATATAGCTAGCAGTGTCAGTGAAACTCCGACAATGTATTGGTTAATGAATAGTAACGACAGCACCAAAAAAGACGACTGTAGCGGGGGGGCTAACCTAACCTAACCCCCCCCCCCTTTTACTTATATTCTAAACCACAAATTTTTTTTATCGCGATAAGTATGCTAACTGTTAAAACAGGATATAAGCTAGCTCTGTGCCCAATTTCATTTAAATCCGTTCAGTAGATTTCATATGATACTCCAACAGAAAAAAAGCAAAAGAATGTAAATATTGCATTTTCAAAGTTACTCAGTGGAATAAGGCCTCCTGATTTTATTCTCATATTAATCACATGGTAGAACTCTACACCCTCAATATTTCATTATGTTCACTTCAGATAGTATAAATTTGAATACCTACTGAAATATTAAAAATAAAAATAAATTGTTTAGTCCAGACAATTTATAGTGAATATAGAAAGTAAGTTATCTCAATCACATGTTCATGGGAAATTATAACTGTTATAAAACTTTAGATAATTTAGAACTGACAGTGGCTTAATGTTTCTTATATTAAAATGTGCAATTTAAAGGATATAAAAAACATTTAATAAACTTAATATTACATGATTACAAGACAGGAAAGGACAAAAGAATATGAGAAAAAAGGTGCCATAATATTTTATTTAATAACTTGGGATCTGAGTTGACAGTACCAAGTTACATGACCTCATTTTAACGAAAACTCACCTAAACGACCATTATCTGGCATACCAAAGGAATGAAGCACGCCATTGCAGTCCAAGATCATGGAGAAGTCTGAACCACAACCAACTTTTACAATTGGCATCCCCCTGCAGAATAAAACACAGATTTATTAACATAGCTATTTATCACTATTATTCCTGTATTTTAGTGAATTGTACTACAGTAAAATATCTGAAAGTCAAACTTGAAGCAAGACACCAAAAAATGTTTTGAGTTTTAGTAAGCCTAATGGATAGCAGATTTCAAACAATTATTTAGAATGGTCACCTAAATGAGTCGTCGCCTACGTAATTATCAAAGTAATATACATTAATGTAATAAACATAGAAAGTACCTTTGTATGTATGTTTAAGCTTACATAATACAAAAAGAATATTTTTTTTTAAATATGTTTACTTACGTATATTTAATTTTTGTAGGCTTTAATACCTCATTATTTGTATTCCCTATACCACACTGGCCCATCTTGTTTAAACCACACGCGTACACGGCGCCTGTATCTGTAACAAAATGTAAAATATTTTTTTATGTGAGAACAATCCTCTTTGACGAGTGGCAGTATCAAAGAGTGAGGATAGTAACCTTGTGTATCCTGTAACCTGCCAATAGTATTGATTGCAAATATTAGGGGTATATACACACTCACCTGTCACAAATAGTGTGTGATGCTTCCCAGTTGCAGCATGTATTATGTTTTTGCCAATTAGTTCCGGGACAGGCTCAGGGAAGTCTCGTCTTTTTACATCACCAAAGCCCAACTGTCCAAATGTATTGCGTCCTGGAAAAAATACAATGCTAATATAAATATGTAATATCAGATGTTAAGGAGCTAAATAAACTAAATTACAAATAAAGATGCTTGTTATTTAATGCTGAACAATGGTTTTTTACTTCATGGTAACATATCTATTGTTCGAACTTCAGTACCCGTTCTTGATACATACATATTTCCTTCTCTTTTGTACACTGGTATGCATGTATATCTATCTCTGTCCCCCAATTATGACTTACTTCAAGTTGCCGCCATTGTCGTCGGATTTCGTTTGTGGTGTTTTAATAGACAGACATGTAAGAAATAGTAAGTTTTTGGCAAGCGCAGTGAGTTGTTGAAACAAACTAAATGGCGGCCATCTTGAAAGTGATTGTTATTGTTGGATTGATTGATTGAGCTGGTTTCAAGATATGTGCAAGATATACTTCTGAAGCCAAAGGCGGACATATGTTTGGACAAACTTTGTGTAAGCCTATATAATTTATACTTCTTGTTATGTGACAAAAATTTACACAACTGTAAGCAACAAAATTATACTATTAACTTCGGCGGCTTAGTGTACAGAATATTCGGATTTTTTTACTATGGGTCCACGCAATAATTAAGGTACGATCATTGTCACAATTGATGAGCTTCGAAATCAGAGGTTCATAGTTGGAGAATTATTTATTTCTTATTACAGTGAGAGAAAAATTTCAAGTCGAACACCTCTAACTCTATTTATTATTTTATATAATTCATCAAGTTTTGGGGGAGTTAACAAATGCTTAACTTAGCCCTATCTGTCATTCCTTAATTAAGAGTAAACTCAAGAAATACTGGATTGATATTGTAAAGGACAATATTCCTGTTCTCACAAAAGGAATACCGAAGGCTAGGTGAAATGAAGATGTAAGATTTTTTTATTTTTATTATGGATAGGGTCGCGTTTGACCGACATTGCGTCTTATCTCAGCCGGAAATGCAGTCAAAGGTGGAGCACGCTTACCTAGAAGATACCTGTTCACGCGAGACTTAAAGACACCTAGATTATATTTTTCGGGAAAAACAGACAACGGTAAAGAGTTCCATTCTTCAGCAGTGCATATGATGAATGTGGAAGCATAGTGTTTCGTCCGCTTCTTTGGTATTTCCACCATATATCGGTGGCGTAAGTGCATACGTCTGCTTGTCCGGTGGTAGAATGGTGGGGGAGGAACCAGTTCGTGTAATTCCGAGGCACACTCCCTGAAGTGTATCCTATAAAATACCGACAAACTAGCGACTTTACGTCCATGACTTAGGCTCTGAAGCGTCATTTTAATCTTACTTAATGGCTGAAAAGCCTTATACATAATAAAGTATAAAAATTATAATGAAATCTTACCGAATGTATATGCTTGTCCGTTTTCATCAACAAGTACAGAGTGGGCTGATGTACAGCCACTGACGATCAAACGGTACTAAGGAATAATGAAATGTTAAATATCTTCATATCACATGAGGGAAATTTGTTTAACAGGGACTATTTCTACTTTTGTCATAATATAAAGTATTGAGTATATTATTTAGCTGAATATGACATTACTCTAACAAAGTCTAATGCAAAATGCATCTTTTGGTTAGAAGTTAGAACAGCAAGAACAAAATAAGATTTTTTTTAAACTAAGTAATTTTGATGTGTATAAAGCTAGTTTAGGGAAGACTGTGTAAATTTTGATATAAGGCAAAAACATCCCTTTATAAATGACTTTATGCAGTTAGCCATAGTAAAATGTATAAAGTGGTAAATATAGTAAAGTGTAGGAATCTTTAACTTTACCATTTCTTTTTCTTTGTTGGTTGGGGCCATAACACCAAACAAAGAAGATTTGGTAAGGTGGTTTAATATATAATTTAATAGAAAAAGAATGAAGCAAATCAAACTATTCCAATGATATGTGTTTTGCAAATTTGTGAGTAATGTGTCTTGTGTGTCTTGGATATAATATAGTAGATAAAAATATATACCCTTCGATCTGAAAATCTATGAAACTTGTATAAATTGGGATGATTCATGGCACCTGGTTTCCTGTCTCTTTTGCCAACCTGGTCCCAAGACACCATTCCAGCTATCAAAAGCCGACCTGGCTGCTTATAAAATGTTTTCAGGACCTCCTAAAAATAATGTTGCCAAAGTTCAATTCTCAGAACCTTCCTATTATCTAAAATAAATTGTCACAAAAATATTTGATTTAACAAATGGTATAAATGCATTTACATAGCAAAACTATCTAAACTACTAATGCTTAATCATTACAACTAGTATACACAAAAACTTACTGATGCTAGGTTACTAATCTTACTATCTATTATATTACTATATATTTGATCAATAGCAAGACTAACCCAGCAATAAAGTATTTTACACAGATGTGTGTTATTCTATGTGTAGTTTACATGGATAATGTAGTATTCACAATAATTTTAATTATCCAACTCTTTAGAAAGAACATTGATATTTAGTAGATATACAAGGTAAGTACTTTTTGATTTTTACAAGATTATTTTAACTAAGTAATTTTATCTGAAAGTATAAAAAAGTATATAAATAATTTTATTATTTTTTTATTATTTATTACCTATTTAATTAACTAATCATACAGATTATATAATGACAGAATAACCATAAATAATTAACTGGCTAGATAATTCAATTCTTTTTGTGTAAAAATAAGTTTCTTTACTTTTGAGTAAAATGGAATTAAAAAATGTGTTAATTTTTAAATGGGAAGAATCCTACCTCAGGCAACTTCTTTTCATCGCTCAATGCAAATGGTACATCGAGATTTTGACTAGAGCTTGAAGATGCATCATCATCATCGTCATCTGAAACTGTTTTTTTTTGTTTATTTGGAATGGCAGGGGAATCTGCATCGAGGGTACGCTTACGTCCCGCCATTGCCACACAGGTCTACCTGAAGACAAAGATATTCATGAGTACTACTTTTAATGTTAAATGGAAATAATTATTCATCTGTACAGAGTTTTATTTTACTATGTATATTTATATTATTAGTTGTATTACAGAAACTATTGTGTTAGGAATTTATAGAGATATCTCTCATCTTAAAACTTTTAATTTGTTTTTTGATCACAAAATATCACAATAGATGAAAAGTTATGTAGGGTTTTAAACATGCATTGAAAAGTAATAATGATATTTTTAATAAACTTTTATTTAACTTAATAATAACGGAGATGAAATAAATTCAGCATTTTGTACCCCACTCTAAAGTTTGAGCTGTTAGGTATGAATGTAGTTCATTGGGAATGTGAAGTGTGGTCCAGAACATGTGGAAACAGAAAGAAATTTAGTAGCTTGAAAGAAGCCCTTGTCGAAAGACAAGCTGGTCAAGAGGCACAAACAAATCCTAATGTACTAATTAAGTGTTAAATTTGAATAATATATAAATAATATATAACTTCATACAGCAATAAAGGCTATTTTTATTTTTTTTATACATTAACATATATTTAATATTCACACCCAAACTCCTTTTATATAGGGTAAGGGCATATTTAAAAGTTAAAGCTGGATGGTCCAGTTTTATTTTCTCCGTTTGGTAATAAAACTTGTTAACCATGAATGAAATATTAACATATCAAGCATGTGCAAAGGGTTGCGTGAATTCGATCGCACAAAGGATGCTTCTGTGCATCAAGACTCCATAACATTCCCTTTTCTCCGGCGACCCCATGAGAAATAGCAAGTTCACGTAGGCGGTTATTAAGCAACAAACATGGAAACTAATAAGAGTTAGATGATGTGGTTTGAACCATGACGATAGGTAAAACATAGCTTCAAAAGAAATATAAACTATCTAGTTTAATGTAAGCCGAGAAACAAATATAAAAAATATTTTAAAATAAATAATTCCAAATGTTTACTACTTTTGGAATTAATAGAATAACAATTTTAAACATGAATAATGAAAACTCACTTAGAAAAATGTCGCCACCCAACAAACGCCGCTCATAAAACGAACTAGAAGTTGACTGTTGAACGAAGTTCTTAATCAAATAGGGTCTCCAGATTGAATTTATAAAAGTCCCCACAGTTGTCAATAATCCCCAAAACGATAATATTTTTGTAACTTTCCATATACATATTTTGGTTGAAAAAATTGGCATTGACATTGACAAGTGTGTATTGGTATTATTAGCAATCTTATACTCTCTATAAGCTGTTAAGGATATAAAACACGTCCGTAACGCTAAAATTTGACGTCCCCAAAAATAACCAAACCGTTAAACTAAACAGCTATTAAATCTTTTTTTTTTTAACTATGGCTCCAACGCCTTCGGCATTAAATCAAAGTGCAGCGCTGACTGACCAGACTGTCAAGTAATGACAGTGACAGTTATAAGTTCGGGTCTCCATACCGTAATTTTTAAAAACTTAAAAAAATTGAAATGTGTGCTGGGACCGTAGACAGAGAATCCTATAGACACGTAGACAGAGAAACCTATAGACAAATTGATAGCTTTTGTCGCATTCACACAAGAAAAAGAGCAACTTATGCCGATGTCGTATAAAAGAATGAGACAGAACGTATGAAAACTTGATAAATTATTGGGATAAACTATTTAAACAAAGCGTGCTCTTTTCATGGTTCCTTTAATACAGCAATGTCAAGTCAGTGACAATATTAGAAGTAAATATAAATAATACAAAAGAGTTTCTAATGCCTAACACCCCCCTTCAATATTAAATTCCTTTTAAGATTGCACTTATAAACATAACATAATAGCTTTCCCTTGTAACAAGAAATATTTAAAATATAACACTCTATACTTTCTTTTAACATATTTCAAGTAATTATTTATTCTATAATTAATTATTAAAGTATATATTAATATTTACACGAGTCCCAAACTTTTAACAAAACTGTGTTCTACCCATATCAAAATCCATACATCTTTATTGACATATAAACAGTAATCGTAATACGACTGTTCAAAACCTTGCTTGACAATAAAATCATTAAATCTTTCGTTCCAACACTTTGGAGCTTCACGCAGACCATATAAAGATCTCCTTAGTTTCAATACATGGCCTTCTTTAACTCTTATACCCTCAGGGGGTTTTATATATACTGCTTCGCTTAAGTAACCATTTAAAAATGCCGTTGGAACATCTAGTTGCCTAATAGGTAGATCTTCTTGTACAGCTTGACTTAGCATCATTCTGATAGTTGACACTCTAGCAACAGGTGAGTAAACATTATATTTAGAATCTGTCTGAAAACCTTTCGCTACCAACCTAGCCTTCTTCTTAACGTTTTGCTTTGTTCTGAATATCCATTTAGTATCAATCGCCTTCTTGTCATCTGGTAATTTTGCTTCTTCCCACGTGTTCATCTCTTCTAATGAGCTTATTTCGCTATCAATCGCTGTTTTCCACTCTTCACCTTTGCTAATTGCTTCTTCAAATGTTTCGGGATCTTCACTATTGTTAAATAGACAAAATGCTATGTTAGCATCATAAGAATTATCTTGACCTTCATTCTCCATTTGATAATCTTTTAAATAATTAGGTAACCTTCTCTCTCTTACTGGTCTTTCATACATATGTGTTTCTCTCTGTTCTCTCGTTACTTCTTCCCTTTCTTCAAACTGTTGTTCTGTCTCTCTATTTTGATATTCTTCTTTTTCTTCCTCTTCAAAGTATCTCCGTTGAGTTTCTTCTTGTTTGTTTTCTATGTATTTTATATCATTTTCGTCAAATTTTAAATCTCTTGAAATTACTATTTTGTTATTACTCGGATCCCACAAGCGGTACCCGTTTGGAGCATATCCTGTCATTCTCATTTCTTTAGCTCTTTCGTCTAGCTTATCCCCTTTTGGCATTGTTAATACCCACACTTTACTTCCGAAAGCTCTCAGTTTTGATAAATCTCTATCTCCAAACATAATCTCTGCTGGTGTTTTGAATTGGATTGCTGAAGATGGGCATCTATTCAGCTGGTAAGTTGCACACGTAATCGCTTCAGTCCATAAGTTCTTTGGTAGTCCAGTTTCTATCAACAAAGTTCTCGCTCGATTGTATAAGGTTCTATTCATTCTCTCGGACACACCATTTTGCTGAGGAGAATACGGTCGCGTATATTGAATTTCGATTCCTTTTTGATAACAAAAATTTTGGAAAAAATCGTTTCTTAAATTCTCCACCATTGTCGCATCTAACTTTATTTACTCTGGTCTGTTTGTTATTTTCTAATCTTCTTATATAATTAATCAAATTTGTAGCAGCTTCATTTTTATGTTTTAAAAGATATGTGTTACAAAAATGTGAAAAATCATCAATTATTACCTGGTAATAAATTTCTCCATTTATTCCAGCAGTTCTCATCGGACCTGCTATGTCAGAATAAATGATCTCGCCGATGTTTCGAGATCTTGGCCTGGGAACAGAATTGAAAGGAAGTCTGGTTGCCTTACCCATCATACATGGACCACATGGTTTCTCACTCGTAGGCAAATTCATCAAGCGGAGGCTTCTTCTGTTAAGATGTCCCAATCGCCTATGCCATAGATCATCACAGCTTGCTGCATTACACACGTTTGCATTGACATTAGTATTTAAAATATATAATTTTCCTACACAAGTGCCTTTTATTGATCTATTTGTACGACAGCAGAATATTCTAACATAATCTTTATTAAAATTGACCTCAAAGTTGTTTTGAACAATTTTCTTTACTGACAAAAGATTAAAATTGATATTATCTATTAATAGCGCTTCTAATTTTATATTCCTACCTTGGCAAATTAAATCTATGGTACCCTTCTTTTTAGCTATAAGACAATCCCCATTAGCAATATAAATTTTTATTGGTTCAGATAAAATATTTACGTTAGTCATATATTGTTCAAAATTTGAATTAATTAAATGTTCCGTACATCCTGAATCTATGACCCATTCAATTTTCTCGCTTATTTTATAGTTTACATTATTACAATAGCCCATACTTAAAAATAAAAAGCTACTAGGATCTTCTGCATAATTTACAGTATTGTTATACTGATTTTGGTATTCATATCTACCATTGAAATACTGTCGTCCTGCTCTCTTTTAATTTTTGATGATGGTTTTGGTGTCCAATCTGTCCGTCCTACAGCTAATATCCAATTCCGACGTAAATTATCAGGTTCAGGAAAACTACGACATGCCATTAAATTTCATTAATACACGATGCAGAATAAAATCCTAATTGTACTTCCTATAATAGTGTGAAATTATTAAAAAAAAAGTTGGCCACACTAAATTTTAGGTTAAAATTTGTAATTGTTATTTTTGTGCTATTTTAACGATGAATTTACGTCTAGAGTACATTATACACAATATATGAACATAATAAAATGCTACTGAATGCCTAGTAACTGATAAACAGTGGTATACTTACGAGTAAAAGACAATCCTGGGTTTTCGTTCCGCTATCACTTTTACACCCTTTAACGCTACACCGCACCATGTTCTTAACAAAAAGGTTGAAATAGGAAGTCTAAGTTGTTGAAAACAAAATATAATATGAATTACTTCACATAAAGCACGTGAAAACTGTATTTTATAGGAAGACGATAGCTGCTGCGCTTCAGCTGTCGAACTTTGTTAAGAAAATAAGAACACCAGTGGTCTAAACCACGGCACGCTCAGTGAAACAAAAAATAGTATCGTTCTGTCTCATTCTTTTATACGACATCGGCATAAGTTGCTCTTTTTCTTGTGTGAATGCGACAAAAGCTATCAATTTGTCTATAGGTTTCTCTGTCTACGGCTGGGACACATATTAGAAGTGAAACTTCAACGGACACGTGGAAAAACGAATCGCAACAGACAAGTGGAAAAACGAATGGCAACCGATAAGTGGGAAAACGAATCGCAACGGACAAAATGAATCGCAACAAAATTTTAACCTGAAGTTGCCTGCCCGTAAGGGCAGGTTTTCAAATTGGACAAGTACATTAACAATCTTGGAAATGGAATAACAAACAATGGATTGTTAATGTACTTGTCCAATTTGAAAACCTGCCCGTAAAACTTCAAGTTAAAATTTTGTTGCGATTCATTTTGTCACTTATCAGTTGAAGATTTTCCACTTGTCCGTTGCGATTCGTTTTTCCACTTGTCCGTTGAAGTTTCACTTCTAATATGTGTCCCAGCACACATTTCAATTTTTCGCAGGTTTACTGCAAATTATGATTTGGTTAGGTTAGGTACATTTTAATGGTGTAATACGCTACACACGCACCGACTATTTTTTTACGTCAACAGTTTTGCCGTTTGTTGTCGTTCACTTTTGTTGTGACTTTGGAAAAACTGAACCGTTGGCAAAGTTTTCTTGTTGTTAATTTGTTTCCTTAACAAACTCTCAATTTTTTTTTTTTACATAGACCACAAATAGTGGCAGTGATACCCAGTCACGTGGAGAGCAGAGGTATAGATAATAAAACTACGTTTTAACGGTTTTAAGCGCGGTAATAAATGTAGTTTTATTATGTATACGAGTACAAGGCGCAAAAAGTTAAGAAAATATTAGCAGAGGTATAGTTCGATGCAAACTTAAGTTTGCCTCCATTAATGTCGGCTCGGAACATCGCACATTCCGATGCGCTGAACGCGATTTTAGGTATTAGAGGGACGAGGTCTATCCTCGCTCGCTCTCTCGCTCGCTTTCTCGTTTACGGGATTTCCCCGGCGTTCGGCTCCCTAGGGCTTCAATAGCGCATTCGGAGATAGATAAAGCGCTTTTTAGGGCAACCCAGCTCCCAATTCTATTAAACAACTTCTAGCGTAAAATCTTACGCTTTTTGTAATATGCACATATCGAATTAATTTTAAAGTAAATATATGAATATCTGGACTAATATTATTAAGAGGAAAGATTAGATTGTTTGTTTGCATTGAAGAAGCTCTGAAACTACTGAACCGATTTGAAAAATTCTTTCACTGTTGGCAAGCTACACTATCCCCGGGTGACAAAGGATATATATTATATTTACAAAAAAATTAGGGATCCTTACTAAAACTCCAATAATGTAACGCAAGGTGTAAAAAATACCTAAAATCGCGTGCATTGCGAAAACTATTGATGATAGAATAAAATAATGTACTACGACTTTGCAGAACACATCATTATCTACAAAAAGTGTCGCGACAGCATATGTCTAACTATTATAGTTATGCCACAATAAGTGTTTTTTTATTTTAAAAATTTAATTAAAATTCCGCCGCTAGAAAAGGCTCTTTATTTGTATTTTGGTATTAATCCTTATCAAAATAAATTACTTCATATTCAAGACTGCTTCAATACCTTTATATAACTTTTTGAATTATTCAATTCGGACATTCTATTCGAAAGATATCACGAGTTTAAAAATGTAAGTATTAGACCACGTGACTGTGACACCTTTTCGTGAGCGAAAAATCGTAAGACCCCTGTCTATATAGAAGTTTCACTTCAAAAAATTACAATAGAGAGAGCATACTGTGTGGCAAATCAAAAGTAGAAAATAATAGGGGCGCCACCTTCGCAAATTTGTCTAAAATACAGCAACTCCAGTTTTTATGCTGGGGGCCACACCTGCGATAACAACAAAGTTATTGATTGTGGCCCAATTAAATCAGAAATAACGCATCACACCCATCGCTACATCTACGTGAAACAGCCTCTATCTTATATCTGTAACATAATACTAGAGGAAGTACTACGTCAAACATCGTGCAAGGCTCACTTTGCTTCATTTACGACATGCTTGCATTTTTTCAAAATAACCTAAGATGCTTATTTTAATAATAATAGCCATAAGTTTGTAAGTGAGATAGCTTTAATACCTTGCGATAAGTAACAGAATAATTATTTTAATAAAAGAAGCTAAAGGAACCCTTACAAACCCACCATGTCAGCTGGTCTTTGGTAAATATCGTTCAAATATAACAATTTTTGCTTTATTATCTGGCAGAAATGTTTTGAAACGGAAACTTCTGTTCCTATTATGTAGATGGAGGTAATAATGTCGATATCGATACAATTATCGATATCGATATTATTCTTGTATAGTAACGTCAGTCAAGTATACACACATAGTATGTCTAGTAGATAATATACATAATGTGAAAGTGTATGTTTTAAGATATTATCTATCTTTTTCTAGCGCATGATACCTTCGTAAATGTAAAGAATGTACTTTGTGAATGAATTTTAATGTTAGGTCTATGTTATTGTATATTCCAATGTCTTTGGTAAAAACCCATTATATGCTTCAAAAATGATACAATTCTCATAATATTTATGCTAATGGCCCATTTATATTTCTAACCAAACTTTCATTTGCCTTACTATCAATTATAATTTGACATAAGCTCCATACAAACTTATTTGTTTTTTAAGGTTACGTTGCTATTTTGGACATGTTTTATAGAAACTAGCTAGATATGTGGGCATGGGGAACAAATGTCTAGCCATGCCTCCTACGCTAGATTCTGTCGAAGGGATAGATTTAAGATATGCGTCCTTGATGTTGTAAAAGATGACACGCGTATCAATGGTATCAAAACAAGGATGCCGATATATTCAATGTACTCTGTGCCGACAACTGCGCGAAGTGAACCAAAATAGTAAAGTTGAAACGAATGATCCGAATGCAACCGGTATTTAATACTCGGGTGATGATGGATGAATCATTTTGGTAAAATGGAAATAGAATCATTCGCTTATTTTCATAATTACGTCATCTAAATTTATTGTCTAATTCTTCTAAGTTCGCAAAATTCTGCTGAACCTGGTCACCCTGAGTTCTTAGTAGAGGTCTAGGTACCTATTAGTATTAATGTATATACAAGTACCACAAGAACTCGAAAAAAACCAGCTCATCGTTCTACATTGTCGTTTAACGCGTTCTCAGTGTTCTTGCAAGAATGTGGAGCGCCTTTAAAACAAATTATCTAGGAACTTCTTAGGTCTTTCACAGATCTCACAGTAAGATCTTTTATCTCACATCCAAGAAGCCGACGACAAGGCAACGTGAGACTACGATCATTATACATACAATGTACTCTGTGAGTACAAGAACTGCCTCCACATTCTCAGTGTCTCGCATTCTCGCAAAAATATTGGGCAAGCATTAAAGTTTTTTTTAAGTGCCAAACAATAGCGAAACTTTCCTATTACCTATATTAATGTATTCTGTGAGTGATACACAGCTGCCACCTGTGTCGAAAGCTAGAAGAGCTGGAAAAAGCGTTTGATTCCGCTAGATGATCTATTCTAAATGTTAAAAGTGAGTGAAATCTTCAAATAAATACTTTTGAATTTAACCTGTTTCATAGTTTTCTGTATTTAAACCATTTTGCCAAAATACATTTAGGGCAATAAAGCCGGCAAAGAAAGTAATTTCATAATTCCATATTTTAAAAATTGTAGTATGTCGAGTGAGTTTTTGGCGAACACTTGAATGGTGACAATACAAACAACACCTCAAGGTTTAAATAAATGTGTAATATTCATCAAAACTGAACAATAGGTGTAACATATTGGTTGTGTTAGAAATACCTAATTAAAATACAATTTTCTTACATTGTATTCGATTGTATGTAATAATAAAAGCTTATTAAAATACGTGCATGGTGAAAACAGATATTTTTCTTTTTTACTTTCATAAAAAAAATCAATGCACTTCATTGGGAAGTCTCTTGTTAATTTACGAGTTTGGTAAACATGGTCACAAACACAAAAATCCAAACTTATGTCCACTTTAACTATATAGAGATTTTTACATATAGGTAATCGCATTCCTAAGAACAATAAATACTATTTAGATCCAGCCAGACAAAATAAAACGAAACAACGTGATTGCAGCGTCATCTTCATCTGTCCTCAAAATGACGTCATTTAGATTCAGATAAAGGCGATTTTATAGGGATTAAAAGCATATATTCAATGTACTCTTTGATTAAAAGCATCCAAAGTATTGATCCGGAATACAAGCCAGCGATATTTATTAAAACCCTTTCAGTAGAGAAAGGCAGACAACATTCTAAATAATCCATTGGAATCTTACAATTCAAGGACCGAATATTGCATTTATTAGAGGACGCAATTTTATGTATGGGACATGTGTGGGGGGTCATTAGAAGCTTAACCTCAAGTTTGTGGGGTCGCCACCCTTGTCCCCGGCCGCCATCTTGGAAAAAGGGGCGAAAACACTTTTTTCGCGATATCTCGGAAACTATGCGTCTTACAAAAAAATTGTAGTCATAATTTGTAGCAAATTGTTTTGCCTACAAACATGTTTATGTAACTTTTTGCCCTAAATTAAATATTAAAGAAGTTATAAGCAAAAAAATGAGAAATTATTTTTTCATTCCTAACTCTTTTCTTTACCATAGAACTTACCAAATTTAACTTATCGAATGTTAAGCAGGTAGAAAAGGTCCCCCGTTTTCCCCGCCACCACCAAACGCGCCTACGGACTCTACCTCATAAGTGGCGGGGAAAACGGGGGAACTTTTCTACCTGCTTAACATTCGATAAGTTAAATTTGGTAAGTTCTATGGTAAAGAAAAGAGGAATGAATAAAAAATTCTCACTTTTTTGCTTATAACTTCTTTAATTTTTAATTTAAGGCAAAAAGTTATATAAACATATTTGTAGACAAAACAATTTGCTACAAATTATGCCCTTACAAATTTTTATAAGACGCATAGTTTCCGAGATATCGCGAAAAAAGTGTTTTCACCCCTTTTTCCAAGATGGCGGCCGGGGGACAAGGGTGGTGACCCCACAAACTTGAGGTTAAGCTTCTATTGACCCCCCACACATGTCCCAAAAATAAAATTGCGTCCTCTAAGAAATGTAAAGCTCATGTAAAATTTCAATGGACTAAAAAGTTATATTATTGAAATCCTTTTTAAATTTGTTGTACAAGTTCGACATATTTTTTTAGTTTTTTTTTTATTGCAGGTGTTCAGCAGATAGGTAAACGGGCTACTTGATGGAAAGCGGTTACCATTGCCTATAAACATTTGCAACAACAAAGGTGCTACAAATGCGCTGCTGTTCTCTTAAGGGAGACTGGAACCTGGTCACTAATGCCGGAACACAACTCAGGTTGTTATGGCGCCATACTTTAAGACCAGGGGTGGTAGCCATCCAGTCGGGCAAATGCCCTACCATCTGGCTGTGGGTTGTTTTGTCACCTCTTACGACAGGCCGCCCGGCCGCAGGAAATTGTATCTTTTTCTGTTCCTGCACGGATAAAATGACACAAAAATGATAAAATGAAACAATAGTAATTTATTAACTGTACATTTGTCACCACCTCGGACCTAGTTACAAATTTTCTTAAACTACACTTGCTTTATTCATTATCATTAATCTATATGATGTTAACAAAAATGTTTTATAGACATATGTATCTTTGTAAGTAAAATTCTTGTATGCCTGTGTATGTCACTGAACACCTGTTAAATCCCTGGACCGATTTTAATGAATATTTTGTGTAAAAGTGGATTCGAGAATGGTTTAGATTCACAATTGGATCCGGTAGGTGAGGCCGCAATCAGGTACCACATTTTTTTTTAAAGCAGGACAAGTGCAGGTCCCCGGCCATAATTGAATATCAGTGAAAATATCACGAGATAAGCAGACGGTAAGTAAGTAGTAGCGTTATTTTTACACTATTAATAAACTGCGTTTGGTCACAGTCTATAACTACAACATCATCGCAAGTGAAGCCCGAGTTTAGAGCAGAATCGTACAGGCCACTTGCTTATTTTTAAAGTAAAATATTTGTCGGAATCGTATTTGTTATTATAATGGAAATAATAAGTACTAAGTACAACCGTAGTACTTATTACTTCCATGGTTATTATAAAGTAACCATCTGTCGGAAGTAGTCAATAACCGGATAGAGTCAACGAAGAAGCATTTATTATCAAGCTAACTGATATCGGAAATGGATTAACCGGAAGTTGGAAATTATACGGATGGCGGAAGTTTTGATGTTATGAAGGAAGTGAAATTGAATTTGCGCCAAAGCATTACCGAATGGTGTCACTGCGGCGCGTTAAGAGGACCTTATAAATACTCGGTGTTCGGGCAGAGGGGCTAGTCTTCGACCAGCAGTCTAGAACCAGCAGTCTAGAACCAACGGTCTACAACCGTCATTGTACGTTCATCGGTTGAACAGAGCGGAAGCTCTGTTGGACAAGAGGCGCATAGTATATTGTGGTCGATAATTACTGTTCGATAATAGCAGTACTCTTTGAGGGCAGATTGCTGCTCGACACCTGAC
Organism: Dendrolimus pini; assembly: GCA_949752895.1. NCBI lineage: Eukaryota > Metazoa > Arthropoda > Insecta > Lepidoptera > Lasiocampidae > Dendrolimus > Dendrolimus pini. The sequence goes on along the minus strand of OX457125.1, from coordinate 8,051,863 downwards.
AAGCGTGGAGACAACTCTTGGAGTTGTCCTAATATTTCTGTGTATTATTGTGCTGTATTTAATATTGTAATTGTAATAATTCTAGTGTAATAAACTTTGATAATAACATTTCTGATTATAATTGTATTATTACTACTCGGAGAGAGTCATCCGCTCCCGCCGTGAGTGAGCCGACATATTTAAAGGGTACATTTTAAATGCTCACCAAAAATATTTTTTGTCCCTTAGACTAAGCACCAAATAAAATATATTACTTCATATAAATGTAATCCACTCTATACCGAGGTGCCTAAAAAACAACGTTTTACGTTCCAAAATAAATATACACTCATCAGAATAATTGTACGTTTTGTATTTAAATTCTTTTTGCTTATCAAAATGGATAAATGCCCACCAAATATTGTTTTACTAAAACACTAACATTCAAACCGAAAATTACAGTTCTAAATAGTTTAAGTGTAATCAAATTATCCAACCTGAATCCAAAATATATTATTGTTAAACTAAGATTACAGTCGTTTCCCTTTACTTATTTACCCTGCAACCAGCACAGCCGCCACCGGCATGTGAGGCACAGACCGCAGGACGCAATCCCGTCACGCAAGCGTCACACATTGTCACGCTGAAGTACGTGGAATCACCTCTTGAAGCTAGGAATATCCCTATTGGTGAGAAGAGAAAGAGAGTGCGCCCAGCTAAATCTAAAAAACCTCTGTTGATTCAATAATTATTTTCTTTTGTTAGTTTTTTAAAAAGTTTATGTAATTCATCATCATCCGAGCGTTAAATCCCGGTTGAGTTCGGAGCATTCACTCCGACGCCCAGGGAGATTGACTGCTTTTAACTATTGTGTTCCTTAAAGTGCCATTGATAAATCTTAAGTACAAATTAACCTTAGAAGTACCTATAAATATAATAAAACATAACTTCGTTTAACTTTTGTTTCTTTTTTTATTTTCCTACTAGTGATTCATTTTTTACCTACCTTAATCATTTGTGTTGCATTAATATTGAGACTGAAGTATTTATTTGGCTATATTATCATATTTTAATCAAATTCATAAAACAATAAACAAGCAACATGTGTTTGGAATATGCAATATTATATTTGGTATTAAAAATAATTGTACGTTCGACTGTTTGCTTTTTTGCCTCAGCAAAAATGACTAAATTGAAAGTGGTGAAAGAAAATATTGGTAATATCTATTTAGCGATAATATAAAATATTAGGTCTGAAATTAGCTTTAAAGACGTTTGTATATTTTTATGGCATAGCATAAAAAGGAAAATAGCTTCATTTCTACAACACTTCTTGAAACACAATTTGGTGGGCATTTATCCATTCTGGCAGGCTTTTCGAATTTATTGGTAGTAAAATAGGTGCATTTCTGGTAGGCGTTTAAACACAAGCCATATTTAAATACGAAAAGAGTTTCCTTAATGTTTCATATTTGTACAACTGTTATTTGTTTGAGTGGCCGCGACGATTAGTCAATAATACGGTCGGCAGGTGCGCGGGCTTCCAAGGCGTCCGATCTGTGGACCAGACCACGCCCAACAAACGTAGGAGTCCGTCATCATTAAAGTATTAACACTGACAGCGACAGTACAGATCTTAAGATAATTAAATACACATTTTGAGTTATAAATACTCAAAGGTGCGTCGGAAGTTATGTCATTTCGAATGCGTCATTTGTTAGCTATTGACACAGGGAATCACAATTGGAGGCACCAGGAAAGCGTCATAATAAAATGTGTACAAATCAGTATAAAAAACAATAAAAACAGCAATTATTGGTACGTAAAAATATCGGATTTAATGGGTCAAGTATAATCAAGCGCTTGAAGAGATCGCTGCCTTCTACGCTGTATGACCTGCGTCCAAGAGGTAGGATATCAATATGTTTCGACTCAATATCATACAGGTTTCAAGAGATATGAATATAAAGTTCTGCGCAAAAGTAGCGGGCACAATTGGTTATTACTACGCAGGCAACACACAACGCAAATAAAGGGAAGTGTGTGTGCTATAAAAACTAATAGGAAATTGTTATTTAGTTATCTCTTCACTGAGATTCAAGAAACTCATTATCAATGGAAAGTAGATGCGATGTTTCATATCTATATGGTACAACAAAATCTATAAATACTTACATTTCACAAGTAGGCTGCGGTTGGCGCGCACCGGAGATGACGGGAAATGTGTGCGGTGCGGTTAGTCTGTTCGCCTTAGTCCGCTTTACTTTTTTTAAGCACGTGATTACATCTTTGCAATCGTCGTGAACAGTCCAACTGACAACTTTAGTAAATGTAACTTTTTTTCGAAGTCTATTCCGTCATGAACATCCTATTTTAAGATAGAGGGTAATTCTATTTTCGATAGTGTGTTTGAACCTACTAACCGTGGTGCTTTGTCACATCGCCGCATTACCATGGTCTTGAGAATCGAACAAACTTCCGACAATCTCGACGTACTTTACTAATATTCTCTAGACTCCTTCCCGCCCATTTGCACTAGCACAATTGCCGTGCTTATGGCATCTCTCCAAACTGCATATTAACTATTGTTTAAGGGTAATGTTTAGAATTTAGAGCAGAGCTGCGTGAAGACATAATGTTGTGGCGAATGATGGTGGAACCATCTAGTTAGTTTAAGAAATTTTAAAAAAAGCTAGAATATTCTGGAAGTAAAAGACAAGGACGGGTATATTTCAGAAAGGGATAGACGATGAACGAATGTTCTAAAATAGAGAGTTCGGGAAGGAAAAGAAATAGATAGATAGATGTTAGAACGCACGATATCATTTGTTTACATTTTGATTACTTCTAAAATTCTTAATTTAATTTAATTTGTTAAATGTTTCTATAACTTAAAGATCGTTCTAACCTAATAAAAGTTATGAATATTGTAATTTTAATAAACGACCAATCAGAGCAGAGCATATGGCTCGGAGCGGGGTCAGACGCCCTCTATACTTTAGTAGTATCTACTTCGGTAGATGGAGGAGTTTTTGTGGCACATTTGGTTGGTGGCAACAGGTCGAGTTGGACCTTTGAGAATTTTAAAGAAAGTATTGAAGCTGGAAGTATGAGCGGTGTCCTGAACCCGCTGCTCGGTCTAAACTATGTTAAAATGTGTTTTAAATCTAAATTAAAAGTGTATAAACTGTGGCCATTGTGTTTTATGCTCGCATTTTACCCTGATGACGCCCACTAAACCTGCAAGCAATAAAGAAGATATCACGAGAAAGAGGCCTTCTCCGACATATATATATATTCACTGCCTGCCCATGTTCGTGCCAATGTTCTTACATTATTCTCATTAATAATTTATTATCCAGTCTGATTTAAAAAAAACATCTTTAATTCCCTTTTATTGATTTCAATACACCCATTTGGATGTCCAAATAATATACTATGAATTTAAATTCTTTATAGGTACGACTAGAGTATACCCTGCGACTGCGCCGCGTATCAAACCCTAAGCAGTAGCTTTATTTTACTTATACAAAACTTAATTTGATTTTTTGCATAGGTATAATAATAACAAGGAAACTAAGTCTATAAGACAATTGCCCAGCAAGACATAGGTATGAGTCTAAGCCATTCAATAGTTTCCACGTGATGACAGACAGACAGACAAGAATTCAAAGAATTCAGAATCTCCTGGTGATTAGGTACATTCTGGTACCCGATTGCAGGGCCATCTACCTGGTTCAAATTAAAATCTAAATCAACCCAGTAGAAAATTATAAAAATACTAATATCGCTATTAAAAAATAGGGGTTGATCTTAGAGGGTTAAACATTTAGGGTTGTATGTATTTTTTAATGCAGTATCATAAAAAATAAAAGTAAAAATTATATAAAAATGTAAAAAATATTTAGGGGTGGACTAGCCTTAACATTTAGGGGGATGAAAAATAGATGTTGTCTGATTCTCAGACCTACCCAATATGCACACAAAATTTCATGAGAATCGGTCAAGCAGTTTCGGAGGAGTATGGGAACGAACATTGTGACACGAGAATTTTATATGATAAAAAGTTTAAACTCATGGAAATTATATTTGGTCACAAAATAAGTACACTCACGGAATTAAAATGTAATGTAAATGACTTTTGCTTGCACGAGTACAAGAAACATTTCTGTCAACATTTCAATAAATGTTACGTTTATAAAATACTAGCTGTGTCTACAACTTCGCCTGAGTGGATTTTTGAAGTGTAACTTCTTTAGAATCTTGATTAAATTAGATTAGGCTCCCATAGAGTAAATAATAACCATAAACAAAATTAAAACTAAATAATTAAAATGAACAAGTTGGCGGTAGGCTAAAACTTTAGTAATATTGACAAAGAAAACTGGCCGAAACGTCGGAATAACAAAAATCAAATAAATTACCGCGCTTAAAACGTAGTTTTATTTATTACACAATAAAAAGTTTTTCAATCTCTAAACAATCTTCCTAGATAATATAGAAAATCAAACAACTGTGATCTAAGTCATTTTAAACTTTATTTTTAAAGTTAAACATGATTTTCCAAGGAACAGTCTGTTCTGTGACTTAGTTTAAAAAGGTAACATAAGCTCGCGGACCGTTAAATGAATTTGAAAACTGGCTTACTTTTTTATTCCGCCACTGTACATACGTTGTTTTTAAATACTTTTCAACTACGCATATCATGCTACACTTTGTTAACGGGTTTCGTATCTTATCGGTTTAACTTCCTAGGAGTGTTGTCTCAATAATTTATTGTTGTAATGATTGGTCTTTTAATAAAATTATGGCTAACTATTTATTAAAATTGAATTTTCACCTCTTTCATAATATCAATGTAAATAGTTGAGCCTCGAAGAACAGGCAAGTATGACCATCCATCGTTAAATATCTATCGCATCCAATAAGTAATTTAATTTTCACGCCAATTGACGTTTTAGGGTTCCAAAGCAATTTTAGCGAAAACGGAACCTTTATGTATTCCTCTTGTCAGTTCGTCTGCTTTTGAATGAATTAATGAAATGAATGAAAACTCTTTATTGTTCAAATTACTTAAACCTTGACATTTATATAAATAAATTTCCATTAGAACAATAGGCTCGCTTATAGCGATCTCTTCCAGGCCACCCGATTTTGTTTCCGACAGTAATTTTTTTCGGATGGTACTGTATTTAGAATTCTAGATAAACTAATATGAAGCGGGTATGCAGCTAAAATGTGTGTGGTTATGTAGTAAAATCATAATAAAAAAAATAAGATTTAAGATTAGCTAGAAGGTTATGAACAATATACTTTTAACTAAAGTGGGTCTCCACAATAGTCGCCTGTGTGATTTCAAAAAAAATATAGAACATGTATAATTCTATTTATTACGAAGAAATGTTTTTCACGGTCACCTAGTCCAATAATGGAACCAGGCATTCTTGTCATCTATACGGAACCTTTCGTTGTGCACGGACTGCCGAGCACTTACTCATATTTTTTTTATATATTGATCTGCAGCGTCAGTGGAGTGAGTGGTCACGGCCGCGGTGAGTTTTTTGCTCTCGCTAGCCTCGGCACCACCACCACCGACCGTGACGCGGCCGGTGCACTCGTAGCGCCAGCCGACGCCCGGCAGGACCTTCGCCGGCCGCACCTGGACGCACGCCGGTGCGTCGGCGATGCCGCGCCGCACCCGCTGGGCGTCGCCGTCGCCTCGCTCGGCTCTGGGGCTGCGGCCGCAGCGCCCCTGTGTCGGCCGTCGCTTTCGGTCGGCCCTAGTCGGCAGTCGGCCCGCCGCCGGCGTCCAGTTAACACGCATGCGCTTGCGCCGTGCGCATCAGTAATTCACACAGGCACCCCGACATGAGTAACGGCAAGAGGAAGCTCTCCTTTCTTGGGCTGGCCCCCCAGGTGAGTTCTGTCTCTTATATTCTTTACCATCGGCGATTTATGCGAAAGCGTTTTTATATTATTTTTTTGTTAATGAAAAAACTAAGAATTTTTATTACTAAACTAATTCGCAATGATATGGTATATGTGCCATTGGTACACAGAGATGTAAAATACAAACATGGAGCTCTTCGCGAAAGTTTTAAAATTCTCTTAGGGCGAAGGATTGAGTCTGACTTCTTCAAAGTTTGAACTAAACTAAACATTGAGAATGTCACTTTTACAGTGCATATTCTGTTTCTTACTTAATATTGCTAATAAATACTTTATTGGAATAAAATGATTATGCAACCACTGTTTGAAGGTAGATTTATTAAAGCTCAGATGTAAATAGTAGATACATGCATGAATGTGCATCGACGCAACACCAGGTCAAAGTTCAGCACGAAGCTTAAGAGTCTATTTGCAGTAAAAATATAACAAAAGATGTATTAATTTGCGAAAATCGGTATAGTATAAATTATTACTATTCAAAACGTTTTCCGTGTACCTATAATGTTTATAATGAGTTTGGTTTTATAACAAATTTGAGAAGCGAAGAATCGCGCGAAGAAGTCAGACTTGCGCAAGGAGTAGAAAAACAATGCGGCTATGAAGCCGTATTAATCTGACTTTATAAAGGAACATAACGTTTTTGTATGAAACTCCAGTTAAAGTAATAATGATTATTTTTGTCGGTACTTTTCGCCGTTATCAAGCCGTAGAAGCGTTGCCGCTGAGTATATTTGTTTATGATTTTATATATTTTTGACTGAAATGCAATAAGTGACGATATTCATGCAAAAGTTTGTAAGAATGTGTAAATTCAATAAATGTGATAGTAAACATGCTACTAAATAGTGGCTTGTAGTTTACTGTTATATTAATTAAGTTTACTAAACTTTTTGAAAATTTTTGGTCTGACTACTTAATAACTATCTACCTATTTAACAGCTTATAAAAAATGGGTGTGACACGGAGGGACATAACGACTATATGAGCGTTCTGTTTTCTTCCAATATGTTTAAGGAACCCTATTAAACACACCGTAGCGTTTATGAAAAACGGTTGTTTCTTACACAGAGGACAGTTGGACGGGCGGGTTAAAAATATAGGGATAGACGGACGGGCATAAAGTCGCTGTAAGAGTTTGTCTTTGCTAAAATAGCTTCGTAATCCTAAAAAGTAAAAGTTTTTAAGAGATTCTTAAAAGCTCGTTTACAGTATATATACGGAACTTATTTGAATAGCTTATACTTCCGCTGCCCAGTTCCCTCACCACTTCCTTGCTTGCTACCATAGAAATGGGCATAGTATAAACGAGTGGTTAGAACCAATAAGGCTATGAATATAGTGAAAACACCGCCGTTTCAGAAAAACGTTCATAGATCTCAATAATGCTTGGCAAAGGTATTGAAGTGATATTGACCACTGTAGTATTTTATTATATTTTTATCGTTATTTACAGCCACGCTGTCGTGTATATTGTAGTTGTTTTTTTCTTTAATGGCTTCCGCGGTTAGTGTTGAGCCAACGACGAATTTTAATTAATTATCTTGTTTAACGTAGATATTCAATACAATCAAATTCCGAGTTTCTATAATTAACGGAATAAATGGATTAGTCTTAAATAGATATTTACTTAAAGATTCAAGAGTAGTACTCATTGAGTATGAAAAGATGTTCGTTTTTTAATTTTTAAAGAAAGACGCTATAATATACAAACCTTAACACCACTGAAAACTGAGCTTTCCGGAGGTAATTTGACCTTTTGAACTATATCATACTGCGAGTGATACATACCAACTTGTGAACGTTTGGACGCATCACTCAAAATAAATATGATGTCAGTTGTCACTGACGCTGTTGAATTCAGAATTCAAAACAGAGTGGAAAGCATGACGAGTTTCAAAAGTTCACTTACTCCCAAATATTGACGAACACCAGGCTTAGCAATAAGTTTCATATTCGGACGAATGACGAATTGACGGTAGAGAGGAAAACGTCTTTAGGTTTGAATAGGGGCTTCAATAGATAACAGTTCATGATTTTTTTTGATTAAGCAAAAAGACTTGGGACCAATAACTAGATGAGGTAATCTCATTGAAACTTGACTTCAATTGGGATAATAAAGGATAGTTTTCAAATTGTATGCAGCGAAATAAATAATTATCTAAGAGAAATAATTCCACTTGCATAGAATTAATTGAATTAGTTTACAGTACATTGACTGACAAATAAATTTCATCAAATTAGAACGAAATTAATTTACTTGTATGCCAAATGTATAATTTTAGTTAAAAAAAGTATAATTGTCTTAACATAGGTAAAACATTGATCCTCGACTATGTTAAAAGACCATTCTTTACTTTTTCTTTCGTTATATAATAAATAACATATATTTATGTATAATTTATTGGGTACCAGAACATTATTATAACAGTAACAGAAAGTGCTACTACAACTAAAGAAGTTATAAAATAGAAATAAATATATCAGCCCATAAATGTCCCTGGGGCCCATGGCCCATGCTGGGCTCAGGCCTCCCATTATAGGGGGAATGGACAGTATTTGCCACCTGCCACGCTTATCCGCGGCGGCATGGCAGGTTTGACACATCGGTTATCTCGATGTGTAGGTTGCATCGAGATGTTTTCCTTCACCGTTATTAGCACGTGGTAATTGTAACAATATGCACCTTAGGTCAGAAAACTGCCTAAGTGGTGCATACGTTCCGTCCTTTGCGTTTGGGACGCGTGCGCTAGCCATTACGCTACCACGACTGTCAAAAGTTATAACTAATTAATAATTAGGGAAAAATGAAGTAGTTACTAATAAAAGTGTGTTGCTTAAGTGTTTCATTTATCTTCTCATGTGGGTAGAGATGTTATAAAATTTGGTAATTGATTTTGTAAGCCATTGTGTACTTTCATGCAACTTATGTCTCCGTCAGTGTATTTAATGGCATGATGTGTTGAGTGCAGCGTGTAAGGTGTACATGTATCGGTTAATATGATTGGGACCAATGTAGGGTACCGTAGCTCCCTCAGCCCCTGTAATAGACATGACCAGATGTTGAAAATTGAAATGCATATACAGACCTACTTTGTTGCTTTCATGGATCCTAGAGGGGGATATTTTTAGGATTCCATCTAAAAAGAAAAGGGGAACAACACTAATTACCTCACATCTGCGTCTGATTGAAAATAAAAACACTGCATTTATTTCAAAATGGAATAGTCTACGCCCACTTCCAAAGCAATTTTAGTTACTGTTAAATTTAACTTTTTGTACATCTTTTCTTCTTCTTTTCTATTTTATGTAACAACTATTTATCTCATTAAATCTATCTCCTTGTCTCAGAAGTTTATCAGCCATAACATTTGAAAGATTGAGTGTTTCTACTTTATCAATATTTTGAAGGCAAACTAAAATGATCTTCCAAGTATTAAAGTATCTATACTAATGTTATAAAGAGAAAATATTTGATTGTTTGTTTGCATCGAATAGGCTCCGAAACTACTGAACCGATTTGATAAATTCTTTCAATGTTGGCAAGCGACACTATTCCCGGTTGACATAGGCTATAAAAACAGTTCTTTTTAGATACCCGTGCGAAGCCGGTGCGGGTCGCTAGTCGTTTATAAGAAAAACGAGATGTGATATATTTATACAAGTACTACGAGTATAAGTATCCATATTTAACACAAGTCACTTGTGGAATTTAAATCAAAATATATTATTACATGGAGGGTGAGTGTAAGCGTTTCAACGTTCTATATATAGGACAAGTTCGCGTATGCAGTTTTAAAGTTGATCTTTGTAAATATGAATATTTAGAATTAATGAAAACTGACATAATATCTTATATTCAGAGTTGGACGAAATTTAACAATATTATATTCTAAAAGGGAACCCTCGACGTGTGTGGCCGACTCTCACACGGCCAATTATTGGACATTTGAGTCGAATGCATAATAGATTAAAGAGGGGGAGGTGTGCGCAGCCAGACTCAGGCCTGCTACGGGCTACGAACCGTAGCCGGAAGGAGATCAGTGTGCCGTCTCGTTCGCTGTGAATTCGTAGTGCAGCGCCGTAGCGAATGCATGCACTTTGGGCCATGCGTGATTGTGACGGAACGGGCACGGACCGATGATTCGCTCGGCTTTGAAGTGCAACAAGTTCCTGCTGCCCTTCGCGGACTCCAGGGCCACGGCAAGGTCATGCCGCGTTGGGTACGAGTATAACATGCCTAAAGCCGCAATTCTGTATCTTACTGACTATAAAATTTTATGTTAAATATATCCTATTACGACAAAGTCAAAAGAAAGGGCTATAATTAATATGTTCTATACGTATGGTTTACCTTAGCGCTTAATTAATCATAGTATTTTGATGAATGTGTGGTGACATGCTCATACGTAGGCTACCGGTTTACCCGACGAAGGTAAACCCAAAAAGTTATGTTTTTTAAGGTTATCAATTCACTTCTATTTATACCCTAATTTGGGACTGTTATTATTACTTTTTGCCGTAGTCGGGTTACAGTTTTTTAACTAATAGTAAACCAAATGGATGTAGAAGATATGAGCACTGCCTTTAACACACATGTATTGTAATGTACAAACCTACATACGGGATTTAAAAATTAAAGTATACTCAGTAGTACCAAAATCGTGCTTATCTCTGTCGACACCTGACTAGTCGTGTTTCACTCAGATAAGTGGTCGTCAAATTGTTATTGATACTTTTGACATATTATTATTCCGGTTGTAAAATACATACTTATATATATAAACTAGAGATTTCTTCGCGGATAATCCGCAGGTAAAACTCTACATAAGTACATAAACGTACTCTACGTAAGAAGCTTTATTTTACTTACATATAAACCTTCAGTGAAAAAATATCTGACGGTAAAAAACGCTTAATAATCCGCTGCTTGGTTTAGGAGGAGTTAGCGGATATAAATACAGACGCAGAAAGCGACTCTGTTTTATACTATGTAAAGAAGATGCGAAAATAACAATTGGTTTGTTTTTATGATTGAATGCCTGAATGAATCTTAATCAAATTTGACAAGAAGATAGGTTGTAACCGAGTATCTGTCCATTCCCCTATAAATGGAGACCTGAACCCAGCAGTGAGACGTTTACGCGCTGTTTTTTTATTATTAGACAGGAGTTGCAAATTTGTATAGGTAATCCATAATAGGGATGACTACACATCTTCTTCTTCTTATATATAAAAATGAATGTTTGTCTGTATGTCCTTTTTTAGAATCATAAACTATACATTTGATCATGTGATGATCTTTACCAAAGATGTTGTGCATGAGCCAGAGAAGGTTTCTGAGTTGGTTCACAGTTGGACCCGGTAGGTGACGCTGTTGTCGACATATCGATTAAAGCTTTTCCGGGCAGGACGACGTCTGCCGGGACAGCTAGTATTAAAAGAAATTTCAATATTTTTATATGTAAAAATTAAAATGCATTAAAATAATATAATCTTACTTTAAAAATTTCATGATGGAAATAATTTTAATTATTAATTTTTTTATTAATAAAAAATAAAATAAAAACTTTTGTAATGTACTATTATATATATATAACAAATATCAACAGACCATAAACATTGAGATGTATCTGAATAGCAGTGGCAGAATGCCATATAATTATATCACATACAATACAAGAAACGCATCCGAGCCTCTTCCTCTTCGTCAACTAGATAAGAAGTTAATAAAGACTATAATTTCGGATTAATTAGTTATAATGTACTTGTTTTAGACTTTAAAAATTTATGCGATACATAAGTGACCAAAATGACCGAAATAGTCGAAATGACCGCAATAACTGAAATGACCGAAAAGGCTTAAATGACTGCAATGGCCGAAATGATTGAAATGACAAAAATGGAAAACCACAAAAAAACCTATCCTACATTCTGGGATAACCTTTACACAAATTTATCGCAAAATCGATCCCATTATCCAAGTATGCAGGAGTTGTTCCACTTTTCTGGACGAGGATGACGTAAGAAGTTAGTACAGGAAAAGTAGTGGCGAATGTGGGAAGTATGACAGGGAAGCTGGTATAAACGAAATAATTTTTTTGGGGCGATATATAATAATATGGACACAGGTCCACACACCACATAAATAATCCGGATGATGAAGTTGTTTTCGTCGGAGGAGATTTCAATGGACATGTGGGTTATATGAATCCTAATTTCGAACTAATACATGGGGGAAAAGGTTTTGGAGCGAGACGAATAACGAAGGCTATAGGGGGCATATTGAAACAAAAAATCGAAATGTGTGCTGGGACACATATTAAAAGTGAAACTTCAACAGACAAGTGGAAAAACGAATCGCAATGGACAAGTGGAAAAACGAATGGCAACGGATAAGTGGAAAAATGAATCGCAACGGACAAGTGGAAAAACGAATCACAACGTACAAGTGGAAAAACTTCAACTGACAAGTGACTAAATGAATCCCAACAAAATTTTTACTTAAAGTTTTACGGGCAGATTGTTAATGTACTTGTCCAATTTGAAAACCTGCCCGTAAAACTTCAAGTTAGACTATCCCCGGGAGACATAGGGTATATTATATTTACAAATCCTTACTAACACTCCAATAATGTAAGGTGTAAAAAAATACCTAATATCGCGTGCGCTGCGAAAACTATTGATGATAGAATACAATAATGTACTATGACTTTGCAGAACACATCATTATTTACACAAAGTGTCGCGACACTATATATCTAGCTATCATAGTTATGCCACTATGAGTGTTCTTTTATTTTAAAAATTTAATTAAAAGGCCGCCGCTAGAAAAGGCTCTTTATTTGTATCTTGGTAATAATCCTTATCAAAATAAATTACTTCATATTCAAGTCTGCTTCAATACCTTTATATAACTTTTTGAATTATTCAATTCGGACATACGAAAGATATCACGAGTTTAAAAATGTAAGTATTAGACCACGTGACCGTGACGCTTTTTCGTGAGCGAAAAATCGTAAGACCCCGTCTATATAGAAGTTTCACTTCAAAAAGTGATATCCACAATTGTAACAACTATATGGGAATAAAGTTGCTGTCACATACTATGAAAGCACGGGAGAAAGTCATTGAGAACCGACTACGGAAGGAAACGAAGGAGACGCTATTCTAGTTCGGGATTATGCCTGGTTGTAGCACAATTGATGTCATATTTTCGGAACGCCAACTAATAGAAAAATACAGACGTGCATAAAAATCTCCATATGGTCTTCATAGATTTTGAGAAAGCATACGATCGCGTCCCCAAGGAAATTCTGTGGTGGACCCTCGGAGCGAAATATGTGTGAGAGAAGTACGTAAGATTGACCGAAAGCATATATGAGAATGCTAGTAGACAAGTCCGGTCTGCAGAAGGAACGACGAACAAGTTCTCCGTGAAGGTAGGTTTGCACCAGGGATCCCCCTGAAGTACTTACCTTTTTCTGTTGGTTATGGATGAACTAACCGCAGAGGTACAGGATGAGGGTCACTGCTGCATGATCTTCGCATATTTATATCGGGAAGAAGTTTAAGGTAGTATGGGCATGTAATGAAGAGTGATGAAAATCACGTGACAAAAAGAATGTTAAAGTACAAGATAGTTGGGTACAAATGTAAATGTAGACCAAATAGAGATCGATGGATTGTGTGAAGGACAATATGATGACTTGTGGTGTGACAGAAGATGTATATAAGAATAGAGGAGTGTGGAAGAAAAGGACATATTGTCCCGAGCGCAAATTATTCGGGTAGGATGAAAGAAAAAAGATAGAAATAATTTTAATAACATGTCAAACAATCACCGGCTCACAAAAAAGTTTTCTGTACTTTTGACCAGATCCATCTATTATTATGTAAATCGATGCGATGAAGCCTAATTTGGGATCAGTTTGGTCCGTACAGTCAAAATTTTGAGGATATATGGGCCATAAGACCGTGTCTGGGGTCAGTTTGGTCGACACACCCTCAAAATTTACAAACTGACCCCAGATTCGGTTTTAGCGCAACGAAATACATAATAATAGATGGGTCTGATCAAAATTACAGACAACTTTTTTTGTGGGCTGTTTATCAATGCGTGATTAGACTCCTTTTACTTATACCTACTTATGACGTCATAAGTAGGTGCGCTCGTACATAATCTGTGATGTTAGAATGTTCTTGTAGTTAATTAAAAGCATCTCAGTTGATTTGACTGTCTGCTCCCCTATTCTTCAAGTTAAGGATACGTACAAACCTTCATATTTAGACTCGTGGTAGAAAATAAACTTATACGTGTTCCAACGTTACAGTTGTGTTTAAATTTAAAAAAAAATTAAATGCGCACGAATCATGTGTAGAGCTACTAATTTGTAAAACTAGATTCTGTTTACATCTTCTTTCACGTTGAAATAATAAACGTACGATCCAAACACTGGTGAATTTACGTGCTGACCTGTCCAAACTCGGATTACTCAATCCAAATTCAGTTTTTATACATATATATATACAGAATCTAGAGTATGTACTTACAATCACCTAAATTTCTACGATATCGTATAGTGGTCGTATTCAAACTTTTATGTCAGTATTACCGCTACTGTCAAAAAAGTACCGGGAAAAGATCAATAATACACAAAATTATGCTCCTTCAGAGACGATACACCAACGAACAATCCAATTATCAAAACATTTTTTAAACGCTTTTCCGAAATTGAGTTTAGTTCTCGTCGCGCATTCTCCTTTATGTCTTCTACTAAATGAAAACGGGTGCATCGAAGTGGTAATTTGAGTTTAGGAAAAAGAAAGAAGTCGGCTGGAGCCATATCTGGTGAATAAGGCGGTTGTTCGATGATATTTGTTGAGTTTTTGGTGAAAAATTCGTTCAACGCAATGGCCTTGTGCGAAGCCGTATTATCGTGGTGCAAAATCCAAGAATTTTCTTTCCACAAACCTGGCCTTTTTCGTCGAATTTGTTCTCTTAAACGCCGCATAAAGCTCAAATAACATACTTTATTACCGTTTGGCCTTCCGATAACTGTTCCGAGTGCATAACAAGGCGATAGTCAAAGAAAATAGTCAACATGACTTTGACTTTTAATCATCTTTGGCGTAGTTTTTTCGGTCTCGGTTCAGTTGGAAGGCGCTATTCCTAAGCTTGTTGACTAGTTTGCATGTCAAACTCGTAAACCCACGTGTCGGCACCAGTTAATAATGCGTTTCATGAATGATGGGTCGGAATTGACTCGTTCTAGCATGTCCTCAGGGACTCTTATGCGATTGAGTTTTTGGAGAAAATTCAGGTCGTTTGGGACTAGCCGAGCGGCAACATGTTTCATACCCACGTGATTATTTAAAATCATACGTATCAACTCGTGAGAGACAGAAATTTCAGCGGCTATTTCTCTCAAACTTGTATTAGGAATTTTAGTCACTATTTCCTTCACTTTTGCGATGCTAACTACAATTGAAGACGTTGATGGCGTACCAGGGCGAGGCAATTTTCCCAGCATATCTCGACAGCTTTTTAACGCTTTGTACCACTCATAAGTATGTGTTTTTGATAAAGTCGATTCACCATGAGCCTTCTGTAAGATTTTCAGTGTCTCCGAATACGAAATTTCATTGGCAATGCAAAATTTAAGACAAACTCTTTGTTCGACGTTTTTGTCCATTATGCAATTCGCAATTCACACTAGATATGATCTAACTAAAAACAGCACTGAACATGACCGATGCAACATAAACTCCGCGCCAAAATGATAATCAATTGTGCCAATCTAACAACAAAAAAAAACAAAAAGTGAACTTGGAACCATAAGCAAATCATCCATTCCCGATACATTTTTGTCAAAAAGTATGTATTGAAAACGACTGGTCGTGGACACAGGCAACTGGGAGGCTGGAGCTTACCTCGCTCAAAGGATTAGTGTATAGGTATGTATTCAACGAGGTAATGCTTGGCAGCCTTCTAGGCACACCTCGGTCTAGTCGGGCTAGACCGATTTTTGTTTATAGTGTTTTCTTTTCTTTACAGTGTTTATATATTTACTAGGGTTTTATTTATAGTAATGTTTCGAATAAGTTAATTTATATGTATCTGGACAACTTCTAACCGCTCTTGGGAAAATTCCCGCGAGATCCCCGGAATAAAAAATAGCACAGATTTTAAGTCAAATTCCTAGACTTAAAATCTGTGCTTTCGATCAGCTACAACCGCATCGAATTGGCTCTGTAGTTTTTACGTGAATTTAAATTTTTAAATGCAATTTATCACAACAAATATTTATCGTAATAATGATAAAATATTATTTGCAGTAATAGACCAAAGTTGATTTTGAGACAGAGGGTATACAAGTGACGGCTAAGAGAAGAGATGCATAGTAGCAAACAAAATTATTTTATCTGTTGTATAAATTCAAAACATGTAACCGTAGAGGTTACATTGATGTCGAGAATACATAATAATGTGCAGATTTTGGTCATTGTTTTTCTCGTGTATGGCCTCTGTCTTCTCTTATAACTAGATTCTAATCGGAATTGATATAACTGATTACGCCTTGAACGAATAAAAGAGGTCACATTGGTGTTGCCAGAACTGTAGGTGATAGATTTTCTATATATACGCAGCACCAATCTGGCAAAAAATCGCATGGTTTGAGTGTGTGTGTGTGTGTGTATGTATACGTGTATATCAAAATGCCCAAATTGGGCTTGGCTTTCTCTTAAGTCAAACCCTGTAGGGTATTTCTATTTTACATAACTTTAAAATCGTTGGGATTTGAACCTTTTTGAAATGAAAAAATGGGACACTAAAAAGAGATACACACAAAAATCTATAGGACTAAGCCTGCGAGAGAATAGGATAAAATACATTGGATTTAATAATTTAAACACTGCTGGCATGAGCTTCAAAACATTTCTAACTCTAGATAGAATTAAAAATGTTTTGATGTTATTAGTTAATATTTCAAATTTCGTGTTTTAAAGCTTTAATATATTACAACTAAATGGAATGTGACGTCACGAAATTTAGAATAACTCCCACCCACCCTTGTCACACTTTGTTTCACTTTTACTGCATGTGAACTGCACACACACAGACAATTTTTATGTATATATCAAAACCACTTAAAATCCATTGCCTGGTTAAGGAGGATTTAGCGGATATACAGATGGACAGACAGACGCGGAAAGCAACGTTGTTTTATCAAGAAGTTTGTAAAGATTTATTAAAATAGTTTCACTGGTGTAAACTATGCAATTTTCTGCGATAAAATGTTTATCCTCGTTATCCAAAGTATTCGTACATATGTATATACGGGATACTTTATATATATATATCAAAATTATGTATTCCTAAGAACGTGAAAAAGTAAAAACAACGTTACTTTCACAATTAGAAATAGTAAGAATATCTACAGTTAAGACTTGGTCTACGAAAATTTAACTATTAATTTATTTTCGTATTACACCTTGGTATGCATTTGGTACTGGAAATTTGCTACCGTTGTGTCTGTTGTTTGTATAATTGGCTAGGTTTGCGCATGTCTTTTAAACAAAGTAGCAATTAATCCCTGTTTGAGGAGAGCATACGACGAAAGGCGTCAGGGGCCGACAGTGACAGTGCGCAAACAGTGCGCGCTGACAGATGGACATCTGCCGGGGCTTAGCTCTGTTTACAGTGGCCATGTAGCATGTTCTAAAAATAATATAATAATCCTTAGGAGGGCTTCGTAGATGACTGTAGACAACTCGATACCCGGTTCCATGGTCTCATGAAGTCGGGCACCGAGTACCCCTCCAAAAAAAGAACCTCGCTTTCTTGCTTGCCTTAAAGCCTCATGCGAAATGGAGTTCGCCAGAGTTAAGCCTTTGCAAGTATCAAGCAAACTGCAGCACTGAGGAGCCATAGGTATGGAGAAATGCCAGTCCCTACTTTTTATGCCCACCCATGTTGTGCTCATTACATTGAGTCAGCCAGCCTTAAGTATGGATGAAGACGTAATAATTGAGATTTTTATTAAAACAAGAACAGACTAGTGACGCCAACTGTGATTGAAAAGTATGTTACTAGTTACATTTTTTTACTTGTCCCAGGTCCTCAGATCCGTTACCCGTGCCTCCCAAAAGCTTTATACTGACCTAGGTTTGTGCTTGAGTGCATATTTCGATATAGTGGCTTGTTGGCCTTTTCATGGCCGCACGCAAGTCTTGCAAAAATTTGCTAAAAGGCATGTATGTACTTACATATGTAATATGCCAGAGTTTATGACAAAAATTACAAAAGTGACAAAAATAAAATAAAAAAACCTATCCCGATTTTCGTGATGATAAGTATCCTATATTCATCCTAGATGTTGAACTTTTACATATACGAGTATAGTTATATCGAATTTAAGCCAAATCGGTCCAGTAGTTTTTCATGAAAGCCTAATAGACAAATAAACAGACAGATTTACTTTCGCATTCATAATAGCGGCCCCGGCAGACGTTGTCCTGCTCTGAAAAAATTAAAATCTAGGACCCTATCCCAGCGCCATCTTCCGGTTCCAAATGTGGATTTAAACCATCCGGGGACCCACTCAAACACACAAAAACAAAATCGCTCCAGGTGATTAGGAGGATTCTAGAACCCGATCTTAGCGCCACCTACCAGTTCCAAAAGGATAAAAAGTATCCTATGTTCGTCTCCTGGTTTAAGCTACCTCCCCACCAATTTTAAGCTAAATCGGTACAGCCGTTCTTGAGTTGTAAATAGTGTAACTAACACGACTTTCTTTTATATATATATCGATATAGATTAAATATGGATTATCAATAACACCCATAAGCATTCGATCGTTAGATTCAAGCTTCTTCAATTCAGGGGGAAAGGCAATAGATCCGTGTCGTCAATCCAAGGTAAATGAACTCCTTCCACATCTAGAAAATACCGTTATACAGTTTCTCGTAGCAATATGCCCATCAGAGCACAAGAACGGCCTACACTGATTGTGTAGGCCGTTCTTGTGCTCTGATGGTCAAATCAAATCAAATCTTCTACTATCATACAACATAGATCCATATGATTGCTAATAGTTAACACAATAAGAAATTTCCAAAATCGTGTCGAGTAAAAATGTGCACTCAAGTTACGAAGCGCACGCACCTAACTCAATCGGTATTTTTTTTTATTCGACCGACTTTGAACCTAATGTCGAATCGAAATGCAGTATAAGCTGGAGCACGTTTACCTTTCAATTTTTTGTTTTTATTTATTGCAGGGGTTCAGCAGACAGGCAGACGGCCCACTAGATGGAAAGCGGTTACCATCGCCTATGAACATTTGCAATACCAAAGGTGCTACAAATGAGCTGCTGCTCTCTTAAGGGAAACTGGAACCTGGTCACTAATGCCGAAAAACAACTCAAGGTTGTTATGGCGACATACTTTAGACCAGGGGTGGTAGCCATCCAGTCGGGCAAATGCCCTACCACCTGGCTGTGGGTTATTTTGTCGCCTCTTACGACAGGCCGCCCGGCCGCAGGAAATTGTATTCTTTTTCCTCCTGCACGGATAAGCTTATTAACTCATTGGTTGACGATGAATATAGCTCCATTATTTTTTTATTTTATGAATTCAAGTTGGAGTGTTAAGGTGGTTTGGGCATATAAAGAGAATGCATGAAAGTATAATCACAAAACAAGGGTATGACAGCATTGTGAATGGTAGAGTTGGTGTCAGCAAACCGCGACGTACACACCATGATCAAATAGCAGAAGTTTTAAAAAGACATCAGGTAAAAAGCAAATTAACGTGCACGTTTAAAGAGGTTAATAAAAGTGGATGAAGCGAAAAAGGTTTATCAGGAGTGTTGCAAGTGGAGATCCATAGTCTCTGCTTACCCCCATGGGAGACAGCCATGATAATATGTATGTATAGGAATTGAGCCACGTCATTAAAATGACATACTATTATAATTGCCAGTGTTAATGAGGTAGTCTTGATACTTTGAAATTTGTATATTATAAGCAAATTCTTCACTAATTCTGAGCTAAGTTAATTATACCACAACACACAAGTAGGCTTTTACAAATGTATAAGATATGTATAACAAGGGAAAATTTGTCTCGTTTGCGTGACTAAATCTCTCACAATGCCCAGTTAATTGTGAACCATCCATCTACGATGCCTTTACGGACATCCATGGACACGCATCGTCTTTATCTTCTAAGTACATTTTTTCGCTTACAATACATGATAATACATGTTTTGACGACTTGAAGTACCTATCTAAGATATTTGCGTCTCCTTTCGGTGACGTGGTTTTGCATCCTGCCTGGAAAACATGTTCCGCTTCGGTTATCTTTCCGACCTATTGTGTATTTATATTGTATACGTGACTAGACGTAGAAAATATGAATACCTAAGAATTAGGGCAAGTGTGTTTCTGCCTACAAAATATTAAGGGTTCCGTAGAAGTGACAAACGTTCACCATTTTTGTCTATATAGAACATTTATTTGAAAATATATATTAAAAAATATCTTTCAAAGCAATATTTATTGAAAGTGTGTTTGAAAACCTTAATTTTTTTAAATTTTCCTCTTCTTATTTCAAAAGTTCAAAAAAAGCGTCCGGGGAGACAACTTTTACTATTTTGGGAGCTTACATCTCCTCTCTCTACAATTATTGACTAGTCTAATAAGCAATTTTTCAAGATTTAAAGATTTTTTGAAAGAAATATTTCAACTTACAAGTACCCCAGCCACCTCTAGTCTTAATTAGTTTTCGCTATTTCAGTACAACGTAAAGATATACATAAATTACATAGTCCTACTAAATTTCATCCCTATAGCCTTAGTAGTTTTTGAAAAATGGTTGTAAAATAGGAAGACAACGAACCGAACCGAACAGAGGAATGAATGAACATGGCATGAAATTCATAAGGGTTCTATTGTTGTCAAATTGTCTACGGAACCTTAAAAATCTATTAACCTTGTAATGAATACTTACAAAGAAACTCCCTTGCATATTTTTAATCATTAGTAAGTAAGTATATGGTTTATTTGTATTTCCGTACAATGGCCAGTGGCTGTGGGCCATTGGACTATTTGCTTGGCAGTTAGCCACTCTCGAATTCACGAAAACATACATATTCACGACATATGTTCACACTGTGTTAATGTAGTAACTGTACTAAATTATTTTAATATTTTAGCTGTGCCCTACGACTTTGCTTGCTCTAAATTACATATTACCCGTTGTTTAATATCACATTCATTTACACTACTTTCTTACGGAAACCGGCTACTTACAACTCCACCAGGTCCCGGTCTAAGGGGTATGCTCAAGAAATGCTGGCTTTACGTCGTAAAGTATGACATGTGTACCAATGACCTCACAAATAGGAATGCCGAAGACTTCAATGTACGGACAGGGCATGTTTAGAAGGTTATAATATTATCGATATAAATATTATTAAGATCATAATGGTTGTGAGACTTGTGCCTGGACCTCAACAGATCGTTGTATGTATATGATGGCACGACTCGCGCCCACGACAGTCTCGCATAAATTGTCCATGATGTGAATGCATTTGTAGCGGGTGGCGGGAACCGTGTTAGTTATGGTGGCCCTGAACTCTACTCCGAGCCTTAGACGCTTTGGCGGATGACTTGACCCGCCTTAATGTGGAGTTGTAGCATAAAAATTCAGCATGCCCCCGAGCAACCCGCATGCCACACTTGCGAGCAAAGTCGAGTACTTACGGCTCGTCGACCATTTTCGCAAACTTTCAGTAGTAAAGAAGATCGTTGAGCCATACTTATGCGTACTTGTTAGCACATCTATCACCCGCTGTACACTCAATCCTTGATGATAACGGGAGTCAGCATAGACCGTAGATTGGAGTGGAGGTGTCCACGTGATTTACTCTAAAAGATCTTCAATTTGATGTCCTCCACTTGAACTATCTCAAGCGATGTTGCTTCACTAAATTTGTTCAAATTTATAATTGTTATACAAAATATTATGCTAAGTTTTCGCGACTAATACACGTATATTAAAGTTACGTTTTAACGGTTTTAAGCGCGGCATTTTATTTGATTATATAAAAATAAGAATCATTTTTTAAATTAAATTTAATGTATTACTCAAAATAAGTTGTGAGGAAAAAAGTTTGAATGAATGTTCTTTATTGCATACATAAGTTACATATACAATAGGAGGTCTTATCGCCGCCGGCGATATCTTCCAGACCACCTTTACAATAATTAAAAATAATGGAAATGGATGTTTTTGAATTACATACACACATACATTTCACTCAGGCGGTGTAAATATGCAACCTTTAGTGAAAGCAATTTATTAGTGCTGTGTCCTGGATTGTATCGATTGTGCTGATTTCTGGACTCTTGGATCGTATACTGATGTATGTATTCCGAACCTACGAGCTATTACAAAGAGCTATCAAAACGCCTAATCAACTATTCAAATGATCAGAAGGTTGGTGCCTATCTCGGACAATGGGATCAGTAGGGCGATCCAATGAGATAACGTAGCTAGCCTTCTGGTCACCACATCTATAGAAGCCGATGATCTAGGCTCAATATTCTACTTAGGGTTTACAGGCAAATACGATATAACTAATATTATTATAATTAATTAAGTTTAGTTACGTTCGTGTTTTCTTCATCGTATTAGTGCATAATAGATTGTTACACGAGGGATGAAAGAAACCTATTTTTAGATATGAAACGTTTTGGCGCAGGAGCGTAGCGAGGGCGTTACTAGTTCGAATGCCCAACGAGGTGAACTCTGGTTCATTAGAATGAAGAAAGTAAATAAAAACCTGATTACTTAAACAAGTGTTTCTCTAATGAAATCGGGTATTAAATCCATATCTAATTCTGATGTAAGGTAGGTGCGGGTAATAAGGCCTGTCGGTTAATAAGGCCTAAGTACCAAAAATACAATTTAAAATGTTTGATGCCGCTCCAGGACACACTTGCAGGTAGCTAACACTCATAGATGTATCTTAAGCTTGTCGCGACTCGTCGCTCGCTTTTTTCGATTCATTTGTGAGGAGCGTTTGTGCTGCGCGAGTAATAAAAAATTGTTCGACTGGATCGTAAGTAATTTTTATAATATTATACTTTTGTATATAATTTTGCGCTACAGTTTTCTGTTTTTCATGCTTTTATTGACCTTTGATGTCTGAGTGATATATCATGAACCAATTATTGTACTTTTTTGTATTTCTTTATACACCATAGCAGCGGTTAGTAAGGCCTACTAAATTTGACAGTAGGCCTTATTATACTCCTTTTTTTGTAACAGTATTTGTCAGCTTTACAAGTTATTTTAAATATTTCTTAAAATGTTATGGATAATTACGACTGTTTACTTATTGGTTTTTTATCATTATAGTGCCTACATCACGATGCCCCCAAACGAGCATTATGGTCTGAAAATGACTTGGTATCGGCTGTCCAAGCAATAAAAAGAGGAATGCTGAGCTATATATATAAAGATGCTGAGAGGTATAATGTTCCCAGGAGAACTATTAGAAACCATCTCCGGACCGGAAGTTTGAAAAAAACACTAGGTCGAAAATCTATTCTCATTGATGATCAGGAAGCCTGTTAAACAAAGAAATTTGTTTTCATTTTGAAGACTTTAGGCATGATTAATGCCTATTTATTATAATTGATCTCAGTTACCAAATTTATGTTACAAGCCTATTTTGATTATTTATGATTGTTAAAATCTTAGGCCATATTATCCTACTATAGTATAATAAGGTCTACTGACAAGGTTTTTGAAAATGTTTAATTTTGTTTGTTTACGGCAAAAATGGAAATTTTATGTTTATATTTTATAGTGATTGGTCTGTAGGTTTAATTAATACTATAATTTGTTGATTCGGATACATAGTTTTTATTTTATTTCAAATCTCCCTTAAGTAGGCCTTATTACCTTCCTACCTACCTTACTCATCATAGATTATGAATGATACTCATTTTATAAAAATATCCGTCAACTTTATTTCTGTGTCTGTGGCATTCTACATTCATTCTTTTTTTATCATTAATGATGGTAATAATATTTAGCTCAATTATTATGTAAATTAAGTAATAATTTAGTGACAAGTAAATTATAACTTGATATTTTTATGACAATTTATGCGGCGATTTAACCAGAGCCTGTAAAAAAAGTTGGGACATGGGTTGCAT
Source organism: Dendrolimus pini (assembly GCA_949752895.1). NCBI lineage: Eukaryota > Metazoa > Arthropoda > Insecta > Lepidoptera > Lasiocampidae > Dendrolimus > Dendrolimus pini. Next base: position 8,027,700 of record OX457125.1, on the reverse strand, counting down.
GTTTTATCTATGGCTCGAATAGTTTTAAATTCTTCAGCAAAGGAAAATCTTTTTATTCATGTTCATCCCTCGGATCAGGTAACTTGAAGCGCAGTTCCCGAGTATGAGAAATGAAAATAACAAATATTTACAATGTACAAATAAAGTCGACATCTTAATTTATTGTACGTTCACTGTCATTATTATAGTTTTAAGAAAATGCTGCAAATAACTCCAAAAGTGGCTAAAATTTGGACTGCTTTATATAAATCCGTTTTTGACTTTTGTACGGTGTATCACAACCGAAGTCTAATTGTCATGATGTTACATGTAGGGACAATAAAAACTTCGGTTTAAAAAGTATCAAACTTTACGTATTGTTACAACTTAGGGTCCGACAAAAACAAATTCCACTCCTAATCTGTAAAATAACATTTTACTACCTGTCGGCATTTGAACTAATTGTAATCGTTTATGATCGTCTTCTTTTGTTGGCATACGTTTTTAGAGAACAGCCCATTGTTCTATTGTATTTTTACGGCCGCTTGCGGCTGAATCATTAGCCAGGTTTTGCGGATTACGTCGACTACAATACGGGCACATTTGTATTTGTGAGGTATAAACCGAAGGTCTGATGGAGAGAGGGGACAATTGTGCGAGAACCACGATCAAGGCGAGACGTGTGTACATTCGGGAATCTAATATTGACGGACTTTGCGCATTTTATTGAATAACGACCTCCTGCATTACGTTTGGATTTTTTGTGATTGGTTATATTTGTACCCGTGTTAAACGTGTTTGTATAGTTCTAATAAATTATAATAATTCTCACGGCATTTTAATTCGAGTCCCGCAACTCGTATAACAGTATTAATAATATTACTTACATGCAAGAAAATTATTAATAATGTTCGATGTAGTGTCTGAAGCGGAGCGGTACAAGGTGGACCTAGATCCACTTGACCTAAATGCTCCGCTGCCTTATATTTATCATACATATGCTATTTAACGTTCACTATGCATATTAGTAGTATTTTCTTACTAAATTAATATGGAAATGGTTGTAACTTGGTAAGGAGTGATGCTCAAGCCAACCCAACTGTTGCTTGATGTGCGCTTTGGGGAAAATGCTTTCTTGAGATGGGCCTATACTATAACATATTTACATGTGCCCTCAAAGACCGAAGTCGCGTGGGTAAAGTATTCTTTACTAGCTGGTCCGACTTCGATCGCGCGGCATTCATATAATCTGACTGTGTTAAACAATATCTTTATAAGTTAAGCGTATTATTCTGACGAATAATCTATATTTCTGTAATTTTTAATTATTATATTATATTTTATTATTAAATCTGTTCAGCAATTTTTGCGTGAAAGATTAACAAACATTGACTCCTACAAACTCTCTAATAGTTTTTATTAAATAATCAACAACACCCGCCGCGAACTAAAATTTGTATAACCTCCAGACTTCCTGTCTGGATTTTATATTTATTTTGGGCAACTTCTAACCCCACTTTTTTAACCAGGGCAAATCCAATTGAGAACCCAATTTGCGACAAGTGCAGAACCTTGGGGGGATAATTTGCGACCCGTGTGTGTTTCGCCAGGTGGCACTAGCATGCCCAGTCAAAACTGGTGCCATGCTTTTGCCACTCGCCGGTTAGGAATATCCACTCAAACCCCTGGGTGCTCCGTCCTACGCTTTATGCCAAGGCTACGGGAAAACGTTAGTCGATCCCAACTCCGCGTACCCTGGCAGGCGGGGGCCCCACGCACAGGCCTCTTCCACTGCCGAGGGACTACTTTTATCCCCCGCTATCTTCTTGGTCTAGTCCAGACATGGGGCGGTTTGTAATACGCCTGTTATAATTAACTGATGTGGTTAGGAACCTTGATTTCTTTTCTTTATTTTGACTTTCGTTTGTATTTGTTTTCCAACTACCAGACGGATTCAACGGAAGGTCAGTTACAGATCCTCGCATTTTCTTCTCTGTCACCTTTTTCTAAGCGTTTACGGTCGGCTTTCCTTCCGTATGATTTTCATTTGGTATACATTCTACATCACAATAATTGTGTCATCCTTTACAAAAAAGAGATGGATCGGCCATCTCTCTTTTGGTCTATCGTCACTCCTATATCATACAGTTTTACAGTTTTTAACATTCTTTTTATCACATGATTTTCATCCCTTCTCATTACGTACGCATAGCAACTTAGTATTCTTTCTCCATTTTACTTTCAAAAGGGGATTACACCTTTACTTATGTTTTTTAATTTACTATACATTTCATTACTTACATTATCTAACGTGACTGACAAAGTTTGCTTAGTCTTCTTCATCTAAATTTTTCAGTTACGTGTGTCAATGAAACAGAACAGAAAGAAAGCTTAATTGCGCGAATCGAAAACTCAAGACCATATGTCTTGGTGCAGGAAAGTGAGAAAATCCGACCCCATAAAAAGAGAATAAAAAGCCTTGCATACTCGTATAAGGAGCGGAAGAATTGTAATAACAGAGAAATAAAAGATATATGGTGCGTTTTACGTTCGGACAGGTGGGCGCCGATGACGAGCTGCAGCTAGACGAGGAGATGGAGCGCGTGGTGTGGGCGGAGGGGCAGCCGCCGACGACCACCGCTACCACCGCGCACCCGACGCGCGACCACCACGCGCCCATGCCCCCGCACACAGGTATATCGCTTAATTCGGTGCTTGTTAACATTGACTAGCGGGCATGGTTTGGTGTGATGCGACGAAATATAAAACGTATCGACGGTTAACTAACAAGACTTCCTAATTTAATGCATCAAAATAGTAGATTGTTCCACGATAGTTGAAAGTGACTTATTTAGGCATGAGATAGTTTGGCGCACGAGCGTAGCGAGGGCACTAATAGTTCAAGTGTCTAAATAGGCCCTTCACGCGAGGTTAACACTCTGCTTTTCATTTCAAATTTTCGCTTACATTTATTATCTTGTTGGTTTTGCAAAACGAAATTATTCATTTGATTAAAATTTATTTAGAAACATAGGCACGTGAAAGCAGCTGGCTGATAAAAGATAATTATCAGTTCTTTTTCTTCTTTCTATTTCTATATTTATATATATGTATTCCATACATATTTATATATCTGTTTGTCGATATTTATGAATAGCTCAAGCAGTTAATCACAGGATTATTTTTCTTGCTCAGATAGCTTTAATTCTGATGATGAAGCTTCCCTTCAAGCAGTGCTAAATAACCGTCTTTGAACTGAAACACAAAACTTCAATGTCTTACAATCTAAATCCATATCGTCTTTTAAACTGATGTTTAATAATTATCTTTGGTCCTCTCATGTCTAAAAATGCTGCTAATTCTATATACTCGTATGATATATTTTATGTTTGTATGTAAGGTATATTATTTTTTTACTTATTCTTGGAATGTTTCATATTATTTATTGTCTTCACCACCGCTGTTGTTTTAACATTTTCCTAGGTGTAGATGGTTGCTTGAAAGAGATTGCTTTAAGCGATAAGGCCGCCCTTTGTTCAACATTTATTGTACCTAATTTTAAAGAACGTAGTTTTAATTTTTGGTGAGCAATAAAGTGTTTTCATTCATTCGAATATGAGGAAAGTATATCAAAACTGATATGTTAAACAAACAACTACTTCTCTAATGAAATCAGGTGTTAAATCCATATCTAAATCTGATGACTTCATTTAATATGTCGTATTTGAAACGTCAAGTAAATTTCTTTTTCTGTGGCATTCTACCAGCTCGTATTTTATGTCACCGATGGTAGTAAATATTTGGCTCAAATTTATGTACATTAAATAATAACTAAGTGAAAAATAATTTAAAAGCATAAAATGATTTTACAAAACTGTTGATATTTTTTATAACAATTAATGCCGCAATTTAACAGTGGCTGTAAAAAAAGTTGGGACATGAGTCGCATGTATTATGTATCATTCGCATAGTTCTTTGAGTTTTTTGACAGCAGAGAAAATAGTTTCCGAAAAGTCCAAAAATACTGTTTTCGTCATGACTTTCAAAGCAGCAAGCAAGTCTTTTTCAAAGCAGGACAACGTCTACGGGGCCCGGTATAGTATTAAACAATAAGCTGTTTTATAATGTTTTGTGTAGAATACACACAACAAAAGAGGATTTAATTAAACTTCTGGAGCCCGATAGTAGCGCCACCTACTAGGTCCAATTGTGAATCTAAATAATCCTGGGAGCCACTGGAATACACGAAAAAAAATCATCCAAATGGGTCCAACCGCTTAGGAGGAGTTCAATGACATACATATGAACATAAGAATTTTATATATAAACATTAGCGGGCGGTCGAACATTTAGTAGATATTGCGTGAAAAAAAATTACCGTAATATAACGAAACCTATATGCTATGACTCATATTGTGTATGATTTTTAAGTGAAAAATCAGTGAAAAAAGCAGTTAATCAAAAAATACCTAACGGATAAGAAGTCCTGCTAGCTTACCGTTTAGAGCCTGTGCAGACCTGATTTAAATCGATTATTCACAAAATTAGCCCCGCGCGGCCTATGTTTACTTCAATGAAACAGCGCTACTTATTCGCATACTATTGCCACTTATGATTATACTAGAGTTTACCCCGCGGCCGCGCCGCGAGACAAACTGTGTAGAGTGCATGCCTCTTGTTTGAACAGCAGGCGGTAATACAGGTTACATTGTAATAAATTTTTATGTTAGTGCTATTTGCCCCCGGAAGATTTCTTCATTTTATATTCCCATCCCCGGGATGAAAACGATTTATGTCTATATTCGGTATTAAAACTACATTTTAATAAAATTACAGTAAAACCGATCCATTACTCCTAGTAGTTTTATCGCGAAGGCTTAACAGACAGCCAGATCGAGTTACTATCGCATTTTTTTATAGATGATAAATTTTTATATAGAGTGCATCTGGGACTGGTCTCCCATACAAACTTTCATCTTCTAGTTCAACCCGTTCTCGTTTTATTTATCTGTACCCCGTCTACCTATCTGTAAACAACATAAATGAAAAAAAAAATACCAATATATTTTTAAAACTATCCCATTTATCGAGTTAAAAATCCTTCAGTTCATCCTCGGCATCGAAAATATAAATATATATCCTAAGTTTCAGCCAAATCGGTGCCGTAGTTTTTCAGTGACAACGGAACAGACAGACAGATAGTTATTTTCGCATTTATAATATAAAATAGGGATTACGGCACATCTTTATAAATTATAGCCATTTTGATGTAAAACTATATTGCTTTAAAGTTTAATCAAATTCAGTTCACTTGTTTTTACGTGGGAGAATAGCAAACATCGATCCACCACAATTTTTTGTTTGTAATATTAATAGGATTATTCAAGTGTTCACGTAGGCTACTTTGATTCGTCATAAGTAATAGGCAAGCTGGCGACCTAATGAACTTATCGTCAAACGATCTCGGGCTCTGTAGATAAGTGACATTAGCGCTAAACGAAAGGAATGAAAATGTATGTGAATTAAATAATACTTAGCGTAACGATATCTCTTCCCATACATAATATATTCTATTCATAATAATAACAGCCTATAAAAATGCTACTGCTGGGCCCGGGCCTCCCGTTATAGTGAAACGAACAGTATACTCGTCGCGCTTGTCAAAGGCGGCTTGGCAAGTCAGTTATCGCGATGTTTTCTTTTATCGTTCTTAGCACGTTCACATTAGGTCAGAACACTGCCAAAGTGGTGCATGCGTTTCGGCCAGGAACAAACCTGCGCCCCTTGAAATTGGGACGCATGCGCTAGGCATTATGTTACCACAGCTTATTCTTTTTTGTTAGTTTGGCGCTAATCCCACATGTATATTGGGCCTGGTAGGCAAAGTGACAAAGCAAGTTTGCTAGTGCACTGTAAACAAATGTTTACAGATTATGTTAATTAACAATGCATGACTATGCTCGCAGTCATATATTAGTAGTGATAATTGCGAACGTTATATTTGCCTTTTCAGAAAGGTTGTCACATAGTGGGAGTTTCGCTAAACACTCAGAACAACCACGCTCACGATCGCGATTTTTCCCGTTCCACTTGTTTGCGAGCGTTACAACCATAAACTCATGTGGAATGATTGAATGGAATGAAGCGTTGATGTCATTGATGAAATACACAAATTTTATTGCTTAATATATGGTTGACTTGAAAATCGCGCCTTTGTCAACTTCTCGATAGAGAGTATTAATGTTCTGTGGTCAACGTCGACTAGACGCACCTCTTCAGATGGGTAGTTGTGAGTGCTACGTAAGCGATAATTATGAAGTCATTAGTGACGTTAACGCAGAGACCATAACAACAGTGGTCGTTGCGTGGAACAGCTGAAGGAGCATTTTGAGCGTTATGAGCGAGCGACAAGTGGAACGGCCCTATTAATGTAATTTTTATAATTGATACGCGCCACGCACGTCCTTTCCTGAAAGAAGCACATAATTATATACCTTTTCATTTTGCATGTCACAAGTCACAACAGTGATATTTATAAAATAGACCTGACTCTCTTTGACGTTTATTAGAATAGTAACTACGTTTGCCAAAACGATTACTCGATTATTATATAATAAGTTGTTCGTAAGGAAATGTAAGCAATAGAAGAATGTCGCTGTAAAATGCAATTATTAAAATAAATTTTCTCTTTATGGAATTTAAAGTATTTATTTATTATCTGATTATTACCAAACTAATCCACTCAGAAACTTGACAAATTTCATTTCATCATTTTAGCTGTGGCAGTTTTTCAGACGAAGGACCGACACCGAAGTGAAAACATGAAGATTCCTTTTTACCTTTAGAAATCTATTAGATCATAAAACCAACTTTCGAATCTATTAGGTACCTAAATTTCTTTATTATTACAATATGAGTTTCTAAAATTGGTAAAATAATGGAATTCAAACATAGTAGGTACCTATACAATGGGTGAACAGAAAACCAAGCCATTCGTGAACCTGGGCAAGCATTTGATATGTCAGGTGTATGTTGGAATATCCTAGTTACAATCAAATTAGACACTAGGGCCGTTCTTTTCCGAGGCTCACGAACAGTGCCGGCTTTAAGGTTGGCCGATCCATGTGGCCGCCCCAGGCACCACGCGTGCCAGTTTTATTTCTGAAATTTACGAGTATAAGCTACTATATTACTGTGAAGTTGCATCAAATCTGTTCTGTACTTTTTACGTGGGTGAGTGACATACATGCATCCATACACCCTCATACACTTTTACATTCGAATTTACTAGAATATAAAAGGGCGCCAAATGCATGATTAGTCCGGGGCGTTGAGATGGTTAAGGCCCGCCCTGCTCCCGGTCAGAGTTGTTGCTATGGCTTTTTATTAATGTATAAACGTTGTGATTGCGACAGGTGGTGGACAGCCGCAACCTGATGCTACGACCGAGCAGCAGCCACAGGTAAGTCAAGTGCAACGGACTTCCTCGCACCGCCCTCACCTTCTAGCGGCCTTGGAGCGGCCAGGGCGACATCGCCGGCTCTCTCATATTGTCAATATAATACAACGCGATCGATAGCCACGTCAAGTTTCCTTCCAAGGCCACGCCACCTCAGCATATCATTGTAGTTCAGTATCAATCAGTTGCCGTGGACTTTGGTGGTGTGGCATTGGTCACCGCTGTTTCCTGGACGTTTAATCCCCGACCATGCAAAAATGCATGCAAACCTATCTCAGCCATTGGATAACGGAGTATAATTTTTATCTTCTGGTTTATGTACTTAGTGAATACTAACAAAATTCAATTGACAAAAATGTGGTGAATAAGTTACAATTTAAATTATCAACACGTTATCAAAGTTTCAGTTTTATTATTTAATATAATAATGTGTATGTGATAAGCCCGTCCTGCGTTTATGAACATGCTCCGGGCCACACAGGGATCTGTCCCGAAGTGAGTCACTATATCATGACTCTATCCAAAATATTGTTTATATATATATATATATATATATATATATATGGACTTTTTTTTATTTATATAGACGAATATACGTATGTAGTATTCAGTTTAGACGGTAAAAATGAACATGTTCAACTACGTTAGGGGTACTAGGGCTATCTAAGCTCCCTGCTCACGACGGGTGCGTTGCTGGATGGGGAAAGTGGGACAAATGCACACCACGCGCCCCACGCTCTCCCGAACGGGTGGGATCGGGCCGGATGAATCAATTATAAACAAATCCGCAGCCGGTACAAACAAGGCACGCGTCCGTTAGCAAATAACACTTTAATTAAGGGATAGTTTATTTTAAAGTCGGTAAATAGTTGGACGTGGAAGTGAATGTTGGTACGATATGTACATTGTTATAATGTAGGGATCTGTTTTGGGGTTTATAGATGAGTGGCGATGATGAACGGCATGTACAGTTTGATGGTCTTGGAGGTGAAGGTTTGAAGAAGACGGCGGGCGAAGTTTCTGACGTTGCTGATCAGGATCCCTTCGACGATGCTGACGACGAGCGCCGCGATCAGAGAAACGCGTGAGTTACATCATCGCTTCTCTTTATGCGTGTCCCATGACCCCTTTAGTTCCAATCCATGCTCTTTTTAGTTTTCTTTAATAGTGATTAAATTTGCACCTAACAATGTTATCTAGCATATTTATCATTATAATAGAAATATAATTATTGTTGTATTTTAGATTCAAGTAAAGGTCGTATTCATAGGTTCCATAAATTATAAGCAGAAGATAGAAGTGAAGATAATGAGCTACACCACGCTAAGGGGCGAATGCACAATATTAGTTGCGTGCATTGAGCAAAAACTCCATGAAATAAACTTTTAAATTTAGGGAATAGTGTTCGTTCGTGGTGCGAGATTTTACACAGTTAAAGCTTTTTTTAAGTGCCTCATAACTTTTCAAAGTTAACTTTCTAATGCGTTAGACGTAAAAAATGGCACATATATAATGAAACAAGATAAGAAGTAATAACTGTTATTTTTAAAATAGAGCTATATTATATTGATATATATTCTTTGTTTCCTGCCACAGCTGTCAATAAAATCACGCTTATCGAGTTCAATAACAGTAAGACAACGCAACTTCATTGTTATATTAGATGCACACGATTAGAGAGTATGATAAATAATTTCAAATTATGCAGACTATATAATTATCGTATTAGGTGCTAAATTATTATATATTTACAAAACATTTATTAGAAAAATAAAACTAAAACAATTTACATTTAAAAATGGGTGCGTTAAAATAACTTATCACAGTAAAAAATATTATTATTTTCATTGAAACAATAACTTTCCAACTATAAATCAAAAGAAAACTTACTACACTAATACAAAATTATTATTGTTAATAGATATATTTAAACAATAAAACATACACTTCCATGTGTAACAAACTCCCATGCACTACAAAAGCTTGGAATTAAATGCCCCCATGACCCAATGCCTCGATATGCAATAAGAGCGCTCAATTAACATAATGACGGCGGACATTGTTTACGCGTTTATATGTGCGTGTGAATAAGTGAAATGATCGCACGAGCGTGCTAATGAGCATCCCAACTAATGTCACGGAAATGACACCTGAGGACAGGGACAAAAATAGTGCAGTCTCGTGACATTGGCATTGTGGACAGAGTGAGGGCGGGGGGCGTGCGGCGGCCGCACTGCGCGTGCGTGTGCGCCGCTGCGGCACCCGCGGCGACCACTGCGCCTCCGCCACCCGCCACCAGAGCGCCGTAGTGCCGCTCGGCCATGCCCGTGACGTACGCTCGCGCCTCCGAGTCCGCAAACCGTCGGTGAGCAACAATCACTTCATGCGCAACGACGCCTTCGCTAGTGCATCGCAACATCAAGCATATCAACTGGCTCACAGGGCTCATAGCATGAGGATACATCAAAGGGGTCCCACTGCCACTAGACTTAGCTGTAGGCGTCACCGGTCTCGTCAGCTGACGTCGGCGTTTGGCGAGTGGTTCATGCCGTTGTGCCAAATTCCCCCTTCGCCTGTCGCTAGCGTCGATTCCCTCATTTGTTGTGTGCGCATTAAAGAAAAATAGAACATTTCTATACTTACCCAAAGAAAACATGTTTGCATAACCATAATATTGTTACAGTAGGTACATTCTTGGATTTTTTAATATTTAATATACTTATATAACGCTCGAGTTGGATTAATAGGTTTCCCGGAAAAGTTAAAAAATATCTGTTACAGAAAATAATCTCGTGCCAAAAGCGTCTCAGTCCATAGTATATGGGTTCTGTAGAGGTGACAATGTTTATTGCATTTGGCTACGGAACCGTAAAAAATGTATCAAAATCACTTAATATAAAAACCTCTCAACGTTTCTTGTCCGAATCTATTTTGGTTGAGCGTTAATAATATATCATTAGTTTCTAATATGTATATTACATTATAGTTTTCTAAATTGTGGGTAAATATCTCAACCACCACTAATGTGAATAAATAATGACTATGAAACATTATAGCAATTAAAAAGTAGAAGTTAAAGCAGAATTATTCTTTTTATCCCTCAGTTGCATGTATGGTAGCCACCCCTCATTTCTTATTGTTTTTCGCGATCTCATTATTTACTTCATTGTTAGCGGTATTTATGTAGTACACGTTACTATCTTATCTATTGATGCGTAGTTCATTATAAAAATGTTTGTGACTTATGTAGACACGAACAGACGGTTAACATTTTATAAGGACTTCGTTTTCGCATAAATGGCTATAAACTTTTTATGCTTATAATTAAACAAACATTATTATTAACGTATAATATGTACCTGAAACAAACTACCAGTTATAAACAACTTGAACTTAACGGAATTTTCTATAATAATACGTAATTTATACTTCATAAAGTCATACTGGGTTTAATATCTAATTCTTAGTACTATAATAATTACCAATGCAGGTAATACCAACTTATATAATAAAAAATCATTTGCAGAGTCGTCTTCTAGCGTTGCCGGGTTATTTTTGGCAAACAGAAACCTTATGAAATAATGAAACTACGTTTTAACGGTTTTAAGCGCGGCAATTTATTTAATTTTGGTTATTCCGACGTTTCGGCAAGATGACATTTGTCTAACGTGTATTGTCAAAGTTTTTATTCAGCCTACCGCCAACTTGTTCATTTTAATTATTTAGTTTTAATTTTGTTTATGGATATTATTTACTCTATGGGAGCCTAATCGAATATACCATCGCTTCACATAACATGTTATGGCTTGAAGAGAAGAAGCGGCGCAAGAAACTCTTCATCAAACATGCCTAGCTCTAAATTTTTTATGTAATATTAACATGGGTGGAAGGAAAATAAAACAAATTATTAGTCAAGTTGGTTTGTATTCACGTATGAAATAGTCATGTTGTCCATTCGATTGTCTATGTATATCAATCATTTTTCTCATAAATTTTAAGATTATATGCATACAATTTAGTAGGAATATGTAATCAATATACACCGCCATATAATGCTGTAGCTTTTTTGAAGTTTTTTAAATAATTATCCAATACGCTATATATATTCATATGCATAAAATATTTTCGATTGTGGCACAGAAGACTGATAGGTTTATTCGTGCCGCAGAGTCGTGTAAAATTCGTAAAAGTGAAATCGCGAAAAAGTAAAGATTACGAGTGGCTATCATGTGTACATGTAAATGAGCCTTGATTTTTTTACGATGTAACCTTGTGGGATATTATTAGCTAGATCTTGAAAAATCATACTGATTTTCATTCATAAATTTATTATTTAAACCAATAGCTGGCGACATATATTACCTTCAAGTCTTGAAAATTATTCTCCCTGCTAACGATCTATGAAGTGGATAATTCTGTCGAAGATCAGTGTTACAGCTCTAAAATACTTTCCACGAAGTTTAGTATTTTCGATTAAACACTTTTTATAGTTCCGTAGACAAATTAAGAGAACCATACATGTTTTACGGGATCCATCGTATTTTCTGAACTCGCAAGGACTTGCCATATTCACTAATTTAAAAATCTAAGAGAATCCAAAAATCATAGTGTGCACGTGGCTCGAGAAATAAAAAGTTAATATAAAATCACAAATTTTATGATTTTATCATTACAATACTGGCAGCCCGTTGTTACAGCATGGCCGCGCGACACTGTGCCATTCTACTTCTGTTTGGTCTTTTATAAATGTATAAACTGCATTTATAAACTGCATTGGATTGCAAAATATAGTTATTTTTATATTTTTTCCGGGGCTATTTTTATTATTCATTTATTTACATACCATAATTTTATATGGTACTATTGTATTCAAACAATATTTCAGCACATTTAATATTTAACATTTACGTAAACGCAAAGTAAATTTGAATTTCTAGCCTTAATAGTTTCTGAGATAATTAGCTGTGACACAATCAAACAGCAGATTGTGGCCATAACGGTTTTTGCCACTAGGTATCAAAACCCTAACAAGATTCTTGGAACTTTATGCATATTCATATCAACTCAAGGAACAGCTATAACGAGCCTCGAGGCTATTTCAACAGGCAATTCTTAGGTCAGCGAATAACAAGTTCGAACCACTTTAACCTACGGTTTTGAACTCTTGAACTTTACGATGATTAGGACTAAGCATTTATGGTATATTTTTTCTATTGTCAGACGGCACTTGCATTCGCACAAGTCGCGTAAGTATTCACTGCAAGAGGGCGCTCGGGGCGGAGGCGAAAGGCGCGTCTCCATCGAGCCTAGCGAGGAGCCATTGCCCGAGGCGGACCGCGATGAACTGCTTAGCCATCGTGGCGAAGACCCGCGCGCACTCCGCCGCAACAGATACCAGCCCAGGGCAAGTGTTTCACTTTACTGTGCTACATCTATTCCAATTATAATGGATACACTCACACTTCCTCTATCTCCGACAGGGTTCTACGGTGCACGTGGGCCGCAAAGATGGCGGTGACAAAGTTCAGAGCATCTTACCTGATGCTACTTACAAGAAAATGTATGACCACAGTCCCCACGCGGTACGGATGATCTTATCCCGTTTCTGTTTTGTGATAATATTGTAATGGTGATGCTAAAGATGCGATTGTTGACGATAGGTGTTCGTGCAATTGGATGAACTGCTGGCTACCGAGGACGGGGATTCGGAGTGGAAGGAAACAGCGCGCTGGATTAAGTACGAGGAGGATGTCGAAGAAGGTTCCGCCCGGTGGGGCCGCCCTCACGTCGCATCGCTCTCCTTCCATTCGCTGCTCAACTTGCGTCGCTGTCTCGAAACAGGTCTCGTTCTACTCGACCTTGACGAGAAGGATCTACCCGGCGTTGCTTATAGGGTGGTCGAAGGCATGGTGGCCGAAGGCCTAATCGAGGAGGACGACAAGCCGGTGGTGATGCGATCACTGCTACTGCGTCACCGACACGTACACGATGAGCGCTTTCGCTTCTCCATCAGTGGAAAGAAGCAATCTTCCTACACAAGCCTCCAGGTAACGTCACGTTTCCTGCAATGCCTATCCATTGTCGCATTCCTCTTACAAGTAGTTACTTCCCGCATCATATTAAACTTTTAAAACTCAGTTCTACTTTCTGTTTCTTTCTCTTTCCTGGGATTTAAATACAGTATTTCATGAACTAATCAAATTACTTAGATTAAATACGAATCTTTGCTTTTACAATAATTAAAATTAACCTACTTCCCTAATTTTTGGGTGTTCTGTTCGTAGTGTTATTAAGTATATTTTGCTACAATAATGGTGAATGTTATTTTTGTACTTAGACAAAAGTACATTGGCGTCAGGGACTTAAGTATACAAGAGAACAAAAATTTTGTCTGAATGGCAGTCGTTCACTTTAATCGCTTTATTAATGGAATTCTGTTTTCGTATTCAATGTACAATTAATGTCGCTAATATTGTATTGGTAATGTCTGCCAGTGTCCAGTGGCGAAGGTTGAAAAACATATGTGAATAGCATTCGGGTGATGTGAGATACGACCGCCGCAGGGCGATACCACCGGACGGCACGTGGTCACGTGCCCGTCGCAGCGGCTACCGCTACAACCGCAACGCAACACAACGCCTCTTGTATAATATGCCGTAACATACGATAGGTCATGATAACACTAAAACCGACGCGATATCACGGCTTGTACAAGGTCACGTTTCGTGTCTGACGTGGCCGCGTGTCCTCGCGATGTGTATCCTAAATGCATCGCTATGTGAGATAGGTCGCTATTTATTACAAATGTCACACTTAATCAACGAAATCTACGAGTCTATTGAATATAATGCTTAATTTCTACTTTGTACTAGGTCTTACAATGTTAATGTTATAGCGGTATTTCCAAATACTTTACTAATACTAATAATTATTTAAAATGATAAATCCACTATAATAATTATTTGTTTTTGTATATTATTTTACATCATAAATATTTTCCAGTGGCTGGTTAAGTCTTGAAAACGATAAATTCGGAAGATAATCTCTTGTGGCTGATAGCGAGTCACGTTTATCGCTCGTCACTTACGATAAAAATGCGATTGGCATGTATCGGAACTTGTTGGTATTTGGAAAATTTTCAAGGTCATCCCGAAGCCGCATCAGATGCGCCACAAAAAAGAAGTATAATTATTATCCCCGCAAATTGGTATTGCGCTGGAACCTTGTCAAGTTAACATTCACGTGACGTCATCCGCAACTCGATATGTACGCGTAGTCGCCGGCCAGTGATGCTAACAGTACTGAGTGTTCGGCTACGGTTACGTCACCAAAATGGCGGCCAGGCGCAATAGCAATTTGCGGGGATAATAATAATGGGTTCGATTTTAATGCTTAAAGAGTGGGCTAATACATGCTATTAAAAAAAGTCGTTGTCATGGGTTGAAGGCTTTGGGTACTGTGGTGACAAGTTCTGATGTGCACAGTCGCTGTGGATGGAGGAGGGCGGTAGTGGCGCTGCTTTTTGCCGCCAGCGCTGCTCAATGTGTTCGACGACGGCGGCCTGCAGGCGACACAGCTCCCATCTCATCGTACGGAACCTGACACCCCCTGTGCGAGTGTGATCCTTTACCACCATCCCATCGGCCATCGTCATTCACGTTACGTGTTTCCATGTCCATCGTCGTAATTAACCGATATTATCTGGATGGTTATATATTATATATGGCATAACAGTATATATATGAGTATAATATTCATATATAATGCATATTCATTTTCCGTAACCGACACGATAGACAGCGTTTGGTACGAATTTAGGCACCGTAGCTTCACTGCAGCTTGAGCCTGACACTCGGGAATCCCCTAGGTGGGACTTAGAACTGTGTCACCGAGAGCTAGTCAAGGTATCTCACCTGTTATTTTACCCATAGCCATGGCATATATCGTAGTACGTAACTAAGCATCCCCGTCCCTCTAATTCAGTTGCATAGTTTGACATTAGGCATATAAAGGTGTATGTAGTTGACCGCTGGTGATGCTTCCATTTACGGTATACACGTAGTTAGTTTTTAGCTTTTACTTTGGGGCGGTTGGGTGGTGTACGCGCACAAGTGTCCGTGTGACGTGCGCGTGCGTTTGTGTGTGTGTGTGCGCGTTCCCACTTCTTTGATTTTCCGCTATCTATTTACTCGCATCATGAGCCGCAATCAGGTTTTTTCAAATCTCATATCTTCGTAAGAAAGTTTCCGTTTTATGTGCCTTGCTGGTAACAATAATGAATAGTGATATTGTAACCAAAATTCAATTATATAGCAAGAGTTTTAAGAAAACGTGGTGCGGACAACGATGGGATTCATCCGGGTAGGTGTACCATATATGACAAATGTAGTAGATCCTACAAAATGATGCTGATGTGGGCTTTACGTAATTAAAGTGAACAAAATATGAATTAGAATTTAGTTCCCTATATTATCTTGTAAATCAATTACATTTTCTATGCCGCTGGATCCGGTAAATTTTGGATCACTTGCATTTTGCGGTATGTGTTACTTTCATGTTCACTCAAAATTGTACAGAATTTCACGGGGACCGGACTACAAAAACTTCTAAACAAAAACAAGCGCTCTTTCTCTCTCTCTCATTAAATTAAATCTTAAGTCACGTCCAATATAGGAGTTTTAAATCCAGCTTTTAGTCTGCGCAGTCCAATAGATTCATATCTTATAATATTAAAGACCGAGAGCTAAAATTTCCTAATGTGCGACTAGTGCACTAAAGCACAAATTATTTCTCGTGGACTCTGTCTTCTGCATTTTCAAAAAACCAACAATTGACATGAATGAATATGCAACATTTGTTTGCCTCACGTGGAGCACATGCTTGGTGTGCAATGTAAACAAGTGCCTACGCTGTTACTGACCGTTATTACTGTACGTGTGTATAGAACCTCACTGAGCAACGGCGCCGGCGCAGCTCGTACGCTCTCCCCGCAGATGCACGCAAGAAATCATCCGTTGGCGGACTGGATGCTGCAGCGGTGGCTGCAGCGGCCACCGCTACTATCGGATCCCAGGAGGAGCTGCGACGCTCCCAAAACGATTCAATCATGAAGCGGATCCCGGAGGACGCAGAAGCGACCACCGTTCTAGTTGGTGCCGTTGGCTTCCTTGAGCAGCCAACAATCGCATTCGTGCGGCTCGCGCACGGTATCCAAATGCCGTCGATAACGGAAGTCCCGGTGCCTGTGCGTTTCATGTTTATCCTACTAGGACCGAGTGGTGCGGACCTGGACTACCATGAAGTGGGCCGCTCCATTTCTACGCTCATGTCGAACCCATCCTTCCACTCGATCGCGTACAAGGCGGACGATAGGCGTGAGCTTCTTTCTGCTATCAATGAGTTTCTCGATGACTCAATCGTACTGCCGCCGGGTGACTGGGAACGTCAAGCATTGCTGCCGTTTGAAGAGCTTCGGGCTAAGAGCGAGATGATCAGACGACGTAAGCGCGACGCCATCGAGCGCAAGCGAGCCGAGGCTGAGTGCATGCTAGAGCCTGCAGACGAGAAAAAAGCCCTCCTAGCCGCAGAGGCCGGTGGTACCCCACCCAAAGATCCCGATGACCCTCTCTCTAGATCTGGACGTTTGTTCGGAGGTAAGTCACTAAAACTTAACTTTTTCTTCACGAGAATATTAAGTATTAAAAAATTCCTAGCAAAATAATTAAAAAAATCATAAACTCGACTGCAAAAAAGACAATTTGAAAGTAATTCACTAAAGATAAAATTTATTGGTGGTGTGGCGAAACAAACCTTTTCGCACACTGGTTGGCAGGCCGGATTTTTAGTTTATTATTGACACCTTTTTTTTCATTTTCAATGTGTAGGTTTGACTAATTTATGTTAAAAGAAATATAGCTAATTATACAAAATGTCATTACAATACAATACAAAATGTCCTTACTACTTCATCGCGGTAATAATTCAGAAGAAAGCAAATTCGTCTAGCTCAGATGAAGAGTGGACGTTAAGTTTATAAAACGTGATCTCAGGCCACGTATTACACAATATAAAAATATAGTCGATCGTTATTCAGATGAAGAATTTAAAAGCCTTCCAAGAAATACATTGAATTATCTATCTATCTATAATTCTGAATTCTGAGTTATAACTCTTTCGTATAATTCTGCAGCAAAAGCTAAAATTAATAATTTTTACAACATCTTGAAGTCGAATAACAAGTCAACGAATTAAGAACCTCCTCTTTTTTGAAGTTTGTTTCAAAGAAAAAAAGGATGAATATTAGTTACATAATAGCCATAAAATGAAATAATACATATTATGTGTGTGTGGCGCTGTAGCCCTCTGACAATAACCTGGTTCAATTTATTATGGACTGTATGAGAAAGATATGACCTAAATCCTTGCACTAGATAAGCAGAAGCTCCACCAACCTTGAGATCCGCCCTCCCCTGGCTCGGGTCAGGTGGTGCACACAGGAACAGCACACGGCACTAAATTTCACTTTAGAGCTAACACTTGAAGTACAAAGCTTTACGGAAAGGAAATGTTCTTGGCACGGCCAGTAATCACACCAAGATGATGAGTTTTAGAAATTCGAATGTTAAAGTATCTGCGCACGGCGCGGTGAGGTTCTCGTCCAAACGTTGACTGAGAGAGCGTTCAAAAAAATGGCTGCACCTACCCTGCTCTGTGATAGCCTTCGCCTCACACAGAAAGAGGGTAGACAGCAAAATTGACGGAGCGATGTTCTACTTACTTAATACTAGGCAAGGACCGAACAATGTGGATACCTACTATTAGAGTTTTGTACATCAAACGGGACAACAAATAAGCAGATATTGATTTTTTGTAGAAGATATTTTAAAGTCAGAGGGTCCACTTTCGTTTCCTTGTTAACTTTTTTTTATTATACGGTCAGTTTATGCTTTACAAACAGAAAAGTTATTTATAATATGGTTAAAATGACTTGTTTTTAAAAAAATGCACTCTTTAGATTTCAATTGATTGTCAATATTTTTTTGGATAGGTGTGATACGTGACATGAAGCGGCGATACCCATTCTACCTGTCAGACTTCAAGGATGCTCTGAACGGCCAGTGCGTAGCGGCGACAATCTTCATGTACTTCGCGGCACTTTCGTCAGCTATCACTTTCGGGGGTTTGCTCGCTGAGAAAACAGACAGCCAGATAGGGATCTCTGAGACGCTGGTACGTAATCTTAGCAAGTGAAGTCTCAATTGTGGCGATTAATATGACATCGTGTGTATATAATTGTGTACAGGTGTTTACATGCGCGGGCGGAATTTTGTTCGCGCTAGTGGCCGGTCAACCAATGATGATCACGGGCGCGACGGGTCCACTGCTGCTGCTCGACGAGTCACTGTCCAGCTTCTGCCGGTCGTATGGGTTTGATTTCCTCGCGGCGCGAATGTACTGCGGCCTGTGGATGATTGTCATTGCACTCTGCGTTGCCTCTATTGAGGGTAGTGTCGCAGTCAAGAAGATTACAAGGTGGGTCAAATGTCAGTTACTGTACACTGCTTGTTATGTGAGCCGTTAATGCTATCTTTGAATTTTGGCAGATTCACCGAGGATATATTCGCGTTCCTGATATCTCTAATCTTCATATCGGAGCCGATTACAAGCACCATCGGTGTCTACCGCGCTCATCCCCTTGGTGTCGACTACTGTGCGGATAATAATGTGACAATCGCAAACACCACGCAGGCTGTGGTGCCGGCTAATGCGACGCTCGGTTAGTATACCGACTAGTTAATAAATAGGATTTGTCTGACGCATTCCTATATTTTCTTCATTGTGATGCGAATGTTTGAATGATATAATATTATTTATGTACATACATATTATAATTTAGTAAGGTAATTGCCTGTTGATAGCGAATGCCGTCGTATATAGTTTATCATGTGGTCCCAAGGAAACTACAATAATAAATAAATCAAGAGTTGAATTTGCGCAGTGCATGACATGTCTACGTAATCTGTTAGTTACAAATGTTACAAACCAACACCAAAATAAAACCCATACTTAGATATAAAAATGTTATTATAACTTTTTTGCTATCTATTTGACATACTACAGTAGCAGATGCAACTTTTTAGTGAAATTTTAAGGTATGGTCAAACAGCGGACGGGACGGGACGGCGACGCGACGCTGGCGGGACGTGAAGAGTTTTAATATAGTTAGTTAATGTAGAATATGTCACATAGATGGACGTGACGCGACCGCTAGTCGAGCGCCGAGCGCGACAGCTCTATATGACATATTCTACATTAACTAATATATTACAACTCTTCACGTCCCGCTAGCGTCGCGTCGCCGTCCCGTTCCGTCCACTGTTTGACCAGACCTTTATAGTGTCTTTTAGATCTAGAGACGAACATAGTATCTGCACATTTATCCTCGATCGCCAACGTATATTTTATATACAATGCTGGCGTAATTATTTTACTTAGAATGTACGGGCAACTGCGAATTTTGTGTAGCGATAAGAAACTGCAATGGAATTCCCCGAAAGGATGTCTACTTTCGGGGAATACGAGTAATTGCTAAATATATAAAAATAATATGGGTAACACTAAAAACCACAATATTTATTCATTTATATCTCTTACTCCGAATTATTATAACGTGCATTGGCTTCAACTGGCTACGACAGCCGTTGAACATACATCATACTAAATAGAGGCTAACATCAACAGACGCGGGCGCCGTTGCTTCTCCGTCGCCACCGATTGCCTTTCTAGTCCCGCAGCCCAACACCGCACTCTTTTGCACGATGCTCACGCTGGCCACCTTCATCATCGCCTACTACCTCCGAATATTCCGCAACGGAAAGTTCCTCGGTCGCAGCGTAAGTATTGTAGCTAAAATCATTCGTTTGAAGTCTTAACGATTGATGCTAAATGTTGTCCCGTTACATACGTCAGGCGCGGCGTGCTCTTGGTGACTTTGGCGTGCCGATCGCAATCGTGCTGATGGTGGGTGTGTCGGTGTTCGTGCCGGTATACACGGAGAAGCTGCGTGTACCTGATGGTCTGAGCCCCACTTCGTCGCGCAGTTGGTTAGTGCCACTCAACCCTGGCCTCGAAACTATCCCCGCGTGGGCTGCCTTCGCCATGGCGTTGCCCGCCCTTATGGTTTACATCATTGTCTTCATGGAGACTCATATTGCCGAGTAAGTCTGTCGTTATCTTGTGATCTTATCACATAGCCGAGAAATCTTGTTGATTAAGTTTTGGATGTCGTTTTTACTCATCGCAGATTGATAATCGACAAGCCGGAGCGCAAGCTAAAGAAGGGCAGCGGATTCCACATGGACATTGTGATAATGTCATTTGTGAATGCATTGTGCGGCATGTTCGGCGCGCCGTGGCAATGTGTTGCCACTGTGCGCTCCGTCAGCCATGTGTCGGCGCTGACCATCATGTCCACCACGCACGCACCCGGAGACAAACCACACATCGTCCAGGTCAAAGGTACGTATGCACCCAAATAGGGACAATTAATTAATGTATTCATGTCGTGTTGAAAAACCTACAACTAGTACACACGAATAAGTAATTATAATTAGAGGTACATCAGACAGCCAATTATAGGTTTCCGCGAATAATATGTACATCGTAGAACGAGTCGGTGAATAAATTAAGACCAAGTCTTGAAATACTGATCACACATAGGTCAATATTATGTTTGGTTATATTAATTCAATAATAATTAGAAATAAAAATTAAGAAGTAGATGTTAAAGGTGTACCTATAGGTAACAAATTTTTAAGTACCTAGATTGAATCGTACAGATTTGGTCGGAAACTAACGGGAGCTTCACTTAGATGGTTAGATCTAAAAAATAATAATTATTGTTCTCTGTATAATATATTCTGCTTTATTTTCCGAAATACTCTACATGATATTCATCGCGATATCTGTACGCAAAGCGCATTTTCCGTTCATCAGCTAGTCAAAAGGCCACAAGATTAATTTCTGAATCTTTTAGGATACAAAAATGATTCAAATAAATAGAATTAGTAGCAGCATGATTTTAACAACTTATCCTGTATTTTTTGCGAGATCGACTTCCTGCATTGTCGGATTTATTGGTATTTATTTTAATTTACTTTTGAGTTTAAGAAAAGGCTTAGTATTATTTAAAGCCGGACCTTATAATGACTCACCAGTCTAAGTTGAGATTCTAGCCTTCAATTTGTATTAAGGTGTGGTCTGTTCCATATGCTTGAAACGACGTCTAGCGTCAATCGACGTTGAACGCCGCCTCCGGTGTAAGATTGGCGTTAAATCGAAGGTCATTCTTCAAACATAAATGCACGTCAGTTTTTCATGTGATTGTACAGATTTACTAGTTAATTAAATTACTTCAAAAACGTGATATATTTATGCTGGAATACTCAAGTATAACAAATAACGCGGCGTAAGATATATGAACGTCTCGCACAGCGTATCTGCACCGCTTCAGGGATCTGAGAGACTATTATAGTGCATTTTAATAATAAGCATTCGCTGGCGCGTTTTGTGTCAGCTTACGGCGTTTGTAGTAAGCCACCGCCTTATCGAGCCTGATAATCATATTGCAGAACAACGGCTGACAGGCTTGCTAGTAGCGACGCTGGTGGGCGTGTCAGTGCTAGCCGCCAGTTGGCTGCGGCTTGTACCGATGGCGGTGCTCTTCGGCGTATTTCTGTACATGGGTATCTCAGCTTTGGGCGGCATCCAGTTCTGGGACCGGTGCATCCTGCTGTTCAAGCCAGTGAAGCATCACCCTCAAGTGCCATATGTGAGGCGGGTGCCAACTCTGAGGATGCACCTCTTCACACTGATCCAAGTAGCGGGCCTGTGCGTTTTGTACGCGGTCAAATCGTCGCGCTTCTCGTTGGCGCTGCCCTTCTTTCTGGTGCTGATGGTGCCGCTACGCATGTCCCTTGCGTATATTTTCACGCCGCTGCAGCTAAGAGCGGTAAATTTTATTATATTCATATATACATAACTAATAACGCCGGGTTTCTTTATGTTTACTATCCATTAATTTGCCTTAGTGCTGCTTAAAGTTTGACACGAACTCCATATAAATGAAGTCAGTTTCCTACCAATGGTAAATTTATGTCTAGTAAGATACAGAAACTGCGCATATGACCGCTCGGCATGGATTGTACTCTCGCCAACTTATATAACTACAATTGTAATTGTATATCTAACCGTACTCGCGTTTTTGGCAACCGAAAGATTTTGTTTTTTGGCTTATTAGTTATTTCCGAATAATTTTAAGAATTTAGTCAAACATAGTTGCCTAGTATTGAAATATAGTAAATTTGCATCCCTGCATTACGGATTGTGCTATACATATTTTTTTAAACATAAAAGTATATCCACCTATAAGTTTCATCAAATATTTTCTTAATCTTTATATATCTTCTTCTTCTTCTTATATATAAAAACTAGCTGTCCCGACAGACGTCGTCCTGTCCGGAAAAGATTCAATCGATATTTAACAAATAAAAAATAGGGGTTGATAGTAGAGGGTTGAAAATTTAGGGGTGTATGTATATTTTAATGCGGTATCATAAAAAAAAAGTTATCTAAAAATTTAAATAAAATTAGGGTTGGACTACCCTTAACATTTAGGGGGATGAAAAATAGATGTTGTCCGATTATCAGACCTACCCAATATGCACACAAAATTTCATGAGAATCGGTGAAACCGTTTCAGAGGAGTATGGTAACTAACATTGTGACACGAGAATTTTATATATAAGATGAATGTTTGTCTGTATGTCCTTTATAGAATCTTAAACTATTCATTTGATCATGTTGAGCATGAGCCAAAGAAGGTTTCTGAGTTGGTTCACAATTGGACCCGGTAGGTGGCGCTGCTGTCGGCATATCGATTGCAGCTTTTCCGGGCAGGACGACGTCTGCCGGGACAGCTAGTTATTATATAATATAATCGGCAGACAAACATATATTGTTTATCCCTAAACTAAGCAAGTTACGTTTGTGTTATGGGTAATAGGTATATACTACGGACTACTCTGGGGCCGAACCCATACCATAGTAAATAACGGAGAAAATAAGTTTCCGGAATTGAACTGTATTTTTAACCTTAGGGAATATCCCTAAGGTTAATTTATATATCAGAACAGAACAGAATTTATATATCTCCTTTCCAGTCAGGACCACTTTTTTTGCCAGATTTCATTAAAATTCGTTTAACCGTTTAATCGTGAATTAAAACAAATATAACTATTTTGTATTTATATATTAGTATGGATATCGGCAAACGATAATACACACATTTTATATAACCCATTATATATTTAGAATATGTATCATTCACGATAGTAGTCTATAATATAATTTTGATATTAAAATTTTACCTGATTCTAGTTTATAACATTCTAATAATACAACGACGACAATAAAGTAATAATTAATTACTATAACAAAAAACTGATGCCATTTTTTACAAACATAACTGTCACGTTATACATAGTGGATTTTTTTTTTTTTTTTTTTTTTTTTTTTTTTTTTTTTTTTTTTTGAGGCGAGGGAAAATGCTAACCGATTTACGCACTCTGGGCCGTCACTAGGAAACGGCACGCATCCATCGGGGGCGATAACGCTAGCAATAGTATGCTTTATTTGCGCTCCGCCCGCGATGGATTACACAGAGGAGTGTGGCGACTCCGAGCGATGTTACACGAGCGAACAACCTCAATACCCACTAAAAAACCTCTCCTCCCGTCGACCCTGCGCTTTGTTGTGAAGGAAAGACTGAGATATAGAACATAGTTACGCAACAGTCGATCCAGCGCAATAAAGTGCCTGGAGTGTGCCCTGGGAGAACACACCCCACTTCGAAACGGGGGCTGAATCCCTTGCGTTGCCTAGTAGCAAGGGGCCCCTCGTACCGGAACCTAACTCAGGGAGGGAAGTAACGCGCGTACCTGCCTCGTCGAGTGCCAGCTGAAGGCCGGCGGCCTCGGGTGACATTAGCGGCACGCGCTGTAGGGCTTCGCTCCCTGTCCCTTTCTGCGGCCTCTTTTAGAGACATTACAGCCTCACAGAAAGAAACCGCAGACTCCCAGCGGTCGTCGCTGTGCAACATGGCCGTTACCAAGTCGCCAAGCGATCGGACGGCTCCTACGTGTGTCTCGAGCTCGAAACGCTGAGGCGTCCATGCAGCGCACTCAACAAGCGTGTGTAACGCCGTATCGGGTGCGCCGCATTGGCGGCAGTCCGGGGAAGGCAAGCAGCCCACAATGCGAAACAGATACTGGTCGAAACAACCGTGTCCGGTCAGTATCTGAGTCGTCCTGAAGGTCAGGGTTCCGCTGGTGCGGGTCACCCATCTCTCCAGCTGCGGCCTGATTGCATCCACCGTATAGCCGCCGGCCACAGGGTGTTCGAGGTCACGAGACCAGGCGACGAGGCAGGAATGAGTTTCCCGCTTCCTGACCGTCTCTAATTCGACTTGACAGAAGGATACATAGTGGATTACACTGTCCTTATTCAACCTTTATTAAACAAACATATAACTATTATAGAATGAGATCCCAGTCACCCCAGACTTACGTGATTTTAGGAAAAATATTTTTTTTAGGATTGGTAGTTTAAGATAAACTTAGAAAGGAATGGATACTCGCTAAGCTGATAGCGAAGCCGTTTTCAGGTAGAAGGTATCAAAGGTGAAAAAAACCCATGCTAACTTACGTCAAAGTTGCAAGGCTAGTTTTTCCATATTATGTCATATATGATATTGTTAGAAACAAAGGTATACAGTTGCCAGACACTTCCTGTGGGCTATAACTTTTGACAGACACATTAAAAAAGGTGTGGGAACTTATGTCATTTTGGGAAGGCTGAATGTTATATATATTATCAAGTATTATATTTAAAAATATTTTCTAATGAGCCAGACAAATCTGACAGGCCAAACATCTTCCCAGACTCTTTAAGAGTTCCGCCATGTGAGGAAGCGCGAGAGCTTAGCGAGTAGGCATTCCTTTCTAAGTTTATGTTAAATTACCGATCCTAAAAATATCATCTTTCCTAAAATCACGTAAGTCTCGGGTGACTGGGATCTTGAACTATTACTTACTTGATTGAGAGTATACCATTGTATGAGCCTTTAAATACATTTATAAATATTTTACATGTTCACAATGACATATTCGCACGCTTAATAAAACAAACAAATATCTCAAAATTTGCATTTATTTTGAGTACGAGCGTTAAAAGTTTTGGTCTATTAGAAATAGCTTTTTTTTGTTATTAATTATTAATCAAAATAATTTCAAGTTGTTCAATGGTTCATTGATTGGTTCCTTCAGATGAATGTGCAAGGATTAATATTCAAGTAAAATAAATGAGGTTTATTTGTGGATAATTACTATGAAAGTAATTTGAAAAACAACGAGTCGTACTTATTTCACTTTAATAAAAAAAAACTATTTCTTAAGACAGTTTAAATTAAATTGCACAAGTTGAAATACACCATCGACACAAGGATTCTTTTTTGTCAAAAATCGAAATGGTAGCGAATAAATTTACAAATAAAACAACTGGGAAATAAATCTAATTTGTTATTAATAAAGCGACTTACTGGGGTTTATGACTCTATTTAAAACAATATATTTGCTTTACTCGTCGCAGTAGTTAGTAGAAAAAAAACAGAGACAATCCTTTATTTCGCCAACCAACGGTCAACCCTACGCGGCTGTCGGGGCGAATTTATTCTTTATTTTAAGTCCTTTGTTTTTTTCAATGTATTATGTAATCTCATCATAGACCAATATAATCTCATCATAAATCTCATTTTTAGTTATTTCTTTTTTTTTATTAAGCGCGTGATATATTTAGCTGTTGACTACATAATAATAATTTTTCTTTGTATCCGTATTGACAGTTGGATGGCGCCCAGAAAGAGATAGACATGGACGACGAGCCAGATTTTTACGAGGAAGCGCCGTTGCCGGGATAAGCGAATACCAAGCTCATCACATCATTCCCATTTACAAATTAGTTTTTATCTAGGTTTTTATTATTATTTAATGATATAATAACGGCATAAAATATATATTGAAAATAGTATTTAATATGATTATAGAAATTCAATGTTCACTATTTTTATAATATTTTTTTAGAAACTTTGCCCCTAACTTACAGCCTGGCGATACAAGTGAGACTCTTTTTGAACAATACAGTGTAATATAATTATTTATGATGGAGGACAAGTGCAAATGTGTTTAATGATGTAGTATGGGAACCAAAGCAACGGTGCCAAAGAGTAATGTTGCGTATAATTCCACCAGTTATCCAGAACGCGTAGGTATTGAAGTGTCACAATTTATATTGATCAATGCTTTGGCCGTGGTAGCAGACAATTACACATTTTATTTGTACTTAACATAATGGATACAGCGTTGTTCTACTTAAGTATTATAATATTTATTTGTCTTAATTATTAGCTATTAATATACGTGACTCAAATAATTGGAAAGTGAGTGTGCGAGTATGAGGATATGTACTCGCTTTGGCACGAATGAAATAACATTCCGCTCCGTCGAGTCGGCAATTTTTTGAAGGAAAACATTTCGAATTAAATACGTAATGAACTTTGAGATCAGGATAAGCGCATTCGAACTATTTCTGTCGATACGTTTAGCTATATAGCATAATATTATGCACTTTCTCCGAGGTGAGGCATCGGCAAGAGGGCTTGACGTGCTGTATGAAAACGCACCATCCGCACCTATTTCTAACTTCTAGCCTACTACGTAACCGTAGTAGATTAGTGCCGGGATTCTACAGGGTCGCAAGAAGCAGGGACAGAAGGAAAAAAATATTGGGCAGTTTTTAGAGATATGCCGGAAATGTTAATTTTCATTAAATAAAAAAATTAAGTCATTTTTTGTATATTGTATTGATGTTAGGCTACAAATTATTTTACGTGTGTAATTATATTTCATAAGGATTAATTTACAAAAAGAAAGACTAAAAAAATTATATTTAACGACTATATGCGGTCGCAATTTCCCAAAATCACTAAAAACTAAAAATAAATATAAAACATACATGAGGGTGATTCCTAGGTACCCCTCCATGTAAAAAATTTTTTTTTTTCTTTTGAACTCTGTCACTGCTCCAACTATCGTGTAT
This sequence comes from Dendrolimus pini, assembly GCA_949752895.1. Taxonomy (NCBI): domain Eukaryota; kingdom Metazoa; phylum Arthropoda; class Insecta; order Lepidoptera; family Lasiocampidae; genus Dendrolimus; species Dendrolimus pini. The sequence goes on along the minus strand of OX457125.1, from coordinate 8,000,051 downwards.
ATTATACTAACCATTCAATTGCCTCACTACTGGGTAAAATTTAACATAAAATGTAAATTTTCTATCAATGGTAAGGTAAATTGATGGCTAGTAACATAATTATGGAACGCTTGCTTTAGTGCTTCTTCACATTAATTGTCCAGATGTAGGTGCGGTCAGAAAATATCAAACATATGCCATTGTATATTATAAAGTCGCGTAACGAAGCTGCAATAATGTAGCGACAACAATAATAAAAATATGTGTGGTACGTAATGTTAATATTAGAGGGTCAACCACATTGAATCAACTTGGTTTATAGGCACATAACGAACAGGATACGTCGGTATCCAATGACATTGAATGATTCAAGATTGTGTTTTTATCACTGATTGATACATCCAAATAGAAAGACGGTAATGAAACGTCTAATATTGGCTTTGATGACATGTAAGTTTAATCATTTTATACTTGTTACTCCCGCGCAAACGTCTGTCGGTCAATGTGAACGTTAAATCGTGATACGTGAACAAGCGCTAAAGCTGGTTTTAACTGGCTATTTTTTTTTGTAACCGATAATAATTTAATCAGTGAAATGTATACAAGATATATATTGGCACGGATATAGAGTGTGATTCATAATCCGTTTCTTGTGTTGTCTGCAAACTGTGTAACTCTTTGTTGGTGCCTCACCAAGGACTATTATTTATATTGTATGTGATGTTAGAATTAAAAATTCGCCAGTTAGCCGTAATTCACGGTCAATATTTTAATTGTAAGCCAAAAGTATTTTACTTATTGTTCACTTACGGGTGCAGATACTTGTAGAGTTAAGAATACTATTTAGTACAAAACGATTTGCAATATTTTTATTTAGTTTAAGGTATACTCTGCAGCAACCGGGCGTTAAGATGGCCAAAAACTTCTTTGTAATAATATTTTTATAATTTATTAGTTGAGAAATGTCAAATAGCATGCCGCGTTGTATGATGTGGCTTAGGTCTTTACTATATTAAGCTCTGGGGTTGCGAAAATCCAACTACTTGCTCCTTGCTTACAATGACAAAAATCTGTTACATTTTTAGAAATCCATAGGCTTCTTTCTTAATCACAAATGAGTCTTATTTTATTTTAGAAACTAGTGTAATTCTAATTCATGAAATATATTATTCCTATCAATTTGGATCTATTTGACGAATCGGTATAATGGATGTTGGTTAAGTAATTATCTAAATTAGTACATAACGTATGATATATGTTTAATGTTTTCCTCAGAAAGTCAATTTTGTACATTATACTACAAGGATTTTTGCGATGAATATATAATGAAGTATAAATGTATTAGACAACTTAAACCACATCTTAATTTAGATATTACCTACAGTGGAACATGTTTCATATTAATCTTCTAAAGACACAATTTATTACAAAAATATATTGTAAGAAAAAACGAGGTATATACTTGCGCCCTCTAAATCTCTGCGGTCGGCTGCAACGCACGTTCAGCACACCGAAAAGAAGACGATTTTTTTTTAAATTTATTCATGACCATAGAATCATAGTCTTTCAGTCGGAAACATGTTAATTAATAGGTCTTCGTATAGTAGCGCAGTTGTATTGCAGGCTACAACCGACGCCATTCAATGGAGTGAAAACTCGAAAGATGACATCTGACTATACAGTTCACATTTCTCACAAAAACACATAATTTCTACTCAAAAAATATCAATATCCTGCAACTATTGTTCATTTTAGAGTAATTATACACATTTTTAGGAAATAAAACTACACAGCACAACGTCTCCTTTCAGTTCCCGCCAAAAAACTCCAAAAGAAGACGAAAGACTGCCTTGTTGCCATACGTGAATAAAGTCATAGAAGAAATATACTTACTAGATTTGACAATTGGCCAATAAACAAACATACATTATTTTTTGGATATTGCTGTTCTATATAAATAGACGACCGCACAGTTTATTATATAAAAAAGTTTTACACTAAATCAGTCAAAATTTTAAAAGAGATAGTTGTAAAAGATTTACTTGAATATAAGCTGTACCGCCATCTACCTCTAATCATGTAGAAGATAAAAGTTCTACAGAATTAAGTTTTTTTTGTGAGCAATTGTCATTTCTAGTATTGTTTTGTAAGATTTTAGAGATCGAAAAAGTGATTAAGGTTGAAGGTGGACCGAATGTGTTTCGTTATACATTTGTACGCTGTCACTGTACCCACCCATTACGACGGTGGTTCACAAGCACAACAGTTATACTAACACATAGGTGTTAAAATATACAGACATTGTAATCTCACGTTTCTCCTATTTAAATTTGGAATGAGAAGGCTATAAGCGTACATTTTGGGCGCTTTTCTGTCGTAGCTCACAACGATCAAAATGCTTCTTCAGCCGTTTCACATAGCGGCCATGGTTATGGTCGCCGCGAAACTGTCACTAATGACGTCAATTTGTGTTCACACTGCGCTCACAACTACCCAAGTCGAGTAATTGGTCGAGTAGTCCGTTCCACTTGAGTTTACGATTGTAACGCTTGCAAGTAGTGGAACAGGAAAAATTTGTTGAGTATTGTATGTAATGTAGCCTAAAGCGTTTGTTTTAGTAAAGGACCATTTACATGGAGCGAGTTTATCTCACGTTTTGGGGGCGAGAAGTCGTATACTACTTTTGTAAGAGATACTCTTTAGACAATTATCGCATTGACATTATTACATGCCATCAAAAAAACAAAATCTGGCATACGAGTAAGTCATACGATAATCGTAAGGTAATTATCACTATGAGTTTTGTTTACACTACGACACAAATCGCATTGAGATATTTGCCTACGATTTCTCGACTTGTCTAAACTAGATCTCATATGACATGTTCTCAAGTTCATAGGAGTATCGTACAAATCAGTTTGAACCGATTTGGGTGCGAGACTTGCCACTTGTGCTCGTCGTTTTCGTAGTAAATATGAAAACTGTGATTTGGTAATACAAAACATATTTTTAAAAGTCTCTTCATCTTCTATCTACTTGCATTTCAAGACAACGTATTTGAGGCTCCTAAAGTGTTTCTTCTTTCTATCAACTTTTTAACCCAACATCTTTTATTCGCTTTCGTTTAATTAATTCTTGTCTTAGAAGAGCTGAGATAATTAAAACACCCTCGCGCACTACACTCATGCTTGTGACTGGTGACTAGCTGAACTCGAAATACGATTCTTGCTTTCAAAATGTTGTTAACACGTAAGTGCGATATCGTAGTTAGTTTACATGATCATGTATTTTCTCGCTTTCGAATATCGTATCTTCGAGGCTAGAAACTCTGCCCATGTGAATAGCCCTTTACTTCATATATATTTTAGATTATTAAAAAAAGTCAAATATGGCAGCAATAAGGCCAAACAATCAACATTAGGCTCGTTACAAACTTAAATCATTAGTAATTACTACTAAACACAATCATCATACAAGAAGAATGTTAGGAATGATAATCAGCCAATAAATAAACAATAAGTAATACTCCAAACAAAAAAATCCAAAAATTCACCTATATTTCTAGAGAAACATGTGATTGTTCTCATTCTTTTGGTTCTAGGCCAGTACTTCAAATAAATATACTATTTAGACTAAATCAGGCTCTTTCTTTTCGATTTCATTTTTAAATATTATGAGAATGATATGAATATGTTTCCACATTTATTTAGATCTTATAATTATTATTCTTTTCTTATTTTATCTAATACATTTTTATGTTATTTTAAATGTGTTCTATGTAATTATATTCTCTATTTTTACTCCAATGACTTTATCACGTAAAATTACGATAAATCAATGCTAGTGACATATACTGAACCAAGTGGACTAACCATTAACGCATTGAATTTAACACGCTAAGATTATCATTCGTAGCATCTTTCATGTAAGCTCTTAGTAATTATATCTGCCCCAAAACAGAAATTAATAAACACAGAAGAGTAACCCTCTTTCAATTGAAAATGTTCTCTACATTTTTTTAGATCGATACACTAAGGTTAAACTTTCTGTATAATCTAACATAATTAACATGATTAATAACAAACCGCACTAACACAATATTTTTAAATAATTTGTAAATACGTCGTCAATATTTTTGGTACTTAAATGTTTCAAAAATATTTATCAAAACTATAATATTTTAGAAATATTATATGTCCGGAGACAACAATATATAAGCTATTAAAAATTTTATTTTTTTATCAAATAATCACATGACCAGTTTTAGAAATAGCTTAATATTGTCTGTAAATTTTTATTCATGGCGGGGCATGTGCAAGCATACCTTTTCGCACCCTCCTCCCGGCGCCTATGTAGCATGCCGCGTTAGAATGCGGCCGGCCTAGGTTCGGCATGTTGATTGGATATAAGTGAGGTGATATTAAGTGGACTACAAGACTTAGTATTCGTTCGCATGTAAGAGTATGGTTTAGTTAAAGGTTGTTTCTTTTGTTTATTAAAAATGTTGTATTTAAAATATAAAACAATAAAAAAAGTTCAATTTGTTTTATTTGAATATCACACTCGTATCTATCCTCGCAATTAGAATTGCTGGCCACCTAAAAATATCCATGTTAACATTTATCAAAGCGATACATTTTTAGGCTACTGGTGCATAAACAAGCTCCATGTATGGAATAACCGTAATGAAATAGAACACGAGACGACATTAAGAATTATTGTAACGAGATATGGGAGGGGTTCCAGGGTAAAGCCACTTCTTCACTCCTAATAGGATTTATGGGGAACCAACTATTAAAAGTCAAGGAAGTTAATGGTGAATACACTGAATATTAATTTTGTATATTATTTTTTAAGTTTAAATAGGTAAAGTAAGTTAACTTGTTATATTACCTTGCTACTAAAATAATCTATAACTTATATTTTATTGAAGTATGCTCATATATATAAAGAAATAAAATTATTCTTTCAATAAATGAAAAAACACGAATAGCAATGTGAACCAAGAAATAAAAATAAAGTGAAAAAATCGTGGGGTACATTTTATACATTTAATCGATAGCTATGTTTAAATATAGCTAGTAGTTATTTTTAATTTGTGACCAAGTGACCCCTGAGTATTTTACATAGCAATTGGTGCGGGTAAAATAATAAAATAACAAAATTATATATAAGGACGTTGTCATTTTATTGATACATTTTTAGTAATTTTATGAAAAAAATATTACAAAACGATTAGATTATAATAGACGTTATAGTTTATCGAATTTGGCATCGCACTTGAAATTAAAAAATAAAGAGAAACAAATACAATCATTATGAGTTTATGTTTTAAAATGTATATGACATAGTATCAATTATTTTTATTATTAACGGGGGAAATCTGATTTTGGGTTTGTACTTGTGGTGGGACCTGGCCTTGATTCACTTGAGGTTGACCTTGAACTTGTTGAGGTTGACCTTGGGGTATAGGCTGTTGGTTTGTCATCTGATTTTGAGCCGGAGGTTGGTTTAGATTGATTTGTTGCTGTTGTGGTGGCGGAGCTTGGGCCTGTTGATATTGAGCTTGTTGGTATTGAGGTTGACCCTGTGGGGGTGAGCCTTGCCCTACAGGGGGAGGTTGTTGATATTGAGGTTGACCCTGTGGGGGTGAGCCTTGCCCTACAGGGGGAGGTTGTTGATATTGAGGTTGACCCTGTGGGGGTGAGCCTTGCCCTACAGGGGGAGGTTGTTGATATTGAGGTTGACCCTGTGGTGGGATTTGCCCTAAGGGAGGTTGTTGGTATTGAGGTTGACCTTGAGGAGGTGCGACTTGTTGATACTGCGGTGGTTGCTGATATTGTTGTTGATAAGCCTGTTGTTGAGCTTGGTGATAAGCTTGTTGTTGGTGATGATTTGCCTGTTGTTCTCGATAAGCTTGGTATTGTTGTAAAGCCTGGTGAATTTGATGTTCAGCACCGGGAATTGGGTTACCATGACCGTCGACCTGGAAAGGCAAATTTAAGAAAAATTCAGTGAACCCCCGGTAATCCCACAAATTACAAATCAAAGTGACAAGCTTTTATCTTATATCGACGCCTTCATAACAAATGGGCGTATACGCAAAAATGCCATTTTTTTGTTGATTACTAAAATCTATGCATGTTACAATTCAGAAACTCTTACCAGTATGTAAGTGTACCTAAATAGAAGGGTAATCCAAATTTCAGCCTCATACAATCAAATAGTTTTCTTTTATTCACAATTTTGTCATTTGTGTAAAACTGCCCTATTGTTTGTACGCCCATTTGTTATGAATATGTGTCAATGTCACAAATCACTTATTTAATTCAGTCAAAGACCCGTATTTTCTCTGAGGTCAGGAAGGAGATTAATGGGTCTTACTCTAAGCTCTACTTGGTTAGATTAAAGGTTTATAACATCATTATACTAAAATATCTTGTTTTACTCATTTGTTCTTCTGACGGAGACAACAATAATCAAAGAAGTTTTTATTGCTGTATCGTAAATGCTTACCAAGCCACGTTGCTGCAGATATCTTACTTCTTCGAGTCTCCTCTTTTGAAAGTTCTCATATTCAGCCTGGGTGTAAATTTGATTCTCCTCAATGGGTTTCCAACCTTTTAAAACAAAGTTTAAAAGAATTTATATATTTTATTTATTAGGGCAGTATCTTTTAAACTAGAAAGTGGTATACTGACTGATTCATAAGTGCCTAGGCTATAATAAGAGTAACCACATTAAGTTATGATAAAACAATTTTATCGATTAGGATATTACCGATATGTATTACTACTCTTTCCGTAACTTCATTCACCACCAACTTTTCGTATCACGCAAGATATTTCACATTGACCGCATATCCCTATATCTATACTATAATAATTGCGATTATATTTCAAATACTTGTTAATTTTGTTACTATTTATTGTACTTATTTTTAAAAACTGCTGTTGTTTCAAGTTACATGTCATGGTGCTTTCTTTCAGTGCCTAGTAAGTCTCCTCTAATTTCTAAGAAGTTATGTTAGTGTGTTATATTTTACAATTATTTATGTTTCTGCCACGATTTTAGAAGACTGCCACTGCCAGGATGGTAGAAACTTAAATTTAATAAAAATATTAAAATAAATCTCAAAAATATTACCTTCGTCTTTATTGAAATCGGACCTTTGAGTTTCTTGCATGAATTCCTGGAAATCTATGAGGCCGTCACGGTTCATGTCGTTTTCTTTGAACACGTGTTCACGCATCCTCTCCATTTCTTCGGCGCGTTCATGCATATCCTTGTTGGGACCCCCTGGGCCATACAGTTTGTCCAGCTCCTTAACGAACAGAGCCTTCACTTCATCAGCATCCCATACGCCATTTCCGTCAACATCTGTATAAGATTTTATTTTAATTTGGGCTATGATCATACCTTCATAAATATCGATAGATATAATTAAGCTCCATTTTTACTATACAGGCATTTTACTTTCATTAATCTCTTTATACTTGTATGTCAGTTTGTAGTAAGTTTTACCTGGCTTTTTACAGTTCAGTAGCCATTTTATCACAATCGAAACTCTTACGGTTCCTTGACCATCTGTCTATTTTTGTTTGTCACTTTAATATTTCTTGGAAACTATTGGATGTGCCTAACGATAAAAGACAGGAAGTTGTAGTCTTTATGGCGCTACATAATGGTACAGTAAAACTGCGTAAAAACGAAAAAGTACGGGCCGTCTTAAATATATCTTAAGTCAGATAAAAAAAAACTAATTATCAAAGTCATTTTTGCAAAGTCGGGAAAATTGTGTCTGTAATTTTCGAATTATTGGGTAGAAACATCTAAAAGAATTCGAGAATTTGCAAAATACTTCCAAAGAAAAAGCCTATATTTGTTGATTACTTTTTGCGATATAGTCATTTGATTACATACAATGCAATGTTGTCGTAATAATTTGCCGTGATCCACCGGTATCAATTCTTTCATACATACTACTTTTCTACGTAAGTTTTAAATCGCCTTTGTTCCACAGAAACAAAGTGGCGTGGGAAGCGAGTAGCGCGAGTATCAAATATAAGTTGCGATTATGTACTCGCGCTGCAGACTTCTTTACATGCTTTTTTTATTATCACTCTAAATAGTTAGATTCATGTAAAGTAAAATATTTTATGAAATAATTTCATACTAAAAAGTAATACTATTGAATACTAATTTTTTTAAATAAAATAGCTTAAGAAATCAATGGTGACAAAAATGAGCAATCTTACTAGCTAGGATCGTGGGAGAATACTAGGAATGTAAATCATCAAGTAAAAACGTAAGTCTGCTTAGCTCCTAGACCATATTCAGGAGTAATTCTTTTCTGACATTTTGTACGTGTCACCAACATTTTATTATTTAGAACATATTTTTAGGTAATTTCAGTCCAAAATTTAAAATCAAAATAAATTATTTTCTGTTATTTGTGTTGAAGATATATGCTTTTTCTACATCAAAATGCGAGAAAAAAACCTTGTAGATCTAGTAGGCGATTGTCACTCCTAGTATGTTTCTTTTACGATATGTGCAAAACTTAAATGCGTCCTTGAAGTTGATACAAGTGATTGCACGGAGCACAATTATTAGAATAGCGAGGTGGTATATACAGAGCTGAAGTGGGAGTGTTGCGCTCTCGCTCTGCAGCTATCTGTACTCGCTGGGCGTCTCTTTCACAATTCTCAAAGTCAGTTGTCATAAACGTTTAATACTTGACTATATTAGAATTATTTTCTCCGTGCAGTTTTGGTCATAAATAAACTCGGCCCCAGCCCGGCTAGGGCGGTGAGCATGTTGCGCGGGCGCAACGCCATTAACGATAAAAACTCATTCTTATCAAAGAAAGATTATATTCTTATAAAAATCATTATTATCTTTTTTGCTGTTCATTTTAAACTTAAATATAAGTAATTATATTTATTTTTAATATAACTTGTTACATTCTAAACTTTTGTACTTATAGTTTATTTAATACCTAACCTACCTACCTAATTAATAATTTATTTTAAATCGCGGAAGGCCACGGCACACCTTCCATGATCAAATTGATCGTGTACTAGCAGAAGGTGATGTCAGGAGCCTTAAGAACAGACGAGCGTGCATGACAAGAGCTATGAATGTCAAAGAAGCAAGTGAGGTGTGTAAGAATAAGCCTAAATGGCGCTCTGTTGTTCGTGCCTGCCCCGCAAGGGACCTGGCGTGAAGTTATGTATGTATTTTAAATCATCATTATTCTTATTTTAATAAATACGTTGTTTTATCTATTCATTTATATCACTAACCCACAAAATGATAAAACTAAGTACACTATCGATAACGCTTATCGACAACAATAATGCGTATCACTATGCCTGCCCATAAGGCCCGTGAGTGGAAGAGAGAGCGAAATACTCGCTTCACCGCTCCGATTATTTATGACCCAAACTGCACGGAGAAAATAATTCTACTGTAGACTTGCTCAAACATTTAAGTTTTGCATCCAAAGCAACGATCATGCGCTATCGTTGAATGGAATAAACAATAACTTATTATTACACAACAAGCAAATTAAGAAAAATACTAAACTAAAATTAAGGAACTTAAATCTATAACAATAAATAGCAATGCACTTTAAATTTGAAATCTATTCATAACAATTAAAAAAAAGTACAATAAACACAAACATAACAAAGTCTATATATACTAACAACAACAATTCTTATATACGTATACAATACGGAATACCATGCTAGACATAGCACAAAACAACATTTTAAAAATACACTACGGGTATCACTATCAGCGTGTTCCATTAGTAGCTCACAACGCCCAAAGTGCTTCGTGGTCGTGGCGAAAACAAAGCTCACAATGACCAATGTTAAGAGGTGGGTGGAATAACCGTTCCACTTGGATTTACGATTGTAACGCCGGCAAGCAATTGGAACGGGAAATATCGCGGTCGTGAACGTGGGCGTTGCGAGTCCCTAATGGAACGTAGCTATATCATACGATACTTTTGACATATAGTTTCTAACGTTATCTTCATACATCTTTATAGAATATCAATCATACGGAGTAACCAGAGAAGTTACGTAGATATGTTTAATGAATATAGGAATTTTACCTAATTGAGAAAAAAATGCATATTGTGCATTCAAAAAGCTTTTATTCAATAAAGTTTTTAAACCAAAGCATAGGGAATTATTTCAATTGTAAGTTTAGCATACTTATGATATTTTAGAGTATATTTCATTGAATTTATTAGGCGATTGACTTAAAAACTCTTTAGCCTTACTTCATTTAACAATCTAAATAGCTATTATGTGGCGATTATTTCGAATATATTTATTAATTTAAATAAATTACACGAAATGGACATAAAATTAAAATATTATTAAAGAAAAGAGTAACTTCTGTTGTGGTTTAGTTTGTCCATTATATCGTCTAAGTATTTTTTATTTTTCAGGCAAGTTATATTAAATTTGCGATCAAAATAAGTATTTGTTATTCTGTCCACTGTTCATTTCGCACTGTTTATAAAAGATAAAGATTTATGATATTGTTTTTCGTCTTGTAAAGAGCAAACTCTATCTACTTATCCTGCTTTCTGGAAATATTATTGCAGGTGTTAAAAATGATGCCCATTATCTTATTAAATACTAATATATAAAGATGAAGAGTTTGTTTCCTAGAACGCAGTAATTTCAGGAACTACTGGTGCGATTAGAAAAATTCTTTCCGTGTTAGATAGCCCATTTATCGAGGAAGGCTATAGGCTATATATCTTCACGCTATGACCAATAGGAGCGGAGCACCAATGAAGAATGTTTCAAAATAGTTTTTTTTACTATTCCACGCGGACGAAGTCGCGGGCACAAGCTAGTAGCTTATACTCAATGATCAGGAAAATATAACTATTTTATCTAAAATTACAAACATGCGATATAGAGTGGTTAAAGCACTACATATGCAACTATTACATACACTGTTGGCAGCACCAAATCAATAGCACTCTGTAAATTTATTCAAAATATTAAGAATTATTAATAAATTATTAATAATTAATAACTTCTGTTTTGTAACTACAGTTTTGACTACATTAATATGGTGCAAATGATAATGATTTTAACCTAATACAATTTACATTTTTGTTGCTTTTAGGGAACATACTTTTTCTGTTATTTATTATGATTGAAACCATTATGAACTCGATTTATTACGATTCTAAACGTTGCGGCCATTTGCAAAACATAATGAGCTTAACACGAATCATTGGACATTTGCAAAGCAGTAGACTCCACTTCGAACTATTAAAATGATAAGTGTCAAAAGTATCATGTGTATTGTAGTCTCGATTTCAATCTACATTTAAACTTACAGTTCAATTCCACACTAAGATCCTTACCATGTAACATAAAAAACATCTTGGGAGCAAAATCATTTGTCTCCATTTTATCTTCGTTTTTCCATATATCTAACAAATGCTCCTTTGTCCCTGGATGGTGAAGCTGTTACAAATAACACACGACTCATTAATTAAATATTTAATTACAATTAACTCACCATGCATCATGAAGAATGCCTTAGGGTCAAAGTGTTGGTCCATGTGGTCCTGTTTCTCCCAAACCTCTTCGAGTTGTTGCTTCGAACCCGGGTGATGAAGCTGTATCAAATCTATTATCATACAAATGCAAGGACTACAAGTAGTCACCGTCTAAGATTTGGATTATTACAAGGTAAATTCAAATTCAAAAGCCCTTATTCAAACTAAGTTTCACTGGATAACTTTTTCGAAGCTCTAAAAAATATATATATTTATTAGTTTTAACAAAGAACACTGTATTTGTATTGAGTCTGAAAAGTATAATTATGTCGTTTTGAGCTGCAACAAGAAGTTTTTTCTTTGGCGTCAGTCAAAAACCTACAATTTGGCTGAAGATTATATCACAGGACCACCCATCTTTAATCTGCTGCATATTTGATTCAAGATTAATTAAAGACTTGAATATATATGATTAATTCACACTCCATAGGCACACACATCATGTAATATATATTACATACAAAAGAAGTATAATGAACTCAAGAATACTACAATACAAAAGAACATACTTTCAGCAAATAAGTTATCAGATAATAAGTTATATTATACCAAATTTATAGTGTAAACGTGGAATATTGACACTTAATGCTTTGACTTCATAATAAATTTTATTTCAAAACAATCGTAATGTGGAACTGCAAAATCACTTATGAAACACATTTTTTTTAAATAAATATTTAACTTCAGACTGAGATATATATTACATAATTATAATATATATTAAAATATGAGTAATATATTTAGGGCCGATTTTCAATCTCCACATAAAAGTTATTCATAGAATAAAGTATAAAATGAAAAAAATAAAAATGTCCGTTTCATTTGTAAAACAGTTGAATGGTTTCACTTTTGAATTCATTCGGGTTATAATTTATCCGATTGATAACTTTTATCCGACGATGGAAAAATCGGCTCTTATTATAAATATGTTTAATAATATATCTTACAAATTAATCTACATTAATACATTAGTCATTGCCTTGCAAAGGATGTTTTAAAATGATCCTTCACAGCGTACTCGGGACTCGTATATGTGTTACCATGTTTTATGGCTACTTTTCGACTTTGTAAATATTCAGACTGCCTTTCTGAATTTGTAAACTTTTATTGATCAAATTAGTTTAAATTAATATTACTTATTTATTAAGTTATGAAATTGTGAATTATTGTTGTTTGCCACTTAGTAGTTTAGTAACATTTGTCGAATGTCAAATAATTATTAACGGGCAGTAACAAAGAAAGAATACAATATCTCGCATCCGGGCGGCCTGTCACCACCCTGGTCTACAGTATTCCGCAATAAAAACCTTGACTTGTGTTCCGGCATCAGCGGCCAGGGTCTAGTCTCCGTTTAGAGAGCGACAGTACTATTTTAGCACCTTCGGTGTTACAAATGTTAGTAGCCCGTGATAACCACTTACCATCAGGTGTCTGCTGAACTCAAGTAATAAAATAAATTAAAAAGTTTTAGAGACTAATGGTCGTATATATATCACACATTGGCAGATATTTTACACAATTTCATTATGGAGTAAAATATAATACCGGTTGGTGATGTTTCTTCGCTTCGTCTTCCTTCTTCAGAGTCTCTTCAAATTCTTTCTTTTGGGTCTCATCCATGGCGTCAAGTTTCTGATGTTTCTCAAACTCCTTCTGCATTTCATACTCCTGTCGAAAATTATGTTGTGTTTATTTTTCTATAAGCACGAGGACTGATATCGATTCTGTTTACTATGAAACGTCTGAACAAAAAAACATAAATGCAGTCCAGGTTATTTTAAAACGATGATCATGTACTGTTTTTGTTAATTGCATCTCTTTTTTGGGGTCGGCAAAATATGTCTTATCCTTCCATATTCTCGTCGTGTCGTAATGGCACACGCGTCCCAGACTCAAAGGGCGCGGGTTCGATCCTGGCCCGAACGCATGCACCACTTAGTCAGTTTTCTGATCTAATGTGCATATTGTTACAATTACTACTTGCTAACAACAGTGAAGGAAAACATCATGATGCAACCTGCATAGGGCGATAATCCATGTGTCAAACCTGTCAAGCCGCCTTGGACGAGTGTGGCGGGTATACTGTCCGTTTCCCCTATAACTGGAGGCCCGAGCCCAGCAGTGGGACATTTATGGGCTAGTATTATTATATTATTCCATATTCTTCTATATAACATATATCGTCTGTCACACCATAAACCACCATATTATCCTTCAAAACGATTCATTCATCTTCTTTTGGTCTACCTTTAGATTTGTACCCATAAACTATGCAGTTTAACATTCTTTTTGTCACGTGACTTTCGTCCCGCATTTGTTAGTGAATTGCTTATGGAAAATAACACAGATCACAAAAGCTACTCAACGGATCTCATTGAAAGTAATTTTATTTAAAGAATTTTATAAGCTCTACTTGTGTAGTAGGTATTTCATAGTATACCCACTTTCTAATTCAAAAGAATATAGAAGACCAACATGAGCTTTCTTTTGGAGTGTCGCCAAATAACGAGTTACATATGTATGAAATAAAAATAACGACAATCAGTGAACTCTGTCTCAATTTAAACACTGAGAAATGTTTTATAGAGATGATAAACGTCCACTGCTATTGACTACAGAATCCCAAAATTAACAGAGTAATGAAATTGAATCGATACAGTTGAAAGACACAGAACTGAAAGCATACGATGAGACTCAATGACATGGAATGATTCAGATTTATGTTAATATGGATGACATTGGTTGATTCATCCAAATTATAAGACAAAAATAACCCGCCTATTGGCTTTGGGAACACATTTCTTATGACATTGAAAGTGAACATTGACCCAAATCGGAAAGTCAAACTGCTTACATTGAAAAAAATAGCGATCTTACTACATCATACTGTAGAAGAGATATAAAAATAGTCATTTTTAAGAATATGTTGTAATGTATGTACATAAGCAGATGGACTAACTGGCAGACAAACATTACAACTAAATAATGCTTTCATTTTTTCCAAAATGTCTATGGCATCCAATAAATGATTTATAAATTATATTGTACTAGAGTTTACCCCGCGGCTGCGCCACGGGTCAACCTCTGGTGTGTACCTCTTGTATAAAGAGCAGGCGGTACAGGTTACATTGTATAATTTTTTTATGTAATTGCCTCAGGAAGATTTACTTCATTTTATATCGTAAACTGTAGCATCCCCTGTCTATCTGTAAACTACATAAGTGACAAAACTTGACAAAAACGACAAAAGTGGACCAAGGGGACCAAGTGGACCAAGGGCACCAACGGGACCAATGGACCCAACAGACCAAACAGGACCAACGGAACAAACGGGCACAACGGACCAACGGGCCTAGGGACCAACGGGACCAACGGGACCACGGACCCAACGGGATCAATGGGACCATGGGACCAATGGGTCCAACGGGACCAATGGCACCAACGGGACCAATGGCACCAACGGGACGAACGGGACCAACCGGACCACGGGGCAAACCGGATGAACGGGACCAACGGAATGAACGGGCCCAATGGGACCAACGGGACCCACCGGGACCAATGGGACCAACGGGATAAACGGGACCCACCGGGACCAATAGGACCAACGGGATGAACGGGACCAATGGGATGAACGGGACCATGAGACCAACGGGACCAATGGGACAAACGGGACCAATGGGAGCAACGGGGCCAATGGGACCAACGGCACCAATGGACCAATGGGACCAACGGGATGAACGGGACCAATAGACCAACGGGACCAACGGACCAATAGGACCCATTGGACCATTGGGACATAAATCTATCCCATTATCCGGGATGAAAAGTATCCCTTGGCCACCCTCGGTATTAAAATTACAGACTATTGGACCAATTTCGATTCGGTACATACCGAATTTCAGCCAAATCGTTCCAATAGTCTTTCCGTAAAAGGAATAACAAACAAAACTATCCCATTTAAAAAGTATCCTATGTTCATTCTCGGCACCGAATATATATATATATATATATATATATATATATATATATATATATATATATATATATATATATATATATACTGGGTTTCAGCCAAATCGGTCTAGTAGTTTTTGCGTGAAAACGGAACAGACAGACAGAATTACTTTCACATTTATAATATTAACCAGTTTACCCCGCGGCTCTGCCGCGGGTTAACCCCTAGTGCGTGTCTCTTGTTTATAGAGCAAGTGCTACAGGTTATATTATATTACATTTTTATGTATTTGCCCACGGAAGATTCACTTCATTTTATATCGCTAATTATATATACCATCCCCCGTCTATCTGTCAACAAAATAAATTACAAAACTTGACCAAAAAGGCCAAAATGGTCTAAATGACCAAAAGACCACAGTGACCGACATGGTTAAAATGACGGAATAGGCAAAAACGACCAAATAGGCCAAAATAATCAAAATGGTCAAAATGACCAAATAGGCCAAAATGACCAAATAGGCCAAAATGACCAAAAAGGTCAAAATGATGAAAAAGGCCAAAATGACCAAATAGGGCAAAATGACCAAAATGACCAAATAGGCCAAAAAGGTCAAAATGATCAAAAAGGCCAAAATGACCAAATAGGCAAAATGACCAAAAAGGTCAAAATGATCAAAATGATCAAAAAGGCCAAAATGACCAAATAGGCCAAAATGACCAAAAAGGAAAAATTACCAAATAGGCCAAAATGACCAAAAAGGAAAAATTACCAAATAGGCCAAAATGACCAAAAAGGCCAAAATGACCAAATAGGCCAAAATGACCAAATAGGCCAAAATGACCAAAAAGGAAAAATGACCAAATAGGCCAAAATGACCAAAAAGGCCAAAATGACCAAATATGCCAAAATGATCAAAAAGGCCAAAATGACCAAAATGACCAAATAGGCCAAAATTACCAAAAAGGCCAAAATGAAAATTATCCCTTGTCCATCCTCAGTATTTAATTTACATACGTACCGAATTTCAGCCAAATCGGTCCAGTAGTTTTTCCGTAAAAGCATAACAAACAAACAGACAAATATCATGTTATCCCGGAAACTATCCCATTTTTCGGCATAAAAAGTATCCTATGTTCATCCTCGGTATCGAAAATATATATATACTGAGTTTCAGCCAAATCGGTCCAGTAGTTTTTACGTGAAAACGGAACAGACAGACAGACAGACAGACAGACAGAGTTACTTTCGCATTTATAATATTTATAAGGATAGGGATAGGGATAATAGGGATATTATTCTCAATACACTTACCTTGAATTCTTGCTTACGCCTCTCGTCAGCGGCCTGTAAATCTTCGGTGGTTTTTTTAATAAGTTTCTTCAAGTCCTCAATTTCAAAAGTGTGTGGATTGGTATGGTCCAAATGTTCATTTGAAGGCACTTTGCCTTGAGCGTCGAGGTGGTTTGTCAATTCATATTGCTGAAAAAAAATGTTCAGATTCTTTTCTATTCATTGGTTTTGTCATCATTATCTTAACATTAAGAACTAGCTAAGTTCATTGCATTGTTTTTAGAACCGAGAGGAGAGTCCGCTTTCTTACATATTCTTTTCAACTTTTGGTGGTCTTCAGTAATCTTTACTGTTAGACCATTGACTCATACATATGTGTATATCCAATTCATCATGATCTAGAATGTAGATAAGAAGTAGGTAATTTAACAAGTAGGTTTTAGTTTATAAGGGAAATCATATACCATTTTGTGATGACATTAAAGCTAGCCGCTAAAGCGAAAATATGTTCTATCTATACATATAATAAAACTGTAGAGGTCGAATTTCTGTACAGTGAAAAAAAAGATAAAAACCGAGTCAGGGGGATGTGAGAAGTGAAATAGAACTAATTTAGATTTTTTTCAAATTTTTTGTTTCTCTGTTTGTAACGGCCAATCTTCGAAACGACTGGATCGATTTTAATGAAATTTTGTATGGCGGTAGATTATATCCTTGGTCAACATATAGGATACTTTCGATCCCGAAAAATTCCCGTGGGATAGTAAAAAAACCGCACCACGCGGACGAAGTCGCGGGCAGAAGCTAGTTAATTATATAACAATGCCGCCACGTTACAATGAACTTAGTTAGTTATTTAGCCTACTTTTTAATCGGGAGCTGGGATTCGACTTTTCGTAAAATTTCTCCCATTGGTTTTGGTGGGTAACGCATGTAATGTAAGTGTCTAGGGACCATGGGGCCATAAAAATGGCCCGGACTTTTGGAGGGCTTGCGTGGGGCCATGGGAAGGCCAACACGCAGAGCCCCTTTGACAAATTTAATGAATAAGTGGCGTGAAACTTACCGGCGATTACCCTGTCTACACTATATAGTAATGCACCCAAGGATAAGCCCTCGCCAGTGTAGGCCTATTGTGGGAAATGAGAACAAAATGTACTGGGCTATGTGGGTGAACTGCTAATGGTACTATATTGTTATTATATTTACTAATTTTATTTAATCAGAATGTTTGGAAAATTATTTTTTCTTTCTAATATTCCGTTGCACGATCATAGCGTCCCTCCCGCCTTCTTTCTTCTTTTGTTGAAGAAAAATAAACTATATGATAGCATCACAACTTACGATAATTTGGCTCGAACAACAATCATTTAAACAAGTGCTCACCTTCGTTGCTAAATGGCGAAGCCTGTCCAGCTCACGGCGTTTGAGCTCATCCAATTTAGTCCTTACATTGTGATTCACGAAGTCTAAATGTTCAGCTATTTTGCCAGACTGTAAAGTGCAAAAGTTCAACTCGATAAAGTTTCTTTTATATTTTACTAGCTTTTGCCCATGGATTTGCTGGCGTTAATGTAAATATTGTAGTTTTGTAGATACAGTAGAGAACAGGCCGTTGGGAGTCTCACACTCACTTAGAAATATCAAATGTAATTTTTATCCATGCAGCAACGGAGAATGAATACAATTTTTCTGCGGCCAGGCGACCTGTCGTAAGAGGCGAAAAAACAACCCACAGCCAGGTGGTAGGGTATTTTCCCGACTACCTACAACTCCTGGTGTAGAGTATGCCGCCATTACAACCTTGATTAGTATTCCGGCATTAGTGACAAAGTTCCAGTCCCCCTCAAGAGAGCAGCAGCGCATTTGTAGCACCTTTGGTGTTACAAATATCCATAGGCGATGGTAACCGCTTTCCACCAACTGGGCCGCCTGCCTGTCTGCTAAACTCATGAAATAAAAATATATCAATATACCGCCGTATATAGATGTAACGCCATCAAGCGAAAGGCGAACTAAGCATGAGAGCAACAAATTAAAATTGCATAGGCATTGTCGTTACCATGACGTACATGTATTTGTGTGAACTGCAGTGGTGGCGCAAATAAAACACAGTTGGAGTTTAATCTTTTCGGTTATATTCGTCTAAACCTCATGAACAATACTTTTTTTGCTGAAAATAAGTTTATGCCTTTTTTTATAACCCTGTCAACGTGTAAGAAAAAGTTCATGATAATCTGTTGTGTAATTGAGGCGTGAGAGCATGACAATCAAATTCACATTCGCTTGTATTATATTTGTAACAATTTATTCGTATACAAATGTTTGAGACAAAATTATGAAAATAACAATGCTATCATATTATATCCATATTAATGAATCCATAATAATGAATAATTACTAATTATGCCAGACGCACCAAGTAATAATCGGATTGGAATGATAAGTCTGTGACGTAAAACACTTATTTCAAAGTATTTATGAATGGATTAATATCTCACGCCGTAGCAGCTCAGTGTTTAATGCACTCGCACTAACTTCAAATAGCATAGTTCGAATCCTGAATAGAAATGTTGCATCTTTTATGCAGTTTTCTGATGTGTTTAGGCATATTATTACACCACACTTTGACAGTGAAGGAAAAGCATCGTGAACCTGCACGTCAAGATAACCGATATGTGAAACCCGCCAATCTGTCTTGGCCGAGTGGGATGGGTAAACTGTCAGTTCTTCTAAATATGTAGAGGCTGATGTCTAACATTGGGACTAATACGTGATGATATTACAACATGAAGCAGTAGTTGATCGTGCATATTATATGCTGAAATGCATGCGTATGTGCTATTCAGACTAGCGTTTTATATGAGCGTATAAAGCTTGTATAAGCGCGAGTCATGAGGGACACCTCTCTGCGCGTCGCTACTGACACTCGATACCATCGGTTCGAGCATATATGCTGAAATAAGCCCGTGTACGCGCGTATGCCAAAACGATTGTGATGAACGCAAATAAAAAGCTAGTCTAAAAAACATCTAAATAAATAAATAACTTGTCAATCTGGTGGTCGACGGGTGATACAAAAATATTGTGCATACAAATATAATATACTAACCCTAACATCATCTTCATCAGCTTTTTCCAACCTCTCCCTAAAGTCCGGATCACTCTCCAATGCTTGTACGACCTCCTTCAAATACCTATGGTACTCCATATACTCATCCTGTAAAATGAGCAGAATAATAATCATCAAATTATATAAAAGATAAATGTATTAATTACTTAACAACTTAAAAGATAAGTGAAATGATATTTCTATATGCTAAGGCTTGTAATTAGCAATACTTTTATTTATGTTGTTAATTTATATTGTTATTTGACTGTAAGCCTTACTAAAACAAATAAATAAATAAATATTTAATGACAAGCATAATTACAACAAGCCTATCAATATGTTTTTTGTTCAAATGCAAAACATTACAAAATCTTATCAAAGAAAAACAAAAATTACATGTTTTAAATAATCCTTGTATTAATTAAATTCGCAAATCAGCAAACACTTTGTTGTTTAATAGAATTAATTTAAAATACATATTCATTGTAATAAGCATGTATGTTTATATCCGTTACTGTAAGGTACATGTATAGTTTCATCATAATATATTTATCGATTTACAATCAAGGCCTTGAAGAAGTAACAAACAACTATTGACCACTGCTCATCTATTACGCTATGACGCAGCAAAGAAGCACAGTCAATATGTGACGCACAGCTAGTTCAATATTAACTCCAATTACAATAATAATAATGTGCACTTTCGCAAAGCAATTAAAGTAAAATATTCAACCTTGCAGCAGACACGTATATAAAAAGCGCACTTGGTATTTTTAGGTATACATAATTCAATCTGTAATCTAGATAATCTTGATTTATTTATTTTAAAATACATAAGAACAATTAGGTATAGGTTTATTTATTATACTTATTATACTCTATTGCAAATACCATATTAGCAACTGTACTGACAATGTAACAAAAAGAATACAATATTAAAATAAAATCAACAGACATAATTTCTATAAGCTTATAGCGGGACTTCATCTGCGAGAATGTTACAGATATAGGCTATCTCACACAGATGTGGCGACTGGTGTAATGCATTATTTGTGATGCCATAATATTTTTAATTATTACTGATGTTAGATGTTGACATATAACATAGGTATAAGTTTGATAAAGGTATTATTTTTAACAGTTTAAATAAGAAATATTCGGACAGTTCAGACAGTCTTTTACATTTTCGCAAGAGTGGCCACACCATTACAGAATGTCCAGCCTCATAGGTTATGTATGAGCATAACTACTTATGACATACAAGGAACAAGTAAAAGTAAAGGAGTCAAACAGCACATTCATTTTTGTTTGAATGCTTGGAATTTTTTTTAGTAGTTTTTTTTAGATTTGTTGTATGTTTGTTTGGAGTTCACATAAAAACTATGGGGCCAATATCGATGCGGTTTTTGCTGATCGACAGCATAAAAAATATTTTTAATTAATTTTCAAACAATAATTAATTCACTATTAGACACCTTTTAGAAGTACCTACTTATGGCTCAGTAAGTATACTCATACCAAATCTATGAGGTTATAATATTCTGTAAGTTTATAATAGGTATCTCAGATGATTTGGCTGTTCGCTTATTATAGGTGGCGAGTGGCACAGAAGGTCAAGTTGAGTAAATTAAACAGTGAATTTTCTTTATACCAAACTATGCAAACCAGGTGTGGGTGCCATAATAGCTGCCTCAAATGCTAAAACAGACTGGTGTCTTTTAAAATACACATAGATGTCTCACTGCTGGCCTCTGGCTATCTAATATTTTAGGGCAATCCTATCCTACTAATATTGTGAACGGGAGAGTTTGTAAGAATGTATGGATGTATGTATGTTTGTTACCCTTTCATGCAAAAACTACTAAATGGATTTTGATGAAACTTTACAATAATATAGCTTACACATCAGAATAACACATAGGCTGTAATTTATAAAGATAGTGTGGTTTTCAATCACCATGCAGGTAGAACCGCAGGGCGCAGCTAGTGTTCTATATAAGCTTCTACATTTGTTTAAGATCAATTTCACAGATTAGTCAAATAATGTGCAGGTTTCATCAAAATGTTTTCTGTCCCCATCAGTACCAGATTGTAATAAAATGGACGTAGATGCAAACAAACTGCTAAGTGGTGCATGATTCCTGACTAAAATCATAGTTTGAAATATTAATGTGTTAGCTATTACGTTACCACAGTTTTTGGCATACATTTATGTAGCAATAATGATTTAAACAATGGTTAACTAGTTTTAGTATAAGGAAAACCCACTGCTAGTTGTAACCTTCAGCTGACCTTCCTGAACTACCTATAGTTTATATTCACTAATACAGTGTAAACTCTATATAATGACACTGAAAGGAATGTTCATTTTATGGTGTTATAGAGAGTCATTGTTAAATGGAGAAAAGTCTGTTATTTCTGTTTGATGTGTTTTACTGCACCAGTAATTTTGTTGTATTTTTTACTTATTTTATTCATGTCTTGCGATATTGAACCATTTTTATGATATAGGAAGTACTTAGAAATTTTGGTATGTGCATGATGCTACATACATTCGAGTTTATCATGGCCTGAGATAATACAGCGATAAAAGAAAGTTCACAACTACACAGTTTTTTTTTTTAATGGAGGAGGTCAGCAGACACGCAGACGGCCCACTTGATGGAAAGCAGTTACTATCACCTATGGACATTTGCAACACCAAAGGTGCTACAAACGCACTGCTGCTTTCTTAAGGAAGACTGGAACCTGGTCACTAATGCCGGAACACAAATCAAGGTTGTTATGGCAACATACTTTAGACCAGGGGTGGTAGCCATCCAGTTGGGCAAATGCCCTACCACCTGGCAATTTTTTTAGCTTTTACTCATTATGGCAACATAAAAGGTTTATGTATTACTTAATTATTGTCATTATTGGTATATTATTATATTGTGTATCATTGCATGGAAGACAAGCTAAGCCAACCAATGCCAAGTAATTTTGACCCTTCAGGGAGTTTGTCATTACATTGAGTGACATTGTATAGAGTTTACACTGTATTCTGTAATCCCTATTAATATTATAAATGTGAAAGTAACTCTGTCTGTCTGTCTGTCTGTTCCGTTTTCACGTAAAAACTACTGGACCGATTTGGCTGAAACTCAGTATATACATATTTTCGATACCGAGGATGAACATAGGATACTTTTTATTCCGAAAAATGGGATAGTTTCCGGGATAAAATGATATTTGTCTGTTTGTTTGTTATGCTTTTACGGAAAAACTACTGGACCGATTTAGCTGAAATTCGGTACGTATGTAAATTAAATACTGAGGATGGACAAGGGATAATTTTCATTTTGGCCTATTTGGTCATTTTAGCCTTTTTGGTCATTTTGGCCTTTTTGGTCATTTTGGCCTATTTGGTAATTTTTCCCTTTTGGTCATTTTGGCCTTTTTGGTCATTTTGGTCTATTTGGTCATTTTGGCCTATTTGGTCATTTTGGCCTATTTGATCATTTTGACCTTTTTGGTAATTTTGGCCTATTTGGTCATTTTCGCCTATTTGGTAATTTTTCCTTTTTGTTCATTTTGGCCTTTTTGGTCATTTTGGCCTATTTGGTCATTTTGGCCTATTTGGTCATTTTGGCCTTTTTGGTAATTTTGGCCTATTTGGTAATTTTGGCCTATTTGGTCATTTTGGCCTATTTGGTCCTTTTGCCTATTCGGTCATTTTGGCCTTTATGGTCATTTTGGCCTTTTTGGTAGTTTTGGCCTATTTGGTAATTTTGGCCTATTTGGTCATTTTGGCCTATTTGGTCCTTTTGCCTATTCGGTCATTTTGGCCTATTCGATCATTTTGGCCTTTATGGTCATTTTGGCCTTTTTGGTAATTTTGGCCTATTTGGTAATTTTGGCCTATTTGGTAATTTTGGCCTATTTGGTCATTTTGGCCTTTTTGGTAATTTTGGCATATTTGGTCATTTTGGCCTATTTGGTCATTTTGACCTTTTTGGTCATTTTGGCCTATTTGGTAATTTTGGCGTATTTGGTCATTTTGGCCTATTTGGTCATTTGGCCTATTTGGTCATTTTGGCCTATTTGGTCATTTTGGCCTATTTGGTCATTTTGGCCTTTTTGATCATTTTGGCCTATTTGGTCATTTTGGCCTATTTGGTCATTTTGACCTTTTTGGTCATTTTGGCCTATTTGGTAATTTTGGCCTTTTTGGTTATTTTGGCCTATTTAGTCATTATGGCCTTTTTGGTCATTTTGGCCTATTTGGTCATTGTGGCCTATTTGGTCATTTTGGCCTTTTTGATCATTTTGACCTTTTTGGTCATTTTTGCCTATTTGGTAATTTTGGCCTATTTGGTAATTTTGGCCTTTTTGGTCATTTTGGCCTTTTTGGTCATTTTGGCCTCTTTAGTCATTTTGGCCATTTTGATTATTTTGGCCTTTTAGGTCGTTTTTGCCTATTCCGTCATTTTAACCATGTCGGTCACTGTGGTCTTTTGGTCATTTAGACCATTTTGGCCTTTTTGGTCAAGTTTTGTAATTTATTTTGTTACAGATAGACAGGGGATGGTATATATAATTAGCGATATAATATGAAGTGAATCTTCCGTGGGCAAATACATAAAAATGTAATATAATATAACCTGTAGCACTTGCTCTATAAACAAGAGACACATACTGGAGGTTAACCCGCGGCGCAGCCGCGGGGTAAACTCTAGTAGTATATAATTTAATTTATTGTTTCCATTCTATCCTACATTGAGGTTTTATCAAACACGTTATGATTGCTATTACTCTAGAAAACCATATCTTAACAATTGCATTTTGGAAAATTTGACCAAATAATTTTTCAGGTATTATGTACTTACCAAATCCTCTTTGATTTCGCTGTCTTGTTCTTTCGACTTATCCGGCGACACAGGGGGTGCATATGAACAATGGAGGACAAAGAGAACACACAGTAGACTTGGTAAGAGCTTCATATTGCCTGAAATAACACATTAGTATCAATAATCTCTCTCTAAACTAAATCCTTTCATATTGGATTCTTATCTTATTAGATACTACAGTAAGGAAATCATAATTGCTTATAATGCGTTATGACAAAAACGCAAGCGAGGCTTTTCAATAAAAAAAACAAGTTTTAAAAGCTATTAAAACTCGTTTTTGCACTATAAAAAGCAAAAAAACAGTGATTGCTGTATATAAGTATGCCACGATTAGTGGTTTTAACACGTCAGAAGATTTTAAAATTAAATTGCATTATTTGGAATACGTACCAATATAGTTTAAATTAAATTCCGAGTAACGTTAATTTGATGAACATTTAGTAAAAGCATACGTGTTTCGAATTTTTTATTGATTCTTGAATCTTGATTCACGTCCAGTGTGACCAGATTTTATTTGACGATCTCCATATATTCAATGTACTCTGTGACGAATCTACTGCTTGTGGAGGTTATAAACTACTGCATAATTATATTCAATGTACTCTGTGAACTACTGAATTCTACCAAAAGAGAACAAGAAAATACTAAAAATCTACTAGATTTTTCTGCTGTCGTGTTACAACGTAAAACATGAATGTTTTCTTGATTAAACGATAAAATAATAAAAATAACAAAGAAACCACCATTAATTAATGAAACCAATGGTTTTTTAAAATAAATTTTACAATTTAATTTAAAAAAAGCCTGTGTTTCTTTAATTATTTAGATAAAAATATAATTAAAAATTACATTACATTCCACATTTTAACGTAAGTAACTTGCATACCTGAGAAGTGTGTGTGTGGTATTTTTTTGAAAGATGGAGTAACAGTGGTGTAACAGGTGATGCTAGTGAAAGCAAGAATTAAGAAAAGTTTGCTAAAGTGGTTTGGGTGACACATTGATGTTAAAAAAAACGATGTTTCATTTGCATCGCAGGAACAAGCGTCAAAAGTTTATGTAAATGGTGATAAAAAAACATCGTTCATAAACATCGATATTTTTAACATTGATGTTTCACTTTTGAAAACATAGATATCCTAACATCGATGTTTTTTATGAGCGATGTTGCATCTCTAGATATGCTAAAAAAGCACTAGAATAACTGAAATGCGTGAATTCTACTAAAATCTACCAAATAATTTTTACATATTAAATTCTGTTGCCAGTACCTCAAAATCTACCAAAAAAGTAGAAATCTACTAAATCTGGTCACGCTGTTCACGTCTCTTATTATATTAATGTACTCTGTGGTTTAGCCAGGTTTAGCGAATAGAAATACCCTAAAATTATTGAAAATCGAAATATTGAAGAATCAAAGCATAGACATTAGTGTGGCGACTTTCAAGAATGCATTTAAAGAGCTGTACATATTTTTCAGATGCGTGCATAAGTTGCGTCAATTCTAAAAAAGCGCTAAATTGGGATCAATTTCGCAATAAGCGCTAAAATTTAAAATATAGTAGCAAGAAGAGCTAAATAACTTTATTATATAAATGTTTGTCTCTTGGCGATAACAATGACATACGAAAAGAAACTAATGGCCGATAACTTTAATCAGGCCCTTCTATCTAAATGTTTTAGTTAGACGCGCGGAATTTGAATTTTAAGTGCGTTTGGCTGCACATACTCAACATTTTCAGTAAATTGCGAGTAATCTCTAAAAATAACTTGTTTATTTTGGATTTTCTCAATTTACTCAAATTTCTATGTATGTATGGACCAAATGAGCATTGGTTTTGGATTCATACACAATAACTTGATCCAAATCCATATTTTTTTCATATTCACAACTCCAGTTTTCGCAATTTTTGTAATTTGCCAGAATGACACACACATAGGTGTTTAAATTAATTGGAAATTGGCAAATGCAAAAAACTGTAGTGCCTTTAAAAAAACTTGCTGTTATTTGATCACCATAATATTATCAATAACTGTACAACAATAGCTGATAAAATTATGGAGAATATAGTAGCTGCATAAAACTAACGCCACCAAGGGGGTATTAACTCGTCGTGATGAGTTCCATAGATAGCTAGCTCTTGTTTGACGTCATCTTACGATTAATCAAATGTCGATTTTCTAGGTTAAAATATCAGTCAATACAGACTCAATTCAATGCAACATATCAATTTAAAAAAAGAACATTTTTTGAATGATTGCTCATTCCATTTATTATTTTAATTTATTCATGACCATAGAATCAAAGTCTTTCAGTCGGAAACATGTTAGTTAATAGGTCTTCGTATAGTAGCACAGTTGTATTGCAGGCTACAACCGACGCCATTCAATGGAGTTCTTGTGAAAACTCGAAAGATCACATCTGACTATACAGTTCACATTTCTCACAAAAACACATAATTTCTACTCAAAAACTATCAATATCCTGCAACTATTGTTCATTTTAGAGTAATTATACACATTTTTAGAAAATAAAACTGCACAGCACAACGTCTCTTTCAGTTCCCGCCAAAAACTCCCACGAAAAAGGTACG
This sequence comes from Dendrolimus pini, assembly GCA_949752895.1. Taxonomy (NCBI): domain Eukaryota; kingdom Metazoa; phylum Arthropoda; class Insecta; order Lepidoptera; family Lasiocampidae; genus Dendrolimus; species Dendrolimus pini. Next base: position 7,972,621 of record OX457125.1, on the reverse strand, counting down.
CAGACAGTGTTGCCAACTCAGTGGATTTTCCACTAGATCTGGTGATTTAGACTTACCTTTTAGCGGACAAATTTCGGTTTTAGTGGCTTTTTCTAGTGGCTTAGGTTGCTTCATTCAGTGGTTAGGTACGTCATTCACACACTAGCAAGATTTCCGTGTATACAGGAAAGAACTCGAACATTTATGTTACAAGTGTATTTTTTTATGTGTAGGCAACACAACAAAATCAAGTGGTTGTTATCGGGGATTTCCCGAGGATAGTTTGTGAATTTCTTGAATTATTTTGATTATGGACTTTATTCGAATGATGACTAGGTCATGTTTGATTTGAATTGGAAAGGTTTGTTTGTGTTTGTTTCCTTTGCATGCACAAAAATATAAGTACAATGGGTAGTTCGCGTCGGTACGACGGATGTTTTACACATTTTACTTTATTAATTTTGTAAAAAGAATATGCCTACACCACAGTACACCCAAAAGCACATATTGCTGCTCGTAATATGCTGGAAAATCCTTACAGGATCACCTGCTAGGCCAAACTGAAGATTAAAAAAAAACATCGAAATCAATCCAGCCGTTTCGGAGTCCGTAACGAACATACATATACACAGAATATTCAAGTAGTGTCTGTCTGGCATAATATTTAGTGGTTTTCTGGTGGTTTGGGGATCGCCAAATTTAATGGTTTTCTGGTGGGTTGCAACACCACAAATTATGGATTCGTTGGAGTTTTTGGCGGGAACTGAAAGGAGACGTGCTGTGCAGTTTTATTTTCTAAAAATGTGTATAATTACTCTAAAATGAACAATAGTTGCAGGATATTGATAGTTTTTGAGTAGAAATTATGTGTTTTTGTGAGAAATGTAAACTGTATAGTCAGATGTGATCTTTCGAGTTTTCACAAGAACTCCATTGAATGGTGTCGGTTGTAGCCTGCGATACAACTGCGCTACTATACGAAGACCTATTAATTAACATGTTTCCGACTGAAAGACTTTGAAACTATGGTCATGAATAAATAAAAAAAAATAAAAAAAATGGATTCGTTGAAATAAAGTTGGCAGCACTGTACGCTAGTCGTGGGAAAAATCACTCACCAAGAAGAAAAGAGTGATATATATCTTTTTGATACAAAGATATATATCACTCTTTTATATCTTTAACTCTTTATCTTTACAGTGTATAGTGTCAGTGTCAATTGCAGACAAGATGAGTTATTATCTGTGAGTGATATACTAGCAAAGCCGACACGCGTACCTGTGGCAACGCAAAATATCTGACATTTAAATAACATACACGCCATTTAGATGGCCTTTGACTTTAAGTAAATATATCAAAATGACACCATAAAACTATGGTGTTACGATTAATTTTGGCTTGCTATTATATTCGGTTTCCTCGTTCACTTAATATGCATGCGCAGTGGGCGGGCTAATCATTCTTTTTCGCGTGGAACAGGAATGAACTAAAGACTTAAAGATATAAAGACACATTTTGAACGCAAGTGATATACATATCTAATCACCCTTCGCGCCGGATATATATCTTTTGAGTTAATCACTCAGGAGTTACACACCTCTAGTGTACGCAGAAAATGAAATGTCACTAACTCTTCACTAATGTCAATTGTCAGTTTTGTGTGCGAAATTAAAAATGTTGTAACTGCTATTTGCTAATCAATGATTTAATGCGAAAGGCGTTGGAGCCAAAATCAAAGCAAAACTTTCAAATCTATTTATCACTGTGTACTATATATATTCTGGATAGGAGTGCTGTTGTGGGATATTTAAAAAGATGGATTTCAAAATGCATGAGTACACTCATGCTTTGGTTGGGAAACTGTCCTCTGTGTTGGAACACAGGGCTGGCGGTGATGTGGATTACCACGATGCCCGCCGTCAACACGAATGCTTCCTTCGTCTACTTCGGGAATTAAATGTGGAAGTTTTAGAAGTGAATTTGAAAGGTTCATTTGAAGATATAATTCTCCTGGAAGATGTTGCAGTAATTTGTCATGGAATCGCACTATTACCGAAACCAACACCGAAATTTGATGAAACCAATGTGAGTAATTTGTTTTTATCATTTTCAAGTTTGACCACAAATGAAGTTTTACAATAATCTTCGATTGAAAACCTGCTGTAAGCTGATTCCATATCTCAGTCAAATCTTAGCCAAACTACAGTTATGTGATACTAAAATTTTAACGAAATTCTCTAGTCCTATGAAAATGAACAAACATATCTTACCATTTAACTACACTTTTTAAATCCCTAGTAAATTATTATCAAATGTAAAATAAATTCAAATTAGTTATTCAGAATGTATGTTATGTTTTGTATTTGTCTTCAGGTAATAATTTACTATATGTTACATTAGCATCAAATGAATGAGAATAATTGACTAGGGATTGTGAACATGGCGCTAGGTCTGCAATAATCACTGTTAATTATAAAGGAAATAGGCTTTAAACACACTAAATGTTGTTTGTAATAAAATGTATTATGGTAGATTATTTTGACCTCTAATTTTAGTAAATTGACATGGCCTAACAAAACTAGGTCACTACAATACACAAGTAGTCTTACATTGGTTCTGTACCATGGTATGTTATAAAATTACTGTGGATAGGATGTCATGTATATGAACATTCATCCTCTTGCATTGCATCCAGAGTCTGACTAAAGCTCCTGTTCAGACCCCAAATAGTTTCTCACTTTAATGCTACATTTAGTATGGTACTTGTTTTCTGTATAGGTTGCCTTCTATTAATATATCTTATTACGTCAGTGATATGTTTTATGCTATGACCCAGCCATTTATCTTAGCTTTGCCATGGTTAGTGCAATGGAAGTTAGCACTAAGTATGTTGACTTGCTTTATGTTTCAGACATTATTGTAATACCTTTGTTTCTGTTGCTTGATGAATTGCACTTAACTGTCGCTCATAGCAACACAAGGTCATGGTCAGGCTGTTAGTACTCTGAGGAGAAGTACATCTATTGGCTTCTGTAAGAGTGCAGACATAAATAAAATAAATGAATAAAAATCGCCTTTAAGCCTCTTGCTGTAAGAAGTTATATAGAAAAGAATACAATTCCCTGCAGCCAGGTGACCTGTCGTAAGAGGTGACAAAACAACCCACGGCCAGGAAGTAGGGCATTTGCTCATCTGGATGGCTACCACCCCTCATCTAGAGTATGCTGTCATAAATCTTGAGTTGTGTTCCGGCATTAGTGGCCAGTTTCCAGACTCCCTTTAGAGAGCATAAGCGCATTTGTAATGCTTTTGGTGTTGCAAATGTCTACAGGCAATAGTAACTGCTTTCCACCAATGACCTCTGCCTGTCTGCCTTTTCATGTAATAAAAAAAAGTCTAAAGAAAACAATAATTTAAAAAATAAATCCTATCCTATCCTATATAAATGTGAAAGTTTGTAGGAATGTATGAATATATGTTTGTTACTCTTGCATGCAAAAACTACTGAATGGATTTTGATGGAACTTTACAATAATATAGCTTACACATCAGAATAACACATAGGCAATAATTTATAAAGATATAGTCTGAATTATCCAAAATATAATGATTCTTCATCACCACAGGGTGAGACCACGGGGCGCCGCTAGTGTTTAATAAAATGTTAAATAATAACACAATTTACATTGTTATGAATAAAGCAAACCAAACTGAACTTATTTTGATGTCCAATATTCTAATAATGTCACCTGATGAGTTAAGTTTTTCTTCGCACACACAATTTTCTCCTAGCATGTCATTAACTTTTTTACCCCATTTTGTGGTAGAAACACTCTTCATTGGAGCCTATTGTTTCTTAAATTTGTAACCCCTTTTCAATTCAACTGAGGCCTTCAGATTAAGATCCCCATCAATGGATGAGGAGAAGAAAATATAAAAAAATTGAGCTTTATATTTTAACAAATTTAAAGTATTATATTATACACCCTTACCACCTGTTACCCGCCCAAATAACCACAACCAAAACTCTTATACTCACTGGTCATTCTTATCTGTATAGGGGACATGCACAGAAAAATTTAGCCAAAAAAACAAACTTCGATATTCAAATTTCAAATTAGTCTCCAACGCAATAAGGGCTTTTTCTTGAATTGACTTTCTTGAAGGATTTCGCATTAGTCTCGTGTGTGTGTGTGAAGTGCGCTAGACTTTCAATATTTTGTTATTTGGTCATTGTTATACAAATATATACTCAATTTCTTCGCAGTAACAGTTCAAAGTAAAACAGAGATTTGTCGGAAGTCGATGTGAGATGTTCATTAATTAGATTATAGAATCGATGTTTTAAACATCAAGTTTAATAAACAACTATAAGTTATTTTATTAAAAATAAGCAATAATTAGACAAAAAAATGCTTACATGTGAAATGTTACACCATCTTTTTCTAGATTTGAGGTATTTGACATTTTATCGCACACAACAGCACAGGTTGGCATTTTTTAGGAGCTCCTCACACAGTGATAACGATACTAAGACTGTTAGAAATCGATTATTGAACAAGTTTTTATAAACGCATTAGATTTTATAATCTTGTACCTTGTCGGAGGGGTATGCTCATACGAGGTTCGTCCTTTGGTTGAATGGTCTAAGGTTATTGCTCAATAGTATGATAGAAGGTCACTGAATTCTGATTAAGTTTATTTATGAACATAGAATATTGATTTTATGTGTTGTTACATCATCCTGAATGATATTCAGGGAGTTTGTTTGATTAATTTGAAGGTTATATCTACATTTTAATTAAAGTTTAGTTTCATTTACTAATTGGCTGAAGCAACATCCATGTTGTATTTATATAGTTCATTCATAGGTATAGATAGGTTAGGTTTAAAGAACCCTGTGTAGATAAGTAATGAGATAAAATCAATACAAAAACAGAATCAGGCTGGCAGTCTAGTCTTAGTTTTATTAAATTTTAATCTTAGACTTGTCGTCGATGTTAGTGCAAGACCTTGTAACTACATTTTTCGTGTCATTATTTTTTTTGTCAAAATTAATAAATGTAACATGCTGATATGAAATTTCTCCACCCATTAGAGATCTTAAATTAATTTTCACATTTAATTTTTTTTTATTTTAAAGATATTTACTACAATCACAGAAAGAAGATCCTAGATATCTTAAACATTTTTAGATTTCTCTTTATCATAGAGAATGTATACTTTAATTTAAAACTCGCCTGATCATTGAATTCATTTTCCCAGGGTTTTGAAGGCTTACTTAATTGATTAATAGTAGTAGTAGTAATAATCTTTATTTTAAACTAGCTGACCCATGCCCACTTCGCTGGGCATCAGAAAAAAATAAAAAATACTTATTATTAATCACAATCAAATATACCCTATGACACCCAGGAATAATGTAGCTTTCCACTGGTGAAAGAATTTTCAAAATTGGTTTAGTAGATTACCCCCTACAACATCACTAATTTTACCTCTTTATAATATTAGTATAGATTAGTAGTAATCAGATAATTACTGTACAGGTATTGTAGATAGTTCTATTTAATATAATATTTTCTTTTTAAATTTTTTACATATAATATAAGATAATTTTTCCTTTCTTATTTTCTGGGCACTCGAAGTGCATTTTCAAACCTTCCCTTTTTTCTTGTGTTGTTTGTTGTTGTTTCTGTTTTATGTTTCCTATATTGTGATATTTTCTATGTTATGCTTTAGTACATACATACATACATAACTTCACGCCAGGTCCCTTGCGGGGTAGGCAAGAACAACAGAGTGCCATTCAGGATTATATATGCTTTAGTATGTGTGTATAATTGTTAAGTAGTATTAGAACATGTTCCTATTTAAATTAGTTATCCACAATGGGTAAGTCACACTAGTTACTAGTGTAGTACACAAGGTGTAGGCCAGCTGTGAGGTTAGTTGCCTATGAAACTTGCTTACTGTGGCCTTTAAATAAAACAGAGCTTTAAATTACAGTTGAAAGTGCTACGAGATATCCTGAGAAGAGACCTTGGGCAAACTATTATTGAACACAGTGATCCTGATGCTAATATTTGTGGTTCAGATGTTCTTTTTACAGGTAAGTACTATTATTATATTGTTGGTTGTCATTTCGTTTTTATTTTTAAAATGGGGCATATTTTCCTAATGAGACATGCATGCTTACTTATTTACAAATATTAATTTCAATGATGTCTGTGGTTGAGTGGTCTAAGTTTTTTGTCGATCAATTCTATGGAACACAGAAGCCACTGGTTCAATTCCTGGTAAATTTCATAAACTATTTTCCCTTATTTACTATGATCTAGGATTCGTTCTGTAGTTGTTGTTAGTCATACATTACCCCATGATACAACCAAAAATGGTTTAGCTTAGAGATATACAATGTTTATATTTGTCTGTAGGTTATTATTCTATCTCTTCTCTTTCACCTTCTTTCTCCCAATTATTTGGGGTTGGCATAATATGTCTTTTCCTTTCATACTCCTCCGTTTTGACATATGTTTTCTATCACACCACAAATAATAAAGTTTCCTTCTCACAAATCATCTATCTTTTTTTTGCAGATTATTAATATTATAACTGACAGTATTTATGTTTTGTGTATGTGTTAGATTTTCAAGATCTAATCTAAGTATTTGTAAATAATGGTATAGTTTTTTTATTTCTTGTTCAGAATAAAGTTATAGTCGCATCAAAAAATGTGCAAGTGGTATGTCAGTAATTTAAGAATAAGTTTAGGTTATGTTGATATGGGTCAGAAACTTATTCTATGGATATATATTTTATGGGTAATCTTAGCACAATATACCAGTGTATTCCATTAAATGTGTTAGTACTGTCAGGAAACTCTTGTTGCTCTATAGTTCAAAATTGTGATAATAAAATCTATGAGGCCATAAAATTTTCTTAGATAATAAAGTGCCAATTGAGCAATTGGTTTTATTATTATCTACCCTATCCAAAAAGTATTCTGTATTAGGACACTACATTTTTCTACATTGTATATGTGTAGCTCTTGTCATGCACGCTCGTCTGATCTTAAGGCTCCTGACATCACCTGCTAATATACGATCAATTTGATCATGGAAGGTGTGTCTGATCTGATCTGATCATGACTTCTGCATCCATCCACTTTTGCATTGTATATCTGTTTAGTCATTCTTTCCACATGCCCGAACCACCGGAGCATTCCTTTCCTTATCTTCACACCGACACTCTCTTTCAGACCAACTCTCTTTCTTACTTCGGTATTACGAACGTGGTCCGCGAGCGTCACTCCGCAGATATTGCGCAGTGCTCGCATCTCGACCGCGTTTACTCTACTTACATGCTCTGTATTCCATACCCAACTCTCGCTTCCATACGTGAGCGTAGATACCAGCACCGCGTTGTGTCTATGAATGTCAAAGAAGCAAGTGAGGTATGTAAGAATAAGCCTGAATGGCGCTCTGTTGTTCGTGTCTACCCCTCAAGGGACCTGACGTGAAGTTATGTATGTATGTATATGTGTAAATGAAGTTTGTTTTTTATACAAATATTTCAGGTCGTGAGTTTTTCGTGGGTATTTCTGACACTACAAATGAAGCTGGGGCTGCCGTGGTTGCTGAAACATTTCCGGAATTTCCGTGTACACCAATAAAGGTATAAGCAATCAAAATTTAAACCTTATTAAAAACAAATTTAGTATATTGTCATAGAGTCATGTATTTTATATAATAGTTGTAACAAACTGAAATAAGTTCGAGTACTAAGTATAACATAAAACGTGATAGTATTTGTTACACCTACAAAATAAGTATTGTTTGTTGTTGAAAGTTTATTGATAGATTTGACACATCACAACTATCAATGTGCAGATGTATTCAGAATACTTCAATATGCACATTAGGCCAGATTCGAACTCACATCATTGGATTGAAACTGGTTCTTAATCACTGAGCCCCATTGCGACTTCTTTGCTAAAATAAAAACAAAAATGAGTTAAAGTCTTTTCTATATAGGTATAGGAGGGTATTAAAGATGGAGTAGTATGGGTTACACATCCATAAAACGTAATTTGTAATTTTATCATAAACTTTACGATAAATAGTTTTAATTATTTAAGAATGTATTTAATTCTGTTACTATATAATAATAATCTTATAATTAGAATCATGGTGTTTATTTTTCTATAATATTAATAAGGATTTACGTAACTTATCTCAAGCCACTATATTTGAATCAGACTTTATTAATAATACATTTCAGGTTGCTAGGGGTGCCCACCACCTTAAGAAATATATTACGGTTGCGGGACCCGACATCCTTTGCGTGGGTGCCAGCAAGGAAGCGAAAGAGCTTCTCAAAAGAATGGAGAGAGAGGCTAACTTCTCGTACCAGACTCTTTCAGTGCCAGAAGATGAAGCTGCTAACTGCCTTTACGTGAATGGCACACTTATTCATAGGGCTATCGAAGAAATTCCTGAAGCATTCAAGGTAACTAACGGATTATCATTCGACCATAATAATATTAAAACTCTTAAAAAATATTTTGTAACACAAATGTATATAAACAAGTGAGATTTTAGGGTGTATAAATTTTAACTATACCCAATTTCATACTACTTCGAGATTTTTCCTTAGCTTGAGTATTCATAAATGACACAGGCTGTACAAAGACATATTAATGAAATAAAAAAAGGAACTCATCGATATCAATACCTTAAATGGGAAAAAAAGTTTTAATTTTATTTGAATAGTTAAGTATATAAATTTGAGATCTAAAATATTTTGAAACTTTCATTTTTAACGTACAAAGTTTTGACGATAACTATCAAGTCCAATTAGCATATCAATTATTGTTTAAAAAATAATTAAATTACTTTCGTGATATTATAAAAGTATAGTATTTTAATCGCATATTAATAATATATAAACCATTGTAGAATATTGATATAACATGTGTAATGTACTAAATTAGGTTGCTATGCTTTGAAGGAATAATGTATTGTTTACAGGTATTCTGTGAGAAAATTGATTTTGCCAGGAGATCAATCTGCTTCTCTGAATTGTCGAAATTGCAAGCTGGTCTCAGTTCATGCTGCCTTCTCGTTAGGAAGCCTTAAATTGTGGTAAAACCAAAATGATATATTGTTATAATAATACACTGGAAAAACAATAATGGGTAACAATGCCAATGTGTTCAAACTGAAGCTGTCTCCGTTAAAGTTGTTACTTAGCAGCTCGTTGCTTTATAGATACTAATCGCGAGCTTTTGTCTTATACATTAATTTAGGCTCATATCTGAAACTAATGGAAATAGTAAAAGAATAGTCATTGATTTCAATAAAAACTAAAACTTTAGAAGACTAAATAAAAGTAAATTCAGGAAATCTCGAAACCTCTTAACCGTCAAGCTTTCGACATCATCTATAGTTCACGACGGGTCGAGATGGCAATTTTTTAGTGATGTGAAGTGTCACATACCAGGTAGTTGATATCGATAATTTTTTGGGTGGGTACACAACAAAATGAGAATAAAATTATTACCCCATTTTTATTTCAAGTAATGTTTAAAAACATAGCCCTATCCAGTGTCTGATTGCCAGGATGTTAATAACAATTATTTTTCCGTTCCGTTCTTTATAATTCTCGTGCTTAAGAATAGTTTCGCCTTTTTATTATTTTTACAATTGACGTAGAGGCAACCTAAGCCACTATCAATACACAACTATTATACAAGCAATAACGTGGAGTGGAACATATTTAAGTAAGTATCGGGTGTAAACGAGGTGCCGGCGCGGCTCTGTTCTTACAAAATGTTTAGAAGCGGTGGGGTGCGGAAAATACCTCGCGTGCCTCTCCCTGGCCCATGCCGCGCCACGGTTGAGAAAATTTAAAATATATTTAATTTAAAATGCCCTATACTACCCCTATCGCATCACATTTTCACACTTTTGCATCGTATCAGCGCGTCACCCGCTCCGCGCCGGCACTTCTCGGTCCCACGCCGCTTACATATGTTGCGAATCGAGATCGATATCGATAAAATGTGTTCGACCCCAACTCGTGCAGCACTAAAACTAAAATGGCGCGGTCGTTGTGTGGGTGTGCAGGGTGTCCTCCATTCCGAGACTCGCCTCATACTCCAATTGCCATATCGACTTGTCTAATTCTTACTAAGTTAATGTCGAGTTTCGATGTATTACTGTCTATCCTTTTAACTTACCATTGATTGGAAATTGACATTAGTTGTATGGTCAAATGACAAATTTTAACTGCTAATGAATCACATTTATAGAAAATTGATTCATGTTCAAGATTGTGAATAGGGATCAAATGAATTTATGTACAAATTTAACTTCACATTTATGTATAAAAATATATTGTTGACCTATTTATTATTAACTATAAGAATGTTATACTTACCTATCTCTCGCAACCATTCCCAGAATCTCAAGACTGATCTTAAGTAGTTTAATTGATAATTTGTCCGTGGCCATTTTATTAATACATCAAAATGGTGGCTAATATTGCAAAAAGCGAATTTTAAAAGCAAGATTGCTGAGATTATGTATGTTAAGTAATAGCGGATAATTGACTATGTTATTGATTTTTTTTGAAAATTATAATTGTTTATTGATATAGACTTCCCTTTTTTATGCAAAGCAAACGTTGTATATCCTTCGGTTTTTGTAATTTCTGTAATAGTGTCTATATAAAACTTTTTGTATGGTGTATTATGTGTAACCCTGGAAAGATTTTTGAAGCTTCCAATTTTTGTCATAAGTATTTTAGGTTGTATGTTTATTTTATTATTTGTATAGTACCTATGTACCAAGCGTTATGGCCGCTCTTAGCAACAATACAATTTTTTGTACGAAATTGTTAGTGTTAAGTAATCATCCAGTTCTACACTGACACAAGCAGTTCGGTGTTTTTATATTTCTGCTGCCAAAGAAAAATATACAAAAATCTGAAAAAAAAAACAAGATAAAACGTTATGTAAAAAGGACAAAATAACGAAAATGTTGTTACATATAAATGACTGACTTTGTCTGCCACATCGTTCGCGTGAGACTAAACAAGTGATTTTTTTAGGTGGCCTTTATGGCCTCAGACCTAGTTGCGGTCAGGTCAATTTATCCAATATGGAAATTATGAAATTGAATTGAAATGAGTGTCATTCATTACGTTTGGTATAGACTTTATAAAGTTTGACGATATACCTGATGGAATAGGTTGTGTAATATAGACATAATAATATATTTGACATCCACGGATTTTTTGATTAAAAACACTCGCACTCAGGGTTAATAGGATTAAAAAAAATGTTATTAAATTTATTCAATTTGCTGGTGTCGTTAGACTTGTAGACTACCACGTGGCGTGGTGAAGGACATTTAGAAGCCCAATATCATACATACTGTGTACCCTTCAACTACAGGCTGCTTTTGTGTGCTTCCAATTTATAGTTGACGTTATGAATAGTGTATCAGGTTTGATACCTAAAAGTAAAAAGGTACCCTTATGATCTGTCACGGCCTGTTATCTCAGACACTACTATGGCTAGAGGAAGCTCTCATGTAGAAGTCTGTTGTGTCTATAAAAGGGCTTATTTAATATTCTGAAAGTTTAGTAGCATCGAGTCGAGTTTCAAACGAAAAGTCTGTATCTCTTAATTGTTTTTTAATCAATTCTGTAATTGTCGAGTAACAATCGAAAACGTAAAAAACGGATATAAATTTAACACTTTTATTGCTATTAGATCGCCAATGTTATTCATATTTATAAAATAATATAGGTTTTATTAATTTCTCTGAGTATTTAGTTGAAAATCTAAAATACCGTATGCATGTATTAGTAACCGCATCCGCGCCTATATAGTAAAGGCGCCTGGCGAGAATCTGAACCGCCAAATAAAACTATATTCGCATTGTATTTTACAGAGGTCATTTTCATACGTAAGTCCGACTAACAGAAGGTCTCTTGTTTATTAATTATATTTAGTACATGCCAAAGCAAGTACGATTCTTTCAATCTTAATGCTAATAGAAATATATTATTAATTATTTTTTTTTGTTTTACAAATTCCACGGGCATAATAGTCGCACAAATCCAACCTAAGTCACACTTAGCATTCCCTTTTATAGACTCTGTAGCTGTATGTGTGTTTTGCATTATAATCGATATTAATAATAATAAGTATTTAAAGTGTATTTTGATGTCTGTTACGTTTCTCAGAATTTTATTATTTAGCCGTAGGTTGATGTAATCTAATAATTATATTGCTTTGTTTCATAGAATTAATAATGAATAACTATAGTACAATATAAAAGACACATTAACTTAGGATAGACATATGTTCTATAAAGTTTCCTTGTTAAATTTGTAATATATCCTAAAGATTTTTATACTTATTGCGTTGACATAATGTACAAAGGTGTCAAGGTTAACATTTTAATGAAATTGATGTTACAAATGAAAAACAACGACTAAAATGTAAACAGTAATACGCTTTTCCAAATACTAATGCTTTGTCTCTTACGGCAAATGAGATTACTGGTATCCATATGTATAGCGATACTATTAATACATCTTCAATGTATTAGAAACAAAATAGATAGCCAAAACCCTAAATCTATGCTTTTGTCAAAACTCTCTGTAACTAAATTTTAAAATATGTACGTACGAAATATGGTTACATGAAATTGTGTGGATTTAACAAACTGTGTTGATTGAAAACGTGGTTGTGAAATCTTTAAATAATTACATTTATTGCAGGTAGAATATATCGAAGATGTATTCGAATTGTTGCAAATTTTCTGTTATTGTCATTTGAGAGAATTTAAATGTGTATGATGTGTACCACATCTCACATGTTTAAGTACAAATCGTCACTAAACAGAAATATCGCTATTTTACTTATTAATTTTTATTTAGTTATTTATTTACTTTATTATAACGCTTGAACAGACACTTTAACCGTAACTTTTTTATTGGAAGCGTCTGAGTGGTGTGGAAACAATATTGAATATTTACAAGCCGATAAAACAATATTTTGTAACGGAAAATTTTAAGTCTATCTAGCAGTAACATTGTAAAGATGTTTAAAATATATGTTATATTAATTTAAAAATATATGGCATTAGTGTCATTTCAATTGAAAACAATGTTTAGTAACGGTTTGTTTTAAGTGTGTGATTAGTAATGTCGTCGTTCCGAAAGTGCATTAGGTAATGCCTCGTTCGCAGCCAGAATACGACTGGTGCATTTGCCAACTGATCGACCCTCATCCATTTATAAATAAGACATGGCCTCCTAGCAACATACCGCCCACTGGTCCTTGAAATCGTTAAATGGCCAGCTTAATGGCTTCCCAGAATTCGCATGAAATACCAACAGAGGGCAGAAGGTTTTATGACGTCTTACGGGTGGCATGCACAAAGAGATTAGCGCGAACAATGGATCACTCCAATGCAAAGAGGTAATAAGATACCTGCAAAGGATTAGTATCGGCTTGCAATAATACTCTACATCACATTTATATTAATTCTACCTGATAATAATTTACTATAGGTATAATACTCTAGAATGAAAAATAATTTTCACTTGTATACCCACTGTGATCGTTTTAATTTTAATTATTCTATTTATTACATTAAAGCAGGTCTGCTCTTTAAAGCAGACTTTATGTAACAGCAGCTCTTTATAATATTATAAAATACCAGATTTTAACGACGTCAACGTGTGAAGTTATTGTTCTATATGAAAATAAGGTCAAGTATATTTCGCGTCAAATTGTGTGGTCGCTTTCGAGTAATAGAAAGAAGCAGTTATTTTAAGAGAGAGATGGAATTAAAGAACAACTCAATTATTTCTTGTCCGTTGTAGTGCTCTGTAAGACACTAATCTAGTCTGGTTCTAGACCCAAAAGCTCACTGAGATTAACATTATTCGTAAAAAATATACAGTACATTTACAACAGTCTGGACAAGTCATACAGTTAAGTTTTGTTGTGTGTGGTGGATGTGGATCGTTATAATATTTGTTAGAATTTTACAAATTCATTTATGATTACTATACTAAATCTGGGAGCAAAAGTCGGTAATTATTTTAAAGGTATCTTTAATTGCAATTCTTAAAATACTCCATTTTCATAAGTCAACATCATACAGTGTAGAGATAAAACTATCTAAGGTCTAAAATGGCCTCTTTAGCAGATTCGCATAATGAACATGGCGAATATCAAAATAAAGTGGAACCTGTATGTTCTGTCTTATACCAGTATCTGGACACGTTTCAATTTCGGCAATTCTCCAAAGGCCGCTCCTTTGGGACCTCAGTATTTGTGTTCAAAAACCAAATATAAAGGTAGCTCTACTATAGGTATGTTAACATTCGGTCTCTAAGCAGAATCCTTGTCGTTTCAAGCGACGTCAGCCATGTGAAGTTTGAGATATATTTTACAAAGTGAACTAAGTTAAAAGCTGTTTGTTTTATCTTTGTTTATTGCTTAAGTATTAAAAACATTATAAATGTTAGTATTATATGTTATAATATTTATTGTGTCAAAGAAATGTAGGAAGTATATTAAGAATGAGATATCGTAAACATACTTTCCTGTATTTAACATGGTCAGGTTGCCTGGGTGATCCAAGGAAACGATGGCTTGTATATTATCCATGACAATAGCATGACTTGCTTAGCTTGGATATATAAAATGTGTGTTTGTATGTCGCTATATTATAACTAAGTGCCGATTTTCCAATCACCAGATAAAAGTTATACTATCGAATAAAACACCACATGGGATAATAAGAAATGACAGTTGCATAAGTAAAACAGTTGAATTGTTCCGCTTTTGAATTTAGTCAGGTTATAATTTATTTGACTGATAACTTTATCTGTTGATTGTAAAATCTGCCTTTAGTGGAAATAATTGCTTCCTATGAATTATGTTTTACTCGCTAGCCGAAACGTCATAAAGGCAGGAGCTTTTAAATTATTCTAGTGTTTATGTGTTGTTGCATTTCTTATCGAACGAGTATAAGGGTAATCTATTAAATTGTACACTCCACAGCTTATTTTATTTTAACTTTAGAAGTCTCCTGGGTTTCCTTTGTAACTATAGTATCCTTTTCCCACAGAATCTATCTTTCTCTGATACGAAGAGCTTTCTTTATCCAAATCGGCTGTTGAAAGTACATTCATTTCTAATGTCAAAGTCGGTTTTCATGAAAATTACAAAAGGATGATATGAAGTATCAGAAATATATTTTTACTAGCTGTGCCTGCGATGTCGTCCGCGTGAAAATTGTTTTCAAAACACCCCGATTTTGAAACATTATTCATTGGTGCTCCGCTCCTATTGGTCTTAGCGTGATGATATATTATAGCCTTTAGCCTTCCTCTTAGACCATTTAACCGTCTTCCTCGATAAATGTACTATCCAACACAGAAAGAATTTGTCAAATCGGACCAGCGGTTCCTGAGATAGCTCGTTCAAACAAACAAACAAATTCTTCAGCTTTATAATATTAGTATAGATATGGAGGATATTAAAATTAATTACAGCAAACCAAGACAATATTATTTTTGGTATTTATAATGTACGAAAAGCTTATGTCTATCTGTATATCAAACTAGGATATGCCCGTAACTTTGTCCACGCTTGCCTTGAAATTCCCGCGGGATTCGCGGGGCAAAGTACCGCAGCATTTAAAAAGAATGTTAGCTATAATTTAGTGAACTGTGTCGGAATAAGCTAATTTTTATGCACCCGAACAACTACAAATCAATTCTGGGAAAATTCCGCGGGATTCCCCGGTAAAAAAAATCTTACATTTTTTTCCTAAAATTTGCTAGTGATCAGTGGATAAATCACACTGTAATTCCATTTTTTTTATCTGGCCACTTAAATCTTTCCTAGAAAATATTAAGCGGGCTTTCCAAAAAAAAATGTATGTAATGAAATCGGCCCAGAAGTTTTTACGGGAATCCCGAACAAACAGACAAAAAAATCTAGAAAAAAATCATCGTTTTCTCCATAGTTTATATTATACAGTGCATTTGTGTTTTTTTAAAATAGCTTCAATGCTGATTACAAATTTTATAATAAGAACAGACTAGTAGAGCCATCTGTGTTTGCGAAGTGTGTTTCATTTGTGCTGTTGTCTTAATATTCTTCCATGGCTTAACTTTGCTTTATTGTTCAAGCAATTAACACTAGATGGCGTTGTATATCTACTGAGAGTACCTACAGACTAAAAAAGCAGTAGTCTGGTTTTTGGAGAGAATTACAAAGGCTTATTAAGGATATGAAAACACTTAAAAAACTTAATACTACACTATAACAACATTAAGGGCCGATTTTTCAATAGTCAGATAAATCGTTTAATAACTGCCTAAGGAATAAAGTTACCCAACTGTTTCTCTCCAATAGATGGCTATGGATTTTCAATTGATATTTAACCGACGGATTGCTATACGATCATTTGACTGGCTGAGATGATGATGATGAGAGATGCTAACTTCAGAGAGATGAAACAAATATACTGATTAAACTCACGTAAGAGCAAGACAGACTATTTCCATGTACATTAATCGTAAAATTCGATAAAAAATACAATGCCGGTCAGGGTCTCCTAGAGATGAGGTGGTGCCAGTGTCAACAAAGGCCTCACACCAGTTGCATTCGCCTCAAGCTTTAAGGAATCAAAGTTCTCGAGTCTCTGGCCATCTTGGCGTACCATCATTGTGTGTACCAAGATTGAAAAGAAATATGTTTTTTGAGAGGAATCTCTGCCGTTGTCATTTAAGATTTAGGAGCTGTATTAGACATTGTGTTTTTTGATGGGTTATTGACATTTCTAGTACGCTTTTATCAAGTAATAAGAACATTCTTAGCTCCAATTGTTGGTTTCACCAAAATATGACATCCTACAGGAATATATAATGGCGGAACGTCTCGCATGTTTCTGGAACATTAAAATATAGTGTCATTAAAATGAAACATAAAAAATATTTTTGAATATTACAAATTAAAATCAATCAATTTTGAGATTTTATCACGTTGAATACCGTTTGATAGACACTAGATTTTATCCAAGAACTAGTGAAATATTGTGTTGCATTCCTTATGTAAAATGATTTTACATTACTCATATTCTGAAAGTACCTACACTTGCAGTTGCCTGACCTCAAGGTTGAAAACTGTACTTTTCGTCCCTGGGAAACGATTTGCCGTGCTGTGAAAAAACTTTTTTTACAGTCAGTGTTAAAATGCCCCGTAAACTATAGTAAGTAGAATAATATCAATAATTTAGTAACACAATTTTATAATTAGTTTAATAGTTAGTTACTTTTCACTAAATTTAAATCTGATTTAGTTTGAGCTAAATATTGACTATACCAGCGAAAACAAAGTACTGGCGGGAATGCCACAGAAAAAAAGAACTGGACGGTTCATATGTGACGTATTAAATGAGTTCGTCAGATTAAGATATGCATTTAATGTCTAATTAATTTGAAATGAAAAGCAGAGTGTTAACCTCAGGCGAAAGGCCTATTTAGACATTAGAACTATTAGCACCCTCGCTACGTTCGTGCGCCAAACCATCTCATGCCTAAATAGCTCACTTTCACCTTTCGTATAAGAATCTACTATTTGACATTTCTAACAGCGTAAGTCGTGTGACCTTATACATCAACTTAACAAGCATCATATTTTTTATACAAAATTTCTTACACGTCACGCCATCTTCTCAAGTATTAGCGGGGTGTGGGTTCGAAGTCTGCGGGTGACGCGTAGTTACCATCTTTGCCACTCGAGGTACTACGTATACGTAATGAGCCTCTTATCGGTCATGAAAAAATTGATTGACGCACGTCGTGTGTAGTAGAGCTTCATTTATTTATATTTTATTTCAGCCTCGTTTTAGTTTTATGATTGGAAAATCAGCTTACATTTGGTCGTTGAACGTTCAAAAAGACTTCAAGAAAACTTAATTGCTTGAACCCAAGTTTGTATATTTGTATGTTATATCGGCCAAGTGCGTAAAAGCCCATGCACAGCGCAGGGTCTGTAGAGGTGACGAACTTTCACTGTTTTTTCAGTTACTTAAGAGACCATAGTAATTAATGTTATCAAAAATATCTTATACCTCCTATAGATCTTGTTCAAACTAATTTTCGTCGAAATTGTTTAGTAAGACTTTGTGGCTGCGCCGAGGAACACCTTATATTTAAGTAAGAATCATTTTACTCAAACAAGAGACATGTAGGAGTTACAAATTACGTATTATATAGACATGCGAATTCTGCTACATTGGATAAAGATTGCAAGGGATATTACACGTATATCGAATCAGCGAAAAAACAATAGATCGGTTGATGGCACAATTTTGTATAATAGCTTAGATTAGATCAATAAAAGGGAATTGCTTTTTCGTTAAAGCTTCAGAAGAGAGGCGTTGTTATTGGTCACAATATCTGTAATAATGTTACCACTCGTGTTGACTCTGCGAAAGCTAATCGATGTGACGTGTTATTACATTTTATCGCTCGAGAGAAAAGAAACACTTCCGTGTAAAAAACGTTTCAGCTTAGGTATAAAATACGAACGAATATTATTTTAAAAACATTAAGCGGCATAATTATGATAAATCTATATTTATATTATAAAGAGGTAAAGTTTGTGAGTTTGGATTTTCGGGGTAATTTCCGGTACTACTTACCCAATTTTGAAAAAATTTTCCTCAGTGGAAAGCTACATTATTCCCGGGTGATATTTGATTGTGATTAATAAATAAATAAAAGTGATAATATTTTACGCCCAGCGAAGTGGGTACGGGAACGCCTGTGAAATACAGTAATTTAGCAATAACGTTTCACGCAAGAATTGCGCACATCTTCGTACGAGGAATTGCAAATGCCTTGATATGAGTGCGCCTGTGCGTGGGTGCGTGGGTGCATGTGTATATTCTATTATTATTTCTGAGTCCCAGCGAAGTGGGCACGGGTCATTTGTTATAAAAGAATACCTAAGCTTACCCAGTAATATTTTTACGACCACCATGTATATGTTCAAAAATTTTAGTCATTTGTAAATAAGTTTGATAAATATTCAATTACCTACTAGAGATTTCCTGCAGCTATGCCACGGGTCAACCCCTAAGTAGCTCTATTTTACTTATATAAAAACTTAAATTAGTTTTATTATATATCGCGAGCGAATACTAGGCAAAAGCTAGTATATACTTATATAAACCTAACTTAAAAAATTATTTAAATATTGATCATAACAGCTTAAAAAAACGTGGCCACAGACGCGGAAAGAGACTTTGTTTAATACTATGTAATGAAAAGAAGATTATATTTCAAAACATATTTCATATCGATACATCGATCATATGGAGTTAATTCGATTGAATATTTTTAGGTCACCGTAGTCAAATAACAAAAACCAAATAGATATAACGTTCATTGCCTCCACGGAAACCATTGACTTGTCAGAATTAATACCCACTCAGCGGACTTTATTATTTTTAACGTGTACAAAGTTATCTCTATCTGAGATTGTAACGAATGAATGAACGGGAACTTTTGATTCACTTACAAACCCAACTTCGTCGAGTGAAATGGGAGCCAATGAAAAGGGTGAATAGGTAAGTCTTAATTATACTGATAGACGGGGCTTCGGTCACTTTGTGAAGTTCTTTCAATTTGACGAAGGTGTCTAAACTACCACAACCAAATTTCACGCCTCAACGGATTCGTTTCTCTTTTATTCGTGTAATGGGTAATTAATTTTAAAAGTATAATAATATAATTTGTTCAGGCTTATTTTAAGTAGAATTGTATTACCGCCCGCTTAATGTTTGCGTCCATTTCTCCGGGAAATTCTCATATACTGGGATAAACCACGATCATCTTCGTTCGTTAAATTAAATATATTTAATAGTGTAATATATCGGCAGAAATAGACATACATACATTCATGTTGCTTTAAAGTAATCTATGAAAAAGGAAAGTCGTGTTAGTTACACTATTTATAACTCAAGAACGGCTGTACCGATTTGGCTGAAAACTGATAGGGAGGTAGCTTAGAACCAGGAGACGAACATAGGATACTTTTTTTCCCGTTGGAACTGGTAGGTGGTGCTGAGATCGGGTTCTAGAATCCTCCTAATCACCTGGAGCGATTTGAGTGTTTTTTTCTGTGTTTGAGTGGGTTCCCGGATGGTTTGATGGCGTTGAGATCGGGTTCTAGAATCCTCCTAATCACCTGGACCGATTTTGGTGTTTTTTTTTATGTGTTTCAGTGGGTTCCCGGATGGTTTAGACTTGCAATTGGAACCGGTAGGTGGCGCTGAGATCGGGTCCTAGATTTTTATTTTTTCAGAGCAGGACAACGTCTGCCGGGGCCGCTAGTGTTTACTATATTAAACCTGATAAAAGGCGAATACGGCATTCAAAATAATATCTTCATAATATTTAAACATTTTAATAAGTAAGTGGAAGTGAAACACATGACTATGTTGCTTATGAATATAGCATGGAACGATATGAATTAGGTAAGGTTCGGAACACAAAACCATAGAAGCCGTTTGTAACTGTGAAATTTCACACTAGGAAAATACTAATTTTGAACAAGCAGTCACTCTTTGGGTACGCTTCCTTCGGGTAGCGATGTTTTTTTATTGCAGGAGTTCAGCAGACAGGCAGACGGCCCACTTGACATTTGCAACACAAGAGGTGCTAAAAATGCGCTGCTGCTCTCTTAAGGGAGACTGGAACCTGGTCACCAGTGCCGTAACACAACTCAAGGTTTTTATGGCAACATACTTTAGACCAGGGGGGCCATCCAGTTGGGAAAATTGCCCTACCACCTGGCTGTGGGTTGTTTTGTCGCCTCTTACGACATGCCGCCCGGCCGCAGGAAATTGTATTCTTACTCCGTTCCTGTACGGACAAAATGTAGATGTCGTATGTAGTCTTTAATTAGATTATAATTTTATTTTTATAATAATACTAGGAAATAACCGCGACTTCGTCCACGCTTGATTTGAAATTCCCGCGTTATTCCCGGGACACAAAGTACACCAGCTATCGTTTTAGTGAAAACTGTGACGGAATTAGCTAATGTTTACACATGCAAACAACTACAAAGCACTCCGAGTAAAATCCCGGCAGTGGATGACACGCCCTTTATTTTAGTATAGTTATAGTATATTGTAGTATACCAATTTGGGTCAAAATGTCTTCGATAAAATAAACAGCTAAAAAATTTGTTACATTAATATCCCTCAATATCGTGTATGCACATGTCTTTTGTTTTTTTATGTCGTTTTTATATGTTTTTTTTTCTTTACCAATAGGCGGAGGCTTATTATCAGCATTTTTTTTTAAATATTATTGTTTCCGTATTTTGTATATATTGGACTGTAAGCCTTCCTAAAATAAATAAATAAATAGTTTTATTGTAATATGTTTCCAAATTATTAACAATTATATATTGTATGTTTGGGAAAATATTAGAATATATCTTGGTTTTAGGGTTTTTTTTTTTTTTTTTATTCAAAATTAAAGGGCTTTGTCGCTTAAGCGACCATGATGCCCTGGTAAGTACAATTACGTGTGTAACAAAACATAAATTAACTACTCTACTACAACATATCACTGATTTCTTACATCTACTAGTTTATACAGAATTCTGGCCTCATCCGAAGATGGGTCTGCCAGAATATTATTAATTTTACCTAATGGCCTTAAATTGACTCCACAACTTTGTCTAAAAGTGTCATTCTGGGCACATTCTATCAATATATGATACAGATCATCTATCGAGTTGCAAGTTTCGCAACTTGGGGAATTAATTCTGCGAACTATATACAAGAATTTGTTGCATGGAATGTGTCCAGATCTGAGTCTTAAAGCTGTTATTAATTCCTTTCTAGTCAAAGTTGTGTTGCCAATCCAAGGAGAATTTAAAGGCTGTGGCTGGATCGTGTGGTACCAAATACCCTTTTCTAAGGATCTTAGATTAAAATATTCGTGCCAGATATTGTAACATTCTTTTTTAAATTTATTAATGTAGTTTGGAAAAGAAGGAAGAATGTCTATCGGCACACCGTCACTTCCACCCTGTTTCGCTAATCTATCTACTTGTTCGTTGCCAGCCAGCCCTATATGCGATGGAATCCATTGTAAAACAATGTTTCTGCGTGCAGATTCTAAATTCATGAGAAGCTTCAGAATGGTATAGGCTACCGGTCGCCCTCGAAAAGTCGAGGTACACTGAGCCAGGTGTTCAAGACCACTTTTAGAATCCGTCAGTATTACTATATCTGAATAATTCGTTGAATTTAGAAATGATAGCGCCTCTGAAATAGCTACAAGTTCAATTTCCATAATAGATAGACTAGGATTCATTTTAAAACTGCAGTGATAATTTGAATTTAAAATCAGAAAAGCCCCTCCAGCTGTATTGACTTCCTTAGAACCATCTGTAAAGATCTTCACATAATTACGATAATAGTCATTAATATATTTTGTAGTTACATTTTTTAAGAATATTGGGTGAAACTGTCGTTTAGACCTATCGATTCCTTCAATATTAGTTCTTATGAATTTTGAAATATTTATATTATATATCCATGTATCTAAGGAGAACATACCTATTGGCGTATTTGAATGAATCGCAAGATTTTCACAATCAGGATGAATTAAAGTTAAACAAGGTTTCTTCTTAGTATTCCAGAATCTATTTTGAGTAAGTTCTGTTAATTTTGATATAAGTTCTATACAATTATTAGACATAGATTTTGATTTAAGCCAAAATTTACCACTTAGATATCTTCTCCTTACATACAAAGGGCATAGATTAAGTTCACTTTCCATAACGTGTATTGGGGTACTTCGTATAAAGCCTCCAATAATTCTCATGGCTTGATTTTGTAGTCTGTCTAATTTTGCTAATGTGGTTTTGCAACAGTTATCAAATAAAAAGCTAGCATAATCTAGTCTACTCCTTATAATCGATATATATAGCCTACGTAAATGTACAGGATGCATCCCCCATCCTGAACCTGATAATACTTTGAAAATATTTAATAATTTAAGGACTCTTTCAGATAGTTCGTTTACATGTTTAGTCCACTTAAGGGAACGATCCAGCCATAGACCAAGATATTTAACAGTTTGAACATTTTCAATACAAGTACCATTAATATTTAAATTTATATTATATGTTTGATATCCTTTCCTAAAAACACAGATTTTACTTTTAGTAGGTGAAATTTCTAAGCCAATCTTTATCAAACATGTATTCAATTTATCTAGGGCTAATTGAAGTTCTTCTGCAGCATCATACATATTATTTGAAACTATATACAAGACATAATCGTCGGCATATTGTGAGATATGGATATTAGGTGATGTGGATATAGCTTTACATATATCAATTGTTGATATATTAAATAACAATGGAGAAATTGGATCACCTTGCGCTAAACCACGACCGGTATTTCTAGATAATTTATAATCATTGCTTTCAATTACAAGAGTTCTGCTTTTAAGGAACTCCCATAGATAGGCACATACTTTGGATCCTATGTTAAGATTGTCCAAGGTTAAAACAAGGCTCGTAATATCAACATGGTTATATGCATTACTAATATCAAGAAAACACCCAATTGTTAGTTTGTCTGTAGAAAAACCAATTTGAATATTTGTTACCAGTTCACTTAGATTATCTAAACATGAACGTCCTTTTCTAAACCCTTTAGTTTCATCGGCAAACAATTTCTGACTCTCTAGATACCACTCTACTCTATTGTTTATAATAGCATGAAATATTTTGGCCAAGCAAGAAAGTAAAGAGATTGGTCTGAGTGATGTTCTACAATTTACTTCTTGACTAGCTTTAGGAATAGGGATTATTCTTATCTTACGCCACTGACTAGGTACAAAACTAATAGAAAAAAACATATTATAGATTTTGAGTAATATATCTTTGCCAATATCAGGGAGATTGAAAACCATTGAGTAAGAGATCTCGTCACATCCTGGCGAGGTATCTTTAGATTTTAAACATTTATTCAACTCTTGGGGGGATATTTCTATTTCTAATTTAGGATTAGAAGAAACAAAGCCTGGGCAACTTGATTCAACAAAATCGGGCGTAAGACTAGTTAAAAGATTTTCAGCTGCATTTCGGTCAGTATAAGTCTTAGAGTATTTGTGACCTTTAAGCCAACGCATGCGCCGCCACATCTCGGTTACTGAAGTAGTTTCATTCAAAGAGTCACAAAATTGTCTCCAGCTCTTACTTTTAGCATTTCTAAGTAAACGTTGAGATTCACGAGTCTTTTGTTGCAACTTCAACAAATTATCTGGAGTGGGATTGCGTCTAAAATTGGTTAATGCCAAACGTCTCTCAGCTATTGCTTTTGACAAATTAGGAGTCCAGTACGGCTTGGGGATAAATTTACTATTAGGATTTTGACATATTTTTGTGAATGGTATACATATATCTGCTACATCATTTATAATATTAACAAAGGTATCATAAGCAACTTGTGGGTTGTTAGAAATAGTAATATTAGTGAGTTTTTCAGCTACAATTTGTTTATATTTGTTCCAATCAGCGCATTTTAAATTACGTTTCTTAGAATAAACGGGATTGTAGTTATACGATGTTGATGTTTTGATAATTAAATGATCGCTTCCCAAACACTCAGATGTCACACGCCAATCGAATTTTAGAGATATATCCGATGAAGCTATTGTAATATCTGGAGCTGATTGCTGAAGATTACCATTTACGAGTTTGAGACGAGTTGGTGATCCATCGTTTAAAGTGACAAAATTATGATCAATAAGTGAATCAAATATTTGAGTACCTCTGACATCCCTTTTATTAGACCAGTTGGGGTGATGACCGTTAAAATCTCCAAGTATAATTGTTTTACGGTTATTAATTGAAAAAATGGTATCCCAGTTTGCAGGTAACGTATTAACATTTGGCGGACAATATAAAGCTATTACATATTCAATAAGTTCGCAGTTAATGACTTTAACTACTAATAGCTCAATCGAAGAGTTAATGCATGCCGTATGATATACTTGAGCTTGGAAAGACCTATGTATCAAAACAGCCACACCTCCATATGAATCTAGTCTATCTCGACGAAATATGTTATAGTCTTTTAGATTTACATTTGTATCTTTACTTAACCATGTTTCACTCAAAGCTGCAATATGAATTTTCTCTTGACATAAAAGTTGTTCAAAAGCAATAAGTTTTGGCATTAAACTTTGGGAGTTCCATTGCAGAATATTCAAATATTTTTTAGCCATAATCAATTGAAGAAAAATTTAAGAAAAGGCATGCTTGATATACATCTCATTATGTAGTTACTTAGCCAGTCAATACATAGGTGCGTTGCTTTCTCAATTCTACATTGCCATGAATCATTGTCATTGTAAAAAATAATATTTTTAAGTTTCTCTAGTAACTTACTAAAAGATATAATACTATCCCTACGTTTCCGTCTAATCTTCCTCTTTCTTGTTTCTGTATCCAAATTGTCATTGTTTTCTTCCAAATTTGTTGTATTTTCGCTGTTAATAAAATTAAATTCATCTAAATTATTCTCCCTGTTTCTCTTTTTCTTTTTTGTCTGTGGCTCTGTCTGCGTAGATATCCTGTTCTTATTTATTGTATAAGAAGTTGAAGCTACTTCCGCATAAGTCGGGATGTCTTCCACTGGAAGAGTTGAATCAAAATATTTTGATGTAGAAATTACATTATTGATTGGCATAGAGTATTTTTGTGCTGGAATTTCAGGTGGTACATACATAGTGACAGCTTTACGATATGTAACATTAAATTCCTTCATGATGTCTCTAATTTTCCTTTCTCTTAAATATACTGGACAACTTCTGTCTAAAGCAATATGATCGTTGGTACAGTTTACGCATTGAGGCCTAGTAGTCTCACAGTTTGCATGTTTACCTCCACATTTGGGACAGTAAATCCTTTTAGATGGACAAAACTTAATTGAGTGGCCAAACCTCCAACATTTAGAACACTGAGTAACCGGGAAGCTGTACGGTTCTATTTTTGTACGCGAACCAAATATATAAATATATGGAGGTAGTTCAGGTGGTTTTAGGGTTCTGGAGACTTTTTTGGTAAAACAGAACCATTATGTTATTGTCATATCCGTCAGTCTGCCTTTGTATATTGATGAAAATTAACAGGAATACTTGATATACATACAGTGGCTTAAGCCGTGAAAAAAATAGAGATCAGGGTGACTAAAGCGGTCAAATTGACAAGTGTCTAACTATACTGGTAGGTGTAAAACCGAGTATAGTTCCAAATTATTTTGATAGTTGTCATATTCGTAACACTACGAGTATTTAATAAAGCAGCTACTTAATGATGAATGCCCCCCCCCCTGCTTGCTATAAATGGAAATGATTGTTAAAAAAAAGGTCTGAAAGTTGGTCTCGAAGTCGGTATTATTTTAACGAAAAAAATAGGAATTAAAAGGAATTCTATATATTCTATTATATATATATATATATATATATATATATATATATATATATATTAGGGATATCAATAAAAAAAGTCTTTTTTTTCCAAACAGGCTCAAAAGTTTCTTTTGGGTGTAAAAAAAATTCTGTGAAAAGATGAGCCCTTAATATTAATATTAAGATTGTCCTCATCGCATTTTTTAATTCCCATAAGAATAGCACAGGAAATTTTTTTTTGCTTCTTCTGATTTTTGTACCGTTCAAACGACTGGTTGACTGATAAATCGCTGTTCGAATCTTTATAGAGAATTGAACGCTCTACAAAAAAGGTCTGATAACATTTTTTGTTTTGTCCACGCGTTCAAAAGTTATTCAAGATCAAAGTTCAATTGTTCAAAAATTTGATCGAATTTTATAAATTACACCGAAACTGTTGGTTTCAGGGTCAAAATAAGGATATTTTTTTTTTGTCAAATATAATACAGTTCAGAAGGATTTATTTGAAGGCAAGCAGCGAGCGCGAAAACTAGCGTTTGTACACGAGCACGTATGTCGTGCGTTCGTGTTGAAGGCGTGATTCGGACTGTAGCCGAAAATCAAAAATCGAGAAATCAAAAAATGTTATCAGACCTTTTTTGTAGAGCGTTCAATTCTCTATAAAGATTCGAACAGCGATTTATCCGTCAACCAGTCGTTTGAACGGTTCAAAAATCAGAAGAAGCAAAAAAAATTCCTGTGTTATTCTTATGGGAATTAAAAAAATGCGATGAGGACAATCTTAATATTAATATTAAGGGCTCATCTTTTCACAGAATTTTTTTTACACCCAAAAGAAACTTTTGAGCCTGTTTGGAAAAAAATATTTTTTTTATTGATATCCCTAATATATATATTACACTAACATAAATATTAATGTAATATATATAATATTCAAGTCCTACACAAAAGCAGTCGCGGGATCACTTAGTCTATTATAAGTTAAACCTTCATCAGCCTTACGACAAACAAAGCGCTCCAAGTTATTTTGACAAAAGAGTATTTTTTCCCAAACGCCGCCGTTTGCTTTTAGTGAATTTATTGAATTTTCAAAGGGTTAACCACCCCTAATTGTTTAATTAAGGGTGCGGTCCATCTTAGGACCTTTTGCCGAATTTGTCTTAGTTGGCGAATTATATGGGACGAATGTAAGTAATGCGTAGGTACTTTTACAGTTCCACAAAAAGTCTAAAAATCAATTCTTCTTGTGACATTGTCTCTTTATTTCTTAAAGGAATTTATTACGTTTTACGCTCAGTCGAACTGATTTAAAGAGTTCTATCGTAGAGATGAAAACAATTGTTATACGTGATTAATTTCCCCTAAGACTTATTCTACAATCGGCTAAGTGCGTATCGACTGTCGACGACCAGTAAAGAGTTGCGTAGAGGTGACGAATGTCCAGTTGTCCAGTTCAGTTCATTTCTGTCTTTCCATTTGGATGAAACTAAAATAATATGCCCCTGTATCCCGCATAAGTCGTGGTAGCGTAATGGCTGGCGCACGCGTCGTAAACTCAGAGGTCGCGGGTTCGATCCTGGCCGGAACGCATGCACCACTTAGGGTGTTTTCTGACCTAATGTGCATATTGTTACAATTACCACGTGGTAACAACGGTGAAGGAAAACATCGTGATGCAATTTGCTTATCGAGATAACCGATGTGTCAAACCTGCCAAGCCGCCTTGGAAAAGCGTGGCGGTTATACCGTCCATTCCCCTACCGTGGGAGCCCCGAGCCTAGCAGTGGGACAGTTATGGGCTGTTGTTATTTAGGTTGATGTTACATATTATTTTCTTTTGTATCTAGGTGTCACAACTTACCTTGGTATCCTTCACAACATACCTCAGTATTGAGAGGGTTGTGAAACGAGAAGTACTTTCTGGTTTTGTAAATTTTCTCAAAAATCTTAACATTACCATTAATTTTGCTGATTCTTTCATAAAGTCTAGGAAATGACCTACATTGACTTATAGAGCTAATAGATGTATAATGTTTCTGGACTGAGATATGTTAGTTAAAGTAAAAATTACATCTCTCATTGGTCTTCCCTACGGAACTGTGCATTAGAGCCTGGCGACTTATTTTGTAGATAGCTACAGCTAGTGTGACGAGCCGGGCAACAAAAACAAATGTATTAATATCCGGTACCTCATCAGTATCATCCGAGCGTTAAATCCTGGTTGCGTTCGGAGTGTTCACTCCGACGCCCAGGGTCAGCTTTCCTATTTTTTCTACTCCACTTCTCGCGGTCTTCAGCATCCCCCGTTTTGAGACCATTGGCACGCATGTCATCCTTCACGACGTCAAGCCAGCATTTCTTGGGCCTTCCCATTCGACCGGGACCTGGCTGAGGCGGCATGGTTAGACATTTGTTCCCCACGTAATTAGCCTGTCTGCGTAAAACGTGGCCGCACCAGCGTAAGCGACACTCTTGCAGTTTGTCTGCTATGTCACGGACATGAAGACTGCCGCGGATGCGGGAGTTCCTGACCCGGTCTTTCCGAGTCACTCCACACATCCATCGCAGCATATTCATCTCCGTGACACGCAGTTCTTGCTTGTGTCGCTCAAGTATTAATGTCCGGTACCTATATCTCATTATTCATTTACTTGCTTTATGTACCATCACTCGGTCTAATTTTGACTTTACTTGTGTGGAGCTTATGTTAAAATTAAACCGATAGTGAGGCAACTGAACAGCCGGTAACACATAAGAACGGGCCATAAGATCACCCATACAACATACTGCTAGTTTTGATTTGAATATTAAGTAATATATCCGCATTTGCTATTCATATTGCATAAGATATGCGGGGCAGAGTACCCAAGATGAATCGCCAACATAAAAAATAATCTAGTCTTTGACAACGGTAGTGTCAGTATTAAAGTAGCAGTAAGATAATAAAAAAAAGAGTGCGTGTAACGTTCACACGCGATTGAAGTAAAACTTTTTTACTAATTATTTTTTTTTTCAATTTTTTTTGATTGATTTGTTTATAAACTATATAACTACAAAAAAATATTTGAAAACCGGATGGTACGCCATATTGCGACGCCATATTGCCGTAACGGACTTCCGTTGCATTGTCGTCCAGTTACCTCCTAGTCGCGCCTAAAGAAGTTTTACTTCAAAAGGAAAAGAATGCATGCACTGTGCCGTGGTGTTTGGCTGTTGGTAATACTTTATCACAATAGAGGCATTTTCTCTTGTGTCTGATTTCATCCTATTAAGTTTTTGTTGAGCGTAAAACGTTTATCTCAGCGAAGAAGAATATCCCAAAGCTTTATTGAACATTGAAGGTAAAATGTTGCATCGCAGCGACTGTCACGTCGCCAGTGTCAAATAAAATAACAGATTATCGAAGGGAGCTCGTGCAAGGAATAACAAACTCTTAATGGCTAAAAGCGCTTTTGGCTAAGAAGGCACGTTGTTGAACTTACAAACTCTGAGGCGAAGTATGTTAATTTCGAAATATGCTTTTAGATTCCACGTATTGAACAAATATAAAAAAAATTATTGTAAGTTTATAAAAGGAAATGTTGTTTACGTTCGACATGTTCACATTTCAGCTTTATTAAGTTTGTTTCAGTGTTACGATTTATAAATCACTTATGTAAAATTCGGCATTGTATATTTATTAAAAAAGCGAACTCTAACTTAAAAATAACATACCTAACCCGCCAGTTTGTTCGTGCGGGACTTTCTATACATGACTTCTGAAATTTGAGTAAAATAAAAACTTCGTTTAAAAAAACCGACTTCAAAAACTAAAAAACTACAAAGTGTAAAATAACTTATTTCTGAAGCTATTATTATTAATATATATTATCTAAAACATCTTAAAGTGGGTGCTTAGTAATTTTCAAAACATAGTATTTTTTATGTTTTACTTTGCACCGACTTCAAGATGTTTTAGATAATATATATTAATAATAATAGAAATAAGTTATTTTATACTTTTTAGTTTTTGAAGTAGATTTTTTTAAACGAAGTTTTTTTCATTTTATTTGTTACTTTTTAGTGTCTAGATATGTATGGGTAGACCTATGATAGGTGCCGCGCTCCTTAAAAAATATAGCTCCCAAGAAACGGGATCAAAAAAATGTTCGTAAAATGAAAACTACTGGTCCAAACTATGTTAAATTTTTAGGGGACCAAATGGCAGTTATTCCGCATCAAACTAAGTAAGAATCACGTAAATCGGATCATAAATCTCAGCGTAATCGGTGTACATATGGAACGGAATGGAAATTTTTTCATAAAAAATGTTCATAAAATGAAAACTACTGGGCCAAACTATGTAAAATTTTTAGGGGACCAAATGGCAGTTATTCCGCGTCGAACAAAAAAGAATCACGTAAATCGGATCATAAATCTCGGAGTAATCTGTGAACATACATAATTAAAAAAAAATATGATCCCGATGAATTGAGAACCTCCTTCCTTTTTAAAGTCGGTTAAAAATATTCATTGAAATCTGTTTCTGAGCCTTTATTGAAACCACCTGTCAAATCGACGCAGTCTAAAATCTGAAAGAATTTATTTATAAGTAAGATTTATAAGATAAATATATTGGGAATTTTTCCTCGTGACTGTGGTCTGGGATTAACCTTACTATTTTAATATTAATTTGTTATTTTCATAAAAGCAATAAAAGTATCGTATAAATTGGAGTATTCGTTTATGTTCAGATATTTATCTTAAAATCACAGTTTTATTTGTTGGTATACGTTATTCAAGGTTTTACGATAAATAAAATATCTCTGACTAGGTATACTTCAAATTTGGTGGTGAACACACACCAAACACACACACACACGCAGACACACACGCACTCATAGTTTTAGCTTAATTAATGAACAATTCCATTATATTTAAGTTCCTATAATAAAATTGTGTTGGTTGCCGCGATATAGACCTAGAGTATAGTGCAGAAACCGCCGCCAAAATTTTTTTTGCCTTAATTTTAAATTTATATAAGGCTTAGAAATCAGTTTATATAAATAAATGAATTTGAATTTGAATTTCAGAGATTTTTTTTCAGATTTTATATTTAAATTTTTGCACATTGTATGTACATATTTCGATATTTTTTCAATTGTGATGTCCTACGTGTTCTACGTGGACTCGTTCAAATAACGTCGTTTATGTCAACATACGAGACACAGCAATCTGTAGAGAAAGGGGTGCGCTCAAAAAAAAAACGCACACTGGGCCCCGTCCCGAGTAACAATGAACATTTCGATACCAATATTGATTCGGTTTGCGGCATGAGCGTACCGAATCCGAAAGGAATCCAATTAACTTAATGGTGACTGGGTCCCGAAGCAGCCAAATACACTATTACGCCACGCTTAAAAGCTTTCAGTAGCAGCCGGTCGCTATAGATGATCAATATATACCTAAATAAAAGTATTGCGTTTTCATGTTACGCACAGTTTCATGGAGGGTTATTATTGTATTCAACTCTTCGGGTGCCCTTCTGTGGTGTTTCTTTGTTATGGCAAGTGTGAATTTAAGCGCATTCGAGTTAGATCCGATCTATTTACCGCACGATTTATGAAAAGCCATTATTTTGAAAGTTATTAAATGCTTCATCAACCTATATAAGGTAGCCAAAGCCAAAAGATGCAAATTACAGAATAAATAATATATACCTATATAATAATTAATGTCAAAAACTATACTTCTATAATCACAGATTTCGCCAAGGCTACACTGTTAGTTTGACTTGAACAATAAAAAAACCGACTTCAAAATCTAAAAAACTACAAAATATAAAATAACTTATTTCTAAAGCTATTATTATTAATATATATTATCTTAAACATCTTAAAGTCGGTTCTTAGTAATTTTCAAAATATAGTAATTTTTTATGTTTTACTTTGCATCGACTTCAAGATATTTTAGATAATATATATTAATAATAATAGCTTTAGAAATAAGTTATATTATACTTTTTAGTTTTTGAATTCGATTTTTTTAAACGAAGTTTATTTTATTAACCGACTTCGAAAAAATAGGAGGTTCTCAATTCGTCGGAATCTTTTTTTTTTTTTTTTTTTTTCCTTTTTTTTTATGTATGTTCGCCGATTACTCCGCCATTTATGATCCGATTTACGTGATTCTTTTTTTGTTCGACGCGGAATAGCTTCCAATTGGTCCCCTAAAAATTTTACAAAATTTGGCCCAGTAGTTTTCATTTTATGGACATTTTTCATGGAAATAATTTTCACTCCGTTCCATATGTTCGCCGATTACTCCGTCATTTATGATCCGATTTACGTGATTCTTTTTTTGTTCGACGCAGAATAGCTGCCATGTGGTCCCCTAAAAATTTGACATAGTTTGGCCCAGTAGTTTTCATTTTATGAACATTTTTCATGAAAATAATTTTCACTCCGTTCCATATGTACACCAATTACTCTGAGATTTATGATTCGATTTACGTGATTCTTTTTTGTTCGACGCGGAATAGCTGCCATGTGGTCCCCTAAAAATTTGACATAGTTTGGCCCAGTAGTTTTCATTTTACGAAATTTTTTTTGTTCCGGGTTCTTAGGACCTATATTTTTTTATTTGTTACTTTTTAGTGTCTAGCTATGTATGGGTAGACCTACGAAAGGTGTCGCGCTCCTTAAAAAATATAGGTCCCAAGAAACGGGAACAAAAAAATATTCATAAAATGAAAACTACTGGGCCAAACTATGTTAAATTTTTAGGGGACCAAATGGAAGCTATTCCGCGTCGAACAAAAGAAGAATCACGTAAATCTAATCGTAAATCTCGGAGTAATCGGTGAACATACATAAAAGATCCCGACGAATTGAGAACCTCCTCCTTTTTTGAAGTCGGTTAACAAAAGAGTATATATACGTGTGTGTGTCATATACATGGTTGTATGTGTAATGTTTTTTTTTATTAATTTAATGTATTTTTTATGCATAATTAAAAAAATAAGCATTCGTCACTTCTTCTCTATATAAACTATAAGTGTGTGAAATTTCATAATCCTTCACCCGCGCATTTTCGTAAAAAGGGCTTTATTAAAATATAGATAGTAATTTATGTATTTAATAAGTCAAAATTGTCTATATAATCTGTATCTATCGTTAACAGTAACGATAGACACAGATTAATTATGTTCTAGTCTGTGTCTCGTCTTCATAGGCTTTTTTATGACACTATTATATTGAAATATAATAGTGTCATAAAAAAGTGTCTTTCATGAATGAAAGGCTATTTTACAGGTTAACTTTACTTTTAACTTTATTTTAATATTAATATAATATTAGATTCCTAGAATGTTCTATAATGAAAATTATTTTTAGAGTTTAGCTTTGGTGAACAATGTGTGAAATTGAAATAACGCAGGTAATGAAGTCTCTAGAGACCACGGACCGTAAAAATGGCCAGGACTTTTAGAGGGCTTGCACGGGGCCATGGGAAGGCCAACACGTAGAGGGCCCTTGACAAATTTAATGTAAACGTGGCATGGCACTGACCGGCGATTATCCCTGTCTACACCATATAGTAATGCACCCAAGGACAAGCCCCAGCCAGTGTAGGACTATTGTGGGAAATGATGACAAAAAGTATCGGGCTATTGGGGTGAACTGCTAGTGGTACTAGGGGGTCTGGGAATATCAGGACTATGGCGTCTACCCGTCAAAATGTTCGGGGAACATGGAAAATAGTTATACTTCTATTATGTATTTACTAATAATTATTGTCATACTAGGCCTCTATCGTGTAATATTGTAGGATATAAGTTTTTTTTTCAGGCCAGTACTTGTAGCAATGTTCTTTGCCACAAATCATTTTTAAAGTCCTTTAAATTTAGTTAAAACTGTAATCCAAACTTTAAATAATTATGTAAATTAGTCGTAAGTATTACAATAAAACTTAAATATTCAGAACTGTTCTATCAAAAAATGCTTGTTAGTTGATGTCGTGTTTAAAAGCAATTTCGGAGGAACAGAACTCGGCATTATTGTAATCAAAATAATCTAAATTATATCCGGAAACCAAATAGTACTACCGAAACATGCGTTGATAACACCCTTACCAAATTAAAACCGAAACATTTTGTATATCATTACAACGCTGACGTTTTGTGAAAAGTGAAAATTTATCATGTTTTGAAACTCAATTTACGAAATGAATGCTTAAAATTTTCAGTTCAAATCGTCAAAAGACTCCTGTAATGTACAATGAAATATTTATTACCTTTTACTAGGTGAATTTATTTCCATATCAATTAAAGAGGCTGAAAAATTTTAAAAATCTGGAAAATATTTGTTTTCCGTAATCACGGCCATTGAAAAGCTTTGTGTAAAAGTTATCCCGGAAACTGTTTTTTATTTGTGGTTTGCCATTTTGTTTATAATAGTCAATTTGATCGTTTAGTTAGTTTTGGTGGTTTCGGTAGTTTTGGTTGGTAGTTTTGATAGTTTTGTAAGTTGTGGAAGTTTCGGTTGTTTTGGTAGTTTCGGTAGTTTTAGTAGTTTTGGCTGGTAGATTTGGTTATATTTGTAATTTTGGTAGTCGTGGTAGTTTTTTGTAGCTTTGTACGTTTGTGTAGTTTACAGAGAGATACACGAGGATATATAAATAAAACTAGAACGGGTTGAAATAGGGAAAGAAAATTTGTATGGGAGACTAATCATTACTCAAGATTCGAAAGTTATAATAATTCATCATCTATAAAAAAATGTGACAGTAACTCGATCTGTCTATCTGTTAAGCTTTCACGGAAATACTACTAGAGTACTGGATTGGTTTTGGAGTAATTTTGTACATATGTTATTTTAATACCCAAAATGGACGGAGATACTTGTTATCCCTGAAGATATAAATATATAAAATGAAGTGAATTTTCGGGGGGGGGGGGGGCAAATAGTACGGACATAAAAATTTAGTAGTAATGATAGACCAAAGAAAAAGATATGTGGATTGTGTGAACTATGATATGAAGGACACCTTTATATCACAGTATACAGTCTATACACAATCCAGCGGGAGAGGAGTTATGTTCTAATCTAAAAGTATGGAAGAAAGCTGTGTAAACAAGAGGAAATTGTTTTGCCCTCAAAAATAAAAAAGAGGTAGAAGTTAGATTTGTATTAAGTAGTCTGATGAGGAATGATGTGTTGAAAGAACTATGTGGACTAAGAGAAGGTTTCATAACGAGGGATACAAAAAGAATATTAAAGTGATTTAGGCATGTAGATAGAATGAATTGTAAATGATATATAGAGGAATAGAAATGTATAACATTTTTCCCGTTCAAATTGGCGATGATTTGAACAAAGGTTAGTTAATTACACATAAAACCGTAGTGCATTTGTGGATTTGTTGAAGCTATATGCAGTAATAGAGGGGAGGGGAAAATATCAATTCATTCATCAACTTGCTAGAAAAAATTAACTATATGACTGGTGTTACTGGTGGCTAGCTATACCCCGATGATTCCTCTCGCCCACCTCTAAATCCAACGTTGATATCAGGTTTGTAATGTCTTTGTCTGTCTCTATGGAAAATATGTCATTTATAGACTTAGGTATAAGATTTCCTTTGACTTTGATATTTCATTATTTATATATGTTAAGCATTCGGTCATAGATAAGTATTAGACTTCAGCTGTTTTAAACGTTTCACTAATCCGTATCGATACCATACATATTGTTATGAGTTACAGGAGTCGAATTAAAATGCCGTTGGAATTACTATAGAGTTTATTAAAACTATACAAACTCGTATAACACAGGTACAAATATAACTGCAGCCAACTAGTACAAACGTGATGCACGATTCAATAACACGCGCATAGTCCGTCACTATATAGCTTATCGAGTGTACACACGTCTTGATCGTATCGTAATCGTCGCTTGCATGCCTCGCCCCTCCGTTCGGGCAATGTTTTATACCAAATTATTCAATATGTCTCGACCGCATAACAATAGTTTCTAAAAATCACACCTGGTTAATGACTATCATAAACGTTACAATACATAATAGGATGTTTTTCTAATTACAAATTTTAAACACAGAGTAAACAAAAGAAGTCCAAATGCCGAAAGGTAATAAACTGCAGGTGTGCATTTACTTTTGTCGGCGTCTAACAATATGTATATATGTAAGTATAAAATAGTAGATTGTTACATGAGACGTGAAAGTGACATCTTTAGGCACGAGCTGATTTGGCGTACGAACGTAGCGAGGGCGCCAATAATTCGAGTTGATGTTACAAAATTGTAGATAATTTTTTATTACAATGTATGCCGCGATTTAACAAAGGCTGTAAAAAAGTTGGGACATGACTCGCATGTATCATCTATGGTTCGCACAGTTTTCTAAATTTTTTCACAACAGGGAGAATCGTTTCCCAGAGACGGAAAGTGCTGTTTTCATCCCTATCATTGGGCAACTAAGCGCACTTTCAAAATATGAGAAATGAAAAGTCATTTTACGTACATAGTAAAGAGCGCATTTCATAAAAACATTGATTTTTTACATAAAAAACTATTCAAGGTTCAACAACTAATACAACTCAACAGATGGGAAATAAAAACTAAGTAAAAAAAATAAAACTAAAATTATACTTTTAACTAAAACTAACTAATATTATAATTATAAACTAAGCCATAGAATGTGTCGAATGTCAAAGATACAAGGCTGATAATAAGAAACCTAGCGGACTTTTACAAACGCCTGCGACTAACCGTAGGTTTGAAGTAGTCGCAGTGGACCTCTTCGGTCCGTTGCCAGTAACTCCTAACAATAAAAGGTGGGTTCTGATACTTGAAGATACTTGTACTCGTTGGGTTGAGCTATTCGCCTTGCAAAATGCTACCAGTGCAGAATGTGCCAAAACTATGGTAGAAGAAGTATTTCTCAGGTATGGAGTCCCACGGCGCATAATAAGCGATAATGGGGTACAGTTTATTAGCGAGGTGATGCAACAGGTATGTAACTCATTCAGTATTACACAAGTTCTTACGCCTAAGTATCACCCTCAAGCAAATCCAGTGGAGAGAAAGAACCGTGACCTTAAACCACAGCTCGCTATATTGGTTCAACGAGTTCATAAGACGTGGGACGTTCATCTACCCGCGATTCGTTTCGCTATGAACTCAGCTGTCACTTCAAGTACTGGTTACTCACCTGCGTATTTAACGTTTGGCCGAGAGATACGTGCGCCGGCTGATGTGGTAGCGGACATGCGCAATATTGTGCAGAACGATGACGTTGTCACCGCCGTGACACCATATTTACGTCGAATTTCAAACGCTTTATTCCAGGCAAGAGAAGTACAGGAGAGAGTGCAGGCAACCCGGAAGCAACATGCTGATCAGCGGAGACGTCCCGCCCCTAACTACACCACCGGCGACTTGGTACTTTTGAAGACTCAAGGAAGTAACGATACTTTGCCTGGACAGACGCCTAAGCTAATACCCAAGCGGGATGGGCCATATAAGATAGCCGAAGCATCCAGTCCTACTACTTATGTTCTAGAAAGTGTAAGTAACGGTCGAGTTTTAGGGAAGTACCATGTGTCCCAGTTGAGTCCTTTCGTAGGAGATATTAGATTACCTTTAAATGAGAAGCTTAAGCGAGGTAGACCTAGGAAGCTGACCTAGATACGAGGGCGATTAATCTAGGTCAGAGGGGGAGGATGTAGCACGGAGGTTTCCTTCGTGCTGCGCTAACCTCTACCAACGTTTATGAACATATAGAGAATGTCATGTCACGCAAGGGCGACTTGACGGATATCTGTGATTGTAAGACGTT
Organism: Dendrolimus pini; assembly: GCA_949752895.1. Taxonomy (NCBI): domain Eukaryota; kingdom Metazoa; phylum Arthropoda; class Insecta; order Lepidoptera; family Lasiocampidae; genus Dendrolimus; species Dendrolimus pini. The sequence goes on along the minus strand of OX457125.1, from coordinate 7,934,248 downwards.
TTCCAGCTATCTAAGAAATCCAAATTTATCCTTATCATCATTGATTATTAATTATAGTAGCCTTATATATTTCAACTACTATACAAATAATTTAATATAGAGTATGTAACAAATCCCTGCCAGAGGGAAGCGTGCCCAGAAGGCTGGCTGCACCTAATAAATATATTGTTTGACTTTGAATGAAATAATTTTCCGTAAACCATAAAAGCAAAGAAGTAAATCGCTGTTGGACAGGCACGTAAAATGTTTCAAGTTGATCGTTTCAGAATTTTCCCGAGAATGTGAAAGGAATTTACCTTTATTCTAGGCATTTCGACGAAAAAGGTTTAGCGATTGTCCCATAGTAATCGGTTTAATGTTTCACAAAGAAATTGTTTATGATATAAATCGAATCGTATAGTAGATGCGTTCGATTTTGATCAGCTATCTTAGGCGCCCTTGTCTAGCCTGAAAGAAAATACCTTGTTTCGAACAGCGACGCAAGAAGCGTTGTAATAAACACAATTCTATGTGTTTACTCGGAACCCGCTGGATACAAAGGTGATGATTATGCGGCTGAAGCAGTGAGTATATATTAGTACCTATCGCTTTGGAGGCTAACTGCTACTAAACCAAATTATAAAATTTTACAGGAGAGCAAAAGAAGTAAAATAATATTGATGTGCTTTTTTAATATTTTCCTTGTTTTTTTCCCAATGACTATAATAGTATTCCTTTAAACTTACATTATCATTCTTGATTACTGATATTCCAACTGGTCAACACAAAATTGGTAATTTAGCAAGCTAATCAAATATTGTTTATTTTTATTATTTTTATTAATAGAACCAAGTTAGCCTTGCTATTTCCCTTGACTTAGTCAAAGACTAAATGAACAATTTTTTATACTTATATATATATGTATATATACACATACATGTACACATATAGTCATATCTATAGTAATGAAATATTGTTTAGTAATGGAAAAATGATGTATGTATGTAATGTAACGACATCTTGCTTTTATACAAAGTTTCAAAGTGATTTCAAATTCATCTTATAGCTTACACAATCTTTAAAGTGCGATATGTCATGTAATGTGATGTAAAGAACATTATATTTTGTTTTATAGCGGAAAACATACGATGCTAAAATGGTAACGGCTAAGTCTAGGCTCGGCACGTCGATATCAACACATATTTCACGTGAGCAGCTTGCGTAATGGGCCTGCGTCACTACAGCCCCTACATGGCCTACAGCGCAATAAAGCCAATTTCATTTGTTAGGTTTTTCCTTTAGGAATGTACTGGTATGTAATCGCCATAAAGCAGAGGACCTCTGTTAGTCAATGCGTGAGTGCGCAGGTGCGCTCTCGCAAATTACCTATTCCCTCAAAAACAAGGCACTCAAAAGAAGTAACGCAAACGTTTATTATACGTCATATGTACGAGGCGTTAAAGTAAACTACCGTTTTTTGTTGCTTCTCTAAAGCTTTAAAAAGTACATAATATTGTAATGTTGGCTGCTGACGACTTCCTATAAGAATTATTTTTAGACTAAAAGCTGTCTATGTCCTTTCACGGGATACAATATACCACATAATATTATCTAGTATAGATTATATAGATTGTGGATTATTTACTAGGTACTGGCATATAAAATTTGTGTTGAAAACTTAAAAGATTTTGGTCAAATATATGGGAATCAAAAGAACAGCGGAAATGGCAGAATGAATAAAGCAAATTAAGGAAAAATACTCAAATATAACAGTAATGGAATTTACTCATGTTAGTGTAGAAATATTCAAACACGTTATAAATCGAACTTATAATTGGAAAACATTTGGTACAGACAACATACATAACTATTGGTACAAAAAAATTACCAACGTACATCCACATATATATATATATATATATATATATAACCATTTAAACACATTAATCGAAGAACCAAATAACATGCTACATTTTCTCACACATAGAATAACATACATGGTACCTAAATACCTTAACACTTCAGATGAGCCCTATAAATATCGCCTTATCACTTGCTTGCAAACAATTTACAAAATCTTAACCGCGTGTATCAGTGCAACCATATAGGTAGTCATTTGTATAAGCATAATCTTCTTGCAGAACAGCAGAAAAGTTGTAGGACAAACAGCCAGGGTGGTAAAGAAGTTTTACAACCCTGGCTGTAAAACAATTCACATGGTGAGATGGTGAACAATAGACACCATTAGGTAGTCTTAATAATGCCTTTTTTTAGAATTTTGTATTCAAATTTAGGTAACATAATTAAAGCTTAGATCACCTCTCACATTACTACTGAACCGATCTGCATAACATGAGGGATATATCGGAGTGATACGTTAAACCCACTATGTTTTTGTCTAGCACTTAATCCCCTTTCAGAGATGCTTAATAACAGTGGTTTAGGTATAAAATTATAAGTAAAATTCAGAATTCTCTTTATCGCATTTACTCCATCCATATGCTCGACATAAAATTATACGCTTCAAGTAAAGATGAACTTTTTCCAGTAGATATTACTGAACAATTTTTAATTGATCATATTTGGAGTTATTATATGTAAAATATTATCCGTGACAGAGTGGAAAATAAATAATATCATATATAGTGCATATGTGATATTATTACTCATCCTGAGAAAAAATAGAACTAATAGATAGTCATAGCACTTACAAATATTTAGGGTTTGAATAATCGCGTAAAATAAAACATAAGGACATAAAATCAGTATTAATAAATAAATTTAAACACAGACTAAATCTTATTCTTAAATCCCAACTAAAATATAAATATATTATAAAAGCATTTGATAAATTTGAAATATTGGTATTAGCATATTTATTTGGAATCATAAATTGGAGTAAAGCTGACGTCAATAACTATGATGAATAATAATTATGATAAAACACCACCCGAAATCTGCCGTAGAGAGACTTGTAAATACCACATCAAGAAGGAGGTAGATTTCATCGACATAAATTATTTACATACTAAAAAAATAAATACGTAAAAAAATTACTTTCATGGAAAAGCGGTGTAATCATCTTTACAAAAATCATTTTTATCCGTGCAGGAACGGAGAAATAATACAATTTCCTGCTGCCGGGCGGCCTGTCGTAAGAGGCGTCAAAACAACCCACAACCAGGTAGTAGGGCATTCGTCCGACTGGATGGCTACCACCCCTGGTCTAGAGTATCTACTGAACTCCTGCAATAAAAATAAAAAACTGTTTTTTTAATATGTATTTTTTATGCATACATATGTATATGTATTAAAAATGTATAAAAAGTAGATAATAACAATAAGTCTTGATTTCAGGAAATATAGAATACCCATATAAAATACAATCAGAAATCAAAACTAAAATAAAATAAAATTAAAATAACGTCAATTCGTGTGACACACACGTGTACTGCATTGAGGTGCACAGAATGCCAGCTCCTAAAAATAGGGTTGTCAATACCATCTGAAAACATGAATTAAAATTTATCACTCGCATCGAAGGCTATCGCTAACATTGACATTGTTTGCGTTGATCCGCTTTAACAATCACTTTTAGTTCTTCATTGTCCATGAGGTTTGTTCTGTAGGTCAATATTTTCTTCTATCTAAAGACCTGATACTTTAAGTTTTTCATATTGTAAACATAATGTCACATAAAAATCAAATGGCGCGGAAACAAATGAATACATAACAAATAAAAGCATGAAATTTGAATTTGGAATTCCTAACCAAACGCCAGATATTTGTTATAAAAGCGGTCGGTTCGATAAAATACCAATTTCATAATGTGAGGACCTAATACATAATCGTTGTGGGCAATGCTATCATTTTACAACAGATTACGTGGTTAAACGGTCAATCGGAATGGTTTTAATTGATTATGATGAATGTTTCTCTTTGACAGTGTTATTTTACTAATTTGCGGTGTTATTGGTTATATTATTGGCGATATTTCCATTTGAGGAATTTATATTTGATTAAAAATAAACTAGAAGCCAGAAGCAAACTACCTATATGTTGAAATAACATAATTCGATACGTGAGGCCCCTCAAATAATTTAGAACATAGACCAATATATGTTATACGAAGGGGTTGTTCGTCTCTTACTCGCGTTTTATATTACATTCGCACGCTTCGTTTATATTGTTAAGAATTGGCAGGGGAGTTGTAGGATGTAAATTCGAAAATGCCGTTGGAATGATCACAAAGATTAGAAGTATACACACGCAATTCACGTTTCCTACAAATATAGCCGAACACAATAAAACTAAACCGTAGGGCAGAAAACCGTTAGCACATAAATCCCGCAAGGTTCGTCGTTATAAGATACTCTTTCCGAAAGTGCAGTAGGTAACGCCTCGTTCGCAGTCAGAACACGACTGGTGCATTTCCCGACTGACCGACCCTCATCTATTTGTAAATTAGACATGGCCTCCTAGCAACATTCCACCCACTGGTTCTTGAAATCGTTAAATGGTCAGCTTAATGGCTTCTAAGAATTCTTATGAAATACTAACAGAGCAAAGAAGGTTTTAAAACGTTTTACAGCGCGAACAATAGATAACTTAAATTCAAGGGGATAATAAGATACCTGCAAAGGATTAGTATCGGCTTGCAACAGTAGTATACCTACCTCCTGGCGGTAAGTAGGAAAGTGGCAAAGAAAGTGGAGCTACAGATACGCATAAACCAAGGCCTTTATATTATAAATAGGAGCACGGCAAGAAGCATGGAAACTTCTAGGAGGATCTAGGCTAGTTAGAGTGGCCAAGATTCAGCTATCGTATGCCAAAAAGGCGTTTCAGACGTAAGTAGCAGAAACCACTCGTTAGCAGAACAAAGAAAGAATGTAAATATAAAATCGGTTTATACTACGTATACGGCTAGCAAGGAGGTTGGCTGACCACGGTTCATAATCAAACCCAATGTGTATATTAATATTAAGATGAAACAGTAATTAATATCAAGAATTATTAGGTTCGTGGGGTCCATCGCCAAAGGGTGCTTTCAAAGAAATTTGTAAGAAACTCTTTGATGACGCGATCTTAAGGCTGGTAACGTATTTCGCACAACGAATCAACATTGCCATACAGCGTGGCAATACAGCCAGCCTTCTGGGCACGCTTCCCTCCGGTAGTGATTTGTTACATAGTTTATATTGACTTAACTTGACTACTTAATTAATGTCAGAATAAAATTGCTTTTTAAAAAAAGTTAGTTTAGCAGCACTTTTTCTAAATGAAAGTTGAGTTTTAAAATTAATATTATTTGAATAAAGTGAAAAGTTATGTTTATTTAGGCTTCCCGAATCGACTACGAGTATTTGCAAGTTATAAAACCCTCATCAGATAGTTAAATTGATCTGTAGTGAGTTGTTTGATATTTCGTACAACGTTCAAAGTGTTATCGACTTATTTTCAATATACGATTGAATGAGATTTCATTTAGATTTAGTTTTAACTATTTTTGGCCGTGGCATCATTCGCGCGAGACTTGGATTTTATATTAATATCTTAAAAAGCCTACAAGATATCGAAAATGAACATACTGTTACATGCGTGCGGGGGTTCGCACTTAGGATTGGAAGAAAACACCAGTTTTAACTAATCGCTTTTATTGACTAAGACAGCCGCACATAATACCTCTGTGCAGGGTTGCCCCTATACGCACGCCTAACAATGTACTGTCCCGACGATAAGGTGTCTCGCTTATAACACCGTCGCCGAAATTGCGTAGACCACCTCCTGCTACTGCAATGCTCACCTCCGATATTACCGCGTGTAGCTTGCTTCTGGTTCGTGTCTCGAACTACGCTACACTCCTCATTCACTTAACTGTTCACCAAACTTGTCACTAAATTCACCACTTAACTCGTCACTGGATTCTATTAAACTTCTCTTCCAACTCTTCCGTATCGCACTTATCGCTTCGCTGTCATGAACTGAACTCAACTCTAAAACTGCCCGGCAGGCGCGCCTTACGCTGCTTATATACCCGGAAGAATTTTCTGGAACCCTTAATTTCGTTATTCTTTTATTTACTATCTGTCCCTTTCTAAACATCTAAGTAACCCTATTTTTTCCTTCCCGAACTTTCTATTCTAGAACTTTCGTTCATCGTCTATCCCTTTCTAAAATATATCCGTCCTTGTCTTTTCCTTCCAGTATTTTCTAGTTTTTTTTAAAGTTCTTAAACTAACTAGATGGTTCCATCGTCATTCGCCACAATACATTTAAGGCTCAAAATCAAAAGGAAGAATAAATTCAATTTACGTGATTAAATCCATCAATATAGAAAACAGACATTACCATCGGAGGTGCATCTCACAAACATGTTCAGAATAATATAGGATTATCATTTTCTCACGCCGCCAGTGGTGGATTTACGCATTTGCCGCCAGTAGGCTGTTCAAATTTTACCGTACCTGCTTGATCTCTATAGTTCGATGCCCTATTTCACAATTATATAGGTATTTAGTTTATTTATATATGCTATGTAGTTTTCATTACTGATTACAATCATATTAATTTCTTTGTTAATATATGTGTAATTTTATTATTATCAATTATAATATTTTACTAGCATGTGCTTTCTAATTACACCACTGTTCCCCCTGAAAAATTGATCTGTCTAGTAAAATATAATACATCTTGGTATGTGTGTGGGTCAAATAACATTTAGTACAATTATGTACCTACATAACATAAAATCGGCGTCAGTGTAGGATATTGTAACTATTTTTTTTGTAGTTATTATTCTTTTCATCAACTAATTTAATGTTTAAATGGAATACAAGATTCTGCACTGACGATGTATACAACAATATATACATATACACAGTCTTATATTAATGGTAAATAAATTAAGTAATCATATACACCTAGAGTACTATTAGTCGTATTATTTTGTACTCTCCTATGGAGCTAAGCACAATTTTATGTCAATCTGTATGATACCAAGGCCGTGAACACGAAAGAAACAATCTTATAAATCAATTCATTTTCTCATTTATTTCTTTGGAACTTAAAACAACGAACAGCTAAAGGTATGCATACATATTATTCGTGTAATCATGGAAGCAGAATACCTTTTTCCATTGTGTAACTAATATTATGTCTAAGTTGTAACACAAACATTTTATCACATAATGTATCATACAATGATAAGATGTTTAGAGGGTATGACTTAAGTACAGTTTTAGCCTTGTTGATGGTTAAGTAACAAAAAAAGTAAAGCAAGTAATATTTATATAGTGACAAATATATTGTTGCAATTAACAATCAGATAAAACTCTAAAATAACATTTTCTATATCTGTTTCCCCCGATTTTTCTCTATTACAGATAATGAATGCATTTACAGAAAGCTACGCCATACACAATTAAAATAAAATTGCAATATATTTATTTCAAATGCAACGAAAACTTTGAACGTTGAGACCTCTTACGAAAACTTTAAGACAAAAAGCAGATTAACTTCTACAAAGTATGCGCGAAGTTCAAGTAAACGGAATCAAAGTGACATCCGTGTTGAATAAATTTATTTGAAGCAAAGGCACCGGGCGTTATTGCAGAACTCAACCTCCAACTACCGCGGCAATCTGCATATAATAATACTCTGATTTTTTTTGTATTCGTTATAGTTCATAAGAGAAGGCTTCCGGATCTTATTCCAACGACAAAAGTTAGGATACTAACAAAGAGAGGATTCGGAGGCGTCGCTATGTTCGCCTTCTCCCCATGACATCGTGAAACTGAAAGGTTGTGCGACCTGCCCATCCAGCTATACCAGTAACTAAGGGCGCCTGGACCCCAACGACATCTCGATGCATAGTTTATGTTGAGGCATGACTGTGATATACCTATATCCCTTGGCGCCTTACGTAAACGTGGAGGGACGCTGGTAAGTTTAGTCAGAAGTCTGGGGGCTGGCATGCCTTCATCAGATCTGAACTCCTTTTTAATGAAAGGCTGTGTGACGAACCGCGCTTAAGTTACCCATATGTAATCACTTGCAAATCTCTAACGGTCGCATAAGGCATTCCCTAGCAGAAGAAGTAAAAAGTATACTAGCAAAGAGGTCGCTAAAAAGGACAGGCGTGGCTTGGGTTATTACACTACCCGTTTTACTTTCCTTAATAATAATCTAGTTTTCCTTAGCGTGTCTTCTCTATTTTGGGATATGTCCTCCAGTACACCACAAATTTGTATGTCGTCCCTCACGCAATCAATGCACCTCCTAATTGGCCTATCTTTATGCCATATTTACGTTTAGTACTTTCGCTGCTGCTCGTGCTGTGTATGCGAATTCTCAAAATACTTCTGTGACAGCATCGCAGGCTGTGACTGTTTACATGCGTCTTAATATGTGATAATGTAAATACCTAATGGGAAGGTATAACTCAGTGGGATAACAGTGGACATCAATTTGATAGTTAGTTGAAATTGCTCGAAGAATCCGTACAAAACGTTACGTAAGTGGCCATATGTACCCAAATCCCCAGTTATTAGTACGAAAATTGTCGTGAGTGTAAAACATAAAATATCAAAGTTGGGGGTGTGCAATTAAGATGAGTGGCTGGCGCAGATGAGCACGCAACCTCCCAAGCCGTGGATCGGGTTTGCCCTTTGCCTTTGAGTATAAAACGCTCTATTTGCTACTGGTGCGGAAAGGATTGGTTCGCACACGTATTCTTTTATACACAATATTAATTACTTGTTATTAATAAAAATATGCCCTTGGGATTACACATGTCATTAAACATATTAACTACGAAGCAATGTCGTGTTTCTCTCTTGTAATATATTGCAAAGAAAGACGAATACATGTTTACAATCTGATAGATTTTCGTATTTTTTCTATTTATTAGTTATGAAACCCTAAAAGTCATGTAACTGTCAAAAACAACCCAATCTCAGAAACTACTCAACGCAACTTGTTAAAAGCGATTTCAGTTAAAAAGCGATTTAAAATTTATTTGTTCAATTTTAAATTTGTAATTTAAAAGTTATAGATGATATAACTTTTAAATTACAAATTGAAATATAGATGATGAGGTAGCATGACTAGTATTTTTCTTACTTATAAATAAGTATATATAAATATAAATGAATAAATATAAATGATTCAAATACAATAAAATAAATATTGTATTTATCTTTATAAGACTAAAGGCCGGTTCCTATACCTTACTATTCATTCACTCTCTCTACTATCGGTTGAATTTTGACATTGGATGACAGCTTATGTCACATTTTAACCGGTAGATAACCGAAAATCAACGGTCGGTAAGATAGGGGAAACTTCAATCGAATTTTATATTTATCTTTATTTACATGGTCAAATTGTCACTTAACAATGAAACGTGTACAACACTATGCTACAAACATTTACCAAAGCAATGTGGCAGCCCCAACTTCGTGGCCTCGAGCTTCTCCGGGTTAAGTTTATGCATGTGTCAGTTTCAACACTAATGTTTGATATAAAAGCAATCTTCTGTATTGTACATATATTTGTGCCTCGAGCGTTAAATAAGCAGTGTGGTGTACGTGATCAAATGAAAATGTGTGAATGTTTTTTCTTTGCATATGTTATCTTCAAACAACATTAAAACGAGTCGCGAATAGTGAGTAAGCACGGAAGTTCTTTTTAAGTTAAGTGTAAATTGCGCAATCCAAAATTGATTGTGCAAATCTCATTGAGAAACTACATTTGTATGTTCCTCCTACTAATGTTCGCCCTAGGAAATTATTACACACACCATTGACGCGCACAACTTACCGACGTTATTCGTTCTGTATCAAAACTGCAAACGAATTTAATAAGTTGGGTAAGTTGGAAGATATACTTAGACTTATTTACTAATAGTGTAGCATTGTTTAGCGCAAAGTTGGTCAAATTCTATTCAAACTCAGATTTATCAGTTTAAGTACCTTATATCTATGCACATTTTTATTATTGTTTCTTTGTATAATTTTCTTTTCTTTTTCTCTTTTTAGTTTTACTGTTATCAGTGGAGGCTTATTAATAGCTTCTCTAAATCTATCTTATTTTTAGTTATTATTAATGATAGCTGTTAACCCCACAAATAAAATAAAACAATCGCAGTCCACTACTGGACATACGCTTTCCCAAGTCCGCGCCATCTCGCTCCTCCGCCTTCCTCATTCGGCACCTACCGGCGACCTTACGCACATGGACATTCAATCGGGCCGGAGGGTGTCCGATATCATAACATATCTTCGACCAGTAGTAGAAAATTACTGGTCAAAGACTACACTAACTAAACTAAAACTATATTTACTTATATAACTCAGATGAATAAAAATTCTGCGTTTCCAAAGAAAGTATTTGAACAAAATTCATTCAACAAAGAGTGTCGAACAAAAGGGAAAGATAATTGTTAAGTTTCACGATCAGTTGATTTCTGAAAAGAACGAATTGGTTTCAATTTTAAGATATTTTAATTATATTGGAAGGACATAAGTTTTTGTCATTACAGACAATCCCATTTAAATTCAATATTCAATTAAGAATATCTGTTATCTAAACTGAAAGTAAACTTTAGATCTTGAACAAAATAAGCATGCTTGAGCACCTCTTAATTACACCAAATAATAGATGGGAGAGGACCTCTGTAAACAATAAACATTTATTCCTTTCCTGTTATATAATAATTTAATAAAAACATTTTATTAATATTACACTTAATGATATTTAATTTGGAAATTCTCTGTTGACTATTGAGTTAATGTTGTATTAATTAGATGGTGGATCTATAGTAATATATAAAGCTGAAGAGTTTGATTGTTTGCTTGAACGCGCTAATCTCAGGAACTACTGATCTGATTTGAAAAATTCTTTTAGTGTTAGATAGCCCATTTGTCGAGATAGGCTATATATCAAATATAAAAATACATACTTCATATTCGTATTGTATTTTATAGAAAAACACTTTGGAGTAAGTAAACTCTCTAGCAGTCACCAGTTACTGCATACAATATATTTTTCCATCAGTTACAGTAACTCCGACAGTAAAAGCAGAAAACTCGATATGCGACAAATGTGGCTTACCGTTGGCAAAACAAGGAAAGAAAGGTAAACGAAAACCATGCCCTTGTGAGCATCACGCGCCACCCGAAGTTCCTCCCTCGGCCGATGATATCAGCAAAGGTGGCAGATCAACTATCTGCCAATGCCAGCTCAATTCAGATGTGGAAACAGGTACGGTTAGCAAAAAGCTCAAGAAGTCTAAACGGAACAAGAACAAGGTGGAACCGTGTCAATGCAAAAAAGAAGAGCCTGTGACATCCACTGATGACGAATAGAATAGAATAGAATAATAATTTATTGCCAGAAATGTACGTGTACATAGGTGTTTTTTTGTGGTAATAGTCTCAATACATTTTGCCTTGTTAGGCGTGCAACTTCCAGATCTTATAACTAAATCTACATTAAAACTTAATTTACAATAATAATTAAATAAATTAAGTAATATTAAATGTCAACAAGCAAAGCATTAATTAAATAAAAATCCATTAATTTAATAATCAGAATTTATCACTTATATAATCATCGATTTTATAATAACATTTCATTATTAAAAAATTCTTTAAATGTTTCCTAAATAATAATACGGATTTTTGTTTCTTTATACTGTCAGGTAATTTATTGTATATTACTGGTGCCATACATAGTACACTTTTCTGCATCAGTGTAGTTTTACTACTATGTATGCAAAGCCTGTCATTATCCCGTCGATTGCGTTTTATAGTTTGACCTATGCTTGGGAAAAAATAAGGATTATTTCTAACAAATAAACAAACTTCATAAATATATATGTAAGGAAGTGCTAACATCTTATAATCTATGAAATGTTGCCTGCAGCTTTCCATATTTTGGAGTCTAAATATGGATCGTATACAGCGTTTTTGCCCTTTGAATGCAACTTCTGTGTCCGTAGAATTCCCCCAAAATATGATGCCATATCTCAAAATGGATTCTGTTAGTCCGTAGTAAGCTGTTAGAACACGATCTATATTTAAAGTTAGGGATATTTTGTAAAGAGAATATGACGTACTGCCTAATTTTTTATTTAAGTTTGATATATGAGATTTCCAATTTAACTGTTTGTCTATAGTGACGCCTAAAAATTTTGCGAAATCTACTGACTCAATCACATGATTTTGATATTTAATCATAATGTTAGATACAGTATTTCTTTGGCTAAAGTGCATAACTTGAGTTTTTTTGAAATTGATTTTTAAGTGATTGTGATTTAGCCAATCAATGATCGAAGATAGTGTTTCGTTGTAACTTACTTGATACTTTAAAATTAATTCCCGATTATATAGTTATTATCTTAAGCAATGGTTTTAGATTATAAAGTAATTATTTAAAATTTTCTAGTAAAAGTCGTGTCGTATTTATTATTTGTATACAACGACAGTGAAATTGTGATATTTATCTTTGTGATAATAATGAATGTCATATTATTGAATTAAGTTTTACCATTAATATAATTTAAAAAATAATATTTTCTTTTATTTACGACCATAATTAGTTATTTTTCCGACCCTATACAATACCGAATGGCTTGGGCCTCCCATGAAAAACCTTGCTGCTTGCAGCAGTGGTTCCTTGTATTAGTTTATTTTTTGACATATTATTCAGACTCCTTGATATAACTCCGCACGCTGTCCATATTAAAGTAAAACTAATAAAGGCATAAGTTTATAATATGAGTTTTATTTGTAACTTAGATGTTTTACAAGGAATACAATTTTAAAAAAAGTGACACCATCAGTTTTGGTTTATTCCTCTAAAGATGTCAAAGCATATTACTTTTATCTAAGTAGGTTCAATAGCTTCACTATAAAGAGTCTGGATATACAAACTCTAACATCTTCTCTTGAAGCTAAGGAACAGCAGAGTCCTTAAACGTGCAGGCCAATCTCACGACAAAGCATAACCAGCCTTGGCTTATACAGTGCCTTTGTGAACATGTCCGCAATTTGGTTTTCTGTACCACTCTTTGCAATCATCATAGTTCCATCAGCTATGGCTTCTCGTATAAAGAAATGTCGTAGCTTGATATGCTTGGTTCTGTTGTGGAATTCATATGGTGGATTCAGTGCAAGCTTGATGTCAGATTCGTTATCCACATGGAGAACAGGAGTTAAAGTTGATTGCTCTATGTTTTCAATCAATCTTTTAACCCATATTATTTCTCTTGCAGCTTCACTAGCCGCCATAATTTCGGCTTCTGTGCTAGATATCGCAAATAAGGTCTGTAACTTACTCCTCCATGAAATAGGGCCTCCGTAAACACATACAAATCCTGAAGTCGATCTTCCAGTTTCAGGGTCACCACCATGATTCGCATGACTGTAACAGACCAGCTCTTTCTGCATGCCTCTTTTGTACGTAATGCAATAATCGCGAGTACCATCTAAATATCAAAATATTCTCTTCACTTTTACTATATCTCTTTTTGTAGGAGCTTCTAAGTGTCTGGATACAACACTAAGAGCATAAGCTATATCGGGCCTTGTACCCACCATCAGATATGCAAGAGCTCCAACCGCTTCTCTATAAGGAAACGAATTGTCTCCTCCAGCATCTTCTCTCAATTCGGAATCTTTGAGTATAGGTATAGCAGCAGCCTTACTATTCTGCATACAGAATTTTTCAAGTACTTTCTTGGTGTACCCACTTTGATGTATTTTGATACAATCTTCCTCTCTCACTATTTCAAGTCCCAGGAAGTAATAGGTATCCATGTTACTTTGGGATTTTATTTTAAATCGCCTCTGTAAATTCTCGAGAAAAACGTCGATTAGTGCCTGTGACGTCCCAGCAATCATGCCATCGTCAACATATAGAGCTAGAAGTAGCCTGTCTTCGCCTTTTTTTCATAGAGAATATGCAAGGATCTTCTCCAGGTTTGAACCCTTCTTCTAAAAGATAGCCTTTTATGCAATTGTTCCAACACAGCGGTGCTTGTTTAAGTCCATATAAACTGCGTTTCAATTTGCATACCTTGCTAGTCCCATCGGTATATCCTTCTGGCTGTTTGACGTAAATTTCTTCCTTTAATCTTCCATAAAGAAATGCGGTAAATTGCGCAAGGATCATGTTATCTCGAGCAGCAATACTTATGAGCGTCCTGATTGAGCTCATTTTTGCGACTGGGCTAAATGTTTTCTCATAGTCAATCCCTTTCTTTTGAGAATAACCAACAGCTACTAGTCTGGCTTTATACTTGTCGATATTTCCATTCGAGTTTCGTTTTATCTTGTAAACCCATTTGGTTGAAATGGCTTTGCGTCCTTTGGGCAATGGTATTAAGTCCCAAGTATCATTATCTTTTAGGGAACTTATTTCATCATCCATAGCATTGCGCCATCTATTTTTATCAACAGACTTCATCGCATCTTTGAACGCCCTTGGTTCTTCTTCATGATCATAGACCTTTTCAACGCAATTAAGAATAAATTCATCAAATCTCTCAGGTGGTTTGATTGTTGAACGATCTCTTAAAGTCATTATATATGGAACTTGTTCTCCACGTTGATCAAAATGAAAGTTTTCTTGAGATGCTTCTCGAATTTGAACCTCTTCTCTCAATAAGTCATCTCCAAACTCATTTTGTAGATCTGTATCACGATGCGGTAAAATACTTCCAGCGGATGAAGTAATATCTACATCAGAGTCAGGCTGAGCAGTATCGGAATTAACAGAGTCATTAATCGGTACATTTGATTCAACAGTTTTCTGATTGTGTGGCATCTGTGAATCTTCTTCTGGTATGATAAGCTGTATCTCCTGCTCAATAGACGGTAATGGTAACTTAAAAGAGTTTGAGTCTACCTTAGGTGCCTCCGTTGCTGTCTGATACATAGGTATTTCTATGAGAGGGCTTTCATCAAAAATCACGTCTATTGATCTGATAAGCCTATGATTTTCTTTAGACCATATTCGATACCCATCATCTCCATCATAACCGATTAATATTCCTTTTTCAGCTTTCTTACTGAGTTTCTTTCGTCTTTGTTTCGATACGTGCGCATAACACGTCGATCCAATTATCCTCAAGTGTTTGATGCCTGGTTTCTTTCCAAAAAATAACTCGAAAGGTGACTTACCTTCCACTGTTGTTGGTCCCGTTCGATTAAGTATATAGACAGAAGTATTAATTAATTCCGCCCAAAGACCTTGTGGTATTTCATCATGAGCATGCATCATTGCCCTAGCAGTTTCTACTATAGTCCTATTATCTCGATCCGAGCATCCATTTTGTTCTGGCGTATAGGGCATAGTGAAACGCTGATTTATACCATTCTGTCGAAATGTATTGCATATCTGCTCATTGTCGAATTCTCTTCCATTATCGCCTAGGAAATTTTGAATAACATGGCCAGCAGTTTTGATCTCAGCTAGAAACTGTTTAAGCTTGCTGTGAACTTCGCTTTTGTGTTTCATGAAGTAGACATGACGATACCGAGAGTAGTCATCCTTGAAAAGAACAAAGTATCGAAATTTGGAAATTGAGTACATAAAAGGTCCACAAACATCAGAGTGAATAAGCTCTCCAGGCTTTGCCGTTGATACAACCTTCACATAGTTCTGTGTTGCAGTCCAATTTTATGTCAAATTGGTTTTCTACTATCTTTTTTACATGTTTTTTTATTCTGATGTCCTAAACGTTCATGATACAATTGTAATGATTGTGAATTTGTGATAAGACTAACTTCTTGGTTTGGTGTGACAATTTTAACATTAAGTATATATAGCCCACCATGCTTTCTTCGCTTTCCATTCACTATTTCTCTACCTATTCTCTACACTATTACCTTCAATGTACATGATTCTGTATGGGATTCGAATATACTATTCTGTAGTTTATCTTGAGCTGTAAGAACGGAAAATAAATTTCTTTTTAATGCTGGAATATACCACACATCTTCTAAAAGAAGTGATTCGACTCGTCCCTTTACATCAGCATTGAGACGTATAGATCCTTTGCCAATAGCATTGATTATCTGTCCAGATGCTGTAGTGACGGTGTGATTATTGTGAAATATTCAAAGCTTTCAAAAAAGTCAGGCCTATTTGTAACATGACTAGTTGCGCCATTGTCTACATATCAACTATTTTTATCTGCTTCTATTGTATCTTCAACTGACATAATTGTTAAATTCATGTTGTTCACACCACTGTTCGAATTCTTTGGTGGTCTCCCGTCGGAAATCCATTTATGACATTTTTTGATAATGTGAACCGATCTGTCCGCAATATTTGCACTTTATTTTCTTTTGAAATGAAACTTCTATATAGAGGGGTCTTACGATTTTTCGCTCACGAAAAAGCGTCGCGGTCAAGTGGTCAAATACTTAAATTTTTAAACTCGTGATATCTTTCGAATGGAATGTTCAGATTGAATAATTCAAAAAGTTATATAAAGGTATTGAAGCAGTCTTGAATATGAAGTAATTTATTTTGATAAGGATTAATACCAAGATACTAAAGAGACAGATAGATAATAAAGAGCCTTTTCTAGCGGCGACATTTTAATTAAAATTTTAAAATAAAAGAACACTTATTGTGGAATAACTATAATGGTTAGACATATGCTGTGGCGACACTTTTTTAAATAATGATGTGTTCTGGAAAGTCATAGTACATTATTTAATTCTATCATCAATAGTTTTCGCAGTGCACGCGATTTTAGGTATTTTTTTACACCTTGGGTTACATTATTGGAGTTTTAGTAAGGATCCCTATTTTTTTGTAAACATAATATAGCCCATGTCATCCGTAGATAGTGTAGCTTACCAACAGTGAAAGAATTTTTCAAATCGGTTCCGTAGTTTCGGAGCCTCTTCCATGCAAACAAACAATCTAATCTTTCCTCTTTATAATATTAGTATAGATATTCATATATATTTATAATAAAATTAATTCGATATTTGCATATAAAAAGCGCAAGGTCTTGCGCTGCAAGTTGTTTAATACAATTGGGAGCTGGATTGCCCTAAAAAGCGCTATATCTAGCTCGGAAAGTGCTAAATTGGTAGCTCTGGTGAGCCGAGCGCTGCGGAAGTCTCGTAAACGAGAAAGCGAGCGACAGAGCTCGCGAGGATATACCTGGTCCCTCTAATACCTAAAATCGCGTTCTGCGCATCGGAAAGTGCGATGTTACGAGCCGCTATTAATGGAGGCAAACTTAAGTTTGCATCGAACTATACCTCTGCTATCTACGTGGCAGGGCATCATTGCCTCTATTCGTGGTCTGTGTAAGAAAATATTAATAAATAAATAGACTTTGTTAAGGAAACAAATTAAAAACAAGAAAACTTTGCCAACGGTTCAGTTTTTAGAAAGTCACAACAAAAGTGAACGACAACGGACGACAAAAGTGTTGACGTAAAAAAATGGTCAGTGCGTGTGTAGCGTATTATACCATTAAAATGTAAGGTAACCTAAACAAATCATAATTTGCAGTAAACCTGCGAAAAATCGAAATGTGTGCTGGGACACATATTAGAAGTGAAACTTCAACGGACAAGTGGAAAAACAAATCGCAACGGACAAGTTGAAAAACGAACGGTAACGGATGAGTGGAAAAACGAATCGCAACGGACAAGTGGAAAACGAATCGTAACGGACAAGTGGAAAAACGAATCGCAACGGACAAGTGGAAAATCTCCAATCATCCGTTACCGTTCGTTTTTCAACTTGTCCTTTGCGATTCGTTTTTCCACTTGTCCGTTGAAGTTTCACTTCTAATATGTGTCCCAGCACACATTTCGATTTTTGTTAAAGTTGTTCTTGCTCTTTTCCGATTTTACTACAAGAGCTTTCATGTTAGTATTATTATTACACTCTGCTTTATTTATTAGCGCTCTTTCATAGGAACATAACTGTATAGTCAGATTCTCAATGTTTCTATCCTGTTTTGCCATCAAAAGCCAGCTCGACTTAAATGCAAAAAACTGTTCCGGAAGTGTATCCAATATCTTGCAAATTACTAGGATTATTGGTAAATCGTTTCCTTCTAATTCAGTATTCAGGTCGTACAACAAAGATTTTACTGCAGATATATGTGTGGTCATATCATGCTCAGGATCTTTTTGATAACTGAAGAACTTCATGCATAAGTCGTAGCTCTTATCTTCAGTAGCTCCGTCGTATCGCCTTAAAAGTTCATCCCACATGTCCTTTGCTGTGTTGAATCTCATCACCTTGTGCAGCATATCCTCAGTCATATTTGCCGAAAGTACTAACTGTGCAGTGTTATCTAACATTTCAAAATCGTTTGACTCCTTTTTAAATTTATCCAATATTTCGAGTGTGCCTAATGCCCCTGGATGAGTAGGCATTTTAATTGTACCCTTTATGACATCCAATGTACCTAGATAACTTTTAAGTAATCGAGTAATCATGAATTTCCACGTTTGCCAATTTTGTCCATCCAATTTGTTTATTTCGATCTTTGCCCCAACTACAGACTGCATGATGAAGATCGTAAATTTTTCTATTGTAAACACAGTTCGACTTTTAGGTCTAATTCAAGATCCTTACTTTTGTTTTTGTATATATTTATTGTATAGACTCCTCGATATAACTCCGCACGCTGTCCATATTAAAGTAAAACTAATAAAGGCATAAGTTTATAATATGAGTTTTATTTGTAACTTAGATGTTTTACATGGAATACAATTTTTAAATAAGTGACACCATCAGTTTTGGTTTATTCCTCTAAAGATGTCAAAGCATATTACTTTTATCTAAGTAGGTTCAATAGCTTCACTATAAAGAGTCGGATACACAAACTCTAACAGTCCATACTGTTTATAATGTAAAATTACACTATTTATGAGAATTTATTTTGCATATTGGGTTCATTGGACTTGAATATATTTAAAAGTTCGCACAAATACATGTTTTTCTTGCTATATTAATTAAGAAGTAAGTTTTACAACAAAAAAATACTGATTTCAAAGATTTTAGATATCCAACGTACAAGATACTATAAAAATGATTTACCAAAACTTACTCGTAAATCAATATTTAAGGGTATTTAACATACTCCTTTTAAATAAAAGGTATTTTACTCTTTCACACAAAAACGATAAAATTGCGTATTTAATTTATACGCGGATAGATTGTATTAAGTTTTTTTTCTGAAAATATTAGTACAATCGTGAAAGAAGAATATTGTTACAAAACAGTTTAAAATTCTATTAAATTAAAATGTGTATTATATGCTAAAATATTATTTAAAAGCAAATTAAATACATTTTATAACTTTTTAAATCTACCTCCCGATTATATTAATGGTTTAAGTCGATAGGAACGTAAGAACGCGAGAAACGGAGCCATGTTAGTTTGTCTTGCGCGTGGTTGTATGTACAATTGTAGATATGCAAGTTATATATTATGTACTTATGGTCGATAGGTGTAACGAGGTAACTGAACTTTGCATAAAAGTCAAGTGCATTTTTATTTGTAATATTGTTATATCATATTATTCATTTATCCATACTATAATAATAATACTATAAATTAACCCGCAGGGGCATTTTTATGGCCCGTGGTCTTCAATGACACAGAATACTATAAATGAGAACCAATCATCATGACATTTTGCAAGTTAGTTGTTAGGGGCGATGAAAAGGACGTAGTTCCTTTTATCACGAAAAAGTATTATTCCCGAGGGATGTCAAAGTATAGTTATTTGGTTGTAATTAATTGTCAAAATTTACATTAACGCGAATTAAGTCACAGCAAAAAAATATATAAACATCAAGTGATGGATAAATTTGTTTTCCTCTTATCATAGATATAAAATTAATAAATAAGTGTCGAAGTTACTTTGTGTGAATAGTTAAAATTTTTATATATTTTTTTACTACTACAGCCTCTTATGAGTGTACCAATTACAGTTATTTATATAATCTATACATATAATAAAACTGTAGAGGTCAAATTACTGTACAATGAAAAATGCTAAAAACCGAGTTAGGGGGATGTTAGAAGTAAAATAGAACTTATTTAAATTTTTTTGTTTTTCTGTTTGTACAGGCTAATCCCCGAAACGACTGGACTGATTTGATTGAAATTTTCTATGGTGGTAGCTTATATCCCTGGTCAACATATAGGATACTTTACACCCCGAAAAATTAAAGAGTTCCCGTGGGTTAATTAACAAAGTTATTTCCATATAAGTATCATTGCTTGTGGCAGAACGTCACCGCGTGTTTATTATTCATAAATAAATCGACCTTAAGTTATCAGAATATTACTTTCATTTAAATATGGTTAGGTTACAAGAATCGATCACAGGTTTTAAGTTGTTACGTTTAAATGTGTCTTCATGATTTAAAAGATTTTTTTATAGCAACGATTATTTGTTAATATATTGTACTCGTTTTGGATTGGATATTTCTTTTGTGATTTTAAAAATTAAGTCCCCCAATATATTCCCGAATTTCCAATCCAGAAACCAAATTGTTAAATGAGAAATATTGAGATAAAAGCCTACACTATCATTTTGAGGGTTCCGTGGCTATTTTAATAAAAATGGAACTAATTACTACTACTACTACTACTAATTAAGATTTAGAGTATGAAATATAATACATATTCACACATACATGCATTCATATAATACACATTAATAAATGGCTTAAAAACTGAGAATATTCACTTGCGTCGTTTTGCCTGTGCACCTAGCTGGTTGTTTGCGCAGCTACAAAAAGGAGAAACGCATGAGCAAGGTTGCATTCGGACGGAAAAGCTGGACTGGTGAGTTTGTTTTGATTGATTACTATGAAGCTGAAATAGGCGGCCATTTTGTGTATCCCTTATCAAGCCACGCGGTCTTAGAATTTTTGAATATTTAGTTTTACTGGTTCTACTTAAGTAATTGTATTGCTTCTAAATAATTATTATATCAATTAGTTTATTGTTTTTAAGATGACTTGAACTTGAAATAAGTGGTCATTTTGTGTATCCACGTGGTGGCCAAATTTGTTTAATTTGGCTTTAGTGATTTTATTTAGTAAATATTA
Source organism: Dendrolimus pini (assembly GCA_949752895.1). Classification (NCBI taxonomy): domain Eukaryota; kingdom Metazoa; phylum Arthropoda; class Insecta; order Lepidoptera; family Lasiocampidae; genus Dendrolimus; species Dendrolimus pini. Next base: position 7,913,150 of record OX457125.1, on the reverse strand, counting down.
TATATATTATTAATTTTAAATAATTATTATAATCTTTTTACAAAATAATTGTAGAGAGAAAAATCTGTTAGTTTGATCTTTTTTTTAACGTGATAAATCTTAATCTGACGAGAGAATAATATGATTTTGGGATGATTTTTAACATTTTTTTAGTGATTTTCATGTTAGATACTGGTCGCCATCTTGTCAATGCTGAGCCATACATGTGGTTTAGAGTTTTCTTTCTCTAAATATTTTGTCGTCCATTGGCGTCCATTGATTTCAATGTATTTTTTTAAGTTAATTTCATTCAGAGTTTTCTATTACGAAGTAAGGTATATTAAAGTGGAGTAAATTATGTAATGGAGGGAGGGAGTTATACCCAGACTAGTCACCGTGCTTTTGAAGAAATTTATGAATAATTAAAGTGTTATTTTTTTATTAGTGGTCAGAGTCCAAGCAAGTCACCGTGCCAGCATGAAAGGGCGCGGTCATCTCCGGTGCCGCAGCCGGCGGCGTCAACAGGGGGAGGCCGACCGGCAGCACAACTGGCCACCACCCCAACATTAACGCATGAGCATCATATTAATTATTAAACGTAAGTCTTTATCATCTTATTTACCTATACTTTCACAGCAAGATGCCGTACGTTTCATTTAATATTAAGCATGTAAAACATTTGAAAGTAATGATGTTGCAAATACGTTGCTGATATTGTAAGGTTTCAGCAGAATAGAAAAGGTAAGAGCTGATGACGTGGATGTATTGTTGATTGGTACTTGCCCAAACTCTTATTCAATTTTTTGAAGATTTCGTGGAAATTTGTTTGCAGTTTAGATGAATTTTCGAAATTGCTTGTATTAGCGGAGTTTACTGTAGTGAAATCGTGAAAACGTTTATCAGGGGTGTCCGTCATAATTTTGACTGAATATTAAACCTTTTCAACATAAATACCTGGGAGTCGACAAAAAATATGACTTAAAAAGAATATTATTACATAAAAAATATAATCAGATGTTCAATTTATAAGTTATTTCAATGAAAATTGTTTTGTTTTGTTATATAACCTGTTGTTTTTTGGGGTATGAAGCATTTCCAATTAAAATTTTAAGGTTTTGTAGTTAAATAAAAAATAACATGGTTGTTCGTCGTCTCTTCACAACCTTTCAATGTGCGTTCAACATATACTTCGCCAATTAATTTTAGTTATTTGTATTTGGTTTACATTTAATTGAAACCTTTAATTTGACTTTCTTTTGTTTCAGATTATTGTCACTTATAAAGCGAGAGATCACATTAATTTATTAACTGTAGTACGGTACGGTTCTGAGGGCAGAGAGAGTGGAGGTACAAAAATTAATTAGATTTTAAGTCATCGGTTATTGTCACAGTTTATATATAATCATCATACAGTGGGTAGAGACGGTGTATTTTAAGTTAAATACGTTTATTATTAATTATTTAAGCTTTTACGATTAATTTATAGGCATTTTTATATGTAAGGATATTAGTTATTTAAGTTATTTTTTTGGTAATCATATTATTTTTGAATGTGGGCGATTCTCCTGAGAGCGTATTTTGTTTTTTTTTTATAATTTATTTACGGCCATAAAACGGCTCATTAATCATTATCATTGTCATGAATAATAAGGCACTTGAACAACTTCTAGAAGACACTTCAAAATAAACTACTTTGTCCAATGATGCGCTCGGAAGTTTCGCCCATGTTCTTTTGTAGTTTTAGTTTGTTTGCACTTTTTACATTTTAGGTTAAGTTATTTTATAGGTGTATTATCATCGGCCTGTTCTTTTATTTGTTTGCACTGGATTTTTAAATACTTAGTTTTAAGGTTTTTGCATCACTTTTATTTTTTCAATTTGTTTTCACCCGTTCTTTAAATACTTATGTTTAAGGTTTTTGCATCACTTTTATTGTTTCAATTTGTTTTCACCCGTTCTTTAAATACTTATTTTTAAGGTTTTTGCATCACTTTTATTTTTTCATTTTGTTGTTCTTGAGTAAATTATAATAAACTTTTTGGCTTTGATTATTAGTTTCATTGCAATTAAAAAAATTCATCCTTTGACGCTCCTGATTCCTATAAAATTACTTTGAGTTAGTCTGACGTTAAGCGCACTATGACTAACTGCAGTGTGGTTAGCATCTCGATGAAGGCGCCGCAGGCCGTAGATATCCGGGGCACGAATCTTGAGCAGTCGGCGGAACAGTACGGATCGCCTTGTGTATTGATCGTGGCCAATGTAATGAGATTTAGCGACATATCGACAATATTATGTCTCTGTCTCTTTATTTGAAAGGGACAGTAGGTACCCAGGTAGGTAAAGTCGTGGTAGCGTAATGGTTAGCGCACGCGTCCTTAAAGCGAAGGGCGTGGGTTCGATCCTGACCGGAACGCATGCCGTCTCAGTCAGTTTTCTGATCTAATGTGCATATTGTTACAATTACCACGTACTAACAATGGTGAAGGAAAACATCGTGATGCAACCCGCACATCTAGATAACCGATGTGTCAAACCTGCCAAGCCGCCTTGGACAAGCGTGGCGGGTATACTGTTCGTTTTCCCCCTATGATGGGAGGTCCGAGCCCAGCAGTGGGACATTTATGCGCTGATATTATATATATATATATATATATATATATATATGTGGGTTTTATTTGAAGAAAACCAAAACAAACTTCATAGATCAATCTTACGTCGTATATTTCCCAACTACCTCTTCTAACTCACTATATTTTTGACATTGACTTTAATAAAATCATATTTATAAATAAGAACAGATAATGCGTGGCCTGGCTACCGAGTCGTAAGGCATCTTAGAATCCCACACGGCTATCCTGCATTATTCATCTGACCCAGATGAATGTGATACTTCATCTTCATCGCCATTGGACCAGGGTTTCATCAAATCTGCTGAAGTAGTGGTATTCATAGGTCCTTCGCCATTGCCAATTTTTCTTACAACATATCTGTCATTTCTCTTCTTCTCTATAATCTTGTATGGTCCTAAATATTTCGGGTGTAACTTATATCCTTGTACAAATTGTGTTCTCTTAATCGCAACTAAATCTCCAATTTCGTACTGTATAGCTTGTGTTCTCTTTTTATTGTAAACTTTCCTATTTTCTTCCTGAATTTTCTGAATATTTTGCTTCGCCTTTTCTCTAAGTTCTAATCGTTGGTTTTGAAATTGTTCTAGACTTTCTTCTTGTATTAGCTTTAAGATATCATCATTTTTATCTCTCATCTTCGTCCCAATCAGTAGTTCAAAAGGTGTCATTCCGATGCTACGTTGATATGTTCCATTTAAACAACGTTGTAAATTTCCAATTAATCTATACCATTTTGTAGGATCATCAATTGTAAGTTTACTCAAAACATTTAATATTATCTGGTGTACTCTTTCTACTCGTCCATTTCCTCGTGGTTGGCCAGTAGTTATCATATAGTGTGTTATATTCTTATCATTACAATATGACTTGAAATCATTAGAGGTAAAAGCAGCATTTCGATCAGTTATGATTCGTTCTGGGGAACCAAAAGTGTCTTGTTGCAATCTGAGCTTTTGTAGAACTTCTTCAGTCGATAAAGTCTTGGTTGGGTAGATCCATGTAAATTTTGTGAAACCATCAACTACTGTGAAAATATACTTGTAGTTCTTATTAGTCGACGTCAGCGGACCAAGGTGATCAATATGGTAAGTAGACAGTGGTGTATCTCCTTTATCAAGCGGATGTAAGTACCCTTCCTTCTTACCTTTCTTGTGTGAAATTAATATGCATTCTACGCAATTATCTATCACTGATTTTATCTTTTCTTTACAATTATCTATGTAGTAGTCTCTGTTAATTAATTCTTCTGTTTTCAAAATTCCAAAATGACCCTTTTCATGACATTTTCTTATTATTTCATTCTGCATCTTTTTAGGTACAACAATCAGCTTAGTTCCATCTTTAACTTTATATAAAACTCCATTCTCCAGAATAAAATTTTCATATGACTCCTTTTCTAAAATTTTCTTTAATAGTTTTATATTTAGATCATCATCTTGAGCTCTCTTCAGACGTTCTGTAGTTTCGGTAAGTATTAGACTAACAGGGTTTCTGCTCAAAGCGTCTACGTGTCTCATTTGGGTTTCAGATCGGTGTTCTATCTTATAGTCAAATTCTTCAAGTAGGAGTGCCCAACGAGCAACTCTAGGAGGTAAGTCTTTTTTCTGTAACGTCATAGTTAGGGCTGAGCAGTCAGTCACAATTTTAAAGCGGATTCCAAGTAAGTAAACTCTGAATTTCTTGACAGCTTCTACAATAGCTAATATTTCTAAGTAGTAACTATGGTGTTTCTTCTCAGCAGCAGTAGTCTTTTTGCCGATATAGTAAACGGGGTGTAGCTGATTGTCTTGTGGATTTCTTTGTAATAAAACAGCTCCATATCCGTCTATACTTGCGTCTGTATGTAATTCTGTCTCAAAATTAGGGTTGTAAATTCGTAAAACTGGTGAGGAACATAAAATTTGTTTCAATTCTTCGAAAGCTCTCTCACAACTTAGATCAAAGTTAAAAATAACATCAGTCTTCAATAATTCTGTTAGTGGCTTTGCTATTATTGAATAGTTCTTCACAAATTTTCTAAAATAGCCAGTTAGTCCTAAAAATGATCGTAATGATTTGATATTCTGAGGCTTCTTAAATTTTGCAACAGCATGTATCTTTTCCTTGGAAGGTCTTATCTCATTATCACGAATTATATAACCTAAATAATTTATCTCGCTCTGTAAGAATTGACATTTCTCCCAATTAAATCGTAAGCCAAACTCTTCAGCTTTTCGTAGTACTTTCTCTAGTTTAACAATGCCTCCTTCTTCTGTCTTAGATGGTATAATCAAATCATCTAAATAGGCAAGAACAGTGCCTTCTGTTATTAAATCCTGAAAGATATCATTGATAAAGCGTTGGAATACAGATGGCGCGGTGCATAAACCAAACGGCATTTTCTTAAATTCATATTGTCCTTGTGGAGTAACAAATGAAGTGTATTTCTGACTATCCTCGCAAACATCAACATGTAAAAAACCATTTTTCAAGTCAAGTGATGTAAATAGTCTGGCTTCCTTCAATCTATCTACTTGATCCTCGATAAGTGGAAGTGGATATCTTTCTTTTATAATCTTCTTATTTAGCTTTCTAAAATCTATACATAATCTGTAACTTTCATTTTTCTTTTTCGCTAACACGACAGGACTTGCATATTCCGATTTACTAGGTTTTATTACTTCTTGATTTAACCACTCTTGTATCTGTTTATTAACTATGTCCTTCTCTAGAGGTGAAAGTCTTCGTGGAGTCTGGTGTATAGGATCTTCATCGGTAAGTATGATTTTCAATTTAACATTTGATTCCCTCTTTCTAGTCTTTAAGTTGTAATTATCCAGTAAATGTTTAATCTTGTCTTTATATTTCAGCTTCTTGACATCATATTTCTCATCAAATTCTTCTTCATAGTCATTAATTTGCGTAAGGTTTAATATTCTTTTTACAGAGATTCCATCGGCAGAGAAAATAATTTCAATATCTCTTAATATCGGGTTTCCAAGTATGATATTAACAGGTATTACATCCTCGTCGATAACGTGCATCAAGGTTTCGAAATGAACGTCGTCGATTTCAACTTTTGCCATAAAAGATCCCTTCGTGCAAACTTCGTACTCGGCTATTCCTGATAACTTGAGGGTATCTTTAACATTATAATCATTATTCTCAGGAAAGATTTGTTTATAATAACTCTCACAAATCAAATTCGCATCGCTTCCAGTATCAATAAAGGTTTGAACTATAACTCCGTTAATTTTAGCATCTTTATATGGCTTAAGAATATCTGTACTAACTTTCTCATCTTGAATTTTCAGCGTCTTATTCGTAGAACTTTGACATTTCTTTGACTTATGTCCATATCCATTACATTTGAAGCATTTAATACCTTTAGTACAAGCTGGTGATTGGTGGTCGGTTTCACCACAATTGAAGCATCTTTTGATAGTATGATTTTTGCGTCCGGCTGTCATCTGAATAGGTCTTTGTTGCATCTTGTGTTCTTTAATCTGTGCATATACTTCAAGTTTCTTTCTAAATTGCTTGATATCAGTGGCTCCGTAAAGAATGGCTTTATTTATTTCAGAATCACGAATCCCATCAATTACATATTCAATAAGTGCCTCATACTCTAAATTTCCATGCAAGGCAAGTTCTTTCATATGCAAAAAATACTGTTGATATGTCTCATCTGATTTCATCTTGCGTGATGCTAATTTCTTGTGAATGCTAGCACTATTTAACTTCGGACCAAATTCTTCTATTAAAGATTCTTTGAGTGTATCCCATGACGTAACAGAGCCTAGCGATCGTAAAAATAATTTAGCAGTACCTGAAAGCAGTCTCTTCGCGTAAATAAGTTTCTCAAGATTATTCCATGCCATTAAATTTGCAGTGTCATTAAAATCGGTTAGCCAATTCGTAATAGGGTAGGTATCATCGCCTGTGAACTGTGTCATTGATTTTTCCAAGTCGCTAAATGAAATTCGTACTCTGTAACCAGCTTCTGAACAATTACTATCTGAGTCTTCGATATCTTTATTTTTCTTCGGTGGCATCTTGTATGATTGGTTGTAAGTCTTTCAGTCGTAAAAAATAACCAATTCATAAATCGTCTTCATAAAACAAAAATAATAGTCTTTATTCCAAATTGCGGGAAATTTTATGCGCTGGTATCATTATGCAGATTAGTGTCGGTAAAACAGCACACAATCACTCGTCTTGAATTTTAATTTCGTTCTTCGTTTTCGTCGGTAAAACAGTACACAATGACTCGTCTTCAATTTTGATTTCGATTTTGTTTCGTAGTCTTCAAGTAAAAACTCACGTTAAAACAATGCTTCACAGAATCCTTGCATGATCCTGGTATAATCCTGGCACGAGCCCCCATAAAGTTGTGGGTTTTATTTGAAGAAAACCAAAACAAACTTCATAGATCAATCTTACGTCGAATATTTCCCAACTACCTCACTATATTTTTGACATTGACTTTAATAAAATCATATTTATAAATAAGAACAGATAATGCGTGGCCTGGCTACCGAGTACGACTCGCAGGCATCTTCGAATCCCACATATATATATATACTATATATATATATATATATATATATATATATATAAGTATCGAAATTTGACTGAGATCTATTGAGATTCTAAATAGGAAAAACTATAATATTGTTGGCATCCCACACAATGATTGGCACCTCATTAGTTTATAGAAAACACTAAGAAATTTTAATATTATTTTATTTTGTAAATGTACGTACAATGATAATAACTAGTGGTCGCCTAGTGGTCGAAATCTGACCATAATTAATTTAAATTATAAGTTTGAACATTACTAAGGTTCTGTTGTCAAAGGCTATATACTCGTAATACTTCTAAAGATTTCGCCAAGGCTATTATACTGTTAATTTGACTATAACAATAAACAAGACAGTATAATAATATATGCGTGTGTATGTCAAATACATGGCCATGTATGTAATGATTTTTTAAATTCATTTAATGTATTTTTTATGCATAATTAAAAATTAGCGCTTTTCACTCCTCTATACAAACTAAAAGTGTGCGAAATGTCATACTCCTCCGTCCGCGCAAATTTCGTAAAAAGAGGTACAAAGTTTTTGCTTTACATAACAATATTATAATGATAATAATTTTACATGGGTACGAAATTAAAATGATTAATTTTTATTCATATTTTTAATAAATTGATTGGGTGCTCATTGTTGGGTGAGATCCGTCAAAGTGGGGTGCTAACATTGCTATAATTTGCCTTAATTATGTTACGCAAGTATAGTTACGATGAATCGATCCTAGTGCCATGAAGTGAATAGAGTGAAATTAACAACCGTCTAAAAAAGGAGATAATAATACTTAATGCGACACTCTTACATTTTTGAATGAAAAATAAGAGATTTAAACTCCGTCATAAGTCCTGCGAAACTTCCAAACACCTAATTAAAGTTAAAACCCTACTATCATAAGACGGTAAATAAAGCAAAATTCTTGGAAAGGCCCCGGGTGGGATTTGGCGATGTAGATCGCCCACTCACCCCTAGACGATATGCAAATAAGTACACAGTGAAAGAAAGCAGGTTATAATTTCATCCACGTTCTTAAAATTTACCTTTTAACAGCCTCTTAATATTTTTACTACGTGTCGCTTCCAATATTTTCTTACAGTAAAAAAAACAAGATAGAAAGTCGGTTATAAAACTCTTGGAATTTATTCGGGGTTGTTGATGCAGGTCGCGACATGAATTTATCACAGATCTACCTTCGGTGCTTCGAGTAATCGAGTGGAAAGGAGGGTCCCTCTTTCCGACTACGCGGCTTCCAGTGCTGTTTGGTAGTCCCGTTCATTTTCGCCTTTCGCTTCCTCCTTTCCGAAATAATCGCACTTAAATTAAGTGAAACTGTGAAAACATTTCCATTTGTATTAAGTAAACACATGTTTTTAAAATATCAGTTTTGATACAAACGAATCCTTCACAGAATTGCCATATTTATTCGTCTGTCTATCTCTACAAGTAATAGCTATTTTTTATGAAAGTACTAGGCCTGTATGAACGGTATTTGGAATGAACCTGTATTCTATATCCCGCTACAAAATGAAAAGTTAAGTGGACACAGTCGCATTGTTACGAATTTATTAGCTTTGTATCTGTTTAATCAAACAGTGGCGAGATTTACGCTCCTAAAGTCGTAAAACTTGTGGTCTTTTTAGCATTTTTAGTATAGTTTCAATGGAAAAACTGAAAAAAGTGATTTACTATATCAAATTTTATTACACATTTTATCGTTCATCATTGTTTTTTTTTCTGTATTTTTATTATATTATATAAGGATTGTTAGTATTTGTTAGTCTGGCTGCTGCACACGTTCGTCATTTATCTAGGTGATGAAGAAAAATTCACTTATATAAATTATAATTTTATCTCACATGACCGAAAGGCAGGCCTGTATTTAGGCAATGCTTTAGTATTATCATAGTGCGTGGAAATGCGGCCAGCATTTTGGGAACAGTGAAATGAGCATCCGATAGTGAATTGGAATAAAAAGTATGTAGTAGTTTTATTTATCGGTTTTTTATACATTGTTCTAGATATTCATAATAATTTAAACAAAAATAAATCAGAACATAAAGAAAAAATTATACAGAGAAGAATTGTATTGAAATTCGACTATCTAGAAAAATAATTGAATAGAGCATTTGTTATGATGAAAAATATTTTCTTTTCTGCCTTATCAACGTAAGACTTTTGGCTATTCGACCAGAGAGTTGGTTCGATATTCGGTTTTACCTTATATACTGTTCGTTGCAACTCTGCTTTTTTACCAAAATTGACGATGTGATACGATATAGTAATTAATGGAGGAAATAATAAATACATTATTATTATACTTTTAACTATTCTACGTCATATCTTGTAATGTCTTCACATTTTAGGGCAACGGGCAGTTGCCCGTTACCCTGAAGTTCGGAGTATATTCGTCCGGTTCAAGGACGGTTCCCTTGGTTAGTACAATTTGAATAAAGATTCAGAAATAAAATAAAGAAATAATCTTTTTAATACGACTATTAGCACTAAGCTAATTAATTACTCTCATGGGACAGAAAACAAGATTGTAATCAATATGTAATTAATATTCGTGGATGCATTGGATTGATTAAATTACCTTTGAGGACTGAACCAAGCGTTGCATTGGAATCAGGACAATTTTAAAAAATTATAATAATAGTCCATAAACGTCCACTCCTGGGCTCCGGGCTGCCACTATAGGGAGCGTAGCGTATACTCTTCTTGAGTATACGCTACGCTTGTCCAAGGCGGCTAGGCAGGTTTGACACATAGGTTATCTCGATATGGAGGTTTGATTTCAATGTGTTCATTCTCTGTTGTTAGCATAGTGCATACGTTCCGGCCATCGAATCCGCGCCCTTACAATTTGGGACTCGTGTGCTAGATATTACGCTACCACGAATTTAAAAATATGAAGCCTGATAAAAATGTTTGCGTCGTCGCTGACCATTGTTGGACGTGAACGTTTCGATGTTTTCGTCACATAGCTCAGTCTTTCGCTCCCTCATCCAGCCCCTATCCGCGATACGACGTTGCGCAGGGCGTCTTATCAACTCGTCGGCGTCGTATACTCATGGCATAGATTTTCATATAATTATTTTAAAACAGCACTGCACATTCCCCTCTTTCCTACCATATTATGGTCTCTTGTCTAGCTTACTACAGAACAGATATAATTTGAGTCGTATAATTCCAATATCCGCTAACTCCACACGCAACATATTGTCAGTAAAAGCAAAAAAGTGTTCTAATATCTCGGATTTTGGAACAAATTCGAAACTTTGATGTCAAATTATTTGGAAGTTGGCGGTTTTTGGTATAAAACGAACAAAAGAACATACGAGAAATTTCATAGACTATCCAGAAACATACATATCTTAATTTTGATTTTTAAGGGAGTTGGCGGGTATTATACGACTCATTTATTATGTTTTATCAAATCTATGTTAGTCGCTATAAGGCTATATTTTTATAATAATTGTGAAGAATGGCTTTATCTTGAAGTTATTTAATTTGTTTCATGAAACCAAAAGTCTGGCCTGTACTTGGAGCACTGCATCGGAGTTGTCATCCAGCGCGGCAATGCGGACAGAGTTACGGGCACCTTCCCAACCTACGGCGATGTGAAATCTGTTTTATTAAAAAAACATTATTTTCCCACGTCTATGAGAACCTTGTCGTGGTAGCGTAATGGCTAGCGCACGCGTCCCATGCTCAAGGGTGCGGGTTCGAATCCTAGCCTGAATACATGCATGTAGTTTTTCGTCGTAATGTGCATATTATTACAATTACCATGTAGTAACAATGGTGCAGGAAAACACCGTGATGAAACCTGCACATGGAGATAACCGATACGTCAAACGTCTAGCTAAAACACTTTTCATTCATTTTTTACTTTTTAACTTTTTAATCTGTGTCACTTTAATAGAGTTGTAGCAAATAGTACACAATAAGAACAAAAAATAAGAATGTCATCATTATAAATGTCAATTACTTTAATTTCAGTGTAACAACACCATAAATTTCTAACAAGTTTAGATGAGAAAAAATGAAACATAACACAGAAAGCAGAATAAAAAGCTGGAGCGAGCTACCAGACAAATGCAGTTTTGTCATTAAGATGTTCTTCTACGTTGTAGTATTACTTTGTACTAATGCATTTTTTATTTTAGTTTTGAATTTGGTGAAGGGCAATCTTTAAGTTACACCCATTAAAGCGTCTATATAATCCTAATTTGGGTGTAAAAATTATGACGTACCAAATGGTAATATGGCGTTAAAATGTTTATTTTATAGCTCATGGAGCTTCAAACCATATTTTGCCACAGTTTTAAATGTTTTGACAAGCTTTGTACCCAACGATTTAGTAAGGCATGTCATGCATTAACATATTTGTTTAATAACAGGCCAGTTGTTACATTTTAAAATTTTCAAATAAATAAAGTAAATGCGTTCGGAGGACCCGCGTTAGGAATGAATTCCCATAGGGTACACCATTTCCAGCATATGTATGTACTTATGTACGTGGCGACAGCGCGCGAATGCAGTGGAATAAAGGCAGTTACTAGGGCTTCTAATTTCAAAATATTGCATGTTACTCTTAATAAGATTGTTTTAGATCTTATCTATTTGTATTACAGTTTGAAATTATGAAGTAGCTTTTTTCCCTTACTTGATGATTTCTGCCACTTCACGCTTACTGTAAGTCACGTAAAAGAACTTCGTACCAATTATGCGGTCTTTGTTATAAGAGTATATCTTATGTATAATATCTTGATGATATTAGTTATCAAGATATCAAAAGTCGTGATAGCGTAATGGCTAGCGCACGTCTCCTAAACTCAAAGGTCGCGGGTTCGATCCTGGCCGGAACGCATGTACTACTTAAGGTGTTTTCTGACCTAATGTGCATATTGTTACAATTACCACGTGCTAACAACGGTACAGGAAAACATCGTGATGCAACCTGCACATCGAGATAACCAATGTGTCCATTCCCCTACCTTGGGAGTCCCGAGTCCAGTAGAGGGACAGTTATGGGCCGTGGTTATTATTTTATATATTATTATATTAGTTATCAAACCTTGCAAAGTAACTTTACTTGATTTACAGTCATTAGTTACGATTGATTGCTCTTGTGGTGCGTTAATAACACTCACACCGCATTTTGATTTCCCGCTATGATAATACACACGGTTTCGATGAATAACTAATGAATCTAGCTCTAGTTGCAGCCAGACATATTTGTATTATTTTAGTTTACCTATTTTTAGACTAATGAGTGTTAAAAATATATTAGTTATTTAAATTTTGAGCAAAATTTTAAAATTCTTGGCCGAAAATCTTTGCCTTGTGCAACTGTTTGACCAGTGCCTTAGACTCAACTTTACAATGTCATTATAATCTTCAACTATGAATGTTTTAATATAATATATTTGTATTATACTTGCACTTTCCATTTAGGTAAAGTTTGACTCTGCCAAACCTCATATTCATCCGCTAGCCTCATATGCTCAACATTGTCTATGCTAAATCTCACATTCACCCATTAGCCCAATATGCTTAACTTTGACCATACCAAATCTCACATTCATCTGTAAGTTCAATATGCTTAAATGCTTAAAACAAGTAATCTTTAGTAGAATAAGTGTAGGTGCGTATATCCTTAATAACATTATTTATCGTGGGTTTTTACAGGAATTTTTAGGATTCACGTATTTTCACTGTAAAAAATCTATTGCCCTGCAAGAAATACCTTTCCATTTTAAATATTGGCAAAACAACTTTGATCTTTTCTACCTGCCTAATGTGGATAAGGTAGCTTTTCGTGTCTATCTGTCTGTATATCCTCTAACTCCTCCTAAGTCACGTAATGAATTTTTAAGCGGCTTTCATCATCCAGTAAGGTAATTTTTCAAGGATGGTTTTAAATAAACAAATTTCAAAAATAATTGTCTTATGATCTGTTAGTTAATATTTTACAACATTAATATGTATTTATTGTAAATGTTGTTACATTTTACGAAGTTGCCGAAAATAATTTGGAATAATTTATTGTATTGTTATTATCTACTAGCTTCTGCCCGCGACTTCGTTCGCGTGGAATAGTTTAAAAAAGCAAGCTTAAAAAACCCCTTGATTTTGAAACATTCTTCATTGGTGCTCCGCTCCTATTGCTTTTAGCGTGATGGTATATAGCCTATAACCTTCCTTAATAAATGGGCTATCTAACACTATTTTTTTTTCAAATCAGACCAGTAGTTCCTGAGATTAGCGCGTTCAAGCAAACAAACAAATAAACAAATAAACAAACTTATCAGCTTTATATATTATATATTTTAGATAAAACTCTCTCACCGACACCATACCCTGTCAAAATCTCCGCTTCTACTATGTTACGTTGCAGAGAAATTACTTTGTCTGTTATAAGCTGTTTAACTAATTAAAGCTTTTTTTGCTATCCCACGGGAACTCTTTAATTTTTCGGGATCAAAAATATCCTATATGTTGACCAGGGATATAAGCTTCCACCATACAAAATTTCATGTAAATCAGTCCATCGTTTCGGAGATTAGCCGGTACAAACAGAGAAACAAGAAAATTGAAAAAATCTAAATTAGTTCTATTTCACTTCTTACATCCCCCTGACTTGGTTTTTAGCATTTTTTTTCATTGTACAGAAATTTGACCTCTACAATTTTATTATATGTATAGATATGGAAAATCTTAGTAATAATTTTTTTATTTTTTCTCTAATTGCTTATATTAACAAAAGCTGACATGTCTTTTAAATTAGAATATTTATGTAAGTTTAATTTTTTAATTCATTTTGTGCACTACTATGTGCAGAATGTACTGTGCATCTGCAATTGTATAACACCTGTATATTCTTGCAAACAAAGGCATTGATTAATTAAAAAGATTTGAGCGACTTTTTAAAAAAAATCGCTCGAGTTCTTCGAAGGGTTTGACTTACCATACTATTTTCTAGAAGTTGATATTTTAGCATGGTGCAGTAATGACACATACCAGCAAAGCTTAGTATTTTTAACACAAAAAGTCACAATGTAGCTGAACGAGGGTAGCTTTGATTAAGGAATACAACAATTACCTCACTAAAGATGAGCAACAACTACAGTATTTATTGCGAGTAGTTCGCGAACATCGGCAGAGATATCCTAACTGCAATAAATTAAATCTTCAGCAAGATCAATTTGATGTTAATTCATAAAAGATATTTTTGAATGTAATAAATCTATAATGATAAGTAAAATAAACTTATTTTTGTCTATATTATTAACAATTGGAAAAATAGATACTTTTTTTTTTTGGCCAGGGGATACTCGTTTGAGGACTAAGCCGCGACAGGCACAGAAGCCTGGGGGATGCTCGCGACCCGGTGAGACAGTGTGGGATTCGCCAGATCGGGGGTGGCACTAGCGTGCCCGGTCAGAACCGGTGCCACGCTATTGCCACTCCCCAGTTAGGGATACCCACTAAAACCCCTGGGTGTTCCGTCCTGCGCCTTATGCCAGGGCTACGGGAATAGGCTACCCGGCTCCGCATTCCCTGGTAGCCGTGGGCCCCGCTCACTGGGCCTCATCCAATGCCGGGGGAGCTACTCCCCCGGCGAAGTCTCGGTCTTTTCCGGGCGTGGGGCGGTCTGTAACGCGCCCCACGGGAAGAGAGATAAGCGCGCGCGGAACACTCGCGCTCTCATCTCGACGGCATGTGCGGGTGAGTGAGAACCTCTATACCCCTAGAGGCCCCACCCGCGCCGCCCGCTTACGGTGGCCGAAGGTCTACATCAGACCTCCGGCGTCGGCGCGTCCTCCTTCGTCGGGAGCGGAGCAAGAAAGTGCGCTCACGCTCCCGTTCCGCCTCCTCCTTCGCAAACATGACGTGCTCACAGAAGGAGGAGACGGCGTCCCATCCGGTGCGGCTCCCGACCATGGTGCGAACCACGGCCGGGAGCGAAAGGTCCAGTCCGGTGAAGGCGACGAGCTCTCGGCGCTGCTCCATCCATGCAGGACATTCCTGCAGGGTATGCAGCGCCGTATCCTCGTCGCCTGTGTCGCAATGATGACACCCTGACGTTGCCTCGCGGCCGAGGCGACACAGGTACCTCCCGAAGCAGCCGTGCCCCGAGAGGACCTGCGTCAGCCTGAACGTCAGGGTGCCGTGTCTTCGTCCAGTTCATTCTTGCAGGACGGGCCTCACCGCCGCGATGGTGGCGGGGCCCGCGCTGGGGCGTCTGAGGCGATCTTCCCATACTCCCAAGGCGACCTGGCGGAGCTACGACCTGCACGCCTCGATTTCGCGAGGCGCGGGTCTGGAGTCCCTGGCCAGGGCTTCTTTGCGCCACACATACAGTGACGCCAGCACCTTGGCCTCCAGGTCCCATGGGAGGGATCCGGCGAGTAAAGAGGCCGCTTCGAAGGACACCGTACGGTATCCTCTTATCGCCCTGACGGCCATTATACGCTGAGCTTGTCGCAACAGCGGAGCGTTGCGGGCCGTCAGGCGGTCTGCCCACACTGGGGCCCCATAAAGGGCCATCGACCGTACGATGCCTTCGAAGAGTTTTCGGCACGTGGCGTTCGGCCCCCCGACGTTGGGGAGCAAGCGCGACAGCGCACCCACTGTCCCCTTGAGTCTGGGGAGCAGCTGCCGAAAATGTGCCGAAAAATCCCACCGGCTGTCGAGGACCAATCCCAGGTATTTCATGGTCCCCCCGATGCCGATGCGGATGCCTCCTACTATTATAGCGGTGTCTGGAGGTGGACGATTTCGAGGACCATGAAAGAACACGGCCTCGGTCTTCTGAAGCGCCACCTCCAGTCCAAGACGCCGGATCCTGCCTACAACTAAGGACACCCCAGCCGTGCCTAGAAGACACGCCTGCCTGTGGGTCCTCCCTCGTGCTGCGATCAATGTGTCATCTGCGTAGCATATGATGCTGACGCCGGGGAGGACCCTGCTGCGTAAAGTCCAGTCATATGCGATGTTCCACAGGAGGGGACCGAAAAAAAATATAGATACTAATCTAACCTAACCTAACCCTGTTGCTGATTCCTGGGATTCGCCGCTACTTTTGAGCTGAAAACATTCAAAAATATTCCTTCCATAAAATTGTAGCAATCTTCGAGAGTGTAATATCAATAGTTCTGTTTTCTAAAACTTCTGAAATCCAAAAATAAAATTTTAGTTCGTATTTAGCTCTTTCAACAAAAAATTTTTTTTGAGAAAACAGCTTAATTAATGGTGAGTTTGACTTTGCCTCGAATAACTTTTGACCGAGTTAACTTATCAAAAAATGGCCTAATATCTTTTTTGTGGAGCATTCAATTCTCGCAACATATAAAAACCTAATTAAGTATTTATGTAAAGAGAATAGAGGTACCCGGGAGAGATCATCCCACGGCGTACCCGCGGGAAAAATACACTAGTAATTCCATAAAATAGATATTTCAGATTTCTAAATTCATCTGATATCTACATTTATTTGTATTTTCACTCCCGAGTTGTCGTCTGTATATATAAGGTACGCAGGCTTCTATTGCACCATCAAATACATTTGCATATTCCTGCAGTATCAATGTACTAAGGGACTTTTCGGTCCCGAGTGCAAATATTCCAGCGAGCTTAGCCTCGCTCGGTGGTTAAACACATAACAGTGGCATGAACTCCATACAGCTCGATTCCCCATAGCCTACCTCTAGGAAAGTAGCGACTAGCGATAAAAGAGCCATGAATTTATTGGCGCTTACGATTTTTATTCGTGCAAGTATTATTACTATATTTGTTACTTTGAGCGGCTTTCCACACCTGGAGGAAATAGCAATTCATAATTTGATCGGGCACCGGCTTTTGTATCAAATATGCGGTAAGATTGCAAAATAAAAAATAGAAATTGTAATTAGAAAATATATCGCGAGTTAGAATTAGAATACTGTTACATGCCGATAAGGTGAATGCACACCAGCCTGTCATTAAGCACTTTCATGCATTTGTACTTCTTTTGTTTACTTTGTGTTTAGAATTTGTAATGAAGTAAAACATGATATTGTTATTACACTTGTTTTATGGCCGTCTTTAGGCAGCTGTGTCGAACTAATTCTTGTTGTTATTGTTTTGCGCCGAGGCATATTGTATTTGTACATAATAAAAGGAATGCCCGAAGGGAGGAGTGAGGCAGTCTAGCGAGAACCACGATCAAAGCAAGACGTTTACATTCGATAAGTGATATAGTGACGGACTTTGCGCGTGTTATTGAATCGTGAAATTTGTACAGGTTGTATCCAGTTATATTTGTACCTGTTTGTACAGTTCTAATAAATTCTATAGTAATACCAACGGCATTTTAATTCGAGTCCTGTAGCTCGTAACAATACGATACGACGTTTCTTCAACCAGCGTACCCTAGCCGAATTTCCACCCCGCGCTAGTGATACACATCTAACTTCGTAAGTAAAGTTGTGAATTTATACTATATTCTATAAAGCTAACGAAGAGGAACGGAAACTTTGATGATTTTTGGCATATTGGGCCGATGTTACACAAAAAAAAGTTCAAGTGTGTTTCAGTCAAAATTATATATAAGGAGGCTGTTGGGCAGATACACGAACGTACGTGACAACTATATAAGAGTTTTTTTATTGCAGGAGTTCAGCAGACAGTGAGACGGCCCACTTGATGTAAAGCGGTTACCATCGTCTATGGATGGACATTTGGAACACTAGAAGTGCTTCAAATGCGCTGTTGCTCTCTTAAGGGGAGATTGGAACCTGGTCACTAATGCCGGAACACAACTCAAGGTTGTTATGGTGGCATACTCTAGTCCAGGGGCGGTAGCAATCCAGTCGGGCAAATACCCTACCACCTGGTTGTGGGTTGTTTTTTCGCCTCTTACGACAGGCCGCCCGGCCGCCGGAAATTGTATTCTTTCTCCGTTCCTGCACGGATAAGTCCATTTTTGCTACCATAGCTATGAAAACCAAGTAAAATGCATTGCATGAAAACCTTTGCTATGAACAAGCACTTAAATGTGCCAACTTCGATGGTGGACATTATGGACGTTAAGTACCTAAATATAGACGTTCAAAAGCGTACTCTGTTCTTAGCGATACATCAGAGACTGATTGTATGCAGCCTTATATGTACACTATTAATCCGGGTCAAAACCATCTATCTATATTGAGAAGTTTGAAATAGCACTTCTCGGGAATTGTTTAGGAAGATACAGTAAATAAATGCGAAGTACAAAAGAAAATAAAATGTTATCGGCAAAAAGCCCGTATTTGAGAAACTGCTAAGACAAACACAAAATCATTAGTGCAGCTATATCTCACCAAAGAAAATAAATATAAGTTACGAGGGTAATACGACATTAACGTGTCATTTGTTCCGCGATAGTAAATGGGTGACATTATGAAAGTCAATTGGCAGTGGCGGAGCATCGGCGCGAGATCAAGCGTAGATGGCTCCACGGATAAGGCGGGATCGTTTGCGGCCAGTGATTTATATCGCAGTCGAGTGTTGCGAGCCCGACCTTCCTTGGCTAGCGTTGAATAACTTTGCATCGGATGTTAGTCTCTATCCCACCTGGTTAAAGCCTACTATAGCTGACTGCGTCGTCAAGACCGCGGAAACTCCTCAGGTGCAAAACGCCTGTGAGACTTCAAGTGGGCAAGTCCATTATTAGCCCAACTGCGGCATCGTAAAAGATTCCTTCACTACGCTTGACTTGGGCTGATCATTTGTGAACACCCTTCAATACTTCATAGAAATTTACTATAATAGAATTTAAACATCAGAACTGTTTTTCTTTTTAGCGGAGATAACAATACATATTATATTTACATTTTTAAATTAAAACCTTATAAGTCGAGGAACAAAGTTTTATATAGTAAGTGTAAGTCAGTCAGATAATGGTCAGACTACACATAAACATGTTAAAGGTAATGGAAACATTTGTAACCCGAAAGAACCACGGATTTGAACGTTTAGTAAATACAGAGTTAAAGTTACACACAAATTCTTTGAGAGATTTCTTAGAACAACCTAAAATTTTATAGAACCATATATATTTTTTGTTTTGAGGCGAGGGAAAATGCTTAACCGATTTGCGCACACTCTGGGCCGCTGCTAGGAAACGGCACGCATCGATCGGGGGCGACAACACTAGCAATAGTATGCTTTGTTTGTGCTCCGTCCGCGATCGATGACACAGAGTAGTGTGGAGACTCCGAGCGATGCTACACGAGCGAGCAACCTCAATACCCACTAAAAACCCCCTCCTCCCTGTCGACCCTGCGCTTTTGTTTGTGATGGAAAGACTGAGATATAGAAGATAGTTACGCAACAGTCGATCCAGCGCAATAAAGTGCCTGGAGTGTGCCCTGGGAGAACACACCCCACTTCGAGACGGGGGCAGATGAGTCCCTTGCTTACCTAGCAGCTAAGGGCCTCCCGTAACGGAACCGGAGGGAAGTAATGCGCGTACCTGCCTCTCCGGGTGCCAGCTGAAGGCCGGCGACCTCGAGAAGAGACCGTAGCACGCGCCGAAGGACTTCGCTCCCTGTCCCTCTCTGCGGCCTCTTTGAGAGACATTACTGCCTCGCAAAAAGTAACCGCAGCTTCCCAGCGGTCGTCGCTCTGCAACATGGCCGTTACCAAGTCACCGAGCGATCCGACGGCTCCTACGTGCGCCTCGAGATCGAAACGCTGCGGCGTCCATGCAGCGCACTCGACCAGCGTGTGAAACGCCGTGTCGGGTGCGCCGCACTGGCGGCAGTCCACAATGTGGCACAGATACTGATCGAAACAACCGTGTCCGGTCAGTATCTGTGTCATCCTGAAGGTCAGGGTTCCGCTGGTGCGGGTGAACCATTCCTCCAGCTGTGGCCTGATTGCGTCCACCGTAAAGCCGCCGGCCGCAGGGTGTTCGAGGTCTCGTGACCATTCGACGAGACAGCAAGCGGTTTCCCGCTTCCTGACCGTCTCGATTTCGACCTGACAGAAGTCAGGCCTCTAGCTAGGGCATAGAACCATATATTACGCTATGGTCGCTTGACTGTGTGCAGGTACAATGATGTTTATCTAGGCATGACTGTAGCATAGCTAATTTTTCATTTATAACTTGAATGATAGTCAAGGAAAATATTGTAAGAGAGCCTAAACTGCATGCTGTACTGCATACAGCACAACTATATATATTTTATTCATCTATGACGTTGAAACAAGCCAAGCCGTCTTAGACAGTAGAAGTTGAAGCTACCTATATTCACTGTCTAGTGTCTAGTATCTACTAATACTATTCACTCTCTAAAAGTGGACAGGGTCAAGCTGATTTGATTTTTTATGGAATAACAAGTTATATTATAATCAAAATTCAAACTTTTAAGAACCTCAGACTATCCAAATAGCATGATTTCATTGAAAAGGTGGGCTTTATCTGAGATAATGTTATTATAGATTTAAACCATGTTACGCAGATATGGCAATGGGTGTAAGGCGTTATTTGAGATACGACACTGATGTCGAATGACATTAAATGTTGACAGATAGCGTATGTATATACAATAATGTGGCCATTCGTTTACGACATATTGTTTTCTACGCTTTAAATAAGACGCATTCGTTCACAGACTTACGGTCTTATTCACAGAGAGTTAGAGTAAGTTTGAACACTTCTTTAGGAATCATAAAGAATCTAATACTAACGCAGATGAAGCCGCAGCATAAAAGACACGGCTTCATTTGTGCTAGTGTTACAGATATAGGCCCTTTCATGCAAATATGGAGATGGGTTTATTGTGTTATTTGAGATGTTAAATATTAACAGATAACGTACGTGTTATACTAATGTGGCTATGCGTTAGTGGCGTGATTTTTTAATTCATTAAATAAGACGCATTTGCCTATAGTCTAAAACTAACACCAACGGAGATGCGACCGTAGTATGAAATATTAAATTGTTTATTTGTATAATTATATGTATTATGGTTATTAATCAATCCATTGTAGATTTTGTGCGAGTTTTGAATAATGAGATTTTCGATTCAGTTAATCTTTAATAATGCTCCTATCCACCGTGCCAGCCGTTAATATAAATCACCGATATATTCAAATGGAGCGTTTAATTATTAGTAAGCTCTGTATATTGACACCAATGTTTAGTATTTCAAATATTTGCCGAACCTTTACGGAAGTCACAATGCTAATATTTGATCAAACATATTGACAAATATATCGAGTGGAAACGGTTTCAGGCTATTATGTATATATTAAATAACAAAATACATGCACTTGTATGTACAAACTAATGCCAGGTAATAATCATTTAAGTTATGGAGAAGAGTAATTAATTTTTATCCTTTAATCAATAAAATACTTAGGTATACTATTATGCATTCAACTCTAATAGAGTGTAGGGTGTATAGCCTAATCGTATTAAAACAAACCTCTAATAAGTAATGTCATGCGAATTTGGTTTGTTTTTCTTTATCAAATTTAGATAATAATTATCAGCACAACCAGATTGCTGGTTTGATATAAAGTTCATGTACTAATGTGCATGTTGTTGTCATAGTTTCTTTTTTGTAGAGCCGGGCCTCTCTGTCATAGTTCTGGTCAGAGGTTTTCATTTTCTTTGTTTGATTTTTAGCCTTTATTTTATTACAATATTGTTATAGTTAACAATTACTATGTAATGATAGTTGTCTTCGGCCAACTGCAGCCCACTGCTGAACGTAGGTCTCCTCAAGTGGAGCCACGCTCAGCTTAGTGATTTCCATATCCACTGTCTACCGGCGGTTATACGCAGTATTTACCACAACTCATACATTGTGATGAAACATGCACAACAAGATTATCGATGTGTGGTCAACCGCCTCGGACACACGTGGGGGTTATACTGTACGTTTTATTAAAACGGGGCGGCGCGAGTTCTCAGTGAGACGTCTATGAACTAATATTGTAATTATCAGTTACAATTCGGAGGTATATGTAACATTTTTTATACACTATTAAATCTAATAAAACCGCTAAGGCGGAACTTGTGTCCGGAACTATAATTTAAGTAGATAATAAAAAGTAAATGCTATTTATATTTCAGACTATGCAAATGTTAGATGTCCGTTCAGTAGTGATTCTTGGCCAGCATGAGCCGAAAATCCTATTAACATTTATTGCTTAGGCCACATAAATATATACTTGTATCATGCAGTAGTTTAATTGGCTGCAATCCAATATTTGATATAACTTATATGCAGACCAAATTCAAAATTTATAATCAGCCCTATGCCAGTAGATATGAAATATCAACTAAAAATCTTAGTGCTTGTATAGATGGCACCGCTGCTGCACCGTTGACGCGCTGTTATTCTTTTTGAATTTCTATGTATATGCAGACGTTGTCCGCCCTTTCATACTGCCTCACCAGTGCTAACGTTCGCTCGACAGCGAAAGTGTGGCGGAGGCGCGGTGATAATGACACGCGGGCGTAGATCGTGTTCGATTTTGCGTTGCATTGGATAGATATATTATATAACCATTTATATATAAACATATTATTATTATATAAACATAATATAAACATATTTAATGTTTGACGAATCATTTAAAAATTAAACAACAATGAAGATATTTCATGGATACTTTACTTTAAGTTAGATATTTGTATATAAGCAAATAAAACCAGGAACGTCGCAATTACATTATTTATTTCATAAAACATGACTCTACTCTAATAATAAAATAAGAAGCATCTTATATACATAACTTTAGTACTATTTATATACGTAATTACCTTTAATAATGAATAGATATTAAATATTTTTCATATAATCTGTCATGCGCTTATGTGTGTAAGTATCGTATTGAATTAGGGTAAATATTTTTTTATGTTGGTAAAGGGGCCTGGGCCTGATAGAGCTAATTCAAATTTACATTTAAATTCTTTTAATCGAGCCCCCAAAAGAGGCTAGCAGCGAATATCTCTTATTGACTTAAATAAAAAAGTTGTTAAGAACGTCGTTATGATTTTGCACGATGTGCTACACACGATTATGGTTGGCATGACATATGTGATTTAGGAGCTGGCCACTGAAAATCAATGGTACGTAGGGCTACGTTTCGACACCGCAAAATATTTAGTGTCACTCATATTTTTCAAGTTGCGGCAAATTTTTAAACATAATAATAAATATATAATATGTATTTTTCCGCAACTTCTCTACATTATAGTGTTTGAGAGGGGAAGGCATATTTAAAATTTACCCCTATTACAACCCCTATGGTCCAGAGATCTTGTTTTTTTTTAAATAACATAACCTCACTATTATTGCACTTATATCATAAATCGAAAGATAAACAATCCTTTCAAAGTCCAAAAGAAAGCCAGTAAACAACAGAAAAAGAACCAAAGACAGCGTAATTCATCAAAAAATTAAGAAAAAACAACAGAGTACATTCAAATACACTACAAAAGTAACTATGAACATATTCAAAATAGCGACTGATAAACACGAAATTATACATCGTGTGCATAAAATAAATAATAAATGGTTGCAGTCGGTTCTGGCTTTCGCCGACCGCTACCGTGGCACGCTCGCTCAGCGCATGAGTTTTGGTCTGAAGCTAATCTAACCTAAATCACTGTTCTAGTCACTGGTCGTGACCTTCACCCATCATAATAATATTAGTGAAAAATAGGTGAGGATATGTTTACCAAAAAATAATATTTCAAGAAGTCTGGACCATAGGAGTTGCAGAAAGGGTAAATAAACCTTCCCCAACCCACTCCGCACACCCATTACTTAAAATTCGTGTACCGGAGATCTGAGTAGAAGCCGAATATAAGATTGGAGTAGGGAGATGAGATGCTCCCCCATCTCATGTCCCTATTAGATAGGGAGGTCATTAGAACTTTCACTTGTTGCACGAAACATGATTAGTTCAAGGCTAACCGATTCCCGCCGTTATTCTGTGAGTGCGTGGTATCACACCGATCGAGCGGGCCCTAAAAGCTGTAAGCAAGATAATAATAGTAATAATCGGCAGACAAACACTCATATTGTATGATTCCTACATGGCTCTATCATGTCAGCGTTCATAATTTAATACAAGTTTATTATTATGACAATGAGTTCCATAACTGGAATAGTGAGGTAATAACGTCAGTGACTTGCACTCGCCATACAAAACCAATTTAAACTTTGAGAAGCAAATTGGTCAAACTGCCAAAATTAATTTTACTGTAAAATATCTGTGACCTCCATTTTACTCACTCGAGATCTGAGTTTTATTATATTTATGTCTCCTGAACCCTGTAAAATAACAAAATGCCGATAAAATATAAGCCGTTTAAGAGCCTATTCAAGACATGCTTTCAAACCGACTAACAGATCAGGAATTGTACAAAAAGCAGTTTTCATTAAAAAATTTACGAGGAGGGCATTAAAATTAAATAGAGGAGAGCAAGACAATATATTTTGATATTCACTTGGTGGCGTATGAAAACCTCACGACTGTCTGTATGGCAGTGCATGTGGAATAGAACATATATTTGAACTATGGGAGCTGCATACGTCTAGTCATCACAGCGGACAACAAACTAAAGATGTGTAACTCAGGAGTGATTTAAAAGATGTATAATCTTTCAAAATTCGAAATCACTCTTTAAATCTTTGACTTTAGAAATACATCTTTAACTCACTACGTTAAGATTGATTTTAGTCACATGAAATGATGAAAACTAACAAATCAGATACTTGGATGTAGTTTGAGACAGTAGATACAGGATATTGTGAATTTAAATGAGATAACATGCGCACTCTAATGAATACAATGATGATACACAGTAAATTAGACTCTCTGGCGTTAATTTTAAGCTTAAAACCGGTCAACTGAATGAATTATGTCATTCGAAACCAAAGATTTAAAAGAGTTGAAGATTTAAAAGAGTGATTTAAAGATTTAAATCTTTCAAGGAAAAAGATTTATAAATCACTGATCTCATTGGTGATTTAGTTTGCGCATCGCTACTTGTACTGGCTAGCGTAATGCAGGTGCGCACATACTAATAGTTGCTCTATCTCGCTCGCACATCATCCGTCCCGCTTACATATTGTGCTATATATTATACTAGCAGTATGACGTGTTAATATTTGTACTTAAGGTTACTGTTTCCAAAATAAATTAGTTCACATGAGCACTCGACATTGAATACTACTCTCTGCCATCTGAAGTATCATTCAACTACTACCTCTCGCTGCTACAGAACATGTATATACGGGTATAAAGCTGCCAGCTATTCTCAATGTAACTATCAGCTTTACGGCAGTAAAGCCGTAGTGGTTACGGTCCCGTGGCGCCTCATTATGATGCGGAGGGACGCTGGAAAGTTAAGTGGGTAGTTTGGCGGTCGGTGCATGCACCAACAGCCGGGAGTCCCACATACCTCTTGGTGGCATCCCCCGGGGCCTGAGGATATGCGCAAATGCTTTCCCCCAGCGTTGACAAAAAAGGTGTCCGTGGGTCGAATTTTTTATTGCATATATTTTGAAATCATATACGGGGTAGATAACCTGAGATGTAATATGAAATGAAAAGTTGTTCAGCGCTTTTCAATTTATTATATGTATTACACTTACATTATATACATTCATACATACGATATATGTGTTTTTAAGGATTCCTAAGCATTATCGGTTCATCACAGTACCTATTTTACATACATTACAGAATCAATATATGGAAATCGGCCAGATGTGTGGGGAATATATTGTTAGCTATGTCCGGGTTCCGAGGCGGTTGCTCCCAACGCAACTGAGACTTACTGTCAGGATAACAATGATGATCATGACATACATATGCAGAACAAATACGCGACAAAAGTAACATTCAACACAAATTCGAAATATATTCATTTATTACACATATGAACAATTATAAAATTACATACTATTGAATACAATGTAAGAAAACTTATTTGTATTGTATTCTACCACCCATAGTCCCTCAAGACTATAAGTAGAATACTGAGCCCAGATCACCGACCGTCTTCTATGGGTAAGGTGCCCAGAAGGCTGGCTACGTTTCCTCGCTGGATCACCATACTGATCCGTTGGTCGAGGTAGGCACCAGCCTTCTGGTCACCTGAAGAGTCAAAGAGTCGTTTCGATAAATTTTGGTAGAGGCTCATGGCCTCAGGACCCCACGGTCCAAGCGTCTCAACAGCGAACGGCACAAACATATAACTCTCACTGAGGGTTGCATATTTGCGTCGCTTGAGTGATTCCGCTGTTTCCGCCGCCGAACCGGCCGATCTAGACGTGTTTGGTAAATGGGATGCGGCCAACGTGTCTACGCAAGTCGCATCCCACACCAAAGGTTTGCAACGCTGCAAGTCATTCCGTCAGGGCGCCTACCATCATCACGTGCAATACCGTTCGGCTCCAATAGAGCCGGCACGTTAGCGGTGGCAAACGCCCTTCGCAAGACATCATTCAGGGCGGCGTGGCGTGACCATCTGCCGGCACTGCGGCGGCAAGAAAGACCATGGTATCCCGGGCCGATTACCTCTATTCCACAGACACATGTGTGTGGTGCACATATGCGAGAACCTAAGCGCAGATATATAGCCAAATATAATTATTTTCTCTAAATGCTGCAAAATTGTACAATATTTGCAAATGTACTAACTTACATTAAGCAAATTAACCCAGAAAATACAACCAAGCGTCGCGTGTTTTGAGAATTTGAAACCACACTCTTCTGCATACTAATAAGGAGCGATATAGAGCGTTAGTCGTCTTTAGGAATATTATGTACGAATTGAATAGATCGAATAGTTATGAAATTGTATATTAATTTATGTAACTGTTTTCACTTCGAACTTAGAATATTAATAAGCAACAGTATTTATTTCTCGGGAGTTCAACTGTTTGTACATATAAATCCTTATTTAATATTATAAAAGCTAAAGTAACTATGTGTATTTGACTATTACGTTTTCACGGAAAAATCAACAAACAGATTTGGCTCAAATTCGGTACATGACTAGGTTCGATACCGAGGACGGGCACATGATATATATTTATATATATATATATATATATATATGACTTGATATGATATATATATGACTTGCGCATTAATAGGGATTATTTACTAGATTAGATGACGTGCTATGATATAATATCGTGCTATATTTTTTTTATTCGATATCTTCATTATTTTCCTGTTCTCTTTTCGGTATTCGTAAATTGAAGCTGTTACCTCATTTTTTAGTAACCTGTAGTGCTTAAATAGTATCACACGTTCAATATTATATGTAACGAATTGTAAAGCTTAAACTCAAGTATTCAACGCAAAAATCGTATTTCGGACGTTAAATAAGTCACAACTCGGTTTGTCTCTAGATTTTTATTTTTCAAGGCAGGACAACATCTATCACATCCGCTAGTAAAGAGGTTATAAATAGTATAGAGATCTCATATCGTTGAAGTTCATTTTTTTAAGTGGTGTAAAATTGCTTAGAGTGCACTTGCTAGGTTTTAAAATTGCACAGCCGAGTAGTGGCCACTGCTTCAAGCTTAGTTAAGTTTAAAAGTTTAAGTTTTATTCTATGCATTATTTTATGTAGTTCGGTATTAGAAGCCTCATGTCTTCTTGTTTTAACTTAGTTTAACGACACACCTGGCGACCGAACGACGCTGAACGTTCGGCGACTGAAGGTCGGCGTTACGCCCAACGTAGCGAAATTTCCATTGATGTGTCATTGGTTACTTAAAAAACCCTGCGAGCATATTTAGCCTAATTTTCAATGGCATACGTTTGCCAGGTGTGTCGTTATACTTAGTGTCTAAAACAACAGAATAACGGTATTTATGAAGGCTAAAAACTCCGACAGTTATTTATTTTCTGGCCCAAGAATTGTTAACTAGTAAGGGCGAAGTTTATAAGTATATAAATACACAGATGAATGCTGGGTCGAGTAGGTGTACCTACTGTTTCTAACTGGGGAGGCTTAAGCCCAGCCGTGCGAGGTTAAGATCTTATGTTATACTTAAGAACAATTTTTTCCGATTGAAACTTTGGAGGATTCTTATTAAGTTCCAACAATAATAATATTTCCAATATTTATTTTTCTTAACGTTTTACTAATTTGTTTGGAAGCATTAATGGATCTTCTTATTAGTGGAAACAATAATAAATAATAATGGCGGCCCGAAAAGTTTCTGTTAGGCAATAACATTGGCTATATTTTCTTTCTTATCCATAAAAATTCATTAAGCATAAATACGAAGACGGGTTTATTTGAATTTCTGTATTTTGTGTCTTTATGGTATTGGTAATATTTTATTTTATTTTGCAATTTTAGGATGACTATCAGCTATTCATAATTATAATAATAACACATTGGTGATAGTGAGCTATTAACAAGTCATCACAGATAGAAACAAATTATGATCAGATCTAATCAGTGATCAGATAACCAAAAACATAGAAAAAAGAAGTAATCATTGAAACATAAAAAAAGAAATATATAACTTAATAAGAAAACCTGTTCATTACACACTAAAGTCCAAAATATAAACGCATGAACACATTGTCATGACATTACACACAAAGAATTTCTAGAGATAAAATACTAATTATAAGATGCGCAGAAAACAAACTGCGGCATTATATAGGCCCAAGTCCTACTTGAGTAATGCAAGAAAAAATCTGGTGTGTTATTGGGTAACCAACAGTCTCCGCGAGACTCCCTTTTGCTGTTTGTTATCGTGTATTTGTAAACATTACGTTGCGAGTTACAGATGCTTTATGGATGGATTACCCTTAATACTCAGGGACTGATAGATAATTTTCGCGGAACTTGCGGTAACTGCCGTATATATACTAAAACCTTCCTGATGATCTTTCCATCGTGGAATAATAACTAAGCCAGCGCTGCGGTCGTGGCAGATGTGGACACGTAGAGATCGGACCTCACAGCTAGCTTTAAAGTGGCAAAAATGATATATAGCTTTTTAACTCGATGCAAATAAAACGATCCGTATTAAGCAAAGGATATTTTCCTTGTAGAAAATATGAAAGTTCCACTGAGATATTCCCAGTATAGAAGCGAGCAGGTATATTAGTTTTACATATGCTATTAATATTGAGAACGTAAGGCACGTCAGTATGAAGTTTGTTCATAACAGCATTTGTAAAACTATTTCAATGACTTCTGGGTTAGACAGACAGTTTGTGGTCGCTGTTTGGCTCTAGTTTAATGACATGTGGAACAGACGTTTGGAGACAGCTTATTGAGCTGAGTACGTTTTTATGGCTAATGCTTTTAGTTGAACAATTGAAATTAGAATATTCCTAAGCATTTATAGATTTTTGGTATGAAATTCACAATCAGCCAAAAATTATACAGATTTTTGTGTAGTGAATTCTTGATCGCCATAGAATAGAATAATTTATTGCCAAAAATGTATGTAAAATTATGGTAGTATCAAGAGATACATTTTGCTTCATTAGGTGTGAAGTATTCAAATTACAATTTCAATAAATAAATAAAGACAGATAGATAACACTTTATTGCTTATCAAATATAAAATTTCAAAAATACAAAATTACCATATTGTCATGGTAGAAACAATATCCGCATATTATCGCTTAAAGTAATCTCTTATAAATTACGATAATAATTAACAATAAGACCCGTAGGGGGGCTTTGTAGCGAAGCCTTAGGTGAGTAGCGTAACACTTCGTACCTGACTCCGGGGGCCAAGGCAAGGCCCCCGCCTCCGTGCTCGCCTTAGCTGGCCGGCACGGAGTAGAGATCGCTAGAGCTAAGACTCAAGCTCCAGGGGTGGAGAGTGATAAATGGTATCACGTCAGAAGTAGCTTAGGTGAACTTGCAGCCCACTTCTCGACACCCCTTAGCCACTCACACTCTATAGTCCCCATAGCCCAGATCCTCTAGTTCCACTAGCAGTTCTAGCAGTTCTAGCATCTCAATAGCCCGGTACCTTTTGTTGTTTAAATGGTAATAAAATAATCTAGCCATAGTAACACTTCTTATCATCAGGTAGGCAACACACATACACCTTTAATGAGGCAGTTATTCGTATACGAAAATGAAATTTAATAAATTATAAAGAATAATTATGAGTTTCTATTACTCTCAATAAAATATTTTAAATTTTCTGAAATTTACCTGCTGAAACTTCAGGTCTCTCGGGAGGTCGCGTCGGCTGACTGAATAAAGTGTCTAGATTATTCATTTTGCGGGCAATTTAATTATGAATCTGGACGTAATGCGCTCATTAATCACTAGAGTGATGCAACTGCCGTCGCGTGAAGTACCTACTTAAAATCTAGCTTTCCACATAGCAGAGATCCCATCATATTTTGGTCTCTTAGTACTAATTCTTCAAAAACTGAATTTACTGAACCAAATTACAAACTCAATTTACGGAGTGTTAAACAAAGAATACAAAACTAGGACTTATAGACATCTATACTAATATTGGAAGCGAGAGTTGGGTATGGAACAGAGAGCATGAAAGTAGAGTAAACGCAGTCGAGATGCGAGCACTGCGCAAAATCTGCGGAGTGACGCTCGCGGACCGCGTTCGTAATACCGAAGTAAGAAAGAGAGTTGGTCTGAAAGAGAGTGTCGGGTGAAGGTAAGGAAAGGAATGCTCCGGTGGTTCGGGCATGTGGAAAGAATGTATGATGAAAGAATGACTAAACAGATATACAATGCAAAAGTGGATGGATGCAGAAGTCGCGGAAGGCCACGACACACCTTCCATGATCAAATTGATCGCGTACTAGCAGAAGGTGATGTCAGGAGCCTTAAGAACAGACGAGCGTGCATGACAAGAGCTATGAATGTAAAAGAAGCAAGTGAGGTGTGTATGAATAAGCCTGTATGGCGCTCTGTTGTTCGTGCCTACCCCGCAAGGGACCTGGCGTGAAGTTATGTATGTATGTATGTATACAAATATTATAAAGAGGTAAAGTTTGTTACATTGAAGGGGGTAATCTTTGGATCTACTAAACCGATTTTGAAAATTCTTTCACCAGTGGAAACCTACATTATTCCTGAGTGACAAAGGGTATATTTGATTGTGATTTTTTTTCTGATGCCCAGCGAAGTGGGCACGGGTCAGCTGGTCATTAATAATCGAATAATGTAATATTTTATAATTTAAATGATAATTAACAACCTTTTAGTGCTCAAGTTACCGAAATATCGTAAAAGTGATCGATAACAAGGTGAAGACGCCGTTTTGTGTACATTTCTCTGCCAATTATTTGTTAGTTAGTTGTAATTTACCGAATGGTCTGGGGGAGGCGTTAAAGTTATATTTTAAAAGTAAACAAATTAATTGCCAGACATACACACATGGATATTCCTAAATTAAGCAAGTTACGCTTGTGTTGTCGGTACTATACAACATACTATTCTGGGGCAGATGCCAGACACTCAGACTAAAGTACATAACGGAAAATTCGTTTCCGAAATTCACCATTCTAGCAGTCGGCCTTGGATCCTCTGCGTTGCAGTGAGGGATAAGGCTTAACCCGCTCTACTACAGAGGCACTCAAAGTAAAATATTGTTATAACTCAGGTCCCGACAAAAACAAAATCCGCCTGCATATCTGAAACAAAGCACATTTATTACCCGTCGGCATTTGAACTAATAACATTAAAATTATTTTATGATCGTCTTCTTTTGCTTACTTTTTGGCATACGGCCTATTGTTGTATTGTAATCATTAGCCAGGTGGATTTTAAAGTAAACGGATTTTAAAGTAAAAGCTGATTCTTGGAAATTCGGTCCACGTTGCCGGGCGGAAATATTGCATTTGTGCAGTATAAAACAATGACATGATGGAGGGGGGAGGCAGTCGAACGAGAACTACGATCGAAGCGAACTAGTGTACTACAATCGGGGACCATAGTTACGGACTATGTGCGTTTTTTGAATTACGACCTTCTGCATTACGTTTGGATTTGTTGTGTTAGGTTATATTTGTACCTGTGTTTGTATAGTTCTAATAAACTTTATAATAATTTCAACGGCATTTTAATTCGAGTCCCGCAACTCGTAAAATGTGATAAGATGTTTATTTGAACGAAACCGAAATTTGCTACAGTGGCTTTATTTCCAGGAAAAGCGCATCCGTCTTAGCCATTTCAAGATGTTATTCTAACGCCTTTTTCATATGTAAAATAATGTAAGAGCTTGTTGTAACATGTGTCCGTATCGCTATTGACATAATAAATGTAGTTTTAGATAATTAACGCAATTATTTGATAAAGCAATCTGATACATTTGTAATAACATAAATGAAGCACTAATTTATTAAGATATAACGAATCATTAACAACTAAGGCTGGTGTGTATAAACATTTAATCGTTATTTAAAATAAAATAATCGTTAATAATATATTGCTAAACAGTGATTATTTTATTTGAACCTTCGGTTAAATGTCCATGCACACCAGCCAAAATGACACATATTTATTGCTATTCTATTTATTAAATAAACAATAATAAAACCCCGAAGCATCCGGTAAAATGAAAATGGTGCTTTGCCCGACAGACGCCACATGTATTCGAAGCGTTTTTTATTTTGACCGGATATTCAAGCGTCAACACACAGTTCGAAGTATAATATTTACAGTCAACAGTGCATTTTTATTAAAAACAGATTCTGAAGAGAAGCAATATTGCAATAGTTAAACCCACTGAGACAGTTATATATAATAGTTATGTATGTATATATGGTATACAGTTATGTATAATATCCCTGTTACATTTGGGATAGCGTTAGTGTTGTTGACCGTCTTACGCAGTTGTAGGTTACTATGGGTTTAATCCTAATTTGTGATGCAATATAGCTATTAATTGTTAATGACGTTAAACATGAACATATGGATGGATATATATACCGGGCCACTCAGAAAGTATTTTGAAAATAGGTAGGTTTCAATTTCTAAATTTGCCTCCACATTGTTTGCGAGCTTATTTTAATTATCGTGTCTCACTGAAAACTGAATCTGCGCCGGTAACATTTTCGCGGTATGATTTTTTCAAGTGTACGATAGACCTTAAATGGCATTCATGAATGAAGGGCCCTTCTTAGGCAACCGCGTATCGTTGGTACAACGAATTCAAGCGCGGTCGACTAATTCTGAAGGATGCAGCAAGAAGTGGTCGTCCTTTGACAGCTGATACGGCAGAAAACTTGCTAGCACTGAAAATTTTAATCCAAGACAATAGGCTAGTTACGTATCAAGAGCACGTACTGTATGTAGATTCACGCTGGGTTCCGCATAATCTCACCGATGCTCCGAAGCAGGCCCGGGTGGAATGGTGACGTGATATGATAAACAAATTTAAAGTAGGCTCGTGTCGGCATGTTTACGACATCGTTACAGGTGATGAGTCCTTGATTTATCGATGCGATCCAGAAATGAAGCGCCAGTGGACGGTTTGGGTGTTTCAAAACGAATCAACGCCTACCAAAGTGAAGTGATCTAGAAGCGGGGGGAAGATTTTGATCGCGAGTTTTCACTTTGACTGGCTACTTGGTGTCAATTCTTTTACGGAACCAAAGAAGCATCAATGCCGAATGGTATACTACCAAATTCTATGCAGAAGTTTTGTCTGTTGTGAGCAACAAATGACCAAACATAGGACTCCGCGGACTATTACTCCACCACGACAACGTGCCCGCCGATACCGCGCTCAAAACGAGGAACTTCTTGGACAGCAGGCCAGCCAAACTCCTGGGTCACCCTCTTTACAGCCCTGACCTAGCACCGTGTGACTTATTTTTATCAAATCAAATCAAATCAGCTCAAATGTATACAATTTTCGTCGCCGGAAGATGCGCAGTCACGGTTCGAGCAAGATTTAATAAAAAAAAATTACCTATAGAATATTTTTTTTTAATTTTCGCAAAACTTTCTGAGTATCTCACATATATATTATTTTTAGCGCAATAAACAAATCGCATATTCATAAACAGTAACATTATCCCAGATAGAGCACGAACATTACAACAGTTTACCGTCTTTGATTTTGTATTAGAGTAGGGACTAGGGATATCTCCCTATCATAATTCATCATAGTAGTTAGTAATTAGTCATAATTCTAGGGAATAAGTAACTTACAAATTCATTTAACAGTAATTAAAATGTGAATTTACGATTTAAGATTATTTTTAAGTAGTTTACCGGCATATCATATAATAATATAATAGTTTTATAATCTATGATAGTGTTACAACTCGGGTCCCGACAAAAACAAAATCCACCTGCATATCTGAAACAAAGCACATGTATTACCTACAGGCATTTGAACTAATAACATTTAAATTCTTTTGTCGTCTTCTTTTGTTTACTTATTGGCATACGGCCTGTTGTTGTATTGTAATCTTTTATGGCAGTCATTAGCCAGGTGTGTCAGATTAAGTCGACTTAGATACGGGGACATTCCAGTTGCGCAGTATAAAACGATGACCTGATGGAGGGGGGAGGCAGTCGAACGAGAACTACGATCGAAGTGAGACTTGTGGACTACAATCGGGAACCATAGTGACGGACTTTGTGCGTTTTATTGAATTACGACCTTCTGAATTGCGTTTGGATTTGTTATGTTCGATTACATTTGTACCTGTGTTATACGTGTTTGTATAGTTCTAATAAACTATAGTAATTCTCACGGCATTTTTAATTCGAGTCTGGAACTCGTAACAATATTATAAATTCCCAAACGTGCCCTTAAAACTATTTACAAAAAACCAACTACACTATATCCCTATTAATATTATAAATGCGAAAGTAGCTCATCCTGTCTTGTTGTTCCGTTTTCACGGAAAAACTGCTCAGTATATATATATTCGTTGCCGAGGATGAACATAGGATATTTTTTATCCCGAAAAATGGGATAGTTTCCGGGAAAATATATTTGTCTCTGCTTGTTATCCTTTTATGTAAAGACTATTAGACCGATTTGGCTGAAATTCGGTACGTATGTGATTTTAATACCGAAGGTGGCCAAGAGATCCTTTTCATCTCGGATAATGGGAGGAATGATTTATGTAAAGCTTATGCCGGAAATTAGGATAGGTTTTGCGATTTTGTCCTTTTTGTCTATGTCGTCTTGCCCGTTTCGTCCATTTCGTCCATTTCGTCGATTTCGTCCATTTTGCCCGCTTCGTCCATTTCTAACATTTTGTCCAATTTGTTAATTTCGTCCATGTTTTTTATTATTATTTGAATTTTTAAGCTACTAGTAACCTAATGGTAATTGTTAACGGATAACGTTTTTGTAGTAATATTTTGATAAATTATTATTATTTTTGATTGTTAATTGTCAATTAAGATCATAGATAATACAAAACATATACATAACATATAAACACATAAAACTTAAGGTCGTAGATAACATTTCTAGGATTTTAATTTCATAGGAGTTTTTGACAGGAATAGCGAAATATCTTCCTTTAAGGTCTCCCCCAATTTAACCTAGTGTTAGTTATCTAAAATAAACATTTTGTTACGATTTAAAAGATGGATATCAGTTATACATGTATCTGTTTCAGCTTAAGCACACAGCGCACTGTATACCGTACGTTTGCTGTTGGTAAGCACAAATTTGATATTAATTACCCCTACTTGTAGGCCAAGTTTCACTACGAATGAGTGTATATTATGCCAGTTTCTTTACAAAAAGTTGTGTACCACATATGTGTTTTATCATATACACTTGCAGAGAGCTTCTCGCCGAGGATCTTGGGTCAGAGGGTCTCGAGGAGAGCACATCATGTGTGTCTATAATAGTTATAGACACATAAATACATTGTATATTCCCAAGGTAAGCAAGTTACACTTACACTACGGGCAATATACAACAGAAATGCTGGAGGTCGATCCTAGCTACCAACGAAATATCGAACCTGAGACCTCAATATTCTAGTGAACTAGTGGGGCCAACGCTTGAACCATTACACTACGGAAGTATGGTGTAAAAGCACCATCCCTATCATATATACATCTACTGATCTCTTGTATATTCCTAAATGACTATTGCTGCTTTCTACTACCAACGTTATTTCCTAATCCCCTCCATGATTCCCTGACACTTGTTATACTACATTATGGATCTTAACATTCTCTGACTCATTCACTCTTGCTTAATCACACATACTTATTATTACATCACCTATACGAACTTACTTATACACAGACACTACATCACACCTATGCAATTGAAGGGCTCACTCTAACACGATTACTTATAATAATTATACGGGTATTTTTTTTCTTCTCTTAATTAGCCAACGGGTTGATCCTGGTAACCTGTACCACAGGTTTCTTTTCAATCTAATTCAGGCACCAGCCTCTAAGTTAATGATGTTACTAGTTTTAAGTTTCACTGTATACTTAAGAAATACAGAATTATGTTATGTTATGTTACTTACATTAGTCATTGAGTCTTTTAATTTAAATCGGTATACGTGCAGGAACGGAGAAATAATACAATTTCATACGGCCGGGCATTCTGTCATAGGAAGCGGCAAAAAAACCACCAGCTAGGTAGTATCAGTATTTGCCCTATTGACGGCTAGAGTCTAGAGTATGCCTCCATATCAACCTTTGAGTTTGTTCCGGAATTAGTGGCCAAGTCCCAGTCTCCCTTTAGAGAGCGGCAGCACACGAGTAGCACCTTTGGTGTTACAAATGTCTATAGGCGATGATAACCGCTACCCAACAGGTAGGCCGTCTGCCTGTCTGCTAAACTCTTGCAAAAAAAAAACAAATAACAAAACAACTTACAAGACAGAAACCATTAAAGATAAACATACAAATCTAAAGACGAACTTCTGAATAAATCGAAATTCCATAATTAATTTTAACACCAGATTTAAATTAAAGAAAGAGTATTATGATTTGATACCTAACTCGGAGGTTTTTTTATCTTCCAAATTTCAATTTCCTGTTTGGTGTCTTCCTTTTAGTATTCAAAAATATTTGGGTAAATTTGACAATAGATATACAAGATCTGTATAGGCTGGCATGCATACACCAGTAATTAAAAGTCTCCAGTATGTAATAAATTAGCCCAAAACAATATAATATATAATTATAGTAAGAAGTAATATTGAAAATTTAGTTAAAATTTAATTATATACCTAAATACTTTATACGTGTGAACCTTTGAGCTGGGACATTGATGTGTATTTCATGTCTCTAACTACATGTAATTGCTTACTGACTTTAAGACTTATCACGTTTGTAATTTTATTTTTAACATTAAAAGTTTCGGTTAACAAACTGAAAGTATAATTGCACATGTTCTTAATATAGGCTTCAGATAAAAGCCCATAAACATACAAGTGCTGGGCTTAGGCTTCTCAATTTTTAGGGAAATGGACAATGTACTCACCACACATGTCTAAGGGGGGTCGTTGGGCTTAACCATTGGTAATATTGATGTGCGGGTATTATCATAATCCTTTCCATCCTTTGCAGTCAGTACACACATTACAACAGAAAACTGCCTATATCGTGCATGCTTTACGACCTAAGTTCTAACCCGCGTCAATAGAACTACTATAAGAGACACGAGTAACGGCTTGGCCACGCACTTGGGCAATGCATTATGAATAATTAACTATTTTATCCGTGCAGGAACGGAGAAAGAATACAATTTCCTGCGGCCGGTTGGCCTATCGTAATATGCGATATATCGTAATAGGCATAGACAAAGTGCATTCCTGCTTTGCGCGCCGAGTCGTGGCATTCTTCATCTTAACATACTAAAAACAAATTCGCTTTCCGCGTCTATCTATCTGTATGTCTATGTCTGTCGGTATATCCGCTAACTATTCTTTAAGCACGCAACAGATATTTAAGTCGTTTTCTCTATCTGTTAGATTATTTTTTACTGAAGGTTTATATACATAAAAAACCTAATTAAGTTTTTATGTGAGCAAAATTTTGTTGCATTTAGCAGTCGCTTTCATGCATACAGGTAGCAGACAAACTGCATGAGTGTCGCTTACGCTTGTACGGTCACGTTTTACAGAGACCGGCTAATTATGTGGGGAACAAATGTCTAGGCCATGCCGGCTCCGCCAGGTCCCGGTCGACGGGGAAGGCCCAAGAAATGTTGGCTTGACGTTGTGAAGGATGGCATGCGTACCAATGGTTTCAAAACGGGCGATGCTGAAGACCGCGCGAAGTAGAGTAGAAAAAGTAGGAAAGCAGACCCTGGGCGTCGGAGTGAATGCTCCGAATGCAACCGGGATTTAACGCTCGGATGATGATGATGAGCTGTCGCTTTCAGCAACAAGTTCGTGTCCAAGTCTTACTCTCTAAGCAACCACGGTTTTTTTAGTCTCATAATTATTAGTAAATGGATATTATAATAATAGCCTGGTTGTCATTATCCCGAGAATATTATTCACAAAACTTGAATTGGAATGCCATCGAGTTGTTTGAATGCAGGAAAACTTTGCAATAGCTTTTATTTCTTGTCGGGTACTAAATGAATTTATGACTTACGATGAACGGAGTGTTTTTTCAAGGATCTGTAACTATTGTGATAAAAGCTAAACCCTTACGGTATCCTGATGTCTGTCGGTATATTGTTAGTAGGATTTAAACAAAAAAACACGAAGAACTTCGAGAGTTGAGTTGTTGTTTTTTATTTGAATTCAGAACAAATAAAGCCGATATAAAGTAAAATTAATTTTAGGTTATGATTCTCGCACAATAATTTGCCACCCTAGAGAGCTACTATGACATTTGCATTCAACCAAAGTCGAATTGAGAAAGACCTTTCATCACTACACCCGCTTGTTTTTATATCCGATTAGTATCTAGATTTAATATCAATCAAATATAAGTAGAGTATAGTAAAGTCGTTAGATTTGCGGGTAGTTGTGTTGACGCCACTATCTATCAGTGAATTTTATTAAAAACTCCTTACTGTATCTATATGGATTTTTGGCAGGAAGTTTTATTTGAATGCCGCTACATACAGGAGTAGTGAAATTGGCAAAAATTTAGAATAGTCACCATCCATGAAATTAAGGCATATAGATATGTGTTATCCCTATTAAAATTGTAAATGGAAAAGTAACTCTGTCTGTGTATCAGTATGTTTGTGACGCTTTCACGAAAAAACCGACCGATTTGGCTGAAACTCAGTATATATATGTATATTCATGAACATAGGATACCTTTAATCCAGATGAAATGGGATAGTTTCTGGGATAAAATATTGCTTGTTATACTTTTACGGAAAAACTACTAAAGCAATGCGGCTGAAATTCGGTATATATGTCATTTTAAAACCAAGAGGGAACAAGGGATACCTTTCATCATAAAGGATAGATTTCTGTAAAGGTTATCCTAGAAAGTTGTAGTCATGTTGGCCATTTTGGTAGTTATGGTCATTTGGGCTCATCTGTGTGCTTAGTTACATTTTTTGCCGCGGAATTTAAGCCGTGAGATAGTCTATTTGTGATACAGGATATTTTCTTCTAAATATATTGTTTACGGTTTCACAGCCAATAGCAAAAACGAGTGGTGGACGTTTGGTATCTCTGCGGAACCCGTCACAATGCGTGTATTGACACACTTGTCCGATTTTTATTCAATAGGTACTATGGCGGTCGGCTAGTTGGTAGTTGTAAGAATTGAACTATGAAGTTGCTCGTTCAACTTTAACAACTAGGTTTATTAGAACAAAGCAGTCTTAATACTTTTTTTACGGAAAAACTTGTACGGGCTGTATTAATGCTTATCGAATTTCGATTGAGGGGTCTGGGTTGTATTGAAGTTTGAACTAAGAACAATTTCATTTAATGTTTGTAGCTGTTACAGATATTTGTATAAAGAACCGAATAGGAATTTACTTTCTTTTATGACTTTATAATATTTATATTAATTCTTATAAAGTTTTTTACTGAAATTTTTTATATTATTTTGTTATAGCTCTTTGTATTATTACTTGTAATAATTTATAAGCTCTAGGCTTTCTATCCGGTTCGATTAGTTATTGAAAGTAGATTAAGCGAAATGTATGTGCCAAGATCGTAGGGACGAAAACTAGGTTATCTATCTGTACCTCTAGAGGAAACAGATGTGATCATATTTTATGTATCTGATAATAATAACAGTCCATTGCGTCCCACTGCTGGGCTCAGGTGTTCCATTTTTAAGAGAAACGGAAAGAATACCTGCCTCTCTTTTTCAAGGTGGCTTGGCAGATAATATTTGTGGTGTCGATGTGCACGTTCTATCAGGATATTTCAACATAATAAGATTTTTATTCTGAATAAGTTCCTCTGGAGAATAATTTTGAAGATCAGAAGTCAAAAGTGAATTCTGTTTTCTACTCTATGCGCATCGATTTGCAACGTGAGAAAAAGCGATGAGAAATTGTCCAATTAGACATCGAGTAAAATAGTTATACGAGAGGTGAAAGTGAAATGTCTTTCACCCGAAGTTAACACTCTGCTTTTCATTTCAAATATCAGAAAAATAAATAAAAACTATTAGTTAAACAGACAACTACTAATTCAGTGAAAAATAATTTATAAGTACAAAATGATGTTACAAAATTGTAAATATTTTTATTATAATTTGTGGAGCAATTGTAAAAAAGATGGTGGCTATAAAAAAAAGTTGGGACACGAGTCGCGAGTATAATCTATGGCTCGCATAATTTTTTAAATCTTGTGACAGTAGCAAAAGTCGTTTCCCAGGGACGAAAAGAATTGTTTTCATCCCTGTGATTAGGCAACAACGAGCGTACTTTCGGAATATGTGAAATGAAAAAATCTTTTACTAAGTAAGATGTATAGAATAATTTTTCACATATGGTATATTAACAATTAAATGCTTTATTATTTGTGAAGCTGGCGAGCAGGTAGAGGGCCCAACTGTTGGAAAGTGTCTACCGTCGCCGTACCAATGGTGAAGCTTTTACAATGGGATAAGGAGAATAGATAGGGGAAGCTGACAGGAGGAATGGTATAGAAGGGATGGATATGGGTTTAATAGGAAGACGGCATAGAGAAAGCCATCGGAACCCTGACACATGGCACAAAACACGCTTAGCTCAAGGCTTATCGCCTCACGCTAATGTTCTGTGAGAGTGTGGTATCACACAGATCGAGCCAGCCTTAAGATGTATAATCAAGGCAGTGATTCCAGCATGACTGCAGCACGTCACTAGGGATTCGTATACAAATAATAAAGTCTATATATGGATTGCCACGCACTTGGCGAATTTTTTCATTTGTTTAGGCGACTCCAAAAACGCGATAATGAAGAAAATCTCCTTAAACATATTTTGGATCTTAGTTACGCTGTTCATTTTCATGATCTTATTAAATTTTAAAGTTTAATAAGATTTGGGGTCAAAACATCGGTTCCTGGTAAATGCCTTCGGGAAAATATTACGGTTAATAAGTGTTCGAGTATTTGTGTGGGAGCCGCCATTGTCGCGTTTACAGACCAGTCCACCTCATATTTAAGAGAGATAGAGAGAGATAACTCTTTATTGCACACCAAAACATACAATTAGAAAAACAGACCATATTTACAATAAAACAAACAAATTTTCTAGGCGATGCAATAGGCGGCCTTATCGCTCAAAGCGCTCTCTTCCAGGCAACCTAAATAAAAAATCAAATTTGAATCAGGCGATGTAGGTGGTGCAGGAAAAAGGCAATGGACACATAAATACTCAAACTAATTTAACAAATAAATATACAAATACATACATAAACTGACGTACTCATAAACTGCATCAAAGTTCAGGATTACTTTGAAATGATTTTTTTAAATAAGTATGCAAACTTTTTAGATTAAATTATATAAATATGGAGAGACTGGCTCTTAATCTCAAAAAAAAGGAAAAATTAAAAATAGAACTGCAGTAAAACAAATGAATATAGCCGGGAAAAGAAAATTTACTCGATTAATTGAATTATTGTTACCAGCAGAATTGTTGGGTTAGTTTTTTAACTCATCGAGAGTTTTTGAACCATAATATGGATACTTCGTCCGAACAAGCGGCTCAAATTGTAGCATTGGTGCGGGGGGAGGGCTTGGATCAACGAACGATTGGTAGAAATTTAAATTTAATCCAGTCTACGGTTTCTAGAATATACAGAAGGTTTGTGGAGACAGGTTCTTACAGAAGGAGACGTGGCACAGGCAGGACTCGAGCAACCACCGGTCGTGATGACCGATTTATTGTTACAACTTCCCTGCGAAATCGTTTCCTCACGTCTGTTAACATCAAAACAGAGCTTAATGAAGTGCGTGGAGTAAACGTGAGTGCACGAACAATAAGAAGAAGGTTAAAGGAAGCGGATATCACCCCTTTTAGACCAGCAAATGGTCCAAAGTTGTCTGTAGCTCACAGACAAGCTCGCTTAAGATTTGCGCGTGATCACCTGAATTGGACAGAAGAGCAATGGACCTCCGTATTGTTCACGGACGAGTGTAGGACATGTTTATATGGTGCAGATGGTCGCAGAAGAGTCTATCGTCGACGTGGGGAGCGATATGCTCAAAGTTGCATTGAGGAGCGTGTTCCTTTTGGAGGCGGTTCGTGTATGGTCTGGGGTGGCATATCGATGAACGGGCGAACAGAACTTGTGTTCATAGACATGGTCCGTCAAAACGGTAATATAGGGGGTTTGACTGCACATCGCTACATAACAGAGATCTTAGAAGATCACGTGGTGCCTACATGGGATTCATACGCGAAAATTTAACTTTAATTCAGGATAATGCCCGACTGCACGCTGCTGCACAAGTTCGACAATGAATTGGCCAGCACGCAGCCCGGATCTTAATCCCATTGAGCATGTTTGGGACAATTTAAAAAGAGCTGTATATGCGAGAAACCCTTTGCCCACGACAGTGGCAGCACTAAGAACAGCACTTTCAGAAGAATGGGACAATATTCCGCAAGATCTTTTAATAACCCTAATAAAATCTATGCGGAACCGATTAGAATCCGTAATAAGGGCACGTGGAGGTAATACACCTTATTAAAACATAAATAAACCCTTGCATAAAGTTTGTGTCTATTGTTAAAACCAATTTATTAATTAAACCAATTTTCCTTAAATTTTTGTTTTTTCTTCAAAAAAAGTCTTAAGATCCTTTCCAGTACACAAACTTACACTTAAGGATATGACCCTACGATGTTTTAAAGTTCACGAACCAATCTAGAGGTTGCAATTTAAATCTGTATAGAAATTTTGCATACTTGGTTAAAATATTTATT
Organism: Dendrolimus pini; assembly: GCA_949752895.1. Taxonomy (NCBI): domain Eukaryota; kingdom Metazoa; phylum Arthropoda; class Insecta; order Lepidoptera; family Lasiocampidae; genus Dendrolimus; species Dendrolimus pini. The sequence continues at coordinate 7,869,620 of OX457125.1, read as the reverse complement.
TCAAAGTCGTCTATTACTTTGATGCAGTTTATGAGTCCGTGAGTGTATATATATAGTCATAAATATAATATACAATAATATACGTATACAATATTATATTACAAAATACATATGTTATTATAATAGATTTATTAGCATGATTATAATGTGTTAATCAAACATAGCTATTTATGGACAAATAGTGTTTTCTGAGTAAATTTCTAAATGTTGTTAAGGATTTGGCCTCTCTGACAGTAAGAGGCAGCATATTCCAAAGTTTGACATAAATAACACATGAGTATTTGCGTAATAATATAACTGTCGTTTAGTTACCTAGTTAGCTATCCCTGCAGGAACGAAGAAATACAATTTCCTGCGGCCGGGCTGCCTGTCGTAAGTGGCGAGGAAACAACCCTCAGCCAGGTGGTAGGGTATTTGTTCGACTGGATGGCGATCATCGCTGGTCTAGAGTATTCCGTCATAACAACTTTGAGTTGTGTTCCGGCATTAGTGACCAGGTTTCAGTCTTCCTTAAGAGAGCAGTAGCGCATTTGTCGCACCTTTGGTGTTTCAAATGTCCATAGGCGATGGTAACCGCTTTCCGGCAAGTGGGCCATCTGCCTGTCTGCTGAACTCCTGCAATAAAAATAAAAATAAGTTATCGGGAGCAAATTTAAAACGTACTCGTAATAAACTCAACACTCAAATCCAAGAACTAGAGGTGGGTAGCCATTGTAAAAGCCAGCGAACTAGCGATTGCTTACAAAATAGCCACGGCTGAGTTCAACCAGTTCGCTAACTGGCTAATGAATGTTGAATTAAACAGATAACTGACAAGCTTGCGGCTTTAGTCGTCAGCCGTTTGTGAGCATTCGCCGATTAGCCAAAAAGCCATCCGTTGCTTTTTAGGCCTTTTTTGAGATTTCGGTTGGTTACGCACCGCTACCAAGAAGCCTGAAACATTAAGGGATAAGCTTCAGCTCATCCCTTAATGTTGACCACAATATTCATATTGTGGGCCCTCGACCCGGATGGTGCGAGGGGGTCTAGTGTGTGATCGTGGCATTGGCGACTCCCCTGCAAGTAGAGCACAGCCGGCTAGCCTCCAACAATGGGGGCAAAGTTCTTGTTCAATTAGAAACTGCAATGTTATAAAGTAAAACATCTTATTCAGTTAAATTATATCAATTTTGTGATCATAAGACGCTGAAAGTGCTTTTAGATTTAACGTTTTTATTTTATGTAGGTACTAACTTACAAAAGTTAAGTATTTTTTTATTTTTTTTTGCATGAGTTTAGCAGACTGGTAGACGGCCCACTTGATGGAAAGGAGTTACCATCGCCTATGGAAATTCAGGCAACATCGCAGGTGTTGCAAATGCGCTGCTGCTCTCTTAAGGGAGGCTGGAACCTGGCCACTAATGCCGGAACACAAATCAAGATTGTTATGGCGGCATACTCTAGACCAGGGGTGATTGCCATCAAGTCGGTCAAATACCCTACCTCCTGGCAAATACAATAATAATTTTAGTAGTAATATACTTATTTATATGATAACCACGGAAATTAAGAAAAAAATTCAACAACAGTATTTGTAATACAAGTGTAATGCTGATACTAGATGGATTCATCCAACTGAATCAATTTGGTTAAAACCTGCAAAACTGAAAGGTCACAACAACATTGAATGACATTGAATAATTTAAGTTAATGTTTACATGTATTCCTTAGGTTGCTTAAACCAAATTGAAGGACAGAAATGAACCATCTAATATCGCCTTAAATGTCAAGAATTTAGGACTTTCTCGAATAAAAATCAGACTTGGTAATGTTAAAATGTCGCATTGCACTATAGACGCGCAATGTGCGCAAAATGCAAAATTATTTTTCTATTTGACGGAATACCTCACGAGTATTCACAACGAAATGTTATTCTGGAATACGAGTGTTAGTCTATTAATCTCTGCGATACATTACTGTTAGGACTGTACTAATCCACATAAGGGGAAAATGAATTTAGATAAAGGATATCTAGGGCAAGCTATGCAAGATCGTCCGAAGATAAGCCCGTGGTCCCGATGACTATCGTCCGGCAGTATCACGATATTGGTGTGACCAAACGGTCGTCTGTCCGCTGATTAACATCAAATTTACTACCACATTTAGAGTACCTACGGTTAAATATAATCAAGATACATTGCTTTGTTTCTGTGCGTTAATATAAATGTATAAATAAAAGCGTGGATTTATTTCTTTTTTATTTTGGCTTTAGCGAATTTTCTGAAATATTGGGTTCACAATTTAGTTTTCGTAGTATTTATTTTAATTCGAACTTCATCGATCTCAAGTGGGTGAGGTGTAACTTTGAGATTAACATTTTTAGAGTCCCATACATATCACAAATGTGGCGAGAAGTTTTTGCGGCATTAGAACCTTGACTAAACGCAGAAAAAAGAGGGAAAATCTGTCTAAAATGCTAATTTTTCTCAACTTAACATTAAATTTTAATTATTTGAAAATGAGCATAAATTAACTTAAAACAATAACTGAAATAAAAATATTAGTTATTGTTCTAAGCAAATTAACTTGAACAAAAACTTGTTTTCGATAGAATGAAATAGAATCTTTCGAATGTAAAACATTACACCAAAAAGGTCTAATGATATGCGGAACGATAAAATTAAAGAAAATTGCAGAAACTTAGTTGCAGATCTAATAGATATTTATCATCTAGTACGGGAGCGAATTACGTTAACACTTTGGCTTCCACATTTTCGAATGAATAACTTCTGGAGTGGCAACGACAGACCACGCTGTTATGCAAAAACTTAAGAAACATCTCAAAGAGTAATCTTTGATGTATGACTTAAATGCTGTATAAATTATTTCGTAGTGGAAACTTAAAAAAAAACATGTGCGTCTCGGGACGCCCGCCAGAAGTGATAACTTAAACTAATCTAACTTGAACTATTTAATATTGAAATTATTAAAATTGAAAAAGCTTAGCTTTTGCTATTATGATAATGTAAGGAAAGGCTATTTATTAATGAAATTATTAATATTAATTATTATAGATTTATTTTATTGATTATAAAATATATTTTATTCTTAGTTACAATTCGAATATGTACATTAGAATTGTGTATGTGTGTACATTATTAGTATAATTATTTAATCTAATTACCGAAATACGGCTAGGGCTGTGGGTTAGAGTGAGAGACGAGGAGCCTGCCTACCGCTGCCGTATGCGTGAGAGAAAGGGAAACCAGACAGACTGGCACCGTAACGCGTTACGTAACGAAGTGGTTTACCCTCCCATAAGAAGTCATCATTTCAAAAGCTAACTCATAAGTTCCCAATGACGTGTTTGGACATTCCCGTTTTGGATGACATGGACAGTTTATCCGCCACGCATGTCCAAAGCGGATTAGCGGGTTTGACGCATTGGTAATTGCACATTGAGATTACTCAATGTGGAGGTTTCATGACGATGTTTTCCTTCACTCTCAGCACTTGTAATTATTACAAAAACTTCCTAAGTGGCACATGCCTCCTGGGCGGTATACGATCCTATACTCACTTCTCTTTGAAATGCGAGTTTGTGACCCGAGAGAGTTATAAGCTTGGCGATGGTCATTATTTTGTAAGAACATGTTTCCCAAATATTTTAAACAAAACAAATACATTATTTTGGCCCTTTAGAGTGGTGATATGTACAGCATTTAGGCATGCTCCCATGTGCCAGAAATTAATTGCAGTTTATGATATGTAATTTATAATTAGATAATTGCTACATTTCTTTTCGTAATAAAAATGACCTCAATATTATTAAAAAAATATTTTAAGTATTTTCTCTTGAAAAATACTAGAACAATCTTGACTTTTAAGTCACATAATTTGATATTTTAACGGGATATAGTCTGACAATTTATGTATTTTTCAAGGCGCAGCTACATATAGGTCAGTGTTAAAGATTGAGGTCGTTTCACGCAGATGTAACGATAGGTTTAATGCGTTGTTTGCGATGTGTTATTGTTAACGTTAAATGTTAACAGATGACGCATGTGTATATTTGACGCATTCGGCCAGTCTAAATCTTTAACAATTACGCAGATAAGGCCCCAGCATGATTTAAAACCTATTGTAGTTGTAGGAATTACCAAGTTAAACATAAAACATATGAATAGAACAAACTTATGGAAAGGTTCTGTTAGCGGATAAAAACGCTAAAGGCTAAGCTATTAGATTTCGAACATAAAAACATATAACAAAAATACAATTTGCATTTTACTTTACACTAAAAATTTTTTTATTCATTCACGGTCTCGTGGGAGCCACTACCAGTTCTGAAAAGATATAAAATGCTTTCCAGTGTAAAGAACTTCAAACTCGTGGAAACGCTTTGTGCAATTTTCATACCTATATCCGGGCGAGTACGCGACTACGGCTGCGTGAATTGGGACGATTTCCCGCGAGATTTCTTGAATTTTTTGGAATAACGAATATATTTTGTTCATCTCCGGTGTTATAAAATATGTGTACCGAAAGTCTCGATTTCACGAACATGGGTTAATTGATTATTAGAGTCGCCGCAAAAGGAAGAAACAGAAACCTAAAGAAATAAATTGTCTTATACGATATAAGATAATTTAATTATTGTCGTCGTATATGCATACAGATTTGAGATAAAATTTATTTTATAATGCTTATGCCGTTTTGAGAAGCCCCATTTGAAGTTTATACAAATACTGACGAACTAACTTTGTACCAAAAGTACCAAAATAAAATTATTTTGGTACCTTCATATCAAATTAAAACACCATAATTAGCTTATTTCTTTAGAAACGTAACACATGACAACATTGTTTGTCGACACTTTTTATCCGACTTCCAGGAGGAGGAGGTTCTCAACTTGGCCGGTATGTTTTTTTTATGTATGTACATTGATTACTCTGAGATTTATGATCCGATTTACGTGATTCTTTTTTAGTTCGATGTGAAATAGTTGCCATTTGGTCCCCTAAAAATTTAACATGCTTTAGCCTAGTAGTTTTCATTTTATGAATATTTTTTATAATTTTTTTTCCATTCCGTTCCATATGTACAGCGATTACTCTGAGATTTAAGATCCCATTTACGTGACTTTTTTACTTCGATGCGGAATAATTGCCATTTGGTCCCCTAGAAATTTAACATGCTTTGGCGAAGTAGATTTTATTTTATGAACATTTTTTATGATATTTTTCCATTCCGTTCCATATGTACACCGATTACGCTGAGATTTATGATCCGATTTACGTGATTCTTCTTACGTTTGATGCGGAATAGTTGCCATTTTTAGGGTATCAACCCCTAAAAATTTAACAGAGTTTAGCCCAGTAGTTTTCATTTTATGAATTTTTTTCCGTTCCCGTTTCTTGGGACCTATATTTCTTAAGGCGCGCGGCACCTTTCGTAGGCCTACCCATAGCTAGACACTAAAAAGTAACAAAAAAAAAAACTTGAGAGGTGTCAAGGGACACCCGGATGGAACGAAGTTCCATATTTATTATTTACAAAAAACCTGTATACACTCAACAAAATAGTAAATGAGTAAGTTTGAATCCTATTTACTTCAATATAAGAAACAATTTAAATTTAAAAATTTAAAAATCGAATGACATCCTGCAGTTCGACTCTTGAAACAAATTTAACTTTAAACCAGATTCGCGATATTGCTCCTTATTTTAATGACATTAAGACTCTATATGTCCGCAAATGCTATCTGTACGTCAGCAACCCATGACATTTAAATAATAATGTACTCCAAATTAAACTCTAACTGCGTGGGCATAAAGGGTTATGCAACTGCATTTTATCTTGGCAAGTTCAAAAACTGTCGTGACAACTTTTTTCGTAAGATTTTTTTCCGTCTAGCCCTCATTCGTACCGCGCGATAAGGAACTACGTTCCAAAAAAACTTCGTTTAAAAAACCGACTTCAAAAACTAAAAAGTATTAAACAACTTATTTGTAAAGCCATTTTTAATTATAATATCTTATTTTTAATATTAATTATAATATCTTTATTTATATTTTATACACCACCAAAAACATATATTTAAAATTACTTTAAAATCTCCTTAGACACTGGGTTGCCTGGAAGAGATCGCTATAAACTATAAGGCCGCCCATTGTTCTAATGCAAATGTATCCATATCAATTGTCTAGATTTAAGTTTATGGTGAACAATAAAGAGTTTTTATTCATTCATTCACATTCATTATATTCTATTGTAAAATACATTTTATCTTTGACTAGGATTGAAGGTTACATGAGCCCTAATACTATAGACTAGTCAATAAGTACCTTTTGGACCAACTTTTTTCAGCAGTTTCCGAAAATTATAAATGAGGTGTCATTCGATTCGGAATGGCATCTAGATGATTTTTGAAAAAAATTAAGTTCCGCTTGCAAAAATTGTTAAAGTTATTAACAATTAACTAAAAAAAAGAAGGGGGGTTTAGTTTTTTGCTAATATCTCAAAAAGTAAATAAGATTTTTCAAATTTGAAAAAAGAATCGAAAAGAGGAGGAAATTTCCTAAAAAAGTCTTGACTCCCGAAGCTGTAAGATCAATATTTATAATTTTCCCAGAGGGATGAAAATACGGCCGAAAACGGGTACTCTGGCTTACGCAAGCCACACCCACATCGGCCCTTTAATGATTAAATATTATTTAAACATACTAAATATGACAATAAAAAATTGAAAAAATTCAGGCACTAACTGAATAGATGAATGAACAATAATTTGCTAGAAATTTTTTTTTATAACAATTTTTCATTTAGTTATTCAATAGTTAATTAATATATTTTTTTTGCTTGAACATGAACATTGCAAGTGTGATAATTGTTAAACTATAAATTTAAGATTTTTTTCCTTTCTTGGAGCAATTCTTGAAAGGCTTTAGAATAGAACCCCGTTGGAAAAATTAGAAACTGTTTATTTTTCATTTTTTTATTAATAATTTTCGTTGTTACAAAATTAAAAGTTTAAAACAACGAAAATAATTAATAAAAAAATGAAAAATAAATATTTCCTAATTTTTCCAACGGGTTTCTATTCTAAAGCCTTTCAAGAATTGCTCCAAGAAAGGAAAAAAATCTTAAATTTATAGTTAAACAATTATCACACTTGCAATGTTCATGTTCAAGCAAAAATAAAAATATTAATTAACTATTGAATAACTAAATGAAAAATTGTTATAAAAAAAATTTCAAGCAGATTATTGTTCATTCATCTATTCAGTTAGAGCCTGATTTTTTCAATTTTTTATTTTCATATTTAGTATGTTTTAATAATATTTATTCATTAAAGGGCCGATGTGGGTGTAGCTTGCGTAAGCCAGAGTACCCGTTTTCGGCCGTATTTTCATCCCTCTGGGAAAATTATAAATATTGATCTTACAGCTTCGGGAGTCGAGAATTTTTTAGGAAATTTCCTCCTCTTTTCGAATCTTTTTTCAAATTTGAAAAATCTTTATTACTTTTTGAGATATTAGCAAAAAACTAAACCCCCCTTCTTTTTTTAGTTAATTGTTAATAACTTTTACAAGTTTTGCAAGCGGAACTTAATTTTTTTCAATAATCATCTAGATGCCATTCCGAATCGAATGACACCTCATTTATAATTTTCGGAAACTGCTGAAAAAAGTTGGTCCAAAAGGCACTTGTTGACTAGTCTACTATTCAACAACCCGTACACTTTTGTGGTACACGGTACGAAATACCTAACTACTAAATACCTTGATTTAGATTTTCATATAATAATTTAAATTTAAGTCTATACACTGTTTTTACTTATGAGATAATTTTCATATATCATTACAAACAGGATTTTGCAATTAATTATACTCTTAGATACTATTTCATGATGTTTAAATGCCTTAGACAACTTAAGCTACATCTGAAGTTAGATATTGTATTATAAAATGTTTTATATCATCTAAAAATACATTGTAACTAAAAAAATATCTTCAAAGAAAAAACAGGGTATAGATGTGTTACCATTAAAATATGATTTTGTAAACAAATATACAATATATATGTCGGAGGGAAGCTATGACTTCATACGACATGACGATGTATTGTTGACAGGATGTATAACGCACAATATCATTTGTTTACATTATAATCACTTCTAAAATTCTTAATGTAATTTAATTAGATTTGTTAATGTTTGTATAACTTCAAGATCGTTCTAACCTAATAAAAGTTATGAATATTGTAATTTAATAAACGACCAATCAGAGCAGAGCTTATGGCGGAGCGGGGTCGGACGCCCTCTATACTTTGAGTAGTATCTACTTCGGTAGACTGAGGAGTTTTTGGTAGCACATTCAGTTGATGGCAGCAGGTCGAGTTGGACCTTAGAGTATTTTAAAGAAAGTGTTTTAAGTTAGAAGTATGAGCGGGTGCCCTGAACCCGCTGCTCGGTCTAAACTATGTCATAATGTTAATCAAATCTAAATTAAAAGTGTATAAACCGTGGCTATTGTGTTTTATGCTCGCATTTCATCCTGATGACGCCCACTAAACCTGAAATAACTAAAGATGTCGTGAGAACGAGGCCGTTCTGCGACATATATATATATATATATATATATATATATATATATATATAATACAGCGTACTAACGCTATTTGTTGGAATTTACAGATAAAAACAAGCTAGGTAAAAAAATTGCGAGCTCTAATATAGCTGCGTGTTAAATAATAGTAGATTTTAAAATATACAAAGCGACACGTAGTGGAGTAAATATCCTGCAGGCAAGAAATGGTTCTCAAGATTTTTTCATTTTTAAACATGGAATATGAGTACGATTATCTATTGTTTGTTAGCAAGAGCATCTGTGAAAGCAATTTTTAGGATTTCGTAGCCATTATGGTGAAATTTCGGTTTATCTTCATTTTTTCATTGATTTTCTTAATGTGTCACTTACAATGGTGAAGCAAAATCGCGTAATAACTAGAAATTAAAAGTTGCTGCCGTACACGTAACAGAGGACATTTTTTTTCAATGTAGCTAGTAATGTGGAAAATATTATTTAATGACTTTAATTTTGCATCAGGAATTTTATCCAATTCCTCCATATATATACTCCTACTGCTAGACTCAAGGCTCTTCATATTAGAACAATTGACAGTATATTCGTCAAGGTATTTTCAAGGCCGATTGGCGGTTTTTACAGATCGCTTATTTAGAGGTGTAAAGGTTCAATACAATTTTAAACTTTACGGTAGTGCATGCAATATTTGAACACACATGAAAAACGCAAACGCAAGAGCCGCTAATCTAGCACGACTTCTAGGAATAATATACTTATGTAGCTTAGTGACTATTATTGTGATGATAATATAACTAATGTTCTTGCAGATGATCATGGATGGGTAAATCGGGACATTATAATAATAAACAATTTACCACCTGTATAGACTCTCTTTAACAAAAGTGTACAGATAAATCAGCTTTGAGACGTTTTTGCGTCTGTAGTAGTGTACTGTCAACACATAAATAAATTAACTATTACTTTTTATATAGTTTTATAGGCAGGTACTTAATATGGAACTAACAATATTAAACGATATTAAAATAATACATAGTAATATGAAACATATTTTTTTACAAAACTTCGAGGAAATTTAAATTTCAAGTTTAAAAGTCCTGTAAATATACAAATACTACTAAATATACAGATACTACAAACGCAAAAATGTCTGGAAACTAATTTACTTGTAATTCACCTCCATTAATACATCCACAAGAATAATTAAAAAACCTCCATCATTTCATACAACCATAGACTTCTTACAATCCAAAACATTTTTCTTATATAAGGCGAGAAAAAAAATACTGTTGGTCGTTCGTCAAAGAAAGCTGCGTCAATCTAAAGAATTCTAAAGAATTTTATTTGGCAACGTTCGTCTCAGAAGTGAGAGCAATAATAATTCTTAGCTGGAAACATGGCAATAATGGTGTAGGTCAACACCATCTGCTGCCATCTGATTTATGACATCTCGGGGAAAAAACGCTCTCCACCAGTCGACTCGGCGCGGTTCCTTTCTTGCTTTCAACAAATGACGAAAAGTTTTTTTTGCACATTTTAGCTTGAGTTTGAGACTTATTGTACCCGTATTTAACCAACTCACTGCAGTTACGTCACGCTATTAATAAAGAAATGAATTTTGTATTCGAATTTGGAACAGCAAAGCAACTTAAAAACCATGCTAGCCCGCCACATGGCATAAATAAAATTATTATTTGAAGACATTATCTTATAAAAAACCAAAATATGGATGTCTGTCAGCGTATATAAAGAGTTTATATACTACTATGAAACTAAAAAGTATGCCATATCTCAAAAACTAGTTAACAGTTCTTGTTCACACCGATTATTATTGTGTTTTACTTTACCACTTTGATAATTTTTCTTAATTTTCTAATACATTGTTAAAAATGTAGATACGGGACTCAATTTTTACAAATTTGGGAGCGTTAAATGTCATTGTAATTATTTTAAAGGATCTGCCTAATTATACTTCACACGACTACGTATCTTATCTTGTGTCCTGCTAAAAATTCAAATAAATGTGTAAATAGCCAAATTTTAGAGTAATTTCCAAATAAACGGCGTCAGTAGAACACTTGACCCACATAACAGATGTCTCAGAGAAATTGTAGATTGTTGATTGATGCTAAATAAAGCTCTTGTGAGAGTTCTAAACGACTACACATACACACTGATTTCAATACAAAGCACGATTATTGTTTAAAATTAATCGATATCAATATATCATCACAACAATTGTACGTAACGTACGAAACGTATTTTCTACGTTATTTACTATGGTATGGGTGTCAGGATCGGCCTCAGAGTAGTCCGTTGTATATTACCCATAACACAAGCGTAACTAGCTTAATTTGGGGATATACAATATGTATGTTTGTCTGCCGATTATTTATTATTCTTATTTATTTATTGATATCGATAACATAATGTCACAGCAAAATATCTTAATCTCTTCAAATTTGAGAGTAAAACTTTCCGTGTCAAAATTTCTAAAAAACTATATTGTATAATCAGTAAAATACAAGTTTTCACTTATTTTTACAATTAATTTTGAGCATACCTATTTTAACTATATCAATATATCTGATAATTACTACGAAACTTAAGCGCTTTTGGGTTAAATTAATTTTATAATTGGACCTACTTATGCAAAATAGAACCAATCCACAAACATGACAAAATTGGGTTAAGGATGCAGGAGGCTTTCAAAATGCACCTTCTATCGACTCAATAAGAATCATAACAAGATCTGATAACATTGCATAATAAAACATTTTTATCACAAAGTAGCTAACCCACAAAATACCAACAGTATAATAAACTAACAAGATCCATGAGGTCCATGACCTATGGTAATCCGAAAATCTAAAAGGTTTACTTCAATATATAGGACAAAATATAATATACAATATTCAACAAACTTTTTTCCTAAATATACACATTCTTTGTATGCAAAATTTTAATAAAAACGGCCTTTTCTCAAACCTGTCTGTATGTGGGTTGGTTCCATTTTGCATAAGTAGGTCCAATTAGACTCGTATATGTATGTACACGCGAAGTACGTAATTAAAACATGGTATCGCTATTCCGTTCCACATTTATCTAGGGAAGTTAGCAAGCTTCACTAAGTGGAAAATGATAATGCTTAGTCAGCCAACTGAGAACTAATATTATCGGATGACTAGTGTTACGATGTATTTGTTTGTTAAGTCAAATATTAGATAGAATATATCAAATAATAGTAGTCCATAAACAGAAAGAAATTTGTTTATTTAGAAATAATACAATGCAGAGAAATGGTAAATTAACAACAGTTAAGATCATGGGTTTTTCTTAAATTTTTAATCCAACCAGCCACTTTGCGCAATTCGTCGATCTGCAGAGTTGGAGGGTGTCCTTCAATATACTTACCGAGAAGTAAATTTCCACTCCAGAAGTCATCTGCTCCAGTTATCATTGGTCCTAGGACATACGGTGGGCCTATTATTAGTTCAGCTCTCTAATTTTGCAAAGTTGGATACTTTAGTTATGTAACGAACATGTTATTATTAAAAGAGACATCCATAAATCGCTCATTTGCCAGTTGAGCGATTTTATAGTCGTGTACTAGTCCATTTTTTTTACCAGGGGAAATCCGTTTGAGAACTAAGCCGCGACAAGGACAGAATCTTGGGGGGATAATTCGCGACCTATAGTAAAATTATTTTCTCCGTGCAGTTTGGGTTATAAATAATCGGAGCGGTGAAGCGAGTATTTCGCTCTCATCCACTCACGGGCCTTATGGGCAGGCATAGTGATACGCATTATTGTTGTCGATAAGCGTTATTGATAGTGTATTTAGTTTTGCCATTTTGTGGGTTAGTGATATAAATGAAAGTTTTTTTTTTATAAAACAACGTATTTATTAAAATAAGAATAATAATTAAATGTCACTGTTTATGTCATTATTGTAAATAATAACACGTTATTACATTTAAAAAAAAATGACTCGGTAAAAGAATAATAATGATTTAAAATAAATTATTAATTAGGTATCTATGTATTAAAAAAATATAAGTACAAAAGTTTAGAATGTAACAAGTTATATTAAAAATAAATATAAATACTTATCTATATATATCTAAGTTTAAAATTAACAGCAAAAAAGATAATAATGATTTTTATAAGAATGATAATCTTTCTTTGATAAGAATGAGTTTTTATCGATAATGGCGTTGCGCCCGCGCAACATGCTCACCGCCCTAGCCGGGCTAAGGCCGAGTTTGATTTATCACCCAAACTGCACGGTAATTCTACTATAGTGTGGGATTCGCCAGATCGGGGGTGGCACTAGCATACTCAGTCAAAACTGGTGCCATGCTATTGCCACTCCCCAGTTAGGGATACCCATTAAAACCCCTGGGTGTTCCATCCTGCACCTTCATGGACTAGTCCAGGGTGAACGTTTCATTACCGTACGTCACGATGGATATGACGTATCTACTTTTTAAAGTATACGTACCAAATAGACTTGAACACATAGGTCTGGAAGCCTTGCAGGACAGGGAACACTCGATGTAACTTTCTATACGCTGTCCAGCCCAACTGAACGATGATGACCATGTTTTAACTGAAAAGTTATTACTAAGCTGTCCTAAATAAACTTCAACTCAATATAATGCTTGTATCCGAACCAGCGCTGTTCTGACGCAGGATCTTTTTATTGATGCACTAGGGCTTTACTATACAAGTAGAGTTGCCAAACGTCCTGTTTTCCCAGGACATGTCCTAGTTTTTATTTTGCTGTGTTTTTAAAGCACCCTGAAAAGGTCATGTATTTTAAAAATCGCGCGCCATTTTTACAATTCTTATGTCTCAAGCGGCCTCACTGCTCGTGAATGTCAAACTCTCAACTTGTATAATTTTATTCAAATACTTTTGTTATTTAAAAATGGGATTGTTATTATTACTTGAATTTTATTTAACCTATTTTTTCTACATATTAATAATTAATTTAACTCGTGCAACACTATTGCTGCGTCCAGTTTTGAAACTGAATTGTTCTAGAATTTCCAATTTCAAATCCTACTTTTTAAATTTGGGATTGGCAATCCTACCCTACCCTATTATTGTATAAATAATAATGCTCACTTAGTAAGATTCTCTCTACTGAAAATGGTTCTTAATATTTCGAGGAAACAGACGTTACACCCACTACGTTTGCCCAAGGACGACGTTGGTTTCCATAAAAGTGGGACTTTATGTTATGTCTTACACTGTCAGAATATCTAGAAGTGTGAATTTCACAACATTTTCCAAAGGCAACCGCTTTATGCCCTTCAATTTAATAACGTATCATGTCCAAAACGAATATATTTCATTTAATCAGATTTGTTATGGATCGGGTTTTTTAAATAGTATATAATAACAGCCCATAAACATCCCACTGCTGGGCTCGGGTCTCCGGCTATAGGGGAATGGACAGTATACCCGAGACGCTTGTCCAAGGCGGCTTGGCAGGTTAGACACATCGGATATCTTGATGTGCAGGTTGCATCACGATGTTTTCCTTCACCGTGGTTAGCACGTGGTAATTGTACCAAAATGCACAATAGGTCAGAAAAATGCCTAAGTAGTGCATGAGTTCCGGTCAGGATCGAACCCGCGCCCTTTGGGTTTGGGATGCATGCACTAACCATTACGCTACCACTAATTCGACACGATTTTTTAAATAGTACCTTTTGTTTTTTTATATGAAAGACAACAATTAAAGAAGAGTGTGAAATGAAACTCCATTCATTGATTTATTGATTTATTATGCTTCTTTATAACAAACATTTATTTATGATCGTATTCACGTACGAATAATGTAGGATGGTAATACTAAGACTATGTTAAGATCTTTGGCGGTATTATTAGTACCATTGATTACCTAACACATTAAATTAGACATTCATTAACGATAACATATTAAAATATACCTTAATACTAAACACTACGTCCAATGAAACGATTATGTAAATCAGTCGTTTTGAAGAATAACATTTACTTAAACAAGTTACACTTATCTAATGCACTTAGTCTAAAAATCCAATCGCGTATTAAAACATTTTTAATGATAATAACATTTTGGATCATTTTAAATAAAATATGGTCGTAGTAATTAATATATTTTTATTAAAGTAGGATCAGCAATGTTGGATTTCAAAAAAGCGACTGACATTATCTGTAACTGGCGGATCCTTTTGAAATTATTTTTAATTAAGAGCATTTTACAATGAGCTGGGGCAGGGTTCAGCCTCAAAGACGGACGGATACTACCGCGTGTTTAATTCAATTTGTTTTACAATTACTAGTGTCATTTATTCTTTAATTATTAAAAACCCGTCCGATTTTTTACTTTAACAAGTGTACAATTATTTAAACTTGAATTTGTGCTGCACATGTGTTAATTTATATTGCATATACAAATTTGTAATGATATACAATATTAGTATTTTTATAATAGCGAATCTTAATTCAATGATGCGCGAGATTAGTGCGGGTCGAGAACTGATCGAAATGGTTAATCCGCTCCCGGGAAAATTCCCGCGAGATTCCCGGGACAAGAAATAGCACAGATTTTATTTAACAAAATATTGCAGCGGACTCTAAAAATGTTTTTCAACAACATCACTTTAAACCATTCCCATGAAAATCTTCGCAGGTTCCCGGGAAAAAGTACCGCAAAATTATCTAATTTCTGTGTTAAGATTGTTCAACTATGACTTTTCGTAAGATCGTAATCGTAATTGATCTCTGATTTTTTATGCTACTTTTAAAATGGGTTGAATTGGGAACAGATTTGGGAATAAAAAATCAAAATATTTCCGTGGGATAAAACGGGAATACAAATGGGTTGATTTGGGAAAAATATTTTCGTGGGATGTGACGCTATGGGTTGAATCGGGAATACCCAGTCGAAAACGTGTCAAGTACTGTTCATTTATGTCAGGTTTCTATCTCCTATTAACCTTTCTTTTACATTATTATTGATAGAAACCTGACATCACCTGTATGTAATTTGTTTTAATTGTTTAAGCCATAGTAATGCAAATTAATGCATAGTAAGACACGTTGACCAGCCTTAAGTGCCAAAAATGTCAAATGATCAATGCATTTGACATTTGATGGTTATACAAATTTTAGGGGTATATCATTTTAAGAAAAGATAAATATTTTATCATAACTAATTACAATAAAGAAAACTTTAACTTAAGTGAACAGAATTTATTAATATCCATAATATTGTAAACATAAGTATAACAATTGCGAACACATCAGTAAATTATTTATATATTCAAAAAGTGATTTATTAATATCCTAATACCAAGTAAGTATTTTTCCGCTACGCAGTTGTGTGCAGCGAGGGAGATGACCAAGGAGAACTTATTTTCGGGAACGTTTGATACGAATAC
The DNA here is from genome assembly GCA_949752895.1 of Dendrolimus pini. Lineage (NCBI taxonomy): Eukaryota > Metazoa > Arthropoda > Insecta > Lepidoptera > Lasiocampidae > Dendrolimus > Dendrolimus pini. The sequence goes on along the minus strand of OX457125.1, from coordinate 7,853,596 downwards.
ACATTGTGTGTTTTGCTTGGAATTTGTCTTGCTTACGACCTGCTACTGATTTCTTCTCGTTCCGCTTTTAGCTTGTTTTAAAGGCCCTACAAATTCTCGCAAAAAGATCGTACAAATGTGAATAGGACCACGGAACGGGTTCTCGTGTTCATGCAACGTTTTCGCGAGAGTCTGTAGAACCCATTAGAAACGCGATCCATGACATTCGTATTGAATTTCATTTCATTAGTTTTAATTAAACAACATTTTAATGAAATCGTATATACCCAGGGTTTAATTAAACTTAACAAATAATTAACAAAAAGTTACTAAAAGTATAGGGACGGAAGCTTAAAAAGTTGACTATTTAAAGGACTTGTTATTATTACTTTTATATTATATAGTTTATGTGTAAATGAATGACATTGAACTCTGAATCTAGGGTATATTATACATATTTACTTGATATGACTTGCTTAAATATTGCCTTTGGCATAAGAATCTTAATAGGTAACCTCGGTATTTAATATTAATTATCAAGGCGAAGTAAAATAAATTATGTTATAAATTATACAAAAAGACAAATTCAGTATTTTGAAGAGTCTACAAGATAGCAATGAGATATTTTTTTTTATATAAAACTGTATAAGAATAAAAAGACTTATTTAAAAGAGCTCTATTTTTTAAAAACACAATTTCATATTTAAATCATCGTAATAAACATGATATAATAATACAATTATCACACAGCGACTTAAATCTAAACTTATGATATTTTTTTTAGAATAAGTCAATAGTATTTATTAGTGACTAGGAATAGAAAGCTTTGGTACACCTAACTTTGATTTTGAGTGAACAAGACCGCGGCTATGACATCATTAGTTACATATAAACTACCACCTGTATATAGTTAAATTGTTTAAATATTAAGACGTTATAAAACTCAATTTAATTTTCGCATGTCGTTCAATCACAATAATGTAGAAAGTGATATTTTTTATCTTTCTTTTCATTCCATTTTAAATGTTTAAATAGTTTAAAGTCAGTCGTGTGCAATTAACTCCATTCAGAAACGGAACAATATGCCGAGGATAGCGCAAATTTAATAAATATCTTCTTCAGTGCAACTAATTAAATTTTATGTTTGGAGTATTCAACGCATCACGGAATATATTTAATAAAATTATATTAACATAATTAAATGCACGTTTTCTCCAATGTTAAGCGTGATTTATGACGCTTTTTCAAATAAACGCGCATGTATGAAGAGGTTAATGAAAGTAGGTGAAGCGAAAGTTGTTTGTCAGGATCGTCGCAAGTGGAGATCCATAGTCTCTGCCTACCCCCATGGGAAGCAGGCGTGATTTTATGTATGTATGTATGTATGATTTATGATTAAATCGCGTAGTTTTTAATTTTGGATAACGGGTGCGAAAACAAAAAACAAAAATTTAAAATTTTATATTTATTACAATGATAATATAAAATCGACGTCGTAAACATTGCAATGGAGTTCCTTTATTACAATTAATTAGGATAAAGCTAACTACAACTAAAGGGCAACTTAGACATTCTTCAAGTAGCAACTGTGAGTGAATAAGAATCGACCAGTTGTAGTAAACGTAGAGAATTAGAAAAGATTTAATTAATAGATGCAAGGCTTGAAACCGGTTTAAAATTGACCGGTTTTAATCTGTTATAAGCAGCTTTAGTCAACTATTTCGTTCGGAATATATACCTTAAAGAGAGTGTTTTATATACCTGAATTCACCGGTACGTTCCGCGAGAACAGGAAGTATCGTTCATCATCTCAACATGTGTTTGTTTGTGACTGAAAACTTGCTGTTGTACCACATGGTTGCGCTTTGAAGGTGTGCGGCAAAAACCGTTATTTTTTAATCGGTTTATTCAACAAAACCTTTATTTATATTTATTTTATAAGTTGTTGTTTCCAAATACCGTTTCATTAAGCATAAAGTGAGAACAAAATCGATAAGAAAAGATCATATTATTTACTTAGGCTATAACCGGTTCGACTTTTTTGCCGGTTTCCAAGCCTTGCATATATATTTTCTAATATTATATAAACCAAAGCACAGACAAACAGAAGTAAAAAAAGATAGCACAACAAGTGGCTTTATCCATAAAAAAACGACCTCTTCCAAGCAAACCTTGGCAGCGATCGATATATGTTTAATATTGACGATGGTACACTTTCTACATAATGATGAATGACAAATATACAACAGTAAATATAAGTATAAAATTGTATAAATGTATATACGTATATATTTGTGTATATACTCAGTCATGGCGGCGTGTGAGTCGTGATCGACGCGGGCTCGAATCCTGGCCAGGACGCATGCCCCACTAAGGCAGTTTTCTGATCTAATGTGCATATTAGTACAATTGCCACGTACTAGTAACGGTGAAGGAAAACATCGTGATGAAATTTGCATATCGAGATAATCGGCGTGTCAAACCTACCAAGTCGCCTTGGACAATACAACAACGCGTGGCGGGTAAACTGTCTGTCCCCTATAGTGGGAGGCCAGCTGTGGGTTGTTTATAGGCTGGTATTATATTATACTTAATAGTATTTTTTTTTATGGAATTACGCCAATACACACTCTTTTCAATAAGATCTTATCCAAAGGTTGCTTGGAAGAGATAGTGTTAAGCAATAATATTTAAGACAACTCATTTTAGTTGCTTTTTATTACGTTGATGTATAATAAAGAGCGTTTGTGCTGTTTTCGTTTCTTCATTTTAGAGGAAAGAATGGTATAATAACGAGCTGTTCCAAGGGTGTTAGTGGGTTTTACAAATGGGTTGTGTAATTATGATGTACGGATTTACTCACGTTTTCTTTATCTATTGTGATGTAACTATACGCTTACTATGACAAAAAAAAGGCAAAATAATACTTGTCTTCTTGCAAGAATCAAATCAGCGTCATTGGAATGAGCCATGCATCGTGTCAATATGATAGCATGACTATTGTGTAGTATATATGATCTGAATGATGATGGCTAATGTCCGGTTTCTTTACTAGGCATTCACTTGCTTTACTATTGGTTAAAATTCGACACAAGTAATGTCACCTTTCTACTAAAGGTAAAGTAAAAGGGTTAATAGTATGATACGTAATATGTATAGATACCATATATTTTGTAGCTACTTGTTGAATTTTCAAATTACCCTTTATTCATAATCAAACTTATACCTGTAGTTAATTACCAGGTGTAGATTTAAAATTACGGCGTTTAAAATTATAACATCCTAATTGAGAAAAATTTACTTGCTAAACACGTAATTGTAAGACCCTGATATTTATCTACGTGGTATATATAGGTATATATACGACAGGCATATTAACCCTTGAAGGTTACTCAAATCGTGATAAAAGAGTTGAAATTTCAGTGTGAGATGATTACATGGTTTTCATATTAAGTTATCTGGCAATTTATATGTCTAATACAGATTCAAGCGAGAGAGTAACTCTATCCTATTAGATCCCAAATACCTGTTATTGGTTCACCGGGAATCTAAATTTAGGTCATCTACGAATTTTATAAGGGGAATTGGTAATTTTTTAAGTAGCTTACGATAATATTCGTTTTACGTCACATCACTAAATTAGAGATCGATAAGATCCTTTCACGTCACACCACCTTTCCTTACAATACCTATCATGCCTAACATATCAATCACCATTCTTTTAAAGACTTACCACTCAAGCTCTATCGATGAATGTGACGTAATACGTTTATTTATGTGGATAGCAAGTTGTGATAGAAATTCCTTTGGCCGTGTGCGAATAGTTTAGGTCCTTACAACTGGTATAGATCGACTGTTGTGGCCATCTGAGTCCTGGAGTGGGATGGACGGCGAACCGGGCCTCCCTCCCTTGCCGCGGATCACACTTGCGTGAAACTGGCGTGCAGAGCAGTCTCCTCCTGACCAATTTGGTTGGCAGGCGTGTAATACTAGAATAACAGTACGTTACGGTTAGACTTCATTGATGAGTTTCACACTAGGACTGTTGTGCATAGATTGCACACTAGTCTATCAGATATTTTAACCATCGGTTAAAGAAAAATTAAATGAAATGAATGATTAAAGAAAATGGCAGTGAAAACTTAGAACTTTTAGTATTAAAATTAGAAATTTCATAATGTTTGAATTAAATACTATTTCCACAATGCACAGTATATACACATTGAACTTTTCACTAAATCCATTCAATTTCACTTATAAGTGATTATGATTTGGGTGTCTGGAATTGTCCCCAGTGTAGTCCGTTGTAAATCCCATAATACAAGCGTAATTTGCTTAATCCGTTTTTTTTAACTATATTCTAACCGGGATAACAATAGAAAGAAGGAATACATTTATTTATCAAATAACATATACAAAGTAATTTCCCATACATTTCATATTTAATACTGTTACAAGTTAAGGTTCCGACAAAAATAATTCCACCTGCATATCTGTAAAAACACATTTTTTTACCTGTCGGCATTTGAACTATTTGTAATTCTTTTATGATCGTCTTCTTTTGTTTACTTATTTATTGGCATACGTTTCTAGAGAACAGCCCATTGTTTACTGCATTCGTTTATGGCCGCTTGCGGCCGAATGATAAGCCGGGTGTTACGGATTACGTCGACTATGATACGGGCCCATTTGTATTTGTGAGGTATAAAATGACAGCCTGGTGGGGATAGGGGGCAGTCGCGCGAGAACCACTATCAAGGCAAGACGTGTGTACATTCGGGAATCATCATCAGTCATCAGTGACGGACTAGCGTTTTATTGAATTACGACCTTCTGCATTACGTTTGGAATTGTTGGGTTTGGTTATATTTTTACCGAGTCCCGCAACTTGTAGCAATACCTATTTCAGTCAGTTTTTTAGATAAAGAAGTTTTTATTAAGAGCAAATAATGCTAGTAAATTGTGTTACATGTGTCCTTGTTCCAGAGTTATTTCTTTAAAATTTTCGAAACAATATTTAATATTTAGTGTTAAATAAATGTTTATTGTATATCAAAATACTAGGTCAGTATCTCGATCCAATGAGCTAACATAGCTACCCTACTGAGAATTTTATCTAAAGAATACGGTGAACTAGGCTCAGTATTAAATTATTAATTTTAAATTATTTAGATTATAGTTAGGTTTTCTTCATAATTATGCAGATAAAAACACTAAAATTATAAATGTTTATGTAAAAACATGAAACAAACAAAACTTACTCCAGCAAAGGCTCCTCCATTCCACCCAAGCCGGTCGTGTTCGCGTTGCGGGGTGCGTTGCGGTGGAGTCTTTCGATCTCGAGTATTGCCTGCCGACGAAGAAGCCAGACGTGCTCTAGCCCTCAGTGCAGTGCCAAGTGGTACGTTAGAACGAGCTGCCTCAGCCCGTCCATGCTGACAAAATTCAATCAATGCCACACCAAGCGCCAATGCCAATCCGAACAGCAGAACGTAAAACAAACCAGCCACTTGACTCAAAGTTAATTCAGTACCCTTAACGTCCTGAAAAAGACAAATAATCGTTTCAATTCAGTAAAAACACAAAATTGGCAAAATTTCATCAAACTTTCCGCCCAACTCCAGTGTGTGCCAAGTTTATCGAGAGAGCTTACAGTTACTTAAATATCACTTTGAACTTAATAAAAACATCTGAACTCACCTGGTCAGCAATGTCGCATTCAGACTTACTGAACCATTTGCGTATAAGCTTTTGCAGTTCACCGTCGTTCTTGAGCGATTGCAATGCAAGATTAACTCCATCCCTAGAAAATGCTCATCAATATTAACTATATTCTCTTAATATTAATACTAGGTACAACACATTTAAAATTTAAATTCGCAGAGACTTCGCGACGCTTTGAATAACTTTTAAAACAGCGCTTTCAATTCGCAGATGTTACTAATAAAAAAATAAACAGTATAAAAATATGCTCACCGCAATACGGATCCTTTGGGCAAGGCGACAGCAAAATCCTTTAATCCCGAGCTAGTGACGGTTACTAGCATCTCACAAGGCTTTTTGGTAGTGATATCTCCAGAACTTGTGGTTCGATCAAGAAGAAAAGCTAACCATCCATGTTCGTCATCAGAAACGTCTTGCGGCAAACCTAGACCACGCTTGCCATCGGCTGTATCCTTTTTCATCGAAAAATAATATAGTTGTACAAAAATTTTCAACACTTTATCTTACATAGGTAGTTAATAAAATATTGTACCTCTGGACATGTCGCCAGTTTGCTGTAGGATTGATTTGGTTCAGAAATACGTGCCAGAGTTAAATAAGACGCCAAATTCGCTGTATAGGATGATATGACAATCAAGGCAAAGAACCACCATACTGAACCCACAATCCTTCCCGATACGGATCTGAAATGAAGAAGCAACTTTCAAAAATTAGTCTTGTTTTATCACACACACACACACACACGCACGCACACACACACGCACACACGCACACACACACACACACACACACACACACACACACACACACACACACACACACACACACAAACACACACACACACACACACACAGTCCAATAATTGAATTAATGTTTGCAAAATTGTCCAATATACGATAAAACTTTCCTTTTACTAATATATACAATACTAGGATATGCCCGCGACTTCGACCACGCTTCTCTTGAAATTCCCACGGGATTCCCGGGACACAAAGTATCGCAGCATTTAAAAATAATGTAAGTTATCGTTTTACTGGAAACTGTGTAAAAAAATCACACATTTTCTTACAACTTGCTATCGACCAGTGAAAAAACCGCATTGGAATACGATTTTTTAAAATTTGGCCCTATCATTCGCAGAACAATTTCCGCGGGATTCCCGGGTTCAAGATTGGCGCAGATTTTAAGTCTAAGAATTTGCTGTTGATCAATCCAAACCGCATCACCTTAGTAGTTTTTAAGTGAATCCCGAACAAACAGACAAGGAATCTAAAAAAATGTAATCGATTATAAAATGTACAGACACACAATGTTTAGAATTTTATAATATAGATTTGATTTGTTTTTGAATGATGGGGTGGGTCGAAAGAACTAATATACTTTAGATAATGAATTATTAAAATATACACTGACCTCGGGGTAATGTCGCTTCCTTGCTGCATAAAGGAACCCAGCGAGAACCACATAGAATTCCAAAAGCTAAATTCGTTAACGACGGACGTCTGCAATACGATGTAAGATTTTAATAAATGAAATGAAAGAAAATATTTATTTCAATATTTATTAAACACAATTAATAGAAATGTAAAAAACACAGAAAACATATATATAAAATTGTATGACGCAATATAATAAGGTGTCCAGTCGGTATGTTTTTTGTTGCATGAATATAGCAGACTGACAGATGGTGCACATGACGGAAAGCGATTACTGACGCCTGTAGACATTTGCGACAACAAAGATGCTATCACTGTACTGGCCTTGCGGGGGAACGGGAACCTGGTTATGGTGGCACGCTTAAGCCCAGGGATGGTGGCCATCTAGAAGTAGACAGCCGTATTTTGCTGTGTCGAAATGTTTTCCGACATTGCACTGATTTCATTTTTCACGTGACCCGTGGAGAAGGTAAAAAAATACATATTTAAGTAATCAAAGTATAAGAATATTAAGAGTGACTCCTAATATTAATGCTACCTACTACTACTAATACTACTGGTACTAATTCTAGATCATTCTGCAGTCGCTTTTTGTCCATATGAATATGGTGTATAATTTGGGGAATAGTGTGAATGGAGAGCTAGGTAAACTTCTAGGCGCTAAGAACCTCAGCCAGAAGGCCCAGCTGCCATACACAACGCGATGCTGGCACCTACGCTCACGTATGGAAGCGAGAGTTGGGTATGGAAGAGAGAGCATGAAAGTAGAGTAAACGCGGTCGAGATGCGAGCACTGCGCAAAATCTGCGGAGTGACGCTCGCGGACCGCGTTCGTAATACCGAAGTAAGAAAGAGAGTTGGTCTGAAAGAGAATGTCGGGGTGAAGGTAAGGAAAGGAATGCTCCAGTGGTTCGGGCATGTGGAAAGAATGTATGATGAAAGAATGACTAAACAGATATACAATGCAAAAGTGGATGGATGCAGAAGTCGCGGAAGGCCACGACACACCTTCCAAGATCAAATTGATCGTGTACTAGCAGAAGGTGTTGTCAGGAGCCTTAAGAACAGACGAGCGTGCATGACAAGAGCTATGAATGTCAAAGAAGCAAGTGAGGTATGTAAGAATAAGCCTGAATACCCCGCAAGGAACCTGGCGTGAAGGTATGATGATCATGATGAAATGAATATGGTCAAAATTTAAAAAGTCAATAATCACTGCTTTTTCAATACTCGATTTCTATAACAAAAAGTTAGAAAAGTGAATGATCTGTGGAACCATTTAGTTATGTAAGACTCAAACATATAGGCAATTATAATTCCTTGTATTTTTCTTTCATATTAAAAGTTAATTTTCATTGTTAAATATCAAATTCTCAAAGTTTTCATATTATGTAACATTAATAAAATAAATGTAATATCACCTTTGTGGTTGCTATATCAGTATGCTCCGTAGATTGAGAGTCGGTGAATGAGACAATTCTCCATTCATAGGGGGAGAATCGTGATACCAGAAATAATACAATGCTCACGGCAAAGAGGCTACATATGATACACAACTGAAAGAAAATAAATTGGAATTCAGTCTTGGGCAACTGTCGCGCTTTTAAAACGTAAGAGCAAATAAATTAAAAATTATTCTTCAGAATAAAGCTTCGTATTCATGGTAAACATTTGTTTAGCAACAGTTGATCAACGTTGTTGATGAACAGCGAGAATTCTGCAGGAAACTTTGTTTAAATCAATATGGGTTGTCCACACACGCCAGTCTGCGTTAAAATGTTGCGAGGAAGTAGTGTTGTTGTGTTCTCTGTATCTGATGTATGAGATTTCTAAGAAAAAAAAGATAAAAAGATGGTGGGTGCGAAACTATCTCCTGCAAAGAGAAAATTTAATGAGTGACCTCAGAATGTTGCAAACACATCCACACACGTCAACATTTGTTGATAAACTGATGTTTTCGCTCGCCGGACGTCAACTCTGTCAACATGGCGTGATCAATATAAGTGTTGCCCGCAATATGTTGACAGCAACTCGGCAACATGTTTATGCAACCATGTTGCTAAACAAATGTTTACCATGAATACGAGGCTTTAAGTGTATAAGTTGTCTAATGTTCTTAGTATGTCTATCATTATTAATTATATACACGTCGACCATCCCTAAGTTTCATTCTTTTTCGCGAGTTCATTACATCATTAGTAAAGAGGCATATAAAAGACATTTTTATTCCAAATTAATCTGCATAGAGCTATTATTCTTCATGAAAACGGTTGTGTCATAGGTAAATATGTAAATCGGCGTACCTACAGACAGATAGACTCCAGTTATAATATGTGTTTACGCAACTTGAAAATAGGACAATGGGAAATTCAACGTTTGATATTTAAAATTAAAAGATTATTATCCAAATCAGAATGTGTCAAGGACGTAATTATCAATTAAAACAAGTTAAATCCCGGTTGCATTCGGAATATGTGCTTTAGAACCCGGGGTCCATTTTCCTAGTTTTTCTTATCCACTTTTCCCGAATCAAAGTAAGACTTATAAATTGAGAAACATAGATAAAAGGAAGTGACATGTTTTGAAGAGATCTACATATTTATATTCCACGAATTTCTTACCCATATCTCTTTTGATAGCGGATTGAGGAAACTGAATATGCTGGCCGACTCTTTTAATGAGTTTTTGGCGTGTTTTATATCGAATGAGAGAAATGGTTTGCTGAAGTCAACCACTGTTTCCCTTTCAAGCGTTACAGTCAGTGGTGCAATAACTAAATCTGCTTCCTGTAAAACAAATTTGGTTAAGTGCGTCTTAGTTCACAATATACGGTTCCATTAGAAACGTCCACCGTTTTTATTATATGTCTACGGATTCCCAAAGTAAAAGAATTTATTTCAAACACCTTTTTTCTTTAAATGTTCATTTTAGTGAGCAATAAAGTGTTTTCTATGTGTATAGCCACTTTATACCTAAAAATTGTTTTATGGGATCTTATACCAATTTGAGTTGGAAGTATGTATTATTTAAATTCTATCGTTTACTTTCTTTCTTTTATTCATCTGGTTAACTGTCGGCCGGGTTTTGTGTATATTCATTAGCTAGCGTTACTATCCATAGAAATTAGACATTAACTGTATGGGAGTTTATGTCAAATTTTAACCCATAGTTAATTGAACGCTTGGTAAGACATAAGAATCGACCATAAGTATATGCTACATACGTATTTATATAGAAAAATATCGACGAGGTTCATTTTGATATTATTGTATTATTGTGGTTTCACTTCATCACTGAGAAGCGGCATAAATGATACATTTGAATATATTTTAATAATATAAATACTGGGGTAATAGAATAATGGGTCTTTATTCTTTAAGAACAATTACTTTGTCACGAATAAGATGGACTGACAGACATTCAAGAGAATTTCATAAAGGCTTCGTTAGTACCAAAACGACTAAGGATCCCTTATAAATGGAAATGTTTTATTTACGTCTGTTTATACTAAAATACTACTAAAATTTCAGCAAAGCTGAGTTAAAGCGAGTTTCATGTTTTTTCATTGGCTTTATAAATACATAACTCTTTTGTTTTTATACGCGCGCTTACCGCAATCCGGCGATTACATATACTAATTACAGTGTGCTCGTGGGTTTGCTCATGTAAATTTTAGTATCGAATCCTGCAAGTTATCTTGTATTTTTCGAAATGTTTTTGGATTCAAATATGGCGGATATTATTAAAATACTTTAATGTGTAATTTGATGTATACTACACTTTTTTCTTTTTGTTGATGCCGGAGGAATGTCTTTTCTTGCTCTTTCTCGGGCTAGGGGGGAAACTTTAAACAGAGGGCTGTGTGGGACTCTCAAACTGCTATATTTGTATCGTGGCCGGAAGACAGGGGATGTCAGCCATCAAACTAAGCACTAAACCTAACCTGCGCCCCTCTCCTATGAGCTTTTTCGCCTGCATTACTGTTGGTGGTAAGTCGCATTTGGTCATACGAAATGATCTTCGGGTGATGATATATAGCCTTCCTCGATAAATGGGCTATCTAACACTGAAATAATATTTCGAATCAGACCAGTAGTTCCTGAGATTAGCGCGTTCAAGCAAACAAACAAACTATTCAGCTTTATATTTACTAATATTTAGTATAGATAAGTATTTTATCAGCTGGGCAGATGTTATCAGCCAAACAGTTTCGACAAATGGTTTTTGAAAAAGCGAAATTAAAATAAATTACTTATAGTTCTAATTCACCAGCCATCTGTTATGTAGCTGAGAGCGACTTGATAGTTTGGTGCACGATCCGGCTGTATTTTACTTTCTATTCATTTACTCATTTACTAATAGGTAGTAAAGTATAAAAACAGAGCTAAAAGTATTGTGTATTAAATACCTTTCTTACAAGTTCGCCCACCATTCCGTCCCACCCACCAACAATTTTAGGATTTTCGTTCCCGTATTTTCCGTCTTTGACCAGCTGTATTTCATCTGTCAAACACAATGATTTATTACAACTTGTAGCATTGATTATTGAAAGAAAAAAATAGAAATCTGAAGGCTATCTTATGTTACGCTGTTTTTTGTTATAGTGCTTTCCTTTAGTTGATTTAAATGCATATTGTTGTAGCTTACTCTGTATTTGTTATCGAATGCATGTTTATATAGGGTATTATGTTTTTTTTAATTTTTGCACGTTAAATATGGTATTGTCGCCATATTATGGTAAAAACCTTAACATAAAATGCTTGCAAATAAATTTATCTTATCTTCGCATCTCCTCTCCCTTCAATGACGGTAGTTTCGGCTCTTAGTCGTGAAGCGTGTATCACTTAGATAATAATTTGTCTAATGTAAGATGCAAATTGTTACAATTACCCCGTGCTGGTGGTGAAGAAAAACATCGTTATGATACTTTGCACCTGAAATCGAGGTTAAGCATGTTGTGGAAACTGTGAAAACCGCCATGGATAAGCGGGACAGGTATACCCTCTGTTCCACTTAAAATCGGAAGGCCTAAGTGTGGAAGGAAGATCGGCAATAGGACAGACGGGCAGATATTATTACATACATAATATGTATGTAATATATACATAAGTTACATACATACATACATAACTTCACGCCAGGTCCCTTGCGGGGTAGGCACGAACAACAGAGCGCCATACAGGCTTATTTTTACACACCTCACTTGCTTCTTTGACATTCATAGCTCTTGTCATGCACGCTCGTCTGTTCTTAAGGCTCCTGACATCACCTTCTGCTAATACACGATCAATTTGATCATGGAAGGTATGTCGTGGCCTTCCGCGACTTCTGCATCCATCCACTTTTGCATTGTATATCTGTTTAATCATTCTTTCATCAAACATTCTTTCCACATGCCCGAACCACCGGAGCATTCCTTTCCTTACCTTCACCCCGACACTCTCTTTCAGACCAACTCTCTTTCTTACTTCGGTATTACGAACGCGGTCCGCGAGCGTCACTCCGCAGATTTTGCGCAGTGCTCGCATCTCGACTGCGTTTACTCTACTTTCATGCTCTCTGTTCCATACCCAACTCTCGCTTCCATACGTGAGCGTAGGTACCAGCACCGCGTTGTGTATAACAAGCTGGGCTTTCTGGCTGAGGTTCTTAGCGCCTAAAAGTTTACCTAACGCTCCATTCACACTATTCCCCAAATTTACTCTTCTTTCTATGTCAGCGGTGTACCTTCCATCCCTGCTAAAAGCACATCCAAGATATACAAACTCATTCACTTGTTCCAGCATAACATCATCGACCATTATCCTTGCATTCGTTCTGGTTTCTTCTCTTTCAAACACCATAACCTTTGTTTTCTTCGCATTCAAGTGTAAGCCTCTCGCCTGACAGTCATCTTTCATCATTGTGACTAGTGTTTGCAGTTCTGATGGCGATTCGGCTAAAAGCACGGCATCATCCGCATAAAGCAAAGTGCTAACAACTAGATCACCCATCCGCAGCCCAACATCCATCAATCTTAATCTCTGGAGACAGTTGTCCAGATATAGGATGAACAGCAAAGCCGACAGCACGCAGCCCTGCCGGACGCCAATATTGACGTCAAACCAGGGCGACAGGCTGCCGTCCACCCGCACGCATGCCATACAGTCCTCGTAAGTGGACTGCACAGCACGCAGCAATTGGCCATTGATCCCATATCCGGGCAATATGTCCCAGAGGTCCTTCCGCACAACCCTGTCAAATGCTTTCTCTAGATCCACAAAACCGCAGAAAACCTTCCGGCCCAATGCCAGCTGCTTCTCCACGATATTGCGGAGCGAGAAAACTTGATCCATACATCCCCTTCCATTTCTGAAGCCCCCTTGTGCATCCCACAGTAATCCATCGGATACCACTCTCATTCTCCTTTCAATAATCTTCGCATATACTTTAGATGCTGTGCTGATCAAACTGATGGCCCTGTAGCTGGCGCACTCCATACGTGACCCCTTGCCTTTATACAAGGGCACGATGACAGCGCGCCTCCAGTCCTTGGGAACCCTTCCCGTCCTCCAGCACAAGTTGCATAAGGACAGGAAAGCGTCCCGGACGCAGGTTCCACCATATTTGATCATCTCAGCAGACACACTATCGATTCCTGCTGCCTTTCCATTTTTCAGACTTCTTATCGACCATTCGATCTCTTCCAAAGTGATCTCGGATGCTGACTCCTCGAAGTCGGTCACAGACTCGGTCGTGGTGCCAGCATCCGAGATATTATCATACATTTCTCTAAAATATTCACTCCATCGCGCTAAAACCTCTTGTGGGTTAGCAAGAATGTCCCCTGCTTTAGATTTTATTCTTTCCATTCTGGAAGCTGACGAACAACCCCGAGACTTCTTAACCTCTCTCCAAAAGAGTTTGGTATTCGCCTCGAAGTTCTCCGTCAGCTTCTCTTCTTCTTTCAATTTTATTCTTTCACGCTTCTCTTTCACTAAAGCTTTGGTTTCATTCTTGCAGAGGCGATAAATTTCTTTCTTCATCTCTTTCATACTGTCATTCTGATGCAAAGATGCAATATAATCCAGCCAGGCTTTTCTCTTTCTCTCTACGCTAGATTTAACATCTGCGTCCCACCATTCGTCACCTTTCGTTGTTATATGCCTCTTTGCGCATCCACATGCTTCTTTTGCGCTTTCCACTATACTTTCCTTCATACTATCCCAGTCATTATCCACATCTAAGTCGGAGAAGTCCGCCTTTGCAAGCCTTTCTTCGACTAGGCGCGCATACATACTCCTTACACTAACATCTTCCAATTTTTCACATTTTATTCTTTCAAGCTCCCCGAAATTGGTACGCTCTCGCCTGTGCCTCCACTTCTTGAAAAGGCCCACAAACCGGCTTATCACCAGGTAGTGGTCCGTTCCAAGAGTGGGGCCTCTGTAGGCTCTTGTATCCGTTATTGTGTTTCGGAGGCGACTATCTATTAAAATCAGATCAATCATACTTTTCTGTTCATTCATTCTCCATGTATACGTGTGAATATCCTTATGATGGAATAAGGTGTTCGACACAAGCAAGTTTCTTTCCATGCATACGTCTATGATTGGCTTACCAGCCTCGTTCGCTCTCTTGTCGCCATAGGGTCCAAGGACAGCCTCAAAGCCGTCTCGTTTGGTCCCCACCCAGCCATTAAAATCACCACACATAATTAGTCTTTCGTTCCCTTCAGCCAGATCCAGAATTTCTCTCACAGACTCCCAAAACTTCTCGAGTTCTTGGGGATCCGCTGAGCTTACGGGAGCATAAGCTGCGACCAGAAAAACTCGCGTGATCCCCAGCTTTAGACGGACCCAAAGAAGTCTCGGGTTCACCAGACAATAGTCTTTCACTCCAGACACAAAGCGGGATGAAAGTACGACGCCTACCCCCCCACTTGCACGCTCGTCCAGGTCCACGCCGGACCACAGAGCAAGCATGCCACCGGGGAGGTCATCGACGTCACACCCCTTCCGCTTTGTCTCTGTCAGACATAAGGCATCCAGGCTTCTCTCATTCATTATATCAATCATTTCGTCCATCTTATCTTTCATTCCACCTCTCACATTCCACGTGCCTATATGGCACTCTGCTCCTCTCGACCCGCCAGGTTTGGCGCTGCGTGAAGGGTGGCGGCCCCCTTCGCCGCATGCGCGAGAGTTCACACCGACGGGGGCGCATCGGTGAGCGTCGCCTGCGGGGGACGCCCTATCGTGCACTGCACTCGGGTGAATCTCGGTCAGAATTGTGGCCCTCTGGGCCAGCGGGGATCGCGACGTGCACGCTTCTGACATGACCCCAAGTATTTATTATACATAAGTTAAGTATTAATAAATGGTCTAGTCGAGTACTGTTCATCCATGTTCCAACTTTATGTCAATGGTTTTGATTCACGTGTTTCCTTATGTTACTTTCCGTCATCTGTTCAACTTTGCAATATTACGCCATGTCAAATACAGCATATTAGATGCTCTGCGACATAAAAGACGTTGTTTTTCAAAAATGATTCAACTATATTATAATATTTATGAGAATACATTATTATTTTAGAGTTCAGACATGAGTAAAATCGTCGTATTCGTTCCTCGATTTACTTTTGTATGTCATAATTTTACTAAAAAACTATCGACTTTACGAATGAAATTTTGATAGAACGTGTATTTTAACTATATATCATCGTTACAAAATACAGGGCAAACTTTTTCACTGAGTTTGCCATTATTTATTTACATTGGTTTGGCATCGCCGGCGTTTCCTTTTTTTAAAAGTTTCATCCTCAAATCAATTATTGCTATAGATACCACATAATATAAAAACAAAAATGTATGTAAGAAATATGTTTGATCAAAAGTCATATTTTTTCTATATTTAAATGTATCTATATTTAAATATATCAATGTATTTTATTTAGATATCTCTGTATGCATATGTATCTGTTATTATGTATGTATGTATGTTTATGTGTAGTATGTAAGTATATGTTTCTTTCAGTTATTAGTTTATGTAATACATATTTGTTGTATTTTTACACATAGTTCGCTCGTTTGTTCGTAATTTAACTTTATAGAAAAATCTATTACTAGCCCTACATTTTAAGTACTATTTTGGTTATTTGTATTATTGTAATAAAATATGCACTGTTCTTTTTATTCAATAAATAAATTAATAACACCCATAACACGTTGAGCGTAGTTTTTTTATACCATTATTGCATTTGTTTGTTAAATTATTACTCGTATTAAAATATATTTAATGCAAGTCCATTATGATATTTAAATGTTTAATTATTATCCATGGAATAATAAGTTTTGTACCGATTTATGAAATTTGATTTCATTATTAATTGCTCTGGAGCATCGAGAAACTGACTGTATTTATAGCCTTCATTAACGCGTTTCTGGTTCCTAGAACTTCAATTAATACATTTAGCGAATCCAAATTTATTTTATTTAATAACGTTATTCTACTTATGTTATTACTGTCTATGCATTTCACAGTCATTTTTATCATAAACTAGAGGGTCTTTCAGACGTTGTTCTGCCCTGAAAAACTAAAAGTCTAGCATTCGATCCCAGTGAATATAAGTACCTACCAGTTATAATTGTGAATGTAAGTAATCCTGGAAACCCACCCACTCAATACAAAATTAATTTAAACGATTCATTTTTATTCATATAGACATGATGACTACTGGATATTATATATGTGTAAAATGTAATAAGAAGATGAGTTCTATACGCCACTATACAATAGTATAGTGCTACGCGGAAAAATTAAACGTTAGGAGTTGCTATTATATGTAAGTGAGAGATGAAATATTTTTGTGTAGATAGATCGTTAGTCAGATTTGAAAATTATTGACGATGATAACTTCAATTACTTCAACACGCTTCTAAAGCTGTAAGAAGTGAACTCTCTAAAACTGAAGTATCAAGTAGGCCATTGCAATTTGAGCTCTAATACCCGCCACGCTTGTCGAAAGCGGATTGGAATGTGAAAGATCTCGAACATATAGGTTTTCTTACAATGTTCTCCTGCACTATCAGCACCTAATAATTAAAACAATATGCACATAATAATCTATAATATCAATAGTTATACTCAATCTTTTGAGAAGTTAAGTGTGTACTTTTCATTTAAAAAAGAGAAAAATATTAGGGTAGATTATTTGGACAACTTATAGAACTTTTGTTTGTTCGTTCGAGCATAACGTAAAAATTTCCAGACTTAAATGTATCTCGACACAGAGCTAACTTATATTATGGGTGAAAGTTTATGATACTTTTTATCCCGATAAATGAAGTCGTTCCCATGGGATAGTAAGAACCGGCCATAAATAAGTTGGTTTGGCAGGTCTGATACATCGGTGATTTCGATGAGCAAGTTTCATCACCTCATCGTTACATATACCTGTTAGGTTTATTTTAAAATGGTATATATTTTGAAATCACTGACAGTGTACATAATATATTTGAAGACGTTTCTGTGATTTACTGTTGTCTACGTATAGACCTTTGCGACTTACATTTGATTTCCAACTTATCCGATAACATTTTGGCGAGATCCGCACAGAATCCTTGGTAGGGATCGTTAGTCGGGGGTTTCTGGGCATCGGGATTTTGTCGCATAATGTACGGTGGCTCTTCAATAGTTGACACTATGTATGTTTTATTTCTGTCATACACTCCTGGTACGTTCAGCGGCGTTAAGTGTGGAACAACCGGAACAAAGCCCAAGTTATCGAACCAAGTTGCTACCTGTTACATGGGGAAAATAATATATTTAAAAAATCCTGATGTTATGACAGTGATTATCAAAATGAATATCAGAACGACAAAAACTATTTGACGTGGTAGAGCCATGCTGGAATCATTAGCTTAATTATAGTTCTTAGGGCCGGATCTATTGGTGTGATATATTCATTCATTCATGATATTCTCAGACAGACAGAATATCATGAATGAAAACTCTTTATTGTTCACCATAACTTAAACCTAGACAATTTAATAAGAATACATTTCTATTCGAACAATGGGCGGTTTTATCGCGTATAGCGATCTCTTCCAGGCAATTCGGTGTCCAAGGAGACATTAAAAGATATACACACCAGTGGTCACCCGTATATACACTAGTGCATACCTGCATATATACACTAGTGGTCACCCGTGATCGAAATTCGACAATAATAATTTATAATTAATTTATTAAATAAATAAATATTAAAGACTATGCTTTTAATATCACACATTTTGCCAAGGCTACACTGTTATTTTGACTTTAACAATAAACAAAAGAGTATATATGCGCGTGTGTGTCAAATACATGGTAGTGTGTGTAACGGTCTTTTTATTGATATCATGTATTTTTATGCATAATTAAAAAAATAGCATTCTGCACTCCTTCTCTATATAGATTGATATCATGTATTTTTATGCATAATTAAAAAAATAGCATTCTGCACTCCTTCTCTATATAGACTATAAGTGTACGAAATTTAATTTCGTTGCAATTTTCGAAAAAAGGGGTACAAAGAATTTTAAATTAGAATTTAGCAATGGATGTAGCTTGTCGGATTTTCAAGAGGAGGGAGTTTTACAGGCAAACAGCCCATACGGCAATTTCCTACGAAGGACAAAATGTGTTTAGGTATCGTTAGCAGATTTGTAGTTGAGCGCTAATTATATATAGCAATGAGATTGACAGACGTAACTAAAAATTTCCTTTAAATACGGGGTATTGTAGTATACTACAGGCATTGAAAAGTATATATCATCCACTCGTCCACTTTCTTCTCCTTCTATCCCATCCCTGTCCCATCCTCCAGTCTGATTCCTTTTGCACACCACCGTTATATACTTTCAAATCCTTTCACACAATTCACATAACAGGATATTTGAAAGAGATCGCTCTAAAGCGATAAGGCCGCCCTTTACCTTACACGAAATGACTGTAGATTATTTATATTATTGGTATGTGCTAAACTATAAAATACTTTTTATCTATCTGCTATCCCTCTGGCACTCTCCTTCTGTTTCTACTTCCTCTCTCATACTATTCTCTTTATTTCATGTCTCCTGTCGCATTCTAAGGGTTGGAAACGCGCTGTCTTCGCCCCTAGTGTTGCTAACGTCTATAGGCGATGGAAACTACTTTAAGAGCTGGTTTCTATATCTCTCCGATAATTTACTTGCTATTACTATTGGTAAAAAATTGACATAAGCTCTATACGGTAATGTGAAATCAAATCAACTGATAGTAATTCAAGTGAGATAGTAAGATATAGGGAACCGGCCATAAGTGGACTATGTGCCTGTCTGCCAGTTTAGCAGTAAGAAAAAACGATATCAGCAACGAATGATGATATGGATGTAAACTATCTAAATTAAATATTTTCGTACTTTATTATTGTAAGTTAAAATAATAATATAACTCCGTAAAAGTCATATAAAATGAAAAACCGTTTAATAGCATATTCGGACTTCCTAAAATAGTTCTGCATATTTATAGTAGCCAATGTAAAATTGTTTTTTCACTACAAAATGTGGGACGTCACGATTCGTATGGTCATAACAATGAATTATTACACATTCCCACGTTTATTCCCCAATCGTATATTACTTGATAAGTGTGATATAAATGACAGCTGCTCTAGAAATAACCCTTATCAGTGAATAAATCAGTTATAAGATATTCATTGTATTGCCAGGAGAAGACATTGTCAGAATTCATGAGAGTAACTTCAAAATTAATTTATATTCTGAAATCCTTTACATTAAATGGATTACTATCTTAAAGTTTATTTTGTTTGATCTCATAGTTGTGAGGACCCTGTTTAAATTAGAATCGACTACAGGGAGGTAATATAGATTGGTTTCACACAAATTGTGGCACATTATGTTCTGAACGATAAAAATGAGAAAAGATATTAGATACATACCTTTACCAGATCGCCATCGACGGTAACTTCCATGACTTGTAATGTAAAATTCTTCCTATGCCCTTCTTCGTTGAACCTGATGATACCCGTTAGTCCATCTATCTCCGTCTGAAGCAAATAACGCGACTCTTGTCTTTCAATTTAATAGCATCATTCACGTTACCATCTATGAAATTTCGCAGAGCATAATGTGATAACATAAATTCGGGTAATGATAAAAATTTAAACACGAAGGGTTCATATTTTTGTATACGGATTCAGGCAGTTAGCAAGTGGGAGTTAATTATGCGTCACCCAGCGAAACCTAATTAATCGCCCAACCGTCGCGTCGGCAGCGTTGGCCGCCCGCCGTGCCCATATAAAAGACGGACTCGTATTCAACACCTGTGTTCTTGTAATTCCGCTCAATTTAAATTTGGCACCGACATTACTACGACCGGGCTAGTACAAAGGTTTCCATATTCATTATAGATAACATAAAATGTACAACTTTTTGTGGCACTGGCAGATACGGGTTTGATTTAGGATAAGTGGCACACAGCAACGGCAGTTGCTCGGTTTGATTTGTAGAAAACAAAAGGTTTTTTCTGATATGTTTAAGAGTGAAGATACTAAAATCCTTTTAGAATTTATGATCCTAAAGTATCGAATTAAATTAAATTTGATTTTTATTTCTCATGCCACCATTATGTTATTAAAAGTCGTATTATTTTAAAATTATTCTGCGTTTTTAAAACAGTAGAGCTAAATTAGTTAACTTGTAGTGCCTATTGGATTGATAGATAGTCACAAATATGACACTGATGTACGCGGTTAACTAACTATTGTATTAATTAAAAAACAAGTGCAGACTTTTTATAAATAAATATGAATATTGTCGGCTATCCTCAGGGTCTCGTATTCAATTACTATGTCATATATCGTTAAACCATTGCCTTTCATGTCCTGGTAATTCATGGTCAAGGTCTCAGTTTAGAGATGGTTGATAGTCCATTGTGAGCACCCATACAGTCCACCCCGCTTTGAAACCACATATGGAACACATAAATATACTATATTATTATTATACCATATTATAATATTATAGCTTAATGTTACATTAGTATTTTTTATATAAATATGTATGTTGAATGGTATACATAGATAGGCATTGTTTTGGGCAAAGGGCGGCGAGCGAAGTGACGGCACTAGCGAGCGGTTCGGTACACACCATTAGCCTGTCGAATTCAATAAAACACTCCTCCACAAGTTACTGTAAACATTTGAGACACTTACTTTATGGCTCTCTAACGTATCACTGTAATATACCTTTTCACAATGTCGGTGCCTATTTTCCGTACCCGAAGCGCATGAATAACGCAGCACTCGCCAGCAGTAGTAATTGAATGTATGAATTTGTATCAATCATTCGCATAGCCAATATAGATTGTAGCGAACGTAGTTAAAGTATACGATGAATGTGAGACTAGCATCCGACCTACATATATTATAATTATATATGTGATAATAAGTGTGAAAGGCTACACTAAAGTAGGGTAGTTATAATATATTACACCTCTGCGGTCACCTTTCAAATGTACTCATAACGACCCGGGCTGCAATTTATTTTAAAACTAATACTCCAACCACATCAAATAAAAGTGGACGATTGTGAATGATTTCGATAAACGAATTATTAGTAACTACTATTAGTAGTTAGTAACTACTTTATTCAATTATGGTTTTTTATTTGTTGGAATAGTTACTAATACGATGAATTCAATCATACGAAATGGAAATTTATAAGATAGTGGTAAAACGCGAACATACCTTTCATCAAATGATTCAAATAAGATATTCAGAATTGCCCACCTTTAAAAAAATATTTGTCATTCAGTTGGCCATATTCGTCTAGTCAATTGTAAACATCAATTTGGTAGACACAATGGCGCAAAAGAATCTGCGATTTATAAACTAGATCGTTAAATAAATATTTTTTGTACCTTTTTAATCATCCTTGATATCTTATCGCCGTGTTCGTATGGTGTGATTTTCCCTTTAGGATTACAGTCAATGATCCTACTTGTATTTGCATTACTGTTCCGTCTGATAGTACCTCGGAGGAAGTCGGGTTTCTTGCGCAAGAGCCGCAGAATGGCATCTACAAGGACTTGCACTGCGTCGTACATGAGAGCAGCTTGTGCCTGATAAAATATTTACCTTGTTAATAAAGTTTTCCGACGGCTTCGGTCACAAGCCGCGTAGTTTATTTAGGTTATGCTGCATTTAACGTGTTTGATCTTTAAAAAGTTACTAAATGTAATTTTATAATGGCATACACAATGTCTAAGCCAGAGGGTTATGGGCGTATATGAACATCATAGTGTTTTTTAACTATTTACGTAATCATATAAAATACAATTTGCCCGCTTATATGACTCAATTGAACACCAGTGTTTTCTGTTTGGGTCCGCTAATATACAACTACTTACTGAGGACTATATTCCTCAGCTCAAATTGAAAAGGTTTTTTCTGGATAAGGCTTAATATTCGTAGAAAAGAATTCTCGAGTGACTAATTCCATTTAATTTTAAATGAAACTTCTAGCTATGTTCTCAATTTAAATATGAATAAACGAATGACATATTTAAATAAAACTGTGTTACATATATAGACCAGTGCCAATCCCTTTGAAAATGGTAAAAAAAAGGAAAGGAATAATAGTAGGATGAAACCCATTGGAAAAGGAAGAGAATATAACAAAATTGAAAGCAAAATAATTTACGGGCGATCTGAGGTCGGGAAGAGGAAGGGGGGTGAGGTTTAAGGGTGAAGAACGGTTTATCTCGATTTCCGGCAAAACTACAAGTCCAATGGAAAAACAGGTAATAAAAAGATCTAGAACTTTTTTATTTACATTTTTTCACCTAACCTCAAAATTTCAGTGAAAAATTTAAATGAGCAAGTTTTTGGTTTTTAGTTTAATCTTTTACAAAAATAAAAAAGACCACGAAATTTGGTGAAAAAATAATTCTTTATGTCCCAAACACACAGTAATTTATTCAAATATTTTTAACAAAATAAATATTATGTTTTATTAAATAAAAATACATCTAACCTGTATAATTATAATTTTTTTTTATAATCAATGTGTTTATTTTTTATTTGCGTTATTTTACTCACACCGCCCAGGTTGTAATAGACTTTAATTATATTAATTTCTAAGCGTTCGTTACTCATATTAACATCTTTCGACGTAAAACTCCGAAACAATGACATGTACCAATGAATTAACAACTATCTAATTTTATTACTAATATTCTGTTTTATTATATGTTTATTGTGTCATACGAGCAAAAAATCAAAAGATAGACTTCGTTAAAAGAGCGACATATAAAATCAATTTGTATCGCCATCCTTCATACTCATTCTTCTTTCTCGAACTGTAGCTTTATTTTTGTACATTTGACACCAACATGATATTTAAAAAATATCTTGGTTAACCTTTATTTATTTTGTTGAAATAACACACAGTTTGTGCAATTCTCCCTGTATATGTAATAAAAACAATAGGCAAGTTCATGTAGTCCACGCTGAGTCAAGGTTTCCGTAGAAAAAAACATCTACTCTTTACGTAATTTGGCTATGGAACTGTAGAAAACATTTAGTTGAAAATACTTCAACCTAAAAACTATCGAACGAATCTTACTTAAACCAATTTTGTTAAAATTATTTTTGAAACATCGTAGTACAAAAGTTAGAAAGGCATCAATATAATAACTTAAATTCTACATATCTCCACCTATTGATTTCAATACAAAATAAATGAAGAACATTGTTATGAGGTCTTTTATTATCTTACTACCGATACAGACTTGTCTATTGAAAAAAGAAATTAAGCTTAGCTTATAAACGGACAGACAATGATGTTGTTAGATCGTGAGGATTATTTACTGAATAAACTATGGCGATTATTTGAGATTGATTATAGATGTCTTGGTATCGTAATACCTAGCGCCTGCGTCCCTAACTCAAAGGGCGTGGGTTCGAATAATGATCGGAACGTATGCAACATTTAGACAATTATCTGTCCTAATGTATTACAATTATCATGTTCTAACAACAGCGAAGGAAAACTGTGTGATAAAACCTGCACATTTTGATAACCGACGTGTCAAATCTGCCAAGCCGCCAAGTTCTAGCTTGGCGGGTATACTGCCCGTTCCCCTGTCCTATCCTTGGCAGGCCCAAGCCCAGCAGTGGGACGTTTATGGGTTTGAGTTATTTATGTGTGTATATATATATATATATATATATATATATATATATATATATATATATATATATATATTAATATATATTATTGTTGAGCAACTGTGCTGTGTGCAACAACAAATGCCTCCATACTGGAAGAACTATGTATGCCAACAACGTATACTCAAGTAATCAATGTGGAGAGACCTATTGTCACTGGGAAAGTCGAAGGCAAGAGACCTCGCGGCAGATCTCCAAATAGGTGAATTGACCAGATTGCTCACCAGCTGGATACTTCAATAAATTCGGCCTTCCACGGTGTTCGGAACCGATTTCGGTAGAAGAGACCAATTGTTCACTGCCATCAAAGTCACAATCCTCAGCAGTTAGGGAACGACTTAGAGGAAGATATATTATTGTTACACTATAAGCAATCGTATAGTAATTATGGATACCACCATCGCCGTTTCAAATCGAATTTATTTCTGCCACAGGTTATCTAGTAGAGATCGCGATAATAGCGAGATTTTTCTGTAATTTTGTAAAATAAACAGTTATCTATTCGTACAAAATATAATACGTTTATGATTTACACAGTTCACGGGAAGAAAAGTTCTTGTAGTACAACCGTCAGAGCGCGCTGCTGTTGTATGACATTGTTTTCGTTATGCCAAAAAGGATACGGTACCCTACAAAGTATGATAGTGTAAGTAAGATTATATCTCACTTAAATGCATTGTTTGAGAACAAAATTTCTACAGCGTCTTCGGAACTTATAATTAGAAATTCATAATGAGTTGGGCACGTGCTCCACCAGAAAATTGTCCCTCTACCTACAGTCTATTTGATATTGCTATCACGTAAATATGTAATGGCGACCTCCGCCCTTATTCCCTCGAGTCTGCTCCTCAT
Organism: Dendrolimus pini; assembly: GCA_949752895.1. Lineage (NCBI taxonomy): Eukaryota > Metazoa > Arthropoda > Insecta > Lepidoptera > Lasiocampidae > Dendrolimus > Dendrolimus pini. The sequence continues at coordinate 7,828,351 of OX457125.1, read as the reverse complement.
CGTCAATCTAAGATGCATTGATGAATTCAAAATGCTTATATATCATCTTACATTGTTTTAAAATATATTATATATTTTTACTTATAAATAATGTTATTTTGTAAGCATAGTATTATATTTATAGTATAGTTTAATTTTAGTTTATCTCCCGCATCCGCGGCAGTCTTCATGTCCGTGACATAGCAGACAAACTGCAAGAGTGTCGCTTACGCTGGTACGGCCACGTTTTACGCAGATGTGGGGAACAAATGTCTAGCCATGCCGCCTCAGCCAGGTCCCGGTCAAAGGGGAAGACCCAAGAAATGTTGGCTTGACGTCGTGAAGGATGACATGCGTGCCAATGGTCTCAAAATGGGGGATGCTTCAGCATCCGCGCGAAGTGGAGTAGAATAAGTAGGAAAGCGGACCCTGGGCGTCGGAGTGAACGCTCCGAGCGCAACCGGGATTTAACGCTCGGATGATGATGATTTTAATTTTAGTTTATATTAATTTATTTAGAACTTAGTTTATTTTGAATAGTTATTGTATTTTTCCTGTCTTTTCCAACTCTATCTTTATGGGCATAAAGTAAAAAAATCCTAAAACTTAATTTATTTCTTTTATTTTGTTACCGACTCGTGATGTTTTACATAGTTGTAGCATTTTTTTCGAAAACTAACGGTATTATATCGATTTAATCTGACAGAAAGTTCTGTTTTATATATTGTTTCAAAATGTGTAATGGAATCAAAAAAGCGCGTGCGTTACCTATGACAGAATTTTAAAAACAACAGTGATTTTTTGTTACTATTTATTTAGGTTAATTATGTAGTGGGATTTTCACTCCCAGAGTATCTAATAAAAAAGTATAGTCGTTCTTACTTTTAAAATATGAAAACTAATAGAAAATTTCAAAAAATGTCGACCTTGTGAAGCTTTATAATAATTTTTTTCTTTGTTTGAACTTTGAGTTCCGCAAAGTAGAGCGGCCTAATCACCATTCTATAATACTTACTCTACACTATTTCGAACAATAACTGTTACCCATATCTTGAGATATGAGGCAATTTTGATTAAATGTTTGTTCAGCCCAAATAACGGAAAAAGTTTACGTTTGTTACTCCTACGGAACCCTACAAATAAAAAAATAAAATAAAAAATAAAATAAAAATATAATAAAAATGAATGAATGAATTGGTCAAATGCTAATTTTATCAATGTTAATATATTGTAATAGAAGCAATAATAATAATATTAATAAAGGTAATAATTTTATGGATCGTGGTCTTCAACGACATAAAAATGAACATAAACGTGAATAAAATGAAGAGATTAATGAACGTAGATAAAGCAAAAGATGTATATTAAGATCGTAGGAAGTGGAAATCCATCGTCTCTGCCTACTCCTATGGGAAACGGCGCGATAATATGTATATAGGAAAGTAGTAGCATATAGTAATGCTGTGTATATTAAAACACGAGAACAGAATGTAAACAATTTAACCGCAACGCCATACCCAATATCCCGAAAAATAGGACTATTGTTCCCCTATCAGACATATTACTATTGTAAACACGCTTCAACTACAATCTAGAACGTGTGCAACTAAGAACTCTTGGCACGTCTTGCCCACGCTAATCGGTGGCGCTGACCGCAAACCGAGTACAAAAAATAAATATAACAAGTCAAATGCACCTGCGACGTTGCTTCAAATAGAAAAAAATTAAGACAAGCGTTTTGGTTTAATGACAATAGTCAGGTGGACTTTTTTAATTGTAAATAACTATGCCCTACAGTTATACCGATGCTAAATAATTGCCCTCAATTAGTGTTGCCAGTTCCAATTTGTTTTCGGGGCAGAAGGTAAAACAAATCGGTATTTAGGGCTGTGCATCGGGACAAACCGAAAAACATGTCTTTTTTAAAATAAAGGTCTAATTACTTACATTTCTAATAATCTAATTATCAATTTGTTTTTATGTTCTTATAATAATACTTTTTAATAAATGTATTGATTTCACTCGCTAGCCATTACGCTACCACGATTTTACAAGTCGTCGTAGCGTATGACTAGCGTACGGGTCCCAAACAAAGGTATATTGTCCCTTCCCCAATAGTGGGAGGCCTAAGCCCAGCAGCGGTACTCTTATAGGCTATTATTATATTATATTATGAAGTAAAATGTCATTTATTGCTGACATGAGTCAGTGACGTGGCACACAGAATGTGGTAACACTCGGCAAGCACTCTAGCGAATTGTATTCGTAGAAATGATTTATTTATTTATTACATATCCAACAGCTTACTTATAACTTAAAACAATCAACTCTGTTTAATATGAATGTTGCCAATTACAGGATACTTCACACTTTACAGTATATTTGTGCAAAACCAAGACCGCAATAAACAGTTTGCTTATGTTAAGCTCTATATGAATGTAGTATATTTAATATAATAAAATAATGTTAAATAGTGCCTGCTGAATTATCCCCTATATAGCAAATGTATATAGTATATAAGTTAAACGAAAATAATATATAATAAATACATAGATATTCATATTATATATATTTATAATATACGTATATATGATTCACTAATAAAAAAAAATATATACAGACAAATGTGTGGATATATTTTATGATACCTAATAGCCAGTTAAACTATCAGCCTAATTTTTCGAATATCTTTGATTCGATACAAGTTGTTACACTAGTATTTGTTTTAATTTTGAAGTAACTTAATTGTTTTGATTTTGAAGTAACGTATTTATTTTTGGTTTTATTAAAATTTATTTATTTGTTTTACTAATTTAATATTACATAAGTAGAATTAGTTTTATTAGTTATTGTTATTATTTAGTTGACAAAATTGGGTCGTTTTGGTCGTACGCCAATAGTAATATAATATTTGCACTGAAAATCAGCGTTGTGTCGTATATAATTCCGGCACAGCAATATGCTGAGTGCAAACCTTATTTGCTGAAAATGCGGCGTACAAATTCTCAAGACATGCTCTGTGTATAATGTATAAGGAATGTAATTACGTCGCTATTTCTTCAAATAAAGTTTTCTTTCTTTCAAACAAGTGCAAATCGGGACGCGTCACCAGACTTCTGAAAATCGGCGTGTCCCGCGCAAGTCGGGGTACCTGGCAACGCTATCCCCCAATCTATAGGTATATATAAGTCTCTAGTGCGATGTTACATAGTCTAATAGCTATAATAATATACACACATAAAAGTTCCTCCGATAGGCCCGGGTCACCTATTTTTTTAAAGGTATGCCCGCCATGTTAATCTAAGGCGGATTGGTAAGTTTCATATATTGTTTTTCGAGATGTATACGAGGTGAGTATGTGGTAATAGTAATAATATGTACATCAGGTCAGAAAAAGTGCCTAAACCTAAACCGCCTAAATGTATCAGAGCCATTATTATAATCCATCTCATTGCAATAAGACGCCGGTGCATTAACCTCAGGCCACGAGTTTTAAAGGCTACATATTACATATTATACAGTACAAAAATAGTTTTCGAACTGAGGATATTATTAGTTCCTCAGACAAGCGCATTTAAAATTACTAACGTTCTCCACTTCCGTGGACAATAAAAGGTAGAAAAACGAACCCAAAGCCCCCGAGCAACTAGGATTTAATGCTGATGAATGAAAACGATAATGATGAATGAAAACAATAACACAATTTATAAATTTTATTTTTTAAGTTACCTTGGTTGAACACACATAAAATATTATAATAAAAAGTAGAATATTTTAAAAACCCATTTATTAATATCAAGAGTGTATTCTACTCGTATCTATAGTCCTTTACTTCTTTAATACTACTATACCTAATATATACTATACCTAAGTAGGATATTTAGGTCAGGTAAGTCTGTTGAATCTTCATACATTTCCATGTACTAAATTGTCATCAACATACGTTATTACAACACAATTGATTTTCATATGACTTTTCACGGCGTCAAGCCAGAGTATTTCTTGGGACTATCCCATACTGCCAACCAAGATCTAGCATAAACATTTTCCTAATAATACTGCGTTATAATTTAAGTATATTAAATTAATCTTACCGATATAGAATCCTTCTTCCACACATCAATAAAGTCGCGGACCTCTTTTCTAGAGAAATCCAGCACTCTAAATCCAGTTATGTTAATCGCTCCAAATTCGGTAACCTCCTTTTCCCATCGGTCGTCCATCACCTGTAGCAACACGTACGATTTCACGTCACTCAACTTCTTATAATATTATCACTAAAAGCTAAGTCCCTCAGAAAATGTACCAGAGCATTGCATTTTTAGCTATTTTAAAGTTTTAGTTAATGTGTACGTTGTGATCCGTTCGCTATTCATAAAGCCAAATAAAAAAATAATTTTCTGTGCAACGTCGAAAGGTCAGGTAGGTGAAATTAAGTCTTTTTACAAGATGCCTTAATCCCGCGTTGCCTTTATTAGATTTTGTCGCCATGCAGCGTTCTTGACGTTGCAATATTAACGAACTCTACATAAGTTTGCTTGATAGAATTTTATTTAGGCAAAAACTGAACTTTTATGTTTTCCTTATGAGCGTTATTCTGTCTTTGTATATCACAATCATTTTTTCAAAAACTTCTGGGTATAAAAAAGTTAACTCTAGTAGGACTTGTAAAAATAAAGATCAGGTAGGTACTAGGGGTAGAATTTTTTTTTTTATGATCTGACTCTGATCATATTTATATAAAATATAATTAGATCTTGTAAAATCATATCGATGTTCCTTTATAACTGCTATACTTAAGTAAATGATGGCGAGAACTTAGCTCCTGCAATCATGAAAAATGTAACTCCTCCACTAACTTTTAAACTATGACGATAAAATCGTAAAAATTCAAAGTTCAGTTCAAAGTGGAGCTTCAAAATACTTTCACCGAAAATTAATTTGAACTGAACAGATCCGTTAAGTAATTCTTGATATGTGGCGTATTGTCGAGTAAAGTACGGTTCTATTGCCAAATAACAAAATAGACATTTGTCACTTCTACAGAACTGTTCATAGTTTGTGGATTGCACGCACTTATCAGGTTTTTTTGGCTTGAATAAGTTTTTAAAGTGAGTGTTTATGTATTATATAAGTACATACATATTATGTTTGTCTATTTGCGTATGTGAGAAGGTTCACCTCAAAGGCTCAATCCCATTTGATCCTATTATACTTTCCATCAGTGTATATATTGCTACACGGAATAGTGTGATATTATGTATGTATTATATTAAATTTTACGGAGAGGAATTTATATATAACGACAATAAATAAATTTCATTTTCATTCAAGCTTTATAGCTGATAAACTACACATTGGTTTCGAATTTTGTAGCTTATGCTGATATTAGATGGATGAACCACATTGAATTAATTTCTTTATTAATTAATTCAATCAGATTGAAAGACAGAAATGATCCGTCTAATAATATCAACTTCAACAAAAATGAAATCTATTTTGAATTACGGTCGTAATTCTACATTTTTACCTTAATAGCACTATAACATTTCGATAGTAGAATTTCAATTTTACTTACCAAGCCACTCAAGAAATAGTGGTAGTTCCTTCTTCCCAGTTGCACATCACGTACGTGCAAAATTAGTGCTTCCTTCGCCAGCTGTGTTGTGGAGTCTAGCACAACATATTTGTTACTCCAGCGATCGAGGCGTTCTATTGAAGTAAGGAACTCCACGACGTCAGTGGCATTTGAAACTCTTTTTACATTCGATATGCGGAACGTAGCGTTGCCTGGCTGGAGACTCTGGTACAACTGCTGCAGGCGGAGCAAACCTATTGAAGAAAAAAACAAATAATTGATATATATAGTTCAAAATTCTTTTCATGAATGGATGTGCTTTATTACAATCTTTTGTTTAACTTGCAATGGATGTATGTATTTATGTAAGTTCGGGTGAAATTTGCAGGTTAAATTTGACCAACTTGGTTTCCGGTTTCCGATTGAGCTGAAATTTTGCAAGCATATGTATATCGCGTGACAATGCAATAATATGGTACCATGGAACTGATCTAATGATGGAGTCAGAAGGTGGCCATAGGAACTCTTGTACTAAACAAGATAAACCCGTCGTTTTTGGGCTCGTTTCATTTGTCTTGGCTAGCACTCTGATACAGCTACATGATATCGAGGATCTTAAAAGGTTGTATTTAAAAACCTTTTTAAAAAAGCTTATTGTGTTTACTACATCACATCTACAAATATCGGCAGACAAAAACGTCTCCAAACATCAAACAAAGCACAGGAGCATGCTTATCATACAGCGAAATCAGGTGATCCTTGAAAATATTAACTTTGTCATCTACACAGTCAGCTTCTAGTAATGGTGACCACTTGATTTCTCTAGCATCTTTTAGCAGTAAATCCATATTAATACCATTAAAATTGCGCTGCAACAGAATATTAGGTTTAATTTTAGGAGGACGTAATTTATAGGTGAGGTAGATAAGGTCATGGTAAGAAAAAGAATCTGCGGCGCATTGGCCGTGTGTGACGACATGATCAACAGAAGGTACTAGGATAAGATCTAAGAGTGAGGGGTTGGAATTTGGAAAATGATGTGTGGCACTTAAGGGGAGTATGGAAAGGTTACAGGATTCAACTAGAGACACGAATGCCTCTGCATCTTTCTAACGGGAATCTTTTTTTAATAAACAGGTATTAAAGTCTCCCATGATTATGGTATGATTGTAAGATGGTGTAAATTTATGTAGCAGATGTTCAAATGAAGAAAAGAAGTCAATACGCAAAGATGGGGAGTAATAGACGCCAAGTAGAATTTTGGTGTTATTCAGTTCCACTTCAATAAAAAGGTGTTCGCCGGCATTTGATGAAGGTGGTTGTGCTGACATATCAACTATTTTGTATTTAAGAGAGGATCGTAGGTAAATAGAAACACCTCCACCTCCACCAACCGCGCGATCATTTCTTACTAAGTGGTAACCGGGCAGGGAATAGAGCACAGACGGTAGTGAGGTTTAAGCCATGATTCGGAGATAAGGATAGCATGTATATTTTTACTGTCAAAGGCAGCCAGCATATCGGTGAAATGAGCCGGAATACTTTGGGCATTGATATGAACAGTGTTTAAGTTCCCAGAAAATTGGAACGACGAAACCACGTTTTTTGGAAACGAAAAGACGTTGCAGCTCCCTGGCTTACTAGAGAGATTAAAGAACTCATTCGCAAAAAAGCAGCAGCAAAAACCAAATACAAATACCGACAGAGCACTAGCAATTGGGAAAAATACGTTTTGATCCGCAATTACTGTAATAAGGTGTGTAGGGACGCCCAAAGACGTCACATTCATAATTCAGTAGAAAATAGTGATCCATCAAAAGTTTGGAAATTTCTGAAATCACTGGGGGTTGGAAAACAAAACACTGCTACTTCTTTTGACTTAGATGTTGATTCATTAAACAAACACAAACGTACTTTAGAATACCTTTCATCAATTCCAACTCCCATATACTCACCATTTGCTTTCACTCAATTAACCGATTGTGATGTTAAGAAAAGTATACTTTCCATTACGTCGAAGGCTGTAGGCAGTGACTGTGTTAGCCGAAATATGATTCTCCCTGTCTTAGATGTGGTCCTTCCAATCATTACACACATCCTTAACCACTCCTTAGCACATGGTGTCTTTCCTAGTAGTTGGAAAGAAGCACAAATTATATCCATCCCAAAGAAACCCCATTACAAATCTTTTTCCGAATACCGTCCTATATCCATACTGCCTTGCCTTTCCTTTCTAAAGTGCTGGAGCGTCATGTACAAAATCAGCTCAGCATTTTCCTAAACACAAACTCTCTTTTCAACCGTTATCAGTCTGGTTTTAGACCTGGGCATAGCACTGTCACTGCCTTAATAAAAATTACTGATGACATAAAATTTGCTGCGGAGAATGGCAATCTGACAGTTCTCACTTTGTTGGACTTCAGCAATGCCTTTAATACGGTAGACTTTGATATTCTGCTTGGAATGCTTTGCTCTCTTAACATATCTCCAACGGTGATTGATTGGTTTCGTATTTACCTGTATGGTCGCCGGCAGCGTGTTCGAGTTGATGAGAGAGTCTCATCTTGGTGTAATACTGCTGCTGGCGTGCCTCAGGGTGGCGTCTTATCTCCCTACTTTTATCGATTTTTATAAATTCTATCTCCGAACAACTTCAGAGCTCCTACCACCTTTACGCAGATGATCTCCAAATTTACACTAGCGCACCCATTCATACTTTGGATGATGCCGTACTTATTACTAATAATTACCTAGAACGAATATCTGACTGGAGTAGAGATCATGGTTTAGGTGTTAACCCTAACAAAACTCAAACCAGCATCATTGGCAGTAATAAAATGATTTCCAAGGTTAACTGGTCTTTGTTGCCACCAGTCATGTTTGGTGGTGCTGTGATCCCCATAAGCAATACAGTAAAAAATCTAGGAATTTATTTTGACAAATCACTATCCTGGGGCCCTCAGCTACAATAAATAAGCCAGTAAATATTTGCATCAGCTGCTTCTTTACGTCGTCTGTAATATTTTCTACCGTACAGCACTAAAGTAGCGCTTGCGCAATCCCTCCTTCTCCCAATACTTGATTATGGTGACGTCAGCTATCTCGATCTTAACCAAAGCCAATTAGATAAACTTGAGCGACTTCAAAATTTCTGTATACGATTCATATTTGGATTACGAAAATATGATCACATATCCGAATATCGTAAAAAGCTCAAGTGGCTACCAATTCGACTTCGCCGTAATGCTCATGTTCTGTCTCTTCTTTATAATGTATTGTTTGATCCTCGTACTCCGCCCTATCTTAAAGAACGCTTCCAGTTCTTCCACAGTGATTCAAGATCCCTGAGATCATCAGAGAAGTTGCGGCTGAGGACTCCTTTACATACCACGGAGATTTACGCACGATCGTTCTCTGTTTGTGCCGTGCAACTTTGGAACGCATTGCCGGCAGACGTGCGCTCTGCTAAATCGATCCATAGTTTCAACAGACTTGTGAGGGAGCACTATCTCACTGCATAATATGTATTATTTGTTGTGTATGTCTATGTACGTATATATATATATATAATATATATTGTTATTTATTTATTTATATATGTATGTGTATATATATATATATACCTATGTATGTATCTATTTGTATAATTGTGTTTAAATGTATATGGTAAATATATAAGTATCTTATTATACATTATGTTATATATATTATCTTTAGTTTAGTCTTAAGCTACACGCCAAGAATTTATTTTGATTGAGATCCTTGTCCATCCAAAGGTTGCCTGGAAGAGATTGCTTTAAGCAATAAGGCCGCCCATTGTACTACTACCAATTAATTTTCATATATGTTAATGTGTCACTGTTTTAAGTTGGTGTACAATAAAGAGTATTGTTGTTGTTGTTATTTAAAATGGTCAAGTCTTGGGCCCAATACCAGATACCCAGACTATAGTCAATAACAGAAAGTAACGATTATATACTAAATTAAAATTCTTATTTGACCAGGTATAGATAGAGATAGAGATATATATATACATATATATACATATATATATATATATATTATATATATTATATATATATATATATATATATATATTAGGGTGGGCAAAAAAAACTTATTTTTTTCTAGCGGTAAATGTATAGCTTTCTAATACAGGAATTTTAAGTAGTGGGGTGGTGAAGTGGGGAGGGGGGGGGGGAGGTACACTTGCCTTTACAACAACCCCTAAGGTCCGGCGATCGCGATTTTTTTTTTAAATAAACATAGCCTTACTTATTTTCACTGATTTTTTCGTTAATATTGCACTTCTATCATAGGTCCAAAGTTGAAAACTTCTTTCAAAGTTAAAAAAAGCCAGTAATCAATATAAAAAGAGCCAAAATAACCAAAAACCAGCTTAATTGGATAAAAATGAAGAAAAAACACAATACCTGTGATAGAAGTGCAATATCAGCGAAAAAATCAGTGAAAATAATTGAGGTTATGTTTATTAAAAAAAGTATGTTTCAAGATCTCAGGACCTTACGGGTTGTAGTAAAAGTAAGAATGCCCCTCCCCACTTCACCACCCCACTACTTAAAATTCCTGTAAAAAAGATGTTAATTAATTTACCCAATTACTCAAAAGCAGAAGCCGTTAAAAATGTAAAATAGTAATTAACTGTTTTTACATAATTTGATGTTAAGTAACAGTGCAAATGCGCTGTTATTTTTATTTTATTTTATTTATTTTTATTGTTGCTATTAGTGATCTTCAGACAAAATATTTAAAAATGTGTATTGACTAAAATTTGTACGTGTCTAGTTTTGAGTAATATTTCTTGTCATACTCGAAATAAACAGAGAATAACATAAAAAAATAACTTTTTCAAATAAATATATTCCTATTGTAGATATGCAATTATTAGTACATTTATTTTCGATTATTAACAGATTGTACTGAAATATTTATATTTTGAATAATAAAACGTCAAGAATGAGATATGGTAAGAATTACCTCTAACGCTATCTATCTACTGAAGTATAATTATTATAACTATGACTAATAGGTTAGTGGTTTCAATTACTACTTTTGTCTATAAATTCGATTGACCATTATCAAATTTTTATATGCAATTTCAACTTCGTGAATGAGATTACATCTCTCTGAGTACATGGGAATCGTTATGCAATGCTCGATTTCTCACTTTTGGTCATAATTTAAGAGTAATATCCGCGCAAAGATTGAAGCGGTGACGCACCGAGAAGAGGGTTGACATGTGGGTGGGTCATCATGGCCGCGCGGGATTTGTCGCTTCCATGTCCTGAGCCAGTGGGCCCCCACCCCGGTTCATTGCGATTTCATAACGCGTCATAAACACCGTGTCCCTTTTCTATTTTTCAACGCCTTAAACATCTCTTAATATGATCCTATGTTATGCCCCTTAAACTTTATATAATAACTAGCTAAACCCAGCCATGTTTCGCTAGAGCTCAGTGTGATGTTTTCAGGGAAGTCAATCTAGCAAGCTTCAAAAAACAATCTTGAAGGGGAAATTTGGGATGATGATGCATTTGATTTCCATAATGGTTCCCAACCGTAACTCTTAAAGTTAGGGATATGAATATACGAGTACATAGAATTTTGGTAAGATATACGTTATTCAGAGTTACTGATGCTATTTTTAAATAATTTAGAAAGTAAAGATTTTTTTCAGATGAAACGGCGGGAAGTAGATCGTTATATATTCATATAAGTTTTATTAATATGATAGAGTTTGATGAATTATTCTTTACCTCTAAATGGCTTTGTGAAAAAACAAAATTCCATGGAATTTCGCACTTAATTGTATTTGGAGATAAATATTTACGTTTATTATTTCATGCTTTCTAGAATTAAGTGAATAACGCGGGATGCAGAGTCAAATTTAATACGAGCAAACCCACGTAATAAGATTAGTAGTCATATATATATTAAAGGTACCTACTTAACCGAAGAAAACGATTCATGCGACGAAATTAGATAACCCAGTATAAGAAGCCTACTATAACAACGTCAACAACAACCTAGAACTTCACTTAGACATAGTTTACTGATAGAGTTTTGAAGTTTGGTAAGTTAAGAATCAGCGCGGATATCCTGTAAAAAGCTCTGTAAGACATTACCCGCGTTAGTCACTGGACTCTACGAGTATTTGACAAAGAGAATTCATTTGCTTGAACGTGAAGTCTTTAGATGTTTGGAGTTAGAACGAACTCAACATTCGCGTAGGTCGCAAACTGCATTAACTTTCGAAACGTCTTTTTGCACCATCTGCTGAATGGGGAGCGGAAAGTTTTTCTTTATCTTCTCAAGTCCAGTTTAGTAACGACTATCAGCTTATCCGTTTCCGACATTAATGTTTAATTTCCTGCAGCATCAGCAGGATTATGTTAGTTTTGAGGCTTTATACATTTTAAGAGCAATCCAGTTTTGAATTCTAACTGCATCCTTAACAAAATAACGATCTGTATGGTTTCGCCAGGAATATAATAATATAGGGATAATAATAAGGGACTTACTGATTGATGGTGGTGTTCTAATGTTCTGAAGTTCTGATGATGACGATGAGAGCTGATATGTTACACTTCACTTGATTTATATAATTGTAACGTAATGGCGTGTGCGCACTCAACGTGGTTTATAGGTGACTGGCGGGACGCGGTATTCAGGCTGATAGTGATGTGACATGTCCAGTGGGTAGTGATGTGCGGATTAACATCGCGCTTGGCACGAACACTGTAAATCTTAATATTATTAGGAAAAAGCCGTAGTAAATTATTTAGTTAAAGCACTCAAACCGTATTTAAATCAGGTGCCTTAGAATATTGGCCGGGGAATATGCATCTCTTAAAACAGTTTTTCTGGCTGTGTTTAACTTTTATATAGCTATAATTACCACTTAACTTCGTTGAATTGTGAGGAAACTTATAAATCGAGATTAAGGACGTGTAAAACCTACCAATCGTCTTGAACATCGGTGCTTGGTATACCATATTTTCCCCTAGAGTCTAGCAATGAGAAGGACATTTATGGTTTGATTTAAAAATAATTGTTATTGCAGATGTAGTCGATATATTAGGCTCAAAGAACGATGTATATTGTTTCAAAGTTCTTTGAAAGTTCGTTTAATAGGTTTTTACTAGAACTTCCAGTAAGAAATCGTTTCTTTTTGTAAAGAAAATTATCTACAGTGAAGACTGCAGGGGATGCCGGGCCAGACGGAATTCCGGCGTTGCCGCTCGTTGGACGTGATTTCTCCCCTAGGATGATTACGTCTTTTCTTATATTGTATGAGATGAATGGAACTCCGACCGGTCAACAACTCAATTGCCCACTGTTCGTGACGCAGATGGAAGAATTGACGCGTTCGGATTTGCACGCCGCGTCAATGTTGCGTAATGGCCGCGTGGAAAGTAGCCCATTCTAATTTTTAGATTCTCTGGTAATGAAAAATGATCTATCAGATCGAAATGGACGCGCTGGAAATGGTATACCTATTTACTACCTATAGTATGAATATATCGACATTCATACTCTTATAAATTAAACTTTGTGTTGAACTTGTTTTCTATCATCTTCATTATTACAGTCATTTATTGGATATTATACCCGTATAATACTTAATCAAGTCAAAAAGTAATTGAGAACAATTTATGAAACGGCGTCTTTTACTTTGAGTAACGTGAGGTTATATTTTATATTTTTTATGGTTCCGTAGACAGTTCGGTAAAAACAGAAGCCTTATTCATTTTTTGTCACTCCGTTCGTTTGTGTCTATCAATATCATAGCCTTTTCTCAAAAAACTACGGGGTCTCTATAGATAAACAAATAGTATTACGTCAATAAATAATTCAGTAATTTTTGGTAAAAGTGAATTTTGTTCGTTATATTTAATATGGTAATCGATAGTTAGGTATAAAAACGTAATGATGATTTTTAACTCAATTAAATAGGAGAAAAGGGGCAAGGCAGTAATGGTACGAGAGCGAGCAACGTCGGAAAAACCAGAATTCCAAGAAGGCCAGTTTTTAGATATGCTATTCCTCTCACTCTCCCGGATATGATACGGGCCGTCTGGCTGCCGGTAGTGGTTGCGTTCATCAGTGCGCATTTATCTGTACAAGGAAAATATCAATTTTTCAAAGCATTTTAAGAAGGTTTCTTTTTTGCTTATTATTTTAATTTGAATTTTTGACACATTAACCTATTATTGCCAGACATTTTTATTGTTGTTTAAACCGTGCCAGACGCCAATTCAGAATTGATTTTTTTTTTCAAACTATTTTAGTATGGCTGAAATTTTTATATGACGTTATTTAACTAGCTACAAACCCAAAATTAATTTGCCAAACAGTAATTCAATAGTTAACCTTCAGCCAGACCGATCTAAAAGTATAAAGTGATGTGGTATAATTTTGCTTGGTCTAGAAATTCTTATAAAATATATTTCAAAGAAAGGACTTAAAACCATTGAATTAATTAATGGATTAATGCGATAAATTATCAACCTCAAGTATGAAAATAAACAAAAATTCGGACGGTTACATGAAAATACAAGGGTAGATTTTTTAATCCATAATTGTATCACAAGAAAATCTTGATAATCATCATCATCATCATCTTCATCACTCTGCTGTCATTTTTGTCATTGTCATCATCGTCTTTTGAAGTGATATAGGTTTTGTAATATGTTATTATCTATAATAGATGATAGATATGTTGGGTGTTTTGAATGAGAATTTCTCCAAAACTTTGTGACGTAACGAACTCGTAGTAAATGTTGATACAATTCAGCCTTGCATGGTGGTAGGCTTCATGGGTCAAAATTACGGAATTTTTTCTTAAAATTATCGTCTAATTTTTAGACCGATAAGTGTTTGAAAACTGATGGAACCGAACGTCATTGACGTTGCAAGAATCACGAGCTCCGTAAATACGACATATTAATTTTTCTAAGATCTCAAATGTCTCATCCAGCAATTCTTCATCATCTGTTATAATATTTTGACAGGCTGACTGATACTGTTCTGATTGCTCTAAGAGTTTAAAAGGTCGGAGTTTTCCTTTCCGGAAAAACCTGGTGTGTAGTCGCATCCTGAGAGTGCGTAAAAGCACGGTAGAGCTTTCCATAAAGAAGATATTGTCTATCTCGCTTGCGCAACTAGCGTGTGACTGTCTGTACTCTTCCAACATACCCAATCACTTTTCACTTTTAGATCGGTCTGGCTGAAGGTTAACAATTGAATTACTGTTTGGCAAATTAATTTTGGGTTTGTAGGTAGTTAAATAACGGCATATAAAAATTTCAGCCATACTAAAATAGTTAAAAAAAAAATCAATTCTGAATTGGCGTCTGGCACGGTTTAAACAACAATAAAAATGTCTGGCAATAATAGATTCATGTGTCAAAAATTCCAATTAAAATAATAAGCAAAAAAGAAACCTTAAAATGCTTTGAAAAATTGATATTTATCCTGTACAGATACGATGCGCACTGATGAACGCAACCACTACCGGCAGCCAGACGGCCCGTATCATATCCGGGAGAGTGAGAGGAATAGCATATCTAAAAACTGGCCTTCTTGGAATTCTCTCTCGAAAACGTTGCCAGCTCTTAGACGATAAGGTTTATTGTTTTATATTCATAAAAAAGTAGGTACGTTTTTAAATCATGTGGTACATACAACATTGCGAGAATTCACAAGTTGTCTAAAATACATATTGTCAACGAAGGCTAATTTAAGCGAAATTTATTAAGTAGTTTTTAATATATGGGATATTTTATGTTAAATGTTTTTTTCCTTACTCAAATGAAAAAACATGTCTGTGATAGTTCACGTGGACACTGCGGATCCCCCCCTCACTGTGGGTGAAATGACATGCACTTTATTGATTTTTACCTTTGTGTCTTATGTCAAAGTTTCATCTGAGTAAGTTACTGGCCTGTCATACTAATGACAAGGTCCAAATCTCGGCTGGGAAAATGCACCGCTTACGCAGTATTTCTTGCTTTGCAAATTGTTGAATTTGCTACGTTTTGAGAGTGAAATCATCATCACGATGAAAAAGTATCTGTTGATGTCAAGATTAGCGAAACCCGCAAATGTGTCTAAGAAAAGCGTGGATATTATTACATACTATACAGTATGTTTTCCTAACATGCGAAGTACAAAAGCGAACCTTTGATACGCTGATAATTATATATTAAAATACTATGTATAGTCGGAATCGTTGAATTGTTTAAAAAAATGTGAAGTTGTGAATGAAAATGTATTGTTCACCATAACTTAAACCTAGACATTTTATATAAGTACAATTCTATTAGAAAAATGGGCAGCTTTATCGCTTATAGCGATCTCTTCCAGGCAGCCCGGTGTCCAAGGAGATATTAAAACTAATTCAATCGTTATTAAAGAAAAGGAAACAAAATAATAACAAAACAATAAACTAATATAGATATATATAATTAAATAGATTATAATAATATAAATTACATATAATTACATGCGATTAATAATACGATTCCATTTACTGCAACAAATTTTATTTTATGGACAAATAATGGTCAGTGCTCAAGTGTTTGAATGTAGAAATGGATGTTATGATATGTACTATAAAAAACCGCATATGGTATAATTGTTCACAGGTTAGTTTGATTAGGGAGTTAAATTCAATCGTGTTTTACATTTCTTTCACGCCAGCACGAATTTGTTGGTGACAAATATAGTTGTTTTTTTTAATGGTGGTATAGGTTCGCGTTTGACCATGATATCCCCCGATGCAGAGCGGAGGCAAAACACGCTTATGTAAATATATTTCGATTATCAACCTCTGTGCGGAATTATATAATCGAAAACCAGGCGCAGACCTTCATAATTAATTTTAATATTAAATCGTTCGTACGTAGATAAACCGGACAGTTCTAATGTAAAAGCAATAAAATTCATTATGGTTTCAGAAAGGTATCCCGACCAGGCGCGGTTGAGGCGGAAAATCCGCAGGTTTTATACATTAAACTCACTGAATAAATTGGAAGTCGATTGGACCATTTCTATCCACAATCCACATTGATGCTAGTATCTATTCTAAAATATCTCTGCATAAAATTTTATTCAGCAGTATATTAGTGCGTATTGACGGCGATGAATATGTTGAATGCAAAAAGCTATTTTTTTCTTTAATATATCACTAGCTGTGCCCATTTCGCTGGACGTCGTATTAAGCTTTGTAAACTTTAATCAGTTCACAAACGCATGACAGAGGACAATAAACACTAATTAATTTGATTCTTAAAATCTGTGTCTCGTACGAGGATTTCCGCAATTCTTGCGTGGAAAGTTATTGCTATTGCATATTTAACAGACGTTCCCGTGCCCACTTCGCTGGGCGTCATAAAAAAAAGTTAATTTCAATCAAATATAGCTTATGTCACTCAGGAATAATGTCGTTTTCCACTGGTGAAAGAATTTTCGAAATCGGTTCCGTAATTCAAGATATTACTTTTTACAAACAAACACACTTATAAAGTTTACCTCATCATAATATTATAGTTATATATTATAAGTAAAGATAATGAAGAATACACATTCGCTTTAAATATGAAGTCGTAACAATAATCTTATTTATAATAATTACTTATACGAGGTTTATGGGCTCGTTAAAAATAGTTATGAAAGTGTTCCTCATAATCGCAATCAGAGAGTGATCACGTACGACATACGACTTGTAAATAGTTAATTATACATGTTAGAATATTACGAGTACATACGAATATGTAACGTTCTATTGTACAGACATCTTTGGAGATAAAGTATTGCAAAGGCCAACTATAAAAAACACTTGCTAAGAAAATCAGTCTATTAAAAGAAAATTTCTGAATAGAGAAAAGTAATTTTATAGTGACTCATCACATAGCTACGTGTAAACAGAGGCTGAAAAGTTTCTTTCACATTTGCCCCGCAAACGTTCGTGCAATGTGATTACAAAGGCGTTTACTCGGCTGACTCGAGACGCTAGGTTGTTTTATTCAGAGTCTTGGTAAATCCTTCCCATTCTGTAGCGACTATACGTCGGGATCACGACTCTATTGTTGTCTGTATCGAGATTTGAGTTAGACGATTAGGGCGCCTCAATAACAGACCGCGGCGTTCACACAGTCTATCGCTGCCATAATAGCCTTGACTCACTCGAATATACTTGAAATATTTATTATGAAATACTTATTCTAGCTAGCATCGAACTTTATTTTTAAAGCAAAAAAGAAAAAGCAACAGCTTTAAAAATAAAGTTCAAGTATAAGTCTGCCAATTTGTAGATTTTTGACTGATCCAAAATAAGGGTGTTTATGGCAGTTTGAAAAGACACATCTACAAAAAATATTGTGAGTATCAAGACAAACATATAGCGCAGCGTGCTGTCTATTTCCGTTAATATGTAGTATGATACTCGTTACTGAATTTGTAAAAAGTAATGTATGATAACCTTACATTCTTTACACTGTAAGTAAATAAGAATACCATTTACATTACTATTGTTACGTGCGAGCGGGGTTACGCACTTATGGATTGGAAGAAAACACCAGTTTTTAATTTAAAAGTTTTTATTGACTTACACAGCCGCACGTAGTACCTCTCTGTAAGGTTGCCCCTATACGCACGACCAACGGTGCACAGTCCCGACGATAAGTTGTCACACCCTCAATACCGTCGCCGATATTGCGCGGACCACCTCCAATATTATCGCGGGTAGCTCGCTTCTGGTTCCTCCTTCGAACTACGCTAAACACCTCCTTCGCGTATCTGTCCACCAAACTTGTCACTAAATTCACCACTTAATCCGTCTCTGTACTCTATTAACCTTCTCTGATAACCCTTTAGTATCGCACTTGTCGTTTCACTGTCTTGAACTGAACTCAACTTTAAAACTGCCCGGTAGGCGCGCCTTACGCTGTTTATATACCTGGAAGAATTTTCTAGAACCCGAACATTCTGTTCGGGAACTTTCGTTTATACATCTATCCCTTTCTAACATCTATCTATCTCTTTCCTTCTTTCGTCGTCTATCTCTGTCTAACATCTATCTATCTCTTTCTTTCATTTATCGTCTATCCTTTTCTAAATATATCCGTCCTTGTCTTTTTGTTCTAGATTTTTCTAGATTTTTCTAAAAGTTCTAAAACTAACTAGATGGTTCCACCATCGTTCGCCACACTATTTAATCTATAGGGATTATAATTTTTTACATATTATAATTTAATTGCAAATTAAACCATAGTAAAGTTAGTTATGTAATATGCACATTAGGTCAGAAAACTGCCTAAGTCGTGCATGCGTTTCGGCTAGGATCGAATCCGCGCCCTTTGCATTTAGGACGCGTTCGCTAGCCATTACGCTTTCACGATTTCACTGCATATTGTTACAATTGCGACGTCCTAACAGCGGTGAAGGAAAACATCGTCATGAAACCTGCATATCGACATAAACAAGCGTGGCGGGTATACTGTCCGTTCCCCTATAGTGGGAAGCCCGAGTCCAGCTGTGGGACGTTTATGGGCTGTTATTATTATAAAGTCAGTTATAACTAAAGTATAGTTTAATTTGGAATTAGGGTAATTTTGAGTGGGATATCGTATAATATTATTAGTATTATAAATAAATGTTTCCAAATAAATAAATATATGTCGGCTCACTCACGCCGGGAGCGGATGATACTCTCCGAGTATAATACAATAATAATCTGAAATGTTATAATCAAAGTTTATTACAATATTAAATACAGCACAATAATATACAGAAATATTTTGGGACAACTCCAAGAGTTGTCTCCACGCTTTCAGGTGTCGAGCAGCAATCTGCCCTCAAAGAATACTACGATTATTGAACAGTAATTATCGACCACAATATACTATGCGCCTCTTGTCCAATAGAGCTTCCGCTCTGTTCAACTGATGAACGTACAATGACGGTTGTAGACCGTTGGTTCTAGACTGCTGGTCGAAGACTAGCCCCTCTGCCCGAACACCGAGTATTTATAAGGTCCCCGTAACGCGCCGCAGTGACACCATTCTTTAATGCTTTGGCGCCACTTTAGTTTCACTTCCTTCATAACACCAACATCCGCCATCCGTACAATTTCCAACTTCCGGTTACTCCATTTTCGATATCAGTTAGCTTGATAATAAATGCTTCTACGTTGACATCCGGTTATACGACTTCCGATTACTACAGGAAATAATACTCTATCCGGTTATTGACTACTTCCGTCATATGGCTAGTTTACAATAACACATACGATTCCGACATTATATAATATAATACCTAAATATTACTGTTATATAAGCTATTTTATTGTAAAGAAGCAATTACTTGGGGCTCCTCCTGCTCAAAAGAGCAAACGACAAATAAATAAGAAGGTATGGAGCTAAAAGAGAGATAGCTTTATTGCGTTCTTAGCGATCGAACTGATGCAGCGTTTTAAGTTACTTGCATTCTTTGCAAATAACAATGGACATCTACATACCGGCATAAAAGTCTCAAATATAGCAATTATTACACTGTCTAGTTTTAATAGCAACATAATAATATTAGTCCTAAAACGTCCTACTATATGAGCTTCTTGTTTTAGGATAACACACGGAACTGCTCATGCTTGTCTAAAGCGGATTAGCCGGTTTACACATATTAAAAAATATTACAAATAAACATTTAAAATACGAAACAGTAACTAATTACTATCAAATTAAATAATCGAAAACACATACAAATTACTGAGGCATGCGTTGTGTGTTTAGCGATTCAGAGACAGGTAGTTTTTCACGATGAGTGCCCTGGTCAGAAGTGTCACCTTCTGTACCTAGGATCGTTGACTCTAGACATCTTAACTTCGTGAGCAAGAATTGAATAAGTATTTATTAATTTACTAAGTTATTATTATACGAATTCGAAATGTAGACGACCAAATTATGATTGAAAGCTCTAGGGCTCAGCACAATGTAATTAATTAAATCTATTTTATTTTCTAAATGGAACCCAACTATACCAAATACAGAAATAAAACATGCTATGAAATAAAAGTAACTCTGGGCAATGGATATCCATTGTGGTTTATCTCGAATATCAATACGTACATTTTCTGAACCCTCCATTAATAGAGCAAAATTTAAAAGCGCAAACGGTTCAAAATTCAACAATGGAATCTGTAATCGACACGTATAATGATGACGTCAGTAAACGATGATCCCGCGATTCCGACGCCATTGAATATTAAAATTCACAAGAAAATACTTAAATGTCGTCAAATTTCCTTGAACAGTCTTTTCGATGTAACATTAATTTACAAGACCATTAAAGCCGTATTTTAAGCTGACAATAAAGATTTTATCCATTTGGTCGGTTTCGTGCACGCTTTATTTATATAAGTAAGTTGTGAGAGTCTATCGTACTCATAAGAATGTTGATACTTTTTAATGGAACTCACTATACCGGCTTTGATCGCGTAAACGAATTCATACCCCACGTAACCTCAAATTTTCGGAACAAAAAGTATTGCTCTTTTTTCCCTTTTCCGAAAGTTTTAAATATATTCAGAGTGCATAATAAATATTATAGCTTAAGAGCCAGTGATCGGCTACCTGTATGTATTTGACCACACCTGAGGTTTTGCACATTGAAGCACCTATACCTACCATGCATGGTACGGGCACTCACTAAGCTCTAAGTGGTGGACGCGACGAGCGCTGAGGTAAGACAGTATCGATTTTTGACGAATTTTAAATCCGTTTGACCAGGTCTGCCGTTTTGATATTTAAAAATATAGGCTTATTATTATCGGAAAATAAGAATGGCAGACCATTATCACGCGGTTAACTTTGTGGATGACCATTTTGAAAATGATAAAAAAAATTGAAAGTAATTGACCAGATCTGCCATTGATATATTTTGTTTATTATAGTCTTAAAAACGTATATTGATCGCGGCAGACGTCTACTTTGCGTATACACATCAATATATAATAAAATCTTAGCTACTACCCAGTTAGATGTATATATTTTCCGTTCGCTGTTTTACATCAATATAATTTACTTGCGATTTACTTTATCACTGTATTTACAGAAGTTAATATTTTTTATATATTCTATATACTAAACTTCATTAGCTAGATAATAAAGAAGTAGGACAACACATGTGTCTGCAAATAGTTCGAAGGTGACCAACTTCCATCTTGTGTGAGTGACTTAACCACCGATATCCCTGGTAATTTGATAAAAATTCTTTCTTGAACATGTTCAGATCAATTTACTTCTACTTTACAATTTATGTTTTATTTTTGCAGAATTCGATTCAATGGATGTTGAAGATGAGTCACCTAACGATAAACATGACTCCGATGAAGATGAATGAAGATTTATTTATGAATATTGTAATGCATGCATGATATTTTTTTAAACTTATCTAACACTTAAATTTTGTCTTGACGAAATGAAAAGATTTTTTTTAATCAGCATTATACCATATTATTTATGATTCTTCCAAAAAAAAACCACTTCTTTATTATCTAACTAATGAAGTTTAGCATATAGAATATATAAAAAAACATTAATTTCAGTAAATACAGTGATAAAGTAAATTATATTGATGTAAAACAGCGAACGGAAAACATATACATCTGACTGGGTAGTAGCTAATATTTTATTATTTATTGATGTGTATACGCAAAGTAGACGTCTGCCGCGGTCAATATACGTTTTTAAGACTATAATAAACAAAATATATCAATGGCAGATCTGGTCAATTACATTCAAATTTTTTTATCATTTTCAAAATGGTCTGCCACAAAGTTAACCGCGTGATAATGGTCTGCCATTCTTATTTTCCGATAATAATAAGCCTATATTTTCAAATATCAAAACGGCAGCCCTGGTCAAATGGATTTAAAATTTGTCAAAAATCGAAACTGTCTTACCTCAGCGCTTGTCGCGTCCACCACTTAGAGCTTAGTGAGTCCCCGTACCATACATGGTAGGTATAGGTGCTTCAATGTACAAAACCTCAGGTCTGGTTATATACATACAGGTAGCCGATCTCTGGTTCCTAATCTACTATAGAAGCATATAAAAGACAATCAAGTGTTGTGTTGTTACAATTGTATTATTGTCGTTTGTTTTGGTTGGAGTGTGTTATGAGAAGTCGGCAATCAGTAATAAAGTATTAGTCCTGAATAAATTTGATAAACATAAACTGTCTGTCAAATAATGAGAATATTGTGTGTAATCTTAATATTCAATCTTATTTATATATTTAATTAATAGAAATAATACCTAACAATGAAACATAGATTGTATTTTTTTTTGGCGAAATCTGTTATTATAGAAGTATAGTCTTTGACATTAATTACTTTGGCCGAATTTCAACCACGGGCGATCACTACTCTTGATAATTGATAATGATGAATTGATAAAAAATATATTTTTCATTTATTTTTATTATAATTATTAATTATGTTACCCTATAAGTAATCCGGTACCTATTATAATATATATGTTAAAGTAAGTTTCTAAGTATAATAAGTGATCAGGTTATTTTATTATCATTAAATTATGCAGGTAATATATACGTATATGTTAGGTTTATCACTAGAAGCTTATCATATGGTGCCTTATAGAAAAGCGCAATAAATTCCCGTAATAAATAGGACGGATCTATAAACATATATATGCTGCCAAAGTAGCGTGGAAAGAAAATAATACGTGTATAAAAGTATTCGACATTTATTCAAAATATTTTACAAGGAAACTCTTTGTTGACGTCTTTCATGTACCAGCTTGGCTCAATGACACTTCAGAAAAACTGCAAAAGTTTTATAAACTACCTCTCGGGCGGGGATACGGGACGTATTTTAGATTATAACTTTTCATAGACCAGCTCCGTGAACAGTTCATTCGGAGGATAACCCGGCTTTGTTGGAAATCCGATTTTTGTGAGGGAGCAGTAACAAAATTCAAAAGAAATGCTTTTTGAGCAGTTTTTTTCTTTTAGCACACCCAAACGGGATTAACTGAGTATTATAAAAGATTATTTCTTATATATATTTTCATTTTGATCATCGTAATAATTGTTGAAAAGTACATTTTTAAAGAACTTAATAAGTGTTTAGAAGAAACAACATCATACAATTAACATAGCTATTATTTACTTTTTCCATATACGTAGTTGATAAATGTGGATAAAATAATCTAATGGGTTTTGTCTATATAGAAATGAACACTCGTTTATTTGTTTCGCGATATCATAACACAAATTCGCCGCGTCGCACAGACTACACCTTCCTTTTAATTTTCATCCATGGACAAGTAGTAGATACCAAGAAAAATGTCTGAGATATAAAGACAGACGGACAGATGGGCAGTAGGTCCGGATTGAAGTGATAACTTCTTATGGGAGGGTAAACCGATTCGTTACGTAACGCGTTACGGTGCCAGTCTGTTTGGCTTCCCTTTCTCTCACGCATACGGCAGTGGCAGGCAGGCTAAGTTATTACTTCTGTCGGACGTCCCGAGATGCACACGTTTTTTAGTATCGCTTTTCCGTTTCACCGAATTTTAAGTCACAACGATTCTAAAGAAGATTCACACCAAAAAAAGGGTGTCCATGATGGATTACACCGCCCTAAAAAGAATGGTAAGCAATACTGATAAAAGTATTTTATGTTTATTACTCAAATAACGCAAGTGTATAAGGGTATCAAATTAATGTCACCCACACTTCGACTTTGATGTGACAGACTGAAAAGGGTGTTTTGACTATCAGATAGATCTGCTCCTTTCAAAATGCGAAGCCGATCGCGACTTTATTTCCGTATATTTCCAATATAATTGTAGTATGTATGTCCCATGTCTTACCAGCTTTTTACCTGCCAACCGTATACTGTAACTTTGTTCGCAAATGTTTGATATCGTTTTATTTTATTTCAACTTCAGTATACTCCTGTATTTATGTGACCTTGTACGGCACTTCGACCTTTTGTCTAATATAAAACTTTTAAAACATTATCTTTCGGTCTTGCTTATCAATATTTCCAAAATTATAATCGGAAATATGTTACTTTATGTATTATATTAACACGTGAAGCAAAAACTTTGGACGCTATTTACGAAAATTGTGCATATGGAGCAGTATGAAATTTACTAAAATACTAGTAAATAGTTGCCTTGGCGAAATCTGTGATTAAAGAAATATAGTCTTTGACAACAAATCGACCACTAGTTTATGTAAATATATGAGATTTTACACTTGTGTATCAGAAATCTTTTCTCTTAATTTAGTTATCTTCTATACATATAATAAAATTGTAGTGGTCGAATTTCTGTACAATGAAATTTTTTTGCTAAAAACCGAGTCAGGGGGATGTGAAAAGTGAAATAGAACTAATTTCGATTTTTTCGAATTTTTTGTTTCTTTGTTTGTCTGTTTGTCTGTCTGTTTGTACCGGCTAATCGCCGAAACGACTGGACCGATTTACATGAAATTTTGTATGGTAATAGCTTATATCCCCGATCAACATATAGGATACTTTTATCCCCAAAAATTAAATAGTTCCCGTGGGATAGTTCAAAAGCTTTAATTACTTAAATAGCTTATAACAGACTAAAAGTAATTTCTCTGCAACGTATCATAATAGAAGCGGATATTTTGGCAGGGTGTGGTGTCGGTGAGAGAGCTTTATCTTAAATATATAATATATAAAGCTGATAAATTTGTTTCTTTGTTTGTTTGCTTGAACGCGTTAATCTCAGGAACTACTGGTCTGATTTGAAATTTGTTTTCAGTGTTAGATAGCTAATTTATCGAGGAAGGTTATAGGCTATAAACCATCACGCTAAGAGCAATAGGAGCGGAGCACCAATGAAGAATGTTTCAAAATCGCTGGGTTTTTTTAACCTACTTTTTTTAAACTATTCCACGCGAACGAAATCGCGTGCAGAAGCTAGTTCCTAATATAATCTGATGTGCTACAGACTGGAGTTGGAATACTTCCTTATTTTTCTTTATGTATCGCAACCTTTTAAATGAAACTGTCTATTTAGTTTATTAAAATTGAAAGTATATAGGTAACATGTTTATTTATATTTAAAATAGAACTTGGTTCCCAAATTGGTAACACTGATAAACGTTCCCTAACATATAAACCTGCTATTTATATACATTCGCCTGAATTATATTCACGTTATGATAACAGTGGTATTGTAACGTCATTAAAATAGTGTCTGTAGACCACGACGTACTCACTATGATCAAATCATAGATATTTCGAATAAAAGCCTCAAAAACACGCGCATATATTATGAAGATACAAATAAAAGTGATTACGAAGATTGTAGCAAGTGATGACACATCATCTCTGCCTACCCGTATCGCAAAGAAGCGTGACTCATGATAGTAATCTGTATTATTTTCCACTGTATAATTACGCCAATAAATTAATCTTTGATGTGTGAGTAACTGACGAAATAGTTTGTCATTCAGCATATTTACAGATAGCACCAATGTTGTATTTAGATGCGAAGCGAATGGAAATAAGGTACGCTCTTGAATATCTAGATGTACGTACGTACTTTGTAACCACATTTTTTATGCAAATAGCCTTTTTCGTTTCCAAAGTGCTTTTTTTCTCGAAGGTGATCTTGTGACTGAGACATAAAATGAATTTTACGTCGCATTGGTTCGTGACTTCCTCTCCAAAACTCACATATACTTATGTTTACGGCTGCTATTTTACTGACTTGTTTATCTCAATACTTTATTGTTGTGTGCCGTCGTGACTCAGTGGTTTAGGTAATCATCTCTTGGCGTGCGTGTATACGGCACCGCTATGCTGCCGCACTTGTGCTATCGAGAGATATCGGTAGTGCCGTCTACACAAGTGCTTATTCTAATGGCCAGACTTTAATGCTAGCAGAGAGCATAAGCTGTTTGGAAACACTTATCGAAAAAAAAAACTGTCGCGAGGTTTCTATCTATAGCAATAAGAAAATTTAAGGGTGTATTTGTGATTTCAGAATAAAATCAAAATTTTTAGAACTTTTGTTTGTCTGTCTGTCTGAAAATTTGTTTCAAATAGGCATACAGCATTTCAATGAAAATGTTATTAATGAAAATATTTTTTTTGTGTATGTTTCATTTCGACAAGTTGCAGGGTTAAAAAGTAGAAATACAGGTTCCAAATCCAGCACGAATCATAATAATTCCAAATATATCTCGTAGGCTTCGGTGAAGAATACCTACTGTATTAAAATACTTCACTAGTTATTTATTTATTTATTTAAATAAATAAATAACTAGTGAAGTATGAAATTAGAGGAGGCAAGACACGAGCCTACGTTATTGAAAATATAGCCAGGGTATTTGACTATGCATACAAAGTTGTGAGGGCCCGAGAGTTGTAAGAGATTATCGCTTACACGCCGAAACCGTATTCAGCAATTTCAGCCAATAAGTGAAGATCGGCAAAATTAAAATTTCGTGCTATCGGGTAAATAGCCTTATGCAATACGCGTTGATTGGCCGCATGTGGCCTACATGTAGTGTCTGTACACCTAAAGGTGATCATTATGACATATTTAAATGAACAATATAAGGATGTTCACAATTTCAACACTATAAACATCCTAGTAATACACCGAGTCTGCCATCTGTTAGATGACAAAAAGTATTGCCCTTCTTTTTCGGGGTCGGTATATTCTTTTTTAATAAATATCTGAATGTAATGTTAGATCTGCCCTTCACTAAATTGAAAAGTACCTTGCTTAGAAAAGCATACCAATACCACACTATCGAAGAATATTTAAATGACAAAACTGCATTTACAAAGCAATGCGCTCCAGCTTTTCATACTATATTTTGTGTAACATTTTATTTTTCCCATACCCGTAAGGAATTTTTGGAGATATTTCGTAGTATGAATTTTTAGTACATCTTTTCATTACCTGTACTACAGGTTTCTTCTTAACCTAATTCAGGCACCAGCCTCTTACTTAATGTTGTTACTGGTTTTAAATTTCACAGTGTGTTTAAAGAGGAAATAAAGAATTTAATTATAATATATTATTTTTGTATGTCTTTCAAGACCACGGACCATAAAAATTACAATGGTAATATTGTGTTATCGTACTATATTTTTGTCTTATTAAGTGTGAATGTCTGCTACTACTCCAGTAATTCTTCGAAATGTCATTATGTAACATACTTTTGTATTTATTAAAAAAAAAACGATTGTCATAGACATTATACCGCTGTCCGAGAAACGAGCAAGTCAATTTATGGCCGAATCTTATATCTTACCCACCGTTTATTTGCCTTAATATCGATTAAAGTTGTCATAAACTTCATATATGTAATGTTAAAATTCAACCGATGGTAAGGCAAGTTAATGAATATTAAGATGTAGGAACGGGCCATAAAATAAAATCCGAAGTTAGATCTAAAACTAGAAAATGTTTGAAGTTAACTATCTAAATGCAATATTTATTCAAATATTTACCTTAAAAAATTTAAAATTAAATTTTATTCAAATATTTACCTTATAAGAGAAAAACAGATTATAGTCATGTGGGATATCGGTACTCAGATCTTTAGAAATCGTGACAATGTTTTTTACTGAAAGAACATTGTCATGATATGTATACAATATATATCATTACTGTTATTTTCCAGGTAGGCGAGGAGATATTAGCTTACAAGTCGTGCCGTCGTAAAAATTGTGCCTTTCTATTTTTTGATTAATGAAGTGAAAAGTGAAAAAAAAACATTGAAATCGTGAAATTTCAAAAGTATTTAAATACGAAAAATTATTTGTAAAATATCTGTTGAGGAGCTTTTGCGATATGGTGTTATTTTCGATTACATAGTATAGTATATAGTTCGCAGCTAAATTACAAAAATCTACAAAACCCTTCATAGTTCGTAGACTGTCATGCATTTGCCCGATTTTATTATATGACTAGCTGACCTGGCGAACTTCGTACCGCCATATTTTCTGAATTCCTAAAAGACTTTGTTTCATGACACAAAAACAAAATCACCATAATCGGTCCAGGTGATTAGGAGGATTCTAGAACCCGATCTCAGCGCCACCTACCGGTTCTAATTGCGAATCTAAATCATCCGGGAACCCACTCAAACACACAAAAACAAAATCACTAAAATCGCTCCCGGTGATTAGGAGGATTCTAGAACGCGATCTCAGCGCCATCTACCGGTTCCAATTGTGGATTTAAACCATTCCGGGACCCACTCAAACACACACACAATATTTCATCAAAATCGGTAAAGTCGTTCTCAAGTTATGCGCTTACCAACACATTTTGCGATTCGTTTTTATATATAAGATTAGCTTCTGCCCGTGGCTTCGTACGCGTGGAAAGGAAGTTAAAAAACACCCGCGATTTTGAAACATTCTTCATTGGTGCTCCGCTCCTATTGCTCTTAGCGTGCTGGTTTATAGCCTGTAACCTTCATCAATAAATGGGCTATCTAACACTGAAATAAATTTTCAAATCAGACCAGTAGTTCCTGAGATTAGCGCGTTCAAGCAAACAAACAAAGAAACAAACTTATCTGCTTTATTATATATTATATATATAAGACAAAACTCTCTCACTGACACACCACACCGTATCAAATTATCCGCTTCTATTATGTTACGTTGCAGAGAAATTACTTTTAGTCTGTTATAAGCTGTTAAAGTAATTAAAGCTTTTTAACTATCCCACGGGAACTATTTAATTTTTCGGGATCAAAAGTATCCTATATGTTGACCAGGGATATGAGCTATCGCCATACAAAATTTCATGTAAATCGGTCCAGTCGTTTCTGAGATTAGCCGGTACAAACAGACAGACAAACAGAGAAACAAAAAATACTAAAAAAATCGAAATTAGTTCTATTTCACTTCTTACATCCCCCTGACTCGGTTTTTAGCATTTTTTTTAATTGTACAGAAATTCGACCTCTACAATTTTATTATAAGTATAGATAATTATATATCGTATACGTTCAGTATATCTAGTAAATAAATAAAAAGCAAGAAATATTTTGTATCTACGTCACAGTGCAATCGTTGTTTGTGAAAAAAAATTGCTTGAAAATGTTTTAGCCTTCACCAAATTAACATTCCAGACACGGAATTTTTTAAATTCGTTTTCTTTCGTTTAGAAATAAAGGCGTAACGTTTACCCGTTTTAATACATTTCACAGTTGAGAATATTAATGAGACAGCAAATATCTTTATAAATGTGCCTTCTACAAATCAACAATGAAAGTTTTTCAAGTCAGAATGTAAATTGTTTGTTGGTATACTAACTTAGTATACTTGAATTATTGTGAGTAATAAATCAGCCCTATTATTATAAGAGATGCATTATAAGTACGTAATGCCTGTCCATCTGTAGATAGGTTTGTTTGTCCATGTGACATACTCTGAACATTACGATATGGGGTGTTATAAAATTGTTTTAAGGCCGACAGTACGTGTTGGAAATATCTGTGGTTTTGTAGATGTCTATAGGCGACTTAATCCCTTTTTATCAGGTCGGTCGTCAGCCTGGCTACTGTAATACTCGAGCTATAAAGAAATAAGCAAGATCTTAAAACTACGCTTATATAAATTTCAAAATGTTTTAGCGAATCCCAGTAACTCTAAATCGCTTTAGAGATGTTTTAAAAATGACTGTTCTTTTGTAGATTTTACTACTTGGCATTATTAAATTCCATCATATTTTATTACGTGGGCTTCATAATTGAAGTTTGAGAATTTAAACGAGTTTTTCGGAATTAAACTGTTCTATAAAGAAAGACAGACATGTTAAGAAAAAAATCAATTGACAAGCAGTGGATATACTAAAATCGAGGTACGCGTTTGTATAATGAGTTTCAACTACGATTTCACTTCAGAAATCAAAGATACAAACAAAATAAAGCACGTGAAATTCTGTACAAATTGGTTATTAAGATTAGCTTAACTTAATCCTGGTTACTACTGAGTAATCAGTCACTTGTAGCATTGTAATTAAGACAAAGAACATTACATTTAGGGCTAAACTTCCTCGTCGAAACATAAAAACAAAAGCTTACAGACTTTCATTTTTATTATCAGAGTACATCAGAATGAAAAGGCGGGGGGCGTAAACGGGCCTCCGACCACAGCATCCGGTAGCCAGCGACTAGTAGATCACACGCTTTTTCATACCTTTCAAGACCACGGGCCATAAAAATGGCCCGGAGTTTTGGAGGGCTTGCGTAGGGCCATGGGAAGGCCCTTAGAGGCCCCTTGACAAATTTAATATAAATGTGGCGTGACACTGACCGGCAATTATCACTGTCTACACCATATAATAATGCACCCAAGGACAAGCCTCGGCCAGTGTAGGACTATTGTAGGAAATGAGAACAAAAATTACTGGGCTATAGCGGTGAACTGCTAGTGGTATTAGGGGATATAGTGGGAATATGGGGACTATGGCGTCTGCCCTTCGTAATGTTCGCGGAACATGGAAAAATGGGCAGACAGTGAGTCGCCACTGCCTGCATGGGCCCCAAAAAATGCCATAGAAGACAGGGGCAACATGGTCATACCTCTCATTATATTATTTGCATAATAGATAAACCTTAATTTTGTAGATTTTCGCCGCACACGTGTAGTTAGTGGCCCGTTTGCGCGCAACCTAAAGTCAGCTCGTTCAACAATAACATATATGAATGATTTCTACCAAACGGCTCGCATCGCATCGGATCGGAACGGATTTTACAATCTTTAACCGATATTAAATCGTGTACACAGTATTTAAAATCTATATTACCCAGCCGTGGACAGCAGCTTCAACGTGGGCATCTTCAGCGACACGCGATTATAGCCGAGAGTGTGCGGTGACGCGCGATCGGCTTCGTCCCGTTGTCGCCGCATCCGTTTGTATTCTTTCCGATGAGATGCGATGCGCGCCGTTTGGTGGAAATCAATCGTATATGTGGATACTATGCTTATATGATTTATTGCGATTGGAAAGCATTTTTAAATGTCGCGTTGACATTGACTTACCGATTAGCCGATCGATTACCCATAGCGTCTTATCGATTATAATACTGCAAAAATCAATATCGGTCATAGCGACCGCTAGGTAGCTCTAATTCACTAAATGTCTGAAATGGAATCGATATTCCAAATGACAGTGTTGATAATTTTTTGTGAATTTAAAGTTTAATTAAATGTTGTTGAAGTATAGCAGACAGTGAACTGTGCTTTCCGTTTTTATCTTGTGTATGCAAATCGCTTCTTTATTTAATTCTTTCTTTACAGTGAGCAAATAATTAAGGCTTTGTCATAAAATCATAATCGAGTCACGGTAATAAGACGAGAGAAACGAAACAGCGAGGAATTACGTGCCTGCGCAGTCTTTAGGTAACAGAAATACAATTTGTATTTTTAATATAACAGAAGTAAAATTTGAACTCAAATTGTTTTGCCCACTATTATGAGTGTATAATTAGGAAAACAAAACCTACCGTCATGAGAATCGTAAATGTATATGACATGTTTCCATCCGTAAAAGGTGACAGTATCAATGACAGCACGATGGTAATCGGGTCGCATGCTGACAGCGTAGTCAATGAGGCCTGATGATGGTGGGATGACCTGCAATGAAAAAATGGCCTTCAGCTCCAACATACAACTGGAGTTTACTTCTTAAGTACGTGAAGGGTGCGTCAAGGTACTTTAGGTAGAAAAACGTAAGGCTTGAGTTAACGCTTGTATTAATTTCACTCCTCATATAATTTCCATACCGGGGGCCTTATACAAAAATCGATCCTTAAGGAGTAAACTCCAATATTAAATTTAATAAACGCAATCTATATTTTCCTCGATATTAAGATCTCAAATTTTTTGATAAATAGCTAGATAGATAAATAACTCTTTTCGTACACCAAAGCACAGACAAACAGAAATAGAAAAATACAAGAGATATTTATACAACGGGTGGCTTTATTATTGCTTGAAGCAAGCAAACAAACAGACAGTTGGATTTGACATAAAGCATTTATCGTATATAGATGTTTGCAAGATTAGAGGCGAAACCAACGCGTTGCCAGCCTTTAGAGTAGAATAGAAGGGATGTGATAGAGAGAATGGCAAAGAGGGGATGGAATAGAGAGGATGGGATAGAGGGAATGGCGAATACAGGATAGAATAGAGGGGATTGGATAGAGAGAATGGCATAGAGCGCACGGTAAGAGGGGATGAATTAGAGATAATGGCAAAGAGGGGATAGAATAGAGGGGATGGGATAGAGAGAATGGCATTGAGGGCACATAACAGAGGGGATTAGATAGAGGGGATGGTATAGAGGGAATGGATAGACGGGATGGGATACAGGGGATGGCAAATAGAGGATAGAATAGAGGGGATTGGATAGAGAGAATGGCATAGAGCGCACGGTAAGAGGGGATGAATTATAGATAATGGCAAAGAGGGGATAGAATAGAGGGGATGGGATAGAGAGAATGGCATTGAGGGCACATAACAGAGGAGATTAGATAGAGAGGATGGTATAGAGGGGATGGATAGAGGGGATGGGATACAGGGGATGGCAAATAGAGGATATAATAGAGGGGATTGGATAGAGAGAATGGCAAAGAGCGCACGGTAAGAGGGGATGAATTAGAGATAATGGCAAAGAAGGGATAGAATAGAGGGGATGGGATAGAGAGAAAGGCATTGAGGGCACATAACAGCGGGGATTAGATAGAGAGAATGGTATAGAGGGGATGGATAGAGGGGATGGGATACAGGGGATGGACCAAAGGGGATGGAACAGAGGATATGGGATAGAGAGAATGGCACAAAAGACACGGAATAGAAGAGACGGGATAGAGAGAATGGCAAAGAAGGGATAGAATAGTCCTCTATTCTATCCCTTCTTTGCCATTCTCTGTTCTCTATCCCTTCTCCTGATGAGATAGAGAAAATGGCATTGAGAGACGAAATATATGGGATAGACGAGACGGAATTTGCGAATGGGATAAAGAGAATGACAAAGAGGGAATGGGTAGATAGTGGCGAGGAATACCACCGTACGGAATATGCATAAGTGTAGCCTATTTATTTTACCCCTATATTTTGTGTACATGTAATTCTATGTGTTTGGATTTTTATTAGTATCCAGTCCGATCCTCCCAATTATAACTAGAAGTTCTTCTTATGACACCGGTCTTGTAACACAAGTCAGATTCCTAAGCACAGCTGCTATGACTTTGAGTGGTTATTACACCACGCTGATGTAGGGGCCGGTCGAATCAGGGTGATGTAATAAAAAGAGAGACGGAATCTATATCTAGACGACGCCCACCCTCTGTACCGGGTTTTGTTGCGTAAATCGTTAGTTAAGTTTGCATTACTTAAGTAGTTATTTCATTTCCGAACAAGTCCTTATCACCGTTTGAAAAAACATGTACTTAATCGACAACTTATTACTTAAATTGAAAATTACTGTCCAAACGTTTGAAGAACTTAACTCGCAATTTAGCTAACTACTTAACTATTGCAAATTATATCAAGCATAAGGATTTAAAAAAAAATGCGTCTCACGGAAAAAGTCCCGCGGCAAAAATAGAACTAATTATACAGATCGGCCCTTGCATGTTGTTACGTTATTTTATTAATTGTTTTAATGTAAATATTACACTATTTTATTATTCTATTTACTAATTAATATTATTGAATCGGAATCTTTCTAAATTTATGTTATCTTTATAGCTTTCTATTGCACGACGTCAGCTCTGCGGAACTTCTTTCGTGAGGCAGAGTCTACTTGGCATATTATAATATGTCACAGTCTGGCATAGGGCTACGAAACAATAAAAAAATAATTAATCGAAAATACCCCGTTTATGCTGATGAGGAAAGTGGAGAACGGAGACATGTGGTGCCAACTTGGAAATGTTACGTCTAGAAGTGGATTGAGATTGGTTGGCGACAATAACCCCATGCCATTAACTATTTAACAGATCTTATTCAAATTAATTTTCTTCGAGTGTTCATTGAGAAAGGAAAAAAATATACATTTTTTCAAGTGAAACTTCTTAATAATCATCGTGATTTGAAACTCGATGTGAGGAAAAAGCGACACTAAACAGATATAAATACATAAATCTATAGGACTAAGCCTGGGATAGAGTAAGATAGAATACATCATCATCATCCGAGCGTTAAATCCCGGTTGCGTTCGGAGCATTCACTTCGACGTCCAGGGACCGCTTTCCTACTTTTTCTACACCACTTCGCGCGATCTTCAGCATCCCCCGTTTTGAGACCATTGGTACGCATGTCATCCTTCACAATGTCAAGCCCACATTTCTTGGGCATTTGCAAATAGACATTTGCAATACTATGTGCGTAGTCAACGTGTTGCGAACCTTTAGGCAGGGATAAGACAAGAGTAAGGCCTGGTTCACACGGCATTGTACTGCACGTTTTTTTTGTATTCGTTTTTTTAACGTACAATCACCCGGGTGTTCACACGGTAGATTTTCATTCGTGTAAAAAACGAATAGCTGCAGTCTTCACACAGTTGTCACAGTGAGTAGACGTTAGTGATGGATCCACGCTTGGTTATCCTTTTATATTGGCGTAATCGAAGGCGCCAACGGTTTCGCCGCCGATAGAGCAGAAGGTTTTGGGTACATCCTATAAATGAAGAATCAGGGCGTACTAAACTATTTGATACGACAAACATAGAAACGATGAAAAGAATTGCTAAATAAATAAATGCTATTCGATGAAAAACGTATGAACATCATGCCGTGTGAACGAAATAGAGCTACACTATACGCCACTGCAAGCCGAATACGTTAAAGTTCATTCGATTTGCTTGACAAGTCCGCTGTGTATTCGTTTAAACGTATCAACAGCATACGTGTTTTTTTAGTACAAACGACGTGTCAATGGTTCTATGTACATTGTATGCGCCACTATTTATTCGTTAAGACGTATACTGCAAAAAAACGTGCAGAACAATGCCGTTTGAACCGGGCCTCAGTAGGCCATTGAAACGAACGAATAGCACAAGTCAAACCGTTTTACGTCGATATTCTGTGATAGTGTAGAGGCATCACACCGATCAAGCCAGCCCTAGGAGCTGAAGTTATGATATCTAATGAATCCATTAGATAGTTATGTTAATTATCATATTTTACCTAATTTTTGTATAATTTCATTTAGTGAAGGATAACTATCTGCTATTGTTACTACGTTCTGCTTACTTCGCAAACACAAAAAAAATGATCGAGGGTTATGTTTTAATCGCATCCAATCCTTTTACTGGAAAAAGGTTGGATAATAAGAATGGAACTAGTTACGGTAAAGCTTTGTGAAGTATTTGCTCGAATTTTATCGATATTGGAAATCTTACAAATTTTCTTTCTATCTGGAAAATATTATTTACTAGCTGTAACCTGTGAACTCTTCCGCGTGTATTTTTTATTTCCGAATGAAGTATAACGCCAAGTATCAGTGGTTTCGCCGTATAACCTATTTTGGCCTATGTGTACATTCTTTCCCTTCCTTAATTTTTTTATTATTGCAACCAAGTCACATTGATAGGCTAACATTATTTATATTTTACGGTCACATTAATAACTCCGTCCGTATTACACCGTTATATAAATATTATAAAATAGGTTAAAATAACATTATATACGCTCTTTGATAACTTAATACAGGGTAAATATATCTTGAAATATTCTCATAATATTATTATACTCACACGATAGGTGTGTACTCCTATTTAAAAAAAATGTGCATGTACGCATCAACAGCGGCCGATTGCGGCCGTATAAAGGCATATACAAAAAAAACATCCAAACAGATAACTACTTAGCCAGTAGAAAATCACTTATAAACACTAAATACACAAAGAAACATGTTAATTAAAGATTAAAATTATATAAGTAATTTCAAAGCACCTTACATAGATATAAAATTCATCTTGTAAAGCAAGCTTAATTTAGGATAGGTGAATTTTAATGTTCACCTATTCTAAATTAACCTTGCTTGGCTTGACATATAGATTAACGCTTTAATTAACAGAAACGGTTTGATCGATTTGAATATTTTTTTTGTTAGCTCCAATACAGCAGTGTTTTCAAAGAAAGAAAAAAATATACATAAAAATAAGTCATAAAATTTTCATAACGAGGGCCTTATATTGAAGTCGTTCTTAAACAGTAAACTCCAATTACTTTTTGCCCACACAAATTATCATTCCTTGCTTTATTTACCCCTTTGAAATTGTTTTTAATACAAAAGATACAAGCCGTCTCCTGGTTACATTTCAATATGATCTGTTCAACCGCTTAGTTGTGAAAAGGTAAGAAACAAAGACTTATTTTCTTATTTAAACAATAACACCGGCCGACATGTTTTTTTTTCTAAGATATAATAAATTTTTTCCACTAATTTTATAGTGCTGATAACGAAATCAGACCTCATTTTATCGTATCACATCAGATTTTTAATAAAGCGAATATATTCGCTATTTTTGATTATTCAGTAAAAATGAATTAAATTAATAAGTTATGGCGCTTCTTTATTGAGTTAAGCGACATCTCGTGAAAAAATATATTAGTTGGAACCGCGACACGCCCATTCGAAACGTGTTACATGGAAATAAGCCTTTATAGTTACTTTGTTTACAATTTTTTTACTAAAATCAATGTATTTATTTAAAAAAATTGTTTATAATTTGTTTTTGGTGTTTAAAATATTTAATTATTCATTTGTGGTTGAAAAACGGCGGAAAAATATAATGTCTTCAAGAAAGTGTCGTAATAGTCCAGATACATTTTGTTACATTTGTGGAAATTTTATGACTTCAAAGCAGAAATTGAAAATTACTGAATTTGTGGAAAATACTTATATTTCCTATTTTGGTTTTAAAATTCAACTCAGATCGTGGACTCCGAACTTTGTGTGTACTATTTGTGTTGAACTATTAAGGCAGTGGACATACCGCAAAAAACCATCTCTACCTTTTGGTAGACCGATGATATATGAGAGCAAGGCAATCATTTTGATGACTGTTATTTTTGCTGTACCAATGTAAAAGGTTTCAATGCTAAAAATAAAAATAAAAAATAGTCTACGCAAACGTAACACGTCCTGTTCCGCACGGCCCAGAAATTCCAGTGCCTCTTCCAAGTTCAATATCTGATCTTAGCTCAACATCATCAGAACAAAATATACAGCGTCAAGAATCTAATGAAGTTTTTGAACCCATTTTGAATCAGCCTCAGGAATTCGCACAGGGTGAATTAAATGATTTAGTTAGAGATTTAAATCTTTCTAAAGAATCTGCTCAACTTCTGGGATCTACACTTAATGCGAAAAATTGTTAGCTCCTAATACACATTTTGCTTGGTACAGGAAACGTGAAGAGGAATTTATACCGTTTTGGTCAATAAAACGTGATATTATTGACGATTCCCATAAATTACTCCTAGATGTAATTTTACAGCTAAACGCAAAAGATCTCACTCAAAATAGCTTCATAGCAACTATTGTACATGATTTTTTTGTAGAAGTTTTCAAATATATGTATTTATAATATAATGATTGATTTCTTTCTCAAAATTAAAAAAAAAAAACGTTTTCTTGTTTGTAAAAAAATCTGATGTCATAGAGTAATTATGTAGGTAATTTTGTGTCACACTGTTGAATTGTGTTTAAAATACTATAAATTAGTGATATTTATCACTCATATCAAAACAACTTTCAAAAAGTCTTCATTTGTCGGCCGGTGTAATTTGGATCTTAGCGTAAGGTAAATTTCGACCTTGCTCTCAATTATTTTAGAGAAATAGAATTTATGTTATTAAATAATGAAATTCTTAAGCTGTCTTTAATCTGTCAGACAATTAATTTATATGCACTATGTAGTACATTATCCTTCATTGACTTAGACAATCTGATCCTATTACGTACAAAAAAAATATTCAATATTTAAATCCGATTAAAACAAACCCAATCAATATTTGCGAAAACAACAAAGATAATTTAAAACACTTATAGTTTCCTGTTTTACGTGAGCGTAGCTTAACAGAATTGAACAAACTATGTCCGTGAAGAACAAACGAAACTAAGATTTTACTTTTCAAATGATGGTAAGGTATTTTTTCATTCTTTATTTTTGTTGCAGGAAAGCGGTTAAGCGATCGCCTATAGACATTTGCAACACTAAAGGTGCGACAAATCCGCTGCTGCTCTCTTAAGGGAGACTGGAACCTGGTCACTAATGCCGGAACACAACTCAAGGATCTATATACTTTAGACCAGGGGGGTAGCCATCCAGTCGGGCAAATGCCCAACCACCTGGCTGTGGGTTGTTTTATCGCCTCTTACGACAGGCCGTCCAGCCGCAGGAAATTGTATTCTTCATCCGTTCCTGCACAGATAATTTTTTTTGTCTTTCACTCAAAAATTTTCTTTTGTATAGGCTTCGAAACGGCTTAGCGACCTCAATAAAAATTTAGATATTAGAGCTGTAAAATTATCTTAAAGTTTTCATGTATGTTACGTTTCGATTTCTTATAGATATGAATATAAAGGCCAGGATTCGTATAATGAAGCGATGGTCATAGATAGTAGGAAATAATTTATCGCTACGTTTATTTATTAAGGGTCTCCTTATGAAGAGGTGGCGTCTTAAATAGAACCGGGTGAATTGTATAAGTATCGACGATCTTCAATGTTTTCCCTTTTAATGGGCAAACAGCTATTGATCGCGGCTCTCGTGGCTAATAATTTCACCTTTATTACCTTATATTGGGAAACGGGCTGAGATAAAATAGTGGTTCAGTGTATTTTATGGTTCTTAAGTGTGAAAAAAATAGCTAAGTTTCTAGAGTACATTAATGCTAAAATTGTATGATAATAATTCTTTAAGAATACTCTGAGGCCTATCATTGAGCATTTAAATATACACATTATTTCAACTGGATAAGTGTAAAACATGAATGGTTGAATTTAATATCTTGTATCGTTCATTTAGCTGATTTGTACAGGCTTTACTCCCTGTTGAGAGAACTTAGGGAAGAAAAATTAAACTCGGGATACGATGTTAACCTTGATTTATAATGCCTTAAAAATTACACGTAATGGCGTGAATACTGATAGATAGGTGCATTTTAAACAATGTTCACTTAATACAAATAATGAACGCACAAACATTATGGCAATTCTGTTGGCCCGTGTACCTTTGCCAGGAACCCGGCTTCATAACACTCCTATTTGTGATTTTAAAAAATGATACCTTGTTGTAGAGTTAAGAAAATGTTTTCAACTAAGATATACCCGCGACTTCGTCCATACTTGACTTGAAATTCCTGCGGGATTCCCGGGACACAAAGTACCGCTGCATTTTTAAAAAAAGAATGTAAGCGATGGTTTTAGTGGAAACTGTGTCCGAATAAGCCAATTTTTGTGCACCTGAACTACATCACACTGCTCCCGGGAAAATTTCCACGGTATTCTCTGGTTTTTTTTTCTATAAATAAGGTATTTAGAAAGGAATACCTTATTAATATTACCATCTAATCTAAAAAGATTAATAAGTAATTTAATTATAACCTAAATTAACTAAAAGTATTCTAAGTATTCCACATTTTATTATATTAAACTTGCTATTGATTAGTGAAAAAATCACATTGGAATAGATTTGTTTTAAATCTGGTCATTATAAATAAATCGGTTTTTTAGTTTTTACGTCAATCCCGAAAAAACAGACAAAACGACAAACAGACAAGACATCTAAAAAATCGTTTATATAATCTATTCCAGTTGTTTTTTTACTAGCTTTAATATACAGACTCGGCATGTTTAGGATTTTATAATACTATAGATGAAAAACAGTTTCAATAAAATTCTGTGTCGTTTGTCGCCTCTACTGATAACTATAATATCGATAAAAACGAATATAGGTTTTGAAGGCTTTACTTGTGCTAAATACGTGTCAAAGTGTAACTGACACCAAACGCATGACACGCTCGCAACAGATCGTTCTAAACGACACGCACACTGCCGCGATATGCATGTACGTGTTCTACCACAAATAAGCTCGCTCGCATTCGTGAAATAACTACCAATAACTACCTATTGTTTCTATCAAAAACTAGCTGTACGTCGTAACGTCTCGCGTTGTCTTGTCCTTAAAAAATACAAATCTAGAAACCGATTGAAGCACCATTAACCGGGACCAATTGTTAATTAAATAAACAATCTACATGAAAAAATACAAAAACGTTCATCAAATTCGGTCCCACAGTTAAAGAGATGTTCAGCGGCGCCACCTGCCGGGTCCAATCGTGCATCTAAGCCATCCCGGGGCGCCACTTGAGAACACAAAAATAATTCACCTAAATCAGACAATGATGATAATGAAAATGAGTTTAAATGCAGTCACCATTCCCGAAATCGGTCGTGAAAGATCATTACAAATGAATGGCTAGACTGATGTTTTTTTAATAATATTTTTTTATTGCTGAATATCATATTATAATACTTATTATTCTATTCCAGACGAAGACAAATCCAAAAGCACAAAAATCATAAAAATTGGTCGAGCCGTTCTTGAGTTATACACCATTTATAACTCAAGAACAATCCAACCATATTTTTTTTGGTGTACCTTTACCGTTGTACCCATATATATTGCAGTTTACCACTCTATTTTTGGCATGTGGCTTTCATCCCTCCTCATTAAATGTCTCATTCCTTAGTCTTTTTTCTCGCAGTTTTTCAGTCACGAGTGAAACTTTTAAAGATTCCCCCTTATGTATTCATTTCTCACCTTATCCATTCTTGTAACACCACATATATATCTCAATAACAATATAGGGTACACAAGTGATGAGTAGAGTATAATACGTCAAAAAGTATTCTGTTACACGTTGTATCTGTGTCTAACATACCTTTTCTGGGAACCATGGCGTAACGAATGGCATTTGGAAGGTATTAGAATACGAGTGCAGAGTGTCAAAGGAGTCAGGAGTCACCGCTCCCAGCATCGAGATCACACCACGAGCGAACTGGTTACAAACTGAAACAATATAAAGCATGTTATTGAAATGTATATCCAGTGGTGGATTTACACTAGGGGCAGTCGGGGCTAGTGCCCAGGGCGGCAAATTTTCTAGGGCGGCAAAATTTGGAAAGTGAGAAAAAAAAATCTATAGAATATATAATTTATTTATTAACTAATTCTTTTAAATAAACATTTTATGTTTCAAGAAATATAATTTAAGTATTATGTATCAAATTAAAATTTTGTATATTATAATATAGGAAATTTAAGTAAAAACTATTCAAATAGTTTAATTTATTTATTTCCATAAAGGTTTGAAAAAATTAAAGTTGATATTTTTATTTTCTGGAATTGATAAATGTATGTAGTTTTTTT
The DNA here is from genome assembly GCA_949752895.1 of Dendrolimus pini. Classification (NCBI taxonomy): domain Eukaryota; kingdom Metazoa; phylum Arthropoda; class Insecta; order Lepidoptera; family Lasiocampidae; genus Dendrolimus; species Dendrolimus pini. Next base: position 7,786,276 of record OX457125.1, on the reverse strand, counting down.
AAAGAATTAAAAATATTTTCAAATTATGTGTCTTTTTGATAACAGAAACTTTCATTGATTAATGAATTTTTCTAAAATTGGAGAATTATCCAATAATATATTATTATAAATATAATATATATTAATAATATATATTTATATATTATATATAATACATAATAAATTTCCTGCGATCAATTAGTTATTCTAATTCTTAAAAAATAAGGTATCAAAATAATTAAAATAAAATTTAAGTCATAGGGCGGCATTTTCTTCAGTGCCCCAGGGCGGCACAAATTTAAATCCGGCCCTGTGTATATCTCTGAAGTAATTTTAAGATTTGTTTAATTTTTCTTAGCTTAGTTTTATTTACTTAGATAAAAGTACAGACCAGGAAAAGCTGTTCTTAAATTGAATATAAAGAAAAATCTTCCATTTAGATATCAAAAAATTAAGGCAAGTAATAGATGTAAAATATGCCACGGCTTTTCATTGTAATCTGCTTCCTCTATATATACGAGTATATATAATTGAAACTCACGTATATAGTGACTCATCACGATATTTCAGGAACTATAATACCTATAGACTTGAAATTTGGCATGGACCTTCCTTTCGCCAAGTAGAGATTGTAGAGAGAGTTTAACATAAGGAACATTTTAAATATTAAGTTATAAAAAGTATACTTGTATTATCACTTATTACGCGGTTAGTATAATAAATATCCTTAGACTTAATATATGCATGTATGCTATTAAGAGGAAACACATAACTACTATGCATTGAACTACGTTTCTAAAAAAGCTATTTATTATTTACATATAAATCTTATTTAACGTGAGTGAAACCACGAGGCGAGGCTAGCACTTTTTAATCTATAAAATTAATTATTTTTTGTTACACAAGTCAATGGCGTTGTTACAAAAGGAAGCTTTTTAATAAAAATTTCCAGTGGGTCTCGTATTGATAAATTTTCAATGGACAGTTAATTTGATCCACGGCAGGCGTAATCAAAGCGTTAATTGCTATTTTTAATATAATTAAATACTATTTATATCACTGGGCTTCCGTAAATAACTTTCAGACAGTAATCGAAACTATAAAAAGCTTTAATAACATTTATTGTAAAATATTACATTCAATATAATAACTGTTTTTTTTAAGTTTTTTAAATACTCGTGAGCTCGTGAGATCCTGGACATCATGTAGCAGCAGAGTGCTAGCCAAGACAAGTAAAACGAGCCCGAACGCGATGGGTGTATCTTGTTTAGTACAGGAGTTCTTATGGCCACCTTTCAACTCATTCATCAGATCAGCTCCAAGGTACCATATTATTGCATTGTCACGCGATATACATATGTGTGCAAAATTTCAACTCAATCGGAAACCGGGAAGATGGTCAAATTTAACTTGCAAGATTTCACCCGAACTTACATACATACATTGCAAGTTAAATGAAAGCTTGTAAAAAGAGAATCGTCTACAAAAGATTTGTTGAATGGCAATGATAATGTATTCGCCAAATCATAGCCTAGCTTTATAATCGTCAGTAGCGGCAATACAGCAGGACCGGACATGAAGGGGCGCTGAATTTAAAGTTTTGACTTTATTCCTAAAGCCGTTAGAATATAGGATATCATACACAAATGCATTTTAAAAAAAAGTTTTTGTATTTTTTTTATTGAATACATGGCTGTTTTATTTCCTTGCACTTGGTTTTTTGTTTTCCTACATGAATGATGGAGAGTAACAGAGCAAGGGTTGTAATTATCTTATTTCGTCTATGGCACTAATAATATTGTTACGAGCTACACAAGACTCGAATTGAAAATGCCGTTGGAATCACTATAGAGTTTATTAGAACTTTACAAACACGTATGAAACAGGTACAAATATACTGGATACAACCAGTAACACTGCACGATTCAATAACACGCGCCAAGTCCGTCACTATATCGCTCTTCAAATGTACTACACACGTCTTACTCGTATCGTAATCCTCGCTTGACTGCCCCACCCCTCCATTCGGGCATTGTTTTATACTAAAAAATCGACCGCATGCACTGAAGTTTCCGAGAAATAGTAATTTGCACACCTGGCTGATTATCCCTGCGAACGGCCAACAAAGTCGAAAACAATAACAATAGGCTATTGTCTTAATGCAAAGTTTAAATACGCTGTAAACAAAAGAACTCCGAATGCAGGAGGGACAATAAACCAGGTGCGCAGCATTTCTTTGTCGGTATGTAAGAATAGGTATGCAGGTGGCCCAACTTGTAACAATATTAAAACCGATACTGGGTCAAGTGATAAAACATCCAAGCATTTGGCTATACTCGATAAAACTTTTGCTCATACTCCCGTCTCGACCTCTAACGCATTACAATTGAATACTTTAGAAATCAATTTCAATCTCTCTATGGAGATAATAAAGGGAAGTTACGAATACACGAACTAAAACTAATACACCGAAATGCTATTAAAAGCTGAAACTCCAGTATCATTTGTTTACATCCAACGTAATAGTAACGTGGTATTTTATTAGCTATTGTTGTGAGGATTAACAAAACAAGGAACACCGTAGCATACTAATGTGCAATGCCGACTCGAATATTTAATGCGGCAAAATGCGATATACGATAGGGCCACAGATATTAATAAAGCGCTATTAGCAAGTCATAGTGATTTATCTACATGCTTTCCACACATTCTCGTTTTTCGGATTTTAGGATATGTAAACTAGGAGAGCTTTTTTTGATTGAAACAGCATCATCAGAACAATCCAGTTTGTCATTTCAGTTACTGCTTTATTTTGTTTCTTTTAAGCGCTGTATTTTATAGTCCTTACAAGGATTCGCCCGCAACTTCGTCAACGTTGGACGGAATAAGCCAATTTATACGTGTCCTAACAACTTGAAACCACTGCAAGGAAAAATCCCGTGCGATGTCCGAGATATAGATCACCGCATATTTTAAAAGCGGGAATTTTATATCGCTCAACGAATACTGCATCGAGATTGGCCCAGTAGTTTTTACGTGAATCCCGAACGAATATTATTGATTTTTATTTACTTTATGTGTTTCAAATAATTTACTTATTATAAACCTTATATTGGGTCCTTACATATGAAGTTGGCGTTTTGTCGTAGTGGATACTTTAATCTCAAATATCTCCTCTTTGGTTAGGAATTCCAATTTCAAATTTATACAGCTATTTACTTATGCTTTTGTGTTTTAAAAATCGTAATTCATTTGTTTTTGCATCTTTTGGTTTTTCTTTACGTCACTCAGTTTACAAAATGGAAAACCTGAAATATTGCATTATTTACGAGTACGAGTTCCATCGCGGCACCAGTGCTGCCGAAACGGCTCTAAGGATTAATGATGTGTATGGCGGCGGTGTCGCAAAAGAAAACACAGTGCGTTTTTGGTTCCAACGTTTTCGTTCTGGAAATTTCAACCTGCAGAACGAGCCCCGTGGACGGCCGGAGACCAAAGTTGATAATGCAGAATGGAAGGCTATTGTGGAAGCGGATCCGTCGCAAACCACGTCCGAGATAGCTGCAGGCTGCGGTGTTAGTGATAAAACTGTTTTAATTCTACTTGAATCAAATTGGGAAGGTGAAAAAGCTTGAAAGGTGGGTACCTCATGAATTGAGATTTTAAATCGAATCATTACCTGTGATGAAAAGTGGATCCTGTACGATAATCGGAAACGCTCATCGCAATGTCTGAATCCTGGCGAACCAGCCAAATGCTGCCCCAAGCGAAAATTGACTCAAAAAAATTACTTGTGAGCGTTGGTGGACTAGTGCCGGTGTCGTTCACTACAGGTTTCTTAAATCTGGCCCAACGATTATGGTGGATGTCTATTGTCAGAAACTGCAAACCATGATGGAAAAGCTAGCTGCTAAGCAACCGAGGCTGGTCAATGGCTCTAGGCATTGCTGCTTCAGGACAACGCTAGATATTCTCGCTAGACACACTGCACTACAGACGGCTACCAAATTAGAGGAGCTTCAATTGGAATGTCTAAGACATCGACCGTACTCCCCGGACCTTGCTCCAACAGATTACCATTTTTTTCGAAATTTGCATAACTTCTTGTAAGGGAAAAAATTCAACTCCGATGGGGCAGTCCAAAGCGCCTTCAAAGATTTTATTGATTCCCGTCCGAATGGTTTTTTTAGTAAAGAGATCAATGAACTACCTATAAGATGGCAGAAGTGCATAGATAGCAAGTATGTACCATACATACTTCGATTAAATAAATATATTATATTAAAAAAAATCGACTTTATGTTCCTCCCTTACAAAGCGCCAATTTCATATGTAAAGACCTAATATTTTGCGTACTTGGTACAATGGCACAATTAAAATAAAATAACTTAACTACCATATTTTATACCATAGTGAATAATATGAATACTAGGAATGACGATCTCATTATTTTAACATGTTGCTTTTGGTAGTTATTTTACACTTTGTACGGTAGATGTCACTATAGTGGTGTGAATTTCACACAACTTGATTCCCCATAGCCTACTTTTAAGAAATTAGGGACGAGCGACCAAAAGGTCGAAAGCACCATGAATTTAATGGTACTTACAATTTTTATTTTTACATTTAAGTCACGTTTTTAATTATTATTATTTATTTATTTATTGAATATTGACAATTGACCCACAATTGATTTAGAAATGGAGTAGCTTGCATGTAAAAAAATAAGTGCCTGTAAAAAATGTAATAGTGGCACGCGTATAAAACCTTTTTTTCGAAGAATGTAGGCACTGGGCGTTCTTTAATAAGGATTTTTCTGGATTTTCCTGGAATCCACTCACCTGATTCTGTCGTAATGACCTAAGACCACATCAGGAGTATTAACTTAAGAAGAAAAAAGTTTGAAAATCGATTCACAATTTACGGATAAATCGAGTAATGAACATAAAAATACATGTACATATGACTTGAAAATCTCCTCCTTTTTGAAGTTGGTTAAAATACATCACCACTTAGACGTTTTTCAACAGCGGTGTAGTCAGCACTTGAATTATAAGATGTGTGTTTTCAACTGGTTTAAGCTTAACTATTTTGGTTTTATGGTCTTTCCCTTGAAGACAGTACTTCTGGATTTTAGCTATCCTATGTACTTTTTTGTATACCTGACAAAAGGTGTCCAAAATTTCATGATAATTAGTTTACGAATTAAGGCGTGAAAGCATAACACACACTCACATTCATATTGTTACGATCGAATGTCGACAAAAGACCAATTCACACCTGCAGTTTATTATCATTCCGAATTAGGACTTCTTTTGTGTACTTTATGTTTAAAATTTGTAATTAGAAAAACAGGCCATTGTGTATTTATGATGGTCATTAGCCCTGGCTGTGATTCTTAGAAAGAATTGTTATGCGGTCGAGTATTGTGTCGAGACATATTGTATTGGTGCATTATGAAACAATGCCCCAAATGAGAGGTGAGGTAGTCAAGCGACGATTACGATACGAGCAAGTCGTGTGTACATTCGATAAGCTATATAGTGACGGACTTTGCGCGTGTTATTGAATCGTGCATCACGTTTGTACTGGTTGCGTCCAGTTATATTTGTACCTGTGTTATACGTGTTTGTATACTTCTAATGAATTCTATAGTAATTCCAGCATTTTAATTCGAGTCCCGTAACTCGTAACAATATTCATAATATTTAATAAGGAACAATCCATAAAACAGACTACAAAGTCTGTTTTATGCTACTGCTTCATTTAGGATAATGTTATAGTTATTTAATGTTTCACGCTGATATAGCATTGGGTTTAATGCGTTATTTTTGATGTGATATTATTATTGATTGTAAATGACGTTAAAAATTTACAGATATTGTATGTATATAGTTATACATACAGTAATGTAGCTATTCGTTAACAGCGTTACTTTTAAAGCTATTAAGAAGGCGCATTTGGCCACAATCAATAACTATCAAATTATCGCAGGTGGAGTCCGTTTCGCCTCACTATGGAGGTTTGGGCTTTAATCCCTTTTAAGAACTTGAAGCACTCGTACGTACCTACGGCCGAACTCGCAATTATCTGATCCCACATAAACACGTGTTCGCGACGTTTACGGATTAGGATTTCTCATTAGTTTGTTATTATTAGTTATTTTGTGATTCTAACTCACTCGCTTGCAATATCGGATTGACATTTATCAAATGTTTTATAATTATTGAGATAGAATTAGTGTGTGGGCTACGCCTACAATGGTCGAGGACAGCAGGAACTAAAGACTATAATATAACCTTTATAAGCATTTATTTTACTTTTGACAACTCGGTGACGAATCAATTAGTAATGTCGTAATACGTTACCGACTCAACTGGTTCTAAAAATCTATATTTTTTGCTAAAAATACTATATCATGTAATAAATATAACCAAATTTGTATGAGCATATATTAAATAAGTCATTTAAAAGGGATTTTTTTTTTTCAAATCAATTACTTGCGATTTATTTACGTATAGTGTCGATGGCTCAATAATCCGTGCGTTACATGAGTCACAGGATATCACTTTTACGTCACCCATAACTATAAAGTACGATAATTCGGTAGTTGTCAATTTTTGAGAAACAGGTTTATTTTGAGCCTTATGGTCTATTTTAGCCAAAATATTAATATTTTAGCAAAAAAACAACATTAACATAGCAATTTTATAAATATTTTGACATTTCGTCACAAAAACGTGTCAAGCTGTCATGGCGTCTCGCATGACGTCACAGTGTGCAAAACAAACATCTGTTTCATTGAAGTGTTATCTGAGAAGTCATTGATAATTTCTTGTGTTTTGCACGCTATGACGTCACGCGCTCTGATCGGCGTTTAATGTCACGTGGCTAATGGCTGCAATATAACAATTTTATTTCTCGAAAATATCGATTAATATTTAATATTTAAGTTAAAATAATTTATTTTTGTCATATTTAGATCGTAATCTACGATATATATTAAAATCAGCCTATATTTTTCATACTGTATACTGTCATGTACCTTATTATGTTATTTGTTTCATGTGGGCTTTAGGTGAGTACCTAACCAAGAAATATGTAACATAAACGTGCAAACGTCAAAATTAAAATAAACGTTTGAAAACAGTAAACATTCAGGTCCGCTTGCATTATAGATTTTTGAAAAAACGTATTATTGACGTTTTTAGTAATATTATTAATTCATTTAAAATATTGCTTGCAGAAAATAATATGAAAACGTTAGTAATGTAAATAATATAATAGGTATATATAACGGTACAATCAAGACTGGGTATTTTATTAAGTATTGTTTTTTTAAAGATTCTATACGAAGCCTGGAATATCCACTGTTATTTAAACTAAGGGTTTCACTTTTACCAGTTGGCTACGCAATCCCAAACATCAAGTCTTACTCCATTCGTTTGTGGCTTTCAATGTTTCTTTCAGTTTGAGTTAAGCATATTGAATACTTGTAAGCTATCATATTTCCTGACACGCGCGCATTAGTGCTCGCGGCACTTCCAAATATAGTTGAGGGTTATCGTGTTGAAATATGGATGTGATAATAAAAAAAAAGCAAATATCGGCCGGCCTGCCCGCAGGGGAGGCGGTGTATGCCGATCACGTCTCGCCAGTATCAGACCGCGACTCATACACTTGATACATTCCCAAACCGCTAACACAGTATATTTATAGTCATAACAGTATTCAAATGGTAATGTGTAGAAAAATTTGCTAAACAAGATACGGGCTATCACTATCTAACTGCCGGTTAATACGCTGATATTCGGACCCTTTCGTAACATTGGGTAATTGACACATTGTACATGTGCATTGTAGTGTGACTTCTAAATATTGTGCTATCATCTTACTTATAATTTTTTTGACAAAATATTAATTTTAAAACTGTTAATATGCTGTTTGATTCGTTACACTTAAGACTATCATAGTATATCCTAAGAAGATCAGGAAGGCTGTAACGTTTTGTATAATGATAAGAAGTATCTGAGTTGATTTGACAGTCAAGTAACGTATTGGAATCATGTAGGTACTGCGATATAGGTAATAAAGAAAAGAGAGTCGGATTCTAAGCTGAGCTCAATTTCTATGCTGGCTTCTTAAATCTGGCTGGCTGGCTTCTTAAATCAGCACAGTGTAAAAAGCTTTTTATCCTAACAACGTGCTGCCATCCCGTTTTGAAATATGTAGAAATGAGGCACTTCTTTTCGCGGATTAATTTAATGATCATGACGAGTATTAACACAAAGTGGAATACAGTTATGTCCTACAGCTACTAGTATATCTAGACTCGTGTCAATTTCACTAAGCTATTTTCCAAAGGCAACCCCGCTTCAGGCACTCAGGATTTATAAATTGAATAATAGTAGATTGTTTCACAAGAGGCGAAAGTGACATATTTAGGCCTTTCACCCGAGGTTAGCACTACGCTTTTCATTTCGAATATAAAGGAAGTAAATAAAAACTAATTATAATAGTTAAATTAAAAACTACTTTTCTAATAAAATTAGGCGTTAAATCCATATCCAACACTAATCCTTGATCTAATTCAGCACTGCGAGGCAATTAAAAATAATTTATTTTGTATTTAAACGCTAAGCGCGAATTTGTTGATACTCTAGTATAGCCAATTTATCCTTTGAAATATATACTTACATCTTTTTACTCGCCCACGCCCATCAATAATACAGTGCGGCGCCGATGTTCTAATAATTATTTTATATACGTTGTATTTAAATATTATTGTACAGCGTTATTACAATTGTTTAGATCTTTCTGCTTTTAAGTTATATTTTAATTTAAAATTCATCTATCAATTATATTGTTTTCGCTTATGCATCTTCTCCTCCTGCGTTAGTCTTAATGAATTACTCAGCTATCTATAGCTTAAAAAAATATTTTTTCTAATAACGCATATATATATATATATATATATATATATATGCGTTACTCTAGTTACTCTAATAATATGAATACTATAATATTCATATTATTAGAGTTTAATGATAACGTTGACATAGCCTAAACTCTAGATGTTATTAGTATTCCAAATACCATAAAAAAACGGAGTTACTGCTAGGCTCGATTCACACTATGGTGCCGTTCACGGTTAAATCTCGCTCCGGTCGCGATCCGATCACATCTCTCCGTTTGTAAACCACTAGTCTGGAGTTTAAACAAAAGCGCTATAATTGTCGGTATAGGTCGTGATATATCCGAACTAGCTTCAGTCAAATATTTTTTTTCGTCAAACCGGCACCGGCGTGATATCGGATCGGAACTAGACCGTGATAAATCGTGAGAATTATCCGTTTTTTTTTGTTGCTTAAAAAAATTTGACCGGATCGGGAATGGACTGAAGCCGGAATGAGATTGAATAGTAGACGGCATCATAGTGTCTTAGTCTTATACTAATTTTTATGTTTTTCAACCGTCAATAAGGCCCTTTTCACACACAATTCCGTATTAACGTTACCGTGACGGTAGAGTAATGTAAGAATTGATATTAAAGTTTTGACACGATACCGCGCCCGTGTCGTGATTGTGATATAGCCATGCAAATCGACACGAATGCGGTTCTGCCACGGCTGCCGCGGAGTGCGGCGTGTGCGCTGGTATGTTGCGTTATACGAAACCGTTCACACGTATGCGGATAGAGGACGGACGGTGGTAGTTACGTGCCATTTCGTTGTAAACAATTTATAAAGTAGTAGTGGGAACAGGTAGCGGCTACGGTGTACGCGTGAAAGGTCTACGTCCAAATAAACGGTCGCCGTTAATACAGAAACCGTGTGCGCGTGAAAATGGCGTACCGGTTCTTTTTAACCGACTTCGAAAAAAGGTGGAGGTTCTCAATTCGTCGGCTTTTTTTTTTGTTGCTTTTTTTTATGTATGTTCGCCGATTACTCCGTCATTTATGATCCGATTCACGTGATTCTTTTTGTTTTCGACGCGGAATAGCTTCCAATTGGTCCCCTAAACATTTTACATAGTTTGGCCCAGTAGTTTTCATTTTATGAACATTTTTTATGAAGAAAATTTCCTTTTCGTTCCCTATGTACACCGATTACTCTGAGATTTATGATTCGATTTACGTGATTCTTTTTTTGTTAGACGCGGAATAACTGCCATGTGGTCCCCTAAAAATTTGACATAGTTTGGCCCAGTAGTTTTCATTTTACGAACATTTTTTGTTGCCGTTTCTTGGGACCTATATTTTTTAAGAAGCGCGGCACCATTCGTAGGTCCACCCATACATAGCTAGACACTAAAAAGTAAGAAATAAAAATAAAAATAATCGTTTAAAAAACCCACTTCAAAAACTAAAAAACTAAAATGTATAAAATAACTTATTTCTAAAGCTATTATTATTAATATATATTATCTAAAACATCTTGAAGTCGGTGCAACGTAAAACATAAAAATTACTATATTTTGAAAATTACTAAGCACCGACTAAGATGTTTTAGATAATATATATTAATAATAATAGCTTTAGAAATAAGTTATTTTATACATTTTAGGTTTTTAGTTTTTGAAGTCGGTTTTTTTAAACAAAGTTTTTATTTGTAGGCCTATATTCACCTCAATTCCACTCGAAATTATCGTGGCACCTAGGCATCTACAGCGTTTGTGTAAAGTTGTAACTAGCAATGCTAAACTTTCCAGGCAAAAAGAGTTACGAGTTGTTTGAAAGTTTTGAGATCAGTATCGCTTAATGACTTGGCGCTTGCGTACATTTTAAGGCATTAGAAGGAAAAGACAGTAATGATACATCTTTTTAGTAACTATTATATTATGTACAAATAAAATAATTGCTTCAAATTAAAAAAAATCAAAACGAAGAACGAATGCCTGCCTAACACATATGTATTCACGACTGTACGTCCCCTATTATATTTATCTATGATTGTACGGGATTTTATATCATAAGCACGTTCCAATACAAAAATATACAGAACACTCTTAAAGAACCAGCTTATCATTTTAAGAAGCAAAATCCTGGTCAGCTTAACCTCATAGGTACTATAACGTGAGCCAAAAATGTAGAAAGTTTTAAGAAAATAGAATAGAGTAGTACCTGGGCTGTTTTCTTAAAACTTTCTACGTGTTTTGTTTACACATCTGCTAATCATTTCTATAATTATTATAAGTAGAATGTAAGGTGAAGAATAAATGAGGCATGGCTAAAGTAGAGACAGGTCATCCGTGTGACGTACAACAAACCAAAACTGGTACTGAAACTAAAAGGTCAAATATATAAACCTGTCATACGTCATGCTATACGGGTCCGAACGTCTCCAATCAGCTGAGGTGAGAATATTGAGATAGATGTGTGGTATTACAAGAAAGGATAAGGTGAGAAATTAGTACATAAAATTGAGATAAAGAAGATTAATGTGGAATGGCACTAGTATGGGCATATAATGAGGAGGGATGAAAGTCAATTGACAAAGACAATGCTAAACTACAAGATGGATTTGTACAAATGTAAAGGTAGACCAAAAAATAGACAAATGGATTGTGTGAAGGATATGATGATTTGTGGTGTGATAAACGATGTATGTCCGAATAGAGGAAGGCGTGTGGGAGGAAAAGACATATTGTCCCCACCCCAAATAATTAATAATTTACTATAGTAAAAGAAAAGAGATATATTAATTAAAACATCTATACCTGTTACCTACGATAATGTCCACATTTAATTTTTAAGTTAAAAATTAGGCCTAGTAGCTTAGTGGTCAGCGCATTGACTTCACAAACTCAAAGGCGCGGACTGGAATTCAGGCTGAAGGCATGTATCACTTTGGGCAGTTTTCTGACCTTTGTTACAATTGCCATGAGATGATGGTGAAGGAAAACTTCGTGATGATAATTGAACGTCGAGATAAACGATTTGTGACACATATCAATCCACCTTAGACAAGCGTCGCGGATATACTGTCCGCTTCCCTATAAACGGAGGGCTCGAGCCCAGCAGTGGGACGTTTAGAGGCTGTTAGTAATACTACTCGCATGAATTACGATGAAAACAAATTCTTACATTACACTTACATATGATTGATCATACTTCCAACCTGCTTGCAAAATGTTTCATCTTTAATTTCAACCCTAAAATATTTTTTCTGATAACGAAGGTTACGTCCAGAGGACGTATATATATAGGATATAATTTATCTTCCTGGAAATTTTCATTAAGATCCTTTCAGCCATGTATAAATAGGTAATAAACAAATTAAGGTATTTTCGCATTTATTTGTGAGTAAGGTTTTTTTTTGTTTATTTATTTTTCTCGGTCTTGGATATGCAAAGATTTACAAGACATAAAAGTTCTTTGCGAACCGGGGATTAAAATATAATATATAGAAAATATAAAGCTTTCTATCTGAGAACAAATGAGAGTTCTGGAGGGGTATAAAATGGAACTCAAGCTATTACTAGGAAAAGCATTAGTAGATCACAATTTCCATATTGTAATTATTAATTTGTTATCGTCGTTTATCAACCGTGGTCCACTGCTGGACGCAGTATTGTTTTTTTATAGCAAAGCTGGCAAAAAATCTATGGCCGGTTCTTATATCGTACTATGCAGTCACTTTCTCTACCATCGGCTTAATTTTGACATTAGATGTGTGGAGCTTATGTCAAATTTTAAGCGATAGTCAGAAATAATGAATAGTCAGTAAGATATAGGAACCGGGCCCTAATGGAAAGTGGTTACCATCGCTATAGTGTTAATATTATAATACATAATTCCTTTTAATCTGGTGATAGGAAATCATGCATCACTAAAATATATGATTTTTCTATCCTAGTGTGCATAGTGTTAAAATCACCACGTGCTAACCGTAAAAGATGATACAAACTTTGTATTTATGTATAGAATAACAAAAACTACGTTTATATACAGGAACTTCATATCCATGAAAACGCACTAAGCCTTTATTTATATTTGCATTAGTTAAAAAGTGAGTTATCTTGCGGAACTGGCGAGTTAAACCGACATCAACGTTTGTATATAAATTGACTAGTTAAGTAATAAGTTTCCGATTAATTAGATGTCTGTCCAAAGTTCCAAATGATAATAAGGCTATACTCGCACGTTTCGCAACCTTTTAACTAAGGTAAGTATAAACAAGACTTTGTAGAATATCTTAAATGAAATTATCTATAGACTATTCACATCGATATGCCACAGAGTCATAGCCGTATATTGTATGAATTATTTCAATACGTCTTAAATAATATTCTACTGAAATAGTGTTCGTATTTCTAAGCCCAATAATTAGTCTTAAACGGTCTAATAATCTAAATAATATTCGTCTTATATATCCCATATAAACCAATCTTAAGCAGTTTCATACAACAAAAGTACTTAAACCTTCTTGAGTCCAATATCGTTAACCCTCTTACCATTCGTTCTGCATCGCATATCGGCTAGTCGTCTTGCAGTGCGGGTAGTAACACCTCTCTACCTATTACACGTAATACTTTTATGCTATCATGTACCTACAAGTTGCAAGTGCAATCTTCTTGAATATGGTGAAAGCCTGTACGTACGGTGCCAGCTTTTACCTTGCCATGTTACTTTATTGGAAAATTTTCTTTTATGTTCATTGTGATCATTTTTATTACAAAAGTAGAGTTTCTAATCGGCTTTGCTCGCGTAAGCTTTGAATTCGTATCTCACGGAAAATTTCAAGGATATAAAATATAGTAATTTCATTATAACAATGGTCCGCGTCTGTACTATATACCTATCTATATTGTAGTTTAGTGTATAACCTTATGATGTCAGGAAATAAAATTCTATATGTTTCTTTCAACTCAAAGAATCAGTTACCTAACATAGTTATATGGAATCGATTCATTTTATAGAATGGCTAAATGTTACAAACTGAACTGTCTATATATTTAGGACAATATGTACCTCAATAGTCTGTTTATCTAATGTAGGGGAATTCCGGTCGCTGGGTTTGTCTCTCTACACTATTAATCCGATTGCTTTCAATCATATATGACGATCATAGACTGAAGCCTAATATCGATTGCGCTATCTCTTCTATTACAATTCAATATAGAACTGTCTAAACATAATATTGAAATGGATATTGTTATCTATTTATTGAGAAATACTTATTATATTCGAAAGTACTTACTGCCTTTTAGGAACATTATAATTATATTAGAAACGACTAAATTGAAAAGTCGCACTACAATTCGTACTATGTCCCTGTCTACACTATACATTAATGCACCCAAGGACAAGCCCCGGCTAGTGTAAGACTATTGTGGGAATTGAGAACAATTATATATAGGGATATTGTGGTGAATTCCTAGTGGTACTAGGGGTCTGGGAATATGCGGACTATGTCGTCTGCCCGTCGCTATGTTCGGGGAACATGGAAAAACAGGCAAACGGTGACTCGCCACTCCCTGCATGGGCCCCAAAAAATGCCATAGAAGACAGGGGCAATACGGGTGTGAGAGGCTAAGGGGTGTAGAGAGATGGACTGTAGGTTCACCGAAGCTACTTCCGACGTTATACCATTTATTACTTCCACCCCTGGAGCTTGAGTTTTAGCTCTAGCGATCTTCCTATTATTATTATATAATTTTTATTGTGTGCAAGGAACCTACAAAAACTAATCTGTAATTTATTTGTGGTATACTACAGTAAAAATGACATATTTTGCATAGTATGTTTATTTCTTTTTCGTATAGAATAGAGGATCATTCCATCTCACTCCTCCACCTAGTCGGGATATTCCTAAAAAGGTGACTACTTTTCACCGGTTTGGTCTGTTTGCTGTACGTCAGCAATAAATTAATCTGACAAGTGGGTATTCGTCCACGCTCAATGGAGTGTTTACTAGAGTAACCAATAATATATTCACATTACAAAAACTATACGACATATTTCCCTTTTTATTAATTCATACTTTAAAACTTGCTTGTTTAAAATTTAAGAGGGGAGATAACTGTCGCAAATTTTGAAGACAATATCTCGCAGCTTAAATAAAAAGTTAATTACGTTACATATTTGTGATTTTTTAATCTGACTTATGATTAGGTACACTGAAATAGTAGATAATTAGACAAGGGGTGAAAGAAACCTATTTAAATACGAGATGGTTTGGCGCATGGGTGTACTAGCGAGGGCACTAATAGTTTGACTGCCTAAATAAGTCTTTCACCCGACGGAAACATTCTGCTTTTCATTTCGAAAAATATCCGTCAAGTTTTTTTTCTGTAGCATTCTACCAGCCAGTATTTCTTTATCATTAATGATAATAAATATTCAGCTTAAATGTTTGCAAATTAAATATTTAATTTAGTAAATTACAAAATCATATTACGCAACTGTTGTTATCTTTATATTACAATTTATGCCAACATGAGTGGTATGTATTACTTATGACTCGCATAGAATATAATTTTTTTGACAGCAGAGAAAATGGTTGCCCACGGTTTTCAATCCTCTGATCAGGTAACTTCAAGCTTAATCTCCAAGTACGAGAAATCAAAAATTATTTTTCGACTGATCATAACATTTATTTTTTCGCAGGTCCACTATAGTAGCGTTTCCTATCTAATTTCATCTAGTGTATATAAATAAAACTAGTTTCCCAGAAAAATAAGTGTTACTAACTAAAACGGACAGACACTTCATAGAGACTCCATTTTTACCAAAATAGAACCCCACGAGTGCATTTTAATATTAATTGTATACTTAACAGTTAACCGCAGCTTTCTAAACTAAAAATCCTTTAATTGAATTATCCTATCGTCTGATATGGTAATTTTATCCGGTCTGATTGGATTGAGTTGAATCTCAAAGCAGATTATCTTCAAAGAAGAACTCTGTTGTTCTCATTTGGAATACACGATCTTTCTACAAATAAATCGTCGTTTTCATTATTATGAACTTTCTATTTAAATCAGTGCATTAAAGATAAGTCCACAAAAATCCTAACTCAGATAGTTTAATTAATATACTAAATCAAGTTGTAGCTAGAGTTAAACGGTATATATTAATTTTTAATACCATTTCCAAATAACGTAATTATCATCATAAAACAAGACCTAAGGAAGGGTTCACGTGAATTTTATAGTAGTTTTAATATTTACTCAGGAATTATAATTCTTTATATTTTAATTTTGCTAACTATGCCAGCATTGATGCTCTTCAATTTTTTGGTGTCTTATGACCGCGGCATTAGTTTTAAATTGAAAAAGAAACAGAGATTTGGCTTGTTCGTTCTTTTTAATTTATGTTGCATTGCAAAGTTCTAAAGTTACAAATATTGCCAACTAATATCGATAGTTACTAATATTTGTTATTTACAATTATAACTATTAGTAGTTAGTAATACTCATAACTATGCAACGTAAAGAAACGAACGACTAGTCCAAATTTCTATTCATGCTAAAAATATTGTCGCGTGATACACCAAAAAATTACATCTTGTAATTACTTGGAATAAGGTAACTAAGGTAATTGACAACTAATGGAATAAAACAGCCTTTTAAAATCGTTTTATTTATTATAGTTCCGTAGCCATTTTCGTAAAAAAACACTTTTTAGGAAATCATTTTGATTCTCCGTTCGTCAGGACGTTTATGTATATTGCAGCCATTTTATTGATTATTCTTTTATATTGAAACTAACCAAAGTAACCCGCGGCGAGTTGCAGGGTAAACTCTAGTGCGTGCCTTTTGCTTAAAGAGCAGGCATTAATACAGGTTACTTAGGGTATTTGCCCCCGGAAGATACACTTCATTTGATATCGCAAATTATCCCATCTCCCGTCATGAAAAATATTTATGTCCATTTTCGGGATTAAAAGTACCTTAAAACAAAATTACATCAAAACCGATTAAGTACTTCTAGTAGTTTTTTGTGAAAGCTTAACAGATAGACAGATGGAGTGACTATTACATTTTTTATGGATGATGATTTCTTATATTTATAAACTTGAGAAATGATTGGTCTCCCATACAAACTTTTAGCCTGTGTTTCAATCCGTGCTAGTTTTATTAATCTGATCCCCGGTCTATCTATCTGTAAACTACATAAATGATAAATGATCAAAATCACCAAAATAACCAAAATGTCGAAAATGCCGATCACAAAAAAATCCTATTCTGCTTTCTGTGATAATTTTCACATAAATCTATTCGAAAATTTATCCTTTTATCCGGGATTAAAAGTATCCATTGTCTACCCTCGGTATTAAAATTACTTATATGTCGAATTTCAGCCAAATCGGGCTAATATTTTTTCTATGAAAGCGTAACCAACAGATAGACAGACAGACCGACCAGACAGACAGAGTTACTTTTGTATTTATCATATAAATAGGGATAAAATTCTTATAGGCTTATTCTATATGAAAAATAAATAATAAGATCTTCCAGCGAGACTATCGATATGCCCCGCATCCCTAGGCCCATCTATTATTGTTGGAAATTTGTATATATTGTATATATTTATGTATTGTATATTTTTATGTATTGTATATTTTTATGTATTGTATATACCTACTCCATGCCATTTATTGACTTGTAAGTGTTCCCTACACCTTGTTTTGGTGTTCAAAAAGTGTCATCCATTTGAACTTATTTTGAAATAAAACTTTTGAATGTAATATGTAGAGGAAGAACGCTTATATACTCGTAGGATAGTGGCCCTATAACAGCAAATACAGTAGGTATTCACAGTATATCAATTACCGCCTCATTTTCAATTGCCGAGCCGCTGAATTTCGATTCAATTTCGATAGATTCCAGGATTGCGTCGGCCACTAATCACTAGGCTATTACTGTTTTCATCTCCCGTTCAGACTGAGCCATAGTAGGGCGCTCATTGTATTTACAAGACGAGAATTTTTAAGTCAATAAATCTTTTTCTTTCAATTCCCTTATTGGTTTTTTCTTAATTAAATCTAGATATTTACAGTCCATATCAAAGAGGATGGTATGAGAGAAATTACGTTAATAAAAAACAATCAACGTAAGACAATCACTAAGATGTGATTAAATAATAACAGGATTGAATAAATTTTGATATTATTAAAGTTAAGATTTACTGCGTAGGAAATTTAACGAAAACGTTGCTAAATACGTTTTATGGATATGTCCACCGTAGATAGATAGATAACACTTTATTGCACACCAATATATACAATTACAGAAACAGACCATATTTACAATGTTTTCTAGGCAATACAATAGGCGGCCTTATCGCTCAAAGCGATCTCTTCCAGGCAACCTAAATGTGAAAAATTTGAAACAGGCGAACCGTATCTTCCTATTTAAAATATACTTTTTCAATAAGAAATCTTAGATACCCTTACATTCCTAAAATAAAGGCCGTGATAGCATAGTAGCTGAAGGCTGTGGTAGTTTCGTGGCTACTGAGATGCGTACGCAATATCATTCCAATGACGTGGATTCGAACCCTGACTGGGAAGGAAAGCAATCGTAATAAAACATACACGCAAATTTGAGATAGTTAATTAGCTGTTTAATACCTAATTTTTTTACTAAAATACGTTGAGCCATTTTGCAACTTTCAGACGACTGTCA
Source organism: Dendrolimus pini (assembly GCA_949752895.1). NCBI lineage: Eukaryota > Metazoa > Arthropoda > Insecta > Lepidoptera > Lasiocampidae > Dendrolimus > Dendrolimus pini. The sequence continues at coordinate 7,767,664 of OX457125.1, read as the reverse complement.
GACAAATATTCTTAAAACGGTCATTTGTAGCAGATCCTATAAAAATTTTAGCATTTATTTTGAAAATTAAATCATAAACACATTTTTTATAGAACGCATTTTTCTTTAGAGTCAGAATAATTCTACATATTGTATTATGGAGCTCACAGTTGTGGCATTTTTGCAACCGGTTTATATATGATTGAGCTTCATTAGGGCAAAATATTTTTTGTATGTGTGATGTGATATTAAATCTTTGTATTACAACTCGTATAAATGTGTGAAATGAACACCAAAAGGTATTTTGTAAAAGTGCGTTTACTTTGACCACCTCACTATAGAAAGGTTGAACTATCTCAGAAGATCATAACTCTATAAGACATAAAGCTTATAAGTATAGGTTTATAGAAGACGGGTGCTCCTATTTTTGAGCTGTGGAACCCTTTGTTGTATTGAAAAGGGATAGTCCTTGAAGCATAGCGACACGCTTCCCTGTACGCTTGGGTTTTATAAAGGCGATGTGAATACCGTAAACATTCCAGGCGACCCGAATGGTTGTGCCGGCTATGGTACCATTTTCTCACTCATCGTGTGCAACCACGATGCCTTTCCGTGCCATTAATTTCTAATAAGAGCTGCGTCTTCTGCGAACTGCATTGGATAGCACTAACTGCAGCATTTGTGCACAAATGGGTTGTTTAAAACGTATTGTGTCAATTTCATGTAAGGTTACGGTTCAAATATAAAGTGTAAAAGCAAAGATTTTGCGTCTTCTTTACAATTTATTCATATATCAGTATTCAAGATTATAAATAATACCTAAAAATTAAATTAAATTTAAAAACGCGGTACTTTGTAATTAGCTCGAAATCCGAAAAAGTGTTATTTTCAAAGTTAATTTTTCTTTAATATTCCAATACAAGGATGACTTTAAGTAACAGTTTAGATGTCCCAGTACCATTGGTTGGGTTTTCATATTTCTGGGGAAGTGACGCTTTACTGATTCACAGCAAGGATTAGAGCTCCATATGATGACGATGATGATCATGTACCACGTGCCATATCATGTGTGAATCAGTCAATTAATACCTTCAGCTAAATGTTTTAAAACAAATATAACTGTAAAAATAAAATTGATCAGAATTCAATAGAACACCAGAATATTATAACGTAAAATATTTTTAATAATATTTGATAAAAACTCAATATGATTTATTGTTTGTTAGCACGATCCCTCCATGTTTAACGGGGTTAATAAGGTTAGGGCATTGTGCCTTCAATAGACACATGTAGCTGTACAATATTGTTTCATATATTAGAACGTAAAGTGCTATACATTTAATAAAATGTTGACATATGAAATATTGTTTGATTTACGACCCAAACGTATATATATTAAAACCTGTAATGTTTTTATTTGATAAATTCATACAAAAACGTAATTACTCTTATAATTCAGGTAAGGGTTACTTTTAATATTTCAAGGTAATGTCGAAATAACGATAATTCACTGGCGGTAAGTGAGCTTTTTGTACGGGATGCAACCTGCGTGGACATTGGATGCATCTCACTTACTAAATACGTTAGATCAGCTGGTTCGGCAATCAAAATAACTAAATCATACGTTAATATGCAATACTCAGTGGGACCTATATGTTTGTCCTGTTTGCTGTTGGTTGTTGAGAAATGTTGACTGTGGGGTCCTGAGGCCATGTGTATTTTATATGGTGCTGTCGGGACGAATCTTAAAGGATTATTCAAGTTAGCTTTCTAAGTACTTTACCCACAGAACACGGTAACCTAGGTCCCTATTCTATTCAGTCTTAGAATAGGATTATAGGTGAAATATTGTAACAAATATTAATAAATTAGATAGAGATAGGCTAAGTTTTCTACACATAAAGATAATCTGTACTAATATTATAAAGAGAAAAGAGTTGTAATTTCGTATGCTTGCAACAAATAAACTCAAAAACTACTGGACTGATTTCAAAAATCCTGTCACCATTCGAATGCTACTTTGTCGCTGAGTAATATAGGCTATATTAAAATTAAGGATCCCTTCTAAAAGTTCAATAATGAAACCCATCAATCTAAACAAAATATCTGGTGAAATCGGGTTTTACGAATTTTATTTTATCAGGGCTGGACAACGTCTGCCGAGACCGCTAATAGGTAATATACTTGACATTTTCTTTCACATTTGATACGGAGTGTATAGTGAGATAGAAAGAGAAGACATCAACTGCATTTGCTTCTTTTTGATTTTACAACAGTATTTAGGCCGCTTTCATTAAGAAGCCATCGGGGTGCGACCTGGAACCTTTTCGAGCAACCAGTTCACGCAAGGAAGTTTCCGTGAACAGAGTCTTTGTGGTTGTTTCTAGGTATTCTCCTATTCACACACACCTTCTAAACACATTATTGTATAGAATGTATAAATATAATATGTGAAAGAAGAAAGACAGAATAAGACTATATTCGTATTTTAAAGAAATAGCGACGAATTTACTTTACTTACATACTCGTATTATGATTGAAAAAATGTAGCATAATTCAGGAATTTGTACGTATCTCTCGTTATTTAATGAAAATTAGATATTCATTTTATGTCTTTATAAAATTAAGATAAATGAGTATTATATTATCATATAATTAAAGTTATCGTATAATTAAGTTCGTAAAATAAAAACAAAACTACTTGCAATCTTCAGCTGCTTTTTTCCGCTTGAATAATCAATCATTGCACAATATAAGCCGTTTTATGTCGCTGTGCTCCGTTCGCTATCTCTATTGTAGTGATATGATTTAAATGGTCCATCGAACGATGTGAAATCTGGTAAATAATTCTGTACATTCAATAATATTCGTATTATTAAGTGTACATTGGTACATATTTTATTTACTTAAAATGAACCTTAAATGGCAATTAAACCATTTATCTGAGATCGGGTTCTAGAATCCTTCTAATCACCTAGACCGATTTCGGTGACTTTGTCTTTGTGTGTTTGAGTGGGTTCCCGGATGGTTTAAATTCACAATTAGAACCACAATTAGGTGGCACTGAGATCGGGTTCTAGAATCGTCCTAATCACCTGAAGCGATTTTGTTTTTGTGTGTTTGAGCCCACTCAAACTGTGGATTTAAACCATCCGGGGATGGGTCCCGGTCCGGGGACCCATCCCCGGATGGTTTAAATCCACGATTGGCACCGGTAGATGGCGCTGAGATCAGGTCCTAGATATTTATTTTTCAGAGCAGGACAACGTCTGCCGGGGCCGCTACTTAAATATAAAATTGAGTTTGAACAAAACAAAGGATCTTGTAACATAAATTAAATAGCCAATATTTGTCGTATTTAAACTAATAAATATGTTTAAAAAAGGTTTGAATATTTATTTTGTTTATATATGTCCCCCTTATATGTAAACCGATTATGATAAAAATTGTTACTTGACTATTTTTTAACCGACTGCGAAAAAAGGAGGAGGTTCTCAATTCGTCGGGATCTTTTTTTTTGTTTTTTTTATGTATGTTCGCCGATTACTCCGTGATTTATGATCCGATTTACATGATTTTTTTTTGTTCGACGCGGAATAGCTTCCAATTAGTCCCCTAAAATTTTTACATAGTTTGGCCCAGTAGTTTTCATTTTATGAACATTTTTCATGGAAATAATTTTCACTCCGTTCCATATGTACACCGATTACTCTGAGATTTATGATTCGATTTACATGATTCTTTTTTGTTCGACGCGGAATAGCTGCCATGTGGTCCCCTAAAAATTTGACATAGTTTGGCCCAGTTGTTTTCATTTTATGAACATTTTTCATGGAAATAATTTTCACTCCGTTCCATATGTACACCGATTACTCTGAGATTTATGATTCGATTTACATGATTCTTTTTTGTTCGACGCGGAATAGCTGCCATGTGGTCCCCTAAAAATTTGACATAGTTTGGCCCAGTAGTTTTCATTTTATGAACATTTTTCATGGAAATAATTTTCACTCCGTTCCATATGTACACCGATTACTCTGAGATTTATGATTCGATTTACATGATTCTTTTTTGTTCGACGCGGAATAGCTGCCATGTGGTCCCCTAAAAATTTGACATAGTTTGGCCCAGTAGTTTTCATTTTATGAACATTTTTCATGGAAATAATTTTCACTCCGTTCCATATGTACACCGATTACTCTGAGATTTATGATTCGATTTACATGATTCTTTTTTGTTCGACGCGGAATAGCTGCCATGTGGTCCCCTAAAAATTTGACATAGTTTGGCCCAGTAGTTTTCATTTTACGAACATTTTTTTGTTCCCGGTTCTTGGGACCTATATTTTTTAAGAAGCGCGGCACCATTCGTAGGTCCACCCATACATAGCTAGACACTAAAAAGTAATAAATAAAAAATAAAAACTTCGTTTAAAAAAACCGAGTGCTTAGTAAGTTTCAAAATATAGTAATTTTTATGTTTTATTTTGCACCGACTTCAAGATGTTTTAGATAATATATATTAATAATAATAGTTTTAGTAATTTTATTATTTTTCTAAAGTTATTTTATACATTTTAGTTTTTGAAGTCGGTTTTTTTAAACAAAGTTTTTTTTTAAAAGTAAACTTACTTAGTACTCTGTTGAAGAAAATACCAGATACCCGGATTATAACTTTCGGCGAACACGGCTTCTCGTAGTGCGTTCCACAACTCTGCAGCTTAGAACCCCAGAGAACGGATATTATTATGTTTTTTATTATTATAATTATTTATTCAGCAAAAAACATAAAAAGTAACAATATATAAAATGTATAAAATAACTTATTTCTAAAGCTATTATTATTAATATATATTATCTAAAACATCTTAAAGTCGGTGCTTAGTAATTTTCAAAATATAGTAATTTTTATGTTTTACTTTGCACCGACTTCAAGATGTTTTAGATAATATATATTAATAATAATAGCTTTAGAAATAAGTTATTTTATACATTTTAGTTTTTTAGTTTTTGAAGTCGGTTTTTTTAAACGAAGTTTTATTTTTTATTTGTTACTTTTTAGTGTCTAGCTATGTATGGGAGGACATACGAATGGTGCTGCGCTTCTTAAAAAATATAGGTTCCAAGAACTGGGAACAAAAAAATATACGTAAAATGAAAACTACTAGGCCAAACTATGTCAAATTTTTAGGGGACCACATGGCAGCTATTCCGCGTCGAACAAAAAAAGAATCACGTAAATCGGATCTTAAATCACGGAGTAATCGGTGTATATATGGAACGAAGTGAAAATTATTTCCATGAAAAATGTTCATAAAATGAAAACTACTGGACCAAACTATGCAAAATTTTTAGGGGACCAATTGGAAGCTATTCCACGTCGAACAAAAAAAGAATCACTTAAATCGGATCATAAATCATGGAGTAATCGGCGAAAATACAAAAAAACAAAAGCAAAAAAAAAGTTCCCGACAAATTGAGAACCTCCTCCTTTTTTCGAAGTCGGTTAAAAAGACAATAAAGTTTGGTCTAAAACTAATATATGAGGGCTTCAACACCTATAACTAGGTAAAAACCCGTATTATATTAGGTGTTAGTGCTCTTCCAATGCTCAATTATTATTATAGGTGTTGTATATGTTACCTCAGACGAAAAAGTAGGTTAGACTGAGCCGAGGTCTCAGAGTCAAGCCGGCTCTACAAAGTTGATTATGGAATAGGAAGATAAATGTGCAAGAGTTTCCAATGCATACATTACTATTAACTACACAACGTGTATACTATATGTGTTTACGCAAAAAAAAATAAAAAATATATGCTTGACTTTCATTCACTAGAGTACATTATATCCAAGTCGCGGAAGGCCACGACACACCTTCCATGATCAAATTGATCGTGTACTAGCAGAAGGTGATGTCAGGAGTCTTAAGAAAAGACGAGCGTGCATGACAAGAGCTATGAATGTCAATGAAGCAAGTGAGGTATGTATGTAGATTATATCGATTATCTATATATTTATAGATACATACATATACATGAAGCAAAAACAGCAAAAAACTTTGTGGCCCTTTTTACGAAAATTGCGCGGACGGAGGAGTATGAAATTTCGCACACTTATAGTTTATATACAGAAAGAGTGCAGATGCTAATATTAAAAAAATATATATAATACATTGTATCAATAAAAAAACATTACACACACTATCATGTATTTGACACACGGACGCATACATACTCTTTTGTTTATTGTTAAAATCAAATTAACAGTGTCGCCTTGGCGATATCTCTGATATAATCAGCACTATAGTCTTTGACAACAGGACCTTAATAATGTTCAGACTTAAAATTTAAATTAATTATTGTGGTCCAATTTCGACCACGGGCAGTAATTATTAACTTTTGATAAAATACAAAAGTTTTCACGTAATACGATTTCTTATTATAGTGGACCTTACTGTCTCAGAAGGAAGCGACGATGTCTCATTCAGGTTGGCTCCCGACCATAGCCTAGAATGACTAAGGGTCGATTCCTATATCTTACCGACCGTTCATCAGTTCAGTTCTAAGCTAACAATCCGTTTTCAGCATCTGTGATAGACCACGGCCTTATTCTTTTAGGTTAACATCAAAGTCGTAAGTATGCAAAGTAACTAAAAACTTGGCACGTAACAGAAAGCTCAGCGACCTGTTTATTATCTTTATGTTACTACTAAAACCGAACCAACACCTTAAGTTTTCTTCTTTTATTTGGCTTCGTACAGTTTGTGTATCTAACCAGTGTCAAGTATTCGTGAATATTAAGTCTTTTTTCTACACAAATAATCGATTCTTGACTAAAAATCAGTATTCTATAAGTAAGCAAAACTTACATGATATCTACATATACATAATAAATAAAAATAAAGTTTCTATCTGTAATTTTAAAATAAATGCCAATTCAAGTGAAAAATGCTATTTATACTCTGCCTAATCACGAATAAAAGTTTTACAGCGTTATTCATAAAAACTTGTTAATTAAGATTTTGAACTTTACTTAATTAAGCAACGAATTAAACCTCAATGTAGCCTCAAACAGTGTTCAAAATTTTCTTATTCATAAAAGATATTTAGACATTACTTAATACTATTTAACATTTTCACCCTGGTAACTTTTTGGTTGATATAATATGAGCGGAACGGGCCATGTTCTTATGAAACGTTACAATTAAACAATGAATCTGTAATTGTTGGCTGATGTACTTCACTAGCTACCTAGCATAGGAAAGAGTATTATTTCGTCAATATAGCCGAATCGCAACCATTAATTTAATATGCACTGTTAATTGGCGACTTTTGTATCTACTCTAATATCATCATTCATGACGATATTAGTTTAGACGAGAGTAGTAGTAAATGATGATTTTCATCATATTTTACTTAGAGTAGCTGTAAACTTTTCTAAATTCTACTTGGTCATATTGGATCATAGACTTCTACGTAGATTTGTAAACTGTAGTACGAGAGCGTCTAAATTCATACATGTCTAATATATCTTGCTCTTGCAGCTTGCACTGGCTTGCAGCTGTAAATTGAAATAACATTTTTGTCGGCCATTTTGTTAATTAAGAGAGTTAAACACTTGTATGAGGTTGTTTAATCTGACAGCTCCTTAAGTAACTGTTTAAACAGGTTATGAACTCTAAATAGTGTTTATGAATACAATTAAGTATTACTCAAAAAATATTCAACATTCATGAGTAATAATATACAATAAGGCTGTTAGTGTTTTTGTCTAGTTAAAAGTGTGTCTAGAAAAGATCGGAAACAGCTTAATGGATTTACATACATTTTTAGTAATGAAAAGGTCAATTGACAATCTATTTTTATATTTACATACATACATACATAACTTCACGCCAGGTCCCTTGCGAGGTAGGCACGAACAACAGAGCGCCATTCAGGCTTATTCTTACACACCTCATTTGCTTCTTTGACATTCATAGCTCTTGTCATGCACGCTCGTCTGTTCTTAAGGCTCCTGACATCACCTTCTGCTAATACATAATAATAATATTTTTATATTTACTTTGAGATATTTATATTTAGTTTTCATTAGTTGGTAATGTTACTCATTATATGAGTATTCTAGATTTTAATTTAATAAACACAACAATTTTATTTTACATTACTGTGTCATTTCGATATTTTGATGTGTCATTTCAGATGGCATACGCGAATCTCACCTCATTTTTCATAAATATGGAAATTACTAAAATTATTTTATAGAGATTCAAAATGCACGTTATTTTACCTCAACCAGTCAATTGATTACATACAAATGAGGTGCGGTCAAATGACTCGCGCAATTTGATGTTTATTTGTTTTCGAAAAGAGAACATTTTGTTAAAAAAACAACTCTTTCCCTTTCTTTCCCATTTGATATTCCACAGAAATTGATCCTTACCAGCTACACTATGATTTGCAATTATAAAACAGATGTGTTTATTTTTTTCAAAATCAGGCGATGCGATTCCTGACAAGGGTAATTGAGTTTTCTAAAATCTATTGATGATCAACACTTTAGTTTCCATCAAAATCGACCTCGAAACTCTGTTAAGTGTTTTTCACCATTTCGTATAGTTTACGATTTGGCCGAGTTTAAAACTTCTTGTCTGTCAGGAATACTGACTGAAACGACATCCACAATGTTTGAGTTTAAGCGGTTCGAATTAACTGAATATATGCTACAGAGATCGCTGTTAAACGACGACCTGTAATTGCCGAAATACAAAAAGGATAATTAGTGTCTTTAATTACGCACAGCAATTTTGCAGTTTTACACAGTGTATTTCATCGATTGAAAGACATGAGAAGGGACTATAAAAACATCTACCAGCCAGGAAATAAAATTATATATCAAAACGTTACCTTTCAACTACCCGCTAAAAACTAAAATTCAGGCCAAGCAAGCAAAGTTTGCGCTTTGATAACACATTTGTGTGAGTTGAGCCTAAACGACCGATTCTCTCAAGGTTTTAAGCGGGCTTTGATTTATTTACCACTAGCAACATCTGTTCTATGAGACAAGTGTCTAAACGATACTTTGAGTTGTCAAATTATCGTGTACTTACTTTGTCGGTAGTTGTTAGGTAAGTTTCGCAAATTAGTGGTGCCTCTCTCTCAGTTGGTGCATATCTATAAGCCTGTACGGTCGTCTTTGTGATGAGACCGTAATTCACCCTTTTGTCTTATTAATTTAATCTGATCAGCTTATGGACCTATTCTTCAGCCGAGTGTTAAGAAGGTACTTTAATCATGTCTATATTATACTACAAATGCGAAATATTAAAAATGTTATATCTATAGAAATTTTTAATAAACTATCAGAAAAAGAAAATTGTATTCGTTTCAAAATGAAATTTTACAGATTACTTATTGAAGGTCAGGAGTCTAACACCGCTTCTAAAATAATTTTAAGCGGCGCAACTAACTCTCCAGTAGCATATCTTTTTAACCCACTTCGAAAAAAGGAGGAGGTTCTCAATTCTTCGGGATCTTTTTTTTTTTGTTCCTTTTTTTATGTATGTTCGCCGATAACTCCGTGATTTATGATCCGATTTACGTGATTCTTTTTTTGTTCGACGCAGAATAGCTTCCAATTGGTCCTCTAAAAATTTTACATAGTTTAGCCCAGTAGTTTTCATTTTATGAACATTTTTCATGGAAATAATTTTCACTCCGTTCCATATGTACACCGATTACTCTGAGATTTATGATTCGATTTACGTGATTAGGTTTTTGTTCGACGCGGAATAGCTGCCATGTGGTCCCCTAAAAATTTGACCTAGTTTGGCCCAGTAGTTTTCATTTTACGAACATTTTTTTGTTCCCGGTTACTGGGACCTATATTTTTTAAGAAGCGCGGCACCATTCGTAGGTCCACCCATAAATAGCTAGACACTAAAAAGTAACAAATAAAATTTAAAAACTTCGTTTAAAAAAACCGACTTCAAAAACGAAAAAACTAAAATGTATAAAATAACTTATTTCTTAAGCTATTATTATTAATATATATTATCTAAAACATCTTGAAGTCGGTGCAAAGTAAAACATAAAAATTACTATATTTTGAAAATTACTAAGCACCGACTTTAAGATGTTTTAGATAATATATATTAATAATAATAGCTTAAGAAATAAGTTATTTTATACATTTTAGTTTTTTCGTTTTTGAAGTCGGTTTTTTTAAACGAAGTTTTTAAATTTTATATCTATTGAAATGAAAATAAATATATTATACTTATATGAAAATCATTCTCTCGAATATACCATTAAAGCGTTTCTCCTGAAAAATCATTTTATGTAATTGACGAATATTATGTTTCTAAAGTGTTTAACTATTGAAATTTAACGTATAAGTAAATAATAACAACAACCCATAAATGTCCCACTGATTGGCTCGTGCCTCCCACTATAGGGGAACGAATAGCATACCCGCCACGCTTGTCCAAGGCGGCTTGGCAGGTTTGACACATCGGTTATCTCGATGTGCAGGATGCATCACGATGTTTTCCTTCACTGTTTGTTATTCACGTGGTAATTGTAACAATATGCACATTAGGTCAGAAAACTGCCTAAGTGGATGCGTTCCGGCCAAGATCCAACCCGCGCTCTTTGAGTTTAGGACGCGTGCGCTAGCTATTACGCTACCACGACTATATTAGAAATACATACATGTAAATCATAGTTCTTACGAAAATATAAGAAATTAACAAAGATTTCCATTCCGAATCGCAGTTGAAACTGAACTATCTCTGATTCATACATACATACATAACTTCACGCCAGGTCCCTTGCGGGGTAGGCACGAACAACAGAGCGCCATTTAGGCTTATTCTTACACACCTCACTTGCTTCTTTGACATTCATAGTTCTTGTCATGCACGCTCGTCTGTTCTTAAGGCTCCTGACATCACCTTCTGCTAGTACATGATCAATTTGATCATGGAAGGTGTGTCGTGGCCTTCCGCGACTTCTGCATCCATCCACTTATCTCTGATTCATTTACAATATAATTTTACAAAATGATTAAGGCAAACATTTAAAAAGTATTATATACAGTTACATACATTTTAAGCAACAAATGTGATAAAAAATATTTTGCCCCAAGCATTAAAAGATTATAGGTTCTACGACGCTAATTGTAATAATATTTTAATAGTTTTGTAATGCTGAGCTTAGACAAGCCGAAATACGCTCGTCTAGCAAAACAACCGCATATCTGATGCATTATTAATCTATTGTGAATAAAATAAAGTAGTTTTTATAAAAATGATTAAATCAAATTATTTATTTCTCTTTTACAAAGAAGTAAATGTTATTTTATTTTGATTTGATAATTATTGAAGGAGTTAAATAGATTCATCTCAATAACTTGCAGGTGATTTGGTGATTTTTTTTCTTAATTTAAAATAACTGTATTTTTTTTTAAACCACGTTACGCGTAATATTCGGAAGATTTTTGATAAACTTTTGATATATTATTGATAATTGTAATGGAAAAGTTGTTTCGTTTACGCCTCTTTTTCGACCTTTTGCGGCAATAGGAGACTTAAAAAGGCTCAACTATCATTTGTTTGATTTATGTTAGTCGTACTTATTGCGTATAAAATCGCCGCGTTTCCTTGTTTCATTTTCATCGCTCGCATGTGACTGCTAAATTAATAAATTCCATGTAACATTAAATACTTTCAGTGAAATTTGAAACATTTAACAATTTTTCGGGTTCTACTAAACTCCATAAAGTTGGAGAATCCAGACACTTTATTTTCATATTTTTATACAACTCCCATGTGAAATATGTTGGATAGTTACCACTCTAGATGACAAGGTTTTTGATGTGGAAACGTTAATATAGAGTTTTGTAAGAAAAATCATGAACTGAATACTGTAGCAGCCCGGTACTGTTTTTTATTATTCTTCCCTATGACGATCCATGTTGTCACACTGTTTCCTTGTTTTATTAATTTTATATTATTGTTAAATAATTTTTTTTAACTCATAATTATTAATAACACATTCTGGGATTATATTTTTTGCAAAAAACCTAATAGAGGAAGACAGGGTTTGGAAAATGTAGCTATTTCATCACAGTGATGCTTATTTGGCCTAAAAAGGTGTCACGTATAGAAAGCTAATAAAGTTTGTGCTGAAAGCGGTAATGTGTATAACGAACTTTACTTTGGAGGATGATATTTAGTACACATATTGATGTAAGTGTTTTTTGGAAGAATTTCTTGAAAATACTACCCACTTCGTACATTTTGGAGGGACTCGAATAATAATGTAATATTCGTTATTTAAGTACAATGTTATTATTATTAAGTGGCAGTGTTACAGGTGGAGACCACGTCATGGCAAACGTACATTACAATGCCCTCCAGCTCCAGGGACTGATGACTTGCGCAAGGTTGCCGGCGGGCCTGGATGAAGAAAGCAGATGACTGAGACACGGGTTGTGATGTGATTAATCGACGTCCAACAGAGAATATCTATTGGGTGAAGACTCGTTAATCAAGCTGACGATATTCGTTATCTTATTCTTTTAATTAAGGCTTAATAATAAAGCATGCTTGAAACATATATTGCTGGCTGCGATTAATGATATCAGATTAAAATGTTATATAAAAACTAGATTTTATGTAACATTTTAATCATGAAAATCATTTCTAATTTTTAATTAATTAACTATAATGGATGACGAACGAGATGTGATATTTAATTCATTCATTAGAGTGTGAACTTATACGTCAGGGGGAGAGCATATGATAAGGCTTTAATTCTATGAGTGGTACAACCACGAAGCTGTGAACACGAAACGAAAGCAACGAGAGGGGAGTGACCACAACGGAACGCGCAGCACAAAGATTAAATTGAATCTGGCAACTTGCCAGAGACCCGCACCCGAAATTACAAAATATTATGCTGATTTTATAGCTTGAGTAAAGGCTGCTTACAGTCATACTTTAGAGTACTGCTCGCGGTTATATAAATAATGTAAGGCTACTGTAAAAATGAGGTCTCAAATATCTGTTAGGACATTTGAAAGGTTGATCCATCAAAAGTTTATTTTGATTAGACCAAGGGCCCATTTCATGGAAAGTGGTTAATGTCGCCTATGTACGTTAGAAATACAACTTTTACTAACTGCCGGACTCAAAGACAATTATACAATATATATATATATATATATGTCGCCGTCAGCCAATCACATTTCATTGCTGGACGTAGGCCTCCCCAAGTCGGTGCATACATAATAAAAAAACTTGTAGGATATTAATAGTACATATTGAAACAAAAATTTGTGGGTGTCTAAAATATCAAATGTTCTATGACCATTTAAGCTACTTCAAAAATATGTTTGATCGACCTAGGTCTCGAGGATCTGAGACTGGCCTGGTGTTTATTTGCTTGTAGATTATTGTAATACATATTGTGTTTTTGACACTGCTTGATCCCTCAGCAATGACAATATTTAAAACGTAAAAGTATATTTCAAAAGAAGACAAAATGCATTTTCTTAATCTCCAAACATATTTTTCGAGATCAGGTACGTTATGTAATGAGGGTGATAACACCGACGCACTCAAGCTGAATCAAATATTTGGGGCAAAGTGCGTTCCAGTGGGTGACGCCGAATTTCCCGGTTAGGTGATAAAAAATCTTGATGATAGTAATTTGTATAACACCCCCTAAAATTACATCTTACGTAAGATTTAGTGTTTGCCGCCATACAATGAATTTAAAATATATACAAATTCTATGCTTTATTACAACGTAAGGCCGTTTTTTAACTTATTGGGCTCGATTCACACTATGATGCCGTTCACGGTTCAATCTCGCTCCAGTCTCTGTCCGTTCAAATATTCCTAAACAATAAACAATCAGAGAATTCTCACTTCTTACTATCGTATCGCTCAAGCTTTTCAACTCCAAACTAGTAGTGTAGACAGAGGGAGATTTGATCGGACCGAGACTGGAGAGAGATTGAACCGTGTTGTGAGGATTGTAGTAAACACAGCGAAATTTGATCGCAGCGAGATCGGAATTAGATTGAACCTTGAGCGATATCTTAGTGTAAATCGAGCCTTATAGATAAGTATTTAACACAAAAGGCCTTACTTATAATAATCTCGTTAAGAAACGATTAGGCATCTCTTAAGTAAGAGAATCAGAATCAGACCCTTATCAATGAATATGTTTTTTTTTCACTTGTAAACGTGTATTATTACCTGTTGTTTACCTAAGAGGAGCACAGGTAAACGAAATTTGAATGATTAACGTAGGTTGTACCCAAAATATTCGACTAAAGAGGAGTTTATGGGTAAGATTTTAACTAATCAGTCGCTGAGTAGTTTCTTTAATTTTAAGAAACGATTATAAGTAAGGCACTTAGCGTTCAGTATTCTTAATCTTTTCTCACTACGAAAGCCTGCTTTTCTCTGTACCAGTTTTCGTTATATGACTTTAGTTCCCTATCTAAAGAAATTTGCATATTCTGTGACGGAATGGAAAAAGAAAAGCTGAACACCTGTTTATAAATTCTTCTCATGTCATTTACCTTACATACTTATATTCTTATAACAACACACAATTTCTCTATAAATCTGTAATATAAGCAGCTTGTAAAATCACATTTAATGTAGAATTAGGATATGCCCGTGATTTCGTTCAAGTTTAAAGTAGAAAATTAACGCGGGATTCCCGGGTCACAAAGTATCGCAGAATTTAAAAAGGAATGTAAGCTATCGTTTTAGTGAATAAGCTAATTGTTATGCACTCGAAAACTAAACTCCCGGGAAAATTCCCGTGGGATTCCCGAAATATATAATAAACATAAAATTTGATATCGATCAGTAAAAAAAACGCATTGGAATTCGATTTTGTTTCAATATGGCCATTTTAAATCATTCCCAGAAAAAAAATCCTGCAGGATTCCCAGTTCCCAAGATTTTCAGTCTGAGAATTTTCTGTCGATCAGCGAAAACCGCATGGAAATCGACCCAGTAGTTTTATGTGAATCCCTAACAAATTTTAATAGACAAGAAATCTAAAAAAATTGTATCGTGTTCTCCGTCGATTATATGTATAGTCTAATTTTTTTAAACAGGGATTTTTAGACCTTTATAATTGCTATTAAAGAGCACTTTTTGAATATATCTGCGTCATGTGATGTCATCCACACGGTCTCGTGTGGGAGGACCTTGCCGCCTGTATCGCCACGTGATAAGCAGCGGCAGACCCGCTGAACCAGCGCTGTCGTGGGCTGGTGGCTGACTGCGAGGTAATTGCAAGATTCAATATTCTCCGGGCTTAATTGGGGAATAAGGGATGGTCATATATTGAGTACATAACCCCCTACACGCGGAAATTGCCTGATTGCGTCTCCAGACACTAAAATAAGATAAATCCATAAATCTAGAGGACTAAGCCTGCGAGAGAATGAGATAGAATACAATATATCTTATATTTTATTCACTATGCTCAATTGCTCATACAGATAGAGTGGGAAATGTTTTGAAGTTTTTCGTTAATACTTCAAATTTGGTGTTTTAAAGCTTAAATATAATATTATAACGATATAATATATTTCATATGACGTCACGAAATTTAGAATCCTCCCACCCCTTGTCACACTTTGTTTTACTTCTACTGCGTGTGAAGTGCATACACAATTTTTTAAAATAAATTTACACAGAAGTATGTTTCACAATTACTTTTCGAAGAATTAATGGAGTTGTAGCAAACAGCTCTATCTCAGATAGTTTTTAAATTATTATAGGTACATATAAAAGTTGATTTCACACAGTCCCTATTTATACGTCTTGTTTGAACTAATGCACGTTTCAAACAAACTCACTTTCATATATTTGCATATTAGTATGGATTATGAACATTTGTAATAAACCAGTTTTACTCTATGTAGCGCACATCGACTATTTTCGGCAAATATAATAAAACGAAGTAGAGAGGGCTGCAATAGCGATCATCTGCGGTAAGATTGCCTTGGTTTTTAATAACATCAAAAGGGGAAAAGCGAAATACATAAAATCGCTTTTGTAGGTACACAGTTTGAACGTTTAAACTTTTTATAGGGGCATTAAGGGTGAAAATTCAACGGATATCTGTGAACAAATAGTAGTCCCTGAAGAACGGAAACTGCTATAAGAATTCGAGTCGCTGTCATTAGTCTCAGACGTGTTTTGATCAGAGGCCGGGCCTTACTATGAAGTGTCGTCGCTATTATTGTTCTCCGGCCAGAGCGAGACAAGTACCCATTACAGTCACCTCTCGCTCCGTTGCAAAGGATAGCACTGTGTTATTAGTATTGTACAGGTGTTTTATTCATTAGACCGTACGAAAAATATCGCGTTGCGCGTATCAACGTTTAAACGTTGTACTCTGTATGAAGAATAATTTTACGTATTAGCGTTAAATCCTGGTTGAGTTCGAAGAACGGAATTCGCTTTTGTATTTTTTCTTCTCCACTTCGCATAGTCATCGACATCTGTTAATATTGTGTGAGTGATAGAACGCATATCATCTAAGATGTCAATTCTTAGGCCTATCCCTCTTAGTGTGATGTGGCGGAGACGGCATGGTTAGAAGACATTTAATCCCCACATTGATTAACGAAAAAAGTGTTCGTTTTATCTTTGTGACAAGGATCGTGTAATTATTAGAAGCGTAGGTACATACAATAACAAGGCCTCAGGAGATTGTGATATTCTGTTGATTGGACGACGCTTTAAAATATAGTTTTGCTGTCAAATAGAGATATGTATTGCAAGGGGAATCGATATTCCAGTATTGAATATAGGTATAGGTAGGTATAGGTATATAGGTATAGGTATGTATATATATATATATATATATATATATATATATATATATATATATATATATATATAATAGGTACAGTCGACTCTCGATAATTTGACAATCAAGGGTCAAGATTTTTTTACACATTATTAAGAGATCAAAATAAAAGGATCTTATAACTTCTTAGTTTCTTGATAGCCTTTTCTCTTAAAAGCCTCCCTTTTAAAATATCAAGTAAACAAGAGTTTGATCAAAATTTGGGATTTATTATGTTAAATATTTGCACAATTATTCACAATTTGAAAAGAAGTCCGTAATTTTCTGTTAAGTGAGCGACTTCAGTTCACTCTATCACTGTCCAATGAATTTTCGATAGTGCTGAGAGCTGAAAAGAATTCGTCACTTGTGTCGGTGCTGGTGGCGTAGAAGCGTAGGGTAATTATAGAAAGTGGAGAATCCCGGACTTAAAATTATTGCATATTGGCAGTAAAGATACTATTCCTTAAATTTCGAATTACCGATGAGACCAATTAATATCGATTGTATTTTTCAAAAGACTAGGAAAATTTTTCAAATGACCGAGTAATTCAAATTAAAGAGTGTCATATTATCTAGAGTCGACTATATATTGTTAGAATAGTGCATGAAAAGCACATTGCGCTCAAACACCACTGAAAGATATCATTACTATTTTCAAACCAAAATCTATACAAATAAAAATTAATCGAAGAAATATATACAGCGCATATACAGCGTATAACTTGAGAATGACTTTATCGACTTTGATGACTTTTTTTTGTGTGTTTGAGTGTATCCCCGGATGGTTTAGATTCACAATTAGTACCTGTAGGATGACCTAGAATCGGGTCCTAAATTTTTATTTTTTTAAGGCGTCTGGCGGGATCGCTAATAATATAATAAAAAGTGTAAGAAGGCATATATGAAATTATAAACATGCAATTTAAGACTGACTTTACAATTCACGTTTGAATCCAGGAGGCATCGCCTCTCCGCTTGTTGTTTCAATTTCGCGATCTTAAATGAGGCACCGCCAATAAGGGAGAACCTTAGAGATTACTTGACGTTTAGACTCAAAAACGGAAATAAAGTTTTTATGTCACAATACGGTGTGTTATTATATATTATTTATAATTATTTTTATTTCGACCAATATAAGTCAATGGTTTCATTGGTCAATCATTTTGTGGGTGAAGTCCATATTTCAATAAACCGTTTAGATTTTCTAAAAGAACACGATTCTTGCTGAAAACAATTCATATTTTACGAATATTTTATTATAGTTTTAACATAATTTTATAAGTTTTAAATAAAATTGCACAGCAAAAAACCACATTTCAAATTCATGCCAAAACTGACAGCTAAGTAAGCGATTTTTTTACCAACATTTCGCAATAAATCATTTTAATTAATACGATTAATACATATATTTTCAATTACATTTGTGTAAGACTTTACTTCATAATTTTACAAGGTAGATGATGTCAGACGATGTTGCAACATTTTTACGGAAAGTACTCCAAATGATAGCAACACGTGTGCTCGAATTTTTTTATTGAGCTGTGTCTATAAAAACCCTGGAGAAAACAAGAAATACCTCTTAGGTATAAAATGTTTATTGTGCCAAGTGTGCCGAATTATTACCTCATATTTTATGTTCCCTCTTGTTGTAAACGCAACAGTTATTTCCAGTGGATATATTCTATATTTATTTGAACCGTGTCAGATATCAATTTTTGATTGATAATTTCAATCATTTAATTAAAGTTAAAGGCGTTGTTCTCGACTGAATCATCTTACCACAATTCTTGATACAAAATTATTTAGAAACTAATTGGCACGCTTTTAGCTGTCGAAATTTGCAGAGAGCGTTGGAAATTCCGCTTCATGTTTGGGAAGTTTACTAATTAAGATAGATTTTATACGCTTTGTGTACGATATTAATATAGTTTTAAGAATTAATTTAATTTTATTATACGATTAGGATATTTCGCGTGGCTGCTTTAATGTTCTTGCATAAAATGAACGATTTGTTTCGCTCTGTTTTCTAAAGTAAAATAATATCAATTGTTAGATTGTTGTATTTATGTTGGCGACTGAGTAATAATATTAGAGGGTAGTTTGTCTCGATTAGCCTACTACTCTGATCGTTCCCTCATCGCTCGAATATAAAAGCGTGCGGACGGGGCGACTAGACAGTCTGACTCCAACTTTGGTCGGATGCAGATTCTCAAGCCGACTTTTCGATTTTCTATCTTGTTTTAGATGATTATTTAGGTTTAAAATCATTTTATTGGTTTTAATATCTATTATAAGCGTAATTATTATATCCTTTTTGTTTCTGATGATCAAAACTATTGTTATTCTCAGTGTATATCATGGTCAACATTGCAATTTTCTTTTTTCACGTTTCTATATTTTATAAACGTAACAAAAGGTAACATTTATTAAAATGTTGGCAGTACTGTGTCTTGTACTCGTGCAAGCAAAAGTCGACTTTAAGGTGACGAACCTCTTCATACTGTATGTATTTGTACATAATTATTAGATCGGCATTCTTATATAATAAGTACCTATGCTCCGAATATATACGGCTTATAAACGAATATCCTGTTTTATTCTCTGGAAATGGCTTTGGCAGCCTACCTTTGGTAATACAATGGTAGGCACTTTTTGTTAGTTTGACCGTTAGTTTGTCTACTATACTCTAGTAATAAAAAACGCATCGTTCTCAGTCAATTCATTGTCCGGATGTAAGATGCACTAGGTTCCCTACTTACCACATCCAGCCAACCGGCGATCTTATCCAAGTAATTCGTTTACGGGGTTGGAGGGTGTCCCTCACTGTGTGTGCAGAGTGGTCTCCACTCCATCACACGTTTTAAAAACACCCAATTTCACAAAATGTATTTACCTCCAAGATGGGACCGCGATACATGACACAGGTAATGTATGCAATTGTATGAAGAGAGAACCTTTGGAGCGCGCGTATAGAGTTTTACACAAAATTGCATACAAATCGAATATTTCGTATGTTGCCATTTTCTATGGTGTCTCGGTCGCTCTCTTCTCAGGCAGGTATATCAAAGTCTCTACCTTTGAATAACCAAATAAAACAGTTTTGTTTCCCATAGATTTACAAGGGCTATAATAATTTTTCTGGATTACAATATTGGACAATACGAGAACAGCTCCTAATGTTCTTTTATTGACAACAAGGACTTTTCACATGGTTTCGTTTATCTTAACACGTATCTTCTTTCTCAGGCCGGGCAAATGCTGTTTACGCATAATACTGAGTCCTGGCAAGGGATCAGACCAACATCGATCGAGAGTTACTGCATGCTTTGTAACCCACTCGCGATCGATCAGCTTGTGTGGCGACTCCGAGGTACTGCACGGGCAGCCCCCAATACCCACTAAAACTACCCTCCTCCCATGTGCCCCGCGCTTTGTTGTGAAGGAAAGGTTGAGACTTAGAACATAGTTATGCCCAGCCAGAGAATGATAACCCTCGTCATCTCAAGCATTTTACCTAATTTTCTACATTTTTGCTTTTGGAACTTCTCTTCTGTATTTCGCGAAATCTATCCCATTTCAAGATATCATATCTAGTGTTTATTATCACTCTCTTTAGATTTAGATAATAAATACAAACAAAATACACACTTTAGTACATAGTACAGGAAATTCGATAACAATCAGTTTATCCTCAAGATATTAGGGATAATGGAAATAAGTAACTTCCAATCATTTTCTTTCACTTTTGAACGTAATTACTATAATTTGACTATAAAATTATAAGTCAGGAATAAAAGTTGTATGTAATTGCTGACCTCATTTTTAGGATGTTGTAGTTATTTTGACAAAAACAGAATTCAAATCAAATCGTCATGTTCGTTTGCTTATATTAAGTACATACATTTATTACAAAACTAGCTTCTGCCCGCGACATCGTTCGCGTGGAATAGTTAAAAAAAGTAAGTTAGAAAAAACCCGCGATTTTAAAACATTCTGCAGTGGTGCTCCGTTCCTTTTGCACTTAGCGTGATGGTTTATAGCCTATATACCTACCTCCCTCGATAAATTGGTTATCTAAAACTGAAAAAAAAATTGAAATCAGACCAGTAGTTCCTGAGATTAGCGCGTTCAAGCAAACAAGCAAAGAAACAAACTTATCAGCTTTATATATTATATACATAAGATAAAACTCTCTCACCGACACCACACCCTGTCAAAATATCCGCTTCTATTATGTTAGGTTGCAGAGAAATTACTTTTAGTCTGTTATAAGCTGTTTAAGTAATTAAAGCTTTTTAAGTATCCCACGGGAACTCTTTAATTTTTCGGGATCAAAAGTATCCTATATGTTGACCAGGGATATAAGCTATCACCGTACAAAATTTCATGTAAATCGGTCCAGTCGTTTCTGAGATTAGCCGGTACGGAAAAAAATCTAAATTAGTTCTATTTCACTTCTTTCATCCCCCTGACTCGGTTTTTACCAAAAATTTTTCATTGTACAGAAATTCGACCTCTACAACTTTATTATATGTATAGATTATTTTGTTTTGCCGTTACATTGTTGTAATTTTTTTTCTGTAATCGTTTATTTGGTGAACAATAAAGTGTTTTCTATTCTATTCTATTCTAGATTATGGAGTCTTAAAGATGTTTGGCAATAAAGTGTAATTTATATGCCACTACATAGGTATTTTACAGCGAAATTGTTAAAATAATAAAAATTACGGGTATCTGCCTTACAAATAAACTGAGGGAATATTTTCTTTTCTGTCTGATAGGCGTATGGTTTCATAGTAAGTCAGATCTTATTTTTTTTTTGTTTTCATTGCTCGTCTAATTCTTTTTAGTTTATTTTATAGTAGGTAAATCTAGTTTCTTTTACTTATATATTTTACAAGTATTAAGTCAATAGATGGCCGGATAATCATTTTTCATTCCTCGAATGCACTTGTGAAGTGAACTATGAAGTGGAAGTTCCTGAAAAATCAACTTGGTAACTTTGAAATCATTTTAAAGAAATTTTATTTGGACATTTTTCGTTCAGTAATTTACTTATTTGACACATAAAACAAGAAATAGCTAAAATTTACATATTTTATATTATGTCTATTATTAGGTTCAAGGCGTAACCCTAAACATGTGAACAAATAATGTATGATACATTGTCAAGATATTTAAGAAATAATATTATCAGTATGATGTAGCTAGTGAGGTGTGTAAGAATAAGCCTGAATGGCGCTCTGTTGTTCGTGCCTACCTCGCAAGGGACCTGGCGTGAAGTTATGTATGTATGTATGTAGTATAGCGTTAGCTTTACTATAGTTAGGTAAAGCAGGGAAGTCCGTCAGTGGGGGAACTCCATACATCTCTCTTTATTTCTGTATTTGAATAGCCACGACGACAACAAATCGGTCAGTAAAGAAAGCTAAGACAACATTTAATTCTGACTTCAAATTGTAGTTGACGTTAAATTCCGTTTAAAAAGGTAAAAAGCGAGAGGTATACCATATGACGTACTTTCCCACCTTGACTATATTTAATTATGCCAAAGATATTGGTGCAAATAACAGCCCGATTTTCGGGTTTAAATTTAAAGAACGACGAATTAAAAATATCAATGGATCTATTTTTGCTTACGATCTCGTTATTATAACTTGCCCATTCTTATGATGATAAGAGTCTAGATAGAGGTGAGTAATTTTTGAGATATGGGGTATATTCGATTATATGCTTTATAGGGAGGGGTTCCGTGGATAAATGACGGTAATAGGGAAATATGCATGTAATTTAATAACCAGTTAATTTTTGATAAAAAACAAATCATTCATATAACTTTTGAATTTTAGATGACAGATTTGCTAATTTATCTGTAATTTTCAGTGTTCGTGTCGACAATTGTCATACAGACATAATTTTTTTTGTACCAAGTCATTTTAGCCAGCTTTTAAATATTTATATTTACTTTTAAATAATAATATAAGCAGTTAATTTTTTATATGATGTCTTTATCGTTGTAAAATTACACTTCTAATTTTATTTTTATTTATTTAATTGCTTTAATTTACAGATTTTAATTAATAAACAGTGGTAAAAATGCGTGAGATATATATAAAATCGTAAAGCGCTAGTGATCAAATGAAAAAGTGACGTTATTTTTCTATTTGACATTTTCATATTGTCAACAAGGGTGTTTCCCTGTAACTGTTCGAGGTTTTTGTTCAACTGTTGTCCTGAAGCTCTTGTATCACAATGATCAAAATTTCAAGTGGAATGGATTTTGGAGCGTTGATATAATTAACGACGAAATGCATAAATGTCATTAGTTGCTGTATGGTTGATTTGAAAATCGCGCCTTTGTCCATGTACATCCATAGAGATAATTAATGGTCTGTGGACAACGCCCACTTCGACTCACCTCTTGACATAGGTCATAATGAGCACTGCGTGATCGAAAATAATGTCATTAATGGCTTTCGTGGCGACAACAACGTCCGTGGTCGGTATGTGTGAAACAGTTGAAGAGAATTTTAAGTGTTGTGAGCCACAATATAGGACATGCTCAAATGCAATATGACGTCATTAGAAACCCGCGAAAATAGGGGCGTTAAGTAGCTCAAAATTATTCGATATTTTAAAATATAAAAAAAAATGCTTTGGATATTTCCAACAGTATGGCTGTTTTTTTGTATGATGATTTATATGATTTAAAATATAAATCTTAGAACCATTATCAAAATAAAAACAAATATTGGCGTAAATGGAATTATGAAAAATGATTGGCCGCTACTCTACGCATAATACTCTAGAAAGTTTTCATAAAGAGGTCTCGGTTGGAAAAGAGCTTTCGACGAGTTGATTCGGGTTTTCATAATGTTAAACAATAACATATATATTTTATTAAGAGCATATTATAATAGAACTTCGTTTTAAAGGGTTTAAGCGTGGTAATTTATTTGGTTTTCTTATTCCGACGTTTTGGCCACTTGTCAACCACAGCCTACCGACAACTAGTTAAATAAAGGCTAAATAAAACTTTAACAATATTCATTGACACTTGACATCTTTGTCTTCCATGATCAAAGCTACGGACTAGTGACTGTTCACGCTGTAAGTAGGAAGGGGGTGTGAAGCGTGAAGAGCGGACAAGCGGGGGAACGCGCGCGCGCGGCGGGGACATTAGACTGACAACAAAATAAAAAAAAAACTTTGTAAATTACTAAGCACCGACTTTAAGATGTTTAGATAATATATATTAAAAATTAGACATTATCATTAAAAATAGCTTTAGAAATAAGTTATTTTATACTTTTTAGTTTTTGAAGTCGGTTTTTTTAGACCAAGTTTTTTTTATTTGTTACTTTTTAGTGTATGAATATGTATGGGTAGACCAACGAAAGGTGCCGCGCTCCTTAAAAAATACAGGTCCCAAGAAACGGGATCAAAAAAATGTTCGTAAAAAGAAAACTACTGGGCCAAACTATGTTAAATTTTTAGGGGACTAAATGGCAACTATACCGCGTCGAATAAAAAAAGAATCACGTAAATCGAATCATAAATCTCGGAGTAATCGGTGAACATACATAAAACAAAAAAGTTTCGGACGAATTGAGAACCTCCTCCTTTTTTTGAAGTCGGTTAAAAAGAGCAGCGAACACGGTCGTCTCGAAATATTCATATTAATTATATTTTGAAGTAAAGAATTTGCTTATAATATACAAAGTTAAAAACACCAAGGCTACTTCATTTACAGTGACCGAAACGTCCGGATAATAAATAAATAATAGTTTAAAAAAAACAAAAAAAAAACACACTTTCATAAAAAATCCAACTAAATAACAGAAAATAAAATTTAATAAATTTGGTTTCTGATGAATGGGGTCTTACCGTGGAGTGCAAAAAAGAAATAATTAATCAATTTGATTAAGTACCTACAGTGTAAAAAAAAAGAATGTACATTATTGTAAAAAAGCGTGGGGTGTATTCAAAGCGCTTTTTAAGATATTATAATGGGGATAATACACCCCAATCTTTCTCTTTTTTACAATAATGTACGTTCATTTTTTTTTACACTGTACTTAATCAAATTGATTAATTATTTCTTTTTTGCACTCCACGGTAAGACCCCATTCATCAGAAACCAAATTTATTAAATTTTATTTTCTGTTTTTTAGTTGGATTTTTTTTATGAAAGCATGTTTTTTTAGTTTTTTTAAAACGATTATTTATTTTTAATTTTTTAGATGACTTTTTTTAAATGTTTTTAAATACAAGCTTTTGAGATCCTGCATATCATGTAGCAGCAGAGTGCTAGCCAAGACAAGTAAAACGAGCCCAAACACGACGGGTCTATCTTAAAACGGTTGCGGTAAATTTATTATGTATATCTACTCGCGAAAACTTAAGAAAATAAAAAATAAAAACTTCGTTTATAAAAACCGACTTCAAAAACTAAAATGTATAAAATAACTTATTTCTAAAGCCAGTATTATTGATATATATTATCTTTTTCTGTTTTTTTAAACGAAGTTTTTAAATTTTATTTGTTACTTTTTAGTGTCTAGCTATGTATGGGTGGACATACGAATGGTGCCGCGCTTCTTAAAAAATATAGGTCCCAAGAAACGGGAACAAAAAAATGTTCGTAAAATGAAAACTACTGGGCCAAACTATGTAAAATTTTTAGGGGACCAATTGGAAGTTATTCCGCGTCGAACAAAAAAGAATCACGTAAATCGGATCATAAATCACGGAGCAATCGGCGAACATGCAAAAAAAAGCAAAAAAAAAAAGACCCCGACGAATTGAGAACCTCCTCCTTTTTCGAAGTCGGTTAAAAAGAGCATATTAGTTATTGCGTTAAAGTGGCTTCCACACGATATAATTTTAAAAATGATTTGGCTAGATTGAAAATCGAATTGTGTAGTATGGATAGAAATATGAAATCCAAGGTCATTGGATGGTCGGGACCGCTCGCTTCGAATGCGTCCGGTCTAATTGGGCCAATTTTTGACGTAGATATCAGCTCAGCAACGTGAGAGCGTGTGTATGCAATGCGTTGCAATGTATTTTGTTGTGATATAATTGTGGTTGGTTTCAAGATGGAAGACAAGGATAACGGCAACAATGAAGTATCTGTTCGTACTGTACGGCCAATCATGGAGGAGAGATTAAATCTTGAAGAACCACTGTTTTGTCCGTAGTCTTCTATTTTTTTTCTTCATCTACATTTGTAGTTAGAGATAAAGTCAGCCCACATTTTTTGCTTCTTATTAAGAGGCTTGATAATAGTCGGTTCAGTAGATGCAACAAAATTAATTTTGGCGATGTTCTTTTGTACCTGTGGACGGACCATCAGATTGTATCTAATTCAATTGGCAAATCTCAAATTGTATCGTGTGAAGGGGTTTTATGGTGGTAATTGGTGGTTTTTTTAACACTTTTCCCAAGTGTACTGAACTTAAAGACTTTTATCCTGTAACTAACTTACAAAAGTCTATAACCGACGGTAATCGTGTTCCATGACCTGGGATGTCTGGCTGTTTGCCACATTCTCAATATATAAAAAACACTAGTTGTCTTGTCAACGTGGTATTGCTTGCGTATACTTTGATATTCCGAAAAAATAATTTATTTACTGGGGGATAAAAAAATCCTGTGATTACCCCCGCAACCTCATTAGTAAAAGTACATACATCAAACATATTATAATAATAGCTACTTTCATTCTTATTCTCGTTATTATTCTAAAAGCATTGAAAAATGAACAAACAAATTATTCAGAACTCATATTCACTAATGTTTTTCATAATAATAATATGAAGTTGTCTTGAAAAATCGCTTTTTAACGATAAGACTGCCCTTTTTTAGTCTGTAAGTTCATTTTTGTATTGGTGTACAATAAAGTGTTATCTATCTGTCTAGAATGAAATTAGAATTTTGATAATCGCAACTTAAAAACCAACCGATAAATTATTAAATACTATATGTGTTAACGCTGGCCTATTTGGTCACCGTTTCTTTGTTTCCATTTTTTTATTTCACCGATCTATGTAATGTGACATAGTCGATCGCGCCGCTGTTTTCGCGAAAATCTCGCCGCGTTTAGTGTGTCGTGCCACATTCACCGCCCGCATGATGGAAGGCACCAGCTGTGCCGTACTCACCTGGTCCACTCGTTGAAGGGACCGCAAGACGTGAAGAAAGGATCACCTTGTCTGCAGACGGAATTCTATCAAATTCAATATTACATAGTACTTTCGAATAAATAAAATTTATTCTAAGTGTGAAGTTGCAACACTTTGTCTAATCTGTATTTAGTGGTGAAAAGAGAAGCGTTTAGTGTTCATTTTAGAAACAATGGCAGCTTTTGGTTGCGTTGCTCATCAACAATTTAACAATCCAATCTTGTTTCAAATTGTAAAAACAAAGGAGAGGGTCAAAAATTCACCAGCGTCTTAACCTTAATATAAAAATCTCGGTACCTACCTCGCAATCACCGCTACGTTCAAAAGATTACAGTATTACCCGGTAGGCTAGTATTATAAAATCGCCTACAGTTGCCGGCACCGTTTCTATAGAGACATTAAAGGAGGAAAGGCGTTGTGATAGTCGATTTTTTTTTAAACTTTATTCCAATAGTACCAACATGAAAGTGGTTTCGCGAAAGTGACTCTTTGTTTTACCGTGATGTTCCGTTAGCGCTCGTACAGGCTGCTTCATTTACACTTAAAACTTTGTGCTAACGGCAGAAAATATTTTGTGCTACATTTTGTTTTACAGCGCTGATAGCGTGTGTCCTTATTAGTTTGTGAAACCGCTTTAATTTTTTATACACTTTTACCACTAAAATGAGTCTTGTATCTAAGTGTTTTTATATGATCAGTGTTAAATCCTTAAATCACATAAGACATGAAAGGCATCATAAAGTTCCTTATCTTATTTTCCTACAGAAAACACTACTTATGCCTGTAACATATAAATGTTACATACAGGTTTATCATAAATAGAATGATTGAAATTTTAATAATTCCAATTAACTTCGAAGCCTTCGCACGCTGCAAATGTTAGACTTAGGATTTAATTAGATTTTTTCTTTCCTTTTAATTCGCTTGTTCGTATGTACGTACATATTACGTGTAAGTGAAAAACTCATTTTCATATGCATCTACTATATTATGATGTGGCTACAAAAAGTATCCGTGTCCATTGTTTTGCAATTTACAATGCATTTGTGACGAATCAACATTGTACATTCATACAATGGGATTGATTAAACTATATAATATTGAATAGAATACAAAATAGAATGCACTTTATTGTGCGCTACATACACATGAAATAAAAATTCAGTAGTCAGATTAAACAGTAAAAGTAGGAACAGGCGGCCTTATCGCTTTATTAGAGCGATCCCTTCTAGACAGCCCGGGAGATTCGCAAGTGTATGAAGGTGGTGTGCAAATAAATACATAATATACAAATAGGATATATAAATATCACACAAAATTATATAATATTGTAACATTATATTCTAATTTTATTATTCATGTATAGGTTACGGTTAATGTGATTAATTGAAGACTATTAATAATGATTGATCATTATTAATAATTACCTCATGATTTGATATTTTTTTTTAAAATTTTTTATAAACGTATAAATATAGCCTATGTTACTCAGGGGTAATGTCTTGTAGTATTCTAACATTGAGATAATTTTTAAAATCGGTCCGGTAGTTTTTGTATTTATTCGTAACAAACATACAAAAACATAAATATTTACAATATTAGTATAGATTTATAACACATGGGAACGCTAAACTTTTTAACTGGTAAACTTGGAAGATAAAGGATGAGGGTGGAGCGGTAATTTTACGAAATTTTTACGATAACTTAAAAATAAATAAATTTATCTTTGATACTCGTAAAATTTTAATTATAACTTCCATTCGGGCTTAAAAATATATTTTTGAAAAATTTGGCATTTCACTCGGGACTTCTAAATTTGTGAAAATTCATATAAGGTATGTAACTATATATACTTATCATGTATCAGGTATGTATATACTTATGATTTAGTACTTCCTGACATAATAAGCTAAGTTATGCATATTAATAGACAGATGTTGAAATGAGATCCTTAGGGTTTCAACTTATCTATTTTTAGGCTCCCGTTTCCTAGAGGTATCTAAAAGCAACGCACAACTATCACGTATACAAACATTGAAATGACTGTATGAAACAGATAAACTAACATAAAAGGTTCAGCATCAAAACTGCATTTTTGCATACTTTGCGATGCTTTCGTTGGCGCAGCGGCCCCATTTGAATGCAAGAGCGACCTTCCTTTTTATTTTGCAACGTCACGGTAGGCTGATCAAAACACTCTTGAGAGACACCACAGATCTCGGGATGAATTTTTGCAACAAATGTTACCATGTCTGTAATCTTTATTTAACAGTGGAAAATGACATTCATCGTAATATAATGTTTAGAGTTTAATATTGTAACGAGTTACGCAGGACTCGAATTAAAATGCCGTTGGAATTACTATAGAGTTTATTAGAACTGTACAAACACGTATAAAACAGGCACAAATATGACTGGACACAGGCAGTACAAATTGCGCGATTCAATGACACGCGCAAAGTCAGTCACTATATCGCTCATCGAATGTACGTCTTATTCGTATCGTAGTCGTCGTTTGACTGCCCCACCTCTCCGTTCGGGCATTGTTTTATACTAAACTGTACAATACAACAAAGGACCGCAATGCAATAACAACAAGGATTAGTTCGACACTAATGACGGCCATAAAACAAGTACGATAACAATAGGATGTTTTTCTTAATTACAAATTTTAAACACGAAGTAAACAAAATAACTCCGAATGCAGGAAAATAATGTAACAATATATATTTTGCTTAAAAAGGAAGCCATGTAAAATTGACATATCCATTCGTAGGTCTTTGCATGTCACTGTCATATGACTTGTGATTCCTTTCATAAAATTAATAGCCCGAATTGTCTGGAAGAGATCGCTCTAAAGAGATAAGACCATTGTTTCTGCAATTATTGTTTAATGCGACTACTGTAAAGTGTTACTTTAAGTGAATGTGGTGAGCAATAAAGAGTTTTTTGTCCATTATATCTTTCTATCATTACTAGTGTTGGAATAAACCTCTTTAGATAGGTCGCTATTTATAATTTGAGATTTGTCGTACTTCTTTTGTTTTCTCTTCACTTTATACATTAACTAGCTGTACCCGGCAAACGTTGTCCTGCCTTTAAAAAATAAAAATCTAACACCAGATTCCACCGTCATCTACCGGGAGCAAATGTTAATCTAAACTATTCTCAAAGCCACTTGAACAAACAAAAAATTTCATCAAAATCAGGCCCACCGTTTAGGAGGACCTACCACGCCACCTACTGGATCCAACGTTAATTTAAACCATTCCGGAACAAAATTAAACACATACAACAACTAAAAGAACACCTAAATTCTGGTACAGGTACCGATTGCAGCGCCATCTACCTGGTTCAAATTTAAATCTAAATCATCCCAGTAGAAAATTATAAAAATACTAATATCGCTATTAAAAAATAGGGGTTGATCGTAGAGGGTTGAAAATTTAGGGTTGTATGTATTTTTTAATGCTGTATCATAAAGAAAATACAAACGAATCTAAAAATAAAAATAAAATTAGGGGTGGACTACCCTTAACATTCAGGGGGATGAAAAATAGATGTTGTTCGATTCTCAGACCTACCCAATATGCACACAAAATTTCATGAGAATCGGTCAAGCCGTTTCAGAGGAGTATGGTAACTAACATTGTGACACGGGAATTTTATATATAAGATGTACTCTGTGAGTCGTGTACTTCTCCCTGATTTAACGTGTCTTTATTAAACACAGAGTACATTAACATATCATAAATATGAATAAAAAGATTGACGTATAACTCCGTGTCAACGCCTCTTTATACAGTTAACTGGCTCCCTATTACTGGGAATTTCGATGTAAATTGATTTCAACGATACCCGTTGACTTGTTATTTACTCGCAGAAATGGGTTATTGTCGATTACGCGTTTTATAGATTTTAGTAGCCAAATACAAAAAAATAACATAAACATAACATAATTCTTTATTTCCTCTTTAATTACACAGTGAAACTTAAAACTAGTAACAACATTAACTAAGAGGCTGGTGCCTGAATTAGGTTAAAAAGAAACCTGTGGTACAGGTCACCAGGATCAACCCGTTGGCTTTTTAAGAGAAAAAAAAGAAAATGTACTAGTACAACTATTATAAGTAATCGTGTTAGAGTGAGCGTTTCAAGAGCAAAGGTGTGATGTAGTGTGTGTGTGTAAGGTAAGTTCGTATATAGGTGATGTAAGAAGAAGTATGTGTGATTGACTGAGAGTGAATGAGTCAGAAAATGTTAAGATCATATGATGTATAAGAAGTGTTAGGGAATCATGGAGGGGATTAGGAAATAACGTTGGTAGTGGAAAACAGCATAGTTAATTAAGAATATACAAGATAGTCTAGTCATTTAAGCTTAAATTAGGTAAGAATCTCGGAATTCGAGATACCCAGCTGTAAGTCTGCAGATACTTGTATATTGACACCCTAAAGGTTGTCTCAAAACTTACATATGGTAGGGTGTAAGCAACTATTAAATTTCAAGGTCAAGGGTCACAAAAATCGTTTTTTTGCGCTTTTTTTGTAAATATCTCATTTCCTATTGGTTTTTTGCTATTTTGGTTTTTATTTATTATCAATATTGTAGAATACAAAATTCTCTACAAATTATGTTTAAATATTTTTTATACGGTGAACCGTTTTCGAGATAGAGGGCGGAGAGCGCGCGGTTACAGCATCACTTCAGGTCAACCGGAGCCTCCGGTCGAAAACGCGCCATATATAGTTGATGAACTATCGATAAATCAATGATTATAAATATTTGTCAATTTTTTCGGCCCAGAGATTATTAGAGAGTGGAACTCAAACCTTATTGGCAGTCTATAATGCTCCGAAATCTGTGAAAACTCTCGATCATCTTCGTTATATGCATTACGTCAAGTCTACAAAACTTAATAAACCTGTGCTTTCAAATATTCCACCAACAAGTGCAGCTGCTCATCAACATTTCAAACGTGTATATTATCAAGTTCAAACTTGGTTAGGGCATGATTTGGAACCCCAGGTATGGGGTTGGGCAATGCGAAACGATTTTCTGGAGCCTATCATGACAATTTTACCACCTGCTCCAGAAGACTTGCTAAATACAATTTTCTCCAACTACCTACCTAATGTTTCAACTCCAAACGGCACAAATATGTAACCCCTTCTTAAGGTATGGAACCTTAGGAAGGGGTTACATATTTCCGCCCTTTGAGCCCTTCAGCTTTTAAAGCAGCATTGACAGCCTCTAACTCAGTCATTGGAAGATGTGAGGGTGCTAGAGTGGCTACATATGTTGCGTCCCAAACATGCATGCCTCTTGCCATCGTCGTGTACCAAGCCATTTGGTTCTAATACGGCCGGTACGCCGACGCTGACAAGAGCCCGTCGGATGATGTCATTGAGGCTGGCATGGCGAGATCTTCGACCAACACTTTATAAATATGCTAATCCGTGGTGTCCAAACGGGTCCACCATACTCCCACACTGGCAACGATGGGGTACACAACATGGGGCCCCCCAAGTGAAGGCTCGCAGCTAAACGAATAGTAGCCTGATCTAAGATTGTGCCTGTATTGAAGGATGGGTGTGCCTGCAGCCATTGTTAAATACACACAATAAAAAGATTGATTCATAATTTATTTGTTTTTTTCATAATGTAAGAAGTTATTAATATTAATTAATATAAATAATTCCTATATTTTCATTCAAAATTCTGCAATTACATGGGCAGTGGGTATGTAAGTGTTGTTAAATAAATAAATACTGAATAAAAAGTGGATAGGTTAGGAAAAAGTCGATAAAATATAATATAATAGTTAATAAAAATTGACTAATATTTATAATCATTGATTTATTGATAGTTCATCAACTATGGCGCGTTTTCGACCGGAGGCACCGGTTGACCTGAAGTGATGCTGTGACTGCGCGTTCTCCGCCCTCTATCTCGAAAACGGTTCACCGTATAACATTTTTTTTAAACATAATTTGTAGAGAATTTTGTATTCTACAATATTGATAATAAATACAAATAGCAAAAAACCAATAGGAAATGAGATATTTACAAAAAAAAGCGCAAAAAAACGGTTTTTGTGACCTTTGACCTTGAAATTTAATAGTTGCTTACACCCTACCATATGTAAGTTTTGAGACAACTAGGGTGTCAATATACAAGTATTTGCAGACTTACAGCTGGGTATCTCGAATTCCGAGGTGAACTTACTATAATGACTGGACTAAGAGGTCTTCAGTGGTCTGATAATCGAGAGTTTTTTTATATATTTTATTTATTGAGAACAACCAACAAGTCTTACACTAGTACATACATATGTTTATATTTTACATTGATTTATTCGTCTAAGTGCAAACTTAATTATAGGTTGTCACATCATGCTGAAAGAAACATGCATTTTATTATTATTGTATGTCTTTCAAGACCACGGGTCATAAGAATGGCCCGGACTTTTGGAGGGCTTGCGTGGGGCCATGGGGAGGCCAATACGTAGAGGCCCCTTGACAAATTTAATGTAAATATGTGGCGTGATACTGATTATTTATTATTACTATTATTTCTTACGATAATTCATTTGTACGTTTGTAATGTTAACGTGTATATGTGTGTGTTTGGTATATCCTAGACATGATATATACAAAGAATTTATTGTTGATCTGAAATTTGTTGATTTTACCCGAAAAAGTATCTATATCTTTATTTTTTGTTACACTATTATTATACTGCCTCACCAAACGGTTGCAAGTGGCGTGAAAACCCAGGCTGGTTTTGGTAGACGCTGTATAAAAGGGTAGAAATTGGTTAATTCTAGGAAGTCTAGAGGGCACACGTATATTAAATAATTCTAATAAGCGTGGACAGTCAATGTTACCATTTATAACTTTAAACAGAAAAATTTGGTCAAGTAATGTTCTTCGTTGTTCAAGGCTATGAAGTTTGTAGTGTTTAAGTCGAGATGTGTAAGATGGTAAATGTTTTGCCTTGAGAGTTTTCAAGAAGTTAGTAATTTTTGCTTTGCAGGTACATTTATTAAGGGGGGTATATGTTTATGAAAAAAAACATGGACGTGCGCCTCCTCTACATAGCTATTCAATGTACGTGTTTCGTGATAATTTGTAATTAATACTTTATATTTTATTACTAGGATATGGCCGTGACTTCGTCTACGCTTGAATTTATATTTCCGTGGGATTCCCGGGACACAAAATAACGCAGTATTTGGAAAATAATGTAAGCTACCGTTTTAGTGGAAACTGTCTCGCTATAAACTAATTTTTACGCACCCGAACAACTACAAACCGTTCCCGAGTAAATTCCCGTGCGATTTCCGGGGTAAAAAAAATCATATATTGTACATTAAATTTGCTATGGATCAGTAAAAAATCACATTGGAAATCATTTTTTTGGATTTTCAGGACAAATAGTAGCGCAGACTTTAAGTCTAAGAATTAGCTATTGATCAGCGGAAACTGCATAGGTGACGGTAACTACTTTCTATAAGTTAGGCCGACAGCCTGTCAACTGCATTCCAATAATAAAAATTTCATCTCAATTGGTTGAGGTCAACTGCTTAAAAATTAATTTCCAGATCTGACCCGAAGATACATACATACAAACTAAATTAAATTTAAATGAACGCTTGTAAAAAAGGAGTTTTATAGGAGTTGTCGCGGTGTTTGTAGTTAAACTCCTCCGAAACGGCTTGACCGATTCTCATGAAATTTTGTGTGCATATTGGGTAGGTCTGAGAATCGGACATCTATTTTTCATACCCCTAAATGTTAAGGGTAGTCCAATCCCTATTTTTTATTTTATTTTAAGATATTTTTTTATGATTCAGCATTAAAAAATACATACAACCCTTAATTTCCAACCCTCTACGATCAACCCCTATTTTTTATTTGTTAATTACAAACTTTAATGCGGTTCGCATATCGTTTGAAGCTTTTCCGGGCAGGACCACGTCTGCCGGGACTGCTAGTATAATAATATATTTTCTAAAGGAGTAGTATCCGCATGGTCTCCCAGTGGCGTGGCGGCGTGGACAGCTGGTGCCGTGGTTTACTGGATGGGTATGGCGAATGTATTTGCTGATATCCGAACAGCGCTATTAATTGATATTATTCTTGTTATTTCTATTAGGTGGCGGTAAATGAGAATGATGTAACGGCGTTGCTGTCAGATTTTCGCTTGTTTACGATCGTTAAAAGATGTTGGAGACTAAAATTAGCTAAGAGCTAGATTGCGCTTTAACAGGAGTGTTATAGAGTTCAGAAATGTAAATACAAAGGACAAGTCTCGCGCAAACTAACTGTCAGCCATAGCAAATATAAGTGTTAAAAGACCACTGAATATAAACTACTTACTGAGTCTGGATAGCTTGAACGCATCAGCAGTGTTGATGATGTCAACATATAGTTGAAAGTCAAGGCGGGTTCGGTTCGTGTGCTGGACCATTGCGAATTTAAACGCATTCTGGATTTCTTCAGTATTTTGATCAAACACCACACCTGGAAAGATAAAAGCGGTAAAACATTCACCATATTTATCGCTTTTAAGTAGCAGAAGTTAGTATCCATACTTATGTTGTATATGTGAAAGTACATCTGCCTGTCTATTTCGTTTTCATGGAAAAACCACAGTAGCGATTTTGTTGAAATTTACTAAATATGTGTATAGTCCCGATACCAAGAATGTACATAAGATACTTTTTATTACGGAAAATGAAGTATTGTTTTTAAACTACCGATCGATTCGAACTGTCGATAGAAAATTTCCGATTCGATCCAAACAGCAGCTAAATAAAAAAATATAGTAACCTATGTAAATTAAATAATGCCTAAATACTGTCAGCCGATAAACGTACACTACTAGGCTCAGGTTTAACGCTTAATGTACGTGGAAAATAAAGTTTATACTATAGTGGTTTAAAACCCGTTTAGATTAAACGCCATACGATACAATTACTACAGAATTTTTCTATTATATTCTGTTCTTGGTTGAGCAAAGCAACAACCACGCATCCCTTCATTGATAGTTCCCTCGTTGATCGAGGCGATGGATTCGCACTAATGATTCAATAAAACCACCGATTGTTAATTGCTTTATGAATATGAGAACCTGTAGAGTATACGGCCGGCTTTCCCGATTTATTGTTTTGCAAACATACTACCCGGTATAGTATTCCGCTATGGAATTTATAGCTGTAGTCTGGCAGGAGAAAAATATGGATTTATTGGCTCGAGTTTTGCAACAAATTGTTATTGCTTTTAGGTTCTTGGATTCCAAATAGTGTAAAGCGAATAATTCGTATTATAGAAATGAACTCGAGTTGCTTATTTTTACTGTAAATGATTTTTATATTTCACTTCATTGTTTAATATACTAAACAGACAATTACAAGAAACAAAAATTGGCCAAGTGAATGTCGGAGCAAATACATTTACGAGTATATCTGTTACTTTAGTTCTATTAGGGACGTCTTCAGATCAGATAAAAAAAAATGTTTGTCGGCGATCTACCAAACAGGTTCACTTGATAGCAAGTGGTTATCGTACCCCATGCACATCTGCAACCAAGTATTGCCTCGTTGAAAATTTAAATACATATTTACACCCTTTCTGAAGATTTTATCCACAACAGAGCGAAGTCTCTTGCATAGCATGCATGGAAGCATGGCCTGCATAAGAATTCCGTTTTTGCCAATATAGCTACTCAACTCTAAAAATAAGAACACATTAGTATAAGGTTAAGGAGAGATTGGAAGCTTATATATAGCATTCATACATACACTAACCTCATTCATGTGGAAACCAATGTATCTATTACCTACTGTTAAATTAATAATTCTTTGGCATGTGATCACTCACAACACACTTAAACTTATAACATGACCGGTTATTAGGTAGGGTATTGTTGGTTAAATATTGAAAAATATAATGAAAATGTTAATAGATGGCGCAATACCTGTCAATTTCTGAAAACTGTGTTGCCCTGTAACTTTAATCCACTTGTATGAAGTGGATGTTTATTTTTCACAAAACGATGTAGTAGTGTTAAGAAAATTCTTGAAACAAAAATTGTTTTGAACAATATCCGTCGAGTACTTTTAAAAATGGGGTATTTTCGAATAAAACGTTTTTTGCTTCCGCATCGAAATAATAAAGTAGTCTCCGTTTGTCACTTCTACGGTAGCTTCCATTGTATGTGGACTGCCAAGCTTTGACCTAATTTATTATTTAATTTATAATTAAAATTTGCATTGTAGAACGCTGATACTTTTAAGAGGACGAATGGAAAAACATAATCGGCCTATGCTCATCACTAATGTTAGTATGGAATCTTTATAGTATAACAAGTTATACTTGGAGAACTGTTTTTTATTTATTTCATAATCGAATAAAGGTGAATATGTTTTGCTGCACAAATGTAGAAAACCTCTAAGCGGTATACGCTTTTCGACCGGGTTTCAAATACACATCAATAGAATATGAAGCGTATATCTTAGACACACGACTCATATAGACAAGCCTATAACGAGTTATTGCAGTTTGATAGGCAAAATAAAATAAGTAAGTTATAAACGTACCAAGGAAACGAGATATTTGCTAAATATTCGCAGCGACCTTATTTCAAGACATTTTTTAAATTAATTTTGGTTTCTACGTCCACAGAAAACATTTTTGTATAAATAATACTTCAGAAACAAGATCTAAGTGTCTTTTAAATATTGAAAACCATACAACAGCCATGGACAGCAAAATCTTAGAAACTTTGTTTCTGTAGGCAAATGTCTGTGTGGTCTTAAAGAAATTGAAAACTTTATTTACGCAGCGGTCCAAAGAGCGTCTTGGCTTCTGAGACAAAGACACGCCCGTTTCTCCATTCTGCGTATTCTATTGTCAATTATAGGGCGCTTACACAAGTCAGCCACCATTCAGTCTTTTTGGTGATAATATGGACATATATACTGATCTTTGTATTTGTATATATAAATGTCAATAGTTAAATATGAAATATCTATCTTGAATTTTTCTGAATGAATTGAATGAATGAATTTCTGGATTTTATAGGCGTCTGGTATTCATAAACGGCCGTTTTTAGATTTTTTCTGTCCGTCTCGCATAAGCTCTGAGACGGCCCAAAGGGTTTCAATGAACCTTTCAGAGATTAAAACAGAAATGTTATCTAAATTTTTCATATAATATGTTCCATTTCAGGGTTCAGAAGATATTAATATTTATTATGTACATGGAATATATTAGAAATAATAATAATGAATGATGCGCAATACAAGTCGCGGCCACAGATAGTAGTTAAATATTATTCTAAATACAGTAGGCAGGTATTCCACGATACACTACAATATGAGGCTTTTCAAAAAGTACGTAAACATTTGTAAGCAACATAGATCAGCTAAGCTGCTTTTGTTGCAGATGTTCATGGGCGA
The DNA here is from genome assembly GCA_949752895.1 of Dendrolimus pini. NCBI lineage: Eukaryota > Metazoa > Arthropoda > Insecta > Lepidoptera > Lasiocampidae > Dendrolimus > Dendrolimus pini. The sequence continues at coordinate 7,729,134 of OX457125.1, read as the reverse complement.
CGGTAAACACTCACAATCAAATCCAGGTAAGGCCAAAGCCATTTAACCACGTAAATAAATTAAAATAAGAAACTTGATGTCAAAGAAGTTGTCATTGACACTGACATTTTGTGTATTCGATTTCCCGCGCTTATGATTCTTCCGCACTAAATTTCGCTTCGCAACCGCTCCCGACTGTTTCCTTTTTTTTTAACATAGCAATATAATTAATATTTAACATAAAGTGGCTTATCCTTGTTCTGTATTACCAATTTCCAAAATCCAGTGAATGTATATGTTACATCAAGAAAGAAGCCAGACGATGGACAGGCCCAAATATATAAAATCCAGCACCGTCTACCCCGTTTCCTATGCACCAGGTTTTTAGTCTGAATATTCTGTTCTCTAACTTGTCATTGGTAGAAATTACTCATTACTTGTGTTTATGTCAAACTTTAAGTTTAGGCAAGTGATTGAATAGTTCAATTACAAGAAAATACAAAATAAAACGTCGAGGAGTCAGTCATCATGCATGGTGTAATTCCAAAAATACGCGTTAAAGAAAAACAGAGAAACTGACAAACAAACTCAGAAATATGACAAACGCTTTTAAAATCAGCGAAGTGGCATAAGTTGGTGTAAACATAGAATACTGGAGGCACTTGTTTCGACTTTTATTTCAGACTGTAAAAGGCACGGAGTAAGAAAATACGCGACGGCTTAGTTTTTATTGTAACGCGAATGGTGTGGGTCTAAGGAGGCGTTTCTTATTTTTACGTTCACACCGACAGATGTCTTTAATGCTTTGGGTCACTTTATTTATAATCTTGGAAGTTCTTACGCTAACATAATAATCACGCAAGTGGGGCTTGGAGTCGCTCGCTTAAGCGTTTACAAACTTGACGTTATAACAAGCTATAGATATATGACGTAACATGTTATGTATTAACAGCCTCTGTAGTCTAGTAGTCTAAATGTTGGTTCTTTAAGCATATCGAAACGCAAGGGAAATGAAATCCGAGAAGATTAAATTTATGCTATATGACAAATGAATTAATTCAGTGAACAATTAAATTTTTACAATAAGTTTATTTTCAATTGCTGTTTTGGTGTAAAATATGTTCATAAAACATCAAAACCCAGAGAAAAATGACATGTTATCAAGGGATCATAGTTATTAGTAATTTCGTTCCAAAATCATGTATATTACAATCATTAAGTGATAATCCACTGCTGGACTCGAGCTTTTCCATGTTGTTAGGGTAAAGGACATGCAAGTTTCATCATAATGATTTCATTCGCCGTCGGCACGTACAAATTAATCTAGTCTGACAACACTACACTCGTATTTTGTCTTGTTATGTAAAAAATTGTTTGTACTCGAAATATTTGACTTATGTCTACCCTTGTAGATTTATTAGAACATAATATGTAAGTTGTAGGCATGTTTATTAATATGCTTGGAATATTTATAAAGCCAGTGCTCATTGATAGTATTTGTATTAAGTAATAAAGCTCGTTCTCTAAGAAATAAATTAGCTGAAGCTAAACGTAAGGTGAGATGCCGATTCTAATACAAAACTAACGGTTCCACTGGTTGTACTGCCCTAAAAAAATTAAAACCTAGGATCCGATTCTAGTGCCTCCTACCGGTTCCAATTGTGAATCGAAAACATTCGGGACCCATTCAAACACGAAAATCATCATCGAAATAGATCCAGGAGATTAGGAGGATCGTAGAATCCGATTCAAGCGCCACCTACCGGTTCCAATTGTAAATCTTAATCATTGGGAGACCCACTAAAACACACACAATGTTTTTTTATCAAAATCGGCAGTCGTTTTCTTATTAAATACACGTTTTCAATTACATTTTTATTATATACTAGGGTATATGCGCCACTTGTCCACTATTCCCGTGGTATTCCCGGGACACAAAATACCATAATATTTAAAAAAAGAATGAATGCTATCGATTTAATGAAAACTGTGTTGGTATAAGCTAATTTTACGCACCCAAACGACTACAAAACACTTCCGGGAAAATTCCCGCGGGATTCCCTGGTTAAAAACATATCAAACATTTTACTAGATTAAATTTGCTATCGATCAGTAAAAATATCAAATGGAATTAGATTTTTTAAATCTGGCCCTTTTAAATCATTCCCAGAAAAAATCCTGCGGGACTCCCACGATAAAAAGAGCGCAGAGTTAAACTCTAAGAATTAGCCGTCGATCAGTGAAAACCGCATTGAAATTGGCCCAGTAGTTTTCACGTGAATCCCGAACAAATCTTATAATATTACAGATGTAATAGTTTCAAAAGGTTGAAAAACTTTTTTGATGACTTATGCTTTTTTATAATTTCCATACGTTATTATTAGATTTTTATTATTATTTAATTTATAATTTTACCTTGATTTTATACGTACGTACCTAATGAATTTATTTTGATATGTCGATTACATGATAGTAAATAATTAATTAAAATTGCTTTTTCGTAAATGTTTATTGAGGTAAACATAAGTAGCTAAACTGCGATGCATTGAAATTACGAAAGAACTAAAAAAAGCTAGGAATGGCCGCCATGTAAACGAGGGAGATTTATTTTCTATTTTATTTTGAGTTTTTTTTTTCAGTTTACAGATTAGGAAATCTTTTAGCCTTTGAACTATTGGATCAAAGTTCTGAACAAATGAGGAAATTGCTTGAAATAAAATATGTCGAGTACTATGTCTACTAAATGCTCTTTTAGAATTCTGTTTCCATATAACGAAAGCACTGGACTTTAGTCATCTATATGTTGGGGCTTGGTCTGGAATATGTGCTTAAGATTTAGGCTGTGGTCGAATACGTTTTACCTAAAGCGTTAAAAAAAATGTGTGCGTGTACAGTGTACACACGTAAGAAGTGATACTTCTTTACGACCTTATTTTTCGAAAAATTATCTACTATATGCAACTTTACTACTTACTTACTTTATAGCACTAAAATTGAACATAGATATCTTTGTAACTAAACCCCAACACCTTTAAAAATATAATGAACAAAGAATTTTTCAAAGAAAACTAGTTTTTTCCAAACTGTTTAATATTTATTTCAACTTCAAATCCAAATTCTTTTTTCAATCTTTAATTTCACCTTTAATTTCATTTTTTTTCAATCTTTTATTTCACCTTTAATTTCATTTTTTTTCAATCTTCATCATCAACAACATAAACTGACACACACACACACACACACACATACACATCCTACTTAATTAATCTGAGCAAGTCTATATGCTAAGAAGGCTTGTAATTAGCAATACTTTTATTTATGTTGTTATTTGATATTTTAGTAAGGCTTACTACTAAAATAAATAAATAAATTTACAGAAATTTGTTAAATAAAGTTAATAAATAAATAAAATTAATTAAAACACAATAAAGTAAAGAAATATTACAATGCTTGTCTCACAATCCATCTATCAACAAATTGTTGATCAACCACCATCCTACACTCATCCATCCTGCAAAATAATGTGACGCGTAACCGAAAAATGTGACGGTAATTTTTTTCCACCGTCGATAAAGAAGTTTCACTTCAATAACGCCGTCAACGCATAGCTATATTACTGTACATATACATAAGTTATCTGACTATATTTAACATCATCATCCGCAACGTCATATCTGCCTGAAACGGCCTAAATATTTAGCATTAACCCAGACAAAGCCCACCTTTAGGAAACTATTCTTACATAATTGCTCATTTATAACACATTAAGAATCTTCACAAAATACATATATAAAATATAAAAGTAAAAAAATGTTTCCATAGTCTAAATTGCTATTATTGTTGTAATCACATACTGACTTCTTTATTACAAAATGTATTATTTCATATGCTAGCAATTCTTATATTGATATCCACACAAGACGTTTGGATAACTCAATGTTACAGAGTCTGATGGGTGTTATAATGATTGTAAAGAAGAATATTTGCTTACAGCGAACATTTTTATAAATAATATATTTTTTTAATGTAAGTGTATATACAATATAATGCCTTTTATACTTGGGCAATGATTGTATCAATAAAGTTATAAGTGAAAGGTGAACTACAATTTCTTGCAGTTTGAGAACAAAGAAAACAATATCTGTTGACAGTGAAAATTTTCATAGCCTGGATTTTTTTAATGCAATGTCTATGACACTTTTGTAATTAATTGTATTGATATATAAGTTATAAAAGAGAGAACGAGAACTAAGCAACACTTAAATATTTGATAACCGGCCCAACGATACATCATGCATTTATTTACTTTTTTATACATCTATGAGGGGGTGCTCTAGTTATTTTTTGCGATTTTACTACACCAATATATACCGGCATATTATTTAATATGCCTGTCCATCAAATTACTTTATTTTCTTAAAGATCTGACTAACGACAGGCTACATAACTATTTACGTTTAGTGAAAAAAAACCCTTAACACCTGCATGGCGGTCTTTTTTATGAAAAATTTAATTCGGAATTGAGAAAAATAACTGGCATGCACAGACATGCAAATATTGATAATGGATTTTCTATTATTCATTCATTTTCCAGTATAGTACACACAAAGAAGGTAATACCTATCTAAATAATCTTAGTTACATGTACAAATCAAATACAAAAAGTGAAATATATGTAGAGCAGAAGATTTAGCAGAACACATCATAAAATAGATAGACGTCTATTTTATGATGTGGTCTGTGGTGATCTTTAAGAATGAAGCCAAATATAATCAAACAGACAAATATAACTGATGACTTTTCTTATTTCGGTTAATTGGTTTTGGGTAAATTGTCTTTGATTAAGATCGTTATCTAATACTTATTATTCCGAGAAAACTATTTGTCACAACAACTTAGTGTTGAGATAAGTATTCTGAACAAATTAGGTTAATTAATTAATTGGTTATTTCATTATATCAATATGTGTAGAAAAATAGGTCTATTAGCGAGACATAAATATAAAATACTTTTATTTCGTAACAGAAAAGCTATGTTTATGCTATATTCTAAAATCGCTTCTAAAGTGTGGAAGTGGTATTTTATTACCAGAGAAGACACCACACAAGAGAGCAATGTTCAATCAATTCGGGTCATTGATCCGCATTTCCCTTAGAGAGTCTTGGGCGCTGGCCGTTTATTGCTGTTTATTTCTGACAAAAAAGAAAAAAAAAACCTTTTCCATAAAATATGCCTTACTGTGTATTAACTTTGTGCAGTAGGTGCATTAAAACTCAGAATGGGATATTTCAGAAAAAATGTTTATTGATTCTTGTCTTAATTGTAAAGAGGAATTATCTTCAATAATTAATTCAATAAGTTCAGCCTGTTATGCCCTAAGAAGTTTACGCGATGAAGTTAAATAAACCACGCTTTGATAGAATCAAAATTAAGATATACTCGTAGTATTGTTTAATGCTGAACAGTGGTTTTTGAGTCATGGTAACCCTATCTCTTGTTCATACACACACATTCGTACACATTCTTGATGCATGAATATTTACTTCTTTTATATATGTCTGTATATATATATATATATATATATATCCCTCTCTCTGCGCCCCCCCCCCCCAATTATGACTGATTTAGATGCCGTTGTGTCGTCAAATTCGTTTGCGGTGTTAAACAGACAGACAGGTAAGAAAAAATAAGTTTTTTGGCAAACGCAACGAGTTGTGGAAACAAACTAAATGGCGACGGCCCTTAACAGTGATTTTTATTGTTTGATTGATTGATTAAACTGGTTTCAACATGTGTGCAAGATATATACTTAAGAAGCCAAGGAGGACGTTCTTAGACGATGGGGTTTTAGGTGAGTCTATATGATAGTCTATTGTAGTTATTGAAACATATTTACACTACAACTGAAGGCAATAAAACTATACTATTAGTGTCAGTGGTTTCGTGTGTACGGAATATCCGGGGTTTTTTTAACTTCGGATTCCCGCACACAAGTATAGTGTTGGGGTAATAGCTACATATATAATTGCGCGAAGGCTTTTATTTTGCAAAAAGGATTTGTAAGGAGTATGAGTCATATAGCAATAATAGAGTTTTATCGAGAACATTAAATAATAATGGGATTACTTTTACAGTCTTGTGTCTTTATATACTGGTTGTCCTCACTTATCTCGCAAAAAATAATACAGAGTTTGAGACGCAAGAAGAAAGAAAACATACAGAAACTATAAGAAGGAAAGTAAAAAAAATGCCATTTTTGAATGTAATAAAGCACAGTCTTACAGACCAATTGACCAGGCTGTTGAAATTTTTCACAAACTATTGACCTACGTCAAAGCATTCCTTCTCAAACAAGCATATTACGAGTATTTAGTTGACGACTAATTTTCATTCAGTTGATATGATTATATAAAAAACCCTTCTTCGTACCGTATATTTGTCACTTTTTAATGATAATTATGAACATTTTAAAATGTTTGTTTTTTTGTTTATTTTTGTTTATAACATTAAAAAAGAAACTATGAATGTCAAAGAAGCAAGTGAGGTGTGTAAGAATAAGTCTAAATGGCGCTCTGTTGTTCGTGCCTACCCCGCAAGGGACCTGGCGTGAAGTTATGTATGTATGCATGTATTTTAAAATAATTATTTTAGACTGTATTACGCATCAGACACAAAATATTTTTGTTAATGAATTCAATTAATATAAATAAAAAATATCAAAAACAAATGAACAATTATATACAGAGTCATATAAGAAACATATAAATAGTATAAGAAATGTATGAAAATCCACAGGAATAGCTTTCCACCGTAGGTAAGAAAATTAATAATAATCCATAATTTTATTATGTAATGCAAACAATATTCCATTGATGCCTTGCTATGTCTATTGGCTTATATTACGTAGCGCATGACGCCAATTCTGCTATTACAATATCGTCAGAATATCCGACCACTGGCGTATTAATTGTTTATGTACAGAAAAACAGCCATTATGACGTCAGTGGTCGGATAATCTGACAATATTGTAATAATAGAATAAGGGCCCAGATGTATCGTTTTTGCGGGAACGTATAGGTAGAAAACATGTATTATTACCGATAAATAAGTGTTATTATCATATTTAGCGCCAGATTATATTAGATTTATAAATTGTCCATTGAAATGTCAAATATTAACAAAAATCGTCATTTTTGTTAATCATTATATAATACTAATTTACCCCGCGGCTGCGCCGCGGGTTAACCTCTAGTGCGTGTCTCTTATTTATAGAGCAAGTGTTACAGGTTATATTATATTTCATTTTTATGTATTTGCGCACAGAAGATTCACTTCATTTTAATTATATATACCATCCCCCGTCTATCTGTCAACAAAATAAATTACAAAACTTGACCAAAAAGGCCAAAATGGTCTAAATGACCAAAAGACCACAGTGACCGACATGGCTAAAATGACGGAATAGGCAAAAACGACCAAAAAGGCCAAAATAATCAAAATGGTCAAAATGACCAGAGGCCAAAATGACCAAAAAGGCCAAAATGACCAAATAGGCCAAAATGACCAAATAGGCCAAAATGACCAAATAGGCCAAAATGACCAAAAAGGTCAAAATGATCAAAAAGGCCAAAATGACCAAATAGGCCAAAATGACCAAAAAGGCCAAAATGACCAAATAGACCAAAATGACCAAAAAGGAAAAATTACCAAATAGGCCAAAATGACCAAAAAGGCTAAAATGACCAAATAGGCCAAAATTACCAAATAGGCCAAAATGACCAAATAGGCCAAAATGACCAAAAAGGAAAAATTACCAAATAGGCCAAAATGACCAAAAAGGCCAAAATGACCAAAAAGGCCAAAATTACCAAATAGGCCAAAAATACCAAAAAGGCCAAAATGAAAATTACACCTTGTCCATCCTTAGTATTTAATTTACATACGTACCGAATTTCAGCCAAATCGGCCCAATAGTTCTTCCGTAAAAGCATAACATACAGAAAGACAAATATATTTTTATCCCGAAAACTATCCCGCTTTTCGGGATAAAAAGTATCCTATGTTCATCCTCGGTATCGAATATATATATACTGAGTTTCAGCCAAATCGGTCCAGTAGTTTTAACGTGAAAACGGAACAGACAGACAGACAGACAGAGTTACTTTCGCATTTATAATATTAATAGGGATATAGACAAGAAGTCCAGAATGCTAATTTTTTTTTCAAATATGCATTAAAAATACATAAAATCAATAAAAAAACATTACACACACTACCATGTATTTGACATACACACGTATATATACTCTTTTCTTTATTACTAAAGTTTGACGAAATCTGTATTTATAGAAGTAAAAGGCTTTGACAGCAGAACCTTGATAATTCTCAAACTTATAATTTAAGTTAAGTATGGTTGAATTTCGACCACTGGGCGACCACTAGTATAATTACTAACCGATGTTAAAGGTAACTAAAATTATAATAAATCTTCACAAAACTTCTATGTTTAATGACTAATTAAATAATTTATTTCTTATGGAATTATCTTGTCGTAATTTATTTTATTATTTTTCAACAAGGTACTTCTTGCGGTTATAACTTTTTTTTTTTGAGGCGAGAGAAAATGCTGACCGATTTACGCACTCTCTGGACCGTCACTAGGAAACGGCACGCATCCATCGGGGGCGATAACGCTAGCAATAGTATGCTTTGATTGCGCTCCGTCAGCGATGGCGTGACACAGAGGAGTGTGGAAGACTCAGAGCGATGCCGCACGGGCGAGCAACCTCAATACCCACTAAAAACCCCCTCCTCCCTGTCGACCCTGCGCTTTGTTTGTGATGGAATGACTGAGATATAGAACATAGTTACGCAACAGTCGATCCAGCGCAATAAAGTGCCTGGAGTGTGCCCTGGGAGAACACACCCCACTTCGAAACGGGGGCAGATGAATCCCTTGCGTTGCCTAGTACCAAGGGCCCCCCGTACCGGAACCTAACTCAGGGAGGGAAGTAATGCGCGTACCTGCCTCTCCGGGTGCCAGCTGAAGGTCGGCGACCTCGAGTAGAGACATTAGCACGCGCTGCAGGACTTCGCTCCCTGTCCCTTTCTGCGGCCTCTTTGAGAGACATTACTGCCTCGCGGTTATAACTTATATCAACTTCCGACTACTACCCCATTACTGCGATAACTGAAAGCAGGGGGGGGGGGGGTATATATTGGCACTAAATTCATAATTATTGTAATTCAGAAAATAGTATATTTGATAAAAAGTTACTTGACAAACATATAGAAAGTTTAATCGTATTAGGTTAATAAGATGTCTGACACTAACGCGCTCATATTGATGCTCATCGAAGAACTTCAATACAATTAAGCGTTCTAGTCCTTCGAGTTGGACAATTTCATGATTCAATTTAATGTAATAGATTATTTTCGTATATACTTCAGAGGATTCCTATGATAAATTCACTACCATGTGTGCTTGTAATTAAAAACCATAATTATCTGTTATTACCCGAATATCTAAATTTTATTTATTTGTCCGATTTTTTTCCGAATAGTCTTAATTGCGTCGACATAATATTGCCTAAAAGCATAATACGTTTTTGCCGAATTTTATTGACTAGATAATTGGATCATATGGGTGGGGATGGTTGGAAATGACATCATGATTTGATTATAGAAATGAAAATATGATTTTTTAAGGGTATCATAACAATTTTGTTGCATATTTGGTATGCCACTAGACAATGTTGTTAAAAAAGTAATCCTAAATGGTTGTTAGAAGGGGACAACCTCAAAAGAGTAATTGCATTGCTTTAACTCATTGAATAACAGCAATATGTTGCCTGAGGTACAGATCAGACTTTTGGTCGCATGAGATATGAAGCAAGCGTTGGGTTATGCCAATAGCACTTGTACGCTTCAGATCCTTCTCGTCTCAAGTTCTCGACCCTAAAAGCTTAAAATACTTACTTAAGTGGCGAGACATTGGCTACCAAAGTTGTAACTATCTGAAAAATGACTTTGTAGAGCTTCCAAAGTACTTTTAACGAAAATGGTTTTGAACAAAATCTATTGAGTAATTTATAGGAGGGTATTTTCGATTATGACTTTTTTAGTTCCGTAATCAAATAACGAAAACAATGAATATATATAACCTCTACGAAATTCTTCTTTTTTTCTGACGTCACGCTCTTGCTAGACTTCCATCCCTTTTATCTCATCGTTTCCATCCGATCCTCTATTTCATCACATCCTAAAGTTTGGCACATGTTGGCTTGGCCCCTGGTGTTATTTGAGAAAGTAGATGGTTAAGGTGGTGTGCCAACCACTAGCCGATCACAGTTTTCCAGATTCATGGAAAATCGCGTATTGGTTGTCACTTTAGAAAGACTGTGCCAACTAGTAGATTGAATCCTTGAGTTGATATAGCTTAGTTAGGGAAGCCTGAGCCCTGCAAATATGTTATGACCTGAAGACTCAATTGTAGAATGGATCGGCCCCTGGTGTTGTAAAAGTCCATAAGCGACAATAAGGATTTTTCATAAAGTGGGTCGTCTGCCTGTTTACCAGCTTTGTAATAAAAATCTGACATCAATACACATAACTACTGAATCCGCACAATTCTGTAAAAATATTTAAAAAACGAAACAGACCTAAAAAAAGCAAATAATAAATATTTTTTACAACATCGCCTTAAAGATGTTGCAGAAAAAATATATCTTGCCTTGTAGTTAAAATTAGATTTTGATTTGTTTTTGTTAAAAAAAAAACAATTTAGTTACTTAAATAGCTTTAGTAATAATATTGTAACGCGCGAACGCACTTGGGATTGGAAGGAAACACCAGTTCTTTTAACTAACGCTTTTATTGACTCACACAGCCGCACGTAATACCTCTCCGCAGATTGCCCCTATATGCACGACTAACGATGCACTGTCCAGACGATAAGGTGTCTCACTCACAATACCATCGCCGATATTGCCACCTTTTGCTACTGCAGTGCTCACCTCCGATATTACCGCGTGTAGCTCGCTTCTGATTCGTCTCTCGAACTACGCTACACTCCTCCTTCACTTAACTGTCCTCTAAACTCGTTACTTAATTCACCACTTAACTCCTCACTGTCTTCTATTAAACTTCTCTTCCTACTTTTCCGTATCGCACTTGTCGCTTCGCTGTCTTGAATTGAACTCAACTCTGAACTAAACTGCCCGGTAGGCGCGTTTTACACTGCTTATATATCCGGAAGAATCTTCAGGAACCCATAATTTCGATCTTCTTTTCGTTATTATTTTATTTACTATCTGTCCCTTTCTAAACATCTATCTATCTCTGTTTTGTCCTTCCCGAACTTTCTATTCCAGAACTTTCGTTTATCATCTGTCCCTTTCTAAAACGTATCCGTCCTTGTCTTTTTCTTCCATAATTTTCTAGCTTTTTCTAAAAATTCTTAAACTAAATAGATGGTTCCACCATTATTCGCCACAATATTTTATGGGTCAATATTGTATGGTGAGCTCGGCGCTCTTCAACGAAAATTTCCCTCGATTACCCTGGGGTCCACTGATCAAAGTCTGACTTGGTGACAATTGCATCATCTCAGAAGTTTATTCTTACGAATTAAGAAAAAAGAGTTTGAGAAAACTGGCTAACTGAAAATATAACTGACGCATGAGATCACTGGCGCCAGCCTTCCCAATGTCAAGCTAGTGTTAATAACTAAATAAGACAGGTAAAATAAAATACCTGGTGGAATTTTCGATAACAACCTATCATGAAACATTGGCGTCGTCTACCATGACGTCAAGCCAGCGTTAATCTAATATATAATATTAGAAATTTTCTATACATTGTCTAATTGTATTTGTACATTGTATTTTCTGTACATTGAAGCTATTGAAAAGAAGTAACTGGAATATACGATATGAATGATGTAGAATATAATGCAGTTTGTTTCGATTTCTAGTCTGTTTGTTCAGGATTCACGTAAAATACCGATTTCGATGAGGTTTTCACTGATCCTTTCTGTCTTCGATGTGATCCGTTTTCCTGACTTTATCCTGGGAATTCCGCACATTTTTTTCCGAGATGAATTTAAAGTTGGTGTGCGTAAAAATTCAATAATTTGGATAGAAGCTATACAAAAACAATAGTTTAAATTATTTTTCAAATAGTGCGGTACTTTGTTTCCTAGGAATCTCGCAGGATTTTTCCCGGTAAAGATATAGATTAGTAAGGGTGCATCAAAATTAGCTGATTCCTATTCAATTTCACTAAAACTATAGATTAAGTGCATTTTGAAATAATCGGTTACTTTACATTCCGGGTTTTTTCCGGGACTAGTTTCAAGTGGTTAGTATGTACAAAAATAAGCTCATTCGGATCAGAATGATACTAAAACAACAGTTTATTGTTTCAAAGACTTCGGTACTTTATGTCCCGAGACTCTCGCGGGAATTTTTCTGGGATTGATTTAAACTGGATAGGATGCATTTAAAGCGTTAGTTAATTCCGATACGATTATTAATAAAACCATAGCATACATTCTTTTTTATATGCCGTGGTACATTATATCCTGAAATTCGGGACTTTTCTGAGAATTTATCACACGTTTAAATATAGTATAAAAATTGACCGTGCCGCTCTTATTGCAGCGTATCTTGCTACTACATTACAAGGTGCATTTCTGACTAATCCGAGACTGGGAATATTTCCCGGGTTCCTAACTTCGAAACCATGTGATTTTGGGACTTGTTGTGTGACAGTTTCTATAGTTATTAAACACCTTAAGTAGAATATTTATACTTGTATATGTCTTTAGTAGCATTATTTATCTCGGGTTTTTACGGGAATTTCCGGAGTCCAAGTATTTTTATACTAAAAACCCATAGCCCTGCTGAAAATAACCTTTGATTATCTATTTTATATTGGCAACATAACGGGAATATTTGTCACTTGTCCTATATGAACAAAATCGCGAGTAAATGCTAGCAAATAACTAAAATAAAATAGGACGATACGGTAATACATCTACAAAACGTAATTTGTAGCGTTATCGTAATCCGACGAAATAAATATAAATTTTAAATATAATCCTATGACTATTTCATTATAATCTTAAACTTTGAATTAAAATGTTTATTTTCTATTTACGTAATATTTCTCATATCGTTGTATTTGAAACTGACTTTAAACTAAAATACCCTCTGAGTATAAGATAACAACGTACCGAGAGACTTGGCAATATATCTCAAGAAGCTATCAAAAAATGTATACAGGTACCTAATTTTCAATATCCAGCGTGGAATTACTTGTGTTTATTAACTGAAATGATGAAAGCTTTGTTCGTGTTTAAGGGTAAAAGATAATTTGGCGAGCGTTACGCGGCGCACGTAAGAAGGTAAGCTTGGTGTTGCTATTTCATAAAATTCACAACGCAAAACGTTTATTATTTACAAATTATATAAAAATAATATTATGTATGTACATTTATTACTTTTTATAGAATTTTCTTAAGTTTTCGAGACTAGTATACATAATAGAACTACGTTTTAACGGTTATAAGCGCGATATTTTTTTATTTTCGGAAATTTTCCGTCATTTTTCAGTAGTCGTGATAACGGAAATGTCAATGAATAATTTTAAAGAAATGTGGCTGCAATATCAAATTAAGGCTGGTGTGCACCGACTTTTAACCGATGATTAACATAAAATAATCCCTAAAAATGTATGCATAAACAGTGATAATTTTATTTTAACCGTTAAAATGCCACGATTAAAACAGTGCTTCAAACGTAGTTTTATTATTATTCTTAGTTAACAATTTTCTATTTTTTAGTAGCCAGTAAGGTTTAATTTTAATTGGATAAATCAAAGCATGGGAGGAATCCCCGAAGGCGAATTAGCAGTTAGTGAAAACAATAATATGATACGGCCTTACTATTATTCCTCGAAAGCGGTATAACGACTGATGTATTTCATTTTTAACCTGTTGTGCCATCTAGTAAACGAAGAATTACGAGTATAAACTTTTCGGACTTATGTTTTACCAATAAATGTAAAGATCGAAAGAAAATAGTATAAAAATACACTATTATAAAAACTGTAGATATATTAAGTACCAAATATGTATAAAATAATAAGTACGAAGTAAACAAGTTTAAGAAATTAGTAAAGCAACGTTTATGCGAGAAGGCTTATTATACAACACGACGAAAGCTTTTATCGACGACGCAGCGACGCACCGAATGCGAATAATGCCATCGCTATCAAGTTTTTTCAGTAATTATACTTACGAAGTGCTTTGTTAAACCTTGAATTACATCAAAATATATTTTATGAAAGACCATGAATGTACTATTGTTATTTTGTATTGCATTTATAATGCAAAATATAAAGTAAAAACAAAAACATGTTGCTGGGGAATTTGTTGCGCCGCTTCTGCTATTTTAACAATGACTAAAATTGTTTTGGAAGCGGTGGTAGATTCATGACTTTCAATAAGTAATCTGTAAGATTGTATTTTGATATATTAATTTTATTTCATTGTTAGTGTAAAAATAGTTTATCTATTTATATTTTATAGTAAGTACCAAAATGAAAAGTGAAATATTGGTAAGACGTGACTTATTCTACATCTTCAAATATCATTACATAAGTGACGGTGACAAAAGTGAATCGTAAATCAAGATGTCTATTCTCAAAGCGCGGTAATACAGGCAAAATTTACGGCGTTGGCAACCCACAACATTTACCTCAATCTGTTTAAGGCGGTTGCTTCCCGATATGAGACGCTCCCGCCTCGCTGCCGCCGCTCTTACGGACATACCTGACGCATTTATTTACAACACTGATTAATACCATGTCATAACCTGATACCAGTTTCAATCTATGTCGTATTTTTATATCTTAATACTAGTTACATTTGAGATATTCCCTGTAAAAGTAATGTCTATGTTCTACCAATTCTTTTTTATTGCATGAATTTAGCAGAAAGGAGACGCCCACTTGATGGAGAGCGGTTACCATCGCCTATGGATATTTGCAACACTAGAGGCTACAAATGCGCTGCTGCTCTCTTAAGGGAGACTGGAATCTGGTCACTAATGCCGGATCACAACTCAAGGTTGTTATGACGCCATACTCTAGACCAGGGGTGGTAGCGATCAAGTCGGGCAAAGACCCTACCACCTGGCTGTCGGTTGTTTTGTCGCCTCTTACGACAGGCCACCCGGCCGCAGAAAATTGTATTCTTTCTCCGTTCCTGCACGGATAATAATAAAGAATAAATAGTAAGATAGAGGAATCGGTTGCTATTCGATCGTACATTATCACATAGAGCTTATCAGCGCGTTCCTGTACGTATTATTTAATGCTTATCCATATTCCTGCAAGCATTTTATCGGAGCCTTACAGAACACGCTGCGAAACTCAATAACCTGAATACTAATTATTAATATTCTATAAATATTGTTACAACTTAGACTCTGACAAAGAAAACCGTTTGTTACCGTCACACAACACACAACACATTTTGTTACCGTCGGCATTTTATCTAATTGTAATCCTTTTATGATCGTCTTCTTTTGTTCACTTATTTATTGGCATAAGTTTCTAGTTATTGTGGAGAACAGTCTATTGTACTCGCTCAGGAATATCATTAGCCAGGTGTTACGGATTACAATTACAAGCTAATTCTAGGAAATTGTGTTGACGTTGCCGGGCGGGCACATTTGCATTTGTAAAGTATAAAACGACGGCTTGATGGAGAGAGGAGTCAGTTGAGCTACAACTACGATACGGGCGTGACGTGTGTACATTCAGGAATCTAATAGTGACGGACTTTCCGCGTTTTAATAAATTACGACCTTCGGCATTACGTTTGGGATTTGTTGTGTTCGGTTATATGTGTATCTGAGTTATACTATAATTAATAAACTCTATAATAGTTCTAACGGCATTTTAATTCGAGTCCCGCTAGCTCGTAACAATATTGTTCAGTTTAAATAGAATTGTAAGTTAAGACTACTCATCTTACATACAATATTATAATACGCACAGTCATTGTAAGGTAAGTAAGAGCTCTGTGAAGTTGGCACCCCGAGTTGCGAATTTTACACCAACAATATCTCATTCGTTTGTCCATCGTTAGTCCACGTTTGCCCACCCTTGGTTAAAAATTTATTGAACAAAAACTTTTTTGGAATAATAAATTCCGGTTCTTCCCATATTTTCGCGAGGTTTAGTGTTTATTACACTTGAATGAACTTTATCGTTAGCTGATCCAATGAACTCGATTGTCCAGGCAAAACTTTCGTTTGTCCACCCTCAGATCAAAAGTTATTGAACAAAAACTTTGTTTTGGAAAAAGTAATTTTGGTTCTTTCCATATTTTCGCGAGGTTTAATGTTTATTAGACTTGAATGGACTTTATCGTTAGCTGATCCAATGAACTCGATTGTCCAGGCAAAAGAAAGAACTTTTTCCAAAACCAAGCTTTTGTTCAATAACTTTTGATCTGAGGGTGGACAAACAAAACTTTTGCCTGGACAATCGAGTTCATTGGATCAGCTAACGATAAAGTCCATTCAAGTGTAATAAACAGTAAATCTTGCGAAAATATGGGAAGAACCGAAATTACTTTTTCCAAAACAAAGTTTTTGTTCACTAACTTTTGAACCAAAGGTGGGCAAACGAAAATTTTTCCTGGGCAAACGTGGACTAACGATGGAAAAACGAATGAGATATTGTTGGTGTAAAAATACGCAACTCGAGGTGCCAACTTCACAGAGCTGTAGGTAAGATGTTTTTAATAGGTATCTTTCCTCTGAAATCCTATAATAATTTAATCATTACAAAAAAATCACAAGGGCAATTGTATCCCATAAAAAATCATGAATCAATGGAAAACATTATATATAAATATTGTTTAGAAAGCTGGTTTAAGGATGTCTTATGCTAGTTTGAAATTTATAAATTAAAGTACTTTACTGTTTCTGGTATATCATGTTTAATTTGCCAATTAAAATAAATTAAAAATAAAATAGTACCGAAGCGTTTTTCATGGTTTCGCACGAGTTATTCCTGATTCTGTCTTTTGCAGGTAATAATGAATAAATTGTTTAAATACATTTTTAAACGGTTTTTGTTGCGACCGCGGAGGCTAACAAGTGCGATAACACAGTCGTCCGATAGCGCAAAATAATCCCTTTAATGCACATAATAAACGGCAGCTGGAATAACCCTGGTTGATTAAATTAATTAAACGGACATTTGTTTGAATAAAGCCGACTACTATATAATATCTAGGTAATAAAATATTTACTCATCAGAGGAAAAAATAGATTAAATAACTTTCAAATTAATAATTATATTGGGAAGAGACTCATATTAATAATAATAATAAATCGGCAGACAAACACACCAACTGTATATCCCAAATTAAGGAAGTTACGCTTGTCTTATGAGTAATATACCACGGACCACTCTGGGCCCGATCCCAGACACTCAGACCATAGTAAAGAACTGAGAAAATTCGTTTCCAAAATTTACCATATCAGGAATCGAATCCGGAGCCTCTGCGTTGCAGTGAGGTAAGCGGGCAAAGGCTTAGCCCACTCAAGCACAAAGGCCGTCAATATTATGTAGCTATAAGCTAGTATAACAAAGAAAACTTAATTTAAATTGTATTCTATGTATAATCCCTTAATTTTTTTATTGCAGGAGGTCAGCAGACAGGCAGACGGCCCACTCGATGGAAAGCGGTTACCGTCGCCTATGGACATTTGCAACACCAAAGGTGCTGCAAATGCGCTGCTGCTCTCTTAAGGAAGACTGGAACCTGGTCACTTATTCCGGAACGCAAATCATGGTTGTTATGGCGACATACTTTAGACCAGGAGTGGTAGCCATCCAGTCCGACAAATGCCCCACCACCTGGCTGTGGGTTGTTTTGTCGCCTCTTACGACAGGCTGCCCGACCGCAGGAAATTGTATTCTTTCTCCGTCCCTGCACGGATAAAATTATAACTAGAATACTGAACCTAGGTCATCTATGTCAATGGGTAAAGTTTTGAGAAGGCTGGCTACGTTACCTCGCTGGATCGCAATACTAATCCGTTGTTCGAGGAAGAAACCAGCCTTCTGGTCGCCTGTCGATAAGGCGTTTTGAAAGCCCTTTGCAAACGCTCATGGCCTCAGGCCCCATAGCCCTAGCCTTATAACAGAAAACGGCTAATTACTAATTTATTTATGTTTCACGTATTTGACAATACGCGCTTATAAAATTTTATTATTTGACAATACACACGAGACTTAGGGTCGATTGCACAACGATCGCCTTTAAATAAAATTAATTAATTATATTAAACTGCCTAAATACGTTTTACACAAAATCTATTGACAGTTCTTTAAACATATTTAGCGACAAATTTTGCGTTGTGCAAGACGCTAATCGTATATAGGGGTGTTAAATACGTTTAGTGTTTCTTAAATAAATTTAAGGAACGTTATGCAAGCGGCCCTTAGTGTGCCACAAATATCAAATCATTAACTACTACAGTAGTTTCTCAGATAATCAGCTGTAAACAAGGACAGATAGATACTGAAATGGTGCTCTAAGGGTTCCTTTTCAGCTTTAAGTTTTTTTTTTATGACATATAGTTTCGCGTTGGGCCATTATCTCGCTCGATTTGAGCGGCGATATGGTCTAAGATCGAGCACGCTTACCTAGAAGGTACCTATTCACACGAGACTTGAAGACACCCAGGTTGTAGGTTTCGGGAAAAACAGACACCGGCAGTGTATTCCACTCCTTTGCGGTGCGTATAATGAAGGTGGACTCAAAGCGCTTAGTTCGAATAGGAGGTATGTCCACCATATAGCGGTGCCGCATGCCAGTGCGTCTGGTTGTCCGATAAGGGAAGGGAGACGGCGGGATAAGATTGAAGAACTCCGATGCACACTCTCCAAAATGTATCCGATATAAAATCGACAAACTGGCAACCCTGCGTCGATGTTCAAGACTTTGTAATTTGTCTCTAAATAGCTGGTCGTAGCCTATGAGCTTCCTGGCTCTCCGCTCAATCGATTCTAGTGCCTCGAGTTGGTATTTAGCTGAGCCTTCCCAAAGATAAGAACAGTACTCCATACATGCCCATATTTGTGCTCTATACAGCATCAGCAACTGTTCTGGAGCGAAGTACCGCCTCACCTTCGATAGTATGCCCAGCTATTTGGCTCCAGTTTGGGCTGTAGACTCGATAATCCAAATCAAGTCTATAGCCCAAACTGCAAGTACCCAAGTAAAGTTAAGTACCCAAATCCTAATAAAAGTAAAACTTATACTAACAAGGGTTGTCTGGAAGAGATCGCTTCTTAGCGATAAGACCGCCCATTGTGCACATTTAGAATATGTTTAGGCTATAAGTTCATCTGTATTTTCTGTAATGGTGTACAATAAAGTGTTATCTATCTATCTATCTACTTATCCAAATGTGGCCGCCGTTGTCCAAAATCAACATTTTCAAAGTGACTAATGATATGATATGATATAAAGCTTTTATATAAGGATATATGGTAAAAGTCTATTTTAGGTATAAGTTTATGGTGAAAAATAAAGAGTTTTCATTGATTCATTTATTCTCGGAATTTCATAACATTTATATGCTTTCAAGAATTCTATTTTAGCGACCTGGTGGATCTTAATGCTTAACTTTGAAATTCATCTCAATTTATAGAGGTTTTTATTTAAGTAATTATATATATAGCAATATTTCACTTTTCAAAATTCGACAACCGGAATTCGGGACTGATTTTTCGGAGGCAACCCTATACCACCGTGATCATAATGTGATAATCTTTATTTTCATTTAGTTTTAATTCAATAATCAGACCGGTGCAAAATGCTAGTATCGATTTACCTGTTTATACCTGGCTACCCGAGAGTTGTGACCGGAAAAGAATAGGCAACCTAACATTTGCATATTCTATGGGCTTCATACTTTCGATTGGTATAGAATTTGTTTAATAAACAATCCGTGAAATGTTAATTTTTTTATTATTATTAATTAATCATATACTGGACTGAAATTTTTTAGGCAAACCATGTGCAATATATTTATTGACACATCATAAAATATCATCATCACACATATAAAATAGCTGAAGGTCGTTGTATAGCTGGATCCTATACTAAATAAAAAAATCAATATATAATTTTAAATTACAAAATAATATGCCTATATATGTGTATTTGAATTTAAATAATGTATGTCTTTGAAGACCACGAGCAATAAAAATGGCCCGGACATTTGGAGGGTTTGCGTGGGGCCATGGGAAGGCCAACACGTAGAGGCCCATTGACAAATCTAATGTAAATGTAGCGTTGTCTGCACCATATAATAATGTAACCAAGGACAAGCCCCGGCCAGTGTAGGACTCTTGTAGGAAATGAGGACAAAAAGTACCGTGCTATTAGGGTGAACTACTAGTGGTACTAGGGATCTGGGATTATGAGGACTATGGCGTCTGCCCGTTGCAATGTTTAGGGAACATGGAAGAATGGGCAGACGGTGACTCGCCAGTCTTCAGGCCAGTCTCCCTGCATGAGCCCAAAAAAATGCCATAGAAGACAGGGGCAACATGAGTGTGAGTGCCTAAGGGGTGTAGGAGGTGGACTGCAGGTTCACCGAAGCTACTCTGACGTGATGTCATTTATCACTTCCACCCCTGGAGCTTGAGATTAGTTCTAGCGAACTCCACTCCGTGCCGGCTGGCTAAGGCAAGCACGGAGGCGGGGTCCTTGCCTTGGCCCCCGGAGTCAGGTACGAGGTGTCGCTACTCACCTAAGGCTTCGCCACAACCCCCCCCTGCGGGTTTAATTAAATTAAAATTAAATTATTATTAATTTAGAAATAATATGATAAGGAAATCACTTCTTTTGAAACTGGACTATTGTTTAGTGCTATTTAACATGACGAGACAATATTAAATATTTTCTTAAGTTTTCGTGGCTTGTATTCATAATAAAACTATGATTTAACGGTTTTAAGCTCGTTAATTCATTAACCTTTCATTCATTAAATAATAATAATTATTTATTATTATTATCGATGGCAAGCGACCCGACGGAATGTCGTTGATACCTTGGAAGATGGGACGCCCCTTAGTATGGGACGCAACGTGTGTCGATACGTTGGCGGCTTCCCATCTTCCAAATACAGCCGTCACTGCCGGAAGAGCTGCCACACTTCAAAACCCTGAAACGCCGCAAATATGCATCCATCGGTGATGGATACATATTTGTGGCTTTCGGGGTTGAGACTTTGAGGCCATGGGGACGTGAGGCTTATCAACTTTATCGAGACCTTTCAAGGCGATTGAAAGAAGTCTCGCGTGACCAAAGGGCTGGCCTATAATTAGGGCAACGAATAAGCGTTGCCATACAACGAGGGAATGCGGCCACCATTTTGGGAACGCTCCCCACCGACAGCGATCTGGACTACATCTTTTACTTGTAATGTTTATAGTACTATTTAATTTCTAAGTTTTTGTTTGTAGTGTAATTCATTTATAATTTAGTTTAGTTATTTGTCTGAATTTAAATGTATATATTTATAATCGATTCTTATATTTTATTATTATTAAACCATTATTTACTATTTTTGATTTAGAATGTTTAGCTAGCTACGAGTATGTTCGCGATATTTCATTGAAGGCAATGTTGATTTCTGTTCGGAGCACGCGCTAGCTACTAGGGCGAGATGCGGCTATAAATCGTCTCTGACTGTAGCCAAGGGACAGATAGCTTTGTATTGTTTATTTACGTAACCAGGCCGTAAGTTTTATTTATTCAAGTACAATCATGTCCCATAAAATTGGGGTGATAGGCACTTCACAGACACTAAAATTGCGTTGGCGATTTGATTTAAAATTTGTTGGGTATGTTCGGATTGTATGAGATTTAGCAGTAATAGTAATAACTATTACTACTACATTATCCTATGAGATTTAGTAAGTAGTTCTTTTTTATACAATATACTAAGTTTTCCCCGAGGTTACATAGCGGATCAAACCCTAGCAAGTAGCTCTATTTTACTTACATTAAAACTTACTAAACTAAACTTACTTAATTAGGTTTTTATATACAAGTTGCCCAGAACAATGACTTTCAAAAGACAAATATAGTTAGATTACGAAAGGCCACCCGAATTACCTCCATGTATGTTTTACCAAAAATTTAGTTTTGGCGTTATAATTTTATAGTTATTTTTGGGATATTTCTACCGCATCGGCATTAAACATTTTGTATTTTATTATTTGGTATGTATATTGGTATTCATAATAGGTACGAGATTGTACACAGTAATATATCTGAGTTTAATAATATACACTTTATGGCAATATATATAGTTTATAAACCCCCTTTTACGTGTCTTTAAAGAAACTATGTACATGGTTTTGAAAAGTTTACATGTATACTTAGTTTTGCCTTTAACCGTACTACATAATACAATCAACAATAATTTTGGGGATAATAAAAACAAATAGATATGATTCTGAATTCTTTTGAATTCAGAAACATATGAGGACTTTAAATATGTGCTCCGTATAACAGTCAAGAATGTTTGAGTTCCTTAACAGCCGTGTTTATGGCCACGGTCACGATGTTAACGCAGCAATTACGTTTACATCTCGTTGTGCTGATAACATTAAAGTGTGTATTTGCATACAAAACACAATCTTGTGTTTGTACCTTTTTCGTTTTTAGAATTTCTTCGCCGAATGGCAAAAACTAGGCTCTCTTTATTTCATCTATTTACCACCGCACTGCTCACCGGCGACTTGGAGTTCATCCACACTTCCATAGCACCTGGAAGTTTTTCACTGTACGTGGCGCTCGCATCTTTATGCCACACGTGAGCAAGCTATGGAATGAGCTCATGCCGCGGTTTTTCTAGTGCGCTACAATATGGGGCTGTTCAAAAAGGGCGTAAACAGATATTTGAAGTCTGAACGAGGTAGGCAACTTATTCACTCCCTTAGTGTTGCAGATGTCCATAGGTGACGCTACTTGCCCTCATGTGGACCCGTTCGCCAGTTTGCCTACAAGTAGACGTCAACTTGTGGTAGTGTATTGTATACATTCGGGCCTCAAATTCTGGCCGGAAAACGTATATGACAGTCAGTGTTTTTATACAATGTGTAATTGTGTATAATATGTAATCCTTGATGAAATCCGTGATCAGAAAGCTGGCTCATATTTCGCGTGGCGTATCAACATTTCCATACAACGTTGCTATGCAGCCCTTCTGGGCACGCTCCGCACTCTAGCAGTGATTTGTTACATATACATATATAGTTATAGTAATTTATTTATGATTTGGTTTATTATTAGTATTAAATTGTATTTTTTAATTATATTGTTCTACTTATCACGTACTGGCGGTGTAGGAAAACATTGTGATGCAACCTACATATCAAGATTAGATGTGTATGTGTGGAACGTCCCAATCTGCCTCTAAAACGCGTGATACTTTAAATAAGCTTGACCCCAGCAACGTTGGGGGCTGATATAATGCATAATATTCGTTCATCTACTCGGCTGCCTATTTAACTGTACTATATTTAAATACGGATAAAATGATTGGAAAGTATAATAAAACCAGCATGTAGGGAATTAAAATAATTTGAAAAATAATCTCTTTTTCGACTGAGAATGAGAGTTCAAATTCTGCTAAAAAATATGCGCAGTGAGATTAGCGATGTATGACAACTGCTATGAACTACCGTAGCGGATATGCTATTCAATTATTTACCTTAAAATAACAAATCCCGTGCCTAGTACGGTTATAATCTTATATTATGTAGGTATAACAATTTGACCTCTATGTTTTCATAGCAACATAACAAAGACTTTTAAACGATTAATAACGCGAAAGTAACGCTTAGGCGCATAATTATTAAGTCAACCATGGTCGGTGGAGTTTCAACGGAAAATAATCTGCAATATAGAGAATATCCTTTGACTTCGTCCTAAGACACGTCTTTGGTATTATCAAGTGTTTGACGGAGTTACAGCTCTCATTCTTTATTAGTACAGACAACTAACGTCGCTATGGTTTCACCTGCGTTATATTATTGCCCTTATTACCACTGGTTTGAATTTGACATCAACTCCGTACAGGCAACGTTAATATTCAATTAATTGTAACGGTAACAAACAATGCTAAAAATGAAATAATACAGAAACCCGGCTTTAACCTATTAGAAATACTTAGTAAACTGGGGCCATAATTAGCAAAAATTTGTGTTTGCGTGGGTCACAATTAGATTTGGTGGGTGGAGCTAGAATCGGATTCTGGGTTATTATTTTTTCAGGGCAGGGCAACGTCTGCCGGAACCGTTAGTATGTAATAAATTATGTTATTTTCTTGTTATTCACTTGACTGAAGTTATTCACTTGCCTTACTATCGGTTGAATATTGACACTAGTTGTATGGAGCTTATGTCTAATTTGAGCCGATATTAAGGCAAATGAACAAGA
Organism: Dendrolimus pini; assembly: GCA_949752895.1. NCBI lineage: Eukaryota > Metazoa > Arthropoda > Insecta > Lepidoptera > Lasiocampidae > Dendrolimus > Dendrolimus pini. The sequence goes on along the minus strand of OX457125.1, from coordinate 7,704,602 downwards.
GATATAGAAACCAGCTATTAATCATGTTGCTGGCTAAACTTCGTAAGCTCAATGGAGGTTTCTGCCTGATTACTCCGTATCTGATTACTTGCAGAAGCAACGTTGAACATTGAAAGGTATCTAATTAGTATGTCACTACTATTCACTAAGTTTGAATTCAACCATTTCGCTATAAATATATGTACTATGAAATTAATTTTGTACTTTTATATAACGTCATTACTTTTGTCTAACTGTTGCTAAAGTATGAGTATGGCGACACACCTACGGAACGTACCGCTCAGAACATTCGGCGATTCAAGTATCGGCGCTAATCTGTATGCGGCGTAACGCGGCGGAAATTCCGCTGATGTGTCATAGCTTATTTAAAATACATTGGGAGCGTTTTTAGACGAACTTTCCGCCGCTGAACGTTCCGCAAATGTGGCGTCATCCTAATACGATAGTAGTTCTAAGGACGCGGATACGATTCATACATTTTTGGACCCAGATTGTAAACTATGAGAGTGATTATGATATGAGATTGTTCATATCTTTTTATAATGGTAGTGTGTTTGGTTATTTTGAATGAATTAATCGTGTGTTGGTTTTATTATTATAAATTGTTGAAATTCATTCACATAAATCTATTTATCGACTTCCAGATAAAATTTAGGGCTTATGTTTCCTATTTTGTAACAGAAAAATATGCCGTTTTCTTAAAGCCATATCAACTCATTAAATTTCTTTAGCGTTAAAGTCCGGGCTCCTTTATTAAAATACTGAAATTTAACTAACTACATAAACGTTTTATAACTACGAAATTTTAAAACAGAACACGGCTCTTTACAAATATGTTGTTAAGTATTAAAATTGAGAGTATATTGGTATTGAATCCAGTTCGTTATTACAGACATTACTGTGCTGCGCAACAGGCGTACATCATTCAGGCACTACGAGTTCAAGTACCAATCGAGACACTCAATAGAGTTACATTGAATGAACGACTACATTTAAACTCAACAGCACATAAACTCAAAGAGCCCCGTTCAAGTCTCAAATTGTATTAAATTACCTTGCTTTTCTTGAATTCTCAAAATATCATAAATGCAAAACGTATAATATCTTCTTCAAAATAGACGCAAAAAATAAATAAAATTTTAACTGTAATTTCACAATATATTCCATATCTTGAGTAAAAACTGCGCTTCATACGATATATAATCGGATATTTTTTCTCAGTCTGTCTGAAAGTTTATTACGTATTTATTGGCTTCTAAATATCTCAGATTCCAACTTAAATGTTAAGGATTCAAAATACCACGCTTGATCACAAGAGCGGGGCTTAGGTTTTCGTCAAGTAGTCAATATCTTCTAGTATCTCGCGCGTTTTCGAGCTATATCCAAGAAAGGCGCGCAGTGTTCAACATTTTTTAGACTCGCAGGTGACAACATTGACCCACCTTTGGTGTCACGTGGCAAACGCCGTATTAATAAAGATAAATTACATTTATTTGAATTACTTCGTGAAAACTAGTTCCCTTATTAGACAAGCCTTTAAAATCATTACGTTATTCTATAATTATAATGCCTTTGTTATTTAAGTTTAATAGTTTGGGAGATATTCGTATTAAGCTATCACGATTTGTACGAGATATATGTAGCCATACTTATACATCTGATTATGGGTCACGAAGTACGGGGGACAATAACGACCCCGATGGAATCAAGAATAATGTGGCCTATAGTTGTTGAAGTGCGCTGGGTGCCCGTTAGCAGCGGGTGCGGTTACATTCCATTTAACTTAAGGCCTTCGGGCGCTAACTCTCGTGAACGTCACCCACACATCTTTATGCCAACGAGGGTGCTTATGAATTTAATTAATGCTCTTCGCTATGATTTAAACGCGGGCGGTATTACGTCTTTGGGCTTGCTGTGGTTCTGTGAATGACGTGACAATCTAAACAATTGTTATCTATGATTGTTTAACAGCCGCACGTAAAAATATTAAACAATCACTAGAACAATATTGTATGCCGCGTGGATTAGAAGGTGTGCTCAAAAAACGGATATACTTGTGCTCCCAAAAAACTATTCACTAAATATATTTATTAACCAAATACAATGGAATGCACGACAACAAATCTAGTAATTTTTTATATTTTTATTATATATAAATTAACGAAGACTTTCAGGACACCGTGTATAATATATACCATGCAGGAATGGAGAAAGAATACTAATTCTTACGTGGAGACGGTCTGTCGTAAGACGCGACAAAACAACCCAAAACTATGGTGTTTGCTGGAAAACTCCGTTCCATTCCGCAAAAAGTATCCCATTTTTCGGGAAAAATAGTTTCGAAAATAACCAAATTTCAGCAAATTCGGTCGGGTGTTTTTTTCTGAAAACATGATAGACAGACAAAGTTACCTTAGGTGATGTAAACTTCACCCGAATACAATAAAATTCTGACTACAGATCATCCATTTATATCTGCGGCTTTTCAAAAAAATTACATCTTTATAACTTAGTTTATTTTCGTTTTTACTTAAACACAGTTAATCATCCATTTAGTTCTGTATTCTATTACAAGAAGCATTCAATTTTTAATGCAAACGTTATTTCCGTGTTTGAAGGATTTTTTTATATAATTTATTTAAAGAACGTATATTATTATCGTACGCACAAAATTCTAAGCGAAGTAAATAAAGATCGTATATTGTAATCAACGTGCGAAGATAAAACCAAAGTTTGATGGATATGTGTGGCCGACGCTGCTGTTAAATTCTTTGTAGATATTCCCGGGTGGCCTACATGCGAATCTAAAAGCGGAAAAAATACGGTATAGCACGGACAGTCGTAAATCTCCATCTAGTTCGACTGTCCAGTTAGAAAGATGTATGATGTGCTAACAGCACTATGTTGACTTCTAAGTAGGCTCACACACTCATCCACAGCTACTGGGCAATATGTATTCTTGCAGCTGAGTTTTACACCTATGTAGTCATTTTGCCTAAACAGAACTCCTATACAATCCTCATGATTGTTCGTCCATATAAAAATAGATACGTATGTCACAGTCACAGAAAGACAGAAATGTGCATTATAATATGCCGCTTTAAAATTAAACATTTGTGTAACTAAGGGATGATATTTTGAGTTTCCATAATCCTGCGAGGTATTACTTACTAGGATATGCCCGCGACTTCGGCCGCGCTCGATTTGAAATTCCCGCAGGATTCCCGGGACATAGAGTACCGCGGCGTTTAAAAAAGACTGTAAGCTATTGTTTTAGTGAAAACTGTGACGGAATAAGCTAATATGCACCCAAACAACTACAAAACGCTCCCGTGAAAATTCCCATGGGATTAAAATATCACACATTTTGTTACATAAAATTTGCTGTAGATCAGTGAAAAAACGGCATTGGAATTCGATTTTTATTTCAATCTGGTCATTTCAAATCTTTCCCTGAAAAATTCCCGCTGGATTCCCGGGGTTTAAAGTCACACAAGTTTTAATTCTAAAAAATATCATCGACCTGTGAAAACTACGTTGAAATCGACCCAATAGTTTTTACGTGAATCCCGAACAAACAGACAATAAATCTAAAAACAATTGCATCGTGTTCTCCGTCATTTATATAACTTATTCCAGTTGTTTTTTTTAATAGTTTTAATGTGCAGACCCGGTATGTTTAGAATGTTATAATATTAGACATAAATTATTTCTTCGAATTCGTATGTGATGTAATGGTTTGAACGTTGGTCCTTTTGATTCACTAACACTCAAAGTTATTGGAAACGATTCTCGGTAGTGAAAATTTCCTAAACAAACTTTCCGCTATTTACTTTGTAATGGGAAAAGCTGAAAGGAAACATAGAGAAACCGAATTTAGTTACAGCGCCAGTTTTGTATATGTGAAAATAGAACCTTTGATTTAAAAATTATAGATAGGCTATATAGTTGGTATATATACTTGTCAAACTACATAAAATGTAGTCATGGCCATAATTAATAATAGAAATGTATTTAATTAACCTATCAATTAAAAGTGATTTACGAGTAGGTATAACTGGATAGTTAGCATACCAACTATTGGACATTACCAAGGCTTATCAGCATTATACTGGCAACAGATAGTACTTTTGCCACATAGACCGTTTTATTTTATTTTAGTACTATTAGGGACTAGGACACTCACCATTTCAATTCACCATAAATCCATGATGATGGTGTTATATATATATTTTTCTTTCCATATTCTTGCATTCAAATACACCAAAACATATTCGACTGTGGCACAGAAACCTCATGGACATATTCGTGCCGCAGGGTTGTGTAAAAATAAAAAAAACTGACTTCAAAAACTAAAATGTATAAAATAACTTATTTCTAAAGCTATTATTATTAATATATATTATCTTAAACATCTTAAAGTCGGTGCTTAGTAATTTTCAAAATACAGTAATTTTTATGTTTTACTTTGCACCGACTTCACGAGAATCACGTAAATCGGATCATAAATCTCAGAGTAATCGGTGAACATACATAAAAAAAAAGATTCCGACGAATTGAGAATCTCCCCTTTTTTTGAAGTTGGTTAAAAATAAATTGCTCCGCTTTGTAAATATTTAATAATATAAATTAATATAACAGAAAATATATCGCGCCCGCAACACACTGTAAATGTGATAAATATAATAGTTGCAATTACTATGCTTTGCAATATCTTATAAACATAATAAAAACAAATACATACACATAAAATAATATACTATAAACCACGTTTCGCCGATTGCGTAAATATATTATGTACAATTAGAGTAAGCCAGAAACGCTGCGTGCAGCAACCATGCAACGCCTATGCATGCGTAGTACCCACCTGTCCATTGCCATACATATCCTGTAATTGACGTAGTGACGTTTTGATTTGTCTGGAGTATGATCGCATCTTCCTGTCCAAAATCCATTTGTCATTATTGTATTAAAAATCTGTTTTTTATAACCCTTGAAACCAATAAGCTGAATATAAATAGCTCGTGCCAGTAAATAATTAATACGATTCTTCAAAGGCCTATACCGTTTAAGATAATAGAAATGTCTAATAACGTTTATTGTACAAAACCCTCAGTTAGAATATTTTATTAACCATATAAGACATATTAGTTTCGGTACATTTAAGAGTTAGAGCAAATGGACGACCATGTATGTGATTATTCCTGAAACTAAATTGAATAAAGACAGAACTAGGCACTTAAGACTTGCCAAACTAAGTGAACATTCTCAGAAATTGGTGCTGTTATTTGAAATAGAGCTGCAAGTAATGTTGATAGCTTTGCTGCTAAGTAATGAGTTGGTCGGTGTCTGGGTGAATATTATATTATGTACACTTGATGAGTAGGAAGGTGCACATAGAATATAGCAAACTTGACAGTTGCAGGTACAGTTGACAGCTGTAACCTCGCCTGCACATAACGCATGGACGCTGAGGTGTGACAATGTTATATTATGCAGGCTTAATAGTCCGGTCAATCTAGACTATTCTAGACATTTCAAAACTTTTGAATCGTACTCCATTGAAATGTTACATGAGCTTTGCATTTGTTAGAGGACGCAATTTTATTTTTGGGACATGTGTGGGGGTCAATAGAAGCTTAACCTCAAGGTTGTGGGGTCGCCACCCTTGTCCCCCGGCCGCCATCTTGGGACAAGTGGTGAAAACACTTTTTTCGCGATATTTCGGAAACTATGCATCTTACAAAAAATTTGTTGAGTCATAATTTGTAGAAAATTGTTTTGCCTACAAATATGTTTATATAATATTTTGCCATAAATTAAAAATTAAAGAAGTTATAAGCAAAAAAGTGAGAATTTTTTTATTCATTCCTAACTCTTTTCTTTACCATAGAACTAACCAAATTTAACTTATCGAATGTTAAGCAGGTAGAAAAGGTCCTCCGTTTTCCCCGCCACCTATGAGGTAGAGTCCGTAGGCGCGTTTTTTTACGTGGTATCCCCAGTAGGCCTACTCCACGGACATCTTGCTTATAAGGTAATCATAATATTTTTAGTCACTTATAAGCTAGCTACTCTAATCGACTTTTCTTCGATGGTCCAGGGGGGCTCAGAATCTAAATCAACGTCAAATGTGAAAGTTTGAGGAATGACAGGAGTTAAAATTAGTGTCATAGTTGGAAGTTCATCTTCAAATTCATTTTCTTCCATTAACTTTGATATCTCCATAATGTTGCTGCATATTTTGCCAGAACAGACATAAAAAACGCCTACGGACTTTACCTCATAGGTGGCGGGGAAAACGGGGGACCTTTTCTACCTGCTTAACATTCGATAAGTTAAATTTGGTAAGTTCTATGGTAAAGAAAAGAGTTAGGAATGAATAAAAAATTTCTCACATTTTTGCTTATAACTTCCTTAATTTTTAATTTATAGCATAATGTCATATGAACATATTTGTAGGCAAAACAATTTGCTACAAATTATGACTTGACAATTTTTTTTGTAAGACGCATAGTTTCCGAGATATCGCAAAAAAAGGGTTTTCACCACTTTTTCCAAGATGGAGGCCGGGGGACAAGGGTGGCGACCCCACAAACTTGAGGTTAAGCTTCTATTGACCCCCCACACATGTCCCAAAAATAAAATTGCGGCCTCTAACAAATGCAATACTCGGTCCTTAAATTGTAGATTTCAATGGAGTATCGTTATATCTCAGAAACGGTAGCTCGTTGGAAAAAAAATATTGATAATTTTTTTATAGATATTTTATGATCTACAATTTTTTTCTGAGGTACTTTTATAATAAAAATTACCGTTTTGCTGAAAATCGCGAAAAACTCATTTTGTTTGACCTTTCTGATTTTCAGCCTGTTGTGATTTTATGCACCTTCCTCTTATTTTTTTGGTTTAGATTGACCGGACTATAACCAAATAGCTGTTGTTTTAGGAATTCGGCATAACTTGTTCCGGGTATTGAGGTCAAGATTTATTTCGCTTATATATTTTATTATCGCTGTATATTAACGTAGAGGAGTATTTGTTAAAATTCTATGTATTACAATGATTTATGTTCATTTCTACTGCACTATATTTTTATTATATATTTAATATTTTTATGGGTTCATTCCTGTGAATATCCATAATATCAGAATAAGTGTGTAATCTCTGATTGATTAAATGTCTATTTATGGCACTTAATTAGGTAGGTAACGTACGTAAATTGAAAATTCATTAAATTAGGTACTTTATAATAACATATTAAAACTTTTTTAATTGAGCAAATAGCCAGAGAGGGATTTTCTTCCAAGTCATAAAATATTTTTAAAAAACAATGTAACTGCACAGACAATAAAAACAACGTAACTCGTATTGCGTAAATATTCAGAAGAGCCCGTCAAAAATTAAAAAAAGTCTTCTTCAATTCGATTTAGTCACAACGACACCCAATTTGATAATTAGAATTAACAAAAGACAGCACAGATTTTTATATGATTTACTAGCTGATCCGTGCCTAATTCACTGGGTGCCATCAATCACCATTATACCCTATGTCACTCAACAATTATGTAGCTTCCTACTGGTGAAAGAATTTTCAAAATCAGTTCATTCATTCAAGAGATTACTTCCTACAAACAAACTCAGAAACGTTACTTCTTTATAATAATATACACATGTCATTAATATATGAATTTTATTACTTTCGTATTTTATTGTTACAATTGATTCGGAACATATGGCTTTGTGAAATAATATTGCAACTCAGACTTACCTAAAATTAAATTTTAGGGGTTAGTAGATACTTCGTAAAGTAAAAAGATCGCAACTCTAAGATACGACACTTATTTTGTATTTTTATGTATTTTGAAGTAACCTTAAGAATAAAGCATATATTGGATTAACTTAATCTTGATAAATTTTAGTCAAAATAAAATAAAAAAAACTTCAAATTTATATTTAAAGCGAGGCCAATTTTCAGCAGCAACGTGTATGAGCTGAAACTCAAAAGTAATTTATTTCGCTTTGTGATTTTTCATCGCATGTCTCGGCCGCACCATTTGTATATTTCATCCGACGGCGTCACTTTTCAAGCGGGGCTCGCGCAATGGTTTTGTCGCCGCCCACACCACACAAGGGTGGGCGGGGGTATGCTGGGATGGTCAGCCGGTGCACGCCAGCATGCTTATCTTGGCATTACCCGTTAATTCCAGCGCCCGCATCAGCACGCGCGGGGATCGAGCCCTCAACCGGTTAAGCTCGAACATGTCAATCCGTAATTCGTATTTTATACGACAGCTATATGTCCGGAAATGTGTTATATACGAGTAGAATACCAGATTTCAACTGCGACTTGGTCTATTTTTTAAAACGTTTTTATTACCTTTACATCTATGTATTCAATGTAAGGGATTTATTTTCGTAGTTATTTTGAATCAAACTCTAACTTTGTAAAATCATGACTTCAATTCGTCTTCTGATCAATTCTTCTTCTGGCAAGAAAATCTTAAATTTTTCGATCGGTTCTACGCTTCGAATCCATATTATTGGAAAAAGCCGCGAGTACCTTAGCCATTGAGCCAGAACGACTTATTGCGAACGTAGTGTAATTGCATCTCTCTTGATAAATGTACCAACACTGTGCAATAAAATGTAGATATAAGGATTTTTGCCCAGAATAGCGATATTACGTTTAGTTGGCAAGCTATACCCAATATAAGTTGGCCTTAAAGTGCAGCAGTAAATATACTGAGAGGAGAGCAATTCGAATATCGGTCGAGGTGCCCATTTCTCGACGAAAAATAAAAATGTTTGGATAAATTTTAATGTAACATTGATTATTATTGCAGGAATTGTATCGTAAATAGATAACCTCTGATGGTTGTGCATTAAATTTAGAATATAAAATATAAGTATTAACATAAGATAGTACATAGTTATAAGAGTTTTAAATTTTGAATAAAGATAAAGTGTAATAGCAATACGTTACCGTAAAAATCCTAAAACAAAAAATATCAAAGCAAGAAAAATTACGACAGTGTTACAGTCGGAAACTCCGACTGTATAAAGAAAAATTACAGTTTTTAACATAGAAAACATTGGAAACATATTTTTATTGTACTGAATCATCAGTAACTAAGGCACCTGTGAGTAATTGTAGCGATGTGGGTTCGAATTCTGGTTTGGAGTAAGGATTACTCGACTGTTCGTTTCGGCTAGTGCTGATTATTGTAATCACCACGAGACACTTAAGGAAAAATATGTGGGGAAATTTTCAATTTGGAACTCCTTATACAATAATGTGAAAACGACTATACGCCTTGAAAGAGCGTGGTGGATATCTTCTATCCTGAAATGAGGCATAATTCTTTCATGGAAAGTGTTAATATAATATGTTATATGCAACAGCAGTTTGTTCTGGATGGACCGGTTTTAGTTTATAGTTTTTTACATACTAATTATTGTTTTCGCGATTTCATTTGTATGGATTTAAAATTATATAAGCATGATTAACATCATCAACCACAAGCAGCATATACGATGGATAATTTAAAATTCATGTTTAATTTATTTAAGTACGTATAATTAAAACCTAGTTTTAATTATTTATAACAGCCACAGAAGTGGGAGTTCAATATTTAGAATAACCGATATTCAACTAATGAATTGGTTACTAAACTGTTAATTAATAAGCTTGTAATATTTTTGGAAAGAGCAAATAAATTGTTTTGATTTTATTGATATTATATAATTTTGAAATATATAATGTCTTGTTCACCACAAAGAAAAGTATGTATTGATGAATATTGTAGAAAGTATTTAAATAGTATTGTTACGAGTTTGCGATACTCGAATTAAAATACCGTTAGAATTATTATAGAGTTTATTAGCTATACAAACACGTATAACACAGGTACAAATATAACCGAACGACTCGTAATTCAATAAAACGTGCAAAGTCCGTCACTATTAGATTCCCGGGTGTACATACGATACGCCTAGATCGTAGATGTAGCTCAACTGACTCCCTCTTTCAATCGGGTCATCGTTTTATACTTCACAAATGCAAATGTAACCCACCCGGCAAAGTCGACGTAATTTCCTAGAATTAGCTTGTATTTATAATCCGCAACACATGGCTAATAATGGTCCTGGGCGGCCGTAAACGAGTACAATAGGACCATAGGCTGGTCTACACAATAACTAGAAACGTATGCCAATAAATAAGTGAACAAAAGAAGATGATCATAAAAGGACCACAATTAGCTCAAATGCCGACAGGTAATAAAATGTATTTTACAGATCTGTACGTAGAAGTTGTCTTTGTTGGAGCCTAAGTTGTAACAGTATGATATATGATAGCCGATTTACTCTCGAAAGTCTGAAGAAGAAACAAATATATATTTTTCATAGTTGGAGTACAGCAGACAGGGTGATCAGTCCACTTGGTAGCAAGTGGTTACCGTTGCTTATGGATATTTGCAACATCAAAAGTTCTACCAATGTACTGCTGGACTCAAAGAGGGGGAATGGAACCTGGCGATTGATGCCAGAACACAACTCAAGGTTGTTATAGCGACGTTCCCTACTATATCAGGGATGGTAGCCATCCAGACGGGCAAATGCCTTAACACCTGACATATGCAAAATTTGTACAGAAGTCACATATTAGTAGCTAATGAAAATATTAATACAACTAAAAAAAATATATTATTGATAAATACAATTTACAAATATCCGTAATTTTTGCACAAATCAAAATCATTTTAACCACTCTTGAGCTAATGCTGAAATTATATATGACATTAAAAGTATCTAACCAATTGATTTAATTTCTCTGAAAGGCACAGAACTGGAAGGACATACGGTATTCAATGACATCGAATGATTCAATGTCATTGAAAATACCATGTATACCGTGTGTCATGTCATTGCATATCAATCATTTATATAAATTAACTAGAATATGCCCGCAACTTCGTCCACGCTTGACTTTAAATTCCCGCGGGATTCTCAGGATATAAAGCATCGCACCATTTCAAAAAATAATGTAAACTTTATAGCTTATTCCGATACAGTTTCCATTAAAACTATTTTTAATGGAAACTATATCGGAATAAGCTAATTTTTAGGCTATAATTTATGCATCTGAACAACTGCTCCCTGGAAAATTGCCGCGGGAATCCTGGTATAAAAAAAAACACACATTACATTAAATTTGCTATCGATGAGTAGAAAAACACACTGAAATTCTAAACCTTTTTTTAACCTGGCCTTTTTACATGATTCCCAGAAAAAATCCCGGTAATAAAAGTAGTGCAGATTGCCTCAGAATTGCTGTCGATCAGTGAAAATCACATCAAAATCGGCCCTGTAGGTTTTACGTGAATCCCGATCAAGCAGACAATCCGACAAACAGACAAGAAATATAAAAAACATCGCATCGTGTTTGCCGTCATTTATATAGTCTATTCAAATTGTTTTTTTAAGAGCTTCAATGTACAGATACGACATGTTTAGAATTTTATAATATTATAGATTTCATTAAATCCAAAATTTACAAAAAAAAACAAATGATCAACTTAAAAGAAAGATATTTATAAATGGTAACATATAGCCAGTATGCAACATTTAAGACTTACGTGACGTGACAACATTGCGTGTCATGTAACGCGCGAAGGTAATGAAAACACCTCATAAAACAGAGTAAAATAACATTACTTTAAATTAACTTGTTAGTTTTGAATTGCTAATAATAATCTGCGTATTGGCTCTATATAACTATACATTATATCTCAACAATTTTTTATTCAAGTAGCAGAGCGTTGAAGTGAATGAAGCTTCACAAATTACATGAAATAATGTAGGTTTATTAAGCCCTACTCTTTTTTGCATACATTTCTGCATTTTAGAGTTCTGATACTAAAACGTAATAAAGAAACCCTAATTTTACTGTATTTGAGAGGCTAACAGCTGTAATTTTAAAAACTAAGGTATATATTTTAAATAAGCAAGGAGGGGAGCATTAATAAGCATCCACCGATAGTAGAAAAAATGAAAATAAATGTTTAAAATAAGGTTAAAATGAGAATTAAAAACTTAAAATATCTATATTGTCGAGCAAGAAACAATTTATTAACAATTTAGATTTTGATTAACTTTCCATCTGGAGATCCTAGACTAATAGTCCCCAAACTAATTTGTCTCATAAACTTTACTTATATGTACTGCATTCAGTAGGACCCCTATCTTATTAACCGATTTAAAAAAATGAGAAAGTTCTCAATTCTTTTTGTAATTTTTTTAAATATATTCAGCCATGACTTTTTTAATATTGAGCTGATTTTGACAATTAATTTTGCATTTGATTCAGTACAGATACTACTTGGTCCAATATAGACTCTTTAACTTGTAAGTACAAACATGCACTATCATATTATATTAGTCTATTTATAGAAAGTTAAAAATTTCGTCACGACTTGCTTAAATGGAATTTACTATTGTGGACCCCTGTTTACAACTTGAGGTTGAGGCCTTGAGGTTCGATATGGACCCCCAGGGGCTATATAGACCACTTTGGGGACCTACGTTCTAGACTGTCAGCAAATAAGTCAATATCGACAAGATACAACTTACTTAATTATTGAATTCCTTGACTATTCTGACAAAGAATGTATGGCGACGTAAAACTATGCCTGTCAAAGGTATTAAGTAGTGTGTATTTATGATCTCACTTCAATATTTGTTTGTTTGTGTGACAGTGTATCACTGCTGATTATCTCAGGAACTAATTTTAGACATGTAAAACATGGCACACATGTAACAGTCTAGCATGTCTACAAAAGTTTAGTGTAAAATTAGAGAAAAATACAATAATCAAATCAAGAGGCCGCCTAAAGAGAAAAGTTCAAATTCGAACATCGAACAATTTCAAATTCGACAGTGGGTTATCAAACGAAAGGCGCTATTGACCTATATTTAAAAGAAATGAATAAAATTGTAGTTCATTTTGTGTTAGAATGTTAATCTAAAATATTTTCTATTTAGACATAGAATAGACTGGAATAGAAAACACTTTATTGTTCACCACATACACATAACATAAACAATTTACAGTGATCACATTAAACAGTAAAAGTAGGGGCAATGGGCGGCCTTATCGCTTTAGAGCGATCTCTTCCAGACAACCCGGGCTTTTATGCAAGGGAATTTCGAAAGTGTGTGACTGTGGCGTGCTAATTAAAGACACATATAAATAGGATATATAATCTAATATATTCATCATTAATATGTGTATAGCAACAGCAATAGCTGTACAATATTATTAATAGTATTAATACATAATATATTAATATTATATACACCTACTAATATACATAATATTAATATACAAATACACTAATAAATAAACGTACATGTAATATGGTATTAAATATTTATTATAAAGTAAGATAATATTCCCGTACCAGTTTTTTGAAAATGGCGAGTGACTTTGCCTGTCTCACGTTTTCGGGCAATGAATTTCACAGCCGAACAGCCTGCACACGTCCCTTGACTGCCCCACCCCTCGGTTCGGGCATTGTTTTATACTAAATATACAGTACAAAAAATCGACCGCGTGCACTGAGTTTCCGAGAAATAGTAATTTGCACACCTGGTTATCTATTCCTGCGAATGGCCAACAAAGCCGAAAACAATAACAATAGGCTATTGTCTAATTGCAATTTTTAAATACAAAGTAAACAAAAGAACTCCGAATGCGGGAGGGGCAATAAACAAGGTGCGCAGCATTTCTTTGTCGGTATGTAACAATAGGTATATATAGGTAGGTGGCCCAACTTGTAACAATATGATTAGGTAAAATGTTTAGTTTAACCCTAGACATTTCATTTTTAAGCTTTCTCTATCTTTAAATATAGGCTTTCTATATATTGTTTCTTCCTATTTTACATTTTTTCTAGAATTTCCCTACAAGTGGCGTGATATAATTTGGCGTATTTTAAAATGTGGTTTCTAGTAATCTTCTTTGCTTATTTTCGAATAATCTAATTCTGACGCCACCAATTATTATTTTGATTCCTCCTGACCTGGTCTACTATACTCCCACTTTAATTTCATTGACATTTCTAGTAGGTACTTATACAATGAAAAACATAGCAAGTGGTGCCTATGATACAACTAAGTTTGGGAACATTTCATTTCTTTTTTTATTCCTAGAGTTCAGAAGACAGGCAGACGGCCCACCTGATGAAAAGTGGTTACCATCAATTTATTGTTCTTACATAAATATAGGTGGGTACAGATGCTGTTCTTAAAATACATCGTTCAGTAGATTTTACCATAAATTTTGACCTAGTGTATTAATATTATTAATCATAATGTTATATCAAAATAAATGTAAAAAGGTGGATACGAGTATATGCATTATTGTACTTCCCTGGTATGAGTTATAATTAAATACTCCACAAAGTAAATTAAAAACGAGATCAAAGTATTGTCTAGTCTTTGTCATATTCTTTTACTTGGTACTATAAGAAAATTTACTGCTTCCGCTATTTTTTTTAAATCCACATTTTTCTTTTCATTTTTATAACCAAGTACTTTTATAAAGGTATGTTATTAAATTTTACTCAATGTAAAATATTATCTGAAATATTTAAGTTAGAAGATAATTATGGCAGGCATATTTTTACACAATATAACTAACAAACACATAAGGGAAACTAAACCAATTAAAAAAATATAATTAAATAATATAAGTTATAAATAATACCTAATTTCGTAAGGTACACCACAACACAAATATCATTGGATAAATGTCAGACACAATAACAAAAATAATCAATAAGCGTGTATAAATTCTAAAAACTTTCTTAGAAATTAAGTTATAAAAAAGGATTACTGAACTCGAGACCGTAGAGTTGTTAATTTTTTTTATAGCAAATAATAAATGATTAAAGACTATGTAAGAAATCGCTGCCAAAGTGGATCGTGCCCAGAAGGCTGGCTACATTGCCGCGCTGTATGGCAATAATAAATAGACATTGCCATACCTAATACACATAATATACAGACAACAATACCAGAAAAATTAACAAAATACACCGAACTCAAAGACGAAATTTGGCACCTACAGAGTGTAACAATTATTCCAGTCGTGCTCTCTACTACGGGAGTCATACTAAAACTAATACATCAATCCCTAAAAGCTCTAGACCTACCAGCAAACTCTTACCATTTAATGCAAAAAGCAACAATACTAAATACATATAGGATAGTAAGAAAATTCCAGCAACTTAGTCGTTACACTAATGTACACTTGCCTTAGGCCCGTGCCATTAGTTTATTTCCGGTTAGCCGAGATAAAATATATAAATCAATATAATAATAATAAAGTCCCGCAGGGGGCTTTGTGGCGAAGCCTTAGGTGAGTGGCGAAACCTCGTACCTGGCTCTGGGGGCCAAGACAAGGCCCCCGCCTCCGTGCTTGCCTTAGCCAGCCGGCACGGAGTGGAGATCGCTAGAGCTAAGACTCAGGGGTGGAAGTGATAAATGGGATCACGTCAGAAGTAGCTTCGTTGAACCTGCAGCCCACCTCTCTACACCCCTTACCCACTCACACCCATGTTGCCCCTGTCTTTTATGGCATTTAAGGGGCCCATGCAGGGAGTGCCGAGTCATCGTCTGCCCATTTTCCCATGTTCCCTGAACATTGCGACGGGCAGGTACTTTCTCTTCTCATTTCCCACAATAGTCCTACACTGGCCGGGGCTTGTCCTTGGGTGCATTATTATATGGTGTAGACAGGGATAATCGCCGGTCAGTGTCACGCCACATTTAGATTAAATTTGTCAAGGGGCCTCTACGTGTTGGCCTCCCCATGGCCCCACGCAAGCCCTCCAAAAATCCGGCCCATTTTCATAGCCCGTGGTCTTGAAAGCATACATTATATAATAACAAAAATTTTTGATGTAGTACAGCATAAATATGTTTGTGAGTAAGACCGAAACTAAGAATAAACTTGTATCTTCGGTCTCAGCACCTTCCCATTAAATTTTACCATATTGTAACACATAAATGAATAACTGCTGCAAAACTCTGAGACAAAGATAAAATAATAATAATAATATAAACTAAATTAAAAAGGGGAGAAAAAAATTACAAAAGGAAAGATCTAACATGCAAAAACTAGTGGAAATTATAAAGAAAACAAAAAATAAATAAATAAAGAAAAATGTTTTAAGTGTCCTCTCTGTGTGTTTTGGCAAGAGTGTGTGTGAGAGGGTGTGTATGGAAGATATATAATGTTTATTTGTTGGGCGGAATATGAGCCAGCCTTCTGATCACGGGTGGAATTAAAGAGTGTCTTGCAAATTTCTTTGAGGAAATTCTGGCTGTGATATACCTAGACAGACGGAAACACACGATAAAATGATAAGGGCTCTCTGTCAGGCATATTTGGTTAAGGAACTTTGTAAACATTCTCAAACCAAATTGAATGAAAGTAGAATCACAAAACATACGAGTATATATGACAGCAATGTGAGTAAAAGAGTCGGTGCCGGTCGACCTCGACGTATTTATCGTGATCAAAATGAAGATTTTTTGAAGAAAGGTCACATAAAAAGCAGTTTAAATAAGCATGTATGTATGAAAAGATTAATGAAAGTTGATGAAGCGAAAAGTGTTGATCGTAGCAGGTGGAGCTCTATTATCTCTGCCTACCGCTTCCGGAATGGGTTACAGGCGTGTCAGTATGTACATATATATGTATAAATATAAAAATGTAATTCTACATTATTTTCATATAGATTAGCATAAAGACTGAATCATGCGTCCTTCCCAGTCCGTTATAAAAAATAGAGGAATTGGCCTCAAGGCGTCTCGGGGGAGGTCGGAGGCTCGTTCCCCAGCTCGGTTATTTATGAGCAACCAAGTTCAAAGTGCAGATTTGAGGAGTAAAGTCCAGAACAAAGAGGAATATTGGATATCAATCATTACCGTCCCCCTTGGCCTTTTAATATAACAAACCAATCTAAAAGTGCAGTTAATAGATTCCTTTGTATTGTAGTTTTACTCATTGAAATGAATAAGTTGTTTTGATTATTGATTTATTTTGATAATCCATGATATTACATAAATGTAAGGTATTATCTCGATTTGGAAGATATTCCAAACATTCTCGTGCAATCCAGTTTCAACGTTAATTTTATTTTTGACGCAATGTCACTATGTAGCAGATTGAACACACCGTCCTTAAAAATCATCATTCATATAAACCTAATAGTTATTGAGAAAACGGTTGAAATTTCGTGTTGTTCACGTTATAAGTATAGTAGTAGTAGGCTTCACTCGCAGAGCCGACACACCAGCCGTCAAATCGTTACCTTGTAATTATTTGAGTTTTTTTTTAAAGTTCCGAATCTTGGGAAATCGTGGAGATTGACGCATGTCATGGGACCGCTAATATACAATAAACTACCGACTAGAATAACGGAGTCACCATCCGTCGGTTTATTTAAAACACGGCTCAGGAAATGGTTAGTCGAGCACACCTTTTATAATTATGAGGAGTTTATTTCCCATAATATGACACAATTTTACTTTATTCATCATTCACCTGTGAATTGATATAGAAATTGACGTGTAACTTTGTTATGAATAAATGATTTCTGATTTCTAATGTTGTTATCTGTAATAGAAATTATCTGAAACTATCGGACAATCCGAAAATATTTCATATCCTAAAGCCATATAATAATTATCATCCGTATATCTGCATCCATATTCAACGTGACGAAAATTACATACATACATACATAATAACACTCCTTTTTCCCATGGGGGTAGGCAGAGACTATAGATCGCCACTTGCGACGATCCTGACAAACAACTTTCGTTTCATCTACTTTCATTAACCTCTTCATAGATGCACGTTTATTTGATATGCTTTTTACTTGACCTCGTTTTAACACTCCTGTTAAAACGAGAACGTCTGACGAAAATTAAAAGATGATTAATGTTAATTCAGTATCTTAAGAGTATATTCTATATAATAGAGGCGTTACGAAGATTAGCTTTTAAAAGCTAGCTGTAAATAAATACCAAGGAACTAAGGCGTTGGTAGCTATAAAGTAATATGCACTTCCAAAACCTTGAGTAATTTCTTAGCACTGAATCGTAAAGCCGCCGTAAAGCAATCGGAGTAAACGACTGTCAGAAACTCCGGACTAATATATAAATTTAAAAGCATTTAAAAGAGTACTAATAACAATAGTAAAATTTGTAACTCTAAAAGGACCCTACTACATTACTACCGTATACTGTTACGAATCGTATACATGTATACTGAGATTCCGTATAATTCTTAACCAACCAGTTTCATCATCTACGAGTATAGTATTTAAAATAACTATAATATTTTTTATGATTGTCTTAATTGTTCACTGTCATTTGCTCGCACTAATTTTCAAAGTAACCATCTATTATCAATTGTTCTTTGTGTTTATGACTAGCCTTCGAGTAAAATATCAACTGTTTTATTGTTGAAATATCATTGCAAGTTCTTGTTAAAAGCCGTTCTGTTTTTGGATAACACTTTATGTTATGCATATTTATATGGAGGCCATGTCTATTTTGCGAATATGTAAGGTCGGCCCGTTGAAACATAATTGAGTTTTAACTACGATTAAAGCGTTATTGAGTGTACATTCAGAACGAGAACATCGACGGACTTTGCGCGTTTTATGTTATTACGATCGTATGCCTTGCGGTTCGGACTATTTGGATGTGTTTGTAAGAACTGTGGAATACGTTACTTGTAAAAGTTTGTGATCTTCCGAAACGACATTTTAATTGGTATCTCGCAAATTCGGAACAATACTATCGAACGCCATAAGTATTTTAAGCTTAATTTTTGACAAATAAAACACCGTAAATTTTCAGTCAATCTTATTATAAGGGAAACTATACATTGATGATACCCAGTCTTTCATTCGAGATATGAATAGATCTAAAATATTAATATACCTATAATTATTATCAATATATAGCTATAGAATAAAAAAATATATTTCTTAATGTTCTGAAAACAGGGCGCCAACTATTGAGGAAGGTTACCAATAATATAGGCTAGAAACTATAATATTATCATCACTAGTCCAGAATATACCGCCACAGCAACCTAGAGTTGTGTTATAGTTTTAATAGCCAGGTTCCAGGACCTTCCCTTCTAAATTGGTTCCCTTCTAAACATTGGCACCACCTCTGATCTTATAAAAGTCCATAGGTGACGGTAACTCTGTTCCATCACTTTGTTAATTTGTCTATTGTTTTCAGGCAAAAAATAATAATAAACACGCTTTAATTTTTTGGCCATTATTAAACAGCTTTTTTTAGCACATCTATCTACTTGACTTACAAATAAATGAACGATGAATACCTGACTTGGATGCTTATGTAAAGAATAGCTGGCACTTTCTTGAATAACCTTGTCACGATCAGGAGAAATGAATGTCATTACGTAAAAGGATGTTTGGTTCATTCTTGAAATTTCTATTGTTTCTTTACGCGATTGTAGCACAGTTACGTAGGATCCGTTCTGAGGAACAATAGCTCGGTATGGCGTATAAAGTGTTTTTTTTTGTTGTTATATCACTTATTGTATTTGAAATAGTAAGTATATTTGTTTTTAATTTGTTATTACTTACTGACGAGAAATGGTTTTAATTATTTAAAGTAATAAAATCAGCTACAATATAGGATTGCTTATGGTGCTTCATAGTGCAGTGTAATATAGTTATTCACTAGTACCTAAAGTAAGTAGACAGGTAACACTTTATTGCTCACCAAGATAACAGACACAATACAATGGGTACAGTATTTTAGACAAACCATAGTTGGCCTTATAGCTTAGAGCGATCTCTTCCACGCAACTTAGCATATAATAGCTAATTAGCTTAAGAGCTAATTAGCTAATCTGGCGTTGTAGGTGGTGCACAAATTTGGAAGTTCCTAAATTTCTATAATATTACTAGCTGTACCCGGCAGACGTTGTCCTGCCTTTAAAAAATAAATAATCTAGAACCCGATTCCAACGTCATCCACCGGGACCAAATGTTAATCTAAACTATTCTCAAATCCACTTGAACAAACAAAAAAATTCATGAAAATCAGGCCCAGCGTTTAGGAGTATCGCGGTGCCACCTACTGAGTCCAATCGTTTATTTAAACCATTCCGGGACAAACTTCAACACATAAAACAACAAAAAGAACACCTAAAATCTGGTACCCGATTGTAGCGCCATCTACCTGGTTCAAATTTAAATCTAAATCATCCCAGTAGAAAATTATAACAATACTAATATCGCTATTAAAGAATAGGGGTTGATCGTAGAGGGTTGAAAATTTAGGGTTGTATGTATTTTTTAATGCGGTATCATAAAAAAATTAAAATAAAAAAATATCCAAATATTAAAAAAAAAGTATTAAGGGGTAGACTACCCTTAGAATTTAGGGGGATGAAAAATAGATGTCCAATTCTCAGACCTACCCAATATGCACACAAAATTTCATGAGAATCGGTCAAGCTGTTTCGGACGATTATGGGAACGAACATCGTGACACGAGAATTTTATATATAAGATAAAATTCTAAAGTTGTCGTGACTCTATATATATTTAAGCTATAAAAAAAACCACTGAGAAGACTACAAACGCTGGAGAACACGATGTATTTTTTATAGATTTCTTGGTTGTTTGTCTATTTGTGCGGAATGCATGTAAAAACTACTAGGCCGATTTTGATGCCTTTTCACTGATCGATAGCAAATTCTTAGAGTCAAAATCTGCGCTACATTTTATCCCGTGAATCCAGCGGGATTTTTTCCGGAAGTGATTTAAAGTTCTTAGGGCGCATAAAAATTACCTAATTTGGACACCACTTATACTAAAACAATAGTTTATATACTTTTTCAAATGCTGCGATACTTTGTGTTCCGAGAATCCCACGGGATTTTTCCCGGGAATAGTATAAATTATTATTAGTAAGGTAACATAAAAATTGTCCCCTGTCATGAGGACCACGACCACTCTGCCAAGAGTGTGACGACGGAGAAGAACATAAACATTTCTGATTCCAATATGATTTCACCAGAACTATAGTTTTTTTTCTTCAAATTATGCGTTACTTTATATTGCGGGAATCCCGCGGGAATTTTCCGGAAAGTCTTTTAAAGTAGTTAGGGTACGTTGTTTTTTAAATGCTTGAGAAAATTATACCCTAGAAATGCCGGGTTTTTCTCTGAGAACCGATCACACAGCTAAAAATGGCATGGAAATTGGCCGTGTTACTCTTATTAGGCCATAGTTTGGTACTACATGCCAATTTGAATATCTAGCTAATCCAGAACTTTTTCATATTTTTCGAATTTTCTTACTTCAGAACCGCGGAATTTTAGGACTTGCTTGATGTGACAGCTTCTATATTTATTAGAAGATATCTTTAGCAGAATACTTGTAGTTATACCTTCAGTAACATTGTTTATCCCGGGTTTTGACGACAATCTACGGAATACAAGTATTTTCATTCTAAAAGCTGCTGGAAAGATCCTTTGATTTTAAATATTGGCAAAATAAATGTTCATTATTTATTACATGCTCAACGTGGACGAACTCGCGTGCAATTGCTAGTTTAAAATAAATACATGAGAAATACATTGTTTTACTCTATATATATATATATATATATATATATATATATATAAATATATATTTATGTCTATATAAGTAGAGGTCAATAATTAGCTGCTTGCTCCAAATCAGCTGCAAGTATAGTTCGCTCCACGTAAAAAGAACGCTGGCTGTGAACCTGCGCAGTGAGCGTTTTTTTTGGATCAAATTGGTGGTATGAAGCGGGCGAGGCGGGGTGATACTTTAAGATACGACTGTACACCTGCGCAGACACATCCCCTCCACTCGTTCACAACGTTCTTTTTACGTGGCGGGACCTATATTTGTTCTACGTTCTGTTTAGTGTAGTTTTTTTTGCATACCCTATTTTTAAAACCATAAAGAAGCGTTCAAACTTAGTTTAACTCTCTATAAATAAAACCGATACAATTTACGGGGCGATTTAATTTTCGATTGCATGACAGATATGAATCGATGTACGTCCGAGGAACGAGCCACGCCATCGGTCTTAAACAGAGAATTTAAATATCAGAGAAAAAAGTTTGTATGGGACGAAAGAATGTTACTTAGCAATGCCGATACCACATACACAAAAGTCACAAATAGCTCAAGTTAAAAACTCAAACTCTTCAAATTCAACTATCAAAGCAAGAAATGAAGACTATTTATTTATTTATTTATAATTTATAATTATTAATATATGCGAATTATCTACCCAATGTAGAATCACACGCGTCCAAAAATATTCTAAAATCTACTCTGAGAATTAGAATAAATGACTAAAATTTCAGGTTGATTTTAACTGAGCAATACAAAGCAAGAAGAAAACTTTTTAAAGTTATCGCGATTGAAATCTGCAGTGCAGCCATCTAGTACAGAATTTTATTATCTGTGTTCAATATACAATCATAAAAAAATTTGAGCTGTCAGTTATGTGTATGGGTACTATAACAAGTCATATTTAACTCCGCCATTTTTTTAAATCTTTGCATAGCTGCGTATAGCGTAATATACACTATACGTTCTTAGTAAATTTCTTACATCTTCTTCTTCTATGTTGTGCGTTCTCTGTTGCGCATCCTATCTTTAATGGCAGGGAATTGCCCTCCACCACCGAGACTGGTTTTCAGCACGGGGAGGACCGAATGTATGGTCATATCCAGCTAGTCCGCAACCTGATCAATCCCCTACTTAGAGATCTACCACAAAGTCTTGCTTATTATTTCCCAGTAACTACAAGTGTCTCCAAATTGTTTGGGTCTTTTCGTTTAATACGACGGTAATCGGTACATTTCCAGAAGTTTCCGAGAATCTTGAGTGTGACATTTAGAGACAGACAGACGTACGGGCAACATGTATGAGGCTTGTTTCAGCCAAAATGGCTACGTAACACACATAGTCACACGTAAAAGTGGTTAAAGATTTGAATACAACTCATAATAATATTTGCATGTATGTTTATATATTTTGAAGTCAAGATTCTTTATTGACACTATGGAGCAATTTACGCATGGTAAAAATATTTTTATATTTTTGTTACGTGACCGTATCGTTTTTATCGTCGCCGCGAAGTGAATGGCATCCGATGATCTACGAAGAGTTCCATAGAAATAATAAACCTCAACTATTTTTGTTACTTAGCTATTAAACTTTTTTTGTGATCTGATGAGTGGATTCCAAAGAGAGAAACTCGGGGAAATTATTAACCAACTTCTCGAAACACGATATTTTCGTCAATTATAAACTAGATTTTCAAATGATTTTCTTTACTTGTAAGTCTATACTCCGTATAGACCTACGGATGCCAAGTCAGAATCTGATGAGTGAATGGGATCCCAGGGATATTGAACATAACCCTTTTTAAAGAACGCCTTGCGCCTAAATTCTTGGAAAAAAGCTTGTTACGCGTGTAGGTATTACATTTTCTAGAGGCGCTTAGTTTTTTATATGCATGTTACGCAATTTCACCATCAATTGTGGATCGATTTTGATTTTTTTTCTTTATTCGTGTGTATGATCCCGAGGCGGTTCCATGGCCACCGAGTTAGAATCTGATTGATGACTGAATCCCAAAGAAATCGAGAGCACCCTTTGTTGAAAAACATATACACCGAAGAGTGAGAGGGCAAATTTGTATACGCGTGTCAGTTGTACATTTCTACAAATGCTTAATACATATATGATTTCTAAACTTGTTGAAGTATTTAAGGAACTAAAAAGTAAAAAAATATCTTTTAACAAAAACCACTGACTTCACACTAAAAATCGCTGTCAAGTAAAACAAAAAAATTACTATATTTTGTATTTTTTTTGTTACTATTTTATGTTTTCTTTTTTGGCACTGACTTCGAGATTTCGTAGAAAGTAGTCGGTCAAATATTTATTTTTTGGTTTACAGCGTGAAGTCGTTTTTGTTTCTATTAAAAAAATCATTAAATCAATACGTTATCTATATAAATGTAAATGTATTTATTTGCAAAATTAAATCTCTATAAATAAAGAATATACATTTTTTTAAATATAACTTACTTCATTATTGCTGTTCCTTATTTAATATAACTTTATTTATTATATTCACAATTTTAGAAAGTCTCATATAAGTTATATTCCATATTCCACAATAGTGCTAGTCTTAATTAACTATAGATATTTTTATATACTTATTTAGATACCACTATATTGATCCAACAGAGATTAATGTAATTATTGCTGAAGACTAGATTAGATTGCATTGTGGGTATTTAATTGACGGTCTACAAATTCCATAACAAAGATATTTCGAAATTATCAACCGATTTTCTCGAATCAATAGACCCTCCTTATTTGGGCAGGTATCGAATAGGAGTAGATAATACGTAAGGTCAATCAGTTTAGGAATACTTTATGCTGCAGTACGGTTTGATTAGTGCTAGTTAATTAATTATTTATATTAAGGCTAGTAACAACGCTGATGTCCTTGCTGATTTTTAGTACTGATTTTTCGGGCTAGAGCTTATTCCAACATCGCGGTCGTTTTTCAAATGCATAATTATTTATTGTGAACAAAAAAAAAATAGTATTAAAAAGAAAACAAATTATTTATCCCTCTTTTATAAAGTTTTAGATGTTTTTGTACACTGTTTTGATAAAAATTGAAGGAATAACATGGTTTCATGTTAATAATTGGGTGAAAATAACTATAATATATATAAAATAACTATAGAAAAAAAATGTGTGCGTGTACTAGTGGACACACGTAAGAAGTGAAACTTCATTCACGAAGTTATTTCATTTACCTTATAATTACTCTTCGTTCGAATCGACCGTGGTAGGGGCAAGATAAAGATGGCGCGTAACGGAAAAAATGTGACGCGCAACCCAAAAATGTGACGTGACGCGTAACCGAAAAATGCGACGGTAATTTTTTTCCAACGCCGATAAAGAAGTTTCACTTCAATTACGAACAACGTTACGTCTCATATCGTGAAGATTTATGATAATTTTTTGGGAAATTGTTGATCAGTAAATACTAACGAAAACATGTTTCTTTCCAACCCACTTTCGAACTTGCGGCAACAAGAATCTTAATGGCCGGTTCCTATATCTTACTAATCAGGGTCGT
The DNA here is from genome assembly GCA_949752895.1 of Dendrolimus pini. NCBI lineage: Eukaryota > Metazoa > Arthropoda > Insecta > Lepidoptera > Lasiocampidae > Dendrolimus > Dendrolimus pini. The sequence goes on along the minus strand of OX457125.1, from coordinate 7,679,315 downwards.
TTTACTCGTGTTAGGCGCTGGCGTGCAAAAATCATCCAGCAGCCCCAGTCTACCCCCTTTACAGTAACAAAAAATTACATTAGTTATATCACATAGTCAATACCTACATTTTGGTGGTTTATTAAGTTTTATTCAAGTGAATGAGTAGAGATGATGTTAGATAATTTTCAATAATAGTTCTATAAAATAAATGTAACTGTGTAGATATTTTTCTATGTAGGGTCGTTGGCTCCTGGGTTTTTGCGCCCAGGTGTCACACACTTCTTGCACAACACCCGGCTAAAGACAGCCCTGAGACTAACCGTTCATTTGTCTGAAGAGTCGTGGATTATTCTTTATTTTAATAAAAGTAATTAAATTTAAATTTAATTGCAATTAAATTTAATTCCTTAATATGTCAACAACTGTTATATTGGAATGCTTGAATCAAATATACAAGGTAATTAATGGTCTTATACTAATTGTACAGGCAAATATGTAACACTTGCAACAACTCAGAAGGGTTTATGGCAATAAAATAACAGCAGCTTGTCACTACATTTATAATCAGAGGACCTTACGGTTTAACATATTTTATACACTGACTTTTCACACTCCACACAGGGCCGCGCTGCTCCTATGTGCGAAGTGTGCGGCGCACACAGGCGCCAAGACAATACCCCTACCTCGTCATCCCTCCAACAAATTTCCAATATAAGAAACTTAGCAAATTGGCACAACCGATAGCGGATTGAAATCATTGATAAACTATTTCAATTAAAGGGTTAATGAATGAAAATAATTTAATATATTATTGTTTGGAAATTTTAAACAATATTTTATATAAGATACTATATAAAATATTTAACTTTAATTTTTACATGTAATAAAATAAACCGAACATAGTATAAATCTATCGCGTCTGCCAACATGAAAATAAAATGTAGTGAATACCGTCTGTATAAAATTGAGAGATTTTCAATTATAATCTGTACACAATTACCACATATTAGAGATAAATATTATTACATAAAATTATGTTAAATTATAGCGAACTACTTACTCTATACAAAACAGGCGCTAATCACCGAATAAATAAAAATATAACAAGAAATGGCCGAATTTATCGTTTAGGAATAAGAGGGTACATAACCAAAATTAGTTATTAACTTTAAAAAGGAACATGACAAGAACAATTATGCTACTAAATAACTGTAACACATATTTGTAAATAAAATATACCTATTAAAAACTCGGAGTGAAACGCTAGACTATTTAAAAAAAAAAAAATCTATAAAGAGTTATGCTATTTGTATAAACTGTTCATATTATTAAATAACCTACGTATACGAGGAATAGACAAGTTTCAAGCAAGAGATGTATTACGCAACGCACCAAAGGGATTAATCTTAATTAAATTTAACATACGATCCATACAAGTAATTTCAAATTTCTACCGATGGTAAAGCAAGTGACGCCGACGAAAGGTCTTACTCTAATGACATGGGTTCTAACACTGCCTGGGGATTATGCTCTGCTGAGTAGTTTTTATCATCTAAAGTTAATCGATTTTGTTGCAATTACTGCGTGCTAATGTCGAAAGTAAAATCCTGAATAAGCTCGCTTGATTTTTGATGTGTGAAATTTAATAATTCGCCCTGGGCTGGCGTGGCGTACGTGCTTTTTGGTTTTACAAATATTTTTTTTCAAAATCCCTAAAACCCAGCGATTGGATGTATGCATAATATGCTGTTAATTTTATGTATGTCACCAAATTTTGAACTAAGGAGTGGGAACTGCTAATAAAAAACAAAGTAGTTTTAAAAATAATTTTATATAAATTTGAATCTGAAGTTTTTTAAATGTTATATTTTTTATTAATATACAACAGATAGGCTGAACGCCCTGATAGAAAGTTGCTACCGTCTCCTATAGACATTTGACACACCAAAGGTGCTACTTATGTGGTGCTGGCCTCGAAGTGGAGATTGAAACCTGGCCACTGATACCGGTGCACAACAAAGTTATTATGGCGGTATGTAAAATGTTGTAAACCAAGGGTAGCTATCCAGACGCGTAAAGCTATACCACCTGAAACGACGTCTGCTGAGATCGTTTCAGATGCGTATAATGTAATTTAAATCAATACTATACATATACATATCTTGGATGTGCTTTTAGCAGGGATGGAAGGTACACCGCTGACATAGAAAGAAGAGTAAATTTGGGGAATAGTGTGAATGGAGCGTTAGGTAAATTTCTAGGCGCTAAGATCCTCAGCCAGAAAGCCCAGCTTGCCATACACAACGCGGCGCTGGTACCTACGCTTACGTATGTATGGAAGCGAGAGTTGGGTATGGAACAGAGAGCATGAAAGTAGAGTAAACGCAGTCGAGATGCGAGCACTGCGCAAAATCTGCGGAGTGACGCTCGCGGACCACGTTCGTAATACCGAAGTAAGAAAGAGAGTTGGTCTGAAAGAGAGTGTCGGAGTGAAGGTAACGAAAGGAATGCTCCGGTGGTTCGGGCATGTGGAAAGAATCTATGATGAAAGAATGATTAAACAGATATACAATGCAAAAGTGGATGGATGCAGAAGTCGCGGAAGGCCACGACACACCTTCCATGATCAAATTGATCGTGTATTAGCAGAAGGTGATGTCAGGAGCCTTAAGAACAGACGAGCGTGCATGACAAGAGCTATGAATGTCAAAGAAGCAAGTGAGGTGTGTAAGAATAAGCCTGTATGGCGCTCTGTTATTCGTGCCTACCCCGCAAGGGACCTGGCGTGAAGTTATGTATGTATGTATGTACTATACATATACTAAATTGAATAATGATTATAAAGTGGTTGCTAATATAGGTTTGGTTACTAATGTAACTTAGAAACTCATTCGTAAGTTGGGTTCTACCGCACACAATGAAATATAGTATGGCGTCTTTTGCGTGAATACACATTCGATCTGCGACCTACTTCCAGGAAATTATGATAAGTTTAGCTACATATACCACTACATACGATGACGTGTTTTTAATCGCAAGATTTTTACGTCAGATTTGATAGTCATGCAGTATTTGATTTCCCGTAGGTGACCTTGATTTTAACTAGAAGTGAGTCCCTTAACCTGAATAATTTCTTAAGAAGTGGTTTGAAAAATGCCTGCACATACGATACATATGGACGAAACTAGGGCGTTGGGGCAACTTGAGTTACGCACAATACGTGCAAGTGACTGTGTGCATTAGATCTGGATAACTCAGCGAAATTGCTTGCGTTAACTCAGTGAATTAAGCACAGTTCTCTGCGCGATCTCTCTTTTATAACTTTGAGTTAACTCAAAATTCCGTCATGTTAATATCAAAGTATAAGCCGAATGCGTCGTAAAGCAAGTGTATTTCACACTATACCCTGCAGCAGAGTGCTCCTGCAGCAGCGCTGTAGAAGCAGTGCAGTAGAAACGTGTGCAACTCAAAGTTTTAGTTAGCTGCACTAAATTATGTGTATTATATTTTGAATAAGTGTATTAACATAACGTCGCAATGAAATAAGTTAGCGCAATTTTCAATATCTAGTGTACATATGGAAGAAATATGTATATGAGACGTTCGTGTCGACGAAGACCATTCATCCCCATTTCTTGAGCTGCTACCTAGTTTTGATTATGCAACAGCTCTCTAGAATGTTTCTCCTGCACATATTAGGAATTTAGCATGAGCTCTCAAAATAGATTTTTCCACGGCACTATGATACAGGAATTTATCAAAAACGTGTCATAAAATTGCCTTAACATACATTTGTTATACCTGTTTTGTTGCTAATGTCCATAAGCGACAATAACTACTCTCCATCAAGAAAGCTCAAACATCTGGACAAGTCTTTTCTATTTCGACTATAAAAAGTTCTGAACCATACTGAACTATAAAATTTTCTAAATAGAATCAATTCATATGATTTGTATTTATTTACTCACATAATAAAACGTGAAATATAATTATGTACCATATACCTTTTAATACTAACTTTAAACTACCACTTGTGTTAAGATTTTATAACACAATTCATTTCGCAAAGACAGAGTCACAGTTTTTTTTATAGTAATTATTATATATTTTAATATACAAGTAGAAATTAGATTTTAATAAACAGACTAATGCTGGTGTGCACCCACATTTAACCAGCGGTTAAAATAAAATAATCACTGTTTATACATACATTTTCAGCGATTATTTTATTTTAACCATCGGTTAAAAGTCGGTGCACACCAGCCTAAGTGTTTGAAACGTTAGTTTTAGGGTTCTCTAGGAATTAAAAAAATGGATTATTCCGTTTTTATTCATTTATTGCATAAGGACATGGTAGCGTGTAAAACATTCCTATCTTTTATCCAGATAGATCCAGTGATTTTTGAGTAACATGTCTGTTTCAATAAACAGTGGGTGCGGAATTCGCAGGTAAAGAAAACCCTGGTTAATTCGTACACATGAAGTCGCTGAAGATAATAGTATTTATCTGGTCTACAGTTGTTGTGTAAATGTTTGTCGATTAACAATTAATAAATAGAATACATACATACATAACTTTACGCCAGGTCCTTTGCGGGGTAGGCACGAACAACAGAGCACCATTCAGGCTTATTCTTACACACCTCACTTGCTTCTTTCACATTCGTAGCTCTTGTCATGCACGCTCGTCTGTTCTTAAGGCTCCTAACATCACCTTCTGCTAGTACACGATCAATTTGATCATGGAAGTTGTGTCGTGGCCTTCCGCGACTCCTGCACCCATCCACTTTTGCAGTGTATATCTGTTTAGTCATTCTTTCATCATACATTCTTTCCACGTGCCCGAACCACCGGAGTATTCCTTTCCTTACCTTCACCCCGACCCTCTCTTTCAGACCAACTCTCTTTCTTACTTCGGTATTACAAACGCGGTCCGCGAACGTCACTCCGCAGATTTTGCGCAGTCATAAAAGCATAAATAGAATAATGAAGATAAACATAAGAATGGAAAGTAGCAAAATCAAAACGGCATATATTTGACGGTTAAATATAGAGCGCGCTTTATTTTCCATGAGCAGAGCACTTAATAAAAAACTATAATTTTATTATACTTTCAGGTGAACACAACCAATTACGACAAGAAAACAATAGACGGGATGATATTGAAAACGTTATGGACGAAAGTTTTTTTAGGATATGACCCAAAAATAAAAGAGGAGGGTATAAAAACACTTCGCAAAAGCGGTGACTACCAAAAGCTAATAGACCATTTAACAAAAGTGAAAAAAGAAAAGGTGCAACGGTTATTAGACTTGATTGCTGAAGTTATCATTACGTATATGAGCTAGGATTTATGGAAAAGTTGGACAACAGCTGCATCGGGTCTTAAATAGAAGATATTAGATAAAAAACCTTAAGTTTTTTTGAAGACACTGAAGTTGATTTAATTAATGATGTATAATCCCTGGGTAAAGCATTCCATCATTGAAATGAGCCTAAATGTCATTAGCAAGAAATTCTTATTTAATTAACAATAAGAATTTTCTTGTCAGTTGTCAAAAATCAAAATTTACCTAAAATCTCACTTAATTCACCAATACACGTAAAACTGATTTTTAATTTAATATCTAATTTATTAATAACATTATTTAATAATCAATAAAAAAAATGCTTACATTGCACTTTTATTTAAGCATTTTGTTATTTAATTTACATAGACCGGTATACTTTATTAAACACCATTACCAAAATGAACTAGCAGATTAAAACTATGTCTAATTATGTACAAAGGGCGGTCTTATCGCTAAAAAGCAATCTCTTCCAGACCACCCCAGAATTGAGAAGATAATGTTAATGGTAGCATACGTAACATATAGTACGAACTACTTACTTCTTAATGATAAATACATGAAATGTATATATATATATACGCAGAAATTTTATATGTTAAATAGTAACCTCATATTATTTATTTCTTTTAAAATTATAGTATTGTTTTCTTAATAACGAAAACATCGTTTATTATAACTAAATATACTAGTTGGTGTAAGACATAAAATAAGGGTCCACTCACAGTCACAGGTCACAGTCCATTATTTTAAGAAAAGGACACTTGATGTGTGGAAGTGATGACAGCGAAAACAAATATTATAACAAAACCTATATAAACTTACATATGGGGAATGATCTGCTAGAATTCATCACCATTAAAGAAACGTAGTATGCAATATACACTAGACTGGGCCAAAAAAATACATTATTTTTTTAATATATCGAAAATATTATTAGGGATGCCAAAAAAAGTGAGAATCTGAATCCTTAATATTAATATTGAGAGGTCTATTACCGCAAATTTTGATTTTGTTTTACTGAAAGGGTTTTTGTCTCAGAACTTCCAAATCATTGCCTTAACAAAATTTACTACGACGCATTTTTTGAAGGAAAATGAATGCTGTACACAAAAAGGTGAACCGTTTCCTTACAATCATGCCTTCAATATTGGTATAGTTTTACAATTTAATCATTAAATTTTTAAATTTTGTAATTTATGTAAAAATCAGTGCCCGGAAAATACCGATAAATATTCTTATGGGAAATCAAATGTTCTAAAAAAAGAATTTCAATTTTTTTTGCTAAATTAAATCCTTCATAAGTTATTCAAGGTTACAGTTATTTCCTCTAGGAAATTACAAGTAACTTTGAAGGAGTCAATTTAGCCAAAAATGTGAAAAGACTTTTATGTAGAGCGTTTGATTTTCCATAAGAATATTTACCGATTTTTTCCGGGTTCGGACTTTTACATGAATTACAAAATTGCAACTTTGAAACATCAAATTGTAAAACAATACCAATGTTTAATATAGTCTTCAAGTCTTTTGTGTAACTAACTAACAGAAATTTTGGACGCAAGTCTGAGAAATAAAATTAATATTACCTGTATGTCTTTCAAGACCACGGGCCATAAAAATGACCCGGACCTTTGGAGGGCTCCCGTGGGGCCATGGGGAGGCCAACACGTAGAGGCCCCTTGACAAATTTAATCTAAATGTGGTGTGACACTGACCGGCGATTATCCCTGTCTACACCACACAATAATGCACCCAAGGGCAAGCCCCGGCCAGTGTAGCACTATTGTGGGAAATGAGAAGAGAAAGTACCGGGCTATTGACTCGCCACTCCCTGCATGGGCCCCAAAAAATGCCATAGAAGACAGGGGCAACATGGGTGTGATTGGCTAAGGGGTGTAGAGAGGTGGGCTGTAGGTTCACCGAAGCTACTTCTGACGTGATGCCTTTCATCACTTCCACCCCTGGAGCTTAAGTCTTAGCTCTAGCGATCTCCACTCCATGCCGGCTGGTTAAGGCAAGCACGGAGGCGGGGGCCTTGTCTTGGCCCCCGGAGTCAGGTACGAGGTGTCGCCACTCACCTAAGGCTTCGCCACAAAGCCCCCCAAATTTGTGGGGAAAATTATTATTATTATTATTATTATATTTCAGACACAAATGTTTTTTGTTAATGAATTAATAAAAATAAATAAAATGGTTTGGGAGTTCTGAGACAAAATCCCGCTCAGTAAAAAAAAAAATCGAAATTTGCGATGATATCTCTTAAAATTAAGGATTCAAATTCTCATAATAATCTTTTTTGGCAACCCAAATAATATTTTCGATTTATTAAAAAAATATAGTCGATTTTTTTGGCCCAGTCTATATACAACATTATTTGTGTATATTATTACACAAATAATATGTTAATTAGATGACTGACATCCTGAGCAGAATGCATCGTTGCCAGACCTCATATAGTAAGCAATCATCAGAAATTAATACATTTCCAACGTTTAGAATTAATTTTCAGCCCGATAACAAACAATGGTAATCATAGGATGTCAATAATAATATATAATAATCAAAGTCATGTACATATTTGATATTTCAATGGAAAATCAGTAAACTATGTAATATTTCAAACACGCTTAGCGATTTTCCTTTGCAATATCAAATTTGTACATAACTTGTTTAATTAGTGAATAGAGACAAAGCAAAATAATAATTCTGAGTCTTCTAAGTTTGTTGTCTAGTGTTCTATTCGTTGGATGTTCTATGTCACGTTTCGGGTTTGTTTCTTCGCACAGTAAATTTTATAAATAATGTTTCTATTAATCACTTGGATCTTGGATTTACTTCAATACTGTCCATTGCATATTACTCATGACATAGGTAACACAAGCCAAGGGAAACTTGTATATATATAAGGGTATATATAAGGTGTTCATCGGCTGATTTGTTTATTTATTTTTGGAAATTTCAACATTTTCCGATTTAGGGTTCGTGCCAGCGAAGCCACGTGGAAGATTATACGCAGCTACATAATAAGAACATATACTATGATTAGCAGCGGTTTCGGCAGACGTTGTTCTGGCCTGAAAAAATAAAAATCTACAACCCGGGTCCAGCGCCACCTATCGGGTCTAATTGTGGATCTATACCACCCGGGGACCAACTCAAACAAATTAAATTTCATCAAAATCGTAGAATTTCAGCGCCAAGTATTTTGTTTAGATTGATGGGTTACATTACTGAAATTTTAATAGGGCTCCCTAATTTTTATATAGTCTTTATTTACTAGGCATAATGTAACATTCGAATGGTGAAAGAATATTGGAAATCGGTCCCGTAATTTTATAGTTTATTCGTTATAAACATGTAAATCTTTCTTCTTTATAATATTAGTATAGATAAGTAATGTATTAAGTCTAATTTTAGTTTAATTCCAAAATTTACGTACATACACCTTTATTCACACAAGTATGTGTTATAGCTTAAGAGCCAGTGATCGACTACCTGTATGTATTTGACCAGACCTGAGGTTTTGTACATTGAGGCCCCTATACCTACCATGTATGGTACGGGGACTCACTAAGCTCAAAATGGTGTACGCGACAAGCGCTGAGGTAAGACAGTATCGATTTTTGACGAATTTTAAATCCATTTGACCACGGCTGCCGTTTTGATATTTAAAAATATAGGCTTATTATTATCGGAAAATAAGAATGGCAGACCATTATCGCGCGGTTTTACTTTATGGCAGACATTTTTGAATATACTAAAAAAAATTGAAAGTAATTGACCAGATCTGCCATTGATATATTTTGTTTATAATAGTCTTAAAAAGTTATATTGATCGCGGCAGACGTCTACTTTGCGTATACACATCAATAAATAATAAAATCGTAGCTACTACCCAGTCAGATGTATATGTTTACCGTTCGCTGTTTTACATCAATATAATTTACTTGCGATTTACTTTATCACTGTATTTACAGAAATTAATATTTTTTATATTCTATATACTAAACTTCATTAGCTAGATAATAAATCAAATCGAATCGAATTTTGTTCGAGACAATCTTTCTGATAGACACACTGACAAAAATGAGTAGGCAAGCCTACCTAGGCATATTCTGTGTGATAAAAACTATCAGTAAAATAAAATTAATTTGTTTATCAATAGAATGAAAGTGATGAAAAAAATTCGATTAAAGTTAATTTAATTAAAAATAGCCTTGAGCACTTTTGGATAGGCAAGTAATTATAGGTATATTTGATCATAAAATATATTTGATAAAAAATACGTCTCATCTGGTTATCAGATCGGTGAAGGTCGATCTTCCACGTCTCCTCTACTAATACAGGTAATCAAGTGAATGCTGACAAACAAAAAACTATATAAAATTACCGCTATGTGGAACTTGGACTCTATAATCAAAGTATCGATAGTGGTGTGGATTTAGAATGCTGGCAGCATCACCTCTCTCTATATATCTAATACAAGGGCTATTTTATTTAAATACAAATTCTTTTATTTGAAATAATTATATATTATGGCACATAAGCCAAATCAAACTAATAATAAGCCGTGGTAGATTAGTGGTTAATACACGCGTCCCAAATTCAAAAGGTGTGGGTTCGAATTCCGGCCGGCCGAATAATTTAAGGTCAGCACAATAGGTTATCTACTACCATATTTTTAAAACCAGACAAACGTCTTGTTTCACCAACAAATTTCATGTCTCTTCATAAATCTATCCATATCGTTTTTGACCCACTTTTATTTTTATATTCATGAATCTTTCAGTTTAACATTCTTTTCGTTACATTTTTTATCCATTATAAAATTATAATAAAAGTGAGCTATAAATGGCATCACGTCATCAGCCACTCTCACCCATGTTGCCCCTGTATTCCATGGCATTTTTTGGGGCCCATGCAGGGAGTGGTGAGTCACCGTCTGTCCATTTTTTCATGTTCCCTGAACATTGTGACGGGCACACGCCATCGTTCACATATTCCTAGACCCCTAGTACCACTAGCAGTTCACCCCAATAGCCCGGCACTTTCTGTTCTCATTTCCCACAATAGTCCTACACTGGCCAGGGCTTGTCGTTGGGTGCATTATTATATGGTGTAGACAGGTATAAGCGCCGGTGGTCAGTGTCACGACATATTTCGATTAAATTTGTCAAGGGGCCTCTACGTGTTGGCCTCCTCATGACCCCACGCAAGCCCTCCAAAAGCCCGGAGCATTTTTATGGCCCTTGGTCCTTAAAGTGAGCTATAACAACCTTGAGTTGTATTCTGGCATTAGAGACCAGATTTCCGTCTCCCTTAAGAGAGCAGCAATGCATTTGTAGCACCTTTGGTGTTGTAAATGTCCATAGGCGATGGTAACCACTTTCCATAAAGAGGGCCGTCTGCCTGTCTACTGAACTCCTGCAATAAAAAAATCCATCTTTATTATATGGCCATATTACCTCAATCTTTTTCGTGTCAAAGTGTCAATCGCGAATACAATTTTTATTCTTATGTACACACTCGTATTATTCATTCAGATCTTGGCTGAGCGGAGACGTTTTTGGTCTATCATTTTAGTGGCTCAACTAGTTAGTACATAAATGGTCTATGTTACGTAATACAAGATCGTCTGTCACAACTTTAAGCTTTTCAAATCCAGATATAAACAATCTTAAGCCAGTTACTTGACGCACTTCATTATTGGTAAAGGCGACTGAATTACTTCCGCACCACGTAAAGTAAGGCACGCACAATTAATCAATTTAAATTATGCTTCAATAAAGACACGGTGGAAGTAAAGTTTAGTCGCTAAGGTATTCGCGTCTCATTCTATTGACAGAGGGTTTGAATCCTGGGTCCAAAAGTAAATAATACTTATCTATCTATTATATTATAAAATTCTAAACATGCCGTGTACATTAAAGCTTTAAAAAAACAACTGGAATAGTCTTTATAAACGACTAGATATCTGCCCGCGACTTCGTCCGCGTGGGATTAAATAAAACAAATATAATATCATTTGAATCCTAATATTTTACAGCTTTATTAATTTAGGATTCAGAATTTTCTCTATATATAACAAATTACCCTTAAACTACAAGAAATTTCTTGCAGTCGGATGGCTGCCAATGCTAATTGTAACACAAATTTGTTCCAAGTACGGGGTCTTGGCAACCACCTGACTTCACAGCTTGAGTTTCTTTGAAAATTCTGTCATTTAATACCTTTTACTTGTAAAACAATAATGTTGTAATGGATAGCCATTATATTTTTTTTAACTATCATAATTGTAATAAAATCTTTATTACATAGGTAATAAGAATTTAATTACTATAATGATACCATTTTTTAAAAAGTAAGTATAAACCACCCTCGATTTTGAAACATTCTTGGCGCTCCGCTCCTATTGGTCTTAGCGTGATGATACATCCTCGATGAATGGGCTATCTAACACTGAAATATTTATTCAAAACAGACCAGTAGTTCCTGAGATTAGCGCGTTCAAGCAAACAAAAAAAACAAATAAGCAAACTCTTCAGCTTTATATATTAGTACTAGAGTTTACCCCGCGGCTGGCAGCCGCGGGTTAACCTCTAGTGCGTGTCTCTTGTTTATAGACCAAGCGCTACAGGTTATATTGTTACGTGCGAGCGGGGGTACGCACTTATGGATTGGAAGAAAACACCAGTTTTAAATTTAAAAGCTTTTATTGACTAACAAAGCCGCGCGCAGTACCTCCCTGTAGGGTTGCTGTGCTTAAATACACGGCCAACGATGCACACTCCCGACGATAAGTTGTCACACCGTCAATACCGTCGCCGATATTGCGCGGACCACCTCCAATATTATCGCGTGTAGCTTGCCTCTGGTTCCTCTCTCGAACTACGCTACACACCTCCTTCGTGTATCTGTCCACCAAACTTGTCACTAAATTCACCACTTAATCCGTCTCTGTACTCTATTAACCTTCTCTGATAACTCTTTAGTATCGCACTTGTCGTTTCACCGTCTTGGACTGAACTCAACTTAAAACTCTAAACTTTCAACTCTAAACTGCCCGGTAGGCGCGCCTTACACTGTTTATATACCCGGAAGAATTTTCTAGAAACCATATATCTATCTCTGTCTTTTCTTTCCCGAACCTTCTGTTCGGGAACTTTCGTTTATACATCTATCCCTTTCTAACATCTATCTATCTCTTTCTCTCTTTACCGAACCTTCTATTCGGGAACTTTCGTTTATAAATCTATCCCTTTCTAACATCTATCTATCTCTTTCTTTCTTTCGTCGTCTATCTCTTTCTAAATACATCCGTCCTTGTCTTTTCGTTCTAGATCGTTCTGGATATTTCCAAAAGTTCTAAAACTAACTAGATGGTTCCACCATCATTCGCCACAATATTATATTAAATTTTTATGTATTTGCCCACGGAAGATTCACTTCCTTTTATATCGCTAATTATACCATCCCTCGTCTATCTGTAAACAACATAAATTACAAAACTTGACCAAAAAGGCCAACATGGCCAAAATGACCAAAAGGCCACAGTGACTGACATGGCCAAAATGACGGAATAGGCAAAAACGACCAAAAAGGTCAAAATGACCAAAAAGGCCAAAATAACCAAAAAGGCCAAAATGACCGACATGGCCAAAATGACGGAATAGGCCAAAATGACCAAAAAGACCAAAATGACCAACATGGCCAAAATGACCGAAAAGGCCAAAGTGACCGACATGGCCAAATTGAGTAAAAAGGCTAAAATAGCCAAAATGACCAAAAACGCCAAAATGAAAAGTATCCCTTGTCCACCCTCAGTATTTAATTTACATACGTACCGAATTTCAGCCAAATCGGCCCATTAGTTCTTCCGCAAAAGCATAACAAACAGAAAGACAAATATATTTTTATCTTAACTATCCCATTTTTCGGAATAAAAAGTATACTATGTTCATTCTCAGCATCGAAAACATATATATACTGAGTTTCAGCCAAATCGGTCCAGTAGTTTTTACGTGAAAACGGAACAGACAGACAGACAATCAGACAGAGTTACTTTCGCATTTATAATATTAATAGGGATAAGATGGGGAACACGATGTATTTTTTTTACATTTCTTATCTGTTTCTCTATTTGTTTCTTGGTTCGGGATTCACGTAAAAACTACGGGGCCGATTTCGATGCGGTTTTTACTTATCGAAAGCAAATTTTTATCCTGGGACTTCACGGGTTTTTTTCTGGGAATGATTTAAAATTACCGGATTAAAAAAACGCATGTCAATGTGATTCTTTCACTGATCGTTTATGTAACAAAATGTGCAATATTTTTTATCCTGGTAATATCGCGCCAATTTTCCCGGGAGTGGTTCTGGTATCAAGTACATAAAAATTACCTTATTCCGACACAGTTTTCACAGAAAGCATAGCTTTTAGTGAAATTACATTTTTTTAATGTTACGATACTTTGTGTCCCTTTACCGGCTAACAAACATCTTTCAGCTACATAAATGTATTGGTATGTATGTATGTGATTATGTATATATATATATATATATATATATATATATATAAGTTTTATCAATGACATAAATGACAGAATTTATTATAACAAGTTGTACTGAATTTGAGAAAATAAAAAATGTAGCAATGTTGTTACGAGCTACAGAACTCGAATTAAAATGCCGTTGGAATTACTAATGAATTTATTAAAACTATACCAACACGTATATCATAGGTACAAATATAACTAAACGCAATAACTTTCAATGTAATGCACAATTCAATAACACGCGCAAAGTCCGTCACTAAAATGCACACACGTCTTGCCTCGCTTGTGTTATCGCTTTGAATGCCCCACCCCTCCGTTCGGGCATTATTTTATACTAAACTGTATAACACCGACAAAGGGCCGCGTTCACTGAGTTAATCCGCACATCTGGCAAGCTTCGACGCAATACAATAAAAAAACAAGGATTAATTCGACACTAATGCCGGCCATAAAACAAGTACGATAACAATAGGATGTTTTTCTTGATTGCAAATTTTAAACACGAAGTAAACAAAAAAACTCCGAATTCAGGAAATGTAATAAACTGCGATTTTCTACAGCCAGGTGTGCGCATTTCTTTGCCAGTATGTAACAATATTAATAAACTTATAACAAGCACAAGTCATGATATCGTCGCTGAAGGGGAACATCACGAAAAAACCAGCTGCACGTCGAGATATACCATCCGAAATCTAAAAGGGACAGAGCCAAATATAGTTCACATACAGCTTCAATAAGATTTTTTAGAAAATATACACTAGATATAAATAAAGTAGTACTTTTAAATGGACGTCAGGTGTAAATAAATGGAAAAAAAAAGATCCCGACGAATTGAGAACCTCCTCCTTTTTTTGAAGTCGGTTAAAAAGAGTGTTTGCTTAGCACCATCACCTGGCTCCTACCGCCAGCCTGATTAGCAAGATACGCTTCTAGTTTTATACAAAAATTCTATTTTGGGTTTTGTTATAAAAAACTTTTGTAATGTAATCTTTGTTGTGAATAATAATATGAATTTTCATTCTATTTTGAAAGAGAAGCTTATGTTCTTAACGAATATTATGCGACAAAAGCCAGACTAAGTCGCGGTTTTGAAGTAACGAGACACGCTTCATCTCATTAGAGGAATGACAACAAGCCGCTGATGTATTTTAAGGTTTTTGTGAGAGGGCCTTTTAATTTATTCGTTGCTTGTTTGTGGGTGCGTGGATCGAGTGTAAACAAACGGACGGAGGACGTGATAAATAGCCGCCGACAGTTGGCGCGGCAATGACGCTTTCAGTAAATAAACAATCCTCGTCAGAACTCGATATTGCCAAAGCGAGCTTACTATGATGCAAGCACTATTAGTAACGTTGTCAGAGTATTGATAAAGGTGACAGATACCCTTTCATACATTCTTGGGCCCAGATGTTAAAGGATAAGACTGGTTGGTGTTAATCATTAGCTTATATATTAAGAAAGTCAGTCATGATACTGAAAATTCTGCAAAGTTTATCAATGTGGTAGCAAAGTTATAAGAGGTTTAGTACAAGTGATATTATGCAATAACCTGTATTAAATAATTGATTTTTGAAATATAAATAAAAGTAGAAGAGCTAAGATAAGATAGTTTTTATAAGTGGAATATCAATAATATAGGCTTGTCAGAGAACACATTATGGGAATAAAATAAAATATATAAAAGCACTTTACGAAACACAAAAGAAACTAATAAAAAATTAATACCTCGTACTATGTTACTTTGTTGTTTATTTTTTTAAGCTGTGTATAATTTCCTAATAAAAAATTACCAACAATATATAAGTCCCAAATCACTGTTGGTTGGTAACGTGCCCAAAACTCATTACCGCATTTCCACGCGGGGTAGCAATGCCGATGTGTTGCCCAAAGTACAGGCCAGCCTTATGGTTATGTGAGACTTCTATCAAATAAGATGGTCGATCGCCTTCGAGACTCTATGGCCTTATAGTGTGGATACCGAACACCGTAAATATACATCTAATATTAGCGGCATTTCAGGACCTCCTGTCGTGCGGCAACTGCGCCAGCTAACATGGCCGTGTCTGCGAGATGTCATGCGAATGCAGCCTAAGATTTTTTATAGATGGAGTAAAACAGATCTAATTATTTATTGCACGGCTTATGAAGATTTTGGAAAAAAAAGTCTAAGTGCTAAAGCGTCCACGATGAAGAAGAAAAAAATGTGTTATATGCCATTGCTTCCCCAATTCGCAGGTTGTAGGGGGCACGAAACGGCCCCCGATTCGGACCACGTCCGGTCACTAACCGGCACGACAATGTTCGCCAAGATTATGCGCCAGTTGGTGGGATCTGCCTCCATGAGACTAGTGAGTCCGGTTTTGGGCTCCTTACGACAGAGCGCCCGGCCGCAGATAAGAGTATTCTTTTTCTATTCCTGCACGGATAAAAATGTCAACGCTCGTGATGTTCTACACTAAGGGTCATCCCCTCTTTCAGGAATTATTTTATTATATCTTCCATACTACATACTTATTTGTCAGGTTTTATTTTGAAATTGTTGCAGATTAGAATATAAACTTATTATTGTTTTGTCTTCGTCGTCAGCCATTTCCAGTCCACTGCTGGACGTAGGCCTCCCCCCAAGACGGCGCCACTTATCGTTGGCGTCCTCCGATTTTCTCATCCAGCGCCTACCGGCGACCTTGCTTAGGTCGTCGGTCCATCGGGCTGGAGGGCGTCCGACACTACGTTTACCGAGACGCGGTCTCCACTCCAGGACTCGTCTGCTCCATCGGCCATCGGTCCTGCGGCAGACGTGACCGGCCCACTGCCACTTCAACTTGCTAATTTTGCGAGCTATGTCGATTACCTTGGTTCTCCTACGGATATCCTCATTTCTAATTTTATTCATAAGAGAAACACCCAAGATAGCTCGCTCAAAAGCCCGTTGAGCGACTTGGAACTTGTGAACCAATCCTGCCGTCAGTGTCCATGTTTCGGCTCCGTAGGTCAGGACGGGGAGGACGCGTTATGTCTTCTGTTGTAGCTAATTTTGTTTTTAATTCCTTTATGTTAAATTCTGTGTATTTGCAATTACGTACCGTAAGCCATTGATGTAGCATTGTTACATCAATGCCGTAAGCCTATTAGGCGATATAGTACTTATTAAAACATCAATGATTCAGTACCAAACCATGTATAGGTGAATATTAACCACTACACACCAATCAGGCGCACCAATTATTGAATAAGGGAGTGCGGTGTTGAACCGTAGCATATTTTGCGCGCATGGAAGCATGAAGTACACTAACAGGAGAGGTGAAGCACTGATCTTAGCGTGCCTCACGTTCCCAAATTTAATATACTGACTGTACTCATTAGCAGAATAAATATACATAAGACAGACTGTTGACTAAACTGAACTATTTGTTCTGCTAATACAGAATTAGTCTAGTATCGGCATAAGGATGCCGTCCGGACCGTCGAATGTTACTCTGGTAATGTATGTCTGACACACGCCGATGAGATGGAACATTGGGAAGGTTTGGTAGGTAGATCCGAGAATTCCATCGGGAGTTCAACACTACCTACTGCTATCTCCCCGAGCGGTGGGGTCTATGAGGATGTTTTGAAATCATTTAAATAATAAATCGTTATCGCTTATGAATGTGTTGTTTAAGGTTTCATACAGTATGGGGATTTTTTCTCAAAAACTTTGTTTGGAATAAAACGGACAAGTGGAAAAACGAATAGCAACGGATAAGTGAGAAAACGAATGGCAACGGATAAGTGGGAAAACGAATCGCAACGGACAAGTGGAAAATCTTCAACTGATAAGTGACAAAATGAATCGCCTGAGGTTTTGGAATTAGTTCCTAGCCGAGTTATTCTCAAGGAATCATAATTTGTGGTTTTAAAAAAAGGGTTTCATAAAATTATTCTAGGCTAGCAATGCGTTCGTCACTCCTACTGTTGCAAATATCTATAACTGGACGAAAAACCCTGTGGTTGCGCTGAGGAACTGTCCGTTGCGATTCGTTTTCCCACTTATCCGTTGCCATTCGTTTTTCCACTTGTCCGTTGCGATTCGTTTTTCCACTTGTCCGTTGAAGTTTCTCTTCTAATATGTGTCCCAGCACACATTTCAATTTTTCGCAGGTTTACTGCAAATTATGATTTGGTTAGGTTAGGTACATTTTAATGGTGTAATACGCTACACACGCACCGACTATTTTTTTACGTCAACAGTTTTGCCGTTCGTTGTCGTTCACTTTTGTTGTGACTTTCGAAAAACTGAACCGTTGGCAAAGTTTTCTTGTTGTTATTTTGTTTCCTTAACAAACTCTCTAATTTTTTTTACATAGACCACAAATAGTGGCAGTGATACCAAGTCACGTGGAGAGCAGAGGTATAGATAATAAAACTAAGTTTTAACGGTTTTAAGCGCGGTAATAAACGTAGTTTTATTATGTATACGAGTATACATTATGTACAAGGCGCAAAAAGTTAAGAAAATATTAGCAGAGGTATAGTTCGATGCAAACTTAAGTTTGCCTCCATTAATGTCGGCTCGGAACATCGCACATTCCGATGCGCTGAACGCGATTTTAGGTATTAGAGGGACGAGGTATATCGTCGCTCGCTCTCTCGCTCGCTTTCTCGTTTATGGGATTTCCCCGGCGCTCGGCTCACTGGGGCTACAATAGCGCTTTCGGAGATAGATAAAGCGCTTTTTAGGGCAGCTCCCAATTCTATTAAACAACTACTAGCGCAAAATCTTACGCGTTTTTGTAATATGCACATATCGAATTAATTTTAAAGTAAATATATTAATATCTGGACTAATATTATTAAGAGGAAAGATTAGATTGTTTGTTTGCATTGAAGAAGCTCTGAAACTACTTAACCGATTTGAAAAATTCTTTCACTGTTGGCAAGCTACACTATCCCCGGGTGACAAAGGCTATATATTATATTTACAAAAAAATTAGGGATCCTTACTAAAACTCCAATAATGTAACGCAAGGTGTAAAAATACCCAAAATCGCGTGCACTGCGAAAACTATTGATGATAGAATGAAATAATGTACTGTGACTTTGCAGAACACATCATTATCTACAAAAAGTGTCGCAACACTATATATCTAACTATTATAGTTATGCCACAATAAGTGTTTTAAAAATTTAATTAAAATTCCGCCGCTAGAAAAGACTCTTTATTTGTATTTTGGTATTAATCCTTATCAAAATAAATTACTTCATATTCAAGACTGCTTCAATACCTTTATATAACTTTTTGTATTATTCAATTCGGACATTCCATTCGAAATATATCACGAGTTTAAAAATGTAAGTATTAGACCACGTGACTGTGACACCTTTTCGTGAGCGAAACATCGTAAGACCCCCCGTCTATATAGAAGTTTCACTTCAAAAAGAAATGGGATAGGAATACTATTCGATCTCTGGGATGTAAACATTCGGGCTGAGTTGTAAAATGTATTTAATCATGACGACTGGCATAATAAAGTTATCAAAGTGGGAAAACTCAATCTGGTGAAACTTTCATAGTCAAATTTAATTTTAATAGTAGGTAGTGCCAGATCACACGTTTCTACTTTTAAATAAATACATCTGTTCCATGAATAATAAAACTAATATATATTTGACTTTTGATAGTATTTTCGACCAGCCTCGTAGGTGTTGATGGATATAATTTTATAGGAATAACTGATTCATTTGAATATAAATTTCTTAGAATAATTATTATTTAGCTATTATTCTGATTCGGATTAAATATAATAATAGCTTATATAATTCTGATTAGATTCCATTAAAACAAATTATACGCATAGAATTCAAAAAGACTGACGAGGTAATATTTTGGCTATTTTTATTATCTTTAATAGCGGCCTTTGCTCGAATTTGTAGGAAGTATTATGCTGCAATATTACGAGTATTTTTATAATAATTTTGGTTCATTGCGTGCTTATGAACCATAATGTACATAGCATCTGTAGAATTTCTCAGGAAATAATAACTACATTAATATTTTCAAATTAAACTGTAGTATTAGTAAACTTGAACTGAACTCTTGTGTATTGTGATTACAATCCTTCGTACATATAGTGCCAATATAACTATATTATGTTTTGTGTAAAAAGATAACATTAGTTTTGCAATTTAGCTAAATGTAACTCAGGCTTAACTATGTCATTGAAATAACTAAACTTTAATATTGATGAATTCTATCTGTAAAAAGGTTTCGATTAAAAATAAAACATCAAAGAAGAAGAAAACACTGACTTATGTATTAAATTATTGTACTATTGTTAATACGTATCATTACTCAGTAGGACAACATTAGAAGGTTTTTTGTATCGATTACCCCACTAGCCCGCTCGATACATGATCGCTGGAATATAAAACGCGCCTTTTTATATCCCAAACACACTGTAATTTTCTTGATTTAAAATATTTATATTTTCACCTTATTTTGGCTTAATATCAAAAAATCATCCAGCCCACCAAAAGGTATTTCATAGATATTTATTATTTTATTTATTATTAATTTTCGATTGAAAATTAGGATGGTTTTTTGATATTAAGTCAAAATAAGGTGAAAATATAAATATTTTAAATCAAAAAAATTACAGTGTGTTTGGGACATACAAAGGCACGTTTTCACCAAATTTTGTGAAACAATTTTTTTTTGTAAAAGATAAAAATAAAAAACCAAGTACTTGGTTATTTGAATTTATCACATAAATTTTGAGGTTATGTGAAAAAAGTGTTATTACAAGAGTTGTAGATCTTTTTATTACCTACAACTTTGCCCTTTAACTTTTTTCCATAGGACTTGTGGTTTTGTCGGAAAGCGAGATAAACCGTTCTTCACCCTTAAACCTCACCCCCTTCCGCTTCCCGACCTCAGATCGCCCGTAAATTATTTTTTCTTTCAATTTTGTTATATTCTCTTCCTTTTCCAATGGGTTTCATCCTACTATTATTTTTTTCCTTTTTTTACCATTTTCACATGGATTAGCATGGGTCTATAAAGAAGTACGGCCCGAATAAATACGGCTTATAAATAAGTAGCCTTTTAATTTTTTGCCAACCTGTGTTCGGCTATTATATACTGTTATATGTATACACATATCTACTAAAGTAGAATTTAGAACCTTCTCAAAGGTAGATCTTTCACTGGGTTATTGTATTTTTGTTTTGTGATATTATGAATCCTAAAAATATAACCTTTTACATGTAAAACTAACTTACAACTTAACTTGTAACTTTAGTAAGAGGCAATCAATGTGAAAAGATTGTTCACTTCAGATCGTTTTATACTACCTTTGTACCGTAAATAAGAACCATTAACATAATTAAAATTTCAGATTTTAAGCCGGCGCGGTTGTGCTAATATCGTAAATGAAACTTTCATCAAACTGACAGTACAGTAGTTGTATTTTGCTCGTTTCTACGAACTCAATAGTTTTGTTTTACCTCTAAATCATATAGGGGTTAAAATATGAAGTGTTTTAACCCATTTTAGTAGAGGCCACTTTCGATTAAAACTAGCTGTACGCGACTTTTTACGCGTGTAGTTTAAATTATTTAAGGACTACTTTACACTATTTAGGCAAACTTTCACAAAAATGCATAAACAGTTTCAAAATTAATTTATTGGGGTTGTAAGGCAGTTAATTTTTACTCTACTACTCGGTAAGACTATTCTGCAAAATATTTCAGTACATTGCCTACTATTATTTATATCTCTTTTTTCTTCCAAAACAGTCTTTTCCTTCCACAATGTTTTATTCTAAGATAATTCCTTTGTCACACCACAATTCATCATGTCGTCCTTCACATAATCCATCCGCCTACTGTTTATATAAGTCTTTAAAAAATACCTAATACAATTTAAGTAAAAATAACTATTTAAACTAAATCATAAATTATCGTTTTAAATATTTCTGTTTGTCAGTCTGTGTAAAATTATTCTCGAATAGGCCTTGAAAAGTCTTTGATTTAGTAGAAGTTATCAGGAATTTATTTAGTATGTTTGACTAGTTTCACGCATTTCTGAATCTAATAACTCGCCTTTCATGCGTTTGACATTTTTGAAGTGACATCATTCAGCAGGCCGTATAATTAATTTCACGTATATCGCACACTACCTAATATTTATCGTTTACAGATCTAACTGTGGATATTATTGGAACACTTATACTTCCGTAGTTATTTCGATAAATACAGTATCGTTTAATATATTCGTAAGTTTTCGCGACTTGTATACATAATGAAAGTACGTTTTAACGGTTTTGAACGCGGTAATTTATTTAGTTTTTATTATTCCGACGTTGCGGCCACTTTTCACTGGCCGTGATCACGGAAGACAAATAAAGTCAATATATGTTGTTAAAGTTTATTTAGCCTATCGCCAACTTGTAAACATGTTATTTAGCCTTAAGCTAACTAACTCTAATTTGTGAACAAGTTGGCGGTAAATCAAATAAATTATCGCGCTTAAAACCGTTAAAACGTACTTTTATTATGAATGCTGAATCTCTCAGAAGACTACTTAGATGATGTTTAGTATGAGAGTGTATGGTTATATATGGCGCTATAAAATAGTGTACTGAACTGCAACAAAGTAAAAATAATTCACAATATAATATCCATTAATAAATGGAAATAGATGAGTACTGGATGGATCAAAATCATGAGAATTGTTCCGTATTTAAATCTCAGGAGCAGGAATTATATAAAAATATTATATATAAATCAGCCTAATGCGAAGGGCATTAAAAGGCACCTTAGAGATATACAAAAGTCTACCGTTTTTGTCATTTAACTACGTCAACTCTTTCTACTTTTCGTCCATACAGACCCGATAGTTTTCCAAAAAACTATTGAGACCTACAAATAGAGACACACGAGGTTTTGAAAGAGTTTCGTTTTTACTAAAATGTATCTAATATTTTTATAACTGATGTGTGAAACCTAATCATATAAACCTAACACGCCTTCCGATCCTGTAAAACGGGACTCTCGAGCCTCACAGTGAGATGTTTAAGAGTAGAATTTAATATAAGCAGGAAAGTGTATTAAACGTGAAAAATGTATGAGAGCATGCCAACAGGGACTAATGTGAAGTGACATATTATGCGGTATTTCGTAATAAACGCGATCGCATAAAACGGGTTTTACTATATCATACATCTGATATTAGATAGCAGTATAATAGCGCTCGGTATTCTAGACACATTCCAGAAATTCCATTGCTTACATATTTCAGTGAAGGCGTTACGTTGAACAATACGCTATCACCTCCAAGGGGCCCTACCAAGACGTAAGAATCTATAATAAAATAGGGATACTAGAACGTTTTCTTGGAGATTCTTAGTCCATAGTAGTTCCATATTCAGAGAGTTCTGTATTTACTGTAAGTTCACTACAGTTTATCGTTTCCTGGTCTGATCGAAGAATGCTGAAGATCGCGTGAAGTGGAGAACACTACTTGTTAATTTTCACTTGATATGATAGAAACCGTGGCAGCTTAGTGGCTAACGCACACGCATCCTAAACTTGCATGACACGTTTTCGAATCCTAGCCAGGAAAACCAGGACCGCTTAGGCAGTTTTATGACCTAATTTGCATATTGTAATTATTACAATTGTGGCCAAACAATTTTTAATCTCCTACGTCAATCCCTTCAAGATTGTTTTAGAGGCAAAATTGAGCTCATATTTTACACCAGAATATAATCTCCTTGCTAACGTTCATTAAGTTCCGTTTAGGAGTGAAAAAGTAAGAAATAAATTGATGTGTTTTTCGGTGTTATATATTTTAGAATCAAATATGATTTTGCACATAAAACTTTAGCAAAAAACAAAAACCAAATAACATAATTATAAAATACTATTAGTTCTTACATTATAATTATATCCTTAAGTTTAACAAGGCACGTTTGTGTTATATATAAATAGCGGCCCCGGCAGAAGTTGTCTTGCTCTGAAAAAATAAAAATCTAGGACCCGATCCCAGCGCCACCTACCGGTTCTAATTGTGAATCTAAACCATCCGGGAACCCACTCAAACACACAACCACAAAATCACCAAAGTCACTCCAGGTGATTAGGGGGATTCTAGAACCCAATTTCAGCGCCACCTAGCGGTTCCAACGGGGAAAAAGTGTCCTATGTCTGTCTCCTGGTTCTAAGCTACCTCCGCACCAATTTTCAGCCAAATCGGTACAGCCGTTCTTGAGTTATAAATAGTGTAACTAACACGACTTTCTTTTATATACGTATATAAGATAGATAACTACCAACAACAGTGGTACCAATTTTAGACACCCAAACTATATTAAATTTACCATTCCGGGAACTGTGAATAAGACCTCCGAGTTTCAGTGAATTAAGCCGATACAGGCTTAGATTTTTTTATTTTATTGCAGGAGTTCAGCAGACAGGCAGACGGCCCACTTGATAGACAGCGGTTACCATCGCCTATGGACATTTGCAACACCAAATGTGATACAAATGTGCTGCTGCTCTCTTAAGGGAGACTGGAACCTGGCCACTAATGCCGGAACACAACACAACTCATCCAGTCGGGCAAATGACCTACCACCTGGCTGTGGGTTGTTTTGTCGCCTCTTACGACAGGCCGCCCGGCCGCAGAAAATTGTATTCTTTCTCAGTTCCTGCACGGATAATCACTAAACTATCTACAATGAAGCCATTGTTGATGACGTTAAAAACCAATCAAATCACTGGTTGAAACGGAACGCGTGATTTATTTTTATTAACAACTTCGACCGCTAAGGGAATTCCCCATCTTCACAAAAATCTATGCCACCCGTCTATAATATTTTTACAAAGTGAAAACAAGAAATATTACCAAAGATCATTGTGACTCGGTAGGAACTTGCCCATTATGGTAAAAGAGTGAATATATTTTAGCCCTACAACGAAGTACGCCATAAATTTCACCTATCTCTGAGGGGAACGCGGTGAAATTGTGTGTAAATTCTATAGGCTTTTTTTAATACTAAAAACTTACTTATTCACTGTAGTTAGGTACATGAGGTTCATAGGCTTGTTAGAAAAGTGTTGATAAATATGTATCTATAATAATAATTGCATTCTAAATAAACCTCTTATAACTTTTATGAATAATAAATACCTTTCATAAGAAAGGTTTATCAGATTTGTATAAAAGATCTTACTAAGATTATTGGTAAAACGATTCATTTACGTCATCGACTGCTTGACGAGAGCTCAAAACATTTGCGAGAACTATGTTGTCTCCAGTGCGCCGGGTGCGGGCCAGCGCCGACGCCGTCCTGGCCATCATTTCTGACAAGGTTTAGACTGCACTTACATTAGATCCTGCTGCGCAATGCATAATTGTGCCTCTTCATATGCTGACTGTAAGTTTATTCAATGTATTTTGTAATATCGGACCTGTTTCCCTGAAATAAATATCTAAATATAATAAATATTGAATGTGGTAACATAATTATATGCATGTCCAATAACAGCGAGAAAGATGGCATACTGTTAATCCGGAAAATACGATTTTTACCTTCACAAACAACCCATATAAACTGACTATCAGAAATAAACAGCAGGTGAAAATAGTTACTGACACTACAAGAAACAATACCCAATTGTTAATACCCTTTGTAATAACAATATCAAGTAGAGAACTAATAACAAATAAATTGTACATAGGTTATTAAAGATACGAGACCTAGAGTCTCTAGTTGAAAAAAAACACTATGTAAATTATAAATATAACTATTTGTACACAATTACCACATATTAGAGATAAATATTATTAATTATGTTAAAATATAGAGAACTACTTATTCTACACAAAACAGCCGCTAATCACCGAATAAATAATGATTTAACATTATTATTCAATAACGGAAATGGCCGATTGTATCGTGTAAACAGCCTTGCAGAGATTTGGGTAAGAAAGTACCATATATACCAAATATTAACTATTTGGGCAAGGTTTCCCCTTTATTGTTCAGCCTTTGGTGTGACTATTTACACCGCACAGTTAGCAATGAACCCCGTCCACACGCCATACCGCCTTTTTATACGAAAATACTACGAAACTACCCTACAAAATAATAATATTACAACATTGCCAAAAACAGCAATTACATCATAGTGTTGCCAGGATCATATTATTATCTATGACGATTATCTATGTGATATTAATATACTCTATGGTTCTCATAACTGCTGTGATGGACATCACGTAACATTCGTTCAGTAATAAGAGGGTACATCACAAATTTAATTATTAACTTTGAAAAGAAACATGACAAGAACAACTATGCTACGAAATAACTGTAACACAATGCTAGAGAAAATGATATTCAAAGTTTATTAAATTTAAAAAACTAACTAAAAACGCATTCATAAACATTGTTTAGATGACATTTGGTCTACTATGATGTGATAAATTTACTATGATGTTTCATATAATAATATGCTTCAGGTATGCCTAATGTGTAAGGGACATAAGCTGCGTCGTGAGCAATAATAATTACGTATTATGTTCGCGTACTATCCCGAGTGTCGTCTGCATTTATGAAGATTTACTGTAACTAGGTAGCTTACTAAAGTTATTGTGCCCGGATGCCGGCTGCGAGCTCTCTCCTTCATATAATTTAACACAAAATAATGTTTCTGATAAAACAAGTTTAAACTCCATGAAATATCGTTTGCACAGGTTAGGGCGTAAAGTTTTTGATAATAATTGTCTGAATCATAGCTAGATTGTTGGGGTAGAATACGATGTTATGTGGATACGCCATTAACCAATTTATACAAATAAATTAACGTGTCTGTTTTCGATGTCAAAATACTAAATGAATATGTAAATATATTCGGTACCTCTTATAAAAAAAAAATGACTGTCTGTCTGTTTGTTCTGGCTTATCTCTGAAATGTCTAGACCGATTTTGGCAGGACTTTCACTGGCAGATAGCTGGCATAACTTAGGAATACATTAAACAGGAATATTTTAGGCTTCTTTTAAAATTGATAATGCGAAATGCTGCTGCATGTACTTCTGCGAGATTGAATGTAGAGTAAGCGAGTTCTTGGTCTATCATAGTAGACATTCCTGATCTTATTAAAGGTACCGTAGCCATTTTAGGTAACACAGTAGTTTTCTAAAATAGTCATGTCGATCCATGTTTCTTAAAAAGCATTTTTTGTTTCATAACGCAGGGGGAATTCTTTTAGAACTGAATCTAGGTAGGTGGGGGACAACTGACCAAATGCGGGAAAGATGTCAAAAATGGTCCCAACTACCTCGCTAAGTCTTAACCTGCGCCTCTTTAACATGCATAGGAACGGAATGGCCCTATGATAGGAACTGGGATCTAGTATACGTGGTTACTGTCAATACAATCAAAAAGCATAAACTTTGTACCCCTTTTTACGTAAATTGCGCGGACGGAGGAATATGAAACTTCACACATTTATAGTTTATATAGGTGCAAAATGCCAATATTTTTTAAACTATGCATAAAAATACGTAAAATCAATAAAAAATAACATTACACACACTACCATGTATTTGACACACACAAGCATATATACTCTTTTGTTTATTGTCAAAATCAAATTAACAGTGTAGCCTTGGCGGTATCTGTGATTATAGAAATAGTCTTTAAAAACACAACCTTAATAATGTTCACACTTATAATTTAAATTAATTATTGTGATCAAACTTCGACCACGTGCAACCACTACTTCATCATAATTAGACAAGGTTTCATTCATTCATAATGTGATTTTTTAACCTTCTATTAATAAGCCAAGAATCCTCTTATAGCTGTTATGAATAAGCAGGTTATCCTATATTAGTGTTTAGCAGAATATGAAAAATTTTACATGCACGCAACCTTAATAAAAAGTGTATAAATTGTTTAGATTGTCAACAGCCCTTCTGCTAAAGGCCTTATTTTATTTAACTTGAGCGAAAATCCTTTACTCGTTCTAAAGAACAATCGCAAATTATAGTGTTAACATACACGATTACGTCTTCGGTAGTACCTAGAGCGAATGTCGTAGACCAGCAAGCAGGCACATTGTAGCTGTCTGCAAGAGATTTATGTACGAACGGTCCATTCGACCCGGCGAGCTGTTTTCGACCCTTGCAAAAGTTAAAGACAGTTTAACTCAAACCCGTAGTAGCAATTTTATCCCATTTCGAGTGTTTTCTTTCAATATAAGATGAGAATGTATGTACTTAACGCGTAGGGATCTGGGTTATATAAACGGCCTATAATATTTTTTTGGGTATGAAATGTTATTATAATATGTCATATTGCTTACTCGGAGAGTTTTATAAAAATGTCACAAAAATATTTCCCATGTCGGGAGTATTCAAAAGATTGACGTGACACGTGTAGGAATTCTCACATATTAGGTGTTTCCCCTTGCATTCGGAGCGTCTTTGACATCAATCAAATATCAATTTATGATCAAACGATAGGATTAGACATAGGTTGATGAATCATTCGAATTAATCGAGCACTGTGCACTATTGTGTTTATAAATAAATGCATAGGGACTATGGTATTTATCCACAACAGGTTAGTTCATAGTCAAATCCAAAGAAATACTTTTTACTATTTTACAAAACGCCGAAGTTTCATAGATTTTATACGAGCATTGCAAACTTTGACTTCATTAATAATAATATAATAATAAAATATTGATTACATAGCCATTACAACATTTTTGTGTTACGTACAAGTAAGAAGTACAAAAAGACAGAACTTCACTTGAATTGTAACGCCCTAAATAGCGTATAAATGACTATGTAAACAATAATTAAAGTTATACATGTCTTTATACTTACAATTCTGATCAAAGTATAGTATTTAGACGCCCATTCTTTTATGTATAAATAACTCTTTATTGTGCATCAATAGAAAAATAAAGTGACAGTCTTATTTTTATTGAGTTATAATAAGTTTGTAGCCTTTTTTAATGATTCTTAAAAAGCACACAAACTTATTTAAAATTAAAGTGAATAAAACCTGACCATACTACCCCGTTTTATGTAAATATTGTTTCAGAATTTATAGTGAAATGTGAGAACTACCCGATTATTAATTATACTTAATTGCGGGTACTAAGAATAAAGTTCTATATAGTGTAGTGTAGATGTGTTACTGGATTTTCGTTCTAAGTTCGTACTTATGTGTTCACAAACCGAGCCGACGACCGCATCTGCGGGGTTCTTATGCAAAATCTATGTTTTTATTCCTCTTTTATGGGCCCCCACAGTCTTTCAGCGAAATTGAGAGCAAGAAAAGGCGTGAGAAAATTCATTCGAGAGCCAAAGCGTTTCTTTAATTAAGGCACACCGTTTATTTTTCTGCTTAAGAAAGTGTTAAAACTTATAGATTTAGAATACTCATTCAAAAATGATTTATATTTTATGGAGTAATAAACATATTAGTGGCCAGGTTCCAATATCCCTTATGAGAGCAACGGCGCAATTGTCACACCTTTGGTGTTGCAAATGTCCATAGGCGATGGTAGCCGCTTTCCATCAGGTGGGCCGTCTGCCTGACTGCTGAACTCCTGCAATACAAATAAAAACGCCAGACTTATTTTCAATGGTATGAAAAGGTCTCGATAGAGTTCATAAGTTTCACATTACTATTTTTAAACTAATTGTTAGTAAGAAATCATATCCAGACGTAACAGATAACCGTGATTTTATTTATGTATGGTTTTATACGTTTACGAAATTTGCCGTGACAGGATTAAAATTTGGGCAAATACCGTTTATTCTGTAAATAGATAGATATATATATACAGATAGATATTGTGGAAATACGACAAAAAATATAGTAATTTATTCTTGCTTGCGATGCTATGTCACTGTCAGATTGACAGACGAGTTTGATAGCAAATCTGTGCAATACGAGTGGTTTTAATGGAATACACACTCGGTCACGGAAACTAGGTACGTTATTCCTGTAAGAAACGTTAGCAGGATTTATATAAAAACACAATTGATTTTAGAACTTAGTTGCTAGTCAATATTATTAATATAATACAGTGAAACCTGGTTAAGTGAGACATCAAGAGACCTGCAATGTGGTTTCACTTATAGAGGTATTCCACTTACCCAGTGTCTCAGATGTCCAGGTATAAATAAATATCTGTCTCATTTACAGAGGGTTCTATTAATAGAGGTCAGAATACAGGTTATTTCATTTATAGAGGTGCGATTATTAAATAAAATAACGTCATATGTAAACATAATAAATGAGTTTTAATAAAAAAAAGGTAATTATACAAATGTAATAAACACATTAAATTCGACACAGACTTCAACGCGTGTCTTCCCGCTTTCATAAACGGATTTTAACATCAGTTTTTCCCGTACGGATAAAGATTGTAGCTTTCGTTTTGACAGTTTTCAAATAAACATCCGTATGTTAGTATAAGCGACACTAAAACCGGAGGTCGTTGAGGCTCAAAATTACTACGTAGTTAAGTGCGGAATTAGCGGGTAGAATAAGTAAGTAAACAAACAAAACGATGTTATCTCAGTTACAGAGGTCTATGCATATTATTCACTCGCTGTCTCAGTTATATAGGTAACTATGATGATAAATCGAAAGAACGAATCCCAGATATAGAGGTTTGCTTCGTCCCACTAATAGAGGTAATTTAGTGCCAAAGTGTTGGGACCTCAGCATGAGTTCCAGTTGTGGAGGTTTCTCACTTATCCAGATCCTACTTAACCAAGTTTCACTGTATATGAAATTATATACACATGTATGAATTTACCAAAATGAAAGCCCGCTTATATTCAATTTAAAAAACTATTATACTTGTCCCTTATTGGACAAATTCTTTTTAGTGAATATGTAATAAAAAAAACTTTTTTTGTTATTATGTCAAAATATTATATTAATAATAAACAGTATTATCTGACTGACTGAGGTGACACTTATTCCGTAGAAGCGTTAACGCGAGAATTATAATCGTTTTGAGTTAGTTTAATTTAATTGAAATTACAATGGTCGTCAAAAAACCATACATCCGAACAAATTATATTTAACTTCATGCTTAAATATTATAGGAACCGTAGATCAAGTTAAATAAGTTTT
Source organism: Dendrolimus pini (assembly GCA_949752895.1). NCBI lineage: Eukaryota > Metazoa > Arthropoda > Insecta > Lepidoptera > Lasiocampidae > Dendrolimus > Dendrolimus pini. The sequence continues at coordinate 7,648,268 of OX457125.1, read as the reverse complement.
AAGTTACTTCGGAAGTGGTTGGTCAAAACCAATAAACATAAAACAAAATATTTCTATGCCAGTAATGAACAAATAGCCAAACAAAATTAAACCGTTAAACTTTAATAGCTTTGACCTGAAATGTAATTATTTGGGGTGGTTTAATAAATTAATTGAAGGCAAATATTAGTTAATATTTCGCCCTCATCATTTTATACCCTATTGGCTAGCGTAGTGCAGTTTTACTCGAATTATAATAAACTTGGGTTTAAAAAAAAAATTGTATGACTTTGCAAGATTTATGTATGAAGGCAGTGTCAAACATTCATGTGCACTCACGGAATTAAAATATTCGTCACCTTGAGTTCGACTTTTGTTTTCACGTGTGCAAGAAATACTACTGTCAACATTTTTAATGTAAGGTTAATAAAATACTAGCTGTGCCCGCGACTTCATCTGCATGGATTTTTCTTTCTAGAAATTCTAAAAAAAGATCGTCTGCTTATAACATCAAATATCTGCCAGTAAAAGTCCCGCCAGAATTGCTCTAGCCGTTTCAGAGATTATCCGGAACATCCAGATAGACATAAGTTTTGAAATTGATATTTTGATATAAGTACCATATATATTTTCATATGCATTTAGTAAGAAGCTGTTATTCTGACGTTTTAAGCAGACACTTAATTTTATTTATTTGTATGTATAGATAGAAACGTGAAAAAACAAAATTGCAATGTTGGAAATCAAAAACGCTGAGATAAACAATAAGAAACAAAGAGGATATAATCACTACGCTTATCATAAATATAAAAACAACAAACAACTTCGATGTAAGTAATTTTAAATTTTATTGTCAAACAGTTAAATATAATTTTCTATGACACAGTCTGTTCTGTGACTTAAAAAGGTAAAATTTGCTCGCGCTACGGTAAATAAATCATCATTTAACGTTACAAGGTTTAGTGTAATCTCCAAGCAGGTCGCACCTTTGAACACAAGCCATAGAGTGCCATAGACAAATTGCACGTCTTTGAATGACTGGATATACATAATTCAACTTCGATATGTTTTTGTGTTTTTATTTTAGTTTTAATGCCTCTTTCCGTGGCTAATATAATACCAACTGTTCCACACCTGTTTGCAAATATCTTCCTCCGTGATTTTATTTTCTGGTCTATTTGAATCCATTTTACAACTTTTGCTGTCTACATCATGTGTTTTAGTTTTATTATGCTGATTTTTATATCTGCTAATTTTGTTTCTTTCTTAATTTTTTTTCAAAATATCCTATCATTAAATAAATTTAAATTGTATTTCTAGGCTCTTTCTTTATATTTTCCGTTGAAAATTAGCCTTAATTTCCTTGTTTTCTTTTTCCAGCGACCATGTTTGGCAGCCATAAGTGACGGCAGGATTGTTGGATCAAAAACATTTTTAATTTAACATTCATGTGTATTTTTGAGGATTTCTTTCGGTATTAAGAAATACTTCATTCAGTCTAAAGATTTTTTTATATATATACTAGCTGACCCGGCAAACCTCGTACCGCCACACAATTAATAAATAAAAAATCTGAATCATAATTGCAGAATGTTTCAATTTTAGAAAAAATGTGGTCAAAACTTAACCGAAACGAACATTCAAAAACAAAAAAAAAACTTCACTTTTAAATTTAATTTATTTCTAAACGACTTTTAAATTTATTTGATTTCTTAACGACGCGACGAACATCAAATGTTTGACAGGTAGGAATAGTTTCTAAGAGAAAGCGAAATTGTTGTTTTTACTATATTTTCATATTTACTCACCTTTTAAGCCTTCCCTGGACTTACACAAATAATTCAAAACCAAAATTACCCAAATCACTCCACCCGTTCTCGAGTTTTAAAGTTTAAGTTTAAGTTGGAACAGCAATTGATTTTTATATATATAGATTTGTGTATAAAATACAACTCTAGAATTTCTATTTAAGAACAAAATATTTATTTAAATCGTACCGTGATCGTATATCATTGAAGTTTTCTAACATTGAAACATACAAACTGTTCACATTATTATACTAATATAGATAAGAGAACCGGTAATAATAATAGATGGTCCCTTGGGTTAAGGTTGAACAGTTAAATTAGGACTAAAGGTCTTCGATTCTCACGGGTGATCATTTGTATCATAGCCAAAGTTATTTGATTAAATTATAAGCTGTATTTCGTTGCTTTGAGTTTGGCTAGAATCTTTGTGGATATTGAGATGTATACTGTGACTTTCTTCTATAATACTTTAGATTTTGGTGAATTTAAATTAAGATAGAATTTGCTGTAGCTTGGTGGCTTAGATAGTATATATCTTCCCAATTACTTAGGTCTTTTTTGACGTAACGCGCGTAATAAATCTGTAAATGGTTCGAGTTTGTACAATGCGTTTAAAATGTGGAAAAATCTTTAATATTAATAATATTTAGTAATGTTGGTTGTATTACTACATATACAATTGGTTGGCTTCGACTCCCACTATGTTTTGCTGGGCAGCTATCTAGATATACGGACTAAGTTTCTTTTTTATATGTAAAAAATCGAATTAAGCTGTTGTGTAATGGCGGCAGCAAGGTGGTAGCACCTTTAGTGTGGCAAATGTCCATAGGCGATGGCAACCGCTTCCCATCAAGTGGGCGGTCGGCCAGTCTGGTGTACTCCGACAATAAAAAAAACCTTGCGAAAACAGCAAATAATTTGGAATTGGAATGCATTCGCGGATTAGAATTTACCTATACATGTAACCAAAATAAACTTCAAATCTAAAAATGTTACAAATAGCGGTCGAATTTCAAGCACTGATCGGCCAGTAGCAAGTTACGAGTATAATCAAACTGTATTAAGTTAATAGAATGAAACATTGACTGTAGATAAATTACTTTCAATTTAAACTGATTCCAGGATTATCTGAAATAGTTGGATAGTACTCCAATAACTGAAATACCCGCACGTGCTTGTACATCACTCAAGTTCCATTCCTATTGAACAACTCGCTAGTAAGTTTGGTACTGTGGAACTGTTCTGACAATATGAGGCAATATAGCTATTCATGCGGTTTACCTCACGTACTTGTTGGATCCGTATTGATCTGAAACGTTTTCTGGGATATCAAGCGATAATACACAAGTTATTAAACTAACATTTTTATTTTTATTTTTTTATTTTTTATTGGAGCTATCTGGCTCCCGTTTACCCCTAACATAGTCAGGGACCTTGTTTTCTTAAATTATGTATAATTAGTCAATAATATTTATTAATTCTATACTTGTACTTATTATATATATACAATTTTACACACACACACATACACACACACATATATATATATATATATATATATATATATATATATATATATATATATATATATACATACATACATACATATACATGCATACATACATACACACATGCATACTCACATATATATATACATAAACTAACATATTATAAACAAATACAATAAAGAAAACTTAACCTGTAGTTGAGCCTTTCTAAGTAGCACTTTTTTCTTAACTATTAGTAATGTGGCCTGTAAATTGATGTATAATGAAAAAGTTCACAGATAATTCTAATTAAGTTATTCATGTTGACTACATTTTAAAGAGAAAAAAGTTTCGTTAACTGTACGGTTTAGAATGCGGACTTTGTAAAACGCCAAATGCAGAACCACTTACCTGGTTTGCTGTGCTGCGGGAACGCTTCGATTGTGGATTATAAATCACAGTCACTGGCACGATTTCTTGATTGGTTAGAGGATTAGCTAATGTATGTTTTGGAAAATGGAAGGAAAAACAGGAAGGTCGATGTGGCGCGTGCGATGTAGAAAGTTGCACTGACTGTCCACGTAAAGCAGCATCGGCGTCATTAGCTCGCACGGCGTGGCGACGCATTTGTTTTTAAATTTAAAAAAAATGGAAGATATGAAATAACTAACTAACTGCTGCGGCTCACCGACCCAAAATGAGTCTTCCTGCTTAGCGCCGTCTCCTGCCAGTCATCGGCATGAAGCTCGCGCAGATCAGCCTCCACCACGTCCCTCCAGCGATATCTGGGCCTACCAACTGGTCGCCGTCCCATTGGTCTGCCCAGATAGGCTCTTTTGTTTGTAGGTGTCCAAGCCAGCGCAAGCGATGTGCCTTGCTCTCGCCTATTATATTGAGCTCATCCACCAGTTCTTCGATTTCGACATTTTTACGAATCCTCCAGTTGCCATCCCTTCCCCGTGTGGAAGTTATGAAATACGCGGATAAATTGATTGTACTAATATTACGGAACAGAAACGTAAAATATATTTTATAAAATAATAAATCGATTTTTTTAATTGATTTTTAACTGTATCTTAATCGATAATTCAGATTTAAAATGTGGCTATATAGTAAGCCCGAACTATAGTTTTATTGTATTTTACATATAACCAATATTTTGACAAAGTATAAGTGCAAGAATTTCCAATATTACTGTAGAAATCGGTTCTCTAATGAACGTAGTTTATTTTGGAATAATTTATTTTTGTAATTACTGTGTATTTAAACCAAAAATCACGATAAAATTGCAATGTTAACCTTAAAAATTGGCCTATTGGTTTATTTTTTTAATAAATAATGGTAATACAATTCAAAAATCTGTTACATTAAAGGACGATTAAAATATATGTCCAATGCGTTATATATTTTTCTAAAGATAATTTATAAGTATTTTTAATTGAAATACGACTCTGAAATAAACTCTGCGGCGGCTTTTCAATAAAATGGTTGTGGGAAATTGATTACTATAGATCAAACAAGTTATTTTTATGAAATGTGTTACATTAAACATCAACGCGAAGTCTTGGCCCAATTTTTGCGCATATTCAATAACTTCTAGGTGTTACAGACTATGGTAATTTAGGAGCTCAAAATATTAGAAATTCGTGCGAAAACGTGAAATGCCTCTTAAAACTATAAGAAGAAAAGTGAGCCTAGGTCATCGTCTTCTATGGCTGGAAAATTTGCTGAGATCGATTGCGATCGATTTACTATTTTTTTTTAGTTTTCATTTTTCCCTTAATCTTAAAACCTCCCTAACTCCGTTAATTTTGATTAGAGGAAAAAAGTCATAGAACTTTTTTTATGTAAAATTTTAAATTCTACCAATTATTAGTAGATTTCTTTGTATAAATTTTACTATTTCCGAGTGATAACAAAAAGACACTTTTGAAAAAAAACGCAACCCTGGCCGGGGGTTGCAGGCACGAAAACCTTTACACATTGTTTTTGTATAATTAAATCTCTATTATCTATATTATATCAAAAATGTAAAGTTGAGTGCCAACATTTTGATTTCAGACCTTACTTTACTGGACTAACAGTATGAAATTTGTAAACTATTGTCAGTGTCAAAAACGTAATCGGCGTACAAAGACGGGTGAAGTGTGATGTGAGTGTGTGCGTGTATGTCGAGTGTGTGCGTGCACATAGATATGCATATTGTTGCATTGAGGGATAATCACGTTAGAACTATTTTACACGCCGGCTTTCAAATAAGCCGGCGTGTAAAAGAAATATCAAGTAAAAAAATATCAAAGGTGGCGCTTATTTATTTATTTATTTATTTATTTATTTCATAGGTACACCAACAGCATAGTACACATTAATAAGACTATAAAATAATAATAAATATAACAATTAAATAAATGCATACATGCCAATAACAGGCGTACACAGCTTTATCTACAGTTTGTCACTATTAAATTAGAATTTCAGAATTTATATAAATTTAAATTTATTTAGATAAATAAGGTGAATAATTTAATTTACATGAAAATACGTGATTAATTTCTTTTTAAAAATTACTAAAGAGTCGCAAAAGATATCTATGTTCGGAATCTTACCGGCTATTTCATTGTATTTGTTGCACATTCTTGACAATGGTAGGTGCTGGCCAAGATTGGTTCTGCACGGGGGAATCCGAAATACTCCAGGACGAAAATTACGTGGACAATTATAAGGGACATTGATGCGTATACGAGCAAGGAGATGTTGACATTTGATTTTATTATTGATCATCTTGTGGAGAAATATTAAGTCACTGATTATACGGCGATGACGAAGGGTGGACATTTGAAAGAATTTCAGTCTTTCCACATATGGTTGAGTGCACACGATTCGTGGAGTTATATAGGCCAGATGGCGGGTGAAGGCACGTTGTATACTCTCAATTCTCTGGGAATTAACACTGTACACAGGGTTCCATGCGACACTAGCAAACTCAAGGTGACTTCGAACAAAACTGTTATAAAGAAGTATGCGTGTGCTAGGCCGCTTAAACCCTCGCGTACTGCGCTTCAAAAAACCTAACATTTGAGCAGCTTTACTAATTTTTACATCAAGATGGGTAGAAAACTTGAGCTTGCTGTCTATTACAATGCCTAAGTCACGAATTTCCGACACTGTATTTAGAGCTACTCCATCCAGATAGTATGTAGAATTTAAAGGTGTCTTCTTTTTTGTAAAAATAATGTGGAAACATTTACTAGGGTTCAGAGACATGCCATTATTATCGCACCACACCTTGACGTTATTAATATCCGTTTGCAGAAGAGTGACATCATCTTTTGATTGAATAGTTCTAAAAAATTTGAGATCATCAGCAAACAATGACATTTCGCTGTGCTTGATATGTGCAGTTATATCGTTGATAAATATGAGAAATAATATTGGCCCCAAATGGGAACCTTGTGGCACACCAGATTTAGCGTAGTAGATGTTAGATTTATGGCCACTTACAACAACAGTTTGGGGTCTCAGTGTTAGGTAAGATTGAAACCAATTCAGAAAACGTCCTTCAATGCCTGCGTTTTTAAGTTTAGACAATAGTATAGCATGATTTACCTTGTCAAAGGCGCTGCTGAAGTCAGTATAAATAGAGTCAACTTGCCTACCTTTATCGACCTCAATTGAGACAGAGGAAACAAACGACACTAAATTCGAATCAACTGATCTACCCTGTCTAAATCCATGCTGAAAATCCGATAAACTATGATCAACAAGATTGTGAATTAGAGGATATATTAAACATTCAAATAATTTCGAAAAACAAGAGAGAATAGAGATTGGTCTGTAATTTTTAACATCAGCTTCATCACCTTTTTTGTGAATAGGTATGATTCTAGCTCTTTTCCATTCGAGAGGGAATACACCAGTGAGTAATGAGTGATTATATATGTAGGTCAGTGGATATGCAATACCTATTGCAATACGTTTTATAAAAAGAGGAGGTATGTTGTCGGGGCCAGCCGGTTTCTGTGCGTTGAGGTTTCTCAAACCTTTTAGGACTTGAGATTCAGTGAATACTATGCGGCTGAGATGACCAGTCGCTGTATCAGAAGGCTCTTGCAGTGTTACATTTTTGGATGCGGAATGATAAACGGATGAGAACTGCTTAACGAAGAGGTTTGCAACATCAGCTCCATTGGAAGCACTGATATTGTTTAATTTCATAACCGCAGGAATACCAGAGCATCCCTTACGTTGTTCCTTGATAAATCGCCAAAAGTGATTCGGGTTCTTAGAGATATTATCTTCAGCGAAATTTAAATAATTTGAGTAGCAAATATCATATAGTTTATGACAACGTGATCGTATCATTTCGTACTCCAACTTATCGCGTGGATTATTAAACTTACGATATCTTTTACGAATCTTATTCTTCTCATTTATAAGTTTTATCAGACGTTTATCAAACCATATAGGAAATTTACGAGGTAAGCATTTACGTTTAGGGACTTGTCTTTCTATTTGATCATAAATTACGTCGTAAAACTTATTAACCATATCATCAACATTAACACTAGTGCTAAATTTTTCATTCCAGTTACATACTTTAAGTTCTGACATAATGTTTGTGTAGTTTGCTTTATAAAAGTTAAATGTGTGTCCTTTGTTCTGCAGAAGATACTTTTGCGACTCAAAATTAGAAATTGGAATACTAAATATAAAACCAGGGTGATACTTATCTATTTTACTTAACAAATTTAGAGGTTTTTTAACGGAAGCTTTTTCAAGGTTACTTAGCGCTAAATCCAAGATCTTACCTTCTGAGTTATATATGTTATTAGCTTGATATAGTTCATTTAAAGTCATAAAGTCAATTAGAGAGTAACCGATACTTCTGTTATAGTTTGATGGAATCATGTATGTACAATTATCTTTCGGACTCCAGTTAATAAAACCTAAATTAAAATCTCCTAATAACATAACATATTGATTATTGTTAATGACTACATCAACGTTGTCCAGAAACTTCTTTTGGGAGTCCATTCTGGCCGGCGGAGGAAGATAAACCGCACAAATTGCTACACTTGTATTAGACCCATTAATATTCAAACTCAAAGTAACCCAAAGATCCTCACAATCCGTCTCCCAATCACGTCTACGAAATGAATTTATTGACCGCGAGACAGCGATCATCACACCACCACCGTCCAGCTTGGAGCTCCCAGAAGATTGACGATCTCTACGATATACGATATAGCGCGAGTCTATGAATTCATTATCAGCTATACCTGAATTCAGCCAAGTTTCAGTGAATACGATTACTTTGTAGTTATGAAGAAGTATTTGTTTTAATACGTCCGCAGTCTTGGTTCGGATACCACGAGTATTTTGATAATAAATATCGAATTTTAATTTAAATATTTCTCATTATAGACCAAATTATAGTTTATATAATTAATTAATTAACTTCAAATTGTCAACGTTGCGTATAATAATAGAATCAGAATACTCGTCCCTCCGAACAAATATACGACCATTACGTATCCACACAAATTTGTAGTTTAATTCCTTGGCTTTACGACGAACCGAAGAATGTAATATTTTGTTCGCAGGCGATAAGTGTTCCATTACAAAGACTGGTTTACGCGTACCACCATAGCCTAGGTGTTTCGAGCATAGTCTATCATCAGGGTTCGATTTGTTATACTTGACCACAGCAGCAAGAATAATGTCTCGGTGTTTGGGAGTACGTAATTTTACAATTACTGCGCGGGGTCTGTCAGTGTCTTTGGTCATTTTTGCAACTCGGGTTGCGTGTATAATGTCGTCACAGCTTATAGGTGCATCTACAACTTTTGTGAGTTGTTCTATTGTTTTATGAAGATTTTCAGATTTGTTTTCTGGGATTCCATGTATCTCTAAATTATCAATTCTCATGTTTTGTTCCAAAGAGTTGAGTCTGTTAGAAAGATCCGTGATTGTTGTTTTCATTTTGTTATTGTCAGTTTGGAGTTCCTTAATAATCTCATTTTTTGCATCCAAGTTTGATTTCATTTCTTCGTACTGCTGGTTAATGAACGACATCGATATTGTAAGTTCGTTGAGTTGTTTAGTTATGTTTAGAAATTGTTCCGCAATCAGATCCTTGACAAAAACCTGTAATACAGTATCGAGTTCTTGTTTCAAAATCAGACGGAGTGAGTCTTCAGTAACATAGTTCTCGCGTACGCAAGTCAAGCTTACAGATGAGTAGCTGGTAGGCGATGTATTTTCTGTCATATTATGTTTAGTTTCGTCTGACGTTGGAGCCGGGGGATTTTTATATTTTTGCCTTAAAGTTATGTTTTCGGATTCAGAGAATGTAATACTATTAGTATCGGAGGAAGTCATTTCGATTTCTCGGCGCCCGGTCTGTATTGGAGTATTACTATTATCAGTTTTACGAACCTTGCTGCAACATTCTGGACATTTCCAAACTTTCTGTTTACGTTCTCGCTGAGGAGCGTAATCACTCTGGTAGCGCTTAGCAGATATATTTGCGCAAGCGAGATCATATTTTGAGTCGCAAATTGCGCATACTAAAAAGTCCTTGTTCTGAATTGTAGTTCTACATCCAGCGCATTTAGGTGCCATATTATTATTGCATTAAAGAACATTTCAAAAAAAAAAAAAATTTAATAACAATTGAAGAGTCCCATCCATACAAAATTAATATAAAAAAGCGTTCCGCGTCTAATGAAAATTCAATGTAGTGCAGCGATGAAAGCGCTTTACGATTATGCAGCGACGCTTGTGCCGCTATTATCCAGCGGCCGCACACTTAGATGTTGAGACTTAAATTGTTTGTTTACTCACGTCTCGCGTCGAATTATAACAAGTGGGATGCAACACTAGAATTGTCACTTATTATGCTTTGTATAATTGTTAATTTTTAAAAATTTTACACTCTTTAAACTTGTTAATTGATTAAAATATCACGGAGCAACCAAATTACGTATTGTTAGCGGCAAGTACCCGCAGAGGTGTGAAATAATTTCGATGCGGTTTTATCTATTATAATATTGTTACAACCTGAAGGCCGACAAAACACAAATTCACACCTACATTTATTACCTTTTATTTTATTTTATTTTTTTCACTTCTTTTGTTTACTTTGTGTTTACAATTAATAATTAGAAAAACAGCCCACTGTTTATTGTAATCTTTTATGGTAGTCATTAGCCAGGTGTGATTCTAAGTAATTCAGTCTACGTGGCTAAGAGACATTTTGTATTTTTGCAGTATAAAGCAATGTCCCAATGGAGAGATCGGCAGTCGAGCGATAAGCACAAGCGCAGCAAGACGTGTATAATACATTCAGTAATCTATTTAGTGACGGACTTTGCGCGTGTTTTTATATTTGTACCTGAGTTATACATGTTTGTATAGTTATAATAAATTCTATAGTAATTCTAACGGCATTTTAATTCGAGTCCTGCAACTCGTAACAATATTATCTATCTATTATACACGCACTTTACCTAATAGCAGCCCATGTACATCTCACTACTGGATTCGAACTCCCTCTAACCTCAATGTGCTCATTTATCACTATGATTCTCTGTCAGTGCTTAGCAATAGGGGAGCGGATTCTCAAATCAACTGAGATAATATTTATAAAATTATAGAGCGTCGCAGACTCTTAAATGTCATAATTATTTCTATCATATATCATGAGAGAAAAGTTATATCATAAGATGCTATTTAAATAAAAATCTGTTCTTTTATATGTAAGAATATTAGAATTTATTGTAACATTGTCCTGTCCCTATTGTAACAATATTATATGCACTATAATAGGTCGGCAAAATGCCTAAGTGGCGCATTCTTCTCAACGAGTCTTAATACTAGGTTATTCGAATAAGATGCGAATATGTTAGTTACTCACCTCCTTATTCTTACTAGTCATAAGAGGATTACAGGCTCGTTAAAGAATTTATCAAAGGTATGATCCATAAAAACACTTTTTTAAGATCTATAAATTTGGTACATGTAACTATTTTGAATTAGAAGGAGGTTGATTTAAGTACGTGTAGTAGCGATAAGGGACTACTAAGATGTATAAAGAGATTATATACGATGGTAACACAAGAAACATATAAATATACGCACAAGTTTGTAGAATTGGTTGGAAAATTAAGGGACCCTCCGGGGAGATAATAAGATTTTCGGCTACTTCCTGGCCCATTTCTCTCTTTGGGTGAAAAATAACTTAGTTTATGAACATACATTTGTGTATTTAACATATTCATATGCGTTTCCTTTTACATTTTAATTAGGTATATTTGTACGTACTTGGAATATAATATAATGTTAGAGTCATTTTCTAAGAGCTGTCTTTCTTGTTTTCTTACAGTTTCTTATTTACCTGCATTTTATGTATATTCAGCTAAGAAAGTTCTTTACCACCCTAAATCCTAATTTATAATTGTAAGTGCATGTGCAATGAAAATGCATTAGTTAAGCAGTTAGTTAACTTACGAATAAGCTCTTATCATCGTTTTGTCAGATATTTACTAAATCGACAACTTAATACTTATCTGAAAAACTTCTGTCCAAACAATAATAGGGACCTAACTAGCAAGTTTAGTAAGTTCACTGACTATAATGCCCGAAATACACGAGACTAAATTTTTCAAGCTAGGATAGTAAGCTGGAACCTTGGTTCTGGCTTGCTGTCCTGACCTGGTTGATTTCTCATTTTCTGTCAAGCTTTGGCAATAAAAATGAGGTGTAAGCAAACAATGACAAGGTTTTTTTACTTGTATAATCTATGTGACATTAATGACACTGTGACTAGGTGTACTTGTAACACTATGACGCCGTTCAACACAGTATTGGAGAAATATAAAAAGAAACCGGACTCAGAAAGTTTTTTAGTCATTTTAATATACAGAAACAGACGATCTACGATTATTTTTATTTTCTATTACATAAATCGACGAGGCACAGCTATTGACAATATTTAATATAATATATGTATATAATAAATATAATATATATAAACATACTTGTAGTTTGCAACCACACAAATTTAAGAATGAATTAGAGTATTTCGCATATCCCTTTCAAAAACGAAGAGTAATGAGAACTACGTGTAGCCACAAAGGGAAAGTATTGAGAAAGGCGAAGACGACTGCTATTCTGTATAAAATTATATACGTAACAGATTTATCCGCGGCGTTTATATTAAAATGTAGCATAAAATGGGATTCTACGTAAACAAACGAATTATATTAAAATATTGTAAAAGACTTAGGCAGAATAAAAGAGTAGACAAAATCAAAGAAATGGAAAGGTTCGTTATGAAATACATAAACAAATATCAATTAACTAGTAGAAAAGGAAACTTTTTACAAAGTAACAAAACATTAACATTAGTATACTCGTACATAGACTAGGAAGTAAAATTAAATTTTAACTTATATGTATAACCTTCAAAAAGTGTTCTCCAGTTGAACTTACTTTGAATAAAAACTTTTGAATCTGAATATACTATACAGTGGTCAGAATTTGTCTTTGCGGTTATACTTTTACCCCATTAGCAGAGCATCAAGTAACGTGTGATAAGGAACTTCTTTTCAATAATAACAGGCAATAAAACTCTCACTGCTAGGCCCGGGGTCCACTACTTTCAAGGGAACGGATAGCATACCCACTGATCTAAAGCGACTTTGTAGGTTTAATACATAGGTTATCTCGATGTGCAAGTTTCACAATGATGTTTTCTTCACTACTGTATAAGTAATGCAGTTAGGACGCGTGGTTCTAGCCTACACCCAATTTGGTATTAACATTATACTTTGTGGATTTTTAAAAGTATGTGCTGATTGTGTTTATCTGTACGAATATTATACAGAGGAAAGATTTTTGTATGTTTGTAACGAATAAATTCAAAAACTACTGGACGGATTTCAAAAGGAATTATTAAGATGCTACATTATCCCAGATTAATGTAGGCTATATTTATTACTGGAAAAAATTAGGGATTCCTACTAAAACTTCAATAATATAACCCAAGGTTTAAAATAGTGTTTGAGTGGGTCCCGGGATGGTTAGCTAGACACAATTAAACTCGGTATTTTTTTCAGGGCAGGAAAAATTGTGCCGGAACCGCTAGTATTACATAAAGTACTTTTGCTTAGTATAATTATTATATCTCTTTAAAAATAGAACTCGTCTCCTTGGAGATTATGGCTGATCCTATCGAGTGTGTGATCATGAATATTTCAGCGCCATTCTGTAGGACAAGCCTCGCTGAGCTTGTGCAGATCGACGCACTGCAAATCTCGATTTAAACATAAAGTTCCGTAGCGTGTTCGGAGATCCAGACGATTACAGTCAGGCTTTGCCTCGCCAAGTCGTCACTGCCTCTGAATTCCTATGAACAGTATTCAACTTAATCTCGAGCACTGCGCTAGAGTTCACTCTTGCAGTTAAATACTGGCTTAGTCAGGTTGAGGGAGCTTTGGGCTTCTGATGCCCTGCGGTGTAGATATCGTCTTTGTAACATTTCTAACAAGTCCAGGCTACTTGTTAGACTGGACATAGAGTTGTCTGTGTTTGATGACACATATCTAATTTTTGACGACCCCAGAATCGCTTAGTTGTTCCGAATAATTATAACGCACGTTTAAAATAACAACATTATACTGCAACGAGATTCATATTTTATAAAAGGATAATTAATTTAAGGAGACGTGTATCAGTGAATATTGAGTTTATGAGTTAAGACGCCCACGGCACTGCAGGGTTTTTTTTGAGAACTAACAACCTCTCGCAGTTCACAACTATCTTACCTTATTCGTAGGTATTATTATAATTATTCATTCATAAGTGTTTATTAAAACCTATTCGTATCTCTTTTTTTTCTAGTTCAATTAGATACATACCTCTAGTTTTATTCAAAACGACTATTTTACAAGTTTATTTTTAATTCCCACATTTAAGGATGCCGCAGTTAATGTCCCAAATTATATCATTATTGTAATGGTGCGGCTTTTTCTGGTATAATGTTATATGTATAGGCAGTTTCACGCAGATATGGCGGTGGGTTTAATGCGTTATTTAAGATGCGACATTGATAATGACGTTAAAAATTGACAGATAATGTAAATATATATATATATATATATATATATATATATATAAACTATGTGGCTATGCATTAAACAGCGTTATTTTTTAAAGCTTTAAATAAAATCCATTCGGCCACAGCTTGGATCTTTAACACTAACCCAGATGAAGCCCCAGCATTATTTAACTGTCATGTTCGTAGTCCGTGTGTACGTTTATATAAGACACAAACTATGGAGGGTAGAGGTAAGCAGGACCATCTAGTATGGGGGATCAGTTGAAAAAGTACACCAACACACCTACCTACCTAGTACCTGTAAACAGCAAATTATGGTTCAAAAACTCGTCAAAATAGCGCTAGTGTAGGAATAGGAAATGCCCTGACTTTAGCGGTTATAAACGAAGTGAATTGTGCTTGATTGAAAATTTTCAAAATTATAATTTGGAAAAGTATTGAGACTTTCTCGTATTGAGATGTATGTATATAAATGCAATAGTTACATTTTCGTAAAATGCACGGTAACCAAAGAGGAAGTCTTTCTTTCCTTCTTTAATCTAGTATCCTACTCTAATTGTGGCGCTATTTTAAATACTTTCCACTTGCTATTATGACGTCATCTTAATTTGTTGCCCGTCAATGGACACTTTTTAATATACTGAGATGGTTCTCCTTACCTCTACCCTCCATGACACAAACATTATTCCATCTGCCTATAGTGATGACAATTAAATGTATCTATCCTACATGCCGCTACAATTTGAATTAGTAAAAAAAAGTGACTTCCTTCATTTGAAAGTCGCGTCTCAAAATAATAAGTTTGTGATCTGTTAACAACACGATGGTTGGCTGTTACTTGAGGAACATAAACTTACAAAGAAAAACAAGAGAATATTATTACGCAGCATGATATATTGTTTCATTAGAAATGAACTACGTAGCTTAGTTTGCAGTATCTTCATATAATATCCAATGTTAAACAAGCACTAATGGAAGCGGATGTTCTTGGTGCATAATCGACCATGTTATATTATGGTAATACCTAGACATCCACTTAGTGTTCCTAATAATGAACTAGTCGGAGTTTACTTTGTTGAGCTTGTTAATTCGTTTAATACAAGCTCGAATGTAAATAAACGACACAGGGGTAATAAGAAATGTTCATTGGCTGGGGGTTTGATAAAAGATCTTTAAATCGATTGACGTTATAAATAGATTGGTACAAATCGTAAATTCGTGCTTAGAGTAAAGATTAAAATTATAGATTATATATTATAACTTGAAGGGGGGTACTATGGGAGCTGCATACGTCTTGTAATCACAACGGATAACGCACATATAAAGTACTCTATGACACTAATGGCTAGCGGCTAGCGCAACGCGGGAGCGCATATATTAATAGTTGTCCTATCTCGCTCGCACACCATCCGTCTCGTTCACACACTGTGCTATCAGTACAACGTGTTAAAATTTGTTTTTTATATATAATATTTATGGCCTGGCAACTAGGCCTTTAAGCCAGGTCTTAATTAAATTAATTTCAGTTCACTTCATTTTTGTTCGTTTTGTATTATAGTTTGCCGATAGTGTTTTTAATATATTTAAATAGTGGTTTATAACAGTCTTGTATTTTTA
Organism: Dendrolimus pini; assembly: GCA_949752895.1. NCBI lineage: Eukaryota > Metazoa > Arthropoda > Insecta > Lepidoptera > Lasiocampidae > Dendrolimus > Dendrolimus pini. The sequence continues at coordinate 7,632,255 of OX457125.1, read as the reverse complement.
AAATGTCATGTAAGTGGCGGGACTCATCATTTTTCAGCACTTCCGTTATTTCACTGGCAAGAACAAGTCTATCCACCGAAAAATTTACACAATTAAAAATTATGTGCTCCAAATCACCAACGTCTATTTCACAGGCTTTGCACTTATTATCAGCAATTATTCCCAATCTAGCCAAATGAGCAGGTGCAGAAGAGTGTCCAAATCTTAGCCTATTAATAGTTGTAATAAAAAGTGTTAAAATTTGTTACTAAGGTTCAGTGTTGCCAACTGCACCGTAATTACGGTAAAAACACCGTCATCAGCATAGATCTACCACCTACCGTAGGTTTATTATTACGGTAGAAAAAATACACCGTAATATCCATTGAGGATCGTATTTTTTTAAATCTTGTAGATTGTATATACCGAAGTAAGAAAGAGAGTTGGTCTGAAAGAGAGTGTCGGGGTGAAGGTAAGGAAAGGAATGCTCCGGTGGTTCGGGCATGTGGAAAGAATGAATGATGGAAGAATGACTAAACAGATATACAATGTAAAAGTGGATGGATGCAGAAGTCGCGGAAGGCCACGACACACCTTCCATGATCAAATTGATCGTGTACTAGCAGAAGGTGATGTCAGGAGCCTTAAGAACAGACGAGCGTGCATGACAAGAGCTATGAATGTCAAAGAAGCAAGTGAGGTGTGTAAGAATAAGCCTGTATGGCGCTCTGTTGTTCGTGCCTACCCCGCAAGGAGCCTGGCGTGAAGTTATGTATGTATATATGTATATAACTAAAATAATTTTAGCGAGTTTGAATATTCATTGTCTGTACCTTAGGTTATTTTCGTTTTATTGTACCAACAACACTGTTTTATGCGTCAGGAATTCCCCCAATAGCGAAGTACCAGCTTGGAAATATTACGCGAACGAATTCGGTGGTGCTTTATGTATATGAATTTTCTTGAATATGTTGATGTTGATTTTAATCCCACCGACGCTATGATTAAAAAACACAATGTAGATATGTATAAAAATATTGATACAATTATACTGTCTGATTCTGATAAAAAATATCTTCTTTTAATTATTCTGACCCTTAACATGCTACTAAATAAACAAGGTAATTCTACCGTTTTTGAAATATAAATTACACCGTAATTTTGCAAAATCTACCGTATTTTAAGAAGAATTCTACCATCCTCTAGAATTCAGAGTTGGCAACACTGATGTGATGGACCCGAACGTGGCAAAATAATAATTATATTTCAATAAAAATGGGACTAAATAAAATGAAACACCATTTTTTTTCTTAAGTTCGAATCACAACCAACTCGATTTTATTTTATTATAAAAACTTAAAAAACTGAGCTGCCAGTACTATAATATTTATAAACAAAAAGTATTTATTCCACAACAACTGCTAAGGTTAATGTTTTCAAAATAAATGAGTTCACTTAATTTCACATCAGCACTCGACAGTGAATACTACTCTCAGCCATCTGAAGTTATTATTTAATCACCACCTTCGCTGCTACAGATTTGTCTCCTCCCAAAAAGCAGAATAACTATGAATACTAATAATTATAATATTTTCATAACTTCTCGCGACTTGTATACATAATAAAACTACGTTTTAACATTTATAAGCGCGGTAATTTGTAATGGGTTATTGATCAATAACCCAGTATAGAAAAGAATTTGATACTGTTATAAAGTTAATTCTTCAATATTTATATCAAACTTCAAAAGTGGCTTTATAACGAGGCTCCACTTTGTTAATTATATTTTATTCACCGAAAAATAAATACAGCTTTTCATTTGTCCGATTTTTAGACACAATGAGACTGTTTTTGTAAGAAAATTAACCAAAGCAACTTGTACCAGCAAATAATTATAATTCTTATTCAGTCCTTTTGCCACGGTATATAGTAAGTACTCCTTATAATTATTGCAGACGATAAATGCTAAGAATAACAACTGTTAAATATAAGACATGGTAGAGATGCCTGGGGATATCGAACTGATGTGTAGGAGAGCTAAATCACTTTAAAAGAAGTATTTATTACTTTTCTGTTTTTTTTATATATTCGAAGTAAAAATAAAAAGTACAAACGTAGAAAACTATTTTTTTTATTTGGCACCAAAATATTCCCCGCGGCTACAGCAAGGATCGAACCCTAGTAAGTCGCTCAATGTTACTTACATAAAAACTTAACCAGGGTCTTATATATAACCACGGGCTATATATAGTAATATATATCTTTGTGTTTGTATATTGTAAAAATGTGTTTGTATTATAGATGGGCAATCCACCCACTCGGGTTTAAACCCAGGCGGGTTTAAACCGGGGTGTTTTGAGATAAACACCCGATTTCCACCCAAATTTCGGGTGTAAATGATTTTTATACATAAATGATATTTAGTTTTTAATTATTATTCTTTTATTCAATTAAATATGAATAATTCAATAAAATATTTTTTTTATTTGAATGAGCGACGTTTTAAAATTCACATTTTGAACCGAAACTTTAAGGAACTTATTATTATTATTTTTGTCTTTATAATTATACCGTAACGAGAAAAAAATTGAATAAAATAAAAATTAAGTTTTGTCGATTTTTGATATCTTAAAAAATTTGGAGCAGCTTCTTAATTTTTTTTTGAGCTGTCCTTTGAAGATACTTCTTAAAACATCAAAAACTAACACTTTTTTCACACGACACTCAAAAAAATGTCGGTTTTTTGCGCCACCCTAATATATATATATATTTCCTGCGGCTGGGGGGGGGGGCTGGTTCCAGTCTCTCTTTAGACAGTGGAAGCACATTAGTAGCACCTTTGGTGTTACAAATGTCCATAAGCGATGGTAACCGTTTTCAATTAAATGCCTGTCAACTGAACTCAAGCAATATTATAAATAATGTATATGCAACATGTTGAAAACGAAAACTCATGTTATTTTAAGCAAACTGGACAAATATGTTCACATAATAGTTTTGATCTATGGCAACGGCTATTGTTGATGGTGACGAGTTTCCATAAGATTGACCTTGAGCCTATTTGCTAGGTTTTAACAGTAGAAAAACTATCTTCTTTCACTCGTAGTCATTTGCAAACCTTAAATATCCAATGCGTCGACTGTTATGCAAAGTTAGGTTTTAAATTACCACTCAAAATAAACCAGCTACTGCAAATCAAGTTGTGGTTTCTCTACAAGTGTAAAGACATTTATTGTATCTGTCTAGCAAATAAACATAAAACCGTGCAACCATCAGCACAGCTTCAGCCACGTTGTAAATTTATTCAGCACAACGTGCTACGATAAGGGGTATCTCCACTTGAATGATTACAACTGGATAGAGATGTGAAATGTGCATCTTTTCATCCTCGGAATAAACCACTGCGCTTGTAAACCTATTGTGTTGCCACGTATTGTAGCGTGAAAAGGTACAGTAATTTTGTATAGGGTGATATTGAATAATACAATATAAAACTAAAATTCAGTTGTGGATTTTATATGGCTAGATTCAGATATCTCATATAATAATAATCTTGCTTATATTTAATACTAGCTTCTGCCAGCGACGTCGACCGCGTGGAATTTGTTTTGAAACATTCTTGCTTGGTGCCCCGCTCCTATTAGTCTTAGCGTGATGATATATAGCCTATAGCCTTTCTTGATAAATGGGCTAACTAACACTGAAATAATTTTTCAAATCAAACCAATAGTTCCTGAGATTAGCGCGTTCAATCAAACAAACAAACTCTTTAGCTTTATATATTAGTATAAGATTTGACATCAACAACTTTTCGCCATTTTAATTGGCCTATGTTAGTTTATTTGTACACTAACGGTCTCGGCAGATGTTCTCCTACTCTGAAAAAAAATCTAGAACCCGATTCCAGCGCCACCTACTGGGTCTAATTGTGAATCTACACCACCCCAGGCGGTACCGTCTTGTCCACAAGACGGTACCGCCTGGGGTGGTGTAGGCCTCCAAGCCTATGTACAGCAGTGGACTGCGAACGTCTGACAACGACGACCACCCCAGGAGCCACTTAAACACAGATAAAATTTTCTCAAAATCGTAGAACCCGATCGCAGCGCCGAGCATTTTGTTTACGTTGATTTGTTACATTATTGAACTTTTAGTTGGGATTCTTAAGATTTATATAGCCATCATTAATCAGGAACAATGTAGCATGCGAATGATATTTTTTTTTTAAATCTATCTAGTAGTTTTTGAGTTTATTTGTTACAAACATAGAAAGATACAAATCTTTCCTCTTATAATAATTAGTATAGATTAAATTTACAATTCTTACATACCTACACAAACAAAAGCTATGTAATAAAATTTATATGATATGTAATAAAGACTTTTAGAGATAATAATAGTATATTTAACTCTAAATACGCGCAGAATCATGTACAGATTATAAACTCTTTCGCTTTGAAAATAATGAATTAAAACGTAACATTGATATGGTCCAAATACCTTTCAGTACAAGTCATGAGTTTCCGCATATGTTATTCATCAAAAAATATTTTTAATAAAAACTTTTGAATTGGACGAATGATTCTCAAAGAGCAATAAGCCGATATAACGTCACTAGAGCTGAATAGAACTCGGAAAAAATTTAATTCAGTAACATGGAAAATAGGATAGACTCTGTTCAGGCTTAATGTTTTATTTTTAAAGCTCAGTAAACATTGAAGTACAATATGGAATACAGTGGTGGTATACATTATAATAAAATATGAGGTCAATGTTGAAAAAAATTAAAAATACTGTCGTATATACAGATATATCTTTTTTTTGTGGTTACTTCTTTATATTTTGACATAGGACTGAATTTTTTTTTTAAATGTTTTTGAATATTTACCTCATTTAAGTAGACATTTTGGTAAAATTGTATTATTTTTTTGTTAGGTAGGCTGTGAAACTTGATTGATATATGTATTAATTTTGTGTTTTATATATAATAATATTAATTATTGTTTTTTTTTCCAAACAAATTAAATACATATTAAGACTATTTTCTGTAAACATTAATAATCTCGTGATGTACATTTCTCTCGAAATTTTTCGCTTTGTAGGCTGTTTTTTACCTTTGGAACTCTTTGCCCGTCGATGTTAAAAAAGCTAAATCACTTGCCATATTTAAAAAAATTCTCAAAAACCAGTATCTTAATTTATAATGAAGTATTATATGATTCTATTCCTTTTATTCTTCTTACTAACTCTTTATTGTCCACGTTGTGCTGTTCTTGCTGTATGTTTATTTTATTTTTTTATAATTTAATTATATATAGACAATAAGTTGTTAAAAACTTCGTTTAAAAAAACCGACTTCACAAACTAAAAAACTAAAATGTATAAAATAACTTATTTCTAAAGCTATTATATTATATTATATTAATATATATTATCTAAAACATCTTAAAGTCGGTGCTTAGTAATTTTCAAAATATTATAGTAATTTTTATGACTTACTTAGCACCGACTTCAAGATGTTTTAGATAATATATATGAATAATAATAGCTTTAGAAATAAGTTATTTTATACATTTAAGTTTTTTAGTTTTTGAAGTCTTTTTGATTTTTTATTTGTTACTTTTTAGTGTCTAGCTATGTATGGGTGGACTTACGAATGGTGCCGCGCTACTTAAAAAATATAGGTCCCAAGAAACGGGAACAAAAAAATGTTCGTAAAATGAAAACTACTGGGCCAAACTATGTAAAATTTTTAGGGATCAATTGGAAGCTATTCCGCGTCGAACAAAAAAAGAATCACGTGAATCGGATCATAAATCACGGAGTAATCGGCGAACATACATAAAAGAAAGCAAAAAAAAAAAAGAAGATCCCGACGAATTGAGAACCTCCTCCTTTTTTCGAGTCGGTTAAAAAGAATCCTCTAAATCAGGTTACCTGGTAAAGATCGCTGTGAGCGATAGGGGCAAGGCGGGCCTTTTGTTTCGCGCTTAAAAATAATTTTTAATTCATTTGTTTTCATTTAATTGTTTAATTTGGTGAACAATAAGTGTTATATATTTTTCTATTTCTCTGTATATATTATAGTCGTTTCATTTGGAGGCTATTGGTATATAAACTTGAAGCCCCTCGAACAAAGTGGCGGTACAACTAGTTTTTTATAACTCACCAACAAATATATAGGTAGGTACTAGTAATTTTAACCGGAAAACAGATACAAACTTCATTATATCATATCATGTGATACTTAAATTGTACTATAAAAGCTTTTATGTTCTAGTTTCTAGTATCTTATAATAAAGTTTTAATGGGTTTTTAAAGGTTCCGCAAATGCTTTGACAATAACGTAATTCTTATAATATTGTCCCCTCTGCCTGTCTATGTATGTATATGTCATTTTACTCAAAGTTGTAGTGTGTACAATACCTACATTCTGTACTAAGCCCATATGCAATTAAGTAATCCAATCAGAAAATTAGCGTTGGCTACCAAATATATATTTGTAGGTAAGGAATGAAAAATTCAGTGTACATAATTGTATATGTATATGGATATCGTTAGCTAGTCTTCGAAACCATAATAATGTTTCTTAGTGAATTTTATATTGAAATCGATAGGTGGTAAAACATAATACAATATTGAATTTGTAAAAATATGTAGTAGTTAAGTATAATCTTATGATCAGCAAGAACGTTGTCAATAAACTGCATTGTAATTTGGGAAGTAAATGTTTGTAAAATCTTATAACTTTCTGAAAATAAATAAATTAAAAGAATATTAGATCTATAAGAATATAAGATATATACGAATATATTATATCGCTTACTGTCAGATAGGCCAAAACATGGCCTATATTTAAGAACGCACTTAAACAACACTATGAAAAATCAAATAATCTGGACCACCTACATCGCCAGATTAAGTTAAACTATTCCTTAAGTTAGGTTGCCTGGAAGAGATTGCTGTAAGCGATTGCGATAAGGCCGCCTATTGTTTCTACCATGACAATATTGTAATTGTGTATTTTTTAAGTTGTATATTTTTGGTGAGCAATATAGTGTTATCTATCTATCTATATTAGTAAAAAGTTGTAGTCTTGCTATGTTCTATTGTTGTTCTTGCTATGTTATATTACGTATGGCCGCATCGCCATTATCAATGTAATTTATTCCTGGAGAGAACTGAAAGACATCGCTTTTTAGCAATTAGAGCGCCTTTTGTGCATCATCAGTTAAAGTCTTAGTCTGGAAGTTTATTTTGTATTGATGTACAATAAAGAATTATATACCTATAATTTATTTTAAAAAAGAATTAGAGCTAATAAAAACTCTTAAAAAAGATTTTGTTTTAAGAAATAGCAACGTACTTACTCTAATAACAAATCATAGTAAAATTAAAAAATATGACTTTAAATATTGTTATTGTTGATATATTATAGAATAGAATATACCTACTTTATTGCATAACATTAAGATACGGTTCAAGAAGTTTAAGTACAGATAACAATAGGCGGTCTTATCACTAAAAGCAATTTCTTCCAGACAACCCTGGCTTACCTTATTTATATATTGTAAATTGAGAAAAATTATTTAGTTACTAAGCTTTAAAAACCTTTTACTGTTAACTGATAAGCACTTGGTCGATTTTATTTCTGCAGTAAAACACAAGAAAACCATAGACGAGTTATGAGAGGGCTTATTAACAATCATAATTCAAAAACATGGCGGTAATAACTATATTTCTCTTCGGTCTCAAGTGATTCACGAGTTCCATAAATAAATTTTCATGAATAAATAATGAGCGTCAACTATTACTTTGGTTTCGCTTTGAAACTTCTGAAGATATCTTTTCAATATTTCAACATTAAACCTACTAATCTCGGGTTTACTTTTTGTATATGTCAGCGGAATAATGTAAAGACCGCAAGTTTATAATTTAAATAGTCATATTATAAAATATCGATATATTATGAATGCATCATAAGATTGAAAATAAATACATTTACATTATTGATTTGTAAGTTGAGTTCTTCTAGTCAAATTATAAAAGGCCCGTAAAATTGTGATTCTTCCTTTGGTTATTCAATGTTATAAGCGAAACTTCTACTTTAAGAATGGATTCGTAAGACGCGGCCAAAGATTGCGTCTAGCAATTGGTTTAAAACCACAGCTCCTGTGTCATGCCGCGGCAGTGGCCTGCAAGTGCCTGAGCCATATTTATGAATTAACAAGTGAAAGCCCGGCTAGCTCAGTCGGTAGAGCATGAGACTTATGAGACGGAGACCGCAAATTTAAAATTTTATACTATAACAGATTATAATTATATCGGAACAGATGTGTACCCACCACGGGTATCCGGTGCATACGAGTATTAGTGAGTTTCATAATCGGGAATCTCAATGTTTCCTTTTTTCGTTTTTCTTGACTATAGACTTGTGTGAAGTGTAACAGTATGTATACAGCTATAGTATACCTATACTATATATAACTCAGAAAAACTGTCAAAACGGTGCATGCTGCCCAAGCCGTTTTAGTCCGTGCAGCAACGGAAAAAGAATTCAATTTCCTGCGGCCCGGCGGTCTGTCGTAAGAGGGCCGACAAAACAACCCACAGTCAGGTGGTAGGGCATTTACTCGATTGGATGGCTACTACACCTGGTCTAGAGTATGCCGCCACAACAACCTTGAGTTGTATTCCGGCATTAGTGGTCAGGTTCCAGTCACCCTTTAGAGAGCGGATTTGTAGGTTCTTTGGTGTTGCAAATGTCCACAGGCGATGGTAACCGCTTTCCTTCAAGTAGAACGTCTGCCTGTCTGCTGAACTCAAGGTATAAAAAATTTGAAGTTTAAGTATAATATTATAAAAGTTCCCAAGAAGAATAGAATGTTTCTACGTAATATTTTAAGCGGATTGAATAAGTGACATGAGTGAATCTAGCCTCATATTTTCAGACTGAAGAAGGTATAATAAAATTAATATTTGTGATTGTAGTCACATCTTTGCGATGAGTTATTATTTATTGGAATTCTCCACACTGTACTCGCCGAGTAGACACACAGGACGGCCCGTTCGTGTAACAATCGATTCAGATCCCATTTATTTATGACATACAGAATGAAGCCGTCTAGGATGTGTCCATACATACATATGTGTGAAGTACGAATAACAAATGACGGTTACGGCCTGATTGAGATCTAATTTATTGGCGCGTGTTCTCAGAACAGCCGCAGACTAAATCACAATAATGGCATACGAGTTGTGCGCTGTGTCTAGATAAAACCTGCAGATTATATATGCCGTTATGATTGCGTGCTTAATTTTTGATCACGCAATGTATCTTAAACGAAGTGATTACTGTAGCAACTCCGAAGAGCACATTTTTCTAAATAGATCAACTATTTCTAACACAAACACACAATTTTGTTCTTTAAAATAAATGATTATTTACACATCATTTTAATTGTATTTGTGTCTATATAGATCTTAATTTTACCATTACACGTCTGTTGATTCATAAAAAATCATCAAGCGATACACTGTATTTTATTAGAAACTAGCTGTCCCGGCAGACATCGGCCTGCCCGGAAAAGCTTTAATCAATATGCTGACAGCAGCGCCACCTACCGGGTCCAATTGTGAACCAACTCAGAAACCTTCTTTGACTCATGCACAACAACTTTGCTAAAGATCATCACAATGTCAAATGTATAATGTACGATTCTATAAAGGTCAAAGGTCAGACAAACGTTCATTTTATATATAAAGATTTGAAAAAGTATTCTAGGGGTTGGGACATTACTAATTGATCCGGCATCGAGCTGTCAAAAGTAAAATAACCGCTTGGAAAAGGTATATGAAGCAGACTTAAGTTTTCACATATACCGAAGTTTAAAATTATTCAGATCTCTGTTATGAGATATTTATGATGTTTATTATCGATTATGTGTGAAAAACTCTACCTCACATATTATATTTACATTACATACATTATATTTTAAACCAACAAATCTGTTTGTCTATATTTTCACTTACCAAGGTAAAGATATTTTTATAGCTATTGTAAACTATCGGTAAGTTATGTATGATCTTCAGAAAATGTTCTCTAGTATAACCTATTTGAACAAAAACTTACAAATTTAGGGGAGCATTTTGGAAGCGATGAGAAAATAATTAAACAATTGAACTAATTACTCGGACATTAAACCTCAGGCTATATGAGATTTTAATATAATTAATATTTTCCATTGTTCTTGCAGAATCTTGTGTAAATTATTTTTTGTTGCTTATTATAGAATAATACTAGAAATAATAATAATCCAGTAAAGAACGTATGTACTAACTTTAAACGACTCCCAATTGCTACTTGACTACATGTTTCATTAGTTTATTTGTCAAAAATTTAGTCTTTATAAGTTGTTTCTAAAATTCTATATTTGAGAAGAGAATTAGAATTAAATCATGAAACTTTTAGAGATGCATGTTACGTCCGTTGAATTATCATAATAATGTATCGATACAAGAAATATCCAGCAAACAAGGTTACAGGAAACAACATTAAGCCAATAACTTCAAAGTGTCTGTTTACCTTCTGCAAAAATTATTCCTCACTGAAATACAATTTATGTGGTTCTAAGCAATAGCTTAGAATCACATAAATTGTATTTCAATTTTGTGTTATACATAGATGTGTAAGTTTCATTTTTTACTACATATACAATTCATCAAAAAGAAAGTAAAGACTTAGATAAAACATTAAAATTTTACATACGTATTATATGTATGATATATCTTAGGTTAATCAATTTACAAATCTCCGGATACACATATCCCGAGATTCCGAAAATCCCATACATAATGCTTGTTTGAATTGCCATAGTATAAACCCCCTGATGATACCCCGAATTTGAACCTAAAAGTTTAAAAGCGATGGTATTCAGGTAAAACAAGACACGGCAAAAGGTTCCAGCCGGTTTGTGAACAACTCTTATTCTCCCCAAGGGACACTTGAGCGCAAAAGTGTACATGCTTACAGGCTCTGAGTGGATAGGATTATCGGGCCATCTGAAGATCTTAATAGCCACAGCCTTGTAATAGGGGTCGATCCCCACTAATACATGAGAGAAACATTCTCCTTGTACCAGCCTGCCGGACAATCACTCCCAAATGACTGCATCTCTGACCAAATATATCGCCGCCATGAAGTTAGTTTGTGTTTTGTTTTGTTATGTGACCTCGTTTCATTCCCTTCTGTTGTGGATCGCAATAATGACAAATTCTGTTATTTTGACTCATTTCATAACTTTTGCTTAAAATGCTATTTGCTTTTCTAATAGCACATAAAAGCAACAAGAAAACAGATGATTAATTGTGTGAAGGGTGATAACAAAAATTGTAATGGCATCACGAGCTGTCTTCCAATTGTTACATAATTTATATCTGGGTTCTACTATCCAATCTAGCAAACATATCAAATATAAATAATGTGTAAAATGTAAAGTAATTTGTTTTCTTAAATATGACATTCTATTAACATCTCATTTTTATACGGTCTTAAATGTAAACGTAATTAGTAAAATTGGATAGTTTAGCAAAAATTAATATGACTACTTTTTATCTCGGAAAATACAAGGTAAAAAATGTAGATGTAAGTAAGCGAAGCTGCATCTGAACCCCTAATGACTAGTAAAAACAACTTATATTTGACACATTAAAGAAAAGCTCAAATTACTAAGAAAAAACAAGTTCTTTTATTCGATTATGTTGACACAGTTAGACTAATAATGTTATTGTTTAAATATATTTTTTATTGAACGAGAAAACAAAATTTAATTAGACGTATAAATATACTTAAGGATATTGATTTCTTTCTAAACATATAATAAGGTAAACAAACGTTGTATTGTTAGAAGGTAACAATTTCGTGCAAATGTCGTCGCTGAGTGTTACTTTTTGATGTACCTATATTATGAACTATAATCAGCATATATTTGATTAGATTCGTTCGTTTTTATTTGACGTCCTAAAACTGATCCAGAAATTAGTTCAAGACGTGTTGTAATACTAGAACTACCATATATAACGCATGCGTAGTTTTCTGATGATTTAGAATAGTGTTGGAAGTTGGAACAAATCACACAAAACAATTTAGCAATATCAGAAATGAATGGGTATGTTTAATCTGCTTTATGTAACATGAAAAATAGTACGCTATAAATTATCGAGATTGCTAATGGTTCGTATATTATTGTTTTAGTCAACCAGCACGTACGTAATTAGAGCGCGGCGACAATGTGTGCTGAGTTACAATCAATTTGATTGAGACTCATCACACAATCGATCATTATCCTTTCGGTTAGAAGGGCGGAAGTATGCCAGGGTAGCTGCTTATTTTATGGTTCATGTTTGTGGATCGATACATTGATGTTCGTACACTGTATGCGAATTTTGTCTTAACATTTTTATAATAGATTCGATTTCCTCAATATATCATAATCTGATGGGTTTTAAAGATAATATTACTTGTCTAAACCGATTTTGGTTACAGTGCTCTGTATATATTGGGTGCATTGGAGCTCTGATTTTAATATAAACAAAGACATTTAAGTGAATATTTTTTTTTACATGATAACCGAATCTAACCAAATTTTTGACATTAAGAAATAAGCAGTGATTATAAATGCTGGAATGATTCCTAATAGTGCGTTCATAATACATCTCAGTGTTACGCCTATCTTATAGCAGTCCTTTGATTAATGTAAGAGAATATTATAATTTTGTACATAGATACACGAAATGTAACTGAATTAGTTTTTTTCATCGATTCTACTATTAATAGCAAATAGTAATCACAGAGCACAAAAAATCGCCGTGAGTCTTCACCACGCTCCTATTGCTTAAACCAATATTACCATAAATATGTAAATAAAATATAGTGATAGTTCTTATATAGTAGTTATTATTAGGGTGGGACCGAATGTGGTTTTACACAAATACGAAGTTTGGCCGAACATTCGGTTAAAACAAAAAAATCGGTTGAACTGAACTTCTGTTTGTATTCGCCACGCTTTATCAAGTCGTGACCTTTTGACGTAACTTCATAACGTCAAATCTTCGGCGTTTTGACACTTGCCTCTAGTAAATTATAAGTACGAGAAGATGGATAAAAGCATAGATTTTTAGACCTTTGGTTGAATAAAACACCATCACATTGCAAGATAAAGTTTACATATTTCTAACTAAAATTAATGACCATGAGTATGTAGAGTCCTATTTTTATTTCACGGTTATGATAGATATGATTTCTATTAACTTCAGTCATAATAGTGCAAGTAGGTAATTTACTTTTTTTGCACCGAATATTCGGCATTTAAACCGAATGTAAAACGAGTTTTGGCCCATCCCTAGTTTTTATAGTTCACTGGTCTCTCTCACTTTTAGACTGTCTATGCGCTTTTACTGTATATGCCTGTCTATAATAAGTGTCGATATTTTATAACACGATGAAGATATAAAAATACCTAAATGACTGATCGGGTTCGACTTTATGTGGATGAACCTGTGGATGAGCGCCCCTAATACATAATAATGATATCGATAATTTCCCCCTCGTATCCGCATTTCTTCCGATAAAGCTTTTCATGTGCGTTTACGTAAATAAAAATATCAGTGAGACATTTATATGGGGTGATGTTGTTATGAATCACTTGCTTTAATAAAAAGAAATCGTTATTATTTTTTAAACCAATTATTTTTCTTCAATTTTATTTTCAAACTACTTTACCGTATCCTTATCCCTATTAATATTGTTACGAGCTACAGGACTCGAATTAAAATGCCGTTGGAATTACTATAGAATTTATAAGAACTGTACAATACAACAATCGACTGCGTGGACTGAGTTTTTCCAAGAAAACGTAATCTGCACACCTGGATAATTATTCCTTTGAATGGCCATAAACGAAAACAATAACAATATTCTATTGTCTAATTGCAAATTTTAAACACAGTAAGTAAGTCAAGTAAGAAGTCCAAATGCGGGAAAGGTAATAAACCAGGTGCGCATTTCTTTGTCGGTATGTAACAATATTATAAATGCGAAAGTAACTCTGTCTGTCTGGCTATTCCGTGTTCACGCAAAAACTACTGGACCGATTTGGCCAAAACTCAATGTATATATATATTATATTTTCGATGTCGAGGATGAACATAGGATACTTCTTATCTAGTCTTTTATAAATATTTATTTCTTAGTGCGATTAAATAATACCATAAATACTGTGAACCACACCCACACAGATGGGAATCAATGACAATAAGTTGGAGTAGAGTTTCATTATGAAACAAAATATTCGAACAAATATATTTGAAAACAAGTGAATGAAGTAGCTTTATGTCAGACCTGGTAGAAAAAAGATCGCTCGCTTTCACACAAAATACAAACCTTATACATAATCCCTATTGATATTATAAATACGAAAATAACTCTGTATGTTACGTTATCATGGAAAAACTACTGGACTGATTTGGCTGAAACTCAGTATATAAATATTTTCGATGCCGAGGATGAACATAGGATAGATACTTTTTATCCCGAAAAGTGTGAAAGTTTACAGGATAAAAGTATATTTTTCTAGTTGCCTATAATGCTTTCACGGAAAAACTATAGAATCGATTTGACTGAAACTCAGTATATATGTAAGTTCAATATTTACGGTAGACATAGGATACTTTTCATCCCAGAATAGGGATAGATTCATGTAAAGGTTATCCTAGAAAGTACGATAGGCTTTTTATGTTTTTTTATATCATTTTGCGTAATTTGCGTAATTGCTGCATATCGAGAAAGTTAACAAGCATTTGCCTCCTGTGATTCCTGCGTCCCAAGCCGTGTGGACTGAGTTTCAATTCTTTTACCTTTCTTGTACTCCCACTTTTGTGGTGAAGTCCCCCATAACTACATTTTAGTACGCGAGGTAGCACCATGTATTGCTTTAGCTATGTTATCATACATGGCAACAACCTTCTCGTCATAGTGTGTCGAGGTTGGCGTATATACGAATATTCAGTGAAGTCCTGTCAGGGAGTTTCAATACGAGGTACGCTACCCGGTTCGACACACTACTCATCTCCACAACGTGCCCGTTGAGGGACTTGTTGATGAGAAAACGGACACCACTCCAGCCCACATTATCTTCTCTAAAGTAGAGCATGTGGCCGGAATGTAGGGTTAACGCGTCCTCTGCGGAATTCTGACAACCCCAATGTGCCACTTGATCCGGCCGAGCAAACTTCGATTAGTAGACGCTGGCTAGTTATAATTAACATAGCAAAAGGAAATTATTTTTAAAGCTAAATACGATCTTTCGCTATAGCCGTCTTCGAAAACAAAAGGTGAAACAGGTTTAAAGTTGGTCTACAGATAATAGAAACCCTGTTTGCTTATCATAAATTCAAGTATCTTGAAAGATAAAATTACTAAAAGTAATTAGCCAGGAGCCAAACAATAGGAAATTTCGGGGAAAAAAACACAAAATGTAAATAAAATAAAAAAAGGTCAAATGCGGGAATTAACGACCCGCCGAAGGGTTCAAGCTTTTGAATTAATTATCTTTATCAACGAGATAATATTTTTCTGGTTTTTCCCACAGTGCGCGGGTCGGAAATGAAAAATGTTCTAAAATGGTAACAGGACGCTATAGCGTCTTATCTCTGTCACTTTTATGTTATACGATAAGTCTTGCAATAATTCGTTTCAAATTTATAAATTATAGCCAATCATCATTATGTTAATACGTGAAGCAAAAACTTTGTAATTTTTACGAAAATTGCTTGGACGGAGGAGTATGTAATTTCACACACTTATAGTTTATGTAGAGAAGGAGTGTAGAATGCTAATAATTTTAAAAACATATCCATGAAATATACATCAAATCAATAAAAAAAACAATACACACACTACCGTGTATTTGACACACACACGCATATATACTCTTTTGTTTATTGTTAAAGTCAAATTAACAGTGTAGCCTTGGCGAAATCTGTTATATAGAGGTATTATAGTATTTAACGACAGAAGTTTAATAATGTTCAAATTTATAATTTAAATTAATTATGGTTGAATTTCGACCACTGGGCGACCACTAGTAGTAATAATTATTTGTTCTTGTCTTAAGGTGCTCCGTCACCGCGATCATTCGCCTATAATGCAACGTTTCGAGCATTACATCAGTGAAAGATGAGAACCGAGCATTACAGTACGCAACCTGTTATGATACTGTTACGAGCTACACAGGACTCGAATTAAAATGCCGTTGGAATTACTATAGAGTTTATTAGAACTGTACAAACACGTATATGACTGGAAACAGCCAGTAGAAACTGCACGATTCAATAACACGCGCAAAGTCCGTCACTATATCGCTAATCGAAAGTACTACACACGTCTTGCTAGTATCGTAATCGTTGCTTGACTGCCCCCCCCCCACTCCGTTCGGGCATTGTTTTATACTAAACTGTATAATACCGACAAAGGGGCCGCATTCACTGAGTTAATCCACACATCTGGCAAGCTTCGACGCAATGCAATAAAAACAAGGATTAGTTCGACACTAATGACAGCCATAAAATATGTACGATAACAATATAATGTTTTTAAATTTTAAACACGAAGTAAACAAAAGAATTCCGAATGCAGGAAAGTCAATAAACTGCGCTTTACGACAGCCAGGTGTGCGTTCTTTGTCGGTATGTAACAATACAATCTATATTATTTTGATACAGCTTGTAACACAGCGGCCGCTTTGTCTGATACTGTGGCATCAACTATGCTCAAAATCAAATCATATATGCTTTTTTCAGACGAAAGCTTTCCAGTCAGGGAAACAGTGTTGTAACGTTATGCTCGAAATCGAATCGTAAGTATTAAATTACAGGCGAATGCTCGTCAGTCAGAGAGGCAGTATTGTGACGTAATGCTCAGAATCGAGACATCAATCATGTTACATTACTGGTGAATTCTCGCGGTGAGAGATCACCTTTAAATATATTCTTTGGTTTTTTTTTAATAATAATATTTATATTGGCAGCTTAAAACCTAGTAGACAGATTTACCAGCAAACTGAGTTGGCTGATTTTAGGGTGGCAAATTTGGAGTTAATATTTTTTACGTCTTACAGAAACTAAAAGATTCGTATTTATGTATATACCTAAATGTTACACTTCCTATACAAACAATTCACCGTTTAATATATTTCATTCACTATTTAAGTAGATAAATTTTTCACGGGAAAATGATGGTGAATTTATAGTGTAACAGTGTAGTGCACAAAACATAAAATTAAAAATTTATTGAAAAAAAGGGTAATTAATATAATAATGAACTCAAAATCATTATTTGACCATTAAATCCCGGTTGCGATCGGAACGTTCGCTTCGACGCCCAGGGTCTGCTTTCCTACTTTTTTTCTTCTTCTCTTCGTGCGGTTTTTAGCAACACGCCCTCCCTCCCGTTTAATATGGTTATGTGCACAGATACGGTACTAATCGAAAAAAAGTGATAATAACGGAATTCGAAATTAAAGTACTCATCATAGACAAAACCAACACAAACAGTGATGGTTTCTCATCTTTATCAGGGTATCATTTTCTGTCTGTGGACTGACAACCATTTGGCTCATTTTTGTTTCCTAACATTTGTGAAATTATGCGAGTTACGCGAACAAAGCTGCCTGAAAAGGTTTAGTATAGTCACAAACTGATGTGCTCTAACAAGCATACATTAATTGAATTTACTATCATTTGTCGCCCGATCGTATGGAAAAGCGGTCACATTGGACCAATCCTGTGAGACCGAAATGGCCTTCAGATCGGCGACAGATGTAACCTATCATCAATATGGTTATTGATCAATGCCAAGATATATTTGTACCTACCTATTCTATTAAAAGGAAAGCAATGTGTCATATAGGTAAAAGCGGAATTTTGTTCAAGATGTTTTCTTTCACCATGGGCATATGGTAAACGCCTAAAGCTGCGCAACTACGTATATTTTAAGATGAAGATGCTAAGTTATTACATCGTCTTTAAGAGGAGTTTTATGATCGGTACGCATAAAGATAATTTAAATCAAATAGTATAATAGGATTCCCAAAATGGTATTTTTTTGTGTGCAAAAGCAAGAATACTTGTTTCACATTATTTAAAAAAAATTAAACAACAACACTATAGTTTTCCTGTTGACAAAGTAAGGTCGAATTTAATAACTGTAGTTGTCAATTATAGATCAGGTACTAATTACTTAACTTGTGTATAATAGGGCCGGGTTCCTTCAGAACAAACTGCAAAGTTATTCAACTCTAAGACTAGAGAGGTGTTTATTTATTTAACGAATTATACGTTACATTGCTTAAAAGGAACAAAGGACGAAAGAGTAGAATTTAAATATTTTTATACAATACTAATACATAAAGCAACATTAATGTTACTAGAAACACTTTTACTCTTTACATGTTTAACACCTTTCTAAAGACACTCCTTCACACTCAAAGGCGCCTAAATGATGTTAATCCTCTTGAAATATCGACAGTGCAGCATTTATGTAATATATTGTCGGAGGTAAGAGCGTCATACACAGCGTCGAACGAGGCACCCCGGGACTTAAGTTCGCTCTTGAGCACACTCGAACTTGTTGTGCAAATAGAATCCACTAGAGCTGTGAAACAACTATACTAGTACAAACTTTTTCTACGCCATTAATCTTTGCCCACTCATTTATCGTTTGCACGTGTCGCAGTTAGTAGAAATCTTGTACGGTCAGCAACACAGCTGATTACCGCCATCTGTCATGGTTCGCACGCCACTTTTGCAACTAACCCTCTTTACACGGTAGGCAGCTATGAAGGTTTGGACTACATTATTCTAAGATTATTAATGGAGTTTGGTAAGCGGGGAGCTAAGCGACTTGAACGGTTCTAACAGCTTTAACATAAAAGTTACAAGTTTTAACATATTTTTATTCTTCGCGTAAGAAATGAGAATATACTCTCCGTTTATAATCATATTATCTATAATATTATAACATTCTAAATATACCGTGTCTGTACATTGAAGCTGTTTACAAAAAAAAAAACAAATGGAAAAGACTATGTAAACGATGCAATTTTTTTAGACTTCTTGTCTGTTTGTCGGTTTTTCTATTTCTATGTTAGTCAGTTTAAACCAAGGTAAAAAAAATGATTTGGAAAACTGTTTCGTAAAACAAATATAACGTCCCTTTTGGGTGTACATATTTATAGTTTTTTATATTATTGCATGAGTTCAGCCTACTAGTAGACGGCCTACCTGATGGATAGCGGTTACCGTCGCCTGGGAACCATTGTAACACGAGAGGTGCTAGCAATGAGCTGCCGCCCTCTAAACAAAGAGTGGAAACTGGGCACTAATGCCGGAAAACAACTCAAGGTTGTTATGGCGGCATACCCTAGACCAGGGGTGATAGCCATTCAGACGGATAAATATATATTATAAGACCCTACCACCTATTTGTGGGTTGTTTTGTTGCCTCATACGGCAGGCCGTCCGGCCGCAGTAAATTGTATTCTTTCTCCGTTCCTGCATGAATAAAAATTAATAGAGTCGTAAGTAGATTTCATTCGTGACTTGATATCTATGATATCCAAAAATTAGACAAAATCTTGATTTGAATTTATAACAAACTGAATTTGCGTGAGCAAAGTCGAGAGCACAACTAGTTGTGTTAAGTCGCCTAAAGCTCAGAATGCACTGGGACGACAGGTATTTTAGCAATTTAATTTTAAGTTAAATTTTAGTATAAATGTGCTACTATTCTTTGAGGTTTTCCATTATAGTTGGGCCGTCTGCCTGTCTGCTGAGCTTCAGCAATAAAAAACAAAAAAGGCTGGAGACTGTCTTTTCAAAGAAAACATTACAAGTTTGTATTCGATTTTTAGAGGAATATCCAGTATTTTAAATTGGAAGTATTCAATAAAGAGCATATCTACTTTTAAAATAAAGAGATTCCAAGCGTGTGGAATTCAAGTTGTTTGAAAACAAAGAAAAATGGTAGATATCAGTAAATCAATGATATCGTTTCATATATATTTTCTACATAAAACTCAGGTTTCTGTTGACGTCCAAGTATCTGGCTGTGTCATAAATTGCTATCTATTTGTTATTTTTCGCAAGAATGCCTTGTCGAGTGGCCGACGAAAGATTTTCGATTATAGGGGGTAGGTTCAGAAGAACTTAGCTTTATGTCTAATGTTGAAGGTTGCTGGGATGTAAGTATCCATTTGGATGCAAAAACCAAAGAAAGTTTTTGTATACCTAATAATAAATATTTATGTTTATTCTTTTCCTTTCATTATAAATTATATTAATGAATGTTTGTAACTCATCCAATACTTTTATTATTTTTAGGGTTCTTTAGCTATTAAGGTAAAAACGGAGTTCTTATATTTTCGTTATTGCCCCACCCGCCTCTAAATTTGGAACTTGGCGTAGAAAATTCTAAAAAATTCCAAGTACTTAAAAATACATTTAACGAAAATCGGTTTGGACCATGGAAGAACAATATTAATGACAATCACATAGAAGAAACGTAACTCACAATACACACTACCAACACAGTTAGTGCTACCAGTCCGTTGTTGTTTTTATAGAAAATCTCAACTAAAATAATTCAATATTGTAATAGTAAAATATTTTAATAAAAACATGTATACACAATAAGCACGAATATAATAACCATAAAAATAAGAGAAGCATGTTTAGCAGTGTAACAGCGATAGAAAGTAGAATATATAGGTGATAGTTAACAGCGCGTCATATCAGGTCGCAAGCAGTGCGGCAGTAGTGCTACAGCAGCACATGCCTTCTTATTACAAATGCAGCCGCGACTTTTTAGATTAGTGTGGCGCACTTCGTTCTAATAATGGATTCCAATTTGGAAACATCATGGTTGCTCCTGCAGTTTTTGGTTCTCCTTTAGCGCCATCAACGTGATTTTCATAATAAAAACAGACGATATTGGATTGATCCTTTGAACTTCAATGATAAATTGTTGTATGTCGAATTAGCTCATTGCGCAATAATTGTAAGTACGTGCAATTGCAACACTGGCTTCAAGCCAACTGATCGCACGCGGTTGTCGCGCTGCCGTCCGCTATGACAAAGTGACGCGCTGTTCTTTTTTACTGTGGAAGTCCGCCGCTTCAGATTTCATAATAATGTAACTTATATTGTTGTAATTGGTCCATTCAGAGGTTATAAGTATTTTCGTTTAGAAAAGTTTTAAATTTCTAATCGTCAACTCTGGATGCGAAGAACCGTGATGAGTGGTTCCGACTTGGGGAGGCCTACACTCAGCAGTGGACTATGATTGGGCAATGACAAAAAAAATCATCATTGCATTGTGCTACTAGTGTTTTCACCTGCATATGATGGTGATATCTATCAAACAGGGCTTGAACCCAAGCTGAGGTGTAGGAAAGCACATACGTAATATAACTGTTTTGTATACCAGCAAAACAGGTATTATGCGTTGAATAAAATACGTTGCAGCAATATTGTTGCTAGTGGGTTAAAGACGATATGAAATATCAGTTTGACCATGAAAAACGCCGTTTGCAAACAGCCTTCACTGTAGAAAGGGGATGCATGCTGGTGAGGGAAAGAGAAAGATATAACACTATGGACAAGTGGATAAGTTTACAAAAATATACAGCTTTCTTTTGTGAAATGTAAAAAAATAAAACTCGTAAGACATGCGCGATTGTGGTTGTTCTAGTATTCTACTTTGAAAAAGATTAAATAAGTATTTTTGATATATACTGTTTATAGCGTAATTATAATTACTATAGTTCTTATGATTCCGTAGTAAAATGGGTGAAAAAAATCACAAAAAGTAAAAAGAGGCCCCCCTTTTTCACTTTTTGTGATGAATGGAATAGACAAATGGAATAGGGGAGGAAGAAATGAACCATATGTACTCTCAATCATCGCACGTAACACGAATTTTCAAAGGCTAACCATTTCAAGTCGTTATTCTGTGAGAGCGTGGTATCTACTATCAAGCCTGCTCTAAGAGCTGGTAACAATTTCAGCAAGCTTTAACTACCTCGAAAATATCTGTCAAATAGTATCACACATTTGACCTAAATGAAGTCGCAGAAAGGCCTACCAAAATATTCTCATTATTATTGTTTGTAGATGTTTAGTAGCTATAGTTGAAGCTGTTAGACTTAATCCGGATACCTTCAACTTCTGTAAGTACCTCCTTGATTTGGGGTAACTTAATTCGTGTTAACAGGACCTTAACTCAGTATGACTAAAGAGATTTCTTGCTGATAATGTTTGCTTGTAAACTAAGTTACGTATAAACTACGAAATACAAGACATTTTTGTGGTAAAAGTAATAATTAAATTACTTTCATTCCTCAATTATAAGCTTGCTTTAAGTAATAAAATTAGTTTTAATTTCTGAAGGTGAGATCAACACATTTGTGTATTATTTATTACAGTAATTTTTATATCCTTATGTTTTGGGTTTGACCACGAAAATCATATGACAAAAGTTGATATATAAGTTGAGATTAAGTATATCCCGAATACCTTCGAACGAGTTTGAAAAGGACCCGTGCAGAGGATTATATGGAAAGATAAATATTGGAAAGTATGGACATTGACGGGGATTATTTTTCCGCTCGACACAATATTTAGGAAGTGGAATCCTGATTGTATTTGCCATATGCATTTAATCTTGGATTAATAAAGGTATAGAATATAAAATGAAGCAATCGTTAACGTTTTTGAAAGTTACACCCATTACTGATAAATTAAGTGGAACAAAACTAAGGTGGCGTAGAAACGTAATGAGAAAGGACGAAAATAATATGATAACAAGAAAGTTACTGGAGGATAAATGGAAACCAAAATAGAGATGGAAGGATTGTGTGATGATAACGTACTTTGCCAGAATGAAGGAGTATGGAATAAAAAGTCTTCTTGATTCTTGAGTCAACCCCAAATCATTAGAAGGAGGTGAAAGAAAACAGAAAGACAGAATATGTAAACATTCTTAGCAATGCAATGCAATCTTACAATTAGCTTAGTTTTACATCTCGTCGCATAAAACATCTCATAACACAAATTTTGTTTTAATTTTTACTTAGCTTCTAATGCAAGGTATAATTTAGCTGACCTTGAAAATAGAGAATTAATAGTAATATAGACTAGCGGAAAGGTGTAGTAAAATAGCATAGAATGGGAGGAATGGGTAAATTCAACTGACTGAATAGTAATAAAAGAAATAAATGTGAAATAGGATTTCACATTTATTTCTTTTATTACTATTAAGTCAGTATAAGAAGTAGAATAGAAAATAAATAAATGAGAAATAGGCAAAGACGAATTGTGTTCAGTTTAGACATACTAGGCCCGGAAAAGTATCGCGTGAATTCAAAATCAAGTTTAAATACATCATTTGCACAAAACATGGTAAGGCAGATGAAGAATATGATTAATGTCGAGGAACAGCATATTTTGCCTCTTTGGAGCGCACAAATGTTGAGGCAACAAAGTGACTAAAAATAATTGTGAGGAATTCGCACGTAGTAGAAGTGAAACTGCAAAGAATATATTCTTTCTCACAGATTATTCTTCTCTAACTTTTATTAATATAAGTGTATAATTCCTTTAGCCTACATCTGCCATCATATATAATTTAAATAAATTTCTTAAGTATCACTTTCAAATTTTCACTGTTTTAGTCTAAAAATATTAGTATCAGTTTTATTTCAAATTGAACTAATGTTTAATCGTGGATCTTGGTGACTCTCTAATCTGAGCTGCACATGTAAAACTCGTATCTCATTCACTCGCAGGCTTAGTCCTAAAGAATTATGTGTTTATCTCTTTTTAGTGACGCTTTTTCGTTTAACCGAGTTTAAAATCAAAACAATTCTAAAGAACTTCAAAATTCAATCATATTTTTATTCGATTATTTATTAACTAGCTTCTGCCCGCGACTTCGTTCGCGTGGATTAGTTAAAAAGTAATTAAAAAACCCCATGATTTTAAAACATTCTTCATTGGTGCTCCGCTCATATTGCTCTTAGCGTGATGGTTTATAACCTATAACCTTCCTCGATAAATCAAAAATCTAATACTGAAAAAAAAAACAAATCAGACCAGTAGCGCGTTCAAGCAAACAAACAAAGAAACAAACTTATCAACTTTATATATTAATGTTTATAAGATAAAACTCTCTCACCGACACCACACCCTGTCAAAATCTCCGCTTCTATTATGTTACGTTGCAAAGAAATTACATTCAGTCTGTTATAAGCTGTTTAAGTAATTAAAGGTTTTTAACTATCCCACGAGAACTCTTTAATTTTTCGGGATCAAAAGTATCCTATATGTTGACCAGGGATATAAGCTATCACCATACTAAATTTCATGTAAATCGGTCCAGCCGTTTCGGAGATTAGCCGGTACAA
The DNA here is from genome assembly GCA_949752895.1 of Dendrolimus pini. Taxonomy (NCBI): domain Eukaryota; kingdom Metazoa; phylum Arthropoda; class Insecta; order Lepidoptera; family Lasiocampidae; genus Dendrolimus; species Dendrolimus pini. Next base: position 7,607,758 of record OX457125.1, on the reverse strand, counting down.
ACAGACAGACAAACAGAGAAACAAAAATTTGAAAAAAAATCTAAATTAGTTCTATTTCACTTATTACATCCCCCTGACTCGGTTTTTATTTATTTTATTACAAATACTAAACATATAAAGCACGGTTTAAAACAAATACATAATAAAAATCACGGCAGAGACAAATTGTGTTCAGTTAATTAAAATTAAAATAAAGATATTATTAAGTAATCTCATTAGCTTTGTTACTAGGCTTTTTCAGATGATCGGTATCAAAGGGTTAGCCTACATACAATAATGTTTCGCAAGGCTAGAAGGAGTAACGAAGGCCCATTTATCTTTCCCATAAAATACCCTGACCTTTTCTGTATATATCTCCTTTCGTACCTCTTTTCACTTTTCTGTAAGCCCGCTAAAGGTCAGCAACTTGTCATGACAGGCACTTAGTGTTCTGTAGTATATTGGCAAAGAATTTATCACCATTACAATCACGTGAATCATCCAGGTGAAATATGTAACCAAAAGTGATGGTCTGACACAGTACTTATAGCTGACGGAGCAGACGAGTCTTGAAGACAAGATCGCGATTTATAGTAAAAAAAGTTAAGGACACCCTTTGGCCATGTATGAATGAGACCAGTAACGTTGCTGGTAGGACCATCATTGATTGATGATCGGCCGATCGATTTGTTTATTTGTTTCAGGCCGTTCAAAATATATAAATGAGATTACTATTTGCTTGGTAAAAATAGCTAAGTATCCGTATCATTTCATTGATTTTCGATATCGCTCAGATAACAAGCAACATTAGGAAATTTTGTAGTTTATTATTTCTGTCGCCTATGGGTTGAACACCAAAGATGCTACCAATGTGCCGCTCTCTAAAGGGACACTGGAACCTGGTCCTGGGGGGGGGGTAGCCATCCAGATGGACAAATACTCTACCGTCTAGCTGCGGGTTGTTTTATCGCCTCTTACGACAGGCAACCCGGTGGCAGGAAATTGTATTCTTTCTCCTTTCCTGCACGGATAAAGCCTTTGCCTTATCATCGGTAGAAATTTAACATTACTTGTGTCGAGTTTATGTCAAATTTCATTCCATGTTAAGGCAAGTGTACGTTTACTAAAAAACTTATAGAAACCGGGTATGTATCATCACTTCACCTTAGATGGTATCTAAAGCCCAAAAACGATAGGTTTATGATCTGATATTATAATTATAATTTAATTTTAAGGATATGACCGTCAGTAATTCTTAATTACGTAGATGAAAGCAAAAAGAAAACTGTCATAATAAAATGATTATCTAGATTAAAATATTAAAACGAGAACAATAGACGCAATTGATGGATGATATACATATTAATGATCTCATAATGAAGGATGTTAATGAATTTAATTAAAGATGTGAAGTGAAGCTAAGAAATTAAGAAAGTGCAACCTGTACTCTAATCCACAAACCTGTATTAAAATCCCAAGACGATGTTGTAATAATAATAAAGATGATAACACTACTATTCTTGCACCTGTTCTCGTAGATTACGTAGAACGTTAAGTAGCCGATGACTTCAAAACAAACAATTTAAGATTCCGAATTCATTTTGCGAAAAACAAATTTTTTGAGTGAATCTCCCACAGACATTATTGGCCGCAACCAGGTTGTTTTTCAAACCTATAACTATCTTTTTAAGAATTATTCCATATCGAATGCTTTATTGACAACAATAATGAAAATTAATTAGTAATATTGTCACTAGTTAAATAAACCTGGTTAATGATATTTTATAATGATATTTTCAGGAGATTAGCCCCTTAAACAAACGCCATATAAGTCCGTCATATATGCCGTAGTCACTTTTCTCAAAAACTACTTAGCTTATTATATGTAATTTTCCAAAAATATGTATCTTATATGCCACACTACACAATGATACACAGTCAAAATGAGAAAAATAGGAGTTACTGCAAAATATGTATGTGAAGTGTAGATTTTATCTAGTATGAAAACCATCTTGAGGGATGTTGTTAGATATGTAGGTTTTCAAAGATTATAAAATGTGTCTTAACGATTTTAGTCAAATAGTATTTTTATTGCATAATTTTTTTTTATGTTTGCTAGTAGGCAAACTGGCAAACGGACCACCTGGTGATAGGTGGCTACCGTCGCCCATGGACATCTGCAACACAAGGGGAGCCGATGCGTTGCCTACCTCGTTGAGACTTTAGGTATAAGTTCAGCAGAGAGGCCGACGGCCCACCTGATAACATGATATGAAGCGATTACTGATACCTATGGACAATTTGTAATACCATTGGTGCTACTAATGTGCATCCGTTCTCTAAAGAGAGAGTGGAACCTGACTACTAATGCCGGAAAACAACTCCAGATTGTTATGGCGACATACTCTAGAGTCTAGACCAAGGGCATCATCCATCTAGACAGGTAAATACCCCATGACCTGGCAGTGAGCTGTTTTCTCGCCTCTTACGACAGGCCGCCCAGCCGCAGAACAGGGAATTTTTTTATATGTTCCTGCATGGATATTCGAAATAGCGACATATTCCCCCCGTCTAATTATTACGTGGAAAATCTTAAATTTTACTAGCTGGTAGAAATTTTAAACCAAAATAAACAATATCTGTAATTTCTAACACTTTTAAGGGCTTCGTAGCCAAATGATAAAAACAGCGGATATTCTTCAACTCTTGGGAACGCATCATTGGATGCGAGATACCGCGCTATTTCCTAAATTCATATAATTAACCAACAACGCAAAGAAAGCTGATAAAACAGATAATACATTATATCGTACATATCATGTTAATATTCTTATGAACATATCCCACAGCCTTACTTTTTCTACAGATATGATAAAGCCTACAATATAATATAAAGTTTTTTTAAAGAACGCAACTTTTTTACAGTTTATTATATATAATATACTTCACATATTAAAATAAAAACTTACCAATCGGAATTTTCTCGCTCTTCACTTGCCCTTTTGCGATACTGTTAAAGTACATAATAATCAAAGTTAAAAACACAATTTGTATTATTCTGAGCATAATTTTGAACGGCAACATTCTGATTAATTTATTTTAAACAGTTTATGAATTATTCACATTTTTAGTAGCACTAATGAAATTAAAATGTTCGCGCGTTCACTGAAAGCTCGTGTAGGGTGTAAAGTTGCAGGGAGCTCTCTAACGAGGGAATAACTCGCGTGAACGTCAACTTGCGACTGGCTCGGCAGCTCTGCCCTGCGCCCTGCGCCCTGCGCCCTTGCAACCCGGGGTCGGTTCCTCTCCTCTACACGATACGCAGGACTTGTTTTATTACTTTTATTTTTCTTTAATAATCTTGCTTAATGGTCTATTTCGTTGCTCAATGAAACTTCTTAAATTTCCATTTGAACATTACTTGCTCTCAAAATAAGTTTTTCAATGTTGTTATGGGGGCTCGACTAAACTGGAGAAGTGCCGGCGATATTTGGTTTTCGTTACCGTTATGGCCACATTTCCATTTCTAATATGGTAGGACTTTTCAGCTATGATTTATTTATACGATATGCATGAACTAATCAACATATACTAATTATATGCAAAAACTGCAGTTCGGTTCATTGTATAACTTTTTAAATGGTAGTATATGTAAATACAAAAAATATTAGTAGAAAAAGTAAACAAAATGAACATTTATAGGCACAAAAACTGCTGATTAAATACCATAAATAAATACAATAAAACTTTTATGTAGGTATCTACTTTCTTTTTTTAATAATCTTTTTATTAATACGTGAAGTCAAAACGTTGTACCTCTTTTTACGAAAATTGCGCGGACGGTGGAGTATGACAATTCTCACACTTGAATCAATAAAAAAACATTACACACACTACCACGTATTTGACACACACACGCATATATACTCTTTTCTTTATTGTTAAAGTCAAATTACAGTGTAGCCCTGGCGATATCTGTGTTATAGAAGTATATAGTCTTTGACAAAAGCACCTTAATAATGATTAAACTTATTATTAAAATTAATTATGGTCGAATTTCGACCACTGGGTGAGTACTAGCTATAATAAGATGGGTCGAGATGATATATAAAAGAAAACCATAAAAGTTAGAGAGCATTCATAACAGTAGATTCAATTTTTAGGACTTTGTCTGGTGTCCATCTGTGTATTCGAAAATATCGATATGCGACATTCTTCCTGTGGGATAGACAAATAAAACAGACGGCAGTCTATTGTTTTTTGGCATCGTCTATGCAATTCACCAACATAGCGAATTGTCCATGCATAACGGATGAAAAAAATAAGGTCAAATAAATTCCTTAATGACATTAAGGTTGGTGTGCATAGTCATTTAAAATAAAATATGTATCAAAATTAAATGGCTAAACAGTGGTTATTTAAATTTAAATATCTACTATGCACGCCAACCTAAGATTCCCATGGAATCTTAATGTCGTTACGGTATTAACTCGCAATGGGGCATTCAATTACATAATCAGCTTTCTTAAGCCGGCGGCATAACTGAAAGTTTGAGAATTTGGTCTAACGTACCAATTAATAACATTGAAGTTACCTTATGTCTTATGTATGGCGAATATATGTATGTGGCCGTCAGCATGTGATACTTGTAAAAATATGCACATTAGATCAGAAAAACTAATAAATACTGATAAGAGGTGTATGCTTTATCCGGTCAGGATTCGAAAGTATTAACCACTAAGGTACTCCCCCCCCCACCATTTTTGTAAGTTAAGATCTATGTCGAGATTTAATTACTACAATTATTATTTAAAGATCAAAATATTCATGATCATGTTCTTTTAGATAGATTTATCCCTGCAGGAACGGAAAAGAATACTAATCCTTGCGGCCGGGCAGCCTGTCGTAAGAGGTGACAGAACAACCCATAGCCAGATGGTAGAGCATTTGCCCGTATTGATAGCTACCACCTCTGAGTCGTATGCCGCCTGAACCACTTTGAGTTATGTTTCGGCATCAGGAGCCAGGTTCCAGTCCCCTTCAAGGCCCCTCTGGTGTTGCTAACGTCCAAAAGCGACGGTAACCACTTTCCATCACAGTTGGGCCGTTAACCTGTCTGCTATGCTACAGCAATAAAAATACTTTTATATAGGTGTAAGCTATTTACGAAATATTTTAACGTAGATGTATTCAGAATGTGAAATGAATGCGTGAAAAGTCGTGGTAGCGTAATGGCTAGCGCACGCGTCCTAAACTCAAAGGTCGCGGGTTCGATCCTGGCCGGAACGCATGCACCACTTAGGCTGTTTTCTGACCTAATGTGCATATTGTAACAATTACCACGTGCTCTAACAACGGTGAAGGAAAACATCGTGATGCAACCTGCACATCGAGATAACCGATGTGTCAAACCTGCCAAGCCTTGGACAAGCGTGGCGGGTATAATGTCCATTGCCCTACAGTGGGAGGCCCGAGCCCAGCAGTGAGACAGTTATGGGCTGTTGTTATATTCAGAATGTAAAAATATATGTTACTCTCAGTCTCGGCAGTCCTTGAACTACCCTGGAAAAAAACACGATTCCAGTGACAAGTATTTTGTTCAGTTTAAGTGGAGATCTCTAACTTTTATATTGCCTATATTAATCAGAGATAATGTAGCATTCGGATGATGAAAGATTTTTTTAAATTGGTTCAGTATTTGAATTTATTTTCCTGACAAGCATACAAATATTTCCTCTTTATAATATTAGTATAGATAATTTGTAACACTGTTACTCATAACGAATGTAATGTAGGAAAACACCTGTGAGCTGCCATAAACGACTATACTAAACGTTGCTGTTTCGCTACTTAAGAATATATTTGATTATGCATGAGGTTTGTATACGTATAATATTAATAAATTACCAATTTATTTATTACAAAAATTATGATTGTAAATTGAACATGATCAGGTTTATTCTGCTGATTAAACAAAGAGAATGAACGTAATGGACTGGGCGAGTCAAATTAAATTAAAATGAGCTCGCTCTGCCAAATTAAAGCGAAATAAAATATTTACTAATATAAATTTGGTAGTGGGATTTCTTGATTGATAATGAGTCTTGATTTCTTCACAGTGAAAATTTGATCTGGTTTTCTTTGACAGATTCCCTGAATAGTGCACAGGATTTATAATATAGGTAAATATTCTAGTAGCACGCAGAGTCGATATATTAGCGCAAAAAGACATAGCTTTTATTTAATCATGGGCTGTTAGTACTTGTTTCATGAGATTATAAAGATGGATAGATAATAATTATTTTTTGCATACACAGATCACTTTGTATATCATTAAAGGGAAACCTTCAGGCCAATATATTGTTCTAATTCTGTACAAAGGGCGGTTTTATCGGTAAAGACCATCTCCCAGACAACCCATGATAGTAATAAAGTAGATAACAAAATATATTAGGTAAAGGACATGGAAGCTGGTTAACACCCACCAAGGTTTCAGCGTTTTCACAACAACGGTAAGGGGAACATATTTGTTAAGTTTCTGTCGACTATTACTCGAAGAGCGTCTCGGAATGCCATGAATTTTAATTCCTACTATATCATGACATTTCTAGATAAGTAGAAGTATTACTTTAGATTATTGATATATTAATGGATAAATGGACACTACTTTTAAGAAAAAAGCGCTTTGCTCCTACAATGATGAGGTATACCGCTTAGCAGTAGAAATATTTTTCATCGTTTTTAAATCTGTTTCCTATGAATCTACTCAGTTTTCAATAGTATTTATGTCGTAATTCTTCTTCTTATAATATTCACTTTACTTTCTTTTGGGATAAGGCCGCGGTGAGATACCACTTACGAATTAGGTAAAGCGTATATTAGTATTATTAGTGTCAATTTTACGACTAGATTTTAGTTTATAGTGTAAAATATACAGCTTTCATTAATTCAGGTATTAAAATCATTTTTGGATATTTAGATTTTGGGTATTTGTTTGTTATATATTCATGATCATGGTAATGAAACGTTTATCAGGAAAGATGATGTTTATGTACTGTTAATTACAGGGTTGATCGTAAAGTAATTTCTCTGGTGAAATTTATAGTTACCTAGTTATGTAATTAGGGTGTTAAATAGTCATGATTGAACAAAGATCTCCTATTGACAATCAGGAGAAATTTTTGTCACACCCAAAACGTATAGTAAAAACATTAACTAAGCGCGTTAATGATATTGATATCATAACTGATTCATTGCTGATTACAGTATATTATTTTGCTAAATGAAATAGATATAAAAACTGTTTGAAAGATAAATATTGTCAGGACATAGAAAATTTTAATTTTGATACCAGTTATTCGTTTAACTTGTTTGTTTGTCAGATTATTGCCGGACGAATATCTCCTATGACTAGACTGTGGTTAGTTTAAAGAATGATAGAGAAGACTTTGCTTATATGCGACGAAAGAAAGCGCTAGGGTGACCAAAATCCACCTTACATGTTTAAAATATCATCCAGTAAAAATAAGACTGAAAAGCTCATAAACTTGATGGCACACAGATCAATTGTTTTTTGACGATTTACTATGCAAAATATCTTTATACCAAATCAGTCCACAACTAGTTTTTTTAATTTATAATTTCAACAGAGTACCGGAAATAAACACGTTTCTACAGATTTCTCGTACGTAATATTACAATTACAATGAATCGTTCGATACTATTAATATCTTGCCAATTTCTTAGAAGTCCTTCAAGGCCAAATGTGAAAGTACTGATAATATTTATCATCTTTTTCTAGGAATAAATCTAATTTCGTGCTACCTTTACGTAACACTTATCATGCGTTTAATGTTCATATGAGGTGAACATAGTATCGTATTTCGCAAGAAGTTTGATCCTTTTGCACTTTGTAAATATAATTATCACCGTTTTCCGGTTTCCGTAGCTTGCCAAATAATATCTGTCCATAAATTATCGTTGTTTGACGCATTACGGTAAAATCTATTACAGTACGTTATTATATGGATATGAAACTTATGTACTAGAGTTTATTTATGGCCTCACGTTATACGGGACTTGTGGAGGCTTAGCGAAATTGCTGTTCAGGCATTAGGTAGTTGTGTAAGACATTCTAGCTTAAAAATTCTTTAAAGGTGCTCTACTTCTTACGGTTGCTTTAAAAGTAAATTATTTTATACTTATAGTCTAAAAGAGTGTATGAATCAAAAACATATTTTTCGCAATATAATTAAACGCTCATCCAGTTCATCGAAAATATACATGGTTGTATTAAATTTATCTTAAATCTCGTAAATTTTTAAACCTATACGGGATAAAAATACCATTTGTTTCAAAATGGTTCGGTTCATTCCCAGAGCCGCTTCTTCTCCTTAACAGCAATAACACGTTGCGAAGCGGTGTACATAGACTAGGAAGAAAAATTAAATTTTAACCTATACCTATGTATGACCTTCAAAAAGTGTTCTACAGTGGAACTTATTTTGAATAAAAACTTTTGAATTTGAATTTGAAAAAAGACTATTAAGAAGAAACAAAGAAACACTGAAAACCACTGTCACGTATTAAGGCATCCGAGTCACTTTTGAAAAAATAGAAATATGAAAACAAAATACACAAAATAGTATAGTGTGAATAGATATAGATATATTAGAATAGATATATTCACACTATACTATTTTGAGTAAAAAAATTAGCAAGTTGAAGTGGCAGTGGGCCGGTCACGTCTGCCGCAGGACCGATAGCCGTTGGAGCAGACGAGTCCTGGAGTCGTCGTTCTTGCAGTGTCGCTAGACATAGCGAACGCCTTTAACAGCCTCCCTCATGAGACGATCAGGGAAGGGCTCCGCGCGCACGGAGTCCCCCCGTACCTCACGAGGCTGTTGGGCGAGTACCTGCGAGATCGGCATATCCTTTGGGAGGGCGGTGACTCCGCCAACCACGTATTAGGTCGGAGACGTGTCGCATGCGGCGTTCCACAGGGATCGGTCCTCGGACCGATCCTTTGGAACGTAGGCTATGACTGGATCCTTCGGGTGACGGTCCGGCCCGGAGTAGGGCTGATCTGCTTTGCGGACGACACCCTACTCACGGCACGCGCTGCGTCTTTTGCGGAATCCGTGGACGTCGCCAACGACGGGCTGGCGATCGTCGTAGATCGAATAGCTAGGCTGGGCTTGAAGGTCTCCCCCGCGAAAACGGAGGCCGTCATGTTCCATAGGAAATTCCGGAATCCTCCCCCGGACTGGTCCGTTACAGTTCAGGGGGTGGCAGATTCATTCATTCAGATTAGAGTAGGGCCCAAGATGAAATATCTTGGGCTAGTTCTAGACGGGAAATGGCTGTTCAAAGCGCACTTTGAGCAGCTAGTTCCCAAACTCGTGAATTCCGCGGGCGCACTCTCCAGGCTTCTTCCTAACGTGGGGGGGCCGGGGGGTGCGACGCGGAAGCTTTATTCCGGCATCCTGAGGAGTATGGCGCTCTATGGTGCGCCCGTCTGGTCCGATTCGCTTCACCGCCACAACCGAACCCTGCTGCACCGCGCGCAGCGGGTTCTGGCCGTGAGGACCATACGGGGGTACCGCACAGTGTCGTGGTCGGCGGCGACTCTCTTGGCAGGCGAGCTGCCCTGGCATCTCCAGGCAGACGTCCTGTCCAGGGTTCGTCGTACCCGGCAGGATGCCCTAGCTAGAGGACTGACCTTCTGTCAAGTCGAATTAGAGACGGTCAGGAAGCGGGAAACCGCTTGCTGCCTCGTCGAATGGTCTCGTGACCTCGAACACCCTGTGGCCGGCGGCTATACGGTGGATGCAATCAGGCCGCAGCTGGAGAGATGGGTCACCCGCACCAGCGGAACCCTGACCTTCAGGACGACTCAGATACTGACCGGACACGGTTGTTTCGATCAGTATCTGTTTCGCATTGTGGGCTGCTTGCCTTCTCCGGACTGCCGCCAGTGCGGCGCACCCGACACGGCGTTTCACACGCTGGTCGAGTGCGCTGCATGGACGCCGCAGCGTTTCGATCTCTAGGCGCACGTGGGAGCCGTCGGATCGCTCGGTGACTTGGTAACGGCCATGTTGCAGAGCGACGACCGCTGGGAAGCTGCGGTTACTTTTTGCGAGGCAGTAATGTCTCTCAAAGAGGCCGCAGAGAGGGACAGGGAGCGAAGTCCTTCGGCGCATGCTACGGTCTCTTCTCGAGGTCGCCTGCCTTCAGCTGGCACCCGGAGAGGCAGGTACGCGCATTACTTCCCTCCCTGAGTTAGGTTCCGGTACGAGGGGCCCCTTGCTACTAGGCATCGCAAGGGATTCATCTGCCCCCGTTTCGAAGTGGGGTGTGTTCTCCCAGGGCACACTCCAGGCACTTTATTGCACTGGATCGACTGTTGCGTAACTATGTTCTATATCTCAGTCTTTCCATCACAACAAAAGCGCAGGGTCGACAGGGAGGAGGGGGTTTTTAGTGGGTATTGAGGTTGCTCGCCCGTGCGGCATCGCTCGGAGTCTCCACACTCCTCTGTGTCAAGCCATCGCGGACGGAGCGCAAACAAAGCATACTATTGCTAGCGTTATCGCCCCCGATGGATGCGCGCCGTTTCCTAGTGACGGCCCAGAGAGTGCGTAAATCGGATAGCATTTTCCCTCGCCTCAAAAAAAAAAAGACGAGTCCTGGAATGGAGACCGCGTTTCGGTAAACGTAGTGTCGGACGCCCTCAAGCCCGATGGACCGACAACCTGCGCAAGGTCGCCGGTAGGCGCTGGATAGACATTTTTGTCTAAGTGCGATATTTATTTATATATTATATTATATTTATATTATACCATATTAGATACAAGACGAGTTGAATATTTTTTTTGAAATTAACAAATTAGTATAAGATATCCAGGATACCGGGCACAATAACACGTGTAAATACATATTATAGAGCCCACTCCAAATCATTGTGAAAAGAGTAAGGTATTATTTTTATTGTGGTATAAATTTGTTGGAATCTCCACCAAAAAGTTTTTATTGTGGCTGAAGAGGTTTGTCTCTACACAATATACTATTTTAAGTATAGAACATTAATTATGTTCTTTTGTTTTCTTTCTGTGTATTTTTCCCTACATCAAAATCATCATATATTACGCACGTGCAGTTTTTTTTTATAATTATAATAATTACTGACGAAGTGTTTAACAAATTCGTGTTTGACCACGATTCACCTGATGTTAAGCGAAGATATAATGTAGGATGGAGCACGCTTAGAAGATATTTGTTAACACGGGACGTAAACACGGCTACCTCTGTGGTTGAAGTTGGTTGGTGTGGTACGGCCTATGTGGTTGATCGAGCTAAGTCTTAGCCGGCCAAACTCGCTTGAATGCAGAGGCTCCGGGTTCGATTCGTGGCATGGTAAATTTCTAACTCTAACTTTCTGCTATTTACTATAGTCTGGGTATCTGGGATCGGCCCCAGAGTTGTATGTTGTATATCACCCATAACACAAGCGTAACTTGCTTGGCTTGAAGATATACAATGTGTGTGTTTGTCTGCCGACTATTAATATTATTATGATTTTATATCTTTCAAGACCACGGGCCATGAAAATAGCCCGGACTTTTGAAGGGCTTGCGTGGGGCCATAGAAAGGCCAACACGTAGAGGCCCCTTGACAAATTTAATGTAAATGTGGCGTGACACTGACCGGCGATTATCCCTGTCTACACCATATAACAATGCACCCACGGACGAGCCCAGGCCAGTGTAGGACTATTGTGGGAAATGAGGACAGAAAGTACCGGGCTATTGGGGTGAACTTTTAGTGGTACTAGGAGTCTGGCAATGTGAGGACTATGGCGTCTGCCCGTCGGAATGTTCAGGGAACATGGAAAAATGGGCAGATGGTGACTCGCCACTCCCTGCATGGGCCCCTAAAAATGCCATAGAAGACAGGGGCAACATGTGTCTGAGTGGCTTAGTGGTGTAGAGAGGTGGGCTGCAGGTTCGCCGAAGCTACTTCTGACGTGATGCCTTTTATCACTTTCACCCCTGGAGCTTGAGTTTTAGCTCTAGCGATCTCCACTCCGTGCCGGCTGGCTAAGGCAAGCACGAAGGCGGGGGCCTTGCCTTAGCCCCCGGAGTCAGGTACTAAGTGTCGCTACTCACCTAAGCCTTAGAAACAACCCTCTACGGGTTTATTATTATAAACACATAGGTTGTAATAAAAATGGACACAAAACACAGGTTCGTGTAGATAGAATATTTACCAAATATCGATGTCACATGTTAGTGCATCTAGTTGTACTCTATTAAACATTTATTAAAATGTATCCAATAGAAAACTGATGGGTGGTTAACAGTCGAATGTTCAAGAGTTTGAATTTCATCGTCAATCAGCAACATAGAAGATGAAAGTATGAATTAGTTTATTCAAAATGAAGCCCATAATGGCTTTTAATTATGGACGGAGTAATTCATTTACAAAGTTTTAATTACTAATTGATTCAAATACGGATTTAAATTTCCTTTTTGTATACGAGTAGGTATAATAACGCTTTTCTGTATTGGTGTTGGTTGATTTTACCGCAACATAGCAAACTAAGCTGTTAAACTTTTTAATGGGAATTATGATGACAGAGCAAATGTTTGGGGACCAACGGTCACCCCAGTCGAGAATATCCAAGTGTCTACTTGCGTTTAATCCCAGTTCTCAAACTCCTAATTCTTTTGATACTTAAAGTTCAGCATTTATAGCGCTTTTCTAAGTTTTAATTGCTTTGCTTGCCACTACAATGTCATGTATTTTAAGGATGTAACTATAGTGTTGTAAGTAATATGTTAAGGTGCTATTAGACGCTAATTTCACTTTATACTAATGTGTTACATTACATTACATGGGTTCGAAAATTCATATAAACTCATATGTGTTATTGTTGTGTGAAACTCGTCAATTCTCTTTAGGCAAACGTGGCAGATATACCATCTATTACTATGTAATAAGTCCTAATAATAGTACGATTGTTCTTTGATGATATTTTGATATCAAATTTGTATGAACAATATTTTTGATTCGATAAATAGTTTTGAAAGACGTGGTTTCGGGTCTTTAATAATTTTTAAGATTTTGTAGCATGTCAAAAATAATAGAAGCGACACTTGTCTGTCATTATATAATTCAGCAAAACTCATACATTCTATATAACTATTCACCTGCGTTAGTGGTAAACAACCAAACAGATTTTAATGAAATTGGGCAAGCAGATTGCATTTTGAAGATCGACATTTAAAGGAGATATAGGCAACCCCTCTTTCATGAAGAGAACGATATGAAAATACATATTCAGGCTTTTGGTATAAAGTAATCAAATATATGTTTTGGCGTATGGTTTTGTTTTTAGTTAAATCAGAGAGTAAAAAAGAAACCAAAAACAGGCTTTCATAGTTATTCAGTTCAGATCGCATTATTTGTATTGTTTGAGGTTATAGTAACATCAGTCAGATGGTCAATAAATATTGGGAAATACGCACGCCACCGTTTTCTTTAAATTTAAACTTAAATTACAGCAGTAGTCCGCAGTAAATTGAACGCCATCGAACCCAACAATAGCTTATTGAGGTAAAAGGTAAAAAATACTTTTTATGTTTAGGAATATATAGATTTAGATAATTTTATTGTAAGAAAACGAGGGATGCTTGAAATCAAATGTGTAAGAACTATTTGATGCAGATAGCCAAAATCCGACGAGTGTATAAAATTTTAATATCATCCTGATGATCCTGGCGCCACCAGGACATAGTAGGACCAAGTTATGATATTGTTGTATTGTCATTGGTCCTTCTGCAATATTTGAAATTAATCAGACGTCTAGAAATAGGGGTAGAAATGATGTTGAAATATTTAATTACATACATATCTTATGTAGAAGCTACGAAGCTAAGTGTACCTATATAAATAAATCGGGTCATGTCGCGGATAACACATAGAAAACGTGTGTGTAAATTATTTAACTCAGAAATTATGAGAATCTCATCACAGAAAATCTGGACAAAACAAAGTTGAAATGATAATTGAAAAAAATATAAATATACTTTGTCATTTACATAAACAGTACATCATATTTTCACTTTCTTTTGTAATATCACAAGACATTATTAGTATTCAAAGCTTATTTTTTTAAGTAGGCCTCTCTACAATAACTAATTAACATAAAGTCATCTAATTTTGTTTTCGAAAGAGAAAAAGGTAATTTTAAAATGTGGTCTTGCTCGGATCGCGGCAGCTGGTCACGCTTGGAATTTGATTTCAATTAAGGAAACAAAAGTTGAAAGTTTTATTAAACTGGTAAAGAGGTTGGATTTCTCAATACAATATTTGAAGCTGAAGCCAGCTATAAATAACTTAATTAGCCAATTTCTTAACAAGTTTATGTAAGTTAATTTTTGGAGTTTCGACATAACGGAGCTATGTTGGGTGTTTCTCTTATGGATATAATTAGAAATAAGGAAATTCGTAACCCAGTGTAGAACCAATGTAACCGACATAACTCGTTAAATTAGCGAATTGAAATTTCAGTGGGCCGGTTACGTTTGCCGCAGGACCGATGACCGATGGAGTAGACGAGTCCTGGAGTGGAGAACGCGTTTTGGTAACCGCAGTGTCGGACGCCCTCCTGCCTGGACTGACGACCTGCGCAAGATCTGGCGCTGAATGAGGAAATCGGAGGACATGGATGAGTGGCGCTGATTTGGGGAGGCCTACGTCCAGCAGTGGACTACGATTGGCTGACGACGACGACGGAACTATTATGACCTCATTTCAAACTGTCTGTCTGTTTGTCATAACTAATTATCTCAGGAACAAACTATAGAGATATACAATCTGGCACACTTATAGAAGTCTTATTACAAGTTGGGTGGCAATCACATCAATTATCTTAGTGTGCAGGTTTCACCGCGATGTTTTCCTTCCCCGTTGTTAGCACGTGGTAAGCGTAACAATATTATGGCGACCGAGGGTAGAACTTTCCAGCAGCGTAAACCGGTCGCAAGACTTCTGGAAAAAGGTAGAAGATTCTGGAAGGAAAAGACAAGGACGGATATATTTTAGAAAGGGATAGACGATGAACGAAAGACAGATATAGATAGATGTTAGAAAAGGATAGACGATGAACCCAAGACAGAGATAGATAGATGTTAGAAAGGTACATATGTATAAAAGAAAGTTCCCGAACAGAAGGTTCGGGAAGGAAGAGACAGAAATAGATAGATGGGTTCTAGAAAATTCTTGCGGGTATATAAACAGCGTAAGGCGCGCCTACTGAGCAGTTTAGAGCTGAGTTCATTTCAAAACGGTGGAGTGATAAGTGCGATACTAAAGAGTTGGAAGAGAAGGTTAATAAAAGACAGAGACGAGTTAAGTGGTGAATTTAGTGACAAGCTTAGTGGACAGTTAAGTGAAGGAGGAGTGTAGCGTAGTTCGAGAGACGAACCAGAAGCGAGCTACACGCGTTAATATCGGAGGTGAGCGCTGCAGTAGCAGGAGGTGATCTACGCAATCTCAGCGACGGTTTTGTGAGCGACACACCTTGTCATCGGGACTGTGCATCGTTAGTCGTGCGTATATAGGGGCAACCCTGCAGAGAGGTATTGCGTGCGGCTGAGTAAGTCAATAAAAGCGTTTAGTTAAAAACTGGTGTTTTCTTCCAATCCTAAGTGCGTACCACGCTCGCACGTAACAATATGCACATTAGGTCAGAAAACTGCCTAAGTGGTGCATACTTTCCGGCCAGGATTCGAATCCACGCCGTTTTGAGTTTGGGACGCGTACGCTAGCCATTATGCTACCACGACTTTGTACATATAGCCCTGCAAAATAATTTACGGTAAACAGTCATTTCTGTGGCCGATGTTCGAACTAGAATAAACAACATAATATTCGGTATATAATTGAATCTGTCAAGAATTGAATCTCGGATGTCTGTCCTCCAGCAGACAAGCTGAGCCTACACTTGACCCCTCAAGCACAGAAGCTGTCAATACATATGTGTGTATTTTCTCCATGAAATATTAACAGGTGTGGTGTAGGATTGGTTTTGAATAAACATTGTCCATGTCATGTTGCCGCTAGTTTCCTTTGGGAAATAAACGGCGTACATACTGCTCAAGAGAATGAATACCAACACCAATACAAAACGTTCTGTGGTGATATGCTTTCCAGATTAGGCCTATAGTGCATTACGTGACTGGTAGTAGTCTATTCTTGATAGATGATGCCCACACTCCATATGCGTTGATTTTGTCGAAGACCCTGTAACAGTAAAATTAAATTATTATACTATGATACGTCATGACGGAGAAAATGCTGCTCATTTGCTAACCTGTGTGCGTCACTTCAATTTTTAAGGTTTAGTATCCATTTTGCCAAAACAATATACTTATGTAAGCGTTATGTTTATCTCTGTATTTCACAGTCATTTTTCTAGGAAACTACTGAATCTAAAAATTAAATTTTACAGAACGGTATATTTAGCGCTACAAAGTTATTTAGTAAAAAAACAAAGACGGCGATATATATATATTTTTGTTGCAGGAGTTCAGCAGACAGGCAGACGGCCCACTTCATGGAAAGCGGTTACCATCGCCTATGGACGTTTGCAACATCAACGGTGCCACAAATGCGCTGCTGCTCTCTTAAGGGAGACTGGAATTGGAACCTGGTGACTAATGCCTGAAGACAACACAAGGTTGTTATGGTGACATACTCTAGGCCAGGGGTGGTCACCATCCAGTCGAGCAAATACCCTACCACCTGGCTGTGGGTTGTTTTGTTGCCTCTACGACAGGCCGTCCGGCCGCAGAAAATTGTATTCTTTCTCCGTTCCTGCACGGATAAAAATACTTATATAACTAAGTGATTTTTTTTTCAACATGCATTGTCATGTGTAAATAAAACATTAAATAAAAAAATAAAAAATTCATAGTGCCTTTTTATATGAAATAATAGGTGACGAGATATAAGCTTCCGAAATCGTAAAATCGCGTCCCTCCCGCTCGAACATTTAAAGTATTAAATGGAAAATTCTGAAAAACATCAAGGGGACAGAGCTTAAGAAATACTTTTATTGAAAATTGTTTAGAACAATACCCGTTCAGTAGTTCATAGGGTAGGTCGTATTTTGATTAAATGCTTTTTTTATCTTTCGTCATATACTGAAAACTATTTACGGAATCTGTTGATAGAGTCTGGCTGCGAGTTATGGCACAACTAAATGGCGTTAAATTCAAAATATTTTCAACTGGCAACATTAAATATAACATAAGAAATCCGATATAGTTCGTTTATATTTTTATACTAATGTAACTCGTTCGTTTCGGTTTCGCCATTAGGCGAAGAAATATTTGTGACTATTGGATTAACACATGTTAGTGCTACCATTAGAAAATATCAGAATAAACAGCTTTTGACACGACTCGCTGGTCAGGCTCGATGCGTGGACTGCCAAGCACTTGCAAAAAAAGAAAAATCTTGTAAGATTTAGATTATGAAAACAAAACGAGCAAACTGTAGAATGAATTTCCTCCTGCGTTTTTCCCAGAGCACTACAACATGGGGGGCATCTTTAAAAAGGGCGTAAACGGATATCTTAAGTATCAACGAGGTAAATAACGCATTTCATTGGAAAGAATATAATTTCCTGCAGCCGGGCGGCCTGTCGTAAGAGGCGACCAAATAACCCACAGTAAGGTGGTAAAGTATTTGCCCGACTGGATGGCTACCGCCCCTGGTCTAGAGTATGCCGTCATCACAACCTTGAGTTGTATTCCGTCATCAGTGGCTAAGTTTCAGCTTCCTTAAGAGAGCAGCGGCGCATTTGTAGCACCTTTGGTGTTACAAATGTCTGTAGGCGATGGTAACAGCTTTCCGTCAGGCGGGCCGGATGCCTGTCTGCTGAACTCTACAATAAAAAAAAATAAAAAAAATCGGCTCCCTTGGTGCTTCAGATGCCCCTGGACGACAGTAACCACTTGTCATCAAGTGGACCCCATTTGCTAGTTTGCCTACAAGCAAATATAAAAAATACAAAGTCAATGTGGCAGAGTGAGTAAACTAATAAAATTCGAGTGTATCTTGTCCATATTTTGTAATGCATAGGTACGCCTGATATGTTTACAACATATATAGAGCTTCGATATTACATTGTACCATTCGCATTGGGCTTTATAACGCACATCTGTAGTTGATACAATGTTACCATTAAATTTTAGACTCGACCATCGTCGAGCTTTATTCAAGCCTAGTGACGTTTGCTTTTATTGAATATTCAGGTATTTCAGGCAGCAAATTTTTCATACATTTTTTTGTAGAAACTTGTTTCAAAGGGTATCGTAGCTACATGTTTGATAAAAATGACAGCCTTACAACTTAATATTTTTAGCCTGTTTGTTGGATCCTCTTTTAAGAAATTTTTTAGCTTTATACAGATATAAGTTTTAGGTAAGATATCTTTTATATGTTTACTGACGGGTTTCCCACTCGCTTCTTATACTTATATTTACATTTTTATAAAGATACAGCACGTACTGGCAATAAAGGACACCTGCACATTGAGATTCCTGTATGAACATCAAAGGAAGAAAGCAAATAGCTAAGATAGAGAGCACTTGATACAAGCGCCTTCTAGCAAACCTGGTTGTGTCTTTATTATAATTCTACCCATTTTTTTACCGACTTCGAAAAAAGGAGGAGGTTCTCAATTCGTCGGGATCTTTTTTTTTTTTTTTTTGCTTTTTTTATGTATGTTCGCCGATTACTCCGTGATTTATGATCCGATTTACGTGATTCTTTTTTGTTCGACGCGGAATAGCTTCCAATTGGTCCCCTAAAAATTTTACATAGTTTGGCCCAGTTGTTTTCATTTTATGAACATTTTTTGTTCCCGGTTCTTGGGACCTATATTTTTTAAGAAGCGCGGCACCATTCGTAGGTCCACCCATACATAGCTAGACACTAATAAGTAACAAATAAAATTTAAAAACTTCGTTTAAAAAAACCGACTTCAAAAACTAAAAAACTAAAATGTATAAAATAACTTATTTCTAAAGCTATTATTATTAATATATATTATCTAAAACATCTTGAAGTCGGTGCAAAGTAAATCATAAAAATTACTATAATATTTTGAAAATTACTAAGCACCGACTTTAAGATGTTTTAGATAATATATATTATTAATAATAATAGCTTTAGAAGTAAGTTATTTTATACATTTTAGTTTTTTTGTTTTTGAAATCGGTTTTTTTAAACGAAGTTTTTATTATGTTTAAAATTATTATTTTCACATTTCAAAAAGCATTTCATAACCTATTATGTACTAATATTGTTCAAATATTTTTTTTGCCTATTTTTTATTTTTTGTCGTTCACTCTACTACTCTACTCACAAAAATAATATTAGACTCTAGAATCTTCTTAGTTATATTTTATATTACTTCTGTGAAGGTGAAGTTACTGCTTGACACTAACGGAAGACCAGCGTTAGTTGGTATCAACCAGCATATGCTAAGTTAGGGTATTTTTAGAGTTAAGTTAATCTTTAGTTTTCGTTAACTTCTTCATGTGTAATATACCTTTTGAATAACTCTAAATAAACATTATATTATTTCTTTTTGTTCATATACCTGGTATATGAAACTCGCTAATTTGTTTTTGATAACTGTACCGGATACACAGACACAATACACGGTGTACAGTGCACGTCCATGAATGCTGATCCTCATGAACATCGCCTATTTTTGTCTTTTGAAAACCTATAAAAAGGTTTAAAAGTGAACTGGTACTTATACGCTAAGTATAATGATTGCTTGATTATCTACATATACTAGTTATATGTGCATAATAAATATTTAAACTAGAATTTTCATAACACCCGTCAGGATCCATAAATTTGTTTTGTAAAAGCCTGCCCCAAACGTATGTTGATGCTTGAAAATAACCGTGTTTACGAGAGCAAGCACTCAACCGTGAGGCAAATTAATACCGAGCAGCGCGCATTCTGTCGCAAAAGTGTTCAAAATCCTTTACCCCAGTGAGAAGCGGAACGTATAGTACACGTGCGGCCCAAATCTCGGTGTTTAAATGTGATAATGAAGTGGCGAAAAGCAACTGAGGAGCGGAGCTTGCTCAGACATCGCGCATGACGTTGAATAAGTAATGAATCTTCTTACTCAAACGGTGGCTTCAATGGCGTTTCAAGAAAACAAACTACAGAGTATGTTGTGAATAAATAGACTAAAGCAAATTATATGGGTGCGTCACTTCCCCTTAACGCGCCGTTGGATTATACTGGAGCCGTATTCGAATATGTTTATTGTTTATATACATTCCGCTACATATTGCGCCTTTGGAAAGCATTGAATGAGAAGACTTTGAAATCCAGAACGAGTAATTGAAGACCAGGCTTTCAAACACTAATTACAGTACAGATTTTAAAAAAGCGCCCTATCGCTAATAGCGATTACTTCCAGGTAAATCCCTGTCCTATATATCTAATATCAGCGTAATTAATATCTTACAGCTGGACTTAGACCTCGCTATTTATATAAGAAAGAACGTCGAAGCTAAACTTGTTCAAGTCGTATTGGTGGAGTTCATGCATCATTTATCGCGATGAACAGGTTTTATCACGATTGTTGTTTTCATCGTCTGTGTTCAATATATACACAGATAAACGGTCTAAGTACTAGTAAGACTTCTATAAGAATATAAGATATTTGCTCACAAATAGCTATGTCTGATTAACAGAATATAATATATAATCATATTAATACATTTATTATAATAACTTATGTATTATTGCATATATATATATATATATATATATATATATATATATATATATATATATATATATATATATATATATATTTATTTATTTCCTTTCCACGAAACATAACAATAAAGCGGAAAACACAAAAAATATCTTAACTATGGGTGGAAAAGCTGGGAGCCCAAACTAGGAAAAAAATCCTGTGATTATGGCACTCCTGAACCCTCACCACCAACTTAAAAATACTAGTATATAGTAGCTAACACTAATGGTTATAAAATATGCAGGTAGTTTAAGTTATATATGAGTTGTGTGAGCATGTGCCTGTGGTGTGGATACATATGGCTATGTGTATGTGTGTATGCATGTGTGTATGTATGTGAGCGTGTGTGTGTGTGTGTTGGGGGGAGCGGGGGGGGGTATTTGTGTGTGCGTATGATTGTTGTTGAAATCCCATCATTGGAACTGTAAAGATAATTATTTAATAGGTTGCATAAGGTTTTCAGTGTTGTCATAATCCATTTTTAATAGAAAAGATTTGACTTGCTTTTTGAGTTCGTAGTGTTTTAATTTGTACAAGTCATTAGTTAGCTTTGAACTTATTTTGTTGTATATAAAAGAACTAAGAAAACAAGCATGTTTTTGAGTAAATGTTGTTTTAAATGTTTCATTTACAAGTATTTTGCCTTTTATACGTTTAGTGCATTGTAATATCGAGTTATATGGTAAAACACGATGTTGATGTCGACATATTTGTAATATGAATATTTGCCTTACAGATAGCACTTGCCACTCTTGATATAGTGAACTAGTAGGGTAACGAAAAAGCCGTCCCAGGCCAACCTTTAAAACAGCTCTTTGCGCTTTTTCAAGTGGTAGTAGGTGAGTTTTATAAGCACCACCCCACGTCGTTATGCAGTATGAAATAATGGTATAGCAAAGTGAGTGCATAATAGATTGTAAGCAAATTTTTAATTGTGGCTGCGTGACGTATTTTTCGAAAAATAACAATTAACTTTCTCACTCTAGCGACCAGTAATTAAATATAGGGCTTATATGTAAGTTGATAATCTATTATAATGCCCAAATATTTTACATTGTGGCAATTTTCTAAGATTATACAAGCATTATTTGTTGTATTTGATGTACAGGAGCAGTTTTTTACATGAGCTACTAGCTTTAGATCTGTTTCATTGTTTATGTTTTTTGTCTGCAGTGAAAAAGTGACAAATTTAGTTTTGCTCGGATCTATAGTTAATAAACTACTTGTTAATGATACACAAATATCATCAAATCCCTTTTGTGCATATTTAAAGACATCATACCAACACTCGCCTTTAAACAGTAAAACGGTGTCCTCGGCAAAGGATATAAGTTTGCCGTGTTGTATTTTAGTTTCACAGACATCATTAATGTAGGCCAAAAAGAGTGTTGGACCAAGAATAGGTCCTTGAGGAACTCCGTAAGTGACGGGTATTTCTTGGCTGAAGTAATTGCCTATTTTCACAGTTTGAGATCTGTCACTAAGGTAGCTCCTGAAGAGTTCAAGCTGTTTGCCACGTATTCCGAGACGTTCTAACTTTCTCAATAGAAGCGGGATGCTGACTGTATCAAATGCCTTGGCCAGGTCTAGAAATATCGCCAAACATTTTTCCCCTTGATCAAGTGATCTCACTATAAAGTCATTTAGATTTGATACAGCATCTGAAGTTGACATTCCACGTCGAAAACAGTATTGATTTTCCGAAATTAATTTATATTTTTCTAAATAGTTCACAAGATGATAATTTATAACTTTTTCAAGAATCTTAGAAATTGATGGCAATATAGAGATTGGTCTATAGTTAGTCAATTGTGATTTGTCCCCAGACTTAAAAATAGGATAAATGACAGATTTTTTTAACGCAGAGGGAAATACAGACGTTGAAATACTTAAGTTACAAATGTGAGTAATAGGGGCAACCAGATAGTTTATATTTTCTTTAGTAATCCGCGTAGAAATATTGTCCAAACCAGTCGAACAATTTGATCTCAATCCGTTAATTATTGATGTGACCTCTTTTTCATCCGTACCTAAAAGACCAAAGGAGACCATATATATATATATATATATATATATATATATATATATATATATATATATATATATATATAGAGTTTTTATGTTCTATTTCCTTTTTCTTGCACCACCTATTTCGTCTGATTCAAATTTCTGCAATAAGGCCGCCTATTGTATTGCGTAGAAAAGATTGTAAATATTTTCTGTTTTTGTAATTGTATATATACTTTGGTGTGCAATAAAGTGTTATCTATCTATCGGAGTGGGTTTTGGGGGCTTTAACCACTAAGCTTGTGATCTAGATTTGTAATATTTACTAATAAGTAAATAAGTATCCCCAACTACCAACTAAATCTTAGAAGTAGACCTGTATCGTCTTAAAGCGGCTGTATGGAACTTTAATATCAATCGTTATGCCTCGAAAAAACTCGGTGAGGCGCCCCCGAACTGCCCACTGAAATCTATTCCTTGATTTACTCATATATCATAAATTAAAATATAGCATTTTAGTGTTAAGTAGCCTATGACGAAATCTTTTAAATTCGTCATGTTTATCCGTTAGTCTCTTTGTCAAGCTAAAATTTAACAACAATAATGATGTTTACTAATTCCTATCTTATTTAAAAGATGAGAAGAAGAAGAATATTTTACTCTTTCAATGTAGTGAAAATACTGAAATATTTATTTTTAAGGCGGTGGAACTCAAAAGTAGGTTCTATAAAAATGGTTTAAAAAATATTCGACTTGCTGTTGAAATACATAAATATACGTTTTAACGGTTTTATTTGATTTTTGTTATTCCGACGTTACCGCGCTTAAAACCGTTAAAACTTAATTTTATTCTGTATATTTAAGAAAACTTAAGAAAATATTATACATAAATATAGTATTATATATTTTTGATTAAATCCCTTTTAATCAATCATCAATGTGTATAAACTGATACGCACCTTTCAAACTTTGGTTTACTTTTACATATACCTACATTTGTCTATAAATGTTATGTTCTGATATTCATATAAACATCAAAGCCAGGTCATTGTCATTTAGGTTTGTTAATTTCAAAAGTTTATAGCTTCAGTTTTTTTGTTTTCAGAGATTATTGGATCAGCTTATTAAATTTTGCGAAACAAATAACTTAAATAAGGAGATATACATACTTATATTAGTCCCTAAATCAAGGGTTGTGACAAATAATTAATTCTGATGAGTTGTTATCGTGTTTGCATTAATACCGTAACCGCAAAGTAACCCTCATCCATCCGAATTGATAGAACACAAAGGAAATGAACATAATAGAATTTCAGGTGACAAACTCAAGACAAATTGTACAGTGAAATCGATTACCTTCAATATACAGAAACGAGAACACGTTAGCGAAGCTCGCGTGTATCTTAGGCCTAATACAAACGAATATTGTCTTTTGATTGCAATCTATCTCGTGTACGAGGACGTGGAAAATTGAAAGGACGCTTTAAACGTTTTTTATCCGTGCAGGAACGGAGAAAGAATACAATTTCCTGTGGCCGGGCGACCTATCGTATTACGCGACAAAACAACCCACAGCCAGGTGGTTGGGTATTTGCTCGACTGGATGGCGACCACCCCTGGTCTAGAGTATGCCGCCGTAACAACCTTGTGTTGTGTTCCGGCATTAGTGACCAAGTTTCAGTCTCCTTTAAGAGAGCAGCAGCTCTTTTGTAGCACCTTTGGTGTTGCAAATGTCCATAGGCGATGGTTACCCTTTTTGCATCAAGTGGGCCGTTTGCCTGTCTGCTGAACAATAAATAAAAAAAATGAATGAAGTAACATTTATGGGAATTTATGATAATTATAATAAATTTATTTCCATATAATAAACATTTGTCCGTCTGATGAATACTATTCATGGGAATACATGGACTTTATGGTCGGTTAGCGTGGCAAGAAATTTGAAGACGACAAGTAAGTGCCGGACATGGATGGCAAACCCCGGATTTTACCATATGATTGTTTAAGTACTTATAATACCTTACCACACTCATTATACTATTGTCGGGTAATTTTTAATTAGTTTACAAACAGACAGTGTATGTATGATGAGAATTATGAAAATATGAAGCTTACTATCATTAACACTTGAGAAACTATTAAAACTTTAAACTGTAGCAACGTGCGAACACTAATTCACCGTTATTTATATAATAAAAAAGAGTTAAATTAATTAGTAAGGTGAGCTGCCGTCGTTTAACGTAAACCTGCGAATGTAATAAAAAATCAGTCTTGTATTTTTAAGATCAAACTTAAATTCAAGTACAATTTAGTGAGAAAATAGATTACGTTGTGAAAGTTACATGCAAGCCTTGAGAGTGACACCAAAAACCAGACCACGATTCATTTCGTTTCATAATACAGCCAAAATCGGATTAGAGAAACATGTTTTTTTTTTTAAATAGACACATATCTCTTTTCTTTTACCTCCTCCCAACTATTTGGAATGGATTTTTCTTCCATACTCCTCTATTCTGACATATATACTCTGTCTCACCACAAATCATTATAATTATCATCCTTCATACAATCCATCCTTCTCTTTTTTAGTCTACCTTTACATTTGTAGCCGCCAATCTTGCAGTTCAACATTCTTTATGTCTCATGACTTTCTCCCTCCTCATTACATTTGTGTACTAATTTCTCACCTTATACATTCATGTAACACTCCATCTCAACATTCTCGTCACGGAAATAAGTATAAGTAGTTGCTAATAATAAGTCTTTAGATATTAATTGATCATATTTTGTATTTCTCTTATATAAAAAGTCCGAAAAAGAACAAGGTAATTCACGTAACTCGTAAAATTAATAATCTAAAGTGGTTGGACCTGACATACCTGTAGCTGGAATGATATGGATGGGACAATGGTTAGACAGAAATATATAGTGTAGGATAGTCCTGAAAACCATTGGACTGATTGTGACCCGTGCATGCCAGTATAAGATCGCCTGTATCTTCATTTTAAACAGGTAATATGGTTGTATTTAATTATTTTGAGACTCTGGGGCCGTGAAGACGCGAAGCTTGTCAACTCTATCGAGACCTTTCTTTATGATTGTAGCAACTCTCGCGTGACCACAGGGCTGGCCTGTATTTTGGTCAACGTATTAACATTGCCATACAGGGTGGAAATTCGACTAGGATTTTGGGAACGCCCCCCACCGACAGTGACTTCATTTTTTGTTATAAATGTGCTAGATTCATTTTTAAATTATTTTACATATTATATAATGTAAATACTATATGTAATATGGTGTAAAATAAAGTAATATAATATGAAATTTGTTGGACACAACTCAAAAATATTAGTAAATATTATCTGTGTAACAAGCAGTAGGTATAATTGGCAGTGACATCGCTATGAACAATTGCTCCCAGACAACTTTTGGACGGAAAACAATATTTTTGTGTGAAAATAATTATGTTATAACTATGGTGTTTATGGAATAAATACATAAAATATTACTTAAATTCTAAGTAAAATGAATGCAAAAATGTATGTATTAATATTTTAATGGAGAATTACGTAATTATATAGAACATGCCGACAATCAAACAGAGTCGCTAGATTAAGTAAGAGAACAGACTGAGACTGACAGAGCAGAACGTTAATGTATCCCAAGCTTTGTGTAACAATTGACTTACTTAATCTAGTATAAGCTAGGAAGTTTAAAAAGTAATTAACTATAAATGTGGGTGTACATATATCCAACTCGAAGAAAGATAAATAGAGAACTGTATTTTTTATGTTGAAAAATTCACCTTATCTAGAATAGGCAATTTTCCAATATTGATAATATGCGAGTACATAATAATTTACTCTTACAATGCTGCTGGTGAATTTTCTGCTTCCTTGAAAAATTATCGGCTTCGGCCCTCGGGACTACATATAGCCGCGCCTCACCAGCCAGACTACGCCTTTAAAGGTGTAATATAATACTTTGAGGTAATAACGACCGACTTTATAGACGAGTTGGTTTAAATCTCGCAGCACCTCCTATCTTCACTTTCCTTTATGCAACACTGCCTTACTAACTATTCAAAAGCTTATTTTATGTATTTTTTATTTCCGCACAAAACAACAAATAATAAAATGCTTGTAGTGTAAGACTGGTGTCTAATAATTGTAGATCATTAATAAACCATTGTTAATAACGTTTGATCTATCTAGTGGCACCTATTCTTGTACTATTTTCTGGTAGTTGTGTTTACTATCAGATATAAAAACGAGCGGGCGTAGTGACGAAACATCATTCTCACTTCGACTTTGGTCGGATGCACATGTCATAGTAGCCTCTAGGGTAAGTTAATTATCGTGCGAGAATCATAACTTAGAATTAATTATTATACTTTAGATCGGCCCTCTTTGTTCAGAAGTCGAATTAACCAGCTCTTCAAATTTTTGTTTTCAGCTTTATAAATCTCTGCCTAACTATAATTATTTTATTAAGCGAATACTGTAGGCCAGCTATTCGAATGCAAACTTACATTGATTCTGTGTATTACAAATGCACATAGAGTCAAATAATGCTCCGTTATCTTTATATACTCGAACGCATTAATGCCTCACTTAGCTTTTTGATCAAAATATATTTTCGTCTATGTAAAAAGAATATTTCAAACATTACCTATACTAATTTTGTTTTACGATAATAGTGACTTTTTATCACAAAAGTTTATGAAGATAATCATCGATCGTATATCATATTATTCTAAAGACAATTACAAAACTTCGACAAATTACTATCAGCCCACGTACAGTGATGTAATGTATGCGTATAATTATATAAATATTTCACAAATTATTTACTGAAATTAAAAATCACTATCTAAAGATACACGTTTTGGAAAATGACACGCACTTGGAAATTTCAAGTTTGTATTATATCTATGCGCTCTATTCGAAACCGAAGCGATTACAACTGGTCCCTGCAGAGTCTGTAACTTATCCTGAAATCCGAGGTGATTTAATATACCTAAGAAGTCACGGATTTAAAACGATCCTCCTAAACTCCGTGCTCCGGCCGCCGCCTTACACATTTTCCTCATATTTTCTTTTGACCGCGAGTTCCAGTTCAAATTATGGTCCAAATAATTGGAATAGCCATATTTTAATCAAAAAAATCTACGAGCAGAGATAGGCGCTCGGGTAAAAATTGCACAGACAATAATCGTTACCTTTTTTAATCTTCTTGGTTTTGTTAGTATCCAAAATGGACGAAAAGCTTTTGTGGTGTTTTATTTTATATATAGAATACAATAAAAGAAACGACAAATTTTATTCGCCTTCTACACGTAAGGGTAGAGAGCTCTTTTGTAATATATATTTAAGTAGGTATATAAAAAAATCTAAAGAAACATGATCCAAGTATGTCGCTCTGCAAATCCAACGAACTCAACCAACAGTTCATCTCCATCTTCTCACCTGATTGGACCTCTGTATCTTGGACTCAATCTCTGTTCATTTTTCAATTCCGTGTTAAATTTTAATTCTTATTTTGATCCAAAAGTAAAATTAATATAATTTTACTACTTTTCCTAATAAACCATATTTCAATAAATTAATTGAATAATGGTTTATTAGGAAAAGTTTTTTACAGAACGGCCTCCGGAGCTTCCGATATAACAGTACGACGAGTGTCGATGGCTCCTGTCCTGTCCCATCTTTTCTATTCCATCCCTATCTCATTTCCGTATCTTATCCCGTCTATCGGAGTTTTTGACGGGAAATGAAAGGAGATGTTGTGCTGTGCAGTTTTTTTTTAAATGTGTAAAATTACTCTAAAATGAACAATAGTTGTAGGATATTGATAGTTTTCGAGTAGTAATTATGTGTTTTGTGGGAAATGTGAACTGTATAGTCAAATGTGGCCTTTTGAGTTGCCACAAGAACTCCGTTGAATGGCACTAGCTGATTACCTACCGTTCAGCTGTGCTACACATAGGCTTAAGAAAATGAAGGAACTATATTGTAAACTAAGATCTGGCTTAAAGGCCTAGTTGCCAAGCCATAAACCTAAATAAATAATATCCCGTCTATCCTATTTCATCTATCTGCCCCTCTATCCTTTATCTCATTCCTCTATCTCATCGTAGAGGCAGTTACATTTTGGAACGCCCTGCCACATACGATCCGAGATAGTTCATCAGAGAGCAGTTTCAAAAAAAAGTCAAAGAGCACTATCTATCTTAAACTATCCTTATGCCTTTATTTTTCATTATATATGTATGTATCTTAAGTGTATCTTGTATATAATTTATTTATGTTAATCTGTTTACATTATATGTTATACAGTTAAATAGTAAAATATCTTTAGTGTACACAACTCTGCCTTTTGGTTCTTCCCTTTTCGCTGGACTCATTGGGTTGCTGGAAGAAAACTCTTTTAGAGCTAAGCTCGCCTTTGCATAGTACCACTATTCTATAATTTTTTATGTAACTTTTTGTGTACAATAAAGAATAAAAATCTAAAATAATTAACACGGTGCAAACTTACTTCTGTATGTTTTTTATTACTAAATTAGAGCTAACTTTGAGTGCCTAAATAACGAGCGAATGCACACAATCTTCACCCGGAATCAACCCGGGCCAGTTGCCTGCGACAACCGACCGTGTTATACGTGCCCTGTATTCGATTCTCTCTCAACACTCAACGTAATGGCTAACTTTCAATCTAAAAAACCTTGTTTTATTCTACTTCGCACATTTGGACATTGTGTCCATAACAAAGGGTTTTATAAGCCTTAAAGAACATACTTACATTAATCCGACGCTTCAAATGATTACCGTTAAAATGTAAATAAAGTTCGGCATTATGACGCCTCGCGCACTTTTGAAATGTATTTTAATTTTAATAATGAATAAATTACGAACCCAAAATCAGTTTACAGGATTTTATTGTGCTAGAATACGAGACTTATTGAAAGAACATCACGGAGGTAATATTCTTAGTAAACACGGATTAAAATACCTTTATAAGAATTTAATAAAACCTTCCAATAAAGCAGTTTTAAGTATGCCTTATCTGATTTGTCTTAGTTAAAATAAAACAAATTTTAATTCAAAAACCACGTGAAAGAAAATACTATAAATTTTGTAATAAAATTATTTTTATGAATATTTCTCGGAAACTGTAGAACAGAAGCATTTATTATTTATGTCGTGTACGCTGATGGCAATCTCCCATACTGGACTAGGGTGTTCACAGTGTTAAAGCTAATACCACAAAAAACGAGTGCCAAAGTCCTAACGCTTAAATACCACACTCCCTATCTCCATACCATAAGTTACATTAATATCGGCAATGTGCACAAGTTGATTATGTTCCAGCTTGACTTTTTATTAAAAGTTGTTGTTGTTCACCTTGACTGAACGTATTTGAACATACAAGCTGTTCAAAACGCTGAGTCATATAGGGATTTTACCCCGTGATTATGAAAAGCATCTACGCTATGGTATTCGGGCCAATTAATATGAATGGAACAAGCGACAGAGCTCCTGTTACCATCAAAGTAAGGGTTCGTCCACTACTGAGTACTACACAGCGAAACTTTGGCTAGAATCTATGTGCAACTTACTGGACAGTAATTCCTAAATAGAGAATTTTTTGTTAGTTTGCTCCCCTCTATATTCGCATCGCATACATTTACAACTCTGTATAAAGAAAAAAGGGAAATTGGGGCTGGAAGCAGAAAAATAAACGGATGGCTGGTATCACACAACAGACCTCACCTATGTGATCATCTGAACGTCATTCATAAGGCAGGTATATTAAGCAGTAGTCTATGTAAATCGCATTCATGTAATCAAGATTTTCACAGACCGTAATAAGATGAAAGATGGGAGTATTATTAATTACATATCAGTGTGATTAAGTAAATGGTCGCGCTGGACACATTTATCACAGGACTGAAGCCCGCTGGAGCAAACGAGTAGTATTGGAGTGGAGAGGTGCCTTAAACGTAGTGTGGGACGCCTTTCAACCTGATGTACCGAAGATCTGCGCCAGTTCGCAGACGCGGACTGGACGGGAACAGCGGAGGACCGGGATAGGTGGCGCAAATTTTAGGGAAGTCTATGTCCAGCACTGGACAACGGTTGATTGACGACAACGATTGGTTAAGTCTGAATTTCCGCATTTAATACATTAACTGCAACAAAGTGAAGCATGGACTTCACTTCACTGACCCGGACAATATTTATTTGGACACTAACTTTTTTTGGCGTGAACAAGTTTAACTCCCGAGCAATGTAGCAAAACTGATAAGTTTTCAACTATTCTCTTTACGACTGCTCCAGTCGTAACAGTGTGATTGCGAAGTGAGTTTTTCGCCGTAAAATGCAATAAGTTAAAAAGAAATTCTCGTGACAAGAATGCATTATAATCGCGAAACAGAGAACTCGAGTCCCCTGTCAGTAGTATAGAATTACGTGAACGAAATAAATTGTTTTATTATAAAATTTGAACTTCGCCTGATTTCGATATAGGAATAGTGATTGTATCTAAGATGTTTTTACCTATAAATAAGTTCTACTGTGTATACTATTTACACGATATTAAAGTAAGGTAATTGCCCGATATTTCCTTACGTCGTGTTTGTATATCTAATATCTGTTATTTTACCTGTAGCAATAAATAATTATGAATACATTTTTCGGTACCGGATTTCTAATCTGGAGAAACAGAAATATCAACCCATGACGCTTTCTCGTCTTGGTAGCACCCAAGAAATGCTGGGTTAGCATTGTTAGAGACTATATGCGTATTAGTGATCTAAAAATAAAGGAAGCCGAGGACCGAAGGTCATTATAATATATAGGAAAGCGGATGTTGGGCTCCAAAACGGACGCGAGGATTCTAATATATTTTAACGCTGGGATAAAATTACAATAATATTCTCAAATATTAATTAAATACGAATATAGTAAATTAACATTTTAGAGTAAGTAAGTAAGTAAGAAAGAGTTGGTCTGAAAGAGAGTGTTGGGGTGAAGGTAAGGAAAGGAATGCTCCGGTGGTTCGGGCATGTGGAATGAATGTATGATGAAAGATTGACTAAACAGATATAAAATGCAAAAGTGGATGGATGCAGAAGTCGCGGAAGGCCACGACACACCTTCCGTGATCAAATTGATCGTGTATTAGCAGAAGGTGATGTCAGGAGTCTTAAGAACAGAGGAGCGTGCATGACAAGAGCTATGAATGTCAAAGAAGCAAGTGAGGTGTGTAAGAACAAGCCTGAATTTTGTAAGTATGTATGTATGTAACATTTTAGAGAATTACTGTAGGTAGTAAGGTTTTTACCCTTCTGGATGGCTACCACCCCTGGTTTAGAGTATGCCACCATGACAACCTTGAAGTTAACCGCTTTCCGTTAGGTGGGTCATCTGGCAGTCTGCTGAACACAAGCAGTAAACCACCAAACGTATACAAAACCATCATATTGGCGTATAACGCGTCTATGCATATATAAAATATCATAGGTTTTAATACACCTAACTCGTAGTGCTAAGGAAAATTTTATAGTGAAACAACCCTGTTGGCTGCAGGCCAGAGTGTATAGGAATTATAATAAAACTTTAGTCATCCTAGTTTACATCACTTAGAATATCAGCCCGTAAATGTTCCGCTACTGGACTCTATATTTCAGGGGAAAGTGCAGTATATCCGACACGTTTGCCCGACATGAATTTCATACATTATTATTATTATATCTCAGTAGATTTTCTCGGAGCTTCACTTGCGTTAAAAAAGGATATGTATATCATGAAGCTGGTATGTTATAATCCTTAGAAATGTCAAACGTTTTCATTCAAAGTATCTAATACCCATAATGCCATCTAGTGAAAGTGGGAGTAATTATACAGTCAGTAACACATTAAAATTGTGCGGTATGTCTATGTTGTTGTCATGAAGTATTTGTTAGTGAATGGCAACAGTGGCGTCAAAAGACGTGATTAGAGCGCTCTTTTCAGTTATGTATGACTATCCCTCAGGAACAGCATTTTTTCTGAATGAAAGTATAATTAATAAATGAAGAAAAATATTCATTGACTTAATAAAAAGACGTTAAACGTAAATAGGATAAAATTGAAAATAAAAACAGATAACAACAATTCACAATAAATTTTACACAAAAAACAAAAAAACTTTATTCACAGAACACAAAAACCATACAATAAATAAATAAGGTTTGTTCGTCGAGATTTTTAGTCAACGAGGCTGGCATCTCAGCATTGTGCTGCATTAGAATTTAAAGAAAAATCCCGATATAGCGCCGATTACGCTGAAATGACATAGAATAGGAAATAGAGTATGTCCTCCTATTCTATACCCCTGATAACGTGTATGCAAAAATTTGCGACGATCTATTGCGTGGTTGAGGCGTAAAAGCGTCACAAATAAAGTCACCTTCGTATATTTTTCTCAGCAGTCACCCCCCGATAGATTTCGGAACCTAGATAGTCAATTTTATGTCTAATTTTACAATTGTATTTCCTGATTACTACTTAGTCCCTTGAATTATATCTGCATACGTTCCTATCCCATACTACCACATTCAAATTTATAATATTACTTAGTATTAAAATTATCAATAACTAGCTGACCCGTCAAACTTCGTCCCGCCTCAATCAATAAATAAGAAGCGTTAATTTCTGAACGATGGGACGAACATCAAACGTTTGACATTCAAAACCAAAAAAAATAAAAATCAAACTTTTAAATTAAATTTGATTTCTGAATAACTTTTAAATTTAATTGATTTCTAAACGGCGGGACGAACTTCAAATGTTTGACAGGTAGGAATAGTTTCTAAGGGAAAGCGAAATTATTGTTTTTACTATATTCCAGGCATTTTTTTTCATATTTACTCACCTTTTATGGACTTCCACAAATAATTCAAAACCAAAATTAGCCAAATCAGTCCAGCCGTTCTCGAGTTTTAGCGAGAATAACGAACAGCAATTGATTTTTATATATACAGAAAATATTATAAAATTCTAAACATGCCGTGTCTGTATAAAAAAAGCTATTTTATAAAAACAACTCGAAAAGACTATATCGAGCCTTTACCGCCATTTTATTGTAAGCGATATTTTCAGTTTTTATTCAGTAGGTTCTAATCTAATTAAAATTGAAAGTTACATACATACATAACTTCACGCCAGGTCCCTTGCGGGGTAGGCACAAACAACAGAGCGCCATTCAGGCTTATACATACATACACACCTCACTTGCTTCTTTGACATTCATAGCTCTTGTCATGCACGCTCGTCTGTTCTTAAGGCTCCTGACATCACCTTCTGCTAGTACACGATCAATTTGATCATGGAAGGTGTGTCGTGGCCTTCCGCGACTTCTGCATCCATCCACTTTTGCATTGTATATCTGTTTAGTCATTCTTTCATCATACATTCGTTCCACATGCCCGAACCACCGGAGCATTCCTTTCCTTTCCTTCACCCCGACACTCTCTTTCAGAGTTTTAGTTTGACCTTTGAAAGTTTTAAAGCAAAATAATAGTTTAAAATATCTTTAAATTAAGATCCATTATTGACATATGTACTGTTATAAAATGTATCATTTATTAATGCATTGTAAAAAGTCTTTGTTCGATAAATAAATATTATATGTAATTTGGATGTAAAGGTTTTGTTGCGATATTTTACCTGACATTAGCATGTGGTAATAGAAACGATATGTGTGCAAATTTTGGGAAATAAAAACTATCTTAGCGATGCTTTGGTTCCAATACATATTATACATAAGATGAGACACGGTTGTAATGGTCACTAAGTCATTCTCTCTTTATTTCTCACACTATATCTCCTTATGTCTCTATTTCTCTCTCACTATCGCTTGCACTACATTTACTGGCCGAGATAAGTGTCAATTTATAATCGAGATTACCATTAAGCTATGTTTATTGGTTTAAATTTCAAATGGTTCACCTTTTATATATAACAACTTACCTATAATTTTTTTCATCGCTACGATTCCAAAAAAAAAATCTTTGTACAGTATTAGCTTATTTAGAAAATGAGTAGTATTTCACCCTAGAATATTCTGTGGATATGCTTATTAATATTAGGAATGTCTTGTTTAGGTAAACTCAAATAAGCGGCTTCTTTTGGCATATTGAAACGTGGTTTTATCTAGCTATAGCCGCTAATTGGTTCCCGCATGCATCAGGATGAACCATACATACAAGTAAAACGATAAAACGTCTATTTATCCTCTAAAATATTAATTGGGATCTATTAAACAATACTATTCGTAAATTATTTGAATCAATTTTTTTAATTGACACAGAAATTCTAAAAACGGATACATCAGCCCTATTTATGACTAGAGTTTGACAACGTGTCAAATCCTAGACAATACCTTTATTTTACTTACACAAAACTTAATTCAGTTTTTACATATAATAATAACATAGAAACTAAGTCCATTAGTCTAGACAACTGCCCAGCAAAACATAAAGATGAGTCGAAGAAAACCTGATTTTTAAGTAATGCAACGACGTGACAATGACATGTTGTTTATGGCAACGTAGATATTTGTAAGTAAATTTAAAAAATGTGATTGTTTTTTATTTATCCGTGCAGGAACGGAGAAAGAATACATTTTCCTCCGGCCGGGCGGCCTGTCGTAAGACGCGACAAAACAACCCACAGCCAGGTGGAAGGGCACTTGCCCGACTGAATGGCTACCACCCTTGGTAACCTGGTACCTTTAATGCTTTAAATAAGACACATTGGCCCACTGCCTAAATATTTAGCATTAACGCAGATGAAGCCCCAGAATATAGCTTTCTCATAAAGCGTTCATTTACTTCGCCAAATTGAAGCCGGAGATGCATAACAATGTAATTCTTTCGTCAGAATATAAACCTGTCAAGTCGGACTACGTGCAAAATGCGAATTAAGAGCTGTAGTTGCCGTCACCGTTCTCCGGTTGCCTCTGACCCTATATTCGCAAAAGGAAACAAACAAAAGCCTTTCCCACAATTAAGCAATTTGTGTGAACATAATTCAACGAGTGTATGGTGGTTCCTGCTAGTTCCTAGAGGTGTTTATTACACAACTGTACGAATTATTTTTAACACAACTCGCAGAGAAAAAGTTTTTTCATACGTTTTCGTAATTGTTAATCAAATTGCCTGAATTGCCTGACCAGCTTCTTGTGCTTGTTCTTATGCTACACAATGATATGCCAGTTCTGAAATTGATTTAATACTTTACATGTTTTTAATAAATGTGTATTAAAGGACAATAATTGATATAAATATCCTGCCAATCAGGTACCAAATAGATATGGCTGTGTTATTTTTATTTTATTTATTAAATTGCTCTTTGTCTGCATGTCTGTCTGTATATCGGCTAACTACTAAAATATGTAATGGATTTTTAAGCGATTTTCACCATCAGTGAGATAACTTTTCACGTAAGGTTTATATATATATATATACTAGCTGACTCGGCGAACTTCGTACCGCCTTATTCAAATAAATTAATAAACAAACAAATCGAGAAAACATGGCAAAGGGCTCATAGAATTTGAAAAATATATATAGCCTATAACCATCTACGATTAATTCCACGTCGAATGGTTGTGGTTTCATGCTGATCGGTCCAGTAGTTTTCGAGTTTACCTCGGACAAAGAAAACAAACTTTGCTTATATATATATAGATAGATAGATAGCCATAAACCATCTAGGAAAAATTTCGCATCGAATGGTGGTAGTTTCATGTCGATACGATCAGTGGTTTAAGCGTGATTGAGCCTCAAACGAACAACATTTTCATTATTATATATATATATAGATAGAAGATAGATAGATAGATTGCTTATATATATATATATATATATATATATAGATAGATAGATAGATAGCCATAAACCATCTAGGAAAAATTTCGCATCGAATGGTGGTAGTTTCATGTCGATACGATCAGTGGTTTAAGCGTGATTGAGCCTCAAACGAACAACATTTTCATTATTATATATATATAGATAGAAGATAGATAGATAGATTGCTTATATATATATATATATATATATATATATATATATATATATATATATATATATATATATATATAGATAGATAGATAGATAGCCATAAACCATCTAGGAAAAATTTCGCATCGAATGGTGGTAGTTTCATGTCGATACGATCAGTGGTTTAAGCGTGATTGAGCCTCAAACGAACACCATTTTCATTATATATATATATAAAGATATATATATATATATATATAACCTATTAAGTTTCTATGTAAGTAGAAAAAAACAATATTTTGTAAACGAGTCGCCGAAGTTCTCCTGATAAAAAATTATTGCAATATGTAACATATGTGAAGTTAAATAAGGGGTACGTTGTAGGGTTTGGGGGATATAAGAATGTTTTCCTTAGTATAAATGTCATTAATAAATCTTTTGTATTTCATTACATAACCAACAGAGATTATGTTCAAAACTTACTATTTTATATAAATTTATTTTGATTAATGGTCACTCTATCGCTGACATTCGACCGTAATTCATTCATATTTTATTAGTTTTAATTTGAATGTGTAGTATATTATGTATACCACCATCGCCACTCCTAATCAGCAATATTCTTGCTACGGGTTATCTGAAAGAGATCGCTTTTTAGCGATAAGACCGCCCTTTGTACCCTATTAGAATAATACTAGTTCGTAAGTTTTCTGCAATGGTATAGAATAAAGTGTTATCTATCTATCTATATTAATAGTATCATAAATGTAGTTTATAATTTCTTTTATATCGAGTCGGTTCAAGTAATATTTTGATAGTGTAAACTTTGTTTCTCTTCTCCCAAACTCTGAACTTTATAAATTTTTTGAGGTTCTTTTGACAAAGAGCACCTATAATTTATTTAAAGATACATTATTATTCTTTTGTATGAGAACCATCATTGAGTTTTAAAATTATCTAAAGTTCACGGCTTGTGTAATAAGAGTTAACTAGGCAGACTTTCATGAAAAGATTCGGCTGCGTTTGTATAACATTTAATTAAAACAGTCACGTTTGCAGGCGACCGCGAGGGTTTATTCCGGTACGGGATGCTACTGAAACTGTTACTGCCAACTACAGTGCAATATGGCAAATTTTAACGTAATTGCATAAAGATGATTATATGCATGTATAATTTCAGTGTCGAGCTTCATACATGTATAAGAATTGCTTTTTTGCCTTGACATAAACACAACAGACTATTAAAAAAAATGTGTGCGTCTGCAGTTCACACGCAGTAGAAGTGAAACTGCAGAGACTATAGTCACAGGTAATTATTCTTCTCTAAGTTTTATTAATATAAATATAATACCTTCAGCCTACATCTGTTAACATATAACAATAAAAAAAATCTATATTACACTTTAAATCACCAGGATAAAGTTCAAAATTCAATTAACTGTTACACATATTTTCCTTTGATCTATGTACAAAAAAATGTGTGCTGGGACATATATTAGAAGTGCAACTTCAACGGATAAGTGGAAAAAAGAATCGCAACGGACAAGTGGAAAAACGAATCGCAACGGACAAGTGGAAAAACGAATGGCAACGGATAAGTGGAAAAATGAATCACAACCGACAAGTGGAAAAACGAATCGCAACGTACAAGTGGAAAAACTTCAACTGACAAGTGAGAAAAAGAATCGCAACAAAATTTTAACTTCAAGTTTTACGGACAGAATGTTAATGTACTTGTCCAATTTGAAAACCTGCCCGTAAAATTTCAAGTTAAAATTTTGTTGCGATTCATTTTGTCACTTGTCAGTTAAAGTTTTTCCACTTGTATGTTGCGATTCGTTTTTCCATACAAATACAACGTAACAGTAACAAATGTGCATTTTTCGTCATCAATCTTCATTCGGACGTCAAATTACGTTAACAGAAAAATATTTCCAAAAATAATAATTCAATAAAATTTCGTTTGCTCATGTTTTGCTTCATCAGACTATTAAACCGATTTGAAAAATTCTTTCACTGTTAGCAAGCTACACTATCCCCGGGTGGCATAGGCTATATTATATTTACAAAAAAATTAAGGATCCTTACTAAAACTCCAACAATATAACCCGAGGTGTAAAAAAAATAACCTTAAATCGCGTGCGCTACGAAAACTATTGATGATATAATAAAATAATGTAGCACGACTTTATAGAACACATCATTATTTACAAAAAGTGTCGCGACAGCACATGTCTCACTATTATAGTTATGCAACAATAAGTGTTCTTTTGTTTTAAAAAATTAATTAAAATGCCGCCGCTAGAAAAGGCTCTTTATTTGTATCTTGGTATTCATCCTTATCACAATAAATTACTTCATATTCAAGACTGCTTTAATACCTTTATATACCTTTTTGAATTATTCAATTCGGACATTCCAATCAAAAGATATCACGAGTTTACAAATGTAAGTATTAGCACATGCGGCCGTGACGCTTTTTCGTGAGCGAAAAGTCGTAAGACCCCGAGAAGTTTCACTTCAAAAATATATGCCTTAAGCATATACAAATAGAGCTAAAATTCATCTGAAATATTTAAGTTTTTTAATTATAATTAAACTAACCAGTAAAGTGTAATGTGATTTATTTAGTTGAATTTCATGTATATATCTCTTTTTAGAGCCACTTTTTCGTTTCATCGATTTTCAAATCACAACGATTTTAAAAAAGTTTCACTTTAAAAACATTTTATTAATATAAACTTTTCTTTAAAGCTCTAAAAATAACTTTAATTTAAATCCCCATAACATATATCCCCATAACATATCCCCGATAACTTTAATTTAATTTAAAGACCCATTAACTATGTATTATCTACATTACACAATTTATATGGTATAATAATGTGTAAAAGCTTGTCGGGTTTACTTATGTCAAGATCTAGCTAAATAGTTATTGTATTTAGGTACTATTCATATTCTTTTCCGCAAACCCTTTAATTTAATACCCATATCATGGGATTGCACAATAAATAACTTATCCGCCATATTGTATTTAGAATGTCATTTAGCTCATCATACATTGTCATCCAAACCAAATGTGTATGCAAAATATCAACTCAATCGGTTGAGAGTAATTGCTTTAAAATTTAATTTCAAGAGTTGATCCAAATGTATATACTTACATAGATACATTCAAAAATGGTAAGGTAAATAAAAACTTTACTTGTAAAAATTAACATTTACTATCATAACATTGTAAACATTCCATACCTGTACATTGAGTCTTTAAGCTATAAAAAAAAACTGAAATAGGCTATACGAACGATGGAGAATACTATGCATTTTTCTTTTATTTTTTTTGTATATTACGAGTATATGCCTAAAGCAATTTTTGGCGTTCACCAGAAGTAAATTTAAAGAAGTTTTATTTTTAAAATATATGTAGAAAGGAGGCCGACATTATACAGTTCTCGACATTGAGTAGCCTCTTTATGCTCATCAATTCGTTTCAATATTTTATTCAAACATAAAGTTTCGGAAACTATTAAAGTCGAGCAACTGTAGCTGAAATCAATCTTAAACTTGAACTTTTCCTCGCGGAGACAGTCGGCTCAGACAAATAATGAGTCTCTGAATATCTAATGAAGTTCTTCATCCCTCTTAAAATTAAGATTCCTATTCTTTATACTATGGAGCGAGCTATGTCGGGTGTTTCTCTTATGAATAAAACTAGAAATGAGGATATATGTAAGAGAACCAATATAACTAACAGAGCTCGCAAAATTAGCAAGTGGAAGGCAGTGGGCCGGTCAAGTCTGCCGCAGGACTGATAGCCGATGCACCAGAGACCGCGTCTCGGTAAACGTAGGGTCGGACTCCATCCAGCCCGATGGACCGACGACCTGCCCAAGGTCGCCGATAGGCGCTGGATGAGGAAGTCAGAGGACTGCGAATGGCTGACGACGATTCTTTATACATATGGTTCGGCTGCGAATTTTATCTAAAATAGTGCCGTAATATGCCATTTCGGAAAAAACCCTGATAAACTGGCTAAAATTACCATTTGTGGCAAAATAAGAAATTCGACTGAGTAGTTCATTCCATATGCCGTACCTATATAATTATTTACTGAATATGCGAAAAAAGTAAATGTAAAGGTGGTGAAATTATAATACAAAGTAAATCGTAAAGAAGAATGGTTTTATTATTATAAAGTTGTTTAAGATTCTGATAACATATAATTTAAAAAAACAGACACAAAAAAATAAAACCGGTACCTACTGAGTTTAAATCATCATGATTATACTGAGATAATAAAATAAGAGTACAAAAGCGTCCGAGTTTTCGTTGAGGTTTAACAATAATTATTATGGTATTTCTTGGTGATTTCTTTAAGTTGATATATAGCGAGATTTCCGCTTCTAATGTAAATATAGTTAAAGGAGAAAGTCATAACTGTAGAACTCTATGGAAACATCTGAAATATAGAAAGTATTCAAAGGAAGCTCGTTTAAACAAGAATTCGAAGAATAATTGAGGTAGGAAGTATATTCGATTAACTTGGCCAGATTGTAGATGTTTTGCCCGTCGGGATAGCTACAATTACCTACACTGCACTACTCAATTGTGATTTAGCATTAGGGGCTAGGTTACAATATCTTTCCGAGGCAGACAGGACGTTGGAAACACCTCTCATGTAGCAAATTTATATACGCAACGGATACCAACTTGGACCTCTCTCTTTTCTTTCATTATATCCCAATTATTTGGGGTCGGCACAATATGTCTTTTCCTTCCACACTCTTCTATTCTGACATACATCTTCTGTCACACCACAAATCATCATATCATCCTTCACGCAGTCCATCCATCTTTTTTTTATCTACCTTTACATCTGTACCCATCCATCTTGTAGTTTAACATTCTTTTTGTCACGTGACTTTCATCCCTCCTCATTATATGCCCATACCAACTTAGTCTTCTTCCTCTCAATTTTTCAGTCACGGGTGCAACTTTCAAAGATCCCCCTTATGTATCACCTCTTCATACCAACCGATACCAACTTGGACCGTCAACCTGTTATCAGGCAGTCTCTATCTATATAAAAAATCTATATTAATAAGTATTATAAAGAGGTAAAGCTTGTAAGTTTAGATGTTCGGGGTAATCCCTGTACTGCTGAACCGATTTTGAAAAAAATTTCACCAGTGGAAAGCTACAAATATTTCAGTGACATGGGCTATATTTGCTAATGATTAAACATTTTTTAATTTTTTAATGAACTCCGTTGAAGTGGGCACGGACACGCCTTTCAAATATGTAACAGCAAGAACATTCCACTCAAGAATTGCGTATGAGGCACTGGGAGTTCCTGGCGTGCGTGCGTGCGTGTGTGCGTGGATATGCATGTGAATTTTGTAATGAGGCCCAGGGAAGTAGGTACGGGTATATCGTACTAGTATTTTATAAAATTACCGTAGTCAAGCCAAAGAACAGTACACTGTCATCACCTCTATGAAACTCTAGACTGTGTGTGTGCGGATTGACACAAATCAAGTCGATATTACCCTTTAACACATACAACACAAATATATATGTATACCACAATATAATAGTAACGAATAGCCACTTCGAACCTTAACGAATAAGGATGCCTGAAAGTTTCTCATTTGGAATAATTATTCAGATGCAGCTTCGTCCAAACAGCTTCGAGAAAGGACGCATTTATACAATTAAATACAAGACATTTTGGTGTTGTTGCGAATAGGTTAAAGGTTTAACTGCAAAAATTGTGAGTAGTTTGGAAGCTCGCCTCTGATTCTCCCCCGCAATATGAAAGGTTCCTGCCTGAAATTTCGCACCCGTCAAGATCCGATTGAGGACTGTCCACTGCGGGGGAACCGCGGTGGAGGCATGTGGGATTCACCGTGTTGGGGTGGTAATAGTACCTCTGAAAAAATGCGCTTTTTAATTATAACAACACTTAAAAGAGACCAAAATATTTCAGACCAATGTCATTAGAAATAGACCCCAGTGGTTTAATCACTTAACTACAACGACTCTGGATTTAATATCTTGAAACTGTGAGCTATACATAATCTTAGAACAATCTAATGCTGATATAATATGGATCATCCAAATTGAATATTTTTTTTGTGGATTGACAAGGGATAGTATACAGTATTCAATGACAGTAAATGATTCAAGTTTATATTTCACTTTGATAGTAAACATCCAATAA
Organism: Dendrolimus pini; assembly: GCA_949752895.1. Taxonomy (NCBI): domain Eukaryota; kingdom Metazoa; phylum Arthropoda; class Insecta; order Lepidoptera; family Lasiocampidae; genus Dendrolimus; species Dendrolimus pini. Next base: position 7,564,627 of record OX457125.1, on the reverse strand, counting down.
CGGCTTAAATCTGAAATTTATCTGTGTCTAGAGACACCGGTAGGTGTAAGACATAGCATCTAAAGTTCCACTTAATTTTGATACTGTCATATTCGTAATTAGAATCTTCTTTCTTCTTTTAAAATAAAATATAACTAATTCATTTGTCGACCTAAATTCTAAAGCAAACTAGACCATATGCGCAGAAGGTTCTTTAACACCAATTTATATTCCAAGTGGCAGTCCAACGGTCTCTGAATACTTACAAGTTGTCAATTGCTTGATTAAATGAGTACTTAGAAATTCAAATTATTTATTCAAATTCAACCTATAGACAAGTGGTGACGACGCGACGTGCTTAATAGTTTTCCCTAGGTCTTTGACTCTTTGTATTAATTTTTGTAAACAGAGGGAATATTAACTATATTAATAAGAGAATTAATTACTTCATAAATAATATTACTTAATATTTTAGAAGTGTTTGAGATTCATGGAATAATGTATACAAATTTGTAGAAAGTTAATTCGGTCTCTTTATATCTTCGTAAAAGTGCGAGTGAGAGAACGAACTCCATTTAGGTAGCTCGTTAACATATTTTTTTAAATAATATATTTAAAAACTAAGTATAACTTTGAAATAAAATTTTATTCTATATATTTATTATATTACTGAATACAATGTAAGAAAATGTAACTTATTTGTATTGTATTCTACCCATAGTCCCTCAAGACTATAAGTAGAATACTGAGCCCAGATCACCGTCTTCTATGGGTAAGGTGCCCAGAAGGCTGGCTACGTTTCCTCGTTGGATCGCCATACTGATCCGTTGGCCGAGGTAGGTACCAGCCTTCTGATCACCTGAAGAGTCAATGAGTCTTTTATTAGTTTCTATATTTCGTTAACATGACCACTGTAAATTCATCGAAACATTGTATAATATACATAGTTAGATGTATTGTTACGAGCTACATAGGACTCGAATTAAAATGGCGTTGCAATTACTATAGAGTTTATTACAAACACGTATAAAACAAGCACAAATATGACTGGACACAGCCAGTAGAAACTGCACGATTCAATAACACGCGCAAAGTCCGTCACTATATCGCTAATCAAAAGTACTACACACGTCTTGCACCAAATTGTTTTCGCCGGAATATTCAAATTCTTTCATTGCTTTACAGTATTTTATTCATTCCTACTACTCCATAGTACCTTAAAGAACGCTTTGAATTTATTTCTTGCTCTCACAACTTACGCCCTTCCAGTCAACATAGACTTATTACTCCTATTCATAATACAATGTTTTTCAATAATTCTTTCACGGTTAAGGCTGTCCAACTTTGGAATACATTGTCTGTTGCTGTTAGACAAGCAAAATCTCTATTAATTTTTAAGAATATGATCAGGAAATACTATCTGCAATATAATGGTATGTAATTTTTTTGTATTTAGTATTATATTGCATATAGCTATGTATTTATTATGTTCAAATATTTGGATTTCATTACTATATATCGTATATGTATAATATAACTTATGTATTGTATATATTTATTACCAAAATGTAAGTAATCGTACAACAATTGTGTGTCTCACCATCGCCACTCCTAATCAACAATACTTCTGCCACAGGTGATCTGGAAGAGATCGCTTTTTAGCGATAAGACCGCCCTTTGTACGCAATTAGAATAATAATAGTTTGTAAGTTTTCTGTAAAGTTCTACAATAAAGTGTTATCTATCTATATATATTTCTTGTCATTTTTTTTAATGAAGTCAATAGATGATAAATATCATTAAAGAAGATGCTTTCAAAGTCATACAAAGTGGTTCTGTAACAGTCTGTGTGTTTAACTTTAGAAATATGAAATCAACATTTTTGAAGCATTTTAGTAAACAAATACTTCGATCAAAAATTAGTTTGAAGAATATGTATTCAGTCTGTAAAGTTTGAGATGTAGGTGTTTTTTTGACGATAAATATAGTATTTGAATAGGTATGGATTACTACTCCAAAAAACAATAACCAAACTGTTGATGTTCGTCATCTCTATTGAAATGTTAATTGTGCGTAGACTGACTGACACGCACTTGGCCAATTCAGTTTTCATGTTTTGGATCCGAAAAATTATTATAGTAAGAACTTTAGGGAAAATGTGTACCTGTACTTATGATAACGGGAATTAACAATAAGTACTTTTTATCCTAGAAAATTATACATTTTCCATGGGATAAAGCTTTGAAGACTGAACAATTATTTATTTCTATAACTCACTAGTGTTCCGCGAGCATGTCCACGTTGAGAGAATTGCTAAGTTATTTTAGTGTTCTGTATAAATCTTGCTTAGACGGAACTCTTATCTGTAAATAATGGTTTTGTCCATCCTTCTACCTACGTATGTATGTGCGTCATATTCATTTTTCAAAAACTACAAAGTTCTTACGATATATAAAACTTTGAGAAAATGTGTATTAAATAAATAACTTGTACAAATAAATAAATAGACATACACACAACAATAGTGTAAAGAAATCTGAAAAAAAGTAGGACTGACAACCACACTCGTACAGGTAACTGAGGGATGAATTACTTTTAATCTAGCTAGCTGCGCCCCGCGGTCTCTCCCGCGTGGTGATTGAAAATTGTCATAATTCCAAAATAAAAGATTTTTTTCTAAAATAGAAGTAGCCCAAGTTACTCCTTTTTACATCAGCTACCTGCCAAAAAAAGTCCCGTCAAAATCGGTCCAGCCATTTCAGAGATTAGCCGGACCAAACAGACAGACAGACAAAAATTGTAAAAAAAATGTTATTTTGATGTATGTACCGTATATATATTCATATACATGTAGTAAAAAGCGGTAATTTCAATATTACAAACAGACACTTCAATTTTATTTCTATGTATAGATATGTACTGTAAAGCCGTGCACTCACTTGCGAACCGTAACCATAACCGTTACAGTTACTGTAACCGAAAATCATAGTATTGTTACGAGCGCGCCACAAAAGTGGAGCCATGGAAATCCCGCTTCTGACACCAGAAATGTTACGAGCGCGCGGGGTTACGCTCTAGTTTTTTCTAAAAGTTCTAAAACTAACTAGATGGTTCCGCCATCATTCGCCACACTATGTACGTGGCTGGAGAGTAGAATTGTCAGACAGAAAAATGAAAAAGGAGCGCGGGTGAGTTATATTTTGTATAAGATGAAAGACTTACGAAAAAAAGGAGGATGTGCTTAAATTAATAAAACCACGAATATTTTTTTATGTTTTATTTACTTACATACTTGTCTGAACTACATATTTTAGACAAAATATCATAATTGCTTATCATAAAAGAGGCGGCCAACGCATATTGCATTGCAACTTACAATGCCACATGCATTGGGTTGAGTGTGTCAGTGTGGGTTAAAATTCAAGTGATTTCGGATTTAGTTTGATTAGGGAGGACAGGAGGACAATTTGACGAAAAGCGCATATCCTCCATTTGAATATAATATGGCAAGCCTACTAGTGAGTTTATTGCAAGTGCCACACGGCGCGCTCACAACGAGCTCATAAAACGAAGATCAATATTGACGTGAACATTATAGTACGTTACTGTATCCGCTTGGTTACAGTTACGGCTCGCAGATGAGTGCGCGACTTAATATATACTATTCAGATCTTCAAAAATAATAATGGTGTGTGTATAAAATATTTGCTTCCAAATACATGAGAACCTTTGGACTAACGAGTAAAAAAATTTGTAAGCATTCATAGAGTGCAAAAATTACTTTCAACTAAAATTAGTTTGAAAATGGGGTACTTTGAATAAAATGCTTTTTACTTCTGTTACTAAATGATAAAAACCAGATGACTATCACTTTTAAGGAACTCTTCACTATGTGGACTGGCATGCATTACTGCATCATTTACGCAAGTTTTTAGCCTGTAGCAGGCAGTCTGGTCTGTCTGGCTACGGGTGTTTGCAACACCAGAAGCGACGTTAACCCATCGTCGGCTTTAAAAAAATATTAGAAACAAAATAATAATACCAATATTTGCAATCAGATTATATGTTCAGAATGACAATAGGCTTTTTAACGTGATGTATTGATAAAATGTAACTCCCGGAAACGCGCGTAAAAGCTGGGGATAAAATAACATTGAATCCTCATAATTATTCAGTCAAATATTTTCGATGTATACTTACATATTTGTAAACGGCCTAAAAATGTTATGTCAACTTTTCAAAAATAATCGTTTCAATTTGTAAAACTCCGGGTTAAAATATTTACCAACTATATATGGAACTAACTATTCGCCACATATTTATACACATGTACCACCTACCCACTAATATTTCAATCCCTTAATTTATATTTCTTTAATTTCATTAGAGTATAGTGGTTCACGTACATAGAGCTAGAATTACAAAAATTATAATAGACCTACCTCGGACAAGGGATCAGTGTAACAATCCAGTGACGAAACGTAACCAGCTCTCTGGGCACCTTGCCCATAGAAGACCGTGACCTAGGCTCAGTATTCTACTGACAGTCTTGAATGATTATAGGTGGAAAATAGCATAATTAAGTTTTCTTCTATTGTATTCGTTTATCTTTGTTTAATATAATTAGAACTAGAATTACAAGATATTTTTTGTCTAGTTAGTTTATTATTTGTCTATGAAATCCTTGCAGAAACGAAGAATGAGGAATTATTTCTGGACCAGTGGCCAGTCGTAAGATGCGACAAAACAACTCAAAGCCAGGTAGTAAGGCAGTAGGCCATTTGCCCGTCTGAATAGCTACCACTCCTAATCTAGAGCGAATCAACGGACGGGTCCCAGTCCCTCTCCCCTCTTTAGAGGCCGGCAGCACATTGCACCTACTTACACCTTTGGTGTTACAAACGTCTATGGCGAGGCAAGGCAAGGCAATGGCAACCAGTTTCCTCCATGAGCCAGGCCAGAAATAATAAAGAAACCGTGCATTTAGTTTAAATTATCATTAATATATTTAGGGCCGCTTGTATAAGGTTCCTTAAATTTATTTAAGAAACAAAAACGTATTTAATACCCTTAAATACAATTAGCGTCTTGCACAATGCAAAATTTGCCGCTAAATATGTTTAAAGAACTGTCAATACGTTTTGTGTAAAACGTATTTAGAGAGTTTATTATGATTAACTAATTTTATTTAAAGGCGATCGTTATGCAAGCGGGCCTAAATATTCTAAAGTAACAGCTGTTCGTTAAAATAATGAAAAAATAAAAAGCAAGTTCTTCCCAAATTTCTTCTATGTATATATATAAAATCCGTGCAGGAACGGAGAAAGAATACAATTTCCTGCGGCCTGTCGAACGAGGCGACGAAACAACCCACAGCCAGGTGGTAGGGCATTTGCCCGACTGTGGATGGCTACCACCCCTGATCTAAAGTATATCGCCATAACAACCTTGAGTTGTGTTTCGGCATTAGTAACATGTTTCAGTCTCCCTTAAGAGAGCAGCAGCGCATTTGGTGTTGCAAATGTCCATAGGCGATGGTAACCGCTTTCCATCAAGTGGGCCGTCTGCCTGTCTGCTGAACTCCTGCAATAAAATAAATATAAAATAAAATATATAATGCAAATTCCAAGTAAAATTCTCATATCACACAAAGACACGGACATTTTGGAATTAATAATGTAATGAGATTACCTTCTTTGGTTACCGAACCTTGAAATCATCACACACTTCTCGGTTCACTAATATAATTCCTAAGAAAGAAATATTAAAAGTAAGATTGTGGCTAGCCGATAGTGCTATTCTTGCGTACATTGTACAACAACGTTTAGCAAGTCGTCTCTCTCCTCGTAAAATACAAAAGCAATAAATGTCAAGCACAAACAGCCAAGTCTCACGACATAAAAGTTTGCGGTTGTAGATGGCCTCCGAGACTGAGAGGCTATTCAGCGTTTTTCTATAATATTGTTTACAGACAAGTATAATTTCACTTTGAATTCAGCGTGGAATGGAATTTTTCAAGAGCTGCTGAAAAAAAACAGTGGTGTTGATATTACTTTGATTCTTACACGGGTGAAATATTACAGAAAATTGTTTCTTTGTTGCTGGTCTTATATTATTTCGTATTAAATTTTTAATCGATGTTTCGTAAAATAAATGAAGTCATGACCTTTATAACCGAATTCAAAAAGGTCCTCAACTTGATTGGTATTATTTTTTTGTAATAAAAAAATAATACCAATAATATTTGAACAATGACGTAAATAAATTTTTATCTTTGTCATAAGGGCTAACTCCAGATGTCGGAACCCTAAGAACAATGTTCACTGAGATGAAAAACAACATGAAAATTTTAACGATCTCGTATTTTTCAGTTCAGTTAAACAACATTTTCAATGTTAACGTGACTAAAGTAACTCGGACGTGTGAAAACTTCTAGTAAAAAGTTTCTTGCAACATTCAGTGCAATTTATTACTGGTGACTGCATTTATATAAACAACAAATACCATTGTATGTATGTTTTGAATTTAATTCTGTCTTTTGAAATTATATTGCAACCAATTGTGCCAACTCTCTTGACCTTTCAGCCTCTCTAGTTAAGTGGAATCTTTACCACACACTGCAACACAGATGATGCGGGTCGATTCCTGGCACAGCTAATTTCCTAAATTAACGTTCCATTATTTACTTATAATCTGAGTGTCCGATCCCAAAGTAATCCGCTGTATATTATTCATAGCCATAATACACACACACACACACACACACACACACACACGCACACACACACACACACACGCGCACATATATATATATATATAGTCATAATTACAATTTTAATGTGCTAAAAATTATGTCATAATTGTAGTCTATAAATAATATCATATAATGTACGATACGTGATTGAAATTACACACTTTACATACTTGATTCATAATCTATATATATATTTTATCATAACTATTAATATACTACAGAATGTACACGTCTTGCTCGTATCATAATCCTCGCTTGACTGCTTCACCCCTCCGTTCGGGTATTGTTTTATCGTAAACTATACAATACAACACTCGACCGCGTGGACTGCCTTTTCCAAGAAAACGTAATCTGCACATCTGCTTAATTATTCCTGCGAACGGCCATAAACGAGTACGATACACAACAGGCTGTTTTTCTAAGTTAACAAAAGAAGTCCAAATGCGGAAAGGTAATAAACTGTGCTTTATGGCACGCAGGTGTGCATTTACTTTTGTCGGCATGTAACAATATTATAAATGCGAACTTACTCATTTACAGCTTACTCGAACGATGACAGCGCATGTTATTGCAACGGAAATTGTATCTCTTTGAGCTGATTTGTTATTTTCGGAAATATAAAGAAGTCTTACGGTGGCAGGTCAGGGCTGTAAAGAGGGTGACCCAAGAGTTTGATAGGTGTGTGCTGTCTAGTAAGTCCCTCGTTTTGAGCGCGGTATGGGCGGGCGCGTTGTCGTGGTGGACCAGTAGCCCGAGGCGCTCTGTGTTTGGTCGCTTGTTGCTCATAACCATTCGACGTTGATGCTTCTTTGGTTCCGTAAAGGAATTTCTTTTTGAGGAATTGGTGTCAAAGTAGCCAGTCCAATTGAAAAAACTCGCGATCAAAATCCGACTCGTTCTGAAACACCCAAGCCATCGACGGACGCTTCGTTTCTGGATCGTATTGATAAACCCATGACTCGTCACCTGTAATTATGTCACCAACACGCCGAGACGAGCCTGCTTCAAATTTGTTTATCATATCACGGTACCATTCCACCCGGGCCTGCTTCTGAGCATCGGTGAGGTTGTGCGACACCCAGCGTGAAACTATCCTCCTCACGCGAAGATTCACATGTAGAATATCGTGAAGGCTTCCCGATCCAAGCTGCAATACGTGCTGAACCTTATGGGAGCTGCATACGTCTTGCCATTATAGCAGACATTGCACTACTGGCTCTCCATATATTCAATGTACTCTGTGCTACTGGCTAGCGCAATGCAGGAGCGCACATATTAATAGTTGCTTTATCTCGCTCGCACATCATCCATCCCGCTCACACACTGTACTATATATTGTACTAGCTTCTTTTCGCAATACTTTCTGAGTAGCCTAGTATGAAGTTTTACTATCATACTTATATCAATGTGAATGAAATCAGCAATGGATGACATCGCCAATTCGTCACGCGTGAGCGTATACTGTTTCGTACAAAACTTACCCGAAATTTACTTTTTACGTACTTCAAATTAGGTTGAGGATCCTATCCGGGACTGTAGTAGTTCATAATCGACTGAACTGAAAATAACCCCGTCCCTGTCACACAAAGTCAACACAAAAAGGATAAAACAGGTTTATTTAAACGTAGATTCTTTCAACGTCCCCCGGAATAAGCCGAAGCCGCCCTTGTATCATCGGGTTTCACTCGAAGTAGCGATCAAAATCAAACTTACTCAAATTTGCAATGGAAATATTTTATTTCCCCTTTGAGCCTTCAAGGTTTAAAGGGCCGGGTCGTCAACTGCTTAAGGATATTAAACTTCCTACTTGTTGCCGTAACGTTATTTTTGCTGGAATATTTTCTTACTTTGGCGTAATGAAAATAATGGTTCCGCGAACCAATGCGGTAGTGAGCGCGAATTAGTTTATATCTAAAGGCTCTCTCGAAAAACTTGTGCTTAAAAGCATAAAAAGAAAAATGTGTTTTTCGATATTCATGCTTACAATTATACCATTTCGGTTAATAAAAAATCAGTATACACTTGCCGATCGAACCGTTCCTCTTTGTATGTTACAATCTCTTTTCTCAGATACTACTGAGTCTATAAACACCATTTAATATAAAAGTGTACTTTATATGCTGTTACACGATGGTGAGGGTGAACTGTGAAAAAATTATTAACATTTTTTTCTTCAGCCAATTTCTGTCCACTGCTGGATGTTGGTCTCCTGTCTTCCTCATCCACCCCTGCCGGCGATCTTGCGCAGATCCTAAATCCACCTGGCTGGCGGGCGTCCTACGGTACGTTTGCCGAGACGTGGTCTCCACTCCAGGATTCGTTTGCTCCATCGGCTGTCGATCCTGCGACAGACGTGACCGGCTCGATGCCCGACCGACAATTAAGAGAATGTAGTGTAGTAGTGTGGGAAGAAAAATTAACGAGACTATTTCTCAGTGTATATAGGACGAATGAGGTATCCTTAGTCAGATTCATTTGATTTTATCCGAGCAGGAACGGAGAAATAATACAATTTCCTGCGGCCGGGCGGCCTGATGTAAGAGACGACAAAACAACCCACAGCCAACTGGTAGGATATTTACCTGTCTTGATGGCTACCACCTCTGGTCTAGAGTATGCCGCCATAACAACTTGAGTTGTGTTCCCGGATTAGTGGCCAGGTTCCAGTCTCTCTTAAGAGAGCAGCAGCGCATTTGTAGCACCTTTGGTGTTGCAAATGTCCACATGCGATGGTAACCGCTTTCCATCAAGTGGGCCGTCTGCCTGTCTGCTGAACTCATACAATAAAAAATAAAAAAACACGATGCATTTTTTTAGATTAGATTTCTTGTTTGATTTTCTGTTTGTTTGTTGTTCGGATACATAAAAATTAGCATATTCCGACACAGTTTCCACTAAAGCAATAGATAGCTAATTCCTTTTTGAAGTGAAACTTCTATATAGAGGGGGTCTTACGATTTTTCGCTCACGAAAAAGCGTCACAGTCACGTGGTCTAATTCTTACATTTTTAAACTCGTGATATCTTTCGAATGGGATGTCCGAATTGAATAATTCAAAAAGTTATATATAGTATTGAATTAGTTTTGAATATGAAGTAATTTATTTTGATAGGATTAATACCTCGACCTAATAATGGTTTCATCGCTCCATCACGTTTCTCATTATGGTCAATGTTCGGCGGATGCTTTTTCCTATCATGACATGATTTTTCTCTCATATAACTTACATCCGCCGAAAGCCAAACCTAAAATCATCCTTCAGCGCAATTTTGGTGGCATGAGCCTAGATGCCCTACTAAAGGACGCTCAGGAAATAGACTGGTCTGGGGTGGCCAGTGCAACTACTATTGATGAGAAGGTTCATGTGTTTCATGCGGCTTTGATGAAGCTGTATGATATTCATGCACCTTTACGTCGTATAAAGGTCAAACATTTGCCTGCACCGTGGCTTACCGATGATATTAAATCGCAGATGCACAAGAAATCTAAAGCAAAAACTAGATATAAAATGAAGCCAACCGAAGCAAACAAAGCCGCTTATGTGAGCATACGTAATCGCTGTAATAGAGTGTGTAGGGACGCTCAACGCCGTTATATCCACGAATCAGTTCAAAATGATAATCCAGCTAAAGTATGGAAGTTTCTACGCTCGTTGGGGATTGGCAAACAAACGGAAATCTCGGTCAGTCAAAAATTCAATATCGATGATTTAAATCAACATTTCTCAACCACTTCTGACTTTGATGTAGTAATAAAGTCTGAAACTTTGAAAAGAATCTCGTCCAAGCCAACACTCAAGCATTCTCCTTTTCTTTTTAGTCGATTTACTGACAGTGATGTTAAGAAAGCTGTGCAATCCATCACATCTAATGCTGTCGGCAGTGATAGCATTAGTCGCAACATGATCCTACCCATACTGGATGTCATTAATCCTACCCTTACCCATATCCTTGATACATCCATAACCTCTTGTGTATTCCCAGCCACCTGGAAGGAAGCCCAGGTTACTCCTCTTCCAAAAAAACCAAATCCCGCTTCCTTTTCTCAATTTCGTCCTATTTCCATACTACCTTTGCTTTCCAAAGTCCTCGAACGCTTAGTTCATCAGCAGCTAAGTGTTTTCCTGAACCGTAATTCCCTCTTGAATCCTTACCAGTCTGGTTTTCGTCCTGGCCACAGCACCACCACAGCCCTCATTAAAATTACAGATGACATCCGGCATGGCATGGACAATGGTTTGCTAACTGTGCTATCGCTGCTCGATTTCAGTAGTGCTTTTAATAATGTTGACTTTGAAGTGTTACTCAGCATCCTACGCTCTATTAACATATCTCCTGAAGTTATCGACTGGTTTCATAGTTACCTGTATGGACGCCGGCAGCGCATTCGAGTTGATGACGACTATTCGTCGTGGTGTGATCTCTCTGCCGGTGTTCCACAGGGCGGCGTACTATCTCCTTTATTATTCGCTGTTTTTATAAACTCAATTTCCAATGAACTTACTTCATCCTATCACCTCTATGCAGACGATCTACAAATTTACACACAGGCACCGGTTGCTACAATAAATCAAGCAGTCGCAGCAATAAACTCTGACTTTGACCGCATACTGCAATGGTGTAAATCGAATGGACTTCTTGTGAATCCTGAGAAAACTCAAGTAATTATCATCGGTAGCTCACGGATGCTGTGTAAAATTGACTGGACCTGTATGCCAACTTTTCTTTTTGATGGAAAGATTATCCCTATCAGTGATAAGGTCAAAAACCTTGGAGTTTTATTTGATAGTGAGTTGTCCTGGAGACCCCATATAACGGAGTTAAGTAGGCGGTTGTTTCTCTCCTCCAGGTCACTCTGGCGGCTGAAAAACTTCCTTCCCATCGCCACCAAAATTAAGCTTGCAGAGTCGCTACTTTTACCTATACTTGATTATGCCGACGCCAGCTATCTAGATCTAAATCAAGAACAACTTAATAAACTTGAGCGCCTCCAAAACTTTTCCATAAGGTTCATATTTGGGTTACGCAAGTATGACCACGTTTCTGAATTTCGAAAAAAACTCAAGTGGTTGCCAATTCGTTTTCGCCGGAATACTCACATTCTTTCATTGCTTTACAGTATTTTATTCATCCCTACTACTCCACAGTACCTTAAAGAACGCTTCGAATTTATTTCTTGCTCTCACAATTTACGCCCTTCCAGTCAACATAGACTTATTACTCCTATCCATAAGACAACATTCTTCAATAATTCTTTCACGGTTAAGGCTATCCAACTTTGGAATTCATTGCCTGTTGCTGTCAGACAAGCAAAATCCCTAACAACATTTAAGAACTTGGTCAGAAAATTCTATCTGCAATATAATGATATGTAATTTTTTTATAATTAATAGATATTATATTGCATATATTTATATGTTTATTATGTTTAAATAGTTGCATATTATCACAATATCTTGTATATGTATATAACTTATGTGTATATTTGTATATATAGTATAGTTATATATTTATTATTAAAATGTATGTAATCGTACAATAATTATGTATACCACCATCGCCACTCCCAATCACAATATTCTTGCCACGGGTTGTCTGGAAGAGATCGCTTTTTAGCAATAAGACCGCCCTTTGTACACAATTAAATTATTACTAGTAGTCCGTAAATTTTCTGTAATGGTGTACAATAAAGTGTTATCTATCTATCTATCTATCTATACCAAGATACAAATAAAGAGCATTTTCTAGCGGCGGCATTTTAATTAAATTTTTAAAGTAAAAGAACACTTATTGTGGGATAACTATAATAGTTAGACATATGCTGTCGCGACACTTTTTGTTAATAATGACGTGTTCTACAAAGTCGTTGTACATTATTTTATTATATCATCAATAGTTTTCGCACCGCAAGCGATTTAAGGGAAAAAAATCACCTTGGGTATCTTTATTGGAGTTTTAGTAAGGATCCCTAGTTTTTTTTTGTAAATATAATGTAGCCTATGCCACCCGGGAATAGCGTAGCTTGCCAACAGTGAAATAATTTTTCAAATCGGTTCAGTAGTTTCGGAGCCCCTTCATCAAAACTGAGCAAACGAAATATTTTTGAATTATTTTTTTGGGAAATAATTTTCTGTGAACATAATTTGAGGTTCGAATGAAGATTGATGACGAAAGATGCGCATTTGTTAATGTTCCGTTGTGTGTGTTTAATTTTAGAGTAGACTATGGATGTTTTTTTGGTTCCGGATCGAATACAGTTTTTTGTTTGATAAAATAAAATGTTTAAATAAAAAATGCGTTAATTAAAATGTACCTAACCTAACCAAATCATAATTTGCAGTAAACCTGCGAAAAATCGAAATGTGTGCTGGGACACATATTAGAAGTGAAACTTCAACGGATAAGTGGAAAAATGAATCGCAACAAAATTTTAGCTTGAAGTTTTACGGGCAGGTTTTCAAATTGGACAAGTACATTAATAATATGCCCGTAACACTTCAAGTTAAAATTTTGTTGTGATTCATTTTGTAACTTGTCCGTTGCGATTCATTTTTCCACTTATCCGTTGCCATTTGTTGTTCCACTTGTCCGTTGCGATTTGTCTTTCCACTTGTCCGTTGATGTTTCACTTCTAATATGTGTCCCAGCACACATTTCGATTTTTAAATTTTGCGATACTTTGAGTCTTAGGAATTCTGCGGCAATTTCAAATAATGCGTGGACGAAGTCACTGACATATCCTAGTATTCAAATAAAGATTCGTCTTTGAATACGACGTACTCATTTTACTGAAGACTGCCGGTGGGATAAATTCAATAAATGACCCTCGTCCCAACTTTATAAGGTTTGAAGAAATTAGTTCTGCCTTAGACCAAATTTCATTACTGAGAGAGAGAAGCTTTAAATATGTTAGGAATAAAATGCAATTATTTTACATGTCTTACATGGGAGCTTGAGGCGCACAAACTTTATCGAGGCACAGTGAACAACCTGGAAGACGTCTCACGTGACCAAAAGATTTATGCGTTGCCCTTCAGCGAGGTAATGTGGACAGTCTTTTGGGCACGTTCCCAATTGACAGCGATCTGGCACTAGATTTTATAGTTTAATTTTAATTTGTATATATAGTTTTACTTAGTTTAATTTATAATATACTTTTAACTATTGTTGCGTACTCCTTTTATTTGCAACTTTTTATATATATATATATATATATTTTTTATTCATTTGAAGTTGTCAAATTATTAATATTTTTCTCTGTCTGCCACATACCAACGATCATTGTATTTTATCATTTTTCCATTAAATTTATTCATTTTACCTAAGCCTATCATTCCCTGGGTTATCTCCGCAACAACTACAATTTTAAAATATTTATTTAAGTTTAATTTAAACACCTTACATATTATAGTCCGGTCAATCTAGACCAAAAATGAGAGGGAAGGTGCATAAAATCACTACAAAAAATCAGTAAAAATTTTCAAAACATAATTATAAATAAAAAAATTTGTTCCCCATCATTCCCGTGTATGGATTTTTTTTTACTCGAGGTTAACGGTCAAAAAATGAGTTTTTCGCGATTTTCAGCGAAACGGTAAGTTTTATCATAAAAGTACTACAGACAAAAATTGTAGATCATAAAATTATCTATAAAAAATGTATCAATACTTTTTTCCTACGAGCCGCCGTTTCTGAGATATATCGATTCAAAAAGTTGTAAAATATATAACAACACTAGAGATGTATATACGTGACGTACTCATGCATATTATGACAAAAACAACTTAGTAGTTAGTAAAAAATAAAATCCATACACGGGAATGATAGAGAACTTAAATTTTTTATTTGGGTATAATTACGTTTTGAACAATTTTACTGACTTTCAGCTTGTGATTTTATGCACCTTCACTCTCATTTTTTGGTCTAGATTGACCGGACATAATTATGCTTTTAGAATGTTTCTATGTCACGTTCATATAACCTTTAATACTAGACAGGATTTCTCTCTTCGCTGGCCACTAATGCCGGAACACAAGTCAAGGTTGTTACGGCAGCATACTTTAGACCAGAAGTGATAGCCATCTAGACGAACAAATACTAGGATATTTGCCTGGCTGTAGATTGTTCTGTTAACTCTTACAACAGGCCGCAAGAAATGGTATTCTTTCTCATTCCATGCACGGATAAGACGACATAAGGTTTTTTAACAATAGCTCCATTATATTTATATGTACCACCATTATACCATCTTTAAATAATGACGCGAGTGAAATACCCTAGTAATTATTATATTTCTTTTTTTGGACACATAACTTTTCATTTGTAATATCAATTATATATGGAAATATGTTTTCGAATTATTATTGCAAACGTCCACAAGCAGGCAAAAAATACATTAAATCAATAAAAAAATATTACACACACTACCATGTATTTATATATAATACTCTTTTTTTGTTGTTCAACTGAAATTAACAGTGTAGCCCTGGCAAAATCACAATTCTATAATCACAATATAGAAATATATAGTCTTTGACATTAATGATTATAATCGAATTTCGACCACGGGCGACAACTAGTTACAATAATTAAGTGACCTCACTGACTGACTGACTGATTCCCATATCTCCTACAGCCCAAAGTACTACAGCTAGGATCGTGAAAATTTGCTTACATGTCGGGTAAAAAAAAAGTTTGTGTGAAAATCCGTCATTTTCAATATAAAAAACCACAATATTTCATATACCTTCTTAAGAAATGAATGTACAAGTGTATCGATGTTTTTGGAAATTGAACCCCTAAGGTAGGGTGACCTTAGGGTTTAGGGCATCCATGCTTGCAGTGTATGTGTTTATGTATGCATTTCACTAATTGAAAAAATTAATACTAACTTTACTTTCGTCTTTGCCTACTTTAAGGAAAAAAAAGTGTGTGTGTAGTTATGTACACGTGTTAGAAGTAATACTTCTTTAAATTGGTTAAATAAATATGGCTTTATTTATTTAACCGACCGTATTGAAAAAAAAATACAATCATAAACTGAGGTTAACTCTAAAAATACAATCAAAAACTGAGGTTACCTCCAAATAACTTAACTAACTTATATAAAACTCGTATATTAATTAAAACACAATAAAGTAAAGAAATATTACAATGCTCGTCTCACAAATTCACAATCCATCTATCAACAACTCGTTGCTACGCAACCACCATACTACACTCGGCCATCCTGAAAAACTAAAATGTTGAATATAGGTAACTTCAGGGTGTCGGTTGACTATAGCTAACTTCATTATGTATCTTTTTTCGTGTGACGGTGTGAGCGCGCTACCGTAAAAATTTACTCTCATCATTTTTCACTAACGCGCCTAATAAAGTATAACTTCAAAAAAAATTCAGCCTTAATAATTAAAGTCAATTGTACAATATACGTCAAACAGAAAACTTTGTTTGGGTATTTGTATGTTTCAACGCCAAAGTTTTCCAATTAACGTCAAACATATAACTCATGAATATCAAATGCGTACACCAAATTTGTAATTTCAGATGTTTCTGCTAGTGAAGTCTTAATAATTTTAGTAGTCTCGGATAATAATTTTTTTAAGTATCAAAAATCAATCACGTGATACAAGTAAAAGGGATATGATATGATATATGATAAGTATAACCACTTTAGCCACTCGTGATCTATGAGAGTTAAACCAAACCACCAAACCAAATAAAACTATGTATTAATGCCTTTAGTCTAATTTTTAACCCAGCGGGCATAAGGTTAAGACTTGTGATACGGAGCGTAAGATGGATGTGCCATACCCATGGTTTATGTAACCCTGAAAAAACTTATTTTGGACATCATATTTTTAGTTTTAGTATTAGAGTATTTTAAAATATAGAAAAAAAATATTTTTACGAGGCTTACTGAAAATACACGAACCCAGAACAAGTACCTACATTTGATGCATTGTGTGTACACGGCGGGTCTGTGCTTTAAGATTTCTATTAAATAGATTGTTCTTAAAGTACTATATAATATAACTACTTTCTGTAACTTGACGTATATTAGATATGGGAATAAATAGAGCGGACACAGACAATGTTGAAGGTTTTTTTAGACTTATTATCTCGGGCTTACTTATTAACACCGAGATATCGTTTCATTTTCAGACTTGTTGTCATCATCATCCGAGCGTTAAATCCCGGTTGCATTCGGGGCGTCTGCCTCGAAGCCCGGGGTCTCCTTTCCTACTTTTTCGTCTCACTTCGCGCGGTTTTTGGAATCCTTATTTGTGAGACCGTTGGTACGCATGTCATACTTTACGACATCAAGCTAGCATTTGATGGGCCTACCTCTTCGACCGGGATCTAGCGGAGGCGCTATGATTAGACATTTGTTCCCCACGTAAGTGCCGGTTTCCGTAAAACGTGGCCATACCAACATAGGCACTCTTGCAGTTTATTTTATTCGTTATGTCAAGGACATGGAAACTGCCCCATTCTTTTTCAGACTTGTATATTACATTTAGTTTCAGCTATTATAGCTGGACGATTATAAATATTTGGGAGCAAGCTGACCTTATAATTAATATTTGGTATTTCTTTATATACCTATAATAAAATATTCACCGATAGGAGGACCTAGAGGCAGCATTACAGGTAGTTACGGTCCTAGGGACAGGAACCACCTAACACGGTCCACCCGTAAAAAGTGTTTAGTGAAGGGCAAAAATAACAAGGCGTATCTAAAAGAATTCTCTTAGACTTGGTAGGAATCAGGAACGTTCCCGAAACACTAGTAGCTTAATTTCTATATTATTAGACGCAGAAAGAATACAATTTCCTGCGGCCGGCGGCCTGTTTTAAAAGGCGATAAAACAACCCACAGCCAGGTGGTAGGGCATTTGCCCGACTGGATGGCTACCACCCCTGGTCTAAAGTATGTCGCCATAACAACGTTGAGTTGTGTTTCGGCATTAGTGAACAGGTTCCTGTCTCCCCCTCTAAAGAGAGCAGCAGCGCATTTGTAGCACCTTAGGTGTTGCAAATGTCGATAGGTGGTGGTAACCGTTTTCCATCAAGTGGGCCGTCTACCTGTCTGCTGAACTCGTGCAATAAAAAAAACTTGAAGCATCACATAATTCACAATCACAGCTAAATTGAAAAAAGATTAACACAACACAAAAAGAAAACAGCCGTATCGGAGCAAGAGCTAACGAATCCGATCCGATACTTTATGCCTAAAGTGAAGCGCAATAAACGAGGATAGTAAACTAAACCATGTTCGCATTTACTGGGAAAAGACCTTTGGTTGTATGTTCATTTATTTTTCAAAGGACTTGAATCACACGGGCCGCGGTGCGAATCGGTTGGCGCTGGTAATATAGCCTGGGTGAACGGTCAAAGCGGGTTGCCTACGCAACCGATGCCCAAAAATCTCGTTTGCACTTTCTGTCTCTTTTAATTTTAATGCACTTTTAAACGCCATACAACACAGGTTGGCTTGCCATTTCGGTTTATCAGTTTTAGCTGTTGCCTCAAAAGGTAATTTTATTATTCGTTAAACGTTCAGCCTGCCATAAGACATAGGACCTTTTTAACTGCTATTGGGTACTGGGGTACAAAAATCAGTCTGCGCTTCGCCCCAAAACCAAAAGAAAATTAATAAAGTCTTCGATTTATTATGTTTTCGGTTGAGATGATGTAAGTATTTTTAAAGCTAGCAGATTATGTAAGGTAAGTATGTGTGACTGTTGACGGCGCTGGCTACTGATTTCTTGTGTTTACTGATCATGCTGACATTAGACAGCTCAACCATATTGACTCAATTAGGTTGAAAGGCACAGAATGGAAATTACACAATGATACTCAGAAATCTAGCTAAGTGATGCATGGTTTATGGCCAGGATTGGAAATCGCGTCATTGGAGTTTGCTCTAAACTACAGCAACTATATTGGCAAAAAACGCAAACACCTATTCTTAGACCAAGTAAGTTGTGTGTATGTTATAATTCTTATACAACTACAATATGGGGTGGGTACTTCATAAAAGACGTGAACGGATATCTAAAGTTTCAACGTGTTACGTAACGCATCGTCTCTTTAAGCGCGATCACTTACCATCAAATGCACCGTCTGCCAGTTTGCTTGCGATCAAATATAGAAAACTCAACGGACAACGCTTCGACCGATCCGAGACACTCAGACCAGATTAACAAACGTAAAATTCGTTTACTATAACCAAATACACACATTTCCATAACACATGTTATACTCCAGCATCTAGTTAAGTAGATGAACCGACTAACTTACACTATATTCCTGCAACAACGGAGAAAGAATACAAATTTCCTCCGCCGGGCGGCCTGTCGTAAGAGGCGACAAAACAACCCACAGCCCGGTGGTAGAGCATTTGTCCGTCTGGATGGCTACCGTCCTTGGTCTAGAGTATGCCACCATAAAAACCTTGAGTTGTGGTCCAGGATTACTGGCCAGTTTCCAGTGTCCCTTTAGAGAGCGGCAGCACATTGGTATCATTTTTGATGTTACAAATGTCCATAGGCGAAGGTAATCACTTTCCATCAGGTGGGCCATCCGCCTGTCTCTTGAACTTATGCAATAAAAAAAGAACTTGATATTTTTATGACCGCCTCAGTTCATTATTCGGTAGTATTACCAACCGTTCCTTTAGGTTGTCATCGGTTAAAATTTGATATGTATGTCATAGAGCCTCCATGCAAGTAATGGCAAAATTCAATTGATGGTTAGGCAAGTGAATAGTTAGTAATAAATATAGGAACCGATTATAAATCTAAAGGTTACAAGATATTCAAAAAACTTACCAGCCCTACTATACGGTAGGAAACTCGGAAATAGTTTTAGAAAACTTTAACAAAATAAATTGGTTTAAACAAATTTAGTCTACGAGATAATTATTTAGAATACTTTTTGAGACATCGAGATACTATCCTCATGAATATGTTGTTAACATTTAGTTATATATAAATCTATCTATCTATACTATAATAAATCTATAAATATTTCTAGTACAATGAGTTTAAAAATGGGAAACAAAATGTCTGTCTATCTGTCTGTCTGTCAGAGCATCACTCAAAAACTACCTTATATCTCGGGGCGTAACTTAGGATAATTATAATCCCGATAAATGGCGTGGTTTCTCTGGAAGATTTCACTGCAATCGCATCTTTTTTGGAAACTACTGAACGTATATGAATGAAATTCGATATAATCCTGGCTTATAACCCAAGTTATTCGTAACACTAATAATAACATTTTATCTCGATAAATGATGTCGTTTCCATAAAATAAACAGATTAGCTAAATAGATGGCACTGAAATCGCGTTTTCCAATTCGCTGACAAATACGTTGTCGTTAAACCAAGTTATTCATTGTATTACTTTAAATCAGTTTGGTTTCGACTCATCCCTATGTTTTGCTGGGCAGTCTTTGAGACTAAATGGACTTAGTTTCTTTGTTTTGTAGTGAATTGAACAAGAAATAGAAAATTTTAGGTCGAATATGCAGGTGAAATAGACTATATGAACGCCGAAGAACATGGTGCAAGCTTATTCCGACACGATTTTCACTAAAATGATACCTTACATTCTTTCTTCCAGTTTTACTTTCAGACAAAAAATCTAGTAGGTATAATAAAACTACGTTTTAACGGTTTTAAGTGCGGTAATTTATTTGATTTTATTATGTATACAAGTCGCGAAAACTTAAGAAAATATTATCTAGTAGGTACTCGATAATTTACGTAGTGGACAGTGTTGTTTTAAAAAGTTTATTTAATTTGCATATATAAAAAGTATAATAGGACTAGCGGCCCCGGCAGACGTTGTCCTGCTCTGAAAAAATAAAATCTAGGACCCGATCCTAGCGCCACCTACCGGTTCCAATTATGGATTTTAATCATCTCAAACACAGAAAAACAAAATCACCAAAATCGCTCCCGGTGGTTAGGAGGATTCTAGAACCCGATCTCAGCGCCACCTACCGGTTCCAACGGTATAAAAAGTATCTTATATTTCAAGTTGGATCAAAATGCACACGGTTTGCAAATTTGATTAAAATCAGTTAAGTAGGTTAGGAGTCCATCGCGGACAAACAACGTGACACGTAGTTTATATATATTAAGATTAACTGCATAATAAATATAATTCTTTCTTTTTTCACTGTGCATAATCTACTACTCACTTAGTTTTCTATAAAAAATCGCTATTCGATTTGTGGGCCTGTTTAGTACCGTGGTTAATGTGTGAGGGAACGGGTTGGGTGGCTAAAGGCTAGGGGTAGCTTCCCTTCTGGTTCGTTGAGAGCGACGCGCGCACCACCCATCATCACGCTCAAGTTGAACAAAGGGGGTCCGTGATTATACTTTTTTCAATGCTTTTGACGATTGTGGCCTATTTCATGACAACCCTTCTGCAACATACTACAACATAAAAATCAATCTATTACTTAATTTGGTTTTTTAGGACTTTATTTTTAGCTTAATTTGATATCCTTAAACATATTTATATTTATGAAAAAAAAATATTTTACTGTTGTATGTATGTTATATCATGTACATATTATTATGTGTATATTTATGTATATATATTTATTTATTATAAAATACTGAATTGGTAAAGGGAGAATAATACAACGTACCACTGTTTTTATCAAACCTAAATCATCATTTAAATTCATCATTCAATTCATCAAACCGCCTATTGTATTGATGTAAGTTTTGATTGCTGTTTCTTTAAACATAAAATAACATATTTATTTATGCGAATATTTTTTATCTTAGCACTTTTACTCATTCATTTCTACAATGGTTAAACCAATTATAATGTGATGTTTAATAAATATAATAAATAAACGTCATGGACAATCTTGCGCTAATTTTATGATATTTGTTTCATGTAAATTGACTGAAAAATAAGTGTCACTTTTTGAATTGGAATCATTGTCAGACTATTATTTGATGTTATATGTAAATTATAGTAAGTTAATTAACAAGTGAGTTAGTGTAAGCAATTGATTTAATTTCTGTTTCTTATAAGAAAATAAACACAACACAGCCCAGTCACTAAACTGGATTTAAATATCACAGAGTAGAAGAAAATTGAAAAAAAAACATTCTACCTGAGGTAAATGTTTCAATACATACATTATCTTATGACGATATCTATAATATTATTGTTCATATGATTAATACACCACGTAAAAAATGACTGACTTAAATGTTAATTTTGGACAAGACTACTAGTATTTGACCATGTAGGTACATAGTCCTAATACAAATAATGTAATATTTTCAATATTATTCAAAATATTCGATTAGAAACTAGAGTCGGCATATAGACACACATAATTTTGCAATGTTTGATTACGCTGTAGTATCCAGTAATTGCTTGAATAGCGCACGCAAAAAGGCTTTCCATTTTTTCGTTTGACCAAATTATCCCCATACCTTATATATGTATATAACTTATGTGTATATTTGTATACATAATATAGTTATATATTTATTATTAAAATGTCAGTAATACAACAACGTACAATAATTGTGTATACCATCATCGCCACTCCTAATCAGAAAAATCTTGCCACGGTTTGTCTGGAAGAGATCGCTTTTTAGCGATAAGACCCAACTAGAATAATACTAGTTCGAAAGTTTTTCTGTAATGGTATACAATAAAGTGTTATCTATCTATCTATCATATTCTCGCTTGATGTTGAACGGAACAACGGACATATGTTTTACGTCTATGGTATTATTCATACTACTGTGTAAATATGAAATTGACTCTTATTGTTTCTTCTTCACATCCTGGAGAATGAACAGATTGTCACCAAAGAAGACGGGTACCAATTCTCGGGCCCAGGTTGTAAAAAGGCTAAATTTATTTTAATTATGTTGATATTTTTTTATAAATTGTAGTGGGTTTAGTTATTATAAATGAATTACTCATTTGAGGTAAGTGTCGTCATAAAATATTAATTGTTGAAATTCATTAAAATAAATCAATATAGTAATCGATTACTTATTTTATTTGTAACCTTATTTTGAAGATATCTTGTGTTCCAGAAAAAAAATTGGGCCAATGTTTCAATTCTGCATTAGAAAAAAATATTTTTTTTAAAGCCATATCTTAACTCTACACTTCTGTGGTCCAAAAGACCCGTCTCCTTGGTATATACATATGCACATTCATCAACGGGGGTGTGTGTGATCTTAGGAAACTTTGTATCCCAAAAAATAGGATAGTTTTTATGGGATATGAATTCGAGAATACGTGAGCGTAACCGAGAAATAAATTACAGTAATATTACAATTACAGAGCAAACCAGTGGATTAGTAAATACTACATACATAATTTAAGTTAGAAAGCTCCTTTATTACCAATATTTTAAGAAACTGATATTGACCGAGCTTAGATTTTGAAGAAATAAAGGAAAAACGCAATATATTCCTAACAAAATACAAGAAGTCATGGATGTATAATTATGTCTGAATGAATAAAACCTCTGATGTATTTAGTTAATTTCAGTTTCAGTTTTAAATATTTTTATAAATTAAATTAATTTTTATTGTGCATCTAAATACCAATAAATAAAAACCTAAAAGTACAAGAAAGAAAGTAAAGAAACAAATTAATATTCATTTAGATAAGTTTAATCAAATTATAAGTTTAATTGAAATTACGAAGATTTTATAAATAATAAAAGATATAAATAATATTGTGTCGTACAATCTTAGAATATGGTATAAAATTTTTTGGTTTTATGATAAAAATTACAATATGAAAATTCTTTCTGATAAAGGTTTCAGAAAGAATGTTAATATTATAATTTTTAATCTATGTAAGGAAGGCAGGTCCTCTTCAGGACCTAGTTTTAAAATTTAACTTGCGGTCTTGAAAAGCTCTCAACGGACTACAGAATTTAATTTAGCTGTATATTAATTTTTCTATATTGTATTATGTAGATTTAATGTTGGTGATGTAATAAAATAAACTAGAAAGCTAATGCGAAAAGCGATAAGCGAGCAAGGGGGAGTACGGCCCGCGGAGGGGCGGGAGGATCTCCCATGCCACGGCAGTCTCCATCAGTCGCCCCTAAGTCTCAGGTTCGCACGCAGCATCCCGACTCTATCGTACACATATTCCCAATAAAATAGCTTTGCAATCACTTAAAAACAGTATAGTTTATGCATCATTGTATACTGTACACTGATGTAATTTTAATCTTTCATAATTGAGAATGTCGTGTAAGAAGCGCTACATGTCCCTATGTACCGGTTTGTTGTTGTTCCATGTAGCCCTACTATCAGCACAATCATTTCCAGCCGAAAAGATCGCCGTCGGTAAGTTATTTTATCTTATTAATATAAATTGATTGATATTTTTATTATTTTAATAATCGTGCTATCTTTTATGTATGTTTTATATCTGCTATGAATTCAAAAAACTCGCATAATACGTCTATGTTTATTATAATTTTCCGCATAGTCCATACTCCATTTTCTGCCAGCTGTTTAAGGTACATTTTTGTGTACTTTTTCAAGTTCAATGCGCTTGTCGTCACGTCACGTTCTTCCAAGTTAATTCAGTATAGACTTAGTCTAGACTTATATAACCCATTTTATTGTATATATAAATTTAGAAATAAGTATATGAATGTTACTAAAGCATTTTTGGATAAATGTACAAAAATCTGTGTTGTACTTACCTCTCGCTTCAGCGTACAGGATATTTCGTTAGGTGTTCACTTTGTAAGCGAATCGATTTTCTCTTTTCAACCTTTTATAGCCGTCTCGCTCACACGCGTTAGTTTGAAACACACGACTTTCACGCGGGCTTTCAGATTAAATTTTCGCAATTCCTCACAATCCTGATTGACCAGTATGAAGAAATGGCGTGCATTATTTCCCTTACTCTATTCTTTTTTTCTTAATAAAAGTGAAAAACGACATGGAAAAGCGATAAAAATGAACACATTAACTTGACTTGCTATTAGAAAGCTTTGACGGGACTTGCACTTCTTAAAGTATTTATAACACATTGTGAAGCGGTGCTTGGAGAAAATAGATTCATATTTTAAGCTTATGATAGACTGAAATTTTCTAAATAAGAACTTTAAAAAGTCTTCCGTATTCAAACTGATTTTCTGCAAATGCTAATATTAGACGGTTTGACCAAATTAAATCAATTTGGTTGTAAAGCATAGAATTGACAGAACACTACTGTATTCGATAACGTTGGATGATTCAAGTTTATGTTCAGGATAACTTTGATTCGACGGCCTCTGTGGTTCAGCGGGTTAAGTCTTAGCCGTCCGAACTCGCTAGAACACAGAGGCTCCGGGTTCGGTTCCTAGCATGGTAAATTTCGGAAACGAACTTTTTGTTATTTACTATGGTCTGGGTGTCTGGGATCAGCCCCAGATTGGTCCGTTGTATATCATCGATAACACAAGCGTAACTTGCTTAGCTTGGGGATATACAATGTGTGTGTATGTCTGCCGATTTGTGTCTTAAAAAAAATCTTTGATTGGTTCATCCAAATTGAAAGATAACAATGAACTATATAGTTATAATATCGGCTAAGTTATGCATGTTAATACGTCTGTATTTTTACATGTTGATAGACCTTTCTATAACTTCTATTATTTTAACATTGGGCAGGGCTTCCCGCTGCTCTCGTGAAATATAACGGGATTAAATGTAGCTAGACCCGTGAACTACGATTCTGAATTCGCGGTTAATAGGGACCGAAGTAGTGATAGTATATTTCACGGATCATCGGGTAAATAACAGTGATATAAAATAAATCACTTTTCACTTCAATTAAAAGAATAGAAAACCACCTTTTAATTTCACTACGTTATTTCACGTGAGACGAACTTATTTGAGTAAAATTGAACCTTTTATCTTCAAAATGATTGCATTCATTTGCTTGAGTTATTTATAACGCCGAAATTATACGTTGCATTCACAACGTTACTTACGTTGTGAATGCAACGTATAATTTCATTTCACCATTTCAAAAATCACTTTCACTTCTAGTGTTCACCGTGACACGACGCGGTACTATTATTTTATCGTGACTTCTAAAATATAGGGTGGTAATTTTTCCCCGGTGAAATAGCAGTGGCAAAATGAAATAAGTTCACGGCAGTGATCGATATACTAAAGAAGTTGTAATTTCTATCACTACTCCCCGGCCCATTTAGTTAGCTATGAGGCTGCAAATAAGTGCACCTCGCAGAGCACTCGCATGCCGCGGCTTGCGTGGGCTTGGTATTCGTTTCATTGTTAAAACTCGTGAAAGCGTGTCTGATAAATTATATATTATAGTGTTTTGTATTTTTAACCGACTTCAAAAAAGGAGGAGGTTCTCAATTCGTCGGATTTTTTTATGTATGTTCACCGATTACTCCGAGATTTATAGTCCGATTTACGTGATTCTTTTTTTGCTCGACGCAGAATAGCTGCCATTTGGTTCCCTAAAAATTTGACATAGTTTGGCCCAGTAGTTTTCATTTTATGAACATTTTTTATGAACAAATTTCCATTGCGTTCCATATGTACACCGATTACTCTGAGATTTAGGATCCGATTTACGTGATTCTTTTTGTGTTCAACGCGAAATAGCTGCCATTTGGTCCCCTAAAAATTTGACATGGATTGGCTCAGTAGTTTTCATTTTATGAACATTTTTTATGAAAAAATTTCAATTCCGCGCGGCACCTTGCGTAGGCGTACCCATAGCTAGACACTAAAAAGTACCAAATAAATTTAAAAAATCGAAATGTGTGCTGGGGCACATATTAGAAGTGAAACTTCAACGGACAAGTTGAAAAACGAATCGCAACGGACAAGTGGAAAAACGAATGGCAACGGATAAGTGGAAAAATGAATCGCAACGGATAAGTGGAAAAACGAATCGCAACATACAAGTGGAAAAACTTCAACTGACAAGTGAAAAATGAATCGTAACAAAATTTTAACTTGAAGTTTTACGGGTAGATTCTTAATGTACTTGTCCAATTTGAAAACCTGCTGTAAAACTTCAACTTAAAATTTTGTTACGATTCATTTTGTCACTTGTCAATTGGAGTTTTTCCATTTGTACGTTGCGATTCATTTTTCCACTTATCCGTTGCCATTCGTTTTTCCACTTGTACGTTGCGATTAGTTTTTCAACTTGTCCGTTGAAGTTTCACTTCTAATATGTGTCCCAGAACACATTTCGATTTTTCGCAGGTTTACTGTAAATTGTGATTTGGTTAACTTAGGTACATTTTAATGAATGCATTTTTTATTTAAACATATTTTATTTTATCAAACAAAAAACTGAATTCGATCCGGAACCAAAAAAACATACATAGTCTACTCTAAAATTATATACATACAACGGAACATTAACACATGCGCATCTTTCGTCATCAACTTCATTCGGACATCAAATTATGTTAACAGAAAAATATTTCAAAAAAAAACTCAATACAATTTCGTTTGCTCATGTTTTGATGAAGAGGCTCCAAAACCACTTAACCGATTTGAAAAATTCTTTCACTGTTGGCAAGCTACACTACTCCCGGGTGACATAGGGTATATTATATTTACAAATAAATTAGAGGTCCTTACTAAAACTCCAATAATGTTACCGAAGGTGTAAAAAAATACCTAAAATCGCGTGCATTGCGAAAACTATTGATGATAGAATAAAATAATGTACTACGACTTTGCAGAACACATCATTATTTACAAAACGTGTCGGGACACTATATACCTAACTATTATAGTTATGCCACAATAAGCGTTCTTTTATTTAAAAATTTTAATTAAAATGCCGCCGCTAGAAAAGGCTCTTTGTTTGTATCTTAATCCTTATCAAAATAAATTACTTCATATTCAAGACTGCTTCAATACCTTTATATAACTTTTTGAATTATTCAATTCGGACATACCGAACACATACCGGACATACGAAAGATATCACGAGTTTGTAACGAACCCCCCTTTTTGAGTCTAAAGACTATGGGATGACATACTCAAGCCGAAGCATAGAGTGAGAAATAAAATATTTATAAAGTAGAAATTAATAAAATTTATTCATAGAATAAATCTTGTAATATTGGCCATAAATCGTAATCATCTAGTAGCAGGAACCCTCGTCGTAATACCGTTAACCCTATGTTCACAAGGTAGGTTATATAAGAGTGTTGAACAGATGACAGGAAGACTCTCAGAGGTTGATGTAAAATATATATATATAATATTGTAGTAATATGTTGTAAGTGTAAAATGCTATGCATTCTATGAATTATGATAAATGTATTACTCATGACATAAGCTCATCGCCTGAGTACGCCCGTGCCTTTATTTTGCCAAAAGATATTTTAATGTAGATTCATAACAAATTATATAATTTTGTGTAGGCACCCCACCTAACCACCTCTCTTATTATTATTATGCCACCGCGTTAGCTGTCAGTAAAAGAGCTCATATCGAGATAAACGAAGAACCTCCAATTTTTTAATTAATACTTATTGAATCAATTATAAACATTATCTAAAACTAGCGTCGGTTCACAACGTACTATTGCTGGTGAGAAGAGCCGACAAGAAACTCACAGCAGTACGATCTATCCATTTAAAAGAAACTCATTTGGAGTGCCTTGTGTGTAAAATGAGTTGGAAAAGCCAAAAGACTTAAGTGAACATTTCATCTTAAAGTCACCTTTCCAAAATATCATATAAAATTGTCATTATGAGGAACGTCACCTCAAAGACCTCCCCTGATGCAGTAATAAGAGTTAATTGAAGTTTAAATAGTGATACTCTCTACATCTCATAAAATTCCCATCCCTAAATTGTCAGAGTAAGAGTTTCAGAATGTCTCTCTATGAATTATAAGTAAATTTTAAATTAAAGTTTGGCGAGAGACAACTTCACTCATATAATAGATTCCCTTGTCGAAGACAGGTTTCAGGTTCGCCGTGAAGGTTAAAATGAAGTTTAAATTAAAGTAAATTAGCGAAACCTTACATCTGTCTAACGACCCTAGCGCCCAAGAGATGAGAGTATAGCCCCGTAAAAGTAAGTTTTTTATTGAGATTCCCTTGTCAAAGACAGGTTTCAGGTTCGCCGTGAAGGTTAAAATGAAATTGAAAGTTAAAGTGAATTTGGCAAATCCTTACATCCGTCTAATGACCCTAGCACCCAGAAGATGAGAGCATAGCACCGTAAAAGTAAAGTTTAGAGTTATATTTAACATAAAATGGTGATACTCTGCATCAAGGATGTCTTCATTGGTAACAATGCTCAAATGTAGATATCTTTAATCATCCTTTCTAATTCAGTCAAGTCCACTTGGCCTAACTACATCTAAGACTCTCATGAAGTCACATATCGTAAAAGAAAACAAATTTTGATACGATTGATCCTCCTACAACACGGTAGCTTATCCCTAAAAGCAAGTGCCCACGCGCCTCTAGGCTGATCCGCGGCTTAACTGGCTCCAGACCTTCAGTTACCAATTCAGTTAATCTTAATATGTGAAACCATTTTTAGTCTCGTGAATACACATATTATAAAAACAAACTAAATTTGCTTAAAAGCTGTACGCGCGATAATCCTTGATAATTGACGAAATTATCCAAGGGAACGTTGCCACAATAAACGAATGGGTCGTGAATCCATTAGTCCAAGGTTGCAGAGCTCATAAAACCCGGTCCTAATCTGAATCTTCATAGAAACCTTCAATATGTGCTTTCACCCTCATCACTTCATTTTGTAATAATATTTAAATGCCTATTTTATACACATTTGGTAACAGTAGAGCTGTTTGTTTAAGAAAGTGTAATTAATCAACAGAAACCTTTAATAAAATTTAAATTGTAATCAACAACATCTCGTCACTTCATTTTGTAATCATATTTAAATGTCTATTTTATACACACTTGATAACAGTAGAACTGCTAGTTTAAGAAAATATAACTAATCAAAAGAAACCTCTAATAAAAAATTAAATTGTAATCAACAACTCTTTTGCACCAAACAAAGCCAAGTGCCAAAGTAGACTCTCTCAACAAGAAAGTATTTAAAATATTAAAAACCTATAAAATTAAATAAACTTTAATTTTTCTAAAGTCAATTAGCCCTCCCATATAGAGTGCATGATTGTTGTATAGTGTAATGTTATCATGTAATTCCATAGGATAAATACATAAATACTTAAATAAAAGATATAGTATAACCCCAAAAGCAAACTTCAAATATGAACCAATATACTCCAGACTCCAGCTGAAACTCAAATAATTATCAATCTAGTTAGATATCGAACAAACTTAAACAAACACACCCCCTTTCTACTCATAAAACCACTAAAGTGCTGCAGCAAACCACCCTAGAATTCAATTATTCAGCTTACAGTTCCCTTAAGTCTCCATTTATAAGATTTGACAAAAGAATCCATAATTCACCCTAAAAGAAATAAAGTTTATTGTTCCAGCTCCTGAAATACAACTGCTCCTTAAGGTCCCACAAGCTTCTACACTAAACCTACAAATAATGGCTTTAATAGAAAATTATAATGAAATCATAATCCACTTCCGCTACAAATAAACTTGTATTAATAAATTTAATATATAATATTTAAACGATCATAAACAAATTGAAACCCCAATGAATAGACCCTATAAGTTGCATTGGTAAAATAATAACTCCAGTTAAACTGACATGTTATCCACAAAAAATTAGAAATTCAATTTTTTTAAAATATAGCGCGTCAGTCACAGTTGAAATTCAGAAATTTTATTAAGTGAATATTATTTAATCAGTCCTTTAAACCACATCTTAGTTAAAAGAGTGTCTGATGAAATCCTTAATTGTTCAAAACTCACTAAAAACCTTTATATACATTCAAGATATAACATGAAGATCTGTTATGAATATCAATGAAGAAAGTATAATAAAGTAATCAAAAATAGAAAACAAGTTGCATTAAATCAACTCAGCAAAGTCCATTGGACTATTAAAAGTTCAAAATAAATTATGAAATTCAGTTAATTAAATTAAATGTTTATAAGTTTAAAATCTTTAATAAAAGGTAACAACCACCTAACAAGTCTAATATCTTTTATGTAATTAGACAACGTTGAAATACATTAATAAGAAAACAATAATTATCAAATACATACATAAATATATGTAAATACTTAAACAGTTGTTCTAAAATTCATTGATTGAAATTGGAATTCTTACACCTCTGTCACCTCACATTTGATTAGAAGTGTGTGTATATAAGTTATTTCTTACTATGTGTAAAATTTATATGAATACATAAGACAAATAATTGAATAGAGTTCTTATAAAGCTCATCCTATGTAAACAGTCTAATCTCAAACTATTTACCTTTCAAACAAACAGACATGTTAACATATAAATATCCAGATAAATATATATATATATACATACACATAAATATTGAACATTTAATACTATTTTTACAATCCTAGAAGGATTGATTCGTGTAAAAGAAAACTATTTTTTTATCTCCGCTAAGGTTATAATTCTTCATGTATTTCACTATCAAGTTCTAGTAGTTAATTTATAATGATATAATGTCTATATTCATAGATTTATGTATAGGTTTAGATTGGTTTAAATGGTTTTAGAACTCTCAGCTCTGAGGTATAAGTACTTATTCGAAAATAAAGATTTTGGTTAAATATTAATAAGTTATTAGTTCACACTAGAAAACGGCTGTATCAATTATTATAAGAACAACACAAAATTTATACAGATAGAAAATAAATTAACCTATGGATGGTTTTCAAGTTAATATTTGCAAGCAAAAATTAAATAAGAATATTAAAGAACAGACACACAAAGACAAAATCCAACTAACCATCTGAAAGAAAGAGATTTATTAGCTGAAATAAAAGTATTAAAATACACATTCGCATAGCAAAGATCTAATCATATTCAAGGCCATATTATAGCATCAATCCAACAGGTAAAGTAACCTACCAAGATCTGAGAACCTTGTGATTATAAGTCTCAACATTTCACATACTTATGTTAAATGTTTAATATCCTAAACATTGAAAGCCATATTGTAGTATCAATCCAACGAGCAAAGTAACCTACCAAGGTCTGGGAACCTTGTGATTATAAGTTTCAATATTTCACATACCTGTGTTAAATGTTTATTATCATAAAAATAGAAAGCCATCCATATATTAATAGTATTAACTTGCAATATAATACATCAAAACATCTTTAACAATTTTTAAATATAACCACACTTCAGACTGACAATTAAGAATCAACCAACATGGCGGCTTCCACAGAATTGAAATATTTGCCTTAGAGAAAAAGTTTATGAATTGTTTTTAAAATTTCGTAAATAATTTCTTAGTAATTTTTATAAATTACTAAAATGTACATTGCAAGTTAATTAAAGTAAATTCCACTTAGCTTTCGAAGACAACAGAAACAAACAGGACTGCCGACGAAACACGCCGCCTCAAGCGCGGGAATTCAAATCTCAGCTCCCAGCACCATCTTCAATAATTTCACACTACACTCACATTTATCACTTCACGACACTGCACACGCGAGGTTTCAAACTCTGAAGGCTAGCACTCTTTAGAGGAAACCTTTAGACCTTTAAATCATTATTTTCGGTTTAATATATTTTTACGCGAGCGGGCAATAAATCATTTTAAATCACTGCATCCAAGCTTCTCATCTCCAACTCTTCTATCTTAACACACTAGAATTTATTAAAATTCTTTTATTTTCACGGACTTCCGCTGACCAAAGCGGACACGTTAACGACGTCGACCCGACCGTCTCGCTTCCTCAGCAGCCCTTTCCAACAAGCCTCGGATTGTTCTCAATTCAAAAATATCCAAATTCTACGCACAAAAATCTAACAGAATTTACTTTTAATATTCAACCAGTGTTTCAAAAAAAGGACTGGCTATAGACAGACATACAAAAATATTATTCCAAAGCGAACCAACGCCATCTATCCAAACACGTCTAAACCAAACTATATTCTTATTGTCAAGATACCAATATACTGGTTCAATCAAATTAATGACGATTGCACTATTACTAAAAACATTATCGCCAAATAACAGATGTCGCTATAAGGCTCGAAATAACGATAAAATTACTAGTTTCAAGCAAAAAATTTAACATGAATAATTGATCAAACGGGACCGTTACACCACCCCGAAATTTATTTGGAGTTTACGGATAAATAAAATTCTAACTCACGGTCTGATCAATTAACCATTCTTTATTCACAATTCAAAATTA
Source organism: Dendrolimus pini (assembly GCA_949752895.1). Lineage (NCBI taxonomy): Eukaryota > Metazoa > Arthropoda > Insecta > Lepidoptera > Lasiocampidae > Dendrolimus > Dendrolimus pini. The sequence continues at coordinate 7,531,545 of OX457125.1, read as the reverse complement.
TAATTATACACATACATGTATTTTTTTTTTTTTTTAAAAGCGGCCTCCCTTCACCCCACCAACCATATATATGTATTCAAACTCGTGTAAATAAAATAACAAAAGATAGGGTCTAAACGCGCAACGGTCCTCCTCGCCAACTAAATATCGAACCTCATTAAAATAACAAATCATAGAAGTTTAAACACACAACGATTCACCCCGCTGGAGAACAAAACAAAATTTAATTCAATTAAATTTCATTGTAAGGTCAATGAACTTTAAACTTGAACTCTGAACTCACAGTTCATCTATATATATGGTTGAGCCACTTCCCTAGCCCATAAACAACATTTTGTCATTTATTTTTATTAAACACACAATCAACAACTTAATGAACAAAACCAAGGAAATGTCTTATCTTAAACATTGTGTTTTCTTTTAAACACTTAAATATTCAACTAACTAAACAATAAAAGTAACGATCTTTAAAATTTTTTTTTTTTTTTTTTTTTTTTTTTTTTTTTTTTTTTTTTTAAACTGTAAATAACATTTAAAATATGTCACATACAGACAACATATTTACCATTAATAAATCATGAAAAGAATCATATGGCAAGTACAACACAATGTTCATTATAAAAGCTACCTAAATATAGCTATTTAACCAAGTCATAGTATACATAATATTATCTATAATATTTACTTAAATGAATAGTATTGTAATTTCCTTTAATTATACCCTTGCCCTCATCATACAAAGTATAGACATTTGGAAACGGAACAGCCGCCACTATATACGGCCCTTCATATAGCAATTCAAACTTCTTTGTTATTTTCTTTAAAGCAATAGATTTATTACACTTCCTAACTATAACAAGATCCCCAATTTGATTAGTAACAATAGACTGACACCTTCCCACATATTTAAAATTATTACTTTTCGAAACTTGACAAATGTGACACCGCCTCAAAACTAATTTAACATTCCTATTCATTTTTAACCAATAAAATCTGTCTTTTAAATATTTCAACGTCTTAAACACCCCCTGGTGTCCCATTTCCTCATGTACTTGTAAAATTATTTCTTCCCTCAAAGCAAGTGGTGCATAAATTACATAAATACCAGGCCTAGATTCAAAATACAATATACTATCTTTCACAATACAACGTTTTGCAATTCCATTTAGTCTACTCTGAATATTATTACCCTTAACTGGATCCAATAATGATAAAATCTCCTGGATTTCACCATCATTCGACTGCCAGTGAACAATATTTGATAATTTCTGCATTAAAATCTTATTTTTAGATGTTTCCATATAATGAATTTCAGGGCAATAAATTTTATTTTCCTGGACAACAGTCGTATTGGGTGGAAATCTAGACAATACATCCACAGCTACATTGTCTCTGCCATAAACATGTTCAACTTGGTAATTAAACTGTTCTAAATATAAAATCCAACGAGTTAAACGATTATTATATAACTTCCAAGTTTTTACAAACATCAGGGCCTTATGATCAGTCCTAATTATTACTCTAGCTCCCCTCAAATATGTCTCAAATTTCCGTAAACAACAAATCACGGCCCAGAATTCAGTTTCAGTAGTAGTCCAACGTAATTCTGCTCCCCTAAGAGGCCTACTATAAAATCCCAAAATTAACATTTCCCCTTCATCATCTAATTGAAATAAAACTCCAGCGACACCAATCCCTGAACTATCTGTTTGTAAATAAAATGGTTTCGACATATCAGGGTGATGAAGCATAATTGTATTAATAAATCTCTGCTTCAACTCCTCAAACGCTTTCTGTGCCCCTGATTCCCATGACCATCTACGACTCTTACTTAACAACTTACATAAGGGCTCAATCACGTCAGCGTATCCTGGTATAAACCGACGATAATAATTACATAAACCAAGAAAAGCTCTCAAATGCTTTATTTTCTTAGGTACAGGGAATTTCTGTATAGACTCTATTTTCTCCGGATCAGTCCTAATACCAGAAGTGGAAATAATATGACCTAACATTTTAACTTCTTTACATATGAATTTACATTTCTTAATGTTACAAGTAAGACCAGCATCTTGCAATTTCTTTAATATTATACTCAAATGTTCTAAATGATTAGTCAAGGTACCACAAGTTAAAATTGCTAAATCGTCTAAATAATTTACACAAAACTGTCTAACCTCTGAGCCCAATAGAATATCCATAGCCCGACTGAAACTGCCCACTGAAGTCTTTAAACCTTGTGGAAGTACATTATACATGTATGACTTTCCATTAAAGGTAAACCCAGTATATTTCCTACTTTCTTTAGAAATAGGTATTTGAAAATAGGCATTATTCAAATCAACCACACTAATATATGACACCCCATGAAAGGCATTTAGTACATCTATTTGCATAGGTGGTGCTTCAGACTCCGCTACCATGAACTTATTTATCTCCCGCGCATCTAACAATACACGTAAAGACCCGTCGGGTTTAATTGCAAACGTTAATGGACTACTATATGGAGTGGAACCCCGTGAAATAATGCCCATTTCAACCATCTCTGCTAATTTCTCCTCCATCTTTTGACGGTAAGCATAAGGTACAGGATATGACCTTCTTATAAATGGTGTACTATCTGACATCTTAATCTCATGTTCATAACAATTTGCACGACCCAAAACATTAGAAAATATACTTCGAAACCTTCCCAAAACTTGTTTTAATTGACCTAAGTGTACGTCCGATAGCTCTATCCCCGTTTTAATTTCCTTTAGCTTTTCTTGGAAGTCTGAATCATCAACATCTCGAGTAGATATCTCTGATATTCCACTCTCAAGGATTATCTTCCTAAAAGGCAAAACTACATCATGTTCATTAATCTTTAAACATAACCCCATTTCAGAACCTTGTAATTTAATTGTGGCTTGAACCAATGATAACCAATCAAAGCCTAGAATCACAGATTGCAATAAATTTGGTACAATTAAAAAGCTAATATCAATAATGCTATCTCCCAAGTGAACTGGTAACAATACCATTTGTTGAATCTTAGTACTTTTCTGACCTACTGGACCCCTAATTTGGATTGGCCTGATGGGCAATAAATCAATTTTACTACATTCTTTCGATATTAACTCCCAAAAGGTGCTGGAAATACATGTAATGTCACTTCCCGTGTCTACCAAACAATTCACTTCCTTCCCAAAGATTTTAACAGTAATTATAGATTTCACTAGCTCAAATTTATCTGGTAAATAAGCATCTTCTTCCTCAAACAAGGAAGATACACACCCGCTTGTTATAACTGAATTAGAATTTACATCCTGCAAATGTAATTTTAAAATATTAGTAAATGTTCCCCCCAAAGCTTCATTAATATAACCTAGCCCTGACTTATCTAATGAGGACTGACCCTTGGCTATAATAGGTGTAAGTATACCAGCATTACAATTGCCTAAAGACTGACCAGGTTTCCACCCATTCGACATCATAATTCTTAACCCTATTAACAACTTATCAGTCCCTCCTATAGTTGATGGGTCGGGCACACTCCCACCAACATCACTTAGTTTAAATTATAGTCATAATCTTCATGAGGTATAGTTAAGTCTTCTATGATATTAACATTAGCACTGTCCACTGGAGGTACTTGAACTGGCTTCAAAGCTTGTTTCTTGAATTGCCAACTGGTCTTCGCCTTGTTATTACTGTTATTATTTTGTTCATGTGATGATGAAGGTATCCGCAGTGTAGTATTCAGCACTTCACCCCTGTTAACATTATCTAGCTTCCTTAGGAATTCCGACGCTTCAATAATAGTTTTGTTCTGACTCGTGGTCCATGCATATTGTACATCTTTAGGGAAATGATGTATGATATCATTTATGAGTTGTGTCTCTTGGATCGGGTAAGTGAGCATCTTCGCTTGTCCACATAAAGTAATAAAATAATTCAGCATACTAGTTCCAGATCGATTCCATGTGCCATGCACTATTTTCTTACGAAGCTCTCCTTGCTCAGCTTCACCCCAGTATGTTTCTAGGAAATCTCGTTTAAAATCCTCAAAATTGGTCCAGCGCTCTCGGTATACACGAGCCCAACTCCTGGAACCACCATCCAAACATTCTATAATGAGATCAATCTCATTGTTAAATCCCGCTGGCATTCTCTTCAAATAGGCACATAAATCTTCTATGAAGGTAACTGGATGTTGTTTTTGTGATGGAAATTTCGGCTTCTCCAAATTATTAATTGGCATAGTAGGATAATACGCCATTGGCATATGTCTTTCAACAGTATCTGTTTGTGAACAGCATGTCTTCATAGTATTTGATTGTGTAATGTTGGTCTCAACTGGTCTAAACCCCGTTGATCCGCCAGCCACAGGCTCAAAATTCTCCACAACTCCCCGAGAGTTGACTCTCCCAGAAGCCAATGTCATATCACTATCCATTTGATCTAATCTCAAGGCCACAGGCCTCTGCGAACCGGCCTCCCCATTATTTGATGTCAAACTGTTTTCTAATTGATTAATCCTTGTAAGCAAAGGGTTCAATGTCTGATCCAACATCCTCTTCATAATCCTTAAAAATCTCGGGTTTTCTCCTTGAGTAGTAGTCATAGGCCTGGTACTCTCCGCACCCCTCGCAGCACTCCTCTTTTCTCTTCTTGTAGTCATTCCAGGTTTCTGAACTTCCTTTGGCATTTTTTCTTTACTTAATAAACTTCTGCAAATTATTCAATATTTATTCTCCAAATATAATGGCAGCAAGATATTAATAACTCTTCAGCATCAAATGATATGCACTAATCTTCAATTAATATTAATAGAATAGCTCCTTTGCTTATATGAGAGCGCTTCTGCTCTTTTGCTTTTGTAGCAATTATATAATATGTCTTGATTTATTATAATTAGCAGTGAACTAGCACTGTTACATCTCTTGGTTCATCCTGAAATATTAGAATTCCATTTTTCAATTATTTCATTCAAATAATTACACAGCGCTAGCAAGCTATAAGTAATCATAAACTATATAAATTATGTATATAATATAATTTAAATAATTAAAATATTAAATTTTATTCCTAAGTTCGTGCCTCATAACAACATCTGACTTCACCATAGTGAATAATTATTAACCTAACTCCCATCTATGATAGAAGGCTGACTAACAATCAATTAACTTCCTCAACTCTATTATGAAAATAAAATTTAATAAAGTCCTCAATAAAGTTTCAAAAAAAAAAATATTAATGATTAACATTTCATTTAATTGAAAATATGCACCCCATAAAATTAAATATGTCTCGCTATATAAATAATCAACAAGACCAAGAATATCAACAAAGTCATTGTGGCGCCCCCAATGGTAAAGTGTTGAACTAATTCGAATGTGAAAAATAAAATTTTCAAAGTCACTTGCAACACCCGTAGTGACAAAAGGATAAACTAATTGCAACGCTAGAGTTGAAATTCAAAGTCACTGCAGCGCCCATAGTGACAAGGTGACAAACTAATTTGAACGCAAGTACAAAAAAAAATACCAACATCACCATGGCGCCCTCCAACGGCAAGATGACGTATTAATACGAAATTTAAATTTCCAAAACCACCGCAGCGCTCCCTAACGGCAAGATGACGAACTAATTCGGAATTCACTGCAGCGCTCCCTGACGGCAAGAAATTGAACTAATTTAAGTTAAATATTTTAAACTGAATCGTCCCTGTGGCGCCCCGTAACGGAAAACTGACAAACTAAATTAGACACATAATTGAAATTCGCAACACCACAGTGGCGCCCCCCAACGGTAAACCTGTGGACTAATCTGAACATGAAAGTTAAAATTTTCTTTCACAATCTCAAAATCATTTACCTATAAAATCAGACTGTTAATTATTACACCAACCACCGATCACCCCCTGTCATCCCCGAAATAAACTACAGCCCCTCTATAACCTTTGAAACCTTGCTCCGCCTCACAAGCAACAAATTGTGTATCTTTCAGATACACAAGAATAAGATAACTCAGCCCAAAACAGCAGGACTTGTTCACCATCATCAAACCAGACACCTTGGATGCAAACCCCAATTGCTCCCTTCGAACCTGAACGAAATGTACTAAATAAGACACATCATGCTGGAATCTTGGGAACACGCAGCGAATCGTAACGTTCCAGGATTCGATTCTACTGTCCTAGAATCACTCTACATCACGCCCAGAAGACCAGGTCCTGAAATCCTGGGATCGCGACACCAAATTGTAACGAACCCCCCTTTTTGAGTCTAAAGACTATGGGATGACATACTCAAGCCGAAGCATAGAGTGAGAAATAAAATATTTATAAAGTAGAAATTAATAAAATTTATTCATAGAATAAATCTTGTAATATTGGCCATAAATCGTAATCATCTAGTAGCAGGAACCCTCGTCGTAATACCGTTAACCCTATGTTCACAAGGTAGGTTATATAAGAGTGTTGAACAGATGACAGGAAGACTCTCAGAGGTTGATGTAAAATATATATATATAATATTGTAGTAATATGTTGTAAGTGTAAAATGCTATGCATTCTATGAATTATGATAAATGTATTACTCATGACATAAGCTCATCGCCTGAGTACACCCGTGCCTTTATTTTGCCAAAAGATATTTTAATGTAGATTCATAACAAATTATATAATTTTGTGTAGGCACCCCACCTAACCACCTCTCTTATTATTATTATGCCACCGCGTTAGCTGTCAGTAAAAGAGCTCATATCGAGATAAACGAAGAACCTCCAATTTTTTAATTAATACTTATTGAATCAATTATAAACATTATCTAAAACTAGCGTCGGTTCACAACGTACTATTGCTGGTGAGAAGAGCCGACAAGAAACTCACAGCAGTACGATCTATCCATTTAAAAGAAACTCATTTGGAGTGCCTTGTGTGTAAAATGAGTTGGAAAAGCCAAAAGACTTAAGTGAACATTTCATCTTAAAGTCACCTTTCCAAAATATCATATAAAATTGTCATTATGAGGAACGTCACCTCAAAGACCTCCCCTGATGCAGTAATAAGAGTTAATTGAAGTTTAAATAGTGATACTCTCTACATCTCATAAAATTCCCATCCCTAAATTGTCAGAGTAAGAGTTTCAGAATGTCTCTCTATGAATTATAAGTAAATTTTAAATTAAAGTTTGGCGAGAGACAACTTCACTCATATAATAGATTCCCTTGTCGAAGACAGGTTTCAGGTTCGCCGTGAAGGTTAAAATGAAGTTTAAATTAAAGTAAATTAGCGAAACCTTACATCTGTCTAACGACCCTAGCGCCCAAGAGATGAGAGTATAGCCCCGTAAAAGTAAGTTTTTTATTGAGATTCCCTTGTCAAAGACAGGTTTCAGGTTCGCCGTGAAGGTTAAAATGAAATTGAAAGTTAAAGTGAATTTGGCAAATCCTTACATCCGTCTAATGACCCTAGCACCCAGAAGATGAGAGCATAGCACCGTAAAAGTAAAGTTTAGAGTTATATTTAACATAAAATGGTGATACTCTGCATCAAGGATGTCTTCATTGGTAACAATGCTCAAATGTAGATATCTTTAATCATCCTTTCTAATTCAGTCAAGTCCACTTGGCCTAACTACATCTAAGACTCTCATGAAGTCACATATCGTAAAAGAAAACAAATTTTGATACGATTGATCCTCCTACAACACGGTAGCTTATCCCTAAAAGCAAGTGCCCACGCGCCTCTAGGCTGATCCGCGGCTTAACTGGCTCCAGACCTTCAGTTACCAATTCAGTTAATCTTAATATGTGAAACCATTTTTAGTCTCGTGAATACACATATTATAAAAACAAACTAAATTTGCTTAAAAGCTGTACGCGCGATAATCCTTGATAATTGACGAAATTATCCAAGGGAACGTTGCCACAATAAACGAATGGGTCGTGAATCCATTAGTCCAAGGTTGCAGAGCTCATAAAACCCGGTCCTAATCTGAATCTTCATAGAAACCTTCAATATGTGCTTTCACCCTCATCACTTCATTTTGTAATAATATTTAAATGCCTATTTTATACACATTTGGTAACAGTAGAGCTGTTTGTTTAAGAAAGTGTAATTAATCAACAGAAACCTTTAATAAAATTTAAATTGTAATCAACAACATCTCGTCACTTCATTTTGTAATCATATTTAAATGTCTATTTTATACACACTTGATAACAGTAGAACTGCTAGTTTAAGAAAATATAACTAATCAAAAGAAACCTCTAATAAAAAATTAAATTGTAATCAACAACTCTTTTGCACCAAACAAAGCCAAGTGCCAAAGTAGACTCTCTCAACAAGAAAGTATTTAAAATATTAAAAACCTATAAAATTAAATAAACTTTAATTTTTCTAAAGTCAATTAGCCCTCCCATATAGAGTGCATGATTGTTGTATAGTGTAATGTTATCATGTAATTCCATAGGATAAATACATAAATACTTAAATAAAAGATATAGTATAACCCCAAAAGCAAACTTCAAATATGAACCAATATACTCCAGACTCCAGCTGAAACTCAAATAATTATCAATCTAGTTAGATATCGAACAAACTTAAACAAACACACCCCCTTTCTACTCATAAAACCACTAAAGTGCTGCAGCAAACCACCCTAGAATTCAATTATTCAGCTTACAGTTCCCTTAAGTCTCCATTTATAAGATTTGACAAAAGAATCCATAATTCACCCTAAAAGAAATAAAGTTTATTGTTCCAGCTCCTGAAATACAACTGCTCCTTAAGGTCCCACAAGCTTCTACACTAAACCTACAAATAATGGCTTTAATAGAAAATTATAATGAAATCATAATCCACTTCCGCTACAAATAAACTTGTATTAATAAATTTAATATATAATATTTAAACGATCATAAACAAATTGAAACCCCAATGAATAGACCCTATAAGTTGCATTGGTAAAATAATAACTCCAGTTAAACTGACATGTTATCCACAAAAAATTAGAAATTCAATTTTTTTAAAATATAGCGCGTCAGTCACAGTTGAAATTCAGAAATTTTATTAAGTGAATATTATTTAATCAGTCCTTTAAACCACATCTTAGTTAAAAGAGTGTCTGATGAAATCCTTAATTGTTCAAAACTCACTAAAAACCTTTATATACATTCAAGATATAACATGAAGATCTGTTATGAATATCAATGAAGAAAGTATAATAAAGTAATCAAAAATAGAAAACAAGTTGCATTAAATCAACTCAGCAAAGTCCATTGGACTATTAAAAGTTCAAAATAAATTATGAAATTCAGTTAATTAAATTAAATGTTTATAAGTTTAAAATCTTTAATAAAAGGTAACAACCACCTAACAAGTCTAATATCTTTTATGTAATTAGACAACGTTGAAATACATTAATAAGAAAACAATAATTATCAAATACATACATAAATATATGTAAATACTTAAACAGTTGTTCTAAAATTCATTGATTGAAATTGGAATTCTTACACCTCTGTCACCTCACATTTGATTAGAAGTGTGTGTATATAAGTTATTTCTTACTATGTGTAAAATTTATATGAATACATAAGACAAATAATTGAATAGAGTTCTTATAAAGCTCATCCTATGTAAACAGTCTAATCTCAAACTATTTACCTTTCAAACAAACAGACATGTTAACATATAAATATCCAGATAAATATATATATATATACATACACATAAATATTGAACATTTAATACTATTTTTACAATCCTAGAAGGATTGATTCGTGTAAAAGAAAACTATTTTTTTATCTCCGCTAAGGTTATAATTCTTCATGTATTTCACTATCAAGTTCTAGTAGTTAATTTATAATGATATAATGTCTATATTCATAGATTTATGTATAGGTTTAGATTGGTTTAAATGGTTTTAGAACTCTCAGCTCTGAGGTATAAGTACTTATTCGAAAATAAAGATTTTGGTTAAATATTAATAAGTTATTAGTTCACACTAGAAAACGGCTGTATCAATTATTATAAGAACAACACAAAATTTATACAGATAGAAAATAAATTAACCTATGGATGGTTTTCAAGTTAATATTTGCAAGCAAAAATTAAATAAGAATATTAAAGAACAGACACACAAAGACAAAATCCAACTAACCATCTGAAAGAAAGAGATTTATTAGCTGAAATAAAAGTATTAAAATACACATTCGCATAGCAAAGATCTAATCATATTCAAGGCCATATTATAGCATCAATCCAACAGGTAAAGTAACCTACCAAGATCTGAGAACCTTGTGATTATAAGTCTCAACATTTCACATACTTATGTTAAATGTTTAATATCCTAAACATTGAAAGCCATATTGTAGTATCAATCCAACGAGCAAAGTAACCTACCAAGGTCTGGGAACCTTGTGATTATAAGTTTCAATATTTCACATACCTGTGTTAAATGTTTATTATCATAAAAATAGAAAGCCATCCATATATTAATAGTATTAACTTGCAATATAATACATCAAAACATCTTTAACAATTTTTAAATATAACCACACTTCAGACTGACAATTAAGAATCAACCAACATGGCGGCTTCCACAGAATTGAAATATTTGCCTTAGAGAAAAAGTTTATGAATTGTTTTTAAAATTTCGTAAATAATTTCTTAGTAATTTTTATAAATTACTAAAATGTACATTGCAAGTTAATTAAAGTAAATTCCACTTAGCTTTCGAAGACAACAGAAACAAACAGGACTGCCGACGAAACACGCCGCCTCAAGCGCGGGAATTCAAATCTCAGCTCCCAGCACCATCTTCAATAATTTCACACTACACTCACATTTATCACTTCACGACACTGCACACGCGAGGTTTCAAACTCTGAAGGCTAGCACTCTTTAGAGGAAACCTTTAGACCTTTAAATCATTATTTTCGGTTTAATATATTTTTACGCGAGCGGGCAATAAATCATTTTAAATCACTGCATCCAAGCTTCTCATCTCCAACTCTTCTATCTTAACACACTAGAATTTATTAAAATTCTTTTATTTTCACGGACTTCCGCTGACCAAAGCGGACACGTTAACGACGTCGACCCGACCGTCTCGCTTCCTCAGCAGCCCTTTCCAACAAGCCTCGGATTGTTCTCAATTCAAAAATATCCAAATTCTACGCACAAAAATCTAACAGAATTTACTTTTAATATTCAACCAGTGTTTCAAAAAAAGGACTGGCTATAGACAGACATACAAAAATATTATTCCAAAGCGAACCAACGCCATCTATCCAAACACGTCTAAACCAAACTATATTCTTATTGTCAAGATACCAATATACTGGTTCAATCAAATTAATGACGATTGCACTATTACTAAAAACATTATCGCCAAATAACAGATGTCGCTATAAGGCTCGAAATAACGATAAAATTACTAGTTTCAAGCAAAAAATTTAACATGAATAATTGATCAAACGGGACCGTTACAAGTTTAAAAATGTAAGTATTAGACCACGTGACCGTGACGCTTTTTCGTGAGCGAAAAATCGTAAGACCCCCTCTATATAGAAGTTTCGCTTCAAAAAACTTCGTTTAAAAAAACCGACTTCATAAACTAAAAAGTATAAAATAACCTATTTCTAAATCTATTATTATTAATATATATTATCTAAAACATCTTGAAGTCGGTGCAAAGTAAAACATAAAAATTACTATATTTTGAAAATTACTAAGCACCGACTTTAAGATGTTTTAGATAATATATTAATAATAATAGCTAGAAATAAGTTATTTTATACTTTTTAGTTTTTGAAGTCGGTTTTTTTAAACGAAGTTTTTTTTATTTTAAATCCGTACGTTCTGTTCCAAATAATAGTTTTCATTTATGACCTAGTGCCCGCTATACAACCATTAACCAGCTGTCAAATTGGTGGTGAAGGCTGACGGCTAAGCAGTAAATTTAACAGGTGTCGGTTTTATTTCATAATCATTAGCTAGCTGGCGAAGTGATTGCGATGGTTAACGACTAAGGTGGAAACAAGTGAATTTTCTGTTTTATTGCAACCATTAGCCAGCTGGCTAAATTATTGTAGCAGCCGCGTAGCTTTGTTCGCAGAAGCTACGTGGTTGCTACAACAATTTATCGTAGGCATAGATAGGTGTCCAATCCGCATATGTCCTCTATATCACTTCAAAAAAAGGAGGAGATTCTCAACACATCTTGTAAACATAAATTTACGTATGAGACGTAACTTTTTGTTTTTGAACTGATTTTGATGACTCTTTTTTTACATTAGAATCAGTAAAGCTTCATAATCGTTTCATATAAATTTATTACAGGAGTTCAGCAGACAGGCAGACGGCCTACTTGATTGAAAGCGGTTACTATCGCCTATGGACATTTGCAACACCGAAGGTGCTACAAATGCGCTGCTGCTCTCTTAAAGGGGACTGGAACCTGGTCACTAATGCCGGAACACAACTGAAGGTTGTTATGGCGACATACTTTAGACGAGGTGGTAGCCATCCAGTCGGGCAAATGCCCTACCACCTAGCTGTGGGTTGTTTTGTCGTCTCTTACGACAGGCCGCCCGGCCGCAGGAAATTGTATTCTTTCTCCGTTCCTGCACGAATAATAGAGTATCAGCAACCAAAGATACTTCCGAAAATCCTCTGTATTGACCCTCTCTTCGTACTTCGTACTTCGCTAACACGCACGCGCGTGCAGGAACACATCGCAGCGCCATCTCCAGGCCTTTATTGGAGCGGTGAGATTCCCCGTCCCACTGCTCAAGGCCGTTGTCAAGACGGAAGGAGTTAGTGGTAATTGTTCCTTTGACGCCAAGGTCTTCGGCTGCGGATCAGTACTGAGGAATCTACGTCTTCCCTCTCCCTGTGAAACGGTTAATCTTTATCTAACCGTATTTCATACAAAAAGTGGGAGTTCCAATTGGTGACTTCTACCTCTCATAGCCCAAGATACATCCCTCCTATGTCATCCCGCTATCCTAAATGCTAGCAATGCATAACTTTGCTCCTGGTGTTTCAAACTTCTATAGGTGACGGTAACAACTTTCCATTTCGGCCGGTTCCTATAACTTACTACTAGCTGCGCCCCGCGGTCTCACTCGCGTGGTGTTGGAATATCGTTATACCTATATTTTGGATAATTCACACATCTTTATAAATTATAGCCTATGTGTTATTCTGATGTGTAAGCTACAATATTCTAAAGTCTCATCAAAATCTATTCAGTAGTTTTTGCGTGAAAGAGTAACAAACATACATCCATACATTGTTTAAAAAAATCGCGTTTATAATATTAGTAGGATTGATTCACTTGCCTTACCATCAGTTGAAATTTGACATTACTTGTATGGTGCTTATGTGAAAATTCAACCGATAATAAGGCATATGAACAGTTGGTAAGATATAAGAACGGCCATAGGTTGGCCGTCTGCCTGTTTGTCAGCTTCAGAAAAAAATAAAATGATCAGCCTTTAGGGTCGGTGCTAATTAGCCGCTTCGTTACTACCATATTATCTTTGTTTGTAAAACCTCTTCATAAAAAAATAATTACATGAAATTTATTAATGCACTAGGATATGCCCGCGACTTCTTCCACGCTTGATTCCAAGGACATAAAGTATTAAAGCATTTAAAAAAGAACGTAAGCTATCGTTTTAGTGAAAACTGTACGGGTATAAGCTAATTTTTATGTACCCAAACAATTACAAACCACTCCTGGCAAAATACCCACGGGTTTCCCGCTTTCTCTAAACTAATACAAACATTACTAAATACAACATAAACGGTTTTTTTTTTAATTGCAGCCTATCCTCCATTATGGGTCAAAACGGAGATCTTATTTTCTTTTAATCTTTTTTTTAATTTTATTGTCTTGGAATTAATAAATGGGGCGAGAGATATCTTTATTTTTATAATAAACTGTTTTACAATTTTACTTAATTTTAAACATATTTCTTACATCTCGTATTGCTTGCTCTACTTATTTGCTTATTTTTACATTCTATTTTGCCAATATACAATTTTGAAATATTACTATTCGCAATTTTGACAACATTTTTTATTATATAACTATATTAGAGAAACGTTTTGTATTAGCTTCTTTCAACTTCTAATTTTTCTTCCCCTTGGTGCAAATGCTCCTCTCTACTCCTATTTTATATAACATACATTGATTAACATCTCTATCATGTACATACTTACTATTACTGTTTTCACCTTTAACAGACGCTTGAGAGATTATTCCATCATATACCTACAAGTGTCCTTAAATACTATTTGTTTGTTACTTATATATTATACTGGTTGTTATACACAGGGAATACATTTTAAATTATAAGAGTTTTGATGTTTTTCTTTTATAATTTCGAGAGATTGCTAAATATTCTGAAACAGTAACTTCTGGTGTAAAACTTTTTCGTTAACTTAGCGTAAGACGACTCCTAGCGGTAGAAGCTCGTTGAGAAAGCCGGAGGACCGGGATCTATATCGTAAATTTGGGACGTCTACGTTCAACAGTAGACTGTGATTAGCTGACAATGAGTAAAAACTTGTCGAGAAAGTATATAATAACCTGCCAGTGGCTAAACGTAGTTACGAAATTAAAAGTATGAAAGCGTATTTGAAAGATCTGGTTACATAAAATTACGTTGCTAAGCTGTTCAAGTATTTTAGTATAATATTTTTGTCAGTAGGAAAACATATAATTTCAAGAAGATTAAAATTTATTTTTGAATTGAGCAATAGACCTCTTTAATTTGATGCTTCACTGAATGATGACATTATATTGCCTATTTTTTTTTAACACATATTTATAGACACAAATATTTATAGCCCCCCAAGAAACTCACATCAGCAAATGATTTTAGTCAAGTTATATTTAAAAACATACTTATTCTTTTAAAGTGCATTTTTATTGCATTAGTTTCGCAGACGCAGACAGCCCACTGGTGGAAAGCGGTTACCATCGCCTATCGACATTTGCAACACCAAAAGTTCTACAAATGTACTGCTGCTCTCTAAAGGGAAACTGGAACCTGGCCACTAATAACGGAACACAACCTAAGGTTGTTATGGCAGCATTCTCTAGACAGTGGTAGTAGCCATCTAGACGGGTAAATAAATGCCCTGCCACCTGGCTGTAGGTTGTTTTGTCGCCTCTTACGACAGACGGCGCGGCCGCAGGAAATTGTATTCTTTACACAAATAGTGCAATCTATAGAAATTAAATGTAATGGTGATTTAAATTTAAAGGAGCTAGAACTAAACTTTCATTTTATTTATTCAAAAAAACACCGTGAATAGAGCTGAGACAAATCAATTTAATATATTTAAAACATTTTAAACATACATATAGGATAATAAACAGTCTAAAAAGCAAGTGAATGGAAGCAATTATTCAAAACAAAAGTTGATAGAATAAATTTCGTTCCAGGCCGTTAAAACAATCCGGGCCCACTAACCTTTTTACAACATACGGCGTACAAGAATTTGAATATAATCAAACATTTCGTTTCAAGTAATATTTGAGAGATTTATCTAAGGTTCTCTTTACGAGTATCTAAACATTAACTTGTATTTATTTACAAAAATGTATATGGGACTCGTATAGGAATCGAGTTTTGACGATGTAAAATTTTAATTACATAAGTTTGCTTAAATTTATTTAAGAAACATAAAACGTATTTAACACCCTTAAATACAACTAGCGTCTAGCACAACGCAGTATTTACTGCTAAATATGTTTAAAGAACGGTCAATACCTTTTGTTTAAAACGTATTTAGGCCGTTTAATATGATTAACTAACTTTATTTAAAGGCGATCGTTATACAAGCGGCCCTAAAAGTCAAAATGTCTAAAATAGTACATTTTATTGTATTATTTGCTTTCTATTACTAATGTAGCTTGTCTTCTCGTCTTTTTGAAATTGACTATCACTTACAAATACCACATATGATATATCACAATAATACGATATGTCACACCATATAGCAAAAAAAAAACTTTGGTCGTGATATTCTATGATTCAGTAAAAAAAGACGTCTTCAACACGCGTATTCTTCAGAGATAATACATTTGCCAAATGAATATTACCCCGCCCTTATTGAGTTTTCTCGAACAACAACGTGAAAAGTTTTAGCAATATTTGGATAAAGTTGGTAACATTACAAGAGCCAAAGTTGGCTTGTCTGCCTCTATACCTTAGGCATTATTACGATCAACTTTTACTTTGGCCTCTGGTCTTACAGGTGGTAAAGTAGAACAAAATGAAACATCTCATTGTTAGCTTAACTCGTTGAAACTTCAACGAAATGTAATGAGTCATATGAAAATCTTCAATTTCATATCAATGTAAGGTTTTGTAGAGGTAACGAGCTGTTAAGGTGACGGCTTATGGAGTATATAGGTAGTAGGTACCTTTGCAAGTGAAAAACACTTTACGATTAAAGTTTTATTTTCAGATGTGTTGTCTGAAATGTAGGCAAAATCGACTTTCGCTGATATTTTGATTACAATTATATAATGTAACTAGAATATGCCTGCGATGAAGTCGTAGGCATATTCTAGTTATCCAAGCTTGACTTGAAATTCCAGCGGGATTGCCGGAAATTAGAGTATCGCAATATTTAAAAGAAGAATGTAAGCTATCGCTTTAGAAGTTTAGAGAAAACTGTGTCGGAATGAGCTATTTTTTATGCATCCGAATAACTCCAAACCGCTCCCGGATTTATTACATTACATTTGCTATCGATTCAATAAAAAATCATATTGGAATTCGTTTTTTTAATCAGGTCATTTTAAATGAATCCCATAAAGAACTCGCAGGATTCGCAGAATAAAAATGTTTAGAATGTTATAATATAATAGATAGATAAGGTAGAAAATAAAAATGCTGAATAAACAAGTTAAGTACTTGTGTACATGTAACTAACAAGTGTCTATTGTCTTCGTCATTTGGCTGTGGATCCACACAAAACCATTTCCTCAAAAATAGCCCATGTTTCAAAACTATTAAACTGGATATTTATGAAAATATTTTTGAAGAGATACTTCTTTATAATCGTTGTGATTTGAAACTTAATGAAACGAAAAAGAGACAAACACATAAACCTATATGACTAAGCCCGCGAGATAATGAGATACAAGATTTATATTTTGCAGCACAGATTGGAGAGTCAATAAGATCGATGATTAAACATAGATCCAATTTGGACCGATATATATTTTTTAGACTAAAATAGTTAAAAATTTCAAGTGACACTTAAGAAGCTTATTTTGGATTATAGTATGTTTACGTATGGTGGCTAAAGGAATTACATTTATATTAATTAAAGTTAGAGAAGAATTATACTCAACTGCACTCACACAAATTTCAAAAGGATTTGTGAAGCTGGATAACCTCAATGTTTCACTTCACGGTTCAAAAAGTAGAGAGAGAAGGGGAGGAGTTAATTTTTACAAATTTGATAGCTAATATCGTTCCATCTATTATCTTCAATGAAATATCATTAAAGGACAGTCAGTCACAATTTTTCAACATCAAACCAGAGCCACCCACATGACTGAGTATTTTGTGCAATTTCAGTACTTGTGTGTGGTTTTATCAGTGCATAAAATTCATACATTACTGCGTGTAGCAGAGATAACCAATATTATGTATTTATTACAGGGCTAAATATTTCTTACAATGGGGGCTTGACATTTTAACTCTCATATAATTTATGTGACATAAATGTAATATGACGAATTCACTTGTAAGCCTCTGGCTTGCTTCCAAAGCTGCAGACGAAAAATTACCAAAAAATCCAGTAATACGGTTACTTTTAACATACGTAAAAATTCATTTCAGGACCAAATCAAATTTTTACTATCTAGCATAGTTATGCTAGATAGTAAAAAACAGTCAAAGGAGCATCGAAACCGATTTTGATGGAAACTAAAATGGTATCATCAGAATTTTGAAAAAAAAACTTACTCTTAGCAGAAATAGAATGGACTGATTTTGAAAAAAAGCACATCATGCATTATTTGTACCAAATCATAGTGTAGCCTGTAAGGAGCAATTTCTGTGAAGGAATGTGAAACGGCAAATCATGACAAGGGTTGTTTTTGAAAAAATATTCTATTTTCCATACATTAAACCTCACCTTATTTTATTCAATATAGAAATAATGAAAATTTTTAATAGGCATCTACATATAAATATTCGAAACGAACGTTATTTTGCCCCAATCCACCAAATGAGTCAATGGATAAACATTGATTGCATTCAAATGAGGTGCGGTCCAATGTCCGGCCCAATTTGATGTTTTGATTAATGTATAAGGGGGGAAAAGAGCCCTTTGTTCCGAAACAATCCTTTCTCCTGGTTTGCCGTGTAACATTCCTTCACAGAAATTGATTCTTACAAGCTACACTATAAATTGGTATAATAATATAGGAAATGTTATTTTTTTTCAAAATCAGCCGATACGATTCTTGACAGGGGCATTAAAAAAAAATGTAATAACACCATTTTAGATTTCATCCAAATCGGCCTGGAGACTTGAGTGTTTTTTACTACCTAGCAAAGTTTAGTATTTGGCCTTGAAGGCCCATTTGAAAATTTCACCTGTATATTCGTATTATTGTTATAATAGTTACAGTGTGGCTCAGTGCGATATTAGTTATTAAGGAAGTCAATCCATCAGCTACTATTTGAGTTTTACAGACACAAACATAAGGGAGCCGAACTGTTATATATAACATATACATAGCACATTTTGTGACTATAGACTTTCCTAAATATATATAGAAATCTAATTGCTATGCCACCATAATCTGTGTTTGTTTTACAACAAATTAACCATAGCATTTATATCAACCATAGCAACCATTAACATCCTATACAAGATAAGTTAACCTCAGTCAGAAGGCCCAGCTTGCCACACACAACGCGGTGCTGGTACCGACGCTCACGTATGGAAGCGAGAGTTGGGTATGGAAGAGAGAGCATGAAAGTAGAGTAAACGCGGTCAAGATGCGAGCACTGCGCAAAATCTGCGGAGTGACGCTCGCGGACCGCGTTTGTAATACCGAAGTAAGAAAGAGAGTTGATCTGAAAGAGAGAGTCGGGGTGAAGATAAGGAAAGGAATGCTCCGGTGGTTCGGGCATGTGGAAAGAATGAATGATGGAAGAATGACTAAACAGATATACAATGCAAAAGTGGATGGATGCAGAAGTCGCGGAAGGCCACGACACACCTTCCATGATCAAATTGATCGTGTACTAGCAGAAGGTGATGTCAGGAGCCTTAAAAACAGACGAGCGTCCATGACAAGAGCTATGAATGTCAAAGAAGCAAGTGGGGTGTGTAAGAATAAGCCTAAATGGCGCTCTGTTGTTCATGCCTACCCGGCAAGGGACCTGGCGTGAAGTTATGTATGTATGTAAGATAAGTTAAGTTTTAACACAAACTCACTAAAATCATTTACTTTTATCTTTTATTATTTCAATGTATGTCTTTCAAGACCACGGGCCATAAAAATGGCCCGGACTTTTGGAGGGCTTGCGCGGGGCCATGGAAAGGCCTTTTGACAAATTTAATGTAAATGTGGCGTGACACTGACCGACGATTATCTACCTATCGACGATTGTCTACACGATATAATTATGTACCCAGAGAAAAGCCCCGGCCTGTGTAGGACTATTGTGGAAAATGAGGACAAAAAGTACCGGGCTATTGGGGTGAACTGCTAGTGGTACTGGGGTTCTGGGAATATGGGGACTATGGCGTCTGCCCGTCGCAATGTTCGGGGAACATGGAAAAATGGGCAGACTGTGACTCGCCACTCTCTGCATGAGCCCCAAAAAATTCCATAAAAGGCAGGGGCAACATGGGTATGAGTGGCTAAGGGGTGTAGAGAGGTGGGCTGCAGGTTCACCGAAGCTACTTCTGACGTTAGGCCATTTATCACTTCCACCCCTGGAGCCTGAGTCTTAGCTCTAGCGATCTCCACTCCGTGCCGGCTGGTTAAGGCAAGCACGGAGGCGGAGGCCTTGCCTTGGCCCCCGGAGTCAGGTACGAGGTGTCGCTACTCACCTAAGGCTTCGCCACAAATGTGTGAAAATTCGTAATGAAAAAGATAAGGTGGTATGTAATGAGGAGAATGTGAAAACAAAAGTAGCAAAAAGAATGTTATACTGGAATATTGTTAGATATATAGGTGAAGGCAAACCAAAAAGGAGAGGGATGTATTATATGAAAAATAACATGATTATTTCTGATGTGACAGAAGATGTATGCCAGACTGGATGAGTATAGAAGGAAAATATATTATGCCGACCCCTAATAATTGGTAGAAGCTGAAAGAAAAGAGAGGTAGATATTGACCAAATCACAGACTTTTGGGCAAAACAAGTGAAAGGCCCTTCAAACAAGCGAGCATTTATAAAGAGATTAATGAAAGTAGACGAAGTGAGAGGTATATATCAAGCTGGTAATGTGTATAGGAAACAAGTATATATATTAAATAATATAATTATGTATAACTATAATGTTGACGTAAATAAAGTTTAAAGAATTGAATTTGTATTAAATTCCCACCCAAGTGGACAGATATACAGCATTTTATCCTCGGTTTCGAAATAAGAACTAGAACGTTCCAGCTAAGCCCAGCATATATTGAGTGCAATGTAATGTAAGTGGGAGAATATATGTGACGGCGAACATGCATCTATCAATAGTTCACACTTCGCTACACTGCGGTGGGTATGAAATGTGGAACATCGAATCAGTTCAAACTTCCTGACAGTATAGTGACTGAATACAATAGTAAGTATGCAAGATAAGTACAATACATTACAGTTTAGTCTTCTTATCTCATTCAAATATGTCCTTGTAGCTGGAAATGAATCTTTAAGGATAAGGATAGCGGAGGATTGAAATACGCGGCACAAACATGGAGAAGCCTATGCCTAGCAGTGAGTCGCAATTGGCTGACGGTTAGGTAGGTACCAAGTAAAATCTGGACCTACTAATGTGTTTAACGACCACCCGAAAACCAGACCTTTGATTAACATGTAAAACGGCATTGTTAAGGTTTGCAGACAGACACAGATTTTCATGTAATAATACAATTCTAAAGAAAATCTTTATTCCATAATACAACTATTGTTCATTTATAAATATATTATTGAAATAAAAAACTTTATAGCAAAACATTGGACCCCCCCAAATTCCGACAAAAATCTGGAACACTTAAGTCATTTCTTACTTAAAACGTCCATATACTTCAAAATTTTACATTAATCTTTTAGTAAACTAATAAATATTTGCTATAAGCTGTGACAAACAGACAGAAAAAAACTAGAGTAAGGTAATAATATAATGGAATGTCTAGAATAAGGCAATATTTAGCGTACACTAAAACTTACTCTCGGTATCTGTCATAAAACATGTTAAAACTAGTTATATCCCAAAATAGATGTCTTAAATGTTGCAATATCACTAAACATTTTCGTTGTGACACGAATTCAATCTTTAAAATCCATATAAAATTCAAATTACTAATATAACGTATTAAAATTATAAATAACTTTTTTCTATTTCTAACATGCAATCCATGGAAAAAATAGAAACATATTTACAAATTGAAACACAATATTAAGAGATATATTGAGATTATTAACACAATCTCTGATCTCAGAGCTGTGTTGATAATGTCAATCTATTGCGACACTATAAACTTCGTGCTGGATATTACAGACTTATACTTATGACAAAAGTTACTGCAAAAATAAAACATAAACGGACGTAAAATAGAATTAACTTCCAGACAGAGTACATCACTATGAATGACTCTTTTTTATGACATGAATAGCATCTAATTTAATAAGAAAATATTTTTTTCGTTCTCTAAAATCTTTCAATATTAAGCAGTTTACTTATTTCTATTCATAAGCTGCTTAGTATGAATTGGAATATAAAAAGTTTTCTTTGGTCAAAGTGGGCTCTCAAAGAAAATATAAATAGAAGATCGGCCAAGTTAGTGTCGATTCACTCTTAGTGAAGGGTTCGGATGCGTTGACCAACATTTTGGGTATTTGAAATTTGGGTACAGAAGTATAACAAATTTGCAATTCCACGCTTATACACTCTACTGAAAATTGCTCATGTTTTGTTTGCATTTCGTCATGATCTGTATAATACAGTTTTGTATATCTGAACTATAACAAAAAAATAACCTATGTTCATAAAAACAACAACCAATTATCATCAAAATAAAGTTATTTTCAAATTCATTCACTACTAAGTGGGCAAATTTTTTCCTATTATATTTTTATTATATTTATAAATACCTAATCGAATAGAATAAAAGAAAACTTATTTGTATTGTATTCTAGCCATAGTCCCTCAAGACTATAAGTAAAATACTGAGCCTAGATCACCGTCTTCCAATGGGTAAGGTCCCAAGAAGGCTGGCTACGTTTCCCAGCTGGATCGCCATACTGATCCGTTGCCCGAGGTATAAACACCTGCGCTCTGATCACCTAAAGAGTCAAAGACCTAAGTTTAGATACATTTTGGTAAAGGCTCATAGCCTCAGAACCCCACGGTCCAAGCGTCTTGATAGCAAACGGAACAAACATGTAACTCTTACTGAGGGTTGCATATTTGAGCCGCTTGAGTGATTCAGCAGTTTCCGCTGCCGAACTGGCTGATCTAGACGTAATCTAAATCATATTTTTATATCGATAATAATGCCAAATTTAACGTGTATTGGCGGATTTCACATTTGGGTAGATTCGACGTGCAGGTTTATCCGTGTTGTGTTACTTCACTGTAATCATGTGGTAATCGTACGATTTGCAAATGAAAGGAAAAAAGTTACCTGAACGGTGAATGCTCCTTAGACCGAGATTCGAACCAACATTATTAGAAGGAGACGCAGATGCTAACTATAACTATAGCCACTAATCCACCGTGATCGAGTGTTTTATGTCCAGTGTCAACTTACCATAGACATATGCTAAAAGTTCGATTAATATAAACATAGAAATGAAATATTAAAGAATAAACACAAAGAACATTGTCATTATTATATGTGGAATAAAATTGTAATAGAAAATTTAAAGAAATGTTGTCTTGAAGTTGTGAAGGATGAAATGCGTACCAATGTTCTCAAAACGGGGGATGCTGAAGACCTCACGAAGTGGAGTAGAAAAAGTAGGAAAGCGAACCCTGGGCGTTGGAGTGAACGCTCTAAACGCAACCGGGATTTAACGCTGCAATGACGACGATGATGATAGTAAAATTGGAATAAAATTTTACAAATTAACTGACAAATAAAATGCTTCATTTCAAGGAAGAAATACACCATACTGTTTAATTTTCCACATTAATGGACTACAAAGTGGTACAGCTATTACACCAACAATACGAACGCATTGTTTAAAAAAGACAGTGGTAATTTAAATAACAACAGCGAAACATTTTGCAAATATCTCAGTAGATTTAACGCGAACAACGGGCGTCATCAAGCCGAATACTTGTCGGAGAACTCTGCTTGCATAAATAAAAATATGATTCACTCGAAAAGTTGCCTCGGCAATTACCAACTGAATCAAAAAAATATGACGCATTAAAACATTGAAAACCACGGCTACAATTTGTTTATTGGTATAATTCCGATACGACTACTATTTCTGAAAAGAATTTCCCTATGATATTGGATATTATCGATACTAATACTAGTAGGTAAAGTGTCGTTGTAGGAGGTGGTAATCTCCGAATATACTAAATCGATTTAACAAATTCTTTCACTGTTAGCAAGATTTTTTTTTAAGGCGGGGGAAATGCTATTTACGCACAATACTGGGTCCTTTACAAGGGATTAGACCGTTATCGCTTATGGAGGCATTCCATTAAAGGCAATCGCATGGCATGAATACGCGCAATTCTATTTCTCTCCCTATCTCGTTCAGAAAATTGTCTCGAGTTCAAACCTCTGTGGTGCCCAGGCTGCGCACTCGACTAGCCTATGAAACGCCGTGTCAAGCGCGCCACACTGGTGGCATTGGGGTGAAGGCTGACAGCCCGCAATCTGAATCTGAAGGTCAGAGTCCCGCGTTTCCGCGAGAGCCATCGCAACAGCTGCGGTCGAGCCGCTTTCACCGTACGCCGGCCACAGGGTTTTCCAACTCTACCGACCAAGATTATATTGCCCTCTCCTCGAGGGCCAGTGGAGCAGAGCTCGACGCTGGTGGTTGTCGTCAGAAGGGAGGGGTGTTTTTGTTTTAAATGTATTCCTCTCTCCGGACGAACGGGATTGTCCGGGCTTTTATCTTTTATGGGGTTTGTATATTTTTGTATACTAAGTTATTATGGGAGGGTTGTTTGGGGAGGAGGTTTGGGAGGAAGGGGATGGAATACAAGGATTTGAAGTGGATAGGTAGGACACCACTGTCACGGTGTGAAGGTGGAATGTGACAGTGGCCGCTCGGGGCCCCGGGGACGCATCCCCTTGTACCTCTACCTGGACGGAGACATGTCCAGGGCGGTACCCCCTGGGGGTATTGTTAGCAAGCTACACTATCCCCGGTTGACATAGGCTATATTATATTTTCAAAAAAATTAGGGATCCTTACTAAAACTCGAATAGTGTAACCCAAGGTATTAAAAATTACCTAAAATTGCGTGCGCTGCGAAAACTATCCGCAACACAACAAAAAACTTGGGGTGTTCGCCATAAACATATGTGTATAAGGGTTGAAAATTTTGTTTTCAACGCTCATAGTCGAGTTCTCATTAGTTTAGTCTTTAAAAATTGTGATGAAGAATCAAATACATTAATGCAAATCAACTTATAGTTTTGATATCCAGCATAAACTAAACCATCTTAAAAATTGTTATATTATTTTCTATTCAGATTATTTTCGAATAAATCTAAATCAATTTTGTAGGTACAAAGGCTATCAATCGTAACTTCTGCGCTGTTTAATCTATAGAGACGACATCTTGTTACAATACGATACAATCTAACGCTGCATATTTTAATAGTATGGTTAGAAGTCATTTAGCACTGCAGCAAATGTTTCGCTTTCAAGTTCTTATAACTTTTTTGTTTTGAATAGCTTCTGTAGTAAGTACGTAGTACATATAACTCATTATATGTACATCATTACATTTTCTTACATTTGTGGTTAAACT
This sequence comes from Dendrolimus pini, assembly GCA_949752895.1. Lineage (NCBI taxonomy): Eukaryota > Metazoa > Arthropoda > Insecta > Lepidoptera > Lasiocampidae > Dendrolimus > Dendrolimus pini. The sequence goes on along the minus strand of OX457125.1, from coordinate 7,506,332 downwards.
ACTTCGTATTACCAAACGTGTAAAGTCAAGATTCTATGTTATAGATAGAACTTACTATAAAAATAAACTATTAATTCAAAAACAGTCTATAAATGATGTTGCTTTTCAAAGCGCAAGCATTGTTAGCATTTCTCATAAAATGTTATCATTTGAAAAGTAACTGAAGTTCAAAGTAATACAAAAAATTAACCAATATAAGATCCAACGTTGAGGATTGAAATGTTGTTGGAAATGGAAGAATTTTATCGCAAGAAATGAAAATTTATAATGGCTACCAGGCAGAATATTACGTAGTAATCTATTTACTTATATTTCTAAATTTCTTCACTGAGATTTAAGGTTGCATTGCCGTTAATATAAAACAACGAATTAATATTTATTATTATTTAGAAACAAGAAAGTAATGTTTAATGTCAAATAAATTGTTGTCACTTTTATGTTTGCATTAGCAGGCCCTACAAACGTTGTGCTGCCGTAAAAAATAAAAATCTAGAACCCGCTTTCAGTATCACCCACTGTTTCGATTCGCAAATCTTTACCATCCCGATACCCTCTCAAACACACACACACAAAAATTCATCAAAACCGGTCAAACCGTTTTCGAATTTCTGCGAGACTATAGAACAGCAATTTGTTTCACATACCTATATAATAAGAAGATAAAAAAGCTACTAAGAAATATACATATATATATATATATATATATATATATATATATATATATATATATATATATATATATATATACATATCAAACGATTATCCCTTTGATTCAGTTCATTAAATAATTCATCTTTCAGTTAAACATATAGGGGCCTCCTTTAATTTTTACTTATTTTCGCAATTTCATTAGACAGTTGTTTAGGTGCGTAAGTATGATCTTTTTGTACAAATTTTACACACATAGACCAATACTTCTATGAGAGCTGTAACATGCATAGATAGACATAACGATTATAATTACTTATAAAAGCTTCATTTCCAATAAAAAGCTAAGAAAACCTGAAATAGTAGGTACTTAAATTGCGACCACGAAGCTTACATGGGTAAAAGCTCAATGAATGAAAAGTAAATACTATGGTCGTAATTTATAATTGTATGTCTTTCAAGACCACGGATTTTTGGAGGGCTTGCGTGGGGCCATGGGAAGGCCAACACGTAGAGGCCCCTTGACTAATTTATTGTAAATGTGGCGTGACACTGACCGGCAATTATCCCTGTCTACACTATATACTAATGCACCCAAGGACAAGCCCCGGCCAGTGTAGGACTATTGTGGACAATGAGAACAAAAAGTACCGGGCTATGTGGGTGAACTGCTAGTGGTACTAGGGGTCTGGGAATATGGGGACTATGGCGTCTGCCCATCGCAATGTTCGGGGAACATGGAAAAATGGGCAGACGGTGACTCGCCACTCCCTGCATGAGCCCCAAAAATGCCATAAAAGGCAGGGACAAAATGGGTATGAGTGGCTGAGGGGTGTAGAAAGGTGGGAAATTAAAGAATATTATTATATGATCGTAATTTATAATATTATTATTATTTACGATCACGAAGCCTGCATGGATAAAGGCTCAAGGAATGAAAATTAAAACAAACATGTGTTATGCCAAGATAATTGAAGTAATTTAAGATTGCTTGTTTCCGGTTAATATTATAACTTATTAAATCAACATAATTATATTAATATATTTTGATGTGTCTATTATGTTATGCCGCAGCGAAACATTAGAATAAAAATAAAGTGCGCAAACTAAGTAGCTGACACAGTATTAAAATAAAATAAATGACTACCTATTTTATTCCTTCTAAAAATGCCACTACTAAGAAACTATTAAATATAAATTACTTATCAATAAGCATTTTACAAAAAACTTGAATCATATTCTAAGAACGCGTTAACACTTTTATTGTTGAACATACTGAAAATGTTTCACACAAGTGAAAAAGGCGCAACGATGGTATGTGAGCCCGTAAAGCAGTGCGGCTGGCGGTTTTGGGGGTATTAAAGGAGCCAGCGAGCTGTGGTTCCAGTGATTCAGATAAACGGTTTGGTCAGCAGCCATATATCAGGGGGATGACGCCTTCAGAATGTGGGTGGTCTCGCTCTTTTACTGTTTTCCGGTGTAATCAATAAAGGTTTTCCACGATAAAAGCATTCGAAATTTTAATTTTAAATGTTTCTTTTCGTAGTGTTGAATTAGAGTTTTACACTAATAATATTTTTAGATCGAGTAAAATAGGATTTGCATTACTTAATACTAATCGTGCGCGCTACTTCATTCGTGATCGGCTTTTACTTTTTTATTCGTACCAGTTTTTAGTTTATTTTTTGAGAGCAACCATTCACATAGGTTATAGTGCACTACATTTTTATTCAGGCGCTATTTATCTCAAGAAAAATTTCGATGCAACCCAAAAAAAATTCTTTTTTCCGGTATTTAAAGTATCAACAAACAGAGTTATGTGCGTATTAATAATATTAGAATAGATAATAATAATGCCGAAACCACAAACCAGAGGTTAAGGCCACCGTCCTAGTGTACGGTCTACCAGGCTGAGCTGTTCGCGATATGTATAAAGCCACGGAGGTAATCCTAGTGAGCTCAGAGGAAAGCTTTTGCGTGGATAGTGACTCGAGATCAGCGTTACAGGCAATCACGAACTGGAGCACCACACACCCGCTCATCATAATCAATAATATATGCCTAAACAGTGATTATTTTATTTTAACCGTCGGTGAAATGCATAGAAACTTGGTGTGCATTGGCATGTAACCGATGGTTAATATAAAATAAACGATAAAAATGTATGCCTAAACAGTGATTATTTTATTTTAACCATCGGTTAAATGTCTGTGCACATCAGCCTAGTGTGACAAAAGTACTTTCTATACTAATTATGAATAAAACTGAAAATAGACCTTTCATTTGTTTCTTTCAATTTGCATAGAAATGGAGCAAATGAAGTCTAAAAAATAAACGGTTTTAATAGTTACAACTTTTTAAATAAGTGTCGTTTTAAATGCTTAATGATATAATAATGGTTTTTTGAACTTTTCAAATAAGCAATTAAAAACATGACTTATGACAAATATTGTAGCTAGTGTCTAATTTTCCTTTTTCCCCCATTTCTATCTAAATTGAAAGACAGAAGGGAACCCGTGCAATTTCGACTTAAAACAAATAAATGCAAACGTAATTACTCAATTGGATCAAACGTAAACCACTTTATTTGGTTACAGGTGCAATATTTGACCAAAATACTGAAGAAATACAAAATGTATTCAAGTACGCTATGATGGTGCATAACCAAAACATAAGCAGCCGAAGGCTTGAGCTGCAGGCATACGTGGACGTCATCAATACAGCAGATGCCTTCAAACTGTCAAGACTTAGTGAGTACATTTTATTATTGTAAACAATATCTAAGGTAATTATTCAATTTTCAATTCCTTATATGTAAAAAGAATACTAGGAATGACAATCAACTAAAGATGGCACCACATAGTCATTTATAAATAAATCGGCAAACAAAAAATACATATTGTAAATCTCAAGCTAAGCTAGTTACGACTCTGAAGCTAAATGTATTTATAGTAAACAATGGAAAATTCGTTTACAAAACATAAATTGGAGATAGTAAAAGCATGCAGAATTGAAAAGAATGATCAAAAACTCTCAATTTGTTTTATATTGTTGTTTTTTTTGCAAGTCCAGTACAATCTCCCTTATACTATTCCTTACGTATTCAGAAGGCAGTCCTATCATACAAACATTTTGTAATTAAACATTTTATCGCAAACGAGGTTTCTGGGTCGTAAATTTTACGAGTTCAGCGCCTTCAGAGGCAGGGAACTTGACAGTAGTAATTACCTTTAAAATTTCTAATCAATAATAAATTAAATTGGAACAACTTTGTAACGCTCCAAATGGTGAATTACGAACGTTATTATTAGTAAAAATATATTAGTTAAATTAATGATTGAAGGCGATGATTATATACCGTTTTAACACTATATTATTATACTATTATTGGTGGTAGTTGCTTCTTTATTAATTTGGAAATCAAACTCGATTTTATTGGACTGTATAATTATTAATGAGGTAAAAGAATACATAAAGTAAGTACAGAGCGTAATTATTTACAAGATACATAAGAGCGATGCTGAGAGGTGAAGTGTAAAGTAGCAGAGAGAATTTCGCCTGCCAGGGTCGCTCCTTAAGTCCCGCATCCCGCCCGACGCCTAAGTGCTAATCGTGCCCTCTGAGGGCGCCGGCGGTATGCGGGGCGCGGAGAGTAGGTGTGCTCCGGCGGGCGGGTCAGGGGGGTGCTCTCTGTCCGCAACATCCTCCCCCCGGCGCAGATCCTCGGAGCCATCTCTTCTCGTCAGGACGATGAGCCTCCTTACTGGTCTCCTGAAAATGCCTCCCCGCGTTCGCACGTCCGCGCTCCGTATTACGTTGTCCTGACCGCGATAAGTGCGCTCGATTTGACCCCGGGGCCATACGTTACGTGGCAACAGACCGTCCGCGATGATAACGACGTCTCCAACGCGTATGTTTTCTTCATCACATCGTCGTACGTCGTCCCTCGGTGTCAATGTCGGTAAATACTCGCGTAGCCAATGAGTCCAGAACATGTCCGCTAAAGCTTGGGTTGCGATCCATGTCTTCTTGTTTGCTAGCTCGTTCGTTCCCGTGATTGGCAAGCCTACCGCCGACCCGATTAGGAAGTGGTTCGGGGTAAGCGCGTCGTCGTCTTCAGGGCTCACCGACACGTGAGTCAGCGGGCGCGAGTTTATAGTGTGTTCTATTTCTGTGATGACAGTCGTAAGTGTTTCTTCCCGGGGAGCTTGTTCCGCCAACGTTGCGTGGAGTGCCGTCTTCACCGACCGAATTAACCGCTCCCAAGCTCCCCCCTGGTTTGGTGCGCCGGGATCGATGAAACGCCACGCTAGTTGTCTCCCTCTCACGTGATCTGGCATCTCTTTCTTCCACTTTGCGTACGCCGTTAGTAATTCTGCATCCGCTCCATGGAAATTCGTTGCATTATCAGACCATATCACTTGTGGCCAGCCGCGTCGTGCTCCCATCCTTCTTAGGGCCATGATAGCCGAGTCTGTGCTAAGGCTCGCTATAAGTTCCATATGGATGGCACGAGTCACCATACATGTAAACAGCATTCCCCATCGTTTTTCTCTCCGGCGTCCAATGGTCACCCACATCGGGCCAAAACAGTCGATTCCGCAATTTGTAAAGGGCCGTGCGTAGGCAGCTAGACGATCCTTTGGCAGGTTTCCTTTCACCGGTACGGTCGGCGCGGTTTTCTTCAACCGACAGATTGTACACTGCCGCAAGATGTTCCGCACAGTAGGCCGCACTCGTAACACCCAGTACTTTTGCCGCACGTTGTTTACGACGTGTTCTCTTCCTATATGATGATGCTGTTCATGTTCGCCCCTGATGATCAGCCGGGTGAGGTGATGCGACCCGTCTAAGATCGGTGGGTTTCCAGTAAGCTCGCGCAGGGTGGCCGCATTGATCCTGCCGTTTAACCTTATTACCCCGTCCCCCCCGTATTCGGGGTCGAGCTTATAAAGCCGGCTGTCACGTGACACGCGTTCTCCCTTCTTCAAACGCTCGTAATCCTTCGGGAAGCTTTCCTGTTGCGCTTGACGAATGAGTAAGCGTTCAGCTTGCTCTATGTGTCGCGTTTCCATAGTGCGAGTCCTCCGTCGGCACTTGTCGATAAAGGCGAGTGCGTAGGCGGTCGCTCGTAATAATTTTCCGTATGACGAAAATCTTGTGACGTCAACAAGTGGCTTTTCATTTGTCGTGTAATTCACCACGACTTCGTCATCTTCGGTTTCCGTCGGCTCTTCCTTCGGCCATTTCGTCGGGGGCCCACGAAGAAATTCCGGGCCTTTAAACCAGCGGTCGTCCGTTTTCATACTCGAGACGTTAATCCTGGTTGCGTCGTCGGCGACGTTGTAACTCTGTTATTTCGCCGATTTCGCTCAGTCTGTGCGCAACGTATGGGGTATATCGCGCCGAGTCGTTTCTTATCCAGTGGAGAACGGTCTTCGAGTCGCTCCAAAAGATGACGTCATACGGCTTGAAACTATGTTCCTTTTTTATTTCCGCCGCTAACCTGGCTCCTATTAGCGCGGCCTGTAGCTCCATTCGTGGGATGCTCTGCGCCTTCATAGGGGCCACTTTCGCTTTTCCTGCGATTAAAATGACGCCGACGCTCCCGTTACGCCACTCAAAGCGCCAGTAAGCCGCTGCTGCGTAGGCCTGCTCGCTGGCGTCCGTGAAGACGTGTAATTGTATGTTTACGACGTCTTTATCCCATCCATAGCACCGTGGTAATCTTAACTCTTTTATAGAGTTCAAGTCACGGATCCATTCTTCAAATTCCCTTGCCTCTTCCGTTGGCAAGGGGTCATCCCAGCCCAGCTTGAGCCTCCAGAGCTTTTGTAGCACGATTTTCGCCCTTATAGTGTACGGACTGAGCAGGCCGAGTGGGTCGAAAAGTGACATGACCATGCCCAGGGCCTCCCTTTTCGTGGGTGTTTGCGTGTCTTGTTTTATGCTTTCTGGAACTCTTGGCATGGCGGTGTTAAACGCGAGTTCATCCGCTTCCGGCATCCATAACACACCCAATGTCTTCCCGTAGGGATGCGCGCTAGCACCCAGCTCTTTGGGCTGTCTGGCTCTCTCTTCATCCGGGATGTCTTCCATAAGGCGCTCGCGATTCGTATCCCATCCCGCGAGCTCGAAGCCGGCCTTCCTGTGCACTTCTCGCACTTCCGCTATCGCCTCGGCCGCTTCCGTTTCCGTTTCGAAGCTTTGTACCCAGTCGTCCATGTAGTGGTTTTCCGTGATCGAGTGATACGCCCGTGGGTGGGTTTCCTTATGATCACTCGCATTCCTGTCTCTTACGCTATGTGCGAGGAATGGCGAGCTTCGTGCTCCGAATATCATAGACGTCATAACGTAGCGCCGAGGCGGGTTATGGCGGTCGTCACCGCGCCATAAAAAGTGCTGCGCCGCTCTGTCTTCTTTCCTTATCTTCACTTGTAGAAACATGTCACGTATGTCAGCTGTCACGGCGATCTTCCCCTCTCGGAATCTGAACAGGATTCCGTATAAGGCCCGTAGCAAGTCTGGCCCATCCAGTAACGCATCGTTCATGCACACCCCGTTTGAACGGGCGGCGGCGTCGAATACCAGTCTCACTTTGTCAGGCTTATTCGGGTTCGTAACGGCGAAGTGAGGCATGTACCACATGCGTTGGTTTCCTTCGTGGCTTCGTTCGCAAGGCTCGGCGTATCCTTTTGCTAATAGCCTGTCGACCTGGGCTGTGTAAGCTTGTTTAAACTGCGGCGATTTGTCCATTTTGCGCTCGATCCCGCGCAGGCGACGCACCGCCATGTCATAGCTCGGTGGCATGGTGACGTCATCGTTTCGCCAGGGCAGTCCGACTTCGAAACGGCCGTTGATTTTCTTAACGGTTTCTGCAAATATCTTCAGCGCCCGTTGTTCTTCAGCTACAGGTTTCACTCTGTTTGATATGCCGAGTGCGTCGATATCGAAATGAGACTTCACTATTTCGAACAATTCGTCCTTTTCCCGCGGCTCTTTATCTTGCCACGTTCGAACGTGTAATACGGTGTCGTTCCCCTGCGTTACTAGGCCTCGGGGTGCGCTCCCGTGTATGGTCCACCCCAAGAGGGTCAGGGAAGCGGCTGGTTGGCTCTTCTTTCCTGCCAACAGTTTTCTAGTGACGATCAGATGCCAGTTGTCAGCTCCAATTAGTACGCGTGGCTTGGCGTTCGTAAAACACACGTCGTCTACATGGAGCGTCTTCAAATGACGTAACTGTCGTACCACTTCAGACTTAACGGAGTGAGTTCCCAGTGCGAGTTTCTTCACAGTCCGCGCCTTGATAGGATGGTAGTGCGGTTGCGCTCTTCCGCGCACCGCGACGCTCACCACCCTACTCTCTGCTTCCCGCTGGCTCGACGTGATACCGTGGATGTTCAGTGGCCGCCTCGGGCCATCTGCCCCCAGCATCCCGGCTATCTCCTCGTCGATGAGCGTGATCGTGGACCCCTCATCCAGCAGCGCGTATGTACTCACTTCCTCTCCGTTAAGCCCCTTGACGGTAATCGGACACACTTTCAATAACACTCTGCTCTCGGTGTTAGAATTGTGCGCCGACGCCGTCATGACCGACTCCTCTCTGTCGGCCGGTAGATTTACCGACTCCACTCGGTCGATCGGTCCACTGACGGCTTCGGTTTCCCTCCGCTGGTGTAGAAGTGCGTGATGCGGCTCGCGGCATTCGTTCACACCGCACTTTCTCGCCTTGCAACGGAACCGTCTGTGTTTACTTAGTAGGCACAAAAAACATATTCTCGTTTCCTTGGCCCACTCCCATCTGGCTGGCAACGACATCGAAGCCAGTTTGCCGCACTGCGTTGTCTGGTGGTCAGCTCCACAACAGTAGCACACGATCTTGGCCTCCGTTGTAGTGTACACGCGACGACGCTCGTTCATCCTCGGCGGCTTCACTTTATTTTCTTTCGTGACGTTTACACTCGTCGTAGGCAGTGATGACGTCATGAAATAATACTTCATTGCTCTGTCTGCTTCGCCCGTTAGAAACTTCGATAGTGTCATAATCTCCGGCTCGTCTCGGCTCGAGAATTCATCTGCAAAGTCGCACCATTTCGTTCGTAGATGCGGGCTGAGCTTCTCGACGACCTGTCGTGTCAACATAGGGTTAAGTAGATACCCCTTGTTGTCGACGCACGAGATAACCGTCACTATATTCTGCAGTTTAGTGGCTAGGCTGTTGAGTTCGCTGGCAGACGAACCCGATCGTGGCAACTTCTTGATATCTTCCAATGCACGACTGATTATGATCTCTGGACGTCCGTAGCAGCGCTCCAGTGTCTTCATGATGATCGCAGGATCCACGGCGGTATACAGCAGGGCTGTCACGCAATCTCTTGCTTCGCCTTTAAGGCAAGTGCGTAGACGGCCTAAGTTCTCCGCAGGTGAGAATCCGTGTACGCTCGTCGACTCCCGCATGGCAGCTTTGAACGGCAGCCACTCTCCCGGGGCCCCGCTAAAGGTAGGCAGCTCCTGGCACTGTCGCGGTGTCGGCCTGTTGCGAGTCATGCGTTCCAGCACGTCGGCTAGGCGGTCGATTCCACGATCCCAGGATCTGGTCGGCGTCGGTGATCTTGCGTTGCGCGGCGTTCTGAACGTCACGCGAACGGTCTGGTCGTTCGTTTCCGCAGACTGGTCGCGCCCCATTGGATACACTTCCCTCGCTCTTCCCGCAACGTTTAACGGTGGTCGCGGTCCGGCTTCTCTCGTTCCAAGCTCGGCCCCGTCACCTGCGCTCGGCGACTCCCCCCGTATGCGGGTGTTCTTCAACCACTCTGTGATATTTCTATCTGTTTCCACCCCATCGTCTTCGCACACGCTGTTTCCCTCTGTCTGCTCCTTGAGGGCGGCTATATTCGCAGCGACCCTCTTCTTGATCAGTGCCACTTGTAACTGGAGCTCTTCTCGTCGAATAGCGGCGATTTGTTTTTCTGCTTCCAGTTCCACTTGCCTCACCAAAGTGGCGGCGCTTAGCTGCGAGCGGTGTGATCGGACGGACGGCGATCGCGATCGGCGTCCTGTACGAGTCGCGGCGTGTATTTGCGCGGTCGTAGTCTGTTGCACTCCGGGCGACGCGGGTCGCGATACGTTCGGCGCGGACGCGGACGCGGATATATGCACGGACGGCGACGCGGGGGTCTCTTGATACGCTCTCTGCACTCTGTCTTCGGCGGTCTTGCTCCTAGTGTTCGGCATCTTCGGTCCTTGCCTTAGCCTAACACGTATAACCGATTACCCTGACCTGTGTGTGTATATGTGTGTGTGTATAACCGATCCTAATTCACTACACTAAACACTGAGACCTTAGACCGACCTAACTGGAAACAGCGCACCGTCTACGACCTTGTGAACTGACCATTTGGCACCGTTAGGTGGACAGTCACTTGGTCACGGTACGAAGTAACGTTATTCTTTCTTCCGGTCTTGATCCTGCAGACGCGTAGCCTCGGCGTCCGGGGCAGGAACTCTTGGTCTCCTGGCACGTGGTCCGGCAGGAACTCTTGGTCTGCTGGTACGTAGTCCGGCAGGAACTCTTGGTCTCCTGGTACGTAGTCCGGGCTGCCCACGATGATCTTCTATAATGATCTTCTTTCTTCTTTGGGGTACCGCTACGAGACCGTATAGAGTTGGTCTTTCTTCTTTCTTGAGGTTTCGATGGAGCAAAAGACACTGCTCGTTTCTTCTTTGCGATTCTTCTATCCGGCGGCGAAGTACCAAAAAAACTATTGGTGGTAGTTGCTTCTTTATTAATTTGGAAATCAAACTCGATTTTATTGGACTGTATAATTATTAATGAGGTAAAAGAATACATAAAGTAAGTACAGAGCGTAATTATTTACAAGATACATAAGAGCGATGCTGAGAGGTGAAGTGTAAAGTAGCAGAGAGAATTTCGCCTGCCAGGGTCGCTCCTTAAGTCCCGCATCCCGCCCGACGCCTAAGTGCTAATCGTGCCCTCTGAGGGCGCCGGCGGTATGCGGGGCGCGGAGAGTAGGTGTGCTCCGGCGGGCGGGTCAGGGGGGTGCTCTCTGTCCGCAACAACTATACTGTCACGCTTGACTCGACATTCCCGCGGAATTCCCGTGACACAAATTATAACAGCGCTTAAAAAAATAATATAACCTATCGTCTTAGTGGAAACTGTATCGGAATAAGCTAATTTTTATGCATCCGAACAACTTCAAACCGCTTCTGGGAAAATTCCACGGGATTCCCAGGATAAAAAATATCACACATTTTATTACATTAACATTGCTATAGATTAGTAAAAAACACATTGGAATTCATTTTTTTAATCTGGCAGTTATAAATCATTCCCAGAAAAATTTCCGCTGGATACTTTGGATAAAAAAGTAACGCAGAGTTTAATCTTAAAAATTAATTATCTGTCAATCAGCAAAAATCGCATAGAAATCGGCCTAGTATTTTTGACGTGAAACTCGAACAAACAGGCAGACATGAAATCTAAAGAAAAATGCATCGTATTCTCCTATTACAATACTATACTATTCTCTCGTTTATATAGTAATATTCCAGTCGTTTTTAAAAGTAGCTTTTAGTGTACCGTAATAGCAATATCTATACATATTGAATTGTAGGTAAGCACTTTCGCTTGGATGAACTTCACTCTATTTCCCGCAAAATCTATCTCTGATTCGGGGATGAAAGTATCATTTTACATCTCTGTTATAAATAATACGTAATAAACTATTATACTAAACTTCATAATAACCAATAAACTATATAAACATATGTAGATATTACAATTTTGTTTCTTTCAAATCTACGTAATAATTTTATATCATCAATTTTGTCTTTTATAAATAGTCCGCAATTATTAATTATATTTTATTGTTCCTATATCGGTTTTTATGTAATGCGTTTTAAAGAGCTTTTTCCAGTAATGTAGTTTTATAAAATTTGTTTAATTTAAATTTGCTAATATTTTATTTTTATTTCATTGTTCTTATGTAACAAATATTCTTTCTTTTTAATCTTACTTTGATTTTTTACGTAGAGTTTACTATAGCGTGGTCCAAGTAGGTATGTATAAAATCATACCAGTTCAATGTTTTTGGTACCTTTAGCTTATTATATTGTTACGTACGAGCGGGGGTACGCACTTATGGATTGGAAGAAAACACCAGTTTTTAATTTAAAAGCTTTTATTGACTTACACAGCCGCACGCAGTACCTCTCTGCAGGGTTACCCCTATACGCACGACCAACGATGCACAGTCCCAACGATAAGTTGTCACACCCTCAATACCGTTGCCGATATTGCGCGGACCACCTCCGATATTATCGCGTGTAGCTCGCTTCCGGTTCTTCTCTCGAACTACGCTACACACCTCCTTCGCGTATCTGTCCACCAAACTTGTTACTAAATTCACCACTTAATTCGTCTCTGTATTCTATTAACCTTCTCTGATAACTCTTTAGTATCGCACTTGTCGTTTCACCGTCTTGGACTGAACTCAACTTTAAACTCAACTCTCAACTCTAAAAACTGCCCGGCCTTACGCTGTTTATATACCCGGAAGAATTTTCTAGAAACCATATATCTATCTCTGTCTTTTCTTTCCCGAACCTTCTGTTCGGGAACTTTCGTTTATACATATATCCCTTTCTAACATCTATCTATCTCTTTCTCTCTTTTGTCGTCTATCTCTTTCTAACATCTATCTATCTCTTTCTCTCTTTTGTCGTCTATCTCTTTCTAACATCTATCTATCTCTTTCTTTCATTTATCGTCTATCTTTTTCTGAATATATCCGTCCTTGTCTTTCCCTTCCAGAAATTTCTAGTTCTTTCTAAAAGTTCTAAAACTGATTTACGCTGCAGGGCAGTTCCACCCTCGGTCGCCACAATATTTTTTACTATAGGTACAAAAATATTCTTAATATTAATAAGCTCTAGGGTGGATGTAATAATGTAAAGCCTTTTGTTTTTCAAAGGACAGTCTTTATGTAGACGTATTAAACTTTACGTGAGCAGAATATAATTTCGTCTTTATTCAAATAGTGTCTTTTAAATGAAATTAAGGTTGCAACACTGTGCCATCGTCTGAAGCGCGAAGGAGGTCTTTAAGACAAGTGTCATCAGCATGTCACGTGATCAGAATACAGGCGAGGTTCCATCGGGCCTCGCTTCCAGCCTAATCGATACTGAAAACTTAGGTATCTCCGAAAAGGTTAACATTTTCTTTAATACAATTTCTTGGTAACATTTTATTGTCACAATTATTTTAGAAAAGGATTTTAGATTTAGACTTAGGTAGATTAATAAAATATTATTAAAGCATAATTAATCAATTATGAACCGTATGTCGCCTTTGATTACTGGTTATAATAATGATCCGGACTTTTGACAATGAACAATGAGGAGGGCGGTACGTAAATGCCTTTTCCGCCACTGCCTGGCGATCTTCCTCGTTTGCAGCATGTAAAAATTGACCCAAAGACAAATCTGGGTCACTATAGGAAATGGGAGCAAAAAGACTGATCTATTAGGATAAACTCTTAATGGAATTCGGAATCTGGGACTGTGGAAGGGACTATGAAGCCTGTCCCGATCTTCACTAAAGTGGAGAAAAAGAGGAAGCGAAAAGACGCTTCAACGTACCAGTTACGGTATGAATACCTATGATGAGTATGTGAGCTGATTAGAGTATTAGAGAGCTGTCTCTAAGTTTTGTCAAGAGACTAGTTTAACTCAGAACACATGTTTCCACTGCGCGGTGTCGCCTGCTCGCTATATACGGCGCGCTTCTTCGCAGCAAATACGCTTAAAAAACTAAGACCATTCTGCGCTTATGTTGAATGGTGTCCACGGAAGCTACCCATAAGCCTGTTTATATTTACTTAGATAGTAAAGACAAGTAATGTGAGTTGTTAAATATACTATTTTTAAAACATCAATCTATAATATTATAAAATTCTAAATATTTCGTTATCTGTACATTAAAGCTATTAAAAAAAACTGAAATAGACTATATAAACAACGGATAAAACAATGCATTTTTTTCTTGTCTTGTTCAAGACTCACGTAAAAACTACTAAGCCGATTTCGTAGCGGTTTTCGCTGACCGATAGCCAATTGTTAGAATTAAAATCTGCGCTAATTTTTATCCTTGGAACCCCCCCGAGATTTTTTGGGAATAATTAAAAATATTATATTATAAAGGTGATGTCAGGAGCCTTAAGAACAGACGAGCGTGCATGACAAGAACTATGAATGTCAAAGAAGCAAGTGAGGTGTGTAAGAATAAGCCTAAATGGCGCTCTGTTGTTCGTGCCTACCCCGCAAGGGACCTGGCGTGAAGTAATGTATGTATGTATGTATGTATATTATAAATATTAATCAGATCATATCATCAGATCAGAGTCAGAAAAAAATCGAATTTTAATGTGATTTTTTCACTGATTTCGCTTACTTTTTTTTTTTTTAATGCCGCGATACTTTGTGTTCCAGGAATCAAGGGTGAATTTCAAGTCAAACGTGAACAAATTCGCGGGCATATTCTAGTTCTTAATAATATTAAAGAAATTTATAGCTCAACGATTTAAGGTATATTTAGCTAATACGAAGAGAATGGAAAGAGCTGTATCAGCTGCAGGATCTACGCGGAAAGGACCCTTACCTCGGTTACTTGACGCCATTATATTTTATTTTAAGTGACGTTTACGACTTAAAAACACTAGCCAGTAGTCTGTGGAGATCTTGTATTCAATATCTATCTATAGATATAATATATATTCTATAGATAATACTAATACAATGCTGTTAGTTGGTAAACGCCTCATTTAAGAACAGCTGGACTGATTACCAATGTTTATGTATTTGTATGTATTTTCTGTTCATAGTAGTCACGATTAGTTTATAAATAACTAAAAAAATGGAGAAGTTGTCATAAATGTTGGAAAATGCGTGAAACTGAAACTTTTTCTATAATACTGGGGTGAACTCCGTACGTTATCTACGTATATAATTCGCTATTCTAAAGATGAATATCCATAATACTTTTTGGGCTCTGTAGCTATTTCAGCAAACAGGACACTCTTATGAAATCGACAAGTTTATCCATCACATTTTCATCTATCACAGTCATTTTTTCAGACACTTTTGGCTCTCTAAGAATACAATTTATTATAAATTTATATTACTATGTTATGCCATTAAATATTACTTTATTGAATCTGGCTAAAAATAAGATTAGAGAAGGTCAAAATAAAGTTCGCGTACTGACGGTGATAGACGGAGGAAAAAATTACTTAATCACACATCTATCACCTCCAAGTATTGTCTAATAATTGTAGCAAAAATGTAAGTACCTCCGGATTATCCATAAGTTATTGAATTGAAGCTATTTAAAAAACCATAGTAATAAACTATATAAACGATGAAGTACACGATTCATTTTTTTTTTCAGATTTCTTGTCTGTTTATCGCTTTGTCTGTTGTTCGGGCTTCACGTAAAAACTACTGGTCCGATTTTGACGGTTTACGCTGATCGGCTAAAACTTCTTAGACATAAAATCTGCGCTACTTTTTATCCTGGGATTCCCGCGGGAATTTTTCTGGGAATAATTTAAAATGGCCAAATAAAAAAAATCTATTCCAATGTGATTCGAGTGCGTGAAAATTAGCTTATTCTGACACAGTTTTCATTAAAACGATACGACAAACCAAGGGAAAGGGTTATTTTGGAACAAAATGTTCTATTTTTAGGATTCGACCCAGAAGACCCACTTGAAAAATTCACTTGTATATAGGGGGTATAAAAATAACCAAAAACATTTTGTAATAATTACTTGATATTGTTAGATTGCCGCTTAGTTCAAGAAGTTTATATAGTTTGTAGTTTATTTTTAAGTTTTTATTTATTGTAGTTTTATGTATTTTTCTTCGAAATATTGTAATTTAATAATAATTAAGAATAAAAATAATAAGTTCAAGACTACATTGTAAGCAATCTTCGTAGTTATTTCGCAACATTCATGAGTCCATCTACTCATTGCGTAGAATAAAATTGAAAATAAAAAACAGACAACATATTTTACGTCTTCTGCTAAACGCGAACAATACGAAAATACTGACGCGGAAATTAAAAATGGAGAAACAAAAGCAAATTGCCCGTGAAAAAGGATGAGCTCTAACCACCACTTGCGCCTATTTGCACTAATGACAAGCACACCCCGGTCTTAAACTTCTAAGGGAATTTTTCCTTATTATTTAAATTAATCTCAGTCAGTAGATTCTACACATATTCGAATAGCGGTATAATATATTTACGCAGTTGTTGAATAAAATATGACACTGCCTATACTATAAATAAAATCGAAATATCTATTTATGATATCAACATAAACAATAATAACATTATTTATTATTATATTTATTTATTAAATACGCTTTTCATACAATACCTAATCATAAATAAAAGTTTTTTGTATATTTACCTAGCAGTCTGTCTGAAAATTTGTGTTGAACAGGCTATAAAACCGTTCAACGGAGTTGAATTCATTTCGTTATTTAATTAATTCTTAGTTTTAAATACGCTATGAAGAAATCACTCATTTATATCCTATTTTTTATACTATACAAAGTATATTATTATTTATTATTCACTTATTCTTGGAATGTTTCATATTATTTATTATCTTCATCGACACTGTTGTCTTAATATTTTCCTTAGTTTAGGGGGTTGCCTGGAAGAGATCGCTTAAAGCGATAGATAAGGCCGCCCTTTCTTCAACATTTACTGTACCTAGTTTTAAGAACGTAGTTTTAATTTTTGGTTATTAATAAAGTGTTTTCATTCATTCATTCAAATCATGATTAAAACATTACAAGTAGTAGGGGCTGTTCCATTACGAGGCAGCCTTAGTTTTGGCCAGCTACCTACACGGAGGGTTAAGTGCTTCTAACATAAACTCAACTTCGTAATACCATATACAGCAGCCAAAAGGTACTTCACATTTTGTGACGGACGTCTTACGGTCGTATTGCTTTTGTACTGTATTTTACATCAAAAGCTTTCACAATCCGGTATTTCGTGAGTCCGAGTATGAAGTGTTATAATATTGATTACCATTTTCTTACGCCAAGTTCCTACATCGGCTTAGCAGTAATTATATCTATATTCTTCTTCTTCTTCAGCCAGTCGCTGTCCACTACCGGACATAGGCCCCCCTAAGTTTGCGCCATATATCGCAGTCTCTCGTCTTCCTCATCCAGGCCCTGACGGCGACCTTGTGCTGGTCGTTATTCCACCGGGCTAGAGGGCGTCCTACGCTACGTTTGCCTAGACTCCACTCCAGGACACAATTGCTCCATCAGCCATCGGTCCTGCGACAAACGACACCGGTCCACTGCCACTTCAACTGGCTAATTTTACGAGCTATGTCGGTTATCTTCGATCTTTTACAGATATCCTCATTTCTGATTAATAAGTAATACATACATAAGTGAAACATTTAACATAGCTCGCTCCATAGCCCGTTCGTTCAGCGACATTGCATTTGTGGACCAGTACCACCATCAGTGTCCATGTCTCGGCACCGTATGTCTTGTTTGGTAAGACGCACTGCTCGAAGACATTTGTCTTCAAGAATTGTGGAATGGTCACCATGAAACCAGAGTTTTGAAGACATCATACATCGCGTTGATGAAGAGTTTCTGCGATATGACACCCCCCCCCCCGTCTCACCCCGCTACGCAAACTTCACCCTCTGATCCTAGACCTGAACGGGCATCGTTGTTAGATTATTAAATGTCAAAATGGTTTTCTATTTTTTATTGCGCAACTGACAAACGGGCAGACAGCCCAGCTTATCGAAAGATTGCAACACCAGGAGCAAAGCCAACGCGTGGCCAACCTTTAGGATAGGATAAATATGATGGGATGAAGGAGGAGATGGACGAATCAGGCAAGAGAAATGGGATAGAGAGGATAGGATATGAGGTTAAAATGGGAGAAGAGATGGGATACCGAAAATTGGATAGCGGAGGGGAAGTGTGCCATCGTGGGATTCACTTATCGCACAAAACACGATGATAATGCTCAAGGTTGCTTCTTATGGATCTGGGTAAAAGAACGATAATCATGTCTTTTGGGAATGCTTATGCACATGATAAAATATAGTAAGCGTGAGACTCGTAGCGACTATCAGATACCCACGAAAATCAACCCGAAGTTCTTTCTATAAACCTAAAGCAGGATCGCGGAATTATATCTCAGTAGAAAAGGACTGCTTTGTTATTACGGGGCCAGTAAGTTTAATCTTACTTTTTAAGAGAAAATGCGCATAACACCTATGTATTTCTATCTATTCTGCTTTAATCCGACTTGGGGCTCATTGCACACATTTTGGTTAAGAGAAGCCGCTGCACCGTGATCCTGGGATAGATGTTCGGAAGAACAAACGACTAGATTTAGGATACAACCGTTAATCACCCGCACTGTACCCTTTGAGAAAGAAGCATTACACGCACCTATTGCACTATCAGGTAGGAAAGAGGTTACTATCTTTAAGAGGTTACTTACTTATCAGACGCAGCCTAGACTGCATCTAGTTTGCAGTTTGGAACGTTGCGGCTAGAATATGATTATACTAGAGTTAAGCTAATTGCTGTATATGCTATGCCATATCCTATATCCATCCTATGTTGTCATATGAATGATATAAAATGTGATAGAAAATATAGATAAATACTATGCACAGAATACATCGTAATCCCCACTCTGGATCAACGCTCGAAGTAGCCACAAGAACCACTACCCTACTGCTGTCGCCGAGCAGTAGAGTGTGCCATAAAGCATTTTCGCTTTGCACAATAAAATGGTTTCAGACAGTATCCGGCTGACGACGCTAGTACCACAATATCTCGGGACAATAGTGAATGCATAAGTATTTTCGCTTTGTAAAACATTACTAATAGTATCACATTGCTTACAGTCCATAAATTTTAATCAAACAGTCTTTACAGATATTTAATGTCTATTAGAGACTGTATGTATTAAATATCCGATGTACATCATCAATATACAATATATTCTAATATAAGACAACGGCCAGGAATCAATTTCTAAAATACATCTATTATATATTTATCCATTAGAATAAGTAATTTAATTGTTATTTTAGGCTCTCGGCAACTAAGGCTAGATTGGCACGGCACCCAATGTAATTGCAACCTAACGCAATTATCTTAAAAGCCTGTCAGAAGTGCTAAATTTAATGAACTTGAAAATAAAGTGAATTGCTTCATTTGATTTGTCTTAGCTCGTTTTAACCCCCGACGCAAAAGATGGGCATAATAAAGCTTAGTTCCTTTTATCTGCCTATTGTGAGATTGCCTGTCCGGTAAGTCATTCACAAAAATAACGATTTTTGTTCAAATAGTAGTTATGTCGTATAGATAGATTGCAATTTCAAAAACAACTTAAGATTCTCTCTGTCTTGTGTCTTGCCTTCATATCATGTCTACACTCATTTTAGTTTCAATTCCTTATCCTGCAAAGATAATTCTTTTTCGGGTAATGTATGCTGCAGGCAGTTATTCCCGTTACATAAAGTACTAGCTGTCCCGGCAGACGTCGTCCTGCCCGGAAAAGCTTCAATCGATATGCCGATAGCAGCGCCACTTACCAGGTCCAATTGTGAACCAACTCAGAAACCTTCTCTAGCTCATGCACGACAACTTTGTTAAAGATCATCACATGTACAAATGTATAGTTTACGAGTCTTTAAAGCACATACAGACAAACATTCATTTTTATATATAAGACGAAGATAGATATGTGTTACGACAGCCAGTCTATTCCCAAGGCCCTGTACAAGAAACAAACATAAATATAAACAAATTCACCGCCATTTGACCAGCAGTTTTGAGCATTCGCCCGTAATGTAACATTTATGATTAGATTTTGAGCATTATATTATAATACTGCCTCCCTGACTGACGAGCATTCGCCTGTAAAGCAAAATTTGGGATTTGATTTTGAGCATTTAGTTGATTCCACAATGTCAGACGAAACATTCTTTGTGCACAAGTTGCATTAAAATATTACAGATTGTATCATGACAGGATGCGACGCTGTAATACTCGGTACTCCTCTTTCACCGGTGTAATGCTCGGATCTGTAACGTTACGTGATGCCAATATTGGAAATTAGAATGTAGTCCCAGAATAACAATACGCTTTTAAACATATTGATAAAACATAACTAGAAGTCTTTTAAAGTGCCGTCGCCACTTTGGCACAAACGGAACCCTTATGTATGCCATGTATCGATTGAGTCTACATGGATGAAATACAAAAATCTACAGAGCATTACAAAGTTATGTAATAACAAGTGAATTTGGGGGCAAAAAACGTAGAACTGAATAGAAAACTATTTATTGTTCATAATTACTTTATGATCGCTTCCAATATTTTATTGCCCGGTCAATTGCCTTACATCGGTTAAAATCAGACATAAGCTCCATACAAGTAATATCAAAATTCAACCGAATATGAAAGACATAGGAACTGGCTCTTAGAGCGATCTCTTCCTGATAACCCGTGCTACGGATTGTATGAATATTGGGTACAAAGTCGTGTGGGGTATCATTAGTCAGATCTTGATAAATCATACAGATGTTTCTTAATGGCTTTTTCAATACAGACAATAGGTATCGTATCCCAAAGTCTTACAAATTGTGACCCCCTCTACATTTTTAAACTGTGACGCGAAAAGTCTGATTAAATAAATATAAAAGGTCAAGCTTGAAATATACTTTCAAAGAAAATTAATTTGAATAATATCCGTTGACTAGCTTTTGAGATATGGTGTATTTTCGATTAAATGCTTTTTTGCTTTAGTAGCCTAACAAAGATAAAAGTCGATATTTTTGTTAACTCTATGGAACCGTTCGTCACGAATAAACTGCCAATTACTCACGTCATATATGTTATTTACAACTTTGTGGAAATGGTTCTAGATACGAATAGAATATACTTTATTTGCATAAAAAAACAATAGGCGGTCATACCACTAAAAGCATTTGCTTCCTGGCAAACTTAGGATGCATTAAAAAAGTTTGGGAAACATGTAGGTATTGTATTACAACTAGGTTATAAAAATAATAAAGAAAATATATATTTTAAAATAAGACAGCAATGTACATCAATAAGTATATTGATCTATATAAAATAAAATAAAAATATTATCATAGGTTCATTTTGTATGTAGACGACTTAAGCTATATTTAATCAAATAAATATAATGTTTATAATGTATTTTAATAATTATAAAATTACATACTATTGAATACAATGTAAGAAACTTAACTTATTTGTATTGTATTCTGCCATAGACATATCAAGACTATAGTCTTGAGGGACTATGGGCAGAATACACTTAAATAAATTAAATATCTTTGTATAAACAACAGATTACAAATGCATTTGGGTTTATTATGAAAAACATTTAGTTTATCAGTATTTAATAGCAGCTATCATACATAACAAAGCGATTCCGTTGTATCCACGTGCTATTTTTAGTAGTAAACATGATATGTTTGTATTGTGTCATTACAAAGTTGTAGTACTAGGAGCTCATAATTATGAGAAGTCAAGTCTCATTTCATTGAAAATTAATCTCTATCAACTTATAATGTCTCAGTATGTATTTATGAAAGCAGGCCTATTTATTTTAGTTTTTTTTGCAACAAACTATATGAAGCTATGTCGGTAACTATATTCGAGAAGAAAATTTTAAACTGGTATCGAACTTTATAGGTGACAACGTTGAGTATTCAAAGCACGGTGAATTTTTACGTCATTGGAATTTATCTCTTTGTACCGCCTTCTGAGAGCAATAAAGGAATTTCAACGATAGTAAAATATGCTAACTTTTCAATGTAATTTATTCTCACTGCGCAATGTACAATCAAACAAATTGAAACATGACCCACCATAAGGTCATTTTCTTACAGTCGTGAAATACAATTAGGTTGAAATTCGCCTGAACATACATTTCCTTGGTAACGAACTTGTTATCATGTTATTAGACATTGACAGTTACTGACTACGTTGTATTAAACAGATCGGAGAGACTCGTCTATACTCGTGTAACATCTGACAAATACTATTACGTGCTATTACTATGACTGTCATTAAGTATGTTGGATTAAGTGCCGTTTCCTATATCTTACCGACCGTTTATTTGCCTTACTAACGATTAAAATATTGTTACGTGCGAGCGGGGTTACGCACTTATGGATTGGAAGAAAACACCAGTTTTTAATTTAAAAGCTTTTATTGACTTACACAGCCGCACGTAGTACCTCTCAGTAGGGTTGCCCCTATACGCACGACCAACGATGCACAGTCCCGACGATAAATTGTCACACCCTCAATACCGTCGCCGATATTGCGCGGACCACCTCCAATATTATCGCGGGTAGCTCGCTTCTGATTCCTCCTTCGAACTACGCTAACACCTCCTTCGCGTATCTGTCCACCAAACTTGTCACTAAATTCACCACTTAATCCGTCTCTGTACTCTATTAACCTTCTCTGATAACCCTTTAGTATCGCACTTGTCGTTTCACCGTCTTGAACTGAACTCAACTTAAAACTGCTAAACTTTCAACTCTAAACTGCCCGGTAGGGGCGCCTTACGCTGTTTATATACCCGAAAGAATTTTTTAGAACCCCTCTATCTATCTCTGTCTCTTCCTTCCCGAACCTTCTGTTCGGGAACTTTCGTTTATACATCTATCCCTTTCTAACATATATCTATCTCTTTCTTTCGGTCATCGTCTATCCCTTTCTAACATCTATCTATCTCTTTCTTTCGTTTATCGTCTATCTCTTTCTAAATATATCCGTCCTTGTCTTTTTCTTCCAGAAATTTCTAGTTCTTTCTAAAAGTTCTAAAACTGATTTACGCTGCTGGGGAGTTCCACCCTCGGTCGCCACAATATGAAGTAATCTCTATACAAGCAATGTCAAAATTCAACCTACGGTAAAGCAGGGGAAGTGGAGTGGAGTGAATAGTGAGATATCGGAACCGGTCATAAATCGACAAGCCAAAGGTGACACAGGCCACACCTTTTGTATATACAACATTAGATATTAGGGTTATCGTTATACGTTAGGTAGCAGAAATACAGAAGAAAATAAAACATTAACAACATTAATTTGGAAGAAAAAAATTTTTTTTAATTTTATTTATTGCTTGTATTTCAAAGTTAGAAATGGCACTCATTTTACTTTACTTAAACCTAAAACCGGGTATAAGCACCATTGTTTTCAATGACGTCTAATAGTCGATTACGCATCGACCCGATTAGACGATTGCAGATGTCGGTTCCCCTCATGTAATTCCAAATTTCATTACAGTGCTGCTCAATTGCTTCCTTTGTCCTCTCGTTTCTGTTATCCCATTTGAACCATCAAACCCCATAAATTTTCTATTGGGTTGAGGTCTAGTGACCTAGATGGCCATGGAATTAGAGTAATTTCATCTTCATGCTGGGTAAGCCAGTTCGAGACAATTCTGGCGGTATGTACTCGACAATTGTCGTGAACGTAGGAGAATACAGGGACTTCTTCAAGTGGGTACACTATTCACACTGTCGGTAACATTGATTCTTCCAACAAATCGACATAGTTTAATGCGTTTTGACGAGGAGAAATTTGGACAAGTTCACCTATACCCCCGGTACCCATCCAGGCCCACATGTTAGCTGAAATTCGACCAGATAATTGATTGGGTACTACGTGATCCTCTGTGTATCGCGTATTGTTATAACGCCACAAAGTTAAGCGACCATGTTGAGAAGATCTAAATGATTTTTCATCTGAAAAAATTGGTATTAGTCCAGTAACACTCGTGATATTTCTCGAATTCCATAGCCTTCCTCACTGAGCACTACAATCCGAGCTCTTTGTTCTGCGAGACTACCCATATTATTATACAATTTAATTTTTAGATATTGAGTTCTAATTTTTTTCTCATTGACTTTACTTGACTTCTGATATACTTTCAGAATGACATTTTATTTTTAAAATTATAATACTTATTTTATAATGAAAAGAGTTAGAATTATAAGGCAGATTTCAGTTCGAGATTCAAATTATTTCAAATCATTACTGTTTTATCTAAAACATATCTAGTACAATGATAACAAAGTTTAAAATTGCGTAGTTCTGAGGCTAGTGACGCATTTTTATTAATGTTTATAACGTCCTAAGTGCAACACACACAATAAACCTTACTATTTTGACGGTTTTAAAGGAATTATTAGCAAAGTGGGTCATAAATCAGTTGTGCCGATCGTACAAAAAATAATAGTTTATAGTTTGCAAATAATTCCAAGCGATACCATCTCAGAAAATTTAATATAATAAAGGCCCAACAACATTTTTAAAGTATGATAAAAATATTTTATCATTAGCTTACAATGTCAGTAATTTTGTTTCTCTTAGAAAATTTAATTGCCTTAAAACAAAACGTTTAAATTGTTAGGAGAACAATTACTCTTGAACACAAATCAAATCCATTTTTTTCTGGCCTTAAAATATGCACATGTATTTATTAACCACATATTGAAGTTAAAGTAAAACATTGTGACGAAACCTGTATATAAATATTACCGACATCTAAAACCCCTCCAATCCACCTTAGACAAACTTAGAAATTAAAAAACTTAACAAACTTAGCAAAACACTGTTCGCTCGTACAGTATAAAATGAGCCTGTTTTATCCAGAGTGTTTATTTATTTTTTCTTCAACTTGGCAGTTTAGTTATGTAAAGACGATATTCTAAAAATAAAGTAGGTATAGTAGGGATAGATTTTATGACATTAGTTTTATTCTCAAAGTCATGAAGAAATAAAAAGCAAACTCTCAAAGAAGTGCGATTAATAGGCAATTAGATTGTAATTAAAAACTGATAGGTAAGTTTCAACAGCTTATAACATTAACATAATTACATGTATGTTGTTATAACTGGGAATATTGTAGGTATTATGACTACAGTGACCGCAATGTATTGTTAACATTAGAGCTCATGTGGTTTTGGTGTTAGCCAGGAGTGTGTGATGACACTTTAGACAGGTCTAATTCCTGTAACAATAATTATAGTTTAAAGCCATAGATGTGCAGCATTTTCTTTGGCAAGTCAGACCATCAATTATTGATTGTAGATATATAAAAGAAACTGTTAGTCAAATACTGTATGCGCAAAAAAGTTACATACGAAAGCGTCGTGTTTATCATTCCGGCACACCAATACGCTGAGCGCAAACTTCTTCGATGAAAATACGGCTAATACATTCTCAAAATGTACTATTTTTAAATAATTTCATGTAAGTAATGTACATACGTCGGTATTTCGTAAAAATGTTATTCCGCGTACTATAATTACGGTAAATATCTGATACTTCCACAAGTCCTTCTACGGATACTTCCAAACGCGGTTTTCGCTGTGCACTATGACATAGGGTTCTTTAAGGATGTTACAAACATTTTAGAGGTCGGTAACGCTTTGGCACCGCCTCTGGTGTTGCAAACGTTCAAAGGCAACCGCTTTTCATCAGGTGGGCCGTCTGTCCGTTTCAGACACCTTTTTTTCTAAGCTAAAAAATGGAAAGAAGTGGCTTACATTTATTTTCAACTCATAGATGGTTATATTAGCATATACACCTATCTTTATTAATAATAAATTGAAAATAAGGGGAAAAATATTATTAAATCTAAAGCTCTTTATAGAACCATATTGTGAACAAAAAGGCTACCATAGACTGTATTTATCTACATACTGTACCAACAGTACAGTATACAATCAAAAAGCAACGTTGGATTTATTTTGTTTTTATAAATAAAATCCA
Organism: Dendrolimus pini; assembly: GCA_949752895.1. Classification (NCBI taxonomy): domain Eukaryota; kingdom Metazoa; phylum Arthropoda; class Insecta; order Lepidoptera; family Lasiocampidae; genus Dendrolimus; species Dendrolimus pini. The sequence goes on along the minus strand of OX457125.1, from coordinate 7,480,757 downwards.
CAGCGTCGGTCAGTCAAAGCAAAATTCTGCTTTTAAATGTTTGATATAAAAAGCAATATTTTTGTTTATTTGTTTGCGCAGTTTGCAACCAGTTTGCGAGAGGCGTTTTCGCAATGCTTGGCGCGGTCACTCCGGAATCTTTCGACACGCTGCATTCTTATACCAACACATTTCAAATGCCATTCGTGACTCCCTGGTTTCCCGAAAAGGTATGTATTTTTAACAGTTTTAGCTTTTGTTATTTGTAATGATAATTTTAGACGAAATAGAATCAATTTGGTTGAAGGGCACTAAACCGAACACGGCACGGACGTAACAGTATTCGATGACAATGCCTGATACATGTTTATGTTTAACAACATAAAGGAAAGGAAGGAGGAAGGATAACTTTGGTGGCGCCATAGAAATCAAAGACAGAAACCAACCGTTTATCGGCTCAAGACTGGAATGTTGTAATGCTAATATTGGAATTATCCATCGTTTCTGAATATTATTACAACTCAGGTCCCGATAAAAAACAAAATCCACCTGCATATCTGAAACAAAACACATTTTATAACCTGTCAGCATTGGAACTAATAACATTGAAACTATTGTAATTCTTTTATGATCGTCTTCTTTTGTTTACTTATTGATTGGCATTCGTTTCTAGAAAACAGCCCATTGTGTATTGTATTCTTTTATGGCCGTTTGCGGCCAGGTCATTAGTCAGGTATGGCGGATTAAGTCGACTACAATACGGGCACATTTGTATTTATGAGGTATAAAACCAGGGCCCGGTGGAGAGAGGAGCAGTCGAGCGAGAACCACGATCAAGGCGAGACGTATATATATTCGGTAATCGATTAGTGACGGACTTTGCGCGTTTTATTGAATTACGGACTTCTGCATTACGTTTGGATTTGTTATGTTCGGTTATATTTGTACCGGTGTATGCGTGTTTATATAGTTCTAATAAACTCTATAATAATTCCAATGGCATTTTAATTCGAGTCCCGCTAAATTCGTAACAATATGATCATTTTTTATGGAACAATAATTTAATCAATCAATCAAAATAATTTCTATTCTGAAAAGCGTGGTATATACACATACACATAAGCTTACAAGTTGTTTGTGTACTAGGGTTTGACATGTTTTGCCGTTCAGGCACGCAAATACTACAACATATTTAAATTACTTCAATAACTTTCATAAACAAAGTCAATTTCATAAATTAACATGCCATATTAATTTGTTAAGTTGACAGTCTATGTAAATACCTATTCAAAATGACTCAAATACGAAATAAATATTAATTAAATTTACAATAAACATATGATAATTATTGATTATATAGTCAAAACAACTTTTTAAAAATTTAGTTAATAAAAATATAAACTTACTAGCGGTCCCGGCAGACGTTGTCCTGCTCTAAAAAAATAAAAAGTAAAAACTGGGCTCCAATTCTAGTGCCTCATACTGGTTCCAATTGTAAATCTAAACCATCCGCAGAACCATTTTGTAGGAAAACTACATAGACACTGGCTGTATGGAAGCCTAATTATTTTATAATAAAACCATGTGTCTAATAATATAATCAGTTGCTATTGAACTGTTGATGTGAAATATTATATGCTATTCTATTAATACAAAATATAGTCCAAGTGAAGTGCAGTTTCCATTTCATATAGATGTACCCGCATACACACAGCTAAGCAAATTACAGTCTGCTGAAATATAAGTTTTAAACATGGACCTTCGAGTCATATAAATTAACTACAAAACTTTCCAAATGCACACAAAAATGTCGTCAAAATCGTTAAAGTCGTTCTCAAGTTATGCGCATACATACATTTCTACGATTCATTTTTATAAACTGAATATAAAAACAACTAAATTATTACAGATTTCTTTGGACATCATTTATTATTACCATTAGGCTAGTAAAAGACAAATCCGTTGTATGTTTCTTAGTTATCTTTTTAGATAAAACGTTTAAGCACTATACCCATTAAATGCGGTTTTGTCTTGATTACAATAAATGGACGCGCTCAAAGCGGAGTGGTCGCAACAAATGAGTGCTGGACGGTTTCCGTTGGCTACCGCTACTGTGACTTCATTTCTAGCCGTTAGCTTCACAAGAGCAATTTGAGGTTATTAGGCGACTTGAATATTTGTACAAATTTTGTGCGGTACCCAAAACGAGACTCCACTCGGACAAGCATGGTGAAACTAGTCTTGTAAAGCTTACCTACCTGTATTTAACTGTTACATTAAAAAACGATATCATCGATACGTATAAGCCTGAAAATGATTCGAATTTATACAATGCGTTTCAAAATGTGAAAAAAATCGGAAGGGATAATTCGGACCAGGAGATTCCGAAAAGGTAGTTTTTAGATTTTTTGTGTCTGTCTGTAAGAGCATCATTTGAAAACTATTGAATGGATTTAAATGAAAATTGACATAGAGCAAGATCATATTCCGGGTCGTAACTTAGAATATTCTTTATCCCCATAAATGACAAAGTTTCTATAGGATAGACGAAAATATCGCAAAAGATGGCTGTGCAGTCGCAAATTTTATGGAAACTACTGAACGTATATGAATGAAACTCGACATAATATAGGACTGACAACCTGAGTCAGCACTTGGGATACATTTTATCCTGATAAAGAACATCGTTTCCTTGAAATAAACGGATTTGCAATATAGATGGCGCTGCAATCGCGTTTTACAATTCACTAACAAATAGATAGATAGATAGAATATATAGAAAATACTTTATTGTTCACCACATACACATAAAGTAAATCATTTACAAGGCAGCAAAAGGGCGGTCTTTTTTTTTATCGCTGGAGTACAGCAGACAGGCAGACGGCCCACCTGATGGAAAGCGGTTACCGTCGCCTATGGACGTTTGCAACACGAAAGGTGTCACCAACGCGCTGCCGGCCTCGAAGAAATTTTATGACACCCTTTTTAAAAAACCCCATGTCGTAGCGCTGTGGGAAAACCACGGCTGGGAGCTCATTCCAAATCCCCACGGTGCGCAAGAGAAACGTTCTAGAGAACCGTTGCGTATAAGAGCGAAGCGGCTCAAGGAAGTGGGGATGAACGCCCAGCCGATGGCGTGCGGTGCGGTGGTAAAAAGAAGACGAAGGTACCATTCTGAAGAGTTCCTTGGAACACTCTCCGTTATATAGTCGGTAGAATACGCAGAAAGACGCGAAGTCTCTCCGAAGGCCAAGCGTATCTAAGCCGTCTGTAAGCATGGGATCGTCGACAATGCGAACGGCTCGACGTTGAATACTGTCCAGGGGATTTAGCTGGTAAGCGGGTGCCCCGGCCCACAAGTGTGAGCAGTACTCCATATGCGGCCGCACCTGGGCCTTTTAAAGCACAAGGCGTTGTCGCGGAGTGAAGTACTGCTTGGACCGGTTTAGCACTCCCAGCTTCTTGGAGGCAAGTTTTGCCTTGCCTTTAAGGTGGCCCCTGAAGTGTACATCGTTTGCAATGTCGACACCAAGGATTCCAATACCCTTCCAGGTGGTAAGGGGTGTTCCTTGGAACTGAAGCGCATGTACGAATGGGGTTTTCTTGGCTGAGAATACGCAGACCTGTGTCTCTGTGGGATTGAATTGGACAAGGTTTTGTCTACCCCACTCAGCGACTCTCTCTAAGAAGTTCTCTACCTTAGACACAAGTCTAACCCGACTTTCCTCCACAAATGATCGAGGGACGTTTGCGCGTCCAGAGTAATGCGCGTCGCCAGTGCTGTCATCCGCATAACAATGAATGCTGTCAATGGACAACATATCGTTGATATGCAAAATGACAGCGTCGGCGACAGCACACAACCTTGGGGCGCACCAGCATTGATGGGCTTGATGCTAGAGCAACAACCGTCGACAACGACTTGTATGCTGCGCCCATCAAGGAAACTAGATAGCCAGGTGCAAAGTCCCTCGGGTATCCCGTAAGCTGGTAGCTTCGATAGAAGAGCCCTATGCCAGACCCGATCGAAGGCCTTAGCAATATCAAGGGCCAGAGCTTCCCCTTTGCTTTCAATGGCTTCAGCCCAACTGTGGGTCAGGTACACCAGAAGATTCCCAGCGGAGCGACCATGACAGAAGCCATATTGCCGGTCATTTAAAAGCTGGAAATCTTCAAGGTACCCTAAGAGCTGCACGTTGATAATTCGCTCCATCACCTTTGAAAGCAAAGAGGTTATTGCTATAGGCCTATAATTCGACGGGTCCGTTCGGTCACCCTTTTTGGGTATGGGGTGTACATGAGCGATCTTCCATGAAGCGGGACATGACCACTGCGATAGGAGAGAGTAAAAAGCCGGGCAAGGACTGGCGATAGCTCAGCTGAACATGTCTGCAGCAGAATTGCTGGTATGCCATCTGGACCCGATGACTTCTTGACGTCGAGGGCACGCTGGACTGCTTTCTGAGTAAAGCGAATCTCCGGCATGCTGGACTCACACTCAGGGATCGTAGGTGGAGTTTCTCCCCCGTCATCAAGAGTCGAATTGGCCGCAAAGATTTCGCCCAGAAGATCGGCTTTATCCTTGGCGGCGTGTGCCAGACGGTTGTCCGCTGTGCGCAAAGGTGGAAGAGACGCGCGACAAAAGTTTCCCTCGACAGCTTTGGCGAGGGCCCAAAAAGCCTTACTCCTGGAGGGGTAGCTTGAAAGGCGCTCGCCAATTCTGCCGATGTGGTCGAATTTTGCTCTCGCGAGCTGCTTTTTGAGGAACCTGGAGGCAGCGTTGTAACTCTTTTTCAGGTCGGTAGTTCTTGGATCCTGACAAGCCCGCGCTGTGGTCTAGGACCGATAAGCCTGTTGCTTCAGCTTTACAGCCTCAGCAGTAGGCTTGTCGAACCATGGTTTACTCGTACCACCGATGGGTACTGTTGAGTTTGGAATAAAACATTCCATTCCCTGCAGTACCACATCAGCGATCGAGTTTGCGCATGCATCAGGATCTTCCGACGAGAAACACAACTGCCTCCATGGATAGGATGCATAAAATTCACGCAATCCATCCCAATCTGCTGACCTATATCGCCACACCTTCCGTCGCCCAGCGGGTTGAATCCGATCGGGAATGGGAAGGGGCACCAACGAAGATACTAGACAATGATCAGAAGTTCCTAATGGAGCACTGATCGAGATCTGATAATTCTCCGGGTGTGTGGTCAACAGAAGGTCCAACAAAGAAGGCTCATGATCCACTCTATCCGGTATACGGGTAAACCCCGTGACCACCTAAGTAAATCCGTAGGCGAGATCAAAATCATAGGCAGTAGTCCCTGGCAAATCAGTCCTCGGGGAACCCAACCACTCAACGTGATGAGCATTAAAGTCCCCAAGGATGACTACCTCTGCTGAAGGGTACTGCCCAAAAATCTTGTCGGTAGCCTCTTGAACGTGTTCAAAAAAGCGGGCTGCGTCAGTCCTTGCGCATTCTCTGCCATGGGACCGGTATAGGCACGCGTAAATCCGGGTGGAACCACCAATATCCACGCGTACCCACATGATAGATAGGTCCCTATCTTCAAGGCCGTGAAGACGGCGACAACAGATATCTTCCCGGACGTATACACATATCCCAGTTTTTGCAAGGAACAAATGTTCCAAATTGTAGCCAGGGTAGTGAAGATATGATGTGTCGGCCGGAGAAGAAATCTGTGTCTCCGTCAGGAACAATAAGGCCAGCTTTGCCGTCTCAAGGTGGTGATGGATGGCATTGAGATTACCGTGAATGCCTCTAATATTGCAAAAGTCCACCTTGAGTGTGGAGTCAAAACCCGCTGTGATACGCTTATTGTTCATTGTTCGGCTCATAAAGAATTATATAAAAAGGGAAGTCAATAGAAGTTCTAAGGCGTCTGCGAAAAAGTGAAAAAAGTATGATATGTGCCTGTGCCAACCAAACCCACAGGTTGTGTGATGAGCCGGTTCGGGGCACGGAAGGGCCGTCGATCCTCCCCGGAGAACATTGCCTGGCTACATCCGGTCACCATCCGGCCCGACAATGCTCCCCAAGATTATTCGCCAGTTGGTGGGATCAGCCTCCATGGGACCGGTTAATCCGGGTTCGGGTCCCCTACTACCTGGCGGGCGGCCAGCGGTCAACCGTTTCAACGGGTCTCCCTGACCCCCGATCCGCCTCGTCACGCCCGCGAGGATGCAGTAGGCTCAAGCGCATATCTGGTTCCAAATTTCCCAGACACAGTAGCGCTTCGGAGAGGGGGGACTGGAACCTGACCACTAATACCGGAACAAAACTCAGGGCTGTTATGACGGCATACTCTAGGCCAGGGGTGGTAGCCATCCAGTCGGGCAAATGCCCTACCACCTGGCTGTAGGTTGTTTAGTCGCCTCTTACGACAGGCCGCCCGGCCGCAGGAAATTGTATTCTTTCTCCGTTCCTGCACAAATAAAAAACTAAAAGTCTTATCGCTTTAGAGCGATCTCTTTCAGACAACCCGGGCTGTGGGTTGTGTGAAAGGAATCAAGAGTGTATGACGGTGGTGTACAAATCAAATACATGTAATTAATAGGATACATAGATATTACACAATACATACAATTATGAAATGAAATGAAATGAAATGAAATGAAACTTTATTTGTAAAAATACAGGTAATAGTTACAACTAGGTGGTAGAAAGTCAGATGTCCTCACTGTATTTGACCTACACATGGTCATACAAATATTTAATCTAAAAAAAAACAACAATTCTAATAGTATACTAGTCATTGTTCGTTATATTATAAAAAATAAAAACACAGAAATGAAACAATGTCAACAAGCAAAATAAATTAAATGTCAAAATCGAAAGATATAAATAAAATGTAAAGTAGTATTAAAATATCATGTCTTTATCATATTTAAGGAAATCATTAATAGAGTATGTCATATTTTCCAGTAACCATATTTTTAGCTTTTTTTTACATTGATTCAATGGCAGTTGTTTAATCGATGGAGGTAATTTATTAAATATTTTTATACACATCGCGTAACAGTTTTTCATAAATAGGGTTGTTCTTGACAAAATCAAATACTAATCTGTCCCTATTTCTTGTAGAACGAGGATATATATCTTTAGCTTTTTTAAATAAATCAGCGTTTCTTTTTACAAACATACATATCTCGAAAATATACATACAAGGCAACGGCAAGACGTTGAGAGTTTTAAAATATCGTTTACATGACTCATACGGTGGAATGCCTACTATTGCTCGAATACATTTTTTTTGTGCCAAAAAAGCTCTATTGAAATCTGTGCAATTACCCCATAATAAAAGACCATACCGCAGCACAGAGCCAACATGTCCATGATACGCCATCAATACTGTGTGTTGGGTTGAAGTATTTCTCAGTTTGTTTAATACATAAACAAACCTGTTTATTCTTTTGCATACAGTATCAACATGTGTTTTCCATGAACAATGCTTATCTAGTGTTAAACCCAGAAATTTTACTTCATCGGCTTCATTTATCTTTATACTTTTGTATGACAACGTTTTCGGTATAATACGTTGTCCGCGCGTTTGAAACTCTACAAAATTTGTTTTGGAAAGGTTGGCTTTTAGATTATTTTTATCAAGCCACCGAATAACTAATTCAATCGTTTTATTTATTTCAATGTCAAAATTATTTAAACGCTCACATGTCAATATAATAGAAATGTCATCAGCAAATAAAATACAACTATGTTGAATTATGTCAGGAAGATCATTTATATAAATTAAAAACAATAATGGGCCTAGCACACTGACCTGCGGAACTCCGTATTTATTTTCCAAGAAATCAGATCTTTCGCTACATATAAGGTTCTTGTTATCAATTTTATTGATGTCAACACATTGTTGGCGGTTTTTTAGATAACTATTTATCCAGCTTAACGCTGGTCCCCTGATGCCATAATTTTCTAATTTCCTTAGTAGCAGTTCATGTGAGACGAAGTCAAAAGCTTTGGACATATCAAAAAAAATAACAAGTGTGGGGTGTTTCATGTCGATGTTTTTTAACACATTATATACTAAATTAAAAGCTGCAAGGGTTGTGGATTTATCTCTCTGGAATCCATTTTGTTCCGGTTTGATAATTTTAAATTTTTCAAAATATGTATTTAGCCTCATATACATTGCTTTTTCAAATACTTTAGATAATATTGGGATCAACGTTATTGGTCGATAGTTTGACATGTCTAATTTGTTATCTTTTTTATGTAAAGGTTTTACAATAGACCTTTTTAGACATTCAGGAAAAGTACCTGTTTCAAAGGAGAGATTGATTAAATATGTTAATACAGGTACTATAACGTTAGCACTTTCCTTCAATATTTTAGTGCTAATTTCGTCCACGCCTACAGAATTTGTGTCATTTAAAGACATAATAATTTTTTTCACTTCACTTAAATCTATAGGTTGTAGAAAAATACTATTTGTCAGTCGCGTGTTGTTTGTGTTTTCCAGATCATTATTTTTAATATTACATAGGTTTATAAAAAAAATATTGAATTCATTTGCTATAGTACCACAATGCCCTATTATATTACTACCCACTTTAATTTCGGTTATTGTTTCTTTAAATATAGTATTGTCAGTATTTTCGTTTATAATTTTCCATGCCGCTTTGCATACGTTTTTTGATTGAGTTAAAGTATTCAAATTATATATTTTTTGAGATTCATTATACATATATACATTTTCGTAACAGTTTGTTATATTTATTGTAATTAGTTTTACTTCTTTTGTTTTTAGTTTGTAAAACTGAAAACGTAAATGTCTTTTTGTTTGACAACTATGGCGTAGGCCTTTTGTAATCCATTTAATACCCCTTTTGTTATTATTAATCGTTTGTCGGTATTTTGGAAAACATAGGTCATAAAATAGGCAAAATTCGTCGTAGAAATGGTTAAAAGCTATATTAAAGTCCATGCTTTTAAAAGTGTCTGTAAAACTCAGTTTGCTTAGACATTCATTAAATTTTTTTATATTTTCTTTACAGTAGTCTTGTTTCATTACGTATAGTTTCTTAGGCTCACATATATTTTTATTAATTGGGAGACTTAAAGTTTGAGCAGTTTCGTGGTCGGAGAGTCCTAATTTTAAAATTTCACTTTTAGCGTGTTTTAAATTGCTTATAATGTGATCTATACATGCTTTTATACGCGTGGGTTCCTTTATATGACATGTCAAATTGTAGTTGAAAGCAAGGTCCTTAAAATTCTGAGTCGTTTTATTAGTATTAAGTGTATTAATGTTCAGGTCACCAGCAATTATTAGCTTACGTTTTTTTATGGTCAGAGTGTAGTAGTCTAAATAATAATGTGTCAAGATACTTTAAAAATAAGTCCGTATTTGATGTTGGTGTCCGGTATAAGCATATTACTGTTATCTTCAATCTAGAAATTTCAATTCCACAGCATTCAAATACTTTATCTCTTGCATAAAAATAATCTTTGATGTATCCTATATCAGAGTACTTAATTCCTTTTTGGACATAAATACATACTCCTCCTCTAGAATTTGGCCTGCAGTAGGTTGATGCTAATTCATACCCAAATAATTTCGCATTTTGTTTATGACCGTCTTTTATGAATGACTCCGAGAAGCATAGAACATTAGGAAGATTATTGTACGTGTAAATCTCATCTAACGTTAATTCGATCAGTTCTCTTTTACTTATTAATCCAGCAATGTTTTGATGAAATAGACTAAAGTATAATTTATTTTCACTTGTATTATCATCGAAAAAACTTATTATTTAAATTATTATTATTAAGGGCCTGAGTTTTTTCATTGCCCATTTTTGAAAAGTAAAATGGAATGGTGCCTTTTTTATAAACATTCAATGTACTGTTAGGGTTACATATAATTTGTACATTTTTCTTACTTCCTGGAAAATAATATGGTATAGTTCCCTTTTTTGGCACAACATTATTGAAATAATTAATTTGCGGCGATGTTCTTGTATACCGTGTATGTATATTTCTAATATTGTATTTTAAATATTTAAGATTATAGTCATATTGGTCAATAGATAAATTTATGTAGGCAGAAAGGCTAGCTTTGTTTATATTAAAATTATTATCAAATTGTATGTTATCCAGTCCTATATAATAACAATTCTGAAACTGAGAACATATTAGTTTTATCATATTATTTAACATGTTTTCATTTAAAAATATATTTCTCGCAATACCTAACACAAAAACATGGTGGTTTTGTAGTAATTTCAGTGTAGCAGAGAGTTCTGACATTATATGCACGGGGTTATCATTATGAAAAAGAAAATAGACAATAACACATGTTAATATTATATATATCCAAATATACATTATTAAAAGCTACGTTGTCATAAACCACGTGCCATTCATTGCATTACATCAAATCAGGTTGGCTTTCACTCGCCTTTGTGTTTTGCTGGGCAGTTGTGTAGGCTATGTGTACTTAGTTTCTTTGTTATTTTAGTAAATTTAAAAAGAAACAGTAAAGTTTAAAAATATATACAGAATATAACCTACTTTAATCAAATAAGTTATTTATAAAAAATCCCATTCAAAATCATCATTTCATAAGTTTTTTTAGTTTACCATCACTGGATATTTATAGTTCCTTTACCTGTTATTATAACATTCTTTGAAACATGAAGATGTCTGTTTAGTTCAGGGGTTTTAACTTATGTCACTTTTCATCTAGAATAATGTTATATAGTTAGTTACCGTTTCACACAGATGTACCGATGAGTTTAATGCGTCATTTGTGATATGACATTGTTATTAATTATTAATTACGTTAAATATTGACAGATAACTTAAGTGTATGTATGTATGTAGGTAGTAATAATGTGTAATGTGATTTTTAAGCGATTTTCACTATCAGTTAGATATATTTTCATTGAAAGTTTATATATATAAAAAACGTAAGTAATTTTTCATATATGAGACATAGAGCTACTAGGTAAAGTTTTTTACGCGGCATAGCCGCGCCAAAACTTTTGTATAGAATATAATAGAATCGAATAATATTTATTGTCTTTTTAAATTATTCTCTTTGTGTAATTTTGGTCTATAAAGTAGGATCCATTATTGGCTTATACAATATGCTGCTTTTAAAATGTATCGTCTGTTTTAATGTATAGTTTAAAGCAGTGTGATCTTAGTTGAATCAAAAAATACATTAGAAAAGAGAAGTTCCGTGTATTTTGTAGAAACGACAGTTAAGTATATTTATTTATTAGGTGATTATATTTTAATAAATATGCACATTTCTTTTGAAATAATTTGAGGTATTGCCAAAATGATTACAGAAGCTTAAATAATTAAATTCAAATTTCCGCTAATTTAATTTCAGTTTAATGTGCACAGGAAACAAACAGGTTGTCACTTAATTGACTAGACCCATTAGACGTCGTGTCAAACGTGCAGTATACACTATATATTCCATTCAGAATACATGATAAACGTTAGTCGTCAATCAGAACTAGTGTCAATAGGTCACCTGAGACAAATGTAATTAAATCAAATCAGTATAATTTATAGGCATTAACGACAAACATCAATACCATCCTAGCATTAAAGCAAGTATGACATTCTCCTAGGAGACATTTCGGTTTCCTACTTATTCTACACTATTTTGTGTGGTTTTCGGATTCTCTTACGATGATATCATTTATCACAGAAATCATTCCTCACGACGGCAGGTAGCGTTTCTTCGATCTCGTCATTTTATTAGGCCCTGACTAAGGCGGCATAAAAACCGACTAACAGACTAACTAACTAACTGCTGCGGCTCAGCGACCCAAAATGAGTCCAGAACTTCAAAATGAAAATACTCCACTCCTTACTTTTCCGCACTGTCTCTGGCTAGTCATAAGCTTGAAGTTCGCGCAGATCAGCCTCCACTACGTCACTCCAGCAGTATCCAGGCCGATCAACTGATCGCCGTCCCGTTGGTATATAAAAACAGACCACGAAATTATATATATAAGTATAATTATGAACTAGAGTTCATAGTATGTATGTAGGTAATGTAAGCTTCTGAATAGATTCAGAAGCTTACATTTCTACAAACAATATGAATAACTATTCAAATGGCAACTTTGTTAACCTATGGCATCCTAGTATAAATCAGCATTTATAATAAAATAATGTATATACTACAAACATAAATAAATATACCTGAATAAATAAAACATGCAATAAGTATCGTAACAGAAGATGACGTAGAAAGGAATGTGGCTTCAGAAGCTCCGATTACAATTAATTACGTTTCATTAAGTAATAATATGGAGTTTTTGGCGGGAACTGAAAGGTGATGTTGTGCTGTGCAGTTTTATTTTCTAAAAATGTGTAAAATTACTCTAAAATGAACAATAGTTGTAGGATATTGATAGTTTTTGAGTAGTGATTATGTGTTTTGTGAGAAATGTGAACTGTATAGTCAAATGTGGCCTTTTGAGTTGTCACAAGAACTCCGTTGAATGGCACTAGCTGATTACCTACAGTTCAGCTGTGCTACACATAGGCTTAAGAAAATGAAGAAACTAAATGTATATTATAAACTAAGATCTGGCTTAAAGGCCTAATTGCCAAGCCATAAATATAATAAAAAAAGTAATAATATAATTATAATCTAAATCGAACTCCGCCAATCTATGGAGTCTTGGTGCATAAAAGAAATATCGATAAATTTTTGGCAACATTTTGCTGCGTACGTCCATTTGTATCTTAATTATGTATAAACTACAAACAGCATAGCAACCTATGCAAAATCTCTAGAGCTCTGAATTCATAGTAACAATGTCAAATATTATTATTCGAATTGCAGCTATGATGTCTTAGTATAAGTCAATCTTCGAGATAATGTTTTTCCAGAAATTTCATTCGTAAGCAATTCTGTATATCTATTTTAACTTGTTGATAGGTATAATCTACAAATAAACTAAACTACGACACTGAAAGTAAAACATGTATAACATATCAGAATACAGGTGACGTGGATAATATTTGCATCTAAAGGTCGAATTACAATGACGTCTTATCAACCTTTAATTTAAATCTAACTCCACCAACCTATGGAGCCTTAGTACATACAAGAAATATCGACAAATTTTTGGCAACATTTTGTTGAGTACGCTCCTTTGCATCATTAATAAATCTTCTTTATATTTAAAAATGAATGTTTGTCTGTATGTCCTTTATAAAATCGTAAACTATACATTTGATCATGTGATGATCTTTAGCAAAGTTTTTGTGAATAATAAGGGCGCGTAGATCGTTCTCATATAAGGATAGGCTGCTGCATTTTAAAATATTTTCTTTAAACAAACGCAGGGATATTTTAGATATGCAATTTTTGTTTAAACTATTTAATGGATTGATTGACTGTCCCGATTTGCTTAATGGTTTCAGTTTTAAAGTACCGATTAGATGGCCTCGAACACCTATTACGCCCCTGTGTCCACCTTTACGTCGCACGGTTCTTGGTGCCAACTCTCCCATACCTAGACTATGTAAACTAATAAACCTTTACAGTGATATTACTGATCTACATGCAAATTCATATTACAAATTTCGTCGAATTATTGCATCCCACATTGTTAATTAACGTCTCTTTTAAATAAAAAATCATTATGTTTTGTTTGAACTTTGAACTTGAACTATTAAAGCCTTATAAAAAAAATTTTCTTTCTTTAAATTAATTATATTATAATTTATTAAAACTACAAAATATCAAATTGCATGTAGTGTTTGCCTATAAGTGATTACTGCATTTGACATGTCTTTTTTTTATAAAGCAATGTACATCCTTTGTATTAGTGTAAGTAATTGTTGGTAAACCAAATAAATAAATAAATAAGCCAAAGGTTTCTGAGTTGGTTCGCAATTGGACCCGGTAGGTGGAACTGCAGTCAGCATATCGATTGAAGCTTTTCCGGGCAGGACGACGTCTGCCGGGACAGCTATTTCATCTATAAAAAAAAAAGACTGTGTGCGTCACGGGACGCCCGACAGAAGTGATAACTGAAACTAATCTAACGTGAGAGAAAGGGAAGCCAGACAGACTGGCGTAACGCGTTACGTAACGAAGCGGCTTACCCTCCCATAAGAAGTTATCACTTCAAAAAGTAAAAATAACATAGTAATCATGAGTCCCAAATGTCCAAATTCTGACTACATAGAAACGATGTTAATTAAATTATTCTAATTGAAGCTTTGATAACTTATGATGTCTTAGTATTAAACAAACAATCTAATACAAGTTTTAGCACTTTCATCGTAAGCAATTCTGAGTGTATAAAGAAACTATGAAAGTGAAAATAAAACACGTAATAAACATCATACATAACACAGGATGACGTGAATAGTATTGGCATCTAAAGCTCAAATTACTATGACGTCTTTTCAGCCTTTAATGTAAATCAAACTCCGCCAATGTATGCAAGCCTAGTACACACAAAATATGCCGATATATTTTTGGCAATTTTTTTGCGTTTTATAGTGTAGCCAGCGTATGCATGATGCAAAACTTACTCTACTAGTAAAAAATATATATCGTAGTGTTTAGCGGTTACTTCATACATACGTGTGCTTATTATTCATAGGCATAATCTGCATATCCTACTACGTGCAGTATGTATAATAATGCCAAAATAAACTTCTACATATAAACATCATAAAACAGTGATCATGGTGAATAAGTCATCAGATGCTGTAATTACATGCACGTCTTATCAAGCTTTAAACTGAACTCCGCCCGTCTATGGACCCTTAACACACTAAAATATATGTTTGTTTTATCAGCAGAGAGTGCTACATTATATTAATATCTCTATAATCTCTTCTAATTCCTAATATTATAACCCTTAAGGTTGGTAAACTAGGATCTAGCTAGGTAATCGTCATCTTTGGAAAAGGTGTCCAGAAAGATATGCTACGTTAAATTTTTGAATCTTCATGCTGATTTCTTGTCCGAGGCAGCTTCAATCAATCAATATATTTATTTGTAAGAATGTAGTTTATACAGGTGTTATACAATTTATCTTTTATCCCTCTGTTCACCCCTAGAGTACATTAGACATTTTGAGAACTCTTCGTAAATAATCTTGGTATAGAGATTTTATAAGGCATAAATAGTAAATACTTCGCTCACGTGTTTAATGTTATGTATGATGTGATATGATTATATGTATGATAGCTATATTGATGTTGATGTAATACAATCTTCTATACAACTTGAAGTAAACTTAACTTTGTTATTTTATGTATTCCTAGTAGCTATATCTAAATAAACGACAATTTATTTGGCAATTGTTTCATGAAATATATAATAAATAATATGCAGACAGACGGTGTGTTTTACAGCAGCTGGCCAGAATACAGTATCTTATTAAAGTCAAAATGTCATCATCATACGAGCGTTAAATCCCGTTTGCGTTCATAGCGTTTACTCCGACGCCCAGGGTCAGAGCTATTAAAATCAAAATGTATATTATTAGGATTTTATATTAATCAAACTTGTAAAATCTTTGTGAAAATATAAATTATGACAGGTATTTGCTGCATATACTAAGTTCTTTCTGTATCATTTACACATAAATAAATTACAAATTAACCGTCTTATTGCTTACAATGGGTTTACGTGTACGTCTATTTTACGTGGCCGTCTCCTTACATAGCTAAAGTTTATTTTTCACTTCATCTATAACAATAACTAGAATTAAGTTTTCTGTCTATGATTCCAAAATAAATGGCAGTATTTTTGGATGAGACTCTTATTTATACGATGGCTGGTCTAAAATAAAAGAGAACCTTGCATAATTGCTGATTTTCCTTCGATTGCATGATATGAGTCAGGTATGAGTGATATATTTACACAGCTTCTATTATTTCAATTATTTTAAAGTTTTAAACACGTCACGGCGTGGTGTATTTTTTGAAGCTGTTTTAAAAGACATTTCAAGTAGACGTTCGTAAGTGTACTTTGTGGGTGACTAGCGAAGCATTTCTATTTTTTTTTAAGGGAAGGAGCATAGGTACGTTTGGAATTAGAAATGGTACGGACCAAATGAATGCAATGAAGCGCACGCTTAATCGAAAATTACTGTTATTTAATCAGTCTGTCAGAATTTGCTAAATTTTCATTAAATCGGGATTAAACCAGGAAATTTTAAGTATACATTTTATGTATGTGCCACTTCAATCTATTCTATGTATAGAAAATATGAATATAAAGCCCAATTTCCACATGAACGAGCCCACGACGATAATTAGTAATTAATATAATAAAATTTTATTATAATTAAAGTTCTATCAACTTATGACATAAGCACAACTTATTAAAAGCTAAAAATCGCAAACATTAAACATTATAGGTTGAATTATTCCAGATTTATATTACATATTATGAATAACTTGAATTTATATATCATATTTATTAGGAAATATATATTAGAGTTATAAATAATTAGCCGTCTCCTGTAATAATCAATAATTAAATTAACTTTATATTGAAATTATTATTTTTTATTCAAACTAAGTTGTATCAAAGAATTATGTTTTAAAACGTAAAATGTAAACAGTAAGTCTACTTTCTACTCTATGTACCCCGCATTGAAATATGTTAATTTTCTTTTTTTTTTATAACAAGAGGCGGAAGAAGGCTAGATACTCTCCAGAAAAAACGCCTGGCTAAGATTTGATATTATTTTTTACCCCTGTTACTTGCTTTCTTCTTAAAATAATTATAATATACAAGTTCTTTTTTTTTAAATCACGGAGTTGCTAACAAAATACAAAAAAAAAATACAATCCATTATCATATTCTTATAACAAAGACAAACTAAAACTTCTCAGTACAATATGTCTACATGAATTCCTAACAATAACCTTTTTATTGTCATGAAGTGAAAAGTTACACAGAAAGTATGAAAACCTGGAGCGAGCAACTATGCACTGTACTTATACTGTATAACTGTATTTACATGGCTCCTCTTATTTATAACTCTTTGCCAAATAATATTATAAACGCACCCCCAAGAAAATTCACTGTAGTCTTAAAAAAGTGGCTGATCAAGGAGTGTTTCTATACTGTAGATGAATTTCTTAAAAAAAGTGCTTGTCGTTATTATCTATACGGAAAAGCTTAATGATCTATTTGTAATTATTTCTCTTGACATTAATTACTTGTATTTTATGAAAAATTGACTTTTTTTTATTAGAATATTTATGTTAATAATTTAACATAAATATTCTAATAAAAATTTAAAATTAAAATTAATTTAATTTTAAATTTGATTTCATTCGTTTTGTACACCACTATGTGGTAGAATGTACTGTGCATCTACAATTGTGTAACACCTGTATAAAATACATTCTTGCAAATAAAGATATTGATTGATTGATTGATTGCAAATTCAGTTTTGTCATTGAGATATTCTTTAAGTTGTCAGGCTGAATAAGTATTTATACGTGCATTGTATTTATATATAGAGAAAACCTCCAGGCACCCTTTCTAACTTACACGTACTTACATACACATTCAATTCAATAATTTAACATGTCATTTAATTAACAAAATGTAATGCTTAACATTACTAAGGAATAATTGAAAATTGTTCAATATTATTCGTTTGTCGATACGTAATTATATCTCAGTATTAATAATGTTATCATATTAATAATTATAATTGATAATAATATTACTTGTTATTACATAATCTTCAATTGAGTAGAATGTTTTCTTTATAAAAAAAATATTATACGGCATACTCTAGACCAGCGGCGGTAGCCATCCAGATGAGCAGATACCCTATCACCTTATCTCATTATTATTATTAGTTATATCTCTATCTGTAAGTACTGGCCCAGATCACTGTATTCCATGATAAAACATTTTTAATTTACATATAAATTCAGTGATAGTCGTAATACTCTTAAGTAACGTATGTTTATATTTCTGTCCAGGTAATACCACCTTCATCAGGGTTAATCGACCACGCAGTCAGTATGAGACCAGATTACCATAAGGCAATCGTTGATACAATTATATACTACGGATGGAAGGAAATAATTTACATGTACGACTCACACGACGGTAAGTGAAATAGAAAAATTTCAGATGAGTACTACTACTGAGTTCTACTTATACACAAAGGACGGTTTTATCGCTAAAAAGCGATTTCTTCCAGAAAACCCGTAACAGGGATATAGCACATTGAAAATATTGATTATGGTATTCATACTGTACCTATAATCATTAATGTTTATATAATTAAAAATGTGAGTAAAGGTCTGGTCAAACAGTGGACGGGACGGGACGGTGACGCGACGCTGGCGGGACGTGAAGAGTTGTAATATATTAGTTAATGTAGAATATGTCATATATTCTACATTAACTAATATATTACAACTCTTCACGTCCCGCTAGCGTCGGGTCGCCGTCCCGTCCCGTCCGCTGTTTGAACAGACCTTAATATTATAATTCATTTATTACTAGATTTGTGTTCAAAGCTACGTCCACACTGGACTTAAACCAACATGCTAGTTATATATATCTGCTACACGGTATTAATTACAAATATTTCTATTAATATCTTTTAAACCCTGTATAACTTTAAAATAAATCTCCTGTCTTGATCCCTAAAATTGTCACTGAAAACCGTTGAACTATTTGGGACAATCATATAAACAAACATAAATTATCAAAGCGTTCGTATATGATTATCACAACAGAAGCAATTTCACCGAAAAGCAAGAATTTATTTTAAAATCACTAAAAAACTTTTATTTTATTAAACGACTTCGGAAAGGAAGACGTTCTCAAGTCGACTATTTCTTTTTGATGTTTTTTTCGTAATTTCTCTGTCAATTGTGCATATAGTCTTGAGGTGGCTCCATTGTCTCCGAGTTAGGGTCTAAGGATTAGATGGATGAAATTGAGAGCAACCCCTGTTGCAGAGCACCGATAGCCTCTCTCTTGAAGTTAAACACTCTCGGAAAGACAAAACTTGTATACGCGTGCCAGTGGTGCAATTTCTACAAGTGCTTAATATATTGTTTCTAAAATATTCATGCAAATAAAAAGTAGAAGTAGGTAATTTATTTTAAAAAACAAAAATAAATAATCTCTGCAACATCTTGAAGTTTATAACAATTAAAACATTAAAAGACAACACCAAAACTGCAAAATGCACCGACTTTAAGATATAATTATTATTTTTGTTTGAACTCGGTTTTTTTTTCTTATTAGTAAGTAGTTGTTCGTGCCTATCCCGCAAGGGACCTGGCGTGAAGTTATGTATGTATGTATGTATTAGTAAGTAGACTGCCATGACTCAAAACAGTCAGGAAACAGTCACCTAAAACTATACTAAAATATGCCTCATTTTAATAGTTTTCATTGGTAATTTTATAATTCTATAAAAGAATTATTGATTTAAGGTAAAAATATAGACACGGCTGAAATACTTTATTATGATGCTTCTTATAACCCTATTTTAGCCCTTACCACTTTGAAATTCATATCTTAATAATTAATTCCCATCTTCAAAAACGTAGGTATTTAATGTTTGTGTACTTAGAACGATTAAAATTTAATATCTGAGGATTCAATCTTTAAAATTTGTCTCGAGTTTTGTGTAATTTCATCTTAGGCTATGCATACACCATTATTTTGAACAGTCCATCAAAATTGCTGATAAGAAATCAAAATATACATCAGCGACAAGCTCCTTCTGTTAATAGTTGACTAGATTCAATTGGTATAATACTAGATACATAAAAATAAACAATCATATCTTCAATTTAACAGCGTTTAGTAAATTGGTAGACATTATAAAGTATAAAAATGGACCCCGGACTACAATCACTGTGATTCCAAGAATATCACTATTGCCATGGAAAAAGAGAAAGAATGTGAAGATTTTACTAAAACACATGTATAGTCCCCGGCACGTAACTTGGCAAGAGTCGTTAGATGCGCACAAGTCGTTTTTTAAGTCTCTTTGGTTGTCAAGCGGGACGCGGGAAATGAGTCTACTCAACTGTCTCCTTTATACTCATAAGCGTGACCGCGCGCGAGAGAAATGGATAGACTTTTCATGTTGCGAATGCAGTGCGACGCCAAACCACGCGGTTATTCACAGACACAACACAAGCACAACGTGTGTATATGTCTTGAGCGTGCCATGCGCAAACTTACTCCCACTACTATGAAACGTGGCCAAGTTGCGTGCCGCGTACTGTACGAGTAGGTATATGTAATATTTGCAATGTCATATATGAGATAGTACTATAACCTAGATAAATAAAAAGTTACTACGTCTTAATTGTTTATTAATAATTATAAATAAGTCATACTTAATATTCAAAATGATTTTTAATTGTTGTGGATGTGGTTTTTTTCGACTCCCCATCAATAGAAACATAATTTTCGTTTTTATTAAATAAAGCTATCGGATTTCAATTACAAAGACGTTATTAGGCTATGTTCTGTATTTAGCACGATTAATGTTCACGGGTATTTCTTAACTTTTATTGTTTAAATAACATATTAAAACAAATGCATCGCCACCCCGTGTGTGCTATCTACATCTATGCTACCCTCTTGCGAACTGTTAGTGCAACTTTCTACACCTCACGCGTCAGATCAACCTTTCAGTTTTTTCGTGCATTTTATCTGTTTTCCAAAATATACAATTAGCTAATCCTCAAGCCAGTCAGGAAATCGTGCCAGTGACGGTGATTTCCAATCGAAGGGTTCCCACAGCACAACAAACAAGGTAAGTGGTTGTGCATTTGCAGTTTTCGAAATTCTGCATTCTAAATCGTACAGACCATCTGTTTTAAGCCTTAGATAACAGGTAAAAGCGTAAAAGGAAAGGCGGTGTTGGTTTTCGGATTAACTTTTAATATCTTGGAATATTAAAATCACACCGGTCAAAATTCTCTGGTTTATACGCTAACTTTCTATGAATGAGACGGTGCGATTTCCACCATTCGCGGGAGAATTCCCGCAGGATTCTCAGGACACAAAGTATCGCAAAATATAAAAAAGAATGTAAGCTATCGTATTGGTGGAAACTGTGTCGGAACAGGCTAATTTATATGCACCCGAACTACTTCAAACCGCTCCTGGGAGAATTCATACGGGATTCCCAGGATAAAAAGTTTCACAGGTACACAAAATTTTCTAGCGATTAGTTAAAAAACCGCATTGTAATTCCAAAAAAAACCAGTCTGGCCCTTTTAAAGCGTACTCAGTAAATTTTTGCGAGATTCCCGGCGTAAAATATATCCACTGCAGATTTTAAGGCTAATAATATGCTATCGATCAGTGAAAACTGCATCGGATTGCCCTTGTTTATATAGTCTACTCTATGCCAATAGGTTTCTTTAATAGCTTTAATATGCAGACACGGCATTTTTAGAATTTTACAATATTATAGGTAGGTAGGTTTGTTATCGTTTTTCTTGATTTATTTCTTTTTATATAATCAAGGTCATATATCTAAATATTAGATGAAGATGGGCCGAAAAAGTTGTGGCTTGTTATTCTAGTTTTGCTTTAAAACGGAAAATGGGGATTTTATAAATCGTAAATTGTTCTGTACGCTGGGGCTTACAGCAGAGCTGACTCCTCTGATAATAAAATGTCGACAGACGAAGAGATTGCGGTGAAAATGGTCGGTGCGGCTAATAGCCGCTGCAGTCGGTTAATGGTGTGCCCATCACCGATGGAAGAGCGCCAATCTTTTTCGATTTTTATTCTCCTATATATTTATATACATTCATGAAAATCAAATTAAAATTTCAATATATTGTTACGAGTTACGGGACTTTAATTAAAATGCCGTTGGAATTACTATAGAATTTATTAGAACTATACAAACACGTATAACACAGGTACAAATATAACTGGACCGAACCGGTACAAATATGATGCACGATTCAATAACACGCGCAAAGTCCGTCACTATATAGCTTATCGAATGTACACACGTTTTGCTCATATCGTAATCGTCGCTTGACTGCCTCTCCCCTCCGTTCGGGCATTGTTTTATAAATACTAAACACAACGTAAACAAAAGAAGTCCAAATGCCAAAATGTAATAAACTGCAGGTGTGCATTTACTTTTGTCGGCGTGTAACAATATTTAAAAAAAGTAGGCCAAGTGTATGAGTAAGCACATTGAAGGGTTCCGTGCAGGCGACGAACGTACACTGATGTCATTGTTTGGCTAAAGAACCATAAAAGGCATTTAAACTTAAAACAGTGTTTTAAAGTTGCAGGTTAAATATTTCCAATTCTTTATCACTTCATTTTTAATAACTTTTTAAGAACGATATTTAACTACGTGACTTGTTAAAAAAAACATTTTTTTAAACATTAGTTATAAGTACGACGGGCAGCCCTAGTTTTTAGTTGTTTTACAATTTTAAATCTTTGTGTATGTATAGTATTTATTGTATAACGACATAATTACAAATTGCACCTTCCGATAGAATTTCATCTTTGAAACCGGACAGATCCCGAGAAAAATTACTGTGCATGCAAAAATTAATACAAAAATATTAAAATGTGCTGTTAGGGCTGTCACATTTGATATCAAAGTCGATGAAACCGTTTAAATTTTAAATTTGAACATTCTCTTTCATCCCTTTTGCAATATTTTAAAAAATATTTTCGCGAATTTTGCCACATTTTATGTAGACAAAAGAATTTTTTACGAGTGTACTAAATTCCATATTGTGTTCCATGTTTTTGGAATAATCAACTGTTGCAAACAGATACATAGTCAGGGAAGTGAGGTCAAAGCATTAAAATTACTATAAGTGTTTTACAATATTATTTACGTTGTAGCAAGTTATATAAATTTTATTATGTTTTACCGAATTCAACATAATATAGAACATTCATTTTTTGCTTTTTAGTTAACTCATATTAAATTTATTTTGAAATCGGTTGCATTTCCTTAAAAAAAGTATTTTCTTTAGATATCTGTCTCTTTTCTTTCATATTCTCTCAATTATTTAGGGTCGGCACAATATCTTTTCCTTGCTTACTCCTCTATTCTTGATATACTTCCTCTGTCACACCATGAATCATCATGTCATCCTTCACACATCCATCCATCTCTTTTTTGGTCTGTATTTATATTTATGCCCATGAAACTTCCAGTTTAACATTTTTTGTGTCACATAACCTTCATCTCTCCTCATTACATGCCCATACATCTTAGTCTTCATTCTTTCAATTTTTTCAGTCCCGGGTGTAACTTTTAAAGATGTACCCTTATACTTTACCCATATACTCATTTCTCACTTTTTCCATCCTTGTAATAACCACATATCCATCTCAGCATGCTCATCTTAGCTGAGTGGAGACATTTGTGGTCTATCACTTTAGTCGCCCAACATTAGGACCTGTATAACATGACCGGTCGTACAACAGATTTATATATCTGACCTTCTAGTTTCAGTGGTATTAGTTTGTCGCATCTCACACCGGTTACCTGTCTCCACTTTAGCCAAGCCACATTTATTTTTCCCTTACATCCTTCTCTATATCACAATCACTCTGCAGTAGTGAACTGAGGTACTTGAATTCGGGGTTACACGGTAGTTTGGCTGATTGTAAGATATATACTAATTTGATAGTTACCTATACATAATATCGGATATCATTGACCTATAGCTTAAATATTTTAAACTCTATGGGTCATAACTAAAATATCAGGTGACACAAACTTGGCGCACTCTATGCACTTAAGTCCGGCGGTGCCAAAGAATTTGAAACCGTATTATATTTGTGCGAGTTATAAAACATACTTGTATCAATTTTTATTGATACTAAATACTGATACAGGCATAATAATGTTGATAGCAAGACTATTAATTAACCTACAAGGTTGTAGTAATTGTAATTTCTGTAATTTTAGCCTCATACACATAAAGTTCTGAAATTTGTGCGTCATATCGTGATACTCAACTTTCATCACGTAGCCAGTAGCGATCTTACGCAGGTTCCATCGGACTAAAGAGGGTTGTGACATGGAGTTCTTTAAGAAGTAAAACTTCTTAGACGTATTGCCGACGCCCCCAGTACTGTAAACATCCTTAGGTGTCTGAAATTACTTTCTATCAGGTGGGGCGTCTGCCAATTTTCATTTGATACAATAAAAAAGAGCATTGTATACTACTCCAGTCCACGACTCACCTGCTCAATCGGTCATCGATCCTGTGACTATGCTTAATATAGATAATTACGTTTATAAATACTAGTTTCACATAATACCCACGATGGTTGAATAAAGGATTTACATGATTTGGTCTACCAAACATACTGTACATTCATAAACTAATAATAGTGAGCACTGGTTCGTTTCTCTTTTTATATCGAAGATTTCCTGAGATCTGCAGCAAATTAGATCTGTAAAAATGATATCTTGCACATTATCTATGGCTTAATTGTTATTTGACTTAAGCTTAGTATTAACGTTGTGCATTTACATACAAATTTAATAATTGAATACTTTCTGTCTGCTGAACTCCTGCAATAAAAAAACTAAAAAAAGGAACTTGTAGTATAATACTAGCCAATAAACGCGCCACTGCTAGGCTCTTAATTTAGAAAGAAGCAGGAGATCATAGATGTGTAGATTTCTTCGCGAAGTTTTTACATATACATTTACACATTGTGCCCGAAAAAGCTGTCCAAATGGAGCATGCTCCCTGGCCCCAGATAGGGAATCTCGAATCCTAATTCTAAATCGAATTTCTAGGGAAAATTCGAATGCTAATTCAAATCAACGTCAGTGAAATAAGACGTGAGTTCATTAGCCTCTAAGCTACTACGACTTCCTATAAAATATTATATGACCTTTCTTTGATAATAATTAACCACAGTATTCACTATCAAAGAAAGGCCAGGCAAAAAGCACTTCAAATAAACGTGTTATTTGTGAAGAGGTTAATGAAAGTAGATAAAGAGAAAGAAAGGTGTTTATAAAGATCATCGCAACTTGAGATCTACAACAGGCTTGTTAATATGTATGTTTATATTGATTATTTAGGCAATATATTTTATACCAGTAATGTTTATAAAAGACGATCTACTAAGGCTCAGTATATAGTCCATTATTTTCATCCTTAGTTTAAATTCCCTTAGGTAAGCAGGATGCAATAAATATTATTTATAGTGGATTCGAACACCTCGTTCGATGCAAACCCGCGTTGCCTCCAGTTATGAAACTTCCCGCGATTTACAGCCGGCGAATTGCTTAACAACTAAATATGTATGCCAGAACGTGTAACTGGTGTGGGTAATTTTACAATCTGGATTCTCTTAAAGTGTGTAATGTTTTTTTTTATCGATTTAATGTATTTTTGTGCAACAATGTTAAAAAAAAGTTTGCTTTCTGCACACCTTCTCTATTTAAACTACTAGCTGTCCCGGCAGATGTCGTTCTGCCCGGAGAAGCTTCAATCGATACGCCGACAGCAGCGCCACCTACCGGGTTCAATTGTGAACCAACTCAGAAACCTTCTCTGGCTCATGCACAACAACTTTGCTAAAGATCATCACATGATCAAATGTTTAGTTTACGATTCCATAAAGGACATACAGACAAACAACCATTTTTATATATAAGAAGAAAGAAGATAAGTGTGTGAAATTTTATACTCCTCCGTCCGCGCAATTTTCGTGAAAGGAGTACCTACAAAGTGTTTTTCCGTTTTAATATAATAATATTATTTAAGTATTAAACTGATAATTGTAATAAATGAGTAATAAATATTTGATAACAAATGGACTAACAAAATAACTTGTTTTATTTCC
Source organism: Dendrolimus pini (assembly GCA_949752895.1). Classification (NCBI taxonomy): domain Eukaryota; kingdom Metazoa; phylum Arthropoda; class Insecta; order Lepidoptera; family Lasiocampidae; genus Dendrolimus; species Dendrolimus pini. The sequence goes on along the minus strand of OX457125.1, from coordinate 7,454,907 downwards.
AAAATCAACATTTACCAACTCGTATTGCTTAATCCTAAGATTTACCACTCTGATTCCAAAACCCCGAAAAATCTTTTCATTTTAAATAAATTCGAACATTTACCAACTCGTGTTGGTTAATCCGAGGATTGACCGGTAATCCTAGGATTTACTGTAGTTCGGACTTTTACAGTAACATATATAACTCAATTTCGTAATTTTGGCGGTTACATGAATTCACATTACAAGGACGATATGTACTTATACGTCTTTATAATTGGACCTACTTATCCAAAACAGAACCAATCCACAAACATGCCAAAATTGGGTTAAGGATGCAGAAGGCTTTCAAAATGCACCTTCTATCGACTCAATAAGAATCATAACAAGATCTGACAATATTTACAGAATAAAACATTTTTATCAAAGTAGCTAACCCACAAAACATCAAGAGTATAATAAACTAACAAGATCCATGAGGTCCATGCCCTATGGTAATCCCAAAACCTAAAAGGTTTACTTGAATATATAGGACAAAATATAATATACAATATTCAATAAACTTTTTTCCAAAATATATATATAATTTTATTGTATGCAAAATGTTAATAAAAACTGCTTTTTCTCAAAACTGTCAGTATGTGCGTTGGTTCCATTTTGCATAAGTAGGTCTAATTTAAAGTTTCTTGTTGTTGCATATGTGATTTAGAAGACGGGCACTGGAAATCAGTGCTGTGTCGGAACACGGTTTAGTGCACCAATACTGCGAGGTTGAGTTTGAGAGAGATTTTCTAAAGATTTTCTGATGTAATAGCATTTGTCTTGTGTGTCGCAATTAAAAATAAATATTTTCCTCCTTTGTTTTCTCTCTTCCTTTTTCTTCTTGATCAATTAATTGGCTACATTTAACTAAAACTACCCAATATTGTATACCCTTATTCAAAGAAATTTTAGTTTAAAGCATTTTTCAAGCCTTCCCACCTTAAATAGTTTCAGAAAGTTCTACTTGTTAATTATAAAGTTACAAAGGTAAGATGGTGGAGGTGAAGGTGACAATTTGTATGAGTTTGGTAGCGAATGTTTTGACACCAAACTTAAATAAAAATGTTACTGAGGAATCCTATAAATATTATAAACGCGAAATTTTGTAAGAATGTATGGATGTATGTTTGTTACTCTTTCACGAAAAAACGGATTGTGATGAAACTTTACAATAATATAGCTTACACATCAGTATAATACTTGAGCTATAATTTATAAAGATATAGTGTGAATTATACAACATATAACGATTTTCCATCACTACTCGAGTGAGACCGCGGAGCGCAGCTAGTATATATTTTATTGAAATGAGGCTACTTGTCGCACGTTACTCGGCGGATGGGAGCTAGAAGGATAACATTGTAATCAAAGAGAAAAATGCTGACCGCTCTACATTATTATACAATTTCGAAGTTTAATGCAGTGAAATAAGACCTAAAATAAAATTAAATCCATGATCTTTTAAACTTCGTTCAACCAGGTGTCCCAAAGACTTATTATTCGTGTTTTTAAACCTAAATCACGAGTCTTTAGTGTCTATGTTAATTGAAAAAAAACTTCAACCCTTAGATATAAAACTTCAACCCCTGAACGCATCTTCGTCCACAACCAGGTTGATACCACTGATTAGTGCTTATCGTTATCAACAATCCCTGCTTGTATAGAAGATTTTTTAAGAAGTAATAGATAAAAGGCCTTGCAGTCGTGGTAGCGTAATGGCTAGCGAATGCGTCCCATACTCGAAGGGCGCGGTTTCGATCCTGGCCAGAACGCATGCACCACTTAGGCAGTTTTCTGTCCTAAAGTGCATATTTTTACAATTACCACGTATTAACAACGGTGAAAGAAAACATCGTGATGCAACCTGCACATCGATTTAACTGATGTGTCAAATCTACAAAGCAGCCTTGGACAAGCGTGGCGAGTATACTGTCCGTTCTCCTATAATGGGAGGCCTGATCCCAGGGGTAGGACATTTATAGGCTGTTATTATTTTATTTTTATATAGGCCTATAAAATAATGTTGTGGAGAGAAAGTGCGGTTGTTCAGAAGATCAGGGTCAATGGCAGCCTTGTATAATTTCTATTTTTTCATTATTTCTGTTTACATACATATACAATTATACATACATAAATATACAACGGCCATAAGGCTGTCCGTGTCTGTTTATTGTATATTGTGTCTTTTAATATAGTCCTCCATTACAAGAGTTCCATTTTTGCTAATATGATTGCGGGGCTTCAAACATTCAAACTTTCAATGACTACAATTTATACTTGTAAATGAGTTTCGTAATTATCAGAACGTTTATTGTTGTGTATAGACTGACAGTCATTAAAAAACTATTCTATACGTTTTCCGGCCATCAGCTGCATTTGACTACGCTATGAATCCTCCATTATTATTTTTAGGTCACACAAATTCTAACCTAAAATATTTAACGAAAAATTCTCCCCTAAAAACAGGAGCTTTTACTTCCTGTTTTAGGGGAGCATAGTAAAAAATTTAATAGTAATGCAAAGCCGAAATTTATTTAGTTGCTTTTACAAATATAATAATGAAAACCTATGCAGGGCCTAGACGTAAGGAATTCTCGCAGACGGGGCGCTACGAAAATGCAACGGAATGTTGGTGTGATAAAATATTTTAGAAAGATTCCGATCTAATAGTATAATTTAATAGAATAATAATATAATGTAAAATTATTATCTATATAGTATTGCTACAAGTTGGGCCACCTGCATACCTATTGTTACATACCGACAAATAAATGCGCGCACCTGGTTTATTGTCCCTCCCCGCATTCGGAGTTCTTCTGTTTTCTTTGTATTTTAAATTTGCAATTAGACAATAGCCTATTGTTATTGTGTGTGCAGTTCTAATAAACTCTATAGTAATTCCAACGGCATTTATTTTTATTCGAGCCCTGTAGCTTGTAACAGTATTAAAACACTCGATAAAAACCACATGACTACGCTATCTGTTAAACTTAGTTTCAAGTTTTGCCGCGGGACTTGCTTCGTGAGACGCAATCTACACGCGGAAATTATTTTTTTTAACAACGCGTCTGCATCTTAGCAAGGCTATAAAAGGCTTAATGTTTTCTCACATAAAGTCCGTACGTCTTCATTTAATACTTTCTTAGTCAACTCTTTATTTCTACACATTTTTTACTCAAAATCTACAAAGAACTTTGTAGGTTTGTACGTTCTCCGTACACGAAGCAATTGCGACACCGCGATCGTACTGAAACTGCACTTAATGATACTGAATCCTTTCTCTTCCAATTCACGTTCCACCATCGTTAAAGCTAAATGGGACTAGTGGGGCATGTACAGTCCATAAATAAACCTTAATGATTATTTAGTTAATTGATTTTAGAATGTAATTTTATTCTTTACTCTTTTGCCGATTATTTTAATGTTTTCTTGTACTTTTAGATAAATTATAACTACAGTATTGTTGTGATCTAAATACCAAGATGAGATTGCAGCTTAGAACTTTTTTACTCAGACAATTCGCCCCCGGTATTGTCCGGGGTGAATTTTTATATGATTAGGTATCGCGCTGCACCACTTGGGCAGTTTATTTGATCTAATATGCATATTTTTACAATTACCACCCGTTACCAGCGAATAAAAACATCACGAGGAAGAAACAATTTCAAGTACATTTAGCTAATTATTTTTTATACATAATATGTAGCTATGTATAATAAAATACTAAATAATTATAAAGTAATACAATAAAGGAAAAAATATTTTATTCTACCTACAATCGCTTTAGACTAGAAGAAACACAATATTTTTGAAATTTTATTAATTATAAGTAGCAATAATGACAATAGTTAACATTATTCACGTTAAAAGAGAAAGTAAAATATCCTATAAATAAACCTAACTTTAAAAAAAAGTATTTTCAAGTCAAGTTTACCAAACATATAATACTAGTACGTAACCGAATATGATATAAGTACGATAAGCAAAATGCATGTTGTTATCAGGCAAGCGCAGTTTGCTACTGGGGGTATGTAAACCTTCTGAATTTTGTACCATACGTTCTAAGTCTCCAATTTCCTCGTCCAGTCGCTACTGGCAAATATCTGAGGTTGGCGGTGCAAAAAAGTAAATATTTGCTCTTCGAACGAAGATTAAAAATCTTATCGATACGGGCATGCTGAATTCCCAGACCATATCGATATTCAAATTATATCAAGGAATGGGGCTAGCTCACCGACGCGGCGGTATGAGCTAGCCGCACCGTGGACTAACGAATAGATTTGTATGATGCGTCACAGGTGTGCTACTTTCCAGTGAATTGTATTGGAACCTTATCAATAGTGATAACTGATATGAAATTTAAATATCATTTAGTCTTATTTTTAAAGTACATGTGATGCTGATATTAGATCGATCAATCAAATTTGATTTGATTGAAAATTACAAAACCGAAAGGACGCGCCAATACTCAATGAAATTTAATATTTCAAGTGTATGTGTGTATAGATCACTTTGATAATAAAACTACGTTTTAACCATTTTTAGCGCGGTAATTTATTTGATTTTGGCTATTCCGACGTTTCGGCCGCTTTTCAGTTTTCGTAATCACGGAAGACAAAGATGACAATTGTCAACGAGTACTGTTAAAGTTTTATTTAGGCTACCGCCAACTTGTTCATTTTAATTATAATGTTAAATATAAATATAGGCAGGTCTCTCTTGACCGCAAATATTCTTCTAAGAAAAACATACAAAGGGGATGTGTTAGACCTCACAGTCCCTTATCTCGTGTCTCGGTCGCGTACCTGAGCTCATAGAATTCTAAAAGTGACTTAAAAACATTCAAACGTAACCAAAAACGAAATTACCTCAGCATTTTATATTTTACAACAAATAATCTATGATTCAATAAAGTGTCAAGCTATTGATTTTCGTTAATAAAATAAGCTGTCATTTACAGTGTGATCCATAAATTGCAGATTAATTTATGCGCTGCTAAATCAATGTAGACAGGCGTTGCTGTATGACGCGAAAATTGTCCTGCATTACGTAACCAAATAGTTGATTTAATAAACTTCATTGGTACATGAAAGAAATATAATATAATCCAAAGCGTATATATTATTTCATTGCAACATTTATTAGTACGTACCGGGATAAAAGAAAGATAATCACGTAGTGTAAAGTAAAATGTGTTAATAGATGCTTTAAGCGGAAGAAATGTCTCCAGCAACACCTCTAATTAAAAATTATTTTACGTCATATTTATCAATTCCAGGTTTTTTTTATCATTATATTATATTCACAGAACAATTATAAAATTACATACAATTGAATACAATGTAAGAAAACTTAACTTATTTGTATTGTATTCTACCCATAATCCCTCAAGACTATAAGTAGAGTACTGAGCCCAGATCACCGTCTTCTATGGGTAAGCTTCTATGATAATGACAAGACATGTTAAAAATTCACAGTGCAACATATCACCATAAATTCCAGCATTGTTTGACAAACGAAAACATTATCCTTACATACCTTACTATATTGCATACAGAGGTAAGCGTCGTTTGATGTCACGTCACAATAAGATTAAATTGTCAAAGGGAACTCTAAACCTGGGGATTTCCATGAACTAAAATAAATCTCCCAAACTTGATCATTTTTATAACTCGAAATATAAGTGAAAACGAATAAGTATTTGTTATTAAGTACACATATGTATTTAATTATATAAAACTTTCAACTTTTTAAGTAACAATTCACACAATTTTTTAATATTTTCAAAATTTTAAAATTATTCCGTAGGTATTCCTAGGTGTGTTCTCTTCGAAGGCGGCAATATCAAAATGTGAATTTATTTGAAATAAGACAGAAATTGATATTTATGCACTGTCGTAAATTGTGGCGGGAAGAGACCTTTGCTCCAGTTATTCACAGAATAAATAAACGAAGGGTATGCCAGGCAGCGTCACTCTGTTTAATTTGCTCTTTGTTCTTTATAACAGCCTAGTACTTTTGTTACTAATTATATTAATAATCATCATGTGTACACGCAGAGGGGTTTTGCGGCGAAGCCCTAGATGAGTATCGACACCTCGTACCTGACTCCGGGGGACAAGGCAAGGCCCCCGCGTCCGTGCTTGCCTTAGCCAGCCGGCACGCAGTGGAGATCGCTAAAGCTAAGATTCAAGCTCCAGGGGTGGAAGTGACAAATGGCACTACGTCAGAAATAGCTTCGGTAAACCCGCAGCCCACCTCTCTACAACCCTTAGCCACTCACACCCATGTTTCCCCTGTCTTCTATGGCATTTTTTGGGCTCCAAGCAGCCAGGTGACCCACCATCTGCCCGTTTCACCATGTTCCCTGAACATTGCAACGGGAAGACGCCATAGTGTCCATATTCTCAGAACCCTAGTACTACTAGCAGTTCATCCCAATATCCCGGTACTTTTGTCCTCATTTCCCACAATAGTCCAACACTGGCCGGGGCTTGTTCTTGGGTGGATTTTTATACGATCTAGACGGGGATAATCGCCGGTCAGTGTCACATTTACATTAAATTTGTCAAGGGCGGTACACGTAGGGGGTGTTGATCTTCCCATGGCCCCACGCAAGCCGTCCAAACGACCGGGCCTTCTTTATGGCCCGTGGTCTCTAGAGACATACAAATAATAATCATCATGTAATTTAACTAGCAAAAAATAATATAATGCGTACTAAGTAAAACTTCGTTAGGACATTTTTTGTATTATTACTAACATGTGCCAGTGAAACTTCGTCCATGCTATCATCACGACATCATTACGACGACGTGTTTGTTGTTGAATTAGAACAAGGACGTCGAAATCCTGTGAACGCCGTGCCATCTCTTTCGCTATAATCGTCTATTTCACGAAAACTACGTCATTTATCGGGATAAAAGTATCCTAAGTGTTAACTCGGGATACAAGCTAGCTCTGTTTCGAGTTTGATTAAATTAGTTTAGTTGCTTTCAGGTGATGATCTAACAGACAAAAATTCTAAATAGGATTTTCGGAATCTGCTAGTTTTTAAATGCATTGTACAGTCTCCAATTCTCTGTAGGTTTATTATATTACTAGCTGCACCCGCCATTCATTGCACTTTGATGTGAAGTAAAAAATTGGTTGCATATAAGTGAAAAAAATAGGAAAGCAGAACGCCCTAGCAAAGCTTCAGCACAATTTGAGCAATGGTTTAGGGACGAATAGAGGGAAAACATACTAATATTTATTTTTATTTATATAGATAAATTTACAGTATGTACATACATCTTCATCATTATATTTAACTTTCAAAATATCTGGATAGAAATAATTGTAATTATTTTTCAAACAGTAATTAATACGCTGCTTGGCTCCTTTTTCTTGTACCTATTTGAGATCATAAGTAGATATGCTCGTACAACGTGTAGGCTGCGATATTCTGTTAATTTATATTAACTATCTTAGTTGATTTTATTATCCACTGCCATTATAATGATAAAAAAAACAATAAAATTAAACTTTGTAGTACTGCCGACAAAGGTTACTCACCTTAAACTACTTTCCAGACAAATTCACTTAAGTCATAAATATCTTCGAGATCTTAGAAACCTATCAAATGTAAGTGCTCAGTTTAATATATAAATTGTTTATCCTTTTTAACATATATTTTCGAGCCGTCTCAAGTGAATCCTTTGAATGCGTACTAGAAACGTTTATTGGCTATTTGTACTAAATATAAGTACTTTGCCAATGAAAAGTTGTTGAAGGACATAATTAACATAGTTTTTCCATGTCTTGTTGAAAAGTATGAATTTTCTAAATACCACTTTCAATTTTATATGAGAAAAATAATTGAAATACACATAAGAAACATAGTTGAAAATTACAAGGTTACCGGCCGAAGAATTCAAAGCAGTAATTAAGCGAAGACTTTAACATCAAAAAGTCAATCACTCAAATGTCATTGTCCCTGTCACCAAGATTTGTAATTAATTTCTGGAATCATGGAGTTTGAAGGAACGTTATGTACTTTGAGTTATTAGACCTCAGTCGGTTTGGCTCGAGGCTCCCGACTGCCCAACTCGGTCGGTAGACTATTGAAGAAGTTCTATTAATTTTAACTCATAAACAATAATGAATATTAATGGCGTATGCTGTACGCATGGCAAATTAAACCCCAAATTTTACCGGTGTACTTTGAAAAACAAAAGAGAGTTTTTAAACATTAAACGATGAGAATAGATCTTGGAGTTCTATAAATAATTGATCCATGAGAACCTTTCATACGTTCACCTAAATTTACATTGTATTTAATGACTAAATCATAATATAATCCATTTATATTGACAAAGAAAAAAACACCTTTGGAGAAATTTCAGTCTAATTCAATCGCACAAAGACGCAAGTCTGTAAATTCTCTAGCAAAAATCCCATTAGTCCTTGCGCCATAATTTCAAAGACCATCTTTTACCATCGCCGATAGTATCTGGATGCTTGCCTTTGATACAACGAAAGTCCTGCAATTATGACATGATCTGGAAGGCAAGGTCGAATATGCCTCCAAAAGCATGGTGTACTAAACCGGTTTAAGCAGTTCTCCACACCGCGGAATAGGAAAGGAATAAGGCCGCATATAGAATTCACATGTGGACTGCGGGACCTGTTTATCAACCTGCCACCCTTGACTTCATCCAGCATCGCGCCTTCGTAACACCCTTGCGAGTTGTGTTTACTAATAGGATATAAAAGAGAGCGGGCCTAGTAGTGACAAAAAGTCATTTTCACTTCGACTTTGGTCGGACACACATATCATAACAGCTCTCTAAGCTAATTATTGTAAAAGAATCATAACCCATAATTAATAATAATAATTATACTAATTCCATTAGCAGTTCATTCCAATAGCCCAGTACCATTTGTACAATAGTCCTACACTGACCGGGTCTTCTCCTTGGGTGCCTTTTTATATAGAGTATGTAGACAGGAATAAACGCCGGTCAGTGTGACGCCACATTTAGATTAAATTTGTCAAGGGGCCTCTACGTGTAGGCCCCCCAAAAATTCAGGCCATTTATAGCCCGTGGCCTCTAGAGACATATAAATAATATACTAAATATAACAAATAAAGTAATTTAGATCGACATTCTTCGTTCGGAAGTCGAATTAAACAGTTCTCCAAGTTCTATGTGTTTTGCTGTTTAAATCCCCCAACAACGATGTTGTTATATAATACGCTGGTACTCTAGCCATTGAGCTAGCACGGCTTTTAGTGACTTACAGTATACCTAAATCAAAAGGCCGAAAGAAGCCTTTTTGTCTTCTCGAATCCCATGATCCCACTGACAGAAACCTTTGTTCTTGTTGTTCAATAAAAAGATCGGGTTGCAAACAGTGGATGTTATAATGTGAGCAGATACAAAACGATCAACTTACTCAATTCGGTTAACGTTAACAGCTGTTTATTGGATTTGTATTTGAACAAAAACATTTCACATCAAGGTATCGTGTTTATTTTAACTTTGGAGGCGTTTAAGATCACAGAGGATTTTTATACAAACGAGGATATGCTCGCGACTTTGTCGACGCTTGACTTGAAATCCCCGGGACACAAAGTACCATAACATTTAAAAAATATTTTAAGCTATCGTTTTAGTGAAAACTGTGTCGGAATAAGTTAATTTTTATTCACCCGAACAACTTCAAACCGCTCCCGGGAAAATTCCTACAGTATTCCCGGGATAAAAATATAACACAAATTTATCACATAAAATTTGTTATCGATCAATAAAAAATCCCTTTGGTACACGTTTTTTTTATTTGGCCATTTTAAATCAGTCCTAGATAAATTCAGTAAGTTTAAGTAGTAGTAAGTTTTTTTTGTTACTTTTTAGTGTCTAGTTATGTAGCCTACGAAAGGTGCCGCGCACCTTAAAATATATAGATCCCAAAAAACGGAAACGGAAAAAAGCGCGTGTAGCGAAAAGCGCGCCTACACGCACCTACATGCGCTTTCAAAAGCGAGCTTATACGCGCATATCAAACGCTAGTCTAAAACCGCCCTATATGTTACAGAGATTTTAAAATGTCTTGCCAAAGACAATTACATCGTCCACGTAAACAAAAATTTTCAAAAAAAACTACTGTACCAAACAATGTTAAATTTATAATTTCGCATCCAACTAAAAAATAATCACATAAATCGGATCATAAATCTCAGTCTAATCGGTGTACATATATAAAAAAACCAATCAAGTTGAGAAACTCCTCCTTTTTGAAGTCGGTTAAAAATTAGGCTAAAAGTTACGTGGAAAATATTTAATAAAATACGAATACTGCAGCACACGATTCAGATTGCAACTTGAATTCGGTCTGAGACACACTAACGAAGTAATTTGGCAGACTCCATCCCAAGTGCGCGCAGTCCCCATTCAAGTTTTCATCCAGCTCATTAGCAAGACATTGAGCCAAGTATATGTTGAAATTATAGTACTGATATGCGCTTTCTCTTTTAGTTTGTACTTCCATTATAAATGTGACAGAGTGCTTTTGTTTGTTAATATATTATAAATTTGGATCTTTGAGATAAAAGAACTTAAACATTGAAACCAGATACTTATATAAGGAACAAGTATCTATTCATGCCACCTCCACCAGGTCTGTGTAGAAAGGGTGGGAAGGAGAACAAGCGTAATAAAGGTTTCAAAATAATGGCTGCCGGAGAATGCAGAAATTGAACAATAAAAAGTAGGTCCTTTTTTGACGAGATGAATCCACTTGCGGTCACCCCACTGCATGGGGTTACAACACTGGGGTAGTGTGGGACTCGCCGGCTATCTTCGTCAGAATACCCAGTGTTCCTCCCATCGTCATATGTTAGCGCCACGGGAACCAGCTGTGGGCTAGGCCGCAACTCTACCTGACGTGGACTGACCCCCGTCTTCGAGTGAGCCTCTCCTTGGGATGGAGGGAGGAGGGAGGGTTGGTTCCCTCTGGCAACTCTAATTCGGAAGAAAGTGGGTTCTGAGCTTTGAAGCGGACACTCCGAACATAACAGGGATTTAACGCTAAAATAAACATATTGTATATGAGTTATATGTAATAATAAATTAAATAAAAATTAAATAAAAAGCCTTTTATTCTTACTTTTTACTATACAATGTTAATTGGTTAGTAATTTTAAATTAATTGTTAGTATTATTGTTGTTAGTTTATTAGTTGAATAAATTAAGTAAGAATCTCAGATTGGGTCAAGACCTCCTCCAAAGACTTCCATCTGTCTCTATCCTGGGCTATTTGATGCCAGTTGGAGCCGGCTATTTTTTTTATGTCCTCTTCCCAACGCATCAATGGTCTCCCTCTGCCTCTCTTGCCTTGTGGTCCTACAGAGTTGTTTTTACGGTCCATCTCTGGTCTGTAAGTCTTACTATGTGACCTGCCCATTTCCATTTCAACTTCTGTGCATAGCTCAAGGCATTAGTTGGTTTTGTTATGGCTCTTATTTTTGTGTGTAATGTAATAATATCAGTCCATAAATGACCCACTGCTGGGCTCATGTCATCCCATATTTTAGAGAAACGGACAGTTTACCCATCACGCTGATCCAAGACGGATTTTGCTCGTCGGTAATTATAACATGCAATTAAGTCAGAAAACTGCCTAAGCGGTAATTACTTATGGGCCAGGGTTTGAACCCACGTCTTTTGAAAGTCGAGTTTGAGATACGAGTGTGTTAGCTACTAAAACACCACAGCTTTTTACATTTATTCAATTTTAAAATTACATAAGTATATTAGTTTAAGTATCTGGTATATTTGTTCTGAAATAAGTAAATCAAGAATCATTCCAATCCTCTTACAAACAGAATACGTCGAAAGCATAATATTCTATTATGTAATTAATTTAGAGGTTAACATTTAATGGCGTCGGTATCAAACGAAACCGCATTCAAACGACGCGTCGCGGCACTGCAGCGTGAATTCCAGCATGGAGATATTGTTCGACCGTTGCTGCCACTAAATACTAGTATAACTTAACGTACAGGCATAATAATGGTCTATTATGTTGAATTGGATAGTCTCCAACTAGCGATAATTATTTAACAGTAACCATTTGACGGGTTCCGTAGCAATTTTAAAAATGGGCCCTATGTTTCCGACATTTCCGTCAGTATTAGGGTTGAATGTCGAATACTGAGCGTTCGCTATTGATATTAACCCCTATTAATATTACAAATAATATATAAATGCGTAACTCTGTCTGTCTGTCCGTCCGTCTGTCCGTCTATCCGTCTGTCCGTTCCATTTTTACGGAAAAACAATTGGATTGATTTTGTGTACATACTACATTTATGTAATGTTCACACTCGGTATTGCTGAAGGTGGACAAGGGATGCTTTTCATCTCGGATTGTGGGAAAGATTTTTGGATACATTTATATAAAATTTATTCTTAAATTTTAGTCATTTTCATCGTATTCGTCATTTTCGTCATTTATGTAGCTTATAAGATAGATGGCAGATAGATAAATAAAACTAGAACGGGTTGAAATAGAGGATATAAGTTTATATGGGACCAATTTCTCTAGTTTATACTGGATCGGTTTCGCTGTAATTTTGTTTAAATGTAGTTTTAATACCAAAAATAGATATAAATACTTTTAGTGCCCGGAGATGGGATAGTTTGCAATATAAAATTAGGTGAAACTTTCGGGAGCAAATAACACTAACATAAAAATGTAGTACAATGTAACCTGTATTAATTTACTCTCTAAAAAAGAGGCACACACTGGAGGCCTGACAAAAAAGGCCTTTATATTTTAATTAATTATATGTATTTATAACGTTCATGTAATATTAAAAAATAAATTTACGAAATTGAAATTGAGCTAAAAAACTAAACAAGTTAATTTATATTTAAGTGGTTTTAGATAAATCTTTTAAAAAATTAAATAAATCTGAATTTAACTACTACAATATATTATGCAGAATTTTCTAGTCATAATGAAACAATGAAAAATTCGATCTCTTCGACAAAAACTTCGTTAATGAAAGTTCCACTATCGTGTTGCACACAGTGCAGTTTTCGCATATGTGGATTAAGTATATCTGAAATCCTCTATCACGTAGAATAATTTTATACACTAAGCTTAACTTTTGTTCATAGTTTTTTCAATTACTCTAAACATTTCACAATTGCAGTCAGTGTGAAATTGAATTGCTATGAATCAATGCGTTATAGAACAATCAGTTTGTAAGTCTAGTATATCTTTTTTGTTTTTCTTCTTTATTGCATGAGTTGAGCAGAAAGGAAGGCGGCCCACTCGATGGAAAGAGTTTACCATCACCTATGGACATTTGCAACACCAAAAGAGCTACAAATGCGCTGCTGCTCTCTTAAGTTCCTGTACATATAAATCTACCTACGGATATCTAGATTTATTTAGCGTCATACTGTAATTTAATTTAATAATATTTAAGTTATTATACAACGTTTTAATTAATTTTACGTCAGTACCGCTTTCACAAAATGCTTAATAAATTGTTTGAAGATAAATTATATTTTAGTTCTGTACCGATTTTAAATTAACCATAACTACGGGCGTTGGACGTCAGAAACTTCTGGCTTCTTCTGTTTGAAAAGAATCAATAAATTCACGTTTAATTTGTATAAAAGAGTGAGACTTCTACCTTGGTTCGTTGTACAATTATATGTATATTCTATTAACTCTCACAATTCTTGTTTATTTTTAGGGCTTGGACGTTATTCATACTGAACATAAAAATTCAAGATAGTATTAGAATATTTGAATGTTGCTCTAATAAGTTGTAAACGTATAGTGCGTCTATTTACAAAAGTCCAACCCTTCTGTGTCCCCAATGTGCAACCTTAGCGTCACCGTGAAATGAGACTTTGAGGTACGCAATTGAGACAGACGATCTACACACGAGACAGAGAGAGGACTGTGACACACGACACGTCCGCTTTGCATAAAATAGTATGAATATCATTTGGAGTGCGTGAGAGAGACGAGTGACATCAACGGTTCTGCATATAATTACATACATATTAACACGCCTGTTTCCTATAGGGATAGGGAGATACGGTGGATTTTCACTTGCTGCGATCTTGATCTTCATACATTCACGTTTATTATAGGTGATTTTTGCCTGGTCACTCTTTCAAGACATCTGACATTTGATTGTGTTAAATATGTCGCGGTCTATAATTACGTACATAGTCTCGCTTATAATTATGTACGCTGTCTCGTATCTTAGTCACATATCTCGGTAACATAACTCAACGGCTACCTTTACCTTGGCTTACATCTTAATAATATGTCAGCCACTTATGCAAAATCATACACAAGCCAAATTCAGTGAAGTCGAAATATTTCAATTTCTTTTTTACTAATCGACTTCATTCAAAAAATTCTCAAGTAGTGATCCTACGTGTTGTAGATGTGAAAATATCTGTAGATTCTTCGGATCCTTAGTTTTGAAGCTCTGCTGCTGGCCCATGAAAATGATCCTATTGTCTTTTTAACTGGAATATCTGTTTAACCTTACAATTAAATCTAAGGGCTTATGAGAGCTTTGATAAGTATATGTAAGGTTAATGTAAGTGTCCTGATAAGAAACGATATGATAAGAGAACGTTGTGGATTGAAAGAGGATGTTTTATCCATACAGGAACGGAAAAAGAATACATACGATTTCCGGTGGCTGGGCGGCCTGTCGTAAGAGGCGACAAAACAACCCACAGCCTGGTGGGAGGGTATTTGCCCGATTGTATGGCTACCACCCTTGGTCTAGAATATGAGTATGCCGTCAAAATAACATTGAGTGGTGTTTCGGAATCAGTGGTCAGGTTCCAGTGTTCCTTAAGAGAGCAGCAGTACATTTGTAACATTTGGTGTTACAAATGTCTATAGGCGATGCTAATCGCTTTCCATCAGGTGGGCTGTCTGCCTGTCTGCTGAACTCTGCAATTTTAAAAAACGTAGTGACAAGAGTTCGAAAATGAATGTTAAAGTGGTTTGGGTATGTAGAAAGAAAGAATGAAAGCAGAATCACAAAACAAGTATATGACAGCAATGTGACAGGTAGAGTCGGTGCCGGTAGATCGCGACTTACTGGCCATGATCAAATTCAAGTTTAGTAAAAAAACTACTAAACCGATTTGAAAAATTCTTTCACTGTTGGCAAACTACACTATTCCCGGGTGACAAAGGGTATATTATATTTACAAATAAATTTGGGGTCCTTACTAAAACTCCAATAATGTAACCCAAGGTGTAAAAAAATACCTAAAATCGCGTGCGCTGTGAAGACTATTGATGATAGAATAAAATAATGTACTACGACTTTGCAGAACACATCATTATTTACAAAAATTGTCGCGATACTATATATCCAACTATTATAGTTATGCTACAATAAGTGTTCTTTTATTTTAAAATTTTAATTAAAATGCCGCCGCTAGAAAAGGCTTTTTATTTATATCTTGGTATTAATCCGTAGCAAATTAAATTACTTCATTTTCAAGACTGCTTCAATACCTTTATATAACTTTTTGAATTATTCAATTTGGACATTCCATTCGAAAGATATCACGAGTTTAAAAATGTAAGTATTAGACCACGTGACCGTGACGCTTTTTCGTGAGCGAAAAATCGTAAGACTATATAGAAGCTTCACTTCAAAAGGTTTAAGGAAAAATACTTTAAATAAACGTGTATGTATGAAGAGATTAATTAAATTTTGACGAGGCGGGAGTATTTGGCAGGAACCCGCTATGATCCTGATAAATACTTTTCAATCTACATCCACCGTCTCTGTGGACCTAATTGAGAAACAAGCGTGACAATATGTATGTATGTACATACTTATTACGTTGAAGTAGATTTTCATTAACCGTATTTTCTTTTAGCGAAATACTTTTCGTCAAATCAATATCGATAAGGCGTCGGACCGGGTCTTTCTAATCCAATTTGTAACGTATAAGCAAGGGTACTGGAAATATAGGGTTGTGGATACAAAAAAGAACAAAAAGATCTCATCAAGTAAAATTGGAGCAGAAATAGGGTGACGAAAGCCAAACCACAGACACGTTCTAATATCGATCTTACAAGATCTTTCTGAAGTTTTCAAAATTCTTTCACAGTTTTTGCGTAAAACTTACATTTTATATAATCAAGATTTTGTTTACACTTCTCTTTTGAAATCAGGATTTACAAGTCTTATAATAAAATTAACAGGAGAAATCGGCCAACGCTTCATTCCATGCGTAATGAAGGGTTCCGCAGAGTTGACCAACATTTGCTGTTTTGTCATTTTGCAGCAGATCCCTAACAAAGTCGTTTAATTGATACATGCCTCAAATCTCAACAACTGCTCAAATTTTTATTTTTCATAAATATTTTCTTTAAAATTATTTTAGGCCCTTAAATCCCTTAAAATTTTAGAGGGTGAGAGGATTAGTTTATGACTTTGGAATGGAATATCCTTCGAATTTACATTTTTTTTAATGTTAGTCATATTTTTTTTTCAAAGCCCGTAACCCTAACCCTACGTACAAACTGAGAACAGTTTTCGTTTTCAATTATATGTATGGGACGCTTTACTTAATATTTTTTACTGTTTCAATACATTTGTGTAGCGGCATACTCATATAGTGTGCACGTTCTTAACAAATTTAAACTAAAGCATATATACTTATCTACTTTTATGAAGACGAATGTGACATGGATAAACAGACAGACAAATGCCCGAACATGACAATTGTTTACAGAGGTAAAGTTTTTCAAAAATGGCTACAGATCCTATAAATGCGATGCTTGGGTATACAACAATTTTTAGAATGTTTCGAAATTTTTATTTGACTACAAGTGTCTGCTCTTTTTAATGTCGCATACTTGAAATCAATTTTTCTACAGTACTTGACGAGCTTTACAATTGAGGGTTGGGTAGAAAAATAGGCTAATGATAATTTTAACCAAGTTGTCAAGTAGCGAGGATATTAGAGTTGGTAATTTGCAATCGAGTTATCTTCTACTTCACCTGAGTGGCAAAGTTGAAAGTTAGCGACGAAGTTAAGAACTTTAGGTAACTATTAACATTGCTCATAATCGTCACATTGGGAAGACTCGAGAGTTCCCTAATAATTTTCACGACGTTTTAACCATGACGCCAAATTGTGAGGGCAATTATCGTAAAGTTTTTAATTTGCACATTTAAAGTTCAAAATAGACTATTATCGACCTTACTTTATCTATGTATTCTTTTACCTTACCGTTGGTAGAAAATTAATATTACTTTTTTTATTAAGTTTTTAATGTAATTTATAATACTTGAACTGGCCATGATATGTAATTTTCTAATTTAAAACTTTATTGATGTTAAATTTATCTATATTCGTACGTGTAGTTTTAATTAATTACTTATTTACAGTTCGCTTACGAAAGGTTTATTATACAGAGTTTATGTCAAAATGTAACCAGTAGTAGTCCAGTAATTATAGTAAAGAATTGATCTTTAAGTCACTTTATTTTTAGTTTCCAACAATTCTGGAGGGACAAACTATGAAGGAAAAATAAAATTCGCCATGGCGAGAACTATTAAGGCATTTGATCTCCCATCAAAATAAAGTTACCTCATTTTCTTGGGGGAAAAGTGCTAAATATCCTTTTAGGCCGGCCTCATATCGCGTTCGACAAGTTTATAATAGATTTGGGGAGGCACACGACGGCTGACGCAGCTGACGTCAGAAACCATTACTCCGTCGACGACAGTGCAAAACCTCAAGGGTCAAAATGTTCAGACGCGACACATGGTGTGAATAGTCCGGGAGCGGGGGAAACTTTCACCGCATTTGTACCCGCACATTTATCTCTTAACAGTGAAACTGTTTTGGTAGTCCCTTTGAGCACCGGGCGTAGTCACCTAAACAGGTCGCGATCATAATCGCGAATCTGGTTATTGTTTGTAGCTCGTCAAATAATTTCTCGTACAGGTGAACGAATATTTGTATTGTTTTAAAATACTGTACAGATAAATTAGCTTCGAGAACTGTTTGCGTTTGTGAATTCTTAACTAGAAAATTAAATTCCCTTGTAAAATCAGCAAAAAAAAGTTCTTTACATTTTGGAGAAGAAAATATATTTACAATTAAGTCAATGGTAAAACTGAAATAAATAATAATTATTTACATTGCTAATTGTTTTAAGATCTGACTTTAGTTCCATAAATAATAAATTAATTGATTAACGGATTCTGAAAAATAAAGAGAGATTTTTGACTATATGATACGACGAAATATTACGCACGCTCATACTGTGCTTCGTTTACCGTCAGCTTAATCCAATTAAAAATATACAGGCGGGATAGTGAAACTTTCCTCGCAAAAAAACTGTCACAATGAAACGGAATGCTATACGGACAATCGCTAAGGAAAATATTAATAGCATATCTGTACAGGAATGGAAAAATGTTCGTCTACATGCTATTGAAGACGAGGGCAGGACAGGGGTGAAGCTTTAGACATAATATCAGAACAAAATGGAATTGACACAAATGTTTCATCGCATGAAAGTAAGGATGAGGATACGAAATGTCTGTAGATGAAGAAATTTAGTATTAAAAATTATGTTTAATATTATTATTATTTTTTTAATATCGCTTAATATTATTAGTTTCATATAAAGTACCTGCGTATAAAAATATATAAAAGTATTAGTTTATTTATTTCTGTGCTGACTGTACCCTGCTACAAACGCAAAAACGTCTCGAAGCTAATTTATCTGTACGGCATTTTATTACGTGACTTTTGAAAGTGATCATATTAATTTTGAAGTTTTTACGTAAATTCAAACAATATTTCTTATTTAAAACAATCCATTTTTAATCACACAATAACAAAAAGAAAGAAATATAATTGTACGGAAATCGTCCCTACCATCTAAAGTAGAGAAATCTGTCAAACCAACTCAAAATAAATAATATTTATTTTGCATCATATGTTTGGCACCTTCTCGCATTATTCAATAAAAATATATGTGCATGAGTGTGCATCTGTACGTGTACGTTTTATATATGTACTCTCATGTAATATACAATATATTATGTAGCTATTATATTAAAGATTATTTTTTTTACATTTGTGACTCCATTTAATATTACTTCTAAATAATTATCTAAATCTAACAACTATTAACAAAAACTAAAATATCCTATAAATAAACCTAAAAATATATATACAATAGTAAAAAAACTAAAATTAAAATACAAAACTATATTAAAGCCCGTCCAGCCCCACCAGACCACTGTCGCTGGGCATTGTACCTAGAAGGCTGGCAGCGTTACCCCGCTGGATACAAAGGCTAATCCTTTGAGCAAGATAAGCTCCAGCCTTCCGGTCTCCTGTTGTGTCGAGTAGGTGTTTTTTAATTTTTTTTATATAATTCATGGGCACTTGGCCCCCATGGGCCTAAAGTCTCCACCCCAAACGGCTCAAATATGTAATCTGTTCCAAGGGTTGCATATTTGAGCCGTTTGAGGTTTTCGGCAGAAGTGGTGCGACCGGCCCCAACTTTGGACTCCTGGAGATAGGAAGGTGCCAGTGTGTCGACACAGGTAACGTCCCACACAAGCGGCCTTCCCAAGCTCCAGGGAATTAAAGTCATACCGTCGGGCCTCTTGCCATCGTCGCAGATAAGGCCGTTCGGTTCGAGAACGGCTGACACGCCGGCGCTGACAAGGGCCCGACGTATTATATCGTTGAGGCCGGCATGTCACGGAATTCTGCCTGCGCTTCTGCCACACGATAGGCCATGGTGGCGAAGCCGGTCGACAGCCCGGCCGCAGCGACAGTTGTGTGGTTCACAGCAATTTGCTCCAAGACGAAGGCAGATTGCTGACCTGAATGTGGCTGCATCCATTAACGTTCCTATAGAAGGTGACGGTAGGGCCTGCAACCAAAGTCGTGATTCCCATACAGGGGTAGCTAAAAGACGGGCTCGATCTGCAAAACTAATCGACGTTTCCAATAGTTTTTTACGTGACAGTTCACAGATGGTCCCGTCCCAGGACCTCTATATAAAGGGGACAATGGGCAGACTGCTACCCGGACAAACCACCAGCCAAGCATTCCTGGCTTCAATTGATAGTGATGGCTCCAAGTCTGTATGATGTATTTCTTGAACAATTTTTTTGGTGCTATGTACTGAAGACAGGAATGCTGGAAGGGCCACACTCGAAATTTTGCGTACACCCAGAACACCAAACCTCACTGGTAGCGTAGCTTGGGTCCAGATGCGTTCTTGTAAGTCAATGTTCAAAACGTTGATGAGAGTATTTTTTAAGATGTCGTCAAGTGTCTGTAAAATTATTGGATGCTTCCAGAATTGACAACATCGTAAAAAATGTGTGAATTTTGGAACAAATAAACAAAATTTAATTATCCAAAATGCCATATGGCTGTTAATTTGAAGTAAGCGGTGCGAACAAGAATTAAAATTTTAAATTTTATCGTTTATAAACGACGGAATCGATTCATCCTTAACTGGTGAACCTAGGAGGCGAAGAGAGGTATCGCCAATGATTGTAATATTTGGCGCTATAAGGTTAAATTTTTGTATAATCTCATCCTTATTTAAGGACATAGGGGGTATATAAAGTTCACATTTAGACAAATTAAGATGTAAGCCGATTGATTCGAATTCAGATATAATGTATTTCAAATCTCTCATAACTGTATCTGCATCACCTCCTAGGTTTCCGTCGTCTAGGTACCACACATTAAATTTTGAGTTCAAACGGGTGATGATGGGGTGAATCGCGAGGCTGAAAATGGCTGGTCCGAGCCGATCGCCCTGTTGACAACTAACGGCCGAGTCTAATAAAGATTGATAAGATTGTATTTTTAAATGTAATAAAGTTATAAATTATTTAATTGATTTGGTTCTTAAGTAGGTCGAGTCTGTGTAAATTCAACTTTTGGGTTGAGTGGAGTTCATAGACCGATAATTTAAATTGTGACTGCAGCAAACCTGTGAAAACTGCGGCGAACACACTTGAGTGCCCGCTCCGACTTCAACGTTATAACTTTGAAGATCTAAATGATTGCATTTCCATTGCCATTTAGGTGCGGTCTTGTGATACTAAATAACTTTTAAGTCACCAACACAAGTAGTTGATGGAAAATGTGCTCGAAAGGCTTCTCATACTGTCATCATTGATGATATTTTCTATACTATAAGCTGTTGACTGTTTGAACGATGAAATTTAAACAAAACAATCCTTTACCTCTCTGAAAAATAATATAATACCGTGGATTTCTCTTATAGCGACGTCGGTTGTGATAACATTATGATTATAGCAACATCACACTTCAGTCTCTTGAATTTAGAGTATGCTTTTGAAGGAGAATAATTTGGCTACAGCGACTTCGGAAATAACGCCGATTTTGAGTATAGCGATTAGTTTTTATGAACTAACACTAACAAGTTCTTAGAAATCCCTTGCAGATATTGCCAGCGAGTATACACATAAGGACCGAGTCAACAAACAAACACCCAAAGGTCTATTCGGAGCATCATAAAGTTTTCTTGTCAAGTGTTGTAATAATATATTTTATTAAAATATTCAGGAAGGTAAATTTAAATCTAAAACTCATTATTAATAAGTATGCATGAGGCGTATGCATATTTTTTGTTTTGCGGCTATAAGTGTTGTCTAGCAATAAATATTATTGTTTTATTTCTACTACTGTATATAGCAAATTCCGGATATAGTGACGGAATTATTATCCCTTGATCGTTGTTATCATCGAAATCCACTCTATTTTAATCAAATAGTTTTATTAACCGACTTCGAAAAAAGGAGGAGGTTCTCAATTCGTCGGGATCTTTTTTTTTTGTTGCTTTTTTTATGTATGTTCGCCTATACTCCGTCATTTATGATCCGATTTACGTGATTCTTTTTTGTTCGACGCGGAATAGCTTCCAATTGGTCCCCTAAAAATTTGACATAGTTTGGCCCAGTAGTTTTCATTTTACGATCATTTTTTTGTTCCCGGTTCTTGGGACCTATATTTTTTAAGAAGCGCGGCACCATTCGTAGGTCCACCCATACATAGCTAGACACTAAAAAGTAACAAATAAAAAATAAAAACTTCGTTTAAAAAAACCGACTTCAAAAACTAAAAAACTAAAATGTATAAAATAACTTATTTCTAAAGCTAAAACATCTTGAATTATTTTATTTTTTATTCATTTATTTGTAACTTTAAAATACAATATAAACTTAAAAATAAATTACAAATACAACCTATATTAAAAACTAGAGTTAAATAAAGAAGGGGTATAATCTTTATATATAAAAATTCCCTGTCACAGTATTTGACTGCGACCAACTTAACTTAACTACTCAACCGATCTTGATGATTATTTTTTCATTTTGCTGTTTTTTTCCAACTTAATACATAGGATAGGCTTCATTTTAATTTATGATAAAAACTATGAATGCATCTTTTTAAGCCGAGCGGTCGGTACGAACAGATAGCGCCTGACTATAAGTCCCATACCTTATTTTAATTAATATTATGAGTACCTTAATCTAATATTTATATGAATAAAAATTAATCTTAGAAATGTATATACGTATGTGTGTAATGCATCTATGTAAACGCGTATAACTTGAGAACGACTTTACCAATTTTGATGCTTTTTTGTGTTTAAGTGGGTGGTCCCCGAATTGTTTAGATTCACGGTTGGGACAACGTCTGCCAGGATCGCTAGTTATAAATAAAAGATTGATCCCAAACCACTGTCAACGTATCGTATCGGGAACGTTACCAAAATTTCCTAAATTAAATAGGTAATAATTGTTTTTTTTATCAGTTTTATGTTTCCTATTTCATCTTCAAATACATTAAAGAAATAAAAACATGCGACAAGAATATATTGGTAGAAGAGTGCTTCACGTTACGATAATGCGTATTGTATTTTTATGTTTTTCATTACATAAGTAGGCTAGCTTTTATTATAAGTTGGTACGCATTGGGCCCATCCACTCACGCAGAGGAAAACAGTTTTTATTTTTTGCCCCTTCCGAGCACGCCTTGTCCCTTTTTCGTTTCGCTTGTTTTATATGGGGCGTTTAATTCGATAAAATTCGTGTGGACTCGAATTGGTTTACGAAAGCTAGAGCAAATAAAATAAAATTCAAACGCGCTATAGCATTATGACTCACCACGTGAAGAAATAATTAGGCACACGTTCTGTGAACTAAAACCATGTATTTCCAAAAACGCTTTTTTCTATACTTTAATATTATTAAGAGGCAAAGTTTGTGACGTTGTAGGGGGTAATCTCCGAAACTACTGAACCGATTTATAAAAATCTTTCACTGTTGGCAAGCTTTTTTTTTTTTTTTTTTTTTTTTTTTTTGTTTGAGGCGAGGAAAAATGCTAACCGATTTACGCACTCTCAGGGCCGTCACTAGGAAACGGCGCGCATCCATCGGGGGCGATAACGCTAGCAATAGTATGCTTTGTTTGCGCTTCGTCCGCGATGGCTTGACTCTGAGGAGTGTGGAGACTCCGAGCGATGCCGCACGGGCGAGCAACCTCAATACCCACTAAAAAACCTCTCCTCCCGTCGACCCTGCGCTTTGTTGTGAAGGAAAGACTGAGATATAGAACATAGTTACGCAACAGTCGATCCAGCGCAATAAAGTGCCTGGAGTGTGCCCTGGGAGAACACACCCCACTTCGAAACGGGGGCTGAATCCCTTGCGTTGCCTAGTAGCAAGGGGCCCCTCGTACCGGAACCTAACTCAGGGAGGGAAGTAATGCGCGTACCTGCCTCTCCGGGTGCTAGCTGAAGGCCGGCGACCTCGGGTGGAGACATTAGCACGCGCTGCAGGACTTCGCTCCCTATCCCTTTCTGCGGCCTCTTTTAGAGACATAACCGCCTCACAGAAAGAGACCGCAGACTCCCAGCGGTCGTCGCTGTGCAACATGGCCGTTACCAAGTCGCCAAGCGATCGGACGGCTCCTACGTGTGTCTCGAGCTCGAAACGCTGAGGCGTCCATGCAGCGCACTCAACAAGCGTGTGTAACGCCGTATCGGGTGCGCCGCATTGGCGGCAGTCCGGGGAAGGCAAGCAGCCCACAATGCGAAACAGATACTGGTCGAAACAACCGTGTCCGGTCAGTATCTGAGTCGTCCTGAAGGTCAGGGTTCCGCTGGTGCGGGTCACCCATCTCTCCAGCTGCGGCCTGATTGCATCCACCGTATAGCCGCCGGCCACAGGGTGTTCGAGGTCACGAGACCAGGCGACGAGGCAGGAGGCGGTTTCCCGCTTCCTGACCGTCTCTAATTCGACTTGACAGAAGGTCAGTCCTCTAGCTAGGGCATCCTGCTGGGCGCGACGAACTCTGGACAGGACGTCTGCCTGGAGAGGCCAGGGCAGCTCGCCTGCCAAGAGAGTCGCCGCCGACCACGACACTGTGCGGTACCCCCGTATGGTCCTCACGGCCAGAACCCGCTGCGCGCGGTGCAGCAGGGTTCGGTTGTGGCGGTGAAGCGCATCGGACCAGACGGGCGCACCGTAGAGTGCCATACTCCTCAGGATGCCGGAATAAAGCTTCCGCGTCGCACCCCCCGGCCCCCCCACGTTAGGAAGAAGCCTGGAGAGTGCGCCCGCGGAATTCAGAAGTTTGGGAACTAGCTGCTCAAAGTGCGCTTTGAACAGCCATTTCCCGTCTAGGACTAGCCCAAGATATTTCATCGTGGGCCCTACTCTAATCGCCACCCCCTGAACTGTAACGGACAAGTCCGGGGGAGGATTCCGGAATTTCCTATGGAACATGACGGCCTCCGTTTTCGCGGGGGAGACCTTCAAGCCCAGCCTAGCTATTCGATCTACGACGATCGCCAGCCCGTCGTTGGCGACGTCCACGGATTCCGCAAAAGACGCGGCGCGTGCCGTGAGTAGGGTGTCGTTCGCAAAGCAGATCAGCCCTACTCCGGGCCGGACCGTCACCCGAAGGATCCAGTCATAGCCTACGTTCCAAAGGATAGGCCCGAGGACCGATCCCTGTGGAACGCCGCACGCGACACGTCGCCGACCTAGCACGTGGTTGGCGGACTCACCACCCTCCCAAAGGATGTGCCGATCTCGCAGGTACTCGCCCAACAGCCTCGTGAGGTACGGGGGGACTCCGTGCGCGCGGAGCCCTTCCCTGATCGTCTCATGAGGGAGGCTGTTAAAGGCGTTCGCTATGTCTAGCGACACTGCAAGAACGACGTCCTTTGCTTGGACGGCTTCGTCCGTCAATGTTCGCAGCGTCTCGAAGGCGTCCATCGTGGAGCGCCTCCGCCGAAACCCGAACTGCGTATCTGATAGCCCCGGCTCCACAGTGTCTAGATGCTTCACAAGCCGCTCCGCCAAGATCTTCTCGAAGACCTTGGCGACCTCGTTCAGCAGCACTATGGGCCTGTAGGCGGACGGATCGTTGGGAGGCCGACCTCCCTTGGGAAGTAGGCACAAACGCCCCTCTTTCCATTGCGACGGGAACCTACCTGCGCGAATACAGGCTTCGAAGAGGTCCCGCAGCTGGCTGCGTAGGTGTTTTGCAGCCAGGAAGAGGAGTCGACCTGGAACCCCGTCGGGTCCCGGTGCCGTCTTCCTGCCCCGGAGCCGGTCCAGGGCGACGTCTAGCTCCCCCTCGGAGATGGAGTGAGGCTCCTCGTCCGTGGGGGTGTCGGGAATGGGTGGACCCATACTGGGGGGAGTGAAGTTCCCCGGATCCGGGAAGAGCCCATCGATAACCGACCGGAGCACCTCGGGTTCGAGCGTTTCCGTGACCGTGGATGTGCAAGGCCGCAACTTGTTGCGGGCCCCACGGTACGGGCGCCCCCAAGGGTCCCGATCGAGCGTCTCGAGGAGCTCGGCCCGAGCCCGGGCTTTCGATCGCAATATTGCAATCTAAAGGGCCTTTCTGGCCTCTCTAAACTCGCCCACGAGTCCATTTTCCGCGACGAAGTCCGGAGGACGGCGCGCCCTGCAGCGTTTGAGCCTGTGGCTGATGATGCGAACTGCCTTTCGCATCTCGCCCAGCTCCTCGGTCCACCAGTGGACCGATTGCTTGCACGGAGGCTGCCGCTTGGAGACGCGTGGCATCGCAGCGTCGCAAACCCTCGTCAGGGTCTTGCGCATGTGCTCTGCCTGCGTATCCAGATTCGCGAAGTCGGCTGGGTAGGCCCAGCTTTCCGAGAGTGCCCGCTCCTCGGCCTGCTCCGGATCGAGCTTGGTAAGGGCCCAACGCGGGAGGAGAGGGGGGCGACGGTGAACAGGGCTCGGACCGGAGGAGGGGGTCGTGAGCTCAAATCTGATGTACCGATGATCAGAGAGCGACTCCACCTCCTCCAGCACCCTCCATCCGGTCACTCTGCGGGCGGCCGCATGAGTGACGAATGACAGGTCGATGATCGATCCACCCCGCGCGCGCACGCAGGTCTGGACCGACCCCTGGTTCAGTATGATCAGGCCGGCTTGAAGAGCCCAATCCTCGACCGCCCGACCCCTAGCGTCCGTGAGTACGTTTCCCCAGGAGAGGTGCTTTGCATTAAAGTCGCCCATCACGAAGATCGTTTTGGGCGACAGTCTGCGTACGGCAGCCCCGACGGCGTCCAAGTGAAGCTCGAACTCCGCCAGGGGGCGGTTGCGCGAAAAGTAAACGCCTATGACGACGATACTCCCGCTCTCCGCCACAGCATAGCCCTTTCCTCTTTCGAGACATGTAAGCGGTGTGCCGGACCCGGCTCTGGCCACCACCGCTACCATGTCATCGAGATCGCCCACCCAGTTCCCTGAAGGAGGGACGTAATAAGGTTCACTTATTACGGCTAAATTCGCTTGCCACTCCGCCATCGCCTGCAGGCACAAGTCCTGAGCGGTGGGGGAGTGGTTTACGTTAGCTTGAAAGAACGTCGTTACGGGTGTACTAGGCATTGGAGGTGTCCATTGTCTGTACTCCCGATTTGCCGGTACGTGGTCTCGCCCGCGAGTGGACGAATTGGCCCCTCACGTAGGGAGGTTGGCAGAACCTCGCCAACGTGTGGTGGGCCGCGTTCAGCCCCCCCGCCGCGCACGCCGCGCAGTGGGGTTTCCGTGCCGTGCAGTCCGGCATCTTGTGTCCGCTTTTACCGCAGCGGAGACACAAGTTGGTCCGATCCGGGCACGTGTCCGGACAGGTTTGGGTGCCATGACCGACGTTGAAACATCTGTAGCAACGTATCGGTCTGGCTTCCAGTACCTCGACCTTCGCCGAGGTGAAGCCAACCAGAAGGTGGCCCAGCCCGACGATGGCTTTGGCAGCAGCGATGGGGCACAACACGTATGATGCGCCCAATCCGCCCGGTCCTGCACCGATGTGCTTCGTGAGCACGTCGTCGCGCCGGCAATTGCCTGCGCGCGCGATCGCGTCCCGAAGCCCATCGACCGTGACTGAGTCGTCCAGCCCTGAGACGTAAAGCTCCCCACGCTTTACGGGGCGGACGACCTCAGCCATCCCTTCTAGGGCCCCGCGCAGGGCTTCGGCGACGCGGTCCGCCTTGGCCGCGCTCTCGGGTCCCGGCTGGAACTCGAGGAGACGCGCGTCCCTGGCGGTCCGCACCACCTTCAGCCCCTCGCGGAGGCCCATGGCGGTGATGTCGACCACCGTCGAGGCCTTTGCGAAGACCTCGCGATAGCCGACACCCTTCGCGGCCGCTGCCGGCAGCAGTCTAATAATGACTGCGGCCGACTTCGGCTCGCGGAGAACGACGGCAGGCCTCGCGGCCTGCTTCCGCGGTTGCTGCCTCCACCCCGTCGGTGGGGCAGCAGCTTGCGCCTGGGGGGGGGGAGGGGGCTCATTTGCCCTCGCCCCCTTACCCTTTTTCCGCCCTACGACCGTGGACCACGCCCCCCCCTCGGGAACGGGGGCGGGGGCGGGGGCGGGGGCCACGGGCGCCGGCGGCGGCGCGACGTACGGGGCGACGCGGCGGGCGCACGCCACGGGCGCCGGCGACGGTGCCACACACGGGGTGGCACGACGGGCGCGCGGGACGGGCGCCACTGATGGCGCAGACGCGGGGGCCATTTGTCGCCCAGAGGCCGAAATTATTGGGGCGGGCGCCGAAGCGAAGGCCGCCGAGGCAGCGGCGGCGGCGCGGGCCGCCTTTCTCCGCTTTCGGAGCGTCCGCTTCACGCCCCCCCTGTGTTTTTTCCTCGCGGGGGGTGTCGGTGGCAGTGGGGAGTCTGCCACCCCGGCGGCCGGGGCCGCCACCACTTCCATCGGGACCGGGGTACTTGCTTCCCCCAGACCTCGACGGACTGCAGCGGCAGCCGAGGCCGGTTTAGGCCCCCCGGTGGCCTTCGGCAAGGACGCACGAGGAGCCGGTCTGGGTGCCGGCACCTTGCCTCGGTCGGCCGCAAGCGGTGGACGGAGGATCGGCGCGGGTCCCAGCCTGCCCTCTATGGCGGCGAACCTTGCGTCCAAGAGTGGCGCTACGGCATCGAGCACGACGCGCACGAGCGCATCGTGCTCAGCGCTGCCGCGCCCGAGTGGGACGGACGGCGGCGCCGCGCCTTCGGCGGGCGCCGCGGCCGGCTCCGCCCCGCTGGCGGGAACCGGTTCCGACCCCGCCACCGCGGCGGGGGTCGGACGCGATTTTTTAGTCGCGACGGGCGCGGCGGGCGATTCCGAAATCGCCGCCACCTCCACCGCGACCGCCCGTGCCTTCCGCTTGATGGGCACGGGGGGCGGCGCCGCCACGACGGCGGGCGCCGGCTCCACGGCCGTAGCAGAGGCCTTAAGGGCCTTGCGCATTTCTTCAAACTCCTTACGGTAGGAGAGATTTTCCTCCCGCAAGGAGCTCACTTCCATGCGCAAACGCGCATTCTCGTTGCCGAGCTTCCATGCCTCGGCATCCGGATCCCGCGTGACCAGAGTGTCGACAATGTCCGACACTCTGTTCGCGGCATCCTTCAGCCGACGCACGTAGCCCCCCTTCAGATTGCCCGACGTCTGGGCGACCTGGAGGATTTCGGCCACCTGGGCGCTCGCCGCGAGGCGCAGCTCCCCGGGGCCGAGGGCAGTGATGTCCCCTACGAGGGCGGCGCACTGGCTAGCCGCGACCAATTTGGCGTTGGTTGCCTTGCGCGCCTTGCGCCCCTTTTCCCCCCCCTCTGTGCGGAGGAAGGCCTCCGCACCCGCGAGGACCGACGCGGCCGACGCGGCCGATTCGGTTGCGCCCCACGTGGGGCGCAAAGGCGAGCGCGCGCGCGCTGGGGTGGACGCACCCGACGTAGGGGCCGAATCGGCGCCGCTGCTCTGGGACCGGTCCCAGAACCGTGACCTCGATCCGGCCGCAAATACCGGAGCACACGAAACAGGGGGCACAAACGTCCCCGAAGACGAAGCTCGCATCACTGGACCCACCGCCGAAGACGACGAACCTGTGGACGCGAACGCGGACGAAGTTGCAGCCGCCGAAGACGAGGACGTGGACGCCGCCGCCGTCGCCGTCACCGCCGCAACCGTTGCACACGCAGGCACCGACGTCGCGACAGCGACTCCCATCCCAGTAGGGAAGGAAGACGAAGGGGTCGCCGCTGCCGCGCCTACAAATTCCCTATTCGCGACCTCGGTCGATAGCGCGAGTGAAGCTCGCGCGACAACCGGGGTCGTGGGACGGCCGTCCCCGACGTTGCGAACCGATAGGTCGCAAGCCAGTGGCATTGGCGCAGGTGAGGCCTGCGCGCTATAGGCCACCGTCGTCGTGGGGCGACCGCCCCCCGCCGCCGCTGTTCCGGCCGCCGTGTAGGCGATTTGTCCACAGGCAGGCGAAACAGGGCGGGAATAGTCGAAGGCGCGAACGACACCGTCAAGCGCACTATCCAGAGACTCTGGAATGCTACCTGACAGTGGCGTGCGAAAGCCATCTTCGTACCCGTCGCCCCCCTGCACAGGTGATGCCCATGCAGAGGTCGACGGCGTCCCGAAGGCACTCACATCTATGGTGCTCGCGTCACTCACGGCCAGGCAAACAGCCGAGTGTGACCCGAGCAGCGTGCTCCTACCTATATCCAGGTGTGCCGCACTGTTACGTGCCGCACGGCTGGATGGGGGCCTGCGCGTCACGGGACCTTCCGGGGGCCCCATAACGTTATGCCTACTGTCGGGGGCATCCGCGGTGAGGTCCACCACGGACGCCGCCCTGCCTAGCGAGACAGGTGCCTCGGGTGCCGCCGTGATAACGGCAGCAGCCTGGCAGCCTGGACGTGGCCCGGCGGCAGATTTGCTGCGCCGAGCGATTGAAGTAGACGGGACCTTCTTCCTCCGCGTCTCACCGATCTCGGCCGCTTGCCAGCCATCCTTGGCCTCCAGGTGGCCTCTCTTGCAAGGCGCACCCGAAAGCCCAGGGGGTGGTTTAGGATCCTGGGCATCCATTACTGGATGCCCGTTCCCTGCGCGAAACCAGTGACACGCGACGGCGTACTTAGTGTACGAAATAACCGTTAATATTACGCAATATGCGCTGAAGCGCGCGAAAAGCAAGCAGAGAGTAAATCGACTCACCCAAGCCAATAAACTGCGATTCGCGCCGGAATCGAACGAACTAACACTGTACACTGACACTACACAACTATATTCGCAATTTATCGCCTTTTCGGAAAGAAAAAGCGCGAAAATCTGCAAAATTCGAGAAGAGCACAGGCATTAGCGACTGCCTCGCATGGATGCCCGTCCGGAACTGACTGTTGGCAAGCTACACTATCCCCAGTTGACATAGGCTATATTATATTTTCCAAAAAATTTGGAATCCTTACTAAAACTCCAATAGTATAACCCAAGGTGTAAACATTACCTAAAATCGCGTGCGCTGCGAAAACTATTGATGATAGAAAAAAATAATGTACTAGAACTTTGCAGAACACATCATTATTTACAAAAAGTGTCGCGACAGCATATGTCTGACTATTATAGTTATGCCACAATAAGTGTTATTTTATTTTTTAAAATAATTAAAATGCCACCGCTAGAAAAGGCTGTTTATTTGTATCTTGGTATTCATCGTTATCAAAATAAATTACTTCATATTCAAGACTGCTTTAACACCTTTATATTATATAACTTATTGAATTATTTAATCCGGACATTCCATTCGGTAGATATCACGAGATTAAAAATGTAAGTATGAGAAAAAAGTTGCGTGGTCGCTGCGTTTAGGGTACGCGGCTAGATAGGCTTAAGCGATGTAGGCATCATTGGGGTACGGGCAGTACGGGACGGGAAATATTTTGAATTCGCTTAGTAGGTAATTAAATTCAACAAAAAATAAAGAGGTAAATTTGTGAGTTTGTGACGTTTCCTAAAGAAGCGTTCAAACGTACTCCAACTCTCTATGAATGAGACCGTAAGTAAAATCATTAGTAATAAATAGTCGTTATGATAAAGGATGATGTAGCCTAAAGGAATTATATTTATATTAATAAAGATCGTGGTAGTGTAATGGCTAGCGCACGCGCCCCTAAATCGATAGGGCGCGGGTTCGATCCTGACCGGAACACATGCATCTCTTAGTCAGTTTTCTGATCTAATGTGCATATTGTTACAATTACCACGTGCTAACAACGGTGAAGGAAAACATCGTGATGCAACCTGCACATCGAGATAACCGATGTGTCAAACGTGCCAAGCCGCCTTGGACAAGCGTGGCGGGAATACTTTCCGTTTCCCCCTATAATGGGAGGCCCGAGCCCAGCAGTAGAACATTTATGGGCTGATATTATAATAAAGGTTAGAGAAAAATTATCTGTGAGTATATTATCTGAAATAACACTTCTACACACACAATTTTTTCATCCATAACTTTCATTAAACTCATTCCAATTTTTTTGCACTTTTTCAACATCATAATTTAAGAATCCGTTGTCCTTTTCTGTAAGCAGGGTACAGAAAAGGACATTATGCACTTGAGCAAATATGGATTCAACTTGTAGTCAAAATGTCATGATGCAAGTCGAGTAATTAAATCGTAATAAACAAACTCATATTCGCATTTATAACATTAGTTTGCATATTTCTATACTCACTAATTGGAATATTCACATGGTTAAGATAATGATAGACAATTTTGTGTGTGAAATTAATTAACAAATGAAATACAAACCTGTATAAATTTAATCATTATTAAACGAACAGTGCTCTTATCGAGGTATAGTTATTCGCGGAATATGATGATCAAAAATAAATTAACAAAAGCTGAAGAGCCCTTTTAAGCGCGGTAATTTATTTGACTTTTATTATTCCGACGTTTCGGCCCTTTTCAATGGTCGTGATCAGTGATCACGGAAGACAAATTTATTTGATTTTTTTACTCATTGACACATGACATCTTTGTCTTCCGTGATCCCGGCCACTGAGTGGCCGAAACGTCGGAAAATAAATTACCGCGGTTAAAACCGTTAAAACGTAGTTTTATTATGTATACGAGTCGCGAAAAATTGAGACATCAACATCAAGAGCCCTTTGTGATTTTGTAACAAAATGTACGACTATTTTATTAGCTCGAATATTCAGGTAATTAAATTACGATTGTGTAGAAATAAATGTAAATTAAAACTTATTCTAACTAACATCAAACAACTGAAACATTTATATCTTACTATGATCAACGTTATATATTTTTTTTTAAATTAATCGTATTAACGAAGTATAAAGTGTCGTCATTTGATTTTCGCTGAATACTTAAAACATGTTTGGTTTTTGTTGTTAAGACAGATGGTGTAAAGGAAATGTAAACAGAGTTTAAATTTGAGCCAAGTATTTAAGTCCAATGTAACTTTTTTAGGGATTTCTCTTTCTGATTTAGGTAATAAATTAATGTGCCAGACCAAACTATGAACTTTAAAAAAAAATCTCTTTCTGTAACTACACAGGGTTGACGTACACTGTTCGGTGCCCCCGTGTGGAATCATGCACTTCACATCGCCACAACAGAACCCTGCTGATGAAAGCTCAGCGGATCGTGGCGGTCAGGTCCGTTCGGGGTTACCGTACGATGTCGTCGACGATGGTGACACTCTTGGCGGGTGATCCGCTCTGGAATCTCTAGGCGAATATGCTTACCAAGGTGTAACCGCGGCCATGATCCAAACTTGGCAAAGAGATTCAAAAACCTCTAATATATAGACGAAATAATTCGTCCCCATTCGTCCCCAACGCGGGACTCTGGACCTTTAGGATGACGCAGATACTTACCGGACACGGTTGCTTCGATAAGTCTCTGCATTGTATCATGGGATTTTTGTCTTGCCTTCAATACCGCGATGCGGTGCACTATATACTGCGTTCCATACGCTGGTAGAATGTGCTGCATGGAAACCTCATAGGTTCCTGCTCGAGACCATCGTGGGGGCGATCGATTCACTGAGGGGCTTGATCGAGGCCCTGCTCCACAACGGCGATCATTGGGAAGCAGTTGCATCCTTATGTGAGACATTAAGGTCCCAAAACGAGGCCGCTGAGAGGGCGATAGAGAGCAGCTCTCTTCCCTCTCATCACATGCGATTCCCAGACACCGTCATCAGACTGGCCTCCGGAAGATTTAGGTATGCGCAATATCTCCACCTGTGATTCCGCATAGGTCCGCTGCAGCTTGGGGATGCGACTGATATAACCTCTGCTGGTGAAGTTGATCACTCTGCATCCCGGGGTGACCGAAGCTTGATGCGCGGATGAACATGAGAGTAACTTATTTCTAGACCAAATATCCTTCCAACACAAGCACGGGTTATGTGACGCAGGTTTAGCGAATTATTCTGGAACGACTTTACCAGAGTCCATGCACACGTTGCGTGGTGCTTCTCGCCACGGTTGGTCCCCTCCTCATTAATGGGCCCCAGTATGGTACGAAATGTAGTCCACCTGTCCACCAAAAAGAACGTCTTTCAACGTTTTTCAACAAGAAAACCATCATCATATTTTTTGTCTTACGTTTTTTACATTTATTTCCATCAGTTCAGTGGTTAATAAACTGCAAAATTATACAATATTAAAACAACTATTATAAAAGAAGGTTAACCTACTTATATGGTATTCTCTCGATAATTGCTTCAGAATACCTTACGTAAATCTTGCTTTTCATTTCAATTTAACATTCGTCTTGTCTTCCCAGTGATAATACCACTTACATAATATCTGTAGTATTAACTTAACAAGAGGGGCAATCTTTTCCGCTAGATAAGTTTGTGTTACAACACCAGCCGGCGGTAAAAATAAAAGTGTCTGTGTTGTTACCAGGATTATTAAGGCTCCAACAGCTGTACCAATCGATACAGCCAGGCCGCACCGTGTTTCGCATCTCACTTGTGAAGCGTATTAATAACGCGTCAGATGCAATGGAATTCTTGTTGGCTTTGGAACAGTACGACCGTTGGGGAAACAAGCGCATAGTGCTAGATTGCAATGCAAAAAATGCCAAGAGCATATTGGTGGAGCATGTTCGGAAAGTGCAATTGGGTCGCAGAACCTTTCACTACATGCTGAGTGGTCTGGTGAGTATTGCCTGCATTTAACTTGAACGTTATCCTGTTTTGATCAGCTATTAAACCTGTTACTTTATCATTTTCACATCTGTTGCTAGACATTATTTGATTTGAATCAACTATTTTCTTCCCTAAAGTAGACCAACACACAGATAGCACCAGGTGGAAAATCGTTACCGTGACAGTTGCATAACCAATGCGTTGTCGGAAAAAATATTTATTGGTACTATTATTAATTTCAGTTCACTATTGAATTTCTCTAGAGGTAAAAGACATAAAACGTAAGCGTAACTTGCCTAACACTAGAACTACTTAGTAATTTTAACTAATACTTAATAATATTGCCAAGAATATTCATACAGTGGGTGAACGCGATTGTTACCCTGCACTGCTGGGATCGAGCCTTCCCATTTTAGGAAAACGGGCAGCGTAACTCCCACGCTTGTCGAAGACAAATTGTCTAGTTTCACACATAACACGAGTTTGAATGCAATTGGCGGACAGGAATGCGACGATACCGCAACCAAGTGGGAGTTATGCAAGAGAGTGCCATGTTTAAGTTATATTGTTATCACTATTTACCGAACGAGAGCTTGTCAAGATGTCAGTCGAAGCTCTTTCGCTACCAGACCGTAAACGGACACCACTCTGGGTACTATGGTCGTTGACTCCATATGCCACATATAATCTCGTGCGCGAGGTCTATGTATTTAGTACATTAGTTCAATTATGAGTTTCGGCTTTCACAAAACCAAACCATCTTACAAAATACTTATGTATATGTCAATGAGCATTATACGTCTGGTAGATCGATTATTTATCACCTTTATTGAAAAAATAGAACTGTAATTTACGATTTACTTTAAAATAAATGAATGAGTATTAAGGTAGGTACACTGTTCATATTATATAATGCCCAGACATAAAATTTCCTTTATGTCAATTATACAGCCTGTTAAAGAAAAATCATATCTTTAAATAAAAGTTTGCGGGACCAGAGTAATAAGATTTTTTAATAAGCTGAAAGCTTACAAAAGGAAAACATATCAGTTTTTCATAAATTGTTATCCAAGTCCAAAAGAAATTATACAAGTTCATGAATCAATTTAACATATTCTTTCTTATGTACTTCAATGTATATTTTCTGGACCGTTTAACTTGTCAGAAAGTTAAATGAGGATCTTTAAACAACAGGCAAACTTCGTATGATATTAAGCTGATTACACCTACTTACTCGTCTAATACGTAATATTAAAACATCTTTTCGTCCAGACTTTGTTATTGGATTGATACTTATCAAATATTATTTTTACTTGATTTATATTTCTAGTAATGTAATCATTATTTGAGAGAAAATATCTTCTTATATTTCAGTTTAATTCAATTAAGCAATGATATTTTATATTATTTGCTGTTCAAATGGATATTTTTATTGAACCTTAAATATTTTATAAATTAAAAGCTTCGTTACTAGCTAAGATGATATTAAGTATTTTATATGCATTGGATATAATAATTGGTTTAGAAGGGGACTTAAAGTGCTTTCATTATCAGGTTATGGACGACCATTGGGAAAACGAAGTAACAGAATACGGTGCAGTCAATATAACAGGGTTTCGCATCGTCGACCACTCGCGTAAGATTGTACGCGATTTCATGGACGGTTTGCGGCGAATGGACCCCCGGTTCAAGGGGACTATATCGGTAAGTACTGTGCTTTCGGTATCGTACATCACTAACGACTTGTACTGATAAGGCCTTTGGACATGCGTCTTTTACTAGCCTAGAAGCTGTTTAGACAATTGGACTGTTTGTAAGTTATAAGCGCTTATAAAAAGCTATTGAAGCTGTTTGTTCAAAATGATTATGAAATGATTAATTAACTTTTCTTATAAAGCTCTCGAATTCATTAAGAAGAGCCCCTGCATTTTGAGGAAGTTGAACAGCATTTCTCCCCCCCTATGATTTCAGCGCTCAGGTCGTAAGGTCCGATTCTCGGTTCATCGCATTTTTGTACTCCCACTTTGGCATTAAGGTCCCCTATAACAACGTCGTAGTGTGCGAAGGTAGTGCCATGTATGGCTTTAGTGATATCCTCATCCGTCGTCTTAACCTCCTCGTCAGGGTGTGCCGTGATCGGTGCATAGACCTGTACCACCGTCAGGTAGTACCTGTTGGTGAGTTTTAGTTCTAGACACGCTTCCCGGTTCGACATACTGCTGTATTCCACAATGTTGTAAAAGAGGGACTTTCTGACAAAAAACCGACACCACCCTGTGATGCTTTATTACCTTCCCGGACATAGAGCAAATGCGCAGACTCTAGGATTATGGTATCCTCCCCTGTCTTCGGACTTCGGATAATCCTGGAAAATGCCACTTAATACAATTTAATTCTACTTTCAGTTCGGTGAGGTGATTGTGCAGCCTAATAGAACGTCCATTATTTATTTATTTACTCAATTACAATGTCATAACAGTCTTACAACTAAAGCGACCATATAAGCACCTTATCATTTAGCATCAATAGCATCATCAGCCTATTATGTTAGAGATACACTTTAATGCACTTTCTATGAATACTGACCGGTACAGCAAACAAATTGTGTTGTCTACCGCAAGTGTAGTTGTTGGGTATATAGAAGTTTATACTCCTGAAAACGTTGAGATTAGATATCACACTGTCACAATTTTAATTGTATATTTTCTAACGGTTGTATGCCCATCAATCTACCATTCGTTAGCTTTCAGTTAGCTTCATCTAAGGTATATTGTAGGCCCTTTATTATTATTAGATGACTATCTCGAGTATGCTATCTGCTTTGATGACATTGAGACCTCAAGCATCACCAACACCACTCATACATGTGTTGATTTGAAAACACGATCGCTGTGCCACGCTTCGCGCTAATCCAAATAAACGGGCCCTTATTGAAAGAGTACAATATTTATAAATAGTGTGACCAAAGGAACCAGATATTCTATTAAAATTGTGATACAATACAAATCAGACCATATGCTTATAAAAATAATCATGAAAAGCTTTAAACCCTATTACGAATCCACGGATTGAAGCATTCATTTCGTACAGGGAATACATTTTACAGGGTGGCACAATAGAACGTGCATATTGCATCATCTTTTTTCGCGGGGTAGAAAGTGCGCGGGCGGGGGGAGCCTGCATCGTTGGGTAGGCGGGCTCATGGAGTTTTAGTCACTATGAGTCACTTCGACGGGAAGCGTCGCGCATTTTGCGTGCGCGCATTTTACGAGAACTCTCGTTCATACATCGTTACTAGGCGTTTATATTGTTCTGAATATGGACTACGGCAAATTAGTGAAGCTCCGAGTGCTAATTTAATTAAAATATGGGTACAGCGTTTTGAAGAGACTGGATCAACGTTTAAACCACAAGCAAAAGGTCGTCCAAGAACATCTAGGACCGACGACAATATTGAGAGAGTTATGCAGTCTGTACGAGGAGATCCACAAATGTCTACTCGCAAGAGATCGACTGTCTTACACTTATCGCGACGAAGTTTGCAACGAATTTTAAACTTGGATCTTAAACTGCATCCTTACAAGCTGCAGTTAACACAAGAATTGAAAGAGTCTGACTTCGGAGCAAGGCTCGCATTTGCTAATGAAATGCTTAATCGATTTTCCAATTTTGACAATATCCTTTTCTCAGATGAGGCCCACTTCCATATCAATGGGTTCGTAAACCGTCAAAATTGTCGTTACTGGAACAGTGAGAATCCCAAACTCAAGCACCAGAAACCACTGCATAGTCCTAAAGTGACAGTATGGGCAGCAATCTCTGGTAGAGGAATAATTGGACCGTTTTTCTTTGAAAATGCGCGGGGGCAAAACGTCACTGTTAATACCGAACGCTATGTTGCGATGTTGGAAGGTTTTTTGGCTCCAGAGCTTGAAAATTCAAGAATAGTGAATTCTAGGACTTGGTTTCAACAAGACGGAGCTACCTGTCACACATCAAATGACTCCATGGCGGTTGTGAAACAGATGTTCCCTGGCAGACTGATTTCGAAAAGAGGTGATATCCCATGGCCCCCACGTAGTCCAGACGTGACGCCTCCTGACTTTTTTTTGTGGGGATACCTCAAAAACAAAGTCTACAGCAATAATCCGAAAAACATCGATCAGCTCAAGGAGAATATCCGTGGTGAAATGGCAGCAATTACACCAGCATTAGTGAAGAAAGTTTTCAATAACTTCCGTTTGCGATTAGAGGAGTGTCGTCGTAGAGAGGGTCATCATTTAGACGATGTTATTTTTAAAAAATAAACTTCTGTTATTTCTTAATAATACCTCAGTTTTATTTTAACTATACCTTTTGTATTTATTTTTTAATCAATATTTTAAATATGCACGTTCTATTGCGCCACCTGTATTATTGTACTAAAATGGTTATGAAATATAAATAACAGAAATCAACCAAGTGCATGGTAGTCCATATGCAATTCCATAAAAGCGACGAATGCATAATATTTTTATTTGTCTACAAAACGTATATAAAATTATTTACCAAAAGACCATTAATAAACTTATTACGTGTTATGACTTAACCTTCTATCTGCGAATTCCTTATGCAACTTGTGCTGGAGGACGGGAAAGGTTCCCAAGGACTGGAGGCGCGCTGTCATCGTGCCCTTGTATAAAGGCAAGGGGTCACGTATGGAGTGCGCCAGCTACAGGGCCATCAGTTTGATCAGCACAGCATCTAAAGTGTATGCGAAGATTATTGAAAGGAGAATGAGAGTGGTATCCGATGGATTACTGTGGGATGCACAAGGGGGCTTCAGAAATGGAAGGGGATGTATGGATCAAGTTTTCTCGCTCCGCAATATCGTGGAGAAGCAGCTGGCTATGGGCCGGAAGGTTTTCTGCGGTTTTGTGGATCTAGAGAAAGCATTTGACAGGGTTGTGCGGAAGGACCTCTGGGACATATTGCCCGGATATGGGATCAATGGCCAGTTGCTGCGTGCTGTGCAGTCCACTTACGAGGACTGTATGGCATGCGTGCGGGTGGACGGCAGCCTGTCGCCCTGGTTTGACGTCAATATTGGCGTCCGGCAGGGCTGCGTGCTGTCGGCTTTGCTGTTCATCCTATATCTGGACAACTGTCTCCAGAGATTAAGATTGATGGATGTTGGGGTGCGGATGGGTGATCTAGTTGTTAGCACTTTGCTTTATGCGGATGATGCCGTGCTTTTAGCCGAATCGCCATCAGAACTGCAAACACTAGTCACAATGATGAAAGATGACTGTCAGGCGAGAGGCTTACATTTGAATGCGAAGAAAACAAAGGTTATAGTGTTTGAAAGAGAAGTAACCAGAACGAATGCAAGGATAATGGTCGATGATGTTATGCTGGAACAAGTGAATGAGTTCGTATATCTTGGATGTGCTTTTAGCAGGGATGGAAGGTACACCGCTGACATAGAAAGAAGAGTAAATTTGGGGAATAGTGTGAATGGAGCGTTAGGTAAACTTCTAGGCGCTAAGAACCTCAGCCAGAAAGCCCAGCTAGCCATACACAACGCGGTGCTGGTACCTACGCTCACGTATGGAAGCGAGAGTTGGGTATGGAACAGAGAGCATGAAAGTAGAGTAAACGCAGTCGAGATGCGAGCACTGCGCAAAATCTGCGGAGTGACGCTCGCGGACCGCGTTCGTAATACCGAAGTAAGAAAGAGAGTTGGTCTGAAAGAGAGTGTTGGGGTGAAGGTAAGGAAAGGAATGCTCCGGTGGTTCGGGCATGTGGAAAGAATATATGATGAAAGAATGATTAAACAGATATACAATGCAAAAGTGGATGGATGCAGAAGTCGCGGAAGGCCACGACACACCTTCCATGATCAAATTGATCGTGTATTAGCAGAAGGTGATGTCAGGAGCCTTAAGAACAGA
Source organism: Dendrolimus pini (assembly GCA_949752895.1). Taxonomy (NCBI): domain Eukaryota; kingdom Metazoa; phylum Arthropoda; class Insecta; order Lepidoptera; family Lasiocampidae; genus Dendrolimus; species Dendrolimus pini. The sequence continues at coordinate 7,414,350 of OX457125.1, read as the reverse complement.
CGAGCGTGCATGACAAGAGCTATGAATGTCAAAGAAGCAAGCGAGGTGTGTAAGAATAAGCCTGTATGGCGCTCTGTTGTTCGTGCCTACCCCGCAAGGGACCTGGCGTGAAGTTATGTATGTATGTATGTATGCGAATTCCGTGCAGGAACAGAGTAAGAATACAATTTTATGCGGTCGTCGGCCTGTTGTAAGAAGCGATAAAACAACCCACCAACTGGTGGAGTTTTTGCGCGTCTGGATGGCTTGGTCTGGATAGACTAGGAAAGTCTACAGTTTGCTGCCATAATAACCTTGTGTTGTGTTCGGGCATTAGTGGCCAGGTTCCAGTTTGCCTTTAGGGTGCGGCAGCGTATTGGCGTCACCTTTTGGTGTTACAAATGTAACTGTAACTGAACTAATGCAATAAAATAAAAACAGAGGATCCTTGTTACTATAAAACCATGCCGAAATAAGTATCAGTATTATATTTATAGAATAAAGAACAGCTAAGTATCTATTTTTAATAGGAGATAAAATGGGAACTCATCCCTTATAAAAAGTATAAAAGTTAATCGAAGAGACCACTCAATTTTAATGCCTTGCCTGGGGAAAGTAAATTTAAACCATCTTCAAGTGTAAAAGGAAATTTAATTAAATGTTCTTACGTAACAACGAGTCGTCTATATTATAACTATGTCTGAAATATTTTAATTTACTGTACTTTCATTAGGTGAACAGTTTTAAAATTAAAACACTTCATATTTTCGTAATCTCGTGCCGTTGTCAACCAATCGTTGTCCACTGCTGGATGCATACCTCCCCAAGCTTGCGTCCCATATTCCGGTGCTCCGCTTTCCTCGTCCAGTCTCCATTGTAAATGATATTTTACAATACGTTCTGGAGGGCATCCTACACTACGTTTACTAAAACGCGGTCTCCACCCCGGCTACTCCTTCCTTCTACGGTTTCATTTGAATGTTTTGTGTTAGAGTTTACACCGAAAAGGGAGATGGACAGATACACCCATTGTATAAGTTCGGATTTTCCAAAATGGCTACGGAACCCTAATAACACGAATTCCGATGTACGAAGAGAAAGCAAAGACGCAATAAGTAAGACTAATAAATACAAACTGTAACAAATAAATAACACATGATGAAAGAAAACATTACATACAAACAAATTAAATTTAGCACTAAGTGATATTACATAATAAAGATAAGCGTTGTAACTACTATAGATGTAATAACTAAACTTACACCACGAGGTAATAAAATGGGGAGAATTTTACGATCCCTCGACGCAAGGCCGCGATACCGCATAAGGTGCCGAAATTGGCGTTTCACGAAGAAAATTTTGACGTAGAGTAATAACGCATTTATGTAGATTTCACTAACTCACGTACATCTTAATGAAACCGCGAGTGGGGTGTCCTGCATAAATTAGTATGCCGTATGATGTACTCTCTTCAAATCAATGCACTTAGGCCTTTTTCGCCTTGACAACGTGCGGGCGCCCAAAGTGATTGTTTCAAAGTAAAGTTAGCACGTCACTACATATTAACAAGTTTACACGGTAACGTATCTTATATAAAGATAAGTTTATAAATATTAAATCATTATTCATAAGCCCACAAAACAAACAGGCACAACATAACTATATATTTATGTTTTATCATGCCTGATCCTTCACGCCAGGTCCCTTGCGGGGTAGGCACGAACAACAGAGCGTTTATTCTTACACACCTCACTTGCTTCTTTGACATTCATAGTTCTTGTCATGCACGCTCGTCTGTTCTTAAGACTCCTGACATCACCTTCTGTTAATACACGATCAATTTGATCATGGAAGGTGTGTCGTGGCCTTCCGCGACTTCTGCATCCATCCACTTTTGCATCTGTTTAGTCATTCTTTCATCATACATTCTTTCCACATGCCCGAACCATCGGAGCATTCCTTTCCTTACCATCACCCTGACACTCTCTTTCAGACCAACTCTCTTTCTTACTTCGGTATTACGAACGCGGTCCGCGAGTGTCACTCCGCAGATTTTTCGGAGTGCTCGCATCTCGACCGCGTTTACTCTACTTTCATGCTCTTTATTCCATACCCAACTCTCGCTTCCATACGTGAGCGTAGGTACCAGCACCGCGTTGTGTATGGCAAGCTGGGCTTTCTGGCTGAGGTTCTTAGCGCCAAGAAGTTTACCTCACGCTCCATTCACACTATTCCCCAAATTTACTCTTCTTTCTATGTCAGCGGTGTACCTTCCATCCCTGCTTTAATTTTATTTCCTGTTTTTTTTTTAAACCATAGTTTATTGACATTTCAATGTTTTACCATATAAAACAATGGGACTACTCAGTTTATTATGGTAATATTACTGAATACCTGTTAGCAAAAAGAAATAATACTTATTAATGAGTTCGCAGAATTATAAACAGGTAACAAAAAATAATTAACATTTATGAAGTTTACTTATGTAACTTTGATTGCTTTTTATGTTTGCTCGCGATGAAGCAATGACTTTTAAGTCGTTGTTTCAGTGAAAGTTTATGAAAGATACGCGTTTGATTTTTATACCATAAGATCTTTTACCGTGAAGCTACAGTGCGAGCAGAGTGGAGGGAGCAAGCGGGTACATAATTAGCGGAATAATCGGTTCATGAACACAGTATACGTGGGGAGTAATGGGCAGGGGCATGTTATTATTGCGAACATGGCAAACAGGCAGACCCGCCTTATGGAAAATGATGACTGGATAAGATAAGGGGGATGGGATAATGGGAAAGGATCAGAGGGAAGGAATGGAATAGCGGAAGATTGAAGTGGAGCATCGGAATTCTCCTTCACCGTACGAAACACGGTTAACTCGAGACTAATCGTTTAATCAAATACCCGAGACACTGGGCTACTGCAGACCAGACCGATGACATGGACGCGGATAGGGGCGTAGGGCGCTGGCTATTCGGAGTAACATGGTGATGCGCAGGTTTGCAAGGTGTACAAAGAGCATCAAAAGAACCCTGTTTGATGCATACTGCCAGACTTTTTACACTTGCAACGTGTGGGTTAGCGGTACTCGGAGGGCATACAGCGTTCTGCGCGTCAAATATAATAACGCGTTTAATATTTCGATAGGGCTGCCATGCTACGGTAGTGCTTCAGGGATCTTTGCTTGAGGGATGACTTCTAAGCTATAATGCGTAAGCGGGATTCAGCATCTGTTTGATCTGATTCGTTTCCTGACGAAGGTAATTGATTTTTCAGAAATCTAATGCTACCACTTAAGTTTTTCATCAAAATCGATTGTGACTTCTCTGAGTATTTATCGCTATTTCGTATAGTTTGGATTTGGCCCTGAGGAACCATTTAAAATATTCACCCTGTAAGCTATTAAAGTACTGTCTGTTAAGCTGTGGTGTGGAAGGTAAGTTAGGAAACCACCGCACAAATACATCCCTAATATGGAGCAATATGGAAGTAAAAAGTAAAAGTAATAACGTTCTTGACAACGGGCTTCCACGATGTAATATTCCGTGGCGGTCTGAGTCCGGCAGAGGTAGAAACAGGGCTACCCCAGTCGTCATCATGCGTCAAATCCCTGCGTTATAGGTACGTGGAATGTGAGAACAATGCTTGCACCAGGGAAGATAGAGGAGTTATTGACTAAATTGAAAAGGTTGAACGTAAAAACCAAGAAACTGCTATACAAGTGGGAATAGAGAAGGAAAAAGCAATAGTGAAACAAGGAGTTAGACAAGGTTGCCCCCTATCACCAGTTATATTTAATATTTTTATTGAAACCGCTATAAAAAAAATATACATTCTAAACATGGAGGAATAAAAATAAATGGAGAAAAGATTCATTTTATATGTTTTGCAGATGATATAGCCACTTTAGCAGATTCAAAGTCAGAATTAGAAAGTTTGATAGAATACATGGATTCAGCATTTCAAGAAATAGGCCTAAAAATAAACACGAACAAAACAAAAATAATGATAATAGCCAAAAATCTTTACACACCAAGCCCAATAAAGTTAAGGATCATACATTCCAACACGTAGAAAAAATTTGATATCTAGGAAGCCTCATTACATCAGATTCTCGATGCACAGACGAGATAATAGCGAGAATAACAATTGCAAAGCGAGCTTTTATTAGTAAAAACTATTTATTTAGGTCTAAAATAGCACAACCAGCTAAGAAAAGTTTAATAAAAATTTATATCTGGAGCATAGCTTTATACGGGTATGAAGCATGGACAATGACACAAAGAGATCGCGACAGATTAGAAGCATTTGAAATGTGGTGTTGGGACGCATGGAGAGAATAAGTTGGAAATAGAAGAAGACTAATGAACAAGTTCTTGATATGGTAAAGGAGAAACGCACAATATTAAAAACTCTGGAGTCTAGAGGAAAGAAGGGGGAAGATGTTTGGCCATTTGCTAAGACACGACACCTTCTTATGCACGTTAATCGAAGGCAAAGTGGAAGAAAGGAGAGGGAAGGGAAGACAAAGGCGAGCATTTATGGATCAAATAAAAGAAAAAGTGGGTTACATAGAAGTAAAACAACTGGCCCATAATAGAGAAGACTAGAAGAGGCTCCACCGACAAGAGCATGCTCTTAAATGATAAATGATAAGTTAAGCTATTAAAATTAAAACTTGAAATTCTTGGATATTATCAGTGGACCAATTAATACAATTTGAAAATTTCAAACTTGGATATACCCGATTTACATTTTTCTGATAAATTTTGTTTTTCAACTTCAGCGCGTGAACTTTATAACAAAAAGACCATTGAGAAAATCCCCTTATCTGGTGAATGTAAAAACCCAGAATATGAATCCACGTCAATAGGCTGAACTACCACAGCTTGTATAAATACGAGATGCATAACGAATAGAATACATTAACATACACTAATAACATTACAATCTAAATAATAAAGTTATATATTTGGCATCTCATATTAATTTTGTTGACACGACTTAATATAGTCAACCCAGTTCGTTTAAATTTCAAACAACAGTTTGAGAACTGTAATAGTCACGTATCACTCTGCAGTTTATTGTATTTCAAAGTTTTGAACCGTTTACAACACATATTTAAATATTAAACGCGTCATTCTGTAATATATATTTGATATTTCTCCTTAATAAAAAAATAAATAATACAAAATCGTATTAGCTTAGTAGCTAAGACACCTGTGTCTCCTTCAAATCATGTGAGTTAGAATCTGCAAACCATACACGACTTAGGTCATTTCTGTTCTAATATGCATATTGAAGAATTATGAAAAGCTCATGGTGAAAGAAAACATCGTAATGTAAACTGCAATTATAATATTTTAGTATCATTAGCCAGGTGTTTCGGATTACGTCGACTACGATACGGGCACATTTGTATTTGTGAGGTATAAATCTCGGAGGCTAAAGGGCCAGATGGAGAGAAGGGACTGTTCAGCGACAACCACGATCAAGGCGAGACCTGTATACAATAGGGAATCTAATAGTGACGGCCTTTGCGCGTTTTATTGAATTACGACCTTCTGCATTACGTTTGGATTTGCTGTGTTCGGTTATATTTGTACCAGTGTTATACGTGTTTTTATAGTATTAATAAACTCTATATACATTTAAATGTTACATGAGCTTTGCATTTGTTAGAGGACGCAATTTTATTTTTGGGGCATGTGTGGGGGGTCAATAGAAACTTAACCTCAAGTTTGTGGGGTCGCCACCCTTGTCCCCCGGCCGCCATCTTGGAAAAAGTGGTGAAAACACTTTTTTCGCCATATCTCGGAAACTATGCGTCTTACAAAAAATTTGTAAAGTCATTATTTGTAGCAAATTGTTTTGCCTACAAATATGTTTATATAACTTTTTGCCCTAAATTAAAAATTAAAGAAGTTATAAGCAAAAAAGTGAGATTTTTTTTAAATTCCTTACTCTTTTCTTTACCATAGAACTTACCAAATTTAACTTATCGAATGTTAAGCAGGTAGAAAAGGTCCTCCGTTTTCCCCGCCACCTATGAGGTAGAGTCCGTAGGTGCGTTTTTTTACGTGGTATCCCCAGTAGGCCTACTCCACGGACATCTTGCTTATAAGGTAATCCTCGACATTATAATATTTTTAATCACTTATTAGCTAGCTACTCTAATCTACTTTTCTTCGATGGTCCAGGGGGGGCTCAGAATCTAAATCAACGTCAAATGTGAAAGTTTGAGGAATGACAGGAGTTAAAATTGGAGTCATAGTTGGAAGTTCATCTTCAAATTCATTTAATTCCATTAACTTTGATATCTCCATAATGTTGTTGCATGTTTCGCCAGAACATACATAAAAAACGCGCCTACGGACTCTACCTCATAGGTGGCGGGGAAAACGGGGGACCTTTTCTACCTGTTTAACATTCGATAAGTTAAATTTGGTAAGTTCTATGGTAAAGAAAAGAGTCGGGAATGAATAAAAAAATTCTCACTTTTTTGCTTATAACTTCTTTAATTTTTAATTTAGGGCAAAATGTTGTATAAACATATTTGTAGGCAAAACAATTTGCTACAAATTATGACTTCACAATTTTTTTGTAAGACGCATAGTTTCCGAGATATCGCGAAAAAAGTGTTTTCACCGCTTTTTCCAAGATGGCGGCCAGGGGACAAGGGTGGCGACCCCACAAACTTGAGGTTAAGCTTCTATGGACCCCCCACACATGTCCCAAAAATAAAATTGCGTTCTCTAAGAAATGCAATACTCGGCCCTTAAATTGTAAGATTTCAATTAATTCCAACGGCATTTTAATTCGAGTCTCACTAAACTTGTAATATTATTTTAGGCTGAGACAGCGTTGATGTACGATGGTGTTCAAGTCCTAATGGATGCCTTAGGGAGACTTTGGAGGAAGAAACCAGACGCATTCAGAAACGCCCTACGAAGAGCTGCAGGTCAAGCAAATTCTACTAAAGTAATAGATTGCAATCCCGGAAAGAGTTGGGTGGTACCTTTTGAGCATGGGGATAAGATATCGAGGCTTATCAAAAAGGTGAGTGTTAAGTTTAATAGTATAATATATTACAGGTCTCATTTTCATAATAAAATATATCCTCAGTCTATTCGCCGTAATTATTTTAAAACAAAATAGAATACACATATTGTAATGCTCGTTATGGAAAGAACATTACACATTTAAACATCATACAAACAAGTATTTAAAGTATTAATGAGGTATATATAAATCCGTCTGTCTGTCTGCTGAACTCCTGCAATAAAAATTTAAAAAAACGATGTATTTTTTTTATTAACATTATACAATGATCAGTGATTGTTTAAAGTGACAATTAGGTTGAAACATCATAAAATTACGCTCAAAAAGAATTTGACTGCGTCTTTAGGGGTCTTCTTCCTCTTGGCCATTCAGGCGGCGAGGAGGTTGGGGGCCTCGAGGAAAACCTCTTTGCCACGGCTTCTCCTCTACGGACAACTAACCGCCGGTAGCGGGGTTTGGAGCCATTGGAGCCTTCCTAAGGGTGGTCTCGCAACGGCTCTCGTTGGCCAGTCTGCGGCATCCGACGACCTTCGCGGGCTTTGCGTTGGCTTCGTCTGCGGCTTAGTTGGCCATTCGTTGGCGTTCGGTGGCCATCTCGGGCTTTGGGTGGCCAACACCAATTTGATTGAGTTTTTAAGGCGTTTAACAATTTAAATAAATTGAAATACAAATCCTAGTTACTTATTATATAACGGGTCAACGTAAGCCATATTTAAAACATTGGGTACATAGGCGTTCCGTAGAGATGACAAGCGTCTCCTAGTTTCGTTATTTGGTTACGGAACCATAAATAAGCATTCAACCGAAAATATCTAATGTCTCACACACTATTTGTGTTATTTTCAATGTTCATTAAATTTACAATTACTTACTTTACTTCCGTAGTCGTCTCAATATCTCTTCGATTCACCCCTACTTCTCAACAGTTTCGTCCAGAATGACACATACGTTCATTAAAAATATTTTCTTCCTTATTTAATATGCTCCTTTTCATTTTACTGGCTTTAAGTAACCTTTCTGACGCTTCCTTTGTCCATATCCTCAATTAATTTTGTATACACGTCCTGCCCATTTCCATTTAGGGCGTCTTACCCCTTTTAACTACCTTACTAATTTTTGTCCAAACAATTACAGGCGCGTGTGAATAATAGAGATCTCACGAAAGGTGGTTTGGCCAAATACCGAATATTCGGTCACGCTCTCGGCCAAAACGAAGCACATTCGGCTGCCATATATTCGGCGTAAGATGTGCGTGCATATTGGCGCTTAATAGGATTTCTTATTTGATTCTGTAATTTTTAAACTGGCCAAAACGTAAGATTTAAATGAAAAATTAATTGAAATAGTGTTTAACACTGTTAAAACGTAATTAAACTATCAAATAATAATTTGTGATAGAAATATAATATGTAAATTTTTGAATAATATGTACGTTTTTTGTACGATATGACATTCGTCGTCCGAATAGAAGGTACACAGTATTTGGCCGAATGCCGAATAGCTGCCGAATATTCGTGACATCTTTAGTAAAAAAAAATATTTTCACAATTATATTCTGGTATGGATTCCTTTGTTGAAAAGTAAATACTTAGATAAAGTTATTGTACGCGTCTGCTGGTGTATCAAATAACTAGTTTTCTTAGAATATTACCATTTATGTTCACCTTCAAGACGAGTACCTATGTAAAAGATATTCAAATCTCTACAACGAGTTCCACTGCTCTCTTTATGACATCATAAGGTTTCGTTTGTAGCCCAGGATAAACATAGCATCACAATGAGCACTCAACATCTGAATCAGTATATGCTTGAAGGGAAAGTATATTTCAGGGCTTGAATAAAAATAGTGTATTTCATTTGAAATCATTTTTATATTGTTTTTCTTTTTATGTCCCTGATTAATCTGGGACAATGTTAGTATTAGTGACTGTGGCCAAATGCTTTTTTTTATAATGAATAGGTTCGCGTTTGACCGACATTGCGCCTTATGTCAGACGGAAATGCAGTCTAAGGTGGAGCACGCTTACCTAGAAGATACCTGTTCACGCGAGACTTAAATACACCTAGATTTTATTCTTCAAGAAAAACAGACTACGGTAAACAGTTCCATTCTTCAGCGGTGCGTATGATAAATGTGGAAGCATAGCGTTTCGTCCCCTTCGTTGGTATTTCCACCATATGTCGGTGGCGTGAATGTGTACGTCTGCTTGTCCGGTGCTGTTTATAGTATTAAAATAAACACCTACATTAAGTTTTAGGTACGTTATTTGTCAATTTTTAACGTCATTCAAAATTAATAACAATACCGCATCACAAATAATGCATTAAGTCCATTGCTATATCTGAGTAAAACAATCACTGACATTACCATTATCCTAAAAATAACAGGAATATTATATAAGAATATTTTATTTTCACGGTTTTTTAACCGACTTCGAAAAAAGGAGGTTCTCAATTCGTCGGGATCTTTTTTTTTGCTTTTTTTTTGTATGTTCGCCGATTACTCTGAGATTTATGATTCGATTTACGCGATTCTTTTTTTGTTCGACGCGCAATAGCTGCCATGTGGTCCCCTAAAAATTTGTCATAGTCTGGCCCAGTAGTTGTCATTTTACGAACATTTTTTTGTTCTCGTTTCTTGGGACCTATATTTTTTAAGAAGCGCGGCACCATTCGTAAGTCCACCCATACATAGCTAGACACTAAAAAGTAACAAATAAAAATTAAAAACTTCGTTTAAAAAAACCGACTTCAAAAACTAAAAAACTAAAATGTATAAAATAACTTATTTCTAAAGCTATTATTATTAATATATATTATCTAAAACATCTTGAAGTCGGTGCAAAGCAAAACATAATAAAAATTACTATATTTTGCAAATTACTAAGGTCCATAGGCGATGGTAACCGATGTCCACCAGTGGGCCCTCTGCCTGTCTGCTGAACTCAGGCTAAAAAATAAATAGATAAGTTTGTTAATGACGTTAAATAATAATATATATTAAATGCCTAGGTATAACAATATCTTTTTGTTTCAGACGGATATTGAAGGGTTGACTGGTAACATATCATTTAATGAAGAAGGGCACCGTTATAATTTTACACTGCAAGTTGTTGAAATGACTGTACAGAGTGCTATGATAAAGGCATGTGTTAATTTTATGTGTATATATTTTGGGTATATATTATGTATATCTAAATACTAATTTTAGGTACCGACCAAAACTACTTAATGGATAGAAAAAGAACTACACAGAAATTAGAATGAAAAAGATAGGATAAAGTGAGAACATATATGCAAAATAATAAAAATTATTTGGCGGCTTTTGTGGTTGACTCTGATAACTTTCTTTTAATAAAGTTAGTAGTTTTTAATATAGTCTCAGTGGTCGCGATCGGCTCCAGAGTGGTCCATTGTATATTACCCATAACACAAGTGTGTGTTTGTCTGTCGATTGATAGATTGCACCCGTGAGGGATAGATTTACATGGAGACTAAGTTGATAATATAGGCGTTAATGTTGTCAGTGTTAAAACAGAAGATTGATAAATATATTAAAGTAATGTATGGATTGCGTAAGGTGTAACAAAAAGTTATATAGTGTAATTGAGAAGTTTTGGTAGAGCAGGGGAATGCAACAGGAAAATGCGATTTGTGTCCCAAATTATAGCGAAAGGTGAAAGGAATGAGAATGATTTCGTTTTCTCTGCAACTCTGCAATGTTATAAGCCAAGCGTTTCACTTCGTGGACAAAAAGTTTGTTAGTCCAAACAAACCTAACAAGATAGATCCATTTCTGTAGGTATTATTAAACGCAGGGAAAACTTTGCACATCAGTTAGCAGGTACTTTCATCGAAGGTTAATTTTAACTTTATTTCATCCCACTTCTGTTCCACAACTCACTAATGATTTCTTGGCGTTCATAAATCAATGCGCACGAAGTTTTGGGACCATTCTTCCCTTCGCCACTTGGGTAACTTTTAAAATTTTGTTCTCAGTGTTCGGCGGTTGCTGGTTTCCACTTAGACCATTTCATTGATTCTTTGTAATGGCTGAATTATAATTAATTATTTCGTAGCTTTATTAAATTTATTTTATGGAATATAATTTTTAAGTTCGCCTCCTGCCTGCTGTAGGCAAAATGTCTACAGTCGATTAGGTTGCTGTTTCAATCCACGATAAATTTTATAGCCAGTCTTACTTATGCTACTTTTTTATTGTGTTCCAATGTTTAGGTGGCATCATGGACGGACTCTCATGGACTTCAACTCGTGTCGCCAAAGTATGTGCAGTTAAAATCACCAGCGTCATACGACACTAACAGAACTTATATAGTGACGTCCATTCTTCAAGAACCATATTTGATGCAAAAATCTATCGAATACGGACAAAAGGACGAACAATACTATGGATTCTGCAAAGATCTTCTGACGTTAGTTGCGAAAAAGCTTGGAATAAAATGTTCGTATTTGTGCCGCTCAATTCATGTCTTAAAACAGTCTGAGGAATATTGTATGAATTGACAATATTATTACTTATAACAATGCTGGATTTAAATAAAGTAATTTTGTGTATAATGTTGCTATTGTTTTTAGATGAGCTCAGAGTTGTGAAAGACGGAAGGCATGGGAGCGAAACAGTTGATGGTCTCTCGGGATTAATAGGAGAAGTCGCTAGAAAGGTAAATAATACATTTATTTAGTTGAGAAATAAATTTAATATTGGTAACTATATTATATATAAAGTATGTATAGTACCAGGATACGGCAGTCCTTGACCGACATTTTTTTTTTTGCTCCCGGCTGTGGTAATCCATAATCGGAAGCAATATCGATTTCAATGTCGTTATCAACTTTTGCGAGACTATAATATCGGCTTCGGAAGTGACGACTAGGTGACGAAGCTGACCACTGGGCTCGCTTTTTGCACCGATATCCATCTAACGACCTCTGACCGCTTTAGACGAACGTTCGAAGGAGACAATTTCTATTATAATACAGGATTACAGCAGATAGACTCGCGATCTACCTTATGGGAAGTGGTCATCTTCACTTAAGTCCATAATGTCCATTTGTAATATCAAAGGTGCTATCAATGTACCACAGACCTCAAAGGATGCACAAAACTCAAGATCGTTATGGTGGCATACTCTTAAACGGGGATGGTAGCCATCCAGATGAGCAAATGCTTAGGACATGGCTGAGGGTTTATTTTCTCGCTTCTTACAACAAGGCATTAGTATTCTTACTTCGTTCCTGCGCAGATCTGCCTACATCAAAACCGCCGAGACATTATCTCATCTGTGCGATGAAAATTGTTTCGTCCTCATATTTTCTGATATCATCTTTGCAGGCTGTTTCTCAAATGCTGACGCTTCATCTGTATTAGTTTAAAGATTTAGACTATGGTCGAATGCGCCTTTTTAAAGCATAAAAAACAACGTCGTTAACGCATAGCCTCATTAATTTACATATACAGGTGTACATACTATCAATATTAAACGTCAAATAACGCATTAAACCCATGGCTATAACTCCGTGAAACGGCTTAAATCCTTAACACTAACACATATTACTCCCCACCTAAATACCTACATTTTAAATACTAACACCAAAACTTCAAAGTATTCCACAAGAGACACAATAGTATCAATAAATCACTTTCTATGTCTCAAAGCTTGCTAACAGTCCAATTCACAAATTGAAATTTTCGCCCCGCGAGTTTAATCTTCTTATTTTTGAAACTCATTGTCGAACTATAAATCACTATATGTAACCTCTAGGGGTTTAATTAAGCGTCTCACCTATCCAGACAAGGTTAAAGTGTAAATCGAGGCGTCTAATATTGAACAATAGTATGATACCTTAAGCTCGTAAGGCTTAATGGCTTACGGTTTTCAAGGGTATGTTTTCTTTGAAACGAGCCACAATAGGTGTCAACGCTGTGACTGTTATTGAAACCAACTACACTGCAATGGGTATTATTTTAAGGACAGCCTTCAGTAGTCTACGTTATTACATTTAAAACTCCTTACTCGTATAATTTATAATAATATATTATGAAATTTATTATTATTAGTTTCAAATTAAAATAACTACAGTAACAAATCAAATTATGACCGTAGTCACAGGCGCTAAAATCTATTTCCATGTTTATATTGTACTTGTATGTACAGTTACAAAAAGGGGAAAATGCAAAAATAAATGATCGAACTACAAATTCTAAATCAGACCCTCCAGATGCAGCCAAATATAGGAACTTGATCCTAATAGTGTACATGTACACCTTCACGACTACTGTCTGTGTGGCAGAGTCGCGAATGTATATTATTTCTTATAAAATTATAATATAAAAAATATTATTTTAGGCATTAAATTATTCATTTCAAAAACTATCACGCAAGGGAGATCAAGGTGACTACAAGATTATGTTTGAAACCCTAGTCACTTTTTGTTCACGGCTACTGAAAACTGGCCGAAATATTAGATTAAAATGAAAAACAAATATAAATATTGATCTTATAATTTGTTAAGTAATATTGATATGAATAACTCTTGACAACATACATATTATTAATAAATAATCGACAGATAAACACACATATTGTATATCTCCAAATTAAGCAAGTTAGGTTTGTGTTATGGGTTATATGCAACGCACTACTAAAATCTAAACCATCCAGAGACCCGCCCACCAACAAAATTTCATCAAAATCGATCGATTCGTTTTTGAGTTTTAGCCAGACTATCGAACAGCAAGTGATTTCTATAAGTATATCTGGAGGGGAATAAGATAGTATTATTTTTTTAGATCTAAAGTAGAATCACTTACGAGAATCTAGATTTTGACATAAGATATAAATAGTATTACACAAGGGATGAATGGGATGAAATTTAGGCACAAGATAGTTTGGCGCACAAGTTTAGTGACGTCATTCATAGTTAGCGTGTCTAAATACGCCTTTGACTTTCATGAGGAAAGTAAATAAAAACTTATTACTTTTAGAAACAACTATACCTATACTAACTATAAGCAACAACTATAAAATAAGGCGTTAAATCTGTTTTTGATTATGATGAACTCATGTTATACGGATATTCGTCTTCTAAGTAAATAATTAGCACTCAACAAAACAACTGAAGATCGAATTACCGCTTTTTATATTTCTTTGTCATTCTACCAGCCAGTACCTGTTTTGTTCATCTTTGATGATACTAATATAAAAAAAAGCTATTGCATAGTATTTTTTATCAATTTATGCAATTATAATTATTTATTTATTTTTTATTTTTACAGTATTTTTAAGCTATCACTCATTTTCTTTCACTATTTTTTCATCACTTTCTTCATTAGTAAATGCACTTTGTTTATTCATATGTGTTTTAAACACTTTATGCACAAATTTTACAAGTACAGCTATTCACCAGCAACTGCTATTCACTGTTGTACATAGGTACACCTATGTATACATATATACCTACATGTATACTTACGGAGCGCACATGCGGTGAGTGTGGCATTATAAAGATATGATAGATACCTATACACCTATATACTTTCTCACAAACAGCTGCTTACGTATTCGTCCGATTTCGGAGCAGCTCGTCTCAATCCGTGCGGGCTTCGTACAGTCGTACCATATACATACACGTTAAGCGAACGCTCGGCCGAGCTACATGGTAGGCGGAGTGGGTGGTGGGTGGTGTTAGGTTTTATTTTTTTACGGAATTTCTTGATTCGGTCGCCGCGCTCTTAGCCCGCGATAAAAACTATGCAATAGCTTAATAATTTAGTGAAAAGTAAAGTATAATTATAAAGCAATGTTGCAAAATTGTTGATATTGTTAATAAAAAATTAATGCCGCGATTTAACATTGACTGTATAAAAAGTTCGGATATGGCAAACGTAGATTTCAATTTTTTGATAGCAGGCATAATCGTTTCCCGGGGACGAAAAGTAGGCACCGTTGTCATTCCTCTAATCAGGTAACTTCAAGCGTACTTTCCGGTATGAGAAATGAACATATTATTGTAATATGGATTGTGAGAAAACTACGTGGGGTTATTTTAATATTAATTTTGGTGTGCGTTTTTAGTGGGAATTAAAAGGTGATCTTGTGTTTTGCAGTTTTACTTTGTATTTTTTTTTTAAATATCAGTTCAAAATGAACAATTGTTATAAAATATTGATAGTTTTTGAGTAATTATTATGTATTTTAGTAAGAAGTATCAAGTGTTTAGTCATATATAGCGTTTCGAGTTATTAATAATAATAATCGGCAGACAAACAGACATATTGTATAACCCCAAATTAAGCAAGTTACGCTTGTGTTATGGGTGATATACAACGTATTACTCTACTCTGGTGCCGAGCCCAGACACCCAGACCTTGATAAATAACGGAGAAAATACGTTTCCGAAATTTACTATACCAGGAATCGAACCCGGAGCCTCTGTGTTTTCAGTGAGGCTTAGCCCGCTCAACCACAGAGGCCGTCAAAATTATAAGAACTGCGAAGAATATTATAAGAACTCCGTTGATTGACATCAGGCGAAAGCAACAATTTGGCTGAGCTATACCGCAGACTTAAGACATTAGACGAAAGTTTCATGGGTTAAGTTCTTTTGCCTTCCATTATACCAAATTGCACTACTATTTTATTTAGTTTTGAGATTTTCTTAATAATATAGCAACCGTCGATATATCCACCGTCCCGTCGTCCAGATCGATATTAATTTGTTTGTGCGTGTCGAATAAATACATTAGGTTGAAATAGGAGTGTCATATGTATGTTTATCTAATAAAAATATTATGACATACTCACCATGACGTAATGTGATAACATTGAGACAGTGTCGAATTTTACGACTACGCTGTGGAAAATATTTTCGTCCATATTATTGTAAATGAGAAATACCTCACCTGTTTTATTACTTTCAATTCAGTGTACACTACATTTTTAAGATACGCCAGTGTGGTAAAGTTTGCACTTCTAGCTATTACGGATCATAAGTTCCAGCTGTGACACACAGGTATACAGATACCACAGTTAGATATAGAGTATAAGGGTTGCTTTTTACCCTTAGGTATTGAAACACTAAAAATAGGCCATGTGTGTGTTAGGCCATGCACATTGAAAATTACATACAGGATAACAAATGTCTACTGCCTTTTTTTGTTTGGCTAAAGAACTCTAACTATTTTTCTATTTTTTTAAAACAGACAATGGACCCACATACTGTTAAGTTGTTACCATCATACTTATAGCCGTTTGTAACACCAGGCGCAAAGCCAACATGCTTCCAGCCTTGAGGAAAGGATAGAGAGTATGAGATAAGAGGGGCGGGATAAGAGAGACAGGATAAGAGAGGTGGGCTAAATGGGACGAGATAAGAGAGACAGGATAAGAGGGACGGGATAAGAGAGGTGGGATAAATGGGACGAGATAAGAGAGACAGGATAAGAGGGGCGGGATAAGAGAGGTGGGATAAATGGGACGAGATAAGAGAGACAGGATAAGAGGGGTGGGATAAGAGAGGCGGGATAAATGGGACGAGATAAGAGAGACAGGATAAAAGGGACGGGATAAGAGCGTTGTGTCATACTGATCGAGCCCGCCCTAAGAGCTGAATTCATATTATTGTAATTTCAGCATGGCTCTACCGTGTGATAGAATACGTTCAGCCGAAATATATTAGAATAAATTGAGATATGAGTAACTTGAGTTACTCATATTGGTTTGGCCGAGATTCGGTTCGCGATGGTTGACCATCGCGAACCGAATCTTGGCCAAACCAATTCTCGTGCAAAATATTTATTAGCTCCATCACTGAGAATTATTTTCAGTAATTGCCGCATTATACACGTATGCAATGCAAAAATTCTATGACTGATATGAACGATGAATACGTATGGATTTAAATTGAAAGAGAAAAACTTTTATCAGTCGATTGAAATACCAACTCTTAATGTAAAAACACTTTATAATTTACAAAAATTAAATCAATACGCTGTTGTGTTCTATTGATTTGTACTGCTTCCTCTGACTGTTTGTCTATGTATAAATTAAATATTTATATTCCATCAGCCGATACAACACAAATACTCAAGTTTACTTAGAGGGATTTATTGTTCGAGATAAAATAATGCACTTTATTGCGACTTCGATGTCTTCCCGGGAGACGTGCCACGTCAGAGCAAGCTATAGACTTTTTGTTTAAAAGCAATCTCTGTGCAGTATGAAAAGACTGTAAACAACAACTCTAAAAGTTAAGACTCGGTATTATGTTGCGGGATATTGTACATACAATGTAACTATTCTGTATTTTTATTACTTGCATTTCTATGTCTATCTATACAGATAAATGAAATTGATTTACTTATGTGTCTATGCAGATAATAGAAAGTTTCATTAAAAAAATATCTAACTGATTTTGAAAACTGCACAAACATCCGTTATCCGGAGAAACAGACAGACAGATTAATAATAACAGTCCATTAATGTCCCACTGCGGAGTTCGGGCCTCCCATTATAGGGAACGGACAGTACACCCGCCACGCTTGTCCAAGGCGGCTTTGCAAGTTTGACACATCGGTTATCTCGATGTGCAGGTTGCATTACGATGTTTTCCTTCACCATTGATAGCATGTGGTATCTGTAAAAATATGCACATTAGGTTAGAAAACTTCCTAAGTGGTGCATGCGTTCCGGTCAGGATCGAACCCATGCCCTTTGAGTTTGGGACGCTTGCGCTACCACGACTACACGATAGACAGATAGCCGTGAAAAACAATTTTATTTTTTTGGTTTCAAAAAACCAATATTACCTATATTGTTAAAGATTAATGCGTAGTTCCTATATCTTACTATTTATTGACCTGCCTTCGCATCAGTTGAATGTTAACGTTACTCGTATGTAGCGTGTGTCAAACTTTAACCGTAAGTCAAATGAACGGTTGGTCAGATATAGGAACAGGCCCTGAATGGATACTATGCGACCACAAAAGAACTATTCATCAAATCTTTCATTCATCATTTTACTACATTTTAAACGTAACATAATTAGATCTCTCATATATCTTTTTGTTTCAAAGGATGCAGACATAGCCATAGGTCCTCTAGCTGTCACGCCAGATCGAGAACGGATAGTAGACTTTAGTGAACCATTTCTATCCATCGAAACACCTGTGAAGCCTTCAAAAATACCACCGAAACAGTTGGCAGATACTTTTAGCTTTCTCAGGCCTTTATCGAAAGAAATATGGGTAAGTTCAGGAAAAAATACTAAGATCGTCACTCAGCCAGTGAAAACGAAACTCTTAATCGCATTCAGAATTCAATAAAAAATCACATTTTTTAACTGGCCTATATTGCACGTATAACTATAATGATCAAGAAAGTTCAGCATATATACTATCTATATATTATATAATATTTTTACGTATATTAAAGATATTGTTTAAAAGATACTAAATCTATTTTAAATATATCTTTGTAAACGGAAGAATAAAATTCAGTAAATGAACTATTAATGCCTATTGCGTTTCGGTTAACGCAACGAGACTCCTGGAGTGATGTTCAAAGGCTTAGTAAATAGCTTGAATATAAGCCGTACACTATATATATAGTGCAAATATAAATTCCTACAGTGAATTGCGATTGACTGATCACTACATCAAACAGTAAAAGCAAACCTATGCACATTTGTTTATATTCGTCTACCAGGCAAACACAAGATCCACTGGCTGGGTTTAGGTTCCAACCAATTGTTGACAGTCATATACCCAAACTGCCTACTTAAACGTATGAAGTGGAATATGCAAACATGTATTAATCATAATTACCGACTTTTCGTCATTATACCGATAAAATCTTGATTATTTCATATGTACTAATATTGGTGACCGTTGAGTAGTGTTCTAGACGGTTCTATATCCAAATGCAGAAATTTGTCACTTCTATATAAATTCATAATTATAAATTCATACTAATGTGCTAACGGAATTTTTGTGAATTCAATTTTGCGACTAACTGCTCACGCTTGTTGTTTTCATTTTAAATTACGAGCAGAAATAACATCGTTTCTACAATGTTCGAATATAACTCATAGATTTATCCTACTGCATTTTGACGTTTAATTGATATTAATGCTCCAGAGAAATGTTGTTAAAAAAAAGTAATTACATTAAATTTTCAAATAATATTTTTTTCATCGTGGTTCATTACTCCCCAAACGTATTTAGGTATTTTACGTTTGGAGAGTAATGAAAGCAAATATTATGAAGATTTGGGATGCGGCATCTATGCTAGAATTGGAAAGTATACTTCATGTGTTAGTTAGTTAGTTAGGACTGCATACAAATTCTGCCTTCGAGAAAGTGTCAGCGCAAAGCTACGCGTATCGGATCGCCACAATGTACTATCGAACCAACTGAATTATGACCCAATTTGCTAATAATTCCTTTAAAACCGTCAAAATAGTAAGGTTTATCGTGTGTGTTGCACTTAGGATGTTTTAAACACTAATAAAAATGCGTCAGCTTGCTCAGAGAACTACGCAATTTTAAACTTTGTAATCATTGCACTAGATATGTTTTGGATAAAACAGTATTGATTTAAAATAATTTGAATTTTATATTTTCTCGAACTTAAATCTGTCTTGTTACACACGAATATAGTCGAGTCTCTCCGATCTGTTTAATACAACGTAGTCAGTAACTGTCAATGTCTAATATATATATAAAACTTCGTTTAAAAAAACCGACTTCAAAAACTAAAAAAGTAAAAAATAACTTATTTCTAAAGCTATTATTATTAATATATATTATCTTAAACATCCTACAGTCGGTGCTTAGTAATTTTCAAAATATAGTAAGTAATTTTTATGTTTTACTTTGCACCGACTTCAAGATGTTTTAGATAATATATATTAATAATAATAGCTTTAGAAATAAGTTATTGTTTCTTTTTAGTTTTTTAGTTTTTGAAGTCGGTTTTTTTAAACGAAGTTTTTTTTTATTTGTTACTTTTTAGTGTCTAGCTATGTATGGGTAGACCTACGAAAGGTGCCGCGCCGCGGTTCTTAAAAAATATAGATCCAAGAAATGGGAACAAAAAAATGTTCGTAAAATGAAAACTACTGGGCCAAACTATGCAAAATTTTTAGGGGACCAAATGGCAACTTTTCCGCATCAAACTGAACAAGAATCACGTAAATCGGATCATAAATCTCAGCGTAATCGGTGTACATATAGAACGGCAAGGAAAATTTTTCATAAGAAATGTTCATAAAATGAAAACTACTGGACCAAAGTATAATAAATTTTTAGGGGACCAAATGGCAGCTATTCTGCGTCGAACAAAAAAAAATCACGTAAATCGGATAATAAATCTCGGAGTAATCGGTGTACATACATTTAAAAAAAACATATCGATCAAATTGAGAACCTCCTCCTTTTTGAAGTCGGTTAAAAATGATAACAAGTTCGTTACCAAGGAAATGTATGTTCAGGCGAATTTCAACCTAATTGTATTTCACAATTGTAGGAAAATGACCTTATGAAGGGTCATGATTCAGTTGGTTCAATTGTACATTGTACTACAGATGAAAACCCATGCAAAAAATATACTTTTGTTATAACATTTTCAGCTGTGTGTTGTCTTCAGCTTTTTTGCTGTGAGCATCGTGCTTTTCTTGGTATCCAGATTTTCTCCTCACGAATGGCGCTCGGTTTCCATATCGGATACACATTTAGATCAACCAATAAGCAGCACGAACGAGGTAATTTATTTCAACATAATTATGGACACTGGTCTGAAAGCACTGGCTTCCAGTTTTACGGAATTTTACGCATGTTCATTTTCTGTTCAGGCCGTGTAGCTATGAAATACGCAGATGTGGAATCTGCTTTTGTTCATTGTTTCAATTATTGGGAAGAAGCGTTATCTAACTGAATATAATATATTTATTATTTGTAGTATATGTTTATGCTCATATATTTATTATATTTAGTAGTATTTTATTAAACTGTGTGCCAAGTGCACTTGATATAAGTATATCAGTTGTTCTTTATTGTTTAATGAGGTAAATGAAACTTATTTCATTTACAGCGTCTGTAGTAATAATTGTATTAACAAAACGTTAGAATTGAGAAATTCAAATTCAAATTGCATACGATTCCGATTCCTCAGTTGAGACGTATTATTAATAAAGATAAACTACTAATCATAGTATTGTTTTAATTGCAGATAATATTACATAATGAATTCAGTATTTGGAACTCCTTCTGGTTTTCTCTCGGATCTTTTATGCAACAAGGAAGCGACGTTGTGCCAAGGTACGTATTTGCCGTCTGTGCCATATTATAGATAAGCGCGTCATACGCTTACATCGTTACCTACCTGGAAAAAGGAATCTGTTTGTAAATATAAATCATCAAGAGTCTTCTATGAAATACTTGCAACTTTCGCCGACCAACTGTACTACATAAAACTCGATACAGAGTTATCTCATATCGCGGTTCAACACTTAGAATACTTTCTACCCAGATATTTATTTTATTTTTTTAATTTTATTTATAATTACAACTATTCAATTTTAATTTCAATAAAAATATGCGCGAATCTCAAAAATATAATAATTATTATTTTTATTATGAGCAATTACGGACGAGGTTTTCAGGACAAACAACTACAGGAAGTATATCCTGAAGGACGGCAGGCTCGACGTATATCAGGCGTGTCATCGCCCGGGCGAATCCATCAGGCATGTTAACTTCCTGTTATTCTCGTCTTGCTAACTCCGAGTTCTTGCACAGACACAATCTAGAAGCCAGGATCATCCACCAACAACTTGCTCTTCGATACGGTCTAATAGCGACTGAGGTACCTTATTATAAATATACCCCTGAGCCAGTTCTCGAAAATGGTCATATTATCCCAGACAGGACTGTTGTTGCGAATAAGCCTGACATGGTGATAATAGATCGATCTGCGAGACGCCCGATGCTTGTTGATATAAGTAGCCCACTTGACTGCAATTTCGTAAAAGCTAAAACTGTCAATTTTACGAAATACCTTGACCTCGCGCACGAGATAACGGCCATGTCGCATATGGAGTCAATGATCATCGTACCGATAGTGGTGTCCGTTAACGGTCTAATAGCGAAGAGCCTCGACCGACACCTAGGGAGGCTCTCGCTTGGTAAATGGGTGAAGGGCTTGAATACAGAAGGCGGTTCTCCTGAGCACGGCACGCATTGTGAGGAAGTTCCTATCTCTGGAGTATTAACCACGGGTAGCTTGGACCCTAAGCCCCGCTGCCGACGGACGTTATTTTTGATATTTTTTTAATATGTGTTAATTTTTCATATATATCTACAAAATATATACAAAAGAAAGTCGTGTTAGTTACACTATTTATAACTCAAAAACAGCTGTACCGATTTGGCTGAAAATTGGTGGGGAGGTAGCTTAGAACCAGAAGACGGATGGACGGAGGATACATTTTATCCCGTCGGAACCGGTAGGTGGCGCTGAGATCGGGTTCTAGAATCCTCCTAATCACCTGGACCGATTTTGGTGATTTTGTTTTTGTGTGTTTCAGTGGTTCCCCGGATGGTTTAAATCCACAATTGGGACAGGTAGATGGCGCTGAGATCGGGTCCTAGATTTTTTTTACAGAGCAGGACAATGTCTGCGGGGGCCGCTAGTATATGTATAAAAAAACATAAAAAAGAATATAAATAAATAAATATATATATATGTGTATAATAACAATAATCGCTTGTTTTATGGTTAATATTAGGTCTTTACCTATGAAATTGGAGATTTTTATGATAATTTTAAAATACAAAAATTATGGTAAATTTTTTATTTCAGTTAATCAAATTACTGGCCCAAATTATCTACACTATTTTACCATTTTGATGGTAGTTTGTTTATCCCTTTACTGCAGAAGTCTGCCGGACGGGAGGCGATGAAGTCAGTGAAAGCGTTTTGTACTGCCTCTCGGGTACTGATTTTTTTTCCACTTAATAAATTGGCTAAATTTTGAAAAAAGTAGTAATCTGTTGGGGCAACATCCTGTGAGTACGGTGGACGACGAAGAGCTTCCAGCTGTCACTCTTGTAGCTTTGCGATGGTCTGTCGTGAAGTATGAGCTCGCGCGTTGTCGTGGAAAGCAATGAGGAAGAGCGATTGACTAGTCTTGGTTGTTGAATTGCGAGCTTCTCCATCATTGTTTGCAATTCTTGGCAATAGACATCTGCCGTCACCGTTGTGACATTCGGTAAGAAGCTGTGATGTAAAAGTCCGGCACTGGTCCAAAAGATAGTCACCATCATCTTCCTATGAGTAATCTTTTTTTTAACGCACTGATTAGGTGCTATACACGGGTCCACCCACTGAGACGAACGCTTACAGTTGTCGTACAGGATCCACTTTTCATCGCAGGTAACAATTCGATTAAGAATTTCCTCGTTTCTATGCCGATTCAGTAGTGCTATGCATGCGTCGACACGTAAATCTCGCTGTTGGTCGCTTAGTTCGTGTGGCACCCACTCATCTAGCTTTTTTATCTTTCCAATTTGACGCAAGTGCTTCAATGTTGTTTCAACACTGACTCCAAGGCCCGCAGCAAGCTCATCCGTAAATTGAGTTGGATCCGCTTCCACTATCGCCTTCAATTCGTCGTTGTCGACAATGGTTACTGGCCGACTGCGAGGCTCCTTCTCCAACTCAAAACTTTCAGATTTAAAACGATTGAACCAATAATGGACTGCGCAGCGGTATTTCCACGTAGGAACTCATATTCGAAAATTGTACTAATTTTCAGTTTATCTATGGCGCCAAAAACTACCACAATCTCACAAAAACAAAAAACTATCTAAAAACAAATGACTGAATTTGAAAGTAAATTAACACATCTTTCAAATAAGATTTATTTGAATTTTGAGTTACGCGCAGATAATTAAATCTGAAAATTCTGGTTATAGAATCTCCAATTACATAGGTAAAGACCTATTATACAACAGACTACTGTGGAGCCGATCCCAGACACACAGACCATAGTAAATAACGGAGAAAATACGTTTCCGAAATTTACTATACCAGAAATCGAACCCGAAGTCTCTGCGTTGCAGTGAGGTTGGCCGCTCAACCACAGAGGCCGTCTAATATAGGTACAAATACAATAAACGTCCAGGATAAAAGGCGATATATCCAGTTTAGCCAAAAAGGCGCGTAAGGCTCGCATTTATTGATGCCGTTGCATTTCGCTAGCAAATACATTGTCTTGAAGGTAACGCGAACGAAGTATAGCGCATAGTACTTGCCAGTATTTAAATATAGATGAAGCTCATTTCTCTACAGATCATTATCAGGAAGAATTGTGGGAACGGTGTGGTGGTTCTTTGCCTTGATATTAGTCTGTTCATATACTGCAAACCTTGCTGCTTATCTCATTGTGGAACGAATTTCTGAACCGGTCCAATCCATCAACCAGCCTCAAGTTTCGCATACCGAAGTAAGAACAAATATTTTACATCGTAACAGGTAACAAACCTTAAGTATGAAAGTCATAAATGACTGCTCCAGCGAATTATTTTTATAAATATTACCTAACAGTCATGTGGTTGCGTTTTTGAACAACAAATTGGCATTATTAACATGTAAGCAAGCTTCTAATATGGATCACGTAATATCAAAATTAATTATGATAAATATATTACATACAATTATAAGTTCTAAAGACTGGCGCTTCGTCATTATGAAATTTCATCTTCGTATAAACTGAAAAATACTTCAGAAAAGATTAAAGACAAATTTATATTTCATTATTTAAAAAACGATTATTTTATTATAATGTGATGGAATAATTTTGTATTTCTTTTTTTGGATATATCGATAATTTTTAATGACTATGGAATGTTTAATACCTTTCCCTTACACAAAAAGCTTGTGCCTAAAAAACCCGCGTCTAATGGCAGTTAGATGGCTTCGAAACCTGTAAATGTGTAGTCAGTCAGTCAGGCAGTCCTAATATGCACACTGTTATACCACGTGGTGATGGTAGAGAAAAACATCATAAGGAAAATTGCATATTGAAAATATGATATATATCTAATATGATGTGTATCTATTAACGCATAAACGTCTCGCCGAAACAAAGAAAGAATATACTTATTTGCAAATGCGACATAAACAAGATTATTTAATATATGTTACAACTTTAAAGAAAACATATAGAAATTCAGAATTGAGATTGGCACTCAGTATATTATTGCTGTGCCGAAACGTAGTCCGACACAGCACTGATTTTCAGTATCCACCTCCTAAATCACACGTTTAAGAGACCCTTTGTAAAAATAAGAGACATTATTATCGTTACGAAATGTATAACTATGGAATGAATATAATATATAAGAAAAATAGTATAATATGTTTATAGCTTAATAATAATAACAATGAACGAATAGAAAAAATTATTATTATTATTATTATATCAGCACAATAAACAATTACATTTTGTTTGATCTTTTACATATTAAATAATGCAATTGATCTCACAAAACTGTATGAACTTACCACCTTTGCTTGCCATTGTGGCGAATTGGACTTACTCACTCACTCACTGTTTACCTTAATTATTCTCATAGTGTATCTACTATATTACATATATATCACAGAGTACTTTTATATTTACTATTTTACACTTGAAATAAACGTATATTATACTATTGACACGACTCTAACTTAAGAATCTAGCTGCCAAACCACAAATATGAAGAAATAAAATAATATAATTAATAATCTATGTCTTACACGTGATTGCCCCGTCACTATTATAACCGAATTATTATGTTGTCTTTAATCTAATAAGAACTTTACACAGAAAGAAAGTAGTAGTTTTATAGTTATATAATAAAACTACACATAATGTAAAATATACTTGAAGGAAAAACAACACTTAAAATGAAGTTCTCAATTAGTGTTACGGCCAGTTCAGGGATTGGACCTCCTTATTTTAAACAGAACGGTCATTATATCCAGCACAATTTGACAATCGGTTATTTATGTGCAAGTGTCATCATGTCAACACGGTGTTTTCTTTAACGATCAGCTCGTGGTAATTGTAACATTAAGCATATTAGATTAGACAACTGCCTAAATGGTGCCTGCTTCTCTGCCAGAATTCGATGTTTAGCGAATCCCACTAAAGTACCACAGCTACTACATCAGTTGTAGCACATCAGTGTGAAATTCACACATCGGCAATTGACAAGCGTGGCGCGGGCTTTGCATGTGTCATCCAACGTTTTATATTAATATTATTGTTTATTATTAGCTTGCGCATATCTCTTGATATTCTTTGTAACGTTCCTTCAGAACATATGAATCATCACTGATGATATGAAAAATAACAAATTTACAAATATAAAGAAATTTTAGAGCGACTACATTGCACAGGAGAATAATAAAAATGAAGTGAATGGAGATACTCCAGTGCTTTATATGGATCCTGAAGGGAGCTGCAGTAGCTCCGTATCACGTGTTTGCCGAAATAACCTTCTCAACTTCGCAATTGCCACAGCCAAAGGATCTACATTGAGGTAATTATAGACATATACTAGGATATGCACGCAACAACGTCCAAGCTTGAGTTGAAATTCCCGCGGGATTCCCGGGTTACAAAATACCACAGTATTCAAAAACGAATGTATGCTACCGGTTTAGTGAAAACTGCGCCGGAATAAGCTAATTTTATACACGCGAATAACTACAAACCGCTCCTGGGAAAATTCCCGCGCGAGTCCCGAGATAAAAAATATCAAAAAATTTATTACATAAAATTTGCTATTGATCACTGAAAAAATCACATTGAATTCGATTTTTTTAATCTGGCCATTTTAAATCATTTCCAGAAAAAACCCCGCGGGATTCCCAGGATAAAAAGTAGCGTAGATTTTATACCTAAGAATTTTCTGTCGAACAGTGAAAACTGTGTCGAAATCGGCCCAGTAGTTTTACGTGGGTCCCGAACAAATAGACAAGTTTTTTTTTTAATGCTTCGTGTTCTCTGTCATTTATAATTAGTCAGCTTATATAACTAGCTTCAATATACAAATCCGACATTTTTAACATTTTATGATATTATAGATAGTTAACCTACTCCAGGGCTTGAGCTCGTCTGAGGACCTCAGCAGAGACTACTAAATCTATGTTCCATAACATTTATAAACGGAGGCCCTAATGAAATTAAATATTTGAATTCGACCAATTCTAACACATTCGAGATGGAGTTTAGTGGAATTAAAAATAAATAGTATAAAAGGATACTCCCAATTTCCTAGTATACGGTGTACGGCGTTGCTCGTATACACTTCAAATTGCGAAATACGGTCACGTTAAAATTATCCCATCTTCCAGGATAAAAAGTATCCTATGTCATCCTCGTTATCGAAAATAGTATACGTGCACACACAGGTTAGTAGTATACGAGTAAAACTGATTTCTGTTACTGCTGTACTTAATACTTTAAACATGTCTTATTTTTAAATCTATAAATATAAAAATCGATTCCTCTTAGTTAGTCTCGCTAAAACACGAGAACGGCTGGACTGATTTGGCTAATTTTGGTTTCTAATTATTTGTGGAAGTCCAGGGAAGGTTTAAAAGGTTAGTAAATATGAAAAAAAAATGTTTGGAATATAGTAAAAACAACAATTTCGATTTCCCTTAGAAACTCCTCCTACCTGTCAAACATTTTATGTTAGTCCCGTCGTTTAGAAAACAATTAAATTTAAAAGTGAAGTTTTATTTTTTCATTATTTTGGTTTTGAATGTCAAACGTTTGAGGTTCGACCCGTGGTTCAGAAATCAACGTTTTTTTATTTATTGATTCTGAGGCAGTACGAAGTTTCCCCGGTCAGCTAGTCACAATATAAAATATCCCGATTTGCTATATTTGCCAAAGTCAATTAAAGAACTAATTGATCTGTTATCGAGCTGTCAAAAGTAAAGTAAATGCTTGGATATGATGTAAATAATAGTTTAGTGAAAAGTAATTTATAACTATAAAATATTGTTATAAAATGAATAATATGTTTTTATTACAATTTATGTCGAGACACATACAGTGGCTGTAAAATAAGTTTTTGACTTTTTTGACAGCAGTGGAAATCGTTTCCCAGGGGCGGAAAGTGCTATTTTCATCCCTGTGATTAGGCAATTCTAAGCGTTATTTATGAAAAATAAATAGGATGTTTAAAACATCCGTATGGAACAAAAGTATTTAAAAATACTATTCACGGCCAGTCATTATGGTGTTCGGCATCCATGCGCTTGTCGAAAACAGAGCAGACTATAGCGCATACACAAACTTCATCGTACATTTGCTGTATAGAGACGCAAAGCGGTGAGCTTCTATCATGATACAATCTTTCCTTTATGCAGTAATTCCCAGTTGAATACTGAAAGTCATAAATTTACATGGGAGCCCGTTAGCGGGGGACGCGATGTCGTGTTCTGCGTTGCGAATATATAATACGCGTTTTTATGGTACACGATTTGCGGACGTGATTTTTGACAAGTTAAAATTTGCATTTTATACGATACGGATGTGGGTTTACGACTAGGAGATCGGGGAACGGTTTATTGAGCGCTCGTTTAGATTAGGTACTCTCGGTTAGATTCTTCCGATACGATAGCTCTGATACTGATTTTATCGATATATTCAGTGTAGGTTTAAATTGCTGACGACACGTAGGTATTGGATCAAACGCACCAAATTATATGTGTGTCACTAGGCTTAATGTTATCAGGAAGAGTTTTTGTTTAAATATTAAAATAGGTGCACAACATATAACATGTTGTACATAATCCATAGATTTTTTTATTTAATTTCCGTTTAGTTTTCGTAAACACAGTTTCAAAGGTGAGGAAATACTCTACCCATATTGATCGAAAGTCTAAAGTTGTGCGTTTTGTGTCATCACACAAACAGGCAGCAGCATTAACTCTTACCCTCGTCGCTGCTTTTGCTTTGTTTGCTTAGTATTTATTTCCACCATCTAGATTCTAGAACGTACCAGACGTAGGTAATACAATCCATTTTTTATCCATACAGGTAAAAAATTGGTCTTAATATAACTTTAGTACTACCCATTATAACATCGATAAAAGATACACGACATTATTGTATTTGAGTGAAGAGTTATCTTGAGAAATTTACTGAATCGGCCGATTAATTTAAGGTAAATTAAATTCACAAAAATCACGTGCAGATGAATTTGCTTTAAACAAATGCGCAGGCGTTCTGAATAAAAATATAACCTACTCATTATACAACCACTGTTACTGAAATATGTCAGCTGTTCTAAAGAACAGCTAATCTAATATTATATATATAAATGCGAAAATAATTCTGATCTTTACATTTCTACGACTAAATGAAATGGATCGTAATTAAATGTGGCAAGGATGTGAATTGAATCTTGGCGGAGAACGTGGTATACCGCTATTTTTCTAATTCAATTTGTTTTTAATAATCTTGAAGAGGGATTTTGGACAGGGATAACGAGTTGTGAAACGGTGTACATAACAGTAATCTTCTTAATTCTCTTATTGAAACTGTAAAACAATATAAATTTTTGATACAATACAACACAGTAATAAATATATTATACTTACAAAGTAAAGAGATGTGTTTCTATTGCAAAAATATCCCTAAAAAAACATAATATAGCAGATTAAAATTACGAGATGTTCTATCAATGCACTCCTTATGTATACTGCGATCAAAGTCAAGTGTAACAGCTATATGCATGTAATGGTAACACGTTGTAAACTCTAGAAAAACGACTTTAAATCACAATGGGGTGAGCCTCAAAGTTGAACATTTATTCTTATAAATAACACACATGTAATTATTTACCATTTTCAGAGAAGGTATAAATTTGGCAATAGTGAATTTGAAAAAAGAAGGAGTGATAACAAAACTATGGCGCAAATGGGTCCTGAGCATGAAAAAGCCGGACTGCCATTTAGCCAAAGATGAGGTAAGGATATACACGTAAAGTCGTCTATCGCCTTACACAAACAAATAGCCGTGGGCAAATTGGACTCGTAATAAGAGGATTCTTCTAAAAACTACACTACGCTACGGCTCAACTATCAACACGGGCGCGCGCCGGGCTTAGGCACGGCACTAGAGGCAAACGTTTTCAAAGTTGTTAAAGAACGGAGAATGTTACAGGATACTTGTTATCCAGAAAAAATAAGATGCTACGAGGTCCAAAGCTTGTGGCAGGGACACAACGGAAAATATCCCAGAACTAAATTTCATCATAATTTTATCGTGTCCATTAAATGAAAATTAGTTGGAACAAGATCTGTTCAGTAGTTTGGAAATATATTTGAACAAACGCTTTTTTTAGGGTTTTGTAGCACAACGATATAATTAATGGATGTTTGTTATGAATGCGGAATTTATATTTCAGGAGCCAACAATAACAGAAATGACTCTCAGTCAAGTGGCCGGAATATTCTACGTGTTACTTGGAGGTTTAGCGTTGTCGCTTGGGGTGGCTTTGGTGGAGTTCTGCCAGCATGGTCGCGCTGAAGCTGCTCGTGCCAATGTGCCGCTCCGTGCAGCATTGAGAGCTAGAGCGCGACTTGCATCCTCCTCTGCTGGTGCTAGAGACCGCAAGACACCCCCACAACGTACTCCGCAAAGGGACCATGATAGATTGGGCTGGAATGGAGCTGCTTTTGCTGGGGTGAGAATTTGAATGCATATTGTTTATAGTTGTAAATTATTGTGTATAAGTATTTAAAAAGGGTAATACTAGTAATATAATAAATAAAAATAAAACATGTAAAAATCTATTTGTATAATTATGTTTATCAAATATTAAATTGAATTATATTTACTTATTTATGTTAAATTATTATTGTAGTAGCTAGTTTTTTATGAAATATTTATTTGTAGTGTATTGTTATATTTATGAGTAGACATTATTAATAGACCGATCTGTCTGTGACGGAACAGAGAAAGAATACAATTTCCTGCGACCGGGCGGCCTGTCGTAAGAGGCGACAAAACAACCCACAGCCAGGTAGTATGGTATTTTCCCGACTGGATAGCTATCACCCCTGGTCTAGAGTATGCCGCCATAGCAACCTTGAATTGTGTTCAGGCATTAGTGACCAGGTTTCAGTCTCCCTTAAGACAGCAGCAGCGCATTTTTAGCGCCTTTGGTGTTGCAAATATCCATAGGCGATAGTAACCGTTTTCCATCAAGTGGGCCGTCTGTCTGTCTGCTGAACTCATGCAATAATAAAAAATTTAAAAAGACATAAGTAGGTACACGAATAGTAGAAAATTCTTCACGTTAACTAAATTCGACAGTTGGCGTTCGAGTAATGTTCCAGATGGAACAACAGCACTGGCCTTAATTGACCAGCATATAAATTTTAAGACTTATTCTGCTTCTATTGTTTTACTGTTCGATAATCTTCTGTATAGTTTTTGTTCTGAATAAAATATTTCTTTCTCTCTTCTAATGACGCGTCCGGCAGCTGATACATACACTAACTACACTATGTAAACGCTTCATACGTCTCCGCCACCCTAATAGCGTCGCATGACATGGCGTGGATGTAATGTAGCCCTAAACAACTGGCCGCTATTCAAATTGTTTAGGCTCTAACGTGCCCAGATCGGTGTACGTGGCCGACGTGTGTCTATAAATCTAGCTTAATACTTAACATTGAAAATACACCACACTCTGTTTCTGATTCTATTATTGTTAAGTGAATTTTTATGATACACATAATTTCTTTTATTATTCCGTTGAAAACTAACGCATTTTATTTCGTGTTTAGTATAATGACTTTCTTCTTGGAAGAGAGTTATTGGGGAATATCCATCGCAAGATGTATTAAGCCATCAGACGTAAGTTTCAAAGGACCCCCAGATGGTGTTGGTTTTGTGTATTGACGTACCCGTGTATTTGTATCGTCTTTATAACCATTATCATAGTTTGTTCCTTGTCCTCATTACCTATTAATTGTTCTTAACGAAAATGACTGGAAATTTTGTTAAAATAAGGAAATATATAACACGAGTGTTGGATTCAAAATAAAACAAATAATTTAAGGAAGAATGTGGCGAACTATGGTTCCGTAGATGGTAAACGCCCACTACTTTTGTCATTTGGGCATCAAAACGTTCAGATATTTTCTTATAAAATCTTTTGCCTCATTTACCAACGCTAATCATTATAACTAGCACCTGCTAGCGAAACTTAGGTCGCATTTTTATGACGATAATGTATTTGTGCATATACAACGGTCGTACCAAAGAAACCAAGCCGCAGCATTACATTTTAGGCTATGGCTATAGGTATATATAAAAAGTGTTAACCCGGAATATAATCCAGCCCTATGTCGAATTTCGTAAAATCCGTACTTTTGACGTGATGATCTAACAGATAGACAAAGATATTTTAAAGTTACATTTTTGATTTCTGCTGGTTCGTAATTGCTCCCCTTTTTTCATCTTAATGAATTTAAAATTAAGATGAAAAAAGGGGAGCAATTACGAACCAGCAACTCGAATCCTCTACAGATCTATTTACATTTCTGCCAGGTGGCAGGGTATTCGCCCGTCTGGATAGCTATCACCCCTGGTCTAGAGTATTCCGTTATAACAACCTTGAGTTGTGTTCCGGCATTAGTGGGCAGGTTCTAGTCTCCTTTTTTAGAGAGTGGCAGCACATCGGTAGCACCTTTGGTATTACAAATGTTTATAGGCGATGGCTTTCAATCAGTTGGACCGTCTGCTTGTCTGAACTCATGCAATAAAAAAATATTACCTATAGATACATTTGTTAACAATTTAAGAACAAAATCAAAACCAAATAAACTCAAAATAAAACGGTTGTTCATATACTGATTTATATTTTTCAGTACTTTACCGCCGGCACTCAGATATCTCAAGAAGACGCTGTGCACGCAAGTTTCACACATGTCTGATCTTCAGAGAAGACTGGCGCCAACGTGCGTCGGTCTTCAATCACTAAGCAACCCAACAGTGTAGACCTTTATCAACTTTAAGTTATTTACTAGAGCTTCAGGGTAAACTGCATGACGTTTAATACAGGCACTCATATAAACTAAAATGTAGATCATTGGTATATTTTATTTTTTAAAGGCAAAATAACGTCCGCCGGGTACAGCTAGTTAAGATATAAATGAAAAATATACATTAAATTATAATACATATGTAGATCCAGACATATTTATAGAATACCAGTATATACGTATATACGAAAAAATCTAAATAAATATATTTATGATTAAATACATTAATAAAAAACCAAACACATTGAAACTAAAATATATTATGTAGCAGATCACTGCCAACGGGGAGCGTGCCCAGAATGCTGGCTGCATTGCACCACGCTGTATGGCAATACTTATTTGTTGTGCAAAATATGAGCCAGCCTTCTGATCACGGGTAGTGTCAAAGAGTTTCTTCCATATGTCTTTAAACAAACTCTACTCAAATATTAAATTAAATTACTTATTTTAAAAGAAGCTATTAAATTTCTCTCTATCTTATTAATGTATTCATATAATTTCGTGTTATCCCCTGAGAAAACCTAAATGGTGCAGTTTACCCTAGTCTCTAAAGATTTAATTCGTTAATTTATGTTGTAAGAAGTTGTTTTGGTTTTCGTTAAATATATTTTCTATATTTTTTATTGTAGTGAATTGTAAAATTATGCGTTTGCAATACTTTCCTTTAATTACATGTTACTCAATATTAATCTTTGTATTTGATATTATTGATGAATTTTCTGTCTATTTGCATAGTAAAGACTTCTTCATTTCTTTTCCGCAATTTTTAAATAAAATTATATATAGTTATATGTTTTAAATATCGTATGTAATGTAACCGTACACCGCTTATGTGATTGTGTTCAAGCTTATTAAACTCTAGATAATAGTTACTGAATAAAAGATTCTCCTGTTACTAACATGTACTTACTATGTCAGTAGTATTTACTTTAAAAATTAGTCGTCTTCTAAAAAAGATATTGGCATCATAAAAGTGTCATTTATAGAATTATAACTGCCAAAATATTCAATTATTTTTTATTCAATTAGAAATATTTTACCGAGTAATATTGTCTACCATACTTCGCCACGACGTCTCAATAAGCAAGCCTTTTGAGCTTATACAGTACAATTCACCAATAAATCATAATGTTTCGGCAGTGTTGTATAATGAATGTGCGGCTGCACTGTGTGGAGTTTATTATAGCGAAATACATCGTGATTAAATAACGTACGTGTACACCAGATATATCCCAAAGACACCAGTTTTCGCATCTGCTCCATGCATTCGTATTTGACGGTGACTTTACAAAGGCCACCTATAGTAGTCATACATAGGTTTGATGACAAATATAATTCTATATTATTATTTGTGTGACACAAACACATACAGAAAATTTATGTTACATACTAGAGCTACGGTATTAACAACAATTTCGTTTAAAGTTTAATGATATCAGCTCTTTGGTATTTACTACTTATTTTGTTAATAGGTATATAAAAATGTTAAAACATTGAGTGGATGGCTCTGGTACCAGACTGACTCACAATATCATATTATATGTCGCGTTTAGGTTGAAATCACGGCTATAGAGAATAGAGGTGAGACAGACCATCATATATGGGCATGAAACAGAAAATGTTAAATTAAAGGAGTAAATAATATTTCCAGAACCGACCAGAACAGCGTTAGTGAAGACCAATAATATCTATAAGTATTAACTTAGAGAATGAAGTGCAGTGAGATTTAATATTTGTAAAGTTATTTAATTGTAATGATTGTTTTATTAATATTTTAATAATTTTAAATTTTTTACTTTTATGAGCAGCGCTTTCTTTAAATGTTTCCCATTAAGCTACATTAGCATTAGCAATTGAATGCCTTTTTAACACAAAGACGGTTTGTCTTACATCTATTCTCTATAATTAGGAAGTAATGACTGTATCACGTTCATTATGCAGTAACATTCAAAGTATTGTCAGTCAGTGCGTTTGAGATCTAATAGCACTCATTATCGACTTACTGCATTGATTTTAAACTTATCTGCCCATGAAAACGGTTTTTCAACTATCCAAACTGAAATTAAATATAATTTCAAACGCTTAACTGTCGGAAAAGCCATTGAACATATTAATTGTACGTATATCTTTTCATCCATGCATTTAGATATTAGATATTTTGTTAGAACTTGTCATTACTTGTATGAGGTTTACGTCAAAATTTAACCAGAAGTATACAGTAAAACAAAGGAACTGGCAAAAATCGTATTAAAACCGATTTAAGATTATGACTTTGAAATGCACCGCGTAACCCATCTGTAGCATATTCTCCAACAACAATATTATACAAGAACAATATTATAGAAATCTCATTACCAACAATATTTGTAGTTGTTCTCTTGTAATTTTTTTGTATTTTGTTTGATTTTCATTACTACACCAATGTTCAAATCATGTTGGTGTTTACTTTTTTATATGTAGATATTTATAAATACTCTCAATTGGTTTTTGCATAGCACTGTTACTCTCTGTTTAGTTATAAGCCTGCTTGTATTAAATTTTTTGTAAAAGTTGGTGATCCTTAAATAAAATGCCAGTACTTGAATAAATTGCCTTGATAGTTAGTTCCATTGTGTTCACTAGGTGTCATTAATATCACGTAATATTACTTTTCGTAATATTACGCGTGTATTGTAAGTAGAAGTTTATTTATATAGTTCTGATTCGCTGTTTAAATATGAAACATTCGACGGCCTCTGTGATTGTTCGAGCAAAGCCTTTGCCGGCCTACCTCAATGTAACGCAGAGGCTCCGGGTTCGATTCCTGGAACGGTAAATTTCGGAAACGTATTTTCTCCGTTATTAACTATGGTCTGGGTGTCTGGGGTCGGCCCCAGAGTAGAGTAGTACGTTGTATATTACCCATAACACAAGCGTAACTTGCTTAATTTGGGGATATACAATATGTGTGTTTGTCTGCCGATTATTATTATTACAATGAAATTAAAAGGAACGTTTTGATATAAAGAAGTATATTTCAAATAATGAAATATAAAAAAGCGAGAGATATTCTTGTGACTCCATCTAGTTATATATAGACTTTAAAATCTTTTCAAAGTTGTTAATAGGCGATTGTTCTTCCTAGTATTCTTCATTCATGGTGCAATGGTTGTTTTCAAACCTACGCAATTACCTCAACTTATATCAATATATCTAATATATATAACGATACGTTAGCTATACTATTACATATACATAATATACTACTATAATATCCAGTAATAAGAAATCGTTTCAAATCACTTAGTCCTGCTTAATACATTTAGAAAATCTAAATCTAATCTCTAAATGTAATAAAAAAAAATCTATCTAGTTATATTTCTGTTAATATGATGAAATTGGTCTTCTTATTACAAAGCCACTCAAATCCATATGGTTATGTATAAGGAAATTTGATTACGGTTTTACCTCAATTTATGGTTATTTGTTAAATACCAACTCAAATACTGCACATAGATTATAAGTCAATGATTAACACCTAATCTGCTCTAATAATGTAATATGGATAAAAACAGAATAACTTAATATTAGTCACGTTAAGTATTATTGTCTCTATTTCAATCACCATGACGTAATTATTTTTAATATTTAGATGTTAAGTATTATAATCTACTGCTTATAAACCAATTCCAATTGAAAACATAATTATTAAACAACCAAGATGAATCATGAAACATAATAATGTTTGTGTGTCCTGGGTGCCCTAGACAAGTAGCGTTAGCGGCAAACGAATACAATGAAAATACATGGAAATATAATAAAACTACGTTTTAACGGTTTTAAGCGCGTTAATTTATTTGATTTTGGTTTATCCGACGTTTCGGCCGCTTTTCAGTGGCCGTGGTCACGGACGACAAAGCTGACATTTGTCCAACGAGTGTATTGTTAAAGTTTTTTTAGCCTACGGCCAACTGGTTCATTTTAATTATTTAGTTTTAATTTTGTTTATGGTTATTATTTACTCTATGGGAGCCTAATCTATGTGAAATGTCATACTACTTGGTCATCCCCATACATTTTCAAATCTATTCGTTTAGCGCTTATGCCACTTATCTAAGAGTACTGAGAGAGAGATGAGAATCGGGAATGCTACGAGATATACTACTTACTATTAATAAAAATATATAAAAAATTTATGTGTACAATATATTCATTAATTTCCCTGCGGTTTTACAGACTAGAACTTTGGTTTCATTGTTCATCTTATCCTTCATCTTTAAGAATATTTATCTTTATTATATATAGTGGTAGACAGTGGTCGAAAATACAACTATGATTATTTAAATAGATGCATTACATTTAATTTTTGTTTAGGTACAATAATCAGAACTCGTTCATATTCCTTAATCTATTAGACAATTGAACAATTTAAAGACAAAAAAATGACGTTTAGTTTAGATAGTAAGGTAAAACGATAAAATGTGATTATTAACATAGCAGTATAAATATCAATAAACCACAGACTATTATATCTGCAATATTATATGTTTGTTATCATATGTTTAATGTGAACAGTGATCTCCCTATTCATAAAAGCTATATGAAATTTAACATCTCGTTAAAATGAAGTTTTCATATAATTCGATAAACTTTGGTATAACCATTATAAATAAGGGGATGAATGAGTTGTTATGATTTATTCTACATATTTTGTAATATATATTTAATATATAAAAATTAAATTTCTGTACTACTTCTTAATAAATTACAACTATGCAAACTCTCACACTCCATGCACAAAATAAGCTTAAAACGAAGTATAAAGCTTTCCTTTCATATACCAATATGTAGTTGATAATACTAGCTGTATGCGTGATGTGCCGTATTATTATAAGACTAGTGGATAATTTATACTAGGTCTGCAATTCAAACTATCAGTAGATTAAAAAAACTACAGACAGCTACAATACATATATATACAATACATACATAGCTATGCTATATAAAATATGTTAACTTTTAACTGTTCACCGTAAAGAAAAATACCGCTTATAAAACAATGACTTGGTTGAAAACAATAACATATGAGAAAAATAAATAAAGTATGGAGATCTTATCGTTAACGAGCGATATCTTGGAGACAGCCAAGTAATGCCAAATAATAATGTTTCTTGCCAATAAGGTCTGAAGGCGTGATTCCACCAACATTTTATGCAACACTGCAGTGCAGGCACCTAGCTACTGGTTCATATCCAATGGCAACACTGTGCGTAAGTTTTGTAAACATGAATTGGCGCATATTTTCCTCAAAATCACTTGTCTAATTCAGGCATGATTCCACCGTCCTGGAGGTACGCACAAACATCGCAACAGAGTTTGTGGACATTTTGTTAATATGTAGCGCTCATTTGCGCTATGCGGCCAGCCGTAACACGACCAACCGTCCGGCTGGCTACGGTTAAAAATATACACGTAAAACTGATTTGTCAATCAATTTAGTTGCTTGAAGTGCTGCGGCCCAATGCCTGTCAACTGTGTTGGAAAAATCTTTTAAAGAATAAAAATCCATATATATAAAATGTATCTATATCATTACATAACAACTTAACAACAATCTCGAAGATTCCTAAACGTACAATGCGGTTCAGTATACGTCGAGTACTCAACCGCATATAACACTTGGATTCCGGCTGCCGCATATACCGCTG
This sequence comes from Dendrolimus pini, assembly GCA_949752895.1. Classification (NCBI taxonomy): domain Eukaryota; kingdom Metazoa; phylum Arthropoda; class Insecta; order Lepidoptera; family Lasiocampidae; genus Dendrolimus; species Dendrolimus pini. The sequence goes on along the minus strand of OX457125.1, from coordinate 7,375,478 downwards.
CCCGCTGTTCGACTGCGACTGCATATAAATGCATTTTGCGACTAGTCGCAGTCGAGTTTTATAACTTAATAATATTTGGACACTGTGCATAACAGTGCCGCACACTGTAGCACTCTGGTAAAATCGCGCCTTGAGATAATTATCTGTGACACATATGTATACACAGACAGCGAAGTGAGACCATATGGGTAATTTTTAACTTTAGCTATCAGTACACTAAAATCAATCATTGTATGGCAACCCTGTGAAATCTATCATCTATCCATTTACGTCTTTGTCAAAAACATTTGTCATTACACTATTTATATAAGTAGGTATGTTTTTAACAAACGTCCAGATTTGGCCGTGACCTAAAATTCATTGACCACGTCGTGGTCTGTACAGAAATGAATTTGTCATAATAATGATCTCATAAGTCATAAAAGTATTATATACGGACGAAGAAGCTATGTAATATTATAATAATAAAATCACTGTGTATCAAAATATAAATGGACTTTTCTTTAACTTCAACATGTCTTTCTTCATCTTTTCGTTTAGAAGTAACCTATAGAATATAGTAACAGCCCGTATACTTTGAACGGCTCTCCGCATTTTAGTAGAGTAGTAGGTACATCCGTCACGTATGTAAAAGTTTGGCGTATTTCACATATTATATACATATAGGTTATCCTTGATATGCAGATTTCCTTATAATTCTCTATCAACAAGTGGTTAATGTAATAATATAACATAGAAAGTGTTTAGTAATAATTTGCATACATACATATTATGACACCTCTTTTCCATGGAGATAAGCAGAGACTAGGGATCTCCACTTGCGACGATCCTGACAAACAACTTTCGCTTCATCTACTTTCCTTAACCTCTTCATATATGCACATTTACTTGAGATATTTTTTATCTGACCTCTTTTTAACACTTCTGCTATTTGAGCACGGTGTGTACGTCGTAGTCTACCGCCACCATCATGTATTGATAATGCTGTCACACACTTGTTTTGTGATTCTATTTTCATCCATTCTTGCTACATGCCTAAATCACCATAACAATCCTTTATCAACTGTTAGTGATAATTTACGGTGGTTATTAACATTAATCGATTTTCATAATCTTCGAGTACGGTTTTCATTATGATATTGTTCATATGCAGTATTTTCTCTCGTTTACATTGTACTCACTTTCACGGCGGTAAGCAGAAAAATGGCGAGGGAAGTGGGCAACACTATGTGTATGTAAACTTAATTTATTTGAAATTGGTTTTATTCGCCTCTCCCTTACTTCTGAGTCGGTACAGAGGCCAGAGGCACTTTGGGATATTTTTTGTGTTATATTTCATATTTTTCTTTTCGTATAAGTAATCTTTACACTATTTTTAACATTCGGACTTGTCTTCGATTACATCTTTTATTTAGGCTAACTTTATCAGGGCGAGCAAAGCGACCCTTGACACTATCCCGCAATCTATGCATTTCTGTGGTACACTTTAATAGAAACTATCGCACTTTTAGATTTGGGCTTTGACATAGAAATTTCAATTTGTTTCTAGTTGTGTTATCTATCATGAAAATATTATTTTATACACATAAAATATAGATGATTATAACCTTTTCTTATTAATTACAATTATATTCTTAATGTCGTCAAACGAAACTAATAAAACCAATAAGACATATATAATATCAACGGAACTGTTACTATTTAAACCATCTGTTGGAAAACTAAAGAACTAATATCGATGTAAACATAATGTTGTTTAGGTAAATATATAATAAATAGTCAGTAATTAATTAATTATTACTACGTAGAAAACTTCGTGATCCCTCCGAAAGCACCGTTTTTTGTTAGTCTATCTTACATTTTGTTATATCTGTTTATACTGGTTTGTGTGTACCTATTTTAAACAATTTATCCATTTCCTATCCTAATCTATTTATATTTCTTGCATTATATCAGTATATCGAACAGTTTGTTTGGACTTTTGTTCCTTGCACTGCCTACTTGCGTACTTCCTTTGCCGCTGTCCTGCTTACTACTGTGGGAATGGGTGCAAGGTCTTTACTGGGCCCCTACCTTCCGCAAATCCCCATAAATTGAATATAGAGAATGCCTAAGCATTGTCTATAGTCCAATTCATTCAAATTCTAGAATTTGGATGGACAAGTAATTATGTTTGTATGGGCCGGTGTCAAGGAAATAACGGGTTGTTTACACCATATTACAGCAATGTGACACTTACCATGGCCAAATCATGTTTCAGAAATGGCCACCACACCTACGAAATCGCTAATGCTAGGGGTTCTTCTATGTGTTAAGGATTTAGACTGTGGAAAAATACGTTTTATTTAAAGCATTAAAAAAACGGCATGAACTCATAACCACATCGAAATGTAATCTGTCAATATTTATCGTTATTAACAATGTCACATCTCAAATGCGCATTACACCCATCGCCACATCTGCGTAAAACGGGGGTGCGGTTTAGATATATGGCACATTTATTTATTACTTGAGATATAAAATTAATTTTGTGTGGTTATAAAAAAAAAATAACCACGAAGCCTTCTAACCTATATTAAAAAAGTTCAGATTTGTACATCCCTACTAATATTATAAATGTGAATGTAAGTTTGTTTGTTGCGCTTTCACGCAAAAACTACTCAAACGATCATCATGAAACTTTGTACACATATTCTTGGAGGTATTAGAAGTAACATAGGATACTTTTTATGAAAAAAAAATTCCACGCGGATGAAGTCGCGGGCAGAAGCTAGTAATATATAAATGTGCCGTGTATCTTATACCCAACCCTAAAACGGCGTATACCTTTAAATTTATCCCAGGTGAAGCCCACCAGTCACTAAGTTTTAATAATTAATTAAACTAAATTCATTTCAATCAAATCAACAGTAAATTCTTTGTATATATTATGTATAGGATATACCAAATACACACACACATATATACACGTTAACATTACAAACGTACTAATGAATTATCGTAAAAAAATATTAAAAAATTAAAAATTGTATGTTCCTTTCAGCATGATGTGACAACCTATAATTAAGTTTGCACTGAGACAAATAACTCAATGTAATAATATAAACAAACACATACACAATAATATTAGTGTAAGACTTGTTGGTTGTTCTAAATAAATTTAAAAAAAAATTGCCTATGGACACAGTGATGTCAATATAAATGTCCAAAGTATAAAGCTGTAAGTAGTTGCTTCATATCTAGAACTTGATATGAAGAAATAAAAGCCATATAAGGTCGTCGTCTCAAACCAGCTGCCAGTGAATTCGTGCAGAAATAATTAGCTCAATTGTTTTTTTATATATTTTGATAAGAATCTCACCGCAGTATATCCGTGGGTGTCATTGTAAAAAATATGGCAAATGTGTAGGTATGGACATAAAAAGCCATACTAGGAGGCAATAAGATGTGTACCGAACGCAAAATCGGTCACGATTGAAAATTCGAGTTTTGATAAAATATCTGATTGATGATTCGGCGGGCTACCATTCCAACATTTTTAATAGGTTTTTAATAGGTAAGTACTCATATAAATCTATGTAAATTGGCTACCAAACATTGACAATGTTACCTACATATATATTGCTAAGATAATGAAATTGCGTTTGTTTAGTATGCAGTAAATGACTCGAGACTCACTGTGCAGAGCAGATTACTGAAAAATCGTTTAGGAAATTTAAGTTCACCATAATTGGTGGGCTAACATTAAACTATATTAACAGCTATTGTCCGGTTCTTATATCTGACCATTCATTCACTTGCCTTACTGTTGGTTGAATTAACCGATAAATGAACGGTTGGTATGATATTGGAACCGGCCATAAATCACTGAAGTTGTATTAGTGTATTAGTGCCTTAGGTGATTTATCTTACTCTGTAGTCCGAAAAAGTTACGTTCATTTTTTATCTTATCGAGGAATTGTACATACATACATTTCATGACTCATTTGACCCCAGTCACATTAGTCAAGTTTAAAAGCAATCCTTTTAAATCGTGTACTCAGTTTAATTTGTAACCCGTAATACCTTTTAAAAGAAATATTCCAAGCATTTAGAGTGATAAAGTTAGAATTACTGGTTGTTGTATCCACTATTTTAGATAAAGAACTAGTTTTGAGTTGGGTTGTAATTGTGAACCGGTAGAGTACCCTTAGATCGTCGCTATAGTTCATGTCATGGCTCAGATCATGCGTGTTTTTCGAAAGTAAGTATATTAATAATTATATATATATATATATATATATATATATATATATATATATATATATATTATTTGAAACTTAAATTCACCAGATTCCGAAACATATACGTTGGCATTTGGTTTTTTGTGTCAATTACTACATCCATGCTTTAGGCTTTTGTTAAATTTTGAAATTTATTTAATTTATTTTATATACAATGGGATTATACTATACCTGTTTATTAAAATGTTAATTGTAAAAACTAAACTTACTAACAAATTAAACTATACTTACAAAATTACATAAATCTATCAGCAAAAAATTGACTCCAAATTGCTGCCGGCGGGGTGCATGCCCAAAACACTGGCCGAATTTCTGCGTTGGATGGCTAAGCTGATAAGTTGCCCTAGATGCAAGCCAGCCTTTTGTTCACGCGAGACCTCAATTAGACGCGTTGAGGGGTCTCGATAGAGGTGATGAACGCCTGGCCCGGACGGCTCCAGGGTCTCGACTCCGGAAGCCACAAATACGTATCCATAACCAATGGACACATATTTGCGGCATTTCAAAGCCTCCTGGTCTGCGGCAGTAACCTCAGCTGTCACATCTTCCATGGGACCAACGTCATTCCTTCTTCGTGACATCCTCTCGGTTATAGCCCATTTGGTCCAAGAACAGCCGATGCCCCGGCGGTGACAAGAGACCGACGGATAATGTCATTAAGAGTAGCATGCCGTGACATCTGCCGGCGCTCTTCGTGCATGACAAGCGATGGTGGCCTAACTTAGAGTTAATAAGTTAGGCCACCACCATCTCCGCACCTACAGCGATGTGGGACTACAATACCTACCCCCAGAGGAATTCAGGCAGCAATCCTGCATGTAGTGTCATCTAAGAGATTGCCTAGATTCTCTAAGGGTAAGCCTTGGAGCCACAAACCTAACACCCATTTAAGAACGGCTAACTGACCGGCTTCGCGCTCGGTCAGTTTCGGCAATACAGGAAGATAGCAGGCTCTCGTGTATGAGGTTGCTGGAGGGCCCGTCCCCTAGCTTCTGCGACTTCAGTTGGGCAAGCCAAAAACGTTACATTTCTGGCCTCCTACAAGTATGAGATCTCAAAGCCACTGTTTGATTTAATATTTTTCCTATAAGGTCCACAGTACTATAAACTGAGGACAGAAAGGTAGTTAGTGCTATATCGGAAATTTTGCGTATACCCAAGCCTTCTAAACATATCGGTAAGGATGCTTGGATCCACGATCAGTCTTTGAAAGTTATGTTTATAATGGAGGTTATAGTTTGTCGAATGATGATGTAGAGACTATATAAAAGATTTGAGTGTCTCCAAAATGGAGAGCACTGCAAAATGTACGTGAAATTAGGAGTAAACAGGCAATACCGAAAAATAAATTCGTTAGTATGTGCGCTTATTTTTTTTTTTTTGACTTAATTTTTGTATTTTATCGTTAACGCAATTAGGAAAAGATTCATCAAAGATAGGGGGACCTAAGGAGGCTTGGGTTATCTTCCTTACTAATTTTAAATTTGGAGCCAGATCTTGAAAATTGGAGATAATGTTACTCTTATTTTCGGTAGTATTTGGTACAAAAAGTTTGGAATTTGGAATAATTCAAAGGTAGATCTATTTAGTCAAACTCACTTATAAAACATTTCAGGTCATTTTTAACGTGTCTATAAAGGTCCCATAATCAAGATAATATACGTTAAATTTCGGATTTAGCTTCATTAGCTGCATGATTGGCTAAATAGCAAGCAAGTTTATTTTATATATTTGAAAACTTTTAGTACTATAAACTGAATAATATGTAGATACATTTAACGCTTGCATATGAACACAAGCCTTTTCTAAACAAACTGATGCACCTAGACATAGCTAAGTAACGTTGAAAATCATTACATTCCACACACACGTTGGCCTAAAACCATACATTACTATAAACGACTTTAAAATAAGCTAAACATAATATAAATAACTCTTCGTACGTTTATTTCTAGTAGAGACACGATATACGATTACGATACGCAAAAGTACTACAGAACCCTTATAATGTTACGTCTCTATTCGGGTGTGTATTATAGTATTATCAAGATCTAACGAGAATGAAGATATAATTTGGAACACATGTGTTAGTGCAGTGTTTAATTTGAAAAAATATATGTTTTTTTTGTACGCAGACATTTCTCATAATAGCAGCATGTTAGGTACTCAAAACACGCAACGTAAAGCTAAACGACGTAATTCGAGATTTTTTTTCATAAATATTCATTTTCCACGGGTTAGGTTCTGTACTGTACTGTAAGGTCTATTCATACATCAATAACACTATAACCTTTCCAAGCATTTATTTTACTTTTGACAGCTCGATGACGGATCAATTAGTAATGTCCTAATGCGTTACCGACCATTTTTTTTTTTTAAAATCGACTTAATTTAAAACTATTTAAGTGTTAATCAATTTATATATATTTTTGCAAAAATTTTATCGTATAATAAATAAACCCACACTTCAATGATTCTACATATTTTTGCGGGACCGAATTAAAATGCCGTTGGAATTATTATAGTGTTTATTAGAACTATACAAACACGTATAATACAGGTACAAATATAACCGAACACAACAAATCCAACATAATGCAGAAGGTCGTAATTCAATACAACGCGCAAATATCGTCGCTATGGTTCCCGATTGTAGTACACAAGTCTCGCATCGATCGTGGTTCTCACTCGACTGCCTCCTCCTCCAACAGGTCATCGTTTTATACTGCACAAATGCAGTATCCCCGAATCTAAGTCGACTTAATCCGCTACATACGGACTGTTTTCTAATTACAAATTTTAAAGACAAAGTAAATAAGACGATCATAAAAGAGTTACAATTAGTTTAAATGCCGGCAGGTAATAATATGTGTTTTGTTTCGGATATACAGGTGGATTTTGTTTTGTCGGGACCTGAGTTGTAACAATATATTAAATAAATTATTTTACTTTTTTTACTTTTACTCCCTTGTCTAGTTTAGGAGCTGAAACTTAAAACATAATAAAATTAAAACAAGGCTGAAGTGTTACAACGATCTTAATGACTTAGGTACTAATGTAAGAATTCCAATCTAGTGGACTAACGACCTGTGATAGGGCAACGGAAGAAGCGAAATCAGGAAAGTGGATCATAGCGAAATGATATATTAATTAACGTTCTTTACAATTTAATTATATTACTGTCTTCAATAATATAACCTAAATAAATCAATCTAAGTTAAAGACTATGTAATACTTTTAACCAAATCACATTTTCCCATCACTATTTGGGGCACATTAATCTCTAAATGGTCATTAGTTACAGCAACTAATCCGGTGCAAGGTTATTTAGCTATTTGCATATGAAATTACATTGCCATTACATTTACCTATTTGCATGTGAGCAACTATAGACGCGTTCCTCTCGTATCTCACAACGCCCAAAAAGCTCCGTATATCGTTCCACACGGCGACGACGGTCGTTATGGTCGTGGCAAAAACGTCGCTAATGACGTCATTATTTTCGATCACACAGCGCTCTCAACAACCCATGTCAAGAGTTTAGTCGAAGTGGGCGTTAACCGCAGAGCATTAATTCTCTCTATCGATTGACAACTGAAATCTACCAATGACATTTGTGCATTTCGTTGCTAATGACATCAATGCTCCATAATCCGTTCCACTTGAGTTTAATATTGTAACGCCCCAATTGTGTAAGTGGAACGGCAAAATCGCGGTTATGAACGAAGTCATTGTGAGTTTCAAGTGGAACGTAGCCTATATAGTACATTTTAGCAGCAGTTCTTCATTCATTATACGAAGACATGGCGTGCATTAATCTGAATATGATTATTTCATAACAATATATGAATGAGCAATATAAATAATCTATTTTTTCCTTGTCTGATTTAATTTCAGCTATGTAACATGCATATATTTATGTAATATGTATATAATACATAAATATATGCATGTGTATATATATACACTAGGGTGGTCCTTATTTAGGGTTTGTCCGATTTTTTTTTCACGATAGTCGTAAATCGGTTCTAAATCTATTAAAAAAAATTCATGCCAAGTTATAGCTCTTAATTTAAATTTTAACCCGGCCCCCCCGATAACGGGGAATAAGGGGAAAAAAATCTGTTATTACTTTGGAATTTTTTACGTCATTAACGGATGAACAGATCATGTCGACAAATAATAATTCTTGTAGAAAATTTAACGCTCTACAAAAAAGGTCTCTTATGATTTTTGCTAACTCTAACGGTTTCTGAGTTATTTAAGGTCAATTGTCCAATGTCTGCAATGTCCACTTGTGCTTCATAAGTAAACGCAATTGTTTCGTAGAATACCATAACTAACAATATATTTTACTTTTCTGATAATTTTTATTATGTTTTTTGTATTACAAAGCAATAAATAAAATACCGATATAATAAACCTTACTCTTCGTTTATTTACTTTTATGGTTTGGTCCATAGGGAAAAATATTTCCCATGAAATTATAGGAAACCTATACACCCTGCTATGATTTTTTGGTGATATTCTCTTACTTTACACCCACAATAGCTAAAATATTGTGTTGTATTGGCATGTTTAGTCTTGGACATCTTATGGTCCTGTAAGGGTTAAAGTAAAATCTGATAGAGGGCGGCATAATCAGTTTCTAAAATTATCTTATCCCGAAATATAAATTTGGGACTAGAGTTTATCAATATTTTTACCAATTAAAATACGAATTTCTTGACAATTTCCAAAAAATATCTTGTGTATTTTAAAATTGGAAAAAATAGTTGAAACTTACGACAGTTGAAAAATTAGAGAAAAAATAATCTAACCGGTCACGGTTACTTTGAAAGTTTTCTAAGAAAAAAGAAAAAAACCATTGAGGTTAAGGATTATTATCCTTTTTTCATTTTTGAATCATTAAACGACGGTAGAAATCGAAAAATCGTAAAATTGACTTAAGCTTCAACTATGACCTTAAATAACTCAGAAACCGTTAGAGTTAGCAAAAACACATAAGAGACCTTTTTTGTAGAGCGTTAAATTTTCTACAAGAATTATTATTTTTCGACATGATTTGTTCATCCGTTAATGAAGTGAAAAATTCCAAAGTAATAACAGATTTTTCCCCTGTTATTTCCATTTAAAAGTTTGGTTAACGGGGGGGGGTTAAAATTAAAATTAAGAGCTATAACTTGGCATGACTTTTTTTTAATAGATTTAGAACCGATTTAGGACTATCGTGAAAAAAAATCGGACAAACTCTAAATAAGGACCACCCTAATATACACACATTATGTGTAATCGTACATGGTCTTATTCATATTGAGTTAGAGTATGTTTGTAGACTTCTTCTGGTTCTTAAATAAACCTACAAACTTACTTAAAATCAATATGAATAAGAACAATAGAGTTTACAAACTTGACAGCTGTATGATTATCATTCCGAATCTGAATAAATATATAATACTTGACTGTAATTATCGATAAAATATAAAAAGTAATGTGCCTAGTAAATGGGCTTGGAAAATACCAAGTCATTATTAAAATAGGGTGTGAGTACAGGGCCGTGTGTGTTTTTGGTGTTGCTTGGACTCAGTTGCCTTGTCCAGACCTTATACGTAGCTACATATGACTCAGTCGGTACAGCAGTTTTGTCGAGATCGCTCGTCCAGTTACCTAAGGTTAAATTGTTCAATGTTGTCACGCGAGTGTGTGTTAACTGCCTAATAATTGCAGTGAAGTTAATACGGTTACTAATTAAGTCGTAAAAAAATACTCAGAAGTGATATTTATCAAGTAAATAAGTTTCTTATTCTGTTTTATAATTTTACAATATTCAATTTAAACTTAAATACGAATATACAATTAAATTTATGTTTTGTTTAATTAGTTTATTTGACATTTACAATATTTAAAATTATATCTTACTATTCTTTGATGGAAATAATACACGGAAAATAACAACAAAACATTATCTACAACAAAAATACGTGTGTCCGGCGCAGATTGTTTTATTAATTTGTCAAATACACTCGTTTTTTTTATTGCACAGTTATACATTTTTAACAAAACAAAAACATTTCTTTGTCAGATGTGTACATATTTTTAAAGCTAATAGTTCATCTCGATTATTTTATTGATATTGGCCGATTATTACTCATGACATAAATATTAAGTTATATAAAAATTGATAAATTAAAAAGCCTTTAGAACAATTCATCAAGTGAGTGATAGTTTACGCACAGTGAAAAAGGGTTCAGCAGAGATGACGAGCGTTTACTGTTATTGTTATTCAACAACGGATCTCAAAAACTACGATTTTTGTTCCAAACAGTTTTATTTGAAAGCATCCGTGCAGGAACGGAGAAACAGCACAATTTCCTGCGGCCGGTTATAAGAAACGGCAAAACACCCCACAGCCAGGTGTGGGGTATTTGCCCGTCTGGCCTAGAATATGCCGTCATAACTTGAGTTGTGTTCCGGCATTAGTGGCCAGGTTCCAGTCTATCTTTAAAGCGCGGCAGCACATTGGTAGTACGTTTGGCGTTACCAAAAAAAAAGTCTACTTTAAGCCCTACCTCTATAACACCTTGAATACTTCGAATAATATAGCGACTACATTGAATTTGAAAAAATGTCTATCCCATATTGCTAATGTCCCCTTCACTTCCCCATAATTTTAAACTTTTTCGTACCTATTAATATAATAAAAATATATATAGTTCGAACACCTCAGACGAACTCGAATAGTTTTCGAGAAATAAATGGCTATATCACGGACAAACAGGCGAACAGACTTGACAGTATTAGAAGAGTTCCATTTTCGGCATAACGACTGCAAAACCTAAAATTTTCATTAAAATCTGTAGAATATTCGAAGCCAATTAAGATAGACTTTTAGACAGACAAAAGTTCTAAAAATAGTCATTTATTTACTTACACTACTACTACTTACTTTATTTATTCACAAATGGGATATAGCAGTTATCACTTACATTTTGGTATTTATTTTGAAAACCACAAATTGACATTTCAATTTTATTGCTATTAATCCATTGAAATCTTACAATTTAAGGACCGAATATTGCATTTCTTAGAGGAAGCAATTTTATTTTTGGGGCATGTGTAGGGGTCAATAGAAGCTTAACCTCAAGTTTGTGGGGTCGCCACCCTTGTCCCCCGGCCACCATCTTGGAAAAAGTAGTGAAAACACTTTTTTCGCGATATCTCGTAAACTATGTGTCTTACAAAAAAGTTGTAAAGTCATAATTTGTAGCAAATTGTTTTGCCTACAAATATGTTTATATAACTTTTTGCCCTAAATTAAAAATTAAGGAAATTATAAGCAAAAAAGTGAGATTTTTTTATTAATTCCTCTTTTCTTTACCATAGAACTTACCAAATTTAAGTTATCGAATGTTAAGCAGGTAGAAAAGGTCCCCCGTTTTCCCCGCCACCTATGAGGTAGAGTCCGTAGGCGCGTTTTTTTTACATGGTATCCCCAGTAGGCCTACTCCACGGACATCTTTCTTATAAGGTAATCCTCGACATCATAATATTTTAAATCACTTATAGCTAGCTACTCTAATCGACTTTTCTTCGATGGTCCAGGCTGTGGCTCAAAATCTAAATCAACGTCAAATGTGAAAGTTTGAGGAATGACAGGAGTTAAAATTGGAGTCTTAGTTGGAAGTTCATCTTCAAATTCATTTTCTTCCATTAACTTTGATATCTCCATAATGTTGCTGCATGTTTCGCCAGAAAATACATTTGACGTTGATTTAGATTCTGAGCCACAGCCTGGACCATCGAAGAAAAGTCGATTAGAGTAGCTAGCTAATAAGTGATTAAAAATATAATGATGTCGAGGATTACCTTATAAGAAAGATGTCCGTGGAGTAGGCCTACTGGGGATACCATGTAAAAAAAACGCACCTACGTACTCTACCTCATAGGTGGCGGGGAAAACGGGGGACCTTTTTACCTGCTTAACATTCGATAAGTTAAATTTGGTAAGTTCTATGGTAAAGAAAAGAGTTAGGAATGAATAAAAAAAAACTCACTTTTTTGGTTATAACTTCTTTAATTTTTAATTTAGGGCAAAAAGTTATATAAACATAGGCAAAACAATTTGCTACAAATTATGACTTTACAATTTTTTTGTAAGACGCATAGTTTCCGAGATATCGTGAAAAAAGTGTTTTCACCCCACTTTTTTCACGATATCTAAAGTTTTCACCCCTTTTTCCAAGATGGCGTCCGGGGGACAAGGGTGGCGACCCCACAAACTTGAGGTTAAGCTTCTATTGACCCCCCACATGTCCCAAAAATAAAATTGCGTCCTCTAAGAAATGCAAAGCTCATGTAAAATTTCAATGGACTATATATATTATATATACAGATTCAACTAAGTATATTTAAGATTATAAACCTATTCATATAGAGTTAAAATAGACGCCTTTATATTCAAATAAATATTTAATAAACAGTAATCACTTAATATTTAAATAATCAAATTTAGTAGTATACTATATTACTACTATTACATTCGAAACGCTTGGAATAGATAACCGTGAGATAATTTTTCGACTCGGCACAAACGTTTGCATGCCGCTAAAAATTAACCCTACTGATACTTAGAAGTGACAAATACTTCTTCTAACTAATACGTACATTTCATTTGTAAACCTTATAGAACAACAAATACTGACGGTAAAATACTTCATTTCGTCGTCAGCCATTTGCAGTCCACTGCTGGACGTAGGCCTCCCCAAGACGACGCCACTTGTCCCTATCCTCCGATTTCCTCATCCAGCGCCTACCAGCGGCCTTGCATAGGTCGTCGGTCGATCGGGCTGGAGGGTGTCCGACACTACGTTTACCGAGACGCGGTCTCCACTCCAGGACTCGTTTGCTCCATCGGCTATCGGCAAATATTTCATTTAATGTGCCCTAATGTTCTATTTCTCCCGCCAGTTTGGGAAAAACAGAACGAAATTTCTTAATTACTATTTAAGGCCGCTTTCTGATTTACCATTGCAGCAGCGTTATGGAATCGGTATGCTCAGTATATTCAATACCGAAAGCTTACCGAGCACCATATATAGCGTTTCCTGATTCGCTCGGAGACTGCTACTTCCGCACAGATACTCTCAAAAATGTTTTTATGTTACATATATTGAAAACATATGTATAAAACACGAAAGTATTTCTAATGGTGCGTCTTCATCTGGGATAAAGTTAAAGGTTATATAGGCCGTTTCACGCAGACGTGACGACATTAAATATTAACTAAGAACGTATGTATGTTCACTAAAGTGGCTATGCGTTAACGCCGTTATTTTTTAACGCTTTAAATAAGACGTATTCGGCCACAGCCTCAATGTTTAACACTAACGCAGATGAAGCCCCAGCAATAATTCATTGATGTTATAGTATAGGTCTACTTTAATTTTTTTAATGCAGTTCTAGCCTGTATGGCACTAATCTAATTCTGAATGTTAGTTTGTATTTTTTTAAATCCACCTTTAGACATTGCGTCTCTCGCAATACTCGGGATTAATGATCATCATGTGGAATGAAAGAAACTTCAGAATGTACTTTCATACCATTTGAATAGGATAATCTGCATTTGTTTATGTCCTTACACGGCCTCATAACATACCTACTTCTTTATTAATCCTTTATAGTAATGCTTCATTGAATAAATAAAATATGTGGAGCGGGAATTACTCGCGATTTTATTTTCCATACAAACATTAGACCATATATAGATGGAGTATCTTCATTCAAAGTAATATCTACTATTTAAGCTTTTACGTTCTATTAAAACTAGTTCTGGAAAGTATTTGGGTGATGTCAAATTCTAAAAAAATGATCGATCACGTTATTTTCTTAGTTTTCTTAGAATTGGTTTATTTTGTTTGCAGCCGACCATCTTTGATTCACATTAATTCAGTTTCATTTAGTCACACGCTACGCCTTATACATAATACGTGTATTATTGTAAATTTCAGATTACTTATTTATCAAATTAATAAATAGCCACAGATGGCAAATGAAGATAAGTTGCAAACGTGCGAGAAAAATCATGTGTGTGAGTGTTTTTACATTCTTTATTGTCTAAAACCTTAATTATTTTTTAAATTATGGTTACAAAAATGGTATGTATAAGTTTATTATATAATTGTAATGTGTTTTATTTTTATATCACTGATGTATGTACATTGACGATCTACGCAACTTCTTGACAACATACTTAAATAATGTTGGCAACTTACTATTTTATTATAGTTTCGAAGGATAGCGGAAAGAATACAGCATCCAATTTACTAACAGACTAGATCTATTTAAATTATATTATACACTAATAAGATACATAGACATATTTTAAAAACAATAGTTTAGTTATTTATTTAGATAACATATATTTTATTATTGCAGATTACGACAATGACAGTATTCAGTTCACAGATCCTCTACATGACTTAATTATAGACGAAGGTAACGATGCAGTTTTGGAATGTAAAGTTGAGGGATATCCCCCGCCAAAATGTTTTTGGTATAAAAACGGAAAACTTATCAAATCGAATAAAAAAATTAAAATATATACAGAAAAATGTTGGCAAAGACTGGAAATACTTTCTGCTGAGCCCAATGATCATGGCTTATACAACATTATCTGTAAAACAGATTCATCAGTTAAGACAGCAAAAGCAAATTTATATGTCACCAAAAGCGCTGACGACGTCATATATACAACGGTTAAAAATGATATGAAAATAACAAAACATTTATCAGATGTTAGAATAAATGAAGGTGAGAGTATATATTTGGAGGCTACAATAAATACAGAGGCTGACATTAACTACTCGTGGTATAAAAACGCCAAAGTTTTAAAAGACAGCAGTAAACAAATAATACATCAACGAATACATAGACTTTCCTTTATAATACATACAGCAAAAGTAGAAGATACAGGTATATATTGCATTATAGCTAAAACTGAATATGGTATCGTATCAAGCTTCGCTAATGTGCAAGTATTTGACAATTGGAAAACAAATAACAATATTAATGATCATAGTTTTCATACAAATGAAATAAATGATGAAGATGAAGGTGTTATGATACAAGATCATCTTCCTGAAGAAATAGAAGCTAATGAAAACGAAGATATAAGACTGATATGTGTAGCCAAAACAGATTTTGATACAGAAATTGAATGGTTTAAGGATAAAAAAGTATTAAACGGTAATAGTGTTCCAGAAAGTTACGGTCATAATTATATAGGTTTGAAAATAAAACAACCAACAAAAAATGATACAGGAGTTTATTCTGTTGTACTACGTGATAAGAAGACTGGAAAAGATGATAATTCGAGCTGTTTTGTAACCGTTAATGGTAAGTGAAAATAACATTAAGAATATTCTAACAAACAATAACATATATTTCATAAATAATAAACTTTAGGCTCGATTTAATTAACAATTGTAATTTTTTTTATAGAAATGACACTTCAATGTTTACTATAAATCAAATGTTAGCTACAGTTTTATGGTAATCTTATCTTAATTGATTTTGTTATTTAGTGTTGTAATAAAAGCATGAAATGTTAAAAGTAATGACCTTATTGTAAAATATTAGATTAATATTATTACAACGCACACGTATTGTAACAATACGTGTGCGTTTTAATAATGTAAGTGAGAGGAGTGTACATTATTCAGGCAAAGATACATTCTCGCTGCATTATGCTGCGTTCACACTCTCTACACCTAGAATGATTTTGTAAAAGTAGCATGTTTAACAAAATTTTATTTTAATTAAAAATTCAAATGTAAAAAATATATGTAGAATATTATGCAACGAATGGTGGTCAGTATCACAATCTGGAGACTTGCAAAGAGCAGAGTTTCACAATTTCAAGTTTCAACCTCATCAAAAGAATAATTAAAGTGATAGCTTTCTCGTCGCAATTTCTGATCGCAATCTCAGAACGATAACTTATCAGTTAACAGACACTTAGATTAAATAACTTATCAGCAAAAGAATAATTAAAGCTATCCCTTTCGCTATTCGCTACCATATTTCCACAAACCCCTAATTTTAAAATTTAAATGTATCTGTCTATGTTTTGAAACTTTGATTATTCTCGGAGCTATATATGACGCAGCTACGAAGTCAGTTTCCACTCTGAACATATTATTTTAAATATCAAATAATAATTTTTTTTTTTTTATTTCAGCATCTCCAATAAATTGTTCGCCACCAGTAATTGGTTTGAAGAAACCTTTGCAATCTGCGATTGGAAGTTATGGATCTAAAACAGTTTTCGACTGTAGTTTTGAGGACACCGATCTGAAATATTACTATGTTGTCTGGTATATTGGACATTACAGGATCGAAAGATCTAATAGTCGATTTTCTGTTAGTATTCTTTATTATTATTTGTAATAGGATTTTTAAAAGTGTAAGATGATACAGTTGACAATTTTACCTAAGGTTAAAACCTAAAGTTTCAATTTGTGCCAAAACAATCATCCCATTATGGATTTTAATTAATATATGTATTAGGTGCATTTTTTATAATAAACTAAAATATCACACACACACGCAGATTGTTTATTTGCAGAAAAATATATGTGTGGTCAAGAAGGGTAAAAATGGTTCTAATTATTGACTGTCAGTGATCGCTACTTTATATCACATCAAATATTTTTACACTTCCAGGTAATATGCAAAGATGGAAACTTCCTTCTATATATTAAGAAACTTGAAACAGACATGACAGGAGAAGTTATTTGTGAGCTTCGTAGGGCGTATTCCTGTCATAAAGGCATCACAATTAGCAGTAGTGGTGCATACTTGACTGTTGTACCGCCGAAAGTTTTAGAAGACGAAAAAAATAATGCAAAATATAAAAGAGGACGAATCTATTCGGGTTCAGCAGAATGTTATGCGAATCATGCTGTAAGTTGGTAATATTTTTTTATAATAAAAAACATTATACAAAAGATGAATGGAATAATGCGAATGTATAACTTTTACTGACACCTAACATTAGCTCTAAGCTTGTTTGTTCTTTATTTCTTAAAGCATTTCTTCCTGCTTCATTCTTTGAAACCCTTAAGAGCTGCTAATATCTCGGACACATAGAATAGTAATCTCTTGGTGTTACAGAAGTCCTCATGTGGCGATTTTTATAAAAAAACTCAATCATCGATTAAATTTAAAAATATCAGTTAAATGTCGACTATTTTATAATATTCATAGTCATAATTTATTGAACTTAACCAATTTATTTATTACCGACTGTTAAGTATATCTGTACTTCTATATAAGTATAAGTATTAATCTATCGTCTTAGATTCAATTATAGTTATTCATAAATAGATATTACAATTAAAAATATCCAAGCGAACTAGTTAATAAGTGTGTTAAGCAAAGCGAAATTTAATATTTTATTATTATTGCATATGCGTTTTTAATTTTAGTTTATTAAGCCTTGTATCGATAAAAGTATAATCATTTAATCCAGAGCATTTATGTAAAAATAACATCTTTAGATATACCTAACAGATTAGTATCCCAATTACAAAAGCCCTTTAATAAACTAGACACATTTATACGTTTGACAAAAAGCTTGCGCCAAAGCTGCCTCAAACTGCCGAGAGATGGGATCAGCAGCACCATATTGCACTACACATTCTAGAAAGAGATGAGTATATGGAACCGATTCTCACATTGCTCTATGTGTCCCCACAGTATATAATTTTATTCTCTATACAATTCAGTTAACAACTCACGTAGGAGTTAAAACAGATGAAACCAACTGCTTAATATATATTGAAATATAAATTGTTCCCATTTCCTCATATATTTGCAGCACACAGTGAAAGAGGAAAATGCTAACGGAATTTCATCAGATGATCAGACTGATACTTTGTTAGATATAACATATTGCAGGTAAGTTCTACTCTCTTCATTATTTCCTGTGCTCCGCAATTTTTGTCGAGTCTAAAGCTGCATACTTATCTGCGAGATGTAACTGTAACCGAAGAGACGTGATCTATAGTGTACGCCGACATTGATCTTCGCTTCAGTGCCAGATCTAGATCTAATCCAGATCTAATTCAGAGCGTGGCAAATTCAAACTTCACAGACAAATACACGGCTCATCACTAACCCAAATTTGACCACTGCGACGTCCTATACTTTAAACTTTAAACGCACGCGTGACCATCAATGAGCGTTTGATGGCTGAAATGATAATGATGATTAAAGTAAAAATATAGCCGAGCAAGGGCGGCATTTTTTAGTTTTGCCCTCTTTGAAAAATATCAAGATCCGGGGCAGTTTCGCTTTTTTTGCTGATTGCGAGCGGGCCGTGCGTCGCTCGCCTCAAGATTGCGAGCCTGTACTGGCTAGTGAACTGTACGGCATAATTAGCAAAGTCATAGTCAAGCTTAATCATGCAGCAACACCATCGTCCTTGAGGATATTTTGGTACAAATTTTTCGAGCGATAGCGGGGATTCCATAGTCATGGTCGTTTTCCAGATGCTTTATTATTTTACTGTGAATAAAATAAAGTAAAATTGATCTCTCTTTTATAAAGATGTAGATATTAAATTTATTGTTTTGAAAAAATTTAAGGCGTAAAATGGTTTCATGTCAATAATTTGGAGGTTATGTGATGACATTTTTCTTAGCTTAAAATAAGTATAGAAAAATTATGAAACAACCATTTAGGAGTAAATCTCCTAAATGGTTGTTTCATATATATTTTTTTGATAAATTATTGATTGAATTAGCAATTTCGTTTGTGCCCCATTTTGATCTTTTGCGGCAACAAGAAAGAGCCTTAATAATTTTAATTTTACTACCAAAATATTCTCAAATAGAAATAGTAATTTCCGTGATTGTCATGTTTAGCCTTGTGCTTACAAAGTTTGAGCCGTGATGCTGTAACACCTATATCTATACATATTTCATATAAAATAAGTGGCTGCTTGACTGACTACTATCTGCACTTATTTAAGGTCAGCCATGGAGTTTGGTGTAGAATGTAAGACAATACTGTGACAATGTTTATAGAATTTCTAATTGTATTTTAAGCAAGGGTTATTTTAGACTTTTACATTTTACTTACAGATTAGAAGAAGATGGTTACTACTACTTGTACGCGACAAGAAGAGAAAACCTTATCTTCCCTGTAAGAGTTTTTATCCAAAATAAACAAGGGGCTAACGTTAATTTAAGTACCGTTATTATTGAATGGTAAGTTTGGACCATCGTACAAATTAAATTAAATATTTCGGCACCTCTACAAAAAGCATTGTTTTTAGTAAATAGAAAGAGCTCTTTTAAAATAATATACAATTCCCTACGTCGCATACATTGGCGGGTTTCGCCCAATATAATCTTTATTCCATCAGGTATTCTCACGTTGTATATTACTTTACCGTCAGCATATGGGTGTTCTTAAAATATAGGTAAATATTAGGTCTCAATAACTGCTAAAAAAGTACATATATCTTTTAGATTGTTTTTGACTTTTGTCCATACCATAGTATATGCCAGGATTCAAACTCACTACATTGCATATACTTGTAAACCCTGCAATAATAATAAAAACTGCTATTATTAAAACACCCTGGGTTGCCTGGAAGAGATCGCTATAAGCGATAAGGCCGCCCATTGTTCTAATACAAATGTATCCATATAAGTTGTCTAGATTTAAGTTTATGGTGAAATATAAAGAGTTTTCATTCATTCATTCACCCTGTGAATAAACTTTGTCGACTATACGTTTAACTTGACGTCACGATTTTAATTAGTATGTTTTATAGTCTTTTCAGCCTATTATTAACATTATTTATTAATTTATAGTCTATAACTTAAAAGGAAAAATTTATAAACTATGATTTAGTTTTAAACATTCGATAATATAGATTTCAAATACTAATATTTTCCTTATATTACTAGAACTACGAGCAAATTTATTATTATATAACAATATTATAAGCCAACATATTTATTTTCAGGGAAGATGATATCCCGCCTAATTCAGTCTGGTATAAGATAGAATACTATGAAAATAATAAGTATTATGGAATAGGCTTGACTAGTAAAGCAGCGTTTGAATTGGAATGCCCACCTGTGGGCAAAATGATGCTATTTCGTATCACTAAAATCCGACCAATGGAAGAGTGCTGCGAGTACCATCTTAGCATCGGTAAGTGATTTTTTTTACATGGTTATCTAGTTTTTGTCGCCTTAAAGAAGTTTATTTTTATCTGTAGGGTCTGTTTATATTATTTCATGGCCGTTTTGGTCGCAAAGCTTTTTAATTACTCGAAGCCAGCAAACAGATAGACCTGATGAGAAGTGGTCGCCAGCCTCTAAGATAGGGTACAGAGGTGGGATAGCGGGCTACCGGAACTCTCATTGCGCCATTCATCATATTGTTACATACCGACACTGTGCGCATTTCTTTGTACACTTTGTACAGCCAGGTGGCTGTCGTAAAAAAACGCAGTTTATTGCCTTCTATTATTTAGGAATTCCTTTCTTTGCTTTGTGTTTAGAATTTGTAATTCAGAAAAACATGCTTTTGTTATCTTACTTGTTTTATGGCTGTCATTATTGTCGAACTAATCTTTGTTGTTATTGAGTTGCGTCAAAGCTCGCCAGATGTGCGGATTAACTCAGTGAACGCGGCCCCTTTGTCGGTATTATACAGTTTAGTATAAAACAATGCCCAAACAGAGGGGTGGGGCAGTCAAGCAACGATTACGATACTAGCAAGACGTGTGTAGTACTTTCGATTAGCGATATAGTAACGGACTTTGCGCGTGTAGAGTTGCATTGAATCGTGCAGTGTGAACTGGTTGCATCCAGTTTTATTTTTACCTGTTTTATACGTGTTTGTACAGTTCTAATAAACTCTATAATAGTTCCAATGGCATTTTAATTCAAGTACTGTAGCTCGTAGCAATATGAAACACTATTTCACACCGATGTGCTGTGAGAGCGTGGTGTAACACTTATCGAGCCGACCCAGAGAGGTTTCATCAAAGTATTGATTCTATGAATAAGTATCGCCATACAACACAGCTGTAAAAACAGCATGGAGGCTGACCCGTAACTACTGGCCAATAATGGGCAAGAAACTGAGCAAGACAAATAAAAATAGCATGCTCTCGTTTCGGAGGCCAAGACCTCTACCCAAAGGACCCACTTTGGGAAACTGAGCCAACTGAATAAATATACAGCGCAGCAATGCAGCCAGCCTTCTGGACACGCTTCCATCTGGTAGCGATTTGTTACATAGTCTTAATCTATATTTATATATTAGTTTATTTTTAATACTTAATTATATTTTTAAGTTAGTTTTAGTTAATTATTGTAGCTTATAATTATAATCTATTTGATCCAAAATAAAAAGGAAAAAAATTGGAAAGAAGTTGTCTTCTATTTGTCGCTATACAGTGGTGCGGTGAAATCGTGAAACCTACTTAAGTGATAAAATAGATTTTGAAAAATAGAGTATATTATTTAGAAAAATAACAAAGTTAAGTAATTTTTATTTGTTTTAGGGCCGATTTGAAAAGTTACCCGTTGAATAAATTATAACCTGACTAAATTCTAAAGTGAAACAATTCACTGTTTTATTCATTATAATTTTTATTATAATATTCTTCGCCTCTACGGAACCCTTATCTGCACGTGGACCTTTACGCACCTAACCTTTTTTAACCATTGTTCATCATAGTAACCAATTTTTTATCTAAATTTCCATATTTCCTCATGTCATTCCCAAAGTCAGCGCAACGCTGTTTATGTAAACATAACAATTGTTTTATACTTTCAAAATTTGTTTTAATTATTTATATGTATTTTCTACAGCACCTTCATTAGAAAGGTTAGAAAACCCTGTGAAAAATCACGAACTGAAGCCAATGGAATTATTTGAAAAAGAATATACCAAAACCGGTGACGTAATAGGCTGTGGCGCATTCGGCAGTGTTACGTTAGTGAAAGATGCTGCAGGGCAATATTTAGCAGCAAAGATAGTTAAAACACGCACTCAGAAGAAACGGGATACTGCTGTGAGAGAATACGAGATGATGAAGAAACTAAAGCATCCTAAGTTGGTGGAGCTTATTGACGCTTATGTCGCAAAAGATTCGTTTGTCTTCATTATGGATTAGTAAGCATTTAATGAACTATTGTTTTTTTTATAAAGAAACAGCCTGTAAACTGTCCCTTTTTTGCTCTCCGATCTCTAATTCTTTCACACAACAGTTCATACGCAATCTAGCGCGGTTGACTGACGACCTGCGCTAGATTGACGACATAGGAGCTATACGAGAAAAGCGAATTTGATCGGGATATGTGGCACAAGCTAGAGGAGCCTTACGTCCAGCAGTGAACTGTGACTGTTAAAGATGATATTTGCTCTTTTATGATGTAATTGATCATATTGCAATCGTTTCCTATCATAAAGTCTGTTGTCTAAGAGTGACTCTAAATGCAAAAGTATTTGTTAACTTATTACAAAATGCATCGTAGGTTTATCTAACGAATGAGTAAAGGAGATTTGGAATGAGCTCCCAGCCGTGGTTTTCCCACAGCACTACATTATGAGGTTTTTTTAAAAGGGTGTCATAAAATTTCTTCGAGGCCGGCAGCGCGTTGGTGACAGCTCTGGTGTTGCAAATGTTTGTAGGCGGCGGTAACCGCTTTCCATCAGCTGGGCCGTCTGCCTGTCTGCTGTACTCCAGCTATAAAAAAGAGTCGACTACAATGAACTGTGACGACAGT
This sequence comes from Dendrolimus pini, assembly GCA_949752895.1. Taxonomy (NCBI): domain Eukaryota; kingdom Metazoa; phylum Arthropoda; class Insecta; order Lepidoptera; family Lasiocampidae; genus Dendrolimus; species Dendrolimus pini. Next base: position 7,352,374 of record OX457125.1, on the reverse strand, counting down.
ACTTTGATTTCATGTTAGCGTAGAAAGTTATGACGTGATAATTAAAACGTTTTAAACAGCATACTTATAGTAATTAAAATTATTTTTAACATAAACACCAAAAATTAACTTCCGTATGGTCTAGGATTGAGCACGCTCATCTACAAGACACTATTTTTAGTTATTTAATGTAATTGTTTATATTTTATAGCCTTTGGGGAGGTGAACTATTCGATCGTATAGTGGAAGAGGAGAATATCAAAGAAGTAGACGTAGTTCCTTACGTCCGGCAAATTTGTGAAGCTCTCCGATATTTGCATCAGAATAAGATTGCACATTTAGACTTGAAACCTGAGAATATTATATGCCTGAATCCCAATTCTGGTCAAGTGAAGATAATTGATTTTGGTTTAGCTCGAGTTCTGGTCGAGGGCAATGTTACAAGGGCGATTTATGGCACAAGGGATTATGTTGCTCCTGAGGTGTTGAACTTTGAAAGCTTGACACTCGCTTGCGATATGTGGAGTCTTGGTGTAGTTACGTATATGCTGTGAGTAGTGTTTTTATGTCTGAGACTTGAAATATCTTGACAAATACGGAACTTATAAAAAGCTTTACATCTGTTCCGTCTTTGTATCTATATCACGACCTTTTTACCGACAGGGTCTATGTAAATAAAATATGTCAAGACGATATATATTCTACATGTCACTATAAAATGTAATAAAGTCGGAGAATAACTAAAATTTAGAGTTAGTAAACCTAGTAGAGTAGACATTTTTATTTAATATAGCCTATTGCCTATTTTTTATTTTTTACTCTAACTTCATTACCGTGTGTATATTATGGACTAATAGACAAGCGGTTGCATATATTTATAGGGGGTTCCTCTGTTACAAATTGTTTATGAAACCCTTAAAATCAAATTGGTACAGCTTTAAAATACTATCAAAGAATTTTAGTTCGATATGTGGGGTACTATAAATTAAGTTCTTTTAAGGTTTCGCAGTCACTTCGGAACTCTTTTCTATAACTAATGATCACTAATTCATATCTCGCAATCTATTGACTTAAATAAATAAATAAACTCTTTTTGAAACATCGTTATGATTGAAACCTATCTTACGATACCCTACACGCTTATTTGCACTGAACGACAATGTATAATGCCTCAGAAAGATGAGATGAATGATGACAGACAGTATGTATGGCGGCTATCCTTAATTTTTAGTTTTTTGCGATTTCTCTATACCGAACATACAAATTATACCGAATATACCACATATAGCAAATACATTACACAGAAGATAACCCCTTTCTAATTTGTATCTATGTATAGGCAGCGTTTCGAAAAATATGTCTGCAAAAGACAGGCAGACAAATGGGTGGACTATAAAACTTATAAAATGATTTATTGTTTACCTAAAAAAGTTTATAATTTTTATTATAGCTTATCAGGTGTGATGCCTTTCGCTGGCGACTCATGGCCAGAGCGTTCAACGAACATTATAATGGCTAATTATAACTACGAAGAAACAGCGTTCAGTGAGATTTCTGATTTGGCAAAGGACTTTGTCGACCAGCTCCTAGTCTTGGAAGCAAATAAGCGTTTGTCAGCGGAAGCAGCTTTGAAGCACAAATGGATAGTTGAAGGACCTCCCAAAGGCATCAGAGCTGGACATATGAAACGAACAAGGGAGAATCTCAAATCTTATTTGGCGAATTACAGAGCTCGATGGCAGGTTAGTTATCTCCACCTATCAATTACATATTTTTGCAATTGTCAAAGTCAGCCTTTGAATTCATGATCTTCAACGTCTCAAGTCTCAAGTTTCTATGTAAAAATAACATATTTATTATTTTTACGCCCATATACATATTATACTCTACAAATGTCCCATAGTTGCTCAGACATCATTTTAAAGTCATACATAACCAACATCAAATCCTTCTTTCTTTTAAAAACAAGTTTAATAGGTCAGTAAGTTCAATGTGCAGGGGCTTATGTTGTTTTCTTTCACCATCAGTATTAGTTGTAAGCTTATTGCCTCTTCAAATTAAATACAGACGTTTAAGAGCTATCTAACTTTGCATCAAAAACAAAAATTATGTGTTATTATATACTAAGTTAGAAAAATTGACTAAGCAATGGTGCGAGTACTAAAATAAAATAAGACCAGGTTGATTGACCAGGCGCATCTGTATCCTTTAGTGTTACCCTGTTTTTATACTCAAAGTAAAACACATGTGCGGCGAGCGGAATTCACTCACAAGCAGATGTCGTGAGCCCATAATTTCTTTAGTATATGGACATAGTATCAGCGAAGCAAGTGCACGAAATACACTAAGCTATGTTCCCAATTCAGGATCTGACTAGCAGTCGGAGCAGGGGAGAGCCAACTAAATAACGGTTTCTACTCGTCAAATGCGTACATGATTTTTTTTTCAGAGACATTTACTAAAAGTCGGCAATTTCGTACGTGACCTATGGTTTGCAGGCTACGGGAAATGTATGGTAGTACCACGGAAGATTTTTTTTTTTAATTTTAAGGCGTCATGTAAACGTAATTTGTGTCCTTAAAGCGTTCCTGCCCCCCGCTCACCACTTTCCTTTGTGTATAAAACTGTCCTATAGGTATATATGCCGGCCTATAGTGCTGTAAGTATCAGCATAGCTGACAGACATTACGCTTCATGGATACTGTTTTCACGAGTAGGAATGTGAGATTTTCGCCAGAACTGCAGTCATTGCAGCCCTCGGCGGTTTTTAATTTTCTTTAATTGCAAATGCTTTTTGTAATAATCGGAGTAACACCGTCCTATCATACTTTAAAAAAAATCTATCCGATTTGTTTAGAAATTGACATAATAGCTTTTATTCAAAATCAAGATTTTATTTTTAGAATCATATAACGTAAATAATTACCAATGCCTTAATGGCGTGTTCACTTAAAGTTACTATAAATTATCAAAGTATGTCACCTGAGCCGAATGTTAATTACAAAACTTGTTTTTAACACGTTTTTAGTAGTTATCTACCAAATGTTGTTACATCCATAAATAAGTATATAATATACTACCATTGCATGATCAGTCATAACAATTTACAAATTATACAGCTATTACGTATGAATCTTTATGGAAGTTTGTTTGTAAATTCTTGAATATGACTTAATTTACTTTTAACCGATAATAATCGCTAGACAAACTCACATATTGAATATCCCAAAGAAAATTAAGCTAGTACTTTGGGTAACATATAACAGTCAACTCTGGACCCTTAGACACTCAGTGTAAGGTAGATTAAAGAAAGTTCATAATATTTTATTAAGTTTTCGCGACTAGTATTCATAATAAAACTACATGTTAACGGTTTTAAGCGCGGTATTTGATTTTTATTATTCCGACGTTTCGGTCACTTCTTGGTAGCCATGATCACGGAAGCAGCGATGTTAAGTATCAATAAGCATTGTTAAAGTTTTATTTAGACAATTTGTTAATTTTGAGTTTGTAAGTTTACGAAATTTACCCAATTGGTAATCAAACCCATAACTTCTCTGTTGTAATGAACCCCTCTGATGTTTTGGCAATGAGACCGCGTCAAAATTCACACACAACAATCATGTCATACGTTACCTCGGAGGGTAAAAAAATAATATAAGTAAAGTATCTCGCAATACCTGTTGCACATCATGTAATTTATGTTCCAAGACAGTTATTTAAAAAACAAACAATCTGCGAAATTTATGTCTAAGTACTTTTCTTACCTAGCTACTAAATAAATAGAATTCAACTCACAGTGGTGAGTTGAATTCTCTAACAACAGCTAACATATGAATGAGTCTTACTCGGTATTATGCTCCACGCTTGCAACATAAAAAAGATAGGTCGCACCAGTCATTTTAGTCCCAGTAATTAAAAATCATAGTATAAAAACATCAATATTGTTTTTCAAGATCTGTCTAAATATACACAGAAAGTACGGCAGCCGTCTCTAATTTTAGTTGTTTCACAATTTTATATACAAACATTATTATCACTCCTGTTTGGCATAGAGGTAGGAGTATACAATGCATCTACACTTACCGCGATCTAAGCACACGCTTTCCATTTACCTACTTTCACTAATATTTAGAATAGGTATGTAGCATTTAAGAAATCTTAATTTGTACAGTTTAAAATTGAAGCAGTTCTTTCTTAGGCGGTAACATGGTACAAATGCTGTAGGCTGCGTAAGGAGTGATGCTGCACGCGACCGCGAAGTATGCTTATCTCAAACGTACATGCTCATCCATACGCTGTGCTCGTTGTACGCCGCGTTCTCGAGCATTCCAGCGTAAATACGTCGAGTTTTTGACGTCAATTGATTTGACATACTCGGGCTTCGTCTGGGATAATGTTATATATATATTAACTGTGGCCCAATGCATCTTATTTTTAGCGATAAAAACAATGCCCTAAGCGAATAGTGTTAATAACATAAGTGTTTTTTTAGTGCGATCCTGACAAACAGGCAGACGGCCCAGCTTATGGAGAGTTGTTACCATCGCCTATAAACATTTGCAACACCAAAGGCAAAGTCCACACTTTGCCATCCTTTGACATGGGATAAAGAGGATTTTTTTTTTAAATTTATTGCATGTGTTCAGTAGGAAGGCAAACAGCCCACTTGATGGAAAGCTGTTACCATCGCCTAAGGACATTTGCAACACCAAAGGTGCTACAAATGCGCTGCTGCTCTCTTAAAGGAGACTGGAACCTGGTCACTAATACCGGAACACAACACAAGGTTGTTATGGCGGCATCTAGGGGTGGTAGCCCTACCACCTGGCTGTGGGTTGTTTTGTCGCCTCTTACGACAGGACACCCGGCCGTAGGAAATTGTACTCTTTCTCCGTTCCTGGGGGTAAGGGGAACAAACAGGAGTAAGGGGATAGTGGGGATGTGATTTTGGCTTCGAATAGGATAGGACAGGAAAGATAGGATAGTGGGAGCGGGAGGAAATGGGCCATCGAAACTTTCTCTCACCGCAAGAAACACTATTAGTTCAAGGTTAATCGTTTTCGAGTGTGGTATCACACCGAACGAAGCGACCTTAACAGCTGTAATTAAGATAATGATTCCAACATAGCTTTAATACGTTAAACATACACATACGCGACTATTAATATAACGTCATTCACAATTGTCAACAATATCGCATCTCAAATTACGCACTAAGCCCTTCGCTAAAAAGAGGGCATTGTATATCTACATATTCATGAAACGATTAATAACTATTATTATCCCAGATAAAGCAGTGGTAGTAGATATCATCACCCAGTCCATTGATGTAATAGAAGACTGACGCGTGTATAGTTTCTAGAGTGACCTTCGGTATAACCTCAATCCGCATTTGAAAACGAACTACAACCTCGATTGATTATAAACGCCACTTTCAGCATGTTTGATAAACCATGACCTTACCCATTTTTCCTTATTTTCAGAGAGCTGGCAACGTTATGATAGCGGCACTAAGACTGCGCACACACGCAAATTCTCTGCGCGGGCTTGTACATCAAACTCTCGCGCCGTGTGTCTCCTAGAATACTCGTATTCACCAAAACCGATTCTGCAGTACCGGTATTGGATTATTGTCTATCCTTAACATATTATCTCTGATAGAAATAATAAAAATTAGCCTTGCATGTATGTGTCAGACATTAATTAAAATTGTATGTAATATGTTACAGTGTGTATGCTATGGAGTTCAACAAACTCATATTCTTTTGTACTCTTTTTGTTATACTCCTAAATAAATAAGTACACACCCTCATCTATGGTATGGAGAGTAGAGAGATGGAAGAAGAATACTCGCCACTAATTCTGTGGCCGCAGGGTGTTTTGCACTCTGCAGTGGCAATAGACAAGGCTATATCAGCCGCCGCTTGCCAGGACTTACGCGGAGTAGGTGATGGCCATTTCTCGCGCTAGATATAGGCGAGGGGAAGGAATATATGGAATTCTAGGGGTATTCCAATCAAATGCAACCTACCTCTACCAGGGTAGGCTCATAGCAATTTATACGTCACTGACACTTTCATTATCCCAAATAGAGCAGTAACAGCAGAAAATAAAATTTAATTTATTTAAGTATTCCAAATTACGGATAAATATGAGCAGAATGAGCATAGGCCCATACTATATTTAACACCAATTGTATTAAAAATTAAAATAAATTAGAATAGTACAGTAAATTCATTATTCAAATATATCCTGTTCAAAATCCTCTTAATAAAATGTTATGACTATATAGTCAGAGTATACCTACTATATATAGGGATATCCCTAATTTACAAAAACAATCACTAAATATATCTCATTTTATGAGAACAGTACACGGCTACTCTTGCCCAGAGCAGATTGGCGGGTTTCTCACATCCATAATTGCAGCTCTGTGAAGTTGGCACCTCGAGTTGCGAATTTTTAAAAGAACAATATCTCATTCGTTTGTCCATCGTTAGTCCACGTTTGCCCAGGAAAAATTTTCGTTTGCCCACCCTTGGTTCAAAAGTTATTGAACAAAAACTTTTTTGAAAAAAGAAATTCCGGTTCTCCCATATTTTCGCAAGGTTTAATGTTTTTTGCACTTGAATGGACTTTATAGTTAGCTGATCCAATGAACTCGAGACTTTATAGTTAGCTGATCCAATGAACTCGATTGTCCAGGCAAAAGTTTCGTTTGTCCACCCCCAGATCAAAAGTTATTGAACAAAAACTTTTTTTGAAAAAAGAAATTCCGGTTCTTCCCATATTTTCGCAAGGTTTAATGTTTTTTGCACTTGAATGGACTCTATCGATAGCTGATCCAGTCAACTCGATTGTCCAAGAAAAAGTTTAGTTTGTCCACCCCCAGATCAAAAGTTATTGAACAAAAACTTTGTTCTGGAAAAAGTAATTTTGGTTCTTTCCATATTTTCGCGAGGTTTGATGTTTATGACACATGAATGGACTTTTTCGTTAGCTGATCCAATACACTCGATTGTCCAGGCAAAAGTTTCGTTTGTCCACCCTCAGATCAAAAGTTATTATTGAACAAACACTTTGTTTTGGAAAAAGTAATTTTTGTTCTTTCCATATTTTCGCGAGGTTTATTGTTTATTACACTCGAATGGACTTTATCGTTAGCTGATCTAGTGAACTCGATTTTCCAGGCAAAAGTTTCGTTTGTCCACCCCCAGATCAAAAGTTTTTGACCAAACACTTTGTTTTGGAAAAAGTAATTTTTGCTCTTTCCATATTTTCGCGAGGTTTAATGTTTATGACACATGAATGGACTTTATCGTTAGCTGATCCAATGAACTCGATTGTCCAGGCAAAAGTTTTGTTTGTTCACCCCCAGGTCAAAAGTTTTTGAACAAACACTTTGTTTTGGAAAAAGTAATTATTGTTCTTTCCATATTTTCGTGAGGTTTAAAGTTCATGACACTCGAGTGGGCTTTATCGTTAGCTGATCCAGTGAACTCGATTGTCCAGGCAAAAGTTTCGTATTTCCACCCTCAGATCGAAAGTTATTATTGAACAAACACTTTGTTTTGGAAAAAGTAATTTTTGTTCTTTCCATATTTTCGCGAGGTTTAATGTTTATGACACATGAATGGACTTTATCGTTACCTGATCCAATGAACTCGATTGTCCATGCAAAAGTTTCGTTTGTCCACCCTCAGATCAAAAGTTATTATTGAACAAACACTTTGTTTTGGAAAAAGTAATTTTTGTTCTTTCCATATTTTCGCGAGGTTTATTGTTTATTACACTCGAATGGACTTTATCGTTAGCTGATCTAGTGAACTCGATTGTCCAGGCAAAAGTTTTGTTTGTTCACCCCCAGGTCAAAAGTTTTTGAACAAACACTTTGTTTTGGAAAAAGTAATTTTTGCTCTTTCCATATTTTCGCGAGGTTTAATGTTTATGACACATGAATGGACTTTATCGTTACCTGATCCAATGAACTCGATTGTCCATGCAAAAGTTTCGTTTGTCCACCCTCAGATCAAAAGTTATTATTGAACAAACACTTTGTTTTGGAAAAAGTAATTTTTGTTCTTTCCATATTTTCGCGAGGTTTATTGTTTATTACACTCGAATGGACTTTATCGTTAGCTGATCTAGTGAACTCGATTTTCCAGGCAAAAGTTTCGTTTGTCCACCCCCAGATCAAAAGTTTTTGACCAAACACTTTGTTTTGGAAAAAGTAATTTTTGCTCTTTCCATATTTTCGCGAGGTTTAATGTTTATGACACATGAATGGACTTTATCGTTAGCTGATCCAATGAACTCGATTGTCCAGGCAAAAGTTTTGTTTGTTCACCCCCAGGTCAAAAGTTTTTGAACAAACACTTTGTTTTGGAAAAAGTAATTATTGTTCTTTCCATATTTTCGTGAGGTTTAAAGTTCATGACACTCGAGTGGGCTTTATCGTTAGCTGATCCAGTGAACTCGATTGTCCAGGCAAAAGTTTCGTTTGTCCACCCTCAGATCAAAAGTTATTATTGAACAAACACTTTGTTTTGGAAAAAGTAATTTTTGTTCTTTCCATATTTTCGCGAGGTTTAATGTTTAAGACACATGAATAGACTTTATCGTTAGCTGATCCAATGAACTCGATTGTCCTGGCAAAAGTTTCGTTTGTCCACCCTCAGATCGAACGTTATTATTGAACAAACACTTTGTTTTGGAAAAAGTAATTTTTTTTCTTTCCATATCTTCGCGAGGTTTAATGTTTATGACACATAAATGGACTTTATCGTTAGCCGATCCAATGAACTCGATTGTCCAGGCAAAAGTTTCGTTTGTCCACCCTCAGATCAAAAGTTAGTATTGAACAAAACCTTGATTTGGAAAAAGTAATTTTTGTTAACGAAACTTTTGCCTGGACAATCGAGTTCATAGGATCAGCTAACGATAAAGTCCATTCATGTGTCATAAACGTTAAACCTCGCTAAAATATGGAAAGAACAAAATTACCTTTTCCAAAACAAAGTGTGTGTTTAATAACACTTTTTGATCTGAGGGTGAACAAACGAAAGTTTTGCCTGGACAATCGAGTTCATTGGATCAGATAACGATAAAGTCCATTCATGTGTCATATACATTAAACCTCGCAAAAATATGGAAAGAGCAAAAATTACTTTTTCCAAAATAAAGTGTTTGTTCAATAATAACTTTTGATCTGAGGGTGGACAAACGAAACTTTTGCCTGGACAATCGAGTTCACTGGATCAGATATCGATAGAGTCTATTCATGTGTCTTAAACATTAAACCTCGCGAAAATATGGAAAGAACAAAAATTACTTTTTCCAAAACAAAGTGTTTGTTCAAAAACTTTTGATCTGGGGGTGGACAAACGAAACTTTTGCCTGGACAATCGAGTTCATTGGATCAGCTAACGATAAAGTCCATTCAAGTGCAAAAAACATTAAACCTTGCGAAAATATGGGAAGAACCGGAATTTCTTTTTTCAAAAAAAGTTTTTGTTCAATAACTTTTGAACCAAGGGTGGGCAAACGAAACTTTTGCCTGGACAATCGAGTTCATTGGATCAGCTAACGATAAAGTCCATTCAAGTGCAAAAAATATTAAACCTTGCGAAAATATGGGAAGAACCGGAATTTCTTTTTTCAAAAAAAGTTTTTGTTCAATAACTTTTGAACCAAGGGTGGGCAAACGAAACTTTTGCCTGGACAATCGAGTTCATTGGATCAGCTAACGATAAAGTCCATTCAAGTGCAAAAAACATTAAACCTTGCGAAAATATGGGAAGAACCGGAATTTCTTTTTTCAAAAAAGTTTTTGTTCAATAACTTTTGAACCAAGGGTGGGCAAACGAAAATTTTTCCTGGGCAAACGTGGACTAACGATGGACAAACGAATGAGATATTGTTCTTTTAAAAATTCGCAACTCGAGGTGCCAATTTCACAGAGCTTCCGCATTGCCGCGCTGGATGACAACTCCGATGCAGTGCTCCAAGTACAGGCCAGACTTTTGGTTTCATGAAACAAATTGAATAACTTCAAGATAAAGCCATTCTTCACAATTATTATAAAAATATAGCCTTATAGCGACTAACATAGATTTGATAAAACATAATAAATGAGTCGTATAATTCCAATACCCACCAACTCCCTTAAAAATCAAAATTAAGATATGTATGTTTCTGGATAGTCTACGAAATTTCTCGTATGTCATTTTGTTCGTTTTATACCAAAAACCGCCAACTTCCAAATAATTTGACATCAAAGTTTCGAATTTGTTCCAAAATCCGAGATATTAGAACACTTTTTTGCTTTTACTGACAATAATATGTTGCGTGTGGAGTTAGCGGATATTGGAATTATACGACTCAAATTACATCTGTTCTGTAGTAAGCTAGACAAGAGACCATAATATGGTAAGAAAGAGGGGAATGTGCAAGATGTAAAAAAGATTAAAATTATAATCACTGTTCGTAATTGTCATAATATAAGATAGATAGATATATATATATATATATATATATATATATATATATATATATGTATATATATATATGTATATATATATATATATGTATATATATATATGTATATATATATATATATACGACGGAATTATACGACTCAAATTACATCTGTTCTGTAGTAAGCTAGACAAGAGACCATAATATGGTAAGAAAGAGGGGAATGTGCAAGATGTAAAAAAGATTAAAATTATAATCACTGTTCGTAATTGTCATAATATAAGATAGATATATATATATATATATATATATATATATATATATATATATATGTATATATATATATATATATATATATATATATATATATATATATATATATATCAAGATACCGTTGAAATGTATCGAGATTTTACGGTAAATTTGAAGCAGAGCTGTTTTAAAATAATTACATAAAAATCTATGCCATGATTATACGACGCCGATAAGACGCCCTGCGCAACATCGAAACGTTCGCGTACAACAATGGTCAACGACGACGCAAACATTTTTATCAGGCTTCATATTTTTAAATTCGTGGTAGCGTAATGTCTAGCACACGTGTCCCAAATTGTAAGGGCGCGGATTCGATGGCCGGAACGTATGCCCTATGCTAACAATAGAGAATGAACACATTGAAATCAAAGCTCCATATCGAGATAACCTATGTGTCAAACCTGCCTAGCCGCCTTGGACAAGCGTAGCGTATACTCAAGGAGAGTATACGCTACGCTCCCTATAGTGGCAGCCCGGAGCCCAGGAGTGGACGTTTATGGACTATTATTATAAATTTTTTAAATTGTCCTGATTCCAATGCAACGCTTGGTTCAATCCTCAAAGGTAATTTAATCAATCCAATGCATCCACGAATATTAATTACATATTGATTACAATCTTGTTTTCTGTCCCATGAGAGTAATTAATTAGCTTAGTGCTAATAGTCGTATTAAAAAGATTATTTCTTTATTTTATTTCTGAATCTTTATTCAAATTGTACTAACCAAGGGAACCGTCCTTGAGCAAACCTGACGAATATACTCCGAATTTCAGGGTAACGGGCAACTGCCCGTTGCCCTAAAATGTGAAGACGTTACAAGATATGACGTAGAATAGTTAAAAGTATAATAATAATGTATTTATTATTTCCTCCATTAATTACTATATCGTATCACATCGTCAATTTTGGTAAAAAAGCAGAGTTGCAACGAACAGTATATAAGGTAAAACCGAATATCGAACCAACTCTCTGGTCGAATAGCCAAAAGTCTTAAGTTGATAAGGCAGAAAAGAAAATATTTTTCATCATAATAAATGCTCTATTCAATTATTTTTCTAGATAGTCGAATTTCAATACAATTCTTCTCTGTATAATTTTTTCTTTATGTTCTGATTTATTTTTGTTTAAATTATTATGAATATCTAGAACAATGTATAAAAAACCGATAAATAAAACTACTACATACTTTTTATTCCAATTCACTATCGGATGCTCATTTCACTGTTCCCAAAATGCTGGCCGCATTTCCACGCACTATGATAATACTAAAGCGTTGCCTAAATACAGGCCTGCCTTTTGGTCATGTGAGATAAAATTATAATTTATATAAGTGATTTTTTCTTCATCACCTAGATAAATGACGAACGTGTGCAGCAGCCAGACTAACAAATACTAACAATCCTTATATAATATAATAAAAATACAGAAAAAAACAATGATGAACGATAAAATGTGTAATAAAATTTAATATAGTAAATCACTTTTTTCAATTTTTCCATTCAAACTTTTAAAATGCTAAAAAAGGTTTACGACTTTAGAAGCGTAAATCTCGCCACTGTTTGATTAAACAGATACAAAGCTAATAAATTCGTAACAATGCGACTGTGTCCACTTAACTTTTCATTTTGTAGCGGGATATAGAATACAGGTTCATTCCAAATACCGTTCATACAGGCCTAGTACTTTTCATAAAAAATAGCTATTACTTGTAGAGATAGACAGACGTATAAATATGGCAATTTTGTGAAGGATTCGTTTTTATCAAAACTGATATTTTAAAAACATGTGTTTACTTAATACAAATGGAAATGTTTTCACAGTTTCACTTAATTTAAGTGCTATTATTTCGGAAAGGAGGAAGCGAAAGAGCACTGGAAGCCGCGTAGTCGGAAAGAGGGACCCTCCTTTCCACTCGATTACTCGAAGCACCTAAGGTAGATCTGTGATAAATTCATGTCGCGACCTGCATCAACAACCCCGAATAAATTCCAAGAGTTTTATAACCGACTTTCTATCTTGTTTTTTTTACTGTAAGAAAATATTGGAAGCGACACGTAGTAAAAATATTAAGAGGCTGTTAAAAGGTAAATTTTAAGAACGTGGATGAAATTATAACCTGCTTTCTTTCACTGTGCATTATTTGCATATCGTCTAGGGATGAGTGGGCGATCAACATCGCCAGTCCCCACCCGGGGCCTTTCCAAGAATTTTGTTTTATTTACCGTCTTATGATAGTAGGGTTTTAACTTTAATTAGGTGTTTGGAAGTTTCTCAGGACTTATGACGGAGTTTAAATCTCTTATTTTTCATTCAAAAATGTAAGAGTGTCGCATTAAGTATTATTATCTCCTTTTTTAGACGATTGTTAATTTCACTCTATTCACTTTATGGCACTAGGATCGATTCATCGTAACTATACTTGCGTAACATAATTAAGGCAAACTATAGCAATGTTGGCACCCCACTTTGACGGATCTCACCCAACAATGAGCACGCAATCAATTTATTAAAAATATGAATAAAAATTAATCATTTTAATTTCGTACCCATGTACAAATATTACCATTATTAATATTATTATGTAAAGCAAAAACTTTGTACCTCTTTTTACGAAATTTGCGCGGACGGAGGAGTACGACATTTCGCACACTTTTAGTTTGTATAGAGGAGTGAAAAACGCTAATTTTTAATTATGCATAAAAAATACATTAAATTAATTTAAAAAATCATTACATACATGGCCATGTATTTGACATACACACGCATATATTATTATATTGTCTTGTTTATTGTTATAGTCAAATTAACAGTATAATAGCCTTGGCGAAATCTTTGATTATAGAAGTATTACGAGTATATAGCCTTTGACAACAGAACCTTAGTAATGTTCAAACTTATAATTTAAATTAATTATGGTCAGATTTCGACCACAAGGCGACCACTAGTTATTATCATTGTACGTATATTTACAAAATAAAATAATATTAAAATTTCTTAGAGTTTTCTATAAACTAATGAGGTGCCAATCATTGTGTGGGATGCCAACAATATTATAGTTTTTCCTATTTAGAATCTCAATAGATCTCAGTCAAATTTCGATACTACTATATAAATATATATATATAATATCAGCCCATAAATGTCCCACTGCTGGGCTCGGAGCTCCTATCATAGGGGGAAAACGGACAGTATACCCGCCACGCTTGTCCAAGGCGGCTTCGCAGGTTTGACACATCGGTTATCTAGATGTGCGGGTTACATCACGATGTTTTCCTTCACCGTTGTTAGCACGTGGTAATTGTAACAATATGCACATTAGATCAGAAAACTGACTAAGAGGTGCTTGCGTTCCGGTCAGGATCGAACCCACGCCCTTCGCTTTAGGGACGCGTGCGCTAACCATTACGCTACCACGACTTTACCTACCTGGGTACCTACTGTCCCTTTCAAATAAAGAGACAGAGACATAATATTGTCGATATGTCGCTAAATCTCATTACATTGGCCACGATCAATGCACAAGGCGATCCCTACTGTTCCGCCGACTGCACAAAATTCGTGCCTGGATATCTACGGCCTGCGGCGCCTTCATCGAGCTGCTAACCACACTGCAGTTAGTCATAGTGCGCTTAACGTCAGACTAACTCAAAGTAATTTTATAGGATTCAGGAGCATTAAAAGATAAATGGTTTTGATTGCAATGAAACTAATAATCAAAGCCAAAAAGTTTATTATAATTTACTCAAGAACAACAAAATGAAAAAATAAAAGTAATGCAAAAACCTTAAAAATAAGTATTTAAAGAACGGGTGAAAACAAATTGAAAAAATAAAAGTGATGCAAAAACCTTAAAACTAAGTATTTAAAAATCCAGTGCAAACAAATAAAAGAACAAGCCGATGATAATACACCTATAAAATAACTTAACCTAAAATGTAAAAAGTGCAAACAAACTAAAACTACAAAAGAACATGGGCGAAACTTCCGAGCGCATCATTGGACAAAGTAGTTTATTTTGAAGTATCTTCTAGAAGTTGTTCAAGTGCCTTATTATTCATGACAATGATAATGATTAATGAGCCGTTTTATGGCCGTAAATAAATGATTAAAAAGAAAAACAAAATACGCTCTCAGGAGAATCGCCCACATTCAAAAATAATATGATTACCAAAAAAAATAACTTAAAAACTAACTCCTTACATATAAAAATGCCTATAAATTAATCGTAAAAGCTTAAATAATTAATAATAAACGTATTTAACTTAATACACCGTCTCTACCCACTGTATGATGATTATATATAAACTGTGACAATAACCGATGACTTAAAATCTAATTAATTTTTGTACCTCCACTCTCTCTGCCCTCAGAACCGTACCGTACTACAGTTAATAAATTAATGTGATCTCTCGCTTTATAAGTGACAATAATCTGAAACAAAAGAAAGTCAAATTAAAGGTTTCAATTAAATGTAAACCAAATACAAATAACTAAAATTAATTGGCGAAGTATATGTTGAACGCACATTGAAAGGTTGTGAAGAGACGACGAACAACCATGTTATTTTTTATTTAACTACAAAACCTTAAAATTTTAATTCGAAATGCTTCATACCCCAAAAAACAACAGGTTATATAACAAAACAAAACAATTTTCATTGAAATAACTTATAAATTGAACATCTGATTATATTTTTTATGTAATAATATTCTTTTTAAGTCAGATTTTTTGTCGACTCCCAGGTATTTATGTTGAAAAGGTTTAATATTCAGTCAAAATTATGACGGACACCCCTGATAAACGTTTTCACGATTTCACTACAGTAAACTCCGCTAATACAAGCAATTTCGAAAATTCATCTAAACTGCAAACAAATTTCCACGAAATCTTCAAAAAATTGAATAAGAGTTTGGGCAAGTACCAATCAACAATACATCCACGTCATCAGCTCTTACCTTTTCTATTCTGCTGAAACCTTACAATATCAGCAACGTATTTGCAACATCATTACTTTCAAATGTTTTACATGCTTAATATTAAATGAAACGTACGGCATCTTGCTGTGAAAGTATAGGTAAATAAGATGATAAAGACTTACGTTTAATAATTAATATGATGCTCATGCGTTAATGTTGGGGTGGTGGCCAGTTGTGCTGCCGGTCGGCCTCCCCCTGTTGACGCCGCCGGCTGCGGCACCGGAGATGACCGCGCCCTTTCATGCTGGCACGGTGACTTGCTTGGACTCTGACCACTAATAAAAAAATAACACTTTAATTATTCATAAATTTCTTCAAAAGCACGGTGACTAGTCTGGGTATAACTCCCTCCCTCCATTACATAATTTACTCCACTTTAATATACCTTACTTCGTAATAGAAAACTCTGAATGAAATTAACTTAAAAAAATACATTGAAATCAATGGACGCCAATGGACGACAAAATATTTAGAGAAAGAAAACTCTAAACCACATGTATGGCTCAGCAAGTCAGCATTGACAAGATGGCGACCAGTATCTAACATGAAAATCACTAAAAAAATGCTAAAAATTATCCCAATCTAAAAAATCATATTAATCTCTCGTCAGATTAAGATTTATCACGTTAAAAAAAGATCAAACTAACAGATTTTTCTTTCTACAATTATTTTGCAAAAATATTATAATAATTATTTAAAATTAATAATATATATAATATAATTACTAAGTAATATCACTAAAGCCAAATTAAACAAATTTGGCCACCACGTGGATACACAAAATGACCACTTATTTCAAGTTCAAGTCATCTTAAAAACAATAAACTAATTGAAATAATAATTATTTAGAAGCAATACAATTACTTAAGTAGAACCAGTAAAACTAAATATTCAAAAATTCTAAGACCGCGTGGCTTGATAAGGGATACACAAAATGGCCGCCTATTTCAGCTTCATAGTAATCAATCAAAACAAACTCACCAGTCCAGCTTTTCCGTCCGAATGCAACTTTGTTCATGCGTTTCTCCTTTTTGTAGCTGCGCAAACAACCAGCTAGGTGCACAGGCAAAACGACGCAAGTGAATATTCTCAGTTTTTAAGCCATTTATTAATGTGTATTATATGAATGCATGTATGTGTGAATATGTATTATATTTCATACTCTAAATCTTAATTAGTAGTAGTAGTAGTAGTAATTAGTTCCATTTTTATTAAAATAGCCACGGAACCCTCAAAATGATAGTGTAGGCTTTTATCTCAATATTTCTCATTTAACAATTTGGTTTCTGGATTGGAAATTCGGGAATATATTGGGGGACTTAATTTTTAAAATCACAAAATAAATATCCAATCCAAAACGAGTACAATATATTAACAAATAATCGTTGCTATAAAAAAAAAATCTTTTAAATCATGAAGTCACATTTAAACGTAACAACTTAAAACCTGTGATCGATTCTTGTAACCCAACCATATTTAAATGAAAGTAATATTCTGATAACTTAAGGTCGATTTATTTATGAATAATAAGCACGCGGTGACGTTCTGTCACAAGCAATGATTCTTATATGGAAATAACTTTGTTAATTAACCCACGGGAACTCTAATTTTTCGGGGTGTAAAGTATCCTATATGTTGACCAGGGATATAAGCTACCACCATAGAAAATTTCAATTAAATCAGTCCAGTCGTTTTGGGGATTAGCCTGTACATACAAAAAAACAAAAAAATTTAAATAAGTTCTATTTTACTTCTAACATGGGGGATGTTCTAACTCGGTTTTTACCATTTTTCATTGTACAGAAATTTGACCTCTACAGTTTTATTATATGTATAGATTATATAAATAACTGTAATTGGTACACTCATAAGAGGCTGTAGTAGTAAAAAAATATATAAAAATTTTAACTATTCACACAAAGTAACTTCGACACTTATTTATTAATTTTATATCTATGATAAGAGGCAAACAAATTTATCCATCACTTGATATTTATATATTTTTTTGCTGTGACTTAATTCGCGTTAATGTAAATTTTGACAATTAATTACAACCAAATAACTATACTTTTACATCCCTCGGGAATAATACTTTTTCGTGATAAAAGGAACTACGTCCTTTTCATCGCCCCTAACAACTAACTTGCAAAATGTCATGATGATTGGTTCTCATTTATAGTATTCTGTGTCTTTGAAGACCACGGGCCATAAAAATATCTCGAACTTTTGGACGGCTTGCGTGGGGCCATGGGATGGCCAACGTGTAGAGGCCCCTTGACAAATTTAATGTAAATGTGGCGTGACACTGACCGGCGACTAACTCTCTCTACACGATATAATAATGCATGCAAGGACAAGTCCCGACCAGTGTAGTACTATTGTGGAAAAGAGAACAAAAAGTACCGGGCTATTGGGATGAACTGCTAGTGGTACTAGGGGTCTGAAATATGGGTACTATGGCGTTTGCCCGTCGCAATATTCGGGGAACACGGAAAAATGGGCAGACGGTGACTCGCCACTCCCTGCATGCGCCCCAAAAATGCCATAGTAGACGGGGGCAACATGGATGTGACTGGCTAAGGGGTGTCGAGAGGTAGGCTGCTTCACCGAAACTACTTCTGACGTTTTGCCATTTATCACTTCCACCCCGAGAGCTTGAGTCTTAGCTCTAGCGCTCTCTACTCCATGGCGGCTGGCTAAGGCAAGCACGGAGACGGGGGTGACTCACCTAAAGTTTCGGCACAAAGCCCCCCTGCGGGTTAATTTATTATTATTATAGTATGGATAAATGAATAATATGATATAACAATATTACAAATAAAAATGCACTTGACTTTTATGCAAAGTTCAGTTACCTCGTTACACCTATCGACCATAAGTACATAATATATAACTTGCATATCTACAATTGTACATACAACCACGCGCAAGACAAACCAACATGGCTCCGTGGCTCGCGTTCTTACGTTCCTATCGACTTAAACCATTAATAAAATCGGGAGGTAGATTTAAAAAGTTATAAAATGTATTTAATTTGCTTTTAAATAATATTTTAGCATATAATAGACATTTTAATTTAATAGAATTTTAAACTGTTTTGTAACAATATTCTTCTTTCACGATTGTACTAACATTTTCAGAAAAAAAACTTAATACAATCTATCCGCGTATAAATTAAATACGCAATTTTATCGTTTTTGTGTGAAAGAGTAAAATACCTTTTATTTAAAAGGAGTATGTTAAATACCCTTAAATATTGATTTACGAATAAGTTTTGGTGAATCATTTTTATAGTATCTTGTACGTTGGATATCTAAAATCTTTGAAATCAGTATTTTTTTGTTGTAAAAGTTACTTCTTAATTCATATTGCAAGAAAAACATGTATTTGTGCGAACTTTTAAATATATTCAAGTCCAATGAACCCAATATGCAAAATAAATTCTCATAAATAGTGTAATTTTACATTATAAACAGTATGGACTGTTAGAGTTTGTGTATCCGACTCTTTATAGTGAAGCTATTGAACCTACTTAGATAAAAAGTAATATGCTTTGACATCTTTAGAGAAATAAACCAAAACTGATGGTGTCACTTATTTAAAAATTGTATTCCATGTAAAACTTCTAAGTTACAAATAAAACTCATATTATAAACTTATGCCTGTATTAGTTTTACTTTAATATGGTAGCAGAGCGCTGAATTGACTCGGGCTAAATTTTATGAGTGAATACAAAAACAAAAGTAAGGATCTTGAATTAGACCTAAAAGTCGAACTGTGTTTACAATAGAAAAATTTACGATCGTCATCATCATCGTCTGTAGCTGGGGCAAAGATCGAAATAAACAAATTGGATGGACAAAATTGGCAAACGTGGAAATTCATGATTACTCGATTACTTAAAAGTTATCTAGGTACATTGGATGTCATAAAGGGTACAATTAAAATGCCTACTCATCCAGGGGCATTAGGCACACTCGAAATATTGGATAAATTTAAAAAGGAGTCAAACGATTTTGTAATGTTAGATAACACTGCACAGTTAGTACTTTCGGCAAATATGACTGAGGATATGCTGCACAAGGTGATGAGATTCAACACAGCAAAGGACATGTGGGATGAACTTTTAAGGCGATACGACGGAGCTACTGAAGATAAGAGCTACGACTTATGCATGAAGTTCTTCAGTTATCAAAAAGATCCTGAGCATGATATGACCACACATATATCTGCAGTAAAATCTTTGTTGTACGACCTGAATACTGAATTAGAAGGAAACGATTTACCAATAATCCTAGTAATTTGCAAGATATTGGATACACTTCCGGAACAGTTTTTTGCATTTAAGTCGAGCTGGCTTTTGATGGCAAAACAGGATAGAAACATTGAGAATCTGACTATACAGTTATGTGCCTATGAAAGAGCGCTAATAAATAAAGCAGAGTGTAATAATAATACTAACATGAAAGCTCTTGTAGTAAAATCGGAAAAGAGCAAGAACAACTTTAACAAAGATCGAAATGTGTGCTGGGACACATATTAGAAGTGAAACTTCAACGGACAAGTGGAAAAACGAATCGCAAAGGACAAGTTGAAAAACGAACGGTAACGGATGATTGGAGATTTTCCACTTGTCCGTTGCGATTCGTTTTTCCACTTGTCCGTTGCGATTCGTTTTCCACTTGTCCGTTGCGATTCGTTTTTCCACTCATCCGTTACCGTTCGTTTTTCAACTTGTCCGTTGCGATTCGTTTTTCCACTTGTCCGTTGAAGTTTCACTTCTAATATGTGTCCCAGCACACATTTCGATTTTTCGCAGGTTTACTGCAAATTATGATTTGTTTAGGTTACCTTACATTTTAATGGTATAATACGCTACACATGCACTGACCATTTTTTTACGTCAACACTTTTGTCGTCCGTTGTCGTTCACTTTTGTTGTGACTTTCTAAAAACTGAACCGTTGGCAAAGTTTTCTTGTTTTTAATTTGTTTCCTTAACATAGTCTATTTATTTATTAATATTTTCTTACACAGACCACGAATAGAGGCAATGATGCCCTGCCACGTAGATAGCAGAGGTACAGTCAAGTTCATTAATATATATGTATTCACAAGGATTCAAAATATTGTATGCACTAGAATGTTAAAAAATATCTTTACAGTCTGTAGTTAATTAATATGTCATCATGTAATTGGTTCAATAATATATGCCTGGACACTTTACAATAATTTGTGACCAGCCATATGATCAAATATAACTCAATAGCATAGGATTCAATAATATCTGACTAGACAAATATTCATAAATATCTTATAGATATGAGAATTTCACCCAAATTGTCTTTTTCCTAGAATTCATTTTGCAGTACCTTATATGCAAGTAATAATGCATCGTTGCCAATACGTGCAACTGCCCATTGGGCAACGTCGCGTAACTAGCTAGTGTTTTTAGGATTCTGATTAACAATGATCTTATAACTGATTAATATCAAAATCAATGTGTTCTAGTTGTATTACTTAACTCGGTACTTGTAGAATAAAGTATACGAATTAAAAAAAAATAGATTTTGGAAAACTTATTTATTTTTCTGTAACTACGAAACTAAAAAAAGAACTAACTTCTCTTAAAATTATTAACCAAAAATTGAAAGGAACATCAACAAAATAAAAACATTTCAATGAACTTTAATACATTTTTATATATAAAAAATAGCTTCTTCTTTCAAGTTGTTCCTTCATTGCTGACTTTGATAGCAGTGAGAACATTAACTCTGTTCCACGGAGATCGGTACTGTACATAGTGGCTGGCCAAGTTTATTGAAATGTTTATGTCACAATCTAGTCAAGCCACCTATTTGGAGATCTACCACAATGTCTCTTGCTTTCAACTTTTCCAGTGACCACAAGTCTCTGCATGTTGCCTGGGTTCCTTCGCGGTATGTGGTCAAAGTACTTTAGTAGTACGTTGTCGGCACACTGCTGATAACATCTGGTGAACTCGGATCTCAAGCTCTTCCAGTATAGAAACATTTGTTCTGTGAGCTGTCCACAGAATTCTGACAATCCGACTCCAGCACTACAATTCAAAGGGGTCGATTTTATGTCTGTTAGATACCTTTATAGTCTAGGTACATAAATATGAAAAGACAAGTGGCTGCACAAAGCGCTTTTTTGTCCGCTTTAAAATATGGCTTAGCCAGCGAGTATTAATTTTAAATCTTGTGTACGCTTTATTTACGTCAATTACATTTTGCAAGCGAGTCCTCATTGATTTAATCATTTTGTAGCAGTAATCCCGATTTCTAAAACTATCCCAGATGGAATGAACGTGAGCCTTTAAATTTTCTTGTGTACGAGTTTCACTATTATCCCAATTTTGGATCATTAACCCCCATAGATTCACTATGGAGTTAAGACCTAGGCTACGTGGTGGGATTTTTCCACCAGTTGCATATCTTTTTCGTAAGTTGTTTTTCTGGGTCGACCAAACGACACATGTCTTTTTACATCACCCTCTTCCAGCCACCTTCTACACCATAAAGAAATAGTATTTCTTGACATTCCCAATTACCCAAATACCTTCCTCACACATACATACATACATCAATTCTATACCTTTTTAATAATAAATAAAGAAGATGAAATTTTAATTTATCTTTTAAAAATATTAGGTAAACGTCAAACACTTTATCTTTGAAAAAAAACAAATCTTTGAAAAAAAACAAGAGTTTGAAAGGTTTCATAAAATCTAATGTTTGACAAGTTTAAACGTAAACCGTATTCAAAATATTAATGAATCCATCACTGCACACATAATTATGATCGTAGTGCATACATATTATTGAACGGAGTCTGTCACATATAAATGAATCTAAAAGTTGACCACAAATTATTGATTTATTTGATTGTAAAGATATTTTTTAACATTCTACTGCATACAATATTTTGAATCCTTGTCAATGCATATATATTAATGAACTTGACTGTATAGTTCGATGCAAACTTAAGTTTGCCTCCATTAATAGCGGCTCGTAACATCGCACTTTCCGATGCGCAGAACGCGATTTTAGGTATTAGAGGGACCAGGTATATCCTCGCGAGCTCTGTCGCTCGCTTTCTCGTTTACGAGACTTCCGCAGCGCTCGGCTCACCAGAGCTGCCAATTTAGCGCTTTCTGAGCTACATATAGCGCTTTTTAGGGCAATCCAGCTCCCAATTGTATTAAACAACTTGCAGTGCAAGACCTTGCGCTTTTTATATGCAAATATCGAATTAATTTTATTATAAATATATATGAATATCTATACTAATATTATAAAGAGGAAAGATTAGATTGTTTGTTTGCATGGAAGAGGCTCCGAAACTACGGAACCGATTTGAAAAATTCTTTCACTGTTGGTAAGCTACACTATCTACGGATGACATGGGCTATATTATGTTTACAAAAAAATAGGGATCCTTACTAAAACTCCAATAATGTAACCCAAGGTGTAAAAAAATACCTAATATCGCGTGCACTGCGAAAACTATTGATGATAGAATTAAATAATGTACTATGACTTTCCAGAACACATCATTATTTAAAAAGTGTCGCGACAGCATATGTCTAACTATTATAGTTATTCCACAATAAGTGTTCTTTTATTTTAAAACTAGCTGACCCGGCGAACTTCGTACCGCCATATTTTCTGAATTCCTAAAAGACTTTGTTTCATGACACAAAAACAAAATCACCCGAATCGCTCCCAGTGATTAGGAGGATTCTAGAACCCGACCTCAGCGCCATCTACCGGTTCCAATTGTGGATTTAAACCATCCCGGGACCCACTCAAACACACACACAATATTTCACCAAAATCGGTAAAGTCGTTCTCAAGTTATGCGCTTACTAACACATTTTGCGATTCGTTTTTAACCGACTTAAAAAAAAGGGGGAGGTTCTCAATTCGTCGGGATCTTATTTTTATGTTTTTTTTTAATGTATGTTCACCGATTACTCCGAGATTTATGATCCGATTTACGTGATTCTTTTTTTGTTCGACGCGGAATAGTTGCCATATAGTCCCCTAAAAATTTGATATAGTTGGGCCTAGTAGTTTTCATTTTACGAACATTTTTATGTTCCCGTTTCTTGGGACCTATATTTTTTTTAAAGCGCGGCACCTTGCGTAGTTCTACCCATACATAGCTAGGCACTAAAAAGTAACAAATAAAATAAAAAAACTTCGTTTAAAAAACCGACTTCAAAAACTAAAAAGTATAAAATAACTTATTTCTAAAGCTTTGTATTATTATTAATATAAATTATCTAAAACATCTCGAAGACAGTGCAAAGTAAAACATTAAAATGACTATATTTTGAAAATTACAAAGCACCGACTTTAAGATGTTTTAGATAATTTATATTAATAATAATACATATCTTTAGAAATAAGTTATTTTATACTGTTTAGTTTTTGAAGTCGGGTTTTTAAACGAAGTTTTTATTTATTATATATAAGATAAGATGACCCGGCGAACTTCGTACCGCCATATTTTCTGAATTCCTAAAAGACTTTGTTTCATGACACAAAAACAAAATCACCATAATCGGTCCAGGTGATTAGGAGGATTCTAGAACCCGATCTCAGCGCCATCTACCGGTTCCAATTGTGGTTTTAAACCATCCCGGGACCCACTCAAACACACACACAATATTTCATCAAAATCGGTAAAGTCGTTCTCAAGTTATGCGCTTACCAACACATTTTGCGATTCGTTTTTATATATAAGATTAGCTTCTGCCCGTGACTTCGTACACGTGGAAAGGAAGTTAAAAAACACCCGCGATTTTGATACATTCTTCATTGGTGCTCCGCTCCTATTGATCTTAGCGTGATGGTTTATAGCCTGTAACCTTCATCAATAAATGGGCTATCTAACACTGAAAAAAATTTTCAAATCAGACCAGTAGTTCCTGAGATTAGCGCGTTCAAGCAAACAAACAAAGAAACAAATTTATCTGCTTTATATATTATATATAGGTATAAGACAAAACTCTCTCACTGACACCACACCCTGTCAAATTATCCGCTTCTATTATGTTACGTTGCAGAGAAATTACTTTTAGAATTAAAGCTTTCTAACTATCCCACGGGAACTCTTTAATTTTTCGGGATCAAAAGTATCCTATATGTTGACCAGGGATATAAGCTGCCAACATACAAAATTTCATTTCAATTGGTCTTGTCGTTTCGAAGATTAGCCGTTACAGACAGACAAACAGAGAAACAAAAAATTAAAAAAAAAACCAAATTAGTTCTATTTCACTTCTTAAATCCCCCTGACTCGGTTTTTAGCATTTTTTTGAATTGTACAGAAATTTGACCTCTACAATTTTATTATATATATGTCGCAGAACGGCCTCGTTCTCACGACATCTTTAGTTATTGTAGGTTTAGTGGGCGTCATCAGGATAAAATGCGAGCATAAAACACAATAGCCACGGTTTATACACTTTTAATTTAGATTTGACATTATGACATAGTTTAGACCGAGCAGCGGGTTCAGGGCACCCGCTCATACTTCCAGCTTCAATACTTTCTTTAAAATACTCCATGGTCCAACTCGACCTGTTGCCACCAACCAAATGTGTCACAAAAACTCCTCAGTCCACCCAAGCAGATACTACTCAAAGTATAGAGGGCGCCGACCCCGCTCTAGACATGCTCTGCTCTCATTGGTCGTTTATTAAATTACAATATTCATAACTTTTATTAGGTTAGAACGATCTTGAAGTTATAGAAACATTAACAAATCTAATTAAATTACATTAAGAATTTTAGAAGTGATTATAATGTAAACAAATGATATTGTGCGTTATACATCCAGTCAACAATACGTTATATCGTCATAGTCATAGCTTCCCTCCGACATATATATATAGATTTTAATTAAAATGTCGCCGCTAGAAAAGGCTCTTTATTATCTATCTGTCTCTTTAGTATCTTGGTATTAATCCTTATCAAAATAAATTACTTCATATTCAAGACCGCTTCAATACCTTTATATAACTTTTTGAATTATTCAATCTGAACATTCCATTCGAAAGATATCACGAGTTTAAAAATTTAAGTATTTGACCACTTGACCGTGACGCTTTTTCGTGAGCGAAAAATCGTAAGACCTCCTCTATATAGAGGTTTCATTTCAAAAGAAAATAAAGTGCAAATATTGCGGACAGATCGGTTCACATTATCAAAAAATGTCATAAATGGATTTCCGACGGGAGACTACCAAAGAATTCGAACAGTGGTGTGAACAACATGAATTTAACAATTATGTCAGTTGAAGATACAATAGAAGCAGATAAAAATAGTTGATATGTAGACAATGGCGCAACTAGTCATGTTACAAATAGGCCTGACTTTTTTGAAAGCTTTGAATATTTCACAATAATCACACCGTCACTACAGCATCTGGACAGATAATCAATGTTATTGGCAAAGGATCTATACGTCTCAATGCTGATGTAAAGGGACGAGTCGAATCACTTCTTTTAGAAGATGTGTGGTATATTCCAGCATTACAAAGAAATTTATTTTCCGTTCTTACAGCTCAAGATAAACTACAGAATAGTATATTCGAATCCCACACAGAATCATGTACATTGAAGGTAATAGTGTAGAGAATAGGTAGAGAAATAGTGAATGGAAAGCGAAGAAAGCATGGTGGGCTATATATACTTAATGTTAAAATTGTCACACCAAACCAAGAAGTTAGTCTTATCACAAATTCACAATCATTACAATTGTATCATGAACGTTTAGGACATCAGAATAAAAAAACATGTAAAAAAGATAGTAGAAAACCAATTTGACATAAAATTGGACTGCAACACAGAACTATGTGAAGGTTGTATCAACGGCAAAGCCTGGAGAGCTTATTCACTCTGATGTTTGTGGACCTTTTATGTACTCAATTTCCAAATTTCGATACTTTGTTCTTTTCAAGGATGACTACTCTCGGTATCGTCATGTCTACTTCATGAAACACAAAAGCGAAGTTCACAGCAAGCTTAAACAGTTTCTAGCTGAGATCAAAACTGCTGGCCATGTTATTCAAAATTTCCTAGGCGATAATGGAGGAGAATTCGACAATGAGCAGATATGCAATACATTTCGACAGAATGGTATAAATCAGCGTTTCACTATGCCCTATACGCCAGAACAAAATGGATGCTCGGATCGAGATAATAGGACTATAGTAGAAACTGCTAGGGCAATGATGCATGCTCATGATGAAATACCACAAGGTCTTTGGGCGGAATTAATTAATACTTCTGTCTATATACTTAATCGAACGGGACCAACAACAGTGGAAGGAAAGTCACCTTTCGAGTTATTTTTTGGAAAGAAACCAGGCATCAAACACTTGAGGATAATTGGATCGACGTGTTATGCGCACGTATCGAAACAAAGACGAAAGAAACTCAGTAAGAAAGCTGAAAAAGGAATATTAATCGGTTATGATGGAGATGATGGGTATCGAATATGGTCTAAAGAAAATCATAGGCTTATCAGTTCAATAGACGTGATTTTTGATGAAAGCCCTCTCATAGAAATACCTATGTATCAGACAGCAACGGAGGCACCTAAGGTAGACTCAAACTCTTTTAAGTTACCATTACCGTCTATTGAGCAGGAGATACAGCTTATCATACCAGAAGAAGATTCACAGATGCCACACAATCAGAAAACTGTTGAATCAAATGTACCGATTAATGACTCTGTTAATTCCGATACTGCTCAGCCTGACTCTGATGTAGATATTACTTCATCCACTGGAAGTATTTTACCGCATCGTGATACAGATCTACAAAATGAGTTTGGAGATGACTTATTGAGAGAAGAGGTTCAAATTCGAGAAGCATCTCAAGAAAACTTTCATTTTGATCAACGTGGAGAACAATTTCCATATAGAATGACTTTAAGAGATCGTTCAACAATCAAACCACCTGATAGATTTGATGAATTTATTCTTAATTGCGTTGAAAAGGTCTATGATCATGAAGAAGAACCAAGGGCGTTCAAAGATGCGATGAAGTCTGTTGATAAAAATAGATGGCGCAATGCTATGGATGATGAAATAAGTTCCCTAAAAGATAATGATACTTGGGACTTAATACCATTGCCCAAAGGACGCAAAGCCATTTCAACCAAATGGGTTTACAAGATAAAACGAAACTCGAATGGAAATATCGACAAGTATAAAGCCAAACTAGCAGCTGTTGGTTATTCTCAAAAGAAAGGGATTGACTATGAGAAAACATTTAGCCCAGTCGCAAAAATGAGCTCAATCAGGACGCTCATAAGTATTGCTGCTCGAGATAACATGATTCTTGCGCAATTTACCGCATTTCTTTATGGAAGATTAAAGGAAGAAATTTACGTCAAACAGCCAGAAGGATATACCGATGGGACTAGCAAGGTATGCAAATTGAAACGCAGTTTATATGGACTTAAACAAGCACCGCTGTGTTGGAACAATTGCATAAAAGGCTATCTTTTAGAAGAAGGGTTCAAACCTGGAGAAGATCCTTGCATATTCTCTATGAAAAAAAGGCGAAGACAGGCTACTTCTAGCTCTATATGTTGACGATGGCATGATTGCTGGGACGTCACAGGCACTAATCGACGTTTTTCTCGAGAATTTACAGAGGCGATTTAAAATAAAATCCCAAAGTAACATGGATACCTATTACTTCCTGGGACTTGAAATAGTGAGAGAGGAAGATTGTATCAAAATACATCAAAGTGGGTACACCAAGAAAGTACTTGAAAAATTCTGTATGCAGAATAGTAAGGCTGCTGCTACACCTATACTCAAAGATTCCGAATTGAGAGAAGATGCTGGAGGAGACAATTCGTTTCCTTATAGAGAAGCGGTTGGAGCTCTTGCATATCTGATGGTGGGTACAAGGCCCGATATAGCTTATGCTCTTAGTGTTGTATCCAGACACTTAGAAGCTCCTACAAAAAGAGATATAGTAAAAGTGAAGAGAATATTTTGATATTTAGATGGTACTCGCGATTATTGCATTACGTACAAAAGAGGCATGCAGAAAGAGCTGGTCTGTTACAGTCATGCGAATCATGGTGGTGACCCTGAAACTGGAAGATCGACTTCAGGATTTGTATGTGTTTACGGAGGCCCTATTTCATGGAGGAGTAAGTTACAGACCTTATTTGCGATATCTAGCACAGAAGCCGAAATTATGGCGGCTAGTGAAGCTGCAAGAGAAATAATATGGGTTAAAAGATTGATTGAAAACATAGAGCAATCAACTTTAACTCCTGTTCTCCATGTGGATAACGAATCTGACATCAAGCTTGCACTGAATCCACCATATGAATTCCACAACAGAACCAAGCATATCAAGCTACGACATTTCTTTATACGAGAAGCCATAGCTGATGGAACTATGATGATTGCAAAGAGTGGTACAGAAAACCAAATTGCGGACATGTTCACAAAGGCACTGTATAAGCCAAGGCTGGTTATGCTTTGTCGTGAGATTGGCCTGCACGTTTAAGGACTCTGCTGTTCCTTAGCTTCAAGAGAAGATGTTAGAGTTTGTATATCCAGACTCTTTATAGTGAAGCTATTGAACCTACTTAGATAAAAGTAATATGCTTTGACATCTTTAGAGGAATAAACCAAAACTGATGGTGTCACTTTTTTTAAAATTGTATTCCTTGTAATACATCTAAGTTACAAATAAAACTCATATTATAAACTTATGCCTTTATTAGTTTTACTTTAATATGGACAGCGTGCGGAGTTATATCAAGGAGTCTGAATAATATGTCAAAAAATAAACTAATACAAGGAACCACTGCTGCAAGCAGCAAGGTTTTTCATGGGAGGCCCAAGCCATTCGGTATTGTATAGGGTCGGAAAAATAACTAATTATGGTCGTAAATAAAAGAAAATATTATTTTTTAAATTATATTAATGGTAAAACTTAATTCAATAATATGACATTCATTATTATCACAAAGATAAATATCACAATTTCACTGTCGTTGTATACAAATAATAAATACGACACGACTTTTACTAGAAAATTTTAAATAATTATTTTAAATAATAATTAATTATTTTAAATAATAATCTAAAACCATTGCTTAAGATAATAACTATATAATCGGGAATTAATTTTAAAGTATCAAGTAAGTTACAACGAAACAGTAAAATATATGTTCGTTTTATATTTGAACCATCAAGGAATACAATAAATTACAAATATAGTAAGCCTGACAATATTTATAAATCCTTGCGGACTATCACAGTAATAGCAATACGTATACGTTCGTATGTTGCTTTATAACGATATTTTTAAAGTCACTCCAAACGGTGTGACTCGGGACATGACTTCGTCAAGTCCTGTATCACCAGTTTTCACTAAAATAAGCTAAATTTTATGTTAAATTAACTGACCAATTTTATGAAAGTTGCACCCACACAAATTATATTTTATAGTCCTACCACATAGTTGTGTCAGAGGACGGCGGTGGCATTAAACAATTTCATGTTTGAATCAAGTCAAAGCAGCACACCCCACTGAGACCTTTCGATCCAGATCCTTTGGCTCCAATCGTGAATTTGAATCCCTTCAACGGTTCCTCAGGTTCTAGCTCTGGCTCCGGCTGCGGCTCCGGAATTGGTTCCGGTTGTTGTGGATACTCACATTGCGTTTCTTTTCCCTTCTTCTTTTTGCCCTCTATGTCTGTATCGGAATTTTCATCAGTCGATTCGGCTAAAGAAGCATACGCTTCCAAATACATCAAGGCCTCTTCCAGAGTCATTAGTCAAATTACTTTTTCCAAATCAAGGTTTTGTTCAATAATAACTTTGATCTTAAGGGTGAACAAACGAAACTTTTGCCTGGACAATCGAGTTCACTGGATCAGCTAACGATAAAGCCCATTCGAGTGTCATGAACTTTAAACCTCACGAAAATATGGAAAGAACAAAAATTACTTTTTCCAAAACAAAGTGTTTGTTCAATAATAACTTTCGATCTAAGGGTGGACAAACGAAACTTTTGCCTGGACAATCGAGTTCACCGGATCAGCTAACGATAAAGCTCATTCGAGTGTCATGAACTTTAAACCTCACGAAAATATGGAAAGAACAAAAATTACTTTTTCCAAAACAAAGTGTTTGTTCAATAATAACTTTCGATCTGAGGGTGGACAAACGAAACTTTTGCCTGGCTATCGAGTTCACTGGATCAGCTAACGATAAAGCCCATTCGAGTGTCATGAACTTTAAACCTCACGAAAATATGGAAATATCAAAAATTACTTTTTCCAAAACAAAGTATTTGTTCAATAATAACTTTCGATCTGAGGGTGGACAAACGAAACTTTTGCCTGGACAATCGAGTTCACTGGATCAGCTATCGATAGAGTCCATTCGAGTGTAATAAACATCAAACCTCGCGAAAATATGGAAAGAACCAAAATTACTTTTTCCAGAACAAAGTTTTTGTTCAATAACTTTTGATCTGGGGGTGGACAAACGAAACTTTTGCCTGGACAATCGAGTTCATTGGATCAGATAACTATAAAGTCCATTCAAGTGCAAAAAACTTTAAACCTTGCGAAAATATGGGAAGAACCGGAATTTCTTTTTTCAAAAAAAGTTTTTGGTCAATAACTTTTGAACCAAGGGTGGGCAAACGAAAATTTTTCCTGGGCAAACGTGGACTAACGATGGACAAACGAATGAGATATTGTTCTTTTAAAAATTCGCAACTCGAGGTGCCAACTTCACAGAGCTCATAATTGCAGATTTTTGCGGTAGTTTTCTTCACCATTTGTAATATATTTATTTTACATTCATACATACAACAACATTTATAATAATAGCCAATAAACTTCTCACTGTCGGGCTTCAGCTGGCTCAATTTTAGGAGGGGGACCATATACCCACACTGGTTATCCGAGACGGTTTTCCATATTTCATTTCATTACCTCGACTGGTTTACTACTACTATACGGATTTCATCACGCTGTTTCCAGTTAGCACATGATATTCATGACAATGTGTGCATTTTTAGTTCAGATAAAGATTAACCGCCTTATTCATATTGATTTGGAGAAGTTTTGTAGGTTTTTCGGAACCTTAAAAAAGCCTCCAAACTTACTCTAACTTAATATGAAATGTGAATGTAAACAGACATCTTCTTGATATATAAAAATGAATGTCTGTCTGTGTGTCCTTTATAAAATCGTAAACTATACATCCGATTTTGATGATTTTGTTTTTGTATGTTTGAGTGGGTCCCCGGATGGTTTAGATTCACATTTAGAACCGGTAGGTGGCGCTGAGATCAGGTTCTAGAATCCTCCTAATTACCTGAACCAATTTTGGTGATTTTGTTTTTGTGTGTTTGTCAGGGCCCCGAATGGTTTAGATTCACAGTTAGAACCGGTAGGTGGCACTGAGATTTGGTTCTAGAATCCTCCTAATCACCTGAACCGATTTTGGTGGTTATGTTTTTGTGTCATGAAACAAAGTCTTTTAGGAATTCAGAAAATATGGCGGTACGAATTTCGCCGGGTCAGCCAGTGTTTTTATATAAATTTATATATTACACACACACACACACACACACACACACACACACACACACAAATATATGTATATATATATATATATATATATATATATATATATATGTCGGAGGGAAGCTATGACTATGACGATATGACGATGTATTGTTGACTGGATGTATACCGCACAATATCATTTGTTTACATTTTAATTACTTCTAAAATTCTTAATTTAATTTAATTTGATTTGTTAAACGTTTCTATAACTTAAAGATCGTTCTAACCTAATAAAAGTTATGAATATTGTAATTTAATAAACGACCAATCAGAGCAGAGCTTATGGCGGAGCGGGGTCAGACGCCCTCTATACTTTGAGTAGTATCTACTTCGGTAGACTGAGGAGTTTTTGTGGCACATTTGGTTGGTGGCTACAGGTCGAGTTGGACCTTTGAGAGTTTTAAAGAAAGTATTGAAGTTGAAAGTATGAGCGGGTGCCCTGAACCCGCTGCTCGGTAGTTTAGACTATGTCATAATGTTGATCAAATCTAAATTAAAAGTGTATAAACCGTGGCTATTGTGTTTTATACTCGCATTTTATCCTGATGACGCCCACTAAACCTGCAATAACTAAAGGAGATGTCGTGAGAACGAGGCCGTTCTGCGACATATATATATATATATATATATATATATATATATTATAATAACTTAATTACTTTCTAATAACTATGTACAAAAGGATCAGGGCTGCAACCTAATGACAGAATAAAACAACAATTATTGAAACTCGTTATAAAATTTATTTGCGTCAAAAGGACCCCTGGCCGTATTCTTAACTTAGGTATACATATAATTAAACATAATACTTTGATATACATATATTACTAGTCTCACTCTACATATACTAATTTAGGGTAATCAACACACGAGGCGCTAGATACAGTTTTGATAATTAATTAATTTTATTTAGTAGTAGTCCATTATTATATTTTGCTAGGCGTTTACAATTTTTTTTGTAATATTTAAATACTTGGTGTTCTACAACATTTTTATCAAGTGCCAATATAAACTATACAAAATCACAAGTCTAGATAAACGATGAAATATCCGAAAGTATTGTTCTCTTCTGGTATTTATAAGATATTAATAATAATGTTTTCATAAGATTTATTTCTACGCATATGTAAAATTAATGCTTTATCTCAATATAACACGACAAAAGAATACTAAATGAAAACAAAAAATAATACAAGAGCTACTTGACAACCAGTGTACGAATTCAATATATCAAAATGTAATGACGTCTACCAAGCATTACATTTTAAATAAGGAATTATATGAAGACGGTTTAAAAACGCCACGTTCTAAGCGCCTCGTATGAGCACTTCTAAAACCAACCTAACAAATTAAAACAAAACAAAAACTCAACATTCATCTACTCTGTTATGACATTCAACATAAAAAAAATATTGAATTAAAATGCAAAGTGAAAATAATATTCGTAAAAACGCTAATATTTCTTGTATAACATTTTTATTTCGTCGTCTGAAACCATGTTTTCCTTTCAATGTCTCCTGTAAAGAAAAATAATAAGGTTTTGTAGAAGAGTACGCTGCTAAATTATTCGTTGTTACGGCCAGGAGACAACCATACCCGGCGTCCCCTAATTCCGATATGTAGTTTTATTTACTAAAACTGTAAGAACCGATGGGATACAAAAGATCTGGAGTGCAGACCACGTGGAGACAAACGTAGTGTAGAACGCCCTCCAGGTAAGCCGACGATATACGCAAGATAACCGATGGGGTCTGGATGTCGTAACGAATGCCACGGCGAAATACTGTATAGAATGCAGGAAAGTGATGGTCCTTTCATAGCCGGCTCCCATATCCCTTATTTATTCATTCAGTTGCCTTAACATCATGTATGGCGCTTATGTCAATTTTTTTTTTGCGAAGTTCCCACAATTTGGAACAGACCTACCAACACAAAAGAATGTTATTATTTGTCCGTATTATTTCTGAAAATTTTAATTAGTTATTGAAAATGGTCGAAGAGCTTACTTTCGTTTCATTGTTTTCGCTGAATTGTCCCTATGTAATGCAACTGCCCTTTCAATATCTACGTCGTATTTTTTCAAATTTATCCTATTATTGTTATTTAGCTTTACTAATCCGAACATCGATATAACTACATTAAAATTGGCATAATGTTAATAAGCTAAATTACATAAGTATTATTATTTAAGTATATTTCGCACTGCATAAATAGGGTACCCATACAATTCGCATTGCAAGCCCAAAAAAATAATAAACTCACTGTATATCTCAATCTTTAGACGTAGACGCTCTGAGTCTGTACGGAAAAGACTTTCTAGGCGAAGCACTGTACGCTCTGACACCGGCGTAAAACTTCCCACTCTTCGTTATAACCTCCAATCGCGCCGAAGCCTCAGCTCTCCCAAACTCATTCTCCACAGTGATCCTATATACTCCAACATCCTCTATACTGACTTGTTCGATCTCTAATATTCTCAACATGTCATCTTTCTCCCGTATCGTTATTCTTGATGTCGATGTTATTATCACACCGTCTTTGTCCCATGTCGCCCATGGTAACGGCATGCCTTTGACGGCGCATTTGAAGACCACGTTCTCACCTTCCTCCACGACTTTGTTGTATGGATAAGTATAAAATGTCGGAGCTACTGTTCGGGATGGACTGCATACACGGCGAGATTCTGGACCTAGAAAGAAAACACATTCATTAGAACTATTTTTTGTATTCCGAAAATTGAATTCGACCTTGAAATGTTCAATTAAATGTCACATGTTGACATAAGTTAAAAATACTAAAAATACATACATACATACATAACTTCACGCCAGGTCCCTTGCGGGGTAGGCACGAACAACAGAGCGCCATACAGGCTTATTTTTACACACCTCACTTGCTTCTTTGACATTCATAGCTCTTGTCATGCACGCTCGTCTGTTCTTAAGGCTCCTGACATCACCTTCTGCTAATACACGATCAATTTGATCATGGAAGGTGTGTCGTGGCCTTCCGCGACTTCTGCATCCATCCACTTTTGCATTGTATATCTGTTTAATCATTCTTTCATCAAACATTCTTTCCACATGCCCGAACCACCGGAGCATTCCTTTCCTTACCTTCACCCCGACACTCTCTTTCAGACCAACTCTCTTTCTTACTTCGGTATTACGAACGCGGTCCGCGAGCGTCACTCCGCAGATTTTGCGCAGTGCTCGCATCTCGACCGCGTTTACTCTACTTTCATGCTCTCTGCTCCATACCCAACTCTCGCTTCCATACGTGAGCGTAGGTACCAGCACCGCGTTGTGTATAACAAGCTGGGCTTTCTGGCTGAGGTTCTTAGCGCCTAAAAGTTTACCTAACGCTCCATTCACACTATTCCCCAAATTTACTCTTCTTTCTATGTCAGCGGTGTACCTTCCATCCCTGCTAAAAGCACATCCAAGATATACAAACTCATTCACTTGTTCCAGCATAACATCATCGACCATTATCCTTGCATTCGTTCTGGTTTCTTCTCTTTCAAACACCATAACCATAAATACTAAAAATGATCATCTTTATTACTCACAGGCGATTTGTAGTGTGATTAAAACAGTTATGTTGTATGGAGAGGACTAAACTAAGGCTATCCTTAATCTTAATACATATACATACTGCGCGTGTGTGTATATAGAGGGCTGCATAACATATAGGCGTATACGCATTTTTTTGTTGGAAAAACTCTGGATGGTACAATTTAGAAATTCTTATCAGATGCAAGTGTGCCTAAAAAGAAGAGTATTTCCAAATTTCAGGCTTATACAATCAACTACTTTTGTTTTATTCACAATTTTGTCCCTTGTGTAAAACTGCACTTTTGTCTGCAGGTACGCCCATTTGTTATGAAGCTCTTGATGTGTCTGTCTATTTATATAATCACCTGGTGTCCTCGAAACTGATCTGGCAGGAGTACTCCTAGGCGTGGAGTGAGGCGTAGAAGTCGCTGATAGCAGAGCTGGTGGACGGCGAAGTCTCTGGCTAAGGGTATTCGGTTCACCTGGTGCTATACATTTAAAGAACAACTATTAATTTATTTTTATAGTTCACGCAAACCACTTTAGATAGCACGCAACTATTTTATAAGTATGCTAAATTGTACATCTTTACTTTTAGTATAATCCCAGCGATACGCTGGGACACACAATTCGTAACTCTCGCCTCCACATCGATGCGTTTGAGAGAATATGTCGCAAGTAAGACAAATTTAACAGTTTGGAGCAAAATCCTAAAAATCCTGTACAGAAAATCAAGTGTATTGACCGTGCAATCTTACGCATTCTAATGACTCCCAATGTCGGATACTCATACATCGAAGTGACTATTACACTTCCTACTGTGCGGACAATTCAGGTTCCATTTGATCCTTCGGTAACATAACCACAAAAAAGAATATATGTAAGCAATACTCACGATACACCACAAGACAGGCACTTGACGTTGCTTTGCCCAAGTTGTTAGATGCTTCACACGTATATGTACCTTCGTCTTCAGCCGTTACGTGCTTTATCTTCAACCGGGCCGCACTCTCCTCGTATGACGGTTCAAAATCGGCACATGCACGGATTAACTGCAAAATGAGTTGATTGATTTTATTGTATTACCGGCCGGTAAGCGATGCATGTTAAACAGAATACAACTTAATTTCGGTAACTCCAAAATTTGCGCCACATATCCCGGTCTCCTGTCTTCCTTATCCAGCCCCTGTCGGTGACCTTGCCCAGGTCTTCAGCCCACCAAGCTGGAGGGTATCCTACGGTACATTTGCCGAGACGCGGATTTCACTCCAGGAAAAGTTTGTTCCATCGAGTATCGGTCCTGCGACAGACGTGACTGGCCCACTGTTACTTTCTAATTTTGCGAGCTAGATATATCGATTAACTTCGTTGTCTTATGGATATTCTTATTTCTAATTCTATCCATAAGAGAAATACCTAACATAGCTCGTTCAATAGCATGTTGAGTGACTTTGAATTTGTGGACCAGTCCCGCAGGCAGTGTGCATGTCTCGGCACCGTATGTCATATTGTGGATAGAACGCACTACTCGACTGCACATACAACTTCCTGTTTTAAAAAGTCTGAGTGAACGGTTCTGAAAATCGCTAGCCGCTATCGCTGTATATGCGAACACCACTGATACTAAAATACACGTGTGTGTGGTCAAATGGGTTGATTAAAATGTAATGACAATATTTATTCAAATAAAAATAAAAATATTATTATCTAGCAATATAAGGCTTATTTAGAACGATATGAATGTTAAAAACATTTTTTCTGTTTTACTTGATTTTCTTACTAGCTTCTGTCCGCGAGCTCGCGACTTCGTCCGCGTGGAATAGTTTTAAAACAAAGTTAATTAAAAAACACCCAGATTTTGAAACATTCTTCATTGGTGCTCCGCCTTTATTGGTCTTACCGTGATGTTATATATCCTATAGCCTTCCTCGATAAATGCGCTATCCAGCACTGAAAGAATCTTTCACATCAGACCAGTAGTTCCTGAGATTAGCACGTTAAAGCAAACAAACAAACAAACTCTTCAGCTTTATACACTGACGGACTCATAAACTGCATCAAAGTAATAGACGACTTTGAAATAAATATTTTAACCAAGTATGCAAACTTTCTATACAGATTTAAATTGAAACCTCTAGATTGGTTCGTGAACTTTAAAACAGCGTAGAGTCATATCCTTAAGTTTAAGTTTGTGTACTGGAAAGGACCTTAAGACTTTTTTTGAAGAAAAAACAGAAATATAAGGAAAATTGGTTTAATTAAAAAATTGGTTTTAACAATAGACACAAACTTTATGCAAGGGTTTATTTATGTTTTAATAAGGTGTATTACCTCCACGTGCCCTTATTACGGATTCTAATCGTTTCCGCATAGATTTTATTAGGGTTATTAAAAGATCTTGCGGAATATTGTCCCATTCTTCTGAAAGTGCTGTTCTTAGTGCTGCCACTGTCGTGGGCAAAGGGTTTCTCGCATATACAGCTCTTTTTAAATTGTCCTAAACATGCTCAATGGGATTAAGATCCGGGCTGCGTGCTGGCCAATTCATTGTACGTATCCCAACCTCTTCGCCATATTGTCGAACTTGTACAGCAGCGTGCGGCCGGGCATTATCCTGCATTAAAGTAAAATTTTCGCCTATGAATCCCATGTAAGGCACCACGTGATCTTCTAAGATCTCTGTTATGTAGCGATGTGCAGTCAAACCCCCTCTATTACCGTTTTGACGGACCATGTCTATGAACACAAGTTCTGTTCGCCCGTTCATCGATATGCCACCCCAGACCATACACGAACCGCCTCCAAAAGGAACACGCTCCTCAATGCAACTTTGAGCATATCGCTCCCCACGTCGACGATAGACTCTTCTGCGACCATCTGCACCATATAAACATTTCCTACACTCGTCCGTGAACAATACCGAGGTCCATTGCTCTTCTGTCCAATTCAGGTGATCACGCGCAAATCTTAAGCGAGCTTGTCTGTGAGCTACAGACAACTTTGGACCATTTGCTGGTCTAAAAGGGGTGATATCCGCTTCCTTTAACCTTCTTCTTATTGTTCGTGCACTCACGTTTACTCCACGCACTTCATTAAGCTCTGTTTTGATGTTAACAGACGTGAGGAAACGATTTCGCAGGGAAGTTGTAACAATAAATCGGTCACCACGACCGGTAGTTGCTCGAATCCTGCCTGTACCACGTCTCCTTCTGTAAGAACCTGTCTCCACAAACCTTCTGTATATTCTAGAAACCGTAGACTGGTTTAAATTTAAATATCTACCAATCGTTCGTTGATCCAAGCCCTCAAAAACTCTCGATGAGTTAAAAAACTAACCCAACAATTCTGCTGGTAACAATAATTCAATTGACAAAAGAAAATCAATGAGAATCAATTTAAAACTTTGCTATAAATAACACGCAAATCTGATACTACGAGTAAATTTTCTTTTCCCGGCTATATTCATTTGTTTTACTGCAGTTCTTTTTTTAAATTTTCCTTTTTTTTTAGATTAAGAGCCATTCTCTCCATATTTATATAATTTAATCTAAAAAGTTTGCATACTTATTTAAAAAAATCATTTCAAAGTAATCCTGAACTTTGATGCAGTTTATGAGTCCGTTAGTTTATATTACTATAAGATTTATTTCTAAGTTTACGTCTAGTACTTCGGGGATCACCTTGGAAAAAAAATCAATTTTAAACTGTACTTACCTCTGTATAATGGAACCACCTAATATCAGGCTCTGGGTCACCAGAAACTCGGCACTCAAACTCAACGGTATCTCCATCGCACGAAAGCAAATCTGTCAGGTTCCTGTCAAATCTTGGTATCACGTCCACGCGGCTAAACCCAAAAAGTTTTATTTATAACTTCTCCTCATTCAAGAAAATTAAATAAATTATTTTAATTACAGTTAAAGATGAACCTCATATTGTAAAATGATAATTATCTTAATTATATTGATTTTCACTACGTTATACTTACTCATCCTTCAGTTACTGTTTGAGCGGGCTACATATTTCATGGTTTTCACCATGTCAAAACACCATAACATATAATTATGGTGTTGTAAATATAATAAATTCAGTACAAAAAAAATCAGATATATGTAACATATAAAGACAGACAAAAATGGCATAAGCCCTCTGTGTAAACGTTATACTCATTACTTTTATAAATTTAAAGATTTTGGCTGTGTAACATAAACATGATTAGATAAAGATCTCAAATACGAAATGATCTCCTTGAAATTATGCCCAAAACAAAGGTTTACATACGCTACACTAAGAGAAAATATACATACATACATATAACTTCACGCCAGGTCCCTATAATGTTATAAAAATATGTAACAATATCATATTATACTCACCCGTATCTAATGTTGTGGTCTTCTGAACAAGTAGGATCTGTAAAATTATTTGCATATTTGTAATTACACGTAAATGAAGTTTTTTCAAAAATCTACAATAAATTGGGCATTTACGACTTAGTGACTAGAGGCCCGGGACCGTAACTCAAATTAGCAATTGAATCAAATTGGAATGTAACTTTGATGGTAAACCGCCTCTGCTCAACATTGAATCAATCTTGATTCGATTGAGACTGATTTCATGTCATTGTGTATTTTAGAGACTATTTGACATGTGAGTCGAATGGATCTTGACTCGCACTGGCATGGTTTTTTTTTGTTAAAGTTACAGACTTGCCACCCAGCTGACAAGAATGAAACCTGTATAATTTCATCGTATCTGTCCAAAATAATGAATTAATTAATTAAACGTACGAAATGAATGAAAACTATTGTTCACCATAAACACACAACAAGTAAATATTATTGGTTAGTATTAACAATGGGTGGTCTTAGAGCCGAATGGTAATTACAAAGACTGGAAAGGAGAGACTAAAAGGAACAATGACCTAAGAGCTGTA
The DNA here is from genome assembly GCA_949752895.1 of Dendrolimus pini. Taxonomy (NCBI): domain Eukaryota; kingdom Metazoa; phylum Arthropoda; class Insecta; order Lepidoptera; family Lasiocampidae; genus Dendrolimus; species Dendrolimus pini. The sequence goes on along the minus strand of OX457125.1, from coordinate 7,311,468 downwards.
ATCAATGGGGAATATGCTTGTAATTCAAATACAATATAAATAAATAGTTATTTATTTATATTACTATAGAATTACATGTCTAACGTTATTATTTTATTTTATTCCTTCAATTTACAGATTTTACATACATACATAACTTCACGCCAGGTCCCTTGCGGGGTAGGCACGAACAACAGAGCGCCATACAGGCTTATTCTTACACACCTCACTTGCTTCTTTGACATTCATAGCTCTTATCATGCACGCTCGTCTGTTCTTAAGGCTCCTGACATCACCTTCTGCTAATACACGATCAATTTGATCATGGAAGGTGTGTCGTGGCCTTCCGCGACTTCTGCATCCATCCACTTTTGCATTGTATATCTGTTTAGTCATTCTTTCATCATACATTCTTTCCACATGCCCGAACCACCGGAGCATTCCTTTCCTTACCTTCACCCCGACACTCTTTCAGACCAACTCTCATACATACAGATTTTAATTATAAGAAAATGTTAAAAATGCTCGGGATATTTAAAGTCGCATAACGCAACGCTATTTTCGCTAGCACCCTTGGTGTTACAAATGTTCATAGGCAATGGTAACCACTTTCCATCAAGTGGGTAAAACTATGTGAACAATGATTTGACAATACAATAAGAAACATACATATTCTCCATTGCATGCAGTTTAATATTTGCTCCATTTAAAACTTCAGCTATTAAGATAAGAGAGAATGTCTTCAATATATCGAATGGTTAAAAGCTTACATCGCTTGTTAAGCGATGTTTGTAAAACCTGCCGTGAGAACAGTTAAGTTTCAAATACACCAAAAAAACCAGTCATTAATAAACTACGTGCTATATTAGAAAATACAAGAATATTTATGTAGAATTTGTTTGGAATTAACCTACTAATTCAATTTGGGATATTAGGATGAAAAAAGCCGTCTTGTTAAGTCTATCACAAAACGTAACTTAAAACATTAGTCTTTCACCTTTTGACATGAAAACCATTTCAATTAAGATTTTTCATAAGAGTTTAAATTTAAATGATAAATATTTTATTAACTACCTCTGGCCTTTATCTGCAAGGAGATAATAGCTTTGGTCTCGCCATGAATGTTTCTCGCGACTACGGAATACGCGCCGGTGTAGTCCAATTTCGCATGAGGTATCTCGAAGCGATACTCTGGACCATCGCCGATACGTTTAAAGTGTGAAGAGTCGCGATAATAGTCCGGCTGAAATTATATAAAAAATATGTTTAGTTATTGTATCGCGCTGAGGTATTTCATCTGCGCTATGGTATGGGATTGTTTAAAAAGGGCATGTCAGATAGGCAAGAGTCAGTCAGTGTCAGGCCACTTTTCATCACATGTGTTATTTGCCTGTCTTCACACTTTAGACAGCAAAAAGATCAATATTTGTCCAATATTTGATACGTGTCCTAACACGTACTGTTCCCTGCCAAACTTTTACACTATCCATGATAATGGCATCACCACCTAAATTTCTGTTTATATACACCTCTTTTCCTTTCTTCTACCCTCACATACTTGATGTTAGATATCCATCGACGAAGGCATACACCTACCGTAAGATCAGAACCAGCTTACTTAGATTACGTGCTTATTGAGTATGGTTAACGTATATTGAATGATACCTTCAGGAAATCTCTAAGCCAATAAACGTCAGGTTTTGGATCGCCGACCACTTCGCAAGCGATGATAACCGTGTCGCCTTCCCTGGCTTCGCTCGAACGCGGCTTACGGATGAACATCGGTTCCTTTGAATACCTGTCAAACCACTTCCAATTAAATAGACCACGCGACTAAAGTAGCGCGCGTATATGTGTGTATTTGTGTTTAATCGATTGTTCGATGTTACTGACTATCATGACCCGTCTCATATTACCAATTTAAAGTCAATACTGATTCCGCAGCTTGAAGTCTTGCAAACGCACTATCAATCTGGCAACGATTCCTTCCGATCCAAACCTCGAACTGACTACTATTTTGAATTGCAAAATACAGTTGCATTAAGAATTATCTCGATACAACTGTATTTTTAATTATAATTATTATAATTAATTATTAATAGACATTCTTTTCGTCTTATTGTGTCGGTAATCGTATTTGGGTATAAACAGATTTTATGAAATTTCCTATACAAATATAACTTTCGATAACAAATATTAATAAAAACTGCTTCAGCCAGAATTCTTGAAGAAATATCACTAAGATTGAATTAAAGAAAGAAAAATATTTTATTTGAAGAAATAACGATGTAATTACATTGCTTGTATTATGTTATTAGATATATATATAGATACATAGTATATCTTGAGAATATTTACGACGCATTTTCAACAAAGTAGGTCGGCACTCAGCATTTTGCTGTACCAGAATTATATCCGACACAATGCTGCTTTCAATGCGATTCTTCTTTTTGAAGTGAGACCAAAACACCACAATTTTTGTAAACAAAGTAAATAAAAATAAAAACCAATAGTAAAATATTTGCTACTTTATAATTAAATTAAATAAATAACCATGTTATTTTCTGAACCTATTATTAGCACATCCCTGTGTGTGTATTGAATATTTTGCATAACAACGTGAATCGAATCATTTCAAATACAATTCGATATTGTGATTATTGTAAGTAAAGTAAGGAGGCGTATGATTCAAAATAGTGTACAAATGAGTAATAATTACGGTATATCAGGACTGATAACAATGGGTAGCACCCGCTTTTCAGTCGTTTCGTCGCCCACCACTTGGACCTTGCCAGATGTACAAGCTCTGCCGACCTCATTCGACGCAACGCAACTATAAACGCCTGCATCCCTGAAAACAGTAACATAATAATATGATGAAGGTATTTAAACTATTAATAATAAAAACTAGCTTTTGAACAGTATATGATTTTAATGAATTTTGTACCACAAGGCAGAATATAGGATACAGAGAATATGAGGTACAGATTCAAATTTTATGTAAGTATAATCATGTGAACAGACCTAATTTTCTAGGGCCTAACAGGGATTTTTTGTGGGGCACGCGGGGGCACGCAGTGCCCTTAAAGGAAATTTCGAAAATATCGAATAATTGCTATAAAAACTGATAAATGTAAACAACCAAAAAAGCGAGCCCCCAAAAAAGAAGTTACAAAAAAAGGCCTGTATATATATATATATATATATATATATATATATACATATATATATACATATATATATGTATATATATACATATATATATACATATATATATACATATATATACATATATATATACATATATATATATACATATATATATATATGTCGCAGAACGGCCTCGTTCTCACGACATCATCTTTAGTTATTTCAGGTTTAGTGGGCGTCATCAGGATGAAATGCGAGCATAAAACACAATAGCCACGGTTTATACACTTTTAATTTAGATTTGATCAACATTATGACATAGTTTAGACCGAGCAGCGGGTTCAGGGCACCCGCTCATACTTCTAACTTAAAACACTTTCTTTAAAATACTCTAAGGTCCAACTCGACCTGCTGCCATCAACTCAATGTGCCACAAAAACTCCTCAGTCTACCGAAGTAGATACTACTCAAAGTATAGAGGGCGTCCGACCCCGCTCCGCCATAAGCTCTGCTCTGATTGGTCGTTTATTAAATTACAATATTCATAACTTTTATTAGGTTAGAACGATCTTGAAGTTATACAAACATTAACAAATCTAATTAAATTACATTAAGAATTTTAGAAGTGATTATAATGTAAACAAATGATATTGTGCGTTATACATCCTGTCAACAATACATCGTCATGTCGTATGAAGTCATAGCTTCCCTCCGACATATATATATATACATATATATAATATATATATATATATACCGACAAAGATCTTTATAAAAATAGATAGATATAAAGAGACATACCTATGTGTAACTGAGGCCAAGGCCAGCTCGATCTGACCGTCCCTATCCAGAGTCATGACAGCACGACGGCTTGGTCTCAGCCGCACTCCATTACGGTACCAGATCACACCAACCGATGGGTAAGCTTCCACCACCGCTGATATTCTTAATTCTTCGCCTGTTTTGTTACAATCTCATTAGAAACTTAATTCCATACACTTATAACTAACATAAGAAAGAACTGAGAAAAACAATTATTGATTAATAGTTTAACAAAAAATGTCGCGACAGCATATTTCTAATTATTATAGTTATGCCACAATAAGTGTTCTTTTATTTTAAAAATTTAATTAAAATGCCGCCGCTAGAAAGGGCTCTTTATTTGTATCTTGGTATTCATCCTTATCAATATAAATTACTTCATATTCAAGACTGCGTCAAGACCTTTATATAACTTTTTGAATTATTCAATTCGGACATTCCATTCTAAAGATATCACGAGTTCCAAAATGTAAGTATTAGAACACGCGGCCGTGACGCTTTTTCGTGCCAGAAAAATCGTAAGACCCCGTCTATATATATAGAAGTTTCACTTCAAAAAACTACATAACTAATCGGTTGATGGGTATACGACATACCGCCACATTCCCGTTGCCGGGAAGCATTCGTTCCCGGCAAAATTTCCTCTTCCACACCTTCAATCGGCAGGTCCTAAGCAGAGGGCGCTGCGATTCAATTCAATGAAACTTATCTGTGGCGGTTAGAGGGGTAAAACTAAAGTGTCCAGCTCTGTGAAGTAAATAATAGTTCAAGAACCGGCCAGACTTTACTGCTGAGGATTGTGACTTTGGTGGCAGAGAATAATAGCTCTCCTCTATTAGAGAGCGGTTTTGAGCACGGTGGAAGGTAGAATCTATGGACATGTCTACCTAGTCAACAGCCTGATCTATCCACCTATTTGGGGAACTTCCATGAGGCCTTGCATTCAACTTTCTGTGATCACAAGTCTCCGCATATCATTTGAGTTCTTTCGAGTAATCTGGCCAAAGTGCTTCAGCATCGGTTGTAGGTATATTTAATAATAATAATATAATAATTTATTTACTTTCTCTTAATAAATCAAACATTTTACACAGTTAGTTAGATTTAAAATGTGCCTAGTGATAAACTGCGGTGATCGCCATTCAAATGTGGTGAATTTTTGATAATACTTTAAATTAATTCTACAATACTTACTATTGTAAAAAATATTTACAATTTACCAGTTGGCTATAGAAGCGTCGCCAGTTATATGCTTTTGAACGGAGATTGTCTGATACAGTTATGAGCCTTGTCATATCTAGCCTCTATAACTTATTATCAACATATTTTTAAGACTATTAAAAAAAATAACAAAATGAAGTATAATGCATTGACTCAACTTTTCATTTGTAAAATTTAAAATAGTTTAATGTGAATTCTCATTGTTCCGTGCACTTTTGTCCATTATCTTTTAGTTTATAAGAAATAAATTAATGTAACGCGTAATCAATATATTTGAAATAATGCAATTCAATTCAAATTCAAAATTCAATTCAAATTCAAAAGTTTTTATTCAAAATAAGTTCCACTGGAGAACACTTTTTGTAGGTCATACATGTAAGTTAAAATTAAATTTACTTCCTAGTCTATGTTTACACCGCTTCGCAACGTGTTATTGCTGTTAAGGAGAAGAAGCGGAAAGAAACTCCCCAGCAACACGTCTAGCTAAAAATTGTTTTGCTTCATATTTTTCTCTTATTCTATTTATATTCCAAGTTCTTTTTTTATAAGTTTTATACAGAAACAGAAGTATTTTACAGAATTACTTTTGGAGAATTAATAGAGTTGTAGCAAACAGTGCATATTCAATAAATAATAATAAACAATATATGTGAATTATAAATGTTTGATGCCAACATAAATGAAAAAAGGCTTAAATAAACTTTAATTCAACAAATACTGGTAAAAGCCAGCGCTGGTCTACTGTTAGCGGTGATATCACGTTTATAGTCCGATAAATGTTCTGGTGACAGGAATCAGGATAATTAATATTCCATACCTTCATTAAGCGTGTAAAGCGGTTCCAGGCCACAGCAGAACTCAGGTGAGACGTACGCCCTTATGCCCTTGTCTACTACCAGTCCACAGCGACAACTAACGGCACCACAAGTATTCCTCGCCATTACCTCGTATATACCGCCATCTTCGACAGTCGTTGGAGCTATCTCCAACGTGTGGAAATGTTCATCTTGATACGTGCCACGGCGACCTGATTAATAGATATAATATAGGTCATGCTTTTCTCGATTTTTGACGTCATAACCATGAAAAAAGTAAATAATTAAAATGAACAAGTTGGCGGTGGGTTAAATCAACCTTTAACGATACTCATTGATATTTGACATCTTTGTCTTCCGTGATCACGGCTACTGAAAAGTGGCTGAAACGTCGATATAATAAAAATCAAATAAATTACCGCGCTTAAAACCGTTAAAACGTAGTTTCATTTTATACTAGCTGTACCCGGCAGACGTAGTCCTGTCTTTAAAAAATAAAAATCTGTAACCCGATTCCAGCGCCATCTACCGAGACCAAAATTAAATGTTTAAACTATTCTCAAATCCACATGAACAAACAAAAAAATTCATCACAATCGGACCCACCGATATTAGTATTAAAATACTAATACCGCTATTAAAAAATAGTGGTTTGTGGTAGAAGGGTGAAAATTTTGGGTTATATGTATTTTTAATGCCGAATTATAAAAATATCAAAATATTAAAAACTAGGGGTGGGTCGCCCTTATCATTTAGGGGTATGAATAATAGATGTTAGCCGATTCTCAGACCTACCCGCTATGCACACAAAATTTCATACAAATCGGTTCAGCCCTTTCGGAGTTGTTTAGCAACAAGTACCGCGACACGAGAATTTTATATATTAGAATAAATTATATAGCTTAAGATTGTTTGACATATAACTACTTTGTCAGGTAATTTGGTAGATAAACTGATTTCATCATGATTGGAATTTCAAACCCATTACATAGAAGATGCAACTTCTTCCATGCCCATATTTAAAAAAGACAAGTTGCACTCAAGTACTTACTATCAAGGGTGATTTCTACAGCATCTTTAAACCAGGTAACTGTTGGAGATGGATTGCCCACCACCTGGCAGGTCAAACGCACCGGGTAAGTGGCCTGGACTCGCCTGTCTCGTAAGCGCATCGTGAATTGCGGCGGATACTCCCCTTCCACGCCAGCTGATCGTTCCCTTTATATAAACATTAAAATCAGATATGAAGTCCACAGTACATAGCTTTCTGTTAATAAAATTCAGATAGCTCAAGCATAATAAATGTTTAAATAGTCTTCAAACCCTCAGTATCTAACTTTTTACAGGTTAAAGTAGAATAATAATTAAAACATCTAACAGTTCAAATATAAAGCTGTATAAAAAATACAATACTTAAATCAACTAACCTCTTAAGTTTAGCATCGGCTTCCCAGATAAGCCTATCCGTAACCACTGTCAGTCTCGCATATGTGGAAGTGCTCCCATGGATGTTGCTGGCTTCGCAACTATACCTCCCTTCATCTTCATTATTAATATTATCTATAGTCAAACAACAGTTAAACCCGTTGAAAGACGCCTTCATTCGATCATCATCTTCGATCTCATGTCCATTCTTCATCCAAGTGACTTCCGGCACCGGTCGGCCTTTGACGCTGCAAGTCAAGTTCGCCGTTTCGCTGGCTAAAACTTTCAACTGTCCTGGCAAGATGTCGACAAACTCCGGCCTGTCGCCAGCGAGACCGATTCCTATTGGCGTGGACGTTTGCACCGATTCTCCAAACCCGTATCTGTTGCGTGGTGTAATGCGGAAATGGTACTCTTCCCCTTGCTTCAGGTTGAACGCGTCGAAGGAGTTTAGTGGTGTGATGCCGAGCTCCACCCAACGCGCACCGCCTTCCTTCCCCATTAACCAATTTTCGACTTTATATGCTAAAACGGGGGCCGATGCGCCATAGCTTGGCTTTGGCCACGCGATGGACACCCAGTTGCTGCCTCCGTCCACGACAGTTGGCTCAGCCGGGATGCGGTCGGGTACAGCTAAAATAAACACTGGCATTTACTGGCAATGACCTTATAAAAGATACTTGATTGATTGCCAAAATTGCGTGCCAATTTCTATTAATCTTCCTTAATCGATTTATTTACACTAGGTTATACCCGCAACAGAACTCTGAATATATAAAGTTTAATTATTAATTAGGACAACATTTATTTCATTTATTGCAAATAGCCTTCACCTATTTAATGAAAAAGATTCTTGAAAGCATCCCTATAATTTTTCAAACCTAACTAATCACAACGCTGAAAAAGATTACAACATACAAATAAAGGTGTCTGAGTAAATCATTCAATATAATCTAGCGTAGAGAGAAAGAGAAAAGCCTGGCTGGATTATATTGCATCTTATATTGCATCAGAATGACAGTATGAAAGAAATTTATCGCCTCTGTAAGAATGAAACCAAAGCTTTAGTGAAAGAGAAACGTGAAAGAATAAAATTGAAAGAAGAAGAGAAGCTGACTGAGAACTTCGAGGCAAATACCAAACTCTTTTGGAGAGAGGTTAAGAAGTCTCGGGGTTGTTCGTCAGCTTCCAGAATGGAAAGAATAAAATCTAAAGCAGGGGACATTCTTGCTAACCCACAAGAGGTTTTAGCGCGATGGAGTGAATATTTTAGAGAAATTTATGATAATATATCGGATGCTGGCACCGCGACTGAGTCTGTGACCGACTTCGAGGAGTCAGCATCCGAGATCACTTTGGAAGAGATCGAATAGTCGATAAGAAGTCTGACAAATGTAAAGGCAGCAGGAATCGATAGTGTGTCTGCTGAGATGATCAAATATGGTGGAACCTGCGTTCGGGACGCTTTCCTGTCCTTATGCAACTTGTGCTGGAGGACGGGAAAGGTTCCCAAGGACTGGAGGCGCGCTGTCATCGTGCCCTTGTATAAAGGCAAGGGGTCACGTATGGAGTGCGCCAGCTACAGGGCCATCAGTTTGATCAGCACAGCATCTAAAGTGTATGCGAAGATTATTGAAAGGAGAATGAGAGTGGTATCCGATGGATTACTGTGGGATGCACAAGGGGGCTTCAGAAATGGAAGGGGATGTATGGATCAAGTTTTCTCGCTCCGCAATATCGTAGAGAAGCAGCTGGCTATGGGCCGGAAGGTTTTCTGCGGTTTTGTGGATCTAGAGAAAGCATTTGACAGGGTTGTGCGGAAGGGTCTCTGGGACATATTGCCCGGATATGGGATTAATGGCCAATTGCTGCGTGCTGTGCAGTCCACTTACGAGGACTGTATGGCATGCGTGCGGGTGGACGCCAGCCTGTCGCCCTGGTTTGACGTCAATATTGGCGTCCGGCAGGGCTGCGTGCTGTCGGCTTTGCTGTTCATCCTATATCTGGACAATTGTCTCCAGAGATTAAGATTGATGGATGTTGGGGTGCGGATGGGTGATTAGCTGTTAGTTAGTTGTTAGCACTTTACTTTATGCGGATGATGCCGTGCTTTTAGCCGAATCGCCATCAGAACTTCAAACACTAGTCACAATGATGAAAGATGACTGTCAGGCGAGAGGCTTACATTTGAATGCGAAGAAAACAAAGGTTGTGGTGTTCGAAAGAGAAGAAACCAGAACGAATGCAAGGATAATGGTAGATGATGTTATGCTGGAACAAGTGAATGAGTTTGTATATCTTGGATGTGCTTTTAGCAGGGATGGAAGGTACACCGCTGACATAGAAAGAATGTGAATGTGAATGGAGCGTTAGGTAAACTTCTAGGCTCTAAAAACCTCAGCCAGAAAGCCCAGCTTGCCATACATAACGCGGTGCTACCTACGCTCACGTATGGAAGCGAGAGTTGGGTATGGAACAGAGAGCATGAAAGTAGAGTAAACGCAAGCGAGATGCGAGCACTGCGCAAAATCTGCGGAGTGACGCTTGCGGACCGCGTTCGTAATACCGAAGTAAGAAAGAGAGTTGGTCTGAAAGAGAGTGTCGGGGTGAAGATAAGGAAAGGAATGCTCCGGTGGTTCGGGCATGTGGAAAGAATGTATGATGAAAGAATGACTAAACAGATATACAATGCAAAAGTGGATGGATGCAGAAGTCGCGGAAGGCCACGACACACCTTCCATGATCAAATTGATCGTGTATTAGCAGAAGATGATGTCAGGAGCCTTAAGAACAGACGAGCGTGCATGACAAGAGCTATGAATGTCAAAGAAGCAAGCAGGTGTGTAAGAATAAGCCTGTATGGCGCTCTGTTGTTCGTGCCTACCCCGCAAGGGACATGGCGTGAAGTTATGTATGTATCAAATTTCTCCAAAAGGTCTACGGAACCTCAAAAAGCAAGTCTGCATCTACATATATTTAGAGCATTTACAAATTCAAAGAAACGTTTAAAGTATCTTATACATTTTTAAGATTCATATTTGCAAAACAAAAAATTACAAAGCATTCAGCTAACTTGCTTCAGAACCTGTAATAGATTTTTAATATTCTATGATAAATAATCAATGCATTCTCAAAACATTGATAAATACAATACTTACTTTTGTATTTTCTTTGAGTTATTGACAATGCCGTATCATCCCTGGGGTAAGTCCAATCTGATATTAAATTATTTGAAGATGCACGCTGCCTTATCTAGAAAAAAAAATATAATTATGACGAATTCAAGTAAATATAGACACTGAAATTCTTCTATTTAATAATAATGAAGTGTAGCAGTGTCGATAATAATTGTATAGGGTAGTCTGGAGGAGATCGCCTTTAGCAATAAGATCGCCCATTATACTTTAATGTATGTGCAATACAGTTATTCATTAGTTCATTCATTCAACAACAAATCATAAATGTGTTTTAATAGCAATATGATTAAATGGAGACTTCATATTTCTAAAAGGTATCTACATTTTTGGATACTTTGGTTGATCTCATGTATTTGGCCTTATTGGTGTTTCTATGTACTTGGGTAGGATGGGTGCTAGCTTTGAATAATTAAACGACCTTGGTTGTATCGATATTAATGATTATCATGATGTTTGTCTTATAATGCTTTGTTCATAATTAAAATTATTAGTGCCAATTGATTTCGTTCATGTGGTGTTACAAATATTCATATTTATACCTTCTGAGCCCTTCATATTTAAATCGAACGAACTCACACTTACATATAAGATATTATTCTATCTTAATTACCAACAATTTTATTAAAATCCATTAAACCGTTTCACGTCCTAAACTAGATTAAACTTTCTAACAGACCAACAGAAAATTCTAAAGTGAAAATTTCTATTTTCACTTAAATATAGGTATTTATATTAGAATTATTAGAGACAGATGTTTTAATTCTTTTTATTATTGGGTGTACATAGAAATTAACACTGGTTAATAAAATAATACATTATTATGAAGACTTACCACAACAGTCACAAATGCTCTATCGCATCCGTAAGCATTTCTAACTAATATACAATAAGTTCCAGCGTCGGATATCGTGGATCGTTTAAGAGTAAACTTGACGTAATCGTCCGAAGTCATCTTACACACTCGCTGATTAGTGGTGATGTCGCGGATGCCTTTCATGAACACCACTGTTGGATTAAAAACACCGTTTGAGACTTTATTTCAAACGAAGTCATTCATATAGTTCTCAGTCATGTAGACTTCCCTAAGCTTCTCTCGAAAGTAGCATACTCGTATTACGTACGTCAATACCCACACGACAAACACCTTTACTGACTGCTTACTAATATTAGATATAGCATTAAATTTAACCAATTTTATTTCTTTTCTTTCCTCCAAATGCCAAAATAATCACCTATTTTTACTTTTCGATCTTAATAATGATTATGATTTGTTAATAAAATAATGACCGGTAATTGTCTTTATTATAAACTATTCCATTCTAAGTTTCTGTATCACTCTTGGTATTTTCAATATATAAATAAAAATTCAGCTAAAAATCATAACCTAAAGCTGTTTAAAAATAATTATTAGGCCGTAAACGACACTGCTGGACTCAAGAACGGACGATATTTGGAAAAGAATCATTTTCTTTCTTTCTGTATATCCGCCATGCTTATTTCTATCCGGTTTCAAACACTGTATATCGAGAAACTATGCAATAAATTTTATGAATGTCTGTGCATTTTTGACACTGCGATGAGGAAATAAATCATGAAACTAATATTACATATATACATATATCAAAATGATAGCTGATGACCATAAAACTCACCCTTTGGCTTTGGTTCACCTTGCATTCTAAAGGAAATATTTATATCCTCTCCAACGGAGATAAGGATATCTTTCTCAGGTCTTCCCACAATTGTAGCAGGTTTACCATCCTTTTCGTTTGGAGGCACTACAGTGATGGCTGCATTCATGTCAACATTCTCTTGGTTACTCCAAGCTCTACATGTATATAAGCCGGATTCTTTTTCTGTTACATCTGATAGAGCTAAAGTATACAATCCTTGTTCAACAAAAGTCCTTGCGTTTCGATAAATTTCTGTCACTGATCGGCCTTCTCTCAACCATTCAACATGAGTGGGTGCACCTCTAATCTCAACCTGTAGACCTATAGTACCACCTTTCACAACCTTGTAATCGGACAATACGTTTGTGAAGTGGGGACGTCGGGATTCCATCGCTTGTCGGTTGAAGCGGGTTCTTTCTGTAGTTGCTAAGTTGGGACTTAATCGACTTTCTTTACCTGGAGAAAATACAAACATAAGTCTTTTTAGTTCCAACACCTAAACGTAAAAAGGAATCCTTTTGGATTTATTTCTGTATTTGTCTATATGTCACAACTAATTACATATTATGAATTAGTAAGGCTAGTGATATTTTTGGCAATTATATAAGTCTCCTGAGTCTATAAAAACGTTTAATCAATTGTGATTTTTGAAGAGAAACTTCTATATAGACGGGGGCTTTTACGATTTTTCGCTCACGAAAAGGTGTCACAGTCACGTGGTCTAATACTTACATTTTTAAACTCGTGATATCTTTCGAATGGAATGTCCGAATTGAATAATTCAGAAAGTTATATGAAGGTATTGAAGCAGTCTTGAATATAAAGTAATTTATTTTGATAAGGATTAATACTAAAATACAAATAAAGAGCCTTTCCTAGCGGCGGCTTTTTAATTAAAATTTTAAAATAAAAGAACAATTATTGTGGCATAACTATAATAGTTAGACATATGCTGTCGCGACACTTTTTGTAGATAATGATGTGTTCTGCAAAGTCGTAGTTCATTATTTCATTCTATCATCAATAGTTTTCGCAATGCACGCGATTTTAGGTATTTTTTACACCTTGCGTTACATTATTGGAGTTTTAGTAAGGATCCCTAATTTTTTTGTAAATATAATATGTATCCTTTGTCACCCGGGGATAGTGTAGCTTGCCAACAGTGAAAGAATTTTTCAAATCGGTTCAGTAGTTTCAGAGCTTCTTCAATGCAAACAAACAATCTAATCTTTCCTCTTAATAATATTAGTCCAGATATTCATATATTTACTTTAAAATTAATTCGATATGTGCATATTACAAAAAGCGTAAGATTTTACGCTAGAAGTTGTTTAATAGAATTGGGAGCTGGGTTGCCCTAAAAAGCGCTTTATCTATCTCCGAATGCGCTATTGAAGCCCTAGGGAGCTGAGCGCCGGGGAAATCCCGTAAACGAGAAAGCGAGCGAGAGAGCGAGCGAGGATATACCTCGTCCCTCTAATACCTAAAATCGCGTTCAGCGCATCGGAATGTGCGATGTTCCGAGCCGACATTAATGGAGGCAAACTTAAGTTTGCATCGAACTATACCTCTGCTAATATTTTCTTAACTTTTTGCGCCTTGTACTCGTATACATAATAAAACTACATTTATTACCGCGCTTAAAACCGTTAAAACGTAGTTTTATTATCTATACCTCTGCTTTCCACGTGACTGGGTATCACTGCCATATTTGTGGTCTATGTAAAAAAAAAGAGAGTTTGTTAAGGAAACAAATTAACAACAAGAAAACTTTGCCAACAGTTCAGTTTTTCGAAAGTCACAACAAAAGTGAACGACAACGAACGGCAAAACTGTTGACGTAAAAAAATAGTCGGTGCGTGTGTAGCGTATTACATCATTAAAATGTACCTAACCTAACCAAATCATAATTTGCAGTAAACCTGCGAAAAATTTAAATGTGTGCTGGGACACATATTAGAAGTGAAACTTCAACGGACAAGTGGAAAAACGAATCGCAAAGTGGAAAAACGAATGGCAACGGAAAGTGGGAAAACGAATCGCAACGGACAAGTGGAAAAACGAATCGCAACGGACAAGTGGACAATCTTCAACTGATAAGTGACAAAATGAATCGCAACAAAATTTTAACTTGAAGTTTTACGGGCAGGTTTTCAAATTGGACAAGCACATTAACAATTATTATTATTTTCGAGTTATACCAATTAATAGTACGAGTGTTTCTTCGTGTATTGAAATTTGAGAAATAAGCAAGATCTGCCAATAAAGAACGTTAACTAGAAAAGTTTACCTGTGAAATGAACAACATGATTAATATGATCTGACCAAACTGCGTTTTCAGCCTTGCAAGTGTACTTCCCGCTGTCTTCATGCGTCGGTCTGTCGATCGCTAGTCTGCATACACCGTCAGCCAAGTAATACGCTTGGTACCTTTCATTTGTAGATATTGGTTTATCGTCTTTAAGCCATGTAATAGATGGTAGGGGCTGCCCTCGTATACGACACTCTAGGACGAGTTCATTCTCGGCTAAGTGATACGTGTCTGAAATTTTTTTCAAAGTTCATATTAAATATTAAGTAATAAATTTAGGACAAATATATTGTTATTTTAATGCTTGTTTAAAACTGCTATAGTGTGTTTGTTTTACGGAATACTAAATATGTTGTTTCAATGATTATTTATAAGGCTCAATAAAAAAATATTCAAATTTATTTACGTTAAAACAAGTCCGTCAAACATTTTTTTTTTATGGCTGGAGATCAGCAGACAGGCAGACGGCCCCGTTAATGGGAAGCGGTTACCATCGCCTATAGACATTTACAACATCAAAGGTGCTTCAAATGCGCTGCTGCTCTCTTAACGGATACTGGAACCTGATCCCTTATGCCAGAACACAACACAAGGTTGTTACGGCAGCATACTCTAGACCAGGGGTGGTCGCCATCCAGTCGAGCAAATACCCTACCTCCTAGCTGTGGGTTGTTTTGTCGCCTCTTACGACAGGCCGCCCGGCCGCAGGAAATTGTATTCTTTCTCCGTTCCTGCACGGATAAACATTTGCGCAGTGCAATTTATCCGTCTAAAAACTTGTTCTGTCTATGCTGTAATAATTTGTAAACGATCTAAAATAGTACTGGATCAGACTTAACCTTCGTATTTTAATATAAAACCTCTTAAAGATCATATATAATCAAAAGTTTTCTAAAATATAAGCCTAAAACTCACCTCGAATAGACCTTGTAAAGGTTGGCGGTATAGGAGACGCTTCGAAGCTCGGGTATACTTTCAAATTAGCAGATGAGCTAACGGAACCATTTTCGTTTTCAACAGTACAACTGTACTCGGCTGAATCACTCGGCACTGCATTTAAAACTTCCAATGTTATTAAGCCATCTATAAATTTAGTTCTATACTTTAATTGACTATCTATAATTATACCATTTTTATACCAGGTAATTGATGGATCAGTAGAAGACAATACACTACAAGTGAGTTTAACTCTAGATCCTTCTACAGCTGTTCTGTCTGTTAGATATGTTGAGAATACTGGTTTTCGTTTCAAGTCACGAGTAACTGCACGCTTTTCAGACGCCATAGACCTCCCTTCACTCGACGCTTTTGATCTTCTAGATTCTGAACGCCACTCTTCGCGCTCTTTCCTAGATTCTTCTCTTTCTAGGTAAGGCGATGTTGAATTCCTTAATTGAGATTCTAAAATAATTGTTTGAACCTTATGTATACTCGCGTTCTTGCCTAATCCTAAATTATCGTGAGTGTTGATGCTACTGTCAAAAGTTTTTTCCCTATAACCTGGAGGGTGAGCAAAGTCCATTGAATAATCTTTATAATTATGATCTACAAATCTAGGCACATCCCTTTTGTCTTTCTTATGTGGTTCATACCGATATTCTCTAATATAATGTTCACCTGTATTAGAAATGTTTCCTTCAGTATGTGATTCAGCGTTTTTATCACCACTAATCGCTTGCTTTATTTCAAATCTGTTTTCTGCTTGTAATTCATCGTACATTTCTTTCAATTTTGTTGCCTTTGCACCTTCTTCTCTGGTATTCACTTTGTCTGTTTTTTTTTGTTTCTTGTCCCTAAGCCTATCATTATCCTCATGTTGTTGTTTTTCTTGTTCTACCCTATATGGTTCAGCATCTTTTATCACTTTGATTAATTTTGCTTCTTCATCTTGTTCCAGATTTTTCACTTCTAGCCTTTTGTTCTCTAACTCTGTTTTTACAGTTTCAGTTGCATCTTTCTTTATTATTGTTTGTTTTTCCTGTTTATGCTTATTTTCTTCCAACGTGTTTTTCTTTGTTTCTTGTCTTATTTTCTTCTCCCTGGATTTAACTATTTTTTTATTATTTGCCTCTTCTTTCTCATTGGTTATCTTACTATCTTCTTCTTGTTGGTATATTTTATTGCATTCACCTAGCTTTACCTGAGCTATAAGTTCTTCTTTTATTTTTTTCTGTTCTTCTTCTGCCTGTTTAACATCCCCTCCTTCTTTTACTTTTGCTGTTTCTTTCAGTTTTAGTTTGTTTTCTACCAATTTACTTTTAACAGGCTCTTCAACTTTCTCCGTATCATCTGTTTTCTTGATTGCTTCCAACTTTTTAACTTCAACCTCTTCTTTTCTCGTTTCTGTTTCTTTTTCCTGATTTAGATTTTCGTTTTTCACTTTCTTTTTATCTGCTTCTTCTTGTTCCTTAATTAATTGTTTGTTTATATCTACTTTATCCTCATTAGTCTTGTCGTCTTTTTGTTGTAGCTGTTCTTCTAGTACTTCTACCATCTTTCTTTCGGTTTCTTCCTGTCGTATGCGTGTTTTGGCTTCTTCACCTGTCAGCTTCTTCTGTTCCTCCCCTGAGTGTATAGCGTCAATTTTTTCCTTCTTTTTTTTCAATTTTGATTCTTCTTCTTGCTGTAGTTCATTGTCTTTAGATTTATGTGACTCTGTCTCTGCTAGGGTATTTTTAGCTTCATGGGTTGTTAAATTATTCTCTTTTGCATATGTTTTATCTCCGCTCATCTGATCTTCTTTATTTTGTGAAACTATTTTCACATGTAACTTGGCTACATCTTCTTCTAACTCTTTGTTCTGGGTGATAATTTTTTTATTTTTAAGCTTTCGTTTTTCTGATTTTATTTTTGCTTCCTTCTCCTGTTTTAATTTGTTTTGTTCTAAGTTTTGATTCACAGAATCTTCTTGTTCCTTCTTTTCTTTGTCTGTAAATGCCTTCGTTTTTTTAATATCCTCTGTTTCTTTATTCGTCCTTGCTTCTTGTTTGTATTGTTCTTTCTCTTCTAATTTCCTTGTTTCAGATTCATTCACTTCTTTTTGTGTTTTACTTTCTTTTATCTGTTCTACCTCTAGCCGACAATTTTCAGTGTTTTCCTTTTCTTTTTTTAATTCTTCATCTTCTTTGTGTTTTAGATTTTCATCTTTTACTGCCTTATCTTCAACTGTTTCAAGTCTATCCATTATCTGTTTCTCACTATCTGCCTCTAATTTCTGAAGTTTATCTTTTCCTTTCTCTTTTTTTGTATCTTTTTCCTCAGTTTGCTTTGGGTTTATTTTTCCAAAATTGTTTTCGCTAGAATTTTCATCTTTCTTATTATCTTCAGATAACTTTCTTTTTTTCACACCTTCATTTTCTTGGGTTGTCTTATTTCCTTCTTCTTTTATTTTTTCTTGTTCTAACTTCTCTTTCCCATTAACTTCATTGTTTTTCTGTATTTTAACTTCTTCGACAGTTAATTGTTTATTTTCCTCTTGTGACTGCTTCATCTCAGCTTTCTCTTCTTTTACTTTTTGGAATTTTGATTCTGTTTTCTCTATTAATTTATTATTGTTCTTGTTCTCAGCTTCGCCATCTTGTTCAGTTTCAATTTTTTTACTCGTAGCTTCCAGTGCCTTACCTTTCACTGTTTTTAATTCCTCCTCTTGTATTAATTTGACATCTTCCAATTCTTTTTGCTCGTTTTCTTTTAGTATGTTGTTTTCTTTGTCTTTGGCTGTTTTCTTTTTCTTAGTTTCCATTTTTCCTTTATTTTTATTTGCAATTTCTTTACGTAAATCTGTCTCTTCTACCTTATTACTATCAGACGCTTCCTTTTCTTTCTTCATTTTATCTTCTTCTTCACTTTTTTGTTCTTCCTCTAACTGTCTAACCAAGCCATCTTCTTTGTCTTTATTTAATTTTGTTTCTTCATCCAGTTTAGGTTCATTATCATTTAGCTTCTTATTTTCAATATTTTCCAGTTTTTCCGCCTTCAAGTTTTTCATTTCTATATCTAATATATCAGTTTTGGCTTGTTCTTTCTTAATTTCCACTTCTTCTTGTTTCAGATTTTCATCACCCAACTCTTGTTTGTCAACAACTTCCAGTTTTTTCTTATCTTTGTCTTTAACCACTTTCTTTTTCCTTGTTTCTCCTTTCTTCTCATTTGATTTTTCTTTTTGCACGTCTATTTTTTTACCTTCAATTTCTTCCTTCTTATTCTGTGAAATATTTTCTTGTTCTGTTGGTTTTTGCTGTTGTTTTTCTAACTGCTTAGGAATTACTGTCTTTTCACTACTTTTAACTTTCTTTTCAGATTGATTTAGTATTGAACTTTTCTCTGTTTCATCAACTATGACATGCAATCGTTCATCTTTATTAGTATCTTCTTCGTTTTTATTTTGACTGTGTTGCATAGCTAACTTTTCTAAGTCAATGTCACTGTCTTTATCCAACATTTGTTCTATTTTTTGTTTTTCGTTTGGTGATTTTGAATCTTTTTCTATTAAAATTGTTTCTGGTTTCAAATTGGTTTCAGGCTCAAGTTCAATTTGTTCTTCAGTTTGATTCTCTCTCTCTAGTATTTGTTCTATTTCTATATTTTTTTTGTTGGAGTTTGAAAGTTCAACATTTTCAACAGTTATATTTGTGGATTCCTCGCGCTCGGATACCTGTCCACTTTGTGTCATTCTCGATACACCACGTTGTTCTATTTCCTCTTTAGGACGTTGGTCCACCAAATCACTTTCATGCTTATTATAATTTTGTATTTCATCCAAACTAATTTCCTTTAAATTATCTAATGCTTTCTCTTGTCCGGAAGAAGTAGAAGATTTTTCAATATCGGCATTATCGGGTACAATTGTTATGTTAGTACTTAGGCCTGATGCTTCATGTTTATGATTGACAGTGTCGAGTTGTTTATCGTTATCAAATTCTACAGCAATGATAGCAGTATCTGTTTTCGCAGTAGAATCTATACTCTTGTCCACTATGGTAACAGTTTCGGGATCAGTATTATTTATAGACATTGTTTTTTGAGCATTAGCAATATTTTGAGGTTTATAGTCGACCGTATTAATTACTGCGACAGAATTCAATTGCTCAAATTCATTGATTAGTTCACTCCCAGAAGTTGCTCTTAAAACGCTAGCATCTGATGGTTTTACTGTGCCATCTTTTGTTTTGACTGCTAACATTTCTTCAACAATATTTATTTTTAAATCTGACTCTGTTGGCTTTTCTGCTAACGTAATGATGATATCTGTCTCTTTGTTTAATTCTATTTCAGAACATTCTGATTCTAGTTCAACTTTTAATGACTCAGTCATATTAAATACATGTATGGCTATTTCTTTAAATATAGGAATTTTAGTTTTGACTTCCACAGTCGATTGTGTTTCTATGCTTTTAAGATTTTTTTCTACACATTGTAATGTTGTTTTTACTATTTTAGAATCTCTGGTTATTGAATGTGAAGTAACTTCACAAATATTTGATTTAAGTTCTTTAAGTAGTATTTTGGTAAAAGCTGCATCACTCGGTAATCTAGCGGTTTTGTCCAGATTTATATAGAATTTAATGTCTTCAAAATGATTCAATAAGCCGCGTAAAGATTTAGACAGTTTCTTGCAACTAATCTTTTTCTCTTCGTCTAAATTAGCCATCGATGTTAATTTTTTTATAGATCGTAAAATCAATTGAGACGGTTTACCGTAATTATCAAACATATACCTTTTTTGTATACTGGATATTGTACTTCTCATGTGAGAAATACTACTATATACAGATGTTATTGCCGTTTTAATTTTATCTTTTACATTAACTTTTAAACTAGTCTCTGTGTTAATGTCTCTTTCTATAGAGAATAACTTATCCTCTAATAAATTCAGACTTTGTATAACTTCTACACCATTGTCAATTAATATGTCAGCGTCTCCTGTAAAGCTTTCTCTTAACATTTTCAAACTTTCTGTTAAGCTTTTTAGACAAGACACTGCATTTTTCAAAGTACCTAAATCACTAACTTTTATTTTAGATGCTTTCTCCAACAATTTCAGAGAAATTTCTGTTTTATTTAAACAATTTTCCAACATTTTTGCACTGCTTTCTTTATTTATTTCTAGAGTAGAATTTAGGTTCTTTGTGTCATGCAGGTTATTAGCAAATAACTTTAAAGTAGCACAAGCTTCTTTAAGAAGTTCTTGAGGCATATCTTCATTAATTTGAAGCTGGACACTCCTCACACTGCACTCTAAATCATCAAGAGTTTCATTGAGAATGTCACCCGCACCATCAAATTCTTTTTTCAATTTGATAATAACCGTTTGCACTTCATCTAATGTATCTTTTAAGCTTTCAGGCTCATTTTTATCTGTGACATCTATAACTGTATTTACTTCTTTGAGCAGCAAGTCTAGTTGCTTCAGAGCATCCTCTTCTAGTTCTTTAAATAAATCTGTAAAATAAAGTAAAATTAAGCTTTACGACAAAGGATTAATAAGGAGTTCATTTTTGACCAGAATTCATACAAAATGTGAATGATGAAATAAACATTTAAACTTAGAATGTGCTCAGTATTGGGATTTACACTTTTTATAAAGTATATATATTAAAAATAATTAAAAATGTTTTCGAAAAATGTCTGACCTTAAGCACTTAAATTACATAACAGAATATTCTAAGAAGTAATAACCGCACACAGGTATAAAGTTATTCTGAGAGAATAAAATATGATACTCGTTTGTAAACCGCATTTATTCTGATCGTGATACTTGCGTGGTAGAGGTATGCTGGAATCACTGTCTTAATTACAGCTCGCTGGGCTGGCTCGATCAGTGTAATACCAAGCTCCCACATAATATCGGCGTGAAACGGTTATTTAATCGTGTTTCATAGGAAGAGTGAGAGTCCCGATGGCCCACTCTCCTATCCCATCCCTTATCCTTCCCTTGCATGTTGGGGGCTTCGAAAACTGCTAGTCCATACGCGTTTATGGGTCGGTCCTGAATGGTGGGGTGTGTCAAATTGGTGTGGGGGGCAGGGCCACGCTACAATATGGGGTTTTTCAAAAAGGGCGTAAACAGATATTTAAAGTCTCAACGAGGTAGGCAACACATCGGCACCCTTAGTGTTGCAGATTTCCATGGGCGACGGAAGCCACTTGCCATCAAGTTAACCCGTCCGCCAGTTTGCCTATTTATTAGCAAACATTAAAAATAATTGCACGAGAATTCCCATCTAATTAACTAAGATCTAATTAATTATACATTAAAATTTTCGCACAATAATTATCCAACTCAGAGTAGAAGTACTAATATGCATCGGACCAAAGCCGCTGTGCTAATGGTTCGCCAGTTCACCCGCTCGCATTTATATCCGAGCTGTGATAAAATTTGCTGAGTAATGGGATATCGATACAAATTACCCTCTAATATTATCCAACTTGTGACACAACTCTTTATAATAATATAACAATTGGTAAGTGCTTAGCAATCTGCGCGTAACAAAGGGTTCTGTAGAGCTCATATTAACTAGACGTCTCCCCCTTTTTTCGCTTTTTTCTATGGAATCACACAATAGAAATTAATCGAAAATATCCCATATCTCAAGAATCACTTAAATATTATTGAAATGAAATATCTTTGAAAGGCTTTGTGAATCTTTACTACCTTGATAAAAAATCGTATCTATTATATATACGGCGGCTATTATATCTCATTTTTTTGCGATTATAGGTGCTCATACAATAGCATTTCGTGCCTATATAGGCTCTACATTACACATTCCTACTAAACATCTCGATAGACCTACTAGTTTCTGAGACAACTGAGACATGGTATACAAAACAGACAGATTGATGGCCAGAACGATTTCATATGGGTTCCGTTTTCGCCAAAATATATATACTTTGTACTTACACGTGCTTTTCTCTTCAACAACAATTGGCGGGCTCACAATAACTCTTTCTAAATCATCTTGTAAATGAGTAATAATTTCGGAAATCCTCTGCAAGTTTTCGGATTTTATAACTGGAGCAAGTTCTTGAGAACTTTCCAATGTTTTCGTATGTAAAAGAGACAGAGAATATTGAAGTTTCTCAGCTAGTCTTGTTTGTTGTGCCATCATTTCATTTAAGGGAACTGCTTCTTCTAAAACCAGTATATCTGAAGCTGTTTAAAAGACCATTTATAAAAATTAATGATATATTTCACTGTCTATGAATAAAAACGTTATCAACTACATAATTATTTCTTTCTTATTTACTAAAAATTATAGTACTAATTTATAAAAATATTTTATCTATTTTAGTCGTATTTAATTGGTTTAGTGTTTTATGTAAATAGATCAATTTTATAAATAAAAATACTCTAAAATACTTTAAATAAGCTTTTTTTAAACCGTTTTTTTTATTTTCTACGTAACAAGAGCTGTCCTTGATATTAAATAAATGATTTTGCCTAATAAATTTAGCATTTAATTCACCTCATTAATCAACTGAGTCTGATATATTTGTTTTATTACTTTTTTCTATATTTTAAATGGTCTATTTTTTACGATTAAATTAATTCTTGAATTATTTACCTAATATATATTTTCTTAATTCTTTGGCTTCTTCCACAGTCTCTTTAAGTTCCTCAACGTGCGTCAGATTTGATATCCCATCCACTATATCAACTATATCACTCGCTACGAAGTCTTCGATATGTTGAATAATTCCTCCATAATCTGTAAAAATATATAATTTATAAATGCTGGTATTTAGTTTAACAAATTAGACGACATCGAAAGCTTGATGACGTTTTGCTTGTTCTCTAATTATATGCCAATTATTAAGTTTATATCTGCATTGAAAACTCGTATATACAATCATGTAACCATGATTAAGTTATTCCAAATATGTTACTCGAAACTGTATCTTCTGTAGGTAAGCGTGTCATCGCCACCAGGTGAGACGTCGAACGTGAACAAGTACAAACTGTTATAGAAAAACAAAACAGGTGTTTTGCTTGTTCTATTATAAAATAAATTCGGGTTAATTGCAGTTTGAACACACAAAATTTGGTGTATAATTTTATGTCCAATTTTTATATAGTCATTTTAATTTTTCGAGCTCATCACACAGACGTAAAAAAATATCCTACATCTTTCTATATAGGAAAATTAAAGCTTGGTTTAAATTACCTATAATAAATTTAGAATTAAATGTGTTTATTATATGTGTATATTATCTATGATAAGTACATTACATCTAAGTACATTGCAAGCGAATGCACCTGTTCTAGATAGTCATGTTTGTAATAAAGTGGTATTGTCATGCCTAAAATATGACGGGCTGCAAACTTAAAAATTGACTTGAGTTAAAATATTGTGTTGGAGTGATGTTTTGTAATGTAATGAATTGTATAATAATATTTGCATAACGGGTTTGACAGTCTTTTACCGGCTTTTTCATCCAAACTTTCTTGTTTTCCAACTGCTGAACCGCTAGTTAGGTCGTTTTCCGTGGTTTTGTCAGTAGTAGTTTTTTGACATGTTGTCTGACCTAAATCTAAATATGTTCGGCTTTGTTCTCGAGTTATTTGTTCTTTAATTAAATATTCATCGTATTCTATCACCCAAACCGATTTTTTTTTCTGTAAAATAGCATTAGTATTTGGTGCCATGCTTGATTGCAAATCTTCAACGACTGATTGTGCTTCATCTATAATTAAAGCTATTTGGTCTTTAACATCCCGTGTAAATGCTTCTTTTAAAATAAAATGTTCTTTCTCAATCAATTGAAATTCTGTATCATTGAATTTTACTTTTATTTTAATTTCCACATCCTCTTGAGGATAACATTCTGCATTTAGTTTTGAAGTATGGAAATATTCGGTATTGTTCACATTCGTTTGCTTAGTTAGTTGTGTTTTACAGTCGCCTTTACTGATATCTATATCTTTAGTAACTATTTGAATTAATTTCAATGATTTATCTGAAGGTGTTATAAATTCTAAATTTATTGGCTGTGATCCTATATTATCGCTTCGGTTATATTCTATATTCTTGTCAACAATGTCATAATTTGATTTCTCAAAATTAAATTGAATCTCTGATGTAAGTGATTCGGATTCCAATAATACAGGCAGAAAAGCAGTTACACATGGATATATTTTTAATATGCTATCATTTACTACGTCATTACTAGATATATTCACAACGCTTATAAACATCGTAGATAGATATTCTTGGTTCATAACAGGGCTTAATCCTTCTAAAGGAGTAAATTCTTCGTGAATAATAGGATAACTTTCATGTATTGTTTCATTGCAAATTGCCCTTTGTAATTTATTTACATTAAGAGCTGTTTCCTGAGTTATTTCTTTCTCTGGTATATTTTCTGTGATTGTCAACATTTCAGGTAATATTTCAGGGATAAAAAAAGACATTTTATCACTTTTATTCCCAATTATTATATTAATACTTGTTTTGTTCTCTATATAGGTACTTTGCTGCAATTTATTTTCGTCAACTAAAACAATTTCAGGCTCGTAAACCTGCACTGTATGTCTACCAGTAACAATCTTTACGTCTGTTGAGTCAATAACAATTGGATTTATATCTTCAATGGGCGAGGAATAGTCGAAAATCGTTGGTAATTCAATCTGAGTTACTAATTTAGAATCATCTGAAATATTTGCATTTTCACATACAAAGTGTTTTATTTTATCTAAATCAAATTTTGATTCAATTGTTCGCCGCAGTCCAATGTTTTCTAGTAAAAATGGTTCTGATTCATGACTTAAAACCCGTTCAGGTATTATATTGTGTATTTCTTTTCCAATAGCAAAAATATTCATATCTTGTATGCGTGTAATGGGTTCTGATATTTCTTGTGATATTTCCGTTGTAGCAACTTGAATTTTTAGGTCAAAGTCTATAGTTTTAACATCGAAAATTACTTGTTCAAATAGAATAGGCATGATTAAATTTGTTGCTTGTTTTTCTATACCTGCCACATCAATTGGCATTATAGCGATAGGTGTTAAAATATCTATCGGTACTATAGGTTCAATAATACTATACTCAGTAATGTTACTTGAAGCTATTTGCATTTCAGGTATTTCGATAGTATTAGTAGCGGATGGTGTATCAGCAAGAATTTGTTGAAAAGATATTTTATTATCGTGGAAAGCATACATGTTTTCGGTATTTTTCACATCAGTAGACGGCATCACAGGCTCTATAATATCAAATGTATTTATTTGAGCAGCGTATTTTTCTTTAGGATATTGTATTGCAGTTGATTCCAAGGTAATTTTAATATGACTTTCACATTCATCAATAATGAGATCCTTCTTCAGGCTTGCCACCTCATTTAGGGAATGACTTACGAATACAGGTGACATACTTAACTGTTGAACATCTCCTGTTTTTGGTGGATAAAAAATATCACTTACTTTCAAATGTTCTAATAATATTGGCTTATCCTGCTTACTGGCAATAATTTTCTCAGTTCTTTGAATTTTAGTTTTAGCTTTTACTGTCGGTACAACATCATTCATCGACGATACCACAGTATTTGTGTGATTATTTAATGATTTTGATTCATCAACATGGCTAACGTAAGCTCCAACTTGTTCCAGTAATATAGGTTCATTTTGTTTAGAAACAATGTTTTTTTCACCTACATTATTAATTGTTGTCTGTTTTTCTTGTAAAAATACTTTATTATCTATGTAAGCTATCATAACGTCAATAATTTCAGTTCTGATTTGCAAACCCATTTCCGGTATAATTTTATCAATCGTATTCTTAGACCCAATACCCTCCTCTAATGTTTTCTTAATCTGTCTTATGTTTCCTGAAAATAATGTAATAGTGTTTAATGTTGTGTGCTTCTGTGGTGTGTTACTGTGCAGTGCGTTAATGTAACTACAGACAAGTCATTACGAGTGTCATCAAGATTACGATCCATAATATTTAATTGAAAAAACATTGCATTTGATAACAAAATTAT
Source organism: Dendrolimus pini (assembly GCA_949752895.1). NCBI lineage: Eukaryota > Metazoa > Arthropoda > Insecta > Lepidoptera > Lasiocampidae > Dendrolimus > Dendrolimus pini. The sequence goes on along the minus strand of OX457125.1, from coordinate 7,284,890 downwards.
TGCTTAAAATAATATAAGAGGAAAATAAATTTAAAAAAACAGTGGTTAGTAAGGAGTCTCCTTCAAATTTAGTAACAATAAACGTTAAGCTATAATTATTTCATAATAGCAAATACACCACAGAAGATGCTATCTCCCAATTAATTATAATCAATCCATCGTATGTGCCAATCATTTTATGACACAAATAAATAAACGATCACAGTCACTTGGTAAATGCTTCCTGCTTATGAATGTTCAATTGTTTGTGAAAATAGATTCAGCTGAAAATATTAATAAACCCATATTGTGTTTTAAAAGACTACACAAATATTGAAAGAAATTTAGTAAAGTGCAGAGGAATTCTTCTACATACTTGTCTTTAGCAGAAAACTACTTATAATAAAATATTTTAAATTACAAAAAAAAAAATGCATAGACATCATCAGGTTGTATCATTGGGTAGACGAGATTTAGCATTGACTGTTTAGTTCAGGTCGTTTCTTAGGAATGTTTTTGTTGTTTACTTGTAGGCAAACTGGCAAACGGTCTATCTGATAGTAAGCGGTTTTCGTCACCTGTGGACATCTCTACATCACTAAAGGCGGCGATCCTTTGTCTACCTCGTTGAGGCTTGCAATATCTATTTACACCCTTTTTACCCATATTGTAGTGCTCTGGGAAAACCGTGGAAGGAAATTTACTCCATAGCCTGCATACGTCTGCTGTTTTCTATATCATGACATACACACATTCTAGCTACTATACATTGCAGCACAAGTAAAAACATCACCGTGGTTACAGCTACAAAGCATTATTATTCCAATTTGAAAACACTACTACTACTACCACATACAATCAAATAAAAGTTTATATTAGAGCCTTATAAAACTATCATAGAAATATGATCAGAGCAGTATACAGTATTTTTTATATGAAGGATCTCTGACAGTATAATAACTACGTGTGATTCATATTTTCTATGATCAAAGTTAAGGGATCCTACTTGATAGCAAGCATACAAATGTGGTCATATCATCAAACACATTGACTATGTATACGTAGTACACTAAATCTCATTGTCAAAATGCAGGAATTTCGACTAGAATATCTTGAGCTTAAAATGAGTTCTTCGACTATCTATCTGATCGTAACTATCTGATCGCCTTGCTCTATGATCTAACCCAAACATGTCTTTTATTTTTGTTTTTTTTGTTTTTTTATTGCAATTATTAAAATTGCAATCATAGCATCGGAAAACGCGGCTAAATCGTTATCCATCTGGATAAAATGAAGTTTATATGATCGGTAGTGTCATATGTAAAAATAAAGAACAGCATCATTTAAATATGAGCACAGTATTTAACAGATATGAAATCATATTTGTATGATAAATATATGATAGTGTAATTGGGGCCTTACATACAATATGTAGACTGATATTAGAATGTATAATTTATAGTAGATTTCCTTATCTGTTTAACGATATCTTAAACAACTGTTCACACCAAAAAATCGTTTAATCCTCAGTTACAGTTCTTTGCGATTTCACTAACAGCATTGTGTAGTGAGTGGCATGGAAACGTTCTACAGTTATCCATACAGACTAATTAGCCTAAGACTAATTTCTAAACAAGCGACTGGGACATACAAACGTAAACAGACATGATCGTTTCATAGATGTTCCATTTTTGTCAATATGAGATGAGGAACTCTAAATTAAAGTACGCCTCATGTTTCTACTACAGCAATCTTTGCTCATTTTCGTTTGAACTGGGGCCGCTTTGTGGAATGTTAAATATTTGCAGTAATTTATGAGTGTGAGTGTGAGATGATTGTGTACTTACCAATAACTGCCTTTGCCATTAACCCTTCGACTGTTTCACCAGCTTTAACTGGAATCAGTTCATTTTTGTAATTAATGGCAATTTCTTCAAACAAAACTGGAGTGGCGTCTTCAATGACAGCAACATTTTCCTTTGGAATGTTAACATTCACAACCGTTTCTGTTTCCTGTACCACCTCAAAATCAGTTAATGGACCAACCTTAATATCCTGTTTATGTCTGATAACTACATCTTTTACTGTTATCCCTAAATCTTTTGTGCCTGCAATCTTATGCACTGGCTCTGAGCTTACAACTTCAGTGGCTTCTGATTTAATCGTCTCGTTGTTGTTAGTTTCAGGTTTAACCTCAGCTTGTTCATCAGTTCCTGTTTCGTCAGATATAACATCGATATTAACTTTCATAGATTCTGTCCTCGCCTTGCCTTCTTCCTTAGTCCCATACGAGTCACTGTTTTGTGTTTCAATCACTTCTCCATCAATGTCTAAAGTTTGTTCAGTAGTTGCTACTTTAGAAGTCATGACTTCTTTGGCTTCTAATTTTATTATATCCTCGACACCAGATTCTGTTATTACATCGGTTTTAACTATAGGTATTTCCTCTACCAATTCCGATGCTTTTTCAGAAAGCATGACAGCTTCAGAAATTACTTCTTTGGATTCCACGTTTACTGTGCCTTCAGCTTTTGTCTCACACGACTCAGTTGTTTGTTCTCTAACCATTTCTCCTTTAATATCTACAGTTTGTTCACTAATCACTTCTGGGGAACTAACGACTTCTTTGGCTTCTAATTTTATCACATCCTCGTCACTAGCCTCCGGTATTAAATTGGCCTTACCTACAGGTATTTCTTCTATCAATTCCGAAGTTTTTTCAGAAACTATCACACTTTCAGTAATTACTTCTTTGGATACCACTTTTACTGTGCCTTCATCTCTTGTCTCACACGACTCAGTTGCTTGTTCCCTAACCATTTCTCCTTTAATGTCTACAGCTTGTTCAGTAATCACTTCTGTGGAACTAATGACTTCTTTGGCTTCCAATTTTATCACATCCTCCACACTTGCCTCCAACATTACATCAGCCTTGGCTGTAGGTACTTCCTCTGTCAATTCTAAAGCTTTTTCAGAGGGAATCACAGCTTCAGTAATTACTTCTTTAGATTCCACTTTTACTGTGCCTTCATCTCTTGTCTCACACGACTCAGTTGCTTGTTCTCTAACCACTTCTCCTTGAATATCTCCAGCGTATTCAGTAATCACTTCTGCGGAACTAACAACTTCTTTAGCTTCCAATTCTATCACATTCTCGACACTTGCCTCCAACTTTACTTCGGCCTTGGCTGTAGGTACTTCCTCTGTCAATTCTAAAACTTTTTCAGAGAGCGTCACAGCTTCAGTAATTACTTCTTTAGATTCCACTTTTACTGTACCTTCATCTCTTGTGTCACACGATTCAGTGGCTTGTGCTCTAACCACTTCTCCTTCAATATCTACAGGTTGTTCAGTAATCCCTTCTGCGGAACTAATGACTTCTTTGGCTACCAATTTTAGCAAATCCTCGATACCAGCCTCCAACATTACACCGGCCTTGGCTATAGGTACTTCCTCTGTCAATTCCAAAGCTTTTTCTGGGGGCACCACAGCTTCAGTAATTACTTCTTTGGATTCCACTTTTACTGTGCCTTCATCTCTTGTCTCACACGACTCAGTTGCTTGTTCTCTAACTATTTCTTCTTTGATATCTACAGGTTCTTCAGTAATCACTTCTATGGAACTAATGTCTTCTTTGGCTTCTAATTTTATCACATCCTCAACACTTGCCTCCAACATTACATCAGCCCTGGCTATACGTACTTCCTCTGTCATTTCTAAAGCTTTTTCAGAGGGAATCACAGCTTCAGTAATTACTTCTTTAGATTCCACTTTTACTGCTCCTCCATCTCTTGTGTCACACGATTCAGTGGCTTGTGCTCTAACCATTTCTCCTTGAATATCTCCAGCATATTCAGTAATCACTTCTGCGGAACTAACGACTTCTTTGGCTTCCAATTTTATAACATCCTCGACACTTGCCTCCAACATGACATCAGCCTTGGCTATACGTACTTCCTCTGTCATTTCTAAAGCTTTTTCAGAGGGAATCACAGCTTCAGTAATTACTTCTTTAGATTCCACTTTTACTGCTCCTCCATCTCTTGTGTCACACGATTCAGTGGCTTGTGCTCTAACCATTTCTCCTTGAATATCTCCAGCGTATTCAGTAATCACTTCTGCGGAACTAACGACTTCTTTGGCTTCCAATTTTATCACATCCTCAACACTTGCCTCCAACATTACATCAGCCTTGGCTATAGGTACTTCCTCTGTCAATTCTAAAGCTTTTTCAGAGGGCATCACAGTTTCAGTAATTACTTCTTTAGATTTCACTTTTACTGTGCCTTCATCTCTTGTCTCACACGATTGAGTAGCTTGTGCTCTAACCACTTCTCCTTGAATATCTACAGGTTTTTCAGTAATTACTCCTGTGGAACTAACAACTTCTTCAGTTTCCAATTTTATCACATCCTCGACACTTGCCTCCAACTTTACTTCGGCCTTGGCTATAGGTATTTCCTTTACCAATTCCGAAGTTTTTTCAGAAACTATCACACTTTCAGTAATTACTTCTTTGGATTCCACTTTTACTGTGCCTTCATCTCTTGTCTCACACGACTCAGTTGCTTGTTCTCTAACCACTTCTCCTTGAATATCTCCAGCGTATTCAGTAATCACTTCTGCGGAACTAACAACTTCTTTAGCTTCCAATTCTATCACATTCTCGACACTTGCCTCCAACTTTACTTCGGCCTTGGCTGTAGGTACTTCCTCTGTCAATTCTAAAACTTTTTCAGAGGGAATCACAGCTTCAGTAATTACTTCTTTAGATTCCACTTTTACTGCTCCTCCATCTCTTGTGTCACACGATTCAGTGGCTTGTGCTCTAACCATTTCTATTTCAATATCTACAGGTTGTTCAGTAATCACTTCTGCGGTACTAACGACTTCTTTGGCTACCAATTTTAGCAAATCGTTGACACCAGCCTCCAACATTACATCGGCCTTGGCTATCGGTACTTCCTCCGTCAATTCCAAAGCTTTTTCTGGGGGCACCACAGCTTCAGTAATTACTTCTTTGGATTCCACTTTTACTGTGCCTTCATTTCTTGTCTCACACGACTCAGTTGCTTGTTCTCTAACCATTTCTCCTTTAATATCTACAGCTTGTTCAGTAATCACTTCTGCGGAACTAACGACTTCTTTGGCTTCCAATTTTATCACGTCCTCCACACTTGCCTCCAACATTACATCGGCCTTGGCTGTAGGTACTTCCTCTGTCAATTCTAAAGCTTTTTCAGAGGGAATCACAGCTTCAGTAATTACTTCTTTAGATTCCACTTTTACTGCTCCTCCATCTCTTGTGTCACACGATTCAGTGGCTTGTGCTCTACCCATTTCTATTTCAATATCTACAGGTTGTTCAGTAATCACTTCTGCGGTACTAACGACTTCTTTGGCTACCAATTTTAGCAAATCGTTGACACCAGCCTCCAACATTACATCGGCCTTGGCTATCGGTACTTCCTCTGTCAATTCCAAAGCTTTTTCTGGGGGCACCACAGCTTCAGTAATTACTTCTTTGGATTCCACTTTTACTGTGCCTTCATTTCTTGTCTCACACGACTCAGTTGCTTGTTCTGTAACTATTTCTTCTTTGATATCTACAGCTTGTTCAGTAATCACTTCTGCGGAACTAACGACTTCTTTGGCTTCCAATTTTATCACGTCCTCCACACTTGCCTCCAACATTACATCGGCCTTGGCTGTAGGTACTTCCTCTGTCAATTCTAAAGCTTTTTCAGAGGGAATCACAGCTTCAGTAATTACTTTTTTGGATTCCACTTTTACTGTGCCTTCATTTCTTGTCTCACACGACTCAGTTGCTTGTTCTCTAACTATTTCTCCTTTAATATCTACAGCTTGTTCAGTAATCACTTCTGCGGAACTAACGACTTCTTTGTTTTCCAATTTTATCACATCCTCGACACTTGCCTCCAACATTACATCAGCCTTGGCTATAGGTACTTCCTCTGTCATTTCTAAAGCTTTTTCAGAGGGCATCACAGCTTCAGTAATTACTTCTTCAGATTCTACCTTTAACGTGCCTTCTATCTTCGTCTCGAGCGATTCAGTAGCTTGTGCTCTAATCACTTCTTCTTGGATATCTACAGGTTGTTCAGTAATCACTTCTGCGAAACTAATGACTTCTTTGGCTACCAATTTTAGCAAATCGTCGACACCAGCCTCCAACATTACACCGGCCTTGGCTATAGGTACTTCCTCTGTCAATTCCAAAGCTTTTTCTGGGGGCACCACAGCTTCAGTAATTACTTCTTTGGATTCCACTTTTACTGTGCCTTCATCTCTTGTCTCACACGACTCAGTTGCTTGTTCTCTAACCATTTCTCCTTTAATATCTACAGCTTGTTCAGTAATCATTTCTGCGGAACTAACGATTTCTTTGGCTTCCAATTTTATTACGTCGCTAACATTAGCCTCCAGTATTACATTGGCCTTACCTATTTCCTTTGATGAATCCGACGCTTTTTCTGAGGGCATGACAGTTTCAGTAATTAATTCTTTAGATTTAATTTTTACTGTGGTTTCATCGTTTGTCTTACAAGACTCATTGCCTTGTGTTGACAAAGATTTTTCTGCTTTCCGTTTTTCTCCATTTTTCTCATTAAAGTAATTATTGGCTTTAGTATCTTCCATTTCACTATTTTCAGTTAAATAATTGTCTAATGATTGTCCTTCTAAAATAAATTTTCTTGTTGGAATTTTATCTGATTCATCTTCATTTGCTTCAACTTTCATGTCGATAAATTTAACTGATGATATTTCGTCACTAGTTATATCAGTATTTTTTATTAGAGCATCATTTTTTAATCTCTTATCAAAAGTAAATGGAGCTTGAATCACTATGTGTACACCAGTAACAGCTACTAAATCAGCTTTTAGTTGTTCAGTTACTTTAGTAATTCGCTGTAACACTTCATTATATAGTTCGGGTGCAAGTTCTTGGGCACTGTCTAATATCTGGACTTGTAGCGTTGTTAGTGCTTTTTGTAAATTATTTGCTAAACGAAACTGGTGAGCAGTAATTTCACTTTTTATATCTTCTGATCTGTAAATTTCACCTTCAATAGATATACTTTCACGTAGCTCTCTCGCTATTTCAACACTTTCTTTTAAATTTTCTATTTTGATAACTGCAGAAATCTCTTCCACCACCTCAATAAGTTCTATATATTGATCTATGTGTTGAATAAGCAGTGTTGCATTTTCTGTAAACAACAAAAAATATTAGTAAAACATTTAGATTATTATTTTATTTATAACTAGGATATGCCTGTGACTTTATCCACGCTTGATTTCAAATTCCTGAGACACTAAATACCGCAGCATTTGAAAAAATAATAGCTATTGGTTTAGTGGAAAATGTAGGAATTAGCCAATTTGTATGCACCCGAGCAGCAACAACAACAACGATCACTAAAAATCACATTGGATATCGATTTTGTTTTAATCTTGCCTAGATGTTGTAATGATTCCCAGAAAAGATCCGTGGAATGCCCAGATAAAAAATAGCGCAGAGTTTAAGCCTATGAATTAGCCGTCGATCAGTGAAAACCCAATAGTTTTTACGTCTGTTACGTCTGTAAGTCTGAATAAACAGACAATAAATCTAAAAAAAATTGCATCCTGTTCTCCATCTAGTTTAAGAGCCAGTGAACGACTACCTGTATGTATTTGACCAGACCTGAGGTTTTGTACATTGAGGCCCCTATACCTACCATACATCGTACGGGGACTCACTAAGCTCAAAGTGGTGGACACGACGAGCGCTGTAAAAAAGCTAAGATTTTATTATTTATTGATGTGTATACGCAAAGTAGACGTCTGCCGCGATCAATTTAAGTTTTTAAGACTATTATAAATAAAATATATCAATGTCAGATCTGGTCAATTACTTTCAATTTTTTTTGTATATTCAAAATTGATTGCCATAAAGTAAAACCGCGCGATAATGGTCTGCCATTACTATTTTCCGATAATAATAAGCTTATATTTTCAAATTTCAAAACGGCAGACGTTGTCAAATGGATTAAAAATTCTTCAAGAATCGATACCTGTCTTACCTCAGCGCTCGTCGCGTCCCCCACTTTGAGGTTAGTGAGTCCCCGTACCATGCATGGTAGGTATAGGGGCCTCAATGTACAGAACCTCAGGTCTGGTCAAATACATACAGGTAGTCGTTCACTGGCTTTTAAACTAATCATTTATATAGTCCATTCTAGTTGTTTTTAATAGCTTTTATGTACAGACACGGCATATTTAGATTTTTATAATATTATAGACTTACATCATTGATGCTACTAGTGGTTTTAGTTGATAAAGAGTATATGAAGTATTTGATCATGAAAAATTAATAGTATTTTTAACATTCTACCTAAAACATAGTTGCTAGTTTTATATTTAATTAACACAAATTTCCGTTACATAAATATGTAAAAATGTTAAAATGAACTTGTTATACGTTTTCATCAAAAATGGCAAGGCAAACAAAATATCCCAGAAATAATTGAAAGTATTTTATTGTAATCATGACTTCTTTCATGATTGTAACAGCAAAATAAAAAATGTCTGAATAGAAGTTTTTTACAAAATTCCATTAATGTAGATGGAATCGACATGAAATGGAGTATGAGATTTATATAAATTAGTTAACATGATTAGCTTTTAAATTTTAATAATTATAAGCCCTTTGTACAAAGCCAAATTCTTTAAAGGACTAAAAGGTCGTTCTTTTACTATGCATGTTTCTTTATCAACTTTGATAAATTTTTAAAAAGATGTCTTTTAAAATTCCTGTTTTTTTTTCATTTTTTCCCTCTAAGTATTTTTCAGTATTTACCCAATCACGTTTTAATAACTTTTCCTTAAGTAAATTCATATTTTCTTTTTGCTTCTCTTTAGCTTCCGCCAATATTTTATTATTAGAAACTTTATGTAAAATATTAATTCCTATAGCAATTGGTAAACATTCTGTAATGTCTACTTTATCAATAAATTTAAGAAATGATATATATTTTTCCAAGCTTATAAAATTTTCAATGGCTTGTTACAAAGATCCAATGTTGGCATTGATATCTAAAAGAATTTTCATATTTATATACACTGTGTCCCGGAAATATATACTATACTAATTTATCAATTACCAAAATGAAAAAAAAACCCGTACGAAAATCCTAGACCTGCTGATACTCTAACAATAAATTTATTTATTTCTTAAAGTAAAATATAATTTGGAAAAATAGTATATTATAAAATTAAATATTGTTTACCTGTAGTGAGACTTTCCTTATTTTCGGAAATAATGTTCTGGGGTGCCAAAACCTTTTGCAACGTCCTTTCTACTTCTTCAAGAGGTTTTAACAATTCCTTAAGACTTTGAACAACTTCAATATTATCAACAGCCTTCAAACTATCTTGTATTGATTGTATTTCTATATCCACTTCAGAAACTAAAGAGTAATCTTCACTGTCAAGTGGCAACGCATCGATTTTATCTACAATATCTTGGTTGATTTGAGTCATAGTATCCACTAAAGACTTTGTAGTGGTTACATCTACAGAGATTGACTCCTCATCTATACCTGATAAAATCTGTTTTTGAATATCCTTTATTTGGTTACGTACAAACTGCAGTGGTTCTAACATTTCAGTAAGGGCGGTTTGAAGTTCGTTTCCAATTTTATCCGGAGTTGCAACCTGTTCTGTGAAATCAACACATTTGTTTTGCAGTACATCAGCACATTCTGTTAAGCCTTTTAGGAGGATCATAACTTGGCTTGTACCCATTGCATCTTTGTAACCGGAATGTTTTTGTATGCATTTTAGAACATTTTGTAGTTTAAACTTTGTGTCTATGCTTGAAGTTATAATTTTATTTTCTATTAGTGTAACAAATGCTTCTACCCTGTCAGCTAATAGTTTACTGTTTGTGCTTCTACTTGGTAAACGAGCTCCCTTTAGTTCATCTATAATATCTATTTTAGCACTTTTAATACAAGGTTTTGCCACGTTAAGAATTTCTATAAAATGAACTAATACTTCTTTCAAATCAGTATCATTAATATCATCAATAATTTCATTAAAGTTATCGAAAGTAGATTCTATTTTACACAAAGGAGTTTGGAATAACGTATCAGATTTTTCATCAATAATCTTAATAAGCGATGCTTTTGTTATATTGATGCATTCATCTGCATGATATAAAAAATTTGTTAAACAGGCATTTATATTATCACACAAATTTAAGTCCATTTTTTTTAATTTAAATTCATGAACTGTATTCTTTAAGACATTAAACTCTTGTAAAAGTCTTATTATTCTCTTATATGTTAAGTATTTTGAAGCCAAGCAACGAAGTAAAGAAAATTCATTTTTACATGTTGTAAAAAAATCTTCAACAATCAGTAAGTCTACTAAAGGTGTTTCTTGAACAGAATCTTGAATAACATGCACAGCATTTTCAGCAAGGTCATCTATTTTCATTAATGACAACGTTTCTAATTCCATAGCAACATGAGATGATGCACAAGAGGTTAAATCAGATGCTCTTGATAATTCAATAAATTCATATTGTTCTAATATAGCGATATTTTTTTCCACTTCATGTATAATTTCTATTAATTGCACTTCTTCAGCTAACTTATTGGGTGACTGCGGTGTGAATTGAATCAACTCTTCTTGAACAGTTATAATTTTTTCGTAGAGTTCCTCGGTTCTGTATTTCACTTGTTCAATTCTAATACCTTTACATACATCAGTCGCTTCTAGAAGATTATCAATTGCATTCATTAGTCCTCTCATTTCCATGAATCCTTGACTGTTGCTTTTTATTACATTTGTAGTTTCTATTACATCTTTTAAATGTTTACATACTACCCTTAATGTTCCAATTTTATTAGATATCTCGATGGTATTTTCCGCAGTTTCTAAGGCTGGAAATATTGCTTGCATACATCTATATAAATGATCTTGAAACACTCTAATTTTTCCTACCATTGCACACACCTTTTGTGGTGATATCTGTAAAACATTCTCATATATTGAAATGGTATTTGTATCCAGAACTGATAAATGTTGCTGTATATCTTGCATAGGTTCGGCTATAGCTAACAACTTTGAAGAATTGACTAAATTGAAGATATCATCTGAATTATCAAACACTACAGGATGTAAAATTTCTTCTATGCCTATATGAAGTTCACCTAATCCTATAATTACAGACTTAAGGCTAGAAAGCTCACTAACTTCTGATAATGTTTCTAAAGCTTCAATAATTTCAGGATTTTGTAAAACGGACAAATGCTCATTCAGCATTTGAAGCGCATCAGCAGCTGCTGTCTTCGGTCCCGCTGCTTCAAATTCAGCTATATGCAACTCAGGAACAATCACTTCAGCTGATGGTGCAACAAATCTGTCAGATACAATAGTTTCAGCTGTAGTTTTGATACCTGAAATATCTTCTAAAGTGGACATTTCATCCATGCCTTCAACTCCAGCTTGTTCTTGTACTATGACAATACAACTTTGTAGATTATTTACTGCACTAGCTATATTTACATTCACTTCATATGGAGTTAAATTCTCTGCATATTGAGATACTATATCTTGCTGTAATATTTCTAAAGTTTTATGTAACTCATGTAGAGGTTTTGCAAATGTAGCTAGTATTTCTGTATTATCTTTTATACTTTCTGTATTTTCAATAATAATTTGATTGAGTATGACAATATTCTGGTTAAGTTCGCAAAGGGGGTTTGCAAGTGTTTCAGCAAAAGAAATTGATAAAATATCAGAAACACTTTCATCTTGGGCTGCACTACCTGTCGCACAAGCAATAGACGTCTTTAGCTCCTCTAAAATTGGAGAAATATTTTCTAAAACTGGTATAAATGTTTTCTTAAAATATGAAGCAGAGTCTAGTGATTTAACTATATTTATAGAAGCCATTGTTCGATTGATTTGCTCTATAACTGTGTTTGATTTTGAAATATCATAAACGTCACGTGGTATTTCCTGAACATAATCAGAGTTATAACTCATGCTAACTTCTTCTGCTTTATTAATTGTTTCTTGAATACCAATTAAGATATCGGTAATGGTTGTAAGCAGTGAACCATTTAATTTGGATTCAAAGACATCGCTATTAAATTTATTTTGTATAATTCTTAAATTGTTACTAATACTGACTAGAGTTAAAACGTTATCAGTATCAATACATTTGATAGAAGTATTTACTCTATTAATAGCATCACAAATTTCCATTAATTCGCAATATTTCTTACCGTCGTTGCTTTCTATAACATTTTCTAAAACTCTTGTTAAGTTTTTATGAAACGCAATCATGGATATTTTGACTTGTGGCATGATTTCTAATCTTGGCAAATTATTTTCTAAGGTTATTAAGATTTGTGCCATTTTTTGAAGAACATCAAGTTTATTTTCACTTTCCAAAATTTCAAATTTTCCAATTTCATTTTCAATTCTATTAATGTGTGATGCAACATGATTTAAATTAATTTGAATGGCCTTGGAAGTTTCTTTTAGTACTGATTTATCATCATATGGAGCTTCAGTTGATAACTGTTCAAAAGAACTTCTTAACTTCAATACAGGATCCATAACACTGTTAATTATTTCACTATTATAATTCGGTAATGATAAATTTGATTCTTTTACTGATAGATTTTCAATTTGTTCCAAAGCTGTTTGAAGATCGTGTATTGCGACGGACATATTATTAAGAATAATATCGGTTACTTTAACTTTACTTGATAATTCTATGTTATCAGTGTCTGCACTTTTAATAATGTATAATAATGAGTTAATAGCGCTCTTAAAATAAAAAACATTTTTTTGGGTTTCTTTTAAATGTTTAGCTTCAATGGTTTCATCTTTTATTTTATTGGCTTCAGTTAATAAGTCTTTTGTCCTAATAGTATCTGTTGAGAGTTTAATAACAGTATCTATTTCATTATTCACAATTATCATTTCTTTAATAATGTTAGAATCCAATGTTAAATAATTTTTACTAGTCTCTGAATTTATTTCAGAAACTAGTTTTTGAATATTTTCACCACATTTTTCGATAAATGCAACACAGGTTTTCTTTACTAGAGTTTTATTGTCGCTTTCGACATCTATACACTTTTCAACAATTGTCAGTGACCGTTGTAATGCTCTAAGAGCCTGTGGTAAGCTATTAAACAAAGAACTTGTAACCTCTTTAGCTTCGGCTGATTCTTTTGCCGCATCTGTTATACTAATAATTTCTGAGAGCGGTGCTATTAAGCTACTAATAATTTCTAAACTCTTTGAAGCTGTCGCAGCTGAAGACATAAGCTCAGATTTCAATATAATATCTTTTTCAATTATTTCAATATCGTTAATAACTTGAGTAAGCAATTTACTAATGTTTAACATCGAGTTTTTGAATTCTTCGCAAATTATATGAGGTTCATTTGCTTTAAGTTTGCCCATTATAATCGATTCAGCAAGCTCAGTACTTTCATCCATATTTTTTTCTTGTTTTAATTCTACATGCTCCAAGAGTACTCTAGCATTTTCATTATGTATCATAGGTATGTTTTGTTCACATTCGATGAATTCATTGTTAGAAATAACAGTTTTGATTACTTCTTCTTGGTTATTACCGATATCTTGTTTAGGTCTATTTTGACACTTATCACTTTCTGAACTAGAACGTCTTGAACGACTGCTGCGGCGTTCTTTCCTACTTTTAGAATCTTCATTTGTAATCTTTACTTCATCTTTAATTAGTATCGTTTTAGTAGGTTCGGAAGACTCTTGACCATCTTCTCCAGGTAGTTTCAGAGATTTTGATATAGGTTTTTCCAAACTTTTGGCACTTGCAAAGCTTTGAAGATCACTTTCTGATATACCATGAGTATTGTCATCTCTTTTTTCTTCTGATAAAGAATGTTCTCGAGATAAACTAAAATAGTCATCAACGCTTTTTTGTGAATCCGATTTCTTTCTTGCAAATTTATATGCCTTTTCTTCTGATAATAAAGCTATAGTTTTTTCAAGATAATCTTCCCCAACAATATCTATATCTTGATCTAATGATAAATTTGTAGGACCATTTTCTTCTGCAATAGATATATCATCAACATCCGCTTCAGTTCTTAAATCTTCTTCATGCGAAGGGAAATATTCTGGAGAAACATCTATTATTATTGCTTCCATCAATAAATTTCCAGAAGTCGAAGTTTCTTTTACAAATCTTAACGGAGGTAATTCAACAACATTATGTTCTGTTACATTTTCCGATAACTGATCGGCATACATTTCAACTATCTGCAACGCTTCTTCTTCTGTTAAATCAGGAGTTTCGTATAGAGAAACTGAAACTTCTTTACCGTCAAATGAGAATGAAATTTCCCCTTTATCTTCAGTAATATCACCCACTGGAGTATCATACATTTGAGAAGTTCGTTCTTCGTGTATCGTGCTTAAAGACAGATTTCTTTGCAAAGCCTGTTCTTCTGCTTTTTTCTTCTTTGCTTTCATTGAATCATCGAAGCCTAACAGCGAGGCGGAACTAGCGGCTATACCCATACAATTTTGGGCTTCGCATGTGTATGTGCCTAAACAGCAAGTGCCATCCTGACCAGATATTATTCTATGTATATCACCAGGTTTAAGTTCTTCACCATCTTTGTACCATTTCAGCATAGGTTGAGGCACGCCTATAACTTTACATTCAAGATTCACGGCGCCTTCCTCCGAGAGTATGGCTTGTAAATTTTCCAAAAATCTTGGTTTTTTATAATGTCTTGGTATTATTAGTTTGAGGAAGCAAGAAGTAACGCTGTGACCGAAATCATTGATAGCGACACATTTCCATTCAGCTTGATCTAAAAATTCTAGATTTTGTATGTCCAAGTAGAATACACCCCGTTCCTCTTTACCGTGGTGACACCGATTCGACTCGTCTACTGGTTGATCGTCTCTATACCAGAGAACTGATGGCTCAGGCGGAATGGCAACTGCAAAACAAATAAGATTTCTTTATATTTATTTATTTTATTTTATTTTATTTGGGGGGCTAACAGCTATCATTAATAATAACTAAAAATAAGATAGATTTAGAGAAGCTATTAATAAGCCTCCACAGATAACAGTAAAACTAAGAAGTGAAAAAAAAAGAAAATTATACAAAGAAACAAAAATAAAATGTACATAAATATAAGGTACTTAAACTGATAAATCCGAGTTTGAATAGAATTTGACCAACTTTGCGCTAAACAATGCTACACTATTAGTAAATAAGTCTAAGTCTATATCTTCCAAATTACTTAACTTATTAAATTCATTTGCTGTTCTGATACAGAACGAATTACGTCGGTAAGCTGTGCGCGTCAATGGTGTGTGTAATAATTTCCTAGGGCGAACATTAGTAGGAGGAACATACAAATGTAGTTTCTCAGTGAGATTAGCACAATCAATTTTGGATTGCGCAATTTTAACCAAGAAACGTAAATCACCAATTTTTCTCCTAGTTTTGAGAGGTAAAAGGTGAAATAAAGTACAGAGTTCAACGTAACTTTTCTGTGGTAATTTAAATTTGAAATTTATAAATCTTGTGATATTTTTTTTAATACTTTCTAGTCTTGTGGAATGTATTTCGTAATATGGATTCCAAATTTGACTAGCATTCGAGGTGACTGCGGACAAAAGCACAATAAAGAACTTTGAGAGTTTTCATTGCCTTCAACGAGCTACCGTTGCGAATGAGGAAACCCAAAGACGATGAAGCTATTTTGGCTATATAATCAATATGGTGATCATAAGTAAGACGACTATCTAAGTACAAACCAAGGTCACGTATTACTCTGGTTAGAGGCTCATTGTTAATACTATACGGATAATTAATAGTCGTACTTTTTCGAGTAAACGTAATTACTGAACATTTGGATATATGTAAGTCTAATTTATTACGTTTACAATAATCGGATACACGCATGATATCATCCTGAAGGTGTAATGCATCAGCTAAAGTAATGATGGACTTGTAAATTTTCATATCTTCAGCAAATAGCTGAAATTGAGAATGATGCATACAAGTATAAATATCGTTAATAAATAGAACAAATTAAAATGTCCTACAATACATTCAAGTACAGGTATAATACTGTTGCCTACATTCTGATATACCTACACCACATTATAATAAAGACCTCATCGTATTTTTGTAAACAAAAGGTGATAGTAAAATAACGAACTAAGAAATTCTTTTTTGAAGGTATTTAAAACTAAAGTAACATCGGCTAAATGAAGACTTAATAAGGAACATTTCGTTCGAAAGTTTCCGTGCACGTAACGAACGTCTACGGTTTTTAACATCTGGCTATGGAACCCTAGAATTTTCCTTATCCCAGGAACTACTCAACAGATTATCTTTCAAAAAATTTTACGTTGAAAGGATGTTTTCGGCTCTGCTTTCTTCTACTCTGCTCTACTTACTTAATTTTTTTTTAATTTTACTGCCCATAATTCAAAGGTCCTTTACCTATGATGCTCTTATTATGACTTTGGAATGAAATAACTTATCACCTACATCAATCATTTTCGGTCGAGCAAAGCGAGCCCTAGCACTGTCCAACAATCTATACATTTTTGTGGAGAAACTATCACTCTTACAGATTTGGGGTTTGATATAATAATTTCAAATGATTACTAGATGAGTCGTCTATCATAAAAATATTATTTATACAAATTATAAAACCAATAAGACATGTCTCATATCAACTGGACTGTTACTACTAACGCCACTTGTTCGTAACTAAAGAACGAATATCGGTGTAAGCGTGTAAATAAATATGTTGTTTAGTTAAAAAAATGTGGATTGTTTTTCTGGTTAAGCACAAATAAATAATAAATATT
The DNA here is from genome assembly GCA_949752895.1 of Dendrolimus pini. Taxonomy (NCBI): domain Eukaryota; kingdom Metazoa; phylum Arthropoda; class Insecta; order Lepidoptera; family Lasiocampidae; genus Dendrolimus; species Dendrolimus pini. The sequence continues at coordinate 7,267,982 of OX457125.1, read as the reverse complement.
TAATTAATTATTACTAGGTAGAAAACTTCGCAAGCCCTCCTAAAGAACCGCTTTTTGCTAGTTTGAGGTAAGATACGTCTATTTTAGACTGTGCTATTTTACTTAGCATTACAAAGATTGCTATTTGTCGCCTTGAATTAAATGGTAAATGATGCCTGAGACATCTAGCTTCTGGATATGGCATATGTGTCAATGATGGTAGGGTAAGATCAAAGCAAACTTTAACTGACCAAAAGAGAAATAAATACCTTTAAGAGTAAAACGGAATGGTTCATCAATTTTAACTTCGACGCTCTTGAGGCCCTGTATAAATTTAGGTGCTTGGTTTTTGGAGAACAACTGAAGCTTCTCCTCTTCGTTAAGCTGGTTTTGGATATCTTCGACGGTCAACTCGGCAGAGCTGCTTGCCTGGCCCATGCAGTTCCGTGCAATACAACAATAGGACCCCAATGAGTTTGTGCCCGTTAGTTGGTAGACGTCCCCGGGCTTCAACTCCTGGCCGTCCTTGAACCAGCTAAGGACAGGTGTCGGAAAGCCAACTACCTTGCATTCGAAGGACACGAGGCCTTCCTCTGTCAGAACAGCTTGTAAGTTCTCCATGAATCGCGGTTTGCGATAGTTCTTAGGAACTGAAAAACGATGTCGTCACATAAGTATTTATAAAAATTATAATTCATTCTCAGCTCAATAGAAATTCAACTACAGCTCAGCTGTGTAATTTCAAAACCTAGCAACTGATATTATTTTTAAAGTGATAACGTCTCATGGGAGGGTAAACCGCTTCGTTACGTAACGCGTTAAGGCGCCAGTCTGTCTGGCTTCCCTTTCTCTCGCGCATGCGGCAGCGGTAGGCAGGCTCCTCCTCTCTCCCTCTAACCCACAGCGCTAGCCGTATTTCGGTAATTAGATTAAATAATAATACTAATAATGTACATACATACACAAAATCCTAATGTACGTACATATTTAAAAATTGTAAGTTACAATTTGTAACTAATAATAAAATATATTTCAGACAAAAACATTAATAGCTCAGGAACTATACATTTCCGCCACATAGGAGTTGCAGAAGGGGTAAGTTTTCCCTCACCCCCTCCCCCCTCCCCTACCCCACCCCCTACCCGTCCCCCTCCCCCCTCTCGCGCTCATTACTTATGATTACGGGGACATATATGTAAACCACACCCATAATGAAACATAACTTCGTTTTGCTTTTGTTTCTTTTTATTTTTCTACTAGTGATTCATTTTTTACCTACTTCAATCATTTGTGTTGCATTAATATTGAGAGTGAAGTATTTATTTGGCTATATTATCATGTTTTAATCAAATTCATAAAACAATAAACAAGCAACATATATTATCATGTTTGGAATACGAAATATTATATTTGGTATTAAAACTAATTGTACATTGGAACGTTTGCTTTTTTGCCTCAGCAAAAATTACTAAATTGGAAGTGGAGAAACAAAATATTGGTAATATCTATTTAGCGATCATGTAAAATATTTGGTCTGAAATTAGCATTAAAGGCGTTTGTTTATATATAATTTGGTGAGCATTTATCCATTCTGGCAGGTATTTCGAATTTATTAGTAGTAAAATAGGTGCATTTCTGGTAGGCGTTTAAACACAAGCCTATAAAAAAGTTCATGAGAATCGGTCAAGCCGTTTCGAAGGAGTATGGGAACGAACATTGTGATACGAGAATTTTATATATAAGATAACTGGTACGTGATAATATGAATAATCTGTATACTGAATATGTTCGAGAGAGGCTTGTCCAGTTTTATTTTTATGTCATGAGTATAGCAGGTAGGCAGACTATGACTTATGGATATTTATAACACCAAAGGCGCTACAAATGCGCTGCTGCTCTCTTAAGAGATACTGAAACCTAGGCACTAAAGCCGGAACACGACTCAAGGTTGTTATGGGGGCATAGTCTAGACCAGGGGTGGTAGCCATCCAGACGGAAAAATATTCTACCACCTGGCAAAAGTCAGTGATAGAATGCTCAAGTTTTGGTCTTAATAATTATGCCGAAATAAATTAATTCATGAACGTGACGTAACAGGGTATAACATTTCTTGGAATACACTTTCTAGGTTTTGAAATTGCACACAGGTCTGTCTGAAAAGATAAGTCTTTAAGTGGATATCAATACACATATTTACTACATTTATAGTGTCTGTCCAGTACTAAACTAGCACTGTAATAGAAATAAACAGACCGTCCATTGTAACGAAGCACGTGGATATGCCGACACGCCCTCCAGAGCTGGTGGCAACGCATTTCCACTCTCCCTCGTCCTGCCATTCTGCCGAAACCACTTCGATTAGGTAGCCCCCCACCCCATCTTCCATCACATGGTATCTGGAAAATAATAACATCACGATATCAGCAAACAAAAGGTCGAATCACGTAGTGTGCTATAGATAAGTGGCTGTAATTAATTCACTTACATAAAGTAAATAAACAACCACATTAGCATATGAAACAGCTAAATTTTGCCTCGATTTAACAGTGGCTATAAAAAAGTTGAGACATGAGTCGCGTATATTATCTACGAGTATTAGTCCAAAATGCAGTCACCTCAGACTTACGTGATACCTGACGTGATACGTGCTACCTGAAAACGGCCCGCTTTCAGCTTAGCGAGTATCCATTTCTTTCTAAGTTTATGTTAAACTACCGATCCTAAAAATTTCATCTTTCCTAAAAATAACGTAAGTATGGGGTGACTGGGATCTCAATCTGTTCTGGTTCGCACACTTTTTAAAAAATTACGACAGCAGGGAAAATCGTTTCCCAGCGACGAGAAGTACTGTTTTCATCCCCGTGATCAAGCAACTGCAAGCGTACTTTCAGAATATGAGAATTACAGACATTATAATGTGCTCTAGAAGTTGAAAGAGTTACGAATAAATGCGATTATTGGTTTAAAAATCGACTACAATAAATATAGGGTGTATGTTACCTCTCTCCTGGTTCGACTTTGCCCTCCTTGTTATACCAGAGCACACTCCTGGGCCACGGTGGCACCACCAGCTGACAGTTGAGGGCAATTGGCTCGCATATCTTCACGGCTCGGTCTTCGAGTTCTTTGGTGAAGATCGGCGGTGGCTCAGGTATCACACCACTGGATAAACAAGAAGATCAAGACCATAAAGCCGCTGACAGGCCACCAGAAGCCAAAGATGACCCAAATTCTACGAAGGTCATTAGATGCCGCAGACTGGCCAACGAGAGCCGTTGAGAGATCACCATTAGGAAGGCTCCAACGGCTCCAAATCTCCCCACCGACCAGTTGCCCGTCGAGTAAATTTATGCTTATATGCCCGAAGTTATGCTTGCATTATATTATACCATCTTAAACGTCTACTATTGCTCGAAGTATAAAACGAACAACTTTGACTAATTCTTGACAGACACAAAAGTGAAGAAAATTTGTTTACAAAATTTACCATGACAGGCACCTGTTATTTTTTTATTGATGAAATGCAGCAGCCAGATTCACAACCTATGTGATGGAAAGTAGTTATCGTCGCCTATGAACATTTAAAACACTAAAGGTGCTGCCAATGTCCTGTCACTTTAAAAGTCACAAAGAGGGGACTGAAAACTTTAAACAAATTAAGGTAGATACATACTCTAGACCAGGGATTCTCAAACTATTTTAGGCAAAAGACCCCTTTTCTAATATGAACTGGTACCTCAGACCCCCATAACCAAATGACTTACTTGTCTTGTAAGCTCGAACTCATTATCATGCACGAACTTGTCCACACTAATCGACTTGGTGACTTTTTTAAAAGTACAACAATGATACTTCCTACTATTATCATTATTATATTTTATCATTATTATTATATTAATCATTCTTATAACAAGTTGGTACACGTAACACAACTTATACCTAGACGTAGACATAGACATAGACAACATTTTATTGTTCACTAAAACAAAAATTACAAAAAAATGTGCAACAAGACAGTAGGTACTTGGTAAAACAAAAGGCGGTCTTATCATTAAAAGCGATCTCTTCCAGGCAACTTGACTTAAATGAAATTCTTAATATTATCAATAATTATTATTATAATGCAACAAAGGAAAAAATAATTAAAAATGACCGAAAACCGATTACGACCACAGGGTTGATATTGACCAATTTGGGAATCCCTCTCTAGCGAATTCACAAGCAATGCAGAAGAATGCTAGAACAAATCGTATTGTACCTATCATTACTATCGTATGTATGAATTTATTTAAGTGCAATCTGTGCAATAAAGAATATTTATTTTATTCTATTCCAAACCAGGGGTGGTGGCCGTCTGTTCTATCGCCTTTAACAATAGACCACCCGGCCGCAAGAATTATTTATTTTCTCGGTTCTTGCAAGGATAGATGTATTTATGGGATAATATATTTAGTTGAATGTGATACCTGGAGCTGGGCTTTGCCGAGCCTTCCCTGGAGCCATGACCCACGACGTGAACCTTCGATGAGGAATACGCCCGGCCCATACAGTTGACCGCTTCGCAGGTGTAAGTGCCTAGAGACGTTGGATCCTCCGCATTCGCTGTCAAAGCGAACACATCGCCTGCCTTTATTTCGCAACTGTCCTGTAAATATGATCAGGCCCGCAAGTTCATTGCTATTCTTCTTCTTTTTAAATATCAGCTGTCCAATTACAAAACCTAAAGTCTCTTTCATATAGCCCGGCATGGAAGATATTATGTAAATAGAGAAATAAACATCGTGATTCTAAGTATCAGATTATAATTAAATAGTAACAGGTTAAATATGTCTATACTTCTATACTAGTCGTCGTGGTAGTGTAATGACTAGCGCACGTGACTCAACCTTAAAAGGCACGGGTTCGATCCTGACCGGAACGCATGCACCACTAAGTCAGTTTTCTGATCTAATGTGCATATTCTTACAACCGATGATAATGTAAGAATATGCACATTATGATGCAGCCTGCAAATCGAGATAACCGATGTGTCAAACCTGCCAAGCCACCTTGGACAAGCGTAGCGGGAATGCTGTCCGTTCCCCCTATAATGGGAGGCCCGAGCCCCAGTAGTGGCACACTTATGCGTGGATATTATTTTATATTATTATTATTATAAAGTTTGTGAGTTTTAATGTTCGAAGTAATCTCCGGTACTAATAAGCCGATTTTGAAAATTCTTTCATCAATAGAAAGCTATATTATTCCCGAGTGACATGGGCTATATTTGATTGTGATTAATAAATGAATAAAAAAAACTAAAAATGTTTTACTCCCAGCGAAGTGGGTACAGGAAAGCCTGTCAAATATGTTACAGTGATAACGTTGCTCGCAAGAATTGCGCACATTCTCGTCGAGGCACTGCGAGTGCTTTCCGCATTTATGAATTAATTAAAGGTTAGTATATTATATAATGAAAATTTATTTATTTCGTAAAAAAGTTTACGATAACACAACAGGATACGTTTAATACACATCTCAGCCATACCGTCTTATTTGAATTAGAGTTGTAACTGACATTATTTTTAAAATTAATGTATTTTGCTTACCAAAATATGTGAAAAGTGTATCAAACTATAACATCGCTCCCAATGAGTCAAACAAACAGTTTTGAAACGGTACATTGCTGAAGTTTTTAAAAATTTTATATACTGTATTTTAAAATTTCTTGGAATACACTTACTAAGTTTTGATTGTGCACAGCTGATATGAATATGCACGTGTTTCATATCTACTCAGTAGTACACAGAGACAAAATATTGTTAATTACTTTTTTCAGGCAAAGATGCCGCGAAAAATTCTTTCTATGTGACCTTTATTTCAAAGAAACAAAAGCCACGTTTACTTTTATTTATCAATACATACCTTGAACCATCGCAGCAGTGGTGTGGGCACACCAACCACTTTACATTCGAGTGACACCGTCCCTTGTTCGGTAAGCAGTGCTCTTAACTCTTCCACAAATTCGGGCCTCTTATAAGCTTTTGGTACTGCAACCAATATTTGGTATTGTTACTAGAGATAGAACGTTGGCAAAAAAACACATATAAATTATAAAGATGTCTATCGATTCCTGATATAGAAAACAGGCGTGACGTAAATTTTACGTTAGATGACCTTAAAGACGAACCAATTGGAAATCAGACCCCAACTCAAAAGTGTAAGATACAACTGGAATTAAAGCTAGGATGATAATAATATTAGTAGTCACTCATATGAAGTACTATATCTCCCTAATGCCCTTGTTCTGCATGCTTTAATATTACTGACTGTGTCCAAAGTCAAAGTTAAAGTTTATTTATTTCTTAAACATGAGTTACATATTAGAGTATGCATGATGGTAAAAAAGTAAATGTGCGTCACGTTTGGCCAGTTAGGCATAGAAAAATTAGAATAATAAATAAAATCAAAGGTCATTATAAAAACTAAACAAATATCATTAATAAAAACAATTAATAATAATTACAATACCCAATACCCATGTTGCCCCTGCCTTTTATGGCATTTTTTGGGGCCCATGCAGGGAGTGGCGAGTCACCGTCTGCCCATTTTTCCATGTTCCCCGAACATTGCGACGGGCAGACGCCATAGTCCCCATATTCCCAGAACCCCAGTACCACTAGCAGTTCACCCCAATAGCCCGGTACTTTTTGTCCTCATTTTCCACAATAGTCCTACACTGGCCGGGGCTTGTCCTTGGGTGCATTATTATATGGTGTAGACAGGGATAATCGCCGGTCAGTGTCACGCCACATTTACATTAAATTTGTCAAAGGGCCTCTACGTGTTGGTCTTTCCATGGCCCCGCGCAAGCCCTCCAAAAGTCCGGGCCATTTTTATGGCCCGTGGTCTTCCAAGACATACAAAGATTACAATACCAACGAAATATCTACAATAATTATTTTATTGATCTAATGCGTATTTATACCGTTAAAATAACGCGTTAACAAGTAGCTACATTAGTGTATCTGTATATACATTCGTTATCTGTCAATGTTTAACGTCGTTAATGATGTCGCATCTCAAATAACGCCACCACCACCAACCAACGAACTTTGCGAACCAACGCCCATAGATATAGTGAGTGATCTTTCGTCAATTGATTTATTACTATTTTAAATGCGTTTATTTGCTGTAATTGTGAAGTAAAATACTAATTATATGCAAGTATAATTATTTAAATTACCATATACCAATGTATAAAAACCGCAACTCTGCATTGGTCTAGCATAACGTTATACCATCTATCCCCGAATATTAGGAGGCCAATAGTGTTTTATGTAATAAAAATGTTTGGGAATCAATGTGTGAGATGCTTACCGTTTTAAAACAAAATGGATTACATTAGGAACAAGCCATTCATACACTGCTATTATTAATAGTTTTAAAAAACTAACCGAGTACATTAAGATGAGCCGAGCAACTAGCTCGACCACCAATATTTTCGGCCGTGCAAGTCCACCTTCCAGCGTCGTCGACACTAACGGCTGCGACATCCGCACACCAAAAGTTTCCATCCCTTGCCAAGGCGACCCGCTCTGCTTCCATTAATCTTCGTTCGTTGCGGTACCATGTTACCTATTGAATCAAAATTATATGGTGTATATAGAGTGCAGTTTATAATAAAATGTTCCATAATAATTAGGTACTTGAGAGTACACTCACAGACTTGTCGCTGTGAGCATATCACGACTCGTCACACCTATACACTTCATGTAGCTCACAGAGCTAAGAAAACTGTCACGAGATGAGATATTCTTTGCTCTGTGATATGGTTCATCACAAATCCCTTCAAGCCGTGATGACCAGATTCTGTTTCTTGCTAATCGTTCTTTAAACTTTCCTTTGGTAGGAAAATTACATAACTTGTTACTCTGGAGTTTGTCAATTTTAAAACAGTAGTATTATTAAAATTTTATTTATTTACTTCCCATAAAAAAAACAAAATAAATACAGTACAAAAGTAGAGAAACTTAGTTAAAGTGGGAAAGACAGGAGTCCAAACTAGGTAAACCTTGTGTGATGGTACCTACTCCTGGCCTCCGCCTCTCTATGACTACAATAACCGCCACCATTTAGCATTAAAATAAAGTATAGCAAATGGAAACATACCTAGTAATATACTTATATAGAAAGCCGGCATACAACAATTATATTATTATTATAACAACGTACAACTAATTTATAAACACTTATATTAATTAAAAATAAATACATTTAAACAAAAAATAAATTAAATAAAATTATAGGAAGCTGAGTTCATCTAGTGGTCTAATGTTTGTATGCCGGTTTATTTATTAAATATATGTATTTTTTTTAAATTTAGACTGATCTGATCTAAAGGTATATATATTAAGTAATAACGCATCAAGAGCCAGAGACAAATGACCTGGGGGCCTAAAGAAATCACTTTCGCAGATTGGTATAGTTTACCAATATGATAACTATGAAAATAAATTGGAACTCTATACTACATCAATTTAATTAAGCGATTCTTCAAAAGCAACTGCTATAGGCCCGCTGTTGCGCCAGTTGGTCATTTAGAGAGAGCTTTTCAAAGTATTTACTGAGTAATTATCGATTAGGGAATAGGGCCTAAAGACCTTAAAACAGTTTCAAATTGTGAATTTCACAGGATTCTATGTATGGCAGACGCAAGTCGCGGCATAAAGTTCCACGTTATTTTGAAACTTGTTATATTCACAGTACAAATCGGTGAACGTGGCAATTTACACAGTGCGGCCACTGCTATAATGTAAAGATTTTGCATGAGGTCGAATGCGTCTTATAATGACACCATAACGCATTAAACCCACAGTGATATCGCTGAGCAAACAATGTTACGCAAAAAATTCGCAAATTCGCATAGCATCTTGTAAGTATATTAGATCAATTTAATTTATAGCGTTTATTAGTACACTTAGGACAATGCTCAGGCGCATGATATTATATATATTTCATCAATAATAATGTTACGAGTTGCTAGACTCGAATTGAAATGCCGTTAGAATTACTATAGAGTTTATTGGAACTATACAAACACGTATAACACAGGTACAAATATAACCGAACACACCAAATCCAAATGTAATTCAAAAGGTCGTTATTCCATAAAACGCGCAAAACCGTCAGTAAATAGACTACCGAATGTACACAAGTCTTTTGCTTTATACTGCACAGATGCAATATGTCTGCCCGGCCGCGTGGACCGCATTTCCTAGAATCCTGTAAATCAGATCATTCTCAATGAAGTGAAGAAGGAAGACATAAAAATCCAAACAGCGTAATTATTATGTTAACTAGTGTTCGCTGGTTAAAGTTAGATCTTCATTAAACTTTAAGTTTAAACGTTACTGAGGTGCTTTAAACAAAGAGTATAGGTACTTACCCACATAAGTGTAAAATTACTGCATCCTTGTTTTTACTTCTAGTAAATTAGTTCTAAGCGAGAAAAACAAGACTTAGCTTGACCAAACCATATTTAAAAGGTAATAACATTTTTTCAAATACAGTATGAACGTAATATATTTGGTATTTAACGTATTTGTATTATACATTTATACAAAGAAACTTTCTGCGCGCATACATACAAACTTTCTCCACGCCTTCTCCAAGTAAATTTTAACTGGGCCAAATATCACGACGTGTTTAAATACGGTACAAAGTTTTTTTTCACATAATTACTAGTTTGTTTACGGAAATAAAAGTTCAGAAGGATAATATATATACACAAAATAGAACAAGGATAATATACAAAAACAAACCTTTTGGTTTGCGATTGACATTTCTTCACAAAAATTTATCCTTACATGCTATACTATCAATTGATATAATAATGGGTAAATAAGTAGGGTGTGCTTATTTTTTTCAAAATTAGGCAATTCGATTCCTGGCATAGGTGATTGATTTTTCAAAACTGTATTGATACCATATTAGTTTTCGGCAAAATCGGCCTCAAGACTCCTTTGAGTGTATATATGTGTATGTATGTGTATATATATACATAGGCACGTCCCGTATAAAATATCTGAGATATATAATCTATAATCTACATCTACGCCCTATTTCACTCCAGGAACCATTTGTAATTACAAAAATAGCCAAATGAAAAATAGTTCGCGCGCTTTCCTGTCCGCCATGTTTGTTTATCGCGTAAGCGTGACGTCATGACCACGACAAACGCGAGATCACCCGTTCACTCAATAACAGATTAAAAATAAAACAAGATAGTTTGGTTTGAAATAGAAGAATTATATCATTTGTAAAGCGATGCATTCTTTTCTGCCAAGGTCTTACCCAGAGCTCTCTAGTTTATTTATTTTTTACACCATGCATCAGGTAATCAAGCAGACGTCCCATTAAATAAAAAGTGCTCAATGCCGCCAGGTTTGGAACACTTGAGGCGTCACAAAAGCTTGTTATTGTTACCTACGCTTAAAGAATTCTTAAGAAACCTCAAGTCGTAGCGCAGGAAAAGCATTGGAAGGATTTTTTTCTCCATTATGTATTATATGAAGGCTTAATAAATATTATACACCTTGAAGTACTTTCAGTACATTTCTTTAAGTGCTTTGTACAAAATCTAATGAAAATTGGAACAAATAAAAGGGCATAAACAAACAAGCATATTAATATATAAACATCTAAACGACAAACCAACTCTCATCGTTTATTTCACCAATTCCATGATAGAATTTTGAAAGAAGACAACATTATTCCCCAAAATACAATCCAACTCCAAGTTTGATCAAGATTGTTCGAACCATTTAGTTGTGAATAGATAACAACCAGAATTAAGTACTTTCACATATGGATGTAATTTTTATATACAGTGCGATTTTTATGGGCAGTCTAGATCAGTACCAGAAGGCTGAGGAACATTATGCTAAAACAACGCCTGAGGAACATTATGTTGTACACTAAACGTGGCTGTAAACTTTAGGACAGAATATATTGCAACTATGACTGCACACCAATCGCAAATAAAACATAAATAAATAAAAGATCGCCCAGCTATTAATACCCTTATACGTCTAAATATTAACTGGTGAATATTTCTAGAAATTTATATCCACTATAGAAGTCGATTGATATAAAGTTGACTTGGGGGCCAGATTCCACTGTTGCTTCTGATACCAGTGATCGTAATTTAGGTTAGTAAATTATGACTGAGAAGCGTCTTGTAGAAATCTTTTTGCATGTTATAGCTCAATGGTGAAAGGTATGTCTACAACAAGGCCCTTCCATGTTCATCTTGCACTTTCCTCTGAGGCACGCCTCACATCATAGCGCGTATGGTAAGATAAGCATGAAACTGCCCTTGAGTGGACATAATAATAATAATTTCTTTCAAATTGTAAAATACAATTATAATACGTTGCTTAGTAAATTACATAAAATGCCTGAAAACTAGTGTTTTTAGAAGCTATCCTAAAGTTTTGTGACAATTTTTGTGCTAGATTTGAATTTGTTAACACTACAATTGAGTGCTGATACGTCGAATCTATCAGCTAGGACTTCCAGGATATTGTTAGAGCTGGCCTGAATCCTGCAGAGCAACGAGTTAGCTATTTTTCTAACGATAGCATAATAATCGTCTACTTATACTTCTAGAAACATACTTCATACAGTGCAGAACCGGCGCAGCCCCATCAACATCCTAAAACCAGTGTTATATTGGACCCGCAGGGCACTGGCGGCTCTTTGTTTACTGTTGGTCCATAAACTGCATGTATAGAATACCTGGCAGTCAGATTTCAAAAGGCTTATTTTTACTGCCTTACTAACTTACTAAACCGCCAGCGCTCTACCTTCTCACTCCATACCAGCATGATCTTTGAGATCCTTGGTAATATAAAGACAGAGGTATTTGAATCTGTCAACAAGGTTTACCACACTAGCTTTTCATTTTAAAGGCAGGTATAATCTTTGGACATCTGCCGGCAGTGGCGCTGAACACCATTAGATCACTTTTCTTCACATTATGTGACAGGCCAGGACATTGCGCATATAGTTCACGATATTAACAGTTTTCTAAGCGCTCTGATCGTTGGGTTCAGAAGGACCACATCGTCGGCATATGTCAAAGTGTTAAGACTAACACCATCAACATAGCCCCTAACCTTAGAGCAGTTAGACTACTTCATAGTAAAGTACACCGATAAGGTTGAGTCATTAAGGCTAATTTGAAGAGTCATCCAATAACAATTGCAAGGATAGAGATATCGCCCCATACACGTCGAAGCCTTCGTCATACTTATTATGTATTTAATGGTAATAGAAACACTATATACCTACTACTGATTACTACTTACTGTGGACATTAGAGCTCTCATTGTCGAGCCATGTTCCATGTTCCATGGGACTTATGTAACCTATTTTAACCATCAATACGGCATTATACTTCGGAGAGATTAGAATGCACTAAAGCTGTGATAATAGAATAACGGGCCTTTTCCTGGCATTGGGCATCCAGCTCCGTATTTGATTATCTTTAATGCTCTGATTATTTTGTCTTACTAGACACCTCCAGTCTAAGCTCTTAAGGCTGTTGATTGCTATTACAAAATGCAAATCGATTGATAACCTAACACGAAACAGAATAATCTCACCTTGCACTCGGTGGAGCTCAATATCTCCACTAGGAACCTGGTCCTAGTGCCAACCTTCACGGTCAAGTCTTGAAGTCTTCGAAGGAAGGTCGGCGGGTCTTCGCCGGTGGGCGCCTCATCTGCCGACACCTCTAGTCGGACTTTCGTTGTATCGCTGCCGGCTGCATTACTAGCCTGTGTGTAAAAGGGACCACGTTTCAAAAAAAAATTTTTGATTTAAACTGAGTTCCAGTACCAGAAAACATTTTAGGATGATCATACATATAACTTATCCTACTCTATGTACACTGCTTATTTTTATTGCATGTTAGCAGGCAAACAAGTTGACGGTCCACAGGATGGAAGGTGGTTACTATCGCCTATGCGAGTAGATGTTTGCAACACCAGGGGCGTAGACAACGCGTTGCCGGCCTCTAAATTTTTTTATAACAACCCTATATCATAGAGCACAGAGAAGACCTCGGAAAGGAGTTCACTTTAGCCACATGTTATTACTATACAGGATTACATTTTCTTTTTACTCAGTCCCTGTCCACTGCTGAACACAGGCCTGCACAAGTTTAGGCCACATATCCCGGTCTCTCGTCTTCTCATCCAGCCCCTGCCGGCGAGTTTGCACAAGTTTGTCGGTCCATGGGGCTGGAGGGCGTCCTACACTGCGTTTGCCGAGACGCGTTCACGTTCACTTCAGGACACGTTTGCTCCATCGGCCGTCAGTCCTTTGCTACGCGTGACCCGCCCACTGCCATATTAACTTGCTAAATTTGCGAGTTATGTGCTATTCTATTCATAAGAGAAATACCTAATATAGCTCGCTCCATAGCCTGTTGAGTGACTTTAAATTTGTGGACCAGTCCCACCGTCACTGCTGATGTCTCGGCACCGTATGTCATAATAGGTTGGACGCACTGCTAGGAGACTTTCGTCTTAAAGCATTGCGGAGCGGTTGACAAGAAGACTTGCCGAAGCTTAACGAATGCTGCCCATCATATACAAATCTAGTTGGATCCTTCTACTGGCTTCCTCTGAGAAGATGTGCCTGCCTACCTGGATTTTTGGATTTATATCTTAATAAATTATATTTAGTAATGCATTTTTAGGTGATCAAGCTTTATCCTAAATTATGCAAATACCTAAAAGCGATAAACACGTGCCAAAGTCTCCATATATTCAATGTCCTCTTTGTGCCAAAGTAAACGTCAATGTCAAACATGCCTGTCGTATTAATTGTACACTTTCGAATATACTTGACCCATTTTTATGAAAATTATGTTCGCCATTACTCATAGACAGTGCTGGGAATCGAACCCGGAACTGCTGGCGCGCACCTGGCATCATTTATTAGAAATAAAGGGCAATATGCACACAGGTTAAATCATTGTTATTTATATATTCGTTTGAATTTAATTTAATTATGCGAGTATTATAAACATCCAACAAAACTTATTTATTGTGAAAGTTTTTATTTATTGCGATGCTGGTAGACTGGCAGACGGTCCACGTACTAGGTACTGCGAAGCCAACTTGTTGCCAGCCTTTAGGAAGGAATAGAGGGAATGGGACACGGGTCCGAATATGGAGCCACTAAAGTGACAGACCACAAACATCTGAGATGAGAATATTGGGATGGATGTCTGGTTTTACGAGAGTGGATAAAGCGAGAAATTAGTACATAAGGAGATCTTTGAAAGATGCACCTTGGACTGAAAAAGTGAGAACAAGAAAATTAAGGTGGTATGGGTTTGTATTGAGCAGGGATAAAAGGGACCTGATGAAAAGAATGCCTAACTGCAATATTGATGGATAGGTATGTGTGAAGGATGATATGGTGATTTGTGGAATGCTAGATGATGTATGTTAAAATAGAGGAATATGGAAAAAAAGACATATTGTGCCGACCTCAAATAATTGGGAGATGGTGAAAGAAAAGAGAGAAAGAGACAATGGGATACAGGGTTGGTATAAAGAGATGGAATAAAGGTGATGAGATGAGAGGATCAGATAGGAAGAATAAGATATGGAATAGATAGAGATGGTTTTGAGAGTAGGGGAATTGGGCCATCGGAACTCTTTCAGGTTCTTAAAAGTAGGCACATAACAAGGGGAGCCAATAAAACTGTTCTCAGTCAATCATTCTGTTGTCTTCCATCATGTTCATTATTCAATCAATTCATGTCACGAGGCATCATAACCTAATGGCTCATTTTATAGCAACCATAACATTTTAGTTTAGACATATTTAATCTTTAGTGTTAATATATTTGTTAGATATTTTTTATATATACAATATTTTTTTGTACACATTTTATTTTCTTTTATAAAACATATTCATTTAATAATAATATATAACTAATATTTTACTTACTTGCAGAGTGTACACACCGCTGTCGCCGGTTCGTGCCGTCGATACGGTGAGCCTAACGCCGCCGGCATCATCCGACGTCGTGAAGCGATCGTCTAGCGACGCTCCCGCTCGGCTCCTATCGCAAAATGTAGAAAAATTACAAAAAACAGCACGAATTTGTGCACTTTAAAATTTATTATAGTTATGGTGTGACACCATGTGGTCTTATTAAATTAGCTACAAAAAACTATGCACTAATTATGAACAATCGTCGGTTGCGCTGTCCTCTGAAGCTGACTTAAAACGTGATACAGTTTTACGTTGTGGAGCCATGCAGGAATCAATATCTTGGTTACAAATGGTACGGCCAGTTCGACCGGTGTTATACCACGCTCTCGCAGAATAGGTGAAACGGTTAGCCTTAATGTAATCGTGTTTCGTGCGATGCGTGAGTGAGAGTTCCGATAGTCCACTTCCATCTCCCTCTACCTAATTTTCCCAATACTATCCCATATTTCTATTCCATTCCCTTTATCACCTCCCCTATCCCTAGTTTTTATCAACAGCAACGCGTTGACTTCGCCCCTAGTGTTACACACATCTATAAACCACGGTAACTATTTCCAATGAACTGGGCCGTACGCCTGTTTGTCAGCATCGCAATAAAAAATATTTCCTTTTATTACGTCTTTATCTTATTGAGTATTGTTTGCTTGCTACACCTCCATTAATTCTTCGAAAAGTAATTGTGTAACATACTTCTATATAAAATTTATTTAAAAAGGGCTTTATTTAAAAATAAAAGACAGAAGAAGGAAAACATTTTTTGGCTAGACGTGTTGCTGGGGACTTTCTTGCCGCTTCTTCTCCTTAACAGCACTAACACGTTTCACACAGGAGAGGCCGCCCCTATTTATGGGGCGGCCCACCGCCCGCCGGCTTTGCGGGTAAAGGCCACCGCCACATACCGTGACCCCGGCACTCAGGCGGAAGAAGGCTCCCATAGGGTTTTAGTGGGTATACCCGGCGTCGGTCGTATTGGTTAATCGACGTCGGGGGAGCCCCACACACTGGCCGCGAGAAACGCCCGCGCGGCTGACGGTGCGGCAACGCATTTCCCCATGTAAAAAAAAGCACTAACACGTTTCGAAGCAGTGTACATAGAATAGGAAGTCAATCTAAATTTTTACTATATCTCCGTCCCTCAAAAGGTGTTCTCCTGTAGACCTTATTTTGAATAAAAACTTTTGAATTTGAATTTGAAAATGGAGAGAGAGCTTGGCGTAGTTTACACAGTTATCAATATATAGGTACATCGTAATTGTAAAACATATAACATTGAACAACAAATATGGTTTAAGTGCAGGAGACAGAAATAAGTTGTATCAACCACAAGACGGTATAGTTGTGCATGCATGCATACGAACAGACAATAGTTTAAAGTTACATTGACGTCACTAGCTTCCTTTACATAACACTTATAATGTTATTAACAAATGGCGGAAATAAATCTTATGGTCCGAAATTTATACGCATTATATTTAAGTTTCAATATTGAAGATTTTTTTATGTATATACACTAATGCGGCTAAACATTAACGGCGTTATTTTTAACGTTACAAATAAGTCACATTTGGCCCAATCGCTAACACTAACATTATCATAGATGGAACAGTAACGTAAGAAAGTATATGGTGTAAAGTGGCTCCAAGGCACCCACCCGCTTACGTCTGAACGATTAGAAATAAATGAGATCTTATGCCAAGCGTCCATTCATCAACATTACATCACCACTATTTGGATTGAGCAGTGTTCTTTGCGTAATGCGTACTGAAACATTTTATTCACTGACGAACGAACGCATGTCAATTTTATTCATGGTCGGTCCATAATAACGATTCGGACTTTTGGGTAGCTTGTTAGAGATGCCAACACGTGGAGTAATCTTTTGACTTATACGTATCTACAGATATCACTCCATAAATGTCCCATTGCTTAGTTCCAACCTCTTCATTTTATTCAATGGAATTCGAGGGTTACTTTCATCGATCGTTTTTGCAACATTTGGTACACATCGCAGTTGTGACAATATACTACATCTATACTAATATTATAAAGCTGAAGAGTTTGTTTGTTTGAACGCGCTAATCTCAGGCACCGCTGGTCCGATTTGAAAAATTCTTTCAGTGTTGGATAGTACATTAATCGAGGAAGGCTATAGGTTATATATTATCACGCTAAGACCAATAGGCGCGGAGCATCAATGAAGAATATTTAAAAACGGGGGGTTTTGAAATCAAATTCCACGCGGACGACGCCGCGGGCACAGCTAGTGGGATATAAAATGGAAAACTACCAAAATCGTCCGGATTTTAACTTATACCATTAGAAAGAGCCATGACTTCCTTCATCATTTACCTACTACAACTCATATTCTACCTATTGAGAATTAATCTAAATGTAATAACTACGGCACTGACAAACAATCTGTGTGTGGATAAACCACGGCCAGTGAAAGATTAATCTAGGACTCAGTAAAAAACCAAAACTGATGTAATGTTAAAATAAGGCCGGTTTCCACCAAAGCAGAGAGGAGACGAGACGAGAAGAGATGTGCTGCGAAGCTGGCAGGTTATTTGCACCGAAGCGGAGAGGAGAAGTGTAGCGGAGAGGATAGGTGTGTAGCGGAGAGGATAAGTGTGTAGCGGAGAGATATGAGCTTTGTGTAGCCTTGCACACGCAATAGGGTTAGCAAGGCGCGGGCTGAAGGCAGCGGGGAATAGGGCTCGCGAAGTCGCGAGCGCGGGCGCCGCCCGGCCGCCCGACTACGCACGTCTCCGCTCTGCCGTTACGCTTGCTCGCTCGCAGCACAAAATTCTATAGAAAAATAAGACATCTCCTCTCGTCTCCGAAGCTAAGTGGAGAAGAGATGTGGAAATAACGAAACCTGATTGGTTATTCAATACACATCTCCTCTCGTCTCCTTTCCTCTCTGCTTTGGTGGAAACCGGGCCTTAGACGGATAACCGTCGTGTCTTCCAGTTCTATTAAATCAATTTGATTGATTCATCCAAATTGAAAGACAGAATCGTGTAATATCGGCTTAAGCAGTGAACGTTAAGAATACGGGCAGATTTTTTTCAATAGAGAATTGGGGTCACGCATGTCAAAGAATAGAATACATTATCTATATAAGAACTTATGCTGAACCCATGACCTTGTATTCGTGTTGCAATAGATTCGCAAACGTACTCTAGAAATAAACGTTGCGAGACACTACTAGCTGTGCCAACGGGTGGCTGCCATTTTCCGATCGGATATCCTGTCAAGAAATGTTTAGATCAATACAGTGAAAACGGTTTTTGAGTAACATTATGTAAAACCTCTTGGTTAAATTATACCCTCTCCCAAGGCAGCAAGCAGGAATGTTGCGAGAGAAAAGGTCCCCGCGAGTATGTAAACACAACATGTCATACAATGCTTACTCGCGCTGCCCACTTGCCTCATCATTTTTCTGTTTGCTGCCATGGGCATAATGCAAACGAGGGGTTACTATTCCGTAAATTAACGGAATAAAAGTAATTCGTTTTTTTTGTGAAATAGACAAATTAAATCAGTTATAAACTGAAAGCCCTAAAGTTGTGTTTAATTTCATTTCATAATTAAATTAAAACTGAAGTATTCCTCTTTCATAATTTAATTCTGAAATTAAAAATAAACTAATTAGGATTTTAAACATAAAATGACCGATTTAAGTTTAAAATAAATTAATAAGACGTCGATTGGAAGTTTCATTTGAGATTTTCTATAAAAAAAGGAAGGGATTCCAGAAAAGCTGGTAGCGCCAATTGTGTCGCCGCAGTGTGTATTTTATACGAGTTACGTTTTTTTCTGAACATTGTCTTGTCGTTTTGACACATTACATTATAATATAAAAACGTCCCACAGCTTGGCTTGTATCTCCCACTAAAGGGGAACGAACAGACAGGACACCCACTACACTCGTCCAAGGCGGATTCGCAGGTTTGACATCTCGATGTGCAGGTTTCATCACGATGTTTTCCTTAACGTTGTTAGCACAGGGTATTTGTAAGAATATGCACATTAATTAGGTCAGAAAAGTACCCGACAGGATTCGAACCGGTGCCCTTTGAGTTTGGGACACGTGAGCTATCAATTACGCTACCACAACTTGTAAGTCGTTACATTAGCGACGTAAATATATCTATTTCATACTGAAAACATATAATTAAGTGCGAGTTGCATCTATTATAACTATACATTCAAGAATTGTTATGACCCATTGCACATTACTATCGATAATAAAGAACAGCAATTTTCTCTTAGAAACATAGCTAGTAATTTATACGAAACAACATATGCGGGCAAACGACAAAACGGACATCGTAGCGTGTCGCCGATCATGCCAGTCGTGAACGCGGAGTAGTACACCTTTTTTAATGTTAAAACATAAGGATGTATTTAACAAAAATTAGTGCTGAAGCACAGCAGACACGCTGACGGCCCAACTGTGATGGATAGTGGTTACCTTCACCTATGGATATTAGCAACACCAGAGGTACTGCCAATGTACTGTCGACCTTGAAGGAGAAACAGCCACTGATGCCGGAACACAACTAAAAGTTGTTATGGCGACCTGCTCTAACCCAGGGGTGATAGCTACCCAGTCGAGCAAATGCCCTACCACCTGGCTGTGGGTTGTTTTATCGCGTCTTACGACAGGCCACCCCGCCGCAGGAATTAGTAGTATTCTTTGTCTGTTCCTGCACGGAGAACATGCTACTTTTTTATCAAACGTTTATTGATTTAACTTTTTATGGCAAGCTTATACCGTACAAAGAAATTTAGAGCGTGTAAATATATCGTCTCGATTACGCAAATAAGAATACAGGGTTCGTCGCCCGTATCCCAAATTTAACTGAGGCGCGCCCGATAACTGTTTACATAGCCATATAATTTATTAGTTCTTTAGCTATTCCAAATTTCTATATTAAGATATTCTTAGAATACTAAGGATATGGTGTTATATTTGTTACATAGCTGCAGGTAAAATATTAATTAATTCTAGAAAATGTAGTTTTTAGGACTACGGTACCTATTGTTTCACTTTAGTGTCTGTGATCAGCTGATTATGAGCAAGAATTACTAATTATAAGTATAAAATGTAGCACTATACAATAAAACTTTTCTAGTTTTATTTGTAGTAAAAATGTATAAAAATATTTTTTTATTATACTGAATAATGGCCAAATACACACAATGGAAGGTTTCGTTGAAAGTACAAACATCCTCTTTTTTGTCTTAGTTATAGCACTTGGTCTTAATATTTCCGAGATATTCATCCACAGTCAGCTAGACAAAATAAAAAGAAGCAAAACTTTTTTTTTATTAGTGTAGGGTCTCCAAAAACAAAATTATATTTACTAAAATTAAAAGTATTAGCAACAATATAATATTCGTTCACAAAAGAGGCAGTCAGTTATTTAAGGAAATTCTCGGCAGGGTAATGTATTAAGCTTTTGTTGACCCGTTTTGTTTTACGACCGAAACCGGGTGTTGCGTACAATTTAAATATACACCACTATTTTAAAAGATACGAGAGTGATGTAATCTATATAGGTACGGAGATAGAAATTTGCATGTATAAAACTAACAGCATTAATCTATAATATTATAAATATTCTAAAATTGCCGTGTCTGTACATTGAAGCTATTTAAAAAACATCTGGAATAATCTACATAAACAATGGAAAAGACGATGCAATTTTTTTAGATTTCTTGTCTATCTGTTCGAAATGCAAGTAAAAACTATTGGGCCGATTTCGACGCGGGTTTTCGCTGACCGACAGAAAAAATTAAACTTAAAATCTGCGCTACTCTTTGTTCTAGGAAGCCCGCGGTAATTTTTTGGGAATGATTTAAATTGGCAAGATTAAAAAAAACTAATTCGGATGTGATTTTTTTAACTGACCGATGGCAAATTTTATGTAATTAATGTGTTTTACCTAAAACTTGACTGTTTCTTGTAACTAAGTTCACTACAATAACAAGAAACTATGTCCATATAGTCTACACCACTGCGCAGCGAAACAGGCGAGACGCAGCCAACCTGATTTGAAGTAATATAATGAAGGAGATGTTGTTTATGACAACGTATAGATATTGTTAAGTGAATTGAAAAACGCGATTGCTGCGTCATCTATTTTGCGAATCCATTTATACCATGGAAACGACATTATTAATCGCGATAAAATGTATACTTAGTGTTAACTCGGATTATAAGTACTATGTCAAGTTTCGATAATATACGTTCAATAGTTTCCAAAAAAAAATGCAATCACAGCGCCATCTTTTTCATTTCATTATTCTTTTATTTACTGTTTGTTCCTTTCTAAACATCTATCTATTTCTGTCTTCTCCTTCCTGAACCTTCTATTCTAGAATGTCGATCTTTATTTCGTTACTCTTTTATTCATCACCTATCCCTTTTTGAAATGCATCTGTTCTTCTCGTTTTCTTCCAGAATCTTCTACCTTTTTCTAAAATTCTTGTTATTATGCTAAAAACTTATACCCTCGGTCGCCACATAACTTTCGTTGATTGTGGATGTGAAATATTCTTGAAGTATACTTATACTTCAAGAATATTTCATTGATCCATTCCGTCAGGTTTAATTAGAATATTACATTTAATTACATCGTGAACAGAGTACAAGAGTAAAGAGAATAGTGTTGTCCATGCATAATAGTGATGTGCATTAAAACACAGATTTCGAATCAACTCGATTTGTAACACAAAAAGTCAAACAACCATCGGTTTTAGGGTTCCGATACCTGAATTTAAAATTAATCTTTGTGGTCTCACTCAGGTGACTGTGTGTCACAGCTAACTAGCTTAGGAGCCACTTAGACTAGATATTGAATATTTGGTACACATGTGAAAGTCTCATGTGTCTACAAAAAATGTTTTATAAATAACGAGACCCGAAGGAGAACTTAGTAATATAAAAGATGAGTAACATTACCGAGTGATGTATTAAATAAAAATCTCATTTTACTCCTTTTAAAAATATAATTTATTTATGAAAATAAGAAATAAGAATTCCCTCCCTGTTAACTAAAAGCCCGGGTGGTGTATGATGGTATATCAAAGGGTTCACATATGTGCTTAAGAAGTGACTTATCATGAATACATTCTATAACTTCAAAGAGTTTATGGAACATAACCAATACAAATATATAAACTGATATTTGTGTGGTTGGGAATTTATTACAACACTATAAGCTTTAATTCAGTATGAGCCTATACACGTAAACATTCAGAAAGAGCTCAAATGTGACTGGACTAAGTAAACGTCCTTATTTTAATCCAAATTTTGTTCTACTGCACCTACTACAGGCGTCATTTGGCAGTCCAAGTAACAACCCATAAATTTATAGTACATTTTGCATGCAATTGCATAAAAATACCAAATATATATTTTCGTCAGTCTGATCTGGACGTTTTAAATGAAACAATCCGTCCTATGACAATTGGAAATTTGCCAAAATATTTCAAGATCCCATTCATTTCTGCTCGATCACATCATAAAAAATTATTCAAGTTCAACCTCTGACTAAATTAAATAAAATTCTCGTAGAAGATATAGGCATTTTAATCCATACATTGAGCTTATAGACCTGCTTATAACCAAAATAAAATTAAAGTCAAATTAGCTCTTAAAAAAGTCGTAAAGTCTTTTTTCTGTTTTTTTGTGCACGTTCTCATGAAATACTAAGTTATATTGACCCACAATTGGTGTAGTACGCCAGGAAACCCTCCACAAAAAGAAAAGAGAAGAAAATAAAATAAAACGGAGAGAATAATTTAATTCGGGTGAAACTGCGGGGCATATGTATAAATTCGATGCCAAATTTACGCCCAAGTTGTCCGATACCCCTGTATGTAAAAATAACCTAAAGATTACACTTCGGTGTCAGTCTATCAAGGGGTCACAGATTATTGTATTAGTAACTATTAAGACTAGAGATCAAAATTTGGCACACGTGCAAAAGTATTGTATGTTAATAAAAAATATGAAATACAATTTACGCAAAAACATTTTTAGGGTTGCGTAGAGAATTTGACAATAATACGGGAATTAAGAGATACTTGATATCAAAAATATGAATGTATCTTTGTTCTATTACAAATAATAACACCTTTTACCTACGACATAATTATACAAAGAATATCAGTACCTATATGAAAAAACTTTTTGAAGTTTACTTGAAGCAACATGGAATAATGAATATTGTTTATAAATTCTCTTTGACCTAAATATGCAGTCCTCGAGGTTAAATGAGCAATGATAAAAATGCTACGAATTATAACTGTTTATTTATAATCTGCTTGGTGTGCAGACGAAAATAGTCTAGTGTTTATATTAATTTATGGTTGTTGTTATGGTTCTCCTTCTATCAGAAATGGATGAAAGCTTCAATTTCTGACAACTAATAGCTTTCAAACAATAAGATCTAGAATATGTTCTTAAATAACCATGAACTGTGAGAGATATTCATCAGACAATGGTTTAAGGATGACCTTGTGTTATGTTCCCGCTTGCGCATCTGAATTGTAAATTCTGGAGGAGTTTATTCTCATTTAAATTTCATTTAAATAAGAGGGGCTCCATGAGGTTCGCCGTCAGGGTCATCGGATGCATGTATGCTGATTTTCTGACATACGGCAACGAGATGAAATATCCATGTGTTTTACATCAAAGCATGTTATCGGAAGTCTAACACTACCCTATTTAGAATCACCAATAAGGCTGAAGGTTAGGTAACCATTTTGGTAAAAATACAAAATTATGTAATTTCATATCTGTCCATCATACATACGTAGGATATGTACATACACATGCATACATACATAGGCGTGTGGAGTATCGCCAAAGCGCCAAATAGATCTTGAAAAAACATAGTGATGTTACTTAATTATTTTACTTTTAATAGGTGAGAAGATATTTGCTCCCAAAGTCATACAAAAATACTCTTACGCTCTTTTTTTCAGTTATCTATAAAAAAGTCAAAAAAATAAAAACATCTTGTTTTAAAAATCCTCTAACGGTAATTGGATTCAAAGGGTTCTCCTCTGTTGTTTTTGACATATAAAAATATTTTCGTGTAAATGTTTTGAAGGTGACGTAGCCAGGTAACAAAAACGGAAGATGCTCACTAGCTCTAAAAAACCTATCACTGCGTTTATGGACTGACACGCACACACGCGCACTTGACCGATTTTTTATAATATATAAGTAATTTAAATAACTTACAATTTAAGTTCATTATTTGTCGTCACTTACATACGAATAATTATAAATTGATAAAGAAGACACGTACTTGCACTAATAATAGTATCTATACTAATACATAAAGCTGAAGAGTTTGTTTGCTTGAATGTGCTAATCTCAGGAACTACTTACTGATTTGAAAAATTCTTTCAGTGTTAGATAGTCCTTTTATCGAGGAAGACTAAAGGCTATATATCATCACACTAAGACCAGTAGGAGCGGAGCATCAATGAAGAATGTTTCGAAAGCGGGGTTTTATTTAGAGCTTTCGCTGTGTGCGTTTCACCTTCTACGTAAACAAAGTCGCGGCTTAAAGTTAGCGTTAGCCCAAAGTAACTATTCCACGCAGACGAAGTCGCGGGCAGAAGCTAGTACCGAATAATCAAGTATCGGTGTTTCAAATATTGAAATGGTGATTTTGCATTTCTATTCGAAACGATTAAAATCAACGCGATGAAGTAAACTCCTACTTTCTAAGTGCTTATAATTCTTATTAGTTATATACAGTCAATAGTCAACCATAAACACAAGCCAGAAAGGTATCATGTCAAAGAATCATAACAAAAAGTGGCTGAAATAGACTAAAATAATTAATGATGCTATGCTTTAGACATTTAGATATATTTACATATTCTTCTAGCGTCTTTGAACACAACCATGATATATTTCAATATACTTCCATGTTATGTATCTTCTATGCGGTAAAAACAAAGAAAATAAATTGTATACCCATAGAAGTCGGCGACCTAAGCTTTAGTAAATCTTAAAAGATAATAGTTAAATAAAATTATAAGAAAAAAAAATAGATTTATGGTATGAGTTTATATTTTATTGGTATTGTAATAAAATATTTTAATTATAAAATACATACATACATACATACATAACTTCACGCCAGGCCCCTTGCGCGGTAGGCACGAACAACAGAGCGCCATACAGGCTTCTTCATACACACCTCACTTGCTTCTTTTACATTCATAGCTCTTGTCATGCACGCTCGTCTGTTCTTAAGGCTCCTGACACACCTTCTGCTACACGATCAATTTGATCATGGAAGGTGTGTCGTGGCCTTCCGCGACTTCTGCATCCATCCACTTTTGCATTGTATATCTGTTTAGTCATTCTTTCATCATACATTCTTTCAACATGCCCGAACCACCGGAGCATTCCTTTCCCTACCTTCACCCCGACACTCTCTTTCAGACCAACTCTCTTTCTTACTTCGGTATTACGAACGCGGTCGTATAAAATATATGTACATAAACTTAATTATCTTGTGGTTATTACTTATGTAAATGTCGTAGTAGCGTAATGGCTAGCGCACGCGTCCAAGGCTCAAAGGGGGCGGGTTCGATCCTGGCAGGAACGCATGCACCACTTAGGCAGTTTTTTGACCTAATTGCATATTGTTACAATTACCACGTGCTAGCATCGGTGAAGGACAACATCGTGATGCAACCAGAGCACATCGAGATAACCGATGATCAAACCTGCCAAGCCGCTTGGACAAGCGTGGCGGGTATGCTGTACGTTCCCCTATAATGGGAGGCCCGAGCCCAGCAGTGGCACATTTATGAGCTTTTATTATACTACATATTACTTACTACCATAGAATTCGGATTTATTTTTAAATGTTGAATTGTAAACCATAATTTATACACGTTTCATTCAGCTTAAGAAAAATGTTTGCTTAGTTAAATATTTACAAAATAAACATAGGTAATAGGCCATTCTTCTGTACCTAATCTCGCAGTTATAAAACGCAAATACTATACATACGAATCTAATTAATTATCTTTTGAAAGTATTCGTAAAAGACATATGCATGCATAATACACCTAACTTCTGTTTCTCGTAAGGACATCCTAAATACAATTAGAATTTTAAACTATTCTTGAAATAATAACTTTCATAAAATTAAACTTCTTTTGTACCTACGAACTTTTAAACAAATCTAAATAGAGATATGAACATCGCTATACCATGCGCTATATCTATCAAGAAAATCTACAACATGTAAATTATTATTTATTTTTATTGTAGTCAATAATGGTACGACCTCACATGCTTTTACCACAGGGTTTGCTTACATAATCCACTACACAGTCACTACGTACGGTCGTAGAGGCCACGGAACACCCAACAACTCTTGGCAGACGATGATCACAATCCAGATATACCTGTCGTATATTGAGGCTGTGGAGCGGAGCCTGCCGGGCGCATCCCCCTTACAACAGTTGCTGCCCATGGCGGGAGCGCATCCCGGTCGGAGTTCGCGGTGGTCAAGCGCGGACTGGCCGCTACCAAAGGTATTTTTGTACCAACACGACAGCGTCACCACAGTACAAATACGAATAGTAGTATTATCACGACAACGATTAAACACAGCAATCGTCAGGCCAGCGGAACGAATTTGCCTAAATCTTAATGTTTAGTGGTTTGGGAACTATCGGAACCCAACTCTCTTGATACATACGATTTTATTTTTGCAACTTAAATTCGAGACCTAATTATAATTAAAGAATTAGTTATGCTGCGTATATTAACCTCTAGATTCATTATAATCTGTACGAATAAATTTAAATAATAATTCAACTACCTCTAAGAATACAAAGTACTGGAGTGGTTCACCGTAAGTGGCAAGGCCACCTATTTTTTTGCTATGATAGTAATTTGAATAAATATTTAGAACTATTAATATTTTTTTTATTGTTTATTGCTTGAGGGCCTCCTGTTCGGCTGCAGCAGAACCGGCGGTAGCGAACGTACTTGAAAGATGGGACGCCGCCAGAGTGCAATTAGCAAGTAGCATCCCACACTAAGGGGCGGCCCATCTTCTAAGGTACTAAAGTTATCCCATCCGGCCTCCTGCCATCGTCGCGGCACAAGCCATTTGGTTCCAGAACGGCAGGTACTCCGGCGGATAATGTCGTTCAGTGCCGCGTGACGAGAAATTCTACCGGCGCTTCTGCTGCAGGATAATCCATGGTGTCCTAAGCGATCTACCTTATCGCCGCATTGACAGAGGTGAGGGACCACACAGGTTGCCCCCAGGTGAATGCTGGCGCAGACTATTAATCGACTAGCTGTTACCCGCGACTTCGTCCACGTGGAATGTGTATTTTTGTCGGAACCCTAATTTTAAAAAAGCCTAAGTTACTTCTTATAACATCAGCTATCTGTTACTGAAAGTGCCACCAGAATTAGCCCAGCTGTTTCAGAGATTAGTCGGAACAAACAAAGAAATTTTTGTTAAGGTTTTTTTTTATATAAGTACCGTCTATATTATCATATAGCTGTTATTGAGCGTAAAGCTGTTATTGTGACATTACAAATAGAGACATTAATTTTATTTATTTGTATGTATGTATAGATTCTTTTAGTGCGACAAAGTTTTGTTTGTCAATCAATCCATATAATAATAACAATCAGAAAAATAAATTGGCAAGAAAATATTATTATTATTTTGCAACAAACTCCGACTAACGACGACGCAGAACTATTGTATCATCCCCTATACTGTGGCTTTACCTAACTATGTTTACAACGGTAACATTAAACTGTTGCAGGCTTCAGGCTCCAAGTCTTCTACTACAATTGTATAAGAATGCTTGATTAGTTGTTGATTGTTAGGTACTAGATTACTAAAACGAGGAAAATTAACAATTATGAAGTCAACAATGGATCTTTCTGACATCGCTATGTAGCTTTCAAGCCCTGCACGGTTCTGCAATTGTCTTTACGTAGTCAGTAAGTACAGTTCCGCTAAAGACTGATGATTTCATGGCTTGTTGGCACTATTAAAATTTTAAAATATTTTGTCGTAAATAGATGTTAATATTGTTTTCTACTACATAGGGATTCCAAAGAGAAAAAATGGAAATGTGCGAATTGAACAAAATAGACAAAAATGACAAAATCACAAAACCTATTTTACTTTTTGGTATAACTTTACATAAATCTATCCCAAAATCTATCTCATTTTTCGGGATGACAAGCATATGTTCATCCTCAGCTTCCGAAAAAATTATATACCGAGTTTCAGCCATATCGGTGCAATAGGTTTCCGTGTAAACGTAACAAACAAACAGACATACAGAGTTACTTTCTCATTTACAATATTAATAGGGATAGACATTTTTAGAAAAGAAAAATTAATGTTTTTTATTTTTGTTTATATAGACTGTACGAAATTCTTTATGCAAAATTTTTGATGACAACACATACATCTTAATATATATAAATTACGTATCACGTTGTTTGTCCGCCATGGACTCCTAAACTACTTAACCGATTTTAATCAAATTTGCACACCGTGTGCAGTTTGATCCAACTTGAAAGATAGGATACTTTTATACCGTTGGAACCGGTAGGTGGCGCTGAGATCGGGTTCTAGAATCCTCCTAACCACCGGGAGCGATTTTGTTTTTCTATGTTTGAGTGGGTCCCCGGATGATTAAAATCCATAATTGGAACCGGTAGGTGGCGCTAGGATCGGGTCCTAGATTTTATTTTTTCAGAGCAGGACAACGTCTGCCGGGGCCGCTATAATATTATATAATAATATTATAGAATAATGTGATATATTTCTTTATGTATTTTATATTTTAAACATAACTTTATATATTTTCTAAAAAAATGTAAAAAAAAATTAAATAAATAAATACATAGTTTATAATGTTATTTATTCATATACATAGATTAATTTAAATTACAATGAATACAAGTATGCATGCCGTGTTTGCATACACAGAATATAGTTTATGTTATGAAACGGTTTAGTGAAGATAAAAAACAAATGTTTATAATCTATATTCAATTTTGCAGACCAATAAAAAAAATGTTTCTACCAGATCGTATTTAGGCACTCAGTATACTAGATATAAAACATATCGAAGCACAGATGGCGCGCTTTGCTGTTTTATCATAGATCCACTGTATAGACTACACGGGGACGCGTCACGTGATCTCCTCACTAGGTGGCAGCGTTATTGCATTAAAACATTCCCGATAACCTCATATTTATTTTTGGTCTGTAAAAGGTAAACTTGGCAATCATTACCGAATTGTTTTGTACAAGCGCCTCTAACCAGGTTTCCTCCGGAAAAATACATTACGAAACGCCGATTTACTAATTATTACAAAGGTCAAAGAAAGATGAATGCGACTCGAATTTAAAAACATGACAACACGAGATTTGCTTAGGTGGATAAGGAATCTCGTTTTAAATTTACACGCAGTCTCCCACTCATCGTCTGCTGTATTGGAGTTCAGTTCCCCAGCAGTTACAACCATTGCTTTACCAAGCTTGTCATGATAAATATATATAGGCAAAGTTGACTTGAATTCTTATTAGATGGCGTTGGTATCCTATTGATTTTATGTTTATGGTAGTAGTAGTTGGCATGTTACTGATAGACATTTTTATGTAAGCTAGATGCATTATCAAAATAATTTACAGAATTCACAACTTACCACCAGTGTTGTCAACCCGACTAGATCGAATTTCAAAAAGATCTAGTTTTAGCCAAAAATTTAAATTAAGGGCTAAATAGCTACATAATTAATAGAATAATAAATGAGTTGATTTTTAGTATAATTTATTACTTATTTTACTGAATTTTCTATTTTGCTGGAACGTCCATTATGACTAAGATAAGATTTTACTTTCACGTATCAATAGTACGTTACACAATAAAAACTCCAAATACTAGATGAAAAACGATGTAATATTAAAATATATACGGGGAATCCCCATATACTTGTAAAATGTAAGAGTGTGCGTTTAGTTTTTGCTAGGCCTATCTTTTAATAACCTTATTTCGTGTCGTTCTTATTAGCATGCCTATGGTTTTGTATATAGAGATGTTAATTTTGGGCTAAAGGGGCTAGAGGCTATATCATTATTATGGGGGCCAAACAGATAGAGAAAAGGCTAGATCTATTCCCGAAGACGCTACATTGGCAGCACTGCTTACCACGTTTCAATTTGTTTACAAGTCTTTCCTTGAATTGTAGTCAATAAATATTTATCGTTTCTCTTAAGTACGTATGGCACTGCTTATGTTAGACAGATCAACCAAACTGAATAAATTTGGTTAAAAAGCACATAACTGAAAGGACAGGACGTACTTATTCAATGACATTGAATTATTTAAATTTATGTTTATATGGATCACCTTGGTTTTTCATACGAAATGAAAAACAAAAAGGAATCGTCCAATATCGGTTTATTTTATTCCAAACTACAGGCGGTAACTTTATTTTACTCCATAAAAACTTAATTTGGATTTTTATATAAGATATAAAACGTCAGTGAAAATTTATGAAACACATGGTGAAAATCGCTTAAAAATCCGTTGCATAATATAGCGGGAGTTAGCGGATATACAGACAAACAGACGCTGAAAATGTCTTTGTTTTGTACTATGTAAAAAAGATAATAATCACGAATAACCTAAATTAAGTGGACTAAAAGATCTGGTTGAGGAAAGAACTTGAGAACATCTGGACATAGTTTTGCAAACAAGAACCAACCCACATGTCGGGTGAAATTGAATGACATATATAGTAGATACCCAACCATATATATTGTTACGTGCGAGCGGGGGTACGCTCTTATGGATTGGAAGAAAACACCAGTTTTTAACTAAACGCTTTTATGGACTTAGACAGCCGCACGCAATACCTCTCTGCACGGTTGCCCCTATACGCATGACTAACGATGCACAGTCCCGACGACGAGGTGTCTCGCTCACAATACCGTCGCCGATATTGGGTAGACCACCTCCTGCTACTGCAGTGCTCACCTCCGATATTACCGCGTGTAGCTCGCTTCTGGTTCTTCCCTCGAACTACGCTACACACCGCCTTCACTTAACTGTCCACTAAACTTGTCACTAAATTCTCCACTGAACATGTCACTACCTTCTATAAACATTCTCTTCCAATTCTTTAGTATCGCACTTGTTGCTTCGCCGTCTTGAACTCAACTCAACTCTAAACTGCCCGGTAGGCGCGCCTTACGCTGTTTATATACCCGGAAGAATTTTCTGAAACCCATCTATTTATCTCTATCCCTTCCTTCCCGAACCTTCTGTTCGGGAACTTTCGTTTATGCATCTATCCCTTTCTAACATCTATCTATCTCTGTCTTTCGTTCATCGTCTATCCCTTTCTAACATCTATCTATCTCTGTCTTTCGTTCGTCGTCTATCCCTTTCTAAAATATATCCGTCCTTGTCTTTTTCTTCCATAATTCAATTCAAATTCAATTCAATATATATAACAATATATTGTTACGAGTTTAGCGGGATTCAAATTAAAATGACGTTGGAATTATTATAGAGTTTATGAGAACTATATAAACTCGTATAGAACAGGTACAAACATAACCGAACACAACAAATCCAAACGTAATGCAGAAGGTCGTAATTCAATAAAACGCGCAAAGTCCATCACTAATAGATTAACGAATGTACACACGTCTTGCCTTGATCGTGGTACTCGCTTGAATGTCCCCTCCCTCAGACAGGCAATCGTTTTATACTGCACAAATGCAATGTGTCCGACCGGCAACGTGGACCGAACTTCCCAGAATTAGCTAGTACTTTGAAATCCGTAACACCTGGCTAATGACCACAGCCCCAAGCGGCTGTAAACGATTACAATAGAACAATAGGGCGCTCTCTAGAAACGTATGCCAATAAATAAGTAAACAAGACGATCATAAAAGAATTACAATAGTTTCAATGTTATTAGTTATTACTTCAAATTATAATAAATGTGCTTCTACAAATCTGTACGTGGAGGTTCCACGTCTTTATCGGCACCTAGGTTGTAACAATATGTTAGTCTTTTTTGCCTAGAGTAACCATGAAGTTTGATACTATTTTGCATTTAAAATAAAGCAACTTATAAAATAATCATGATGCTTATTTCCATAGAGGTAAAAAATTTCTAACAAAAAAGAAATCAACTTCAAGAGTAACTGAAAAGCAAAAAATAAAATTTTCTACATCTTGAAGTCGCGGCCAAGTAAAACATAAAAATTACTATATTATGCAATACTTTGTTGTAACAACGTATGTGGTAATTTATATGTTTTGCTTGGCACCGACTTCAAGAAGCTGAAAAATTTTAGTTTTTGCTTTCAGTTACTCTTCAAGTCGGTTTCTTTTTGAATAGAATATTTTTATTTTACACTTTTAAGTTACATATATTCCTAGTAAATAGCTTTTAGGATGCAGAAAATATAGCTTTTGATGCGGAAGCGTATTTAGAAAACATTATTCAGCGCAGCTCGAGTGTACATTATGTATATGCACTTAAGGACCTCTAATAAGTGCTGTCAAATTTAAATTAAATAAAGTATCGATAGGAGATGCTGGTCACTTAATAAATGTATGTCAGTTTTTTTTTGTGAAACTTCTATATAGAGGGGGTCTTACGATTTTTCGCTCACGAAAACGCGTCACGGTCACGTGGTCTAATTCTTACATTTTTAAACTCGTGATATCTTTCGAATGGAATGTCCAAATTGAATAATTCAAAAAGTTATATAAAGGTATTGAAGCAGTCTTGAATATGAAGTAATTTATTTTGATAAGGATTAATACCAAGATACAAATAAAGAGCCTTTTCTAGGGGCAGCATTTTAATTACAATTTTAAAATAAAAGAACACTTATTGTGGCATAACTATAATAGTTGGATATATAGTGTCGCGACACTTTTTGTAAATAATGATGTGTTCTGCAAAGTCGTAGTATATTATTTTATTCTATCATCAATAGTTTTCGCAGCGCACGCGATCTTAGGTATTTTTTTACACCTTGGGTTACATTATTGGAGTTTTAGTAACGACCCCTAATTTATTTGTAAATATAATATACCCTATGTCACCCGGGAATAGTGCTTAACGAATGGCAACGGATAAGTAGAAAAATGAATCGCAACGGAGAAGTGGAAAAACGAATCGCAACGTACAAGTGGAAAAACTTCAACTGACAAGTGACAAATTGCGATACAACAAAATTTTAACTTAAAGTTTTACGGGCAGGTTTTCAAATTGGACAAGTACATTAAAAATCTACCCGTAAAACTTCTAGTTAAAATTTTGTTGCGATTCATTTTGTCACTTGTCAGTTGAAGTTTTTCCACTTGTACGTTGCGATTCGTTTTTCCACTTGTCCGTTGCGATTCATTTTCCCACTTTTCCGTTGCCATTCGTTTTTCAACTTGTCCGTTGAAGTTTCACTTCTAATATGTGTCCCAGCACACATTTCGTTTTTAATTTATTATCCAATATGCTTACATTCATATACATTAGAAAACACATTTGAACTGTGGCACAGAAACCTCATGAGTTTATTCGTGCCGCAGGGAGTCGTGTACACAATATTGTTATATTAATAAATAGGAGCAGAGGCGAGTAATGGTTATCATCATTCTAGTGTTTAGTTCTGATTTGATAATAAAGCGGGGGTATCATCATTCTAGTATAGGTATGGTTCTCATTTTAAACCCAGGTCTGCACATGTGCGCATGATGGTCGGCTTTGGGAATCAGTATAGAACCTTTTCAGATTATACTTGATTAATTTGTGGTTATTTTTGTACTTGGATTGCAGGTCCTCTGGGAGATCATTTATTATGTTTGGTATCATATATACCTCGCGCCTTTTGATTGTGGAACTCGCCAGCGCCGTTTGTGCGTTTTGGTTTACAGAAAACCAACTGCTCGACGCGACCTCCTGTTGCGTCTCCTTGCGTCTCCCAACCCATTTTTATCTGCTATCTTTAAAGTCAAAAAATTGGTGTAAGCGCTTGACGAAAATTGTTTAATTAAATGATTACGTCCATCGTCTGTTGTCGTCAGGCAGCATTTTCATTTGAATCTTAACTCCGATCATCGACATTTTCTAAATACGACGGCTCTCATAACTCAATCGATGTCCATTGTACGCTTCCTTAGTCTTAGTCGAGTCGAGTACAGCACGTAACTGATCTTAATTAGGGACCTACTCGTTTTATGCTTGTTGAAAATTGGTACTATTCTGAAGCTATACTGAATCCATAACAAAAAGAGTCATCACAATCGGATTAGAAATAAAAAGTAATATCTGAAAAACCGCAAATTTTTATATTTCACAGCCTGATTTTAAGGTTTTTTGCTATATCTTCGGAACGTTAAGACTGCAAACAATGAAATTTCTAGGTGACCATTTCAAAGCTTTGCTAAACAGAACGCAATAAGAATCAGCCGCTGTTGTATTTCATGTTTTAAAACCCATTGTACAAACTCAAACCATTTACAGATTTATTGTCTTAATATATATAAATTACGTGTCACGTTGTTTGTCCGCGATGGACTCCTAAACTACTTAACCGATTTTAATCAAATTTGCACACCGTGTGCAGTTTGATCCAACTTGTAAGATAGGATAGCTTACATCTTAATTTACAGTTAATTGGTTAAGCGATACGAAGTTCGCCGGGTCAGCTAGTAGTATATATATTATAGTATGGTGTAAATATTCATAAAAACATATTGTAAATGAAAATAAAGTACATAATAATATCATCAATCATAATCAAATCATGTATAAATAGATCAAATTTGAATATTTGATGATATTTGCAATTTGGTCTACTAATAATTTAATGAGGATTATTGATGGCTTTTCCCAACTTATCTCTGACAGTTAATAAGACTACAGCTATTAGATATTTAAAAAAATAAAAACATAAAATGCAATGCAGTATCACAACCCTAAGGCTTATAAAGGCTTTACAGTGATTGCACTCACTAGAAGTCTAATTTTCAGCTATCATCACTTTACGTAAAATTAATTTTAAATGGAGACTTAGGTAATTCATTCTCTTCACCTGTGCTTAGTGATAGAGCAGGTCATTATTGATCCATGATCAAAGTTTATAAGCAATCCTATGAAGGCGTCAGTAAATAGAAGATTATGTACGTGTAGTAATTTTGTACATATGGGAGCGTTTCCTGACATAAATCAGCGGAAGCCCGTGGAAATCGATCACGTCATAACAAATTATGTGCGGGAATTCTCGAAACATATTCATCGGTATGTAGAACAACTAAGTAAATATGTCAGTGAATATACACGGATTTTGTTGCGTGGTATTCAGAGATTCGGTCGACAATTATGGTGAGAACTCGATATAATATATGATTATATATGACGAGTTATATGAAATTCGTCAAAACTCAACCTTAAGGAATGGTCTCATAGCCAGTAAAGGTTCTGCAAATAGCTTAGTTTGCTTTCTGTAAACTTGGTTATGCAGGTTTCCAATATACTACATGTGTATTAATTTGTTTACTCTCCTTTCAAACTTGAGTATAAGCTCAGTAATGTGCACATATACAAAGTTGCCTTATTATTTTAAAGATTAGACCTTAATTTCCCAACAAAACTAAAAAAGTCTTATATTCATGCACTACATTAATTTAAACTTAAATTATTGTTTTTACAAAAACTAGTAATTTATATGCTTTACTTGACACCGACTTCAACAGGTTGTGGAAAAAATTTAGTTAAATATATATTTTCGTGGTTTTTTGTGTCAAGTCAGTTTTTTTGTTAAAAAAACTATATTATTTACTTTTTAGTTGAGGAAATACTTCAATAGCTTTAGAATTAATATATTGACCACCTTTAGAAATTGATTTTTTTTATTTTTTTTTATTGCATGAGTTCAGCGACAGGCAGGCGGCCCACTTGCTAGAAATCGGTTACCATTGCCTATGGACATTTACAACACCAAAGGTGCTACAAATGTGCTGCTGCTCTCTTAAGGGAGACTGGAACCTGGTCACTTATGCCGGAACACAACTCAAGGTTGTTATGGCGGCATACTTAAGAGCAGGAGTGGTTGCAATCCAGTCGGGCAAATACTATCACCTGGCTGTGGGTTGTTTTGTCGCCTCTTATGATAGGCCGCCAGGCCGCAGGAAATTGTATTCTTTCTCCGTTACTGCACGGATAGAAATTGTACATTTTACCATCTCACTGTTCGCATTATATGTTCTTCAAGAAGGGTTGCTCATGCTCTGGATTGTTTCGCAATTTTTTTGGATAAATGTAGGCGGCTCTTAGCGTTTTTTTAATAAGGGTTCGCGATTTCTCTGGGATCCACTCATCAAATCCGGACTTGGTGACCATGGACATAGCTTAGGAGTATACATACTTAAGTTTAAAAGAAAACAAATTCAAAATCGACCCACAATTGAGAGATAAATCCCGAAACATCCATATAAAAAATTAAGCGCCCATAGAAAATGCAATATCTACGCGCGTATACAAGCTTTTTTCCAAGAATTTAGGCGCACGGCGTTCCTTAGTAAGGGTTATTCTTGATTTCCCTGGGATCTGATCAACTGATCAGATCCTAACTTGGTGACCATGGGACTGGTACTTTCAAGTAAAGAAAAAATTCGAAATCGGTTAACATTTGACGGAGATATCGTGTTACGAAGAAGTTTGTTATTAATTTTCGTAAGTTTCTCTAATACCTTGGCATCTACTCATCAGATACGGACATGGTAACAATGGGACCAATTCGGTAGTATAACCTTTCGATCATTATTATTATTTTTAAATCGGTTCACAATTCACGGAGAAATCGAGTAACAAACATACAAAAAAACAACATAGACGAATTGAGAACCTCCTTGTTTTTAAATTCGATTAAAAAGGTGTCTGTCTAATGTAAACAGTCAGTTGTAATAGTTGAAAGATAAACAATAACTAAATTAGCAGGCAAGAAGGAAGAAAATTTAAACAGCATGACCATAATTCCCTGGGACGAACGTTTTCTAATAAAATCCGCAAACATGTTATTTACATTACAACGAAATTGTTCATTAAACATTTTTCTATTACGACATACCCTAAATTAATAACAGAAACAAGCGTGTCGAATGTCCCCAGCAAGCTTCCTGGTGTAGTATTTATACTTCGACATGTGAAAAACAAACAAAGCTTGCCGGCGCTGCGCCCGCGCCGCCCCGGTCGCGGCCAATGCACATGCAATGCACTCTCACACGCTCAGGCGCCACGCTACGTCACAGTTTACGTTAACATAGCCCACCATACATTCAGATCTAATGTATTTCAATAAATTACACAACTAAGATAACCTAATTTCATTGGGAAACGACTGGGATAAAGTAACACAGTATAACACTCACCAAGTGTAAAGGAATGGTGGCGTCCCAGTGGGCAACGGCAGGCAGAAGCTGGCGGCACTCCCGGGTGCCGCCCTGACCGTCTGGAGGGCGGCGGCGGGGAACGAGGGGGGCTCCATAGGGCTCCAATGTTGACGGGCCGCGCGCGCCTCGGCGTGTGCGCGGCGCGACTATCGTCAGCCACCTTTCTAAAAATAATACGGAAAAATGTTACGCGCGCAGAGCAAAATTCGTACGACACCAATATTTTGCCAACTCCACCGGCCAGCCCAACACTGGAGCTCTCCCCTATAACCAGTAGTTTCGATGCGATTTTAGACAATTTTCTATTATTCTGTCGTTAGAATAAACTATGCAATATTGATAATTACTTTTTATTCCCTTCTTTGAAACTGGAAGCAGATGTAAGCTCGGTTAGCTACGTAATGTCACTATATGCTTCTGTATATGTTCATTTAAAAAATATAAGTCTGTTCTTCCACTCTAAAAACTGATCGAACGTTGTTTAGTTGTAATTAAAAGATACGGCTATTATTTTTCTGAATCGTGCAGTATTTGCAAATGGAAAGTAAAAGAGTTCTTGGAGAATTTGATTGGAAATGATAATGTGTACAAAGAAAAAAACCGACTTCAAAAACTAAAATACTAAAATGTATAGAATAACTTATTTCTAAAGCTATTATTATTAATATATATTATCTAAAACATCTTAAAGTCGGTGCTTAGTAAGTTTCAAAATATAGTAATTTTTATGTTTTGCTTTGCACCGATTTCAAGATGTTTTAGATAATATATATTAATAATAATAGCTTTAGAATAATAGTTTTTGAAGTCGTTTTTTTTTAAACTATTTTTTATTTGTTATTTTTTAGTGTCTAGCTATGTATGGGTGGACCTACGAATGGTGCCGCACTTCTTAAAAAATATAGGTACCAAGAACCGGGAACAAAAAAATGTTCGTAAAATGAAAACTACTGGGCCAAATCATGTCAAATTTTTAGGGGACTACATGGCAGCTATTCCGCGTCGAACAAAAAAAGAATCACGTAAATCGAATCATAAATCTCAGAGTAATCGGTGTACATATGGAACGGAGTGAAAATTATTTTAAGGAAAAATGTTCATAAAATGAAAACTACTGGGCCAAACTATGTAAAATTTTTAGGCGCCAATTAGAAGCTATTCCGCGTTGAACAAAAAAAGAATCACGTTAATCGGATCTTAAATCACGGAGTAATCGGCGAACATACATAAAAAAAGCAAAAAAAAAAGATCCCGACGAATTGAGAACCTGCTCCTTTTTTCGAAGTCGGTTAAAAATAACTTACACTTACTTTAAGAAGAAATAGACTTTAGTACAGAATGTGCGTCAGTACTCATCGGACGAAACTCAAATAGTTCAAGGTTGGTCACGTCGAAGACGCGAGAGTAATAAATTGCACTTACCAGCCGATCCAGCCAAAGAGGTGGTTCTAGTGCCGTAATCGTTGTAAAGTTGATTCCAAATAGGTTCAATTCATATCAATTCAGATCGTAATACAGACACATCCAACATGGAACAGCGACGGCATATGAATGATACCACCAATGGCTCGCAATACCTTTATACTCAAGGCCAGTCCGTATCAACCGCTTAGTGCATTAAATCCTAAAGGATTGGGTCCGATCCTCATTGGACGAAATGTTTGATTTAAATAAAAACCATGTGTGAGCTAGTCTACACACAGTAAAGCGAACGTGTACTGTGTTAGTACTTAATTTTGCTACAGAACCAAAATCAAATCATTCAATCAAAAATGTTCATAACTCAGAAACAATAAAGTTACTTATATCTTGTTCGGACCAATTTACGTTGAAACTAGGATTTTTCTGCGCTCTTCCAGTTAAAATGTTTTGTGAGTTTTCCACTGCAAAATTCTAAATAGTTTTATTTTTACATATATTCTGACCTCTGTAGTAAAATTTATATACATGCATATTCTTCAAAGTTAAAACAAGCAGAAGGCTGATTTACTTTACCAATAGAGACTAATAACTCTAGTGGTAAAACCAGCCTTCGGCATCTTTTAACGCAGACTATGAACAGACATAAATCTTTCCGCTACATTATTGTAAAAAACCCCGCAGTACATAAGTCGAATCACGTAGCACTGGTGTCTTAAAACTGTAGCTTTACTTATCCTTATTAGAAGACTTTTAAGACAATGGCCGAACTCCTTAAACACTTGGCTAAAGATATTTATTATTAAAGAAAAATACTACCATAACAAGAAGTAGATAGGCGCTTTTAATTTGGCGGGCTTATTTATTGTCGCAAATTAAATCGATTCTGATCCAACTTTGACCCAATTTCAATGTTCATTCAGATTCATTGTGCGTTAACTAGGTGTGAAAACCCTCTACTATTATATTAATGTACTGTGTATAAAACCCAGTGTTATTAATTTGTTAACGTCAGTTGAGGAGACGGTGAAGATCAAACTTCCCACCTGATAAACAGATGAGACACATTTTTATCAAATTATATTGATTTATAAACACGCCTATGATAGCTTGCCAATCGAAATGGTCATGGCTTTTTTAATTAAATTAATTCCTTAATTTAATTAATTTATTCATAACCTCCAACTCTTTTGATAACCGATATGAAAATTTTGTTTCAACTGGTAGTTTTTAACATTATTTGCGGTTTACGAAATGGTTAAGTTTACGCTCAAAGTAATTTTGGAAATATTGAAAACTTACTTCCAAAATGGTAAGATTTCAACGGAAACGGCAAAAGCATTTTTATCGAAAAATCTTTTCAGATGAAATCACTTCGGTGGTTATGTCATAAAGAAAACTGCCGCATTTGGGGCTCGGAAAATCCATACGTAATCATGGAAAAGCCAATGCACCCACAACGAGTGACTGGTAGGTGCGGTATGTGGTCCGGCGGCATCATCGGTCCGTTTTTCTTCGAAAACGAAGCAGGCGCCGCGCTAACCGACAATGGAGAGCGCTATCGTGGCATTTTGGATTTTTTTCTTTCCCCGAATGGAAGAGGAAGACACCGGCGGGATTTGGTTTCAGCAGGACGGCGCCACGTGCCACACAGTTAACGTTACAGTCGAACTTTTCCGCGGTACTTAAATCGCATAATTAGCCGAAACTGCGATGTCAACCGGCCGCCTCGCAGCTGCGATTTGACGCCGTTGGACTATTTTTTATGGGGAGCCGTCAAGGATAAGTGCTACACCAACGACCCAGAGACCACTGACGACCTAAAGCACGAGATTGAAGTCGCCATTGCAGCCATTAAGGGCCATATCATTAAAAATGTCATGAAAAATTGAGTCCACAGAACAGGCTACTGCAAAGCCAGCCAGGGCACCCATATGAATGAAGTGGCCTTCCAATATTAAACCGCAATGCTGGGGCTATTCAATTAAAATATAATATTTGAAAAATATCAACCCGTCTTTTTATAGCAATTTTAAAATGCAACTTTTTCGTGGGCCATCTGTATTTTGAACAATTAATTACTGCTGGTCTTTGAAAAGAGATTGTCCCCTGAAAGATTATAAATGAAAAGCTCATAAAAGGCGTTTTGTGGAAATATAAAATATATTTTCGACATTTTC
Organism: Dendrolimus pini; assembly: GCA_949752895.1. Taxonomy (NCBI): domain Eukaryota; kingdom Metazoa; phylum Arthropoda; class Insecta; order Lepidoptera; family Lasiocampidae; genus Dendrolimus; species Dendrolimus pini. The sequence continues at coordinate 7,226,811 of OX457125.1, read as the reverse complement.
CTCTTTATTTACTTCGATGTATCCTAATTTCTCAAAATATTACTGACATTATAAATATATCTGTTATTTTATTTCTCGTTTTTTTTTATAATGTAAATTGAAAATAAAGACTTTTTTTTTTTATCAGAGCAAATCTAACAAAATCATTGATAGTTTCATGAATTGTGTGCATAAATGGACCCAAAATCATTTTCATATCTAGGGCAACAAAACCACTGTAGACCAGTGTAATTTAATTACAATAAAAACCGTATAGGCTTGTCTACAAAAAACCGTTCAAGGAATATCATTGCCATGCTTTAAAGTCTAAAAATAGCCACGAATACTTCGATTGGCAAACTATCATATGCGTGTTTACAAAGCAATACAGTTTGATAAAAGTCTTATCAGATTGATGAAGGTTGATCTTCAGCATCTCTTAGACTACGGGAAATGGATATTTCACGACGTTGCGTGGGGTATTCTTTCTGTCTTGCCAACTTACAATCAAACAATTACATATTACTTTAAATCACGTTGAAGTCTTAAAAAGTGGGTAGTGCTCCCTACGATTAAATTCGTACCCACTTTTATAAAACCCTAGGTTACTACATATAGACAGTACTATTTTCTAAGGGTTACATTAATATTGGTTTTCAATAATAGCCATTTGTAATAATAAACACTTTATTTAGTAAATAAACAATATGTACTACAGAAATTACTGTTTAACTACAAGCTATTAGCTACGTGCTCTTAACTAGATAATAAATGAGTAATTGTATTTGTTTCTACTGCAGTACCTTTCCCATCTATTTCGGTGAAATTCAATTAATGTACGTGTCTTCAGTAATTTTTAAAACAAATGTAAAATCCACCCTAAACGAATGACCTCTTCATTTTAGCTGCATAACACTATCCCTATTTAATATTATAAATGCGAAAGTAACTCTGCCTGTCTGTCTGTCTATTCCGTTTTCAGGTAAAAGCTACTGGACCGATTTGGTCAAAACTCATACTATCTGATGCCGAGGTTGAACATAGGATACTTTTTAGCCCGCAAAATGGGATGGTTTCCTGGATAAAAATATTTTTTTGCCGCTGTTTGTACCTGTAATGGTTTTACAGAAACCTAATGGACCGATTTGGCTGCAATTCCATATATATGCAAATTTTATAGAGGGTGGACAAGGGATACTTTCATTCCGGATTATACGGTAGATTTATGTAAAGGTTATCCCAGAAAATATGATAGGTTTTATTTGGGTTTTTTTTCACAGCACTGTTTTTGATATATCTTTAAGTCTTTTGTAATTTCACTATATATACCTATGTGATTTAATTTTATTTTAATAATATTATTACATTTGTTTTTCTAATATAATCACAGTATATTTATGTGTGTTTGTATTTGTGTATATGCTGTATGTTTTTAGGTGTACATGAACTTATAACTTATATATATATATATATATATATATATATATATATATATATATATATATATATATATATATGTTATTGGGTCAAGTGTTTGGAGGTTGGCACTGAAAATCAGCGCTGTATCGGGATTTTGAAAAATTTCGATACAGCACAATGCTGAGTTGTCAACCTCGTTGGCTTAAAAACTCGACGTACGAGCCTTTATTTGTTTATTTATTATATATAGTATGTTTTGGGTTTATGTGTAAAAAATTGACAATTTATTGGGTTTTTTTTCTTTCATGTATAGCGTCGTATTTTTAGTCAATAAATCTTTTTCTTTCTTCTTTCTATTTGTGGTTTGGCATTTTCCTCATTTTGTTTCTTTTGGTCAAGTTGTTTATTTTGGTATATTTGGTTATTTCGTAGGTTTGTTAGTTTTGATTAGTATTTTTAGTTGTTTTGGTAGTTTTAGTACTTTTGGTCCGTAGTTTTGGTTGTGTTGGTAGTTTTAATAGCTATGGTAGTTTTTATTGATTTGGTAGTTTTTCAAGTTTTGGTCGTAAATGTAGTTTACAGAAAGATAGACAAAGAAAGGGCATAAAAGTTTGTATGAGAGACCAATCATTTCTCAAGTTTATAGATATATAAATTCATAATCTATAAAAAAAAATGCGATAGATCGATCTGTCTGTCTGAAAACCGAAAATGGACATAGATACTTTTCATCCCGGGAGATGGGATAGTTCGTGATATATAAATGAAGTAAATCCGCCGAGGGCAAACAGCACCAACATAAAAACATAATACAATGTAGGTTAAATATGTATTAATGCCTTCTCTTTAAACAAGAGGCACGCACAGCGCACTAGTTTTATCCAGGGCGCAGTCGCGGGGTGAACTCTGGACCTATAATAAATCTGCAAATGAAAAATGAGAAGAAATCAGGGGAGCTAACTCGGTCCGGCAGATTCCGACAGTACCATTTTTAGAATATTTGTCTGTCCGTTAGAGCATCATGTGAAAACTACTGAACGGATTTAAATGAAACTCGAAAAAGAGATAGATATATCCCAGGGTGTAACTTCGGATACTTTTTAGACTGTTTAGTTTCCATGGGGTAGACGAAAATAGTGAAAAAGATGGTGCTGCGCTCATATCTTTATTGAAAACGACGGAACGTATATAAACAAAACCCGACATAGTGCAAGCTTATAGCCCAAGTTAACACTTAGAAATTGATTGATAGAGGTATCAACCAAACTGATTGATTTGGTTGATACCTCTAATATCAGCTCAACTTACAACTAATATAGCACGTCTAACAGCGCGTTCCATTAGTAGCTCACAACGCCCAAAATGCTCCGTTAGCCGTTCTATAAGGCAACCGCGGTCTTAGTGGTCGCGGCGAAAACATCACTAATGACGTCATCATTTTCGATCACACAATGCTCACAACGACCCATGTCAATAGGTGGGTCGAATAGCCGTGCAACTTGGGTTAACGATTGTAACGGCGGCAAGCAAGTGGAATGGAAAAAATCGTCGTTCGTGAACGTGGTCGTTGTGAGTGTCTCATGAAACGTAGCCTTAGAACTTCATACAAGTGATACCGCAACACTATGAAATAAGATGACAAATGTTCCCGTCGTATTTCTAATTTTTAATCGAATTCCAAAAAGAAGCGGTTCTTAATTCCTTTGTATGTTTTTTTAAGCAGCGCAATTACTCAGGCTACTTATTCATGTAAAGTATTGATTGTTAGTTTTTAATTTGTTTTTGTACGCAGTGTTTAAACTAGCAAAGGCAAAAGGGGCAACTGTACCCGCTATATACACAGGATCTAGAGAAAAATGCTAATTTATTCTATAATTTTATCCTAATTATTATTAGAAATATGATTATGTATATATCATAAATCTATAGTTCAACGATTCGACACCAAAATTACAACATAATGTAAAAAATATAATACAATACACCTAGTATTAAATCAAATATATACACACAAAAACATATATCTAAGTAATGGAAATTGGAAATGGAAACGCTATGAGGTTATTGATTAGGTATTATGCTTTGTTACGAGTTGATATTATACAACACTAATTGGAGTGAGTTAGACTTGTACGCCGCATTCGTCCGGCGTCGTATATAACATTACTAACATATTTTCTTCTCGGTTTGCAGGTCACACTTCTAGGTGTTAGTCTTGTTTGTGACTATTTTTCGAAGCAAACGTATATGGAGTAAAATGATATACAGTAACTTGAAATTGTCACGCCGCCGACTGAAAATCTCCAGCGCGCGGCCGTCGCTTTTCAAAGCGGCGCACATGCCTAGTATAAATAGGTACTTAAATAGTCACCATCTTTATTTGATAACTTATTATTATAATTTTAGAATATACATTTTTAGAATATGTTTAGAAAGAGTTTCGCAATCAAGTATTATAGGTGCTTACCATGATATAGCAACTATATCTATTTATCTATTTACTATAGAAAATTGATCACATATATTATTGCATCCTATTTACTTCGTATGAACAAACAGATTAAATAGATGAACTTCCCTAACATTGAAACCTTAAGCTAATATAATAATAATGGTAGTACTTATCTGTCACATAATATTTGAGATACCAGGGCGAAAAAATATTGAGTATAAATCCTATAATTAGTAGAGGGTGCCACATATATATGTCCCGTTAATTTTTTGCGTTTTGTTACATCAAAGCAACCCTGGATTTCAGTCAAATTTTTAATCATGTTCTTCGATCATCTCCGTTAAAAATTTATATAAACCTTTAATTAAACAAATATATATTTCAACTCAGACCAACAAAATAGGTAGATCGAGCCCGGAGCTCTCAAAGTGAAGCCAGCTAAAGGGAGCCGATTTTACAAGCTTTTATTTAACTTGCAATGGATGTAAGTTCGGGTGGAATCTTGCAAGTTAAATTTGACCAACTTTCCGGTTTCCGATTTAACTGAAATTTTGCACGCATATGTATATCACGTGACAATGCAATAATACCGTACCATGAAACTGATCTGATGATGTAGCCGGAAGGTGGCCATAGGAACTCCTGTACTAAATAAGATAGAACCGTCGTGTTTGAGCTCGTTTTACTTGTCTTGGCTAGGTCATGATATCAAGGACCGCAAAAGCTTGTATTTAAGAACCTTTTTAAAAAAGCTTATTTGAACAGCAAGCCGATCGCACCGCAGTGCGTTGCGTTAACTTAGTATAAAATAATGGAATTTATACGAATAAAGATATAGGAGTAGTTCCCAGTACATAGATACATACCTACAATAAGTACATTGGCTAACAGACTAAGCTCGGCAGTATATGCAGTAATTTTTTTAATTAAATGATTTAATTATACTTATACCTTACGTTTATCTTAGCTATTTTCACAACATTTTGTATTACGATATTCTATTATGAGGTAACGCAGCTGACATAAAAGCTATTTTCGTCCTGCAAAAGCGTGCTATTCGCTCAATTTACAACGTGGGAGGGATTCCTTGTAAGATAAGTTCAAAGAAATAAATATTTTTAATAGTGGTTTCACAGTATATACTTGAGTATGTACTAAATGTTAAGAAAAATACCATCAAATAGTTCAAGATCCCAGTCACCCCAGACTTAAGTAATTTTAGAAAAGATGATTTTTTAGGATCGGTAGTTTAACATAAACTTTGTAAAAACATTGTAAAAATACTAAAACAAATTAGAAACTCAGACATGTAGTCTCGATAAAGTATACAATAGTTTCTTGAGGCAAAGTACAAGTCTCTTCAACAAAATCCCAGAAAACATTCAGCAGTTTAGATGACCGCAACGAATGACAACGAGGATCGCCACTAAGGTTTTTCAGTAATCGTTCATATAAATAACTTTGTATTAGTATAAAGTACTTTATAATTATTGTAAAATAAAGATATGTTGCTGGGGAGTTGGGTGCGCCGCTTTTGCTCCTTTAACAATAACGTAATTTGCTTTGCAAGTACTTACTTCATATATACTACTTTCAATAAGTAATCTGTAAAACTCCATTTTGAAATAAATAAATTCATTTTCCTTTCATCGTTATCCACAGAGACGCAAACTACGTGTAGACTATGTGAATTTACGAAAAAAAAATAGAAAGTCATTAGACGCTTTGTGTCACGTTACCCTCTGGCTTAACTTTTATTCGTCTGAGCTTTTGAAAAATAAAAAGGTGTTTTTGTCTTTAAAATCGCAGATATGTCGCACCCTCTAAAATTCTCTAAATAAGCACATAAATGTGCTTTGTAGTAATACAAGCAATTTTAATTCCTAATACTTTTTTTATTGCATGAGTTCAGCAGACAGGCAGACGGCCCACTTGATGGTAAACGGTTACCATCGCCTATGGACATTTGCAACACCAAAGGCGCTACAAATGCGCTGCTGCTCTCTAAAGGGAGACTGGAGACTGGTCACTAATGCCGGAACACAACTCAAGGTTACTATGGCGACATACTACAGACCAGGGGTGGTCGGGCAAATGCCCTACCATCTGGCAATAGTTTGTATACAACCCGATTCCCAGTATAAATATGCACGTCATTTCAATTATAGTGTAACTTCGTGAATAATTATTTGTTTCAGTGACACGTAACAATTTTCTATTATTTATTACACCAAACTGTAGCTTGTAAGGATGAATCTGTGAAGGAATATCAAAAGGGACGCTAAAGTGAACATTGATTTTTTTAAATAAACCTATTCATATTTTCAGGAAGTGTTCATATCCTGTATAAGGTACAAATTATTCTAAGCAATGCTCATTTTTACACCACGAATGTTTGTCCGTACACATCTGTATAGAAAAGTTTTGAATTTGAAAGCGAGCCGACGACATAAATATATATATTTTTTTATTTTTTCACTGTTTATAAAACCATTCATTATTTAGATAACATTATATTAACGTAAGAAAAATTACAGTGAATTTGGTTACAATTAAACCATTTCGTTTCGTGTGCTTTTTGACATGCTTTTACCAAATTCAATTCTTATACGCTACACTATGTGTGGGTGTAATAATATCTTTGAGCAAATGTATACATATGTCAGCTTTGTAATCTCATTTAAGATTTTTTTTAATGAAATACGACTATTATATTGGGCTAAAACGCAACGCACTTGGCAGATAAGTCAGTGTTTACATATACATACTTTCATACATAAATATAATTATGACATTCAATACAATATTTTTTTTCAGTTTCTTGTCCACAATACGTAAAACGTATAGTACGAGTATATGCCATAATCCATAATGATTTTAACAAATTCTTTATCGACCCGAAAAGTACATTCTGTACTAGTACATTCGTACCAGTATGGAAAATTTAGTGAAAGTAAATAAATAAAATTGTATGTGGTAAGATTATTGTAGTACGTGGAGATCCATCATTTCCACCCACCACTATATATCAATTTTTTTTTCGATGAATGTACGCATCACCCGACATGAATAAAGGGACATATTTAGAAGCAGTGCGAACACTCGACGTCGCGAGATTGAAAATTAAATTGTGCAGGCTCATATTCTATACCAACACCCAATTGTAAACACCTGATAATGAATAAAATTGAGATGTCACCTAACTTTGAGACAAAACATCAAATGCTATTTTACAGGAGAGTAATAATCTAGAATATGAACTAAAAACATCTTCAGATAACAATGACATAACATAATGATATAGGCTGTGTCAAAGAGAAGAATATAAATTAATAATAAAAACTGTAACTTGAAAGTAATCTAGGTTAGATTAGTTCAGCATAGTGTGCCTATCGTAAATGTTACGCCTTTGCTCGCGAACCTGTCGCTTCCACTTGTCCTGCTGGTGAGTAACGCGGTTAAGCACGTTGCCACGAGCTCCCATAGGTTGTGAAAGCCCACCCACAGTGCCATCCTCCTGAAAAATCGTAAAATATATTCCTAAATGACATTTTCCAGTTGCCATGTAGTAGAATATCACTTAGGTCTGCTACAGAAGACTTTAAGACTAGATTTCATTTTTACATTTATTTACACATCATTAATTAACAATAAAATTTGTTCTTTTGATGTCCATATTCTAGAACATAAACTTGAAGAAAAACTCAAAAATGGAGTGGATAAAAAGCATAATAGCGACGTTGTTGATCATAGTAGATTTAAAAAACCTTTTCAAGGGCAAATTAGCATTTCAAGCATCGGCTGTGAATGACCTTTTTTCTAGATCCTATAGTAGAATTATTTTCTCCGTGCAGTTTGGGTCATAAATCATAGCTCGGTCTCAGCCCGGCTAAGGCCGCGAGCATACTGCGCGGGCGCAACGCCATTATCGATAAAAACTCATTTTTATCAAAGAAAGATTATCATTCTTATAAAAATCATTATTATCTTTTTTGCTGTTACTTTTAAACTTAGATATAAGTATTTATATTTATTTTTAATATAACTTGTTACATTCTAAACTTTTGTACTTGTAGTTTTTTAATACATAGATACCTAATTAATAATTTATTTTAAATCATTATTATTCTTATTTTAATAAATACGTTGTTTTATCTATTTTGTTCTTTCACTTTCATCACTAACCCACAAAATGACAAAACTAAATACACTATCGATAACGCTTATCGACAACAATAATGCGCATCACTAGGCCCGCCCATGAGGCCCGTGAGTGGAAGAGAGAGCGAAATACTCGCTTCACCGCTCCGATTATTTTATTACCCAAACTGCACGGAGAAAATAATTCTACTATAGGTTGATATTGTCGATTGTAGAATATAAGTTAGAAGTTTTTGAATCATATAAAAGAGATACTCACATCCTCGTTTGTGTGTTCCTGGTATGAGGCCTTTGCTCTCTTATTAATGAGTGGGTCCAAGCAGATCAAGAACCCCATATACACCACCAATAGCATAATTACCCAAATCACAATTATCACCACCACCTAAAAATAAAAGCATCACTATTAAAAATAATAGCAACACTTATTTCTTTTCCAATGGATGTGATTATGAAACAGCTTTTTAAATTGTAGTTAATTGAATTAATTAATAAATATGTAATTTTACTATGTTATAAGGCTTTGTGAAAATACAACATAATTTTGAAACACATTTTTGTTATAAATTTTATGTTTGCACTACCTTCATCCCTTTCTTACATTGATAACATAACATTATAACTTTTACAAGATAGAAAAATATGCTTAATGCAAACACCATACTTTATGAGCAGACGTGAGGCAGTGCAAAACTTGCAGCTACACTAGAACGAAAACCGCCCCC